>OY821784.1:25042519-27542519 GCA_963682175.1 Triglochin maritima | reverse complement strand
CCACCGTGTCATAGAGCATCCGCCGCTCCTCTGCCCAGTCCATGCCCCCAGTCTCACCGCTGGTGCTACGGTCCCGTGGGGGAGGTCTCACGCGTCTCGGAGGCATCTATACACAAAGAAAACACACGTCAAAACCATGAATGCATGAACTAATGCAGACTCTAAAACTCTAAAGGTGGTTTCTTTGGATAAGGACACTGGAATCGACCGCTCTGATACCAAGTTGTAACATCCTCAACACAACGGAAAATTTAAAATTTTAATAACACCCAATCAACAGAGGATATTACGCAAATACTGAAAACAGGTGCACCAACATATATAATATATATATATATATATATATGAACATCAGAGTATTTCAAAAGTTGTGATTACATCAAAAGTCTATACAACGAAAACAGTAATCACTCGACCTCAACTGAGAGAAGACTGGATCCGGTAGCGATGCTCCTCAACTGAGACTAGCTGGGCTCCAGGTCTTTTTCAACCAACCGCAGCTCACACTCGTCGCCAAGCTGGGCTCCAGGTCTTTTTCAACCAACTGCAACTACCACATTCTAAGCTGGGCTCCAGGCCTTTTTCAGCCAACCCGAGCGCTAACACCGTTACGGGGCTCCAGGTCTTTTTCAACCAACCACCGCAACACTCGTGCACCCTAACACACTTGCCGAAAGAACATCGGCACCACAACTCGCCCCACACGGAAGACCACAACAACCCCACCTCCATAGTGCAAAACTGGACACAAACGGTCGACCGAACCAAAAGTCCTGGTCGACCGAATCAAGCAAATACAGGGCAATCGCATCGACCGGCACTCAATCGGTCGACCGATTCCCACCAACCGCACTCGTTCGGTCGAACCCAAGTCAAGGGACAGTCAACCGTTTAGATAGTCAACTCCCAGGTTCAACGAACAAAACGACCATTCGGTCGAACGACAAAGGGGTCACGTTCGATCGAAAGTCACCAGGGACAAAATCCCACAACGTCCACAACGAATTCGGTCGAACCCCCGAGCACTCTCGGTCGACCGAATTCCACCAGGGAATAAACCCTCACAAGCACCACGAATCCGGTAGAACGCCCGAGCACACTCGGTCGACCGAATTCCCCCAGAGCGTTCCCCACACTCAACAACAAGTCTGGTCGACCGAAACCATCTTCGGTCGAACCGACCACTATTCTCACTTAAGTCACAGTCGACCCAAAGTCAACGAGCGGTCGACCGTTTAGATGGTCAACGCCCCCAACCAACCTATGACAGTGCACACAGTCGAACGGCAAAGGGACCCGTTCGACTGAAACTCACCAGGCTTGCCTCCCACGCAGAATCGGTCGACCGCCCGGGGGCATCGTTTGACCGATTTGAGGCAAAACCCGAATTCTCTTCAAAAACGGTCGACCGTTTGCACCAACCGGTCGACCGATCAGGCAATAAAAGTCGGTGCACGTTTACTTGCGACGAGCCGGAAGGCCTACCGTCGACTTCCAAATACTCACACTACTTAAGTGAGCGAGCTTGACATACCGCAAGGTTTGAAGAAACCTTTGAAGAACCACAACGACGCCTCCACGAACACGTCTCCCCAAAATCACAATCCGTCGACGAATCCCTCGCTCGAACGACGATCAACACCTCCTCGACGATCCACAGCCAACACTCCACCTCCGGTAACCTCCACCAACCATCCACGACCACAGAAACACGAGTGAGGTAGAGAGAGAGGGAACCAAAATGAGAAACCAACGAGATGAGCTACCAACCAACCACTCACCTCCAACACGCAGGGCTCCGAGCTCCACTTGCCGGAGATCACCTCTTCTTCCTCGCCGGAGCACCACTGAGAGAGGGAGAAAAACGTGAGGGAGAGAGTCGCGAGAGAGAGTGAGAGAGGGAGAGAGAGAGCTCACCATAAATATATCTTCCTCCTCCAATCTCAACCATCCATTCCAATCCATTCCATCTCCACCACTCATCTCACCTCCACTCCATCTCAACCCCTCATCCAACCATCTTCAATCCCAGCCGTCCAAATGCATCTCCTCCTAATCACCACCTAACAACAAGAAAACACTTAATTAGGATTAGGATTATGATAGGATCCAACAAAACTACTATTAAATTACAACAAATCAACCCTAAAATGCAATCTTATAAAACGTAACACTATATTAATCTTAAATAATATATTTTACTTACAAAAAATACTATAAAAAATATGGTCCAATCCAGTCTCGTCCAAGACTGACTCCGACAGGTCGAGTATGGTTTCTGATGCAATCTTGGTCGATCAGGTTCAGTCTAGTTCTAGGCCATTAACACTCGTCTTAGATGGGTTGTTTATATTGGATTAATCTAGGATTAATAAGATATTTGCCCAAAGCACTGACACATGACGCGTCCCTATTGGACCACACATCTAAGGGTTTAGGGTGGAGCCATCTATATAAGGAGGGGAGCCTCCCATTGGATAGAAGAACAAGTGTGCAAACCCTAGCCTCCACCCACCTTAGCCGCCACCTTCTCTCTCTCCCATTTCGTCCCTCCACCTCCACCAAGCTCATTTCGTGGACTCTTGAGTTGTGGACTCGCGCTCCTTCTCCAAGAGAGTAGGAGACCGACCGGTGAAAAGTGTTGGCTTTTTTGCCTTAATCCTTGTTTTGATGATTTAATCAACCTAATCTTAATCATAAGTAATGTAGAGTAGCACACATATTGCATTGCATATATATTGCATGTGCTAACCTCTACAGGTGATCAAGACTCATGGAAGGAAGGAAATCAAGTCAAGATTTGTAATAAAGCTATATGAAGACTTGTAATCTTGATTTTATTTTGAGTCTTAGGAACATGTGTAAATTGAGCATACAAGAGCTAAAAACTTATCACATACACACTAGGTTCCTTAGAGAAGTCACACACAATATTACCTTATTTGGACTTCATTAGATCACCCAAACCTTAGTCGGAAATCACTTAAAACCAAAACCCAGAATTCCTGTGTGAACCGGTCGACCGAACTTGTTCTCAGTTTGACCGGTTTATAACAGACTCTCCACATTGATTTTACCGAACTCTACCGGTCGACCAGTTCTACCATTTGGGTCGACCGATCCCGGATTTTATTATGGCCATTACGTTTGTCGTATTCCTTCAACGGTCGTATTTGTATAAAACAAAATACACCCCCATATACTTTAGAACCGGTCGAACCATTTGCCCTTTCCGGTCGACCGGTTGATCCAGTCAAAAACTCTTTGCTATCGGTCGATACTATTTAGTTCAACCGATCAAAGTTTCCTTCTACCGAACCTTAAGTTCGGTCGACCGGTAACCCAGTTCGGTGGACCGTTTCATTAACAAACTTAAGAGTTCGGTCGACCATTCCATTTTTCGGTCGACCGTTTCAGGACAGATTTCTGCAATCCGATTTCTGACTTTGTGTATCTTACACAAAACCCAACCAAATCTATCCCCAACTGCTAGAATACCTTAGGAGCTTATAAATAGAGGATCAAGACATGTTGTTAACACAACTCTCCAACTCCAATTGTCTCAATTCTTTAGAGAGAAAACTCCAATCCTCCAAGCTCCAAATTAGCTACCCAAAGACTAATTTCCACATCATTCATCACTCAAACATCTAACAATTGTTGTGCTCAATTAGAGAGTGAATCCCACTCAAGTTACTTTTGTTGTCAAGAGAGCAATGGTCTTGGTGAAAGCCCAAGACACAAGTATAGACTTCGGTGAGAGCCCGAAGTGATCCTTCTCGGATTGTGAGAAGAGGATTCCATGCTCGGCGAGGGTTGTTCACGAGTTTGACGGTTGTAAGGCGTTGTCTCCCGGCCCGGAATGGGGAGCGGATAGTGAAGTCGCAGGCGGAGCTCGCGGAGTCGAGCGGAGCTTGCAAGAGAGGACTAGGACACGGGTGGGGTGTCGAACCTCTATAAAATCCCCCGTGTCATTGTGGTTTGCATTATCTTCCTCTACTTGCTTGTTTAATTTTAATTTCCGATGCATTTCTTTGATTGTCTAAACAAGTAGGTAATTTGCATTAAATTGCTAATTAGAGTTTGTGGACCCATAACTCACACGATCCAACAAAAATGATTCCGTAAGGTGACCTCCGATCTTCCTTCCGCTGCCACAAGTTCTCTCCAAGAAAGGTACTCCTGAACCTGTAGAATCGTTGATTGCTAACAGTTTGTGTTTGGGAAGATATGGAATACAAAGTGATGAAAAAAGTGAAATTTGGAAATCCCAACTAGATAGATGAAATTTGGTTTCAACAACTTTTATATTGTTGTGAAATTTATAGTTTCTACTGAGTTATCGGTTGAATATGGTATTTGCGACACATTTTGAAATTCCAAAAAAATTAAAATTTCTCGTATGAGCACTCCATCCAAATTTACCCTAATCCTCACTCAGCCCTATTTCTCTCCATTAGTTTTACAGAGCGATAGCGCTTCATATAAAATAAAATAATATGAGCAATTGATTTTGAATTAAATTTCCTTTCCACATTGATAATTTGAATCAACTGTCCCTTAGAATTTTTTATTTGATTTGGCCGGCTAAAACAATCGATTAGCATGCGCAAGTAATCAATTGGCAACAAATATTTATTTCATAGACATGCTTTCATGTATTTCACGAATTCACGTATTTGGTGGAGTTCTTGAAATATAGAATTTGCTCCACTAAAACTAAAGGTTTTAAAAGTAGTGTTCATGTTAAACAGAAAACACTTTTAATTTAAATGATAGATTTTATCCTTTCTGACGTCCAGTTAAAAAATCTTAGACCCTTTTAATTTTCTTGATAGACGAATTTATGTCTGAATTTTGATTCAAAGCTCCATGCAAATTAAAAAACGATTTTGGAATATATACGAGAGATCTTATAAAATTAGAACAACGTCTATTCTAAGATAACTAAAAATCTACTTTTATAATTTATGTTCTAATGATAAAGTGTGAGAAAATTAGTAGTTTACATAAAGAAAATGCTTCGTGTGCTCAAAATTTGGCTCAGAATTGTGCTTCAAAGCTCCATTCCATTTCCACCTCCACTAGTGGGGTTGTTTCACCTGCACCAACCAACGAAGCCCACGTTCAAACCTTGACTATTTTTCGTAAACCCCGTGTCGTTCTTCAAAATCATTCCAAAACCGTGAACAACGGTACGTGCATAAATTCATATTATATTAACTGAACTGTTATTCGTCGTCGTAAAACTACTTAAATCGTCCGTACAGATTACCATTTTGGCATTCTACCATTTCTACTTATATAACTCTTTATTTCACTCTTTTAACACAACTTTCTCTTCATATTACTCTTCTATTCACCAGATATAATGTCTCGGAGGCCAGGAAAAGAACCAGCGGACGCCCCGGACTACTCACATCTGGTAAATTGCTTTGTTTATTTTAATTATTATTTTTTTTAAAATTGTGTGGGGCGTCCGCGGGAGACGCCCGACCCAACGAGAGGGAGCCACCGGAACTGCCTCCCCCTTGGAACCGCCGGAACCTGCACCAACCAACGAACCTCCCAACGGTGTACAGAGAGACAGGATGCCGACTGAGGATACGAGACTTGCATGCACAGATTGGGATCGCCTCATCGAGGATTGGAACAGCCAGTTGGGCATTTCGGACCAGGATTCGGATGCTGAACTCTAGTTGACTTGCTTTTACTATCGTTTTATTATATGTTGCACTGTTACTACATTTGTTGGTATTTGCTTATGCTTATCTGTGTACTCTTATTATTTATTTCTTACGAACATATCTTCTACGTATTTCTTTGACTATCGTAGTTTTAATACTTATTTGTCACGAACATATATTCAACTTATTTCTTTAGATATCAAATAATACTTAAATTTAAAATATGGTAAAAGAACAACACGATATAAGTACAAATACACGATATATTATACATTACAAATGCATTACAAATTACAATCAAAATGTACTACGAAACCGGTTCCAATACGTCATCCTACTTTCGTACTGGTCCTCCCATCCAACAACACTCTCATCTCGCATTTGATACCATAAGGTCGCTATAGGAGGTACTGGGAAATCATCAGCTAATTCCAAACAAATAAAATGTCTGTAACTCCCTAAATGAGCAATGATCAACTCTTTGACAGACCTCGTCATGGCAGACAGACTCTCCCTAGGTAGCACAGTAAGACACGGGAATAACGAACCATCCGTTCCCATTGCGAAATACATGACCGAACACTTGTAAAAATTAGCAATAGGAAACATGTCGGTCCAAACCTCCATATAATGATCCTCGCTACAAGCTCCCCTGCCTCAATCAATTCGTTGACGAGCCTCTACCACATTGGCGAAATAGACACTCTCATAAATAGGATGTGCACCTATATCATTAGAAATCGCACGACGGGCGTACGACCAGTTGTCTTGACCACCATGGAAGACATCAGCAACACATCGAAATCCACAGTTGTCATCAGCACGTACGTCATTCTACCTTTCCAGAAATGGTAAAATGATTCCTAACAGTCAACCAACATATGGGAAGTTGTCCACGTCAATCCGTCCAGACACTGTAAGATAGATAAATAACAATTCATTAAAACAATAAAATTAGGAGATAATATATTCAACCTCATCTAGATTACTGATATATATTAAATAACAACAAAGATATCGTCATACCAGAAGATCTTGTGCCCGTGTTCACGGACGATCGAGACGAATTGGAAGACCGACCACGACCTCGCTCAGCATACTCGAAGGCACTCTGGTCCCGACGTGTCGACTTTCCCCTAGGTCGACCTCGTACCTTAATATTTTCTACGGGTTCTCCATAATTCGACTGATCGAAGTGTAACTGTTCGTATAAAATACGAAAGGCACTACGAATTACAGCAAGGTCGCTCTCCGAAATCTCATGAACAAGCTTTCGAAAGTGCTCGACGTCTTGTCATGTCTGATCCATAAACTCTGACATCTGGACTCATTCTCCAATGACAAGTGTTTTCCAGAATGGATGAATCTGCTCTAAATAAATTTCATCACCTGACGCAAAACACTCGTACATGGTACATGCACAAGGAATCTCATGTGATGTCAGAAAAGCACACTTGCAACGATATTCAACTTCATCACTTAGGTCCTGCATTCTCTTCAACTCCTGAGTCAATAACGACAAGCAGTAATGCGAAACTCGACCATTTATATGCTGAAACAAATGACCTATGTAGTTTGCCAAAATTCGACGTCTCGAATCTTCAAGAAAGTTCTGAATATTCGTCAGCTGCATTTCAATAGCCGAGTTCACGCGGTCGAAAAGAGTGTCGAGAGCGGAAGTCGATGTAGTGATCCACTATTTCAGAGCCGAATGTGCACTTTCCACCCTGCAGTTCATAGTGTTGCCGAAATGAAGAACTTTGTTCGTCCAATTCAACACAAATTTTTCCTTATGCACCAACCACGTGTCTTCCACATACTCCGTCAGCACTGGCCAGGACTTGTAAGAATCTTTCAGATTACAGATTGCCCTATCATAATCCGTCTGTGAATCAGAAAGCATGACTCTCCTCCACTTTCCACGCCTAAAACTCTCTGCAAGCTGCTTGTCCTTGCCGAATACGTGGTATGCGTAGTTGTACACGTCTTTGTTGATATGCTAGGTGCATAGTAAATGAGCAGACTCAGGAAAAACATCTGTCACTGGTCTCATTAGACCCAACTCCCAGTCCGTTATTATTGCAGTCGGGCTAACAATATCCAATAACAGATCTCCCAACCTCTCCAACACCCACCGGTAACTAGACTCAGTCTCATCCTGCAAAATCGCATATCCAACGAGGAAATTCATGTTTGTTGGAGTAACCCCAACCATCTCAAACAAAGACATCTTGTACTTGTTCGTCTTATACGTCGAATCCATGCAGATTAGGAATGGGTATGTACGCAACAACTGAACTGAAGTCGGATGTGCCAAAAATACGTGAGTGGGGACATTAGTTTCTTCATCTGCCACAATCCAATCTTGCAACGGAACCTGAAAAAATTGAATTTACCAGAAAATTAAAAAAAATTAAAAAAACGGGCGTCTGGCTAAGCCGCCTCCACCTAAGTGGAGGCGTGTTAGCCAGACGCCTCCACCTTAGTGGAGGCGCCTAGCTAAGACGCCTGCACATTGGTGGAGGCGTCTGGATAAGACGCCCCCACCTAGGTGGAGGCGTCGTACCCAGACACCTCCACCAAGGTGGAGGCGGCTTAGCCAGACGCCCGAGTCGGGAAAAAAAATCTGCCCCGTTACCTCGCTTGATCCAGGTCTTCGCCAGACATTTTCGTGGTGTTGGTACTAGGAATGTGATTAAAACTGAGTCTAACACATTGTTTAAAGACACGGGATGAAATGGGTATTAATTTATTTGTTAAGGGCAAAAATGTAATTTTTGGGACGATTTAGGTAATTTTCCGGCGACGAATAGTAACTCCTTGTATTAAAGTCGTCGTTCCTTGTCTCTACCATATTCGGTATTGTCACTCGACAACATGTTTCTTATCATGGAAAATATTGTTTTATTACATTAAATATTAGAGACGTTGTACATTTAATGCATGAGATTTGTGAATTTAACGCGTGAGATTTGTGCTGGGCATTCAAATAGAACACCAACTCCACCAAGAATAACTACCAAATATGTTTTTGTGTCTACCATCACGAAACACAAATATATCTAATTTTTATTACCTTTGTACATTATGCAAAATTAGCTACACTACATTTTTTGGACGATTTTTGTCAATTTTGAATGTTGTTGTTTTAGTGATATGTTCTATGTTTGTGGACATACCGAGACAACTTTCTAATTTAGATATAACAAATGTGTTTTTGTTACTACTTTATTTTACAACCCACTACATTCCGTAAGAGACTAATGTATAGGGTGTATGCTTAACTATTTTAGGAATTAAGATTTAGGGTTTTGCGACTTAACCATTAATTTCATTTTGTTTACAATTTGAATCATCCAATCTTTTTTCTATTTTCGGAGTTTGGATTTTATATTGTGTCACCTATGTTATTTGCTTATAGAACCAATGACGAACTTTACAATTTTAGGTAGGATTACTCTTACATTTCGGTTATTGTATGAAGGACCCAATCTTTTAGATGACTGAAATTATGATGTTATATTATGGAAAATGTTTTTTTGGCCGTGGTGCGTCCGAGACGCCATCTGACGTGGTCAATCCAGTCGATAAAAACCAATGATTAATTAAATCACATATTATTTATTTATTTTGTGTCACATCACACACACGCAACTATGTGACCTTTGGTTTCCATCGTACATATATCATCAAAACCTTCAATTATCCACCCAAACCTTTCATTCTCCATCATTTTCTCCCGATGGAAGTCAAGATCTGTAAGAGGGATGCCGAGGAGATGACACGGGAGTGAGTCTTGAGGAGGTTGGGACGCTGACGACGTTCGTTAGTACGTCACGGTGTAGTTGGTCGGCGATGAGGAGGAGGAAGTGGTCGGCGTTGGATTCTTTCTCGAGGCGAGGAGGAGGAGGAATGTGGTTTTTTGTAGCTGATTTAAGTTTTTTGTATGGTGTCTTTTGGGGAAAGTTTGGTTTTCATGGCTGATTTGAAGTTTTTGGTTTTGTTATGTGATGGATTGGTCTTGTTTTTTTTGGAAATGTGGTTCTTTGTACCTGATTTGAGTTTTTTTGTGTTGAATTTTTGCGGACGAGGAGGAATGTGGTTCTTTGTAGCTGATTTGAGTTTTCTGTGTGGTGTTTTTGTGGAAAGTTTGGTTTTCGTGGCTGATTTTAAATTTTTTGTTTTGTTCTATGATTGATTGGTCTTGATCTTTTAGGAAGTGTGGTTCTTTGTAGCTGATTTGGGTTTTTTGTGTTGAGTTTTTGCGGAAAAGTTTGTTTCTTTGTGGTTGATTTGAAGTTTTTGGTTTTGTTATGTGATGGATCGATCTTGGTTTTTCGATGTTATTTTCAAAAGTTTGTCTTTTTTGGTGTTCTTGTTTAAAGTTGGTTTGTCTTTGATATTAATTTTTAGGGGTTTCTGATTTATTTTCACTGTATTGGGTTTGATTTCGTGTTCTTGAAAAGAACAAACGCAGTTGATAAAAATGACAAACTTAAAAAGGAAAAACAACAACTTAAAAAGGAAAAGCAAAAACTTAAAAAAAACTTACTTATTAGAAAGAAACAAACATAACTTAAAAAGGAACAAACATAACTTAAAAAAGATGAAACAATACTTAAAAAGGAAAAACAAGAACTTAAAAATGATGAAACAATACCTAAAAATGAACAAACATAACTTAAAAAGGACGAAGCAAAACTTAAAAAGGAAAAACAGAAACTTAAAAAGGAAAAAACAACTTATTAAAAAGGAACAAACATAACTTAAAAAGGAACAAACATAACTTAAAAATGATGAAACAATACTTTAAAAGGAAAAACAAAAACTTTAAAAGGACGAAGCAGTACCTAAAAAGGAACAAACATAACTTAAAAAGGACGAAGCAAAAATTAAAAAGGAAAAATAGAAACTTAAAAAGGAAAAACAACAACTTAATAAGGAAGAAACGACAACTTAAAAAGGAACAAACATAACTTAAAAAGGATGAAACAATACTTAAAAAGAAAAACAGCAACTCTTATGTTAAAAAAACAAAATCATACTTAAAAAGTACAAATCGGTACTTAGAAACGATAAACTCTTATGTTAAAAAGGACAAACATACATGTTAAAAAGGAACATGTTTTTCATTTTTAAGTTGTTTTTTTTTCTTTTTAAGTTTGTCATTTATATCACCTGCTTATATGGAGAAAAAATGACAAGAAATGAACTCTTTATTTTACCTTGGTATCCGAATGTTGTATGGAGAAACCAGAAGTTGCGTTGGGAAAAGTAAAAGTTGCATGGGGAAACCAAACGTTGCAGTAAGAAAGTAATGTTGCATTGGGAAACTAAATGTTGCATGTGACACTAACATGTTATTAAATAAATTTCTCTGTTGACTAGATTGTTGACTCAACTGACTACGTCAGGCGCGTCTCGGACGCCCGCGTCCGTGTATCACGACCCTTACATTATAGGTCACATGTGTTATTTGGGCTACATAGCATATGACAGACTTTAGGATTTTAGGTAGGATCACAATTATATTTCAGTACAATATCAAGGAACAAACCTATTTCTTTTTCTAAACTTGGGATTTTATATCGGACGACTTGTGTTATTTAGGCTACATATAACTTATGACATACTTTAGGATTTTAGGCATGATCACCATTGTATTTTGGCTATAGTATGAATGACCAATATATTTGTATTTCTAATGTTTTATGTGATGTAGTGTTAGGGTTTTAGGGTTTGAGGTATTGGTGTTTAAGGTTTACAATTTAAGATTTATGGTTTAAATATGTGTGGGTCCAAACTTATGGTTATGGTGATAGGATTTAGGGTTTTAGGTTTAGATATGGCTTGGTTCAGATTTAAGGTTTAAGGTTTAGCATTTAGGGTTTAGGTTTTTCATGTTTCAGGATCTAGATATGTGTGAGTTATAATTTAGGGCTTAGATGTGTCAGGGTTCAGACTTATGGTTTAAGGTGTTAAGGTTAAGGTTTCCGGGTTTCAAAGTTTAGATATCTCTAGCTTAGGGTGTAGATATGTCTTGGTCTAGACTTACGATTTAAAGTGTTAGGGTTTACATATGTCTTGGTCCAGATTTGTAGTTTGTTAAAATATAGTTTGAGATATCTATGATATTTACAGTCTAAGGCCAGAATATCATTTAGTGCAAATAATTTGAATTGTATTTTTCTCCAAATTTTCACATGTTATCTATAATATCAATTTACTTCCATTGGTGGTATCTAAACTTGTGGACCACACAACCAATATACAAATATAGTATACTACATCGTGGTGGTATCCGGACAAATAATAAAACACATATAAACAATCACACATGTCTGAGTCTTGTGACTAATCAAGACATTGGCTGTAATACACATATAAATGAAAATCACAATACATTAGCAAATATATCTAAATATTGTAGACACAAATAGAAAACAGACATTAGTGGTATCCAGACATGTGGCCACACAACGAATTTGATACACACTAGACCATATTCTCTAGATATGTCCACGGACAAATATTACTAATTAACCACAGACATGTCCAGATATGTCAACATACAAATATTACTGAGTAATCACATACATATATGTCCACAAATAACCCTAAATAACCATAGGAGGAGGCAAGCAGGAAGTCAGAGGAGACTGGAGGACGGGGTGGAGGTCAGAGGATGAAGAGAAGGCCATAGTATGTTGGAGGAGGAGGCTGGAGGAGACGAATGTTGGAAAACGTCAGAGGAAGACGACGAGGAGGCAGAGGAGGTGAAGATGAGAGGATGCCAGAGACGGAGATCAAAGAAGGAGAAGACCAGAGGAGGAAGGTGGGAAGAGGCCGGAGGAGGATGTCGAAGGAAGAGGATGGTGGGAGGAGGAGGGAGGAGGAAGGGGTGGGATGGGAATGAGTTTTGATTTTTGAACTGGGGGTGGGGGGAGAATGTCAAAATGATTTATATTTATGGGTTATTTATGGTTCAACCATTAGGTATCTAATAATCTCAAGTAAAATGATTTTTTACAAAACCAACCACATCCAGTAGGAGGTGGGGTGGGAGATAAGAGCGGAATGAGAACTTGTATATATTGATCACTTTTCTTTACATAAACTTTTAGCAAATAATGAATGCTTAACCATCAAATAATTCGACAATTTTGTCTTATTTGACTCGTTATTTTTGTAGTAGATCGTCTGAGAATCCAATGAAATTGAAATGGCATGTTGATGTCTAATGCTTATATATTTAGATTTATTTCAATCGTTTACGTCTATAAGTATCGCATGTTATATCAAATTCATGCAAATTAGGCAACGAATTTAAGATTTGCTTACAGTTCTTTGAAAAACTGTATGATGCTTTATCCCTTCTATTAATTACTTGGAAGCTTAAATACACCTTCCATTAAAGTCGTTAATCTTGTATGTTTTTTGAAATAATAGGTATATTGCATTAATATAAATAAGTTTTAGGGACCATGTAGCCACAATCCTAGGAGCCAAACCTGGATCATTATGATCCAGATCATAGTAATTAGGGTCCACACAGGTCGGGTTGAACCTGAAAATCGATCCAACCCGAACCCGAAGTTTTTATTTATTTATTTATAAATGCGTTGTTGAATACATATTCAAATAATAACGTAGTTGAAAATCAAGAGTTCTGTTACTAGTTATTTCAGCAGTTTTGTTTTTTTACAATATGTATACTTATGCTCCACTGACAACATTACTTGTTGTTTTGACGAATATTTTTAGGCTTGATCTGAACCATTTTCTACTGCATTTGATTATTAACAAACCAGAAGTCATAATTATTAATTATTTGCATCATCCGCAAATCTCTTGTTTATAAGCAAGAAACATTCTTCCCCGCCATCTTATGTCCGACAACAGACAGCTCAACACGTCATTACCCAGACAATTAAAAACAAAACGCTCATATATCAAATTGACAATCATCTATAAACAACAAAATAATTGGGTCCAACCCGATCCAACCCAACCCGAAAATTCGGGTTAGGTTGAACCCGAATCAGTTCTAATACCGCAAGTGCACGACCGCGTTGAAGCGGTGACAAGCACTGGTTGATCCACAGGGAGCGTGTGCGAGTTGAATTCACGATACTCGAGTGGGGAAAGAATAGAGGAATGAGGTCGAAATTACACCACAATGAGAATGAAATCGGAAAACAAACAATAAAAGTAAACCTCTTAGGGGTAGAGAAATAATGCGAATACGAAAATATGTGTATGTGTGTGTATTCATTTGTGCTCATCACAACATGTAATACATGAAATCAATAAAACCACATTCAACTTTGCCTTCACATGGAATAAGATAAAACATTATCATTAAAACATACAAGAAAATAATTGAAATGAAGCTAAATGAGCTCTTGCATAAAGAACAAATCTCACTATGTCTCCACATGAAATAATATTTACACAATCATTAAATCATACAAGACATTAATTAAGGTGAGGCCAACATGAGCACATGCATGCACATGTTTTGTCTCATTCTTCCACTACATCCTTATCCTCACCTCATCATTCCCCATAAAATAGACACACAAATCGAAGCATGTGCTAAGCATCACTCAAGAGCATTAACACATCAAAGATAAGAGTGAAATCTCATTAGATGGTTATGGAACTCATGTAAGGTTCAAAGGATTAAGATTAACACACACACACACCTAATACATCAGATAATCACATCACATTCTTCTCCACCCCCTCATAGGGATGGACTACTTCTTACTCATCTCTAAACTAAAGAAAGCATAAAAACCACATAAACTCATAATGGAAATGAAGAAAAACCAGATTAAGCAAATAACAACATCAAAGAAATTGCATCAAAGTAAAAACATTAATGTAAAGAACAAAATTCAACTAACTTGAAATGAAAAGTATACAAAGTTCCTCATTCTTCTCCTCTTACAATAATGAGCAGCAAAATAAACCTAAAACTAATGGAGAAGCAAGAAGAAGATGGAGAGGGATTACAATGGTATATATAGATTAATATATGGTTAGGATTAATCTGGAAATAATTGGACGACTCTAAATCACATATGATGGTCCTGGAATGCTCTAACCCAAATACTCGACACACGGCCAAAATTTGAGAGAAAACGTATCAGAGTGATCCGCCAATGGTGGATCAAAATTGCCCAGTGGCGGATCTGGATGCTTTGACCCGGCTCCAATTCATCCAGCGTATAAATTACTTTGTTTGTCACGTGGGGTGAAGTCCTGGTCCACTGGTTCAAGTTTGTTTGGCTATAACTGGTGAAATATTGATTTGTTTCAAGTCAAGTGGCACAATATTTTGTTCTTCACCATGAGGTCCCTCCGGGTTTTCAGTTGGGTCCTCCCTGACTTACAATCAGGTCCTTTGGCATTACAAACAAGTCAAGAACATTTCAAATCAGTCCATTCTTGTTGCATTCAGGTCATTTTTGCTCCATTTTCTCCTCTTTATTACCTAACACCTGAAACACTACAACAAAAACTCGAGTAGTACAAAGTAAAATAAAGGATATATAACATGAATGCAATGTATGATATGCTACTAATCAAATACCCCCACACTTACATTTTGCTAGTCCTGCGAAAACAATGAAAGAAAAAAATGAAAGAAAGAAAAACATTCGAAAAAGGGAGAAATCATAACTCACTTTCATAGGAATCACGGTTGCACTTAGCACATGCAACAAATTGTTAAACCTCCTTGTCGCCAAAGAGGAGTGGTGTCTCCTGAGAGTTTTCAGCGGATATACCCCCAAAATACAAACATTGATTCATATTCAACCTAGAAACTCAACTCGTCAAACCTACTTTTGTCGATCATTGGACACGGTAATCCTGCGGGCCGACTCTATATATGTATCATGTCTACACACCTAGCCTAATGAATCATTCGTGCAAGTTAATTAAGAACTTAAGTGAAAGACATGGGCAATCTTAACATCCTCAAGAGATACAAAGTGTAAAGTCCAATAAGATTCTTATTTGTATTTTTTTCTTTTTTTACTAGTTGGTGTTTAATTCTCCCAGGGTTGGGTTTCGTGCATCATTGCATATGATGACTTACACTATCACGTACACCTTCCCCTAAATCTCCACATAGGGTGATCCATACCACCCGTGTAACGGGAGTTCGGTCGGCGCACCCAAGTTAAATGACTCAAAAGTACCAGACACTAAGTTCCCTCGGACCTAATTTCCCGAGTGATAGGAATCGTGCGAGAAGAGATGACAACCTAAAAAATTATTTATTATCTACATATGAACCAAAACCCCTACATTTTAAGGTTTAACAACAGGAGTTTAAGAGTCACTGACTACGAAAAACTTCTTTATACTAACATACACGAATTATTCAACTCACTAGGTTCAGGGTGAACTTCTTTATTTGTTTGAGTACTAAAACCCTTAATTACTCTCTCCCAAGGGAAAACCGGGGTGCATCCTAACGACGATATACTAGATATCCTAATGCATCATGTTCATGTCAATTTGGGAGCTTCTTTTTTACTTTGCCTCTCAACAGTTTTGCATAGACTAAACACATGCAAAACCCACAAAACATTTTCTTTCGCAAACACATGAAGATTTTGAAAGAAATGAAAAATTTAAAGCGCTAGACAACCAATAGAAGACAAGTCACCCAAGGATCATGGCAAATAGATATATCGATATTAAAGGCAACACACTAACATGACCCTAACAATGCAAACAAAAGAAAACAAAAGAAAAGAAGAAATACTCGACTATGTACATACGTAAAACACCCCCACACTTACTTCATGCATTGTCCTCAATGAATGTGAGCATAATACTACATGGATTTATGCATGAAAAAGGAAAGATCTCACCAACGTGAAGCGCAAAGGAAAGTTCATGGTTATGTGGATGGACATAAACCTGAATTCCCGAAAACATTTGCGATACTTAAGAAGGGAGACAAATATGTAAAACAAATGGGGCCCAAATACCCCAGTGTTGGGGCCCACAACAATCTATGCTCAATTGGAGTTTTTTTATCTTTGGTCTTTTTTTTATAAACTATGTAAAACATGAAATCTTAACCATTCACATGGTTGAGTGTGAGTGAGGTTCATGAAGGAACATGACCTCCTCGACTTTAGCTGGTGCCCCCTCTAAGTAATTTTTGAGGTGTTGTCTATTAACTTTGAACACATCCTCATTCCCTGGGTTCAGGATTTCAACCGTTCTCTGAGGAAATACAGTTTGTACAATAAACGAGCTAGACCAGCGACTGCGGAGCTTATTGATTGATTTAGTTATAATATCGCAAGTGTACGACCACGATGAAGCGGTCGGAAGTACGGGTCGAGTCCACATGGAGGTGTGTCAACTTTGGTTCTTTAGAAATCAAGTGGAAAATAAAGGGTAGAAGAATTTAATTAAACTAACTAAACTACACTACACTAGACAAGAAAGCCACAAACAAGGAAGATAAAATCATGAGAAAAATTGGAACTAAACTAAGTAATTACCAAAGCAATCTGAAATTCAGGAAGAAAAACCTCTAGGGGTGGAGTTGTGTACACATGTAGTAAGGTGGTGAATGATGCATTCAATAAAACACAAATGTAGATTGTATTTTCATGCATAAGAAATACCTAATTGTTGTGGCAGAACCTATCATTCCAATCACTAACCTAGTTAGGGCTGAGCATCGGTCCGGTCCGGTCCGGACCGGACCGGAATTTTTTTTTAGGTCCGGACCGAAAACCGGACCGGACCGGAAAAAATTAGGATAGGCGGACCGAAGACCGGACCGGTCCAAAAACCCGATTTTTTGGCTTAAATTTAAAAAAAAAATTTGGACCGGTCCGGACCGGACCGGACAGGAAAATTTAAAATTTGCCGGACTGAAACCCGGACCGGACCGGATTTTTTCAAAAATTTCCGGACCGAACCCGGACCGACCGGTCCGGTCCGGTTTGACCGGTTTGACCCGGTTCTGCACAGCCCTAAACCTAGTTGATTAATATGAGCATAAAGAAATTAGTTATTAAGAACCTAAACAAGCATGGGAAGTACCTAATGATTATGGCAAAACTCATCAAGTTAAGTATTCTCTTTTAAACAAACAAGCATAAATTCACATTCATCACATATTGCATAAGATAACATTCATTCTCATTCTTCATTACATGTATAAACATCATCTCCACCCCCAAAGGGGGATGAAATTACTTACTACACATTAAGCTAACAATTGTACTAAGGAAAGAAGACATTCTACTAATTATACTAAGATTAAGATAACAAAATTAGCTAAGCTAAACATGCAAACATTAAAAGAGACAACATTAGAACAAAACTAAGAAAATATTTTATTTACATGACTCACATTATAAGTAGCATTCTTCTCCACTTGAAGTTTGCTCAATTGCTTTACTCCAAGTAGAGATAATGACCACCAAGCAATGGGTGGATTACAAAGGAGGAAGAAGAGTTGTATTTATAAACATGAAAAAGGCAACTACGGACAATCCCCCGATGTAGGAGTAATGAAACTTTCCCAGAATATACATAAACACATAACCCATATCCGTACGAAATTGGGTCACATTCTGACGAAAATGGACATTCCCAGAATAGACATAAACACATAGCTCCTAGTCAATCATTTGAGTCTGCGTCCGAATCTAATTGCAAAAATACTCCTCATAATAGTGTGGAGTTTGTCGATTTGCTATTTGTCCCTCCGGACTTATGTCCAGGTCGTTCCTTATTGCAGATGTGTCCTTGTGCATGACAGAGATGTCCATTTTGATTCATTTAAGTCCTTCCTTCTTACCTTTCAGTCATTTTCTCTTCCATTCTCTTTTTTATTACCTAATACTTAAATATAACAACAAACACTCGAGTAACACATTGTTATGGTAAAATTAACGATATATAGCATGAATATGATGCATGATATGCTACTAATCACTTACTCGCAAACATATGAAGCCAGGAGTTGTAGAGCAACACCTTCTGCCCAGCCGTAGACACTTTTCGCATAATCATGCGATCGTGAAACATTTTGGCTCGGGACTTATGAATTTTGGCATTTTTCTATGCATCATTGCGTAGCTCTTCCAATTCTACGATATCGAGTTTATGTTGCACCCCTGCTTGATCAAGATCCAAAAAGAAAAATGCTCAAACTCAACGGGCAGGTGGCAAGCCTTGGCGTACACTACCCGATATGGGGACATACCCAAATTGGTTTTGTACGCGGTACGGAAAGCCCACAATGTGTCATTTCGCTTGTCCAACCAATCCTTCCTCGAGGAATTAACCGTCTTCTCAAGTATTTGTTTTAATTGACGGTTAAACACTTCAACCTGCCAACTAGTTTGCGGATGATATAGGGTCGCAAGTGATGAGAATTTTAATTTATACCGCAAGTGCAAGGCGTCAATGAAGACGTGGCAAGTACGGGTCGAACACAAGGAGGGAGAGATATTGTTATTTTTGTGATTTTTGATTAGGGAAAGAAAGAGAGAGAAATAAGTTTGGTTTGAGATTTTTGGTTTTTAATTAATTTCTAAAGCAAGAACAACAAAAAAAAATAAAGCAAAGATGGATGAGAGTCCAGCGGGTGGAGGTTTAGATGTCAGGTTTTGTTTAGAGAAATCTGAAACTTATAATAAATCACATTAGTTATAAAACATTACATGATAAATGATTCAACATAAACTCAAGTAATCAAAATATACTAACACGAAATTAAAATAATAACATCATTCTTCTTCTCATCACCCAAAATCCGTCACCCCCACCCTTTGGAGAGAGTTAGAAACTCATGGATGGAGGGAAGGAGAAGGGGTCCTAGAGAAACTAGAAAAGAAAACTAAAAACACAAAATAAACCAACAGAATTTTATTACTAAAGTATGGAAATAAAAACAATACTCGTTTCAATACATGATTTGGCCTTATTTATAGCCTCAACCGGAGATCCCAATACATAAAAGAAAAGTACACGCGTCTATACAGCATTGGTAAACATTTGAGCGTACGGATCGACTTTTGTGCGGCTAATCCGCCGCATTTTGTACATGGGGTGCGGCGGAATCGCCACCTTTTTGGCTCAGATTCGATCTGGATTTTTCCTGTGTGTTTATGGTATGATTTAAATGTCCTTTGCGCGTCTGGATTGATTTCTTTCCTTTCTTTTGAGCTCCGAATTTATTTCTTCATATATTTGGAGATCCCAATTGATTTTTTCTTTAGAACTTTTCCAAATTAATATTTTGGTACTTGTAATTGCAGTCGGGTCCTCGGCTCTTTGCAATTAAGTCCCTGGCTACTTTTGTGCTTAAGTCCTTGGCCTTTTTGTAATTAGGTCTTGAATGCTCTTATGCTTGGATGAACTTCAATTTGAACCCGATAATCTTGAACTTGGTCTTTATGATAGAAATGAGTCTCTTGCACGCGTTTATGCTCGGGATATGGGTAATTTGCATTCAGGTCCCTGTATTCTGTAAATAAGACTAAACACATACCTTAGTAGCATTTATTGATATAAGATTAATCCAAATGAAAGACATATGATGCAATGTATGCAATGCATCAAATACCCCCACACCTAGATTTTGCTAGTCCCTAGCAAAACAGAATATAAGAAAAATGAGAATAGGGAATTCCTAACTCACTTTCGTAGGAATCACGGTTGCACTTAGCATGTGCAACAAGCCTTTAAACCCCTAAGTTTCCTTAGAGGACGAATTTTGTCTCGTGAGGGTTTTCAGTTGACACACCCACAAAGTCTTCATTCAATATTTCATTAATAACTCTCAATATCTCCACCTCAACCTTATACATCTCACTTAGAATTCTTGCATGCTCATTATACAAATCTAACTCATAAAAAGTCTGACTTGGTCTTTGTTCCTCCAACATTCACACCACTAACCCTTCTACACATGTTATCACTTAAATTATTTTGCACGCCTCCTCTGGTGGTGAAGTATCATTTGGATCAGCCATGGCATGGATCATTCTTCTAACTTTGGGCCTTGAGTATATATATTTTTTTCCGTGATTCAACACATTTGCTTTTTTTGACACTTTTACCCTTTTTGCATTCGTGTAGCGAGTTTGGTCGATAATCCAGAGCTGGCAGACTCAAGTTACCGGGTTTTAAGATACCCCTACGGACCAGTGACTCGAAGGCTTGGGCTTTTGTAATCATTTTGCAAAATGTGCTTTCCTCACTTTATTCCCCTTTTATTTTCCTCAAGGCTTAATTGTTATTAGAAGTCCACACTTCCCGGTATATTTTCCTCAACCTCTGCTTTTTATCAACCACTTCAAAGATTTGATTCATCCAATTTAAGTGCATACATGTCTTAAAGGGTAATGGGTTATTTCTTTGGAACTTAGATTTATGTCATAGTTTCTACAAGCAGAACTATATAATAAGGAACAAAAACTCAATGCAATTTGTACACGGGTTTTGGCAGTTCAATCTTAAGCTATGTCATGGAGCATTGAATATTTTTTTAAACCAACAGAATATATAGATAGATAGATAGATAAACACCCCCCACACCTAATTCATGCATTGTCCTCAATGTATGCAAAGATAAAGCAAATGCACTTATTACCTGAGTCAACTTGCGGTAGAGGGATTTGAATTTGCTCAGAGTCAACCATAGTCAGAACTGGATTGAATGTCACCATGTTGGTGCATGTATCCAGTTGAATTGTTCCCCATGTTGCCCTGAGAGTCCTGAGGTGAAGATTCCACACCCCTCACATATGTTGGTTCTCTTATTTGCTCGAGTGATGGTGGTTGGGTAGATGAATTTCTCCCCCTTTTCTCACTTTCTTTTTGAGTTTGTGATGATTTATTTGATTCAGAAATCTTATACATACGCGATCTCGTCACAACATCACTTTGATTGCATACTATTTCTGGTTCATTATCAACATGAAAGATATTAAAATTCAGCCTTTAAGTTACCAAAGGATAGTTGCATGAGCCCATTTCGACAATTTATCAAAGCTTCAGAAGTGGCTAAAAAGGGTCTGCCTAGTATCACAGGGATTTGTCTCTTAGGATCGATAACGGGTTCAGTGTCTAGAACGACAAAATCCACTGGGTAAATGAAGTCACCAACCTTAATCAAAACATCCTCTACTATACCTCTTGGTTTCTTAATAGAGCAATCAGCAAATTGAAGGGTTGTCTTAGAGGGTTTTAGTGGACCAAGGTTTAGTTGCTCATAGACAGAGAACGGGAGAAGGTTAACACTAGCACCAAAGGTCTAGAAGGGCTTTGTTGATAAAAGTATCTCCTATCGCAAATGAAATTGTCGGACACCCATGGTCCTTATACTTTATAGGAGATGAGTTGGACAGAATAGAGCTTATGTTTGCAGTTAAGAATGCCCTCTTTGGTACGTTCGTTTTTCTCTTCTTAGTGCACAGATCGTTTAAGAATTTAGCATAAGCAGGTATTTGTTGAATCATATCTAGGAGTGGAATATTCACCTTAACTTGCTTAAATACTTCCAAGATTTTCTCCATTTGTGCACTTGAGTTCTTCTTGAGTCTATTGGGGAATGGGGCTTTAGGAACATAGACTCGCTCAGGTTGAGCTATAGGGTCAGGTTGAGTAGGTGGGTTGGGCTTTTCAAATTGGACTTTAGGTTCAATGGTTAGCTCACATGTGGGTGCATGATGGCTAAATGGATTAGGAGCTCTAGGATTTTACCACATTGTTATCAACTTGTTTTCCAGACCGTAATGATACAACTCCATTTATTTGTTGGAACGGTCCCTCCTCATGAACCATTTGAACCGGTCTAGGGTTGTTACTTCCTGGAAGTGGTTGATAGGGTTGATATTGATTATTAGATCTTGGATTCACCTCAGGTTGACTTGGAAACTGCGCCTTTTCTCTTTCACCTACTATCTGTGCTAGTTGGCTGACTTGTGTTTCTAGCCTTTGGAAGGATTGCGTGGTTGTTTGCATAAAAGTCTTAACCAAATTTTCCAAGCTTGTCAATCTAACATCATAATCTCCATTGTTACTAAACTCAGATGATGTATTATTTTGGTTATACGGGTTTGGTTGTTGTCTAGGAGGTTGACCTTGTTGGTTCCATGAAAGATTGGGATGATTACACCAACCCGGGTTATAGGTTGATGCGTATGGGTCATTTCTAGAATGGTTAAATGTGGCATTAAGTTGTTCCAAGTCCGCACAATCCTCCATTGTATGACCTATTTGACCACATCTAGAGCAAGGGATAGAAGATGCTTGATTCACTAGGGGTCGGGTTTTTAGCTCTAGACTTTCCATTCTACGCATAAGGGTGGCTAGTTTTTCTTCAGCTGCAACCGTAGCATCTACAGCTAAGACACCTGGTATGGGTTGACTTGCTATTCTAGATCCAATACTCGGGTTATTCGGTGCTCTAGCATTGTCCCATTGCATACTATTTTCGGCTAAATCCTCAAGAAAAGTCCAAGCATCATTCTCATTTTTGGACATGAAGTTTCCTTGGCTTACAGATTCTACCATAACCCTAGATGTAGGTGTCAATCCCACATAAATAATTTGGCACAATTGTCATCTTGGAATTCCATGATGAGGACATTGGGTCAACAGACTTTTAAATCTTTCTAAATAGGAATAGAACGGCTCGCTCTCATATTGAACGAATGCAACAATTTCATTCCTAATCCTAATAGTCTTATGGTTGGGGAAATATTTCTTTAAGAATACTTGAACAAACTCGGCCCAACTCCTAATAGATCTTTCGGCTAGACTATATAGCCATTTTTTAGTGTCGTCCTTCAATGCTAGAGGCACGAATTTAAGATGCACTGCCTCCTCAGAGATATGCTGGTATTGCATAAGGGAGCAGATTTGCTCAAATTCTCTAAGGAAGAGATATGGGTCTTCCCTAGAGGTGAACTTGGGCAACATACTCATGTATTGTGCCTTCAGTTCGAAGTCACGACCGAGTATGGTGGGCATAACGATGCACGATGGCTGAGCAGTCATCCTTGGGTAGCACCGATCCCTCAAAGTCATAGGTGGTGCAACAGGTGGGTCCACTACATTCTCACCCATTGGATCCGGGTGAGGTGGTGCAACAGGTGGATTGGGACTAAGCTCTAGACTGGAATCTAGATGAACTCGTGAGAGTCGATTGCTCAAGTCCCGAACCCAAATCTGAGTGCACCGGTTTGAATCAATTTTTGAATTCAAATTTGAAATTTAAATTCCAAATTCAATTTCAAGAATCAATTACTTTTTCTTTTTTTTATATAAATTTTTTTTTCAAAAATGGAAACAAACAATAGAAAGGGAAAGATGAGAAAGGAATCCTAATCTAGAGAATTGAGATGAGAAGAGAAAGAAGACTCAGATGAGAAGGGAAACTTAACTCTAAAAGATAGATAAGAGGGTTGGTCAGAAGTTTCCTAAACAAGCACGGTTCAAACAATCCTAGACCTAATGTCGCTTAAATCTAGACAACTCCTAACTGGTTGAGTCGAATTGGTTCGCTTGATTCACCTCCCTCACTAATCAAACCAAATTGGTCAGGCAGTGTATAGATAGTGGGGGCGTTTCCGACAGAGTCGGTGCCAATTAGACAGCCACTTCGCTTGGAAGACTTACGTCAACACAAAAACACTTTCTAGACACCAAATTAAATTCGATCAGCGTCAAGTCATTAATTGAGTCCGAGTCCTTAGGGGCCAATGTCTAATGTATTTTAATTTTAAGGCTTGGGTGACACTTTAGGATTGTGATTTGTGGGCTACGGAAGGGTGATGAAATCCCCACCGTATCTTTTCCTACGGAGTTGCCCTTAAGATAGTTTGACTTAAATCTAGCAAAGATAGTCAAACATTGGTCTTTAATTTGGGGACAATTGCAAGGTTGTATGCGAACTAATTTATATGCTTAAATGCAATCGATAAAACCGCGCATGTACCTTGCCTCCAGCACTCTTCAACAAGAATTAATTTGCAAGAATTTAGCAAGAATAATGCAAACAAAACACTATATGATGCATGCACTAAGTCCTTCTAATTTTGCCAATTTTTAGGTCAGAGTTGAATTATTGCCAATTATGGAATTTGAGCCTAACACGTGCAGTTCTACGAAAAGGAAATTTTCCGAAACTAGAAATTACGAGGAAAAAGGCAACAAAGGTTACCTACGCACGCTCAATCGGGTTCGCCGTCCGCTCTCGAAAATTTCTAGTTGCTCTACGCGTCCACCCAGAGATGGAGACAACCCCAGAAAAATTTGAAGCCCAGATGCTTCAGACGTGCGGCGGATCCGCCGCAGATTGCTTTTTGCGTACGGCGATTTCGCCACCCTTCTTGCTCCGAATGTGCCCGGATTTCGCCGCGCACTCTGTTGTCTCCTTAAACGCAAACCCAAATAGTTATATCGCGCACAAGATAAACAGAATAGAATCGAAATCACACAAAAAAAACAAAATCTTCGTCGCCTCCCCGGCAACGGCGCCAAAAACATGATGAGAATTTTAATTTATACCGCAAGTGCACGGCGTCAATGAAGACGTGGCAAGTACAGGTCGAACACAAGGAGGGAGAGATATTGTTATTTTTGTGATTTTTGATTAGGGAAAGAAAGAGAGAGAAATAAGTTTGGTTTGAGATTTTTGGTTTTTAATTAATTTCTAAAGCAAGAACAACAAAAAAAAATAAAGCAAAGATGGATGAGAGTCCAGCGGGTGGAGGTTTAGATGTCGGGTTTTGTTTAGAGAAATCTGAAACTTATAATAAATCACATTAGTTATAAAACATTACATGATAAATGATTCAACATAAACTCAAGTAATCAAAATATACTAACACGAAATTAAAATAATAACATCATTCTTCTTCTCATCACCCAAAATCCGTCACCCCCACCCTTTGGAGAGAGTTAGAAACTCATGGATGGAGGGAATGAGAAGGGGTCCTAGAGAAACTACAAAATAAAACTAAAAACACAAAATAAACCAACAGAATTTTATTACTAAAGTATGGAAATAAAAACAATACTCGTTTTAATACATGATTCGGCCTTATTTGTAGCCTCAACCGGAGATCCCAATACATAAAGGAAAAGTACACACGTCAATACAGCATTGGTAAAAATTTGAGCGCACGGATCGACTTTTGTGCGGTTAATCCGCCGCATTTTGTACATGTGGTGCGGCGAAATCGCCCCCTTTTTGGCTCAGATTTGATCCGGATTTTTCCTGTGTGTTTATGGTATGATTTAAATGTCCTTTGCGCGTCTGGATTGATTTCTTTCCTTTTTTTGAGCTCCGAATTTATTTCTTCATATATTTGGAGATCCCAATTGATTTTTCTTTAGAACTTTTCCAAATTAATATTTTGGTACTTGTAATTGCAGTCGGGTCCTCGGCTCTTTGCAATTAAGTCATTTGCTACTTTTGTGCTTAAGTCCTTGGTTTTTTTGTAATTAGGTCTTGAATGCTTTTATGCTTGGACGAACTTCAATTTGAACCCGATAATCTTGAACTTGGTCTTTATGATAGAAATGAGTCTCTTGCACGCGTTTATGCTCGGGATATTTGTAATTTGCATTCAGGTCCCTGTATTCTGTAGATAAGACTAAACACATACCTTAGTAACATTTATTGATATAAGATTAATCCAAATGAAAGACATATGATGCAATGTATGCAATGCATCAGCAATCTTGTGGGTGATCGAATACTTCCTCATAAACGCTTCGAAAGAGTGATTGCAGAAGTAGGTACCCATGTCGCTGATTATGGTACGAGGCGTACCAAATCCCACAAAAATGTCCTTTAAGAATTTGGTGACCACCTTGTTGTCATTGCTCTTTGTGGGGATAAGCTCTACTCACTTAGACACATAGTCAACGACAACCAGAATGTAAACATTCCCGAACGAATTCGGGAAAGGACCCATAAAGTCGATGCCCACACATCGAAGATGTCGATGACAAGGATATTTTGCAAAGGCATCATATTTAACCGACTTATTTTGCGAAGGCGCTGATACCTATCACATTTCTTACAAAATTCATAAGCATCTTTGAAAAGCAAAGGCCAGTAAAATCCAGATTTGAGCACCTTGGCGGCAATTTTCTTTGCTCCAAAGTGTCCTTTACATGCCTCAGAGTGGTAAAATTGCGTCACACTTTGGAACTCAATATTTGGGATGCACCGCTTGATAATTTGGTCAGAGCAGTAATTGAATAGATAGGGGTCTTCCCAGTGAAAGAATCTGACATAAGATCTAAATTTGGTTTGACCAACCCACAGGAAGTTGTTGGGTCATGAGGTAGTTCTCGATGTCAGCGAACCAGGGGTTATCTTCGATCGTGAGCAATTGCTCGTCAGGAAATTTGTCATTAATAATTTGGTCATGTGGGTTGGTCATCTCAATACGAGACAGGTGGTCCGCTACAACATTTTCACACCGTTTTTTGTCCCGAATCTCGAGATTGAATTCTTGTAACAACAAGATCCATCTCAAGAGTCGGGATTTGGAATCTCAAGATTGAACTCTCGTAATCAACTTGAAGGGTTCAGTCCACATTGGTGCCTTAATTATTGGAGCCGAAGTCAGCTCTTTCTTCGAGGTCAAAAACGTATGGTGTCAATCCGGTGTGAACTCAAAAATGGCATCCTTAGCCAACAAGGCGGTGAGAGGTCAAGCAATTTTACTAAAATCCCAAATGAACCGACGATAGAATCCAGTATGCCCCAACAAGGCACGGATGTCTTTCACATTACGTGGCGGTGGGAGATTAGGAATAAGACCCACTTTGGCGGGGTCGAGCTCAATTCCCCTACTTGAGACCACATGTCCTAGTACAATACATCTCTTTACCTTGAAGTGACATTTCTTCTAATTAAGAGCGATGTTCTTCTCACGACATTGCTTAAGGACAAGACTCAAGTGATGAAGGCACTCATCGAAGGAAGCGCCAAATATTGAAAAGTAGTCCATGAAAACCTCAAGGAAACGCTCTACCATATCAGAGAAGATAGTAATCATACACCTTTGAAACGTTGCAAGCGCGTTACATAACCTAAAGGGCATGTGACGGTAAGCAAACGTGTCAAAGTGACATATGAATGTGGTCTTCTCTTGGTCCTCAGGGGCGATAGGAATTTTGTTGTAGTCGGAGTATCCATCAAGAAAACAACAATACTCATGTCCAGCTAACTTTTCCAACATTTGATCAATGAATGACAATGGGAGATGATCTTTTTGTGTTGTCGCATTGAGCTTGCGATAATCAACGCAAACTCGCCAGCCAGTTTGTAAGCGTGTTGGTATAAGCTCATTATGCTCTGATCTGAATTAAATTTATACCACAAGTGCACGGCGTCAATGAAGACGTGGCAAATACGGGTCGAACACAAGGAGGGAGAGATTTGTTATTAGTGTGATTTCGATTGGGGAAAAGAATGAGAGAAGAATAGATTGGGTTTTGAGATTTTTGGGTTTTAATTATCTAAAGCAAGAAACAAGAACAATTAAAATTAAAACAAGAATAAAGAAGTGAATTCCGTTGGGTGGAGGTTTAGATTTAGGGTTTAGATTAGAGAATTCAGAAACTTATAATAAATCATGTTAGTTATGAAGCATTACATGATAAATGATTTAACATAAACTCAAGTAATCAAAATATACTAATCACGAACTTAAAATAATAACATTCATTCACCCTAAATCCGTCACCTCCACCCTTTGGAAAGAGTTAGAAACTCATGGAGGGAGGAAGAAGGGGTCCTAGAGGAATTACAAAAGAAAACATAAAAACACAAGAAATAAAAGACAGAATTTTATTAAACTAAGGAATAAAAACAACAACTAAAAACTAGGTCTAAGGCCAAGGACCCTTCTAACATCGTTCTCGGGGCTATTTATAGTTGTTACAAGAGACCTAAGTATAGAATTGGAGAGTACACGTGTCCAGACACGACTAGACAAAAGTTGGGCACACGGATCGACTCTGGTGCGGCGGAATCGCCGCATGGCATGTGTAATGTGCGGCGGAAACGCCGCACATATTGCTCTGATTTTGTCCGGATTTTGGTTGAATGTTTATGGTATGATTTGATCCTCCTTTGCACGTCTGGATTGATTCTTTCCATTCTTTTGAGCTCCGGATTAATTCCTTCATATATTTGGAGATCCACATTGATTTTTCTTTAGATTTTCTCCAAGATAATAAAAGCTACTTGTGATTTGCAATTAGGTCCTTGACGTTTTGCAATTAAGTCCCCGGCTACTTTTGTGCTTAAGTCCTTGTTCTTTTCGTAATTACGTCTTGAATGCTTTTATGCTTGGATACATTTCCATTTGAAACCCGATAAGCTTGAACTTGGTCTTTATGATAGAAATGAGTCCTTCGCATTGAGGTCCATGTATTCAGGTCCCTGTATTCTATAAATAGGACTAAACACATACCTTAGTAGCATTTATTGATATAAAAGTAATCTAAATGAAAGACATATGATGCAATGTATGCAATGCATCATGCTCATTTTCAACAACCGTCATGCCTGACTTCTTGGGAACCACATGGACATGACTCACCCACAAACTATTAGAAATGGGATATATTATACCATGATCCAAGCATTTAAGAACCTCCTTTCGAACGGCTCCTTTCAACAAAAGATTCAATCGTCATTGTGGGTCCTGACTGGCCTAGAATCCTCTTCCATGTGGATCTGATGTTGGACAATACTAAGGCTTATTACCCTTGATGTCCTTCAAGGATCACCCAATAGCCTCTTTGTTCTCCAACAATAGCCTTTTGAGAGCAGACTCTTGCTCTTTTGCAAGATCAGAAGCAATAATGAGTGGCAATGTCTCATTATCCCCTAAAACGATGTATTTAAGGTAATCAGGGGGAGGTTTAAGCTCGACCGGAGGTGGGTTCTTGTTGGATTCAGAGTTAATTTCAAGTGGCTCAAGGGCCACAGGATAAGAAGAGCAGGCCCCCAGATGTGCCTCCTCGTCTAGAAGCTCACAGGAGGATTCCTCAAAATCATCTTCAATCACCCTCAATAATATGTCAATGTAATTCGAACGTGCCCATTGACTCAACCTAATCCGCGTCCTGAATGAAATTGACTCCGATAGGATCATCGAAGAGCCTAGGTTGCTTGCCAAGATTAAAGATGTTGAAATCCGTCGTGAGGTTTCCAAAAGACAATTTCATCAAGTCATTTTGACAATTGATCAAGGCATTAGATGTCGTCAGAAATGGCCTCCCAAGGATCATCATAATTTGTCCTTGTGGGTTGGAAATAGGTTTAGTATCCAAAATGATGAAATCAACTGGGAATACGAACTCGTCCACTTTAATAAGCATATCCTCTACACTTCCACATGGAATCATGACGGGCTTGTCAGCCAACTAGAGGGTAGTCCTCGTTCGCTTAAGATCGCCTATTCTAAGGTTCACATAAACAGAATAGGGCATGAGGTTCATAAATGCTCCCAAATCCAATAGAGCTTGAGGGATTGTCACGTTATCGATCATATAAGAAACAATTGGACAACCGAGGTCCTTGTATTTGAGTTGCATGGGTTGTGTCAATATTGAACTCACATTAGCGGCCAGAAATACCTCTTTGGGAACATTTGTTCTTCTCTTAATGGTGAAAAGATCCTTAAGGAACTTGGCATACAGTGACATTTGTCAAACAACGTCCAACAACAGAATGTTCACCCTACTAAATTATTTCTTATCTACATATGAACCAAAACCCTACACTTAAGGTTTCACAACAAAGTTTAAGGGTCTCTGACTACGACAAACTTCCTTATACTGACAGACACTAATTATTTGACTCACAAGGTTCAAGGTATACTTCTTTATTTATTTGAGTACTGAAACCCTATGATTACTCTCCTCCTGAGGGAAAATCGAGGTTCATCCTTACGACTAGATAAGACCTAAAGCTGGTGTACTAGATATCTTAATGCATCATGTTCAAGTCAATTATGGGAGCTTCCTTTTTACTTTGTCTCTCAACGGTTTTGCAAATGCTAAACACATGCAAAACTCACAAAAAAAATTCTTTCGCAAACACATGAATATTTTGAAAGAAATGGAAAATTTAAAGCACTAGGAAAGCAAAAGAAGGCAAATCACCCAAGGATTATGGTATAACAGATATATCAATGTAAATTGAAGTACACTATCATGACCCTAACAATGCAAACAAAAGCAAACAAAAGAAAAATAAAAGAAAATACTCGACTATATACACACGATAACCCCCCCCAACACACTTTGGTTATACATTTTCCACAACGTATAAAAGGAATAAAATGCATGGCCTAACCAACACATGTCACCTTCGTCGGCGCCGAGAGAAGGACACCCCTTGCGAGGAAGAACCCTTTGGCTTCAGATTCTTGAGTAACTTGTAGATCTTACGGTTTTGTTGTGAAAGCACTATATTTTTCTCAGATAGTGACAATTTGTCAAAGTCGTAGCCGAAAAGTGTCTCCAAGTCTACAGGCCCATCAGAAGAATGAGCACGACCATCCTCGTCATTGTCTTGATCCTGTCAGGGTGTGTTCTGCTCGATGTCAATGGCAACCCCTTCTAAGTCGATGAGATTTTGAGTGTACTAGGGCTCAAAATGACTGCAAATACGAGTGACAAGAAGGGGTAAAGGTTGTCTGCCTTCTCGTGCACCTTTTTGCAGTGTGCTGAAGAGCTCTGTCCATTAGGACATAGACCCAATCTAGACAAGCAGCGGAGAATGTGGAATGGTGTCGCAAACCCATGATGTTTTTACTAACCCATAGAGCAGCCACATGCACATTCTTAAACAGATGGGAGTTACTCAAACTCCCATGAGGATTTACCAGGTTCCCTCTACCCATCACTGAACGATAGAAGTTCAATGTGCGGCATTGGTGACCTTACAATCCAAAAAGGGTAACCAGGTAATATCCATGATAACAGTGGGAGTGAGCGGATAAGTACTACCGTTGATGGTGAACGTATGAAAACTACCATTAAATGTTACATGTTATTGTTATATATTTATATTATGTCAAGGATTAAGGTATAATTGTATTAAAAATTAATATTTATTAACATAATTAAAATATTCAATTGGTAAATGGGTAAATGGGTATGGATAGAGTCATACTTGTACCCGCCATTTATTAATTGGGTAAGGTGGATATGAATAAGCATGTGTAATTTGTTAAATGGGTACCTATAACCATAGTCGCGAGTTAAATGGGACAGGTAAACAGGTAATACCCACCCTAGCTACAACCATAGTAGTGGGTGGTGTGGTGGTTGAGGATGAGGTTGGTGGTTGGAGAAAGGGTAGTGAGGCTGGAGATGGCTTGCAGATAGAATAAGCAGGAGGCCTTGGTGTGGGTTGTGAGCAGGGGAACTAGGTGGAGTTATGAAGATTGCGGAGGCAGTGGCAATGGGATGAAGATTTGGAAGTGGGTGTTGGAGGGGCGGTCTAGTGTTGTTAACTGAGAAGAGCCTTACCAAGGAGATTGTTTAGACCCATTGGGCCTAGATAGGGATTGGAATGCTTCACAACAGCGGAAGGAAGAAGACCCATAAGACGATGATCGTTGAATCAGTCCACTTGGTCTGTTCAAATTTTGTTGAGAGGCGGATTCAGTGCTTACCCGACAATTACAAGTCTGATTGGTAGGAGGTCAGTTGTTTCACAAATTCGAGAAAAAGGGGGTCAACAACAAACTGCTACTGAGACTTGTGTTACGAAAAGTAGACAAATAAGAAAATATAAATGAATAGAAAATATAAATGAATTGAAAATAACAAATATGTTAACAAAGAAATCGTCAAAGGTAAAGAAAGTGAATCATTAAAAAAATTGAGGAAGAAAGTGAAAATGAGAGGAATGTAGTGTTAAATAAAATGTGAAGTGTTAACAAAGAAAAGGAAAGAGTAAAGAAAGTGGAAATTGAATAAAGTAAATAATCACAGGAATGTAAATAAACCGATAAAAGTGTAAAGAAGTAAGAGCACCCACAATGGGTGTCATCCCACTCTCGTGAGAGATCGTAGGATTAAAAAATTATTTTTTCGGAGAGTCGGCCACACGATCCGTGCGGTGACAAAAATAATTATTTTCTAATTTTTTATCATAATTCATATATCATCGTGTTAGACACACATATTGCTATATAAATATGGGTTTTTGAAATAATCACCCAAAAAAATTGAAGAATATAAATGTTGGAAACTTATTTGGCAAAAAATGATGGACAAAAAGAACACATGTGATGTCATTTTCATTAACATAAAACAACCTCACATATGTCGTTTTCACCTGGACTGAAAACGACATATGTGATGTTGTTTTATGTTAAAGAAAATGACATCACATGTGCACTGTCATATGTGATGTTGTTTTATGTTAAAGAAAATGACATCACATGTGCACTGTTTTCATTAAGTGAAAATAGCATCAGCGTGCACTGCTGGTGTCGTTTTAGTAGAAGACATCAAATTGGATTTGTTTGTTTTCGCATTCTCTCAGATTTTAAACTCAAGTCTTCTACATCTGTGGAAAAAACCTCATACCATCTCATACAACAACAATCACACAACACACATTATAATTGGTTCGAAAACACGTGTTTAACATTAAATTAGTCCACGTTTAATATGAAAAACCAAATTGTTCTTAAGATAAGAATTTTATTACAATTAAGGTGGAGAAAATACTTAAGTCGGTGTTTTGGTCTACCTAACTCGTCGTTGGACCTTCGAAGGTCATTGGTGGTACACCTGAGTAATCCTACCATCTTCATCTTCATCAATCCTACCGTCATCATCGCTTTCGACTTCACCGATTTGAAATGATGAACCTTCACCTTGAAAGAAAGTTGTCTCGCGTGACTCTTGAGTTAGAATTCATCCATCGTAAGCAAACACACATGTGAAAATGAAATTGTCTTCTTCATCTAGCACCACTCCTATATATGGAAGATTTTCCTCGGATTCTTGACGAACTTGTTGGGAGTTTACACCTTCTGACAAATTCAACGACAAATCCACATTCTTGAAGCACGCTATCATCTCCTTGATTTTTTTCTTCAATTTTTTGTTGGAACGTGTGGGTTATGGGTCCACTAATCACTTTTACGCTAATCACCTACTCGTTTTATCGATAGAGTTATATGCAGCGGAATTTAAACAACAAAATGAGCAAGTAAGAAATAAGCAAACCACAATGGACACCGGGGGTTTTTACAGAGGTTCGGCCACCGCCTACGTCCTCTCTTGCAAGCTCCGCTCGCGTCTTCACTATCCACTCCCCGTTCCGGGCGGGGAGAGAACGCCTTTTACAAAACAAGCTCCGCGAACAACCTCGCGAACTTGACTTTCTTCTCTCACAATCCGAGAGGAACACTTCGGGCTTTCACCGAAGTCCTTCCTTCTTGAACAAAGGTTGAGTGGAACAACACTCTCTAAACTTGAGCACACTTGAGTAGGATTAAGGAATTGATCACTAAAGTGTGAAAATTGAGGTTTGGAGTGTTTGGGATTCTCTCTAAAGTTTGGGACAAGTTTGTAGTGGGAGAGTTGTGTTAAAATGTGTTTTACAACTCTATTTATAAGCATTAGAGAGAATAGAGCCGTTGGGATTGATTGGGTAAGAGTTGATGTGTGATTACACAAAACAGAATCTGCAGGACCCAATTCTAGCTAAAATCGGTCGACCAGATCAGGATGAAAGGTCGACCGTTAGGCAGTTTTGCACTAAGTTCGGTCGACCGGTTAAGCAACGGTCGACCGCCCAATGCTACGACTTAGGTACACTTAAGTTATCGGTCGAACACCTAAGGGAAAACGGTCGACCGATTTGTACCAGGCACTTTGGGGTTGACAAACAAATAGATATTAGGTCGACCGAAACAGGTCTAGCGGTCGACCGTTTTTCAACAGGAGATTTGGGTTTGTCAAGAGATGGACAAACGGTCGACCGATCGTGGTCCTCGGTCGACCGATACATGAAATATATTTGGGGTATAATTGGTTTAATACGAATACAACCGTTGGGTATATACGACAAAAGTAACGGTCGGGAAAATTAAGTTCAAACGGTCGACCGAAAGAGATGGTGCGGTCGACCGAAACTGTACAGGGAAACACAAACTGGATTACTTGATCAACCGGTCGACCGAACGGCATGTTGCGGTCGACCGTTTTGGTTCAGAAGCTAAAGTTCAGGTTTGGTGTTTTCCGGTCTAAGTTTGGGTGATCTATGGAAGTCCAAATAATGTGAATTTTTGTGTGTGACTTCTATAGGGAACCTAGTGTGTGTTTAAGTTGATTTTATCTCAAGTATGCTCAAAATACACAAGTTCCTAAAGACTCAAAGAAATACAAAAATACATGTCTTCAAATGAGCTTCACATTACATGTCTTGACTTGATTTCCTTTCTTCCTTGAGTCTTGATCACCTGTAGAGGTTAGCACAAAGCAATATATATACAATGTAATATGTGTGCTACTCTACATGATCATAATTAAGATTAGGTTAATTAAATCATCAAAACATAGATTAAGGCCAAAAAGCCAACAATCTCCCCTTTTTTGATGATGGCAACCTATATCTTAACTCTATCTTAAGACATGGAATTTGTGTATGTAAACTATGCATATTAATGCTCCCCCTATGGATGTGCATAGTTTTTGTTCAATTTTATGCCAAATTCCAAGTTACCCCCTTAACTATCTCTCCCCCTTTGACATCCATCAAAAACAAAATAATGTATGACTTTAAGCATAGAATTTGGATGTCTTGTAATGAAGTTGCTCCCCCTTAATTTTGCACTTCATTACACTAATAAAAGATATAACATTTAAGCTCCCCCTATCAATAAGGCTAGATGAAAACTATGAATATGATTCAAGTTAATTCCATTTAAGTTTCAACTTAGGCATTATTCTAACATCCATTTAAAATTTGACATTTATAATCAATGGATGTGATAAATGATTTCTAATGAATAGGGTATAATGATTTGCAATGAATTAAACTCTAAATGATATGACAATTAAGCATATTACAACCTAGATTAGAACCAATTTGATTGAAAATTTTAGAGGATAGGAGATTATACCAACTTGAAGCTTGAATTGATTCCAATCTCATTTGGTGATGCAACCGGATTTGAATTTGACGCTTTGGCTCACCTGGTCACCACCAATCTCCTCCTCAAGCTCCTACAAGTGTAGATTTAGGTACCCAAACAACTTTGGGTCCTTGAATGTTAGTTTTGGGAACCCAAACCATTTTGGTTTTAGGAGCCCACACACTTGAGGAACTATGGTTAATGAACATATGCTTGCCATTTAGTGTAGTGTGAGATACATGGTTTTTCAATTTTGAATTGTAACCTAAACCATGTTTTTGCAAGGATTGTCTTTGACTACCTAATAACATGTTGAGCATATGAGTTTCATTTGTGAATCTTTCTAAATCTTTTCTTAATTGCAAATTACAAGCTTGAAGATTTAGTTGATCACAATCTATGGGTGTTGCTCTTAATTTATCAATATTTGATGCATTCTTTTCAAATTTAGCAATCGCCTCATTCTTCGCATTCATGCATGTTTCAATTTGGCTTTGGAGATCTTTGATTAACTTTCTAGCACTTTTGTTTTTATCACAAATGATCTCATATTGTTTAACTAAGTCATGAAATGCATTTTGAAGCTCATCATGAGTATAAGTTTCTTCATTAACACTAGAATGTGAGCTATCACTATAATATGACTTAGTTGAGCATGAATTACTAGAGCAAGAGTTAGATTCTACCTCACTTCCTTCTTCTTGAATGGCCATGTATCACATGTGTGCATATTCTTTTGTTGATGAAGGTGTGATCGATTTGGATGACGATGAAGACGATGAATCGTCCCATGTAGCCTTGTGAGCTTCCAACCTCTTCTCTTTTCTCTTACTTTTCTCCTTTTCTTTCCTTCTCTCCCTCCTCTCATTTTTCTTCTCCTTCTCTTTTCTCTCATTTCCACTTTCTTCCTTCTCCTTCTTTTCTCTCTTTTCACTCCTTCTACCTCTTCTTTCATTCGTTTCTTCTTTATCCTTCTTGAGGTATTTGAAGAAGTCTTTTGCTAGGACTTCAATATCCTCATCTTCTACACTCTTCCTTGGTTGGTCAATGTTTGCATGTAATCCCAATGTGTGTTTATTCTTGGAGGCTTCCTTCTCCTTTCGATGGTTGATTTGGAGTTCATACGCCATGAGATTTCCAACGAGTTCCTCCATCTTTAATTTAGAAAGATCATGCGCCTCTTCAATTGCGACGACTTTGTCTTCCCAATCGATGCTAAGTGACCGGAGGAACTTCCTTGTCATCTCTCCTTCATTGATTTTTCTTCCAAGAACCAAAAGAGAGTTAGTGATATCGGTGAAGCGAGTGTTCATTTCGCTTATGTTTTCACCGATTTGCATAGAAACAATCTCATATTTATGCATGAGGAGACTAATGCGGGTTTCCTTAGTTTTGCTATCCCCTTCATGATGCATTTGTAGTCTATGCCAAATCTCATATGCACTAACACAACCTCTAATCCTATTATATTCACCCTCATTAAGGCCACAATACAAGATGTTCATGATTTTCGAATTCATTTCGATTTCTTTCATTTTGGGTCTTGTAAGTGAATCTAATTCATCTTCATTTGGGGGTGTGTATGGATTTTGGAGAAACATCCAATACTTGAGGTCATTAGAAATTAGGAAAATCTTCATCCTATTCTTCCAATAATCATAGCTAGACCCTTATAGCAACGGAGGTCGAGTTGTGCATAATCCCTTTACGTGATTAGATGTACTAGCCATGCTAAAAATACGATTAAGTATGCAATTTAGCTAACAAGGCTCTGATACCAAATGTTGGAATGTGTGGGTTATGGGTCCACTAATCACTTTTACGCTAATCACCTACTCGTTTTATCGATCGAGTTATATGCAGCGGAATTTAAACAACAAAACGAGCAAGTAAGAAATAAGCAAACCACAATGGACACCGGGGGTTTTTACAGAGGTTCGGCCACCGCCTACGTCCTCTCTTGCAAGCTCCGCTCGACACTTTGAGCTCCGCTCGCGTCTTCACTATCCACTCCCCGTTCCGGGCCGGGAGAGAACGCCTTTTACAAAACAAGCTCCGCGAACAACCTCGCGAGCTTGACTTTCTTCTCTCACAATCCGAGAGGAACACTTCGGGCTTTCACCGAAGTCCTTGCTTCTTGAACAAAGGTTGAGTGGAACAACACTCTCTAAACTTGAGCACACTTGAGTAGGATAAGGAATTGATCACTAAAGTGTGGAAATTGAGGTTTGGAGTCTTTGGGATTCTCTCTAAAGTTTGGGACAAGTTTGTAGTGGGAGAGTTTTGTTAAAATGTGTTTTACAACTCTATTTATAAGCATTAGAGAGAATAGAGCCGTTGGGATTGATTGGGCAAGAGTTGGTGTGTGATTACACAAAACAGAATCTGCAGGACCCAATTCTAGCTAAAATCGGTCGACCGGATTTGGATGAACGGTCGACCGTTAGGCAGTTTTGCACTAAGTTCGGTCGACCGGTTAAGCAACGGTTGACCACCCAACGCTACGACTTAGGTACACTTAAGTTATCGGTCGAACACCTAAGGGAAAACGGTCGACCGATTTATACCAGGCACTTTGGGGTTGACAAACAAATAGATATTCGGTCGACCGAAACAGGTCTAGCGGTCGACCGTTTTTCAACAGGAGATTCGGGTTTGTCAAGAGATGGACAAATGGTCGACCGATCGTGGTCCTCAGTCGACCGATACATGAAATGTATTTGGGGTATAATTGGTTTAATACGAATACGACCGTTGGGTATATACGACAAAAGTAACGGTCGGGAAAATTAAGTTCAAACGGTCGACCGAAAGAGATGGTGCGGTCGACCGAAACTGGACAGGGAAACACAAACTTGATTACTTGATCAACCGGTCGACCGAACGGCATGTTGCAGTCAACCGTTTTGGTTCAGACAGCTAAAGTTCAGGTTTGGTGTTTTCCGGTCTAAGTTTGGGTGATCTATGGAAGTCCAAATAATGTGAATTTTTGTGTGTGACTTCTATAGGGAACCTAGTGTGTGTTTAAGTTGATTTTATCTCAAGTATGCTCAAAATACACAAGTTCCTAAAGACTCAAAGAAATACAAAAATACATGTCTTCAAATGAGCTTCATTACATGTCTTGACTTGATTTCCTTTCTTCCTTGAGTCTTGATCACCTGTAGACGTTAGCACAAAGCAATATATATGCAATGCAATATGTGTACTACTCTACATGATCATAATTAAGATTAGGTTAATTAAATCATCAAAACATAGATCAAGGCCAAAAAACCAACATTTTTTAGTTATTAACAGTGTGGGGTTGTGTGCAGAATGCCTCCCTTCAAGCCGTTGAATATCTTCATGTAACTCGTGTAAGTCGTGAAATTGCAAACAAATATGACAATTGTGATTAGAATAAGTATATCAAATTTTTAATTTAAAGCATAAAAACTAAATTTATTACCATATAATGATTTGTAGCAACTGGAGGCCTATAAATCAGTTGGTCTTCAACTTCAACTCGTTTCGTCAGCCATCGCACGGTAATCTGGCAGTACCACCCCATATAGATATGTCTACAAGTAACTGGGTCTTCAATAGTAAAGGTGTCTCAATCTGTACAAACTCTCGTCGATATGACCAAGCTTGAATGTATGTATGTTGTTCTTGTAACCAATTTACTCTAGGCTTCTCCTGAGCCTCCTTTTAGGTTGAAAATCTCAATTACATCTGGAATATGTTGTTGCAGGCCAAACTGACACGTGACCATGTTCGACACATGCATAGCAGCTACTCCAAAAGAAATCAGTCATGTTCTCGTCATCCATATATCATGTCCTTCTTTACAAGCAGCAGGTAACGCCATAAAATCTACTTCATGATAAGGGGTCCAACAAACTTAGTTTTCTTCTTGAACGTTGAACTCTCAACATAAGACGTCTTCACATTGTTCAACCATGATCTAGGAGTCCTCCAACGTTAACCTAAAGGCCGTAAAAGATGTTCTGGAAGTTGCATACTCGTACTCCTTGATGGTTGATTGACATCATTTCATGCTTATATTCGTATCTTATATCCATTATCTTTAACCTAAACAATGCTATGTTACGAGTTTTATGTTTAGTTTTCAGGAATAAATAGGTTTGAAGAGATGAAGCATAAAAGGACCCAAAAGTTGGGAAAAAGGACTGAATTGTGAGATTTGGGGACCAAGATGCAAGGGAGAAGGACCTGAACGCAAGACAGAAGGACCTAAGAGCAAAACAGAATACTCCACAACATCATGGGGAGTATTTTAGCAATTCGATTCGGGACGGAGCTCCAACAAACCAAGTAGATGCATCAAAGACAAAGAATACCATCCAGGAAAGCCTCCAAGAAAGCCCAGACTAATCCGGATCCTATAGACCGCCAATTGGCGGTCTGGAATCGCTAATTGGCGGTCCAGGCGGATCCGAATCCTCTTAGCTTTTTCTGGCGCGTGTATTAGAGCGTGTTTATGCTATTTATGGTATTTGTTTAGTCCCACATCGAGGGATTGTCCCGGATTAGCTTTTTCTCTAGCCATAAATAGAACTCTTCACCTTCCAATGTAATGACTCCATGCTTGTGGTCATTCTCCCTAATTGAAGTGAAAGCCCTGAAGCAAGAAACTCAATAGGGGAGATGCTACTGGTAATGTGAGTCTTCAATCAATAAAATTTCCTTTGTTTTGTGCTTCTTTTATTGTTGGTGCATGTTTTAGTTTAATCGTCTTTTATTTCTAGCTTAGTTTTAATATGCTTTCTTTGCTTAGTTTAATAATTAGTGTAATGTTTAGTGAGTAGTTCCATCCCCTTTGGGGGGTGGAGTAGATGTACATACATGCATTAGAGAATGGGATGAATGCTTTATTTTTGATGTTTTGATAAAAAATGAATATATGCCCTCTTGTTTAGGATAGAATTTATAACTTGATGAGTTTTGCCAAAATGATTAGACACCTCTCATGCTTGTTTAGGTTCTGAAATAAACAACTTGCATATGTAAATGTTAATCAACTAAGTTAGTGAATAGATTGATAGGTTTTGCCATAACATTTAGACACTTCCTATGCTTGATAAACACCACCTTCATGTGTTTAAAGAATGTATTCTACACCCACCTCTTTGCATGTGTGCACTCACTCCACCCTTAGGGGTTTTCCCATTTCTGTATTCCAGCATTCTTCCTTTGTTCTTAGCTTAGTTATTATTTCATTGTTTGTTTCTTTCGTTCGCATTTCATACTTCTTAGCGTAGTTTAGTGTAGAGTAGCATAATCAATCTTTCTCCCCCAATTTTTGCCACTTGATTTCTGATAAACAAGAGGCTTCTCACCTCCCTGAGGATGACCCGTACTTGCCATCGCTTCATCGTGGCCGTGCACTTGCGGTTTTAATTAAAACGTTCAACAATGGTCGCACAACTTTAAGATATTCCCAACACCAAATCTGTAATAACGTTAGGAACCCAGCTACTTGTTTCCCATTTTTCAAACAGGCTTAATCCAAGTAATTGTACAGAACAACCAAAGAGATAGCTCCCCAATTGTAGTTTCGACATTCGATGAGATCCTCCAGCAAAAGTAAGTATATAAGGTGGACTTTATTTCCACTCTTATCTCCTACTATCGCAGAACCTAACTGAAACAAAATGAAGTCTCTAGTGTATTGCAACACTTCCTCGTCTGTTGTATCAAACACCACGACATGAAAATTTTACTGCAACCACTGCAACGAGACGTATTCCCCTTTCACTGCATTCGTTACCTCTTCTTCATGAACACCCAACAAGTCCGTTCAAACCTCAAGGCAATCATGATCTAAGGTTGCACACACAGCTAGACTGTCAATACGAAGATCACCAAGAATAACTACATCTTGTAGCATGATTGTCATCTCCCTATGTCTAAAATCGAAGGTGTGACTCTCCGGCCTCCACCTCAACTACAACACGGATCAGATTCTAATTCAGTTGTAGTCGGTGCAAAAGAGAAACCATATCAAATTCAGCAATCTCCAGCAAATCTCATACCCTATCATCCTCCACAGTCCACGTGTTGAACTGAATACCGTGCTCGATACACCTAATATCCGGCGATTGCTCCTGAAAAAAATTAATTACTTAAGGTCTAATAAAAAATAATACACATAATTTTTAATTTGTTAATCAAAACACTTACATGGTGCAATGTAATTGACATCATTTCATGCTTATATTTGTATCTTATATCAATTGTCTTACACCTAAGCAATGTTGCGTGACGAGTTTTATGTTTGAATTTCAGAAATACATAGGTTTGAAGAGATGAAGCATGAAAGGACCCAAAACCAGGGAAAAAGGACTTAATTGTGAGACCTGGGGACTAAGATGCAAGGGAGAATGACCTGAACGTAAGACCGAAGGACCAAAGAGCAAAACAGAAAACTCCACATCATCATGGGGAGTATTTTGGCAATTTTATTCGGGTCGGAGCTCCAACAAGTGAAGTAGATGCATCAGAGACCAACAAAGACATCCAGAAAAAACTCAAAATAAAATCCAGCGTGATCCGGACCATATAGACCGCCAATTGGCGGTCTGTTTTGTCTCAAATCCGCTAAGATTTTGGTGGGTCGCGTATTAGTGTGTATTTAGTCTATTTTTGGTATTTGTTTAGTCCCACATCGGGGGATTGTCCCGGATTGCCTTTTTCTTTGGCTATAAATAGAACTTTTCACCTTCTGTTGTAAACTACTCATTGCTTGGTGGCATTCTCTCTACTAAGGAGTAAGCCTTGAAGCAAAACTCAAGGTGGAGAAGAATACTACATTCAATGTGAGTCATTGTTAATAAAATGATTGTTTTAGTTTCTTTTAATCTTATCTTTTAATTCTTGCATGTTTCTTTAGTTTATGTTTCTTTCAATTAGCTTCTTTAATGTTCTTTTCTTGCTTAGTTGAATTTCTTTTCAGTAATATGTTTCATTTTGTTAATGTAGTAGTTTAATGATTAGTGAGTAGTTTCATCCCCATTTGGGGGTGGAGAAATATGTGATATGATCATGTAGTGTATTAGGTGTGTGTTATCTTAATCCCTTGAGCCTTATATGATTTCCATAACCATCTAATGGGATTTCACTCTTATCTTTGATATGCTAATGCTCTTGAATGAAGCTTAGCTTATGCTTAGATTAGTGGACATATTTTATGGGGAATGATAAGGTGAGGATATGGATGGAATTAATATTGGAAACACAATTTGTAGTGTATGTACTCTTATTGCCTTTACCTTGGTTAATGTCTTGTATGTTTTAATGATATGTGTTATCTTAATTCATGTGGAGGCATAGTAGGGTCTAGTCTTTATACATGAGTTCATTTAGCTTCATTCCAATTATTGTCTTGTATGCTTTAATGATATGATCTTATCTTAATTCATGTAGAGGCAAAGTTGGATTTAGTTTTATGATTTCATGCACTACATGTTGTGATGAGCTTAATTAAACACACACACATCTTTTATATTCACATTATTTCTCTACCCCCTTTGGGGTTTAGTTTTATTGCTTATCTTTCATTTCCTTTTGCATTCTAGTGTAGTTTAGTGTAATCAATCTTTCTCTCCTTTCTTTACCACTCGCCTTCGCACAAACCAAATGTCGACACACCTCCCAGTGGACGACCCGTATTTGCCACCGCTTCAACACGGTCGTGCACTTGCGGTTAATATAAAACGAATCATTCAAGTTTTTGGCGTCGTTGTCGGGGAGGTGCTCTGTCCAGACTTTGGTTTGGACGATTGGAGTGGTTTTAATTTTTTGTTTTTAGTTTTTTTTTGTTTCAGGGGACCTTTGGATCATGGGGAGGCTACTAGAGGAGTTGGAGCACAAAAACTTCAACAGGGACCGCCAATTTTTTTCTTGGTGAGCGTTTCTTGCTCTCAGTTTTTTTCTGGTAGTTTATTCTTTCATTGTAGTTATCTGGGAGCCCTATTTTGTATGCTATGACTTCTAGTTTGCTCCCAGATCATTAAACAAATCCCCATTAATCAACTTGGCCTTAAAATCCAAAGCAAAAGATTAGACATTCTTACTTGTTTAGGTCACGCATCATGTACTTGACTTAGGCACGTAGTTGTCTTTTCTTTTAGCTTTATTTTCAGTTGTTGAGCGCTGGCGTGAGGTACGCAATTCCTACACTCATTCATGCATCTTGTATGCCCATGCATTAGTTAGTACGAATTGCATCAGGACAAGAGTGAGTTGAGCGTTTGATTGGAGCGTTGATTGCTAGATTTAGGATCAAAACGCTACTAAGGAGGGGTTGTCCCGTAAAAGATAAGGTGGGGAGACAATTCTTATTCAAATTCTTATACATCATTTCCACCCCAGTATCCTCCTCCCGAATACCTAGAAGTCTACCAACACCCCACTCCAAATCATTGGACTCATTCTCAGCCCACCAACACCCAACCCCAAAATTTCTCAAATTCGGACTTGGACCTCATAGTTGTCCGCATACCTAATTCCTTGAGACAAACTTTCTTTACGTTCATGGAAACCACTCAAAAGTCCATACAAAATATGGCACTGCAAGTGAGTCAAATGTCGCAGCAATTACGTGAACATGAGGAGAGTAACTTTTCTGGTCAACATGAGGATTCATCTTTTGATATCGAACCACCACCACATCCACAAATTCAAAGCACAATCTTTCAAAGTCAAACTCCTAGTCAGTCAGAGGGACTTGGGGTTTCAATTCACGATCACCTAATAGAGGATTCGATTCAAATTGAGAATAACATGGACCAGCTTCATTATGAGTCGGCACAAGATTGTGCCTTATCTTTTTGTCTCGTGGCCCTTGAGCCACTTGATCTTCATGTTGTGCCTCTTAAGGACTCACCTCTGGTGGAGCAAGAGCTCCCTAGTACCCTCAATTTCAAACAACCTGATGAGAGTTTGTCTCTCACTATTGTTCCTGGTCATCTTGGAAATGATGGAACATCAAACAACTACATTGCTCATGAGGGTATTAGGAGTTCCTTGGAGGATACCTTGGGTATGAGACCCACTTTTTATTCGCCTGGTGTGTCGGACATGCCTAACGAGGTTCTTGACCTCGTTCCGACGCACCAGCCTGTTGGTTGGAGAGTTTGGATTGACGATCATAACTTCAGCAGCGTAACGGGAGAAACTCTTCTTCCGTTGCCCCTTATTTCCCAAACTCTTGAGAGGTTCAAGCACTTTCAGTTTGATCCTTTGAATGAGATGCCTTTGCGTCCAATTCATGAACCGCTCATTCCATCTTGTGCTCTTTGTGAAGGAGGCCACGCATGAGTATTCTGGCCCCGCGTGGTGTCATGTTCCCTTTCCAAGTGCATTGACCCACTTTTGAGGTTCCCATTTGATGTCTTTTGACAAATGAAGATGGGAACTTATGTTTGTACATTGATATATTCAAAAAAATAGAAGAAGAAAAAAAGTACAATAAAGGACTCCTTCAGTGAGCATCGATTGTTGTGGGCTCCAACCCTTGTGTATTTGGGCCCCTTTTCTTTCACGTATTTTTGTCTCCCTTTTTAAGTATCTCACAGATTTGGAGGGGAATTCGGGTTTGTGTCCATCAACATAACCATAAACTTCCTTTTGCGCTTCACGTTGGTGAGATCTTCCCGGTTTCATTGCATAATTCCATGTAGTATCTTGCTCGCATTCATTGAGGACAATGCATGAAGTAGGTGTGGGGGGTGTTTTACGTGTGTACATAGTCGAGTCTTTTCTTTTGATTTTGTTTTCTTTTGTTTGCATTGTTAGGGTCATGTTAGTGTGCTGCATTTAATATCGATATATATGCTTGCCATGATCCTTGGGTGACTTGTCTTCTTTTGCTTGCCTAATGCCTTAAAATTTTCACATTTCTTTCAAAATCTTCATGTGTTTGCGAAAGAAAATGTTTTGTAGGTTTTGTGTGTGTTTAGCATGTGCAAAACTGTTGAGAGGCAAAGTAAAAAGAAATGTCCCAAAATTGTCTTGAACTTGATGCATTAGGATATCTAGTACAGTGGCTTTAGGACTTATATAATCGTTAGGATGCACCCCAGTTTTCCCTCGGGGGGCGAGTAATCATAGGGTTTCAGTACTTAAACATTTAAAGAAGTCCACCCTGAACCTAGTGAATTAATAATTCGTGTCTGTTAATTTAAGGAAGTTTGTTGTAGTCAAGGACCCTTTAAATCTTGTTGTGAGACATTAAGTGTAGGGGTTTTGGTTCATGTGTAAATAAGAAATAAGTGAGTATGTGTTCTCTCTTCTCGCACGGCTCCTATCACTCGGGAAAGTAGATCTGAGGGGACTTTGTGCCTGGTGCTTTCTAGTCATCTGACTTGGGATGCACCGACCGAACTCCCGTTACACGGGTGGTAGGGATCGCCATATGTCGAGATTTGGGGAAAGGTGTACGTGATAGTGTAAGTCCTCATGGGCAATGATGCACGAAACCTGACCCTGGGAGAATGAAGCTCCAACTAATAAAAAAGAAAAGAAGAAAAACAAAAAAATGAGAAAAAAACAAAGAAAAAAATTGTAATGCAAATAAGAACCTTAATGGACTTTACACTTTGTATCACTTGAGGATGTTGAGGTTGTACATGTCTTTCACTTAATTCCTTATTTAACTTGCATGAATGATTCATTAGGCTAAGTGTGTGGACTAATTACCTATATAGAGTCGGCCCGTAGGATTACCGCGTCCAATGATCGACAAAATTTGTCCAACGAGTCGAGTGTCTAGATTGAATAATGCATCTTGTTCGGATTTTGTGGGTATATATATCCGTTGAAAACCCTCAAGAGACACCACTCCTCCTCCTTGGCAACAAGGAGGTTTAACGGCTAAGTGCAACCATGATTCCAACGAAAGTGAGTTATGATTTCTTGTTTCTCGTTTATTTTTCTCCTCCTTTGTTTTGCTCGGGACTAGCAAAAACTTAGGTGTGGGGGTATTTGATTGACATCATTTGATGCTTATATTTGTATCTTATATCCATTATCTTACACCTAAGCAATGCTACGTGACGAGTTTTATGTTTGAATTTCAGAAATAAATAGGTTTGAAGAGATGAAGCATGAAAGGACCCAAAACCAGGGGAAAGGACTTAATTGTGAGACCTGGGGACTAAGATGCAAGGGAGAATGACTTGAACGTAAGACCGAAGGACCAAAGAGCAAAACAGAAAACTTCACATCATCATGGGGAGTATTTTGGCAATTCTATTCGGGTCGGAGCTCCAACAAGTGAAGTAGATGCATCAGAGACCAACAAAGACATCCAGAAAAGCTCAGAATAAAATCCAGCGTGATCCGGACCATATAGACCGCTAATTGGCGTTCTGTTTTGGCCCAAATCCGCTAAGATTTTGGTGGGTCGCGTATTAGTGTGTATTTAGTCTATTTTTGGTATTTGTTTAGTCCCACATCGGGGGATTGTCCCGGATTGCCTTTTTCTTTGGCTATAAATAGAACTTTTCACCTTCTATTGTAAACTACTCATTGCTTGGTGGCATTCTCTCTACTAAGGAGTAAGCCTTGAAGCAAAACTCAAGGTGGAGAAGAATACTACATTCAATGTGAGTCATTGTTAATAAAATGATTGTTTTAGTTTCTTTTAATCTTGTCTTTTAATTCTTGCATGTTTCTTTAGTTTATGTTTCTTTCAATTAGCTTCTTTAATGTTCTTTTCTTGCTTAGTTGAATTTCTTTTCAGTAATATGTTTCATTTTGTTAATGTAGTAGTTTAATGATTAGTGAGTAGTTCCATCCCCATTTGGGGGTGGAGAAATATGTGATATGATCATGTAGTGTATTAGGTGTGTGTTATCTTAATCCCTTGAGCCTTATATGATTTCCATAACCATCTAATGGGATTTCACTCTTATCTTTGATATGCTAATGCTCTTGAATGAAGCTTAGCTTATGCTTAGATTAGTGGACATATTTTATGGGGAATGATAAGGTGAGGATATGGATGGAATTAATATTGGAAACACAATTTGTAGTGTATGTACTCTTGTTGCCTTTACCTTGGTTAATGTCTTGTATGTTTTAATGATATGTGTTATCTTAATTCATGTGGAGGCATAGTAGGGTCTAGTCTTTATACATGAGTTCATTTAGCTTCATTCCAATTATTGTCTTGTATGCTTTAATGATATGATCTTATCTTAATTCATGTAGAGGCAAAGTTGAATTTAGTTTTATGATTTCATGCACTACATGTTGTGATGAGCTTAATTAAACACACACACATCTTTTATATTCACATTATTTCTCTACCCCCTTTGGGGTTTAGTTTTATTGTTTATCTTTCATTTCCTTTTGCATTCTAGTGTAGTTTAGTGTAATCAATCTTTCTCTCCTTTCTTTACCACTCGCCTTCGCACAAACCAAACGTCGACACACCTCCCAGTGGACGACCTGTATTTGCCACCACTTCAACGTGGCCGTGCACTTGCGGTTAATATAAAACGAATCAATCACAATGTAATGACCAAGATCGAATACTCCAATCAGTATATTATTTTTCATTTCTAGAGAGGTACATGTAATGAAACCAAATAGTAAGAACATAAGAATTAATATAAACTTCATCGTTAAAATTGGTTTGTTCATTCAAACAAGTATACAACACCACCCAAAAATTGATGCCCAAATTCCACAAGTATATACATCATTCACACAATCTCAATTAACCTAAATCAATTTCTAAACACAAACAAGTAATCCAAACCAATCCACACCAATTAAGCCAAATGTCAACAGAAGTAAGCTAAATATACCTAAAAATGAATCAAACAAATGAAATTGGCACCAGGAGCTTGAAAATCACCGGAGAGAGGAGGAGGAGGAGGAGGAGGAGGAGAGGTGGTGGGCGGTTATGAGAAGAAGTGGGGAAAGAGGGGTGTCTGGCGGCCCTCTTCTGCCCTAGAAAAAATGACATCTCGGATGTCGTTTTTAGTCTTATCTAAAAAGGGCATCCGTGATGTCATTTTCATTAAAGATTAAAAATAGCATCTGTGTTGTCGTTTTTAGTTAATGAAATGACATCACAAATGTTTTTTTCTCTCATATTTTGCCAAAAAAGTTTCTCAGTTTTAACTTCTTCCAAATTTTTTATTTTCCGTAATTATTTAAAAAAAAATTAAATATTGTATTTTCGAAATATTAGATTTTTGGTGGTTAACTCGAACGTAACAATTACCAAAGTTGAAACAGTTATATTCTTGTATTAGACCTTTCAAGTAGTTATATTTTCAAATATCTTTCAAAAATTCATTCTGAACTTTCATTTTTTAGGATTTTTATTCTTACACTTTAATTTTCCAACTCATTATATTCTCAACTTCTCTTTTTTAAATAACAATTTTGCCCACATTTGTCGAACATTTTTTTAAAAGATATATAACTTTATAAATGATATATACATTTTTTAAATAACTTTATAAATGATATATACATTTATTTAGTTATTTGTAAAATGTAAGAAATAAAGTGGAGGGAATAGAACAATTGATTTGACAATAGATGAAAAAAATAGATATTTCGTGGAAAAATGTTGTGAAGTTGAAAATATGACGGAGAGAGAAAACTGTGATGATCTGTATACACTAAAAATAAGACATGATACGTAAAGACAATGAGTCTAGTTTGGAAAATATTTTCCAAACAAATTTAATTTGGATAATTTAAAAAATAATAATTCGAAAAAATTTACTTTTATTTTTATCTTAGATCCTATTGAAAACTTATATATAATTTTATGATTTTGCAACAATCATGGAGGACTTGTTTTGTAAATCATAATGTACGGATTAAATTTTCAGCTATGTCAAAAATAAAAATTATATTGAGGAACTTAACCATCGAGAGAGTCCCAACCCGTATATCTTTGGACTTTGGAAGTGATTCGAAGGCGTACGTCAGGATCTTGTGGTCTAAGGCAAGGGAAAGTGAAGGGGTTCAGTCGTGAATTTGGTTTGATGAGAGGAATGGTTTGAAGAAAAAAAGAGAGGATAAAAGGAAGGGGGAAGCATGGGTTCTTCTTTATGCCCGGTCGTTGCTGATCAAATGTCCAAACAATCGGATTAAGAGCTGGTTATTACGGCTAAAGCAAAATAACCCGCAAGATATGGAGCAAACAAAGGTGGCCAGAGCTAAACCGAGAGTAAAGTTTCACTGGCATTGCACATCCAACACTGATATGTGTTTACTAACATTAGCATAAGGCATCTTTAAATCAATTTTTTGACAAGTTAATGATTAAGAAAAATAAAACAGAACATTTTACAACTAAAATATGTGTTCAATATTACAATTCTACTAGATTTTTTTTTCTACAGAATGGCTCAAAAAAAAAAATCAAGTGTTTACCGATTGATACTGAATTAGCATCAAAGCAACACATTTGTTTCCTTTGTATGTTAAGATACAATAAACACTAGGAAAAACTATACAACTTGATGGATAATATACAATGACAGAACCTCCTCTCTTAACAAAGCTCAGAACTTCAGAACACAGCCTTCACAAAAATGACAAATGCAAACAATACAAAAACTATTGGAATCTATGACAGAAGGAATTTGAAAAACAATATAAATTGAATCATAGAACCTAATTATGAACACAAATGGACTCCATCTTCTGAAGCAAATCAGATGTATTGCATCCAGACGCCTTGTCGTTTTGCATTGGGGTCTTTACTATCTCCTTCTAAATTGGAGAAAAAGGAATCAATATAATGAAGCAAAATGGATGTTAAGACCTTGCACAAATCCCCAGTAGCATAGAAGGAACTAATTGTCATGGAAAACGTATGGTAGAGGTTTGTATAGACCCACCCAAGAAGTCAAACTTCTCCAAAATCAGATAAACTTCCGGTAGACTCCACTCGACGGTGATCACCTGAGGTACTTTGAGCATCTAGTGCCTTACTCTCTTCTTCATTTAATGTAGACAGTGAGGAGTTGCTGCGGTGATGTGTCTTCTTGTTCCGGACCTTGATGATATCGGAAAAAACTTGGACGATGTCTCGCATTGAGGGTCGTTTTTTGGGAACTTTTTTGATGCATCTGTGAGCGATGGATGCAAATTCGTGGAGTTCTTTCACATCATACTTCCCATCCATACGAGGATCTATAATATCTTCCCATCCAGGACTTCCATCAGCATTTATTGCTCCCTAATACACAGAATCTAATTGTATCAGGAATCATTCTCGTCACAAAGTGTATATGCAAGATTAAGTTCAGAAATCAGTCTACTCAAAGCTATTGATGCAACAGGTAATTGTCATGGCAATGAGCCTTAAAATAGCTCACGAGTTGAGGCGACAGCCTGATTGAAGCACATTGTTTTTAAGAAAAATGTAAAAAAAAACATTTTTCCAAATGAAAAGGGTTTAGATTCTATGCTTCAAAATCATTTTTCCAAATTAAAGGTTTTAGATTCCATGTTAAAAGAAAATGTAAGCCCAACAAAAAAGGAAACACAAATCCATGTTGAAAAATAGATTTTCAAATGTAATAATATGATTATACATCTAAATAATTAAATATAGAGAATAATAACAATAATAATAGAGAAATATGTTTAAAAATAGAAAATGTAATAATAACATATGTTTTAAATTTTCAACAGTAATTTACCCTAAAGTAATGCATCAAGTATGTTATATCTTCTAATAAAAGAACCCCTTCTAGTTATTTACAACTGTCTCAATGTTTTAGCCTAAGACCAAAAATATATGAAAAATAACATAAATAAAACCCATTATCATGTGCACAAGTTCACTAAATAATGACTTCTAAAAAGAAACAATTAAAAGAAAAAAAGAGGTGCCTTTTAGTTACACAGATTCACTGATTACAAGCACATTTGAGGCGTTTAATGCTTCTTTTTAGTGGCATCATACTCATTTCACGAGGTATTAAGAGGCAATAAGGCATTTTAGGCAATGAGGTGACCCTCAACAAAGTTTGAGGCAATGACCTTGTGCCTAGCCTGGCCTGGCAGTCGTATCCAATGATCTACTCTATAAATTTACGTGGAGCCTTCTCTACTATGCAAACCCATGGATGAATTCACAGGATTTCAGATCATTTAAAGAAGAAAAATGATGGTACTTTATAAAGTCAAAAAAAACTAACTTGTCAATACGGATCATAAGATGAATTTCAATTGTAGCTAGTGACAAAATCAGAAATCACACTTCTAAGTCTTAAGGTTCAGACTATGGAATATACTCATGCCAATTTTGGTTATTACAAAGCTATAATGGGAATAAGTTCCTAAACTATTATCTCAAGAGAGTAAACTTATATCATGAAATTCAGAAAATAAAATAAAAACCTGATATTAGAAGCTCGATAAAAATGAGATATTTAAACAAGAAAGAATAGAGATCTTACAAGCTCAACATATTCTATAAGACCTTGCTGGGGGTTTCTCCCGGTAATCAATTCGAAAAGTAATAACCCAAAACTATAAATATCACTCTTTTTCGTATATTTCCTTGTTGATACATATTCAGGATCCAGATAACCAAAAGTTCCTTTAATATTTGAGGCATGATGATTAAAATTATCTTCCCTTGACAAACCAAAATCAGCTACCTGTTTGGAATCAGACATTTAGTAAGATGCAGCACAAGAAGGAAAAAAAATGCAGGTATCAAAATAAGCACAAGATTCCATGAAATGCTAATGTATAATTAAATTTGGATGTGTTGACAAAAGAACGAACTCTAGCTCTCATAGATTGATCAAGCAATATGTTTGAAGACTTGATGTCACGGTGCACCACAGGGGGGTTTGCCTGAAATAAAAACCGAGAAATTGTCAAAATGGAACTAAAAACAAGTCAGAGCTTATGTGCATGCATAGGAAGTCGTACAACTTACCCCATCATGAAGGTACTCCAAACCTCTAGCGATATCAAGCGCAATATATATCCTCATATCCCAGCTCAATGGTTTACAGTTTACATCTAAATCAGATATTGCATAAGACATTGTTATGAACAAAGTTCCAAGAGTTGAAATTTCATGGTATGCATTGCATGCAAGAGCATAACATAAGTAAAAGGTCTGTAGCCTCAGGATGGTTCACTCTATCTGACCATTTTCATAGTATAAAGATTCAAAATAAAACTTCGTCTCACAAAATTTTCCATATTTGTGTTTCCTAAGTTACTTCCATTGTTTTGTTCATTATGGTTTACATTCTGCAGCATTGTATGCCAGTAATTTTATTTGCAATGAATTTTGACAATGGAACAGATTATAAGAATACTATTATTAAATTTTACATCTTTCAAAACAAAGACGAGGTTATAAAAAATTGCTATCATGTTTTGTTCATTATGGTTTACATTCTGCAGCATTGTATAAATAATTACCTGCACACCTACAGAAAACTATGCCAGTTAATTTTATTTGCAATGATTTTTGACAATGGAACAGATTATAAGAATAATATTATCAAATTTTACATCTTTCCAAACAAAGATGAGGTTATAAAAAAATTGCTATTAGAGCGGGCTGTATTCTCAATCAGGCAGAAAACTTACCATATAAGTGAGAAGCAAGACTACCATTAGGCATGTATACATATATAAGCATATTTTTGCCCTTCTCTGTGCAGTAGCCTACCAAATTCACCAGATTTCTGTGATGTAATCTCCCAAGAAGTAGAACCTGGAATCCGAACAATGATAGTTAGCAATGTAAAGATAAATAGCCTTTGAGTAATCATTCAATATTTCAATGCCATAAACCTCTCACTTCCAGGAAAAATGTTGTTTTAAGGTTCAAGACAGATTTGGTGACACTTCAGGTTTAGGTATTCCATTTGCAATTCTTATAATGATAAATTGTGTCAGTTTTGGATTTCTGATTCTAATAAGATAGTTATTTGGAGCACCGACTCATGGTCAAACCTGGAAATCATACTTTGGACTCATTTTTCAGTGTTCCAATAATTGAGATTCCTCTTCCCACACTATATATCACTGCAATTTTATTGAAGGAAAATGTTCATAAAGCATCAGCGAGACAAAATACAACAAAGAAGATAAATAAATCAGAATTGATATATTTATCTCCACTTCCATTTCCTGGTAATATTTTAACTTAGTATAACATATATATGTGCAATGTTCTTATACCCAGCCTGCACAGCCAGTTTACCGAACCTGGATGGCCAAGATATCCAGGTTAACCTGAAAACCTACTACTACTTCTAGAGCCCCCTTGTTGAATTGGAAGGACGGGCAAATTTCAGGTTGAACCAATAAATATCCATTTATAGGTACCTTTATCAACCCAGTGAAAGTACAAAAACCTTAAGATTCTATTGTTTCCTCACTTCCACCCTTCTCACCACTTTCCGCCTAACCTACAACTGCCACACACTAACTACCACTACATTCAACCACCTCGTTACCTCCTCCAATCCAACCTAGCTACTCCATTCATTTCACGTTGACGTGAAATCTGTCTCAAAACTATGGGTATAGGGAAGAACATCAAATGTGACTAAACCACGTTGACATGAAATCTGTCTCAAAACTATGGGTATAGGAAAGAACATCAAACGTGACTAAACCACGTTGACGTGAAATCTGTCTCAAAACTATGGGTATAGTAAAGAACATCAAACGTGACTAAATTTAAGTTTCCCAGGGTGAATTCCCAAGACTTGTGTTCTATAAGCTATATACTTTGGTGTGATTCATGAGATTTGGTTTTTATCAATAAATTATATATGATACATGAGATATCCAATATATATGTAATTATTATCTAAGATTGGGTGTCCATTCCTAATGAAGTCAAAGATTAAGCTATTTTTTGGCTTTTGGATTACAATGGACTAAATCAATGAGGTTCATATAAGCTGTCTACTTTTCTTATTTATTGTGAATTAGCAGAAAGGTTTCTCGGCATCATATCACAGGTCAATCGGAAACATCCTTGTCACAGGATAACAGGGGTATGGTTGTGTACAACCCATCCACCCCCCCCCCCCCCCCCCCCTTAACGAGGGAGCCTCCTTTGAGGTTTTGGGGTAATGTTGATGTATTATCTAAGATTGGGGCAAGCCATTGTAATGCACTAAATCAGATCCTCTCCTAGGATCTACAATATACACTGTTGTGCAACAAACTATATATGTGACACTAATGAAGTTGTTCGGCATGCAACCTAAAAAGATAAAACATGAAAACACAAGGAGTCGACAATATTTTTCTTTTTCTTCTGAAATTTAATTAATAGACTTTCAATGTCCCCATTTTATGAGAATATGAAGTTTTCTTGATGAAAAATTCAATTGCCAGCAATCTATATCTTATCTAATTCATTTCCAAACATCAATAGATAAGTCCCCAATCGCTAACCACTTGCAAATGATAATTTTAAGTAATTAAGTTGGTTCATAATGAGATCAAAATGGTCTGCAAACTGCTCCTTTCTATGGTGTTAGTTATGGAGGACAATGGATAATATTATTTTAGATTTGAAATACCCACCGTTGATGAGTTGTGGACTGATGTTCTTGGATGTGTAGTAATGCCATATAAACTACCAACTGAGGTTAGCTTAGTTGGTTGAGTCCTAGACTTGAAATGGGCAAGTGCAATAATTTATTGAGTAGAGTGAAAAACAAGGTCCTTAAAGAAAGTTTTACAAGGAAGCAGGCTAGCAGAAATGGTGAGGGTTTGCCAAGATAAGTACACACAAGCTTCGGTGGAACTTGATCACTTTGGTTGATGTCTTTTTATGAGATACGCATATTTTTTGAAATGTGTTATTCTTTTCTTTTTCCTTCCAACCCCCTTCCCTATTGTCTGCCTTATTTGGTTTTTGGTAGTGCTTCCTTGCCTACTTGTAGATTAGACTGCTCGACCTTTCTGTAAGTATATCATTAATATGATGCTCCTAAGACATAATATGGGAAGTACATAAAAGCAACTGTAAAAATTTAGTTTGATCACCTCTATAAAACCTAAGCACTTTTAAGTGGATAGTAGTGAATTCTATACTACTATAAAATCATTCAGATTTTTTGTGTTTAACATTGTGAGATAACTTTCTGTCACTTTCTCACACGTGACTAAAGATAACTATCTCTACACACAAGCATGGACAATAAGGGTGGGTTTAGGGTTCCAATAGGTCGATTGACCCACCATGGTACCGTGTGAAAAAATTTGGTTGGTCACCACATCAACAAAACATGAGCCATCATCGCGAAGTGCAATGTTCAACAGCTCGTCACATATGTGATATGTACAAAAGTGTGCTCGGCATGTGATCGAACAAGTGGTTTATGATGTTTCAGAATTTGAAGTTGGTAATATTCAATATATACATTTTCTTTCAATTTTTTCTTACATTTTCCTATTTTTCTTTATTTGTTTTAGAAAAAAATACTTTTCTGCCCCACATGTTACTATGTGTCTCACATTGCGACATGTGTAACACAAAATTGCCAAGTACAAACTTGTCGCAGAACCACACAATGCGGTATGAACATTGCCCAAGGGGCTCAGTCACTTCAGTTTTTTTCTCCAAGTTTCTCAAACATGTGAGTGCTCATGGAAACATATTTATGGATGCAATATGATGAACAACCTGGGGTTTTTTAATTGATAAAAGAAAGCCAAGATGCTGGATACAAAGGAAGAAAAAAAACGAACGGGAAAGTCAAAAAAGGAAAATATGAGCTACACTTTACATGAAGTGGAACCAATTAGCTAGGGTTACAGCAACAAACAAAATGGACCACCCGAACCAACAAGCACAGGCAGCAAGAAGTTGAAACATAAAGCATGCATCCAGTATTTTCTCAGACAAAATTACCTCTGTTTCAAACTCCTTTTCTCCTTCTTTGGAATTTGTTTTAAGAACTTTGACAGCAACTGTTTGACCAGTAGACATCTGAGCTCTATAAACAGTTCCAAATGCTCCTTGACCTATGTCTGTCGAAAAATTATTTGTGGCTTTCTGCAGATCTCTGTCGATGAACAGCATAGCACAGTTAGAGAGAATAAAAATAGGCATTATTGTTTTTTCTCTGTTTTGAACATGAAAATTAAACACGAGCATGTTGTGTCAAGTGATGTAAATGTGCTGCAAGCCTGCAGCTGTAACAATTATCAAAAACCTAAACCTGTTTTTTTTTCTTTTTTATCTAATAAAACTGCAAAGATATTTGTGGCTGTTGTCTGTGAAACTAAAATCCAACATGGCTCGTTATTCACAAGCTTATGGGATAAAGGAGACCCTTTAGTGATGTGCTATGTAAAGTGGCCAAAACTTTCAGAGCAAGTATGTGATAGAAAAGTGAAACTGGTGGAATCATATTGATGGATGACTACTATTTTGGTTTTGACTAAAACTTCATGAAGTTAGCAGAAAGAGCCACTAATAATGCCAACGAGTCCATGAAAAATGGGAAAAGGAAACACGCACGTGACAATTCTTAGACCCACTGTTAGTGAGAGTAGATTGATCAGACAGTGCAAAGTTAAGACTTACTACTTGTTTCTGGTTTAGCTAGTCATATAGCAGCTGAAATGTGATTAATGAAAACGGAAAAAAAGAGAATTTCATGACTACCCTAACTAGACCTGGGAGTCGGGTCGTGCCGCTGTCGGGTTGGGTCGGGCCGGCACGGCCCAACACCCAGGTCTAACCCTAACCATTCACGAGTAGCATGAAAATACTAGAACTTTAGTCTCCCGAAAAACTTGCAATAAAATATGCACATTTATTGTGAGAACAATTTCAGACTACCCATGTGTGACAAATTAATGTAGGAAGTAATGTTTATGAGAATGAATAATACCAATAATGGAATAAAGCCTAAGGCAGTTCAAATTTGTTTAGACTAAATCAACTATCATTCGCATGATGAAAAAGTACAACGTTCAAAATTCAGACTCCGCCATAGGACTGGTATGTTCAGCTTATGCAAAGATCGTCTGTCATCTAAAAATACACTTTGACAAGTTGTTTGCTGAGAAAATTTACAATATGGATATTTACATTATTGCTTAATTAGGTCCTCCGTATATAGAGGTTATAACACGGAATAAGGCAACAACAATTGGGAAACAATACTTGGGAAATATTAGTTGAGGAAAGTTTTATGAAATGAACATGTAATATTCATTATTTCCTAATATCAATTTTCTATTGCTCCCTCTGAATCTAAATTATGAATCAATTATATATAGTAGAGGTGTAAACGGGTCGGGTATGGGGCGGGTATAGTCATACCCGTATCCACACCCACCTAATTAAATACGGGTACGAGTATATACTCGTTTAAGTTTTATTGTACATGTACCCGTCCCATACCCGTTTAATAAATAGGTATGGAGCGGGTATGGAGCGGGTATGACAGGTATTATATGACATTCATGTTTCATATCAACAATTGGCAAATTCTAGTGGATTAACTCGTCTAAATTCAACTCAAAGATATGTACATGAATCACATCAATCAATGCATAAAGAAAAACAACAAATCATTTAATAATCACAATATATACGTAGAATAACAAACATAACACCATACAAGTCTAAAATCATCACAAAAGATTTAAAACATATCCAAACTAACAATTAAAACAAATTAATTAATAATCACAATATCTACATAGAATAACAAACATAACACCATACAAGTCAAATCATCACAAAATATTTGAAACATATCCAAACTAACAATTAAAACAAATCAATTAATAATCACAATATATTCGTAGAATAACAAACATAGCACCATACAAGTCTAAAATCATCACAAAATAATTGAAACATATCCAAACTAAAAATTAAATATTAAGTATTATTGTTATGTATTTATAATATGCCAACGAATATGGTATAAATGTGTTAATATTTAATATATATTAATAGGACCAAGATCTAGTGAGCGTAGGACTTATCTTATTTGTTTAAACATCTTACAATCTCACCATTAGATTTAATAACGGTTAATTACAGTTAATATCTACAATTAGATCATTTTATTAGCATAACCGTCATAACCTTAATCTACCTTACAATTTTAAATGAACGATGGATATGGTAGAGCTTAAAATAGGTAGATTAAGCCCCGAACTCACTGGAGAATTATTGTATATTAATATAATTAAAATATTAAAAGGGTAAATAGGTAAACGGGTATGGGTAGAGTCATACCCGTACCCGTCCCATTTATTAACATGGTTAAGTGGGTATGGGTAAACGTATATAATTTTTTAAATGCGTACAAAATTCATACCCATACCTGATACCACACCTGCAAGTTAGATGAGGCTAGTAAATGGGTAATACCCGCCCCAAATACAACCCTAATATCCAACTTGTTAGAGGGTTATTGAAAGTAGGAAATGGTTCACACGATGAAGCATATGCAGCAGCACCATGATTCTCAACAGCAAATATATTAGCCACAACGGGAGCAGTTATAGAAATTGTGAGCAGAAGCAAACTACAGAATCCAAACAACAAGACTCGGAAGCAAAACTTCCAAATCTAGACAAAAGTGTAGAAGAAGACACTAGGCTTCACAATATGGCGTAGAGGAAAAAACCATACTTTAAAATAAGGTGTAAAGGAAGACACCCAGCTTCACAAGGATCTACTTTGCCAAAAAAACGACCACACAAACGATGTGGAAGGCACACATCAATAGCAACAGAACAGCAGTCACAGGGGGTGAGACAGAGAAGATTTTGATCAAATTCATGTCATCGACAAGAGGAAAAAGAAACAAAAGCGTAAGGAGAGGATGGGCAACAGGAAGAAAGGTTCTAGATGATTCACCAGTTTTTCTCGACCTACCTCAAAAGCAAAAACTGGTGGAGGCTGCAGAGGGCTAGGGTTTAGATCTAGGGTAACCTGTAATCTGATACCATATTGAGAAAGTATGCAATTTTGCAATATGAACATTTTATATCATTTCTCAGGGCACATTGCATATAATGGCCTGACACATTAAGAATTACCCAATATTTTCAATTTGGTAGTGTGAAGTGATGGGAGGGCAAACTTCTCTCTGTGACAATAGACAAGAAAAACCATCACCATTGGTATGCAATAGAGAAGAATGACCAAAGATTAACAACAAACTACACAAACTGACCTAATACCAATAAAAATAATATCAACATGATATAACTAATTTGACTCGTGTAAAATCCAACTACTGTAGTTGACTTTAGGCAAAATGAGTACACAAGAACCATGCATGCCAAATATCATAGATTCATAATAGTAAATGCCAATATTTATAATTGATGTTTGGGTTTTATGGACACAAGACTTAGAAACAAGTTAAGGAGAATGGCAATAGTAATTGTATTTTAGCAATCTTAAGAAAATTCAGATTCTAGAAATAAAATCAACTACCAATTACTGAAAAAGTTAGGAGCCAAGAAAAAAAAAATACCTGCAAGAATATTTAGGTATCCCTGACATCGAAATCATGTCCTTCCTAAAATCCCTGTTAGTATCACAATTTTTTGGGGAATCCGGACCAAAAGAGGTTGAATCTGAAAGTGTTGTGCTTGCATCACCGCCATTGGACCGAATAGGAATGGTTGAGATTGTTCGAGCTTTTCTACTCCAAAAGCGAGGACGATGTTTGTGATACTTAAAGAAGTAAAGTGCACCTATAGCCAAAAGGAAGCAAATAAAAACACCCGCTGATATGCCAATGATTACACCAGTGGACAAACCACTCATCTCCTCAAGTTTGTTATTGTTTAGGAGAAACAAATCCACGAAGAGAAAATCAACCTACAAAAGAAAGCCACCTTATTCCAAAGATCATTACTTTATTTCACATGGAGACTGATGGTAAACTTCAAAATAATGCAAGATTGTACTACAAACACAATAACATAAGAACAAAATCAAGTAGTGGCAGCAACAACAAGAACAAAGCCTTAATCCCAAACAAAAATGAAATCAAGTACCATCTGCAATTAAACCTGCCATTAAGATCAAATCCACAACAGTTGCAGTTTCAGGTAAGGACTACCATACAGATCGTGAAGGACTTCATCAATAACACACCATTCTCTGACTAGATATAGAGTACCACAATGGCACAATACTTAAGAACAACCCCAACAAACCGTCACAATTTTAGTTGCAGTGCCTCCACTTTCAATAATCCAAAAAATATTAGATTTAGTTTTTTATACCGTTTCATATTTGTAAGGTCGGTGATGATAAATTAAAACTACAGGTGCGGAGTATCATAAACTAAGCTATCATACGAGGCTTATTTACAATAGAAAACACAATTTAATTAATGAGCTACCGCAGCAAAATCTAATTAATGGATAACAGCAACTTGGACTCGAAATTTGAATTTTTACTTTGATTGTACACAAATGACTTTATGATACTATCTTGGATCACTAAACCCACAAGCCGAAAAAGAAAACTAATAATACTTTATCCCCTCCTTGTATAAAGTAGAGATGATGAGAACGGAGATGAACTCCATGTAAAAAAGAGATCACCTATAACTTCGGATTGTCTGCGTTTTTCTTACTTCGCTTGGGTTCAACACTTCAATGGAAGAGCACAGGGTCGCATTCGTGTCTTAGTGCAAACCCTTAAAACAAAAGGTTTCTCTGAACTACGGCTCCTCACTTCCACCTAATTTCACACAACACCAATCACACCCGTTCATTCCGTCGATATTTGAGAAAAACAAAAGCCAATACACATCTACTAATCCTTGGGTCAAACACACAAAACCACCTCAAACCAAACATGAAAAGGCATCGACATCGGTACTATCTAACAGTTTAAATGGAGACAAACTTTATGTTGAAACGGAGAAGTCCTCTATAGTTTCACACCATCTTTTTCTTACTTCGCTTGCGTGATCATATTCCTCACTTCATTTGACCCAATCAAACCCGACACATCCGTCGATTTCGGTCAAACAAACAAAACCACCTCAAAACCCAACGAAACATCCAACAAAAGGTATCAACTTTTGCGCCATAAATTAAGATCACTAAACCTACGAGAAGAAAAAAAACTACTATTTTTGTATTCTCTTCTAGTGCAAAGTGAAGGTATGGTGCAAAGGGACCAAACGAGGCGATCGCGATGGGACTCGTACCTCAGGGGGTCGTGTCCGCGGCGGAGGTGGTGGAATGGGGGATTCGGAACGGCGATTTGGAAGGGGAAGTGGGGGAATCGAGGAAGGTGGCCAGACGAAATGGTTTTCGAATGGGAGGAAAAAAGAAGACAAAAAGGGAGGGGGAGAGACCCATTTGATGTTTTGATGTCTGAAAGTCGTGCTTGTGAAATTGCATTTCGCCCCATTAGTTATTTTTGTTTTGCTTACGGATACTTTGGTTTACGAAAAACCTCGATGACTACTTTGGAGGAGACTACTGGCTATTCGTCGCCCCAACGGATTACAATTTTGCTTATCTACCCTTTCTACTTATATAACTCTTCATTTCACTCTTTTAACACAACTTTCTCATCATATCACTTTTCTATTCACCAGATATAATGTCTCGGAGGCCAGGAAAAGAACCAGCGGACACCCCGGACTACTCACATCTGATAAATTGACTTGTTTATTTTAATTAATTTTTTAAATAAAAAAATTTGGTCGGGCGTCCGCGGGAGACACCCGACCCAACGAAGAAGGCGGTCGCCGGAACCGCCTCCCCCTTGGGGGAGGCGGTTCCCGCGGACGCCCGAACATTGGCCAAGACGTCTACGGGAGACGCCTCCCACGTAGGGCAGGCGTCTCTGGCAGACGCCTCCGACATAGGGTAGGCGTCTCCCGTAGACGCCCTGAATTTATTTATTTAAATTTATTTAAATTAATTATAAATTGTGATAAATTTAAAATAAATTGAATATTATGTTAATAATGAGTTAAATTAGTTTAGTAAATCCTTTATTGATTATAAATTGTGAAAATTAATAAATAAATCAATTATTAAGTTAATTAGTTTAATTATTTTAGTAATAAATTATTGATTAAAAGTTGTGATAATAGCTAAATAAATTTATTATTATGTTAATAATTAGTTGTGTAAGAATTTTGTAAAGGATTATTGATTAATTGTGATAATTGCTAAATATATCGATTATTAAGTTAATAATGAGTTTAATTATTTTAGTAAATCCATTAATAAAATTTTATTTTTAAATTGAATTAATAGTCATCGGGTTAACGTGGAGGAAAAGGGAAATCAATTCCCTTACGCGCGGTACGTAGTGTAGCAGACGAGTCAGGTCCTCGTCATTCACGTACACGTGGTATTTCTGCTTCAGTTAGGAGAGAGAGAGATCTGTTACGATATTCAATTTCATCACTTAAGTCTTGCATTCTCTTCAACTCCTGAATCAATAACGATAAGTAGTGATGCGAAACTCGGTCATTTATATGCTGAAACAAAGGACATATGTAGTTTGTCACAATTCGACGTCTCGAATCTTCAAGAAAGTTACGAATATTCGTCAGCTGCATTTCAATAGCCGAGTTCACACGGTTAAAAAGAGTGTCGAGAGCGGCAGTCGATGTAGTGATCCACTCTTTCAGAGCCGAATGTGCACTTTCCATCCTGCAGTTCGTAGTGTTGCCGAAATGAAAAACTTTATTCGTCCAATTCAACACAAATTTTTCCTTATGCACCAACCACGTGTCTTCCACATACTCCGTCAGCACTGCGCAGGACTTGTAAGAATCTTTCAGATTACGGACTGCTCTATCATAATCTGTCTGTGAATCAGAAAGCATGACTCTCCTCCACCTTCCACGCCTAAACTCTCTGCAAGTTGCTTGTCCTTGCCGAATACGTGGTATGCGTAGTTGTACACGTCTTTGTTGATATGTCAGGTGCATAGTAAATGAGCAGACTCAGGAAAAACCTCTGCCACGGGTCGCATCAGACCCATCTCTCGGTCCGTTATTATTGCAGTCGGGCTAACAATATCCAATAATACATCTCGCAGCCTCTCCAACACCCACCGGTAACTAGACTTGGTCTCATCCTACAAAATCGCATATCCGACGAGGAAATTCATGTTTGTTTGAGTAACACCAACCATCTCAAACAAAAGCATCTTGTACTTGTTCGTCTTATACGTCGAATTCATGCAGATTACGAATGGGTATGTACGCAACAACTGAACTGAAGTCGGATGTGCCAAAAATGCGTGAGTGAGGACATTAGTTTTTTCATCTGCCACAATCCAATGCAAATACTTATGGTACACTGCCTCCTTGAGAAACTGCTGCGCGGGATTCCTGTCTTCAGATTTCGTCTTCCTCGTGTACTCTCTGAAGTTATAAATGTGTCTTTGATTAGGATTATCGTCCGGGAATTTCTCATTTACCTCCAACAAAATGTTACGTGGTCTTGCTTGTGCCTCTGTTATATCACGAACAATTTGCTTTGCCCCAGCACTAAGTCCGCTGACCTGTCGGTGACCCTCTGAATAAACTGCAAGTGGGTGGTTGTGCTGCTCATAGATGCTACTAGAAACAATGACACATCTATCACGATCCCGTCGCTCCATCATTTTTACCAAAAATCGACAACCGCAACTTTTTCTTTTTGTATTCTTTCGCAGTGCAATACTCGTATCACGAGAACTCCTTTCACGTCTGCGATCACATCTCAGATAACAATCCATCTGGTTATCTGCTTTTGGTTTGTATGATGATATAACCAAAAATCTGGCTCCTAGTGCAACTTATTTCGCCCATTTACAAGCTTCCTCGATTGTTGTAAATATTTCTTTACTGTCAAAAAACTCACTGTAATCTACTTCATCACGGAACCTGAAAAAATTGAATTTAACAGAAAATTAAAAAAAAAGGCGTCTGTCTAACACACCTCCACATAGGTGGAGGCGTGTTAGCCAGACACCTTCACCTTAGTGGAGGCGTCTGGCTAACACGCCTCCACCTATGTGGAGGCGGCTTAGCCATACGTCCGAGTCGGGAAAAAATTCCGCCCCCGTTACCTCGCCGGATCGAGGTGCTTCGTCAGACATTTTCGTGGTGTTAGTACTAGGAATGTGAGTAAAACTGAGTCAAACACCTTGTTTAAAGACACGAGACGAAATGAGTATTAATTGATTTGTTAAGAGCAAAAATGTCATTTTTGTGGGCGATTTAAGTAATTTTCCGGCGACGAATAGTAGCCCTCGGAGACTACCAGTAGATTTGGTTTGGTGACCTTTCTTTTGCGCTTAAGATAAAAATGTTACATGGAATTAGGCCTGTCAATTTGACAAGAAATACGACACGAAAATTTCGTGTTTGGGTTTACTGATTTCGTGTTGTGTCCTGGGTACACGGAATTTTTTTCGTGACGTTTTCGTGTATCCGATTCGTGTACCTGAAAAGTACACGAATAATACGAAGTACATAAAACCTAACACAAAGTAGAAACTTTCCGTTGGTGAATTGGTTGAGACATAGTTGGAATGGCATGCAGACCCAAGTTCGAACCCAGTTGTGCCCTTTTTTTTAGAAATTTAAAAAATGGAAAAAGAATCCCTAGGGTGATTCGAACCTGCACCGAAGAACGGAAAAAACCAACACCTAACCGCTAACCGAAACTTCATTTCTCTGTATGTTGGATTTCAATGTAATACATAGATGTGTTTTGCGTGTCTTGTGTCCTGAAACTTTAGTCCCACATCGCCTACCTTTGTTTTTTAACATGTTTTTAGACTACTATCCCCAATACCTTCCCATCCAGTTGGCTGCTGGTCTTTAGCACGTGGAGTAATATCCAAGGAATATGTTTTGAGTCCATTCTGGAAACTTTGAAAAAAAGATTATTTTTCGGTGTCCCTGCGTGTGTTTGAACGAACTTATTCGGGTCGTGCTCCAGTACACGAAAATTTGTCGGGTCGTGTTCGTGTCTATGGAATATGTATAATATACGGAAAAAACACTGGTTTGCATAATAGGTTAACCTCAATAACTTATTTTGTAGGAAGTTATTGTTGTTTTTAATCTCAAACTGAAAGACTAAGACTTGGTTTGGATGTGACTCCCAGATATGAACTTCTAATGGGAATTCAGCTTCTGAAAATGTAGATCCAAGAACAGCTTTTCCCTCAAAAGTTGGGAGTTGTTTGGATATGCAGAAAGTTTTTGGAAGTCTTAGATGTCTTGTCGAAGTAAATCTCCAAATTACCCACAGACTTTGATTAAATAAGAGCTTATGCAGATAAGACCAAGTGGTGGAAAAATGTCGATGTGAGCTGGAAGAAAGGCGCATGGAGTTTGACGAATACGGGGTGTTGCGTTGTTCTCCCTCGACCTCGGAGGATGCAGCTTCAGCATTGTCGTCTTCTACGGGCGGTTGGTAGTTGCATATTTGAGTAGTTATTTGTATAATCTTATTCGATCAAACTTCTGGCTCTTATTTTGGAATCGTTATTTGCTCTTGGACTTGCTTGAAGGAGTTGTGAATCACAACTTCTTATTTATCTAATGAAAAAACTATTATAAAAAATTTATAGAGGCAACTGCACCATGTAATTGATTATTTTTAGCACAACTACTAAGGGAATCTAACCATTCAATAGGTTATGCAATATTACAATGTACTTGTAAATATATTATGACATTTAAACACCTCTTCTACTTATCTAGACTAAAATCAAACATGATAGGCTGCTGAATTGAAATTCAGTCAAAGTTAAGTTAACATGAAACAATTAAAGGTAGCAATTTCTTACAGAAATCTCATAAAGGATTCACTGAGTATTCTCAGTACTGGACTTGTAAATATATTGCAATGTACTTGAAAATATATTATGACATTTAAACACCTCTTGTAATTTTTATTCAGTTATATTGATGGTAGTTCAACTTGATCTTGCCAGAATCATTTTGACACTCATGGAAATTGATTCCAATAAGTTGTTATCTTGCCAAAATCTTGGTGAAGCAATAACTATTCTTCAAGAAATGCAAACAAGTGTATTGTGTATATGTCAATGGCAAATGGTTGTAATATTCAATGGGGGAGGGCAGTAATTAAGTACATCTTCAACAGTTCAAACCAGTTTGCAAAGGTGTATGGGGACAAAGCTCGTCATTATTTCTACGAATCGACATCAAATTTTCCTTGCCAAAGTTAGAAGATCTCAGAAGCTGCCCAAGGGAACTTCTCTTGCCTAGTGTAAATCCGGTTTTTAGGAAACGTGCAGAAGTTGAAAACTTGGGACCAGATTTTGGGGTTGGGATGACATGAAAAATACTGTAGCGCCTGTGAGGTATGGGAGCTGAATCCGGAGCATCCAAATGGATCATATTTACCTAAATATGAAGGAAGATTGATACGTAAAAATTACGGATGTCTAATGGCTAGTTTGTAAGAACCTATAGGTAGAAGTTAATTTAGTGAGTTTTTCTCTTAGGCCATGTTTGAGTAACTATAATTGGATTGCACATAATCTAATTTCTCGTAATTAGATTACATTCCTATGAATTAGATTTCATATAATCAAATTATATTGTTTGGTAACGTCGTATTTACCATAGGAATTGTAATGTAATTCATAAAAAAAATTGTAATTAATTTAATAAAGTTGATAAATACTTTGAATGACGTTGTAGTCAATGTTTGAGTAATTTAAAATGACTTGATTACATTATCTTGAATAATGTGTAATCAAATTACCTCATAATTTGTTTGCGGAGTTTCAATCTTCCATTATTCTCAATCAAGTAAGAAATGTAATCAAATGTGTAATCAGATTACATTAAACTCTAATGGCGAACCAAATATGTTAGAACAAGATGAAGTTTGAAAATATACCAAAAACACACACACCAAGATCTATTGAATTAATCGAGTAGATATGTGTCAATTAAAAGTGAGTTTGACAAATTAGATGCTATTTTTATGAAGTAAAGTATATGTAGTCAATACAAACAAAACAATGAATCGTGTTGACAAAAAGAAAATTATCGAGTATCTATGGCAAATATCCTATTATTCTATGTTACAAGAGTCCAACCTATCCAACCTCTGATTAAATAAACATCATTGCGCTTATGCTATAAGCATGGGAGATTTACGACGAGGTAAGCATGGCAAGATGCGGCTCGAAACAAGATAAGCGAAAACATGTGTCGCTTTTAGCCTTTTATTTTCTTGTGTTGTATGAAAAAGTGGGGGAGAGGTAATTCCGAAGAAACTATGTGGAAGGATAATTAAGAAAGATTGGATGTGTCCATTACATCTTGCTAGTTGCTTCAATACAAATTAAATAAGAAAGAAAAAAGAAAATATATTTATTATTCCATTTTACTAAAACACTCACGATTTAAAATCTATAGATTTGAAGGGAAAAAAATTGAACTAAATAATTTAAGTTTATCTTCATTTCTCTTCACGATTGAAGAGAAAAATGACTGACATTTTACACTGTTGATTTATTCGAGCTTGTTCATGTTTTGGAAAAAAAAATACACAAACAAGAGAAAAATAATTTTTTCTCCTTATTTTTTTACTATTCTTTTCATTTTCTGTTAAATTTGGTTGGTCCACCACCTTAACAAAACCTAAACAGTTAGGTTAAGAGTAGTGGATTCAACTTTATTATAGAGTGTTGTACATTTTTTGTGTTTAGCAATGTGATTCTATTTTCTCAACATTTTCAGTCATTTAATTGTTACTAAAATATTTTGCAAGTCAATATGTTAGCATTTATGTTAACTTGAGTAATTAAAATACAAATTATCAACGATGAAGTAGCAAAGGGCATTGTTACGAAGTCATAAAAGGGGCAAGCCACTGTGTATTTTGAAGGCAGATTTCAACGATGTTAACCAACCCCACTCTGCATTTTAAAAATGTATTTCAAAGTTGTTAATCAACCCACTCTGTATTTTGAATATATGGCTTTTAAAGGTGCTAACGATTCCTCAAATTTTCAAATGTCCGATGCAAAATTTCTTATTTTGACTACAATATTCTATTTATATTTCTACTGAAACACAATTTTAGCAATTATTTCAAGTGCTCAAATTATTTTTTGAAATGTCAACTCATTCTTCCCAAAGATGAAACAAATTTAAGTTAATACATATTAAACGTTTTCAGTTTGCGCATTTACGTACAATACTATATTCCAAAAAATTAAACTACAAAATTGCTCGTTGGACGAACACTTTGTTCAATAATTACTCGAGACATACATTTTAAATAATGCCTTTTAGTTAGGGGTTGGCTTGATTGAATGAAATATTACGATTTAAATAATTTTCTTTAATAAATTTGTTATTTCAAAGTGAACATGCCCAACTCTTTTAGTTGGTCATATTTCAAAAAAAAGACACGAATTCAATTATGATATGACTTTACAACTTAATAAATTAGCATTTAAAAAAAACTAGTTCTTTGATGGGTATTATATGTACTATTTGTAAAACATCTTATACATCTAAAGGCATGTTAGAAAACACACTACTAACTGATTTCATTCCTTTTTTTAAAAATGATACCAATCAAAGAATCAAAACATAATTTCTTTTCAAGACTAATTCTCAAGTATGTTACACAAACGCAAGAAAATGAATCACAATTTCATTTTATTCTCATCATATTTAGGTCCGGATCTTTATGCTCATTTAGTCACTAACCCTAAGACTCTTATACTGGATAAATAATTACACTACTAAATAAATACACTTTAATATTTACCTCACAAGTAATTAATCATTAACAGAAAAAACAGTTAGAGTCATTCTAAACTCAGTCTGCGTGCTTGATAATTGGTATCTAAATTTAACTTAAAATTGCAAAATTTAACAAAATGAAATAGAAGCTGAAAAACAAACATAAATAGTGTTCAGTTACAACATCAGGCGGCTATTTATAGAGACATTTGTTTTTGTAACTAAGAGAGACTTGCCTGCTCCAACCAATGTTTCTGTTTTTTATTATTTTATATAAGTACTGCAAAATTTTCTAACTAACTTATTTATTATAAATAAAGTTTCAAATAAAAAAAAAGTTTTAACCAAATTGATCATTTTCCTCTTGTTGGTACTCAGAGTCAGAAAGACCACCTTGCTCTTGCCCAATTACGATTGCTCTGCAGGAACTCATGGTCGGAAGTGGGGAAATTGAATTCCAGAATTTGTGTTTTTGGTGATTGGTTTAAATAATTATGAGAATTGAGTTATATATGTGAGTTCCATAGTCTTATAAAATTGCATTGCGAAAAGATTTTACTCACTTGCATTTTAAATTCGAAGTCATGGATTTGGGTTCTGAATTTTACATTACTTCCTCCAAAGCTATAACACCCTAAACTAGAGAATGTTTCCGGGCATGGATAATATTTTACTCTGAAGGGTCTAATATGTATATTATACGGGGCATGTTGGATTTATAAGTGATGGAATCCGCTACTACAAAACTAAACTCTGGAAGGTACATTTTATGGCATAAAATGTGGATCTTAAACTTCTCATGTCAAACCTTTGTTTATTTATTTTACCAACAGAAAGTAAGATACATGTGATTTTGCAAAAGTGTGTTGAATTGTTGGAGAATGTTCGAAACATTAATAATAATTTACCCTACCAGTTTTAATATACTATATACGTTGGGTGAGTAAGTTGATGATATCCTCTACTGCACAACTAAACTCTAGAAGGTATATTTTGTGGCATAAAATGTTAATTTTAAACATCTCGTGCCAAACCTTTTATCATTTTATGGCATCATCTCAAATTGTTTTAAAAAATTAAAGTTGATCCGCATATTTTGCATATGGAAAACATTATTATATGTGGAATGTCATGATCTCACATGGTTGGATCCGCTTTGCTTATCCCGAATTGGAGAGATATGATTTGACTTTCTTTTTTTGAGGGGCCGACGGTGTGGCCTCGTCTTTCTTCGTGGTTTTTCTTTTGCTATTTTACCAATTAAATGTGGCATAAAGTGCAACAACCTTCACTAATTAATAAGTCTATAATACCTTAAATTAGTCTTGCTCCACGTTTAGGTCTTTAACTATAGTGTATTCCTCTTGAGTAGGGGTCAGCAACCGGTCAGATCCGAATCAGACCAGAACCGGATCGGCTCCGGACCCCGAACTGAAGACCGGACCGGTTGGGTTAGGTCCGATCCGGTCCGGAACCAGTTTTTTTACCTTAAATTAAAAAAAATCTAGACCGGACCGGAACCGAATTTGCTCTGGACCTCGGACAGAAGACCAGACCGGTTGGGTCCGGTCCAGACCGAAATCCGGACCGACCGGTCCGACCCGGTCCAAAAACCAGGATCAGTCCTTACTCTCCCCTGATCTTGAGCATCCATTTAATGAAGACACCCTTAGATTCTTGAAGGAAGAAAAACATATTAAAGTGATACATTTGAAAAATGGAATGTCTTAAGCATCCCTTAAATTATGCATTTTAGGAGTCCACTTATTCAAATACAAATTATGCATGTGTATGTATGTTACCAAAATGTTGCTAGATGCAATCATCGCTTAAGTATAAGTATATTAGGGGTTTAGTGTAGTATGGTCATGTGGTTTGGGAGTGCTCTAATCGTATTGTCTACCGAACTCGAATCTCTATAAATTCTTCTCTCTGATTAATCCATTGTTTGGGGGAGAAACTAAGGGGGCATTTGGTTTAGGGTATTCATCTAAGGGTAAGGGAATGAACTGACATAATTACCTTTGGTGTTATTTGTTGGGCCTATTTTGTCATTCCTTTTACAATTTTTTTCTTTTTCACTTCACCCCAAATCCCTCTGGGCTTATTCCCCACTGATGCATTGCATACATTGCATCATATGTCTTTCATTTAGATTACTTTTACATCAATAAATGCTACTAAGGTATGTGTTTAGTCTTATTTACAGAATACAGGGACTTGAATGCAATTTGCCCACATCTCAAGCATAAACGCGTGCAAAAGACTCATTTCTATCATAAAGACCAAGTTCAAGTTTATCAGGTTACAAATAGAAATGTATCCAAGCATAAAAGCATTCAAGATCTAATTACAAAAAGAACAAAGACTTAAACACAAAAGTAGCCGGGGACTTAATTGCAAAAAGTCAAGGACCTAATTGCAAATCACGAGTAGCTTTTATTATTATGGAGAAAATCTAAAGAAAAATCAATGTGAATCTCTATATATATAAAGGAATTAATCCGGAGCTCAAAAGAATGGAAAGAATCAATCCAGACGCGCAAAGGAGGATCAAATCATACTATAAACACATAGGAAAAATCTGGATCGAATCCGAGCAAAAAAGGTGGCGATTCCGCCGCACCTCATGTACAATTTGCGGCGATTTAGCCGCACAAAAGTCGATCCGTGTGCTCAAATTTTTACCAATGCTGTATTGACGTGTGTACGTTCCATTTATATATTGGGATCCCTTGTATCGGCTATAAATAGCCCCGAGAACGATGGTAGAAGGGTCCTTGGCCTTAGACCTAGTTTTTAGTTGTTTTTATTTTCAGTTTTGTACTCTTCACTTTAGTAATAAATTCTGTCTTTTATTTCTTGTTTTTACTTTTCTTTTGTAATTCCTCTAGGACCTCTTCTCCTCCTTTCCATCCATGAGTTTCTAACTCTTTCCAAAGGGTGGAGGTGACGGATTTAGGGTGAAGAGAAGAAGAATAAAAGTTATTATTTTAATTTCGTGTTAGTATATTTTGATTACTTGAGTTTATGTTAAATCATTTATCATGTAATGCTTTATAATTAATATGATTTATTATAAGTTTCTGAATTCTCTAATCTAAACCTTAAATCTAAACCTCCACCCAACGGAATTCACCTCTTTGTTCTTGTTTTAATTTTAATTGTTCTTGTTTCTTGCTTTAGATAATTAAAAATCAAAAATCTCAAAACCAACTTATTTCTTCTCTCCTTTCTTTCCCCCAATCGAAATCACATTAATAACAAATCTCTCCCTCCTTGTGTTCGACCCGTATTTGCCACGTCTCCATTGACGCCGTGCACTTGCGGTATAAATTTAATTCACATCAAGTTTTTGGCGCCATTGCCGGGAAGGCGACGCAGATTTTGTTCTTTGTTGATTTCGATTCTGTTTTGTTTATCTTGTACGCGATCTAAGTATTTGGGTTTGTGTTTCAGGAGACAACAGAGCGCGCGGCGAAATCTGAACGTAGTCTGAGCAACAAGGGCGGTAGAATCGCCGCATACCAAGAGCAACCTGCGGCGGAATCGCCGCACACCTAAAGCTTCTGGGCTTCAAATTTTTCTGGGGTTAGCACCATCTCTGGGTGGACGCGTGGAGCATCTGAAATTTCGAGAGCGGGCGGTGAACCCGACTGAGCATTGCATAAGGTAACCTTTGTTGCATCTTTTCCTCGTAATTTCTATTTTCAGAAAATTTCCTTTTAGTAGAACTGCATGTGTTAGGGCAAAAAAAAATTCCATAATTGGCAATAATTCAACTCTGACCTAAAATCAGCAAAATTAGAAAGGCCTTAGTGCATGCATCATCTAGCGTTTTGTATGCATTATTCTTGCTAAATTCTTGCAAATCAATTTCTGTTGAAGAGTGCTGGAGTCAAGGTACGTATCGTGGTTTTCATCGATTGCATTTAAGCATATAATCTAGTTTGCATACAACCTTGCAATTGCCCCCTCTAAAGACCATTGTTTGACTATCTTTGCTAGATCTAAGTTAAACTATCTTAAGAGAAACTCCGTAGGCAAAGATACGGTGGAGATTTCATCACCCTTCCGTGGCCCACAAATCACAATCCTAAAGTGTCACCCAAGCCTTAAATTAAAATCAATTAGACATTGACCCCTAAGGACTCGGACTCATTTAAGGAGAAGAATTGGTTTGACTGCTATGACCTGAAGCCGATTGAATTTAATTTGGTGTCTAGAAAGTGTTTTTGTGTTGACGTAAGTCTTCCAAGCGAAGTGGTTGTCTAATTGGCACCGACTCTGTCGGAAGCGCCCCCACTAGCTATACACGGCCTGGCCAAGTTGGTTTGATTAGTGAGGGAGGTGAATCAAGCAAATCAATTCGACTCAACCAGTTAGGAGTCGTCTAGATCTAAGCGACACTAGGTCTAGGATTGTTTGAACCGTGCTTTCTTAGGAATTTCTGACCAACCCTCTTTCTATCTTTAGAGTTAGGTTTCCCTTCTCATCTGAGTCTTCTTTCTCTTCTCACCTAAATTCTCTAGATTAGGATTCCTTTCTCATCTTTCCCCATTCTATTGTTTGTTTCCCTTTTGAAAAAAAAACGAAAATATAAAAAAAAATTATTTGTAATTAATTCTTGAAATTAAATTTGGAATTTAAATTTCAAATTTGAATTCAAAAATTGATTCAACCCGGTGCACTCAGATTTGGATTCGGGACTTGAGTAATCGACTCTCACGAGTTCATCTAGATTCCAATCTGGAACTTAGCCCCAATCCACCTGTTGCACCACCTCACCCGGATCCAATGGGTGAGAACGTAGTGGACCCGCCTGTTGCACAACCTATAACTCTGAGGGATCGATGCTATCCAGCGATGGCTGCTCAGCCATCGTGCATCGTTATGCCCACCATACCGGGTCGCGACTTCGAACTTAAGGCACAATACATGAGTATGTTGCCTAAGTTCACCTCTAGGGAAGACCCATATCTCTTCCTTAGAGAATTTGAGGAAATCTGCTCTCTTATGCAATACCAGCATATCCCTGAGGAGGCAGTGCGTCTGAAATTTGTGCCTCTAGCACTAAAGGACGACGCTAAGAAATGACTATATAGTCTAGCCGAAAGATCTATTAGGAGTTGGGCTGAGTTTGTTCAAGTATTCCTGAAAAAATATTTTCCCAACCATAAGACTATGAGGATTAGGAATGAAATTGTTGCATTCGTTCAATATGAGAGCGAGCCGTTCTATTCCTATCTAGAAAGATTTAAAAATGTGCTGACCCAATGCCATCATCACGGAATTCCAATATGGTAATTGTGCCAAATTGTTTATGAGGGATTGGTACCCACATCTAGGGTTATGGTAGAATCCGTAAGCCAAGGGAACTTTATGTCGAAAAATGAAAATGATGCCTGGACTTTTCTTGAGGAATTAGCTGAAAACAGTATGCAATGGGACAATGCTAGAACACCGCTTAACCCAAGTATTGGATCTTGAATAGCAAGCCAACCCAAACCAGGTGTCTTAGCTGTAGATGCCAACATAGCGGCTGAAGCAAAACTAGCTACCCTTATGCGCAGAATGGAAAGTTTAGAGTTACGAACCCAAAACCGAGTGAATCAAGCCTCGTCTATCCCTTGCTCTAGATGTGGTCAGACTGGTCATGTAATGGAGGATTGTGCGGAATGGGACCAAGTTAATGCCATGTATAACCATGCTAGAAATGACCCATACGCATCAACCTATAACTCGGGTTGGCGTAATAATTCCAATTTCTCATCAAACCAACAGGGTCAACCTCCTAGACAACAACCAAACCCGTATAACCAAAATAATACATCATCTGGGTTTAGTAACAATAACGATCATGAGGTTAGGTTGACAAGCTTGGAAAATTTGATGAAAACCTTTATACAAACAACCAACCAGACCTTCCAAAGGCTAGAGACACAAGTCAGCCAACTAGCACAAATAGTAGGTGAAAGAGAAAAGGGTCGATTTCCAAGTCAACCTGAGGTGAACCCTAGATCTAATAATTCATATCAATCCTATCAGACACCTTCAGGAAATAACAACCCTAGACCGGTTCAAATGGTTAATGAGGAAGGACCATTCCAACAAATAAATGCAGTAGTATCATTACGGTCCGGAAGACAGATTGATAATAATGTGGTAAATCCTAGAACGTCTAATCAATCTAGCCATCAAACTACCACATATGACCTAACCATTGAACCCGACGTCCAAGCTGAAACGTCCAACCCACCTACTCAACCTGAACCCATAGCTCAACCTGAACCTGAGCGAGTCTATGTCCCTAAAGCTCCATTCCCCAATAGACTCAAAAAGAACTCAAGTGCACAAATAGAGAAAATCTTGGAAGTATTTAAGCAAGTTAAGGTGAACATTCCACTCTTAGACATGATTCAACAAATACCTGCTTATGCTAAATTCTTAAAAGATCTGTGCACTAAAAAAACGAAAAACGAACGTACCAAAGAAGGCATTCTTAACTGCAAACATAAGCTCTATCCTGTCAAACTCGTCTCCTATAAAATAGAAGGATCCTGGATGTCCCACAATTTCATGTGCAATAGGAGATACTTTTATCAACAAAGCCCTTCTAGACCTTGGTGCTAGTGTTAACCTACTCCCGTACTCTGTCTATGAGCAAATGAACCTTGGTCCACTAAAACCCTCTAAGACAACCCTTCAATTTGCTGATTGTTCTATTAAGAAACCAAGAGGTATAGTAGAGGATGTTTTGATCAAGGTTGGTGACTTCATTTACCCAGTGGATTTTGTCGTACTAGATACCACACCTGTTGTAAATCCTAACCGACAAATCCCTGTAATTCTAGGCAGACCCTTTTTAGCCACTTCGGAAGCATTGATAAACTGTCGTAATGAGCTCATGCAATTATCTTTTGGGAACTTAAAAGCTGAATTTAATATCTTTCATATTGATAGTGAGCCAGAAATAATATGCAATCAAAGTGACGTTGTGATGAAATCACGAATCTATAATATTTCTGAATCATCACAAAATCAAAAAGGAAATAAGAAAAAGAGGAGAAATTCATCTACACACCCACCATCACTCGAGCAAATAAGAGAACCTATTTATGTGAGGGGTGTGGAACCTGTGACTCAGGACTCTCATTGCAACATGGGGAACAATTCAACTGGATACATGCACCAATATGGTGTCATTCAATCCAGTTCTGACTATGGTTGACTTTGAGCAAATTTCATCCTTCCACCGCAGTTCACCAAGGTAATAAGTTCATTTGCTTTATATTTGCATACATTGAGGACAATGCATGATTTAGGTGTGGGGGGATGTTTATGTATATATTTATCTATAGATCTGTCTTTTATTTCTAAAAAAAAATTCAATGTTTCATGACATAGCTTAAGATTGAACTGCCAGAACCCGTGTACAAATTGCATTGAGTTTTTGTTCCTTATTATATAGTTCTGCTTGTAGAAATTATGACATAAATCTAAGTTCCAAAGAAATAACTCATTGCCCTTTAAGACATGTATGCACTTAAATTGGATGAATCAAATCTTTGAAGTGGTTGATAAAAAGCAGAGGTTGAGGAAAATATACCGGGAAGTGTGGACTTCTAATAGCAATTAAGCCTTGAGGAAAATAAAAATAAAAATAAAGGAATAAAGTGCAGAAAACACATTTTGCAAAATGATTACAAAAGCCCAAGCCTTTGAGTCACTGGTCCGTAGGGGTATCTTGAAACCCGGTAACTTGAGTCTACCAGCTCGGGATTATCGACCAAACTCGCTACACGAATGCAAAAAGGGTAAAAGTGTCAAAAAGCAAATGTGTTGAATCACGGAAGAAAAGAAAAAAAAATACTCAAGGCCCAAAGCTAAAAGAATGATCCATGCCATGGTTGATCCGAATGATACTTCACCACCAGAGGAGGCGTGCAAAATAATTTAAGTAATATCATGTGTAGAAGGGTTAGTGGTGTGAATGTTGGAGGAACAAAGACCAAGTCATATTTTTAATGAGTTAGATTCATATAATGAGCATACAAGAATTCGAAGTGAGATGTATAAGGTTGAGGTAGGGATATTGAGAGCTATTAATGGAATGTTGAATTAAGACTTTGTGGGTGTGTCAACTGAAAACCCTCACGAGACAAAACTCGTCCTCCTTGGCAACAAGGAGGTTTAAAGGCTTGTTGCACATGCTAAGTGCAACCGTGATTCCTACGAAAATGAGTTAGGATTTCCCTATTTTTATTTTTCTTATTTTCTGTTTTGCTAGGGACTAGCAAAATCTAGGTGTGGGGGTATTTGATGCATTGCATACATTGCATCATATGTCTTTCATTTAGATTACTTTTACATCAATAAATGCTACTAAGGTATGTGTTTAGTCTTATTTACAGAATACAGGGACCTGAATGCAATTTGCCCACATCTCGAGCATAAACGCGTGCAAAAGACTCATTTCTATCATAAAGACCAAGTTCAAGTTTATCAGGTTACAAATGGAAATGTATCCAAGCATAAAAGCATTCAAGATCTAATTACAAAAAGAACAAAGACTTAAGCACAAAAGTAGCCGGGGACTTAATTGCAAAAAGTCAAGGACCTAATTGCAAATCACGAGTAGCTTTTATTATTATGGAGAAAATCTAAAGAAAAATCAATGTGAATCTCCATATATATAAAGGAATTAATCCGGAGCTCAAAAGAATGGAAAGAATCAATCCAGACGCGCAAAGGAGGATCAAATCATACCATAAACACACAGGAAAAATCTGGATCGAATCCGAGCTAAAAAGGTGGCGATTTCGCCGCACCTCATGTACAAATTGCGGCGATTTAGCCGCACAAAAGTCGATCCGTGTGCTCAAATTTTTACCAATGCTGTATTGACGTGTGTACGTTCCATTTATATATTGGGATCCCTTGTATCGGCTATAAATAGCCCCGAGAACGATGGTAGAAGGGTCCTTGGCCTTAGACCTAGTTTTTAGTTGTTTTTATTTTCAGTTTTGTACTCTTCACTTTAGTAATAAAATTCTGTCTTTTATTTCTTGTTTTTACTTTTCTTTTGTAATTCCTCTAGGTCCTCTTCTCCTCCTTTCCATCCATGAGTTTCTACCTCTTTCCAAAGGGTGGAGGTGACAGATTTAGGGTGAAGAGAAGAAGAATAAAAGTTATTATTTTAATTTCGTGTTAGTATATTTTGATTACTTGAGTTTATGTTAAATCATTTATCATGTAATGCTTTATAACTAATATGATTTATTATAAGTTTCTGAATTCTCTAATCTAAACCTTAAATCTAAACCTCCACCCAACGGAATTCACCTCTTTGTTCTTGTTTTAGTTTTAATTGTTCTTGTTTCTTGCTTTAGATAATTAAAAATCAAAAATCTCAAAACCAACTTATTTCTTCTCTCCTTCTTTCCCCCAATCGAAATCACATTAATAACAAATCTCTCCCTCCTTGTGTTCGACCCGTATTTGCCACGTCTCCATTGACGTCGTGCACTTGCGGTATAAATTTAATTCACATCACCCACCCCATCCTAGCTATTTCCATTCTCTTTCCTCTTTCATTACCCTCTCCTCTCTCTCTCTCCTCTAACAAAAAGCTAATCCCACACCCCCGAATTCGAAACCCCCGACCAAATCCCACACCCCCAGTGACCACCAACCACCCGCGCCGCCCCTTCCCGGTCTCGTCCTCTCCCCACCTCCGCCAACATCTCCCCATAACCGCCAACATCTCCATCCTCAAACTCGGCGCCGCCCGATCCCGGTCTCCGTCGTCCTCTCCCCACCTTTGCCAACATCTCCGTCCTCAACATCTCTGATTCTGAGGAACGAGGTCGAGACCTCTACAACCTACCGAAGGGCATGCATGACACGAGATGGGAGGAGCATTGGTGAGCAATCTGCATGTGGAAGAAAAACAATTATTAAGTTGAACATTTTGAGCTTTAATAAAGGTAAAAAATCTTAAGTGTATCACATTATTTTAAAGGATAAATTATTGACAGTTAGTTCATTTCAATTTTATTCATGATTCATACAGTTAGTTCACGAAAACATTTCATTAAGTCCTACTTAGTAAGAGTAACAAAATTATTATTTTTCCAATGTGTTAAGGTTGTTATTATCTATGTGATGGTGGATATACTAATGGAGAGGGATTCCTTGCACCATATAGAGGACATCTTTACCATCTTAGAGAGTGGAATAATGGTCCACGACAACCACAAACCGCTAAAGAATTTTTCAACTTAAGGCATGCAAAAGCTAGAAATGTGATTGAACGATGCTTCAAGTTACTCAAGGGAAGATGGGGAATTCTTAGAAGCCCTTCTTGGTTTAGTTTACAACACATGGACGTATTGTGCTTGCTTGTGCTTTATAACATAACTGGGTAAAGAGATACATGCCTCCGGAATCATTTGATGATGACGACTTCTATGAGGAGGTTGAATGTGACGGTGATGAAATTGACGAAGAAAATAAAGTGGAGTACAAAACCTCCATTGCTGTATCTGATCCGTGGACTAATTTCAGAAATTCAATGGTCCAAAACATGTTCGATGCTTGGAGGGCTAGAGATCGTAGAATTACTTTGTGATTTTTGGGACTCGTATGTTTATTTGTTTTATTTAGACTTTGAACTTTTATGGTTTATTTTGCTTTGTGTATGACTTTCAAGTAGGTTTTATATGTCTTTGGATGATATTTGGTGTTGGTAGTTGATGTATGTTTACTAGACGTATATTTTATATGTTTTTGGAGGACAACTATTATATGTTATTGGTATTTAGATGAGTAAAGATGTTGATTTTCCTTTATTTTTATTTATTGAGGAAGAAATTTATTCATTTTTACATGTATATTTGACAAAAGATCTTCATAAATACAGGTTATTCATGTCAAAAAAATAATTATAGTTTGATTCTCTGCTTTGAACAAAACAGTCACAAAGGGAATCAAGAGCAGTTCATTTTTTTTCTGGAACAGACCCAAACAAGTAGGGGGAATCATGGTCTTTCCTTTCCTTTCTCCTTGTTTTCCTTTCTGGATTCCATTCTGTTTACCCTGCGCTAACCAAACTCCCCCTAAATAAGGTTTGATTGTTGAAGAAAGAAGACCGAAGAAGGAAGACCTAACTATAAAATGAGTGATTCTCCGGGCCAAGCCCACTTGCAGGTTGTCTCTCTTGCAGCATCCAAGTATGACTGGACCAGCAATCCCAAGCCTAGTTTAGCAGGTTTGTAGAGTTATCCCATAATCATAATCTTTTATTATTTAGCCTAGTATCATCGTTTGAGGTGACTAAATTTTTTTAATTTGAGAATACATCAACACTATCAACATGAACAACATACATGTTTCATTTCTAGATCCTCTAAAATAGATGCTAAATCTTTATAAGAAATGGTATAGGGAATAGGTTGGTAAAAACAAGGAAGTTCTTATTGGTCATATGGCCGACACTAACCAAGTTGGTTCAAACATCAACTATAAGAACATTTTTAATAGTAATTTGATAAGTGTTACTGACATTGTTAATTTATTCAATGTATCGTTTTGCATCATCACTAGACCTGATGGTTTCACCCTTTTGATTGTATCATTTTACACGCAAAAAATGACCACCCGTCATGCATCTTAGCACCTCCGGTCCAAGATCGCTCTTCTTTGTTTTACCCTACATCCAAGGAACCAAGTGATGATTTTAGCACCTAAATTTGTTTTGGTCTAGTGAAGTAGCTTTAGGTACCCAAATCATCTTACTTTTAGACAATAAAACAATAGTACTAGATGATACATGAACAAAGTTGTTTTCAACAATCTTAGAGTAATGCACGTAACCTAATCCGTTCTTTTGTTAATTTGACTACATAAGAGCATGTGAAACATCTTTTCACCTCTATTAAATTTTTTAGATCTTTTTAAGTTGTCCAATTTAGCCCTAATATAACGAGTATCACTAGATGACTGTTTTGCCTTAGGAGTTTTAATTACCCCGTTCAAGCAAGTATTTCCCATGGCATATATACATGTCAAGTCCATAGCTCAATTTATCCTTTTCCATATCAATAGATTCATTACGATAAGTAAGATCATGATTTTCTCCCTAGCATTACCTTAAAGTTCTCTTCTAGCGTAAGTAATACATCTAAGAGTTCATCATGAGAGTATGAATCAACAGAGAATATGTAGATACATCTTTTATTCTTGTTGTCACATGTTAGTACGTACTTTCTTGATCGTTTGATGTAGAGGAAGAGAAGTCTTCACAAAAGGCTTCATCTTGTTGCTGTTTTGTGCCATAAAACACATGTCAAGAACTTATTGCTCAAATTCACGGGAGGAGGATGAGAATGATGATTCACCCCAAGTCGCTTGAAGGGTGTTCCTATTCTTTCTCTTTTCTTTCTTCTTGCATATTTTCTCTCCTTCTCATGCTTTTCTCTTCTCTTGTATCTCATTTCCTTCTCATATCTTTCCTTGATCTTGATCAAAGGACAATCCTTCTCGGAGTTGCAAGCCAATGAGGACTTTGGAGTTCTCACAATTATCTCCTCTCATTCGTTGGAATTTTCCCCTTCTTGATGACCATACTCTTGTAGTTCCAGACCCCAAGGTTGGAGGACATAGAAGTCATGCAGGATTTTCCAAAGGTGTTCCCAACAAATATCCCTGGACTACCGCCACACAGAGAGATTGAGTTCAGCATCAAGTTGGTAGCTAGTACCACTCTGCAGTCGAAGACTCCGCATCGGATGACACCTACAGAGCTGGACGAGTTGAAGAAGCAGTTGCAAGAGTTGATGGATTCTTGGTTTATCTGACCCAGTGTGTCACCTTGGGGAGCTCTGGTGCTTTTTGTGAAAAAGGACGGGTCATTGCGGATGTGCAACAACTTCAAGATGTTGAATAAGGTTACCGTCAGGAACCGGTACCCTTTGCCCAGGATAAAGGACCTCTTCGATCAGTTGCAGACATCAAAGATTTTCTCTAAGATAGATCTGCGATCCAACTATCATTAGTTGAGGATCAAGGAGACAGACGTCCAGAAGACAACTTTCAGGATCCGGTACGGACACTTTGAGTTCCCAGTGATACCGTTTGTATTGATGAATGCACCTACAAAATTGATGGACCTAATGAACAGAACGTTCAAGTCGTATCTCAATAGTTTCATCATCGTCTTCATGGACAACATCCTAGTCTACTCACCGGATAGAGAGCAACATTGGGAGCATCTGAGGGTTATGTTTGACATCTTGGGGGATCAAAAGATTTATGCTAAGTACACGAAGTGCGAGTTTTGGCTGGATCAGGTAGCATTTTAGGGCACATTGTGTCAAAGGACGGGATCTTAGTGGACCCAGCGAAGGTGGAGGTTGTGATGCAGTGGAAGGCCCCGACGAGCGTGACGGAGATTAGGAGTTTTGTAGGTATGGCATGCTAGTATTGCCGTTTCATCAAGGATTTCTCCAAGCTTGCTTCACCACTAACGGCGCTAACGTAGAAGAGTGTCAAGTTTGTTTGGTCCCAGAAGTGTGAGGATCGTTTTCAGGAGTTGAAGAGGCAACTGACGACGGTACCGATTTTGACTCTTCCGAGTGGCATCGGTGGGTACGTGATCTACAACGATGCATCAGGGATCGGCTTGGGTTGCGTGCTCATGCAGCATGGGAAGGCAGTGGCGTACGCTTCGATGCAGCTAAAGGTCGACGAGAAGAACTACCCCACGCATGACTTTGAGCTAGCAGCAGTGGTTCATATTTTGAAGACCTGGAGGCACTATCTGTATGGAGAGAAGTTTAAGGTTTTCACCGACAACCAGAGTCTGAATTATCTGTTCTCATAGAAGGATCTATATATGAGGCAGCGCAGATGACTTGAGTTCATCAAAGACTACGACTTCACTATTTCGTATCACCCGAGGAAGATGAATTTAGTAGCAGATGTCTATAGCAGGAATGTGGAGGTTTCAATAGTCAGTCTGTCATTCAGGAGTGGAGACTGATCAAGACCTTGGTAGAGTGGAAGCCGTTTGTGGGTCAATCTAAGGGAGCAGTGATTGCTGGACTGAGAGTAGAGTCCCAGACAGTCTCGAGGATCGTGCAGGCTCAGAGTGTAGATGATGAGTTAGCTAGCCTGTTGCAATTGACTGAGAGGGAAGGAGTTGACATCAGTGTGGGGGTGGATAGAGGTTTGACGTTTAGGAATTGTGTCTGGGTGCCGAAGGTGGATGATCTGAGGAAATAAATCATGGAGGAGGCGCACCGAGCCAGATAGTTGATTGACATCATAACATGCATATATTTGTGTCTTATATCCTTTTTGTTTAGCCTAAGCAATGCTACGTAACTAGTTTTATGTTTATGTTTCATGAATAAACAGGTTCAAAAAGGACTTAAAAGCAAGGAAAATGACCAAGTTGCAAGACTTATGGACTGAGTGCAAGAGAGAAGGACCCAGATGTAAAACCAAAATGACTAATTAGCACAATCAATCACTCCACACCTTCATGAGGAGTATTTTGGCAATTGGATTTGGGTTGCAACTCACACAACCAATTAGGGTACACTCCAGAAAAAGAAACGAAGCTACAAACAAGTCAGACAAAATTGGGTCGGATCCCGGAGATTCAGACCGCTAATTGGCGGTCTATTTAGCTCTGGATCCGACCTGTCTTCTATCAGATGTGTATTATAGTGTTTTATGCTATATTTGGTATGTGTTTAGTCCCATACCGGAGGATTATCCCGGGTTACCTTTTTCTATGGCTATAAATAGAACTCTTTCTCCTCCTTTGTAATCCATCTCCTTTTTTGGTGGCCATCCTCTCTACTAGGAGTAAAGCCTTGGAGCAAAACTCTGGTGGAGAGAGGCTACTTGTAATATGAGTGAGTAATAAATAAAGTTTTGTTAGTTTTATATTGTCTCTTTTCAATTCTTGCATGCTTAGTTTAATTTCATTTTTCTTGATGAGTAGTGAGTAGTTTCATCCTACTTTGGTGGTGGAGGTTATGTAGATTATGTGCTAGTGACGAGATCTTTTATTTGTGCCATTTTATATGATTAATGTAGATCTATACTTCTAGCATGCTTAAACTTGTATTAGATGAGATAATGTCCACGCTAGGTACTTATCTAATGCTAGCTTTAGAGTTTATCTTGTTGCTTGTAATGGTTTGATGGGAATGACTTATTATGCGTGGATCCATGTTTGGTGCACATTCACATGAATGATTTAGGTTGTATGTAGGATTGATTAATGCTCTAATGGCCACACTAGGTACTTATTGCATGCTTGATAATCTAAAATCAACCTCAACTTTATGTGATATGCATGTTCATGGTTTCCCTTTTGGAAATCACCCTGACACATCGACGCCAACAATGTACGTGTGTTGTAGTTGAGGCCCTCATAAACAATCTCGCACAACTGCCATAACTCAAGTCCAATATGAGGGCACTGCTGGAGAAGGTCCTTGAACCTCTAAAAGAAATCATGAAAAGATTCGGTCTCAGTCTGATACATTTGATGTATCTGGTGCAGTATCGTCACAAAGTCCTCCCAAGACTGAATAGAGCTCGCCAAGAGGCTGTATATCCATTTCTTCGTGTTATCCTTCAGCGCGAAATAAATCATCCTCAACCAGACTGAATCCTCGTCAAGCTATTGAAGCTTGAAAACATGGAGCATACCTCCTCGAATTCACGTATAAAAATATACGGATCTTTCTTATTAGCAGTGAAGGTAGGAAACATGCTCACATATTGAGGTTTCTGTTCATAGTTGTTCCCGCAAGCTGGTGGAAGAACTATGCAAGAAGGTTGTGCGGCCCGAACAGGATGGGTCTGCTCCTACAAAGTCATCGATGTATCTCGTCGAGCTAAAGGTGGTGGTGAACCAAGAACTCGATCCTGACCGAATCTCTCTTCCTCCTGAGTAGGAGGAGGAGAAAGAGGTCTACGTAGTGGTGGGAGTGGACCGAGGTAATCCATGTATGGACCCTGGTCTCCCCCATCTCTACGAGACGACTCGGCCTCACGCTCCAAAGGAGCTCAAGGCGGAGATGGGCAATCACATAGACCGTCCATCTCAGACAAATGCACTCTCTCAAGTCTAGCGCTCTCACCAGAACGAGCCCAAGCTCGCATAAAACACTCAACTCGACTCTAAAACAACACACAACAGAAGGTGTAATCAGAGGAGGAGACTATAACGAAGAATATAGAAGAGGAGAAGACTCAGATGAGAAAGGAAGAATCCCTAGAGCTAGCGTGGGTAGTGGGAGAAGGTAGAAGCACACAAGCAAACAAGGCTCAAACAACTTATGGCTATAAGTCCTTAGGCTAGACGACGCCTAACTTTGAGATCACTACTCTCGACACGCCTCACCTCCCTACAACGAAGACCACAATGCCCAGCAAGTGATACTAGATTTGAAGATCCAGTACCTCCTACTATCGACAAGGCAGGCAACATCGATCATGTCATGACGGTCTCAACTCGATCACTCTCCTAGAGCATCCGAAAATCCTTAGGGCCAATGTTTACTTGCTTTTACAATTAAGGCTTTGATTAAGAGTGATTTTTGGGGCAAAAGAAAGGGTGATGAAATTCTCCACCTTATCTTGTATGGGACAACCCCTCCTTAGTAGCGTTTTGAGTCTTAATCTAACAATCAACTCTCCAAAAAAAGGCTCACCTCACTCTTGTTGCAATGCAATCCTACTAACTAATGCATGCTCTAACCATGCATGAATGAAAGAATGGGTGCACGTACCTCATGCCAACAATCGACAACAGGAATTTAAAGCAATTGAAAGACAATGTGCATGCGAGGTCTACAAGTGATGCATGACCTAGATGATAATTAGTCTAATCTTTTGCTTTGAGTTTTATGATCCAAGTTGTCTTAAGAAGGGAAATTGATTGATCTGGGAGAAAAATATAGGTCACAACATGCAAAATAAACTCACTAGGATGCCAATTGGCGGTCCCAATGGCTGATCTCTGCTCAGAATTTCTCCTGGTGTGTCCCCTTGATGCTTCAATGTATGTGATACAAAAACAAACTAAACACAAAAGATTAAACCACTCGAATCGTCCAAACCAGAGTCAGGACAAAACACCTCCCCGACAACTACGTCAAAAACTTGATTGATCGTTTATATTACCGCAAGTGCACGACATCGGTGATGTCGTGACATATACGGGTCATGTCCACGAGGAGGTGTGTCAACTTTGGTTCTTCAGAAATCATGTGGGAAAAAGGGAGAAGAAGTTGTTGATTATGCTAACCACACTAAACTAAGAATGAACTAACAATTAAACTAAACCCCCATGGAGTGGAGGTGTGTAGGTATGTGTGTGTGAGTGAGTCTTCATTTCAGTTAGGAACAAGTATAGTTTGTATGGCATACAAGTAGAAGCTAGTGTAGAATCTAAGTGTAGGATACACAACACTTGAAAACCATCGATGAGGCATGTGACACCTTTGAATTAATGGCTGAACGTACCTTTTAATGAGACACCATGAGAGAACCACTAGCCACAAGGTCTTCTGGTCGAGCTAGATCATATCAAGTTGAGTCAATTATCGCGTCTGAGGCAAAAATGACTGCTCTCATGCGAAGGATTGAGAGTTTAGAGTTGGACCGAGCTCCTGTAGCTCAGGTCGCTACTCTTGCATGTAGTAGGTGTGGACTTACGGGACATAACGACTTAGAATGTGCTTACGCTCCAAGTGATACCGAGCATGCAAATGCAATGTATCAACAAAGGCCTTGTAACGACCCGTACAATCACTCCTACAACCCGGGATGGCGAAACAACCATAACTTCTCTTGGGGGCCTAGTGGGGGCAACGGTCAGAGCTCGCACGTTCAACCTCCACCTTATCAACCTCCACGCCCATTGGCAACCTACAAACCCCCACATTCATGCTTTGAGGTCTGCTAAGGAGGTGAACAACCAAATATGGTTGTCTTCCTTGCAATCACAATCTCTTGGTGTCACCAGACCTGCGGTGATACCCACATCTATGAGGAAGCTGGATCCTGAGGTTCCCTCAACAAATACTTCCAGGAAGGAGTCTATTCCTGAGGTTCCTTTTACATTTATTTTGATAATGGGGCCGAACCCTGAGGTCCCATTGTCTCATCTTGTGTCGAAGGAATCAGATTCTGAAGTCTCCACTCATGTTTCTATGGACCAGAATTCTGAGGTTCCTTCGAAAAACCCTTATGCCGTGAAGGCGCCATTCCCTGAGCGCCTTAAAAAGAAAACTTCTGATCAGCATGACAAAATGCTTGAGATCTTTCGGCAAGTTAAGGTGAACATTCCTCTGTTGGAGGTGATTCGGCAAATGCCACCTTATGCCAAAGTTCTCAAGAATTTATGCATCGAGAAGAGGAAAATCAATGTTCCCAAGAAAGTTTTTCTACGCCTAACGTGATTTCATTGTTGGCACAACCCACACAAGTCAAATACAAGGACCCTGGTTGTCCTACTATTTCTTGTGTGATTGGTGATGTGTCAATACATCGAGCTTTATTGGACCTTGGTGCATCTGTTAATCTTCTACCATATTCGGTCTACGTCCACCTCGGTCTTGGAGACCTCAAATAGACAAAAAACCACTCTTCAATTGGCTGATAGGTCTATGAAGAAACCGAGGGGCATGGTGGAAGAAGATCTGATCAAAGTGGGAGAGTTCATTTATCCAGTCGATTTCTTTGTTTTGGATACTGAACCTGTGCCAAACCCACTTGGAAAAATTCCTGTTATTTTGGGGTGACCATTTCTAGTGACTTCCTTGTGTTTATTTTTTGTTTTTGGACTTCACTATCTGGGTAATAAGTCCAGGGTGTCACCTTGTGTGGATGAAATGATCCCGGTGCGCCCAAATATTGGTTGGAGGGTATACATTCATGACCCGCAACTCTGTCGTGGAGTGGAAACATCTTTATTTCCATTCCCTTTCACTGACCCTAGTTTTGAGAGGCATGATCCGCCATCTTTGGTTCATAAACCTCTTAACAATCCTCTTGTTTCTTATGTTGCGAGCCCATGTAGTTGCATTTCTAGCTCGAGAGATGGCGGGTTCCCATTAGATGTCCCTTGACAAATGAAGATGAGAACTCATTTTTGTACATAGTTACATTTGAAAAAATAAATAAATAAAAAGAAAAGACTCCAAGAGTTAGCATAGTTTGTTGTGGGCTCCAACCCTTGTGTATTTGGCCCTATTTGTTTCTCGTATTTGTCTCTCTTCTTAAGTCTCTCACAGGTTTTAAGGAGAATTCGAGCTTGTGTCAATCAACATGACCATGAAAATTTCCTTGTGCTTCAAGGTTTAGTGACATCTTTTACTTTGTCATGCAAAATTCATGTCATATCATGTTTGCATACATTGACGACAATGTATGAAGTAAGTGGGGAGTGGTTTACATTTGTATATATATGGAGTCAAGTCTTTTTCACTTTGTTTTTTGTTTTATTTTGTTTGCATTGTTAGGGTCATGTTAGTGTGTTGCATTTAATATCGACATATCTGCTTGTCATGATCATTGGGTGACTTGCCTTCTTTTTCTTGCTAAGTGCTTTAATTTTTCCATTTCTTTTAAAATCTTCATGTGTTTGCGAAAGAAAATGTTTTGTGAGTTTTGCGTGTGTTTAGCATGTGCCAAACCGTTGAGAGGCAAAGTAAAAAGGAAGCTTTCATAATTTACTTGAACATGATGGATTTGATATCTAGTACACCGACTTTAGGTCTTATCTAGTCGTAAGGATGCACCCCGGGTTTCTCTCGGAGGGAGATTAATCATAGGGTTTCAATACTCAAACAAATAAAGAAGTCCACCCTGAACCTAGTGAGTTGAATAATTCGTGTCGGTTAGTATAAGGAAGTTTGTCGTAGTCTGGGACCCTTAAACTATTGTTGTGAAACCTTAAGTGTAGGAGTTTTGGTTCATGTGTAGATAAGAAATAAATGAGTAGGGCGTTCTCTCTTCTCGCACGACTCCTATCACTCGGGAAATTAGGTCCGAGGGGACTAAGTACCTGGTGCTTTCAAGTCATCTGACTTGGGATGCACCGACTGAACTCCCGTTACACGGATGGTAGGGTGGCCCTATGTGGAGATTTGGGGGAATGTGTATATGATAGTGTAAGTCCTCACAGACAATGATGCACGAAACCTGACCCTATGAGAGTAAAACACAAACTAGTAAAAAATGAAAAATGGAGAAAAAAAGAAAGAAAAAGAGTAATACAAATAAAAACCTTAATGAACTTTACACTTTGTATCACTTGAGGATGTTAAGGTTGCCCATGTCTTTCACTTATGTCCATAATTAACTTGCACGAATGATTCATTAGGCTAGGTGTGTGGACAGAATACATATATAGAGTTGGCCCGTACTATTACCGTATCCAATGATCGACAAAAGTAGGTCTATCGAGTCGTGTTGCTAGGTTGAATAATGCACCAATGTTCGGATTTTGTGGGTATATCCGCTGAAAACCCTCTGGAGACACCACTCCTCCTCCTTGGCGACAAGGATGTTTAACAGCTTGTTGCACGTGTTAAATGCAACCGTGATTCCTACAAAAGTGAGTTAGAATTTCTATATTAAGAAAAGGAAACAATCTAATTAATTTTATTAAGATAAAACAAAATTAAGCTAAGCATGCAAGAATTAAAAGAGACAACATGAAGATAAAACTAGAAGAATTATTTTATTTACATGACTCACATTACAAGTAGTATTCTTCTCCACTTGAGTTTTGCTCCAAGGCTTACTCCAAGTAGAGAGAATGACCACCAAGCAATGGGTACATTACAATGGAGGAGGAAGAGTTCTATTTATAGTCATAGAAAAAGGTAATCGAGAACACTCTCCCGATGTGGGACGAACATCATACTATAAATGGACCTAAACACACTAATACAATACCCGGCTAAGTCTAATTGGATATGGCACATATCCAACCACCAATTGGCGGTCTGGAGTGCTCCGATCCGACCCGTTTTCATTTAACGTCTGAGTGGCTTCATTTCTTCTCTTGGGGTGCACCCGAATTGGTTGTGTGTGTCAAGACTCGAATCCAATTGCCAAAATACTCCTCATGAGGGTGTGGAGTTTGTTGATTTGCTTATTGGTCCTTTTGGTTTACAACCGGGTCCTTCCCTCTTGCATATCAATCCATAAGCCTCACAAATTTGTTCTTTTTCTTGCGTTCAGGTCCTTGTGTGTCTCTTCTTCTCAAACATGTTTATTCCTGAAACTTAAACATAAATCTCGTTACGTAGCATTGCTTTGGTTCAAAATAGAGGATATAAGACATGAATATATGCATGATATGATGTCAATCAAATAACCCTACACCTAGTTTTTGCTAGTCCCGAGCAAAACAAAGAAAGAGAAAAATGAAAGAAAGGAAAAACATACGCAAAATAGGGAAATCCTAACTCACTTTCGCAGGAATCACGGTTGCACTTAGTGTGTGCAAAAAGCCATTAAACCTCCTTATCGCCAAGGAGGAGTGTTGTCTCCCGAGGGTTTTCAGCGGATATACCCACAAAATTGGAACATTGATGCATTATTCAATCTAGCAACACGACTTGTTGGACCTTTTTTTGTCGATCATTGGACACGGTAATTCTACGGGTTCACTCTCTATATGTATTCATTCCACACACCTAGCCAAATGAATCATTCGTGCAAGTTACTTAAGGACTTAAGTGAAAGACATGAGCAACCTTAACATCATCTAGTGATATAAAGTGTTAAGTCCGTTAAGGTTCTTATTTTCATTACCATTTCCTTTTTTTGTGTTCTTATTTTTTTCATTTTTTTCTAATTGGTGTGTAATTCTCCCAGGGCCAGGGTTCGATTAAGCTCATAATGATATGCAGAATATAGAAATCCATAATGACCATAATCCCAACTACGTCTCCACATGAATTAAGATTTATCACCATCATTTAAGCATACCAGACATCAATCAAGATAAGACCAACAAGGCGACATGCTTCCACATGGCATCATTATCTCTTTATCCACTCAAATCTTATCCTCACATTGTCATTCCCCATCAAGTAGGCCTACTGATTGTTACGTTTTAAAATAACCGCAAGTGCACGGTCGCGTTGAAGTGGTAGCAAATACGGGTCGATCCACAGGGAGGTGTGTCGACTATGGTTAGTTTGAAGGTGAGTGGGAAAGAAAGGAGAGAAATGAGTTATGATCGAAACTACTCTAGAATGCGAAAGGAATTGAAAAATCAAAAATAAAACTAAAACCCATAGGGGATAAACAAAGAGTGTGAATACAAAAATATGCGTATGTGTGTGTGTTCAATTGTGCTCATCACAACATGAAGTGCATGAAAATCATAAAACTAAATCCAACTTTTCCTCCACATGAAATAAGATAACACATTATCATTAAAACATACAAGACAATAATTGGAATGAAGCTAAATGAACTAATGTATAAAAACCAAACCCTAATATGCCTCCACATGAAATAAGATTTACACAATCATTAAAACATACAAGACATTAACCAAGGTAAAGACAACAAGAGTACATGCAACTACAAGTCATGTTTCCTTTATAAATTCCATCCATATCCTCACCTCATCATTCCCCATAAAATAGGTCCTATAATCTAATCATATGCTAAGCTTCATTCAAGAGCATTAGCATATCAACGACAAGAGTGAAATCCCATTAGATGGTTATGGAAATCATGTAAGATTCAAAGGATTAAGATAACACACACCTAATACATCACATAATCACATCACATATTTCTCCACCCCAAAATGGGGATGGAACTACTCACTAATCATTACACTACAAACTACATTAACAAAACAAAACTTTCTAATGAAAGGCAATTAAACTAAGCAAAGAAGAAATATTAAAGAAGCTAAATGAAAGGAAATTAAACTAAAGAAGCATGCAAGAATTAAAAGTCAAGACAATATTAATAGTAAATAAGAAAGAATTATTTTATTAACATGACTCACATTGCAAGTGACATTCTTCTCCACCTTGAGTTTTTGCTTCAAGACTTTTACTCCATGTAGAGAGAATGCCACAAAGCAATGGGTGGAATACAAGGTAGGAGGAGTTTTATTTATAGCCATAGAAAAGGCAATCGGGGACAATCCCCCGATATGGGACTAATACACCACCAAAATTAGACATAAAACACCCTAATACATGACCCGACTAAAACTTATCGGATTTGGAGCAAAATAGACCGCCAATTGGCAGTCTATATGCTTTGGATCAGGTCAGGTTTTTGTGTGTGGTTGTCTGGCTCGATTTATTTATGTGTGATGCATCCAAGTCGGTTGTTGGAGCTCAGTCCTGAATCGAATTGCCAAAATACTCCTCATGATGGTGTGGAGTTCCTTCATTTGCTCAATGACCCTTTGGTTTTATATTCGGGTCCCTCTCTTGTGCATCTTAGTCCATAAGTCTTGCAACTTAGTCATTTTTCTTGCTTTTAGGTCCTTTTATGTCTCCTCTCCTCAATCCTGTTTATTCCAGAAACTCAAACATAAAACTCGTTACGTAGCATTGTTTAGGTTGAAGATAATGGATATAAGACACAAATATATGCATGATACGATGTCAATCACCTACTAACCAAAGCATGTGCTAAGTATCAATTAAGATCATTAACACATCAAAGGCAAGAGTAGAAATCCATCAAAATGCATGTCATATGAAACTCCAAGATTAAGATTAAACACACACACAAATCAACTACATCCACACTTCACATCATCCTCCACCCCCTAATGGGAAAGGACTACTCACTAAACATATCAATAACAAAGAAATCAACAACTTAAAACAACACATAAAAAAGTAAAGAAATCTAAATCTAACCAAGAAAATGGAATAAAAGTACATAAAATAAAACAACATGAAATCAAAACTTGAGTAATGATGGAAATATTACAATGGCTTCCTCTCCACCCCTTCACTACACTACTAAAACAAGAAATAAAACCTATTCTATTGGGGGAGAGGGAGAGGAGAAAATGGACGAGTTACAAGTCTTTTTATAGAAGAATAGAAGGTCTGGATTAATCTTGATGAGATCTAATGGTTGAAAATCCAATCTCAATGGTCCAGCGTGCTCCTACTCAAATACCTAACAGGTTGGGAAATTTTAAGGGTTGACGGATCCAGACCATCCGCCTTGAGCGGATGGAAATCCACTACTGGTGGATCTTGTTGACCCTGTCGCCTGAAACGGGAGCAACATGTTAAGTTATCTTTGCAGCACATGTGGTGCACCCTTGGTATATTGGCGCAACCCTCTTTGATCTTAATTGTACAATTACTCCACAACTTGTTGAGATTACAAACTTTGGCAACCAGAATATTTTCTTTACAATTAGGTCCCTCTGATTTGTTTTCAATTAGGTCCTTTCTAACTAGCAATTAGGTCCTCGAGTATTACAAATAGGTGCAAAATACTTTTAAATCAGTCATTGCTTCTTGCATTTGAGTTCGTTTTGCTTCATTTCTCTTCTTTATTACCTAAAACCTGAAATATATGGAACACAACTTGAGTATCACGAATATAAGGTAAAATAAAGAAAATATATAACATGAATGCACTATATGATAAACTACTAATCAAATACCCCAAGAATTATCTTTTGCTAGTCCCAAACAAAATAAAGAAAGAGAAAAATGAAAACATACGAAAGGGAAAATCGTACCTCACTTTCGTAGGAATCAAGGTTGCACTTAGCACGTGCAACAATTAAACCTATTTGTCGCCAAGGAGGAGTGATGTCTCCTGAGGGTTTTCAGCGGATATACCTACAAAATTTGAATATTGATGCATTATTCGACCTAGCAATACGACTAGATGGATCAACTTTTTTTGATCATTTGACACGATAATCCTATAGGCCGACTTTACATTGTATTTCCCATCCAGACACCTAGCCTATGTAACCATCCGTGCAAGTTAATTAAGGACTTACGTGAAAGACATGAACAACCTTAATATGCTAAACTGATAAGTTGTGTAAAGCCATTGAGGTTCTTATAGGGATGTTTTTTTAAACTACTAACCTTCTTGGTGTGTTGGTTCTCCTCGGTTCAGGTTTCTGCATCATTGCGTGTGAGTACTTACACTATCACGTATACCTTCCCCAAAATTTCCACATAGGGAGATCCCTACAACCCTGACGAGAGTTCGATGAGTGCATCCTAAGTTAGACGACTCGAAAGCACCATGTATTAAGTGCCCATCGGACCTACTTCCTGAGTTGTAGGTGATTGATCATTTTAATAACTGTAAGTGCACGGTGTTGGTGAAGACTTGACAAATACGAGTCGAACCTCAAGGAGTTGTGAGTGTTGTTGTGACTACTATACTCGAGAGGGAAATGAGAGGAGAATGAGGGGATTTTGCTAACTAACTACACTAAACGATGAATTAATCAACAACTAAACTAAACCCCTATAGAGTGGAGGTGTGCAGGTATGTGTGTGTGTAAGTGGTTCTTGATTACATGAGACACAAGTGTGTAAAGTAGGTGAAATCAACTAGAAACTAGTGTGGAGTCTAATTAACATCAACTACATTTTCATGAATACATGACTAATATAGTTAGACATGAAGTTAAGATGCACTTTGGGTTCTCAAGAATGAACTAAGTACATAGTGTGGACATTAGAACATCAATTAACCAACCATACAACTTAATACATTCATGCATTCTCTACTAATGAAGCATCCATACATTACAAGCCATTTACCATAACAAGATGATCATTTACAAGCAACAAGATAAACTCTAGATCTAGCACGAGACAAGTACCTAGTGTGACCATTATCCGATCTAATACAATTTTTAGCAAGTTACATGCATAGATCTAATACTCTCTACTTATCACTACAAGCAAGGAAGGCAAGAAATTAAGACTACACATGGAAAGAATCACTAACTACTAAACTAACCAACAAAACACATAACTAAGTAGATAGGAAGAAAGCTAGAGACAAGAGGAAAAAGATTCTACCAATAGATTAAAGAAAGCAATAGTTTAAAAGCTCCAAGCACCTCCTTATTCTTTCAGCCCAAATGGGTAAAACCTAAGCTATTCTAATGGTGGAGGTGGATAGAGGAGAGGAAAAGTAGGAGAAACATTGCTATTTATAGAAGAAAGAGTGGTGTAGATGAATTCGGAAGCAATCCGACTGTTGTAATTGTTTTCTCTCTAGAATGGTGCACTCAAATAACCAAGATCAAGCCACGGGAGAAATTGGGGAGCATTTGGAGGAAATTGATCTGCCATTGGTGGATTAAAATACACCATTGGCGGATTGTTTGTGTCCGATCTGCTTTGAATAGTGAAAATCCAGATCCTAAAATCAAAAATGTAGAATCGCTGAGGATGACCCCTGATTCAAATGTGTAATGAAGTGTATGAAATGTGTATAGATGTGTTGGTAAGAACAGATGTGTAGACAATGTGTTGAGAATTGTATGCAAAGTGTAGACATTCTCCACCTCCTACGAGATTAGTTTTTGTTGATTCTCCACCTCCACTAAATTGTATACATTCTCCATATTATGCATTCATTCTCCACCTCCTACGAGACTAGTTTTGGTTGATTAGCATCGTGTTCGTCACTTAGTTGAAATACCCTGATTCTCCATTTTTTGTCTCCCACTCGAATAGGGTCGTCGTCGACCCATTCTCATTCCTCATGGGCACGACTCGTATTTGCCACCACTCCAATGTCGCCGTGCAGTTACGGTTTTGAACTTTATTTACACAACAACATGGCTAACACGTCTACCATGAATGTAATCGAATAAAACCTAGCGTGAAACTTTATCTAGTAGATTCTATCCTATAAGATATACCCAGCTTGATTATTTCATTCACTACCACACCTGCCATAGTTGTTGGAGGACCTTATCTTCCTAGTTTGTCTTATTTGCTGCCAAACATGTTAAAGTTGTTTTGTTCCCCCCCCCCCCCCCCCCCAAAAGACCACTTTCTTTTGCATTATGCTAATCCAGAAAATTACAAAAATTGGCTCATTGTGAGCAGCATTTAAGTGGTATGAATCAGCCAAAGACAATTATCTATAGCATGGAGAAGCAATAAAAACCTACGGGGTTAATAGAAAAATTGCTTCTCATGATATACAAGTCCGAATTAAGTTCAGTGCTCCTTCTATCCTTGAAAGTGAATTTTCGAAGATCCTTGCAGATTCTATAATCTTTGATTTGTGTTATCATTTCTCGTTGTACATTTGAGTCTCCTTATCTTGGCAATACATGTATGTAAGAAATAGGTATATCCAGATAATAATAGTCAGAATCCAGATCCTAAAATCGGAAAGTAAAATTACAGCAGATGACCCCTTATTCTAATGTGTGAGGAAGTGTATGAAATGTGTATAGATGTGTAGGTAAGAAAAGATGTGTACGCAATGTAGAGAATTGTATGCAATGTGTAGACATTCTCCACCTCTTACGAGACTAGTTTTCGTTATATTCCACGTCCACTAAATTGTATATACATTGTCCAAATTATGCATTCATTCTCCACCACCTACGAGACTAGTTTTCGTTGATTCTCCACCTCCACTAAATTGTATACATTCTCTATGATATGCATTCACTCTCCAACTCCTATGAGACTAGTTTTCATTGATTTGCATCGCGTTTGTCACTTAGTTTAAATACCCACATTCTCCAATTTTCTTCTCCCACTCGAGTATGCTCGTCGTCACCCTTTCTCATTCATCATGGGCACGCCGCGTATGTGCCACTGCTCGAATGCATCCATGCACTTATGATTTTGAATATTATTTACACAAGAACAGGGCCGACACGTCTACCATGAATGTAATTAAAAAAACCTTGCATGAACCTTTATCTAGTAGCTTCCATCCTATAGGATATACACAGCTTGATTATCTCATTCACTGCCACAACTGCCATAGTTGTTGGAGGACCTCGTCTTCCTAGTTTGTTTTCTTTGCTGCCAAACATGTTAAACTTGTTTTGTTTTTTCACCAATAAAAACCATTTTGTTTTGCATTACGGTAATAAAAAAATACAAAAGTTGGCTTATTGTGAACAGATTTTAAGTTGTCTGAATCGGCCACAGACAGTTATCCAGACCTTGGAGAAGCAAAAAAAACCTACAGGGTTAATAGGAAAATTACTTCTCCTATTAGGTCCAAATTTACTCCAGTGCTGCTTCTATGTTTGAAATTGAATTTTCCAAGACCCTTGTAGATTCTTCAATCATTGATTTGTGTTATCTTCTTTCCGTGTCTATTTGAGTTCTCCTTATCAAGGGAATACATGCAGGTAAGAAATACATACATCTAGATCAGAATAGTCAAAGTCCATATCCTAAATTGGAATGTAGAATTGCTGAGGATGACCCCAGATTCAAATGTGTTATGAAGTGTATGAAATGTGTATAGGTGTGTAGATAAGAACAAATATGTAGGCAATGTGTTGAGAATTGTATGCAATGTGTAGACATTCTCCATCACCTAGGAGTCTAGTTTTCGTTGATTCTCCACCTCCACTAAATTGTATACATTCTCCATGTTATGCATTCCTCCTACGAGACTAGTTTTCGGTGATTTGTATCGCGTTCGTCACTTAGTTTAAATACCCTCATTCTCCAATTTTCTTCTCCACTCGAGTATGGTCGTCGTCGACCCTTCCTCATTCCTCATGGGCACGAACCGTAACTGACACCGCTCCAATGCGGTCGTCCACTTACATTTCTGAACATTATTTACACAACAATAGGGTCACGCGTCTACCGTGAATGTAATTAAATAAAACCTAGCATGAGCCTTTATCTAGTAGCTTCTATCACATAGGATACACCCACCTTGATTATCTCATTCATTGCCACAACTGCCATAGGTTATGGAGGACCTTATCTTCCTAGTTTGTTTTATTTCCAGCCAAACATGTTAAAGGTGTTTTGTCCCCCCCCGGGAAAAGACCTATTTCTTTTGCATTATGCTAATCAACAAAAATACAAAAGTTGCTCATTGTGAGCAGCATTTAAGTGGTCTAAATCAGTCATAGACAATTATCCAGAGCATGGGGAAGCAATAAAAAATCTATGGGGTAAATAGGAAAATTGCTTCTCATGATATACAAGTCTGAATAAGTTCAGTGTTGCTTCTATCTTTGAAAGTGAATTTTCTAAGATCCTTGCAGATTCAATAATCTTTGATTTGTGTTATCATTTTTCCTTGTCCATTTGAGTCTCCTTATCTAGACAATACATGCAGGTAAGAAATAGGTATATCCGGATAAGAATAGTCAGAATCCAGATCCTAAAATCGGAAAGTCAAATTACAGTAGTTGACCCCTGATTCTAATGTGTGAGGAAGTGTATGAAATGTGTATAGATGTCTAGGTAAGAAAAGATGTGTATGCAATATGTAGAGAATTGTATGCAATGTGTAGACATTCTCCACCACTTACAAGACTAGTTTTCGTTGATTCTCCACCTCCACTAAATTGTATATACATTGTCCATGTTATGCATTCATTCTCCACCACCTACGAGACTAGTTTTCGTTAATTCTCCACCTCCACTAAAATGTATACATTCTCCATGATATGCATTCACTCTCCAACTCCTACGAGTCTAGTTTTCGTTAATTCACATCGCGTTCGTCACTTAGATTAAATACCCTAATTTTTGATTTTTCTTCTCGCACTCGAGTATGGTCGTCGCCGACCAATACTCATTCCTCATGGACACGACCCGAATCTGCCACCACTCCAATGTGGTCATGCCCTTATGGTTTTGAACCTGATCCTATAGGATATACCCAACTTGATTATATCATTCACTGCCACAACTGCCATAGTTGTTGGGGGACCTCGTCTTCCTAGTTTGTTTTCTTTGCTGCCAAACATGTTAAAGTTGTTTTGTCCTACCCCCCGAAAAAGACTTGTTTCTTTTGCATTATCCTAATCAACGAAAATAAAAAAGTTGGCTCATTGTGAGCAACATTTAAGTGGTCTAAATTAGTCACAGACAAATATCCAGAGCATGGGGAAGCAATAAAAAATCTGCGGGGTAAATAGGAAAATTGCTTCTCATGATATGCAAGTCCGAATTAAGTTCAATGTTGCTTCTATCTTTGAAAGTGAATTTTCGAAGATCCTTGCAGATTCAATAATCTTTGATTTGTGTTATCATTTTTCCTTGTCCATTTGAGTCTCCTTATCTAGGCAATACATGCAGGTAAGAAATAGGTATATCCGGATAAGAATAGTCAGAATCCCGATCCTAAAATCGGAAAGTCAAATTACAGTAGTTGACCCCTGATTCTAATGTGTGAGGAAGTGTATGAAATGTGTATAGATGTCTAGGTAAGAAAAGATGTGTATGCAATATGTAGAGAATTGTATGCAATGTGTAGACATTCTCCACCTCTTACAAGACTAGTTTTCGTTGATTCTCCACCTCCACTAAATTGTACATACATTGTCCATGTTATGCATTCATTCTCCACCACCTACGAGACTAGTTTTTGTTGATTCTCCACCCCCACTAAAATGTATACATTGTCCATGATATGCATTCACTCTCCAACTCCTACGAGTCTAGTTTTCGTTAATTCGCATTGCGTTCGTCACTTAGATTAAATACCCTAATTTTTGATTTTTCTTCTCGCACTCGAGTATGGTCGTCGCCGACCAATACTCATTCCACTTGGACACGACCCGAATCTGCCACCACTCCAATGTGGTCATGCCCTTATGGTTTTGAACTTGATCCTATAGGATATACCCAGCTTGATTATATCATTCACTGCCACAACTGCCATAGTTGTTGGGGGACCTCGTCTTCCTAGTTTGTTTTCTTTGCTGCCAAACATGTTAAAGTTGTTTTGTCCCACCCCCCGAAAAAGACTTGTTTCTTTTGCATTATCCTAATCAACAAAAATACAAAAGTTGGCTCATTGTGAGCAACATTTAAGTGGTCTAAATCAGTCACAGACAAATATCCAGAGCATGGGGTAGCAATAAAAAATCTGTGGGGTAAATAGGAAAATTGCTTCTCATGATATACAAGTCCGAATTAAGTTCAGTGTTGCTTCTATCTTTGAAAGTTAATTTTCTAAGATCCTTGCAGATTCAATAATCTTTGATTTGTGTTATCATTTTTCCTTGTCCATTTGAGTCTCCTTATCTAGGCAATACATGCAGGTAAGAAATAGGTATATCCGGATAAGAATAGTCAGAATCCAGATCCTAAAATCGGAAAGTCAAATTACAGTAGTTGGCCCCTGATTCTAATGTGTGAGGAAGTGTATGAAATGTGTATAGATGTCTAGGTAGGAAAAGATGTGTATGCAATATGTAGAGAATTGTATGCAATGTGTAGACATTCTCCACCTCTTACAAGACTAGTTTTCGTTGATTCTCCACCTCCACCAAATTGTATATACATTGTCCATGTCATGCATTCATTCTCCACCACCTACGAGACTAGTTTTCGTTGATTGTCCACCTCCACTAAAATGTATACATTCTCCATGATATGCATTCACTCTCCAACTCCTACGAGTCTAGTTTTCGTTAATTCGCATCGCGTTCGTCACTTAGATTAAATACCCTCATTTTCGATTTTTCTTCTCGCACTCGAGTATGGTCGTCGCCGACCAATACTCATTCCTCATAGACACGACCCGAATCTGCCACCACTCCAATGTGGTCATGCCCTTACGGTTTTGAACTTGATCCTATAGGATATACCCAGCTTGATTATCTCATTCACTGCCACAACTGCCATAGTTGTTGGGGGACCTCGTCTTCCTAGTTTGTTTTCTTTGCTGCCAACATGTTAAAGTTGTTTTGTTTTTTCACCAAAAAAAGACCATTTTGTTTTGCATTACGCTAATAAAAAAATACAAAAGTTGGCTTATTGTGAGAAGATTTTAAGTTCTCTGAATCAGCCACAGACAATTATTCAGACCTTGGAGAAGCAGAAAAAATAACATACGGTAAAATCGCTTCTCAAGATATACAAGTCTAAACTTACTCCAGTGTTGCTACTATCTTTGAAATTGAATTTTCCAAGACCCTTGCAGATTCTTCAATAATTGATTTGTGTTATCTTCTTTTCGTGTCTATTTGAGTTCTCCTTATCAAGGGAATACATGCAGGTAAGAAATACATACATCTAGATCAGAAGAGTCAAAGTCCATATCCTAAAATCGGAATGTAGAATTGCTGAGGATGACCCCAGATTCAAATGTGTTATGAAGTGTATGAAATGTGTATAGATGTGTAGGTAAGAACAAATATGTAGGCAATGTGTTGAGAATTGTATGCAATGTGTAGACATTCTCCATCACCTAGGAGTCTAGTTTTCGTTGATTCTCCACCTCCACTAAATTGTATACATTCTCCATGTTATACATTCCTCCTACGAGACTAGTTTTCGGTGATTCGTATCGCGTTCGTCACTTAGTTTAAATACCCTCATTCTCCATTTTTCTTCTCCACTCGAGTATGGTCGTCGTCGACCCTTTCTCATTCCTCATGGGCACGAACCGTATGTGACACCGCTCCAATGCGGTCGTCCACTTACGTTTCTGAACATTATTTACACAACAATAGGGTCACACGTCTACCGTGAATGTAATTAAATAAAACCTAGCATGAGCCTTTATCTAGTAGCTTCTATCACATAGGATACACCCACCTTGATTATCTCATTCATTGCCACAACTGCCATAGGTTATGGAGGACCTTATCTTCCTAGTTTGTTTTATTTCCAGCCAAACATGTTAAAGGTGTTTTGTTCCCCCCGGAAAAAGACCTGTTTCTTTTGCATTATGCTAATCAACACAAATACAAAAGTTGGCTCATTGTGAGAAGCATTTAAGTTGTCTAATTCAGTCACAGACAAATATCCAGAGCATGGGGAAGCAATACAAAATCTACAGGGTAAATAGGAAAATTGCTTCTCATGATATACAAGTCCAAATTAAGTTCAATGTTGCTTCTATCTTTGAAAGTGAATTTTCGAAGATCCTTGCAGATTCAATAATCTTTGATTTGTGTTATCATTTTTCCTTGTCCATTTGAGTCTCCTTATCTAGGCAATACATGCAGGTAAGAAATAGGTATATCCAGATAAGAATAGTCAGAATCCCGATCCTAAAATCGGAAAGTCAAATTACAGTAGTTGACCCCTGATTCTAATGTGTGAGGAAGTGTATGAAATGTGTATAGATGTCTAGGTAAGAAAAGATGTGTATGCAATATGTAGAGAATTGTATGCAATGTGTTGACATTCTCCACCTCTTACAAGACTAGTTTTCGTTGATTCTCCACCTCCACTAAATTGTATATACATTGTCCATGTTATGCATTCATTCTCCACCACCTACGAGACTAGTTTTTGTTGATTCTCCACCCCCACTAAAATGTATATATTGTCCATGATATGCATTCACTCTCCAACTCCTACGAGTCTAGTTTTCATTAATTCGTATTGCGTTCGTCAGTTAGATTAAATACCCTCATTTTTTATTTTTCTTCTCGCACTCGAGTATGGTCGTCGCCGACCAATACTCATTCCTCATGGACACGACCCGAATCTGCCACCGCTCCAATGCGGTCATGCCCTTACGGTTTTGAACTTGATCCTATAGGATATACCCAGCTTGATTATCTCATTCACTGCCATAACTGCCATAGTTGTTGGAGGACCTCGTCTTCCTAGTTTGTTTTCTTTGCTGCCAAACATGTTAAAGTTGTTTTGTTTTTTCACCAAAAAAAGACCATTTTGTTTTGCATTACGGTAATAAAAAAATACAGTAGTTGGCTTATTGTAAGCAGATTTTAAGTTCTCTGAATCAGCCACAGGCAGTTATCCAGACCTTGCAGAAGCAAAAAAAATAACCTATGGGAAAATCGCTTCTCAAGATATACAAGTCTAAACTTACTCCAGTGTTGCTTCTATCTTTGAAAGTGAATTTCCAAGTTCCTTGCAGATTCTTCAATCTTTGATTTGTGTTATGTTTTTTTCTTGTCCATTTGAGTGCTCCATCTCTAGGCAACACATGCAGGTAAGATATACATACATCGAGATCAGAAGACTCAGAATCTAGATCCAAAAATCATAATGTAGAATTGCAGAAGATGACCCCCTATTCAATTGTGTGAGGAGTGCATGAAATGTGTATAGATGTGTAGGTAAGAAAAGATGTGTATGCAAGGTGTCGTGATTGTATACAGTGTGTAGACATTCTCCACCTCCTACGAGACTAGTTTTCGTTGGTTCTCCACCTCCACTAAATTGTATACATTCTCCATGTTATGCATTCATTCTCCACCACCTACGAGACTAGTTTTCGTTGGTTCTCCACCTCCACTAAATTGTATACATTCTCCATGTTATGCATTCATTCTCCACCACCTACGAGACTAGTTTTTGTTGATTCTCCACCTCCACTAAATTGTATACATTCTCCATGATATGCATTCACTCTCCAACATCTACGAGACTAGTTTTCGTTGATTCGCATCGCGTTCGTCACTTAGTTTAAATACCCTCATTCTCCAATTTTCTTCTCTCACTCTAGTATGGTCGTCGTCAACCCTTTCTCATTCCTCATGGACATGACCCGTATTGGACACCGCTCCAATGCGGTCGTGCACATACAGTTCTGAACTTTATCTCCACAACAACAGGGCCGACACGTCTACCTTGAATGCAATTAAAAAAACCCTAGCATGAAGATTTATCTAGTATCTTCTATCCTATAGGATATACCCAGTCGCTTATCTCATTCACTTCCACACCAGCCATAGTTGTTGGAGAACCTTATCTTCCTAGTTTTTTTATTTGCTACCAAACATGTTAAAGCTATTTTGTTTTTTCGCCTTAAAAAGACTAGTTTCTTTTGCATTATGCTAATCAACAAAAATACAAAAGTTGGTCGTTGTGAGCAGATTTTAAGTTCTCTGAATCAGCCACAAACGGTTATCCAGACAATGGAGAAGCAATAAAAAATTTACGAGGTTAATAGGAAAATCGCTTCTAAAGATATATAGGTCTGAATTTACTCCAGTGCTGCTTCTATCTTTGAAAGTGAATTTTCCAAGCCCCTTGCAAATTCTTGAATCTTTGATTTGTGTTATCTTCTTTCCGTGTCTATTTGAGTGCTCCTTATCAAGGGAATACATGCAGGTAAGAAATACATACATCAAGATCAAAATAGTCAAAATCCAGATGCTAAACACGGAATGTAGAATGGCTGAGGATGACCCCTGATTCAAATGTGTAATGAAGTGTTTGAAATGTGTATAGATGCGTAGGTAAGAATAGATGTGTAGGCAATGTGTTGAGAATTGTATGCATTATGTAGACATTCTCCACCCCCTACGAGACAAGTTTGCGTTGATTCTCCACCTCCACTAAATTGTATACATTCTCCATGTTATGCATTCACTCTCCACCTCCCACGAGACTAGTTTTCGTTGATTCACATCGCGTTCGTCACTTAGTTAAAATACCCCCTTTCTCTAATTTTCTTCTCCCACTTGAGTATGGTCGTCGTCGACCCGTAATCATTCCTCATGGACACGACCCGGATTTGACACTGCTCCAATGCGGCCGTGCACTTACGGTTTTGAACTTTATTTCCAAAACAACAGGGCCGACAAGTCTACCATGAATGTAATTAAATGAAACCTAGTATGAACCGTTATCTAGTAGCTTTTATCCTATAGGATATACCCAGCTTGATTATCTCATTCACTGCCACACCTGCCATTGTTCTTGGAGGACCTTATCTTCCTAGTTTGTTTTATTTGCAGCCAAACATGTTAAAGCTGTTTTGTTTTCCCCCCCAAAAAAGACAACTTTCTTTTGCATTATAGTAATCAACAAAATTACAAAAGTTGGCTAATTGTGCGCAACTTTTAAGCGGCCTGAATCAGCCACAAACGGTTATCCAGACCTTGGAGAAGCAATAAATAAACCTACAAGGTTAAAAGGAAAATCACTTCTCAATATATACAAGTCTGAGTTTACTCCAGTGCTCCTTCTATCTTTGAAAGTGAATTTCCAAGCTCCTTGCTTATTGTTCAATCTTTGATTTGTGTTATCTTTTTTCTTTGTCCATCTGAGCGCTCCTTATCTACGCAATAAATGCAGTTAAGAAATTACAAAAATCAAGATCCTACAATCGGAATGTAGAATTGCTGAGGATGACCCCTGATTCAAATGTGTAATGAAGTGTATGAAAGTGTATAGATGTTCAGGTAGGAACATATGTGTATGCAATGTGTAGAGAATTGTAAGCAATGTGTAGACATTCTCCACCACCTACGAGTCTAGTTTTCGTTGATTCTCCACCTCCACTAAATTGTATACATTCTCCATGTTATGCATTCGTTCTCCACCTCCTATGAGACTAGTTTTCGATGATTCTCCACCTCCACTAAATTGTATACATTCTCCATGTTATGCAATCATTCTCCACCTCCTACGAGACTAGCTTTCGTTGTTTTGCATCGTGTTCGTCACTTAGTTTAAATACCCTCATTCTATATTTTTCTTTTCCCACACGAGTGTGGTCATTGTACACCCACACCCATTCCTCGTGGGCACGACCCGAATGTGTCACCGCTCCAATGCAGTCGTCCACTTACGGTTCTGAACATTATTCTCACAAGAACAGGGCTGACACGTCTACCGTGAATGTAATTAAATAAAACCTAGCATGAACCTTTATATAGTAGCTTTTATCACATAGGATACACCCACCTTGATTATCTCATTCATTGCCACAACTGCCATAGGTTTTGGAGGACCTTATCTTCCTAGTTTGTTTTATTTGCAGTCAAACATGTTAAAGTTGTTTTGTTTTTCCCCTGAAAAAGACCTGTTTCTTTTGTATTATGCTAATCAACAAAAATACAAAAGTTGGTTCATTGTATGTAGAATTTAAGTGCTCTAAATCAGCCACAGACGGTTATCCAGACCTTGGAGAAGCAATAAAAAAACCTACGGGGTTAATAGCAAAATTGCTTCTCAAGATATACTGGTCTGCGTTTACTCCAGTGCTACTTCTATCTTTGACAGTGTATTTCCAAGCTCCTTGTAGATTCTTCAATCTTTTATTTGTGTCATCTTTTTTCCTTGTCCATTTGAGTGCTCCTTATCTACGCAATAAATGCAGTTAAGAAATTAGCAAAATCCAGATCAGAATAGTCAGAATCCAGATCCTAAATTCGGAATGTAGAATTGTTGAGGATGACACCTTATTCAAATGTGTAATGAAGTGTGTGAAATGTGTATAGATGTGTAGGTAAGAACAGATGTGTAGACATTCTCAACCTCATACGAGTCTAGTTTTTGTTGATTCTCCACCTCCACTAATTCTATACATTCTCCATGTTATGCATTCATTCTCCGCGTCCTATGAGACTAGTTTTTGTTGATTCTCAACCTCCACTAAATTGTATACATTCTCCATGTTATGCATTCATTCTCCACCTCCTACGACACTAGTTTTCGTTGTTTTGCATCTCTTAACTTAGTTTAAATACCCTCATTCTCCATTTTTCTTCTCCCACTCGAGTGTGGTCGTCGTCGACCCAAACACATTCCCTGTGGACATGACCTGTATTTACCACCCCTCCAATGCGGTCATGCACTTACGGGTTTGAACTTTATTACCACAACAACAGGGTCGACACATCTTCCATGAATGTAATTAAATAAAACCTAGCATGAACCTTTATCTAGTAGCTTCTATCCTATAGTATATACCAAGCTTGATTATCTCATTCACTGCCACACTTGCCATAGTTGTTGGAGGACCTTTTCTTCCTAGTTTGTTTTATTTGCTGCCAAACATGTTAAAGCTGTTTTGTTTTTTCACCCAAAAAAGACAACTTTCTTTTGCATTATGGTAATCAACAAAAATACAAAAGTTGCCTCATTGTGAGCAGATTTTAAGTGGTCTGAATCAACCATAGACTGTTATCTAGACCTTGGAGAAGCAATACAAAAACGTACGAGTTAATAGGAAATTCGCTTCTCAAGATATACTTGTCTGAATTTACTCCAGTGCTGCTTCTATCATTGAAAGTGAATTTCCAAGCTCATTGCAGATTCTTCAATCTTTGATTTGTGTTATATTTTTTTCCTTGTCCATTTGAGTGCTCCTTTTCTAAGCAATACATGCAGGTAAGATATACATAAATCCATATCAGAATAGTCAAAATCCATATTCTAAAATCAGAATGTAGAATTGCAGAAGATGACTCTTGATTTGCGCACCGAGCTCGCATGAATGCTTTTGTCAACAACCGCCCTCTAAAGGCTCTCCAAAGTCTAAGGGTATGTTTCGGGATGTGGTATTTGTCCCGCACCATGTCAGACCAGCCCACTTGCCTTTGCCTAGCCCATGCTTCCTTGACTGAGAACAACTCACCATTTGCTCCGACCCTAATAGGTGTGTCACTTCCTCCATGGATGTTGATTTTTAGAATTCTAGGTCACAACACCTCCATCTCTAAGGACCTCGGCTCAGGAAGTAGCCATGCACCCTCACAGATAAAATATGATACCAAAGTATCCTTTGGAACTCCCAAATCATATTGAAGGCGCTATCCCCCCAGTGAGGAGAGCAAAGGCTGCTCGCACTATGGATCTGTAAAGAACCTTATTTTTGTCCCATCTCCCACTTGGTATTCGATCTTATCCTTTGCCAACTCTCGGACACTCAAGATGACCCGCAACGCCCATGAGCAAATGGATGGTGGCCTTGCTAACCATATATTGCGGTTCCTTAAGTACTTCCTTCTCATGCAACAGACCCAAAGTGAGCTACCACCCTCCACGACCAGCCAAAGGAGGCACAACCGCCCAGCTGAATTTCAATCCTGCAGCCTCCGAAGCCCCAAGCCATCCTCCTTCTTTGGTGTGCAAATATCCTTCCAAGCGACAACCACCCACTTTGTAGGGCCTCGACATACAAAGTGGGTCATGATGCTTTCCACTTCCTTCAAGACTTTCCGTAGAATAAGAAAAGCCGATGTCCAATAGATGTTCATAGACACAAGCACACTTCTTACCAACTCCACACGACCCACCATCGATAGAAAATTCCTTTTCCACGTGCTAAGCTGCTGCTGGACCTTACTAATCAAACCCATGCAGTGGTATCTTCCTAGTCGTGGGAGAAGAGTGGGAGGCCAAAGTACGTGACTGGAAAGGCAGCTCTCTGCATGCCTAGATTCTCACAAATCCAAATGCCCTCATTTGCTTCACCCCCTCATGAATATTTCACTCTTGTCTATTCAACTGCAGCCCGGAGGTAGCTGAAAACTCCATAAGGATGTGCTTGATAACCGATCCGAAGATGCCCCGGTCGACCGAACCATGAACGGTTCACCGTGTTTGACCCCGATTTTGCCTTTGTCAAATTTTGGATTTATTTCCAACAAAATTTGATCTTTTGGGGTTTTTAGCAAATTCACATCTTATGTAATATATTATCCTATGTAATAATTAATTATTACACCCCATAATATATACACCTCATATGAATTTATTATGATTCTAATTATGTTAATTTTCATAACATATTGATTTTAATTAATCACCACATGTGTCCCATTTTCATAAGAAACTTGACACATCATATGAACTTAAAATCAAACCTCTTGTTTCCCAGTTTTGTGGTGTGACCTATAGGAGGATCTAAGCCTAATTGGTAGTGATATTGAACACTTAATATCTCAGACTATAAGCGGTATCTAGCTACACATTATAGTCACCCAATTAGCATAGATGTCTTTGTTCCACCCAAACTAAAACACGATCCATTTAGTGATGTAGGTGCATCAGTTGTGTCCGTCCCTTGCCTCATGATATTAAGAATATATACAAAGTAGAAATGTGTCATCTTTGTATTATATTCATTTCTTGATCTCTTTAAGCTAATTATAACTATGTGACTTAACTCAAGTGACATTGTGCAAATTATAATTTTGCTTTATCAAGGGCCCCACTAATATCATCACTCAATTAAGAGGGGCAATGATAATCGTTTGACTAGCTATCTTTTCCAGCACAAGCCATGTTCAACCAACTATTGCCGTTATCACTACACTCATTGGTAGCTTTTGACAATAATCAAATTAAGCACTTCTTGAGTGAAAAGATATAAGTCTCATATCTTAGGATCCAAAACACAGTAAGACCTTAATGACATGAAATACAATTCCACAATGTCTTACTTGTAAGGTCTATTCAATATATAAAAGTAATATTTTCCTCTTTTATATACTCGTGTCGTCAATTATTTGTAGAGCTACAACAATCGATGACCAACACGACAATCTTATCTCGGTAATTAATGTTCCATGTTAATTATCATGATTGTGAATATCTTTTGATTTATGTAAACCATTATCTTTTAGAGCTCTACGGTTAAGGACCATGCGCCTGTTCCTTAACACTTCCAAAAGACGAATACCATAATCAAGGAACAAAATGCTTGCACATTCAATTCATAATAATTGACATATAAAAGTAAAACTTTTAGAACACATTCCTTTCACATACATGCATGAAAGAATGGATGTGAATGCTTTATATTTTGATTGTGTTGATAAATATGAATGTATGCTTGCTTGTTAGAGTAGAAAACTACACTTGATGGGTTTTGCCACACATCTTAGACACCTCCCATGCTTGTTTAGGTTCTGAAATAACCAGCTTGTGTATATGAATGTTAATCAACTAGGTTAGTGAATGGATTGATAGGTTTTGCCATAACCTTTAGACACTTCCTATGCATGAAAACACTACCTACATTTGTGCCTATAGAATGCATTCTTCACCATCTTTTTACATGTGTGCACACACTCCACCCCTAGGGATCTTTCTCTTCTTAATTCCAGCTTAGTTTTACATTCTTTTAGTTTTGATTCGAGTAATCGTTAGTTGCTTTACTTTGCATTTCTTCTTCTTAGTAGTTTAGTGTAGTGTAGATTAGCATAGACAAACTCTTCTCCCTTGTTGTTGCCACTTGATTTATGAAAAACCATAGGCTACTCACCTCCCTGAGGATCGACCCGTACTTGCCACCGCTTCAACGCAGCCGTGCACTTGTGGTATTATAAACAATTAATCAGCTCCCTTTTTACTTCGCCTCTCAACGGTTTTGCACATGCTAAACACACGCAAAACTCACAAAACATTTTCTTTCGCAATGACATGAAGATTTTAAAAGAAATGGAAAATTTAAAGCACTTAGCAAGAAAAAGAAGGCAAGTCACGCAAGGATCGTGACAAGCAGATATGTCAATATTAAATGCAACACACTAACATGACCCTAACAATGCAAACAAAATAAAACAAAAATCAAAGTGAAAAAGACTTGACTCCATATATCTATACAAATGTAAACCACCCCCCACTTCATGCATTGTTGTCAATGTATGCAAACATGATATGACATGAATTTTGCATGACAAAGTAAAAAATGTCACCAAACTTTGAAGCACAAGGAAATTTTCATGGTCATGTTGATTGACACAAGCCTGAATCCCCTTAAAACATGTGAGAGACTTAAGAAGAGAGACAAATACGAGAAACAAATGGGGCCAAATACACAAGGGTTGGAGCCCACAACAAACTATGCTAACTCTTGGAGTCTTGTCTTTTTATTTTTTTTTATTTTTTTCAAATGTAACTATGTAAAAAAATGAGTTCCCATCTTCATTTGTCAAGGGACATCAAATGGGAACCCGCCATCCTCGAGCCAGAAATGCACCTGCATGGGCTCACAACATAAGAAACAGGAGGAATGATGAGAGGTTTATGAACCAATCCTTATAAGCATTGTGGTCCTTTGATGCCTCTTGAGAATGAGCAAGATAGGAGGCATGAATGAGAGGTGAATCTCTGTCCAATTGTTTGAAGTGTAGGGTATAAGGTGGTTGATTCTTAACACACATTGGGTCCTTGATTGACATCATTTCATGCTTATATTTGTGTCTTATATCCATTATCTTTCACCTAAACAATGCTATGTTACGAGTTTTATGTTTAGTTTTCAGGAATAAATAGGTTTGAAGAGATGAAACATAAAAGGACCCAAAAGCTGGGAAAAAGGACTGGATTGTGAGATCTGGGGACCAAAATGCAAGGGAGAAGGACCTGAACGCAAGACAGAAGGACCTAAGAGCAAAACAGAATACTCCACACCATCATGGGGAGTATTTTAGCAATTGGATTCGGGTCGGAGCTCCAATAAACAAATTAGATGCATCCAAGACCACCAAATACACAAAGAAAAGCCCAGACCAAAATTCAACTGGATCCGGACCTTTTTGACCGCTAATTGGCGGTCTGTTTTGGCCCAAATCCACCAAGTTTTCTCCTGGACGTGTATTAATGTTTGTTTAGGCTATTTTTGGTATTGGTTTAGTCCCACATCGGGGGATTGTCCCGGTTTGCCTTTTTCCATGGCTATAAATAGAACTCTTCACCTTCCATTGTAATCACTCCATATTTTAAGTGGCTATTCTTCCTACTAGAAGTGAGGCCTTGAAGCACACACTAAAGTAGGAGGATGCTACTTGAAATGTGAGTCATTTTATCAATAAAGTTTTGTGTTTCTTTCATTGTTTGTTTATGCTTCTTTTATTGTTTGTGCATGTTTTAGTTTAATCGTCTTTTATTTCTAGCCTAGCTTTAATATGCTTTCTTTGCTTAGTTTAATAATTAGTGTAATGTTTAGTGAGTAGTTCCATCCCCTTTGCGGGGTGGAGTAGATGTACATACATGGATTAGAGAATGGGATGAATGCTTTATTTTTGATGTGTTGATAAAACATGAATGTATGCTTGCTTGTTTTGGATAGAATTTATAACTTGATGAGTTTTGCCAAAATGATTAGCCACCTCTCATGCTTGTTTAGGTTCTGAAATAAACAACTTGCATATGTAAATGTTAATCAACTAAGTTGGTGAATAGATTGATAGGTTTTGCCATAACATTTAGACACTTCCTATGCTTGATAAACACCACCTTCATGTGCTTAAAGAATGTATTCTACACCCACCTCTTTGCATGTGTGCACTCACTCCACCCCTTAGGGGTTTTCCCATATCTGTATTCCAGCATTCTTCTTTTGTTCTTAGCTTCGTTGTCATTTCATTGTTTGTTTCTTTCGTTCGCATTTCATACTTCTTAGCGTAGTTTAGTGTAGAGTAGCATAATCAATCTTTCTACCCCAATTTTTGCCACTTGATTTCTGATAAACAAGAGGCTGCTCACCTCCTTGAGGACGATCCGTACTTGCCACTGCTTCATCGCGGCCGTGCACTTGCGGTTTTAATTAAAACGTTCAACAAGTTTTTGGCGCCGTTGCCGGGGAGGTGCCAGTCCAGACTCTTGTTTGGACGATTCGAGTGGATTAATTTGTGTTTTGTAGTTTTGCTTTGTTTCAGGAGACTGGGAATAACAAGGGAAGGCTTCTGGAGAAATTTCAAGGCTAACTGGGCACTTCAGACTGCCAATCAGCGGTCTAAGACCGCCAATCAGCGGTCTGGTGAGCTCCGTTCACATTCTCCTTTCTTTGTGTTGTTACCCTAAGTGATATAGTAATCTGGGACTCCATTTGTGCATGTTCTGACTCTTAGATTGCTGCCAGATTAATAATCAACTTCCCTTAAGCAACTTGGACCCTAAAACTCAAAGCAAAAGACTAGGCATTCTTTCTTGTTTAGGTCATGCACCATGTATGTGACTTAAGCATTTAGATTGTCTTTTATTTTAGCTTTATTTTCAGTTGCTGAGTGCTGGCGTGAGGTACGCACCTTCTACTCTCATTCATGCATTTCGTATGACATGCATTAGTTAGTAGGAAGTGCATTGCAACAAGTGTGAGTTGAGCGTTGTTTGGAGAGTTGATTGTTATATTTAGGACTCCAAAACGCTACTAAGGAGGGGCTGTCCCGTAAAAGATAAGGTGGGGGATTTCATCACCCTTTCCTTCGCCCCAAAAACCACACTAATCAAGAGCCTAATTTCTAAAATCAAGTAGACATTAGCCTTAAGGAATTCGGACGCATTAGGAGAGTGATCCGGTCCCGACCGTCATAACCTGATCGGCGTTGCCAACTTTGTCGATAGTAGGAGAGACGAGATCCCCGGATCTTGACTCACTTGCTGGGCTTTTTGGTCCTCGTCGTAGGGAGGTGAGGCGTGTTGAGGCCGCGTGACCTCGCAGTTAGGCGTCGTCTAGCTGTAAGGACCTATAGCGACCTTAGGATTGATTGAGCCTTGTTTGCTTGTGTGCTTCTACCTGTACCCATCCGCTGTAGCATAAGGACTTCTTCCCTTCTCTCCTGAGTCATTCTTTCTCTCATGTGTTCCTCAGTCTTCTCTTCTACGTACATTCTTTGTTTGAAAAAAAAACGTTTTGGTGTGTGCACCTTTGTGCATGATTTCGTGGACACGAGACGAGAGTGGTCCTTTGACGAGGAGCGTTGTCAATCCGGCTTCGGTCATCGATTTCTCGACGCCTTCCTCCTCTCGTGTCGCACGTAGTTGGGGTCCAATGGCTGCTAATTTCCGTGAGGAGGAGCAGTTGCTGGACCCGCCTGCTCGACCTGTTCTTCCAGTTGTCGTTCCCATACCTCTTCGTGATCGATGCTACCCGAGCCGTACCGCTCTACCCTCGTGTATCGTATTACCAGAGGCTAATGGGAACCATTTTGAGGTTAAGCCTCAATTCATTTCCATGCTCCCTCGCTTCACTTGGAAAGGTGACCCCTATATCTTTCTCAGGGAATTTGAGGAGGTCTGTGCTATGTTCAAGTTGCAACAACTTAGCACAGACTCCATCCATCTTAGGCTCGTTCCTTTCACATTAAAGGATGATGCCAAGAAGTGGTTGTACAGCAACTAGGCGAATTCCTTTAGGACTTGGGATGAGTTTCAATCTGCATTCCTCAAGAAGTACTTTCCAAATCATCGGACTCAAAAATTGAGGAACGAAATCAATTCGTTCTATCAACATGAGACCGAACCATTTCATGCATATCTAGAGAGGTTCAAAGAGCTACTATCCTCGTGCCCTCACCATGGCATTGAGTTGTGGCGTCTTTGTCAGATTGTTTACGAAGGTCTTCACATCCCGTCAAGAACGCTCCTTGAGTCCATGTGTCAAAGAGAGTTCTTGGGAAAGGATGAAAGGGAGGCATGGGCCTTCCTAGAAGACCTCGCTGAGAAAACCATGCAATGGGAGAGTGTGAGGGAACCACCTGCATCATCTAGCATAGGAGCAAGGATCACGAATGCAAACTCGACTAGATCGGGTGCTGCATTTGTTGTCGAAACCACTACGGCCACCGAGGCGCGCATGGCGGCCTTAATGCGCCGTATGGATTCGATTGAGCTCCAAAACCAACATGGTGCACCTTACATGTCCACATATGGTCCAGTTCCCTGTCATTCATGTGGTAGGATAGGTCATGTAGAAAGCGAGTGTGAGTCCATTCCTCCTGAGATAGAGCGTGTCAACGCCATCTATGATAGAGCCAGGAATGACCCATACTCATCATCTTATAATCCTGGATGGAGGAACCACCCCAATGTTTCATGGAACCAAACTAATGCCCCGGGTGGTCCTTCAAACTCCTCTAGACCACATTACCAATCACATCAACCTCCCATGAATGCACATTCCTATCAGCCACCCCAAGTGCAAACCACCAATCAATCGGGTTTCCCAAATTCCAATAATATGGAAACCCGATTCAATTCGCTTGAGACCTTGACTCGTGGACTTGAAAACTCAATGAAAATATTTATGTCAACTACGAGTCAAGTTCTCACTTCCAATCAGCAGACCATCAAATCTCTAGAGCTTCAGATGGGCCAATTGGCTCAGTCTGTACATGAAAGAGAGAGAGGGTCTTTTCCTAGCCAGCTTGAGGCTAACCCCCGTATGTACCAACAACAACACATGCAAAATGAGAATGTGGTACCTCAGGGGAGGCAAGTGAACCATGTGGAGGAACCTGTTCACCATGTCAATTCCATTGTGACCTTAAGGAATGGAAAACAGGTTGACAATCACATTTCCTTGCCACAACAACCACCATTTTTGCAGCCCCTCAGTGGGAATGGTGGTGAAGAAGAGGCTGAGGGTGAGGGTAATACACCAAGGCTTCCTTCTCAGGCACCGCAGAAAACCTACCTGCCAAAAGCTCCCTATCCAACTAGGTTAACCAAAAAGCAGAGTGACAACATGGACAAGATATTAGAGGTGTTTAAGCAAGTAAATGTTAACATCCCCTTGTTGGATGTCATCCAACAAATACCTCAATATGCCAAAGTGTTGAAGGATCTCTGCACAACCAAGAGGAAGACCAATGTTTCTAAGAAAGCATTCTTGGCTGCAAATATCAGCTCACTTTTGTCCAATCCTACCTACACAAAATACAAGGACCCTGGGTGTCCTACTATTCAGTGTACGATAGGGGACACTAGAATGAGCAATGTTTTGCTTGATTTAGGATCAGCGGTCAACCTCCTCCCATTCTCTGTTTATAAACATTTGAACTTGGGAGAATGAAAACCAACTAAGATCACCCTCCAATTGGCGGATAGATCCATTCGTATTCCCATGGGGATTATCGAGGACGTGCTTATCAAAGTTGGAGATTTTATATTTCCAGTCGATTTTGTTGTCCTCGATACCAATCCTGTTGCGAATACCCACTCTCAAATACCTTTGATTTTGGGTAGACCATTTCTGGCCACCTCCAATGCCTTGATTAATTGTAGAAATGGTCTCATGAAGCTCTCATTCGGTAACATGAGTGCCGAGTTACATGTGTTCAACTCTAGTAGGCAACAGGAACCCATGGATGAACCTTTAAATCTAAATCTCATCTGCCAATTGGAGAAAGCACCACAAAATCAACGAACACCCCTAAACCCAATGCAACCCGTTGAGAATGTTCGAGGGCCCAGCGAAAACTCATTGCCTGTCTTCGCAATGCAACAGAGTGAGCTGGCATCGAACATGAATGTCCGGGAGTGTTCGTTGCATGATTCAGTTGAGAGTACTAGTGAGAGTGAGACACCTCATCATATGCCTATACCAGAAGGTGTCTCTACCTCATGTCCCATGGCCATTGAGCCATTTGAGCTTCATATTGACTCCAACAAGGACCCACCTATGACCGAGCTTATGCTTGATGATCTAAATGATGGTGGGAGGTCCTTGTTGGATGACTTGGGGAGAAGCCCCATTCTTAGTGATGCAAGTCTGCTGCATCCATCGAATGAGCCTGAGGAACTCATTCCGATGCACCCGCCTATTGGTTGGAGGGTTTTCTTCGATGAGCAATTAAACCCTAGTGAGGCAACACAACTTCATTCTTTGTTGCCCACACCCAACCAATATCATGAGGGGTTCGAGCATTTTAACTTTGACCTTTCACCCCTCATGACACCTCAGAGTACCAGTGAAGTTTGCCCATCTCGGCAAGTCTCTGGTCCTCAAAACATGATGTTCTCGTTTGATGTTCCTTGACCAAATGGTTATGAGAATATCTTGGTTGATGTATATATCTTGTAAAAAAAAAAACAAAAAAAAGTGTGTAATAAAAGACTACTTCAGTGAGCATCGATTGTTGTGGGCCCCAACCCTTGTGTACTTGGGCCCAATCTCTTCACGTATTTATCTCCCTTCTTCAGCTTCTCACAGGTTTTGAGGGAATTTGGGTTTGTGTCCATCAACATGACCCTGAACGTCCCTTTGTACTTCATGTTGGTGAGGTCTTTCCTTTTTCAGGCATATATCCATGTAGTATCTTGTTCACATTCATTGAGGACAATGCATGAACTAGGTGTGTGTGTGTGGGGGGGGGGTGTTTTACGTGTGTACATAGTCGAGTCTTTTCTTTTGGTTTTTTTTTGTTTTCTTTTGTGTGCATTGTTAGGGTCATGTTAGTGTGCCGCATTTAATATCGATATATCTGCTTCCCATGATCCTTGGGTGACTTGTCTTCTTTTGCTTGCCTAGTGCTTCAAAATTTTCACATTTCTTTCAAAATCTTCATGTGTTTGCGAAAGAAAATGTTTTTGTAGGTTTTGCGTGTGTTAAGCATGTGCAAAACCGTTGAGAGGCAAAGTAAAAAGAAAGCTCCCAAAATTGTCTTGCACTTGATGCATTAGGATATCTAGTTTACTGGCTTTAGGTCTTATCGAGTCGTTAGGATGCACCCCGATTTTCCCTCGGGGGGCGTGTAATCATAGGGTTTCAGCACTCAAACATTTAAAGAAGTCCACCCTGAACCTAGTGAGTCAAATAATTTGTGTCTGTTAGTATAAGGAAGTTTGTCGTAGTCAAGGGTCCTTAATCTCTTTTGTGAAACTTAAGTGTAGGGGTTTTTGTTCCCATGTAGATAAATGAATAAGTGGTGTTTTCTCTTCTCGCACAGCTCCTATCACTCGGGAAAGTAGGTCTGAGGGGCCTTTGTGCCTGGTGCTTTCGAGTCATCTGACTTGGGATGCACCGACCGAACTCTCGTTACACGGGTGGTAGGGATCGCCCTATGTGGAGATTTGGGGCAAGGTGTACGTGATAGTGTAAGTCCTCATAGGCAATGATGCACGAAACCTGACCCTGGGAGAATCAAACACCAACCAATAAAATGCTCTAAAGAAAAAAAAGAAAAAAAAGAAAAAAAGAGAGTCAAATAAGAACCAAAATGGTCTTTACACATTGTATCACATTCAGAAGTTAAGGTTGCCCATGTCTTTCACTTAACCCCTTAACTAACTCTCACGAATAACTCATTAGGCTAGGTGCGTGGACCGATTACATTTATAGAGTTGACCCATAGTATTACCGCGTCCCATGATCGACATATGAGTCCAACGAGTCGTGTAGCTAGATTGATTAATGCATCTTGTTCGGATTTTGTGGGTATATCCGTTGAAAACCCTCAGGAGACAACACTCCTCCTCCTTGGCGACAAGGAGATTTAACGACTTGTTGCACGTGCTAAGTGCAACCGTGATTCATACGAAAGTGAGTTAGGATTTCTTGTTTTTCGTATGCTTTTCTCTTTCTTTGTTTTGCTCGGGACTAGCAAAAGTTAGGTGTGGGGGTATTTGATTGACATCATTTCATGCTTATATTTGTATCTTATATCCATTATCTTTCACCTAAACAATGCTATGTTACGAGTTTTATGTTTAGTTTTCAGGAATAAATAGGTTTGAAGAGATGAAACATAAAAGGACCCAAAAGCTGGGAAAAAGGACTGGATTGTGAGATATGGGGACCAAAATGCAAGGGAGAAGGACCTGAACGCAAGATAGAAGGACCTAAGAGCAAAACAGAATACTCCACACCATCATGGGGAGTATTTTAGCAATTGGATTCGGGTCGGAGCTCCAATAAACAAATTAGATGCATCCAAGACCACCAAATACACAAAGAAAAGCCCAAAACAAGATTCAACTGGATCCGGACCTTTTTGACCGCCAATTGGCGGTCCAAGACCGCTAATTGGCGGTCTGTTTTGGCCCAAATCCGCCAAGTTTTCTCCTGGACGTGTATTAATGTTTGTTTAGGCTATTTTTGGTATTGGTTTAGTCCCACATCGGGGGATTGTCCCGCTTTGCCTTTTTCCATGGCTATAAATAGAACTCTTCACCTTCCTTTGTAATCACTCCATATTTTAAGTGGCTATTCTTCCTACTAGAATTGAGGCCTTGAAGCACACACTAAAGTAGGAGGATGCTACTTGAAATGTGAGTCATTTTATCAATAAAGTTTTGTGTTTCTTTCATTGTTTGTTTATGCTTCTTTTATTGTTTGTGCATGTTTTAGTTTAATCGTCTTTTATTTCTAGCCTAGCTTTAATATGCTTTCTTTGCTTAGTTTAAAAATTAGTGTAATGTTTAGTGAGTAGTTCCATCCCCTTTGCGGGGTGGAGTAGATGTACATACATGCATTAGAGAATGGGATGAATGCTTTATTTTTGATGTGTTGATAAAACATGAATGTATGCTTGCTTGTTTTGGATAGAATTTATAACTTGATGAGTTTTGCCAAAATGATTAGCCACCTCTCATGCTTGTTTAGGTTCTGAAATAAACAACTTGCATATGTAAATGTTAATCAACTAAGTTGGTGAATAGATTGATAGGTTTTGCCATAACATTTAGACACTTCCTATGCTTGATAAACACCACCTTCATGTGCTTAAAGAATGTATTCTACACCCACCTCTTTGCATGTGTGCACTCACTCCACCCCTTAGGGGTTTTCCCATATCTGTATTCCAACATTCTTCTTTTGTTATTAGCTTCATTGTCATTTCATTGTTTGTTTCTTTCGTTCACATTTCATACTTCTTAACGTAGTTTAGTGTAGAGTAGCATAATCAATCTTTCTCCCCCAATTTTTGCCACCTGATTTCTGATAAACAAGAGGCTGCTCACCTCCCTGAGGACGATCTGTACTTGCCACCGCTTCATCGCGGCCGTGCACTTGCGGTTTTAATTAAAACGTTCAACAGTTCTCAACATATATAGAATGCAAAGCAGGTGGCCTAGATGCCACAAAAATGGTTTCTCGTGGAGCCACATGATCACAAGATAAGGCACCTTCTTGTGCCAACCCAGTTGAAACATCTTCACCACCATCAGGATCTCCATCGAATAATTGAAGGTGCTTTCGACTTCAATCTCATTGTGCCCGGGATAAGGTTGACCTCAACTGGATCATCGAAGGCACCTAGCTTCTACAAAATGGTGACGATGTTGAAATTAACGCACTGACTACCATATGTCAAGCACATCAGACCATTACGACAATTGATCAAGGCATTGGAAGTCTCTATAAATGGTCACCCCAAAATAACATGAATTTGTCCAAGTGGGTTTGGCATGGTTTGGTATCCAAAACAAAGAAATCGACTGGATAAATGAACTCACCCACTTTCATCAAAACATCTTCCACCACGCCCCTTGATTGACATCATTTCATGCTTATATTTGTACCTTATATCCATTATCTTACACCTAAGCAATGCTACGTGACGAGTTTTATGTTTAGTTTTCAGGAATAAAGAGGTTTGAAGAGAAGAGCCATGAAAGGACCCAAAAGCTGGGAAAAAGGACTGAATGGTGAGATCTAGGGACCAAGATGCAAGGGAGAAGGACCTGAATGTAAGACAGAAGGACCTAAGAGCAAAACAGAATACTCCACACCATCATGGGGAGTATTTTACCAATTCTATTCGGGTCGGAGCTCCAACAAGTCGAGTAACCGCATCAAAGACCAACAATACCAGAAAGCAAAGCCCACAACAAATTCCAACACGATCCGACAATTTTGGACCGCTAATTGGCGGTCCATATTGCTCAGGATCCGTCGAAATTTCTCCTGGACTTGTATTAATGTTCGTTTAGGCTATTGTTGGTATTGGTTTAGTCCCACATCGGGGGATTGTCCCCGATTAGCTTTTTCCATGCTTATAAATAGCACTCTTCACCTTCCATTGTAATTACCCATTGCTTGGTGGCATTCTCTCTACTAAGGAGTGAGCCTTGAAGCAAAAACTCAAGGTGGAGAAGAATGCTACCTTCAATGTGAGTCATTTTGTTAATAAAATAATTCTTCTAGTTTCTTTAAATCTTGTCTTTTAATTTGTGCATGTTTGTTTAGTCTTTCCTTTCCTTTTATGTTTCTTTAATGCTTCTTGCCTTCTTAGTTAACTTTCATTTCAGTATTATGCTTTCTTTGCTTAGTCTAATCAGTAGTGTAATGAGTAGTGAGTAGTTCCATCCCCATTTGGGGGGTGGAGAAATATGTGATATAATAATGTAGTGTATTAAGTGTGTGTTATTTTTATCCCTTGAGCTTTATATGATTTCCATAACCATCTAATGGGTCTCCACTCTTATCTTTGATATGCTAATGCTCTTGAATGAAGCTTAGCTTATGCTTTGATTAGTGGACCTATTTTATGGGGAATGATAAAGTTAGGATATGGATGAAGTTAATGTTGGAAACACAATTTGTAGTGTATGTACTCTTGTTGCCTTTTCCTTAGCTAATGTCTTGTATGTTTTAATGATGTAGTGAAATCTTAATTCATGTAGAGGCATAGTAGGGTCTAGTCTTTATACTTGAGTTCATGTAGCTTCATTCCAATCATTGTCTTGTATGTTTTAATGATGTAGTCTTATCTTAATTCATGTAGAGGCAAGATTGGATGTAGTTTTATGATTTCATGCACTACATGTTGTGAGGAGCTTAATTGAACACACACACACACATCTTTATGTTCACATTATTTCTCTACCCCCTTTGGGGTTTAGTTTTATTGCTTATCTTCATTTCCTTTGCATTTTATTTCAGCTTTGTAGTTTAGATTAGTGTAATACATCTTTCTCCCTTCTTTTTACCCCTTGCCTTCGAATAAACCAAGTGTCGACACACCTCCCAGTGGACGACCCGTATTTGCCACCGCTTCAACGCGGCCGTGCACTTGCGGTTAAATATAAAACGAGATCAATCAAGTTTTTGGCGCCGTTGCCGGGGAGGTGCTCTGTCCAGACCCTGGTTTGGACGATTCGAGGGGTTTTTAATTTTTTGTTTTTAGTTTTTCTTAGTTTCAGGGAATCACAAGGTCAAGGGGAGGCTACTGGAGAAGTTTGAGGAAGCGCCGACCTAAACAGACCGCCAATCAGCGGTGGAAGACCGCCAATTGGCGGCCTGGTGAGCGGTGTTTTCCTTGAAATTTTTGTTGGTAGTTAGGCTTGAAATTTGTGTTATCTGGGAGCCCAATTTTGCATGCTTTGACCTCTGGTTTGCTCCCAGATCATTAATCACTCCCCCATTAATCAACTTGGACCATAAAACTCAAAGCAAAAGATTAGACTTCTTGCCATCTAGGTCATGCACCATTGGTAGACCTTGCATGCATTTGTCTTTTCTTTGCTTTACATTTTGTCGTTGATTGCTGGCGTGAGGTACGTGCACCCACATCCCTCATTCATGCATGTTTCTTTCATGCATTAGTTAGTAAGGTGCATCGGGACAAGAGTGAGAGAGCGTTTGATTGGAGCGATTGATTGCTAGATCTAGGATCAAATCGCTACTAAGGAGGGGCTGTCCCATAAAAGATAAGGTGGGGGATTTCATCACCCTTTCCTTGGCCCCAAAAATCACTCTTAATAAAGCCTTAACTAAAAGCAAGTAGACATTGGCCCTAGGATTGCGGGCGCACTAGGAGAGTAATCTAGTTGAGACCGTCATGACCTGATCGGCGTTGCCTACCTTGTCGATAGTAGGAGGTACTGGATCTCCGGATCTGGTATCACTTGCTGGGCATTGTGGTCCTCGTTGTAGGGAGGTGAGATGTGTCGAGGCTAGTGACCTCGAAGTTAGGCGTCGTCTAGCTTAAGGACCCATTGCCTAACTTTGTTTGAGCTGTGCTTGCTAGTTAGGCTTCTACCTTCACCCTGTACCCTCGCTAGCTCTAGGGATTCTTCCCTTCTCCTCTGAGTCATCTTCTTCTCACCTTCTTCTACGTTATAGTCTCCTCCCCTTTACACTCTCTGTTAGCGTTTTAGGGTCGAGTCGAGCACTTTTTGCGAGCTTAGCCTCGTGGTGGTGAGAGTGATCGACTCGAGAGTTTTTTGAGATGGATGGTTACATGGGCGACCATCCATATCATTGTTGGGACCAGGACGATTCTCCCTGGTACTCCGGACCCATGCAACCTGGGGTGGCTCAGACTAACACCCCGTATGGTTGGGATGATCGCAATTTTGTGACTGAGCAGTCTTCATATTGGGGTAACATGAGAGAGGCACCGACTGCTAGACCACAATCTAGTTATGTCGGATCATATGTTGGTCAACAAACTGAGACATTACAACAAACTTTGGCCTCTTTCATGCGTATGGCAGACGACATGAGTGCCGCGGTGGCTCCAGTAGCCGTACCGTGCGACTGTTGTGGGTTGAGTGGTCATGTTATCGGGGAATGTCCTTATGTTCCCCCTGAGCCTGAGTATGAGCACACATTTTCCCAAAATGCTCATTATGACCATTACGCATCCGCGTACAACCCGAGAGTGATGGATTCATGGGGAGACAAATCTTATCCAAATTCTTATACCTCATTTTCACCCCCGTATCCTCCTCCCGAATACTCAGAATTCTACCAACACCCCACTTCAAATCATTGGACTCATTCTCAGCCTATCAACACCCAACCCCAAAATTTCCCAAGCTCTGACTTGGACCTCACTGTTGACCCCAAATTTGATTCCTTAAAACAAACCCTCCAAACATTCATGGAAACCACTCAAACTTTATTGAAGTCCAACTTGAATTCCTTGCAAAATATGGAATTGCAAGTGAGTCAAATGACACAACAATTCCATGAACGCGAGGAGGGTCACCTTTCTTGTCAACATGAGGATTCATCTTTTGATATCGAACCACCACCACATCCACAAATTCAAAGCACAACCTTTCAAAGTCAAACTCCTAGTCAGCCTGAGGGACTTGGGGTTTCAATTCACGATCACTTAGTGGAGGATTCGATTCAAATTGAGAATAACTTGGACCAGTTCTATTATGAGTCGGCACAGGATTGTGCCTTATCTTTTTGTCCCGTGGCCCTTGAGCCACATGATCTTCATTGTGATCCTCTTAAGGACCCACCTCTGGTGGAGCAAGAGCTCCCTAGTACCCTCAACTTCAAACAACCTGATGAGAGTTTGCCTCTCACTATTGTTCCTGATCATCTTGGAAATGATGGAACATCAAACAACCACATTGCTCATGAGGGTATTAGGAGTTCCTTGGAGGATACCTTGGGTATGAGACCCACTGTTTGTTCGCCTGGTGTGTCGGATATGCATAACGAGGTGCTTGACCTCGTTCCGACCCACCAGCCTGTTGGTTGGAGAGTTTGGATTGATGATCATAACTTCAGTTCCGCAACGGGAGATATTTTTCTTCTGTTGCCCCTTATTTCCCAAACTCTCGAGAGGTTCAAGCTCTTTCAGTTTGATCCTTTGAATGAGACGCCTTTGCGTCCAATTCACGAACCTCTCATTTCATCTGGGGCTCTTTGTGAAGGGGGCCCACACATGAGTATTCTGGCCCCACGTGGTGTCATGTTCCCTTTCCAGGTGCATTGACCCACTCTTGAGGTTCCCATTTGATGTCTTTTGACAAATGAAGATGGGAACTTATGTTTGTACATAGTTATATGAAAAAAAAGAACAAAAATAAAAAGAAAAAAAAGAAGTACAATAAAAGACTCCTTCAGTGAGCATCGATTGTTGTGAGCCCCAACCCTTGTGTATTTGGGCTCCATTTCTTTCACGTATTTGTATCCTTTCTTTAGCATCTCACAGGCTTTGAGGGAATTCGGGTTTGTGTCCATCAACATGACCTTGAACTTCCCTTTGTACTTCATGTTGGTGAGATCTCTCCTTTTTCATGCATAAATCCATGTAGTATCTTGATCACATTCATTGAGGACAATGCATGAAGTAGGTGTGGGGGGGTGTTTTACGTGTGTACATAGTTGAGTCTTTTTCCTTTGATTTTGTTTTCTTTTGTTTGCATTGTTAGGGTCATGATAGTGTGCTGCATTTAATATCGATATATCTGCTTGCCATGATCCTTGGGTGACTTGTCTTCTTTTGCTTGCCTAGTGCTTCAAATTTTTTTCACATTTCTTTCAAAATCTTCATGTGTTTTCGAAAGAAAATGTTTTGTGGGTTTTGCGTGTGTTTAGCATGTGCAAAACCGTTGAGAGGCAAAGTAAAAAGAAAGCTCCCAAAATTGTCTTGAACTTGATGCATTAGGATATCTAATACGTGGCTTTAGGATTTATCGAGTCGTTAGGATGCACCCCAGTTTTCCTTTGGGGGTGAGTAATCAGTGGGTTTCAGTACTCAAACATTTAAAGAAGTCCACCCTGAACCTAGTGAGTCAAATAATTCGTGTTTGTTAATTTAGGAAGTTTGTTGTAGTCAAGGGCCCTTAATATCTTTTTGTGAAACTTAAGTGTAGGGGTTTTGGTTCCCATGTAGATAAATGAATAAATAAGTGGTGTTCTCTCTTCTCGCACGGCTCCTATCACTCGGGAAAGTAGGTCTGAGGGGACTTTGTGCCTGGTGCTTTCGAGTCATCTGACTTGGGATGCACCGACCGAACTCCCGTTACACGGGTGGTAGGGATCGCCCTATGTGGAGATTTGGGGGAAGGTGTACGTGATAGTGTAAGTCCTCATAGGCAATGATGCACGAAACCTGACCCTGGGAGAATCAAACACCAACCGTTCCAAAGAAAAAAAAAAGAGAAAAAAAAGAAAAGAAAAAGAAAAAAAGAAAAAAAGAGTCAAATAAGAACCAAAATGGACTTTACACTTTGTTTCACATTCAGAAGTTAAGGTTGCCCATGTCTTTCACTTAATTCCTTAGTTAACTCTCACGAATAACTCATTAGGCTAGGTGTGTGGGATGATTACATATATAGAGTCGACCCGTAGTATTACCGCATTCCATGATCGACAAAATAAGTCCAACGAGTCGTGTAGCTAGATTGATTAATGCATCTTGTTCGGATTTTGTGGGTATATCCGCTGAAAACCCTCAGGAGACACCACTCCTCCTCCTTGGCAACAAGGAGGTTTAACGGCTTGTTGCACATGCTAAGTGCAACCGTGATTCCTACGAAAGTGAGTTAGGATTTCTTGTTTTTTTCGTATGCTTTTTCCTTTCTTTGTTTTGCTCGAGACTAGCAAAAACTTAGGTGTGGGGGTATTTGATTGACATCATTTCATGCTTATATTTGTACCTTATATCCATTATCTTACACCTAAGCAATGCTACGTGACGAGTTTTATGTTTAGTTTTCAGGAATAAAGAGGTTTGAAGAGAAGAGCCATGAAAGGACCCAAAAGCTGGGAAAAAGGACTGAATGGTGAGATCTAGGGACCAAGATGCAAGGGAGAAGGACCTGAATGTAAGACAGAAGGACCTAAGAGCAAAACAGAATACTCCACACCATCATGGGGAGTATTTTACCAATTCTATTCGGGTCGGAGCTCCAACAAGTCGAGTAACCGCATCAAAGACCAACAATACCAGAAAGCAAAGCCCACAACAAATTCCAACACGATCCGACAATTTTGGACCGCTAATTGGCGGTCCATATTGCTCAGGATCCGTCGAAATTTCTCCTGGACTTGTATTAATGTTCGTTTAGGCTATTGTTGGTATTGGTTTAGTCCCACATCGGGGGATTGTCCCCGATTAGCTTTTTCCATGCTTATAAATAGCACTCTTCACCTTCCATTGTAATTACCCATTGCTTGGTGGCATTCTCTCTACTAAGGAGTGAGCCTTGAAGCAAAAACTCAAGGTGGAGAAGAATGCTACCTTCAATGTGAGTCATTTTGTTAATAAAATAATTCTTCTAGTTTCTTTAAATCTTGTCTTTTAATTTGTGCATGTTTGTTTAGTCTTTCCTTTCCTTTTATGTTTCTTTAATGCTTCTTGCCTTCTTAGTTAACTTTCATTTCAGTATTATGCTTTCTTTGCTTAGTCTAATCAGTAGTGTAATGAGTAGTGAGTAGTTCCATCCCCATTTGGGGGGTGGAGAAATATGTGATATAATAATGTAGTGTATTAAGTGTGTGTTATTTTTATCCCTTGAGCTTTATATGATTTCCATAACCATCTAATGGGTCTCCACTCTTATCTTTGATATGCTAATGCTCTTGAATGAAGCTTAGCTTATGCTTTGATTAGTGGACCTATTTTATGGGGAATGATAAAGTTAGGATATGGATGAAGTTAATGTTGGAAACACAATTTGTAGTGTATGTACTCTTGTTGCCTTTTCCTTAGCTAATGTCTTGTATGTTTTAATGATGTAGTGAAATCTTAATTCATGTAGAGGCATAGTAGGGTCTAGTCTTTATACTTGAGTTCATGTAGCTTCATTCCAATCATTGTCTTGTATGTTTTAATGATGTAGTCTTATCTTAATTCATGTAGAGGCAAGATTGGATGTAGTTTTATGATTTCATGCACTACATGTTGTGAGGAGCTTAATTGAACACACACACACACACATCTTTATGTTCACATTATTTCTCTACCCCCTTTGGGGTTTAGTTTTATTGCTTATCTTCATTTCCTTTGCATTTTATTTCAGCTTTGTAGTTTAGATTAGTGTAATACATCTTTCTCCCTTCTTTTTACCCCTTGCCTTCGAATAAACCAAGTGTCGACACACCTCCCAGTGGACGACCCGTATTTGCCACCGCTTCAACGCGGCCGTGCACTTGCGGTTAAATATAAAACGAGATCAATCACCCCTCAATTCTTTCATTGACCTATCAGCCAGTTGAAGAGTGGTTTTTGTTTGTTTGAGGTTTCCAAGACCAAGGAGGGCGTAGACCGAATATGGCAGAAAATTGACAGATGCACCTAGGTCCAATAAAGCTTAATGTATTGACACCTCACCAATCACACAAGAAATAGTAGGGCAACGAGGTCCTTGTACTTGACTTGTGTGAGTTGTGCCAACAATGAACTCACATTAGCCGTAAGAAAAACTTTCTTGGGAACATTGATTTTTCTCTTCTTGGTGCATAAATCATTGAGAACCTTGGCATAAGGTGACATTTGCTGAATCACCTCCAACAGAGGAATGTTCACCTTAACTTGCCAAAAGATATCAAGCATCTTGTCAAGCTGATCTGACGTTTTCTTTTTAAGGCTCTAAGGGAATGGCACATTTGGGGCATAACGATTTTTCGCAGGAATCTCAGCATTCTGTTCCATAGAAACAACAGTGGAGATCTCAGAATCTGATTCTTTCGACACAACATGAGACAAGGGGACCTCAGGGTTCGACCCCATTGTCCAAATAAACGTCGAAGGAACCTCATGATCAGGCTCTTTCGTATAAGTATTTGTTGAGGGAACCTCAGAATCTGACCCCCCTTATAGATGCAGGTATCACCGTAGGTCTAGTTACACCAAGAGATGGTGATTGCAAGGAAGACCAACCAATTTGGTTATCCACCTCCTTACCAGACCTCAGAGTATGAATCACATTAACATGTTGGGTCGGTTCAGAGGTAGCATGAGGCACTGATGGCCTTCCTTGAGAATGGGTACCCCAGGGATTCACCTCGGGTTGACTTGGAAATTGCCCCTTCTTCATTGAGCTGATGAGCCAACTCGCTAACTTGCATTTCCAAAGTTTTTAACGAACTTTGCATGCTCTGCATGAACGCTTGAAGGGATTGATCAAGAGAGAGGTCATTAGGGTCTACACGCTAGGGAAGTGGAGTTTGGTTAGAATAACCCACTAGTGAGGCGTGAGGAGGTTGGTGAGTATAGGGCTAAAAGTCTACGTGGTCACCGAGGTAATCAATATTGGAGGAGGAGAAGGAGGTCTACGTGGTGGTGGGAGTGGACCAATGTAATCTATGTATGGAACCTGCTCTCCATCATCTCCATGAGACGACTCGGCCTCACGCTCCAAGGGAGCTCAATGTGGAGATGGGCAATCACCTAGACCGTCAATCTCAGAAAAATACACTCTCTTAAGTCGAGCGCTCTCATCAGAATGAGCCCAACCTCGCATAATATGCTCGACTCGACTCTAAAACAACACACAACAGACGGTGTGATTAGAGGAGGAGACTACTCGAAGAATATAGAGGAGGAAAAGACTTAGATAAGAAAGCAAGAATTCTTAGAGCTAGCGTAGATAGTGGGTGAGGGTAAAAGCCTAGTGTAGCACACACGACTCAAGCAGCCTAAGGTCACTATTGGTCCTTACAGCTAGATGACGCCAAACTGCGAGGTCACACAACCTCGACATGCCTCACTTTCCAATGACGAACACCACAAAACCCAGCAAGTGAGCCAAGATCCGTAGATCTCACCTCTCTTACTATCGACAAAGTCAACGACGCTGATCATGTATGATGGTCACAACCACATCACTTTCCTAATGCGCTCGAGTCTTAGTGGTCAACGGCTACTTGATTTTTGATTAAGCCTTATGATTTGGAGTGCTTTTTAAGGCTAAGGAAAGGGTGATGAAATTATCCACCTTATCTTGTATGGGACAACCCCTCCTTACTAGTGTTTTGAATCTTAATCTAGCAATCAACTCTCCAAACAAACGCTCACCTCGCACTTGTCACGATACACCTTACTAATTAATGCATGCTTTGACCATGCATAAATGAAAAATGGGTGCACGTACCTCACGCCAGCAATCGACAATAACAATGTAAAGAAAAGAAAAGACAAGTGCGTGCAAGGTCTACAAATGATGCATGACCTAGATGACAATTAGTCTAATTTTTTGCTTTGAGTTTTATGGTCCAAGCTGTCTTAAAAATGGGTCATGCAAGCCAAGTTAATTATTGACATTTAAGCAGAGCATGCATGGCATCAACAATGGGTGGAAACAACTAAAGATAAGCAATGTAAGCTAGTGTAAAAATAGAAATCCAAAATGGCTCACCAGAGCTGATAGTGGCTGATTCAAATCGCTACTGGTGGATTGTCTGGGGATTCTGGTCCCCAGACTGCACCAGAATTCTCCCACGCTCCATTTGAAAAGAATGTGTTCTAAAAGTTTTACTTTTATATGTCAATTGTTATGAATTGAATGTGCAAGCATTTTGTTCATTGATTATTGTATTCGTCTTTTGGAAGTGTTAAGGAAAATGCTCTTGGCCCCTAACCGTAGAGGTCTAAAAGATAATAGTTTACATAAATCAAAAGTTATTCACAGTCATGGTAATTAACAAGGAACATTAATTACCGAGATAAGATTGTCGTGTTGGTCATCGATTATTGTAGCTCTACAAATAATTGACGACACAAGTATATAAAAGAGGAAAAGATTACTTTTATATATTGAATAGACCTAACAAGTAAAACATTATGGAATTGTGTTTCGTGTCATCAATGTTTTTACTGTGTCTTGGATCCTAAGATATGAGACTTCTATCTTTTCACTCAAGAAGTGCTTAATTTGATTATTGTCAAAAGCTACCAATGAGTGTAGTGATAACGGCAATAGTTGGTTGAACATAGCTTGTGCTGGAAAAGATAGCTAGTCAAACGATTATCATTGCCCCTCTTAATTGAGTGATGATATTAGTGCCCCCTTGATAAAACAAAATTATAATGTGCACAATGTAACTTCAGTTAAGTTACATGGTTATAATTAGCTTAAAGAGATCAAAAATGAATATAATACAAATGTGACACATTTCTAGTTTGTATATATTCTTAATATCATGTGGCAAGGGATAGACACAAGTGGTACACTTACATCACTAAATGAATCGTGTTTTGTTTGAGTGGAACAAGACATCTATGCTAATTGGGTCATTATAATGTGTAGCTAGATACCGCTTATAGTTTGCGATATTATGTGTTTAATATCGCTTCCATTTACCTTAGGTCGAACCACAAAACTGGGAAACAAGAAGCTTGATTTTGAGTTCATATGATGTGTCAGGTTTCATGTGAAAAGGGACACATGTGGTGAATCAATAAAATCAATATGTCACGAAAATTGACAAAATTAAAATCATGTATAAATTCATATAAGGTGTATATATTATGGGGTGTAATCTATTCAACATTACATTGGATAATGTATTACATGAGATATGAATTTGCTAAAACCCAAAAGATCAAATTTTGTTAGAGATAAATCCAAAATTTGTTAAAGGCAAAAAATGGACATAACGGTCGAACGTTTTCAGAGATCGGTCGACCAAAATTCCACAGTAGATGTTACGTATGCGAACGGTAGACCGGATAGGACGTGTCGGTCGACTGAAATACTCCAGGAACTCTTTCCTAGATTAATCGGTCGACCGGTAGCAAGTCGTGGTTTGACTGAAAACTTCAAGGAACTTTCGTGAATTTTTCTTGGTGGTAATTGGTCGACCAACTTTTGACTTAGTCCGACCGAAAACTTCCAGTAGCCGATTCTCGTGTAGCATGTGATGGGTCGACCAAAGGATTTCGTGGTCCAACCTAAATCACGTTTTACTAACAATCGGTCGACCGATTAGTTAGTTTCGGTCGACCGTTCGGTACAGTTTTGTCAGAATTATTAAGAGAATAATTCAGATCATAGGCTCGATTAATTCCAGCTATGGTCAAATGTTTTTAAGGATGATTATGTGGCATATTGTTATTGGTTTAAGGGAGAGAATAACAAAGTATCATGGCTAGAGAATAGTTCACGATGTGGGTGATTTGGGAGGCTATAAATAAGTCCTCTCACCTACTTGTTTCATATATGAATGCAAAATTCTCTCCCTCCCTAACTTCTCCACTAATCCATCCAAATTTCTCTTAATTGTTTCAAGCTTTTGGAGATTAAATCTCGTGGAGCTTTCGAGGGCTTATTAGCTAGATTCTAAGCTTAATTAGAGATTGATTGGCCAGCTCCTTTCTTTATAATCTTGTTTAGAGTTTGGTGAACACTTGGAGGCGAATCGGCGAGCGATTTGATGAGCAACCGAACTCCGGATCTTCGTAAAGGTTTTAGAGAACCTTTGGGTATGATCCTCTCTTCTTTGTTTATTTTAATATATGTAGTTTTGCATCATATTACAATAAACACAAAATAATGTACATAAAATTACTGAAAATATGAATATCGATGTTGTATGCATGTATTTTTTTTAAATATACACATACCGAGGGACACGAAATCCTACACCATTAGGTTCCCTTGTCCATATGTGGCCCCTTCCAGTAACAAAACGAGAAAAGAAAACAAAAAAACAAAACAAAAACCCCACTGAAATGGTGAACTCGACTACGAAAATGACACTCCCCGTCAACGGTGCCAAAAACTTGATTGAATCTGTTCTAATACCGCAAGTGCACGACCGTGTTGAAGGTGTGGCAAGCACGAGTCGGTTGACAGGGAGTGTGTACGAGTCAGATATATAGCATGAATGCGATGTATGATATGCTACTAATCAGACGACCCTTATCTATTCAAATACTTCTTTGACCAAATTTTTAGGCACTGCGTCCTAAATAACGAGTTCCAAAGTGTGCTCCAATTTTTCCATTCTGAGGCATGTGGAGGACACTTTGGACCAAAGAAAACTACCGGCAAGGTGCTCCCATCTGGATTTTACTGGCCTTCTCTTTTCAAAGATGCTTACGAATTTTGTAAGCAATGTGATAGGTGCGAGCGCCTTGGCAAAATAAGTCGGTGAGAGATGATGCCATTGCAAAATATCTTTTTCATAGACATCTTTGATGTGTGGGGCATTGATTTTATGGGCCCTTTCACGAATTCGTTCGGGAATGTTTACATTTTTGTAGTCGTTGACTATGTGTATATCTGGGTAGAGGCTATCCCCACAAAGACCAATAACAACAAGGTGGTCACGAAATTGTTAAACGACATTTTTGCACGAATTGGTACGCCTCGTACATAATCAGTGACAGGGGTACCCACTTCTGCAATCGCTCTTTCAAAGCGGTTATGAGGAAGTATTCGATCACCCACAAGCTTGTGATCCCATATTATCTGCAACTAGTGGGCAGGTTGAAGTGTCTAACCATCAATTAAAGCAAATCCTTGAGAAAATGGTTGATTCCTCGAGAAACAATTGGTTGACCAAGCTAAATGACGCGTTGTGGGATTTCTGCACCGTGTATAAGAGCAATTTGGGTAAGTCCCCATATCGAGTAGTGTACGACAAGGCTTGCCACCTACCCATCGAGCTCGAGCATCGTGCTTTCTGGGTGATCAAGAACCTGAATATGGATCTTTGTCAAGCAAGGGTGCAGCGTAAACTCGACATTGTGGAATTGGAAGAGTTACACAATGATGCATATGAAAATGCCAAAATTCACAAGTCCTGAGCCAAAATGTTTCATGATCGTATGATTATGCAAAACTTATTTACAACTGGGCGGAAGGTGTTCAACAATTCTCAGCTTCATCTATTGGCGGGAAAGCTCCGCAGTCGCTGGTCTGACCCATTTATTGTGCAAACTGTATTTTCTCGTAGAGCGGTTGAAATCCTGAACCCAGGGAATGAGGATGTGTTCAAAGTTAATGGACAACGCAACAAACCTTACTTAGAGGGGCAACAACTGAAGTCGAGGAGGTCATGGTCCTTCATTAACCTCCCTCGCACTCAACCATGTGAATGGTTGAGATTTCATGTTGTACATAGTTTATCAAAACAAAAAAAACAAAAAAAACTCCAAGATTGAGCATTGGTTGTTGTGGCCCCCAACCCTTGTATATCTGGGCCCCATTTGTTTCACATATTTGTCTCCCTTCTTAAGTATCTCACAGGTTTTCGGGAATTCAGGTTTATGTCCATCCACATAACCATGAACTTCCCTTTGCACTTCACGTTGGTGAGATCTTTCCTTTTTCATGCATAAATCCATGTAGTTTTATGCTCACCTTCATTAAGGACAATGCATGAAATAAGTGTGGGGGCGTTTTACGCGTGTACACAGTTGAGTCTTTCTCCTTTTCTTTTGTTTGCATTGTTAGGGTCATGTTTCTGTGCTGCATTTAATATCGATATATCTGCTTGCAATGATCCTTGGGTGACTTGTCTTCTTTTGTTTGCCTAGTGCTTTAATTTTTTTATTTCTTTCAAAATCTTCATGTGTTTGCAAAGAAAATGTTTTGTGGGTTTTGCGTGTGTTCCCAAAACTATGCAAAACTATTGTGAGACAAAGTAAAAGGGAAGGTCCCAAAATTGATATGAACATGACGCATTAAGATATCTAGTAAAACGGATTTAGGCCTTATCTAGTCGTTAGGATGCACTCCATTTTTCCCTAGAAGGAGAGTAATCATAGGTTTTCAGTACTCAAACAAATAATGAAATCCACCCTGAACCTAGTGAGTCAAATAATTCGTGTCTATTAGTATAAGGAAGTTTGTCGTAGTGAGGGACCCTTAAACTCCTATTGTGAAAGCTGAAGTGTAGGGGTTTTGGTTCATATGTAGATAAGAAATAATTTACTAGGTTGTTCTCTCTTCTCGCACGGTCCTATTACTCGAGAAATTAGGTCCGAGGGTACTTAGTGCCTGGTGCTTACGAGTCATATGACTTGGGATGCGCCGACCGAACTTCCATTACACAGGTGGTAGGGATCACCCTACGTGGAGATTTAGTGGAAGGTGTAAGTGATAGTGTAAGTTGTCATAGGTAAGGAAGCATGAAACCCGGCCGTGGGAGAATTAAACACCAACTGGTAAAAAAGCAATAAAAAGAGAAAAAGAAAAAATACAAATAGTAACCTTAATAGACTTTATACTTTGTATCACTGGAGGATGCTAAGGTTACCCATGTCTTTCACTTAAGTCCTTAATTAACTTGCACAAATGATTTGTTAGGCTAGTTGTGTGGACTGGATACATATAGAGAGTCGACACGTAGGATTATCGTGCCCAATGATTGACAAAAGTAGGTCCGACGAGTCGTGTTACTTGGTTTAATAATGCATCAATGTTCGGATTCTGTGGGAATATCCGATGAAAACCCTCTGGAGACACCACTCCTCCTCTTTGGAGACAAGGAGGTTTAAAGGGTTGTTGCACGTGCTAAGTGCAACCGTGATTCCTACGAAAGTAAGTTATGATTTATCCCTTTTTCGTATGTTTTCCTTTCTTTCATTTTTTTCTCTTTCCTTGTTTTGTTCGGAACTAGCAAAAGGTAAGTGTGGGGGTATTTGATTAGTAGCATATCATACATTGCATTCATGCTATATATCCTTTATTTTCTTGTAGTGTTTTAGGTGTTAGGTAAAAAAGAGGAGAAAATGGACCAAAAAGGACTTGAATGCAACAAGAATGGACTGATTTGAAATGTTCTGAACCTGTTTGTAATGCCCAAGGACCTCATTGTATGTCAGGGAGGACCCAAGTGAATATCCGAAGGGACCTGATGGTGAAGAACAAAATATTGTGCCACATGACTTGAACCATATCAATATTTCACCAATTAAAGCCAAATGGACTCGAACCAGCGGACCAGGGCTTCACCGTACATGACAACCCTCTAATCTTCTATAAATACACTTGTAATGCCTCCTTTCTTTTTTCTTCCTCCCTCTCCTACTTAGGTTAGTTTCCTATCTTGTTTAGTAGAGTAAGTTTTATTTCTTGTTTAGTAGTGTAGATGGGGAGGAGATCATGAGCAACTTTGTAAACTTTCATTTTAATATAGTTTAATTCTTGTTGTTCATCTTGATGTCTTTCACTTGATGTCATTTCCTTTGTGCTTGTTTTCCTTCATCTAGTTTTCTGAATTTTGCATTATGGTTTTGGGTTGTTTTTATGCATTCTTTAGTTTAGAGATGAGTAGAGATACCATTGAAGGGTGGACAAGAAGGTGTTGTGATTATGTGATGTATTAGTTTGTGTGTGTGTTAATCCTACCTTTGAACCTCACATGCGTTCCATAACCATCTAATTGGATTTTCACTCTTATCTTTGATGTGCTAATGCTCTTGAGTGAAGCTTAGCACATGCTCAGATTAGTGTGCCTATTTTACGGGGAATGATGAGGTGAGGATAAGGATGGAGTGGAAGAAGGAAACATGACATGTGCATGCATGCATGTGCTCATGTTGGCCTCATCCAAATTATTGTCTTGTATGTTTTAATGATTGTGTAAAATCTTATTCTATGCGTATGACCACATCCAACTTTGTCTCCACATAAAATAAGATTTGAGACAATCATTAAAACATACAAGACAACAATTGCGATGAGTCCAACATGAGCACATGCATGCATGCACATGTCATGTTTCCTTCTTCCACTACATCCTTATCCTCACCTCATCATTCCCCATAAAATATGCCTACTAATCTGACCATGTGCTAAGCTTCACTCAAGAGCATTAACACATCAAAGATAAGAGTGAAAATCCCATTAGATGGTTATGGAACTCATGTGAGGTTCAAAGGTAGGATTAACACACACACACACTGATTGACATCATATCATGCATATATTTGTGTCTTATATCCATTATCTTGAGCCTAAACAATGCTACGTAATGGGTTTTATGTTTGAGTTTTAGGAATAAACAAGATTGAGGAGAAGAGGCATAAAAGGACCTAAAAGCAAGGAAAAGGACTGAGTTGCAAGACTTGAGGACTGAGATGCAAGAGGGAAGGACCCGAATGAAAGCCTAAAGGACCAATGAGCAAATCAGGAAACTCCACACCATCATGAGGAGTATTTTGGCAATTAAATCCGGGCCCAACCATCAACAACCCAATTGGGTTCATCAAACACCAAGAAATCAATCCAGAACCGAGCCACCAAACTCTAGACTCGATCCAGCACTTATAGACTGCCAATTAGCGGTCCAAGACCGCCAATTGGCGGTCCATTTGGATCTAAACCCGATAAGACTTGGCAAGGTGTTGTATTATCATGTATTTAATCCATTTATGATATGTGTTTAGTCCCATACCGGGGGATTGTCCCGGATTACCTTTTTCTATGGCTATAAATAGAACTCCTCCTCCTCCTCCATTGTATTCTATCCATTGCTTTCTTGGAGTAAAAACCTTGAAGCAAAAACTCAAGGTGGAAAAGAATGCCACTTGTAATGTGAGTCATGTAAATAAAATAATTGCTCTTAGTTTCTTTTAATCTTGTGTTTTAATTCTTGCATGTTTCTTTAGTTTTATGTTCATTTCAATTAGCTTCTTTAATATTCCTTTCTTTCTTAGTTGAATTTCCTTTCAGTATAATGTTTCATTTTGTTAACGTAGTTAGTGTAATGAGTAGTGAGTAGTTCCATCCCCATTTGGGGGGTGGAGAAATATGTGATATCAATAATGTGATGTATTAGGTGTGTGTTATCTTAATCCGTTGAACCTTACATGATTTCCATAACCATCTAATGAGATTTCACTCTTGTCTTTGATATGCTAATGCTCTTGAATGAAGCTTAGCATATGCTTAGACTAGTGGACTATTTTATGGGGAATAATAAGGTGAGGATATTGATGGAATTAATATTGGAAACACAATTTGTAGTTGCATGTACTCTTGTTGCCTTTACCTTGGTTAATGTCTGGTATGTTTTAATGATATTGTGTTATCTTATTTCATGTGGAGGCATAGTAGGGTCTCGTCTTTATACATGAGTTCATGTAGCTTCATTCCAATTATTGTCTTGTATGTTTTAATGATATGATCTTATCTTATTTTATGTGGAGGCAAAGTTGGATGTAGTTTTATGATTTTCATGCACTACATATTGTGATGAACTTAATTGAACACACACACATACACATATCTTTGTATTCACACTCTTTTCTCTACCCGCCTTTGGGGTTTAGTTTTATTTCTTATTGTCCATTTACTTTCGCATTGTAGTGTAGTGTAGATCATAACTCGTTTCTCTCCTTTCTTTCCCACTCGCCTTCACACAAACTGAAGTCAACACACCTCCCTGTGGATCGACCCATATTTGCCACCGCTTCAACGCGACCGTGCACTTGCGGTTAATTAAAACACACAGTAATACATCACATAATGACAACACCTTCTTCTCTATCCCCCAATGGGGATGAACTACTCTCTACTCATATCTAAACTAAAGAAAGCATAAAAACAACCCAAAACGATAATGCAAAATTCAGAAAACTAGATGAAGGAAAACAAGCACAAAGGAAATGGCATCAAATGAAAGACATCAAGATGAAGAACAATAACTAAAATATATTAAAATGAAAGCTTACAAAGTTGCTCCTCTTCTCCTCCTCTATACTACTAAACAAGAAATAAAACCTACTCTACTAAAAAAGAAAGGAAACTAACCTAAGGAGCAGAGGGAGGAAGAAGAAGAAAAGAGGCATTACAAGTCTATTTATAGAACATTAGAGGGTTTGGATGATTCTGGGCGTGATCGAACCGCTATAAATCAAATCTGAATATTGCATATTCCTCTGACCTGAGAAACAGACCCACCAGAGAAAGGTCAGGTCGAAATGACCAACCGGATCTACCATGAATCTGCCACCAACTAATCATTTATGTCCGATCAGCTCCAAATTTTGACATCAACTTTAGTTAACATAATAAACATGTGGGGTGCATCCGTACCTGTTAGTTCGAGCCCATTTGGTTTTAATTATTGAATTACTCTTTAGGTTCAAGAGATATCAGACTTTTGCAACAAACATATTTTTCTTTACACTTAAGTCCCTCCGGGTTTTCACTTGGGTCCTTCCTGAGTTACAATCCAGTCCTTGGGCATTACAATTCCAAATTAGTCAATTCTTCTTGCATTTAGGTATTTTCTCTTCCTATCTCTTCATTATGCATAAACCCTGAAACACATCAAACAAACAGGTAAAATAAAGGATATATACCATGAATGTAATGTATGATATGCTACTGTTGAACGTTTTATTTTAAACCGCAAGTGCACGGGCGCGATGAAGCGGTGGCAAGTACGGGTCGTCCTCAGGGAGGTGAGTAGCCTCTTGCTTGAACGAAATCAAGTGGCAAAAATAGGGAGAGAAAGATGTTTATGCTACTCTACTCTATGCTACGCTAAGAAGTATGAAATGCGAACGAAAGAAACAATCAATGAACTAACAACTAAGCTAAGAACAAAAGAGGAATGCTGGAATACAGAAATGGAAAACCCCTAAGGGGTGGAGTGAGTGCACACAAGCAAAGAGGTGGGTGTAGAATACATTCTTTAAGCACATGAAGGTGGTGTTTATCAAGCATAGGAAGTGTCTAAATGTTATGGCAAAACCTATCAATCTATTCACCAACTTGGTTGATTAACATTTACATATGCAAGTTGTTTATTTCAGAACCTAAACAAGCATGAGAGGTGTCTAATCATTTTGGCAAAACTCATCAAGTTATAAATTCTATCCTAAACAAGCAAGCATACATTCATGTTTAATCAACACATTGAAATTAAAGCATTCATCCCATTCTCTAATGCATGTATGTACATCTACTCCAACCCCCAAAGGGGATGGAACTACTCACTAAACATTACACTAATTATTAAACTATGGAAAGAAAGCATATTAAAACTAAGCTAGAATTAAAAGACGATTAAACTAAAACATGCACAAACTATAAAAGAAGCATAAACAAACAATGAAAGAAACACAAAACTTTATTGATAAAATGACTCACATTAAAAGTAGCATCCTCCTACTTTAGTGTGTGCTTCAAGGCCTCACTTCTAGTAGGAAGAATAGCCACTTAAAATATGGAGTGATTACAATAGGAGGTGAAGAGTTCTATTTATAGGCATGGAAAAAGCTAATCCGGGACAATCCCCCGATGTGGGACTAAACAACCACCAAAAATAGCCTAAACGAACATTAATACAAGTCCAGGAGAAATCTTGGCGGATCTGGACTAATCCAGACCGCCAATTGGCGGTTCCAGACCGCTAATTGGTGGTCCAAAATGTCTGGATCCAGTTGAGTTTTATTCTGGGCTTTTCTTTGTGCTTTTGGTGGTCTTTGATGCATCTACTTCGTTTGTTGGAGCTTCGACCCGAATCCAATTGCTAAAATACTCCCCATAATGGTGTGAAGTATTTTGTTTTACTCTTAGGTCCCTCTGTCTTACGATCAGGTCCTTCTCCCTTGCATCTTGGTCCCCAGATCTCACAATCCAGTCCTTTTTCCCAGCTTTTGGGTCCTTTTATGCTTCATCTCTTCAAACCTAATTATTCCTGAAAACTAAACATAAAACTCGTAACATAGCATTGTTTAGGTGAAAGATAATGGATATAAGATACAAATATGAGCATGAAATGATGTCAATCAGCTACCAATCAAATACCCTTACACTTACTATAACGCCCCCGATCTTGCGAGTACACACACTAGAAAAGGAACACAATGTATGATATGCTCACATTCACGACGAACGAAGGAGTTATGAAAGAAAGACAATACCGACTAACTCGACAATACATAACAAACATACATGGATAAACAATTAGGAAATAAAATTGAAACAAATGATTATCCAAGTATACATAAAAGATCCAATTACAATACATCGAGTTTCAAAGGAAATACAATAACATAAGCGGAAACAAACGATACTTGAAGACTCTGGTCGACATGTCCCTCGTGTAAAAAATTTTGAACACTCGTCCAGTCTGCCCTGTGGGAACCTAACTACCTGCAAGCACTGCATTAACAAATACGTGAGTTTTCAATTAAGAAACCCAATATGCCCCAGCCAAACAAAAACAGAACTGTGCCTGAAGTCTAACTAAGACAAGCATCAAAACCGAATTGAACAATATCAATGCAATAGAAGGCTACGACTCCATAAGCCGTGCCAGCCAGGCGCACCTGACACATTCCTTGTAAGGAACCAGAACACCAGCCCTGCTAGTCAAAAGTGGTCACTCGACAGTGACCCATCGCTCGGTACAAGGCGGTGCGCCGGATAAATTTCCCAATTCACGGAAATAAACCTACATGGTGTCATCGCAAACTTGGTAACATCTACCCTGAAGAATGGCAGTGCGCCTGCCAAGGACTTATCTTACGTCAGGACTCCCAACGTGAAGGTCTTATGCGAATGACCGGTGAAGCTGGAGGACCCACTCGAGGACCGTCGGCCCAGAAAATAGAACTTGCCCAGAATTATTAATCAGATTAAATGCAATGCAAGCTAAATAAGCATCTAAGATCTAATGTAGCTATAGTATACGGAACAAGCTCAAGGAAGAGTATTCGGATACCCTCTTAACAGCCCCAAACAAATCAGAATCAGAACATCCCAATCAGGAATCAAGCGAAACTCGCAACAACAAGAAATCATAACCAGATCGGCAAATCAAGATAACAACTAATTGAGTCATCTACGACTCATGATAAGGATGTTATAAGGTCTGAAATCCTATGCGTCATACATATCCACAACAACATACTTCATATCAGAAACTGATTGACATCATTTCATGCATTCATTTATTCTTATATCCATTATCTTGAACCTAAACAATGCTACGAAATGAGTTTTATGTTTGTGTTTCAGGAAATAAACAGGATTGAGGAGAAGAGGCATAAAAGGACCTAAAAGCAAGAAAAAAAGACTAAGTTGCAAGACTTATGGACTAAGATGCACAAGAGAGGGAGCCGAATATAAAACCGAAGGGCCAATGTGAAAATCAAGAAACTCCACACCATCATGAAGAGTATTTTGCCAATTAGATTCGGGCCGACACTGCAATAACCGAACCGAGTGCACCCCATGTGAAAAATTGAACAACTAAAGAACATATCCGAAAATGGGTCAGATCTGGGGAAACATGACCGCCAATTGGCAGCCCGTTTGTCTCCAAATCCGACCCGGTTTCTCCAAGACATGGGTTATTTGTTTATGTGTATTCTGGGAAGGTTTCATTTTTCCCATACCAGGGGATTGTCCCTGGTTACCTTTTTTCATCCTATAAATAGAACTCTTCCTCCTCATTTGTATTCACTTATTGCTTGGTAGCATTCTCTGTACTTGGAGTAAAAGCCTTGAAGCAAAAACTCAAGGTGGAGAAGAATGCCACTTGTAATGAGAGACATGTAAATAAAATATTTTTTCTTAGTTTCTTTTAATATTGTCTTGTGTTTTAATTCTTGCATGCTTCTTTATTTTAATTTCCTTTCATTTAGCTTCTTTAATATTTCTTGTTTGCTTAGTTTAATTGCCTTTCATTAGAAGGTTTCATTTTGTTAATGTAGTTTGTAGTGTAAGGATTAGTGAGTAGTTTCGTCCCCCTTTTGGGGGTGGAGATGATATTCATACATGCATTAAAGAATGAAAATGAATGCTTGATTTTGAAATGTGTTGATAAATGTGAATGTATGCTTGCTTTTTTAGATTAGAACACATCACTTGATGAGTTTCGCCACAACTATTAGATACCTCCTATGCTTGTTTAGGTTATGAAATAACCAACTTGTGAATGTGAATGTTAATCAACTAGGTTAGTGATTGGATTGATAGGTTTTGCCATAACCATTAGACACTTCCTATACATGAAAACACTACCTACATTTGTGACTATTGAATGCAATCTTCACCGTCTTATTACATGTGTGCACTCACTCCACCCCTTAGGGGTCTTCCATCTCTGATTCCCAGCTTACTTATCACGTTTCTTAGTTTAGTTTTAGTCCATCGTTTGTTGTTTTCTTTTACATGTGTTACTTACTAGTCTAGTGTAGTGTAGCTTAGCATAATCATATCTCCTCTTCCCTTTTGTTTGCCACATGATTTCTGAAGAACCAGAGTCGACACACCTCCCTGTGGATCAACCCATATTTGCCACCGCTCCAACGTGACCGTGCACTTGCGGTTATTTTAAAACATTTAAACAACTTTTTGGTGCCGTTGCCGGAGAGTATTTTAAAATGTTTAAACAAGTCTTCATAGTTTTGTTAGTTTATATTGTCTTTATTTTGATGCTTGCATTTTTAGTTTGTTTGTTTTCTTTATCATAGTATAATTAGAATGTCTTCGTTTCTTTATATGGTTGTTAGATTAATGATTAGTGAGAAGCTCCATCCCACTTTGGGGGTGGAGATGATGTTCATACATGCATTAAAGAATGGAAATGAATGCTTGATTTTGAATGTGTTGATTAATATGAAGTATACTTGCTTGATTAGAGTAGAACACTTCACTTGATGAGTTTTTCCACAACTATTAGACACCTCTCATGCTTGTTTAGGTTCTGAAATAACCAACTTGTGTAAGTGAATGTTAATCAAATAGGATAGTGACTGGATTGATAGGTTTTGTCATAACGTTTAGACACTTCCTACACATGAAAACACTACCTACATTTGTGCCATCTTCACCATCTTATTACATGTGTGCACTCACTCCACCCCTTAGGGGTTTTCCATTTCTGATTCCCAGCTTACTTATCATATTTCTTAGTTTAGTTTTAGTCCATCGTTTGTTGTTTTCTTTTGCATGTGTTACTTACTAGTCTAGTATAGCTTAGCATAATCATATCTCTTCTACCCTTTTGTTTGGCACTTGATTTCTGAAGAACCAGAGTCGACACACCTCCTTGTGGATTCGACCCGTACTTGTCGCGTCTTCACCGACGTCGTGCACTTGCGGTATTTAAAATGATTAAACAAGTTTTTGGCGCCGTTGTCAGGGAGGTTTTCTGTCCAGACTTTGGTTTGGATGATTGGAGTGGTTTTAATTTTTTGTTTGTAGTTTTAGTTTGTTTTGAGAGGCTTCAAAGATCAAGAGACATCGCCAGGAGAAGCTGGGAAGGAAACAGAAGCAAACTGACCGCCAATCAGTGGTTCTGGATTGCCAATTGGCGGCATGGTGAGCTCCAAATTTCCTCTCCTTTTTTCTGGTTGTTTCTACATTCACTAGGATATATGGGAGCTCAATTTGGAATGTTTTGACTTGTAGTTTGCTCCAAGATTAACAATTAAGTCCCTTTAATCAACTTGGACCTTAAAATTCAAAGCAAAAGATTAGATTGATTGTCATCTAGGTCATGCATCATTTGAAAACCTTGCACGCATTTGTCTTTTCTTTGCTTTACTTTTTTTGTTATTGATTGCTGGCGTGAGGTACGTGCACCCAATTCTCTCATTCATGCATGGTTAAAGCATGCATTAGTTATTAAGGTGCATCGGGACAAGAGTGAGTTGAGCGTTTGATTGGAGAGTTGATTGCTAGATTAAGATTCAAAACACTACTAAGGATGGGTTGTCCCATACAAGATAAGGTGGGGGATTTCATCGCCCTTTCCTTTGCCCCAAATATCACTATTAATCAAAGCCTTAATTCTAAAAGCAAGTAGACATTGACCCTAAGGATTTCGAACGCGCTAGGAGAGTGATCGAGTTGAGATCGTTATGACATGATCGGCGTCGCCTGCCTTATCAACAGTCGGAGGTACTGGATCTCCGGATATGGTATCACTTGCTGGGCATTGTGGTCTTCGTTGTAGGGAGGTGAGGCATGTTGCGACTAGTGATCTCGAAGTTAGGCATCGTCTAGCCTAAGGACTCATAGTCATAAATTGTTTGAGTTGTGCTTGCTAGATTAGGCGCTTACCCTCACCCTTTACCGACGCTAGTTTTTAGGGATTCTTCCATTCTTCTCTGAGTCATCTTCTTCTCACCTACTTCTACATTCTAGTCTCCTCCCCTTTACACACTTTGTTAGCGTTTTAGGGTCGAGTCGAGCACTTTTTGCGAGCATAGCCTCATGGTGGTGAGAATGGTCAACTCGAGGGTTTTTTGTTGAGATGGATGGTTACATGGTCGACCATCAATATCATTGTTGGGACCATGACAATTCTCCCTGGTATTCCAGACCTATGCAACCTGGGGTGGCTCGGACTAACACCCCGTATAGTTGGTACAATCTTAATTGTGTGGCTGAGCAATCTTCAGATTGGGATAATATGAGAGAGGCACCGACTGCTAGACCACCATCTAGTTATGTCGGATCATATGCTGGTCAACAAACTGAGACATTACAACAAACTTTGGCCTCTTTCATGCATGCGGTAGACGAGATGAGTGCACCGGTGGCTCCAGTAGCCGTGTCCTGCGACTGGTGTGGGTTGAGTGTTCATGTCATCATGGTGTTTGGAGGGTTTGTTTTAAGGAATCAAATTTGGGGTCAACAGTGAGGTCCAAGTCAGAGCTTGGGAAATTTTGGGGTTGGGTGTTGATAGGCTGAGAATGAGTCCAATGATTTGAAGTGGGGTGTTGGTAGAATTCTGAGTATTCGGGAGGAGGATACGGGGGTGAAAATGAGGTATAAGAATTTGGATAAGATTTGTCTCCCCATGAATCCATCACTCTCGGGTTGTACGCGGATGCGTAATGGTCATAATGAGCATTTTGGGAAAATGTGTGCTCATACTCAGGCTCAGGGGGAACATAAGGACATTCCCCGATAACATGAACACTCAACCCACACCAGTCGCAGGACACGGCTACTGGAGCCACCGGTGCACTCATCTCGTCTACCGCATGCATGAAAGAGGCCAAAGTTTGTTGTAATGTCTCAGTTTGTTGACCAGCATATGATCCGACATAACTAGATGGTGGTCTAGCAGTCGGTGCCTCTCTCATATTATCCCAATCTGAAGATTGCTCAGCCACACAATTAAGATTGTACCAACTATACGGGGTGTTAGTCCGAGCCACCCCAGGTTGCATAGGTCTGGAATACCAGGGAGAATTGTCATGGTCCCAACAATGATATTGATGGTCGACCATGTAACCATCCATCTCAACAAAAAACCCTCGAGTTGACCATTCTCACCACCATGAGGCTATGCTCGCAAAAAGTGCTCGACTCGACCCTAAAACGCTAACAAAGTGTGTAAAGGGGAGGAGACTAGAATGTAGAAGTAGGTGAGAAGAAGATGACTCAGAGAAGAATGGAAGAATCCCTAAAAACTAGCGTCGGTAAAGGGTGAGGGTAAGCGCCTAATCTAGCAAGCACAACTCAAACAATTTATGACTATGGGTCCTTAGGCTAGACGATGCCTAACTTCGAGATCACTAGTCGCAACATGCCTCACCTCCCTACAACGAAGACCACAATGCCCAGCAAGTGATACCATATCCGGAGATCCAGTACCTCCGACTGTTGATAAGGCAGGCGACGCCGATCATGTCATAACGATCTCAACTCGATCACTCTCCTAGCGCGTTCGAAATCCTTAGGGTCAATGTCTACTTGCTTTTAGAATTAAGGCTTTGATTAATAGTGATATTTGGGGCAAAGGAAAGGGCGATGAAATCCCCCACCTTATCTTGTATGGGACAACCCATCCTTAGTAGTGTTTTGAATCTTAATCTAGCAATCAACTCTCCAATCAAACGCTCAACTCACTCTTGTCCCGATGCACCTTAATGAGAGACATGTAAATAAAATATTTTTTCTTAGTTTCTTTTAATATTGTCTTGTGTTTTAATTCTTGCATGCTTCTTTATTTTAATTTCCTTTCATTTAGCTTCTTTAATATTTCTTGTTTGCTTAGTTTAATTGCCTTTCATTAGAAGGTTTCATTTTGTTAATGTAGTTTGTAGTGTAAGGATTAGTGAGTAGTTTCGTCCCCCTTTTGGGGGTGGAGATGATATTCATACATGCATTAAAGAATGAAAATGAATGCTTGATTTTGAAATGTGTTGATAAATGTGAATGTATGCTTGCTTTTTTAGATTAGAACACATCACTTGATGAGTTTCGCCACAACTATTAGATACCTCCTATGCTTGTTTAGGTTATGAAATAACCAACTTGTGAATGTGAATGTTAATCAACTAGGTTAGTGATTGGATTGATAGGTTTTGCCATAACCATTAGACACTTCCTATACATGAAAACACTACCTACATTTGTGACTATTGAATGCAATCTTCACCGTCTTATTACATGTGTGCACTCACTCCACCCCTTAGGGGTCTTCCATCTCTGATTCCCAGCTTACTTATCACGTTTCTTAGTTTAGTTTTAGTCCATCGTTTGTTGTTTTCTTTTACATGTGTTACTTACTAGTCTAGTGTAGTGTAGCTTAGCATAATCATATCTCCTCTTCCCTTTTGTTTGCCACATGATTTCTGAAGAACCAGAGTCGACACACCTCCCTGTGGATCAACCCATATTTGCCACCGCTCCAACGTGACCGTGCACTTGCGGTTATTTTAAAACATTTAAACAACTTTTTGGTGCCGTTGCCGGAGAGTATTTTAAAATGTTTAAACAAGTCTTCATAGTTTTGTTAGTTTATATTGTCTTTATTTTGATGCTTGCATTTTTAGTGTGTTTGTTTTCTTTATCATAGTATAATTAGAATGTCTTCGTTTCTTTATATGGTTGTTAGATTAATGATTAGTGAGAAGCTCCATCCCACTTTGGGGGTGGAGATGATGTTCATACATGCATTAAAGAATGGAAATGAATGCTTGATTTTGAATGTGTTGATTAATATGAAGTATACTTGCTTGATTAGAGTAGAACACTTCACTTGATGAGTTTTTCCACAACTATTAGACACCTCTCATGCTTGTTTAGGTTCTGAAATAACCAACTTGTGTAAGTGAATGTTAATCAAATAGGATAGTGACTGGATTGATAGGTTTTGTCATAACGTTTAGACACTTCCTACACATGAAAACACTACCTACATTTGTGCCATCTTCACCATCTTATTACATGTGTGCACTCACTCCACCCCTTAGGGGTTTTCCATTTCTGATTCCCAGCTTACTTATCATATTTCTTAGTTTAGTTTTAGTCCATCGTTTGTTGTTTTCTTTTGCATGTGTTACTTACTAGTCTAGTATAGCTTAGCATAATCATATCTCTTCTACCCTTTTGTTTGGCACTTGATTTCTGAAGAACCAGAGTCGACACACCTCCTTGTGGATTCGACCCGTACTTGTCGCGTCTTCACCGACGTCGTGCACTTGCGGTATTTAAAATGATTAAACAAGTTTTTGGCGCCGTTGTCAGGGAGGTTTTCTGTCCAGACTTTGGTTTGGATGATTGGAGTGGTTTTAATTTTTTGTTTGTAGTTTTAGTTTGTTTTGAGAGGCTTCAAAGATCAAGAGACATCGCCAGGAGAAGCTGGGAAGGAAACAGAAGCAAACTGACCGCCAATCAGTGGTTCTGGATTGCCAATTGGCGGCATGGTGAGCTCCAAATTTCCTCTCCTTTTTTCTGGTTGTTTCTACATTCACTAGGATATATGGGAGCTCAATTTGGAATGTTTTGACTTGTAGTTTGCTCCAAGATTAACAATTAAGTCCCTTTAATCAACTTGGACCTTAAAATTCAAAGCAAAAGATTAGATTGATTGTCATCTAGGTCATGCATCATTTGAAAACCTTGCACGCATTTGTCTTTTCTTTGCTTTACTTTTTTTGTTATTGATTGCTGGCGTGAGGTACGTGCACCCAATTCTCTCATTCATGCATGGTTAAAGCATGCATTAGTTATTAAGGTGCATCGGGACAAGAGTGAGTTGAGCGTTTGATTGGAGAGTTGATTGCTAGATTAAGATTCAAAACACTACTAAGGATGGGTTGTCCCATACAAGATAAGGTGGGGGATTTCATCGCCCTTTCCTTTGCCCCAAATATCACTATTAATCAAAGCCTTAATTCTAAAAGCAAGTAGACATTGACCCTAAGGAATTCGAACGCGCTAGGAGAGTGATCGAGTTGAGATCGTTATGACATGATCGGCGTCGCCTGCCTTATCAACAGTCGGAGGTACTGGATCTCCGGATATGGTATCACTTGCTGGGCATTGTGGTCTTCGTTGTAGGGAGGTGAGGCATGTTGCGACTAGTGATCTCGAAGTTAGGCATCGTCTAGCCTAAGGACCCATAGTCATAAATTGTTTGAGTTGTGCTTGCTAGATTAGGCGCTTACCCTCACCCTTTACCGACGCTAGTTTTTAGGGATTCTTCCATTCTTCTCTGAGTCATCTTCTTCTCACCTACTTCTACATTCTAGTCTCCTCCCCTTTACACACTTTGTTAGCGTTTTAGGGTCGAGTCGAGCACTTTTTGCGAGCATAGCCTCATGGTGGTGAGAATGGTCAACTCGAGGGTTTTTTGTTGAGATGGATGGTTACATGGTCGACCATCAATATCATTGTTGGGACCATGACAATTCTCCCTGGTATTCCAGACCTATGCAACCTGGGGTGGCTCGGACTAACACCCCGTATAGTTGGTACAATCTTAATTGTGTGGCTGAGCAATCTTCAGATTGGGATAATATGAGAGAGGCACCGACTGCTAGACCACCATCTAGTTATGTCGGATCATATGCTGGTCAACAAACTGAGACATTACAACAAACTTTGGCCTCTTTCATGCATGCGGTAGACGAGATGAGTGCACCGGTGGCTCCAGTAGCCGTGTCCTGCGACTGGTGTGGGTTGAGTGGTCATGTCACTAGGGAATGTCCTTATGTTCCCCCAGAGCCTGAGTATGAGCATACCTTTTCCCAAAATGCTCAATATGACCATTACGCATCCGCGTACAACCCAAGAGGGATGGATTCGTGGGGAGACAATTCTTATTCAAATTCTTATACATCATTTTCACCCCAGTACCCTCCTCCCGAATACCCAGAATTCTACCAACCCCCCACTTCAAATCATTGGACTCATTCTCAGCCCATCAACGCCCAACCCCAAAATTTCCCAAGCTCTCACATGGACCTCACAGTTGACTCCAGACTTGATTCTTTATAACAAACCCTCCAAACGTTCATGGAAGCCACTCAAAGTGTAATGAAGTGCACTCAAACTATGTAAATGTATGTGAGTCAAATTACACAACAATTAAGTAAACGTAAGAGGGTGACATTTCTTGTCAACATGAGGATTCATCTTGTGATATCGACCCCCCACCACATCCACAAATTCAAAGCACAATCTTTCAAAGTCAAACTCCTAGTCAGTTTGAGGGACTTCAGATTTCAATTCACGATCACATGGTGGAGGATTCTATTCAAATTGAGAATAGCATGGACCAATTTCTTTATGAGTCGGCACAAGATTGTGCCTTATCTTTTTGTCTTGTGGCCCTTGAGCCACATGATCTTGATGTTGTGCCTCTTAAGGACTCACCTCTGGTGGAGCAAGAGCTCCCTAATACCCTTAATTTCAAACGAACTGATAAGAGTTTGCCTCTCACTATTGTTCCTGATCATCTTGGAAATGATGAAACATCAAACAACTACATTGCTAAAGAGGGTATTAGGAGTTCCTTGGAGGATACCTTGGGTATGAGCCCCACTTTCTGTTCGTCTGGTGAGTCAGACATGCATAACGAGGTTCTTGACCTCGTTCCGACCCACCAGCCTGTCGGTTGGAGAGTTTGGATTGACGATCATAACTTTAGTACCGTAACGGGAGAAACTCTTCTTCCGTTGCCCCATATTTCCCAAACTCTTGAGAGGTTCAAGCTCTTTCAGTTTGATCCTTTGAATGAGACTCCTTTGCGTCTAATTCATGAACCTCTCCTTTAATCTTGTGCTCTTTCTGAGGGGGCCCCAAACTTGAGTATTCTGGCCCCGCATGATGTCATGTTCCCTTTCCAAGTGCATTGACTCATGATTGACATCATTTCATGCTTATATTTGTATCTTATATCCATTATCTGACACCTAAGCAATGCTACATGACGAGTTTTATGTTTGAATTTCAGAAATAAAGAGGTTTGAAGAGAAGAGCCATGAAAGGACCCAAAAGCAGGGAAAAAAGACTTAATTGTGAGATCTGGGGACTAAGATGCAAGGGAGAAGGACCTAAACGTAAGACCGAAGGACCAAAGAGCAAAACAGAAAACTCCACACCATCATGGGGAGTATTTTGGCAAATCTATTCGGGTCGGAGCTCCAACAAGCGAAGTAGATGCATGCAAGACCAACAAATACATCAAGACAAGCCCACAACAAAAATGAGCGAGATCCGGATCCTGTAGACTGCCAATTGGCGGTCCAGATCTTCCCGGATCCGCTGAGATTTCTGGAGTGTATGTATTAGTGTTTGTTTAGGCTATTTTTGGTATTTGTTTAGTCCCACATCGGGGGATTGTCCCAGATTACCTTTTTCTATGGCTATAAATAGAACTCTCCCTCCTCTCTCTCTTTGGTGGCCATCTTCCCTACTAAGAATGAAGCCTCGAAGCAAAACTCTGGTGGAGGAAGGGCTACTTCTAATTGAGTGAGTTAATAATAGATGTTTTCCTTTAATTGTGTTGTTTCTCTCTTAGTTGAATTTCCTTTCATATGCATGCTTGCTTGTTTTGTTTTATGTCGTTTTAGTCTTTAATAATTCTTGTTTGCTTAGTTTAATTTCATTTCAGTAGAGTGTTTCTTGTTAATGTAGGTTGTAGTGTAATGATTAGTGAGTAGTTCCATCCGCATTTGGGGGTGGAGAAATATGTGATATAATCATGTAGTGTATTAGGTGTGTGTTATCTTAATCCCTTGAGCCTTATATGATTTCCATAACCATCAAATGGGTTTCACTCTTGTCTTTGATATGCTAATGCTCTTGAATGAAGCTTAGCTTATGCTTAGATTAGTGGACCTATTTTATGGGGAATGATAAGGTTAGGATATGGATGAAGTTAATATTGGAAACACAAGTTGTAGTGTATGTACTCTTGTTGCCTTTACCTTGGTTAATGCCTTGTATGTTTTAATGATAATATGGTATCTTATTTCATGTGGAGGCATAGTAGGGTTTAGTCTTTATACATGAGTTCATTTAGCGTCATTCCATTTATTGTCTTGTATGCTTTAATGATATAGTGTTATCTTAATTCATGTGGAGGCAAAGTTGGATGTAGTTTTATGATTTCATGCACTACATGTCGTGAGGAGCTTAATTGAACGCACACACACATCTTTATATTTACATTATTTCTCTACCCCCTTTGGGGTTTAGTTTTCTTGCTTATCTTCCATTTCCTTTTACATTTTAGTGTAGCTTAGTGTAACCAACCTTTCTCTCCTTTCTTTCCCACTCGCCTTCGCACAAACCAAAAGTCGACACACCTCCCTGTGGATCGACCTGTATTTACCACCGCTTCAACGCGGCCGTGCACTTGCGGTTTAATATAAAACGAATCAATCCACCCACTTTTAAGGTTCCAATTTAATGTCCTTTGACAAATGAAGATGGGAACTTATTTTTGTACATATATTCAAAAAAAAGAAAAAAAGTACAATAAAAGACTCCATGAGGCATTGATTGTTGTGGGCCACACTCTTGTGTATTTGGGCCCTTTTTCTTTCACATATTTGTATCCCTTCTTTAGCATCTCACAGGTTTTGAGAAAATTTGGGTTTGTGTCCATCAACATAACCACGAACTTCCTTTTGCGCTTCATGTTGGTGAAATCTTACATTTTTCAGGCATAAATCCATGTAGTATCTTGCTCACATTCATTGAGGACAATGCATAAAGTAGGTGTGTGTGTGGGGGGTGTTTTACGTGTACACATAGTCTAGTTTTTTCCTTTGATTTGGTTTTCTTTTGTGTGCATTGTTAGAGTCATGTTAGTGTGCAGCATTTAATTTCGATATATCTGCCGGCCAAGATCCTTGGGTGACTTGTCTTCTTTGCTTGCCTATTGCTTTAAAATTTTCACATTTCTTTCAAAATCTTCATGTGTTTGTGAAAGAAAATGTTCTGTGATTTTTGCATGTGCAAAACCGTTGAAAGACAAAGTAAAAAGAAAGCTCCCAAAATGTCTTGAACATTATGCATTAGGATATCTAGTATACCGCTTTAGGTCTTATCTAGTCGTGAGGATGCACCCCGGTCTTCCCTCGGGGGTGAGTAATCATAGGGTTTCAATACTCAAACATTTAAAGAAGTCCACCCTGAACCTAGTGAGTCAATAATTCCTGTCTGCTAAGTGCAACCGTGATTCCTACGAAAGTAAGTTAGGATTTCAATGTTTTCCGTATGCCTTTTTCTTTCATTTTTTCCTTTCTTTGTATTGCTCGGGACTAGCAAACGTTTGGTGTGGGGGTATTTTATTGACATCATTTTATGCATTTATTTGTGTCTTATATCCATTATCTTGAACCTAAACAATGCTACGTAGAGAGTTTTATGTTTGAGTTTCAGGAAATAAATATGAGGAGAAGAGACATAAAAAGACCTAAAAGCAAGAAAAAGGACTAAGTTGCAAGACTTATGAACTAAGATGCACAAGAGAGGGACTCGAATGTAAAACTGACACTAGTGCAGAATAAGCTTTACTCGTTGCCCAATAGACGTCGACCCTTATAACGGCCAACGTCTAGTAGGGAGAAGATAGCATATACGTCGGTCGTTATAATGGACGACGTCTATGTTGTACTATAGACGTCAGCTATTGGAATACCGTGTTTATCTGACGTCTATAGGGTATAGACGTCGAGCTATAGACGTCGGTTGTTGGAATACCCTGTGCATCTGACGTCCATAGGGTATAGACGTCGACCTATAGACGTCAGATATTATAGACGGTCGGAGTCTATACCCCATGCATATCGACGTCGAGGTATAGACGTCGACTGTCTATAACATCCGATGTCTATATGTCTTAAAGAAATCGAACATGCGCGTTTTCTGTCATTCATTTCAGACGAAAACCCACCCAAACCCTAGTCGTCCCACGACAGATCTCTGACCCATCTACACTGTCTCCGGCACCGCAGCAACGTCCCAACCTCTTTTCCTCTTCTTCGGCCCTCTTCTCCTTCTTCCTCCGTCTTCCTCCACATCCTAACCAATGTAAGTGTTAAGTTCATTTTTGTTGGTTTAATTTTCGGATTTTTCTTGTAGTAACGATTTTTTCTATGTTAGTAAACTTCTCCTCTCGTTTATTATTGGTGAATGCAACATTTCGATTTTTTGGTTTTAATCTTGAATATATTCGTATTTTCATGATTTACTCTTAAGGTTGTTGAAATTTTGTATGTTCTTGAAAGAAATGGAATCTCTTGCTAGCTTGAACTAGTTAAGCTTTTGATTGAAGTCTTTTGGACTCAAAATTTACTAGACATTGTAAATTAGGTAGTAGGCAATATGACTTTCGCTAATGAATGAAAAAAGACATGTTTATAACAACTAAGGAAAGAAATTAGGAGTTACGTAAAGAGAAAAAAAGGAAAATTAGAAGAATACGTGAACTTTAATTTGTTTTTTGGCAGAGGTGGAAAGAAATGAAAAAAAAGAAACAACTTGATAAATTCACGATTGTAATTCCATGACTACCCAAACAAGAGATAGAAACAAGTCAATTATCTAATTTTTCTTACAATATTATCCTACATGTCATAAAAGTAAAATTTTTATTTGTTAGGCGGTGCTATTTTATTTAATACAATTTATAAATATCTAGAGTGTTATTATATTTTGGATTACGAATAAATAGGTTTGAAGAGATGAAGCATAAAAGGACCCAAAAGCAGGGAAAAAAGACTGAATTTTGAGACCTGGGGACTAAGATGCAAGGGAGAAGGACCTGAACGTAAGACCGAAGGACCAAAGAGCAAAACAGAAAACTCTACACCATCTTGGGGAGTATTTTGGCAATTAGATTCGGGTCGGAGCTCCAATAAACAAAGTAGATGCATCAAAGACTGACAAAGAAATCCAGAAAAAGCCCAGAATAAATTCCAGCCGGATCCATACTATATAGACCGCCAATTGGCGGTCCAAGACCGTTAATTGGCGGTCTGTTTTGGCCCAAATCCTCTCAGTTTTTTGTGGGTCGCGTATTAATGTGTATTTAGTCGATTTCTGATATTTGTTTAGTCCCACATCGGGGAATTGTCCCGGATTGCCTTTTTCTTTTGCTATAAATAGAACTCTTCACCTTCTATTGTAATCACTCCATATTTTGGGTGGCTATTCTTCCTACTAGAAGTGAGGCCTTGAAGCACACACTAAAGTAGGAGGATGCTACTTGAAATGTGAGTCATTTGTTAATAAAAGTTTCTTCATTATGTTGTTTGTTTCTTGTTGTTTGTTTTACTTTGTTTAATTTCATTTCATTAGTTTTAGTAGCTTAGTTAATATGCTTTCTTTGCTTAGTTTAATAATTAGTGTAATGTGTAGTGAGTAGTTACATCCCCTTTGGGGGGTGGAGTAGATGTTCATACATGCATTAGAGAATGGAATGAATGCTTTATTTACAATGTGTTGATAAAACATGAATGTATGCTTGCTTGTTTAGGATAGAATTTATAACTTGATGAGTTTTGCCAAAATGATTAGACACCTCTCATGCTTGTTTAGGTTCTGAAATAAACAACTTGCATATGTAAATGTTAATCAACTAAGTTGGTGAATAGATTGATAGGTTTGCCATAACATTTAGACATTTTCTATGCATGATAACACCACCTTCATTTGTGCTTAAGGAATGTGTTCAACACCCACCTCTTTGCATGTGTGCACTCACTCCACCCCTTAGGGGTTTTCCACTTCTGTATTCCAGCACTCTTCTTTCATTCTTAGTTAAGTTTTAGTTAATCGTTTGTTGCTTTCTTTCACATTTCGTATTTCGGAGTGTAGCGTAGAGTAGAGTAGCATACTTAACTATCTTCTCCATTTTTCTCGCCACTTGATTTCGTGCAAACGAGAGGCTGCTCACCTCCCTGAGGACGACCCGTACTTGCCACCGCTTCATCGCGGCCGTGCACTTGCGGTAGAAATATAAAACGTTCAACAAGTTTTTGGCACCGTTGCCGGGGAGGTGCCAGTCCAGACTCTTGTTTGGACGATTCGTGTGGATTTAATTTGTATTTTGTAGTTTTGCTTTGTTTCAGGAGACTGGGAATAGCAAGCAGAGGCTACTGGAGAAATTTCAAAATGAACTGGGTACTTCAGACCGCCAATCAGCGGTCTGAGACCGCCAATCAACGGTCTAGTAAGCTCTGTTCATCTTCTATTTTCTTTGTGTTGTTGCTCTAATTGATCTAGTAATCAGGGACTCAATTTTGCATGTTCTGACTCTTAGATTGCTCCCAGATTAATAATCAACTTCCCTTAAGCAACTTGGACCCTAAAACTCAAAGCAAAAGATTAGGCATTCTTTTTGTTTAGGTCATGCATCATGTATGTGACTTAGGCATATAGATTGTCTTTCATTTTAGCTTTATTTTCAGTTGATGAGTGCTGGCGTGAGGTACGCACCTTCTACTCTCATTCATGCATTTCGTATGAACATGCATTAGTTGGTAGGAAGTGCATTGAAACAAGTGTGAGTTGAGCGTTTGTTTGGAGAGTTGATTGCTAGATTAGGACTCCAAAACGCTACTAAGGAGGGGTTGTCCCATAAAAGATAAGGTGGGGGATTTCATCACCCTTTCCTTCGCCCCACAAACCACACTAATCAAGAGCCTAATTTTAAAATCAAGTAGACATTGGCCCTAAGGACTTCGGGCGCATTAGGAGAGTGATCTGGTCCCGACCGTCATGACCTGATCGGCGTTGCCCACTTTGTCGTTAGTAGGAGAGACGAGATCTCCGGATCTTGGCTCCCTTGCTGGGCTTTGTGGTCCTCGTCGTAGGGAGGTGAGGCGTGTTGAGGCCGTGTGACCTCACAGTTAGGCGTCGTCTAGTTGTAAGAACCTATAGCGACCTTAGGATTGCTTGAGCCTTGTTTGCTTGTGTGCTTCTACCTGTACCAATCCGCCGTAGCATAAGGATTTCTTCCCTTCTCTCCTGAGTCATTCTTTCTCTCCTGTGTTCCCCCGTCTTCTCCTCTACGCACATTCTTTGTTAAAAAAGAAAAAAAGAAAAAAAGGTTTTGTTTTGTTTGTGTGCACCTTTGTGCATGTGTTCGTGGACACGAGATGAGAGGGGTCGTTTGACGAGGAGCTTTGTCAATCTGGCTTCGGTAATCGATTTCTCGACGCCTTCCTCCTCTCGTGTCGCACACTGTCCGGGTTCAATGGCTGCTAATTTCCGTGAGGAGGAGCAGTTGCTGGACCCACCTGTTCGACCTGTTCTTCCAGTTGTCGTTCCCATACCTCTCCGTAATCGATGCTACCCAAGCCGTACTGCTCTGCCCTCATGCATCGTATTGCCAGAGGCAAAATGGGAACCATTTTGAGGTTAAGCCTCAGTTTATTTCCATGCTCCCTCACTTCACTGGGAAAGATGACCCTTATATCTTTCTCAGGGAATTTGAGGAGGTTTGTGCTATGTTCAAGCTGCAACAACTTAGCATAGACTCCATCCATCTTAGGCTTGTCCCCTTTGCACTGAAGGATGACTCCAAGAAGTGGTTGTACAGCAACCAGGCGAATGCCTTTAGGACTTGGGATGAGTTTCAATCTGCATTCCTCAAGAAATACTTTCCAAATCATCAGACTCAAAAATTGAGGAACGAAATCAATTCGTTCTATCAACTTGAGATCGAGACATTTCATGCATATCTAGAGAGGTTCAAGGAGCTACTATCCTCATGCCCTCACCATGGCATTGAGTTGTGGCATCTTTGTCAGATTGTTTACGAGGGTCTTCACATCCCGTCCCGAACGCTCCTTGAGTCCATGTGTCAAGGAGAGTTCTTGGGAAAGGATGAAAGGGAGGCATGGGCTTTCCTAGAAGAACTTGCTGAGAAAACAATGCAATGGGAAAGTGTAAGGGAACCACCTGCATAATCCAGTATAGGAGCGAGGATCGCGAATGCAAACTCGACTAGATCGGGTACCGTATTTGCTATTGATACCACTACGGCCACCGAGGCACGCATGGCGGTCTTAATGCACCGTATGGATTCGATTGAGCTCCAAAACCAACAAAGTTCACCTCACATGTCCACATCTGGTCGAGTTCCCTGTCATTCATGTGGTAGGATAGGTCATGTAGAAAGCGAGTGTGCGTCCATTCCTCCTGAGATGGAGCATGTCAACGCCATCTATGACAGAGCTAGGAATGACCCATACTCATCATCTTATAATCCTGGATGGAGGAACCACCCCAATTTTTCATGGAACCAAAATAATGCCCCGGGTGGTCCTTCAAACTCCTCTCGACCACCTAACCAATCATACCAGCCTCCCAGGCATGCACAATCTTATCAGCCACCCCAAGCTCCAAGCACCAACCAACCAGGTTTCCCAAATTCTAACAACTTTGAAACCCGGTTTAATTCGCTTGAGAACTTGACTCGTGGACTTGAGAACTCTTCGAAAATTTTTATGTCATCCACAAGTCAAGTTCTTACTTCAAATCAGCAGACCATCAAATCTCTAGAGCTTCAGATGGGCCAATTGCCTCAGTCTGTACATGAAAGAGAGAGAGGGTCTTTTCCTAGCCAGCCTGAGGCTAACCCCCGCATGTACCAGCAACAACACATGCAAAATGAGAATGTGGTACCTCGGGGGAGGCAAGTGAACCATGTGGAGGAACATGTTCACCATGTCAATTCCATTGTGACCGTAAGGAATGGAAAATAGGTTGACAATCACATTTCCTTGCCACACCCACCACCATCTATGCAGCCCCTCAGTGGGAATGGTGATGAAGAAGAGGCTGAGGGTGAGGGTAATACATCAAGGCTTTCTTCTCAGGCACCGCAGAAAACCTACCTATCAAGAGCTCCCTATCCAAGTAGGTTAACCAAAAAGCAGACTGACACGATGGATAAAATATTAGAGGTGTTCAAGCAAGTGAAGGTTAACATCCCCTTGTTGGATGTCATCGAACAAATACCTCAATATGCCAAAGTGTTGAAGGATCTCTGCACAACCAAGAGGAAGACCGATGTTCCTAAGAAAGCATTCTTGGCTGCAAATGTAAGCTCAATTTTGTCCAATCCCGCCTAAACAAAATACAAGGACCCTGGGTGTCCTACTATTCAGTGTACGATAGGGGACACGAGCATGAGTAATGTTTTGCTTGATTTAGGATCAGCGGTCAACCTTCTCCCATTTTCTGTTTATCAACAGTTAAATTTGGAAGAATTGAAACCAACTAAGATCACCCTCCAATTGGTGGATAGATCCATTCGTATTCTAAAGGGGATTATCGAGGACGTGCTTATCAAAATTGGAGATTTTATATTTCCAGTCGATTTTGTTGTCCTCGATACCAATCCTGTTGCGAACACCCACTCTCAAATACCTTTGATTTTGGGTAGACCGTTTCTGGCAACGTCCAACGCCTTAATTAATTGTAGAAATGGTCTCATGAAGCTCTCATTCGGTAACATGAGTGTCGAGTTTCATGTATTCAACTCTGGTAGGCAACATGAGCCCATGGATCAACCTTTAAATCTAAATCTCATCTGCCAATTGGAGAAAGCACCACAAAATCAACAAACACCCCTAACACCAATGTAACCCATTGAGAATGTTTGTGGGCCCAGCGAAAACTCATTGCCTGTCTTTGCAATGCAACATAGTGAGCTGGAATCAAACATAAATGTCCAAAAGGAGTGTTCGTTGCATGATTCAGTTGAGAGTACTAGTGAGAGTGAGACACCTCATCATATGCCTATACCAGAAGGCGTCTCTACCTCATGTCCCATGGCCATTGAGCCATTTGAGCTTTATATTTACTCCAATAAGGACCCACCTATGACCGAGCGTATGTTTGATGATCAAAATGATGGTGGGAGGTCCTTGTTGGATGACTTGGGGAGAAGCCTCATTCTTAGTGATGCAGGTCTGCTGCATCCATCGAATGAGCTTGAGGAACTTATTCTGATGCACCCGCCTATTGGTTGGAGTGTTTTGTTCGATGAGCAACTAAACCCTAGTGAGGCAACACAACTTCATTCTTTGTTGCCCACACCCAACCAATATCATGAGGGGTTCGAGCCTTTCAGCTTTGACCTTTCACCCCTTATGACACCTCAGAGTACCAGTGAAGTTTGCCCATCTCAGCAAGTCTCTGGTCCTCATGGCTTGATGTTCTAATTTGATGTTCCTTGACCAAATGATTATGAGAATATCGTTGTTGCTGTATATATCATTTAAAAAAAAGAAAAAAAAGAGCGAATAATAAAAGACTCCATGAGCGAGCATTGATTGTTGTGGGCCCCAACCCTTGTTTACTTGGGCCCCATTTCTTCATGTATTTGTCTCCCTTCTTCAGTATCTCACAAGTTTTATGGGAATTCGGGTTTGTGTCCATCGCTATAACCATGAACTTCCTGTTGTATTTCATGTTGGTGAGATCTTCCCTTTTTCATGCAAAAATCCATGTAGTATCATGCTCACATTCATTGAGGACAATGCATGAAGTAGGTGTGGGGGGGTGCTTTACGTGTGTACATAGTCGAGTCTTTTCTTTTGATTTTTGTTCATTTTGTGTGCATTGTTAGGGTCATGTTAGTGTGCCGCATTTAACATTGATATATCTGCTTGCCATGATCCTTGGGTGACTTGTCTTCTTTTGCTTGCCTAGTACTTTAAAATTTTCACATTTCTTTCAAAATCTTCATGTGTTTGTGAAAGAAAATGTTTTTGTGGGTTTTGCGTGTGTTTAGCATGTGCAAAAACCGTTGAGAGGCAAAGTAAAAAGAAAGCTCCCAAAATTGTCTTGAACTTGATGCATTAGGAAATCTAGTTTACTAACTTTAGGTCTTATCGAGTCGTTAGGATGCGCCCTGGTTTTCCCTCGGGGGGCGTGTAATCATAGGGTTTCAGCACTCAAACATTTAAAGAAGTCCACCCTGAACCTAGTGAGTCAAATAATTCGTGTCTGTTAGTATAAGGAAGGTTGTCGTAGTCAAGGGCCCTTAATCTCTTTTTGTGAAACTTAAGTGTAGGGGTTTTGGTTCCCATGTAGATAAATAAATAAGTGGTGTTCTCTCTTCTCGCACGGCTCCTATCACTCGGGAAAGTAGGTCTGAGGGGACTTTGTGCCTGGTGCTTTCGAGTCATCTGACTTGGGATGCACCGACCGAACTCCAACGGGTGGTAGGGATCGCCCTATGTGGAGATTTGGGGGAAGGTGTGCGTGATAGTGTAAGTCCTCATAGGCAATGATGCACGAAACCTGACCCTGGGAGAATCAAACATCAACAAATAAACTGCTCCAAAGAAAAAGATAAAAAGAAAAAGAAAAAAGAAAAAGAGAGTCAAATAAGAACCAAAATGGACTTTACACATTGTATCACATTCAGAAGTTAAGGTTGCCCATGTCTTTCACTTAAGTCCTTAACTAACTTTCACAAATGGTTCATTAGGCTAGGTGTGTGGACTGATTACCCATATAGAGTCGACCCGTAGTATTACCGCGTCCCATGATCGACAAAAATGAGTCCAACGAGTCGTGTAGCTAGATTGATTAATGCATCTTGTTCGGATTTTGTGGGTATATCTGCTGAAAACCCTCAGGAGACAACACTCCTCCTCCTTGGCGACAAGGAGGTTTAACGGCTTGTTGCACGTGCTAAGTGCAACCGTGATTCCTACGAAAGTGAGTTAGGATTTCTTGTTTTTCGTATGCTTTCTCCTTTCTTTGTTTTGCTCGGGACTAGCAAAAGTTAGGTGTGGGGGTATTTGATTGACATCATTTCATGCTTATATTTGTATCTTATATCCATTATCTTTCACCTAAACAATGCTATGTTACGAGTTTTATGTTTAGTTTTCAAGAATAAATAGGTTTGAAGAGATGAAGCATAAAAGGACCCAAAAACAGGGAAAAATGACTGAATTGTGAGACCTAGGGACTAAGATGCAAGGGAGAAGGACCTGAACGTAAGACCGAAGGACCAAAGAGAAAAACAGAAAACTCGACACCATCTTGGGGAGTATTTTGACAATTAGATTCGGGTCGGAGCTCCAATAAACAAAGTAGATGCATCAAAGACCGACAAAGAAATCCAGAAATGCCCAGAATAAATTCCAGCCGGATCCAGACTATATAGACCGCCAATTGGCAGTCCAAGACCGTTAATTGGCGGCATGTTTTGGCCCAAATCCTCTCAGATTTTTGTGGGTCGCGTATTAATGTGTATTTAGTCGATTTCTGGTATTTGTTTAGTCCCACATCGGGGAATTGTTCCGGATTGCCTTTTTCTTTGGCTATAAATAGAACTCTTCACCTTCTTTTGTAATCACTCCATATTTTGGGTGACTATTCTTCCTACTAGAAGTGAGGCCTTGAAGCACACACTAAAGTAGGAGGATGCTACTTGAAATGTGAGTCATTTGTTAATAAAAGATTCTTCATTATGTTGTTTGTTTCTTGTTGTTTGTTTTACTTTGTTTAATTCATTTCATTAGTTTTAGTAGCTTAAATAATATGCTTTCGTTGCTTAGTTTAATAATTAGTGTAATGTGTAGTGAGTAGTTACATCCCCTTTGGGGGGTGGAATAGATGTTCATACATGCATTAGAGAATGGAATGAATGCTTTATTTACAATGTGTTGATAAAACATGAATGTATGCTTGCTTGTTTAGAATAGAATTTATAACTTGATGAGTTTTGTCAAAATGATTAGACACCTCTCATGCTTGTTTAGGTTCTGAAATAAACAACTTGCATATGTAAATGTTAATCAACTAAGTTGGCGAATAGATTGATAGGTTTTGCCATAACATTTAGACACTTCCTATGCATGATAACACCACCTTCATTTGTGCTTAAGAAATGTGTTCAACACCCACCTCTTTGCAAGTGTGCACTCACTCCACCCCATAAGGGTTTTCCACTTTTGTATTTCAGCACTCTTCTTTCATTCTTAGTTAAGTTTTAGTTAATCGTTTGTTGTTTTCTTTCACATTTCGTATTTCGTAGTGTAGCGTAGCGTAGAGTAGCATACTTAACTATCTTCTCCATTTTTCTCGCCACTTGATTTCGTGCAAACGAGAGGCTGCTCACCTCCACGAGGATGACCCGTATTTGCCACCGCTTCAACGCGGCCGTGCACTTGCGGTTTAATTAAAATGTTCAACAATTTGCATTCATCGTATTTATTATTTATTTACGATTTCTGTCGTAGATTGCTGGCATAAGGTACGTACTATCTTTCACTAATCATTTATTAGAAAGCACGCATTAGTTAGTAGGGCTTGCATTGGAACAAGAGTGAGGTGAGTGTTTGTTTGGTGTGTTGATTGTTAGATTAAGGTATGAAAAACACTTAGGGGGCAGTCACCTATAGGAGATGAGGTGGGGGATTTCATCACCCTTTCCTTGGCCCAAAAACCACTTAATAAAAGAGCCTTAATAACATCAATTAGACGTTGACCCCTAGGATTTTCGGACGCATTAAGGAGAGGAAACCGTTTAAGACCGTTATGGCCTGAATGTCGTTGCCCATCTAGTCTCCCTGAGATTTTAGGAACCTCTGGGTTCTTGATTTCCTACAGATTAGTGGTCATCGATGTTTAAGACCATTTCGGTCTGAACGTCGTTGCCCATCTAGTCTCCCTGAGATATTAGGGACCTCCGAGTTCTTGATTTTCTACAGACCAGTGGTCCTCGGTGGGACCTCGAAGTTAGGCATCGTCTATTACTAAGGACCTATAGTGGACTTTAGGCTTGTTTTGGCCTTGATTGCTTAGTTAGGTTTCTAATCTTCCTTATTCCCACGCTAGATTAAGGACTTCATCTCATCTCCTCTGAGACATTCTTTTCTCATCTTAATGTCTCCGAATCTTCTCATCTACGAACACATTCTTTTAAATTGAAATTTTATTTATTTTCTCCATTAATAACTATCACTTTTGCTAATGTTTAGATTGAAATGGATCGAGAGTGGATTGTTTCAAATAGATTGAGTGATGAGTATGAGAACGGAGTGAATATGTTCTTAGAGGTTGCCAAAAAACATTCCAAGAAAATGAAGGACAGCACATGGCGTATTGTCCATGCGATAAGTGTCATAGTATGTCAGTGCTGACTTTTCGGAAAATGAAAGATCATTTGTTTGAGAAAGGTTTTGACCCAACTTATAGACGGTGGATATGGCACGGCGAAAATGAATCATTTAGTAGTTCCAAGAATGATGGAGAACACGTTAGTGTGGAAGATCACTTAGAGGAAATGGTTCAGGATATGGCTGAAAAGTTTTCGTCCGACCCTGATTTACTTGGTAATTTGTTGAGTGACAATGAGAAGCCGTTGTATAAGAATTGTACCCAATTCACTAGATTATCAGCGGTATTGAAGTTGTACAATTTAAAAGTTGGAAATGGTTGGTATGATGTGAGTTTCACATCAATGTTGAAGTTATTGAAAGAGATGCTTCCAGATGATAATGAGTTGTCAGATAGAACTTATGATGCTAAGAAAGTGTTGTGTCCTATGGGAATGGAATAGAAGATACACGTATGCCCGAACGATTGTATATTGTATAGGGGTGAGTTTGAAAACTTACAATCTTGTCCCAGGTGTAATGTTTCAAGATACAAAATGAAACGTAGTGGACCAAACCACAATGAAGAGGCTGATGAGATGAAAATCAAAGGACCTCCTGCTAAGATTTTGTGGCATCTTCCTATAATACCAAGACTTAAACGTTTGTTTGTGGGTAAGGAGGATTTCAAGAACATGCCATGGCATGCTGATCATGAGAAACCAAATGATCAGTTGCTACGTCACCCTGCAGATTCACCTCAGTGGAAAAAAATAGATTTCGACTTTCCTGTGTTTGATGAAGAATCCAGGAATGTACGACTTGGACTCTGTACTGACGGAATGAATCTTTACGGTAGCTTGAGTAGCATTCACAGTTCTTGGCTTCTTTTGCTTGTAATTTACAATCTGCCCCCGTGGTTATGCATGAAACACAAATATATCATGTTGTCCTTAATGATTTCTGGTCCGAAACAACCTGGAAACGACATCAATGTGTATTAAAGACCTTTAATTGATGACCTAAAGAGATTGTAAGATGACAGAGAGTCAGTTTTTGATTCTTATCGTCAGGAGTCGTTCGTAATGCGAGCAATGATATTTTGCACGATTAATGACTTTCCAGCTTATGGTAATCTGTCTGGATATTCAAGAAAGATAGTCATGGTAAAAGTAATTCGTGGATTTTTATTAGTATTATTGAATGAAATTTTAACTTGTGCTACTCAGAGCAATTAAAGTTTACAGAGCTTTTGGTGGCAGGAGAACAACCACAAAAGCAGGAATAACATGACATGGAATGAGAGTACGTTCTCTCCCATTTTTGTTAATTAAGTTAGGAACATATATTTAGCGAATTTCTATGTTTGTAGTACCGGAAGCAGGATGGAAATATGGAATGTGGTTACTACGTGATGAGATACATGAAGGAAATCCTCGAATTGGCAACTCAAGACGTATGCCTATCCGAAGTAATGTAGATCGTTATTCAATTGTATAGTTGTAGTTTCAATATTTAGTTATTAACTTTCAACACATTTGTATTTTTTTGATAGGCCTTCCCAAAAAATAGTGATCCCTTTTCGCAACAGGAGCTCCATGAAACTCGCGACCGATGAGCTCGCTATTTTATCAGAAACATGTTGATGAACTAAGAGGTTCTCCTGTCACTAGCATTTTTTGTAATTTAGTTAACAAATGCACTTGTATTACAGAGCTACAATTTATCCCTTAATATAATCGCCTCAATTTTAGAATGAATGCCAATTGTTTATGAATTAATTGCAAGTGTGTTGAATGTCAATTGTGTATGCTTGTATGTTTGTGTTTGTGCATGTATGGTTGTGTATGTTTGTGTTTGTGCATGTATGCTTGTGTGTTTGTGTTTGTATGTACATGTGGATGAAAGTGTGAGCATCTGTGAACGAATTTGGTGCAGGTTGTATGTACATGAATACGATGACTAAATACAAGTTTGCAGGATGCTATATATATTTTTTGTCCAGGTTTAGGAATACACGTCGGATGTTTGTATTAGCCGACATTTATTTCTTTGAAGAAAGGACTAGACGTCAGCTGTATGTAGAAGCCGATGTCTATTCTTTAGGAATATACGTCAGCTATTATTTCACCGATGTCTATACCTAAAGAATAGACGTCGATCGTAAAGAAACACTGACGTCTATTCTTTAAGTATAGACGTCGGCTTCTATATACAACCGACGCATATTCCTTAGGAATAGACATCGGCTTTTTGACGTCCGACGTCTATGTATAGACGATGCACACAAAGACATCAGATCTGGGAGTGCTTATATCCGACGTATATACCCCGTACATCCGACGTATATTCCCTTTTCTGTAGTAGTGTGAATGGCCAATGTGAAAATTAAGAAACTCCACACCATCATGAGGAGTATTTTGACAATTAGATTCGGGCCGACACTCCAATAACCGTACCAAGTGCACCCTATGTGAAGAATTGAAGAACTAAAGAACATATTCGAAAATGGGTCGGATCTGGAAGAAAATGAACACTAATTGGCGGTCCGTTTGTCTCCAAAGCCGACCCAGTTTCTCCCGCACGTGGGTTATGGTTTATGTGTATTCTGGAAAGGTTTCATTAGTCCCATACCGGGGGATTGTCCCTGGTAACCTTTTTTCATGCCTATAAATAGAACTCTTCCTTCTCATTTGTATTGACCCCATTGCTTGGTGGCATTCTCTCTACTTGGAGTAATGCCTTGGAGCAAAAGGTCAAGGTGGAGAACAATGTCACTTGTAATGTGAGTCATGTAAATAAAATAATTCTTCATACTTTTGTTAGTTTATATTGTCTTTATTTTGATGCTTGCATGTTTAGTTTGTTTGTTTTCTTTATCATAGTATAATTAGAATATCTTCCTTTCTTTATATGGTTGTTAGATTAATGATTAGTGAGTAGTTCCATCCCACTTTAGGGGTGGAGATGATGTTCATACATGCATTAAAGAATGGAAATGAATGCTTGATTTTGAAATGTGTTGATTAATATGAAGTATACTTGCTTGATTAGAGTAGAACACTTCACTTGATGGGTTTTGCCACAACTATTAGACACCTCTCATGCTTGTTTAGGTTCTGAAATAACCAACTTGTGTATGTGAATGTTAATCAAATAGGTTAGTGATTCGATTGATAGGTTTTGTCATAACCTTTAGATACTTCCTACACATGAAAACACTACCTACATTTGTGCCTATTGAATGCAATCTTCACCATCTTAATACATGTGTGCACTCACTCCACCCCTTAGGGGTTTTCCATCTATTATTCCCAACTTACTTATCTCGTTTCTTAATGTAGTGTTAGTCCATCATTTGTTGTTTTCTTTTGCATGTGTTACTTACTAGTCTAGTGTAGTGCAGCTTAGCATAATCATGTGAAAACACTAGTCTAGTGTAGTGGAGAAGGGCCCCGAAGTTTGCTGGAATCCAGCTGCAGCCGCCTCCCATGCTTGCTAGCTAGTCACCTGTTGCACTTGCACTTCTTGCTTGTTTGACCGGTTGGACTTGTTGGAGATCTCAACACCAAAACGTGGGAGGAGGTGAGGGAACTTATAAAGACAGATAGGGTTGGGTGGTTTGGTCTCCAAGTACACAAGGCAATCCACAAGAAAGCAATTTAACCAATGCAAATATGATCTATCACTATCAGAAAGCAATTCTAAAAGATAAGAAATTGCCGACAACGTTTGGGCAAGATGCCCCACTGGAGAGTCTTCAGATTCTGTACACTTTAGGGACTGACCTGCTCTGATACCAAGTTGTAATGTCCCTGATCTTTCGGGTACACACACTATGAAAGGAACACAAGTGTCGAGATCAGAGACTTCCACGATGACCAAAGGAGTTACGAAAGAAAGACAATACCGACTAACTCGACAATACATAACAGACATACATGGACAGACAATTAGGAAATAAAACTGAAACAAATGATTATCCATGTATACATAAAGATCCAATTAGAATACATCGAGTTTCAAAGGAAATACAATAACATAAAGCGGATACAAACGATAACTGAAGACTTTGGTCGACATGTCCCCCGTGTACATAATCTTCCACACTCGTCCAGTCTGCCCTGTGGGAACCAAAGTACCTGCAAGCACTGCATTAACAAATGCGTGAATTGTCAATTAATAGTACCCAGTATGCCCTAGCAAAACAAAACAGAACTATGCCTGAAGTCAAACTAAGACAAACATCAAAACATAATAGAATAGCATCAATGCAACAGAAGGCTACGACTCCATAAGCTGTGCCAATCGGGCGCACCTGACACATTCCTCGCAAGGGACCAAAACACCAGCCCCGCTGGTCAGAAGCGGTCACTCAACAATGACCCACCGCTCGACACAAAGGGTGCACTGGATAAATGACCCAATTTACGGAAATAAACCTACATGGTGTCATCGTGAACTTGGCAACATCTACCCTAAGATAGAATGGCAGCGCGCCTGCCCAGGACTTATCTTACACCTGGCCTCCCACTGTGAAGGTCTTATGTGAATGGCCTATGAAGCTAGAGGACCTACTCGTGGCCCATCGGCCCAGAAAACAGAACGTGCCCAGAATTATTAATCAGATTAAGTGCAATGCAAGCTACTTAAGCATCTAAGATCTAATGTAGCTACATATACGGAACGAGCTCAAGGAAGAGTATCTGGATACCTTCCTAACAACCTCAAACAAATCAGAATTAGAACATTACAATCAGGAATCAAACGAAACTCACAACAGCAAGCAATCATAACCGGATCGGCAAATCAAGATAACAACTAATCGAGTCATCTACGGGTCATGATAAGGATGTTATAAGGTCTGAAATCCTATGCATCATACATATCCACAACAACATACTTCATATCAGAAACATACACACAAAATAAGTAATGGAACATGCACCATAGAAGGAGGTATCATAAACCAACATCACAAGCTATCGATATCATGCATCATGGATTTCAGAACATGTGTATATGATAGGAACTTAGTATTCCAAACTAGATCAGAGATTATATGAATAAAATCATGAGACAATGCATGAACATATGGTCTGAAATAAGCATATAATTTATAGGAGAACATCTAGATATAATCACTAAGCAATGCTAGCACTTATGATATAAAATCGGCAAACCCATTATGGAATATGATCTGAACATAGACCTCAACTAACGCATGATTATGTGACTTATGGTCAGCAATAATTCATGGAATTTTATCTGAATGAAACCAAGAAGTGATGCAAGTATACGTAACCTAATAATCAGCAAACAAGTCATGAGATATTGTCTGAATATAGCTACCAATTAATGCGTGGATATGCATGCAATCTACATCAACCACTATGTCATGGAAGTTTATCTGACAATAGTCACTAAATAATGCATTAATGTATGTCTTATAACAAGCAATATATCATGGGAGAATCATCTGATCATGGACACAAAATTATGCAAGACATATGATCAAGAATCAGAACGAAACATGCAATACTCTTTGGACAAAATAGCTGGACGGCGTATACATATAAGATCTGAAATCTGAGGTGATTCACGAGACTATCAACATAACAAGTCATAAAATCATATTAGGAAGAGAACTCTCAAAACAGTAATACATCCAAGAGAATCACTAAGCTACAGCAAATTAAACATGATAACAGACCACCAAATGTCTCAAGATCAATCTACACGAGTAGGGTTGCACCTCACGCAAGATACATGCAACAACCCTACCCAACTTACTCCCCACAGTCCAGCCTCCTCCCTACTAATTTCTCCATCAAACCACCAAGGAAACATGGAGTAGGGGACGTGCTAGGGGGAAAGATGCACGGGAAGCCACTGAAGATCCGAATTGCACCACAACCCACCCAATCGGTAGAACTCTAGTTGTGCAAACCCTAACCCAAATGACCAACCAGCCACTTGTGTTGTGCAGAACTCCGCCCAACACCCACCACCACATCCTATTCTAACGGCTAGAGGCATACCTGAAATGCAAGAGGACGCCTGAGCTTGACGGTGATCAACCAAGGTCCTTCTAGCTGCCCACGAGTTGCACTAGTTGCTTCTAGCAAAAGCCACCGGAGAACAGCCAGCAGCAAGCCGGAGATTGAGGTGGTGGAGGTGGACAGAAGGTGGAGTGCATGAGGAAGAGATGGAGGAAGGAGAGGGGACGGCTGGGCTGGTTTGTGCTTTTGTTTCAAGGAAATAAACACAAAAGGAAGACTTTGATTGCAAATAAAAGGCAAATAATAGCATACCAAAACACACCCCATTCAAATTATATGCAATCTCAAGAATCTCCTCAAGATGACATGGCATCCACGTCATCCAACTCCAACACATCAGCCCTACATGCCTAAACCAACTCCAACCCAACTCCTACACTCGATTTGCACCCGATCGACCCGATTAAGTCAATAGATTACAAAACTTCCCGACGGGTCGCACCCGCCTACGAGTCAATTTAACTAGCCCAAAGAGGAAACTTTTCCCCAGAAGGAAACTTTCCCGAAACACAACCAAAATCACACGAAGCATACAACAACATAAAGATGATCCATAATCAAGCATCAGGATAAATAAGACATAATAATGTCACAGGCGAGTCTTGCACTTACCTTTTGTTAGTCCCGAGCAAAACAAAGAAAGAGAAAAATGAAAGAAAGGAAAACATGATCCTAACTCACTTTTGTAGGAATCCCGGTTGCACTTAGTACGCACAACAAGCCGTTAAACCTCCTTGTCGCCAAGGAGGAGGAGTGGTGTCTCCTGAGGGTTTTCAGCGGATATACCCACAAAATCCGAACATTGATGCATTATTCAACCTAGCAAGACGACTCGTTGGACCTACTTTTGTTGATCATTGGATACGGTAATCATACCGGCCGACTCTCTATATGTATCCAGTCCACACACCTAGACTAATGAATCATTCGGGCAAGTTAGTGAAGGACTTAATTGAAAGACATGGGGAACCTAAACATCCTCAAATGATACAAAGTGCAAAGTCCATTAATGTTTTTATTTGTATTTTTCTTTTTTTTCTCTCTTTCTTCATTTTTTAGTTGGTGTTTTATTTTCTCAGGATTAGGTTCATGCATCATTGCCCCTACACCAAGTTTTTGCTAGTCTTGAGCTTTACTAGTCCCGAGCAAAAGAAAGAAAGAGAAAAAAGAAAGAAAGGAAAAATATACGAAAATAGGGAAATCATAACTCTTTCGTAGGAATCATGGTTGCACTTAGCACATGCAACAAGCCGTTAAACCTCCTTATTGTGAAAGAGGAGTGTTGTCTCCTGAGGGTTTTCAGGGGATATACCCACAAAATCCGAACAATGATGCATTAGTCAACCTAGCAACTCAACTCGTTGGACTCATTTGTCGATCATTGGATGTGGTAATACTACGGGCCGACTCTATATATGTATTAAGTCTACACACCTAGCCTAATGAATCATTCGTGCAAGTTAATTAATGACTTAAGTGAAAGACATTGGAGACTTTAACTTCTTAAAGTAATACAAAGTGCAAAGTGCAAAGTCCATTAATGTTCTTATTTGTATTTTTTTCTCTCTTTCTTCATTTTTTTAATTGGTGTTTTATTCTCTCATGGTCAGGTTTCATGCGTCATTGCCTATGAGGACATACACTATAAGGCATACCTTCCCCCAAATCTTCACATAGGGTGATCCCTACCACCCGTGTAACGGGAGTTCGGTCAGTTCATCCCAAGTCAGATGACTCGAAAGCACCAGGTACTAAGTGTAGGATCGTGAGGGTCAACAATACTAATCACTTTTACCCTAATTAACACTTCAGGCTTTCACCGAAGTCCTTGCTTCTTTTACAGATGAGATCTTGAGTGGAACACTCTCTAACTTGAGCACACTTAGCTTGTAATGTGGAATTGATGCTAATGTGTGGAAGTGTAAGCTTGGAGTGTTGGCTTGGGAAATTTGAGCTTGGGAGTTTCTCTCTAATGTATTGGACAAGTAGTAGTGGGAGATTTGTTTTTTAAAATGTGTTTTTCAACTCTTTATATAGGCATTAGAGAGAATAGATTCATTCGGGTTGATTCGGTAAGTGTTGGTGTAGGATACACAAAACAGAAACTCGCAGGACCCAATTCTGAGGTTATTCGGTCGACCGGATCGGGATGAACGGTCGACCGTTAAGCAGTTTTGAAGACAGTTCGGTCGACCGGTTAGGTAAAGGTCAACCACCCAACGCTAAGACTCTGGTACACTTAAGTGATCGGTCGAACACCGAATAGGGTTCGGTCGACCGATTTGCACCAGGCACTATGGGGTTGACAAACAATGATCTATTCGGTCGACTGAGCCAAGGTCTAGCGGTCGACCAACTTCCTCCAGGAGATTTGGGTTTGTCAAGAGACGAGCTTTCGGTCAACCGAACAAGGTCCTCGGTCGACCGATACATGAAAAAGTATATGGGGTATTTATGGTTTAATACGAATACGACCGTTGGGTATATACGACAAAACTAACGGTCAGAAAAATAAGTTCACACGGTCGACCGAAAGTGTACACGGTCGACGAAAACTGGGCAGTGAAAACACAAACAGGATAATTGATTCTCCGGTCGACCGAAAGTGGGCAGGCAGTTTGGGTTCAGGTTTAGTGTTTTCCGGTCGAAGTTTGAGTGATCTATTGAAGTCCAAATTATGTGAAATTTCGTGTGACTTCTATAAGGAACCTAATGTGTGTTTAAGTTGATTTTAGCTCAAGTATGCTCAATTTACACAAGTTCCTAAGACTCAAAGAAAATACAAAATACATGTCTTCAAAAGAGCTTGATTACATGTCTTGACTTGATTTTCCTTTCTTCCTTGCGTCTTGATAACCTGTAGAGGTTAACACAAAGCAATATATATGCAATGCAATATGTGCTACTCTACATGATTATACTTAAGATTAGGTTGATTAAATCTTCAAAACACAGATTAAGGCCAAAAAGCCAACACTCAGTCCTCTCGGACCTAATTTCCTAAGTGATAGGAGCTGTTTGAGAAGAGAGAACACCTTACTCATTTATTTCTTATCTACACATTAACCAAAACCCCTACACTTAAGGTTTCACAACATGAGTTTAATGGTCCCAGACTACGACAAACTTCATTATACTAACATACACATGACTTGGAATGTGCTTACGCTCCTAGTGATATTGAGCATGCAAATGCGATGTAATAATAGAGGCCCCGTAACGACTCGAACAATCACTCCTACAACCTGGGATGGCGAAACCACCATAACTTCTCTTTGGGGCCTAGTGGAGGCCACTGTCAGATCTCGCACACTCAACCTCAACCTCCACATTATCACCCCCCATGCCCATCGATGACCTACCAACCCCCACATCAAAGGTCTCAGCCTCATACTCACCAACCTACTTAGGCCTTCCCATCGAGTTATTCTAGTCAGACTCTACCCCAACGGGTTGACCCTAAGGATCCCTCTCCTGATCAATCCCTTCAATCGTTCATGCAGAGCATGCAAAGTTTGTCATCAGCTCAATGAACGTGATAATGGACAATTTCTAAGTCAACCCGAGGTGAATCCCCGTGGTACCCATTCTCAAGGAAGGCTACCAGTGCCTCATGCTACCTCTGAACCGACCCATCATGTTAATGTGATTCATACTATGAGGTCTGATAAGGAGGTGGACAACCAAATAGGGTTGTCTTCCTTGCAATCACCATCTCTTGGTGTCACCAGACCTGCGGTGATACCCACATCTATGAGGGAGCTGGATTTGAGGTTCCCTCCACGAATACTTCCAGGAAGGAGTTTGATCTTGAGGTTCCTTCTACATTTATTATGACAATGGGGTCGAACCCTGAGATCCTCTTGTCTCATCTTGTGTCGAAGGAATCAGATTCCTATGTCCCCACTCATGTTTCTATGGACCAAAATTCTGAGGTTCCTTCGAAAGACCCTTATGTCCTGAAAATGCCATTCCCTGAGTGCCATAAAAATAAAAAATTAGAATGACATGAAAATACGCTTGAGATCTTTCAGCAAGTTAAGGTGAACATCCCTTTGTTGGAGGTGATTCAGCAAATGACACATTTGCTAAGGTTCTCAAGGACTTATGCACCAAGAAGAGAAAAACCCATGTTCCCAAGAAAGCTTTTCTTGCGGCAAACGCGAGTTCATTGTTGGCACAACCCACACAAGTCAAATACAAGGACCCTGGGTGTCCTACTTTTTCTTGTTTGATTGGTGATATGTCAATACATCGACTTTTATTGGGCCTAGGTGCATCTGTCAATCTTTTGCCGTATTCTGTCTATGTACACCTTGGTCTTGGAGACTTCAAACAAGCAAAAATAACTTTTCAGCTGGCTGATAAGTCAATCAAAGTGTGTGAGTTCATTTATTTAGTCGATTTCTTTGTTTTGGATACCGAAGTTGTGGCAAACCCACTTGGAAAAATTCATGTTATTTTGGGGCGACCATTTCTAGAAACTTTCAATGCCTTGATCAATTGTCATAATGGTCTAATGTGCTTGACATATGGTAGTCAATGCGCTGATTTCCTCATTTTCGACATCGAGAAGCAGCTAAGTGACTTCGATGACCCTGTTGAGGTCAATCTTATCCAGGGCATAGATGAGAACGAAGTTGAAGGCACCTTCAAGTATTTCAGAGAGTTGTTCGATGAAGACCCTGATGGTGGTGAAGATGTTTCGATTGGGCTAGCACAAGAAGGTGCCTTATCTTGTGATCATGTGGCCTTTGAGCCACATCCTTTCGATCATGTGGCCCTTGAGCCACAAGATACCATTTTTGTGGCCTCTAAGCCACCTGCTCTTCACTATGTTTCTGTTGAGGACCCCATGTGGGTTAAGAATCAGCTACCTCATACCTTACATTTCAAACGACCAGACAAAGATTCACCTATCATTCATGCCTCCTATCTTGCTCATTCTCAAGAGGCATCAAATGACCACAATGCTTATAAGATTGTCAAGTGGCCAAGAAATTCTTTTTTTGGACTTCGTCATCTGGATAATAAGTCCAGGGTGTAACCTTGTGTGGATGAAATGATCCTGGTGCACCCAAATGTCGGTTGGAGGGTATATATTGGTGACCCTCAGCTGTGTCACAGAATGGAAACATATTTGTTTCCATTTCCTTTCACAGACCCTGGTTTTGAGAGGCATGAATCACCATCCTTGGTTATTAACCTCTCAACAATCCTTCTATTTATTATGTTGCAAGCCCATGTAGTTGCATTTCTGGCTCGAGGGATGGCGGGTTCCCATTTGATGTCCCTTGACAAATGAAGATGGGAGCCCATTTTTGTACATAGTTGTATTTGAAGAAAACAAATAAAAAAAAGACGGAAAGTAAGAAAAACTCCACAAGTGAGCACTGATTGTTGTCAGCTCCAACCCATGTGTATATGGACCATATTTCTTTCACATATTTGTCTCCCTTCTTCAGTATCTCATAGGTTTTGAGGGAAATTTCGGTTTGTGCCCATCAACATGACCTTGAAATTTTCCTTGTGCTTTACGTTGGTGAGATCTTTCCTTTTTCATGCATATATCCATGTAGTATCATGCTTACATTCATTGAGGACAATGCATGGAATAAGTATGGGGGTATTTTACGTGTGTACAAAGTCGAGTCTTTCTCCTTTTGTTTTGTTTTCTTTTGTTTGTGTTGTTAGGGCCATGTTAGTGTGCTGCATTTAATATCGATATATCTTCTTGTCATCATTCCTTGGGTGACTTGCCTTCTTTTGCTTGTTGATTGACATCATATCATGCATATACTCATCTCTTATATCCTCTATTTTGACACTAAGCAATGCTACATAATGAGTTTTATGTTTCAGTTTCAGAAATAAACAGGTTTGAGAATATGAGACACAAAAAGGACCTGAACGCAAGAAAAATGACTGAATTGTGAGACGTATGGACTGATATGCAAGAGGGAATGACCCGGATGTAAACCAAATGGACCAATAAGAAAATCAACAAACTCCATATCATCATGCGGAGTATTTTGGCAATTAGATTCGGGTCCAGACTCCACAAACCAATCCAAGTGCACCCACGTGAATAATTAAAGCACTAAAGCATATATCCGAAATTGAAGCAGATCCGAGAAAAAGTGACTGCCAATTGGCAGTCCCTTTTGATCCGAATATGATCTGGTTTCTTGTGGTTGTTTATTATGTTGTTTGTATCAATTTGTAGGAGTTTCATTAGTACCACATCAGGGGATTGTCCCCAGTTGCCTTTTTCATAACTATAAATAGAACTTTTCCTCCTCCTTTGTATTGACCCCATTGCTTGGTGGCATTCTCTCTACTTGGAGTGAGCCTTGGAGCAAAACTCAAGGTGGAGAAGAATGCTACTTGTAATGTGAGTCATGTAAATAAAATAATTCTTCATAGTTTGTTTTAATGTTGTCTTTGTTTTAATGCTTGCATATTTAGCTTGTTTTGTTTGTCTTAATCTTAGTAGAGTAATTAGCATCTCTCCCTTTCCTATCTTAATTAGCTTAATTTTGTTTTGTCTTCTTTTAAAGGGTAGTGAGTAGTTTCATCACTCTTTGGGGGTGGAGTTAATATTTATACATGTCATGAAAAATGGAATGAATGCTATATGTTGTTTTGATGAATGTGAGTATGCTTGTTTGAATTAAAAAGAACACTTAACTTGATGGTTTCTACCATATTCATTAGGTACATCCCATGCTTGTTTATGTTCTTAATAACAAACTTATTTATGCTCATATTAGTCAACTAGGTTAGTGATTTGGATGATAGGTCTTGCCAACCATTAGGTACTTCATATGCATAGCAACACAACCTACACTTGTGCTCTAATGAATGCATTCCTCACCACTTTATTTCTTGTGTACACACGCTCCACCGTTAGGGGTTTCTCTTCCTGAATTCCAGCTTATTTTTCATGTTACTTAGTCTAGTTTCATTTTTTCACGCACTTTCATCTTTCCTTGTTTGTTGCTTACTCATGTAGTGTAGTTTAGTTTAGTGTAATCACTTCTTCTTCCCCTCTTTTCTCACTTACCTTCGAAAGAACCAGAGTCGACACACCTCCCTGTGGATTGGCCCGTACTTGTAACTGCTTCATCGCGGTCGTGCACTTGCGGTATTTAAAACGAACACATCAAGTTTTTGGCGGTGTTGCCGAGGAGGTGCTCTGTCAGACTCTGGTTTGGATGATTCAAGTGGGTTTAATCTTTTGTTTTTAGTTTTTATTTATTTCAGGGACATCTCAGCATCAAGGGGAGGCACCAGGAGAAATTCAGAGAAGAGGGAAGCTATTTGGACCGCCAATCAGTGGTCTGGGACATTCAACTGGCGGCCTGGTGAGCTTCGTTTGCTCCAAAATTTCTTCAAGTTGTTGTTTATTTCAATCTAGTTGTCTGGGAGCTCGATGTGGCATGTTGTTACCTCTAGTTTACTCCCAGATCAATCAATTCCCCTTTTTCAGACAACTTGGACCATAAAACTCAAAGCAAAATATTAGACTAATTGCCATCTAGGTCATGCATCACTTGTAGACCTCGCATGCACATTGTCTTTCATTTGCTTTAAATTCTTGTTGTCCATTGCTGGCGTGACGTACGTGCACCCGTTCTCTCATTCATGCATGGTTAGAGCATGCATTAGTTAGTAAGGTGCATTGTAACAAAAGTGAGGTGAGTGCTTGTTTGGTGAGTTGCTTGCTAGCCTAAGATTTCAAAACATCTTTAAGGGGCATTACCTATAATATTAAACATCTTTAAGATTTCAAAACACCCCTCCCTTAGCCTCACAAAACACACTCAAGTGAATCCTTAATTTAAAATCAAGTAGACATTGGCTAATAGGACTCGCGCGCATTAGGAGAGTGATCTGGTCACAACCGTCATAGCCTGATTGGCGTCGCCCACATTGTCGATAGCAAGAGGGACAAGATCTCCGGATCTTGGCTCACTCGCTAGGCTTTGTGGTCTTCGTCGTAGGGAGGTGAGGCGTGTTAAGGCCGCGTGATCTTGAAGTTAGGCATTGTCTAGCTTAAGGACACATAGCCAACCTAAGCTTGTTTGAGCCGTGTTTGCTAGACTAGGCCTCTACCCTCACCCTATACCCACACTAGTTTTAGGGATTCTTCCCTTCTCCTCTAAGTCATCATCTTCTAACCTTCCTTCCTCTACATTCTAGTCTCCTCCCCTTTACACTCTCTGTTAGCGTTTAGGGTCGAGTCGAGCACTTTTTGCGAGCTTGGCCTTGTGGTGGTGAGAGTGGTTGACTCAAGAGTTCTTTGTCAAGATTGAGGGTTACATGGACGACCATCCATATCATTGTTGGGACCAGGACAATTCTCCTTGGTACCCGGACCCATGCATCCTGGGGTGCCTCAGACAAACACCATGTATGGTTGTGACAATCTTGATTGTGTGACCGAGCATTCTTCAAATTGGGATAATATGAGAGAGACGCCGACTGCTAGACCATCATCTAGTTATGTCAGATCATATGTTGGTCAACAAATTGAGACATTACAAGACCCTTTGGCCTCTTTCATGCATGTGGTTGACGACATGAGTGCACCGATGGCTCCAATAGTCCAATTGTGTGATTGTTGTGGGTTTAGTTGTCACATTATCGGGGAATGTCCTTATGTTCCCCCAGAGCCTGAGTATGAGCATACATTTTCCAAAATGCTCAATGTGACCTTTACGCATCCACGTACAACCCAAGAGAGATGGATTCTTGGTGAGACAATATTGATTCAAATTTTTATACATCATTCCCACCCCCATTATTCTCCTCCCGAATACCCATATCCCAACTAGCCACCACCCATGACCAATCATTGGACTCATTCTCAGCCCATAAACACCCAACCCATTAATTTCCAAAATTCGGAATTAAACCTCACTGTTGACCCAGACTTGATTCTTTAGAACAAACTCTCCAAACGTTCATGGAAACTACTCAAAATTTATTGAAGTCCAACTTGAATTCCTTGCAAACTATGACAATGCAAGTGAGTCAAATGACACAACAATTACGTGAACGTGAGGAGGGTGCCCTTTCTTGTCAACATGAGGATTTATATTTTGATATTGAACCACCACCACATCCACAAATTCAAAGCATAATCTTCCAGAGTCAAACTCCTAGTCAATCTGAGGGACTTGGGATTTCAATTCACGATCACATGATGGGGGATTCGATCCAAATTGAGAATAACATGGACCAACTTCATTATGAGTTGCCACATGATTGTGCCTTATCTTTTTGTCTCGTGGCCCTTGAGTCACATGATCTTATTGTTGTGCCTCTTAAGGACTCTCCTGTGGTTGAGCAAGAGCTCCCTAGTACCCTTAATTTCATACGACCTGATGAGAGTTTGTCTCTCACTATTGTTCCTGTTCATCTTGGAAATGATGGGACATCAAACAACTACATTGCCAATGAGAGTATTGGGAGTTCCTTAGCGGATACTTTGAGTAAGAGACCCACTTTCTGTTCTTTTGGTGAGTCGAACATGCATAACGAGGTTCTTGACCTCGTTCCAACCCACCAACATGTTGGTTAGAGAGTTTGGATTGACGATCATAACTTTAGTACCACAATGGGAGAAACTCTTCTTCTGTTGCACAATTTATCCCAAACTCTTGAGAGGTTCGAGCTCTTTCAGTTTGATGCTTTGAATCAAGTAGTCATTACTAATATGGTGTGTAAATGGATTGATAAATCATGCCAAATCTTTAGACACTTTATATGTATGAAGACACAAACATGACACACATACACATGCTTACATGCGTCATTCATCACTTCTCACACCTCATATGTGTTCACACTCCACCCCTTAGGGGTTCAACCACATTTCTTTCCACAATGTTTGCTGCATTTCTTTATTGTTCATTCGCATCGTAATCTAGTTTGTTTTGCATTCTAGTGTCGTTGTCTTTTTACTAGTAGCATAATAATCTCTGCTTCCACCGTTATTTCCTACTTGATTTTCGAAGAATCAGAGCTAACACACCTCCCGGTGGATCGACCCATACTTGCCCCGTCTTCACTGACGGTCGTGCACTTGCGGTTAAACTTAATATCAATCAAAAGGTGTCTGATTCAAAGGATCAAACTGGAAGAGCACGGACCTCTCAAGAGTTTGGGAAATATTGCGCAAAGGAAGAAGAGTTTCCCCCATGTGACTCACTTGAATTTTCATAGTTTGGAAGGAATTCAAGTTGGACTTTAACAAATTTTGAGTGGTTTCCATGAACGTTTGGAGAGTTTGTTCTAAAGAATCAAGTCTGGGTCAACAGTGAGGTTCATGTCCGAATTTGGGAAATTGTGGGGTTGGGTGTTGATAGGCTGAGTCCATGTGGTTATAGGTGGTGGTTTGTAGGGATGTGGGTATTCAGGAGGAGAATAATGGAGTGGGTATGATGTATAATAATTTGAATCAATGTTGTCTCCATGTGAATCCTTTCCTCTTGGGTTGTACGTGGATGCGTAAAGGTCACATTGAGCATTTTGGGAAAAGATATGCTCTTACTCAGGCTCTGGGGGAACATAAGGACATTCCCCGACAACGTTACCACTCAACCCACAACAGTCACACGGTACGGCTACTGGAGCAACTGGTGCACTCATATCCTCCACCGCACAAATGAAAAAGGCCAAACTTTCTTGTAATGTCCTAGTTTGTTGACTAACATATGATCTGACACAACTAGATGGTGGTCTAGCAGTTGGTGCCTCTCTCATATTACCCCAATCTGAAGACTGCTCAGCCACACAATTAAGATTGTCCTAACCTTGTGGGGTGTTAGTCTGAGGCACCCCAGGATGCGTGCGTCTAGAATACTAAAGAGAATACTCTTGGTCGTAACAATGAAATGGATGGTCACCCATCTAACCATCCATCTTGACATAGTACTCTGGACTCAACCATTCACACCACGACGAGGCCAAACTCGCAAAACGTGATCGACTCGACCCTAAAATGCTTATAGACAGTGTAAAGGGGAGGAGACTAGAACGTAGAAGTAGGTGAGAAGAAGATAACTCAGAGGAGAAGGGAAGAATCCCTATAGCTAGCCTGGGTAGTGGGTGATGGAGAAGCTTAATCTAGCAAACACGGCTCAAACATGCTCAATACGAGCTTGGTGGTCGCTCGATAGTGACCGATCCTATGTGACTTAACGTACCTTGTTAAGGTTGAATGTTTTAAGTGTTTTGCTCAAAAGGCTCGATACGATCGAACTCAACATGATTTGTCCTACAAGCACTAGTGCATAATAGGTTTTACTCATCGCCAAATAGACGTCGGCCGTTATAACAACCAACGTCTAGAAGGTAGAGCATCGCATAGACGTTGGTCGTTACTACGACCGACGTCTATGTGGTAATATAGACGTCGGCTATTGTATTACCGCATTTATTCGACGTCTATTGGGTATAACCTCGACAAATAGACGTCGGTATTCATTTAACATGTGAGGCCGACGTCTATAGGGTATAGACGTCGACCGATAGACGTCGGATATTTATAATATCCGACGTCTATAGGTCTAAAAGAAAACGAATAGACGCATTTTCTGTCATTCATTTCAGACGAAAACCCACCCAAACCCTAGCCGTCCCGCGACCAAATCCTCCTCCGCGACCGATCTCCGACCGATCAGCACCGTCTCCGGCACCGCAACGACGTCCCAACCTCTCCTCCCCTTCTCCGACCCTCTTCTCCTTCTTCCTCCGTCTTCCTCTGTCTCTCCACATCCTACCAATGTAAGTGTTAAGTTCATTTTTGTTGGTTTAATTTCGGATTTTTCTTGTAGTAATGATTCTTTTCTATGTTAGTATACTTCTCGTGTCATTTATTGTTCGTGAATGTGACATTTTGATTTTTTGGTTTTAATCTTGAATATATTCGTATTTTTGTGATTTATGCTTAAGTTTGTTGATATTTTGTATGTTCTTGAAAGAAATGAAGTCTCTTGATAGCTTGAACTAGTTAAGCTTTGATCGAAATCTTTTGGATTCGTAATTTACTAGACATTGTAAATTAGGACAACTAAGGAGAGAATTTAGGAACAATGAAGTCTCTTACGTTTTCTAATGAATGATAGAAATGAAGTCTCTTACTTTTGCTAATGAATGAAAGAAATGAAAAAGACATGTTTATAACAACTAAGGAGAGAAATTTGGACCAATGTAAAGAATACGTGAACTTTAATTATTTTTTTGGCATATGGAGAGGATGGAGAAATGAAGATATGGAAGCCGTGAAGTTTTGCCTTCACCAAACCTTTTAATTTACTTGATCATTTGGTTTCATGTCCAATCTATTCATTAACTTTTGTGAGTATGGTCATGTAAAATTATATGAATTTGTTCCAATTTGAACATTGTCACGAATTGAGACAAAATTAATGTAGGCATGATTTAAGTTAAATGTAAGGGTGTCTAGTCTGTAGATTGTTATCCCCAATTTCTTAGGAGTTTCGATGATCTTAAAAGAAAGTCATAAAAGTAAAAAACAATTGTGGGAGTATTTTATTGGTGGGAGTATTTCTTATAATTTTTATTTAGTACGTACAATTTCTTTGTGGGAGTATTTTCAATTCTAAATTTTAAATGTTTATTTAGTTACATGTTTATTTAGTTAAATGCTTATTTATGCTTAAGATATTCTTTTATTTAGACAATTTTTAATGTTTAACTCATCAACCCCCTTAAACAACTTGGCCTTTAATAACTCAAAGCAAAAGATTAGATAATATTTGCTAAGTCATTCATCATATAAGATTTGCATTCATCGTATTTATTATTTATTTACGATTTCTGTCGTAGATTGCTGGCGTAAGGTACGTACTATCTTTCATTCATCATTCATTAGAAAACACGCATTAGTTAGTAGGACTTGCATTGTAACAAGAGTGAGGTGAGTGTTTGTTTGGTGTGTTGTTTGTTAGATTAAGGTATGAAAAACACTTAGGGGGCAGTCACCTATAGGAGATGAGTTGGGGGATTTCATCACCCTTACCTTAGCCCAAAAACCACTTAATAAAAGAGCCTTAATAAAATCAATTCGATGTTGGCCCCTAGGATTTTCGGACGCATTAAGGAGAGGAAACCATTTTAGACCGTTATGGTCGGAATGTCGTTGCCCATCTAGTCTCCCTGAGATTTTAGGAACCTCCGGGTTCTTGATTTCCTACAGATTAGTGGTCCTCGATGTTTAAGACTGTTTCGACCTGAACGTCGTTGCCCATCTAGTCTCCCTGAGATATTAGGGACCTCCGGGTTCTTGATTGCCTACAAAGTAGTGCTCCTCGGTGGGGCCTCGAAGTTAGGTGTCGTCTATTACTAAGGACCTATAGTGGACTTTAGGCTTGTTTTGGCCTTGATTGCTTAGTTAGGTTTCTAACCTTCCTTATTCCCATGCTAGATTAAAGACTTCATCTCCTCTCCTCTGAGTCATTCTTTTCTCATCTTAATGTCTCTGAATCTTCTCATCTACGAACACATTCTTTTAAATTGAAATTTTATTTATTTTCTCCAATAATAAGTATCATTTTTGTTAATGCTTAGATTGAAATGGATCGAGAGTGGATTGTTTCAAACAGATTGAGTGATGAGTATGAGAACGGAGTGAATATGTTCTTAGAGGTTGCCAAAAAAACATTCCAAGAAAATGAAAGAAAGCGACATGGCGTATTGTCCGTGCAATAAGTGTCATAATATGTCAGTGCTGACTTTTTGGAAAATGAAAGATCATTTGTTTGAGAAAGGTTTCGACCCAAATTATAGACGGTGAATATGGCACGGCAAAAATGAATCATTTAGTCATTCCAAGAATGATGGAGAAGACGTTAGTGTGGAAGATCACTTAGAGGAAATGGTTCAGGATATGGCTGAAACGTTTTCGTCCAACCCCGATTTACTTGGTAATTTGTTGAGTGAATGAGAAGCCGTTGTATAAGAATTGTACCAAATTTACTAGATTGTCAGCAGTGTTGAAGTTGTACAATTTAAAAGCTGGAAATGGTTGGTCCAATGTGAGTTTCACATCAATGTTGAAGTTATTGAAAGAGATGCTTCCAGATGATAATGAGTTTCCAGATAGAACTTATGATGCTAAGAAAGTGTTGTGTCATATGGGAATGGAATATAGGAAGATACACGCATGCCCGAACGATTGTATATTGTATAGGGTGAGTTTGAAAACTTACATTCCTGTCCCAGGTGTGTAATGTTTCAAGATACAAAATGAAACGTAGTGGACCAAACCACAATGAAGAGGCTGATGAGATGAAAATCAAAGGACCTCCTGCTAAGATTTTGTGGTATCTTCCGATAATACCAAGGCTTAAACGTTTGTTTGCGGGTAAAGAGGATTCCAAGAACATGACATAGCATGTTGATCGTGAGAAACCAAATGATCAGTTGCTACGTCACCCTGCAGATTCACCTCAGTGGAAAAAAATAGATTTTGACTTCCTGTGTTTGGTGAAGAATCCAGGAATGTACGACTTGGACTCTGTACTGACAGAATGAATCATTTCGATAGTTTGAGTAGCATTCATAGTTCTTGGCTCGTTCTTCTTGTAATTTACAATCTGCCTCCATGGTTATGCATGAAACGCAAATATATCATGTTGTCCTTAATGATTTCTGGTCCACAACAACCTGGAAATGACATCGATGTGTATTTAAGACCTTTAATTGATGACCTAAAGAGATTGTGGGATGACGGAGAGTCAGTTTTTGATTATTATCGTCAGGAGTCGTTCGTAATACGGGCAATGATATTTTGCACGATTAATGACTTTCCAGCTTACGGTAATCTGTCTGGATATTCAGTCAAAGGTCATAAAGCTTGTCCAATTTGCGAAGAAAATACATGTTACCTTATCTTTTATGGGACAACCCCTCCTTAGTAGCGTTTTGGAGTCTTAATCTAACAATCAACTCTCCAAACAAACGCTCAACTCACACTTGTTTCAATGCACTTCCTACTAACTAATGCATGTTCATACGGAATGCATGAATGAGAGTAGAAGGCGCGTACCTCACACCAGCACTCAGCAACTGAAAATAAAACTAAAATAAAAGACAATCTACGTGCCTAAGTCGCATATATGATGCATGACCTAAACAAGAAAGAATGCCTAATCTTTTGCTTTGGGTTTTAGGGTCCAAGTTGCTTAAAGGAAGTTGATTATTAATCTGGGAGCAATCTAAGAGTCAGAACATGCCACTACGAAGTAACGCATGCATAAACGAACAACAAACGATGAACTAAAACTTAACTAAGAACGAAATAAGTGTGCTGGAATTCAGAAATGGAAAACCCCTAAGGGGTGGAGTGAGTGCACACATGCAAAGAGGTGGGTGTTGAACACATTCTTTAAGCACAAATAAAGGTAGTATTTTCATGCATAGGAAGTGTCTAAATGTTATGGCAAAACCTATCAATCGATTCACTAACCTAGTTGATTAACATTTACATACACAAACTGGTTATTTCAGAACCTAAACAAGCATGAGAGGTGTCTAATCATTTTGGAAAAACTCATCAAGTCATAAGTTCTATCCTAAACAAGCAAGCATACATTCATGTTTTATCAACACAATCAAAATATAAAGCATTCATTCCATTCTCTTTTGCATGTATGCACATCAACTCCACCCCCAAAGGGGATGGACTACTCACTACACATTAGACTAATTATTAAACTAAGCAAGGAAAGCATATTAACTAAGCTACTAAAATTAATGAAATGAAATTAAACTAAGTAAAACAAGCAACATGAAACAAATAACATAATAAAGAAAGTTTTATTAAAATGACTCACAATTCAAGTAGCATCCTCCTACTTTTGTGTGTGCTTCAAGGCCTCACTTCAAGTAGGAAGAGTAGTCACTCAAAATGTGAAGTCCTTACAATAGAAGGTGAAGAGTTCTATTTATAGCCATAGAAAAATGTAATCCGAAACAATCCCCCGGTATGGGACTAAACAAATACCAGAAATAGAATAAACACCCTCTAATACATGTGCCACAAAAATCTCTACGGATCCGGATCAACCCGGACCGCCAATTGGCGGTCTACAGGATCCGGATCGTCCTGGGCTTTAGTCTGGGCTTTCAATGCTGGTATTGTTTGTTTGATGCAGTTACTTGACTTGTTGGAGCTCCGACCCGAATAGAATTGCCAAAATACTCCCCATGATGATGTGGAGTTTTCTGTTTTGCTCTTTGATCCTTTGGTCTTACGTTCAGGTCATTCTCCCTTGCATCTTAGTCCCCAGGTATCACAATTCCTTCCTTTTTTCCCTGCTTTTGGGTCCTTTTATGCTTCATCTCTTCAAATCTATTTATTTCTGAAATTCAAACGTAAAACTCGTCACGTAGCATTGTTTAGGTGAAAGATAATGAATATAAGATGCAAATGTAAGCATGAAATGATGTCAATCACGAAGTAGCCCAGTTGGTGTGGCCGTGAAATTGTTTGGAGTTACGTACATAAAGCTGTTGTATAGTCTAATACATTTAACTACAAATTGAAAAGCTGTCAAGCCGTCCCTAAACTTCCTTTTTTTAGGTAAGGGAATGAACTTCCAAATGAGCTCCTGCAAGTTTTACTGAAAATGACTCCAACTAAAGATGAGGAACGAAAATTGAGATCATACGATGGTGATGTTACCTTACTTGAAACCGCAGATCAATTCCTGAAGGCTTTACTTGAAGTTCCTCTTGCTTACAAGAGATTGGAGACGCTTCTGTTTATGGGCACCCTTAGTGAGGATATCAAAAGCATTGACGAGTCTTTGGTCATATTGGAGGTACGTAAACATTGTGGTCATGAATATATATGTTGTAAAGCCAAAGGTGCCACTTCTTCTAGTGAAAGGTTACCTATTTTAACATATAAAATAATTGCAAAACGAAGGAAACTTTACCTGGCCTTTCTGTTATACCCTCCGAAGCGAAACTCCAAAAAAACAAAAAAACATGCATTTGTATTTTCATTAATTAAATTTCAACGTGTAACTCAGATACTCGGATGTGATCCTTCGGACCGCCTTATCCAAGGCTACGGATAGCTAAACCCCTTGGTATCAACACATAAATTTGTTGTTAATATATTGTTGTTCAGATAGCATGCAAGAAGCTTAAAAGCAGCCGCCTTTTCTTCAAACTTCTCGAAGCCGTCTTAAAAACAGGCAATCAGATGAACAAGGGCACATACCGTGGTGGTGCCGAGGCTTTCAAACTTGACACTCTCCTCAAACTCTCTGATGTCAAAGGTGTTGACGGCAAAACCACCCTCCTCCACTTTGTAGTCCAAGAAATAATTCGATCCAAAGGCGTCCGTTCTGCCCGCCTTCCTAGCTCTAGCATCTCCATACTCACCTCTGACGATTTCATGGATGAACCACCCCAAGAATCAGAACCAGATTATCATGCCCTCGGCTTCAAAGCCGTCTCTCAGCTGGAATTTGAACTTGAAAATGCTAAGAAAGCAGCGAATATCGATATCGACAAGTTGGGAAGTTTAGTTCAGACTGTAAAATGGCAGTTGGCTAAAACGAAAAGGTTTCTAGAATATGATCTGAAAATGGAGAACGACGGCCCAAAAAGTGGGTTCTACCAATGCGTGGAATGCTTTGTGGAGCACGCAGATATGGCGGTGGCACGGGTGGTAGAGGAAGAGAAGAGGGTGAAGGGATTGGTTAAAAATACCATTGAGTACTTTAATGGGAAAGATGAGGGTTTGGACATTTTTGGGATTGTTAGATCCTTTCTTGTAGCGTTGGGGAAAGCATGCAGGGAAGTGCAAGTTTTAGCGCCAAAGGTGAGTTTGAAGAAAGAAAGTGGAGTGAAGAAAGGGGATGACCCTAGGAAGAAGCTTATGGAAGAGATGAAAGAGAAGATGAGAAGACAAAATGAAGTAATATTTGTTGATTTGGGAGTTCATTCTTCTTCTTTTTGTGATATAAGGTTATTGCTTGTCTTATTGGAATTATATATGATTTATTGACAAAATAAAAGAGGACCGAGGTGCATACAAGTACTTTTTAGTACATTGTCTTGGTTACTAGTCTTTAAAAGTTGAGCATCCACGCCCCGCTCCCAGGCATGCCTACGTGAAACCTTCATGTCATTAATTCTTTAAGAGCGCGTTTGAACTTCAAATGTGTCATTTGAAAATTCCACGGATAACCCCAACCAAATCCTATGGATATACCAGCACGTAGCAGTTTCTCAAATCCCTTTTTCGAACGATATGATTTGTTGAAGTTTGGTTGTTTTTTTATATACGCAATTGAAGTTTTGTTTTTGATTTTGCATTTGAGATTTGTCGTCTTATTCTGGTGTCCACCAACCTTACAACTTAACTGTTCATCCCTTGTCTCACCTCTTCAATTGGGGGTAATCTGTAATAACTTAATCTAAGCACCCTAATTAAATTAAACTAAACCTAATTAACCCTAATTAATACATGCATGAAGAGGTGGAGGTGTTAGACATGTGGAGATTGAGGTGGCTTATTGTGGTTGGAGGAATTGAAGGTGGTTAACTAAAGGTAAAATATATAGGTAGATAAGGATTTAATTGAAAACGTTTTCTTCATCATTTTGCTTTTATCAGAGAGTGAGAGAAGAGTTTAGAGAGAAGAAGAAGAAGAAGGTGAAGAAGAAGGAGGAGAGAAGAAGTGAAGAAAGAGAAGAAGTGGAGTGAAGTGGTGCAAGCTTGGGAGGCGTCTACAAACTCCTTCAAGGTATGCCAAACCTTCAATATAACTCACATATGCCTTGTGAGTGTTGGGGATCGACGTTGGTGTCGAATTCCCCGTCGGATTTCAACCAATTCAGAGGTTGAAGACGACGATCGGTCGACCGGTGCCTGTGGGCAGTCGACCGATCCTATTATTATATGGATTTTTACCCGCGAACGGTCGAACGATGTCGTTAGACGGTCGACCGTTATGCCAGATTTGTGCGGGGAAAAGGGGTTATGCTGTTATCGGTCGAACGGGACCACTTAGCCGGTCGACCGAAAAACAATGAGAATGGGTCGGTTGGGGATTTTGACTTATTAAACGGTCGAACGTCCTTAACCTTGTTCGACCGATCCATTCGATGCTTAGTCGGTTGGGAGCTTTGACCATCAAAACGGTCGACCGCTCTTTAACTTTCGGTCGACCGACTGAGCATTTTATTTAAGCGGTAGAGTGCCTGTGTTCATTCGGTCGAACTGTATAGCAGTTCCGGTCGACCGAATATCACTTAGGCAAAATGTGGAAAGTCCTGTTATCGGTTGAACGACCCCTTGGTTCTACCGGTCGGATATATATATTATATAAATTGTATAGCGTAGACCATCCAAACGGTCGACCGCTAGATGACTTTTGTTCGACCGATTGGTCGGTAATTCGGTTGGCGTGGTTCGACCGGTAGACTTGTTTGTACAGTACTGTGTACTGTGTGGGGGACCGGTCGACCGGTGTGCTTTTTGCGGTCGACCGATCTGCCGTAGGTTGGTGGATTTATCCACACGCGATCCGTCGAGTATAGGTCGACTACCGGCTCCGAGGCGACGGTTGATTACCGGCTTTGAGAGCTACGGATTTCACCTTCGACGAAGGCGTATTATTGTACTACTGTTGCCTCTCTTACCGAGCGGGGTGTGAGGGATGTGTACCGTAAACCTTGGGCAGTTTGCGAGGGTTTAGCGGTAGGCCGAGGATGTTCCGGCAGGGTGCGCGCTAGGCGACTCTTGGGGGAGCAGTGGCTGTCGTCTGACCCGAGTTGTGTATTCGGCGGGCTGACTCGCTCCTTGGGTGCGGCGTGTACCGGGGGTTCCTTCCTGCACTTTTTGGGGAGCAGTGGTGTCGACTGACCCTTGTGAGGCAGCGGTGGACTGACTTGACCCTAGTGGCAGGAGTGGTTCAGTGCCGCGGAGGCGGTGAGGGCATTATTGTGGGCCCGAGGCGGATGATCATGTGTATTGCATTGCATTGTCTTTAATTTTCCTTTTCGTATTTTAGGAGGCTTGGTATACGGGGTTCCTTCAGGGAACTCAGGCATGTTTGTTTGTTTGCATTTCAGGTAGCGAGCAGGTTTAGAGTTGAGGTGGTGACTGAGGACGGTGCCCCCGAGATCTGATCCTGTTGTCATTGTATATCTTCTTTTGTTGAGGTAGTGATTACATGTATATTCAGTTTTGTTGTAATCACAATTGACTCATTTGTATAGTTTGACTTCCACGTGGGTCTGTATCTTATATATTATATATATATATATATATGTTGGTTTGTTTCCCGTGACGTGCCCTGTGTTGACCGTTGACGGTCTCTATTATTGTTTAAATTTTCCGTTGTTTTCGGGTACGTTACATAATCATTGGGGTAAATTTTTTGGGAGTAGATTTATAAGAAATGTAATAAATCTTAGGAGAAGATTTATAATTTTCATTTAGGGAGTCTATGGGAAACTGTGTATACTTGAGCATTTGAATGGAGAATTTGTCTCTTATGGTGGACTAGACCATTAAACGGTCAAGCGTTCCTATGGGTGTTAGGTTTAAATCTTTATTGAAATAGATTCAATCGACTATTCCCCTTTTAAAGATTCAACTTTTATATCAATTACTTTTTAAAAATTAGACAATTGATCGCACCTTCGGTAGCATTCTTGTAGTTCTGCCTTCCAACCACTTCGACAACTGCCAGCTTTGTAAAAGTGGTTAAAGCTTGTTAGAAAGATCCATTTGAATCACCAACCACTCTCACATTCATCTATACAACAAATTTCAAAATGTGTGTAATGTTATACACTAAACAAATTCATGACACTCTCACACATGCTCTCTACCTCCTAGGGTTTGGCCATATGGTCTTTCATCTTCATCTCCTAGGTTCGTTGATACTTAGTGATAGTTAGTTGTGATTTCCATATAGATTAATCCAATCTCTCATTTATCTTCCTCATTCTAATATGATTTAAGCGATAAATTGGCATGAACTGCTTGTGGTTCGACCCGTACTTGCTACGCCTATGCCATTTGAATAGAGACCTTCTCAAGTGCACGCTCTCTGCCGCTCCACAATCTACTATATGGTGCTTCAACTGATACAACTATGTAAGTTTGTCTCTTATTTGCTTAACTCTCAAAGTATAATCTACAAGGAGCCATTGTAGTAGTGATGTGCTACCCAGGAGTTAGTAACCATCTTTGAAGCTACTTTGTTTACACTAAAACAATTGTGCTCATCCTGCAATGTCTGTATTTGAAACATTGGGCCTTCGCCAATTCTTGATGCATGGCACCTCCACATGCACTTAGGGTCCTCACATTTTTCTATGACTCTAGTGCGTTCACTATTTCGAACCTAACTGAGCTATCATTGATTATGGAATACTGCCTTAATCCAAACTTAAATTGATCTTTGTTAGGAAACTTCTTCCCTATGCCAAACTGAGGCCTCATCACATCCACCTCACCTGTGGTTGGACCATCATCCTTAATGACAACATCTAACTCTTCCTCATCCACTAGTTCACAATCCGCATCACTGATCTCCACCTCCAATGGTACGAAATCTTCCTCATTAGACCCCAAATAGTAGTGAAAGATTTCATCGGACTCATCCTGTAACACCCCTGATCTTGCAGGTACGCACGCTAGGGAAACCAAGCAAACTATCGCGATAAGAGTCATTCGTGATGACCGAAGGAGTTGCAATAGAAGACTACACATACAAGACACACTGAAAATAGAACATACATGGATCAACTAAACATAAGACAACTAAAAAGGGAGTTTATCCATGTATGGAAATAGAGTCAAATACATTACATCAAGGTTCAAAAGGGAAATACAACATAATAATGCGGAAGGAAAAGAGGACAATTGGGAGAATCAGGTCGACGTGTTCCTCGAGTACAGAATCCTCCCAAACTCCACTGGTCTAACCCCTGAAGGAAACCTAAGTACCTGAGGCAAAACATCAACAAAATGTGTGAGTTTCAATAAAGAAGACCCTGTATGCCTCAGGTCCAGAAATAGATTACAATGCCATGCATGGAACCTACCTACCACACATGCAAACAAGAAGGAAACAACTCTACATAGCTGCATCGGGTGACAACTCTAGATAGATGTGCCGCTCGGGGTCCACTCGAAGTAATTCCTCTTCATAGGAACCCGACTCTACATAGTCGTGACTACCGGGTGTCCCCCTTAGGAGATCCCTCTACATAGGAATCGAACCACCAGTCATGCTCGTCTAATCCACAAACGGGTCACCCGTCAGTGACCTACTGCTTGGCACAAAGCGGTCTTCTAGATTGATATCCCAACTTCCAGCAAGTGACATACATGGTGTCATCGCGACATTGGAAATGTCCATCCTGTAGAAAATGACAACGCGTTTGTCCAGGTCACAATCTTCACCTGGCCTCTCTACATAGAGGTCTTTCCGAATAAGCCTCTCTACATAGAGGTCCTATCGTGGTCTGTCGGCCTCAAGACAATTGTGCCCATGATTCATTTTATTCATTAAATGCACATGCAAGCTATCTATATAACTATATCCAATCTATAGCTAAATAGTCAAGCACGAGCCCAACGGAATGAGTGTACAATTACACTCACCGCAGCTCAAAACATATCAGAAGTAACACATGCAAATCAGCAACTTTACAACAAAGCCACAAACAAGTTGTTAAACGTTTTATTAATTAACCACAAGTGCACGACCACGATAAAGTGGTGGCAAGTACGGGTCGATCCGTGATTGACATCATTTCATGCTTATATTTGTATCTTATATCCATTATCTTACACCTAAGCAATGCTACGTGACGAGTTTTATGTTTAGTTTCCAGGAATAAAGAGCTTTGAAGAGAAGAGCCATGAAATGACCCAAAAGCAGGAAAAAGGACTTAATTGTGAAACTTGGGGACTAAGATGCAAGGGAGAAGGATCTGATCGTAAGACCGAAGGACCTAAGAGCAAAACAGGAAACTCCACACCATCATGGGGAGTATTTTGGCAATTCGATTCGGGCCGGAGCTCCAACAAACCAAGTAGATGCATCCAAGACCAAGAAATACTTCAAGCAAAGCCCAAGACAAAAAGCAGACGGATCTGGGCCTTATAGACCGCCAATTGGCGGTCTGGATCATCCCAGATCCGCTAAGATTTCGCCTGGACTCGTATTAATGTTTGTTTTGGCTATTTTTGGTATTGGTTTAGTCCCACATCGGGGGATTGTCCCGGATTAGCTTTTTCCATGCTTATAAATAGAACTCTTCACCTTCCATTGTATCCATCTCCCTCTTTGGTGGCCATCTTCCCTACTAAGAGTGAAGCCTTGAAGCAAAACTCTGGTGGAGGAAGGGCTACTTGTAATTGAGTGAGTTAATAATAGATGTTTTCCTTTAATTGTGTTGTTTCTCTCTTAATTTAATTTCCTTTCATATGCATGCTTGCTTGTTTGTTTTGTTTTATGCTTCTTTAATATTTCTTGCTTGATTAGTGTAGTTTCATTTCTGTATAATGCTTCATTTTGTTAGAGTAGTTTGTTTAAATATGTGTGTAGTTCCATCCCCATTTGGGGGGTGGAGAAATATGTGATAAAATCATGTAGTGTATTAAGTGTGTGTTATCTTATTCCCTTGAGCTTTATATGATTTCCATAACCATCTAAATGGGTCTCCACTCTTATCTTTGATATGCTAATGCTCTTGAATGAAGCTTAGCCTATGCTTTGATTAGTGGACCTATTTTATGAGGAATGATAAGGTTAGGATATGGATGGAATTAATATTGGAAACACAAGTTGTAGTGTATGTACTCTTGTTGCCTTTACCTTGGTTAATGTCTTGTATGTTTTAATGATATAGTCTTATCTTAAATCATGTGGAGGCATAGTAAGGTCTAGTCTTTATACTTGAGTTCATTTAGCTTCATTTCAATTATTGTCTTGTATGTTTTAATGATGTAGTCTTATCTTTATTCATGTGGAGGCAAAGTTGGATGTAGTTTTATGATTTCATGCACTACATGTTGTGAGGAGCTTAATGAACACACACACACACACTTCTTTATGTTCACATTATTTCTCTACCCCCTTTGGGATTTAGTTTTCGTGCTTCTCTTCCATTTCCATTTGCACCTGAGTGTAGTTTAGTGTAACCAACCTTTCTCTCCTTTATTTACCACTCAGCTTCGCACAAACCAAACGTCGACACACCTCCCAATGGACGACCCGTATTTGCCACCGCTTCAACGCAGCCTTGCACTTGCGGTTAATATAAAACGACTAATCAAGTTTTTGGCGTCGTTGCCGGGGAGGTGCTCTGTCCAGACGTTGGTTTGGAAGATTCGAGTGGTTTTTAATTTTTTGTTTCCAGTTTTACTTAGTTTCAGGGAACCATCGGATCAAGAGGAGGCTACTGGACAAGTTTGAGGAACAGAAGCTCCAAACTGACCGCCAATTGGCGGTCTGGAACCACCAACTGGAGGCCTGGTGAGCTGGTCTTCCTCTCAATTTTGTTCTGGTAGTTAGTTCTATAATTTTCATTATCTGGGAGCCCCATTTTGCATGTTGTGACTTCTAGTTCGCTCCCAGATCATTAATCACTCCCCCATTAATCAACTTGGCCTTAAAATCCAAAGCAAAAGACTAGACGTTCTTATTTGTTTAGGCCACGCATCATGTATTGACTTAGGCACGTAGTTGTCTTTTCTTTTAGCTTATTTTCAGTTGTTGAGTGCTGGCGTGAGGTACGCAATTTCCTACACTCATTCATTCATCTCGTATGCCCATGCATTAGTTAGTAGGAATTGCTTCAGGACAAGAGTGAGCGAGTGTTTGATTGGAGCGATTGATTGCTAGATTTAGGATCAAAACGCTATTAAGGAGGGGATGTCCCATAAAAGATAAGGTGGGGGATTTCATCACCCTTTCCTTGGCCCCAAAAATCACTCTTAATCAAGCCTTAACTAAAAGCAAGTAGACATTGGCCCTAGGATTGCGGGCGCACTACGAGAGTAATCTAGTTGAGACCGTCATGGCCTGATCGGCGTTGCCTACCTTGTCGATAGTAGGAGGTACTGGATCTCCGGATCTGGTATCACTTGCTGGGCATTGTGGTCTTCGTTGTAGGGAGGAGAGACGTTTCGAGGCTAGTGACCTCGAAGTTAGGCGTCGTCTAGCCTAAGGACCCATTGCCTTACATTGTTTGAGTCGTGCTTGCTAGTTAGGCTTCTACCTGATTCCACTACCCACGCTAGCTCTAGGGATTCTTCCCTCCTCACCTGAGTCCTCTCCTCATCTATTATCTACATATAGTCTCCTCCTCTAGCACACCTTCTGTTGTGTGTTATTTTAGAGTCGAGTCGAGCATTTTTATGCGAGGTTGGGCACGTTCTGGTGAGAGCGCTCGACTCGAGAGAGTGCATTCTTCTGAGATGGACGGTCTTGGTGATCGACCATCTCCACCTCGTGCTCCTTTGGAGCATGAAGCCGAGTCGTCTCGCGGTGACAGGGGAGACTGGGTTCCATTCATGGAATACCTCGATCCGCTTCCGCCACCACGTAGACCTCCTTCTCCTCCTCTAACTCGAGAGGAAGGGAGATTTGGTCAGGATCGAGTTCTTGGTGCACCACCATCTTTAGCTCGACAGGATAGACCGATGTCTTTGTGGGAGCGGACCCATCCTGTTCGGGCCGCGCAACCTTCTTGCATAGTTGTTCCCCCTGCTCGCGGGAACAACTATGAGCTGAAACCTCAATATGTGAGCATGCTTCCAACCTTTACTGCCAATAAGGAGGATCCGTATATCTTTATACGCGAATTCGAGGAAGTATGCTCCATGTTCAAGCTTCAACAGCTTGACGAGGATTCAGTCTGGTTGAGGATGATTTCTTTCGCATTGAAGGATAATGCGAAGAAATGGATGTATAGCCTCCCGACGAGCTCGATTCGGTCATGGGATGACTTTGTGAGCGTCTTTCTGAAGAGATTTTTCACTCAAAGGAAAACTCAACAGATACGACACCAAATACATCAAATGTATCAGACTGAGACCGAATCGTTTCATGGTTTCTTTGAGAGGTTCAAGGACCTTCTCCAACAGTGCCCTCATCATGGATTTGAGTTATGGAAGTTGTGCCAAATTGTTTATGAGGGAATCAACTACAACACCCGCACATTTTGGAGTCGATGTGTCAGGGTGACTTCGAAATGAAACTCATCGAGGAGGCATGGGATACTTTTGAGTCTATGGCTGAACGTACCTTTGAGTGGGATACCATGAGAGAGCCACCAGCCGGCAGGTCTTCTGGTCGAGCTGGATCTTATCAAGTTGAGTCATCGATCGCGTCTGAGGCGAAAATGGCTGCTCTCATGCGTAGGATTGAGAGTTTAGAGTTGGACCGAGCTCCTGTAGCTCAGGTCGCTACTCCCGGGTGTGGTAGGTGTGGACTTACGGGGCATGATGACTTGGAATGCGCTTACGCTCCAAGGGATACTGAGCATGCAAATGCGATGTATCAACAGAGGCCCCATAACGACCCGTACAATCACTCCTACAACCCGGGATGGCATAACCATCCTAATTTCTCTTGCGGGCCTAGTGGGGGTAACGGTCAGAGCTCGCACGCTCAACCTCAACCTCCACCTTATCAACCTCCACGCCCATCGGCGACCTACCAACCTCCACATCAAAGGTCTCAAAACCATAATTACCAACCTCCTCATGCCTCACCGTCGGGTTATTCCAACCAGACTCCACCACCCTAGCGGGTTGACCCCAAGGACCCTTCTTGTGATCCGACCCTTCAAGCGTTGCAAAGTACAGTCAAGGCTTTGGAAATGCAAGTTAGCCAGTTGGCTCATCAACTCCATGAACGCGAGAAGGGTCAGTTCCCGAGTCAACCTGAGGTGAATCCTCAGGGTACCCATTCTCAAGGAAGGACACCTTTACCTCATGCTACCTCTGAACCGACCCATCATATTAATGTGATTCATACTTTGAGGTCTGGTAAGGAGGTGGATAACCACATTGGGGTGCCTCCTTTGTCATCACCATCTTTGAGGGAGACGGATCCTGAGGCTCCCTCCACAAATACTTCCAGGAATGAGCCAGATCCTGAGGTTCTTTCTACATTTCCTTCGACAAAGGGGTCGAACCCTGAGGTCCCCTTGTCTCCTCTTGTGTCGAAGGAACCAGATTCTGAGGTCCCCACTCATGTTTCTTTGGACCAGAATTCTGGGGTTCCTTCGCATCCTTATGCCCCGAAGGTGCCATTCCCTGAGCGCCTTAAAAAGAAAACCTCTGATCAACATGACAAGATGTTTGAGATGTTTAGGCAAGTTAAGGTGAACATCCCTCTGTTGGAGGTGATTCAGCAAATGCCACCTTATGCTAAGGTTCTTAAGGACTTATGCACCAAGAAGAGAAAAACTCATGTTCCAAAGAAAGCTTTTCTTGCGGCTAACGTGAGTTCTTTGTTGGCACAACCCATGCAAGTCAAGTACAAGGACCCTGGCTGACCTACTATCTTTTGTGTGATTGGTGATGTGTCCATACATCGAGCCTTATTGGACCTTGGTGCATCTGTTAATCTTCTACCATATTCTGTCTACGTCCACCTCGGTCTTGGAGACCTCAAACAAACAAAGACCACTCTTCAATTGGCTGATAGGTCTATGAAGAAACCGAGGGGTGTGGTGGAAGATGTGCTGATCAAAGTGGGAGAGTTCATTTATCCAGTCGACTTCTTTGTCTTGGATACTGAACCTGTGCCAAACCCACTTGGGCAAATTCCTGTCATTCTGGGGTGACCATTCCTTGTGACTTCCAATGCATTGATCAATTGTCGCAATGGTCTGATGCGCTTGACTTATGGTAGTCAATGCGCTGATTTCAACATCTTCACCATCGGCAAGAAGTCATGTGCCTTCAATGACCCTGTTGGGGTCAACCTTATCCAGGGTTTGGATGAAATTGAAGTTGAGGGCACCTTCAAGTAGTTCAGAGAATTGTTCGATGGAAATCCTGAAGGTGGTGAAGATGTTTCACCTGAGCTGGCATAAGAAGGTGCCTTATGTTCTAATCACGTGGCCTCAGTGCCACCTCCTTTTGATCTTGTGGCCCCTGAGCCACATTCTTTTGATCTTGTGGCCCCTGAGCCACATTCTTCTGATCTCGTGGCCCTTGAGCCACATTCTTCTGATCATGTGGCCCTTGAGCAACTTCTTTTTGATCACGTGGCCCTTGAGCCACATCCTTTCGATCATGTGGCTTTTGAGCCACAAGATACCATTTTTATGGCCTCTGGGCCACATGATCTTCATTTTGTATCTGCTGAGGACCCCATGTGGGTTAAGAATCAACCACCTGATACCCTTCAACCTGATAGAGGTTCACCTCTCATTTATGCCTCCTATCTTGCTCACTCTCAAGAGGCATCAAATGACCACAATGTATATAAGGGTATCAGGTGGTCAAGCAATTCTGATTTATATGTCGCGAGCCCATGCATGTGCATTTTTGGCTCGAGAGATGGCGGGTTCCCATTTGATGTCACTTGACATATGAAGATGGGAGCCCATTTTTGTACATAGTTATAAATAAATAAATAAAAAGAAAAAAAGTACAATAAAAGACTCCTTCAGTGAGCATCGATTGTTGTGGGCTGCAACCCTTGAGTAATTGGGCCTCATTTCTTTCACGTATTTGTATCCCTTCCTTTGCATCTCACAGGTTTTGAGGACATTTGGGCTGTGTCCATCAACATGACTTTGAACTTCCCTTTGTACTTCATGTTGGTGAGATCTCTCCTTTTACATGCATACATCCATGTAGTATCTTGCTCGCCTTCATTGAAAACAATGCATAAAGTTGGTGTGGGGGGGGGGTGTTTTACGTGTGTACATAGTGGAGTCTTTTCCTTTGATTTTTGTTTTCTTTTGTGTGTATTGATAGGGTCATGCTAGTGTGCTGCATTTAATATCGATATATCTGTTTGCCATGATCCTTGGGTGACTTGTCTTCTTTTGCTTGCCTAGTGCTTTAAAATTTTCACATTTCTTTCAAACTCTTCATGTGTTTGCGAAAGAAAATGTTTTGTGGATTTTTCGTGTGTTTAGAATGTGCAAAACCGTTGAGAGGCAAAGTAAAAAGAAAGCTCCCAAAATTGTCTTGAACTTGATGCATTAGGATATCTAGTACAGTGGCTTTAAGATTTATCGAGTCGTTAGGATGCACCCCAGTTTTCCTTTGGGGGTGAGTAATCATAGGGTTTCAGTGCTCAAACATTTAAAGAAGTTCACCCTAAACCTAGTGAGTCAATAATTTGTGTTTGTTAACTTAAGGAAGTTTGTTGTAGTCAAGGACCCTTTAAATCTTGTTGTGAGACATTAAGTGTAGGGGTTTTGGTTCATGTGTAGATAAGAAATAAGTGAGTATGTGTTCTCTCTTCTCGCACGGCTCCTATCACTCGGGAAAGTAGGTCTGAGGGGACTTTTTACCTGGTGCTTTCGAGTCATCTGACTTGGGATTCGCCGACCGAACTCCCGTTACACGGGTGGTAGGGATTGCCCTATGTGGAGATTTGGGGAAAGGTGTACGTGATAGTGTAAGTCCTCATGGGCATGATGCACGAAACCTGACCCTGGGAGAATGAAGCTCCAACTAATAAAAATAAAAAGAAAAACAAATGAATGAGAAAAGAAAAAAAAAATGGTAATGCAAATAAGAACCTTAATGGACCTTACACTTTGTATAACTTGAGGATGTTGAGGTTGTCCATGTCTTTCACTTAATTCCTTATTTAACTTGCACGAATGGTTCATTAGGCTAGGTGTGGACTGATTACCTATATAGAGTCGGCCCGTAGGATTACCGTGTCAAATGATCGACAAAATATTTTTAATGAGTCGAGTGTCTAGATTGAATAATGCATCTTGTTCGGATTTTGTGGGTATATCCGCTGAAAACCCTCAGGAGACAACACTCCTCCTCCTTGGCAACAAAGAGGTTTAACGGCTTGTTGCACGTGCTAAGTGCAACCGTGATTCCTACGAAAGTGAGTTAGGATTTCGTGTTTCTCGTTTGCTTTTCTCTTTCTTTGTTTTGCTCGGGACTAGCAAAAACTTAGGTGTGGGGGTATTTGATTGACATCATTTCATGCTTATATTTGTATCTTATATACATTATCTTACACCTAAGCAATGCTACGTGACGAGTTTTATGTTTAGTTTTCAGGAATAAAGAGGTTTGAAGAGAAGAGCCATGAAAGGACCCAAAAGCCGAAAAAAGGACTTAATTGTGAGACCTGGGGACTAAGATGCAAGGGAGAAGGATCTGATCGTAAGACCGAAGGACCTAAGATCAAAACAGGAAATTCCACACCATCATGGGGAGTATTTTGGCAATTCGATTCGGGTCGGAGCTCCAACAAACCAAGTAGATGCATCCAAGACCAAGAAATACTTCAAGCAAAGCCCAAGACAAAAAGCAGACGGATCTGGGCCTTATAGACCGCCAATTGGCGGTCTGGATCATCCCAGATCCGCTAAGATTTCGCCTGGACTCGTATTAATGTTTGTTTTGGCTATTTTTGGTATTGGTTTAGTCCCACGTCGGGGGATTGTCCCGGATTAGCTTTTTCCATGCTTATAAATAGAACTCTTCACCTTCCATTGTATCCATCTCCCTCTTTGGTGGTCATCTTCCCTACTAAGAGTGAAGCCTTGAAGCAAAACTCTGGTGGAGGAAGGGCTACTTGTAATTGAGTGAGTTAATAATAGATGTTTTCCTTTAATTGTGTTGTTTCTCTCTTAGTTTAATTTCCTTTCATATGCATGCTTGCTTGTTTGTTTTGTTTTATGCTTCTTTAATATTTCTTGCTTGATTAGTGTAGTTTCATCTCAGTATAATGCTTCATTTTGTTAGAGTAGTTTGTTTAAATATGTGTGAGTAGTTTCATCCCCATTTGGGGGCGTGGAGAAATATGTGATATAATCATGTAGTGTATTAAGTGTGTGTTATCTTAATCCCTTGAGCTTTATATGATTTCCATAACCATCTAAATGGGTCTCCACTCTTATCTTTGATATGCTAATGCTCTTGAATGAAGCTTAGCCTATGCTTTGATTAGTGGACCTATTTTATGGGGAATTATAAGGTTAGGATAGGGATGGAATTAATATTGGAAACACAAGTTGTAGTTTATGTACTCTTGTTGCCTTTACATTGGTTAATGTCTTGTATGTTTTAATGATATAGTCTTATCTTAATTCATGTGGAGGCATAGTAAGGTCTAGTCTTTATACTTGAGTTCATTTAGCTTCATTTCAATTGTTATCTTGTATGTTTTAATGATGTAGTCTTATCTTAATTCATGTGGAGGCAAAGTTGGATGTAGTTTTATGATTTCATGCACTACATGTTATGAGGAGCTTAATGAACACACACACGCACACACACTTCTTTATGTTCACATTATTTCTCTACCCCCTTTGGGGTTTAGTTTTCTTGCTTCTCTTCCATTTTCATTTGCACCTTAGTGTATGTAGTTTAGTGTAACCAACCTTTCTCTCCTTTATTTACCACTCGCCTTCGCACAAACCAAACGTCGACACACCTCCCAGTGGACGACCCGTATTTTCCACCGCTTCAACGTGGCCGTGCACTTGCGGTTAATATGAAACGATCAATCAATCCGTGGGGAGGTGAGTAGCTTCAGGTTTGTACGAAATCAAGTGGCGAAAAAATGAAGTAAAGAGCTTTGATTATGCTAATCTAAGCTAAACTAAACTAGTAGGAAGAAATGCAAAAGAAACCAACAAACGATTGATTCAAACTAAACTAACAGAACTTAATGCAAAGCTGCAAATCAGGAAGAGAGACCCCTCAGGGGTGGAGTGAGTGCACATATGCAATATGATGGTGAGGAATGCATTCACTATGCACAAATGTAAGTAGTGTTTTTATGTATAGGAAATGTCTCATGGTTATGGCAAAACCTATCGATCCAATCACTACCTAGTTGATTAACATTCACATACACAAGTTGGTTGTTTCAGAACCTAAACAAGTATGGGAGGTGTCTAATAGTTGTGGCAAAACCCATCAAGTGAAGTGTTCTACTCTAAACAAGCAAGCATACATTCACATTTATCAACATATTTCAAAATAAAACATTCATTTCCATTCTTTAATGCATATATGAACATCATCTCTACCCCCAAAGGGGGATGGAACTACTCACTATTCATTAAGCTAACACCTATATTAAGAGGGAAAAACATGTTAACTAAGCCTACTAAATTTAATGAAAGGAAATAAAGCTAAGCATGCAATAAACACAAAAGAGACAACATAACAAAACAAATTATTTAATTTCAGACTCACAATACAAGTAACATCTCTTCACTTGAGTTTTTTCTCCAATACTTGACTCTAAGTAGAGGGATTAGCCACCGAGCATGTAGTGAAATACAAGGGAAGATGAAGAGTTCTATTTATAGTCATAGAAAAAGGTGACCAGGGACAATCTCCCAATGTGGGACTAATGCACTACTAAAAATAGAACATAAAACACTCTAATACATAACCCGCCAAAATCTTATCGAATCTGGGGACGACCCGACCGCCAATTGGCGGTCTATAAACTCTGGATCGGGTATGGATTTGGAGTCTGCTTGTCTGGCTCGATGTCTTCGTGTGTGCTACACCCTAGTTGGTTGTTGGAGTTGAGGCCCGAATCGAATTGCCAAAATACTCCTCATGATGGTGTGGAGTTTCTTGATTTTCTCGTTGGTTCTTTTGGTTTACATCTGGGTCATTATCTCTTGCATCTTAGTCCATAAGCCTTACAACTCAGTCCTTTTTCTTGCTTTTAGGTCCTTTTTGTGCATCTCCTCAAACCTATTTATTCCTTCAAACTTAAACATAAAACTCATTACGTAGCATTGTTTAAGTGAAAGATAACGGATATAAGACACAAATTTATGCACAAGCAACCATAACAAAGCCAACTCAAACAAGCATAACCATGCAATCTCGCTATCTATGGGTCATGTGACTCAAGTTGTTACATGTGTAACTTATGACAATAATATCCCACTAGAGCAGTAAATCAGAAATAATAGATCAACAAGTCAGACCAAACATAAGACTAGTGCATGATGTCCCAACATAAGCTATGAGTCATGAAGTGATGGTTATAAGGTCAAGCTTTACCCTACAATATACATGCACAACTTCATCCTTTTACATCATCAAATAACCTCATTATTATCAAGTCAAATTCATGTAACATCGGTTTATTAACAATGGAAATCAGGCATGAAACAAGATCAACAAACTATGTACGAATCGATCAAAAGATGCATAACATGAGCTAGTAATTTTCAGGAATGAAGATTAATTACATGCAACAATATATTCCTGATATGAACATGTATACTCATCATTATATCTCTACTAACATGAGGTTAGCATAAACCACACATAAATCAGGAAATGAATCAAGATCTCAATAGGTAAATGTGCATGCGCATGGTGTATTTAATCAGCAATAATACACCAAATTATAACATGATCTCAACAGAAAAATTATACATAAACATATGGTATCTAAACAACAAACTAATCTTGAAAATAATCATGGAATCCAACATGAAAATCACATCCACAACCTACAAGCAATCACAAATCCAGCAACAACCAAGGTGCAACACACAACACCAAGAAAAACATGCATGCAATGCACCCGACATTCTCCCCCACGACCCAGCCACAACTCCCCCTCATTTCTCTCCTCAAACCACCTTGACGGAGTGTACTTAAAGTCGTGTTGAAGGGGAGGACGTCTCAGCCAGCCACAACAACCTAGGGCTCATGCAACACCAACCCGACCATGCTGAGTTTGCAACATGTGTGCATGCCCTAAATGCAGGACCGAACTGCCCCTTTGGTGTTGGATGAACCTCCATCCAACACCCCCCCATTTTCTAATCTACTCAAGGGCCTAAGGCATGTTGGCTTTTTGGCCTTAATCTATGTTTTGATGATTTAATCAACCTAATCTTAATCACAATCAAATGTAGTCTAGCAGACATATTAATCAAGTCAAGACATGTAATCAAGTTTTTTGAAGACATGTAATTATGTATTTCTTTTGAGTATTAGGAACTTGTGTATACTTCAGCATACTAGAGTAAATAACTAATCACATACACACTAGGTTCCTTGTAGAAGTCACACACAAAATTTCACATCAATTGGACTTCAATAGATAACTCAAACCTTAGCCGGAAAATCACTTAATACCAAACCTTGATTTCCTGTGCTAAACGGTCGACCGAACCAGTTCTCAATTCGACCGTTTATAACAGAGTCTCATAGTGTATTTTCCTTGTTCCACCGGTCGACCAGTTTTGACCTTGCGGTTGACAAGTTTTGACCTTGTGGTCGATCGTGCCCGTAATTTCATATGCCCGTTATACTTGTCGTATTCTTCCAACGGTCGATTTCGTATAAAATCAACCTATCACCAGAATACAATTGGCCACCGGTCGAACGTTGACCTTGAACGGTCGACCGGATGAAGACATCTCTCGAACCCCGTAGAGCCTGGAAGTTTCCAGTCGACTGTTCCCTAGTCTCTGGGCGACAGTTTATCCCATTTGGGTCACCGAACTTAACCTGAACAATGACTTGTGCTTTTCTGTTTTCTGTTTCTTGCACAACCTTTTACCACACTCATCCCCAACGGCTATAACATCTTACGAGCTTATAAATAAAGGATTGAGCACTTTGTTTAGACACCTCTCCCACGCACAATTGTCCCATACATTAGAAAGAAGTATCCCAATCCCAAAAGCTCCTACACTTCACTCAAAGCCTAAATTCCGCATCATTGATCATATCCAAATCATATTCAAAGTGTGCTCCAGCTAGAGAGTGTTGTTCCACTCACAAATCATTTGTTCAAGAAGCAAGTGTCTTGGTAAAAGCCCAAGACAAAAGAGAGACTTCGATGGGAGCCTGAAGTGTTCCTTCTCAGATTGTGAGGAGAGGAGTCAAAGCTAGGCAAGGATTGTTCGCTAGCTTGCTATGTAAAGAGTTAATTTCGGCTTGGAATGAGATTGATAGTGAAGACGTAGGTGGATCTCAGGGAGTAGAGCGGAGCTTGCAAGAGATGAAGTAGGCGGGAGGCCGAACCTCTATAAAAATCATCTGGTGCCATTGTGGTTTGCCTTGCTATTCTCTACCTTTGCTTAAATTGTTTCCGCTGCATCTTTGATTGTTTGGGTAGAGATTTTAGCTTAAAAGTGATTAGAATTAACGACCCATAATGATCCTACATTTGGTATCAAAGCGTAGGTGCTTAAATCAACTACTTAACTGTAGTAAGCATGGCCAAAGTTGCATCCACATCCACCTCTTGTGATTTAGAATCACCTACATGCTCTTCTAGACCACCATATTTTGATCGAACAAAATTTTGCTCATGGAAAAGTAAAGTGAAGATATACTTAAGATCCATGGCTAATTTAGATATATGGTACATGATCATAAATCCATATGATATGCCTAAAAATGATTATAAACAATGTAGTTTAGAAGAAGAGAAATTAGTCTGCTTGAGTACCAAGGTTATAAATGTATTACAATGTGCACTTAAGTATGAACTTTTTGACCTTGTTTCTTCTTGTGAAAGTGCACATGATATTTGGAAAATGCTTCAAACTAATGATGGTGAAAATGAAGAATCATCAACCGGGAAAGAGGGAGAATCAAGCCAATTGGATGAAGTTCATGAGAGATGGGACAAAAACACATCTACATCATAATCCTCGTCAAGCTCATCCAAAGGAGAAGATGCCCACGCATACCTCATTGCAATAGAAAATGAAGAAAGTGAGGCATCTTCCAAATCTTATTCATCTAGATCTAGGTCTAACAATGACTTATATTCTTTTAAAGAACTACAAAATGCATTCCATGAGCTTGTTGAAAGATGTGAGCTACTTTGTCAAAAGAACAAGTTAGCTAGAGAAGTAAATCATGATCTTCATTCTCAAAATGAATCTATCTTAAATGAGAAAAATGATTTGCTAGCTAAACTTGATAAAATCATTTTGGAGAATGCATGCTTAGAAGATGAGAATGAGAAATTGAAAACTAAACTCAACTCATCTAATGTTATTGATAGTCATATGCTTGAAAATGAAAAGAATGACTTGCTTAAGAAACTTGAAGAATCAAATCTTGAAAGCAAGAACTTATTGAATGACTTCAATTGCATAAATGACAAATTTATTGAATTCGAGATGCACATGGATGAAATGAATGACAAGCACATTTCTTTAATTGAAAATCTAAAATACATAAATGAATCTCTTATGCTTAGAAATGATGAACTTAATGCTAAAAAATGAAACATTGATTAACGATTTGCATAAGTTCACAAATGGGAATAAGAACCTTGATATGATTCTAGGAAATCAAAGACAATCATTTGACAAGCATGGTTTAGGCTATAAAGTCTTTTATCTGAAAAATCATCTTGTTCATGATAGTATAAATGGAAAGCATCATATTGCCATCAAAAGAACCTCAAGTGTTTGGGTACCTAAATCCAATTGGGTATGGGTACCAAAGGCTAAATTAAATGAACCCAAACAAAAATAGGTACCAAAATCTACACTTGTAGGTACCGAGGAGGAGGGAGATCGGTAGTGACTAGGAAAGCTTGAAGAGTCAAATTCGAAGCCAGTTGCACTATCGAAAGGAGATTGGAACCGATTCGGGATAAAATTGGATAAAATATATCTTTTATCCTCTACATTCATTTTAGATTGGTTCTAATCTAGGACAAATTGAATGCTTAATTGTTATATCTTTTTCACATTCATTGATCAATTAGGATATGTGATTGACATCATATTATGCACATATTTGTGTCTTATATCCTTTATTTTTAGCCTAAGCAATGCTACGTAACGAGTTTTATGTTTAAATTTCTGAAATAAACAGGTTTGAGAAGAAGAGACTCAAATTGGACTTAAAATCAAGGATAATAACTAAGTTACAAGACTTATGAACTGAGATGCAAAAGAGAAAGACCCGGATGTAAACCAAAAGACCAATAAGCAAACCAAGAAACTTCACACCATCATGAGGAGTATTTTGGCAATTAGATCCGGGTCTAAACTCCAATAATCGATCCGAGTGCACCCCATATGAAGAATGGAAGAACTAAAGAAGATATCCGAAAATGGGCCGGATCTGGGAAAAAGTGACTGCCAATTGGAGGTCCAAGACCGCCGATTAGTGGTCTGTTTTTCTCAGAATCCATCCCGGTTTCTCCCGGATATGGACTATGTATTTATGTCTATTCTGGGAATGTTTCATTAGTCCCACATCGGGGGATTGTCCCTGATTACCTTTTTCTATGACTATAAATAGGACTATTCCCCCTCCATTGTAAACATCTCCTCTCTTGGTCGTCATTCTCTCTACTAGAAGTAAAGTCTTGGAGCAAAACTCTGGTGAAGAGAGGCTACTTGTAAGGTGAGTGAGAAATAAAGAATGTTTTGTTAGTTTTATATTGTCTCTTTTCAATTTTTGCATGCTTAGTTTAATTTCATTTTTCTTAATGAGTAGTGAGTAGTTCCATCCCCCGTTGGGGGTGGAGGTGATGTAGATTATGTGTTAGTGATGGGTTCTTTTATTTGTACAATTTTATATGCTTAATGTAGATATATACTTGTAGCATGCTTAAACTTGTATTACATAGGATAATGTCCACACTAGGTACTTATCTTATGCTAGCTTTAATGCTTATCTTGTTGCTTGTAAAGGTTTTATGGGAATGACTTGTTATGTATGGATCCATGTTCGGTGCACATTTACATGAATGATTTATGTTGTATGTAGGATTGATTGATGCTTTAATGGCCACACTAGGTACTTGTTGCATGCTTGATAATCTAAAATCAACCTCAACTTCATGTGAGATATGCATGTTCATGGTTTGCCATGTATTGTTGTGTATTATACACTAGCGTCTACTTGTATGCCATACAAACTACACTTGTTCCTAATTGAAATGAAGACTCACACACACATACCTAGACACCTCCACCCCATAGGGGTTTAGTCCACTTGTTAGTTCATTCATAGTTTAGTGTAGTTAGCATAATCAACAACTTATTCTCCTCTTTTCCTACTTGCCTTCGGAAGAACCAGAGTCGACACACCTCCCTGTGGATCGACCCGTATTTGCCACGTCTTCACCAATGTCGCGCACTTGCGGTTTAAACTTAATATTCAAATCAAAATTCTTCATGTAAATCATTAAGGGGGAGAAAAATGATTACTATGCCTAAAAAAATTATATCATTCATTGCACATCTTATAAAGTTGGGAAAAACACATCATATGCTTAATTGTCTAATTGTCAATGGACGTCAAAGGGAGAGACAAATTGAGCTAAATAGAACAATCCATATTGATAGGGGGAGCATAATGAATATCTTTTAATAGGGTAATGAAGTGCAAAATTAAGGGGGAGATACTTCATTAGAACTTTGGGGAGAGAATAAATTCATTGAAAAATCTTATTTTTGATGTATGTCAAAGGGGGAGAGAATATTAGGGGGTAACTTGAAATTTGCTTAAAAATTGAACAAAAACTATGCACACTCATAGGGGGCATTTAGATGCATAGTTTACATCTTTAAATTTCAAGTATTAAGATATACTTCTAATTATGTATTTCTTTTGAGTATCAGGAACTTGTGTATACTTCAGCATACTAGAGTAATTAACTAATCACATACGCACTAGGATCCTTATAGAAGTCACACACAAAATTTCACATCAGTTGGACTTCAATAGATAACCCAAACCTTAGTCGGAAAATCACTTAATACCAAACCTTGATTTCCTGTGCTAAACGGTCGACCAAACCACTTCTCAATTCGACCATTTATAACAGAGTCTCATAGTGTATTTTCCTTGTTCCACCGGTCGACCGGTTTTGACCTTGCGGTTGACCGGTTTTGACCTTGCGGTCGATCGTGCTCGTAATTTCATATGACCGTTATACTTGTCATATTCTTCCAACGAACATTGACCTTAGAACGGTCGACTGGATGAAGACATCTCTTGAACACCGTAGAGCCTGGAAGTTTCTGGTCGACCATTCCCTATTCTCTGGTCAACCATTTATCCCTGGGCTTTCCTGGACACTAATTCTGGACTCCGAGAATGGTCGATCATCCCACCTTTTGTTCGAACGTTCAATTAAGGGAACTTAAGTTATAACCTTGTTTGTTCAATCAACCCATTTTCAGTAGACCATTTTGTTCCTAGATGTCTCTCGACTTTTCTGGACATCTTTTTTGGACGTCGTCCGATCGACCATGTAAGCATGTTTCAGTCGACAAAAAATTACCTGAACAGCGACTTGTGCTTTTCTGTTTTGTGTTTCTTGAACAAACTTTTACCACACTCATCCCCAATGACTATAACATCTTATGAGCTTATAAATAGAGGATTGAACACTTTGTTTAGACACATCTCCCACACAGAATTGTCCCATACATTAGAGAGAAGTCTCCCAATCCCAAAAGCTCCTACACTACTCTCAAAGCCTAAATTCCACACCATTGATCATATCCAAATCATACTCAAAGTGTGCTCCAGCTAAAGAGTGTTGTTCCACTCACAAGTTTTTCCAAGAAGCAAGAGTCTTGGTGAAAGCCCAAGACAAAATAGTATAGACTTCGGTGAGATCCCGAAGTGTTGCTTCTCGGATTGTAAGGAGAGGAGTCCAAGCTAGGCGATGATTGTTCGCTAGCTAGCTATGTAAAGGCTTAATCTCGGCCTAGAACGAGATTGATAGTGAAGACGTAGGCGGAGCTCGCGGAGTCGAGGGGAGCTTGCAAGAGAGGAAGTATGCGGGAGGCTGAACCTCTATAAAATCTTCCTGTGCCATTATGATTTGCCTTGTTATTCTCTACCTTTGCTTAAATTATTTCCGCTGCATCTTTGATTATTTAGGTAGAGATTTTAGCTTAAAAGCGATTAGAATTAGCGACCCATAACGATCCTAGAAGGCATACCAGAGTCTAACTAGGAGGATGGCTAGATATCACCGGAGTTGCAGCCCATGTTTCCTTCCCATCGCATGCCTCTTCCTAGCTCACCGAAGATGGATGACTCACCGGAGTCACCTTGCTTTTGCTGGAGGGGAGGAGAATGATGGTTGGAGGACTGCAAAAAAGTGGCAGAAAGAAGGGGACAACTGACACTTATATCTTGCCAAAGACCCTTCCACTTCCACCCTTGCATGCACACCGAAGTCTCTTCATCTTCCATGCCACTTGGCAACCACCTTGCAACCATATGTGTAACTATAAAATCCTAATCCCAATTAATGGACTAATGGTGATTAGTGAGAGTGGGTGTAATTTGACTTGGGAAGAGAGAGGAGGTATGGTGAGGCATGGTGGGAGACGTGGGAGGTATGGGGGGTGATGGCTGGTGGTGTTTGGTTGGTTGGCTTTAAAAGCAACCATTCATCCTCCTTCATTCTTCTTCTTCTTCAACTTCTTCCTTCCTTCCACTCACCATCACTCTCATCTTTCCCTTTTCCGAGGAAGCAACGGCGGTGGCTAGCGAAGGGACGACGATGTCGTGGCCTTGAGGCGCGAGGCACGTGGAGTCTGACGCGAGGAAGAGGACGTGCGAAGGGTTATTGTTATGGACGTCGAGCGATCTCCGGCGAGATATGTCTTACGCGAAAGGTATGCCAAGTTATTTGATTTGGAGTCTTGCTCACACATGGGTTGTGAGGTTTCGGTTCGTCGCCGGAGGTCGGAGACCTCGCCGCTGACGAAGGATGAAAGTTGTACTTGATAGATCCAGGTAGTTGTCGGCTAACGGTTGACCGATGCTTTCAGGTGGTCGACTGGATGTAGTGTAATTCTCTGATTTTGCCCATCATTGGTCGAATGATGACCTACGGCGATCGACCGGTTGAGCATATTTGTTGGGTTGGAGAGTTATTGGTAATTTTCAGTCGAACGCCGCCCCCTGAGCTGTTCGATCATTGCCTTGTTTACAAGATTGGACCGAGCATTGACCCCCTAAATGGTCGACCGCTCGTGACCTCTATCTGTCTGGTAGCTTAATTCCACTTATTGTTCGATCGACCGACTGGATATTGGTTCGACCGTTGTGACTAGTTGAATGTAAGGAAGATCCTAATGTATTTCGGTCAAACGGGTCCCCCGAGCGGTTTGATCATTGCCTTGATTATGACCTTGACTTACTCTAGATTTTGACCATGTAATGGTCAACCGATTTATACGATATGTTTGACCGTTGGGACATAAGTTGTGAGCCCAGAGTTCGACCATTGTAGGCATCTGTTCGATCAATCCTTTGGGGAGCGGTCTACCGGTATACTTTTTTCGGTCAACCATTTGGGCGCGGAACCGAATCCTTATCAGCTCTATCTTCGGAGACCCATGTCCTCGCCTAGCGCATGAGCCGGGAGGTGACGGTGGGTGTGTTGCTCATGCCTGCCTAGGGACCTCCGTGTGGAAGAGTGTGGACACTTGGGACGTGCCACCTCTGTATTATAGACTATGGTGTAGTATATGCTTTACTTGACTCATTTTAGAGAAGTAGACCTGAGAGATCATGGATCCCAGTGCATGTTGTTGCATGGCTCTATGGAGCGAGATGGCCTTGCGGACTTTGATCCGGTTGAGTTGATTGGTCGTCCTTATGGGCGACGGATAACTTTGAATGGCCTTGATGGCGTTGTTGCACAGTCCGTTGTTGTTCCAGACAAGATTATCCTTGCTAATGTTGTTCCAGAAGGAGTGTCGTCCGATGAAGTTTCAGACATGATGGCCTGACCGATGTTCCAGAGGAGGATTTGATCGATGATGTATTCTGGCAGGTAGCTTGGCGGTGACACAACCAAGTGAGATTGGCCGACCTGAGCGACAGCTCCATCAGTGTGGTGTTGACCATGAGTGCAGATCTGTTACTACTAATGTGAACGTGCGGAAGTGTCTCACCGAACGCCATGTTTAGTGTAGCCACGTGTTGGGTGCATTGCGTATTTTCTGTAAGACCGTATGTGCCTATGGTAGGTCCCTACGGGTGACTTGATGATGGATTTATGGATTGGTAGACTGATGTCCTTATTTGACCATTGGAGGGTGATGTTTACAGTTTGCATTTTATATTGCCAAGCTACTAGTATGAGAGGTTCATTTCTTTATCTTGAGCATGCATATAGGTGAGCTTGGTATATGGGAGAATGCACGTTTGGTGTGTGGGTGTCGAACCTCTCTAAACTTTGGTGTCGTTGATTTTGTGGTTTGCACGTTTTATCTCTTAATCCTTCGATTAGTATTTTTAATTCTGCATTTATCTAGCGATTAGAGGGTCATAGATCCTAACAATAAGTTATTAAAGGCCAAGTTCCTTAAGGGTCGATGAGTTACTAGAAAAAAACATGGAAAACCTAAGGGTTTCTAGGGTTTCCGATTTTTCTTCCACCAAATCTCTTGGTTTTTTGCACCAAAATGGATCCCAACCCTAGTTCTACTCATTTGCGCATAGAAGATGGAGGTTGTGACACATTTATGGGTCCCCATCCACCACCATTGCAAGTCTCATCCTCATCTCTTGGAGATGAAGGAGAGGATGGTTCCGCACCACCTCTAGGGAGTGTTCTTGCTCCCCCAAGGAAGTGGAGCGAATTATTCAAGGCTGGAAATAGGGTGTCCACATCCCTAGAGTATGTCCCTCCGGCTGAGAAGGGAGGAGAGAAGTTGGCATTTTGTTCCAAGCAAGAGGTAGTGGAGTCGTTGAAGAGATGAGATAAAGTTGTTGTTGGTTATTTCATTGCTTTTAGACCACACTTGCCTACACTTGAAAAACACCTCCACAAGGTGTGGGGTTTGGCTGGAGCTTTGGAGGTCATTAAGAGGAGTCAAGGTTTTCTTCTTTTTCGGTTCTCTCTTGCTGAAGATAGAAAGCGTGTGCTTGAAGGAGGTCCTTGCTTCATTCGTGGCTGCCCCCTTGTGGTCCTTGAATGGGCTCCGAAAGTGGCTTTGCAAAGGGCAAACATCACCACGGTTCCCATTTGGATTCGTCTCCCGGAGCTAGACCTTCGATTTTGGTCTCAAAAAACGTTGAACAACATTGTGAGTGTTCTTGGGAGGCCATTATACATGGATGAGCAAACCGCATCGGGGAGGAGACTTGCCTATGCTAGGGTGTGTGTGGAAGTTGCTTCTGATTTCAGTTACCCAAGTTGGGTGGAGGTGAAAATAGAAGAGGCCGGCACACATAGAGTAAATGTGGAGTATGAATGGAAGCCCGGGTATTGCACGAATTGTAGCGAGTTTGGTCATGACTTGGAGAGATGCAAGCTGAGAAGAGGGGCCATAAACAAGGTTAGTGAGACTCAGCAAGGAAAGGAGGAGAGGTGGGTCGTGGTTGATAGGAGGAAGGATGGAAAGAGCAATGGAAAGGAAGGAAATTCAGAGGTGTCTAGACGTTGCACTCAGATTTCTTTGGTGGAGTATGCAACTTGAGGTCAAGAGGAGAAAGGGAAGGCTGGAGTAGATGATGACGTGGAAGGAAGTAGTGAGGATGTGGAAGTGGGAGCAAGTCTTAAAGTGCCATGTGGAGTGATAGGTGAGGGTGCACAAGTTATGGGAGAATGCAACAACTTGAAAGGTGTGTGTCTCTCTCTTGAGAAAGGGAGCAACTTGATGCAAGTAGCATGTGGGGGGGGACCAGCTTTGCTTTGGGGTTAAGTTGGGAGGCATGTTGGATGACATGCAAACAGATTCCTCTTTGGGTGCACAAGAGGGTGAGCCTAGTGGTGGACAAAAACAACAAGGGGAAGTGAGAGTGGAAAGTGTGTTTTCTATTTCGGGAAAAGCCAATGGGGAGAGAGTTGAGTGCTCTAGGTTTGAATGGGCAAAGGAGGAGGCTCCTATTTTGGTTGCAAAAGAGAGGGAGTTGGACCACTTGACTCCTCTTGGGGGAAAATTATCAGATTGCACCTCACTTAAAGGAAAGAAGAGGAGGGAGGAGCAAGAGGACATTTTGCTAGGAAGCCCCCCACGAATTGAGAGGGAGATTGACACCTATCCTTCTCTTGGGAAACAAATTTCAGAAAGCAAGAACAGGAGGGAAGAACAAGATGGCACTTTGCAAGGGAGGTCCCCATGAATTATGGGTGAAGAAGAGTTGCTCTCCTTGGGAGAGGTCACTCTAGAAGACAATACTAGGAGCACCATGGGGCCTAAACATGCTACTCAAGAGAAGGGGAAGGCAAATGAAGGCACAAGTGTCCATGACAATGGGGGTCACGAAAATTCAGGCAAGCAAGAAAGCAAGAAGACCTCCCCACAAGGTGAATCTCATGTGGGGGGCTAGCTTCTTTGGTAAATGAGGAGATGGGGTGGAATTCACCAACAAGAGTAGCAAAGAGTAAAGCTTTCACGACCCTTATGTCACACACGAGTGGAGGAAGGTACGACATTCTCGGAAACAAGGATCTTGTGGAGGAGGGGGAAGGAGAGGAAGTGGGACTTGTAAAACCGGGGTTAAAGAAAGCGGTCTCGCCACCACCCACGCTTAGGCGATCCGGAAGGAAGATAAACAACAAGCTCTCGATTGGAGGTCATGGGGGTCACCCCGCACCTTAAACCCATGAATGTACTGATGTGGAATGTGCGCGGAGCAAATGGACCCGGCCATGCACTCATGATTAGGGGTCGAATAAAGGAGACAAATCCGGATGTCGTATGTCTTATGGAACACAAGGTAAAGCACAAGAAGATGGAAAGGTTCAAACGAGCGATTTGGCCGCATGCATGGGCTGCAAATAGTTTGATCGTGGACTCGGGACGGCTATTGGTGTCGTGGAATGACAATGTTATTGATCTTCAAGTGACTTTCGAAACACCACAACTACTCCACCTCATGGGCTGCAAGAAGATGGATGGGACAACATTTGATATCACGGCGGTGTATGGTGAAAATGGGCATGTGGATAGGAGAGCTTTGTGGAGCGATCTTCATCTTGTGGCTCCGGAGGTTTCGAGGCCGTGGATCATAGGAGGTGACTTTAATTGTATTCGATATGCTAGTGAGAAGCGGGGTGGTGCTGCTGGAAATGAGATAGCGATGAAGGATTTTAATGACTGTATTGATGCACTTCAGCTGCTTGAGGTGCCCTCTACGGGAGGGGATTTCACGTGGTCAAATTCCTCCGAAGGAAGTGCGTGCATTGAGACAAGGATTGACAGTATACTTATGACCAATGCGTGGCTCGAGATGTTTCCGAAATCCTACTACATCGTTGGTGATAAAGATCTTAGTGACCATGCCATGCTAGTGATGAGGACGGAGGGAAATGAAAGAAGGAAAAAGAAAATGTTTCGTTTTGAAAACCATTGGACGGAGCATGTGGAGTTCAAAGTCGTAGTGGATCAAGCTTCGTCTACTTTTGTGATCGGCACGCCTATGTTTCGTGTTGCTGAAAAGCTGAAAGAAGTAAAGAAGGCACTTATAGTTTGGAGTGGAAGAACCTTTGGGAACATTACAAACAAGGTGGGTGAGGTCCGGATTGCCCTCGAGGAGGTGAGAAAGGAAAGGCAAAACCTACCACATGACAAAGAGCTAGCCGCTGCTAAAGGGACAACAAAGGGAAATCTTGAGCGTGCCCTTGCTCGGGAGGAATCTCTTATCCGGCAAAAATCAAGGGTGAAGTGGTTGAAAGAGGGGGATCGAAACACTAGGTTTTTCCATGCGCAACTCCGTGTGAGAAGAGCCACCAATCAAGTGAGGAGAGTATGTGAGGGAGCGCATATCGTGGAGGAGGAAGGCGAAATTTGGGACGCCTTTCGACGTTTTTATGCTAACCTATTTGCTAATGATTTTCAGGTACAACCCATTGATCCTTCTCTCATTCTCGCACAGCTCCTGCCGGAGGAAGGGAGAAACCTCACTCAAAAGCTGGAATTAAAAGAGATTGAAGAGGTGGTGTTACATGCAAATGTGGACAAGGCACCGGGCCCTGATGGCTTCAATGCAAAATTCTTCAAGACCACGTGGGACACCATCAAAGGAGACGTATTTCAGGCCATGAACTCCTGTTTGGATAACGGAAGAGTGCTAACCCAATGGAACTCTACCTCAATTACCATCATCCCGAAGAAGAAGGCACCGAATTTGGTAGAGGATTATTGTCCTGTCGCTCTATGCAACATGACCTATAGGTTCACCTCAAAAGTGCTTGCAAACCATCTCAAGGGACTTCTACCAAAGCTTATTGGGGAGAACCAAAGTGCTTTTGTCAAAGGAAGGCGAATTGGTGATAATATTCTCCTCGCACATGAACTATGTCACAATCTACATTTAGACAAAGGGAGGGGACGCATGTGCCTAAAGCTTGATATTCGAAAAGCGTATGAATCCATCTCATGGTCCTTCCTTGATGAGGTAATGACTCGCTTTGGTTTCCCTCTGAAGTGGAGAAGGCTGATTATGAGTTGTGTCAAAGTATCTTTTGTAGTGACGGTAAATGGAGCTAACTCAACCGCTTTTGCTGCTAGAAATTGCTTGAGGCAAGGTGATCCATTGGCATCGTACTTGTTTGTTATGTGTATGGAAGTCCTTAGTGAGATGATAAAAAAAGTGATGAGTTATGGAAGGATTGAGCCATTATCTTGTGGGGAGGTGCCCGTTTCGCACTTGCTCTTCGCCGATGACATCCTAGTCTTTGCTAGTGCAACAAAGGCTAATGCTCGGGTCATAAGGGCTGTCCTAGAGGAGTTCACGGCAAGTTCGGGGCTGAGATTTAGCATGGCAAAATGCCAAGTATTCATGGGAGGAAACGTGCCACATGGAGCTTGGATCGCAGCCCACCTTGGTATGGAACGAAAGGAATTTCCGGTGATTTACCTCGGGCTGCCATTATTCTCCGGGAGGATGGGGAGAACTCATTGTATGTCACTTGTAAACAAGGTCAAGCAAAGACTTAGCACTTGGAAGCATAATTTCTTATCCATTGCCGGTCGGGTAGAGCTTGTGAGACGCGTGCTTGTCTCGCTTAGTATCTATTGGACATCCGCTTTCCTTATTCCTCGGAAGGTGCTGAAAGAGATTGAGAGCCTCATAGCTCATTTCATTTGGGGAGGGCCAAAGAAGTGTATTGTTGTGGCGTGGAAGGATGTGTGTACACCAAAGGATGAAGGAGGACTCGGTTTGAAAAGGCTAACGAGCTGGAATGATGTGGGTCTCCTTCGATTATTGTGGCTGGTTTTGGCGGAAGGAAGCTCTCTTTGGGTAAAGTGTGTCAGAAGAAAATACCTTAAAAACCGGTCTATTTAGCTAGCGAGGACACCATCATCATCATCATGGGCATGGCGAGGGATTCTCCGAGTTCGTGACATTGCCCAACGGCACATCCAATATGACGTTGGAAGTGGACAAGAGATATGTTTCTTCCAATATCCGTGGTGTGGAGAACCATTTCAATGCGAGAGTTGGGGGGCTCTCCTTCATCATGAATTGGGAGTGCCTTGGGATACCAAAGTGTCCTACTTCATAAGAGAGGGGAAATGGAACCTCCCCCCCCCCCCAAAGATCAACGATAACGGAGGAAGTCCACTTGAAAATCACTAATACACGCATTCATGGAGGTGTGGACCAGCCTATGAGCAAAGAAGGGAAGGGGACTACATTAGGAATAAAGGAAGTGTGGAAATGGGTGCTGAAACCGGGGAGGAAGGTCACTTGGGCGGATGTGGTTTGGCACAAACATGCCATTCCCAAATATGCTATCACAGCTTGGCGTGCAATGAGGGGGCGCCTACTGATGCATTGCATACATTGCATCATATGTCTTTCATTTAGATTAATTTTATATCAATAAATGCTACTAAGGTATGTGTTTAGTCTTATTTACAGAATACAGTGACCTGAATGCAAATTACCCATATCCCGAGCATAAACACGTACAAAATACTCATTTCTATCATAAAGACCAAGTCAAGATTATCGGGATTCAAATGGAAGTCCATCCAAGCATAAAAGCATTCAAAGACCTAATTACAAAAAGGCCAAGGACTTAAGCACAAAAGTAGTCAGGACCTAATTGCAAAAGCCAAGGACCCGATTGCAAATTAAAGTACCAAAATATTATTTTGGAGAAGTTCTAAAGAAAAATCAATCTGTATCTCCAAATATATGAAGAAATAAATTCGGAGCTCAAATGAAAGCAAAAAATCAATCCAGACGCACAAAGGACATTTAAATCATACCATAAACACACAGGAAAAATCCAGATCCAATCAGAGTACAATGTGCGGCGAAATCACCGCATCTTACATGTCATATGCGGCGGAAACGCCGCACCCCTTGCGATCCGTGGCCCCAGATTTTGTCCAGTCGTGTATTGACACGTGTGTTTTCCTATTTTATACTTGGGTCCCTTGTATCGGCTATAAATAGCCCCGAAACGATGTTGTGAAGAGGCTTGTTTTTTTTAGTTCTTCTCTTTAGCAATAAAATTCTGTTCTTTTATTTTGTGTTTTTTTAGTTTTCTTTTGTAGTTTCTCTAGGACCCCTTCTCCTTCCCTCCATCCTTGAGTTTCTAACTCTCTCCAAAGGGTGGGGTGACGGATTTAGGGTGATGAGAAGAAGAATGATGTTATTATTTTAATTTTGTATTAGTATATTTTGATTACTTGAGTTTATGTTAAATCATTTATCATGTAATGTTTTATAACTAATGCGATTTATTATAAGTTTCAGATTTCTCTAAACAAAACCCGACATCTAAACCTCCACCCGCTGGACTCTCATCCATATTTGTTTTCTTTTTAGTTTTTCTTTTGTTGTTCTTGCTTTAGAAAATTAAAAACCAAAAACCTCAAACCAAACATATTTTTCTCTCTTTCTTCCTTAATTCGAAAAACACAAAAATAACAATATCTCTCCCTCCTTGTGTTCGACCCGTACTTGCCACGTCTTCATTGACGTCGTGCACTTGCGGTATAAATAAAATTCTCATCAAGTTTTTGGCGCCGTTCCCGGGGAGGCGACGAAGATTTTGTTTATTTTTTGTGATTTCGATTCTATCCTGTTTAGTTGTGTGCGTGATCTAACTATTTGGGTTTGCGTTTCAGGAGACAACAAAGTGTGCGGCGAAATCCGGGCACAGTTAGAGCAAGAAGGGCGGCGGAATCACCGCAAACCCAGAAGAATTTGCGGCGGATTCGCCGCACGTTTGAAGCATCTGGGCTTCAATGTTTTCTGAAGGCATCTCCATCTCTGGGTGGACGCGTAGAGCATCTGGGAATTTTCGAGAGCGGACGACGAACCCGTCTAAGCATTGCGGAACTTTTCTTGCCTTTCTCGTAAAATCTTAATTTTCGAAAAGTTCCTTTTCGTAGAATTGCACATTTTAGGGCAAAATTCAATAATTGGCAATAATTCAACACTGACCTAAAAATTGGCAAAATTAGAAGGACTTAGTGCATGCATCATATAGTGTTTTGTTTGCATTATTCTTGCTAAATTCTTGCAAATTAATTCTTGTTGAAGAGTGCTGGAGGCAAGGTACGTGCGCGGTTTTTTATCGATTGCATTTAAGCATATAATCTAGTTTGCATACAACCTTGCAATTGCCCCCCACTAAAAAGACCAATGTTTGACTATCTTTGCTAGATTTAAGTTAAACTATCTTTAGGGCAACTCCGTAGGAAAAGATACGGTGGGGATTTCATCACCCTTCCGTGGCCCACAAATCACAATCCTAAAGTGTCACCCAAGCCTTAAATTAAAATCAATTAGACATTGGCCCCTAAGGATTCAGACTCAATTAAGGAGAAGATTGGTTTGACTTACTATGACCTGAAGCTGATCGAATTTATTTTGGTGTCTAGAAAGTGTTTTTGTGTTGGCGTAAGTCTTCAAGCGAAGTGGTTGTCTAATTGGCACTGACTCTGTCGGAAGCACCCCCACTAGCTATACACTGTCTGGCCAAGTTGGTTTGATTAGTGAGAGAGGTGAATCAAGCGAGCCAATTCGACTCAACATGTTAGGAGTCGTCTAGAATTAGGCTCCCTTAGGTCTAGGATTGTTTGAACCGTGCTTGTTTAGGAAACTTCTGACCAACCCTCTCATTTATCTTTTAGAGTTAAGTTTCCCTTCTCCTCTGAGTCATCTTCTTCTCACCTTCTTCTACGTTATAGTCTCCTCCCCTTTACACTCTCTGGTGGCGTTTTTAGGGTCGAGTCGAGCACTTTTTTACGAGTTTAGCCTCGTGGTGGTGAGAGTGGTCGACTCTAGAGTTCTTTGTGAAGATGGATGGTTACATGGGCGACCATCCATATCATTGTTGGGACCAGGACAATTCGTCATGGTATTCCGGACCCATGCAACCTAGGGTGGCTCAGACGAACACCTCGTATGGTTGGGGGAATCCTCATCGTGTGACTGAGCAATCTTCATATTGGGGTAACATAAGAGAGGCACCGACTGCTAGACCACAATCTAGTTATGTCGGATCATATGCTGGTCAACAAACTGAGACATTACAACAAACTTTGGCCTCCGTCATGCGTATGGCAGACAACATGAGTGCACCGGTGGCTCCAGTAGCCATACCGTGCGACTGTTGTGGGTTGAGTGGTCATGTTATCAGGGAATGTCCTTATGTTCCCCCAGAGCCTGAGTATGAGCATACTTTTTCACAAAATGCTCAATATGACTATTACGCATCCGTGTACAACCCGAGAGTGATGGCTTTGTGGGGAGACAATTCATATCCAAATTCTTATACTTCATTTACACCCCAGTATCGTCCTCCCGAATACCCAGAATTCTACCAACACCCCACTTCAAATCATTGGACTTATTCTCAGCCCACAAACACCCAACCTCAAAATTTCCCAAGCACTGACTTGAACCTCATAGTTGACCGCATACCTGATTCCTTGGAACAAACTTTCCTTACGTTCATGAAAACCACTCAACAATCCACACAAAATATGGTACTGCAATTGAGTCAAATGTCGCAGCAATTACGTAAACGTACTTTTCTTGTCAACATGAGGATTCATCTTTTGATATCGAACCACCACCACAACCAAGTCAAGATTATCGGGATTCAAATGGAAGTCCATCCAAGCATAAAAGCATTCAAAGACCTAATTACAAAAAGGCCAAGGACTTAAACACAAAAGTAGTCAGGACCTAATTGCAAAAGCCAAGGACCCGACTGCAAATTAAAGTACCAAAATATTATTTTGGAGAAGTTCTAAAGAAAAATCAATTTGTATCTCCAAATATATGAAGAAATAAATTCGGAGCTCAAACGAAAGGAAAAAAATCAATCCACACGCGCAAAGGACATTTAAATCATACCATAAACACACAGGAAAAATCCGGATCCAATCAGAGTACAATGTGCGGCGAAATCGCCGCACCTTACATGTCATATGCGGTGGAAACGTCGCACCCCTTGCGATCCGTGGCCCCAGATTTTGTCCAGTCGTGTATTGACGCGTGTGTTTTCCTATTTTATACTTGGGTCCCTTGTATCAGCTATAAATAGCCCCGAAACGATGTTGTGAAGAGGATGTTTTTTTAGTTCTTTTCTTTAGCAATAAAATTATGTTCTTTTATTTTGTGTTTTTTTAGTTTTCTTTTGTAGTTTCTCTATGACCCCTTCTCCTTCCCTCCATCCATGAGTTTCTACCTCTCTCCAAAGGGTGGGGGTGACGGATTTAGGGTGATGAGAAGAAGAATGATGTTATTATTTTAATTTCGTATTAATATATTTTGATTACTTGAGTTTATGTTGAATCATTTATCATGTAATGCTTTATAACTAATGTGATTTATATAAGTTTCAGATTTCTCTAAACAAAACCCGACATCTAAACCTCCACCTGCTGGACTATCATCCATATTTGTTTTCTTTTTAGTTTTTCTTTTGTTGTTCTTGCTTTAGAAAATTAAAAACCAAAAATCTCAAACCAAACATATTTTTCTCTCTTTCTTCCTTAATTCGAAAATCACAAAAATAACAATATCTCTCCCTCCTTGTGTTCGACCCGTACTTGCCACGTCTTCATTGACGTCGTGCACTTGCAGTATAAATAAAATTCTCATCACCTACTAACAAAGAAGCTTATGAATTTACGAGGAGCAAAGCATGATCCGGTGTGTAGCCTTTGTGAGAGGGAGGAAGAGGACATGAACCATCTCTTATGGAGCTGCTCGTACATTAGAGGGGTGTGGACAACACTACTCCTCCTCATGAAGTTGGGAACTCGGATTGCAAGATCCCTCGAAGGTGAAGCCACAAGCCTCTCACACGCGAAAGGAAGCCGGATTGCCAATGTGGTGCGAAGGTGGGCTCTTAGTGCCATGATTCATAAGTGTTGGCTGGAACGAAATCGACAGATTTTTTAGGGAGAGAAGAAGGAGATATTGTGGTTGTAATCAAGGACATGGTTGGGTGTCTTTGGGATAAAATCAAGAAGCTTGCGGATAAAGATAGCGAGGAGCAGAATTTTCAGATCACGTGGTGCTAGTTTCGGGGATACTCGAAAATGATTTTTAACTACATATCTTGAGTGGTGCAATACTTGTAGTGTGTGTGGCTGATTATGCATGTTGGCATGCCTGCGGTCTCAAATTTTGTAACCTTGTTTCTTTTATTTAATAAATTTAGAGGCCAAGCCTCCCTTTTGCTTTGCTAAAAAAAGTTACTAGAAACTAAACATAAATAAACATTTAACTAAACAAAATAAGTTTTTGTCAGCATAAATAAACATTTAACTAAACTAAACATAAATAAAAACTAGTGAACATTTAATTAAACATATATAAACATTAAACATAAATAAACATTTAACTAAACTAAATCATAAACTAAATTGAATTGTTTATGTTTATCAAGTTTATCAAGTTTTCAATTGTTTATGTCCTAAACACGTTGGTCTTTATTAAACAAGTATTGAATATTGATAATGTGATCGTGGTTAAAAACGTAGGCACTTTGCTAAGAACCATGATTTTTCTAACATAAATATTTATCTTGTGAAGTGATTGATTTGTTTTATATTAACCGTAAGTGCACGACAGCGTTGAAGCGGTGACAAATACGGGTCGTCCACTGAGAGGTGTGTCGACGTTTGGTTTGTGCGAAGGCGAGTGTAAAGAAAGGAGAGAAATATTGATTACACTAAACTACACTAAGATGCAAAAAGAAAATGGAAGATAAGCAATAAAACTAAACCCCATAGGGGGTAGAGAAATAATGTGAATATAAAGATGTGTGTGTGTTCAATTATGCTCCTCACAACATGTAGTGCATGAAATCATAAAACTAAATCCAACTTTGCCTCCACATGAAATAAGATAAGACTACATCATTAAAACATACAAGACAATAATTGGAATGAAGCTAAATGAACTCATGTATAAAGACTATACCCTACTATGCCTCCACATGAATTAAGATAAGACTATATCATTAAAACATACAAGACATTAACCAAGGCCAAGGCAACAAGAGTACATACACTACAAATTGTGTTTCCAATATTAATTCCATCCATATCCTCACCTTATCATTCCCTATAAAAATAGGTCTACTAATCTAAGCATAAGTTAAGCTTCATTCAAGAGCATTAGCATATAAAAGATAAGAGTGAAATCTCATTAGATGGTTATGGAAATCATATAAGACTCAAGTGATTAAGATAACACACACCTAATAAACTACATTATCATATCACATATTTCTCCACCCCCAAATGGGGATGGAACTACTCACTACTAATTACACTAACTACATTAACAAAATGAAACATATTACTGAAAAGAAATTCAACTAAGCAAGAAAGGAACATTAAAGAAGCTAATTGAAAGAAACATAAACTAAAGAAACATGCAAGAATTAAAAGACAAGATTAAAAGAAACTAAAACAATTATTTTTTTAACAATGACTCACATTGAAGGTAGCATTCTTCTCCACCTTGAGTTTTGCTTCAAGGCTTACTCCTTAGTAGAGAGAATGCCACCAAGCAATGGGTAGTTTACAATAGAAGGTGAGGAGTTCTATTTATAGGCAAAGAAAAAGGCAATCCGGGACAATCCCCTGATGTGGGACTAAACATATACCAAAAATAGCCTAAACAAACACTAATACACATGCTCTAGAAAACTCAGCGGATCCGGGAAGATCCGGACTGCCAATTGGCGGTCTACAGGATCCGGATCGCGCTCAGATTTGTTGTGGGCTTTTCTTGGTACATTTGTTGGTCTTGGATGCATTTACTTGGCTTGTAGGAGCTCCGACCCGAATCGAATTTCTAAAATACTCCCCATGATGGTGTGGAGTATTATGTTTTGCTCTTAGGTCCTTCGGTCTTACGTTCAGGTCCTTCTCCCTTGCATCTTAGTCCCCAGGTCTCACAATTAAGTCATTTTTCCCTGCTTTTGGGTCCTTTCATGCTTCATCTCTTCAAACTTATTTATTTCTGAAATTCAAACATAAAACTCGTCACGTAGCATTGTCAGGTGTAAGATAATGGATATAAGATACAAATATAAGCATGAAATGATGTCAATCATGAAGTAAGTTTTTTGTTGCATTACTACAAGTGTAAACCCACGTAAATGAATCTTGAAAATGTGGTCAAAACCAGAATCAAATGTTTTGTGTCACTAATGTATATGAGAATTAATACGACATCCATAAGTAAGAAAATGTATCACTCAAAGAACACAACTGATATACAAGGTGATTTTTAGATTATGAAGAAAGCAGAGATTTTGATCCATGAATATTCACTCTTAGAATGAAGGCATACATGAAAATAAACATTTATACCGACGAGTTAAATGAGTCGACTCATTAGAAAATTTCCAACAATTCCCAACAATTTCCAAACTATTTACCACAAACTAATAATCAATTTTCCAACCATTCCCAACAATTTCCAAACTACTGCTAACTTCTAACACAACATGTAAGTTCAACATAAGTCCAAGAAACAATTTCTAACACAACATGTAAGTTCAAAACAACAAACTCAAGTCGACTCATTTAACTAAACAAACTTAAAATCGTGTTTAACTCGACTCGTCACCATCTACATTCTGATCGAACAAGCATTCTTGATTTCTAGCATACATGAAAAAAACTAGCAGTTAGCGAACCAGAAAAGGAGAGGTGATCCTCTTCTCAACAGCAAGCACGACACCCTCCTTCGTCTTGAACCCGATCGCCGTCGAACCAAGATGAAACACAACCAAAATCCACCTCAAACCAACCAAAACGAACCCAAAACTTTTAGAAAAAAACCCGAACATTAATGGCCTCGATGGCGTACTCGACTTGGAACAACGCCCCCCTCGAGGGTCGTGGAGGGTCGGATGTCGTCGCGGAGGTGGTTGCGGTGGCGTAGGAGGTCACGAAGGGGGCTAGGGTTTGGTCAGAGATTGGTTGCGAAAGTTTTGTCAGGATAAAAGATAAAATGAAATATTATTTTAGTTAATATAAGACCAATAGACGTCGGCTGTAGAGAACACGCGACGTCTATTGGGGAATAGACGTCAGTTGTACGATCCACACGATGTCTATACTCCGACTATATGCTGGGTAATAAATGTCACCTAATACGCATCAGTTAAAATGGATATTACAACAACCGACATCTAGATAGTCATATAGGTATAGACGTTGTATTTTCTTATAGCCGACGTCTATTGTGTGACAACTATTCACTATCCTGCACTAGTGCTTATGGAATATTTGGCCATTGTGCTTTGGCCTTTCCAGCATGTGTTTGTTCTTTTTATCACATGCTTTTGTTCTTTTTATCATATTGGTTGTCTTTTTAAACAACGCAAGTTGAAATTAGCAAACAAATACATGAAATTAAACCTAACTCCGTGAAAAAAAATCAGAAACCCAAAAAAATCTAATATCAAAGACAAGACAACTTCAGACAAGAACACCATAAACTGAAATAAAAAAATCAAACTTTCAAGACAAAAACACCAACCCAAAAAAAAAATCACCACAACCAATCCATCATAGAAAAAGACAGAAACTTCAAATTAACTACAAAAACCAATCATTTTCCAAAAAACACCACACAAAAAACTCAAATCAACTACAAATAACCACATTCCTCCTCCTTATTGTCTCTGGACGGGCTCCAACGTCGACCACTTCCTCCTTTAAGGTCATTTTTATGTCAAGGTTCTGTCCTTTTAAAATAATGGTTTGTCCTTTTTAAGTAGTGGTTTGTTCTTTTTAAGTATGAGTTTGTCCTTTTTATCACCTGCGTTTGTCATTTTCAAGAACACGAAATCAAACCCAATACTGTGAAAATAAATCAGAAAGCCCCAAAAATTAATATGAAAGACAAACAACTTTAAACAAGAAGACCACAAAGAAACAATCTTTTCAAAATAACATCGAAAAACCAAGATCGATCCATCACATAACAAAACCAAACACTTCAAATCAACACAAACAAACAAACTTTTCCGCAAAAAACTCAACACAAAAAACCCAAATCAGTTAAAAAACCACACTTCAAAAAAAATAAAGATCAATCAATCATAGAACAAAACTAAAAAAACTTCAAATCAGCCACGACAACCACTTTCCTCAAAAAACACCACACAAAAAACTCAAATCAGTTACAAAGAACCACATTCCTCATCATCCTCGTCTCGAGACAGATCCAACACCTAGCACTTCCTCCTCTCGCCGACCAACTACGTCGTGACGTCCTAACCAACATCGTCGACTTCCCGACCTCGTCCAGACTCACTCCCGCGTCGTCTCCCTCGACATCTGTTTTACCGATCTCGCATTCTACCAAGAGAAAATGACGGAGAATGAAAAATTTGGAGGATAATGAAAGATTTTGATGAGATACGTATGGTAGAAACCAAATATCACATATTTTAACGTCTGTTTGATGTTATACAAAATAAATAAATAATATATAATTTAATTAATTTTTGGTTTCCACTTACACGAGGGGCACATCACGTCAGCGAATCATTTTTATTCCGGAGAAAAGTGACAAAAGATCCCCAGCAAGCAATTGGATTGTGCATCTGGAAATTCGGAGCGGAGGGCGAAGAATGACGGCGGCGATGGCGAAGAGCTCAGTGGGGTGCGAGGCGGTGGTGGGGTCTCTTGTGGCTTCGAGGAAGAGGGAGTACCGCGTCGCCAACCGCCTCCAGGAGGGGAAACGCCCCCTCTACGCCATCGCCTTCAACTTCATCGACTCCCGCTTCTTCGACGTCTTCGCCACCGTCGGCTCCAACCGCGTAAGGCACTCCCACATCATATCTCTGCTTTTCAGCTTTGATTTTGGTTTTAGTTTTAGATTTGTTTTTTTTTTCTCCTTAAACGTAAAATGTGTTTGGGGATTCAGGTGACGGTGTACCAGTGCCTGGAGGGAGGTGCCGTCGCGGTCCTGCAGGCTTACGTCGACGAGGACGTAAGTGCTTGTGCTTTCGCTACCTTGTTTGTTATTTGTGATTAGTGAATGTGACTTGTTATTTGGGACGGTACGGTGTTAGGTTGTATCTGCTAGCATGGTTTGTAATTGTACTTGGTTAGTACTTCGTTCGCTGTATAACACATTTCCGTGTCTGAAAACGAAAAAGTAGGTGTCCTCAAGGCTCAAGTGGACAAGTCTAACTACTTACATTTGATGTGGGGCGGTATAGTGTTAGTATTTCCTTCGCTGTAGAACACATTACCGTGTCTGAAAACGAAAAAGTAGATGTCCTCAAGGCTCAAGTGGACAAGTGTAACTACTTACATTTGATGTGGGACGGTATAGTGTTAGGTTGGATTTGCTTGCATGGTTTGTAATTGTACTTGGTTGGTACTTTGTTCACTATATAACACATCACCGTGTCTGAAATTAAAAAGTAGGTATCCTTAAGTGGACGGTTGTAAGTGCTCACATTTTCAATTGCAATTACGATGTGGGGGTGTTGTTAGGTTCGATGTGGTAGTGTGGTTGAAATCTTACTTTGTTGATGCTTCATTCACTAAATAGCACATTGTTGTATCTAAAAACTAAAAAGTAGGTATGCTTAAGTGGACGCTTTTTCAATTTCGATTGTGATGTGGGGCGATGTTAGGTTCCATGTGGTAGTGTCGTTTGAAATCGTACTTTATTGATGCTTCCTTCACTAAATAATACATTGTTATATCTAAAAACTAAAAAGTAGGTATGCTTAAGTGGACGCTTTTTCAATTTCGATTGTGATTTGGGGCGGTGTTAGGTTCCATGTGGTAGTGTCGTTTGAAATCGTACTTTATTGATGCTTCCTTCACTAAATAATACATTGTTGTATCTAAAAACTAAAAAGTAGGTATGCTTAAGTGGACGCGTTTTCAATTTCGATTGTGATGTGGGGCGGTGTTAGGTTCAATGTGGTAGTGTGGTTTGAAATCGTACTTTGTTGATGCTTCTTTCACTAAATGACTAACATGTGTAAAAAATAGTTATTCATGAAAGGGGATGAGTGAATTACATGAGATAGTTTTGTTCTTAGTCAAAACAAACATGCTGCGTAGGGTTTGGAATCATTCTAGCAGATGTAATGTTGGAATTGGGACCGTGGTCGGATAATTTCTTGTGTTTCAAAGCAATGCGTTGAAATGGAGATAAATCGTATTTACGCGAAGAGGTTGAGTATATGATATAAGCTGATAGCTTGATATTCATGGAAATATGCCATTTTTTGTATCATTGAGTGAAAAGATATGGTTCTATGGCTCATTGTTTGAAATGTTAACAATGAAACTAGGACAAGTACATGTGCTGGAGTCATCTGTAATTTTTTTTTGTAATGTTTAACAATGAAACGAAGAGAAGTATGTTTCTTTTGTAATGGTTTTCAATTTCTTTGTAATGTTTTTCAATTTTTTTGTGATGTTTGAAATGTCTAACAAAAAAACCAAGACAAGTACACTGCCCCAAGTCCAACAATCATGTGTTTGTGGGTTTTGCCCCAAACCTACAATTAAGTTTAAGACAACTTGGAAGGGTTGCTTTAGCGTCCCTTTGCTTGTGCTCTTGTGTGATCACTTAGCAAATAAGTTGTGAATGGAGAACTAGGATTTTGTGATTTGCACTTTGCTAGCAAGTTTTGTGATATTTTTTTAGGGGAGGCACCTGATGGGTTACTGTTTTTTTTGAAGTATAGCATGGTATGTTTTTCTTCTTGATAGAAATTTGACATCATCTCTGATGTATTTCTTTGTATGATGATTTTTTTTTTTGCTTTCTCAGAAAGATGAGTCATTCTACACCCTAAGTTGGGCTTGCAATCTCGAGGGATCCCCTTTGGTTGTAGCAGGCGGAATCAATGGCATTATTCGGGTTATAGATGCTGGAAGTGAGAAGATACATAAGGTAGAGTATGTTCTGTGCCTTATCAAGGAGAGCAATATTATTCGTAAACTAATCAATTATTTAAAGGCTCGTCTCTCTGACATGAAGTTTGAAATGTAGTATATGCACTTGTGGTTTCTTGTTGGGTAACCCAGCCTTCGTTATTCCTAAATACAAACTTAATGCGGCATGATTGTTTCTCATCGTCTATTGACAAAGATTCGCTGCAATACTTATAGACGTGAGTATAATACCATACTTCTTATATGTATAGATAGAAAACTTAAATCCTACAAGTTTATTATTTCTTGATTTCTTCTAACTATATCTTAAGCGTTAAATGGTAAAATAAGATTTTAATGAATGAAAAGCTACAAAAATGCGCTTGTTTGTGATTCTTTTGGTTTATTATTTATGCAGAGTTTTGTTGGCCATGGGGATTCAATAAATGAAATCAGGACTCAAACATTAAAACCTTCATTGGTAGTGTCAGCCAGTAAGGTAACCTTTTCATATCTCATTCATACTTCCCATATATGGACATATTTTGGCGATGACCCATATGTCATATGTTGTTGTGTAGTCTTGTCATCAAATGAAATCTTCGATTATGAAAACAGGATGAATCTGTCAGGCTCTGGAATGTTCACACTGGTATTTGCATTTTGATATTTGCTGGATCTGGTGGTCATCGCAATGAAGTCTTAAGTGTTGTACGTACAATGATTCTGAAGTTTATATTGTATTGGTAGTTTCTATTTTGTAAGACAAGTATAGGTTTCTTATAGATTGATATTTAGCCGTAAGATACTAAGATGTGAGTTTTGTAGGATTTTCATCCTTCAGACATATACAAAATTGCAAGCTGTGGCATGGATAACACAGTTAAAATATGGTCGATGAAAGGTAGTATGCCGTGTCACGAAGTGAATCACAACAATTGGAAGCATGCCATGTTCCTTTAAGGTAAGATTTCTTTTATTGTTCTTGTTTCGTAAAGGTTTGTTGCCTATCTTGTGCAGAGTTCTGGACATATGTTGAGAAGTCATTTACTTGGACGGATCTACCATCCAAATTTCCCACTAAATATGTGCAGTTTCCGGTGAGTTTGTATTCTTTATGATCCTTAATAACTCCATTTCTCTGAGATTTTACCCTGTTCGTCTTTTCTTTCTAGGAGTTGATATTGTTCTTAGTGTCAATATTAGCTCATACCTGCCATTTCAGGTCTTTATAGCCTCGATCCACACTAACTACGTTGATTGTAATAGATGGCTGGGGGACTTCGTTTTATCCAAGGTAAGTATTATTACTCTTAATCCTCTCATGGTTGTTACTGAAGTTCAAGTTCTTATAATGACAAATGAAAATTCACCCTAGGAGGGAAAGCTTTGTATTTGTTTTATGATCATGTGTCAGTATAGGAAATAATTTTGCTTGTGTACTACCTTTGTAGTTTTAAACTCACATAGCATTATGCTTCTGTTTTATTTTATATGATCTTCATTAACTAGTACATTTCAATTTGGTTTTATTGGCAGTGCTGCCCTTATTTGAAAAATTGGTGTTCTTTGTGTAGATTTCATCTTAGGCCATAGATCTTTGTGGGTAAATAAATAATGGCTGGACAAGGTTTTAACAATTAAAATATGCTGTTCTTACCTTTATTTTTCTAGGATAAGCACTTTGATCTGGTAAATATAAAATAATGATTATTTGTTTAATACAGAGTGTTGACAATGAGATTGTCTTATGGGAGCCCAAGACTAAAGAACAAAGTGCTGGGGAGGTGAGATTTGGATCTTTACTGAAAAATTGTGTACATAATTGTGTATATCAAGTTGTACGACAGGACTCGTCATTCTAAGACATCCAGTCTTGCAATTCAATTTTCAACTTTGCTTGATAGCTGATTTACTTTTTCTTGGTTGTCTTTACAAACAGCACACAAAGTATTTATGTATCTTAATGTGGTTATCCAGGGTTCAGTTGACATCCTTCAGAAATACCCAGTTCCAGAATGTGATATATGGTTTATCAAGTTTTCCTGTGATTTCCATTACAACACAGTTGCAATAGGTAAGACCTGTGATATGCAACATCAAATTCATATATCTAGTTATTTCTGTGGCTGAGATTCAAAATAGGTCCCTTTCAGCAAAATAATATTAGTGATTTATATGACACATGCGTTTACTTTATTGTGTAGAGAAGTACATAACAATCATTTTTTTTCTTATCCCTTTGACCATTTAGAAGCTTAATTTTCTGTTTGCATGGGAAATGTATGCTTTATTGTGGTTGGCAGCGAAAAGGCACATAATATCATCACTATCATCTCTTGTGCACAGCTTGAGAAACATAGACATTTTGTTCGTTCAATTAAATTTGAGTAAGAGTGAAAAGAAGTAGCGAAAGGGTTTGTTTCCATGGAAACATCCGTGTAAACATTTAAATGTGATGTATGCAAACAGGTAGTCGAGAGGGAAAGATTTTTGTGTGGGAACTGCAATCCAGTCCACCTGTTCTCATAGCAAGGTCTGTCCAGCTTCCACATCTTATTGCCATTCACGGTTAATCATACAAACTTCGTCCAGTACATATATTTGTTGCTAAAATTATTGCATTTTTTTCCAGATTATCTCATGTTCACTGTAAATCGCCAATCAGGCAAACTGCCGTCTCCTTTGATGGAAGGTATTCTGCCTACATGGTTATTGTTAACTATTCATTTATGCCTAGCTTGGGATGCGGGACATATCATTAGCATTTTTGTGTCGACAGTTTTGATCAATTATGTTTTTACTTCCTTATAAAAGGGGCTTCTCAATTATTTTTACTATCTTATTTATGTTAAAGGGGCTTCCCAATTCTAAGAGATGATGAATTATTCAAAGATAATAGGAGGATCTCATATTTTATACCATTACTTGTGTGTACTGCAGCACGATACTTAGTTGTTGCGAGGATGGCACGATATGGCGCTGGGATGCTAATCCATGAATATGCTGGTTGAGAGTTAAACCATTGCCTTCACCTCCACGGTGTGTACTAATTTACAGGTAAATCTGCTGTTTATCGCTAGGAAGCAGCTATTCCTGATCCTTTCAATACAAGTATAGTGGATGTAGGTCAGCACTGTAAACTTAGTACCAAGCCTCCTACAACTTAGAACTAATCTCTTAGTGACTCTAAATATCTGTTTAGTTGTGATCTCTGTAATCCAACCTTATACTTTAGTGTCAAGATTTTAATGTTTTCTGAAAATTTATAACATTAAAGAATACTCTCTTTGTAGAGCTATTTTCACTTCTTGAAGCTAAAAAAAATCTACTTCATGTTTATTGGGAATAAATTAAAATATTTATGAACTTTGCGGAGCTTCACTTTAGTTAGTACCTTAGTAATAGTGTGTACCAGACTATCAGTACAGCAGATATATCTTGTACAGTAGCCAAATACATTACACAATAACATAGCATTGCTATACGGTTTTTAATATTAATATTGTATAGGCGACCTGACTTGTGTTTTAAGCATGGACTTTTAGGTATATTCAAATCTTTGTTGCTTAGGCCAAAGCCATGACCAAGTTATGGCAATTATTCCCCTTTACCTGAGTATCTTGATCCTATCATGGTCAAATATTATAATTGCTCAATAATGCAACCTATGTCATATCATGATGTGTTTTCAATCTAGCCATTGCATTTGTAGTTGTTTTGGACATTCTAGTTGCTTTGGATTACGTCACTTATATGATAATTAAAAAGTCACCAAAGACAATAGACGCTTCATCTTCTAAAGCTGTTCTGGATTTGCTTCCAAGGAAAATACGAAATGGATATGATCTTGAACTATGCTTCTCCAAAATTCCAAATGCTTTCGTAGAAACCATATTTTAGAGATTTACTTGGTTTTACTTTGAGCATCTGCATCGAAGCATTAGAACCAATCCTGGATTTTTTATATATATTATCGGTAAGAACCAAATCCTGGATTTGTATGTGCAACACTATACTGTATAATGAGTGCTGAATTCCATAGGTATGAGCAATCTTTATTGATATGATATGATTGTTAAATTCTATTCTTTTCTGAAAGGTTTGTTTAGCTATCTAGTGGAGAAGATATGCATTGGTGTTCCAATCTACTGTCATATCTTGCCATCTAGAATCTCTTTTAGTCTGCTTATCTTATTTTTGGGTCTGCTCTACTTTCTCTTCATCTTGGTAAATTGTTTGAATGCCCATCTACATGCGTGGTTTGAGAACTGGTCTGACCACCCCTGAATATTTTAGTTTGACAGTCTTTACCATTATTTTCATGATTTATGCATTGCCACAATATATGATTTTCGTTTTGTTTTTCTGCAGGAAAGATACCAACTAATGAAGCACCTTCCAGATATGGTAGAAGAATTAAGTTATATATAATGTGATCAATTCTGTTTTGGTAACCATTGGAAAGTCCATGATCAAACCATGTCTGATAGGTCAAAAGGTATGTTGCTGCTACAGTGGCAGTTACAGAACGGTTTGCGGGCACATCTACATTTGTTAGATTAATATGATCTAACAGGGTTCCTAGTCAAACGTTTCAACCACTTATAAATATTACCATTTAATAGAAAAAAAGTTATGCGTTAAGAACTTCCACAAAATGCAGGCTTTTAAATAACATGATTTAGCAAGTTTTAGAAACCATATCTAGAGGCTAGAGCCTGAGAGAATCTCATAAGCAGCCATACGAAGACATGAATATTATCCACACATATCTATGCTTGTTTGGTCTGATTTTAGATAGACATTTTTTTTTTCAAAATTTGGTTCAAATTGAAGACTGAACTGTTCCGTTTTTTAGAATTAGATATGAAATTACAGACCACGAGTTGAAGCGGCGGCTTTATGATGGAACTTTCAATAACACGATTCACTGTTTGTAAAAAATAACCAATTTTGGAGCACTGCAAGAACAACAGAAGGCAACACCAATAATAACAATTTTTTATATTCCAAACTAGTTGATGCAAGTTAGAAATGAAACTTAATAAGAATCAAAGTTTAGGTATGTGAATTGTCTTCTTCCAAATATTCGTATCCAATGCTAAATACCTCTGTCTCTTTTCTTTGCATCCTCCCATGTTAATTTTGTTCTCCTCTCCAAAACTAAATTTTTCATAAAGCTACGTTTGTGGTAATTTTTGGAAACAAATGCCAAAAAAATTAAATTATTATTTTGAAACAATGAAGGTGTAAATAAATTCGCGGTTGACCAGAGCAAGAGAGTGTAATATATATATATAGTATATATGGGGAAAATTTGAGTCTCTTTGCTCTAAGTGACCCAACATCTAGGAACAAGTCCCTTTCTGGACATATTTTGAGAAATATGCTTAGCTTGCCTGTCTCCCCAAAATACCTCTGTCTTTTAAATAATGTCAAAAATAATTCTCTCTCGACTCTCATGCATCCATCTGAACCCCCTCTTTCCAAAGCCAACACCCCTCCATTCCTTCTATCTCTCTCACCCCCTCAATCGGAACCTAGTCGACTCGAATAGAACCCAACGCCTCGGACCCTGTCGAAGGTTTGTCGTTGTAGACGAACCTACATCAGAGAACAACTCCTCTATTGAAGCTGTCTGCTGACGAATGTCAGTTCTAGGGTATGTTATTTGGTTTAGAAATGCTCCTACTTGGAATAGTTCGATAGAAATGCTCCTTTGAAATCTGACCATTGTTTCCTGTCAGATCGATTAGTTTGATAGTTGTTCGATTCCTCTTGCATGTGATGTGAGCTCGATATTATCGATGGGAAATCGGATCGAGTTCCTATCGAGCCAGTCGAGCCCACCAAAATATAGTTAGGAATAAATATAGGAAAACTTAAGTCGAGCTATGATCGAGTTCGTATCGAGCATGTTCCGTTAGACATATTTTTTTCCTTCTTTCTTGATGTGCCTCTCGACCTCCCCAGTTCCAAAGACGACTGTAGGATGACCAGGAGACAACGGAAGGTGGAGTTTTGAATGAGATACTGGAGAATCTTGCTGATGGTATATTTGGGTCACTAGAAGAAGAATTTTAATGCGTTTCATGCACGTCTTAGTTGCAATCCAATTTAGTGGATGGTGTAGCATAATGCAAATAATGATCAATCAATACATTGTGTTGTATGCGACACAGAGTTACCTGTCAAAGTTTTATGTGACGCAAAGTTGCTTGATTGATACGTTTTAATTAACCGCAAGTGCACGACCGCGTTTAAGCGGTGGCAAATACGGGTCGATCCACAAGGAGGTGTGTAGACTCTGGTTTGTTCGAAGGCAAGTGAGAAAAGAGGGGAAGAAATTGTGATTACACTATACTAGACTAACTACACTAAACGAGTAAGCATCAAACAAGGAAAACGAAAGCGAGGAAAATTGAAAGCTGGAAATCAGAAATGGAAAACCCCTAAAGGGTGGAGTGTGTGCACACATGTAAAAAGATGGTGAAGAATGCATTCTATAGGCACAAATGTAGATAGTGTTTTCATGCATAGGAAGTGTCTAAAGGCTATGACAAAACCTATCAATCCATTCACTAACCTAGTTGATTAACATTCATATACACAAGTTGGTTATTTCAGAACCTAAACAAGCATGGGAGGTGTCTATGATGTGTGGCAAAACTCATCAAGTGTAGTATTCTACTCTAACAAGCAAGCATACATTCACATTTATCAACACAATCAAAATATAAAGCATTAATGCATGTATGAACATCATCTCCACCCCCAAAGGGGGATGAATCTACTCACTACACATTACTCTAACAATTAAACTAAAGAAGAAAAGACACATTCTAACTAGTTTAGCCTAGAATCAAAGAAATAAAACTAAGCTAAACATGCATAAAGAAACAACATAAGAACAAAACAATGGAAGAATTATTTTATTAGATGACTCACATTGAAGGTAGCATTCTTCTCCACCTTGAGATTTTGCTCCAAGGCTTACTCCAAGTAGAGAGAATGCCACAAAGCAATGGGTGATTACAATAGAAGGTGAAGAGTTCCATTTATAGCCATAGAAAAAGGTAATCTGGGACAATCCCCCGGTATGGGACTAAACAAATACCAGAAATAGACTACCTACACACTAATACACGCCCCACATAAATCATAGCGGATCCGGACCAAAAGAGACCGCCAATTAACGGTCTTGGACCGCCAATTAGCGGTCTACAGTGTTCGGATTGCTCTGGATTTTCTTCTAGGCTTTTCTGGATGGCTTTGCTTGTCTTTGATGCATCTACATCGCTTGCTGGAGCTCCAACCCGAATAGAGTTGCCAAAATACTCCCATGATGGTGTGAAGTATTCTTGTTTGCTCATTGGTCATTTGATCTTACATTCAGGTCCTTTGATCTTGCATCTTAGTCCTTGAGTCTCTCAACTCAGTCTTTTTTCATGCTTTTAGGTCCTTTTATGCCTATTCTCTTCAAACCTATTTATTTCTGAAATTCAAACAGAAAATTCGTCACGTAGCATTATTTAGGTGAAAGATAATGGATATAAGATACAAATATAAGCATGAAATGATGTCAATCATTGCTTGATAATTTTGTCAAGCAACTTTGCGTCGCATAAAACACAATCTATCGATTGATCATTATCTGTACTATGCTACACCATCCACTAAATTGGATTGGAACTAAGATGTACATGCAACACATTAAGATTCTTATGCTAGTGACCTAAATATTCCATCAACAAGATTCTCCATTATCTCATTCAAAACTCCACCTTCCGCCATTTCATGGTCGGGAGGAGGACCTTTTCAATCTTCAGCTACGTGGTCAGTTGATTGGTGGAGGCTGAGATGAAGCTACTGGTCTCTGAGGATGAGCTGAGGAAGTCTCGGGATGAGATTGGGATGCTGAGGGAAGATATTGCATCTCTTCAAAGAAAGAGATCCTCCTCCTCCAGTGGATGTTGGAAGAAATTGATAATATTTGTTTGTGTGTAATGTTGCATCTTTAACTGAAATGAAACTATGTTTGTATTCCCTTTTGAATGTAATGGTCAACAGACTCGACAAAAGCTCGATATGATGAAGATAGACAAAGATGTCAAGCAATTCTGCGTCGCATACAAATGCAATGTATCAATTGATCATTATCTGCACTACGCTACAACATCCACTAAATTGGATTGGAACTAAGACGTGCATGAAACACATTAAAAGTAGCCCTAATCTGTGCGGTCTCTGCATGAACTGCCTCAAATTCTTCTGTTAGTGACCCAAATATTCCATCAGCAAGATTCTTCATTCTCTCCTTCAAAACTCCACCCTCTGATGTTTCTTGGTCGATCGGGATGTCGAGGAAAAGCTTGCATCTCTTCGAAGAGAGAGATCATCCTTCTCCAGTGGACTTGGAGGAAATTGATCTGTGTGTGTAATGTTGCATCTTTAACTTGAATGAAACTCTATGTTTGTATTCCCTTTTGAATGTAATGCTCGAGTGTCTTAATAAGAGCTTGATCAGCCGCTCGTCTTAAATCCGCCATTAAAAGAACAGATGCAGTCATTATCTGATTTTGGTTGGATCGACGAGCTCGATAAGAACTCGATCAGAGTGATCTTATTTTTTGTTTTTCTTTATCACATGCATATCGAGCCTGCCAATGTAGCATTTTCCACACTTCGCTCATAACTGACGAAACGTTTTCACTACCAATGTAGCGTCACCTCGAACCACACAATTGGTACAGTTTCCACGCTTCCATCTTAATTGCCGATTAGGTTATTGAAACGAAAAAGAAGCCCTCCATATTCGTGTCGAGTAAACTATCGAGTTTTCACTATCAAGTACGAATCTCTCTCCCTTTCCATTTAAATGAACAAATCGTATTCTTTATCAGTTTCTGTCGAATAGTTGCAAACCGCCCTCCAACATCCTTTTTGCCTATGCTTACTGACTCTCTCGTTCAGGCTTCTCCTTCGACTCTCGCACTGGACCGGTATCACTTCGCGTGAGCGGCGTAGCCTGTCGAACAACTCCTACTTGGAATACGACGATGAAGGTCTGTTCTAGGGCACGATTTGTAGCCCTTTACTTTTTTCATCCTGTTATAGTTTATAAGGTTTTGTTATGGTTTCCATCCAAAATGTAGTTCATTTGTCGCCTGGGTATTCATTTGAGTTGTGTCGGCTTGGTTGGAAGTGGGGCCGTAATCGTATTGTGTTTCCATATAGTTGGATAATAACTCGATAGGTTGTCGTCGATTGATAGTTATTTGTTCTTTTTTTGTTTTTTCAGACTTCGAAGTTAATAGTTCCAAGCAACAATCATTTCCTCGCTCGTGTGACGTACATGGGCAGTAAGCCTATGAAGGAGATCAAAGAGAAGTTCCGGAAGCACGACCTGCTTGAAAGGGTAAAGGAATTAGCGTTCAAGCAATTTTTTGAGGCATGCAAGTTATAGTTCTCCGGTGTTCTAATGCATCAGTTAATGTTGCACAAGACCAACAATGGAAGGGATGACGAGCTTCATTTCCTGTTTGACACTAGGCCCTGCAGATTCAGTAAATATGAGTTTGCACTGATCAACGGTTTGAACTATCACCGGACCGTCTGAGGCTGACTTGCGGATCATTGTACGAGTGACCGACTTATTGACGAGTATTTTAATGGAAATCCCAAAATTCATCTCGGCTCGTTGGAGCTAGCTTTCAAAAATTGTACAAACAAAGAAGACATCTTCAAGCTGGGGTTATGCGTCATGATTGAAGGTGTTCTAATGCCCGAGAGGCCAAGCTATTCGTATTGACGAATATGGTCAAAATGGTCGACAACCTGAATTAGTTCTCCGAGTATCCATGGGGTAAGTCGTCTTACCAGAGGTTGCTAACATCATGCAAAAACGACATGATACACCAAAGACAATTGTATGCAAGAAAGGATGATAGGGGCCAACAAAAAAACGCCAAATACAGTTTGTACAGTTATGCCCCGGCATTACAGTATTGGGTGTACAAGGCCATTCCACAGTTCGACGTCAAGTATGCCCTCAACTGTGGATATCGATTCCCCAGGATGCTCACCTGGACGAGCAATGACCAAAATGTCCTGCAAATGGCTGAGGTTGCAAGGAGGTTTTCTTCCAAAAGACAAGTAAGTTTGTCTTCATTGTTGTTAAATCATGTTTTGGGGTAATGGAGTAGTTACGAGACAGTCTCGATAAGAGTTCGATAGACCTTGATAGGGGTTCGATAATAACTCGATATTCGATAGGAGTTTGAAGGGGCTCCGATAATAACTCGATATTCGATTTCCAGTCCTCGATAGGAGCACAATAGACCTTCTTAATTTAGATATATTGTTAGTTAGTGAACCTAACATCATGTTTTATATTCGTCGTAGTTGACAGTGTACACTTTTTGTCACCCTATGCAAGTGAGAGAGAATATTACAACCACCTTACAGAAGGTGATGACCCCCTACCACCTGGGCTCGAGGATGATTTTGATGAAGGAGTTTCCGAGGGTGTTGATGTGTTTTCCGAGAGATTGGCTTTCGCCGCCAACGAGACGAACATATTTGCAGACGATGCCATATTTGCAAAGGAAACAACTATTCCCACCTCTACCGCAGCCACGACCTCTTCGCAGTCGGTCGCCCCAACCATGGCAGAGGGCGCCTCCCCTACTTACCAACTGCTTGTGGAAAGGTTTAAGAGAGTGGAATCAACGCAGTCGTCAATGGAAGCAAAACAATCGTCGATGGGAGTGACACAACTGTCAATGGAAGCAAAGCAATCGTCAATGGAAGTGACACAATTGTTGATGGAAGCAAAGCAATTATCGATGGAAGGACAATTGAACGAGGTCATGTAAATTCAACGTGCCACATTGGCGCAGATAGCTAACTTAGTGGATTTGTTAGATGCACCTCCAAGACCACCAATCGACGATAATCAGTTGGCCAAGGTGGTAGCAAAACAACTATCGCTAGAAGGCAAACTCGATAGCCTCATAGGGAATCAATGTTCCAAGATGGAGAATATGTCGAAGATGATGGATTTGGTAGAAGCACCTCCGAGACCTCCCCTTGACGAGAATGAGTTGGACCGGATTGTGTGTTTAATAGAGGTATGTTCGAGATGACTGTCTGGTGAGAACCAGTCATCCGACGATGAATACGTGCTACCCAATGGTTACTTAACCGAAGTGAATCCGTCTTGCCCGATGAGGAAGAGGCATAGGCCCCCACCATCTTGCGGACATCTACACTGACCCGACCAAAAAACAACGACATTCGGATCGAAATATAGAGCCTTTAGTTCTCGACCCTTTGAAGACGCTGGAGAAAAAATAGCTGACGACGTTTGGGCGGTGGATTTCGGGGGTGATCCCCAATTTGAAGTCCGTTTCATTGAATACTGGCAAGTTTAGACCGTCATGGTTTTTGGGGATGAAGTGTCCTAGATTTTGGATTGGTAATGACGTAAGTATTTCAAACAATTCAAATTGTAAGAATGCACATGTTTTATTCGATAGGGTGAACAAATCTCGATAATGTACATATGTGCTCGATGAGAAAAGATGGAGTTCGATTTGGGCTCGATTAACTCGCTAACTACCATCTCCGTCGCAGTTTTCCCCAGTTCTTTCTTTTGCTCTATGGGTTCGATTATGTCGACATACCCTTGAATGTGAACATATTAAGTTAGTATTCTTGACTTTCCACGTGTTGATGTTTTCGCAGCATGTCGACGCTGAAAGGAATGTGATTTAACAATTTTACTTTTATATGTCAATTATTATGAATTGAATGTGCAAACATTTTGTTCCTTGATTAATGTATTCGTCTTTTGGAAGAGTTAAAGAATATGCTCTTGGTCCTTAACGGTAGAGCTCTAAAAGATAATGATTTACATAAATCAAAAGTAATTCACAATCATGGTGGTTAACATGGAACATTAATCACCGAGGTAAGATTGTCATGTTGGTTAAGAGAGATATTGTAGCTCTCTACAAATATTTAAGAACATGAGTATATGAAATGGAAAATATTTCTTTCATACATTGAATTGATCTAACAAATGAAACATTATGGAATTATGTTTGTATCATTAATGTTTCATTGTGTCTTTGAATCCTAAGATATGAGACCTATATCTTTTCACATAAGGAGTGTATGATTTGATTATTATCAAAAGCTATCAACGAGTATAGTGATAAAGTTATTAGTTGGTTATACATGACTTATGATGGAAAAGATGATGTCAAAAGATTATCATTGCCTCTTTTGACGTGAGTTATGATATTGCTCCGTCCCTTGATAAAACGAAATTATAATGTGCACAATATAACTTGTGTATAGTTACATATTTATAATTAGCTTGAGAGATCAAGAAATGAATATATAATACAAAGATGACACATTTCTACTTTGTATAATATTCTTAATATCATGAGGCAAGCGATAGACACAAGTGATATTTTACATATCACTAAGTGGATCGTTCGAGTGAGCAAAACATCTTTGTTATTTGGGTAACTATAATGTGTAGCTAGATACCACTTATAGTTTATGATATAATGTGTTTTATATCATTGTCAACATAACTTAGATCCTCCTACAAGTCACACCACAAAATTGGGAAACAAGAAATATGATTTTATATTTTATATGATGTATTAAGTTTCATGTGTTATGAAATAATATACATGTGGTAAAATAATAAAATCAATATGTCGTAAAAATGACATTGTTAGAATAATAAATAAATTCGTATAAGATTTATATATATTATGCGGTATAATATTTTGACAATATATATGATAATATATTACATTATATAATGTGATCTACAACATTATAACATATGAATTTGCTTAAACCCCAAACTCCAAATTTTATTGGATGTTAATCCAAAATTTCGTGGAATAAAAAGCATTGAAAAATGGTCCAACCGTTTGACCACGTTTTTCCATATATTAATAAGAGAATTTTTATTGAATAATGGCTGAATTTAATTCACCTTTGTCAAAGGTAGTTATGGGATGATGATTGATTGATTCGTTTTATTTAAACCGCAAGTGCACGACCGCGTTGAAGCGGTGGCAAATACGGGTCGTCCACTGGGAGGTGTGGACGTTTGGTTTGTGCGAAGGCGAGTGGTAAAAAATAGAGAGAAAGATTGATTACACTAACTACACTAGAATGCAAAAGGAAATGAAATATAAGCAATAAAAACTAAACCCCATAGGGGGTAGAGAAATAATGTGAATATAAAGATGTGTGTGTGTGTGTTCAATTAAGCTCCTCACAACATGTAGTGCATGAAATCATAAAACTACATCCAACTTTGCCTCCACATGAATTAAGATAAGACTACATCATTAAAACATACAACACAATAATTGGAATGAAGCTAAATGAACTCATGTATAAAGACTAGACCTTACTATGCCTCCACATGAATTAAGATAACCCAGTATCATTAAAACATACAAGACATTAACCAAGATAAAGGCAACAAGAGTACATACACTACAACTTGTGTTTCCAATATTAACTTCATCCATATCCTAACCTTATCATTCCCCATAAAATAGGTCCACTAATCAAAGTATAAGCTAAGCTTCATTCAAGAGCATTAGCATATCAAAAATAAGAGTGAAAACCCATTAGATGGTTATCGAAATCATATGAAGCTCAAGGGATAAAGATGACACACACTTAATACACTACATTATCATATCACATATTTCACCCCCAAATGGAGATGAAACTACTCACACATATTTAAACTAACTACTCTAACAAAATGAAGCATTATACTGAAATGAAACTACACTAATCAAGCAAGAAATATTAAAGAAGCATAAAACAAAACAAACAAACAAGCTGCATATGAACGGAAATGAAACTAAGAGAGAAACAACACAATTAAAGGAAAAACATCTATTATTAACTCACTCAATACAAGCAGCCCTTCCTCCACCAGAGTTTTGCTTGAAGGCTTCACTCTTAGTAGGGAAGATGACCACCAAAAAGGGAGATGTGTACAATGGAAGGTGAAGAGTTCTATTTATAAGCATGGAAAAAGCTAATTCGGGACAATCCCCCGATGTGGGACTAAACAAATACCACAAATAGACTAAGAATACACTAATACACGTGCCCGCCAAAGATTAACGGATCCGGAGCCAAACAGACCGCCAAGTGGCGGTCTATTAGTTCTGGATCGGGCTCAGTTTTGTTGTGGGCTTGTGTTGATGTATTTGTTGGTCTTGGATGCATCTACTTCCTTTATTGGAGCTCCGACCCAAATTGAATTGTCAAAATACTCCCCATGATGGTGTGGAGTTTTCTGTTTTGCTCTTAGGTCCTTCGGTCTTACGTTCAAGTCCTTCTCCCTTGCATCTCAGTCCCCAGGTCTCACAATTAAGTCCTTTTTCCTGCTTTTGAGGTCCTTTCATGACTCTTCTCTTCATTCCTCTTTAATTCTGAAATTCAAACATAAAACTCGTCACGTAGCATTGCTTAGGCGTAAGATAATGGATATAAGATACAAATATAAGCATGAAATGATGTCAATCAAATAGCCCCACACCTAAGTTTTTGCTAGTCCCGAGCGAAACAAAGAAAGAGAAAAGCAAACGAGAAACAAGAAATCCTAACTCACTTTCGTAGGAATCACGGTTGCACTTCACACGTGCAACAAGTCGTTAAACCTCCTTGTTGCCAAGGAGGAGTGTTGTCTTCTGAGGGTTTTCAGCGGATATACCCACAAAATCCGAACAAGATGCATTATTCAATCTAGACACTCGACTCGTTGGACAAATTTTGTCGATCATTGGACGCGGTAATCCTACGGGCCGACTCTATATAGGTAATCACTCCACACACCTAATCTAATGAACCATTCGTGCAAGTTAAATAAGGAATTAAGTGAAAGACATAGACAACCTCAACATCCTCAAGTGATACAAAGTGTAAAGTCCATTAAGGTTCTTATTTGCATTTTTTTTCTTTTTGTTTCTTTTCTCATTTTTTCTTCTTTTCTTTTTATTAGTTTGAGCTTCATTCTCCCAGGGTCAGGTTTCGTGCATAATTGCCGATGAGGACTTACACGATCACGTACACCTTGCCCCAAATCTCGACATAGGGCAATGCCTACCACCCGTGTAACGAGAGTTCGATCGGCAACATGAACAAAAACCCTACACTTAATGTCTCACAACAAGATTTAAAAGGTTATTGACAACAACAAACTTCCTTAAGTTAACAGACACGAATTATTGACTCAATAGGTTCAGGGTGGACTTCTTTAAATGTTTGAGCACTGAAACCCTATGATTACTCATCCCCAAAGGAAAACTGGGGTGCATCCTAACGTCTCGATAAATCCTAAAGCCACTGTACTAGATATCCTAATGCATCAAGTTCAAGACAATTTTGAGAGCTTTCCTTTTACTTTGCCTCTCAACGGTTTTGCACATGTTAAACTCACACAAAACCCACAAAACATTTTCTTTCGCAAACACATGAAGATTTTGAAAGAAATGTGAAAATTTTGAAGCACTAGGCAAGCAAAAGAAGACAAGTCACCCAAGATCATGGCAATCAGATATATCGATATTAAATGCAGCACACTAACATGACCCTAATAATGCACACAAAAGAAAATAAAATCAAAGGAAAAGACTCAACTATGTACACACATAAAACACCCCCCACACCTACTTCATGCGTTGTCCTCAATGAATGTGAGCAAGATACTACATGGATTTATGTATGAAAAAGGAGAGATCCCACCAACATGAAGTACAAAGGGAAGTTCAAGGTCATGTTGATGGACACAAATCCGAATTCCCCTCAAAACCTGTGAGATACTTAAAAAGGGAGACAAAATACGTGAAAGAAAATGGGCCCAAATACACAAGAGTTGGAGCCCACAACAATCAATGCTCACTGAAGGAGTCTTTTATTGTACTCTTTTTTTTTCTTTTTTTATAACTATGTACAAAAATGGGCTCCCATCTTCATATGTCAACGGACAGCAAATGGGAACCCACCATCTCTCGAGCCAAAAATGCACATGCATGGGCTCGCGACATACAAATCAGAATTGCTTGACCACCTGATACCCTTATAAGCGTTGTGGTTGTTTGATGCCTCTTGAGAGTGAGTAAGATAGGAGGCATGAATGAGAGGTGAACCTCTATCAGGTTGAAGGGTATCAGGTTGTTGATTTTTAACCCACATGGGGTCCTCAGCAGATACAGAATGAAGATCATGTGACCCAGAGGCCATAAAAATGGTATCTTGTGGCTTAAAAGCCACATGATCGAAAGGTTGTGGCTCAACGGCCACGTGATCAAAAGGATGTGGCTCAAGGGCCACAAGATCAAAAGGAGGTGGCACTAAGGCCACATGATCAGAACATAAGGCACCTTCTTGTGCCAGCCCAGGTGAAACATCTTCACGACCTTCAAGATCTTCATCAAACAATTCTCTGAAGTACTTGAAGGTGCCCTCAACTTCAATTTCATCCAAACCCTGGATAAGGTTGACCCCAACAGGGTCATTGAAGGCACCTGGCTTCTTGCCGATGGTGAAGATGTTGAAATCAGCGCATTGACTACCATAAGTCAAGCGCATCAGACCATTGCGACAATTGATCAATGCATTGGAAGTCGCAAGGAATGGTCGCCCCAGAATGACATGAATTTGTCCAAGTGGGTTTGGCACAGGTTCAGTATCCAAGACAAAGAAGTTGACTAGATAAATGAACTCTCCTACTTTGATCAGCACATCTTCCACCACACCCCTCGGTTTCTTCATAGACCTATCAGCCAATTGAAGAGTGGTTTTTGTTTGTTTGAGGTCTCCAAGACCGAGGTGGACGTAGACAAAATATGACAGAAGATTAACAGATGCACCAAGGTCCAATAAGGCTCGATGTATGGACACATCACCAATCACACAAGAGATAGTAGGACAGCCAGGGTCCTTGTACTTGACTTGCATGGGTTGTGCCAAAAAAGAACTCACGTTAGCCGCAAGAAAAGCTTTCTTTGGAACATGAGTTTTTCTCTTCTTGGTGCATAAGTCCTTGAGAACCTTGGCATAAGGTGGCATTTGCTGAATAACCTCCAATAGAGGGATGTTCACCTTAACTTGCCGAAACATCTCAAGCATCTTATCATGCTGATCAGAGGTTTTCTTTTTACGGCGCTCAGGGAATGGCGCCTTCGGGGCATAAGGGTGCGAAGGAACATCAGAATTCTAGTCCAAAGAAGCATGAGTGGGGACCTCAGAATCTGATTCCTTTGACACAAAAGGAGACAAGGGGGCCTCAGGGTTCGACCCCATTGTCGAAGGAAATGTAGAAGGGACCTCAGGATCAGGCTCCTTCCTGGAAGTATTGGTGGAGGGAACCTCAAGATCCGGCTCCCTCAGAGATGCAGGTATCACCGCAGGTCTGGTGACACCAAGAGATGGTGATGACAAGGAAGGAACCCCAATGTGGTTATCCACCTCCTTACCAGACCTCAAAGTATGAATCACATTAATGTGATGGGTCGGTTCAGAGGTAGCATGAGGTAAGGTGGCCTTCCTTGACAATGGGTACCCCGAGGATTCACCTCAGGCTGACTCGGGAACTGACCCTTCTCGTGTTCATGGAATTGATGAGCTAACTGGCTAACTTGCATTTCCAAAGCCTTGACTGTACTTTGCAACGCTTGAAGGGTCGGATTACAAGAAGGGTCCTTGGGGTCGACCCGCTGGGGTGGTGGAGTCTTGTTGGAATAACCCGACGATGAGGCATGAGAAGGTTGGTAATTATTGTTCTGAGACCTTTGATGTGGAGGTTGGTAGGTTGCCGATAGACGTGGAGGTTGATAAGGTGGAGGTTGAGGTTGAGCGTGCGAGCTCTGACCGTTACCCCCACTAGGCCCCCAAGAGAAGTTAGGATGATTACGCCATCCCGGGTTGTAAGAGTGACTGTACGGGTCGTTACGAGGTCTCTGTTGATACATCGCATTTGCATGCTCAGTATCCCTTGGAGCATAAGCGCATTCCAAGTCATCATGGCCCGTAAGTCCACACCTACCACACCCGGGAGTAGTGACCTGAGCTACAGAAGCTCGGTCCAACTCTAAACTCTCAATCCTACGCATGAGAGCAGCCATTTTCGCCTCAGACGCGATCGATGACTCAACTTGATAAGATCCAGCTCGACCAGAAGACCTGGCGGCTGGTGGCTCTCTCATGGTATCCCACTCGAAGGTACATTCAGCCATAGACTCAAAAGTATCCCATCCTCCTCGATGGGTTTCATTTGGAAGTCACCCTAACACATCGACTCCAACAATGTGCGGGTGTTGTAGTTGATGCTCTCATAAATAATTTGGCACAACTGCCATAACTCAAATCCATGATGAGGGCACTGTTGGAGAAGGTCCTTGAACCTCTAAAAGAAACCATGAAAAGGTCCTTCAACGCGAAAGAAATCATCCTCAACCGGACTGAATCCTCATCAAGCTGTTGAAACTTGAACATGGAGCATACTTCCTCGAATTCGCGTATAAAAATATACGGATCCTCCTTATTGGCAGTAAAGGTTGCAAGCATGCTCACATATTGAGGTTTTAGCTCATAGTTGTTCCCGCGAGCAGGGGAAGAACTATGCAAGAAGGTTGTGCGGCCCGAACAGGATGGGTCCGCTCCCACAAAGTCATCAGTCTATCCTCTCGAGCTAAAGGTGGTGGTGCACCAAGAACTCGATCCTGACCGAATCTCCATTCCTCTCGAGTCAAAGGAGGAGGAGGTCTACGTGGTGGTGGGTGCGGACCGAGGTAATCCATGTATGGAACCCGGTCTCCCTCGCCACCAAGAGATGACTCGGCCTCTTCCTCCAAAGGAGCAGGAGGCGGAGATGGTCGATCACCAAGACCGTCCATCTCAGAAATATGCACTCTCTCTAGTCGAGCGCTCTCACCAGAACGAGCCCAACCTCGCATAAACATACTCGAGTCGACTCTAAACAACACACAACAGAAGGTGTACTCAGAGGAGGAGACTACACGTAGAGAATAGATGAGGAGAGGACTCAGATGAGGAGGGAAGAATCCTTAGATCTAACGTGGGTAGTGGGATCAGGTAGAAGCCTAACTAGAAAGCACGGCTCAAACAACTTAAGGCTATGGGTCCTTAGGCTAGACGATGCCTAACTTCGAGGTCACTAGCCTCGACACGCCTCACCTCCCTACAATGAGGACCACAATGCCCAGCAAGTGATACCAGATCTGGAGATCCAGTACCTCCTACTATCGACAAGGTAGGCAACGCCGATCAGGTCATGATGGTCTCAACTAGATTACTCTCTGAATGCATCCGCAATCCTTAGGGCCAATGTCTACTTGCTTTTAGTTAAGGCTTGATTAAGAGTGATTTTTGGTGCTAAGGAAAGGGTGATGAAATCCCCCACCTTATCTTTTATGGGACAACCCCTCCTTAGTAGCGTTTTGATCCTAAATCTAGCAATCAATCGCTCCAATCAAACGCTCAACTCACTATTGTCTTGATGCAATTCCTACTAACTAATGAATGAGCATACAAGATGCATGAATGAGTGTAGGAAATGCATACCTCACGCCAGCGCTCAACAACTGAAAATAAAGCTAAAAGAAAAGACAACTATATGCCTAAGTCAAGTTCATGATGCGTGACCTAAACAAATAAGAATGTCTAATCTTTTGCTTTGGATTTTAAGGCCAAGTTGATTAATGGGGATTGGTTTAATGATCTGCGAGCAAACTAGAGGTCATAGCATGCAAAATAGGGCTCCCAGATAACAAAACTGAACTAATCAACTACCAGAAGAAAACTGAGAGTCAGAAACCCTCCCCAGACCGCTGATTGGCGGTCCTTGTTGAAGCTTGGGTGCTCCAACTCCTCCAGTAGCCTCTCCATGAGCTCTAGGATCCCTGAAACTAAGAAAAACTGGAAACAAAAAATTAAAAACCACTCGAATCGTCCAAACCAAGGTCTGGACAGAGTACCTCCCCGGCAACGACGCCCAAAACTTGATTGATTCGTTTTATTTAAACCGCAAGTGCACGGCCGCGTTGAAGTGGTGGCAAATACGGGTCGTCCACTGAGAGGTGTGTCGACGTTTGGTTTGTGCGAAGGCGAGTGGTAAAAAATGGAGAGAAAGATTGATTACACTAACTACACTACAATGCAAAATGAAATGAAAGATAAGCAATAAAAACTAAACCCCATAGGGGGTGGCGAAATATTGTGAATATAAAGATGTGTGTGCGTGTGCGTTCAATTAAGCTCCTCACAAAATGTAGTGCATGAAATCATAAAACTACATCCAACTTTGCCTCCACATGAATTAAGATAAGACTACATCATTAAAACATACAAGACAATAATTGGAATGAAGTTAAATGAACTCATGTATAAAGACTAGACCCTACTATGCCTCCACATGAATTAAGATAACCCAATATGATTAAAACATACAAGACATTAACCAAGGTAAAGGCAACAAGAGTACATACACTACAACTTGTGTTTCTAATATTAACTTCATCCATATCCTAACCTTATCATTCCCCATAAAATAGGTCCACTAATCAAAGCATAAGCTAAGCTTCATTCAAGAGCATTAGCATATCAAAAATAAGAGTGAAAACCCATTAGATGGTTATGGAAATCATATAAAGCTCAAGGGATAAAGATAACACACACTTAATACACTACATTATCATATCACATATTTCTCCACCCCCCAAATGGGGATGGAACTACTCACACATATTTAAACTAACTACTCTAACAAAATGAAGCATTATACTGAAATGAAACTACACTAATCAAGCAAGAAATATTAAAGAAGCATAAAACAAAACAAACAAGCAAGCATGCATATGAAAGGAAATGAAAATAAGAGAGAAACAACACAATTAAAGGAAAAACTGTAGGATTTCATGTTTAATTATACATATATATTTTCGAAATTTTTATGTATAATAAGGATCAATTACAATTTTCTTTGATTTATTTCATGCATGCATCGGTTTGTTTTAACATCTCGTTTCAAAACTCTATTAAAACAAACAAGGGCTCCGAAATTCATACCTAGAAGTTCTCTAAAACTTCTTGAAGATTCGGAGACGTTGGGGATGCTCCTCGCTGCGCCGGATGCCTCCGAGTATTCACCAAACTCTAAACAAGATCGGAGAGAGGGAAGCTAGTCTCTCAATCTCCGATTGGGTTTAGAATCTAATTACTAACCCCTCTTTAGTTCCCTTTAGAAGATGACCTCTGAAGAACTAAAACTAAACTTAAGAATTAAGGAATTTTCGTAGAGAATTATGGAGAGAGATTTTGCATAAGAAAAATAATGAATGAATTAAGGAGGTAATGAGATATCCTTGTATTTATAGGTTCTCTCCAAATTACCTATTCATGTGCAACCCCTTGCCCATGATCTCATGCAAAATTCCATCTAACCATCCATTATTTAATAATAAATAATATTAGCCACGAATTAAATCAATTATGGACCAATTCCATGCATGATCTAATTAATTCTTAAATTAATTCTGCATAAAGCCGTCTGGACCGGTCGACCGTTACGAAGGTCCGGTCGACCGCTCGAACCCAATTTCGGTCGACCGTGCGAGATTCGGTCGACCGTTCTTAACGTAGAATATTTCATCGCAATGTTCGGTCGACCGACCGATAGATTCGGTCGACCGTTCCGAACAGACGAAAATTCCCTGTTATCGGTCGAGACACGTCCGGTCGACCATGCACCTTCGGTCGACCGTTATCCATTAACCGGTCGACCGTTTGCATAGTCTTGCAGACTTGTCAAATTTCGGTTTAACCCCTACAAAATTTGACATTTCGGGATTAGTAGTAAATTCACAACTTATGTAACATATTATCCTATGTAATGATCAATCATTACACCCTATAATATTTACATCACATATGAATTTAATTTAGATTCTAATTATGTTATTAATCACAACATAATTTTGATTTTGCTTGTTCACCCCATGTGTCATATTTTCTACATGAAACCCGACACATCCTATGAACTCAAAATCCCCATTTCTTGTTTCCCAGTTTTATGGTGTGACCTATGGGAGGATCTAAGCTAAATTGGCAGTGATATTAATAGCTTAACATCACAAACTATAAGAGGTATCTAGCCACACATTATAGTTCCCAATTAGCTAGATGTCTTAATTCAGCTCGAACCAAAACCCGATCCAATTAGTGATGGAGTACACCACTTGTGTCTGTCCCTTGCCTCATGATATTAAGAATACACACAAAGTAGTATTGTGTCATCTTTGTATTAATATTCATTTCTTGATCTCTTTAAGCTAGTTATAAATATGTGACTTAACTCAAATCACATTGTGCACATTATAACTTTGCTTTATCAAGGGGCCCACTAATATCATCACTCAATTAAGAGGGGCAATGATAGTCTTTTGACTAACTATCTTCTCCAACAAAAGTTGTACTTAACCAACCAATGCCTTTACACTACACTGATCGATAGTTCAAGACATTGATCTAATTAAGTATTCCTTAAGTGATTAGATATAAGTCTCATATCAAAAGACCAAAGACACAGTAAAATATTAATGACACAGAAACACATTTCTATAATATTTTACTTATTAGGTCTATTCAGTATACAAAAGTAATATTTTCCTCTTTTGCATACCCGTGTTGTCACTCACTTGTAGAGCTACAATGATCTATGACCAACACGACAATCTTAACTCGGTAATTAATGTCCCATGTTAATTACCATGATTGCGAATATCTTTTGTTTTATGCAAACCAATATCTTTCAGAGCTCTACGGTTAAAGACCAAGAGCCTCTTCCTTAACACTTCTAAAAGACGAATAACATAAGCAAGGAACAAAATGATTTCTCATTCAATTCATAATAATTGACATTTAAAAGTAAAACTTTTAGAACACATTCCCTTCAAAAACATCTATTATTAACTCACTCAATACGAGCAGCCCTTCCTCCACCTGAGTTTTGCTTCAAGGCTTCTCTCTTAGTAGGGAAGATGACCACCAAAGAGAGAGATGTGTACAATGGAAGGTGAAGAGTTCTATTTATAAGCATGGAAAAAGCTAATCTCGGACAATCCCCCGATGTGGGACAAAACAAATACCAAAAATAGACTAAGAATACACTAATACACGTGCCCGCCAAAGATTAGCGGATCCGGAGCCAAACAGACCGCCAATTGGCGGTCTATTAGTTCTGGATCGGGCTCATTTTTGTTGTGGGCTTGTGTTGATGTATTTGTTGGTCTTTGATGCATCTACTTCCTTTATTGGAGCTCCGACCCGAATCGAATTGTCAAAATAGTCCCCATGATGGTGTGGAGTTTTCTATTTTGCTCTTAGGTCCTTCGGTCTTACGTTCATGTCCTTCTCCCTTGCATCTCAGTCCCCAGGTCTCACAATTAAGTCCTTTTTCCTGCTTTTGGGTCCTTTCGTGGCTCTTCTCTTCAAACCTCTTTATTTCTGAAATTCAAACATAAAACTCGTCACATAGCATTGCTTAGGCGTAAGATAATGGATATAAGATACAAATATAAGCATGAAATGATGTCAATCAATGATGTGGCAAAATAAATAAGAGATCATGTGCAAAGTGTTTTGCACATGATGTGGTTTAGTGGAGATGTAAACAAGAGATCATGTGTAAGTGGTTTGCACATGATGTGTTTTGGTGGAGAGATTATTAAGGGATTATGTGTAAGTGGTTTGCACGTTATGTGAGTTAGAGGAAATCCTATAAATAGGTTCATCTTCCCTTCCTTGTTAATACTAATGCAAAATTATTTTCTCCAATTTTTCCATCATTCCATCCAAAATTCTCTTAGTATTTAATTGTGTTAGAGATTAATTTCTTGGGAGAATAGAAATGGTTATTAGCTATATTCTAATCTTGATTTATAGATATATTGGCTAAGTCTTTTCTCTCTAATCTTGTTTAGAGTTGGTGAAAACTTGGAGACAAATCGGCGGACGATTCAACAAGCAACGCAACTCCGAATCTTCATAGAGGTTTTAGTGAACCTTTGGGTATGATCTCCTTCTATTTATTTTAATATATATGTATATTAAATGATATTAGAATAAATATAAAATAATGTACATGAAATCGTCGAAAATATAGAAATCGATCTTGTATGCTTGTAGTATGTTTGACTAGAATGGATGAATCTTTGATGCCTTTGTGGAAGGAAATGGATTATGTGTACTGGTGCCGGAGCTACCAGCAAACACATTGGTCTGTTGTCGAGCTGTCAATATGTGAGTGGAAGATTATGACCATGGATAACGATCATAGTATAATGAAGTCTACCCAGTTGGACAGTATAATAGAGCCTTGGTGTCGTGCCCTTCCCTTACTGATGACGGCTCCCGACCTTTTCAAGGATCACCTGAAGCTGAACTCCCTAAAAGGACGCCAACCACCCGAGTTGAAGTCAAACCGTCTGACAAAGAAAGTTGTCCCCCAAACCCGAACCGAGTTAGTTTCCTTTCCCGATTACTTTGCTTGTTTTCAACTTGATTATATTCCCTATGTTTAAGCCTAATAGGGTTAATTTTGTAACAAAAATTGTGGCATGTACGCCATCAAGTATATAGAGCATCGCCTAGCGAATCTTCCACTCAACATCATAAAGGATGAAAATATGCAGACTTTCAGAGACAAATGGACCGCCGACCTGTTGTACCAGAATGTCAGACCTTGACGTCATTGGGGTTGTATATTATTTAACAAAACAATTACAGAAATTGAACCTTTATGTTTTTCGAATGACGTCGAATAATATTCTTAGTTATTTAATGATTCATGCATTGGGGTTGTATATTATTTTACAAAACAATTACAGACCTTAATGATTCGTGCGTTGGGTTGTATATTATTTTACTGCACAATTACAGACCTTAACGTCGAAGAACTCGGCCTCGATACGTGCTCGATAGGATCTCGACTCTGACATCCGCACGGTTACTTAGGACATATTAATCCTTTTGGTTTCTTTACTTTCAAACGTATTGAGCAAACTTCACGTCGATATGGTGAAACAAGAGAGGCCACCGTATGGAGATGTGGATTAGAGTTTGAAAACTGTAGCAGTGCGGATTCGACGTGACCTCGATATGATGAAGCAAGACTCCAAGAAAGACCGAGGTGTTTACTTCGATGTGACATTGATTCGTGCTTGATAGGAGCTCGAGGATGAACTGTACCTACATTGGCACGAACATTTAGGCACATTTAATGCGTTGTGGTTCCCTTCCCACCAAACGTCGCTTCGAATGGGACTGGAACGTGAAGATAGTACCCACTCGACGTTACCTTGATATGATAAAGCAAGTGAGCCCGAGGGGTTGACTTCGACGTGATCTCGATACATTTTCGATAGGTGCTCGATTAAATGTAGGGGCTGCACCGGCCCAAACATTTAGGTACATTTAATGCGATGCAGTTCCCTGCCCACCAAACGTCGCCTCAGTCGAGACCGGACCGTGAAGATAGTACCCATTCAACGTGACCTCGATATGATGAAGCAAGAGAGCCCGAGGGGTTGACTTCAACGTGACCTCGATATGTTCTCAATAGGAGCTCGAGAAAGTTTATGCCTATAAAAGGTCATGCACTTCCATCCGCATTACATCAGTCCACTTTGATTTGTTTGAGAAGTATCCACCTTCAAGCGAGAAGATGATGCCGGCGTAGCCAGCAGCGCACCGCTTGGCGACCTCAAGTGCTTCTACGGTTACATCGCATCTAGACTCTGCGTCGGGTCATCCACCGGGGCGGTGGAGGTATTCTGGTGGTGTGGTGCAACAAACTGCAATCGATGCACGTTCCATCTCCCGGACGCTTTGGCTTCCATCGAGTCCGTGAAGCAGACCCTGGTGTTTCTTAGGGGATCGGTGGAGGACGTCGAGAGGCACCTAGCCACCAGGGACGGTGCCCATGCTGACCTAGTCACCTTTCTCGCCGCCCCATTTAGTATGCTATTTGTAAAATCTTTCCTTATTCAATGCTTAATTTCTCTTCAGCCACTGACATGTCGTCATTATATATGCGTAGTTTCCACCCCGAAGGAACCAACATCCACCTCCCCCTTTCTGGAGCACACATGCCCCAACTGCGGGGCGACCTGCCTACACGAGTCTCCCATCCTTGAGACAACTCCCACCCCCGACCTTAAAGATCAAAGTGGGTGCACGAGGAAAGCAAAAAGAGTGAAGTTATTTTAGTTGTACGTGGACTGTGTCGTTTGTTTCCCTTTTGTATCCTTTTTTTGGAAGGGTTTAGTTACAAACTTTGACAACCCTGTTTTTTGGATGTATAATGTGTGGACAAGCCAGCAACAGTTATATTGTTTGTTCGTGCACGTGTTGCAGATTTGCAAAAATCCAAACGTATCGTTTTTGTTTTAATATTCGAATGGTGTGAATGATTTACGTTGGTTTTTGTTTACATTTGGATGTTGTGAATGGTATAACTTTTTCCACCTCAGGTGTGGGCTTGAGGTCGATCTATGCTCGAGGGTGTGTAGAGCCTGTCGAGCCGAATTGAAGAATAAAGGGAATGAACCTGTCCTTTGAAATCTGAGGTTTGGGGTTGAGGTCGATCTTGTATCGAACTTCCATCGAAACACAATCGAGGTTTATAGGACAAAACATTTAAATTCCAAAATTTATAAAAACAACAAGAACACTACATAAAGAAAACCCAAAGAAAATGAACAAGTAATTTATAATATTAATTTTCAAAATATCTTCCAAGTCAATCGGAAGAGAATCCTCCCCACTCTTGACGCATGGTAGCCCACCCGATTATTTTATGTATCTCGTTGGTCTGACTAAGTCGCGCACCCAACCAGAGAAACTTCCGCAATCTAGGATCAGTGACACTCTCGTCACGCTGGATTTGAAAGGAAATTGCACAATATTAATATTTTTAAGAAGATTTCTCAGCAAGCTTGTTACGTTCAAATTCCTACTTTCCTCGATTAGAGCGTCCAAACTAATCACTCCTATGTTAAGTCATAAAGCATCGAGCACTGTCGAGCATCTATCATGATCGTTCGATGTAAGTGGACACAGTAGGAGCGAGTTGTGGATGTTGAAATGAAACAATTAAGTTTAAGTCGGTTGTGAAAAATTCAAACTTGACATGAACTATCGATCTACTCCGAGAACTCATCAAACCGTTAATAATCAGGCGACTTAAGATTTTTCCATGTTAGTTACACACATTGAGCATTGTCGAACTTCGATCTCTCTCGATTATGGTCGAGCAAATATCGTTCCAATCCGAGTACAAGTCTAGAGCATATCCAAATGAAGTGAACCTCAGAAGATAACGTTCATCAAGCACTTTACTAGTCGAGCGGTTGTTGGTGAACTCAATGGAGCAATGGTCTGTCGCCCTCGATCGACTAGAACAACAAAATAGGATAAGGAGCTCAACTTTATAGGATAACGACCGTCGAGTTAAATATAACGTCCATCTAGCACTATCGAGTGCAAAGTCAAACAGATTTAATCGGTAGCTCTATAGTCTAACTTTACATCCCCACCTATTGTGTCCACTTCCACCGCATCTACTGCACCTATGCGATTTGACCACAACTTCCCCTAGAGATGGTAGATGTTTTCTCTTTATCCTTCCTACTTTTATCTTCTTTGGTCGACCAACTGGATTTCTTTCAATAGGCACCTTCACCCATATTTTTAATGTCATCAGGAGCATTCCAATCATCCTTGTTGTCACAAGGATAAATTGTTTCTTTGTATGTCAACCTCCATGACTCGTTTGCGTAAAATGGGGAACACAATATGTACATATTGACCCCACAATGAAGCGTTACGGCAAGAACATGCACACAAGGTATTCCAATATTTTGAAACATGCCACAAGAACACTCGTTTGTCATCAAATTAACCTCACCATCGCCATCCTGACCTACCACGTGAAATTCAAACTAATTCAGCGTGTGTACTTTCAAGAACCTTGCTTTGTTAGCTATTCTAGTTATATGAAGCTCCATGAGAGGTGACAATTTGGTTGTGCTTGCCTCGGCAACAGCTCGTCAAAACAAGGTTTGGAGTGTGAACCGAATGTACTCCACAAAAGTCGTGACTGGCCAAGTATGGTCCTCCTTGGTTATGTTGTTCACGCTTTCAGCATAATTGCTTGTCGTCAAATAATATCGATTCCCAGGAAAGTAAGAACGAGCCCACTTATCAAAACCAATGACTTCAAGATTGGCTGCTAGGGGAGGATCAATTTGTTTTATAGTAGAAAAGTGTTGGTGGAAATCTGCCTTTTGGAATGTGTATGCCGCACACCACATCTTTTCATGACAGTGGTCCGTCTTGAACTTGTCAACAACATTCATACCGATGTGGTGGTATCATGCACCGTGATGGGCATCTGGAAATATCATCTTCAAGGCACGAACAATGCTAGCATGCTTGTCCGATATAAAAGCTAAGTTCTCGACGTCCCCAATGGCTTCCTTCAATTTATTCATGAAATAGGTCCAAGGGTTGTGATTCTCTCTATCCACCAGTGCAAACGCAATAGGATGCAAGTGGTCATCTGCATCCAATGCAACGACACATAACATGTGCCCACCGTAACTGGTCTTCAAGAATGTACCATCGATACATATGACAGGACGACACCATCTGAATCCCCTTCTTGAGGCCCCAAGAGAGAAGAAACAATATAGGAAGTGTCCATCTTCTGTGAGAAAATGAGTGAGTTCCTGGATTCTTTTGCTCCAACATGTACATGCACGCAAGTAACTTTACATAAGATTCCTCAACTGTGCCCCTCACATACGTAAGTGCCTTTTCCCTGCATCTCCATGCCTTTTCGTAACTCATATTTACGTTGTATTGTTCCTTCATGTCCTCCCTTATGTTTTTGCCAAGTAGGTAGTTCCATCACTGACATATTTGTGCTTTATGAGGTGGCCAACTACCCAAGGCGTGGCTTGTCGGTGGTCTTTCTGTCTGACTTCCAATATGCAATTATGTACATTGTGGAAGACGGTAAACTCAAACATGGGTGACTTCAATTGTTTCTTGCCCTCAATCTCCAACCACAATTAGGATCCTTGCAAGTGATATACCACACCCCTTTATCATACTTCTTCACTACAAACTCAAATTATTCTTAATGGCAAAGAGAGCAACTTTGGTTTTCAATTCAACCTTGCTTTCGAAAGTCTTGCCAAGGTGGAATTGGGAAGATGATTCGCCAGCATAGGACGTATGAGTTTGGCTAGAATCCAATATATCTTCTCTTGTTAACATTGGAGCAGCCCATCTTCTATGATCTAATGAAAATAATTGAGAACTCCATCCTGTGTTATTTCCCGTTCTACTTGGACAACTGTATCTTGTCCCAGGTGTTAGGTTTGCTGGAGTTTCGGGTTGTCAGTGTCTTTCCGTTTGGTGCTGTGAGTATAGGAGTGACAAATCTTCACTTAAGTTCACATGGGGTTCATACTCGTTCAATTGGTGGGGGACACCAACTTCGGGGACAACTATTTGGGGATCTGTTTGGGGAACAAAAGTCCCAATCCGACTCCTAATTTCATCATCAAAGTTCGAAAAAAGGATGGGGTTCTACAGGTGCATTCTTCTTTACCGAAGTCACACATAAAGGAATCCTGCCATTTAATATTTCTGAGACGAAGAAACAGACATCGGAATCGTTTGTAATTTCAACAGGTATAAGTGGTTGGCCATATGTTTTGTAAGGAGCCTCCAATGCTAGCTCGTACTTCAATTTATCAACTTCAAACGTCTTATGCAAAATTTCAAGTAGTTGCAGGCACGTTACATCCTTTTCTATCGTGATCTCTTTACTCATGCCATCCTTGTAAATCCACTCTCTACCGTCTATTTCCCAAACACCTTCGTACGCAGCCAACACGTTAACGGATGAAGCTGATGATAGAAGGAGAAAATGGTCAAAAAACTGTCAACATGAATAATAAGCCTAGCCTATGGAGCTCTATCCAGTGTCAATTGAACACCTTTGGAGTTCAATCGAGGTAACGGTAATGAGCATACACTTCGACCCGCACTACCTACAGCGTAACGTCGAGCACCATCAAACTCTATCGAACTCTAAAATTTGAGCTCTATCAAGTTTCAATCGAACACATATGGAGTTCAATTGATGTAAAACTACCGATCAACGTTGTCTATGGGGTATCGTTGAGCATCATCATTCACGATCGAACTATACATCAAATAAAATTGACGAGACTGTCGTGTACCATCGAGTACCTTCGCCATCATTAAATTCTCATTCATCGATAGATATCGAGCTATATCGAGCATAATTACAACGCAAATGGGAGATTAAAAAAATCCTACAAAACAACAGAACACTTCAAGACAATTAGAAAATGGAAAGAGAATGCAACAAATTAACACTCACCTCATCTATAACAATTCACTTACCCATTCTCTTGGATGCCCAGATTCTCAGAGGAAAAGTTGACTTTCTAAGCTCCAGGGGGGTCGAAGGAACACTTTGGGGGAGGGAATCGCTAGGGGACGATCTTAGCAGGCCAATGTATGCTACTGGTGGTGTTCAGTTTCAGATGGAAAATTTCACCCGACTTCGCCTGAGAGAGAGAAAGACTGAGAGAGAAACAAAGAGAGAGCCTAAGATTTTTTATTGCTTCAAATGGAGTGGTCACATGCTAAGGGCAGGGCTTGGCAAGATAAGCATATTTCTCAAAAGATGTCAAAAAGGGGGCTTGATCCTAGATGTTGGGTCACTTGGAGCATAGAGACTCAAATTTTCAATATATGGTGGAGTTTACAGATAACACATGAATTAGTTACAATCAAAACTAACTCTACAACAACCTAAGTGTTGGCTTTTTGTCCTTAATCTAGGTTTTGATGATTTAATTAACCTAATCTTAATTATGATGATGTAGAGTAGCACACATATTGCATTGCATATATATTGCATGTGCTAACCTCTACAGGTGATCAAGACTCATGGAAGGAAGGAAATCAAGTCAAGATTTGTAATAAAGCTAAATGAAGACTTGTAATCTTGATTTTATTTTGAGTCTTAGGAACATGTGTAAATTAAGCATACAAGAGTTAAAAACCAATCACATACACAATAGGTTCCCTATAGAAGTCACACACGAAATTTCACATTATTTGGACTTCATTAGATCACCCAAACCTTAGTCGGAAATCACTTATAAACTTAAACCCAGATTTCCTGTGTGAACCGGTCGACCGAACCAGTTCTCAGTTCGACCGGTTTATAACAGACTCTCCACAGTGATTTTACCGAACTCTATCGGTCGACCGGTTCTACCTTTTCGGTCGACCGATCCCGGATTTTAATATGACCGTTTTTCTTGTCGTATTCCTATAACGGTCGTATTCGTATAAAACAAAACTTAACCCCAAAATACACTCGGTAACCGGTCGAACGAAGACCTTGTTTCGGTCGACCGATTGAACATATTTTCAGAAACCAAATTCCCTGCTATCGGTCGACACATTTCTCGTTCGACCGATTGACCTTTGTCTCAACCGAATCCCCTTCTCAGTCGACCGCCCCATACTTTGGTTCGACCAATTCACTTAAGTAGAGTTAAGTTCTAGCTCGTTTGTCCGACCGAATATTCTTTTGTTCGACCGTTCTCTTTGAAATCATGTTAACGGTCGACCGGTTTACTAGTTTCGGTCGACCGGTTCTGGACAGATTTGCAGCCCGATTTTCTGCTTTGTGTATCTTGCACAAAACCCAATCAAATCTATCCCCAACGGCTAGAATACCTTAGGAGCTTATAAATAGAGGATCAAGACTTGTTGTTAACACAACTCTCCAACTCCAATTGTCCCAATACATTAGAGAGAAACCTCAATCCTCAAAGCTCCCAATTCTACACTCTTTAAGCCTAAACTTCACACATTTGATCATATATTCATCCTACTCAAAGTGTGCTCAATTAGAGAGTGAATCCCACTCAGTTACAAGTGTTGTCAAAAGAAGCAAGGACTTCGGTGAAAGCCCGAAGTGTCCCTCTCGGATTGTGAGAGGAAGAATTCAAGCAAGCGAGGGTTGTTCGCGTTGCTTGTGGTGTAAAGGCATTCTCTCCCGGCCCGGAACGGGGAGTGGTTAGTGAAGACGTAGGCGGAGCTCGCGGAGTCGAGCGGAGCTTACAAGAGAGGACTAGGACCCGGGTGGGGTGCCGAACCTCTATAAAATCGCCGTGTCTTCTTGTGGTTTGCATGTTATTTCCCTACTAGTCTTTAAATTGTTTCCGCTGCGTTTATTGTTTGATTAGTTAGTGATTAGATTAAAAGTGATTAGTGGACCCATAACCCACACGATCCTACAATTTGGTATCAGAGCCTTGTTAGCTAAATTTCATTACTTTACCGTAATTTTAGCATGGCTTCAACATCTAATCACTTAGAGGGTTTATGCACCACAAGACCTCCTTTGCTTAATGGGTCAAATTATGATTATTGGAAAAATAGAATGAAAATCTTTTTAATATCAAATGACCTTAAGTATTGGAAGTTTATTCAAAATCCATACATACCCCCAAATGAAGATGATTTAGATTCTCTATCTAGGGCTCAAATGAAAGAAATTGAAATGAATTCAAAAATTATGAATATTCTTTATTGTGGCCATAATGAGGGAGAATACAATAGAATTAGGGGATGTGAAAGTGCAAATGAAATATGGCATAGGTTACAAATGCATCATGAGGGTGATAGCAAAACCAAAGAAACTAGGATAAGTCTCCTCATGCATAAATATGAAATATTTTCTATGCAAATCGGTGAGAACATAAGCGACATGAACACTCGCTTCACCGATATCACTAACTCTCTTTTGATTCTTGGAAGAAGGATAAATGAAGGAGAGATGACTCGAAAATTCCTCCGGTCTTTGAGCAACGATTGGGAAGACAAGGTCGTGGCAATCGAAGAATCGCACGATCTTTCAAAATTGAAGATGGAGGAACTCATTGGAAATCTCATGGCCTATGAGCTCCAATTGAGTCATCGAAGAGAGAAGGAAGCTTCAAAGAAAAACTCCATGGTGGCATTGCATGCAAATTTTGATGAGCCAAGGAGGGTGGAAGAAGAGGACATTGAGGTCCTTGCCCAAGACTTCTTCAAATACCTCAAGAGGGATAAGGGAGAAAAGAATGAAAGAAGAGGTAGAAGAAGTGAGAAAAGAGAAAAAGAAAAAGAGAGGGAGGAGAGCGAAAATGAGAGAAGAGAAGGGGAAAAGAAAAATGAGAGAAGGGAGAGAAGAAGAGAAAAGGAGAGGAGTAAGAGAAAAGAAAAGAGGTTGGAAGCTCACAAGGCCACTTGGGACGATACGTCATCGTCGTCATCCAAATCAACCGCACCTTCATCAACAAAGGAATATGCGCATATGTGCTACATGGCAATTCAAGATGAAGGAAGTGAGGTATCTTCTAACTCTTACACCACTAGAAGCAATTCATATTCAAATAAATCATATTCTAGTGCTAGCTCTAATTCTAATGCTAATGATGAATCATATACACATGATGAGCTACAAAATGCATTTCATGATTTAGTTAAACAATATGAGATCATTTGTGAAAAGAACAAAAATGCTAGAAAAACTATAAATGATCTCAAATGCCAAATTGAATTAATCATGAATGAAAAGAATGAGGTGATTGCTAGACTTGAATCAAATGAATCATCACTTGCTAGTCTAAGTAAAACACCCATTATTGATGAACATGTAGATCTTAAAGCTTCAAATATGCATTTAAGAAAAGATCTTGAAATGTTCACTAAAGGAACAAAAATGCTTGATATGCTTTTGAGTAGTCAAAGACAATCATTAGCTAAACATGGTTTAGGATACAATGTGCATTTGAAAAACCATGTATCTCATACTACTTTAAATGGCAAGCATTTATTTGTTAAATCTAGTTCCTCAAGTGTGTGGGCACCCAAAACCAAAATGGTTTGGATTCCCAAAACTAACATTCAAGGACCCAAAGTTGTTTGGGTACCTAAATCTACACTTGTAGGAGCTTGAGGAGGAAATTGGTGGTGACCGGGTGAGCCAAAGCGTCGAATTCGAATCCGGTTGCATCACCAAATGAGATTGGAGCTAATCAAGATTCAAGTTTGGTATAAATTTCTATCCTTGAAATTTCTCAAAATTTAGCTCTAATCTAATTCACATGCTTAATTGACATATCATATAGTTCAATTCATTGAAAATCATTATCCCTATTCATTGCAAATCATTTATCACATCCATTGATTCTAAATGTCAAATTTTAAATGGATGTTAGAATAAGGCTTAAGTTGAAACTTAAATGAACTTAACTTGAATCATACTCATTGTTTCCATTTAGCCTTATTGATAGGGGGAGCTTAAATGTTATATCTTTTATTAGAGTAATGAAGTGCAAAATTTAGGGGGAGCAACTTCATTACAAAACATCCAAATTCTAAGCTTAAAGTCTTAAATAATTATTATTTTTGATGGATGTCAAAGGGGGAGAGATAATTAAGGGGGTAACTTGGAATTTGGCATAAAATTGAACAAAAACTATGCACATCCATAGGGGGAGCATTAATATGCATAGTTTACATATACAAATTCCATGTATTTAGATAGAATTAAGATATAGGTTGCCATCATCAAAAATGGGGAGATTGTTGGCTTTTTGGCCTTAATCTAGGTTTTGATGATTTAATTAACCTAATCTTAATTATGATGATGTAGAGTAGCACACATATTGCATTGCATATATATTGCATGTGCTAACCTCTACAGGTGATCAAGACTCATGGAAGGAAGGAAATCAAGTCAAGATTTGTAATAAAGCTAAATGAAGACTTGTAATCTTGATTTTATTTTGAGTCTTAGGAACATGTGTAAATTAAGCATACAAGAGTTAAAAACCAATCACATACACAATAGGTTCCCTATAGAAGTCACACACGAAATTTCACATTATTTGGACTTCATTAGATCACCCAAACCTTAGTCGGAAATCACTTATAAACTTAAACCCAGATTTCCTGTGTGAACCGGTCGACCGAACCAGTTCTCAGTTCGACCGGTTTATAACAGACTCTCCACAGTGATTTTACCGAACTCTACCGGTCGACCGGTTCTACCTTTTCGGTCGACCGATCCCGGATTTTAATATGACCGTTTTTCTTGTCGTATTCCTATAACGGTCGTATTCGTATAAAACAAAACTTAACCCCAAAATACACTCGGTAACCGGTCGAACGAAGACCTTGTTTCGGTCGACCGATTGAACATATTTTCAGAAACCAAATTCCCTGCTATCGGTCGACACATTTCTCGTTCGACCGATTGACCTTTGTCTCAACCGAATCCCCTTCTCGGTCGACCGCCCCATACTTTGGTTCGACCAATTCACTTAAGTAGAGTTAAGTTCTAGCTCGTTTGTCCGACCGAATATTCTTTTGTTCGACCGTTCTCTTTGAAATCATGTTAACGGTCGACCGGTTTACTAGTTTCGGTCGACCGGTTCTGGACAGATTTGCAGCCCGATTTTCTGCTTTGTGTATCTTGCACAAAACCCAATCAAATCTATCCCCAACGGCTAGAATACCTTAGGAGCTTATAAATAGAGGATCAAGACTTGTTGTTAACACAACTCTCCAACTCCAATTGTCCCAATACATTAGAGAGAAACCTCAATCCTCAAAGCTCCCAATTCTACACTCTTTAAGCCTAAACTTCACACATTTGATCATATATTCATCCTACTCAAAGTGTGCTCAATTAGAGAGTGAATCCCACTCAGTTACAAGTGTTGTCAAAAGAAGCAAGGACTTCGGTGAAAGCCCGAAGTGTCCCTCTCGGATTGTGAGAGGAAGAATTCAAGCAAGCGAGGGTTGTTCGCGTTGCTTGTGGTGTAAAGGCATTCTCTCCCGGCCCGGAACGGGGAGTGGTTAGTGAAGACGTAGGCGGAGCTCGCGGAGTCGAGCGGAGCTTACAAGAGAGGACTAGGACCCGGGTGGGGTGCCGAACCTCTATAAAATCGCCGTGTCTTCTTGTGGTTTGCATGTTATTTCCCTACTAGTCTTTAAATTGTTTCCGCTGCGTTTATTGTTTGATTAGTTAGTGATTAGATTAAAAGTGATTAGTGGACCCATAACCCACACGATCCTACACTAAGCCCATGAAATAAAAGGCTCAGATACATCCGTTACGCAACCCACAACACTAAAGAAAATTTCTTATTAAAAGTAACAATGATTATGTTGAAAAATAACACATTATTGGTGGTCACGAAGCAAAGTGTTACAAAATTGAAGTTTAGGTGGGATGATTATGTTTTTAAATTCAAGGAGATTAGGTAAATTGGGCCCATGAATCGAAAGGTTATCCGTAATTACCCTTAACTTTATGAACAACCAACTCGAATATGTTACGTACGTCCAACCATCAAACACATGAATCAGATTGGTAAAGTGGAATTTGTGTGTTGGATTGAAAATAATTACCATGCAATCCCTAACACATAAACATGAATCAAGTGATTCTAAAAAAGTCGTTATACACAGACGCGCTACCTTTTTAAAGGTAGTGTTTGTCTTTTTATATTGGGGGTTGTCCTTTTGAAACACGGGATTTGCCATCATTTTGCAATGTATTTTATCACTTCTGGGGTGTCATTTTTACGTAGGGGTTTTCATTTTTAAGTAGAGTGTTGTCCTTTTTACGGGCATCCTTGACGCCCGCGTCTAGAATCATTTTCCATTCTAAAACCTACCTGTTGGCATGTCACGCCTTGCATCAATATTTGTGGTAGTGTATATATCTCCTCTATCGAAAATGAATAGCTAAATATGAGTATAAAGTGCATGACTTTGGATAACGAATGTGTGAACTAATATGTTAAACAAAGGAATCATGTTATTAGCTAAACCAGAAAATAGTTTTCACATTGATAGAATGAGACCTAGCTAGAATGCTTTCAAGTAGTGTTCGATTGATTACGTATTAATCCATATTAGATTGATTGGTCCGAGGCTATCGACAAAGAATATTTTTCTAAGTCACTTCGTTTCTTTTTGTCCAAGTCACTTCCTTTTTTCTTTGTGAGTATCGGGAATGTCCCCATTCATAAGTCCAAAATTCACATCTATGAATTGAAAGGTCCAAATGATCAACCCTGCAATAGTTTCATTCTAACACACCTCCCATACACATTCTTTTGCTTGTGGGAAGTATTCATAGTTTCATACTATTGTGGCCCAAGTGTGCCCACGGAGATCCACACGTCCATCCAAAAGCTCATCTCAATTGAAGGATTTTGTGTAGGCATGAATGCCACATAGAATAATCATAGAATGAGGTGGTAGACTTGATACCCGTACCCGTTAACCCGTTATCAATATATACATATACATAAATTCTCTAGTGAGCCCGGGGCTCAATTTTTCTATTTTATGTCACCATCATATCCACCACTCATCTGAAATTGTAAGGTAGATTAAGATGATGAGTGGTTACGCTAATAAATGATTTAATGGTGGAAATTAACCGTAGAATAACCGTAATTTAGATCTAATGGTGATATTGAAAGGGGTTTCGATTAGTAAGATGAGCCCTGAGCTCACTAGAGCTTAACTTTTTCTCTATATATATGAGTTTGCTCTCTCTCTCTCTCTCTCTCTCTCTCTCTCTCTATATATATATATATATATATATATATTGCATAAATACTTAATATACAAAATAGAAATAAAAAAGGGCAAAATCTAACCCTAACCCTACTCCCAAACCCAGTCAGCTCTTCTCCTCCTTTCCTCACTCCTAGTCTCGCCGCCTCTTCCACCGGCCTTGCCTCTCCTACAGGCCGTCGCATCTCCCTTGCCTCCATGGTCTAGTGGTCTGTGATGTTCCATTCAACATCTTCTTCTCACACCCTTCCTTTATTATTTCTTAATATGTTTGTCCTTCTCAGGTTTTCGGTTTTCCCGATCTCGTTCGGCCAAACGAAAATGAGAAATCTCGTGCCAAGTATGTGTGATTTACTGATTTACTTCTTTTTCCATTTTCCAATATGTTTCTTCTTTATTTTGTTTGGATCTAAAACGTAGATTTTATCCATCTTGATTTGTTTCTTCTCTATTTGTTTGAATCTTCTCTGGTTTAGGGTTCTTAAATGTTTTTTCTTCCAATCTCACTCAATGTGTTCTATGCCTCTATTTCCCTATTCGGTCTTATCCAATAGTTAATTTGTATGGTTAAATCAGAAAGACTTTATATTCGACTTTTTTATTTTATATTTTACAAGTATCATGATAGTTTTTATTTTTGCATGTTTGAACTCCTTTATATTTTTACCTTATTATTCTTATATTTCAAATTAGTAGATATTTGTTAGACATTGTTTGTGTTTGTTAAGACATTTGTTTTGTGTTTGTGTGTTTTTATTTTTTATTTACTTTTACAAGATATTTTTTTATTGGTTACCCGCCTCGTACCGGTTAATCAAGCAGGTACGGGGCGGATACGGGTAGACCAATATTGGGTACGAGTATATACTCGTACCCATACCTGTTAATTTGTACGGGAGAGGGCATACCCGACCCGTTTACATGCCTACATGATAGTATGATGATGGTTTATTTTTACTTTACACTTTCGAGATATGAGAGGAGGAATCCATAACTAACCCTAGGGGTGCACACGGGTCGGGTTGAACCCGAAAACCGACCCAAACCCGACTGGTTGGGTCGGGTTGGGAAGGGATTCGGGTTGGGTCGGGTTGAAAAAATTTGGAAACCGAGTTTTCGGGTCGGGTTCGGGTTGAGGGGTCGGGTTGACCCATTCCAACCCGAACCCGAAGTTATTTTTGTAAATATTTTTCTGAAATATCCTGACCTTCCATCCTACACCAAACCAACTAACCCTAACCCTTCCTTCCAACACTTCCTCCTGTCCTCCCAACATTTCTGCCGTGTCCTCTCCCTCTCCTTCCCTCCTCGCCTCCTTCCACCTCCTCTCCTGCTCCTGCTCCCGCCTCTTCCTCTCCCCCTCCCCGCCTCCTCTCTCACCCTCGATCCCATCTCAGGCAAAACCTTCCTCACCACCCCTTCCTCCCTCCATATCTCCTTACCTCCCCTTCACCGAAATCTGGTTAGGATCGACTGCGAAGATGGATCCGCCAGGAAGGTTGTGGTAAGAGGAAGAGGGATTGGAGGAGAGTGTTTGTGATGAGTGAGGAGAGGGGTGGGGATCAAGACTACAATCATCTGTTTAAATTAGAGTGATGTACTGTTGTAGTCTGTTAGTTTATGTTTTAACAAATGTTCTGTATGTTCAGTTCAAGTTTGATATGGTCTGTTAGTTTATGTTTTAACAAATGTTCTGTTTTAGCTTATCTTTCATGCGAAGTTGTTCAATCCTTTTATGGTGTGAGGCTTTCTAATGATATTTATTTCCGATGTAATTTGGAATTTTTTGAAGTTTGATGAAAACGTGAATTAGGATTTGAGTTCTTGCTTTTACTGAGCTCGTGTTGTTTTGTGCTATTAGGCGGATACAAACTTCAAAATGAAGTGGTGGTTTCTGCTTAGTAGGCTCACTTTTTTCTATTATATAAAGTTATTAAACATTGGATGCTGCAGCGAACGCCTTAAACATAATTTTTTTTGGTTTAATGCAAGAAAATATTGGTGTTGGTTTTTAGGCTATTTGACAAATCATAATTAATTTGGGTCCAACCCGAACCAACCCAACCCAACCCGAATATTTCGGGTCGGGTTGGGTTGAACCCGAATCGGTTCGGGTTCGGGTTGGGTTTTTCCCAAACCCGAATTTTTCGGGTTGGGTCGGGTTCAAGCCCAAACCCGACCCAACCCGACCAATGTGCACCCCTAACTAACCCCTACCACATCAGATTTCCAAAAACCGACGTGGTAGGGTTTTAATTTCAAAATATATATATTAAAAAGACATCCCACCACGTCGGTGTTGATAAAATCGACGAGGTAGGGGTCTTCCACGTCTGTTTACTAAACCCGATGTGGTAGGGGGTCTTCCACGTCGGTTTGTAATTAACCGACGTGGTAGACTGACTTTCCAGCCGTGACGGTGAAAAATCAGTAATAAAAAGCAACAACAATTATCCTATTATCTCGTTAATTCTTGGTCTTCCTCTTTCTACTGTTCCATTGCTTGCAACACAATATACCGTTAAAAATATCACGTGGAACTTCCCCTGCCTACCTGTCCAACACACGTCTTTACACAATGTTACTTTTAAAAGGAGTTTGAGAAAAATCAGAACAGAAAATCGAATGCGGATCTGCACATTGCTTATTAATTTTAACATTGCTTTGTTATTCTAAAACATACATTTACGATTAAAAGAATAAATAACTGAATTAACACTTAACACAAGTAAAGCAAACAGATTAGCAAACATCATGAAAATAGGGGAAAAATGAAATTCTAAACAACAAATCCACACCACACCCATCACCAAATTTATGTACATCACAAAATACAAATCAGTACCACTCCAATCCCAACAACTAACCGTTGACCGCACCTCAGCTTGCCAACACTAGAGGTAAGCAGTTGAACTGGGGTGAAGTTAGCACCCACGTTGACTTTGACATCCTTGGCCACAACATTGATCTCCTTCTTCTTGCTTCTCCACCACAATAACCCTTTGTGTTTAAATCTTCCCTCCACTCCCACCCCAATGGAGGACGAGTTCCTCGTAATCCGACCACCTTCTAATGTTCCCGACTTCCTAGCCTTCTTATGGTGCCCCTGGTAGAAGGCCGGTATGACCGACACATTACTTCTGACGTCACCATCGGTTGAACCAAATACAAAAAGATTGTCGTAGTAGATCCCTGCGAGTTGGTTTCTATTTACGATCTGGATCTCGTATGAGATGGAGGGGATGGACGAATTGGGAGGGATTTGGAGGTCTAGTAAGAAGAAGGTGGGGTTCTTCTTGGTGGTGGCTATGAAGAAGATGTAGCTTGCGGTGATGGAAATGCCTAAGGTTATGATGGATCCACAACACTTTCTGCAGCCACCCATGATTGAAGCAAGAATATTATGGATGGAATTGAGGATTATGTGGGTTTTCATGGACATGTTTTGAGTGTTGATGCTTCTTCTCACTTTCCCATTGACCATTTTCGCGTTGACTTGGCCGTTTCTTCGATTGTTAAGAAATACATATCCATATACGGACTTGGTTTTGTCTAAATATATCAGGAATATAAATTTTAGGCATTATGAGCTTCTAAGGATGGTATATAATAGATGGAAAACAATTTAGTGTGCTGAAAATTATTGAACTAAAATTACTTTTTGCACTTCAACAATTCTAGCTGTTTAACTTTTAATATCACCAACGTAATCTTTTAGGCGTAACACGACCATAATGACGGTAATTGGAGGAAAAATATTGTTGTACTTGAAAAAGTATTGAAACTAATTACAAAATACCAGTATTGACTCCGTTAATTTTTCACATGGCCACACTAGTACAAAAATGGTATACGGACGTCGGGGATACGACATAAGTTCATGTAAAACGACTGTCGTGTGGGGGAATTGAGGGCATACAAAATATGCAATGTTGGTTAATTAGAAACAGATTGGCATTTGTATTTAGTCCAAATCGCAGTATGTAATACAACCAACTTCGCATCTGAGGATTGGGGTCAACAAAGGGTGCTGGTATTGTATATCCAACGTCATATCTGGGTATTGAATTAGTTATTTTCGGGAGATGATGTCGGCTTAGATATACCCTGAATCATACGAGGAAATCAAACACGAACACAGTTAGGAAATGGCATTTGATTTGTTTATTCTTCAAAAAGTTGTAAGGGAAAATTGGTTTCGTGCTACTGCAACGAAATTATTTTTCTGTCATTGTTGTATTACTATTCCTGTGTGACCACTTTAAAATCATATATTTGCACTTATGTCACTACAATTCTTATTTATTTGAGTTTATGTCATTATTTTTTCAAACTGTGTCATTCCGTTAACTTTACACTTAACACCGTTAATATAAATTAATTTTTAATTATAAATTTTGCAAAATTGACCTTTAACAATGCATAAACTAGAAAGCACATACATAATCAACTTTTATTATTTTCTCAATGTTTTTCTCCACTTAGGTCAGGCTTTGTCTTCTTTATTTTCTCGTTGTATCTCTCTCTTTTTCTTTATTTTCTCCTTTATTTTCTCTCTATCTTTTTGTCTCTCTCTTCACATCTCTTATTTCTCTCTCACCTACAAACAGTTAATTATTTTTTATTGGTTTTAAATATTTAAATTTTGCAAGAAAAAGACGAGAGAAGTGGGAAAGAGACAAGACAAGACAGATATGTGAGATAGAAAAATGGGAAGAAAGGAAAAGATAGAGAAAAAAGAGAAGATACATGAACATGAGTAAGGGGAATATGTGATGAAGAGAGAAAGAAAGAAGTGAGAAAATTAGAAAAGAATATGAGTTGAATAATGTTTTTTAGATTGTTTAGACATATCTTGCAAATTTGTAATTCAATATTAATTACAAATAATTTTTTGTTTAATTGCTAGATTGCTAATGGTAAATTTTGCAAATTTACAATTAAAAATTAATTTATATTAACGAAGTTAGTTGTAAAGTTAACAGAATGACATACACACAAATAAACAAGATTTTTAGTGACATAAGTGCAAATATATGACTTTATAGTGATCACACTGGAAATAGTGATACACCGATGACAGAAAACCAATTTCGTTATTTTCCAGTGGCATGCAAACGATTTACCCAAGTTGTAAAACTCCTTAAAATTGCTTGAATGTTGTCAATATTTGGGAATATTTTGAGAATATACATTAGTGTGGGTATTTGGGTCTATATTATGGTGAACAATGGACAACATCGTTCGATTTTGAGGTTAAACACCGAACCAATCTGACTTGATTGATTGTGAGATAATCAAAACTGAATCCAACTCAATGGATTCACATAATTAATGTTATCTTCTTAGATTTTTCTCTTTGCAATAAACAAGGCTAGTTTTCTTTCCTTAGTGAGCCATCGAGTTCATTTTTTATGCTTCCTATCATCAATTCTTCCTTCAAGGATGTTTATTTCCTTCAATGAGTGTCGGGTGCTTTTTATGTTGATTCATTGATTGTGTAATCTTGGTGTAGGAGTGTCTTTTCGAAGGAATCCTGCTCTATAAGTTATTCTCTTGTGCTTCAATTTCATTTGCTTTGTTTGTGGTGTGAGGAAACAAAAGTTTGTATTCTTGGTAGATGTGATAGTTATTATTGCTTAAGTTCTTTTAGGAAAATATACTTTTTCCACAAGAACGAAGTGTACGTAAGACTTTTGAAATATTTCCTATCACGATGATGTCTCCGTATCCATGTGTTGTATACTTGTATCAGTAAAATATCTGTATATGTTACCATCCATGGAAACATTTACGTGCCTTAACTTATTTTCATTCAAACCAAGATTTATAAAGGTCATTTCTTGATGTGCATATATTTATTTTCATGTTGCAGAGAAGAAGATATACCTTAAGTGTCACTGCATTTAACTAAATGACACGAAGATGGAAAGGAAAGGAGTTTGCTAACATAGCCCTTGCTAATCCAATATCAAAAATTCTTACAAAACTACAAATATTTCTAGCACATTGTGAAGTATCAGCAAACCTCTCTGGTTGCAATGTTATCATAGAAGCTAGTCCTGAACTTGCAAGTTTGCTCACGAAGACATGTTTTGGTCAGCCAATTTTAACATCTGAAAAAGAAAAGAATTGGTTCCAACTTGGACCAGAGGAGGCATTCTACTTGTGTCATGTTTTAAAATGTCTGAACATCTTTGGAGAAGATGGACAATGATTGACATCATATCATACTTATACTCGTGTCTTATATCCTCTATTTTGAACATAAGCAATGCTACGTAACGAGTTTTTTGTTTAAGTTTCAGGAATAAACATGTTTGAGAAGAAGAGACATGAAAAAGACCTGAATGCAAGAAAAAAGACTGAATTATGAGACTTATGGACTGATATGCAAGAGGGAGGGACCCAGATATAAACCAAAAGGACCAATAAGCAAATTAAGAAACTTCATACCATCATGAGGAGTATTTTGACAATTAGGTTCGGGCCTAGACTCAAACAGCTGATGCGGGTGCACCACACGTGGAAAATTGACGAAATAAAGAAGACAACCGAAACCAGATCGACTCCGACCAAAACTGTCCGCCAATTGGCGGTCCTAGACAACCAATTGGCGGTCCATAATGCTTAGGATCCGATCCGGCTTCTTGTGGTTGTGTGATATGTTGTTTGTATTCATTTGTAGAAGTTTCATTAGTCTCACATCGTGGGATTGTCCCCGATTACTTTTTTCTATGACTATAAATAGAATTCTTCCTCCTCCTTTGTATTTACCCATTGCTTGGTGGCATTCTCTCTACTTGGAGTAAACCTTGGAGCAAAACTCAGGGTGGAGAAGAATGCTACTTGTAAAGTGAGTCATGTAAATAAAATAATTTTTTATTTTGTTTTAATGTTGTCTTCTCTTTTAATTCATGTTTGTTTAGCTTAATATTGTTTTATCTTAGTAGAAGTAATTAGAATGTTTTCTTTTCTTAATGTAGTTTGTAGTTTAATGAGTAGTGAGTAGTTTCATCCCCCTTTGGGGGTGAAGTTGATGTTTATACATGTCATGTAGAATGAAATGAATGTTATAAGTTGTTTTATGTGAGAAATGTGAGTATGCTTGTTTGAATTAAAGAGAATACTTAACTTAATAGTTTCTGCCATAATCTTTAGGTACATTCCATGCTTGTTTAGGTTCTTAATAACAAACTTCTTCATGCTCATGTTAAACACTTAGGTTAGTGATTTAGATGATAGATCTTGCCATGATGTACTTCTTATTTATAGCAACACTACCTACACTTGTGCTCTATTTAATGCATTCATCACCACGTATGTCATGTGTACACACACTCCACCCTTAAGAGTTTCTCTTCCTGAATTCTATCTTTCATATTTGTTAGTTTAGTTTCATTGTTGCTTGGTTTCATCGTCTTTGTTTGTTGCTTACTAGTGTGGCGTAGCATTGTTTAGTTTAGTTTAGTTTAGTGTAATCACTTCTTCTCCCCTCTCTTTCCCACTTGCCTTCGAACAAACTAGAGTCAACACATCTCCATGTGGATCGACCTGTATTTGCCACGTCTTCACCGACGTCATGCACTTGCGGTCAAAACTTAATCGATTTGAACAAGTTTTTGGCGCCGCTGCCAGGGAGGTGCTCAGTCCAGACTCTAGTATGGATGATTCGAGTGGATTTAATTTTTGTTTGTAGTTTTCTTTGTTCCAAGAGACTCAGAGGATCATGGGAAATCACCAGAAGAAGTTCAGAGGAGAACAAAGCCACTTGGACCGCCAATCAGCGGTCTGGTGAGCTCCATTTTCCTTCTGCTTTCTTTGGTTTACTTCTACGTTTGATATAGTTGTCTGGGGCTCAATTTGGCATGTTTTGACTTGTAGTTTGTCCCCAGATCAATAAACAATCCTGTTTTTAATCAACTTGGCCACTAAAATCAAAAGCAAAAGATTAGGCATTCTAACTCCTTTAGGTCATGCATTATATACTTGACTTAGGCACGTAGTTTCACTTTTATTTTAGCTTTACTTTCAGTTGTTGAGCGTTGACGTGTGGTACGAATTTCCTACTCTCATTCATGCATTTCGTATGACCATGCATTAGTTAGTAGGAATTGCATTGCAACAAGTGTGAGTTGAGCATTTGTTTGGAGAATTGATTTCTAGATTAAGACTTCAAAATGCTACTGAGGGGTTTTCCCATATTAGATAGGGTGGGGGATTTCATCACCCTATCCTTGGCCCCAAAAAATCACACTAATCAAGAGCCTAACTTTAAAACAAGTAGACATTGGCCCTTAAGGATCTTGGGAACATTAGGAGAGTGATCTGATCACGGTCGTCATGGCTTGATCGGCGTCGCCCACTCTTCGATAGTAGGAGAGATGAGATCTCCAGATCTTGGCTCACTTGCTGGACTTTGTGGTCTTCGTCGTAGGGAGGTGAGGCATGTTGAGGCCGCATGACCTCGCAGTTAGGCGTCTAGCTGTAAGGACCTATAGTGACCTCAGGTTGTTTGAGCCTTACTTGCTTGTGTGCTTCTACCAATACTTACTTACCGTAGCATAATGACTTATTCCTTTCCCTCCTGAGTCATTCCCTCTCATCTGTGTCTTCCAGTCTTCTACTCTATGCACATTCTGATATAGTTGTTTTTAAAAAAAAATTGTCTGACTTGTTTGGGTTCGCAGCTTTGTGCATGCTAGTGTGGTCATGAGACGTTGCGGGTCGTTTGATGAGATACAACATCGATTTGTCTTCGATTGTCAACGTTTTGAACACATTCCCGTCCCGTGTCCTACACAATCCCGGGACCATGACGAGTCGTGGACCACACGAGGATGGCTCAGGTTTTGGTCCTCCACCACCCTCTGATCCAGAAGGTGTGGGTCCATAACCTCATCAATTGGTGCCCCAGGTTCCCATTCCCCTCCGCGATCGATGCTACCCGAGTTGTACTGCTCTACCTTCTTGCATCGTATTGCCCCTGGCAAATGGGAATCACTTTGAGGTTAAACCTCAGTTTATCTCCATGATCCCTCACTTCAGTGGGAAGGGTGACCCCTATATCTTTCTCAAGAAATTTGAGGAGGTCTGTGCTATGTGCAAGCTGCAACAACTTAGCATAAACTTCATCCATCTTAGGCTTGTCCCTTTTGCACTAAAGGATGATGCCAAGAAGTGTTCGTACAACAACCAGGTGAGTGCATTTAGGACTTGGGATGAATTTCAATCTGCATTCCTCAAGAAATACTTTCCAAATCATCGGACTCAAAAATTGAGGAACGAAATCAATTCGTTTTTTCAAGATGAGACTGAATCATTTCATGCATACTTAGAGAGGTTCAAGGAGCTACTATACTCATGCCCTCACCATGGCATCGAGTTGTGGCACCTTTGTCAGATTGTCTACGAGGGTCTTCACATCCCGTCCCGAGTGCTCATTGAGTCCATGTGTCAAGGAGAGTTCTTAGGAAAGGATGAAAGGGAGGCATGAGCTTTCCTAGAACACCTCGTTGAGAAAACCATGTAGTGGGAGAGTGTGAGGGAACCACCACCATCATCTAGCATACGAGCGAGGATCGCAAACGCAAACTCGACTAGATCGGGTGTCGCATTTGCTGTCGATACCACTACGACCACCAAGGCACGCATGACAGCCTTAATGTGCCGCAAGGATTCGATTGAGCTCTAAAACCAGCATGGTGTGTCTCATGTGTTTGCTTATGGTCTGGTTCCTTGTTATTTGTGTGGTAGGATAGGTCATGTAGGAGGTGAGTGTGCATTCATTCCTCCTGAGATGGAACAGGTCAATGACATCTATGATAGACCAAGGAATGACCCATATTCATCATCATATAACCTTGGATGGAGGAACCACCCTAACTTTTCATGGAACCAAAACAATGCCCAGAGTGGTCCTTCAAACTTCTCTAACCACTTAGTAGACCACACGAACCTCCCATGCATTCACAATCTTTTCAGCCACCCCAAGCCCAGATCACCAACCCACCGGGTTTCCAAAATTCCAACAATATGGAAATGGAAGATAAGCAATAAAACTAAACCCCATAAAGGGTAGAGAAATAATGTGAATATAAAGATGTGTGTGTGTTTTCAATTATGCTCCTCACAACATGTAGTGCATGAAATCATAAAACTAAATCCAACTTTGCCTCCACATGAAATAAGATAAGACTATATCATTAAAACATACAAGACAATAATTGGAATGAAGCTAAATGAACTCATGTATAAAGACTAGACCCTACTATGCCTCCACATAAAATAAGATAACCCAATATCATTAAAACATACAAGGCATTAACCAAGGTAAAGGGAACAAGAGTACATACACTACAAATTGTGTTTCCAATATTAATTCCATCCATATCCTCACCTTATCATTCCCCATAAAATAGGTCCACTAATCTAAGCATAAGCTAAGCTTCATTCAAGAGCATTAGCATATCAAAGATAAGAGTGCAATCCCATTAGATGGTTATGGAAATCATATAAGGCTCAAGGGATTAAGATAACACACACCTAATACACTACATGATCATATCACATATTTCTCCACCCCCCAAATGGGGATGGAACTACTCACTAATCATTACACTACCTACATTAACAACATGAAACATTATACTGAAAGGAAATTTAACGAAACAAGAAATGAGCATTAAAGAAGCTTAAAAGGAAAGGAAAGACTAAACAAGCATGCACAAATTAACAGACAAGATTAAAAGAAACTAGAACAATTATTTTATTAACAATGACTCACATTGAAGGTAGCATTCTTCTCCACCTTGAGTTTTGATTCAAGGCTTACTCCTTAGTAGAGAGAATGCTACCAAGCAATGGGTAGTTTATAATAGAAGGTGAAGAGTTCTATTTATAGCCAAAGAAAAAGGCAATCCGGGACAATCCCCCAATGTGGGACTAAACAAATACTAGAAATGGACTAAATACACACTAATACGCGACCCACCAAAATCTTAGCGGATTTGGGCCAAAACAGACTGCCAATTAGCGGTTTTGGACCGCCAATTGGCGGTCTATATGGTCCGGAACACGCTGGATTTTATTCTGGGCTTTTCTGGATGTCTTTGGTGGTCTTTGATGCATCTACGTCACTTGCTGGAGCTCCTACCCGAATAGAATTGCCAATATACTCCCCATGATGATGTGGAGTTTTTTGTTTTACTCTTTGGTCCGTCGGTCTTACGTTCAGGTCCTTCTCCCTTGCATCTTAGTCCCCATGTCTCACAATTAAGTCATTTTTCCCTGCTTTTGGGTCCTTTCATGCTTCATCTCTTCAAACTTATTTATTTCTGAAATTCAAACATAAAACTCATCACGTAGCATTGCTTAGGTGTAAGATACTGGATATAAGATACAAATTTAAGCATGAATGATGTCAATCACCCAACGAAAACCCATTGCATGTCTTTGTAATGCAACAGAGTGAGCTGGCATCAAACATAAATATACAAAGGGAGTGTTTATTGGATGATTCAGTTGAGACTATTAGTGAGGGGGACACACCTCATCATATGCCCATACCATATGTGTTTTTATCCCATGTCTCATGGCCGTTGAGCCCTTTGAGGTTCACATTGACTCCAACAAAGACCCACCTGCGACAGAGCTTATGCTTCATAATATGAAGGAGGTTGGGTGGTCCTTGTTGGATGACTTAGGGAGAAGCCCCATTTGTAGTGCGACTGGTGTGCCACATTCCCCGAATGAGCCTGAGGAACTCATTTCGATGCACCAACCTATTGGTTGGAAGGTTTTGTTCGACGAGCAACTAAACCCTAGCGTGGCAACACAACTCCACTTATTTATATTGCCTACGCCCAACCAATACCATCAGGGGTTCACCCCTCATGATACATCAGAGTACCAATGAAGTGGGCCCATCTTGGCAAATATCTGGTCCACATGACTCGATGTTCTCATTTGATGTTCCTTGACCAAATGATTATGAGAATATGTTTGTTGATATATATATATATCTTGTTTAGCACAAAAGACTCCAAAAGTGAGCAGTGGTTGTTGTGGCCCTAACCCTTGAGTATTTGGGCCCCATTTGTTTGACGTATTTGTCTCCCTTCTTAAGTATCTCACAGGTTTTTGGGAATTCGGGTTTATGTCCATCAACATGACCATGAAACTTTCATTGTGCTTCACATTGGTGAGATCTTTTCTTTTTCATGCAAAAATTCATGTAGTATCATACTCACATTTATTGAGGACAATGTATGAAGTAAGTGGGGGGGGGGGTGTTTTACGTATGCACATAGTCGAGTGTTTCTCCTTTTGTTTTGTTTTGTTTGTATTGTTAGGGTTATGTTAGTGTGCTGCATTTAATATCGATATATCTGCTTGTCATGATCCTTGAGTGACTTATCTTCTTTTGCTTGTCTAGTGCTTTAAATTTTCACATTTCTTTCAAAATCTTCATGTGTTTGCGAAAGAAAATGTTTTGTGGATTTTGCATGTGTTTAGCATGTGCAAACCCATTGATAGGCAATCAAAAGAGAAGCTCTCAAAAATTGACTTGAACATGATGCATTAGGATATCTAGTATGTCGGCTTTAGCTCTTATCTAGTCGTAAGGATGCAGCCCAGTCTTCACTCGGGGGCGTGAAACCATAGGGTTTCAGTAATCAAACAAAGAGAAAAGTCCACCCAGAACCTAGTGAGTCACATTATTCGTGTCTGTTAGTGTAAGGAAGTTTGTCATAGTCAGGGAACTTTAAACTCCTTTTCTGAAACTGTAAGTGTAGGGTTTTGGTTCATGTGTACATAAGAAATAAGTGGTAGGTGTTCTCTCTACTCGCACGGCTCCTATCACTCGGGAAATTAGGTCAGAGGGGACTTAGTGCCTGGTGCTTTCGAGTCATCTGACATGGGATGCACCGACCGAACTCCCGCTACACGGTCGGTAGGGATCGCCCTATGTAGAGATGTGGGGAAATGTGTACGTGATAGTGTAAGTCCTCATAGGAAATGATGCACGAAACCTAACCCCTAGAGAATCAAACACCAACTAAACACAAAATAAAAGGAAGCAAAAAGAAAAAAAGAAAAAAAAGAAAAGAAGATGCTAATACAAATAAGAACCTTAATGGACTTTACACTTTGTATCACTTGAGGATGTTAAGGTTGCCAATGTCTTTCACTTAAGTTCTTAATTAACTTGCATGAATGGTTTACTAGGCTAGGTGTGTGGACTGAATACATATATAGAGTCGTCCCCTAGAATTACCGTATCCAATAATTGATGAAAATGAGTCCATCGTGTCATGCTACTAGGTTGAATAATGCATCTATGTTCAGATTTTGTGGGTGTATCCGCTGAAAACTCTTAGGAGACAACACTCCTCCTCCTTGGCGATAAGGGGTTTTAACGGCTTGTTGCACATGCTAAGTGCAACCGTGATTCCTACGAAAGTGAGTTAGGATTTCCCTGTTTTTCGGATGTTTTCCTTTCTTTTATTTTTATTTTTCTTTGTTTTGCTCGGGACTAGCAAAAACTAGGTGTAGGGGTATTTGATAGACATCATATCATGTTTATATTGGTGTCTTATATTCTCTATTTTGAACCTAAGCAATGCTACGTAACGAGTTTTATATTTAAGTTTCAGGAATAAACATGTTTGAGAAGAAGAGACATGAAAAATACCTGAATGCAAGAAAAAAGACTGAATTATGAGACTTATGGACTGATATGCAAGAGGGAGGGACCTAGACATAAACCATAAGGACCAATAAGCAAATTAAGAAACTTCATACCATCATGAGGAGTATTTTGACAATTAGGTTCGGGCCTAGACTCAAATAGTTGATGCAGGTGCACCACATGCGAAAAATTGAAGAAATAAAGAATACAACTGAAACCAGATCGACTCCGACCAAAATTGACCGCCAATTGGCGGTCCATAATGCGCAGGATCTAACCCGGCTTCTCGTGGTTGTGTGATATGTTGTTTGTATTCATTTTTAGAAGTTTCATTAGTCCCACATCGTGAGATTGTCCCCGATTACCTTTTTCTATGACTATAAATAGAACTCCTCCTTTGTATTTACTCATTGCTTGGTGTCATTCTCTCTACTTGGAGTAAGCCTTGGAGCAAAACTCAAGGTGTAGAAGAATGATGCTTGTAATGTGAGTCATGTAAATAAAATAATTTTTTATTTTGTTTTAATGTTGTCTTCTCTTTTAATTCATGCTTGCTTAGCTTAATATTGTTTTATCTTAGTAGAAGTAATAGAATGTTTTCTTTTCTTAATGTAGTTTGTAGTTTAATGAGTAGTGAGTAGTTTCATCCCCCTTTGAGGGTGAAGTTGATGTTTATACATATCATGTAGAATGGAATGTATCATATTTGTTGTTTTATGTGAGAAATGTGAGTATGTTTGTTTGAATTAAAGAGAATACTGAACTTGATGGTTTCTGCCATAATCTTTAGGTACATTCCATGCTTGTTTTGGTTCTTAATAACAAACTTCTTCATGCTTATATTGAACACTTAGGTTAGTGATTTGGATGATAGGTCTTGTCATGAGGTATTTCTTATGCATAACAACACTACCTACACTTGTGCTCTATTGAATGTCTTAATCACCACTTATTTCATGTGTACACACTCTCCACCCCTTAGGGGTTTCTCTTCTTGAATTCTATCTTTCTTTATTAGTTAGTTTAGTTTCATTGTTGCTTGCTTTCATCATTTTTGTTTGTTGCTTACTAGTCTAGCGTAGCATTATTTTGTTTTGTTTAGTTTAGTGTAATCACTTCTTCTCCTCTCTCTTTCCCACTTGTATTCGAACGAACTAGAATCAACACACCTCCATGTGGATCGACCCGTATTTGTCACGTCTTCACCGACGTCATGCACTTGCGGTCTAAACTTAATCCATTTAAACAAGTTTTTGGTGCCGCTGCCGGGGAGGCACTCAATCCAGACTCTAGTTTGGACAATCCGAGTGATTTTTTTTGTAGTTTCTATGTTCCAAGAGACTCCGAGGATCACAGGAAATCACCAGAAGAAGTTCAGAGTAGAACAAAGGCACTTGGACCGCCAATCAGCGGCCTGAGACCGCCAACTGGCGGTCTGGTGAGATCCATTTTCCTTCTGCTTTCTTTGGTTTACTTCTATGTTTGATATAGTTGTCTCGGGCTCAATTTGACATGTTTTGACTTGTAGTTTGTCCCAAGATCAATAAATAATTTCCTTTTTAATCAAGTTGGTCACTAAAATCCAAAGCAAAAGATTATGCATTCTTACCTGTTAGAGTCTGTTCGGTTTAAGTTGTGTGTCTGTTTGGTTTAAGTTGCGTGTCTGTTCAGAATATGTTGTGTGTCTGTTCGGAGTATGTTGTGTGTCTGTTCGGAATAAGTTGTGTGTCTGTTCGGATTAAGTTGTGTATCTGTTCGTAATATGTTGTGGGTCTGTTCGGAATAAGTTGTATGTCTATTCGGATTAAGTTGTGTGTCTGTTCGGAATAAGCTGTCTGTTTGTTCGGAATATGTTGAGTGTCTGTTCGGAATATGTTGTGTGTCTGTTCGGAATAAGTATCTATCTGTTCGGATTAAGTTGTGTGTCTGTTCGGATTATGTTGTCTGTCTGTTTGGATTAAGTTGTGTCTATTTTGAACATGACCAAATAAGTTGTGTGTATGTTCGGAATAAGTTGTCTGTCTGTTCGTAATATGTTGTGGGTCTGTTCGGATTAAGTTGTGTTTCTGTTCGGAATAAGTTGTATGGGAAGAGTTTGTAATTTGTACATATAAAAAACACAAGACTATAAAAATAACCAAAATAAAGAGTTTGTAATTTGTACATGTAAGCAAATAAACACTAAAAGTTGTGTCTCTTTTCAGATCTGCACACACGATCGGCGGTCCCTAAGTAACATGACTGCCAATTCACCGCTGATACAGTGGATGTTATTGGTGTCCTTCTCCTTCGTCGGGTCAAGTTTTAGCATTAGGCACTTTATCCAGTTTAAAACATAGGCACCGCAATCGTTGCTCCCCGGTGGTTGTCGTTGACTATTTTTCCTGAGGATTCTCAAGGGTCAGTCGACCTTTAGTAGATCCCTCCAGTAGTCAGCCACATCCGCTGCTGCGCATTCATGTACGCCTATGGTCTGCTCTGGATCTTCACCTTGCTCTAGCTCCCTAGAGATACTGTTGAACGCCAAAATCTCCTTCGACGGGTCGTGGACAACCACCAGAGTCCAATGACCTGCAGACCAGCATGGTTGTGCGATTACGGACTCTGTTGGAGACGCACCTTCTATTTTAGGGAGGATAAAATCATCAATTGCTCTGCCTTGGTCACCCAAAATTCGCCCTGACTCGAATGTTGATATGCATATAACTTTTTGTGTTGGGTGTCTTTCTTCGAGAACCGAAAGCATAGCGTCGATAGTTTGGTCGCTAATATCCATCCGAGGCGTTATAAATTCCTTCAGGTCGGTGCGTGTTAAACTGCACATATCGCCTCTCCAGATGACCTCTCTATTGTCCTTGTTGGCTGCGGTCAAGTTCAATATCATGTTGACCTCATCAGCTGACAACGTTCCCATTGCAGCCATGTCAACATCAGGCTTGTTCCCTCCCAAGTGGACGGCCAACCTATAATTCCCCCTTTTTTCCATTTTTTTCTTTAGGCTCCTTTGAGCCTCTCTCTCTTTTCTCTTTTGCTCTTCTTCCACCTTCTTCTTCTTGCCCCGCTGTTCATCTTCCTTCCTCTGCTGCTCCACGATGGCCGTCGAGCGTTGTCTTTTCACGCCCCAGTTTGGTTTCTAGGGCTTGCTCTTTTGTTCCTTTTCCTCTTCTTGATTCTTCTCTTCCTTCTTCCTCCCCTCCTCCCTCTTTTTCTCTTCCTCCTTCTCCACTCTCTTCCTCTCTTCTTCCTTCTTCCTCTCTTCTTCCCTCTTCTTCTCCTCCTCCCTCTTCTTCTCTTCATCCTTCTCCAATCTCTTTCTCTCTTCTTCCTTCTTCCTCTCCTCCTCCCTCTTCTTCTCCTCCTCCCTCTTCTTCTCTTCCTCCTTCTCCGCTCTCTTTCTCTCTTCTTCCTTCTTCCTCTCCTCCTCCCTCTTTCTCTCTTCCTCCTCTTTCTTTCTCTCTTCTTCCTTCTCCTCTTCTTCCTTCTTCCTCTCCTCCTCCCTCTTTCTCTCTTCTTCCTCCTCCTCTCTCTTTCTCTCTTCCTCATCCCTCTTCCTCACTTCTTCTTCCTCATCCTCCTCTATATTTAGATCTTCGTCTTTCTCCCCACCAGTATTTTCACATGTCCCTGTCCCTCGAAGATATATAATTTCTTCCCTCAGCCTCTCACACTCTTCCTGGGTCATCCTCAGTTCTTCATTCAGGTCGTTAACCTCTTTTGTCGCCTTCTTAAGGGCAGCTTCAGCCCTCAGCCATTTCGTCTTCACCTCACTCAGCTCCAACTCTTGGAGCAGCGGGTCACATGGAATGTTGCAGTCTGTCAGTTGGAGCCTTGGCAAACTGCTTGTTGAAGCTGAGCCCTTTCGAACAGGAGTTCGAACATAACTAATAAGTTCCAGCTCCCTTTCACTCATTGATGGAGCCCCCATCAGGTCGAACTTGTCGTTGTAAATCGGAGGTAAGGTAATTCCACGTTCCTCCCATTTCCTCAGGGTTAATCGTTTCCCAAACATTTCCGTCCAACTTCTCATTCGTGGAAAAACTCCAGTTCTGGGCTCCTCCAATTTGAATTTCTCACAAAGCCACACCTTCAAATGGAAAAAAATAACTATTTAGAACAACTCAACAGACATACGTTCATATTCAAAATAGACACAACTTAATCCAAACAGACAGACAACATAATCCGAACAGACACACAACTTAATCCGAACAGACAGAACAAACAGATACTTATTCCGAACAGACACACAACATATTCCGAACAGACACTCAACATATTCCGAACAAACAGACAACTTATTCCGAACAGACACACAACTTAATCCAAACAGACATACAACTTATTCCGAACAAACCCACAACATATTACGAACAGATACACAACTTAATCCGAACAGACACACAACTTATTCCGAACAGACACACAACTTATTCCGAACATACCCACAACATATTCCGAACAGACACACAACATATTCCGAACAGACACACAACATATTCTGAACAGACACGCAACTTAAACCGAACAGACACACAACTTAAACCGAACAGACACACAACATATTCCAAACAGACAGAAAACTTAATCCGAACAGACACACCACTTAATCCAAACAGACCCACAACATATTCCAAACAGAAACACAACTTATTCCGAACAGACAAACAACTTATTCCGAACAGACACACAACATATACCAAACAGACACACAACTTAAACCGAACAGACACACAACATATTCCAAACACACAGAAAACTTAATCCGAACATACACACCACTTAATCCGAACAGACAAAATAAAACGAAAAAACACTTACTTGTAGTATTGCCACACAACCGTCGACGTTCCCCTGCCTCATAATGAGGTTCCCTGCCTTTCTTCTCTCCTGCAATTCTAAGCTTGCTTTCTCCAGGCCCCCAACCAGGGCTTCGTGAACTGCACTTGCCCATGCGTATCTGTTTATGCGTATGATGTTCCTCAAAGGGTGCATGAACCATTGCTTCGGTCGAAGTGTTCCATCATAGAACAAAAAATGGTTGAAGATGAAAGAAATCAGTAGACGAACGTACTCCTCCGTCTCGCCCATGGTACTGCTTGCCAGCATATGACCTAAAAGTTGTGTGTTGTCAAGGTTCACCCCTTCTCGCCTCTGTACACCCAATGGTTCCATCATCACGGTCTTCCCATGCACACGTAACCCCAAAATTAGGGCAACGTCTTCCGGTGTAAGGGGAACTACCCCTGATCCTATTCTCAGCCCCACCTCCTCCGCATCATAGTGGTCGACGAACCAACCGACTATTTCGTTGTCCGTAGTAATGTTAGGAAGGTCTAGGAAGTGACCGAAAGGGGTGCTCCGGAAAACCTCCTTCTCAACCTTCTTCATCCTGTCAAACTGCTTTCGGATGGCCGTCGAGGAGCACCGGGATTCCCGGAAGTAGTGGGTGGTTCCCTAAAACAAAAAATTGAAGAAACGAAAGTTCATCAAAAAATAACGACCCAGGGGAAAAAAATTTAGAGACCCACCGGTTCTGGGACATGTTCGCTATCGACGGCAGGAGTCGAAGAATCCATTATCGTTTAATCTGGAAGAAAGAAAGGCGGAAAAGGTTCACAGGTACGCTTCCTCCGTTCACAGGTAATACAACGAGAAAGAAAGTGAAACTCTCCCTTTCGGTCTGGATATTTTTTTGTATATTCCTCGGCATCCGAACCGTCGTTCGTAGGGTGTCTACCGCTGTCTTATCTGGAAAGCAACCGTCGTTCTTCGAAAACCGTCAAAAAAATTTAAAAACAATTTAAGGCGCGTTTCGAAAGAGTTACATGGCAATCCGACTAGACGCTGACTCGCCAACTTTTGGGTGTCACGTAGGGCGCATCACGGACGCCCGCGTCCGTGTATAACAACCATTATTATTTTTACAATTCAACTTTTGTGATTGTGATTTATATGTCACATTTCTCAATCACAATTTTTACAATATCAAATTTAGATTGTTACACGTGATTTTCGGGAGGTACAACCATAGATTTAGAATCGGTCCTCAAGCTAGAGTAATTTTTAAGATCATATACGCTATATTTCAGTCACTTTTTATGGGCAAGATTTATATGGGAACTACTAAACGTCGCCCCAAAACTACTTAAATCGCCCCTTGAAATTACCAAATTGCCCTTAACAATATATTTAATACCCATATCGTCCCGTGTCTATAAATAAGGCATATGGTCTTGTATATTCATAATTTATCAGTAAAAACACCACGAAAATGTCTAACGAGGGTGATGCATCGGGTGAGGTAAGCCTGGCGCGGGGCAAATTTTGGGCCGAGCGTCTGCATTAGACGCCTCCCCCATGGTGAGGGCGTCTGCGTAGGACGCCCTCCCCATGGACTAGGCGTCTAACGCAGACGCCTCCCCCATGGGATAGGCGTCTTATGTAGACGTCCTCCCCATGGGTAAGGCGTCTGTAGTAGACGCCCTTCCCTTCGGTCAGGCGTCCTACGCAGACGCCTTACCGTTGGGGAAGGCGTTTAACACAGACGCCCCATCCATGGGGCAGGCGCGTAAGACAGACGCCTATTTTTTTTTTTTTTTGATTTTGATTTTGTTTTTTTATTTTCGACATTATTTTTGAAATTTTTTAATTTCTAATTTATTTTTTAATTTTTTTTAATTTTGATTTTATTTTTGTAGGTTCCAGATTTCGGTGGTGATGGAGTGGATTACAGTGAGTTATTTCAAACTACACAAATCTTTGCAACAATCGATGAAGCATGTAAATGGGCCAAACAAGTAGCTATCGGAGCTGGGTTTTTTTTGGTCGTGTCGTCGTACAAAACAAGATCAGATAGTCGGATGGATTGTTATTTGAGATGCGACCGGCGAAATCAAATGGAGTCTCGGGATATGGATACTGCACTTCGAAGAAACACCAAAAGAAAGGGTTGCGGTTGCCGTTTCTTAATAAAAGTGGTGGAGCGACGAGATCGTGATGGATGGGTTTTGGTTTTTAATAGTGCTCACGGACATCACAACCACAGACTGGCAGTTTATCCAGAGGGTCATCGTCAAATTAGTGGTCTAAGTTCTGGGGCGAAGAAGATTGTTCGTGATATGACAGAGGCGCAAGCAAAACCACGGAACATCTTGAAGGCAGTAAAAGAAAAATTCCCGGAGGACAATCCAAATCAAAGGCATATTTATAATTTCAGAGATTACATGAGGAGGACAAAATCTGAAGATCGGAATCCCGTCCAGCAGTTTCTCTACCAAGCAGTGCAGTGTGAGTACTTACATTGGATTATGGCGGATCCAGAAACTGATGTCGTCACTCACGCTTTTTTGGCACATCCGACGTCAGTCCAGTTGTTGCGGACATATCCTTTCGTTATCTGCATGGATTCGACTTACAAGACGAACAAGTATAAGATGCCTTTGTTCGAAATGATTGGGGTCACACCAGCAAACATGAATTTCCTTATTGGATATGCGATTTTGATGGATGAATCTTACTCCAGTTATTTGTGGGTGATGGAGAAGTTGAGAGATCTGTTATTGGGGACTGTCAGCCCGACTGCAATAATAACAGACCGGGAGTTAGGCCTTATGCGACCAGTGAGAGAGGTTTTTCCAGACTCTGCTCATTTACTCTGCACATGGCACATCAACAAAGACGTATTGAATTACGCGTACCACGTATTCGGCAAGAATAAGGAGATGGCAGAGACTTTGAGGCGTGGAAGATGGAGGAAGATCATGCTTTCTACTTCAGAAGCCGAGTATGATAGAGCTGTGTATGCTCTGAAAGATTTGTATAGATCGTGACTGGCTATCACGAAGTATCTAGACACCACGTGGTTAGTGCATAAAGAAAAGTTTGTGCTGAATTGGACGAACAAAGTCCTTCATTTTGGGAACACCACGAATTGTAGGGTCGAAAGTGCTCATTCGGCTCTAAAAGAGTGGATTTCTACATCGACTGCAGCTCTGGACACTCTTTTCGAGCGCGTCAACGCGGCTACTGAAATGCAGCTGACGAATATTCGAAACTTTCTTGAAGACTCGAGACGGCGAAATTTGACTAATTTCGGACATTCTCTATATCGTCACATAAATGGTAGAGTTTCGCATCACTGTTTGCAGTTGCTGAGTCAGGAGGTGAAGAGAATGCAACAGTTAGATGATGAAGTTGAATATCGTTGCGAGTGCGCTTTTCTGACTTCTCATGGGATACCTTGCGCATGTACCATCCGTGGATGTCTTGAATCAGAAAACGGAATTTACTTAGAGCAGATTCATTCGTTCTGGAGGACACTTGTCATTGGGGAAGGAGCCGGGAACGCAGAGTTTGTGTCTCAGGCAGCTCAAGACGCCGAACATTTTCGCAGTCTGGTTGATGAGATTGCAGGAAGTGACCCTACCGTAATTCGATCTGCCTCTCGGGTTTTATTCGAGCAGCTACACCCCGAACATTCGAATTTGAAAGAGCCTGCAGTAAAAACAAAGCTACGAGGTCGACCAAGGGGAAAGTCGACACGACGGGACCCTAGTGCGTTTGAGTATGCAGAGCGAGGTAGTGGTCGATCTTCAGGTAGTGGGAGTAGAGGTCGTGGTCGTTCTTCCGGTAGTGGAAGCAAAGGTCGTGGTCGATCTTCTGGTTCTTCGTCAGTGAGAGGAGGATCAGGTATACCATCCTTACATTTATTATTATTATTATTTTGTTATTTATTTCAGTAAATATGTATCTTTTGTTATTATATGTAACTGTATTTTTTGTTCATATTGTAGTGACTGGGCGGGCTGACGTAGACGACTTCCCATATGGAGATAGAATTCCAGGAATCATTATGCCATTCCTACACCAGTGGAATGATGTACGTGCTGATGGAAACTGTGGATTTCGATGTGTCGCCGATGTTTTCCACGGTGGTGAAGACAATTGGCAACTCGCCCGTCGTTCGATTTCAAATGAGATAGCTGCGAACCCATCTTTTTATGAGCACGTATACTACGACGGTGTGGCGGAGGCTCGTCACCGGATTAATTGGGGCGGGGGACCTTGTGGCGAGAATCACTATATGGAGACGTGGACGGACTTGTTTCCCATTGCAAATTTTTACAAGTGTGCAGTTATGTTCTTCTCTCTCGGAAATGATGGTTCGTTGTACCCATGTCTTACAGTTCTACCTTGGGAGAGTCCGCCTACCGTGACGAGACCGTGCAGAGAGTTGATTATTGCTCATTTAGGGAGTTACGCTCATTACATTCGTTTGGAATTGAATGAGGGATTCCCCGTACCTCCTATAGCGACTCTGTGGTATCAAATACGAGATGAGAGTGTTATTGGATGGGAGCTGGAGTACCAACATAGGATAGCATATTGGCAACAATTATGTAATATGTTTTGATATGTTTGTATAATTATGTAATATGTTTTGATATGTTTGTACATTATATAGTGTTGCTTTATTATGTAATATGTTTTTGATATGTTTGCTTTATTTGCATTATATATAATAGTACGAAAGGTTATCAAACACAAATACAAATAATAAGGGTACAACAGATAAGCAAAACACAAATACAAACAATAAGCGTACGACATGTTCGCAAACACAAACACAAATAATAAATAATAAGCGTACAACAGATAAACAAATATAAATGCAAATACTAAGCGTACCACAGATAAGCAAACACAAATACTAAGCGTACAACAGATAAACAAATATAAATACAAATACTAAGAGTACGGTACAACAGATCAGCCTACTCATCATCCGAATCATGGTCGGAGATGCCTAACTGCGTATGCCATGACTGTATGATCTGATCCACATCTCCGCATGCAGCTCTGGCATCGTCTGGCAGCTCATCCCTCATCTGCAAGATTGGGTCTACAGCCCGTATCATCTTACCCATCCACTGCACATAACATTAACATTAGCGTACATTAACAAATTATACGGTACAAATAAATTTAGATAAAATGAAAAAATTACCAGATCGCCACACGTCCTATCTGGTGGTCGATCTGCTCTCCGGGAGGCACCACGGACGATGATAGGATGTGAGTAAGTACCGAACCAATCAAGATAACGTGCATCACACTCGGAGGGGTCGCGACTACGTCTGAAGTCGCCAAGGAACAATCGGCATGATCTCGGAAATGTCCGCCAAGTCGATTCCGCTGTAGAAGCGGGGAACCTGACGTCGTACGTCGCTGCTGTCGCAGACCGCACCGCATGCTCTGGTGTCGGGATGTCAACCGGGATCACCTGAACATATCCTAACTGACGCAAGACCCGATCGGGCATATAAGGCTCTATGATATCCCGATAACGAATAAGACCCATCAATAAAGTCCTCGGGACATCCGCTGCTGGGTCAGGACCATAGGGTAACCACTCCACCTAAAGTTTAACACATTAATAATAATACATCTTAAAATTAAATAAATGGTGTAAAGTTTGATACCTCTGATGCAGTCATATGATCTAGCCGTGCGCGGATGGAACGCAATCGTCCATCGCTCTTGTCCTCGCTCCGGACAACCCACATACCCGAACGTGGATGACCCTCGTCGATAATCTTCCGCTCACGATGCGGGCGGAATGCAGGAAAGTACTCGTATATCCACGCCTGCAGCAGCGTAAGACAACCTGCAATCCCAGAACAATCCGCACGGCTAGCTATCCCAAGCTGCCGGTACAGGTATGCCAACGTCGCTGACCCCCACGAGTACTCACGAACGGTCTCCGGGTCCCTAGCCTCCAGTAGATCGCGTGGTCTGATCCGACAACCACTCTTGTCGACAAACAAGACGGCTCCGAGCATCAAGAATAGGTACGCCGTCAACTGTGTATCATCGGCCCGCGGAGGTCGTGCCCGTCTGCATAGGTCCTCAAGGGAGTCGATGCCGACACCACCACCACTCCATAAAGCTGTATCTCTCGCCAGACCATCAGGTGTGACACCAAGCAACTCTGCCACATAACACCTCAGCTCAGACGTCGACCCCTGAGCACTAACCAGACGACCATCCACAGGAAGTCGCAGGATCTGGAAAACATCGTGAAGCATGATCGTCATCTCTCCGAAAGGCATGTGGAAAGTGTTGGTGTCAGGCTGCCACCGCTCCACAAACGCCGAAATCAAAGGCATGTCGAGATAAGGGAACATGCTGTACGGTAAGTGCCCCAAATGCGTGGCACTAATCTCCTCTCTGATATCAGCACTCAGTGTAGACCGCCAACCCTGTAGTGCTGTACAGGCTCTGTGCCGATTCTGGCACTTCAGAACCTTCCGATCCTCTCCGTCCCAGATCCGTCTAGCAATGTGACCCCAGAAACTAGGAATGACGCTCCCATCTAAAGGACCACCAGGCGTCATACTGCTCACGATCCAAGAATCGTCCTGGACCCTCTTCTTCTTCTGAGCGCGGGGATCAACAGTGCACGAGCTCGAATCCCCGGCCGTAAACCTCCCACCCCTACCCTTCCGCACCATCCATCCGGCGGAAGTAGAAGTACCCGCTCGACCACGTCCTCCGCTATAATCCCCCTGCCTCTCCACCTCCGGCCGCACATCATACGGGCCATCATCGTCGCTCTCGTCGTCGAAACTATCTACATGCTCATCATCGAAGGAATCATCCTCCTCCTCACGACGACGTAATGCCTCCCTCTCCCTCCTGACCGAAGCAGATATCCCCCGTCTACGTGGATGACGCGGTGCTGAATCATCCTCTAAAGAACGGAAGGCGTGTAATGGTATCGACTTGCCTCTCCCTCCACTGTGACCCGATGACTATTTATTGAAATTTTAAATACAAATTTGTTAAATTTGTTAAACTAAATTATCATATTTATCAAAATTGTTAAACTAAATCAAAATTTGTTAAACTTAATTATCAAAATTGTTAAACTAAATCAAAATTTGTTAAACTAAATTAAAACAATATATAAACTAAATCAAAATTTGTTAAAACTAAATATCACAAATGTTAAACTTAAAAAGAATTTGTTAAATTAATTTTTTTGATTTATCACTATTTATTAAAGTAATTATGATATTTATTAATTAAAAAAACAAAAAAGGCGGAGGCGTCTGCGAGAGACGCCTCCCGCAAGGTGGAGGCGTCTGTCGGAGACGCCTCCTCCTACGGGGAGACGTCTGCGGAAGACGTCTCCCCCATCGGGGAGACGTCTTCCGCAGACGTCTCCCGCTTCGGGTCGGCGTCCGAGGGAAACGCCCCCCGCATGGGTCGGGCGTCCTCGGAAGCCGCTCCCCCCATAGGGGGAGCGGCTTCCTCGGACGCCCGCCCCATGCGGGGGGCGTCTCCCTCGGACGCCGACGACTTTTTTTTTTTTTTTTTTTTTTTTAAAACAAATAAATAACGTAATGTTACCTCATACGGGTACACCGGGGGAACTGCTGGCTGCTTCCCTGGCCTCCGAGACATTCGTAATCTTGTGTAGTAGGTATAGGAAGAGAAAGTTTTGAAAAAAGAGTGAAATTGTGAGATATATAAGCAAAAATAGGAGGAAGGGCAATTTGGTAATTTCAAGGGGCGATTTAAGTAATTTTGGGGCGATGTTTAGCAGTTCAGATTTATATTGATGTGTGATTAGTAGATCCCATTTCGATTAAATTATATAATTACATACTAAGAAGGTAATTGTTACGGACCATCAGGTATTGTGCCTTCACAGTAAGAAGACCAAAACTTGAAAGTAGTTGGCATGAACTATTGAATATGATAGCTCTACAGTAATGACCAAAACTAGAAGGTACGTAGCACAAACGAAACAATATTTGAACATAACATACAAATTTAAGTGAACAACCAAACGAGAAAGCAAATAGTAAAAACAATTAGTACAATCGAAGTAGCTATAAATGACCCCATGAAAGACATTTTCTATGACTAATTTTTTTTCGCACATTCAAATTAGCATCCAGTGACCCCAACATAAGACTCATAGTTTGGCAACTAAATGTCTAAAGACATGCAAACTAGAACATAAATAGCAAATGTTGAGTCGGTGAAAAACTTAGACTCCTTGAGCAATTGTCTAAAGACATTAAAATTGGAACCCAAACAACATAAGTGACGTGACGGGAAACATATTGTCGAGAACTAAATGGACATGAAAAGTAGAACCCAGAAAGCATAAGTGATTTGATGAAAGACCAACAATATTGTAATTGTAGGTAAAAAGACATTAAAAGGCAACATATGCGATCCCAAAGTAAACGAAATGGTCAAGAAATAGAACATCGTTAGGAGAAATGAGAAGATAAATGAGTGATTCTTCGGGATACTTTACTAATTCAAAGATCTTATTAGGATTAGTTATCAATTTATTAAAACAATCACAAATAGACCATCTATAATTCTTCTAACGTATTAATAAGATAAATTGTAACATTTCGGCCTTCGTTTTCAGTGTCTTCACATTCCAATTGAAATGTGATCCACTGATGACACATTTATATTGAAAATTGCCCCAAACAAAAATTGATCAAATATAACAAGTTTGTAATGAAATCGACGTCGGATCGACGTTTGAGTTCAAGATCTGTAATTATATCATCCAAAGCCCTCGTGCTTTTCTAAATATGTGCATTTAAATAAATAAGGGAAAGAGATGTTAACATATTAACAACAAAAGGGCTAAACTTTAAAAAACACTAATCTTGTGTCGAACAAATATTCAACAATTCAAACAACTTCTTTATTCATGTCACGTTTTCCCTTTAATCCAATGGAAAATGATATATGGACGTGGGCGTCAGGGACGCTGTCCAGTTGGTTGTTGATGTGGCAGTGCTGATGTGACAATTTCAATATTTTTTTATTATCACGTGGGTGTGTGTGCGTGTACGTGACAATCTATACGACGGTTCGATTCCAAATACATATTTAAATGCTTTTTTTTCTTCCCTCATTCTTCTACGACTCTATCATCTCCCTAAACTTTCATATTCCATCTTCCTTATCCCTGCGTGGGCGGAGTCTCCAGTGCAGCTCCATCTCCTAGAGAATACGAGCGTCCCCTCGACGACGACAACAAAGTCCAAAGAGCGTCTCCGGGAGTCGCACTTGTAGACGGTGATGAATGCGGGAGGAGGAGAGAGGGATGTGGTAAGCTTGGAGATGACGATGGGGTCGAAAGGGTTTCAGAGAATGTTGTGGATGTCGGTGGTTTTGTGTTGTGAATGAGACTGGAATGTGTTGAATGAGTGCCAAAACACGTAGTTAGGGTTTTAAACCAGGGTAGTAGGGTACACTCTCACAGAAAGTAGTAGAAATTGGTTGGCGGATGCTTTAACTTGAGATGAGATGTTAGCGGGGGGATTTTATATAGAAAACTCATACTTTTATGAAATGACACTAATTTATTTTAAATTGCTGATTGTTTTTCTCATTTCACCCACATCTTTGATTCGAGTTGCAAAATGAGATGTATATGAGAGTAATGATTGATAGTTTTCATTGTCTTTTAATTCAAAAAAGAAATATGAAAGATGATAAAAGAAATAATAATGATGAATCATTTTCATTTTTGCACTATATTTTCTAATAAAAACATCAAATATCAAAATTTGAAAAAGTAATCTAATTAAAATTTATTTAAAAATAAAACCAACATCAACACCAGACACCCCCTTTCCACATATAGTAATGCTTGTTTTACACATTATCAATAGGTTTCTTTTAAGCTTATCTATCAATGTGTGTTTAGTAATAAGAATTACTCATCAATATTTGATCATAGGGTATCAATGTTAAGTATAAAGGTTTAAACTAGTTTGAGTAGATCAAATAATTGTTTGAAGTAGCAATTTTTTAATAGTGCAAGTACAACCAAACATGTAGTAATATAAAAATTTGTGATGGATCAAAGTTCATTACGCCACTGTAACATTTATCTACTTAATAGCAATATTTTTTTCCATTATGATGTTTAAGGACATATATGTTGTCAAAATAATCATGATTACTTTTGAATGATCTTCGATATAACATGAATAAATTTCAGTGGAGTGTCGACATTAAGTGATAAAACATCGTTGAATTGTTCACCCAATGACAAAGGACATATCAAATTTATGTGCACAATTTACAACTTCAATCATAAGAAAATGATGGTTATAATCAACCATTTGAATTCATAAATTACACCTTGAATAATGCAACAACATAGCTATCTTAATCGTTGCAGTTCCACCACCATCGATCCACTTCTCCCACCAAATTATCTACATCATCTTGCAAACTTTTTGGATAAAGGACTCCATCATTAGTGAAATGACTTTTTTTCTCTTCCTTCCTTGTCCTCATCAATCTTAGTTCAATGGGTGGATGCACCATGTTAACAGGATATATATGCAGTTGCATACCCAAAAGTTTCGAAAAAAGGCCCTAGTAGTAGCAGTAGCCTAGTAAGTACATGTAACTCAACCTAATATAGAAGTTGTTGCCCTATCAGGTTAGAATCAGGAGAAATTTCTCAATTTCTTTGTCACTTGGTCTGTCCAATTATTTATGAGTTTTAAATTAACTGCAAGTTAGGGATATAATAAGGAGAGGTTGCAAATTCAATCTATTTTATTTTTAAATGAAGCAAGTAGCAACAATGATGAATTCAGTGATGGTTGATGTTTTTGGTTTTTGTTTCATTAAGAAATTAAAAAAATAATGCAAAGATTTTTATGTATTTCTATATAATAAGAATGCAATCAAGAAGTATGACGAGATAAAACAATTAGGACGTGAAAACATTGCACAAACATGAATTAGGAAAAGTGTTGCACATTTCATTAAGCACAAGAGATTACCTTCACAAGCACAACTTGAAGTGATTAGACTATTAAACCATCAAAGAACAACTAACCTAGATTTAACTACAACTTCATAAACTTTTACAAGTTAAGAAGCAATGATATATTTCTAAGAAGAGATTAAGAGACTTATAAGTAACATTAACCTATCAAATCCTTATAAATCATTCACATCCTTAATTTTTAATAATAACAAATTATCAAAATATCAGCATGATGACAACCTTAATTTTTAACTTATACCTAACTCATATCTACATATCCCAAGAGATGAATTTACTTACACACTATGAAAGAAAACATACAAGAAGAGAAGATAAACGTAAGAAGAAGAAAAAAAGAACATTTAATAGTTAAGAGTAAAAATCCAATTTAGTAAATGTAATATGAGACTCTATCCCCAAAGAATAGAAAATCTAAATAAAAGGGAAAAGAGATTTTGATTAAAGAATACAAGGCCTTATATAGAATTATGTCCCTCCCAAGTTAGTTTTCTTTACGGTTGTAAGAGGGGTAGGGCGGTTAGGTTTTTTCCCCACTGCTACCCTACCCACCTAAGTGGGTAAATGGGACGAGACAAGGCAAATAAAAGTGATAATCGCCACCCGCCCCACTTAAGAGTGTGTTAGGGTGATACAAGGCAGGTTAGGCAGGTTAGGCAGGTTAAGTGGATTAGGTGAGCTGTCTTTAGATTTTGTATTTTTATGAAGTAGATCTTATATAATAATAACAAATTCATATATATCACCAAAAAAACTACGATAGCAAAATTACATATAACATCATCTCGTTTCACACCATTTAAACAGTGTAATTTGGTTAAGTTAGGTTTGAAGTCTTAATACTAAACTCTTACGAAGATATTTATAAAATATATTTATTAAATAATTAATATATTTTAAGTGGGTGACGAGTTAGGCAAGGCGAGTTGAGAGACAATCGCATCCCGCTCCATTTATTAAGTGGCTTGGGAGGTGGTGGTTTCGCAGGTTGGTAGTTTGTGATTTTTTTGCTGCAATCCACCTCCACGCATCTCTTTCAACGTCGCTTAAATCATTTTCAATTGATTTGGATTTTTAATGAGAAAGTTATGGGCAGGAGTTGTCTGCAGTTCTAGTTGTTAGCAAACAACGATTCTACAGGTTCAGGAGTACCTTTCTTGGAGAGAACCTGTGACAGCAGAAGGAAGATCGGAGGTCACCTTACGGAATCCTTTTCACCGGTCGGTCTCCTACTCTCTTGGAGAAGGAGCGCGAGTCCACAACCCAAGAGTCCACGGAATGAGCTTGGTGGAGGTGGAGGGACGAAAATGGGAGAGAGAGAAGGTGGCGGCTAGGGTGGGTGGAGGCTAGGGTTTGCACACTTGTTGTTCTATCCAATAAGAGGCTCACCTCCTTATATAGATGGCTCCACCTTAAACCCTTAAATGTGTAGTCCAATAGGGACACGCCACGTGTCAGTGCTTTGGGCAAATATCTTATTAATCCTAGATTAATCCAATATCTCCCACTTGCACAACAGCACGATAACAACATGTCATCTGCTTTTGTGTCCCCGACACATATGCATATATCCCTGATACATACAATCACACAATGTCAATATGTCACCTCTTTATGTGTCCCCGACACATATGTATATATCTCTGATACATACAACTACTCCTCTCTCCAAGTACACATCCACAATATGCAAGTCTCTGATCATGTATTCTCGATACACGACCATCTGTGTCCCCGACACATGTACTCTTCCGATCATACGGACAAATGGGTCGTGCGACCGGTGATGCACCTGCAATTTAGGAGTCTCAAACTAGAAACCTTACTAGAAGGCCAGAATGACAACATCCTCATAAAACAACAAATAAGCAGTCAAAATGCACATCACAGTTCCCCAGGTTTACTCAGAAACTCACTTAACATCAACGGTATCTCGATCCCTCGGAGAGAATACCTTCTTGTCCTCAAGGTACTTGCTACTGTATCCAATACAGTTGGGCCCAGCAAATACTTTTAGTGCACTCGAGTCAAACCTTTCCCTTCCCCCCAGACCACCATTACACTCAGAGTTGACTCCTTTCCCGAAGATGCCTCTTTAGACCGAATCTCTCATGGTCATAGATAACATCCCAAAGTAGTCACATCAACTCTTTGCTTCATGGTGTCGTCGAAGGTCACTGAGGGCAACTAATGACAATCAAGTCTTGGACTCACACAGTGAAGGAGCAGGGATCCATCCTTTCACTTCCAAATTGTCACTCAGCACATGTTGTATGACAAACATGTTATGGTGGATCATACTGTACACAACAGTATGTCTGTCTCTCAACACCATACAAGTCTTTGTCCAGTCGCACCCCCTTTGCGCCTGACCCGAGCTTCATCATTGTCACCTTAACACCATACAGGTGCCACCTGGCGCCACATGTGATGCTCGCACTTGGCTTCTATAGGTCACATGAATCGTGGAAACATTCATGTCAATCCTCACAACCATAGAGGATATCATCTTGATTCCTAATCAAGGCGACTGTCCTATCATGAACTGCTCTGGATCTATCATACAAGATCTCCTCATGATCAGTCTCATCTCTGCTCGCTATCAAAAGCGCCAGAGGCGAATGCTCGTGTGAGTGAGCATTCTTCAGCCTATTGACAGAATAATATTTTATGCTAAAACAACTACATCAACCAAACAGATATAGTCGAAAGGAAAACACAATCACTCATAAAAGGAAGTTAGACATGTCAATGCATCAAAGTCTGCGTAAGCCTAAGGACTTCACATGGGACACAAACGAGTCCTTAGCTATAGCCTTGGTAAGAGGGTCAGCTACCATAAGACTAGTAGACACATGTCTTAACACAACTTCCTTTTTCCCTATGATGTCCTTCACAAAATGATACCTAACCTGTATATGTTTGGTCTTTCACATAACAAAAGGCAGCCATGCTGTCACAATAGACAACAACAGGCTCATCCGATGTCTCTACTAGCCCAGTATGTTGTAAGAACCTCCTCAACAAAACTGCCTCCTATACTGCTGCAGAGCATTCAACATACTCGGCTTCCATAGTCGACAGGACTATACAGGTTTGCTTCTTGTTGGACCATGAGATGACCCCATTAGCCAGCAAGAAAGCATAACCAGAGGTAGACTTCCTTTCATCAATGTCTCCAGCCCAATCGGCATCACTATAGCCAATCAGGCGGAGATCTGATGCTTGGTAACACAACATGTAGTTACTCGTTCCTCTGAGGTATCTCATGATTCTCTTGACTGCTTTCCAGTGCTCCATGCTTGGGCTAGACTGGCATCGACTCACCATGCCCACAACATAACAAATGTCTGGCCTAGTACACATCATAGCATACGTAAGGCTTCCCACAGCATTTGAGTATGGAACCTTGCTCATTTTGGCCTTCTCTTCAGGAGTGTCAGGATGCTTATCAAGGCTCAAGTGCAAACCCTTCTCAACAGGAGTGTCGATTGGTTTGCATTTGTCCATATGGTATTTCTTCAAGATGTTGTTAATATAAGTATCTTGAGACAATCCCAGAAGTCTCTTGGACCTATTTCTAACTATCTTGACACCAAGGACGTAGCTAGCTTCACCCATGTCCTTCATATCAAACGTGGAGGACAACCGTTCTTTAGTGGATTTCAGCAACTCTTTGCTATTGCCAGCCATGAGTTTGTCATCAACATACAAGGTCAGAATGACAAATTTACCATTGGATCTCTTAACGTACACACAATGATCTTCCTCAAGCATAGAGAACGCATTCTCTGATATAGCTTGATGGAAGCGATTTTCCACTGTCTAGATGCTTGTTTTAAGCCATATAAGGACTTATTGAGCTTGCACACATTGCGCTCTTGTCCTTTGACTTCAAAACCTTGAGGTTGATCCATATAGATCTCCTCCTCAAGTTCTCCATTGAGAAAAGCAGTCTTTATATCCATTTGGTAAACCTCTAAGTCCATCTGAGCTACAATAGCTAGTAGAAGGCGGATGGAGGCAAACCTAACCACGGGTGAAAAAGTTTCCTCAAAATCCACTCCTTCTCTTTGGGTGTAGCCTTTAGCTACCAGTCTAGCCTTGAATCTATCAATAGATCCATCCGCCTTCCTATTAATCTTGAGGATCCACTTGGCCCCAATGGCCTTTCGGTTCGGCGGTAAGTTGACCAAGTCCCAGACTCGATTAACTTTCATCGACTCCAACTCGTCCTTTATAGCTTCTAACCACTCTTTCGCATTGGACCTTCCAAAGCCTCTTTCAAGGTCATCGGTTCTTGCTCATCGATTACTGTCATGCCAGATGATTCATAATCAATTTCTTCTTGAGCTATCATGAGGGCCTCTTCCTCTAAGCGAAATCGCCTACGAGGAATGAGCCTGCGTTTACTTCGACGCAGATGGGTATCTGATGGCTCATCCTCCGTGAGAGCTATCGGATCCTCAGCATTGCTGCTCCCACTAGGATTGACTGGTGGAACCTCATGTTCAACTTCCAGATCCTGCTCCCGTGGAGTGGCAATGTCCTCATCTTGTTGTTCAAAGAAGTCCACTAACTCTTTGATAGCTCCAGCAAGAGTTGGAAAAACATTTTCCAAGAATGTGGCATCCCTAGACTCCAGTTCCGTCCTTCTTTCATTCTCGTCTAACCCGATAAAAACATAACCTTTGGAGAGATTACTGTATTTTACAAAGATACACTTTTTCCCTCTAGGTCCTAGTTTTCCATATCGGTGACTAGTAGAATGAATGTATGCCGCGCATCCCCAAGGATGCAGCAGACTAAAATCAGGCTTCCGTCATGTCCATAACTCATATGGAGTTGAGGGAACCGATTTTGTTGGAACTCTATGGAGGATATAGGCAACAATCATTAGATCATCTCTCCAAAACGAAATTGGCAAGCTCGCATGCGCCATCATGGATCTAACCATGTCTAGCAACGTTCTATTCCTTGTCTCGGCAACACCATTTTGCTAAGGAGTATAAGGCATAGTGAGTTGTCTAGATATCCCCTTTTCATCACATAACTCCTTGAACATTATGGAGAGATACTCCCCACCTCTGTCCGTTCTGAGAGTTTTTATCTTATTATCCAATTGATTCTCTACCAAGCTCATGAATTTCTTAAAGCATTCTAGTGCTTCTGACTTGTGAGAAATAAGATAAATATGACCATATCTAGTGTAGTCATCAATAAATGTGATGAAGTAACTTTGTCCATGTCTAGTACACACATTCAAAGGTCCACAAATATCCGAGTGAATTAGTTCTAAAGGAGAAGTAGCCCTAATGTCTTTTCTGAACAATTTTCTAGTTGTTTTTCCAGCTAGACAAGATTCACATGTCGGCAATTCAAATTTGGAGCATTCTCCTAATACCACATCCTTTGCCAACCTGTTCATCCGTTCAACACCAATGTGACCTAGTCTAGCATGCCACATAACTGAATCATTATTCATGGAACTTTGACTCATAAAGGCACTAGTGTTATGATTGAAATCATAAATTGCGTCCAACACAATAAAACCGTCTGAAAGAAAGGCACGTCCATAATAAATGTTAGCAAGGTATAAACCCATATCATTGTTCTCAAAAACAACTTTAAAACCATGTCTCATCAAAACAGCAATAGAAATAATATTTCACCGTATAGCTGGTGCATACAACACGTCGTGAAGTAATAGGATTCAGCCACTTCGCAAAGGCACTTTGCATGTGCCAACTCCAAGAACTTCAATGCTAGTGTTGTCTCCATGTTTATTCGCCTCCCACTTGGAACACGACGATATTCCACGAAAGCAGAACGATCCTTTGTTACGTGTCCGTGGCACCTGAATCCACAATCCACACATGAGAGTGATCAGTGAGCATCACAAAACTAGTCATGTTACAATTCAAGGGATTACACACAGTAATTACCTTTTGCTCAGTGCACTCACGAGCAAAATGTCCAGTCTTTCGGCAGTTAAAACAACTCACATTACACTTATCTTTCCCACCTCTGGATCCTCGAGGTCGTTTCTTTCCAGCTTTGTTTTCTGTTTTGTTTTTATTTGCACCCTTCTTGCCTTTAAAACCCCGAGCTCTATTTCTTTTGCGCTTAAAACCTGCACTCCTCCGAGGAGCGCCAGCTTCAGCAGCAAACACTTCAGTTAGAGGAGCTTCCGTAAGCATACGGTCCTCCTCCAGCTCTTGGTGTTTTACGACCTTGTCCAATGTCCTGATGTCATCAGCATGAGTCAGATGGACCTTCATATGCTCCCAACTCTTCGAAGGCAATGATCTGATGAGAGCAGACACTTGCTCCTCATCGGTTTTAGCACGACCGGCAGCACTCAGCTCGCTTATCATGTTTGACATTGTAGTAATATGCTGCCTCATCGTGTGACCTTGGCACATTTTATACCCAACAAACATAAGTCGAAGCTGGCGGGCCCTTGTGACGGAGGTCACTCCGTATTGAAACTTCACAGCTTCCCACAAGGCCTTTGCAGTTCGCAATTTTTCGAACCGCAGTAACAGATCATCTCGCATCGAACTCAGAATTGTAATGCGAGCAATACGGTCTTTCTTTTTCCATGCATTATAGACATCCATATTTCTGCGATGCTGCGCAGTGTTCCCCTCCTCGGGGGGAGACATAGTTTGAGTTATATTTTCTAACATGTCCTGATCCTCTAAGAGATACTCAATTTTACGATGCCACAAATCGTAATTTCTTTCATTGAGTTTATCTCCTCGAGTCAGATCAGCGACAATGCTTTTGGAAGCAGCCATAAAAATCTAGGACAAAAAACCACATAGCGATACATGAGTTCTAGCATAAAATACAACGAGCCGCAATATTCATAAAAAAATAAATTGACTTAATAACTATTGCATTCAGACCAAAGGAAAACATAAAGCGTTCGATCAAATCCTCATGCAATAGTTAATAAAGCTATTTTACCAATTCATATATTGCGCTCCATCATGATTTAATAACCCTAAAAAACGTATAAATCATGGCAAATCAGCAGCAAATAAATAATTATCCGCCGGTTGCAAGGTGGTTTACACAAAACACTTCTACCTTGCAACTCCCACTAGGCATGCAAGTTCCAAAAAAAACGTTCCTTTTAGAACATTCCAATCAAGATCACACAGAAATTAATTGCTACATTACTTCCATATCGAGCTAAGGATCCCCCATAGGGATTTAGCACTGTAGATGAGAACCTGCATAAGCCTTAAAGCAATAATATCGCAATAATAAAAATAAAGGAGCCCCTCGTCTCCCTAGGGCAATAAACAGTCCACAGTCCATAATTATTGCAGTCCATAAATATTACAGCTCATTGCGATATCTATTGGAAATGGAAATGAATGAATGAAATTACGCTCAACTCTCAATAAGGCAGCAAAATTAAATCAACATTCATTCACACCATTCATACCAAACAAGCGCAATCTTTCCATACGTTAGCACAATCACACACATGAATAAAGTGTACATCACTTCCAAATAAGAAGGAAGTAATATATAAGGAAAGAACGCATATATGGAGCATAAGAAAAACGTATATGGAAAACCAATCAATCTCCATAATAGTATCTCAAAACAGAAATTTTCTTTTCTTTCCCCAATCAACATAATCATGAGAGCGTAAAAATTATCCTACTCGCATTAGGAAAGAAAAATCCAGAAAAAATCCTCAATGAGATCAACACATGTATGTGGATTTAATCATAAAGGAAATATTTCAAATGTAATGCATGCTATCATTCCAAAAATCCGAAATTCCTTAAATGAGATCAACACATATATGTGCATCAAAGGAAAGCATTCAAAAAATACTTTTAAGGCAACAAAACTCCATCCCATAATATGCTCTAAAAATTTTCAGAATTTGCCAATCCTTCCTTAATCAATATAAGCATTAAATCAACAATAATTATGCTACTTGTATTGGAAAGAAAAAATTCGAAATTTTCAAGAGAGCAGCAAGCATATATGCGAATTTTTCAGTAAGGAAACCAATCAATCACATGCATGTTAATGCTCCAAAAACAGCCATATCCGAAATTCTTTGGAGCAACAAGGCAACACAATTATCATGCATATGCATATGGCAATAAACATCTACTCTAGATGCATGCTCATATTGAAAAATGCTAAATAAATAAGCATATACACGAAATTCCAGCAAACATGAGATCTAGTCATGCATGTACACGAATCAGAGATAACAACATTTGATCCATCCATGCAATCCGACATGCAAGATGATATACAAATGACATACAAACATTATCATCTAATTCAAGCATGAAAAAATATCAGAGAATTAAACTACTGATTATCATATAAACATGCGCAAAAACAGAAGATCATCATGATAGGGTTAACACATATTTCATGTATACATGCTCAAAGATTAGAATAAATAATATCTAACCCTAATTCGGAAAAATCAGGAAAAATAGACATCTTATTTCATGTATACATGTGCATGATTTAGAAGAATAAACATGGAAAATAACTTCTGATTTTATCTAATACAAGCGCAAGGAATAGAGGTAACAACACAGAAAAAATAGAATTCTGGTCACATCTATGTATGTGCAATGATAGGAGAGCAACATATCATATTGGCTCGAAATAAAATCAGGAAAAATCCATCTTAAACCATGCATACATGCACAAGAATGGATGAGCAAAATCTAACCCTAGATGCATGCTCTAATGGACCAAAACATGTGCATCATGTAAATAAGCAATGCTGATTTTTCTGTTATCTTTCTTTCTCCAAAAACATAACCACCGAATTTTTATCTCAAATCAGATTATCATGAAACAAAAATTCGTCAAGCATGGTGAGGATTCGAAGGTAACCGAGATGACTCTGGTACCAATGCTAGCAAACAACGATTCTATAGGTTCAGGAGTACCTTTCTTGGAGAGAACCTGTGGCAGCGGAAGGAAGATCGGAGGTCACCTTACGGAATCCTTTTCACCGGTCGGTCTCCTACTCTCTTGTAGAAGGAGCGCGAGTCCACAACCCAAGAGTCCACGGAATGAGCTTGGTGGAGGTGGAGGGACAAAATGGGAGAGAGAGAAGGTGGCGGCTAGGGTGGGTGGAGGCTAGGGTTTGCACACTTGTTCTTCTATCCAATGGGAGGCTCCCCTCCTTATATAGATGGCTCCACCCTAAACCCTTAAATGTGTAGTCCAATAGGGACACGCCATGTGTCAGTGCTTTGGGCAAATATCTTATTAATCCTAGATTAATCCAATACTTATAGCATAACAAACTAAATATAAAGACAATATAAATTCATGAAATGCAATCTAACAATTATCTTCTCTCCTTACCAGTGACTTCTTCATTGGAGAATCCTGTAAACTTCATCATTAATTTGTGTTTTGTTGATTCATTGAATAAAATAGGAATCATTGGAGATTCATGTTCTTGCGGAAAAGTCAAGATGATTTAAGTTGATAAAGAGTAATAACACAAAGTCAAGTTGATAAATAGTTAGTTTTTAAGAATGTATGTGATTGACATCATTTCATGCTTATATTTGTACCTTATATCCCTTATCTTACACCTAAGCAATGCTACGTGACGAGTTTTATGTTTAGTTTTTAGAAATAAATAGGTTGAAGAGAAGAGCCATGAAAGGACCCAAAAGCAGGAAAAAAGGACCTAATTGTGAGACCTGGGGACCAAGATGCAAGGGAGAAGGACCTGATCGTAAGACAGAAGGACCTAAGAGCAAAACAGGAAACTCCACACCATCATGAGGAGTATTTTGTCAATTCGATTCGGGTCGGAGCTCCACTAAACAAGTTAGATGCATCCAAGACCAAGAAACACACCAAGGCAAGCCCACCAGAAGACCCAGACGGATCTGGGCTTTATAGGCCGCCAATTGGCGGTCTGGAACCGCCAATTGGCGGTCTGGATCATGCAGGATCCGCCCCAACTTCTCCTGGACTTGTATTAGTGTTCGTTTAGGCTATTTTTGGTATTGGTTTAGTCCCACATTGGGGGATTGTCCCTGATTAGCTTTTTCCATGCTTATAAATAGAACTCTTCACCTCCCATTGTATCCATGTCCCTCTTGGTGGCCATCTTCCCTACTAAGAGTGAAGCCTTGAAGCAAAACTCTAGTGGAGGAAGAGCTACTTGTAATTGAGTGAGTTAATAATATAAGTTTTCTCTTAATGATGTTGTTTCTCTCTTAGTTTAATTTCCTTTCATTTGCATGCTTGTTTGTTTGTTTAGTTTTATGCTTCTTTAATATTTCTTGCTTAAGTAGTATAAATTTGATTTCAGTATTATGTTTTCCTTTGCTAAATTAGTTAGTGTAATGAGTAGTGAGTAGTTCCATCCCCATTTGGGGGGTGGAGAAATATGTGATATAATAATGTAGTGTATTAAGTGTGTGTTATTTTTATCCCTTGAGCTTTATATGATTTCCATAACCATCTAATGGGTCTCCACTCTTATCTTTGATATGCTAATGCTCTTGAATGAAGCTTAGCTTATGCTTTGATTAGTGGACCTATTTTATGGGGAATGATAAGGTTAGGATATGGATGAAGTTAATGTTGGAAACACAATTTGTAGTGTATGTACTCTTGTTGCCTTTTCCTTAGCTAATGTCTTGTATGTTTTAATGATGTAGTCATCTTAATTCATGTGGAGGCATAGTAGGGTCTAGTCTTTATACTTGAGTTCATGTAGCTTCATTTCAATCATTGTCTTGTATGTTTTAATGATATAGTCTTATCTTAATTCATGTAGAGGCAAGATTGGATGTAGTTTTATGATTTCATGCATTACATGTTGTGAGGAGCTTAATTGAACACACACACACACACACATCTTTATGTTCACATCTGTTCTCTACCCCCTTTGGGGTTTAGTTTTATTGCTTATCTTCATTTCCTTTGCATTTCATTTCAGCTTTGTAGTTTAGATTAGTGTAATACATCTTTCTCCCTTCTTTTTACCTCTCGCCTTCGAATAAACCAATTGTCGACACACCTCCCAGTGGACGACCCGTATTTGCCACCGCTTCAACGCGGCCGTGCACTTGCGGTTAAATATAAAACGAGATCAATCAAGTTTTTGGCACCGTTGCCGGGGAGGTGCTCTGTCCAGACCTTTGTTTGGACGATTCGAGGGGTTTGTAATTTTTCATTTTCAGTTTTTCTTAGTTTCAGGGAACACTCTGATCACGGGGAGGCCACTGGAGAAGTTTGAGGAAGCAAATCCAACAACAGCCCGCCAATCAGCGGTTTGGAACCGCCAATTGGCGGCCTGGTAAGGGATTCTGTCTTCCAATTTTTTTGTGGTCAATTGTGTTGTAATTTGTGTTATCTGGGAGCCCAATTTTGCATGCTGTGACTTCTTATTTGCTCCCAGATCATTAATCACTCCCCCTTTAATCAACTTGGACCATAAAACTCAAAGCAAAAGATTAGACTTCTTGCCATCTAGGTCATGCACCATTGGTAGACCTTGCATGCATTTGTCTTTTCTTTGCTTTACATTTTGTCGTTGATTGCTGGCGTGAGGTACGTGCACCCACATCCCTCATTCATGCATGTTTCTTTCATGCATTAGTTAGTAAGGTGCATCGGGACAAGAGTGAGAGAGCGTTTGATTGCTAGATCTAGGATCAAATCGCTACTAAGGAGGGGCTGTCCCATAAAAGATAAGGTGGGGGATTTCATCACCCTTTCCTTGGCCCCAAAAATCACTCTTAATAAAGCCTTAACTAAAAGCAAGTAGACATTGGCCCTAAGGAATTCGGACGCACTAGGAGAGTAATCTAGTCGAGACCGTCATGACCTGATCGGCGTTGCCTACCTTGTCGATAGTAGGAGGTACTGGATCTCCGGATCTGGTATCACTTGCTGGGCATTGTGGTCCTCGTTGTAGGGAGGTGAGGCGTGTCGAGGCTAGTGACCTCAAAGTTAGGCGTCGTCTAGCTTAAGGACCCATTGCCTTACTTTGTTTGAGCCGTGCTTGCTAGTTAGGCTTCTTCCTGATCCCAGTACCCACGCTAGCTCTAGGGATTCTTCTCTCCTCACCTGAGTCATCTCCTCATCTATTCTCTACGTTTAGTCTCCTCCTCTAGTACACCTTCTGTTGTGTGTTTGTTAGAGTCGAGTCGAGCATTTTTATGCGAGGTTGGGCTCGTTCTGGTGAGAGCGCTCGACTCGAGAGAGTGCTTATTTCTGAGATGGAAGATCTTGGTGATCGACCATCTCCGCCTCGTGCTCCTTTGGAGCAAGAAGGCGAGTCGTCTCGTGGTGGCGAGGGAGACCGGGTTCCATACATGGACTACCTCGGTCCATTCCCACCACCACGTAGACCTCCTTCTCCTCCTCCTCTGACTCGAGAGGAAGGGAGATTCGGTCAGGATCGAGTTCTAGGTGCACCACCACCTTTATCTCGACAGGATAGGCCGATGACGTTGTGGGAGCGGACCCATCCTGTTCGGGCCGCGCAACCTTCTTGCATAGTTGTTCCCCCTGCTCGTGGGAACAACTATGAGCTGAAACCTCAGTATGTGAGCATGCTTCCAACCTTTACTGCCAATAAGGAGGATCCGTATATTTTTATACGCGAATTCGAGGAAGTATGCTCCATGTTCAAGCTTCAACAGCTTGACGAGGATTCTGTCCGGTTGAGGATGATTTCGTTCGCATTGAAGGATAATGCGAAGAAATGGATGTATAGCCTCCCGGCGAGCTCGATTCGGTCTTGGGATGACTTTGTGACCGTCTTTCTGAAGAGATTTTTCCCTCAAAGGAAAACTCAACAGATACGGCACCAGATACATCAAATGTATCAGACCGAGACCGAATCTTTTCATGGTTTCTTTGAGAGGTTCAAGGACCTTCTCCAGCAATGCCCTCATCATGGACTTGAGCTATGGCAGCTGTGCCAGATTGTTTATGAGGGCATCAACTACAACACCCGCACATTGTTGGAGTCGATGTGTCAGGGTGACTTCCAAATGAAACCCATCGAGGAGGCATGGGACACTTTTGAATCCATGGCTGAGCGCACCTTCGAGTGGGACACCATGAGAGAGCCACCAGCCGCCAGGTCTTCTGGTCGAGCTGGATCATATCATGTTGAGTCAACTATCGCGTCTGAGGCGAAAATGGCTGCTCTCATGCGTAGGATAGAGAGTTTGGAGATGGACCGAGCTCCTGTAGCTCAGGTCGCTACTCCCGGGTGTACTAGGTGTGGACTGTCGGGACATGATGACTTGGAGTGCGCTTACGCTCCAAGAGATACTGAGCATGCAAATGCGATGTATCATCAAAGGCCCCGAAACGACCCGTACAGTCATTCCTATAACCCGGGATGGCGTAACCATCCTAACTTCTCTTGGGGGTCTAGTGGAGGACACGGTCAGAGCTCGCACGCTCAACCTCAACCTCCACCTTATCAACCTCCACGCCCATCGGCGACCTACCAACCCCCACATCAAAGGTCTCAGCACCAAAATTACCAACCTGGTCAGGCCTCTTCGTCGGGTTATTCTAACCAGACTCCACCACCTCAGCGGGTTGACCCCAAGGACCCTTCTAGTGATCCGACCCTTCAAGCATTCATGCAGAGCATGCAAAGTACAGTCAAGGCTTTGGAAATGCAAGTTAGCCAATTGGCTCATCAATTCCATGAACGCGAGAAGGGTCAGTTCCCGAGTCAACCTGTGGTAAATCCCAGGGGTCAGCCTGCTAATACCAGGCAGAATGTACACAATGTTGAAAGTGACCCTTCCCAACATGCTAATGTTATTCATACCTTGAGATCGGGAAGGGTCGTTGACAACAATGTGAACATGCCGGAAGCCAATCCTGTTGGCAAGTCTTCCGAGGAGAGTCTTGAGCCTGTCAAGGAACCTAATTCTGAGACTCCTCCTCGTGATTCCTATGTCCCCAAGGCACCATTGCCTCATCGGTTGACTAAAAAACGTGATGAGCATTGGGATAAGATCGTTGAGGTACTTAGGCAAGTAAAGGTGAACATCCCGTTGTTGGACGTTGTTCAACAAATGCCACCGTATGCCAAGTTCCTCAAAGACCTTTGCACCACCAAGAGAAAAACAAATGTGCCCAAGAAGGCCTTCTTGGCCGCCAATGTGAGCTCCATATTGACACAACCCATGACTGTCAAGTACAAGGACCCTGGTTGTCCAACTGTCTCTTGCATGATTGGGAATGTGACCATCTCTCAAGCTCTATTGGATTTGGGGGCATCTGTGAATCTCCTGCCTTACTCAGTCTATGTCAACCTTGGGATAGGCGATCTTAAACCAACGAGGACAACCCTCCAGTTGGCTGATAGATCTGTCAAAATCCCACGAGGGAGTGTGGAGGATGTCCTTATCAAAGTGGGGGAGTTCGTATTTCCAGTTGATTTCATCATCTTGGATACCGAACCCGTGTCCAACCCACAAGGACAAATTCCTGTAATCCTTGGGAGGCCATTTCTTGCGACATCTAATGCTTTGATCAATTGTCGCAATGGCTTGATGAGGTTGTCTTTTGGAAACCTCACGGCGGATTTCAACATCTTCACTCTTGGTAAGCAACCTGGGCTCTTCGACGACTCAGTCGGAGCCAATTTCATCCAGGACACGGATGAGCCCGATTCATTAGGCATGTTCGACTCACATCGACATATTATTGAGGTGCCTAATGATCAGGTTGCGAGTGAAGAGGATCTTGAGGAATCCGCCAGCATATCTCTGGACGAGGAGGCACATCTGGGTGCTTGCTCCTCTTACCCCGTGGCCCTTGAGCCACTTGAAATTAACTCTGAATCCGACAAGGACCCACCTATGGTCGAGCTTAAACCGCTCCCCGATAACCTAAAGTACATCTTTTTAGGGGATAATGAGACCTTGCCACTCATTATTGCTTCTGATCTTGAAAAAGATCAAGAGGTTGCCCTCAAAAGAGTACTCTTTGAAAACAAAGAGGCGATCGGGTGGTCCTTGAAGGATATCAAGGGAATTAGCCCTGGTATTGTTCAGCATCGGATCCACATGGAAGAGGATTCTAGGCCCCGCAGGGACCCACAACGGAGATTGAATCCTGTACTAAAAGAAGCCGTCCGAAAGGAGGTTCTTAAGTGCTTGGATCATGGCATAATCTATCCTATCTCTGATAGTTCGTGGGTGAGTCCTGTCCATGTGGTTTCCAAGAAGTCAGGCGTGACGGTTGTGGAGAATGAGCATAATGAGCTTATCCCGACACGCCTGCAAACTGGCTGGCGAGTTTGCGTTGATTATCGCAAGCTCAATGCGGCAACGCGGAAAGATCATTTCCCGTTGCCATTCATTGATCAGATGTTGGAAAGGTTGGTCGGACATGAGTACTATTGTTTTCTTGATGGATACTCCGGTTACAACCAAATTCCCATCGCCCCCGAGGACCAAGAGAAAACCACATTCACTTGTCCCTTTGGCACGTTTGCCTACCGTCGCATGCCCTTTGGGTTATGCAATGCGCCGGCAACGTTTCAGAGGTGTATGATCAGCATCTTCTCCGATATGGTTGAACGTTTCCTTGAGATCTTCATGGACGACTTTTCCATATTTGGCGCTTCCTTTGATGAGTGCCTTCGTCACTTGAGCCTTGTCCTCAAGCGATGCCGTGAGAAGAACCTCGCTCTCAATTGGGAGAAATGTCACTTCATGGTGAAGCGAGGGATTGTACTTGGACATGTGGTCTCAAGTAGGGGAATTGAGGTCGATCCCGCCAAAGTGGGTATCATTGCTAATCTCCCACCGCCACGTAATGTGAAGGATATCCGCGCCTTTTTGGGGCATGCTGGATTCTATCGGCGGTTCATTCGGGATTTTAGCAAAATCGCTCGACCTCTCACCGCCTTGTTGGCTAAGGATGCCATTTTTGAGTTCACACCGGATTGCCACCATGCCTTTTTGACCTTGAAGAAAGAGTTGACTTCAGCTCCCATTATTAAGGCACCGGTGTGGACTGAACCCTTTGAGTTAATGTGTGATGCATCTGACTTCGCTGTGGGAGCAGTGCTTGGGCAACGATTGGACAAATTGCCTCATGTGATCTACTATGCCAGTAGAACACTCAATGATGCCCAATTGAACTACACTGTGACCGAGAAGGAATTCTTAGCGATCATATTTGCTTTGGAGAAATTCCGGTCGTACTTGATTGGCTCCCACGTGATTATCTATTCTGATCACACAACCATCAAGCACCTCATGGCGAAGAAAGATGGAAAATCCCGACTCTTGAGATGGATCTTGTTGTTACAAGAATTCGATCTCGAGATTCGGGACAAAAAAGGGTGTGAAAACGTTGTAGCTGACCACTTGTCTCGTCTAGAGACGACCAACCCACAGGACCAAATCATTGACGATAAATTTCCTGACGAGCAGTTGTTCATGATCGAAGATAACCCTTGGTTTGCCGACATCGTGAACTACCTCGTGACCGAGCAATTTCCTGTGGGTTGGTCAAAATCTGACCAATCCAAATTTAGATCGTATGTCAGATTCTTTCACTGGGACGACCCCTACCTACTCAAATACTGCTCTGACCAAATTTTCAGGCGGTGCGTCCCAGATACCGAGTTCCAAAGTGTGCTCCATTTCTGCCATTCCAAGGCATGTGGAGGACACTTTGGAGCAAAGAAAACTGCTGCCAAGGTGCTCCAATCTGGATTCTACTGGCCCTCTCTTTTCAAGGATGCTTACGACTTTTGTAAGCAATGTGATAGGTGCCAGCGCCTTGGTAGGATTGGTCGACGTGACATGATGCCTTTGCAAAATGTCCTTGTTGTCGACATCTTCGATGTGTGGGGCATCGATTTCATGGGTCCCTTCCCGAACTCTTTCGGGAATGTTTACATTCTGGTGGCCGTTGACTATGTGTCTAAGTGGGTTGAGGCTATACCCACAAAGACCAATGACAACAAGGTGGTCACCAAATTCTTGAGGGACATTTTTGCGCGATTTGGTACTCCTCGTACCATAATCAGCAATAGGGGTACCCACTTCTGTAATCGCTCCTTTGAAGCGCTTATGAGGAAATATTCGATCACCCACAAGCTTGCGACCCCATACCATCCGCAAACTAGTGGGCAGGTCGAAATCTCTAACCGTCAATTAAAGCAAATTCTTGAGAAGACGGTTAGTTCCTCGAGGAAGGATTGGTCTACCAAGTTGAATGACGCGTTGTGGGCTTTCCGCACCGCGTACAAGACCAATTTGGGTATGTCCCCTTATCGGGTAGTGTACGGCAAGGCTTGCCACCTACCCGTCGAGCTTGAGCATCGTGCTTTCTGGGCGATCAAGAACCTGAATATGGATCTTGATCAAGCAGGAGTACAACGTAAGCTCGACATTGTGGAATTAGAAGAGCTACGCAATGATGCGTACGAGAATGCCAAAATTCATAAGTCCCGAGCCAAGATGTTTCACGATCGCATGATTATGCGAAAGGTGTTTACGGCCGGGCAGAAGGTGTTGCTCTACAATTCCCGGCTTCATCTGTTTGCGGGTAAGCTCCGCAGTCGCTGGTCTGGCCCGTTTATTGTCCAAACCGTTTATCCTCATGGAGCGGTTGAGATCTTGAACCCAGGGAATGGGGACATGTTCAAAGTTAATGGACAACGCCTCAAACCCTACTTGGAGGGGGCACCAGCCGAAGTCGAGGAGGTCATGTTCCTTCATGAACCTCCCTCGCACTCAACCATTCATGCTCCTACATGAGTGGTTGAGCTTTCATGTGTATATATGTTAAAAAAAAAGAAAAAAAAAGAAAAAAGAAAAAAAAAAGACTCCTTCAGTGAGCATCGGTTGTTGTGGGCCCCAACCCTTGAGTATTTGGGCCCCATTTCTTTCACGTATTTGTATCCCTTTCTTTAGCATCTCACAGGTTTTGAGGGAATTTGGGTTGTGTCCATCAACATAGCCATACATTTCCCTTTGTACTTCATGTTGGTGAGATCTCTCCTTTTTATGCATCAATCCATGTAGTATCTTGCTTGCATTCATTGAGGACAATGCATGAAGTAGGTGTGGGGGGGGGTGTTTTACGTGTGTACATAGTCGAGTCTTTTTCCTTTGATTTTGTTTTCTTTTGTTTGCATTGTTAGGGTCATGATAGTGTGCTGCATTTAATATCGATATATCTGCTTGCCATGATCCTTGGGTGACTTGTCTTCTTTTGCTTGCCTAGTGCTTCAAAATTTTCACATTTCTTTCAAAATCTTCATGTGTTTTCGAAAGAAATTGTTTTGTGGGTTTTGCGTGTGTTTAGCATGTGCAAAACCGTTGAGAGGCAAAGTAAAAAGAAAGCTCCCAAAATTGTCTTGAACTTGATGCATTAGGATATCTAGTACGTGGCTTTAGGATTTATCGAGTCGTTAGGATGCACCCCAGTTTTCCCTTGGGGGTGAGTAATCAGTGGGTTTCAGTGCTCAAACATTTAAAGAAGTCCACCCTGAACCTAGTGAGTCAAATAATTCGTGTTTGTTAATTTAGGAAGTTTGTTGTAGTCAAGGGCCCTTAATATCTTTTTGTGAAACTTAAGTGTAGGGGTTTTGGTTCCCATGTAGATAAATGAATAAATAAGTGGTGTTCTCTCTTCTCGCACGGCTCCTATCACTCGGGAAAGTAGGTCTGAGGGGACTTTGTGCCTGGTGCTTTCGAGTCATCTGACTTGGGATGCACCGACCGAACTCCCGTTACACGGGTGGTAGGGATCGCCCTATGTGGAGATTTGGGGGAAGGTGTACGTGATAGTGTAAGTCCTCATAGGCAATGATGCACGAAACCTGACCCTGGGAGAATCAAACACCAACCAATAAATGCTCCAAAGAAAAAAAAAGAAAAAAAAAAGAAAAAGAAAAGAAGAGTCAAATAAGAACCAAAATGGACTTTACACTTTGTTCACATTCAGAAGTTAAGGTTGCCCATGTCTTTCACTTAGTTCCTTAGTTAACTCTCACGAATAACTCATTAGGCTAGGTGTGTGGACTGATTACATATATAGAGTGGACCCGTAGTATTACCGCATTCCATGATCGACAAAATAAGTCCAACGAGTCGTGTAGCTAGATTGATTAATGCATCTTGTTCGGATTTTGTGGGTATATCCGCTGAAAACCCTCAGGAGACACCACTCCTCCTCCTTGGCAACAAGGAGGTTTAACGGCTTGTTGCACATGCTAAGTGCAACCGTGATTCCTACGAAAGTGAGTTAGGATTTCTTGTTTTTTTTCGTATGCTTTTTCCTTTCTTTGTTTTGCTCGAGACTAGCAAAAACTTAGGTGTGGGGGTATTTGATTGACATCATTTCATGCTTATATTTGTACCTTATATCCCTTATCTTACACCTAAGCAATGCTACGTGACGAGTTTTATGTTTAGTTTTCAGAAATAAAGAGGTTGAAGAGAAGAGCCATGAAAGGACCCAAAAGCAGGAAAAAAGGACCTAATTGTGAGACCTGGGGACCAAGATGCAAGGGAGAAGGACCTGATCGTAAGACAGAAGGACCTAAGAGCAAAACAGGAAACTCCACACCATCATGAGGAGTATTTTGTCAATTCGATTTGGGTCGGAGCTCCACTAAACAAGTTAGATGCATCCAAGACCAAGAAACACACCAAGGCAAGCCCACCAGAAGACCCAGACGGATCTGGGCTTTATAGGCCGCCAATTGGCGGTCTGGAACCGCCAATTGGCGGTCTGGATCATGCAGGATCCGCCCCAACTTCTCCTGGACTTGTATTAGTGTTCGTTTACGCTATTTTTGGTATTGGTTTAGTCCCACATCGGGGGATTGTCCCTGATTAGCTTTTTCCATGCTTATAAATAGAACTCTTCACCTCCCATTGTATCCATCTCCCTCTTGGTGGCCATCTTCCCTACTAAGAGTGAAGCCTTGAAGCAAAACTCTAGTGGAGGAAGAGCTACTTGTAATTGAGTGAGTTAATAATATAAGTTTTCTCTTAATGATGTTGTTTCTCTCTTAGTTTAATTTCCTTTCATTTGCATGCTTGTTTGTTTGTTTAGTTTTATGCTTCTTTAATATTTCTTGCTTAAGTAGTATAAATTTGATTTCAGTATTATGTTTTCCTTTGCTAAATTAGTTAGTGTAATGAGTAGTGAGTAGTTCCATCCCCATTTGGGGGGTGGAGAAATATGTGATATAATAATGTAGTGTATTAAGTGTGTGTTATTTTTATCCCTTGAGCTTTATATGATTTCCATAACCATCTAATGGGTCTCCACTCTTATCTTTGATATGCTAATGCTCTTGAATGAAGCTTAGCTTATGCTTTGATTAGTGGACCTATTTTATGGGGAATGATAAGGTTAGGATATGGATGAAGTTAATGTTGGAAACACAATTTGTAGTGTATGTACTCTTGTTGCCTTTTCCTTAGCTAATGTCTTGTATGTTTTAATGATGTAGTCATCTTAATTCATGTGGAGGCATAGTAGGGTCTAGTCTTTATACTTGAGTTCATGTAGCTTCATTCCAATCATTGTCTTGTATGTTTTAATGATATAGTCTTATCTTAATTCATGTAGAGGCAAGATTGGATGTAGTTTTATGATTTCATGCATTACATGTTGTGAGGAGCTTAATTGAACACACACACACACACACACATCTTTATGTTCACATCTGTTCTCTACCCCCTTTGGGGTTTAGTTTTATTGCTTATCTTCATTTCCTTTGCATTTCATTTCAGCTTTGTAGTTTAGATTAGTGTAATACATCTTTCTCCCTTCTTTTTACCTCTCGCCTTCGAATAAACCAAGTGTCGACACACCTCCCAGTGGACGACCCGTATTTGCCACCGCTTCAACGCGGCCGTGCACTTGCGGTTAAATATAAAACGAGATCAATCAGTATGCTTTCTCTTAATATATGGATTAGTTTCTTCATGATTCTTAAATAAATTTCAAGTGTTGTTCTCTCTTAATGTATGCAAGTGTTGTTAATCTTGTTATCTCTTATTTTCTCTCCCCATTTGGTATCAACAAAAATAATGAAATAATTATAAGTAGAAAAGAGAGAAATATCATAACAAAATAAGATAAATGTGTTTTCATTGAATTTAAAAAGGTTACAATACAAAGACATATCTCTCTCTCCCTCTTTTTCTCAGTCACCGGAGGCAGAGGAAGCGACTTAGGCGAACTAGGAGGACGACGTAGCCACAGGCGTGAGGCACGGAGTCAGACGTTCAGAGGATGTTGAACGGAGATAGGTGTTGTGCGAGCGGAGCTCCGACCAGTTTCATCCACCTAAGAGGTATGCCAAGTTCGTGCATTAGAGTCTTAACCACACTTGGGGGTGTGGATTTTTGTTCGTCCCCGGAGGTCGAAGACCTCGCCGGCAATGAGAGGCAACAAATGGTACCTGGTTAGGCCAGCTAGTTGCCGGCGATCGGGCGACCATTCTTAGAGTATTTCCCAAAACAAACCAACATTGGTCGAACCATATGCCTTGCAGCAGTCGACCGGTCGTGCTTATGCTGGTGGGTCGGAGCAGTGCTTGTTGTTTTTCGGTTGAACAGGGCCCTTAACCGTTTGATTGTTGCTTTGTGATTTTCTTGGAGTGGGCGTTGACCACCGAAATGGTCGGCCGTCTTAGACTTGGTCCAACCGGTAACTTGAGTGGACTTAATGTTTGTTCGACCAGTAGATAGTTAGTTCGACCTTTGATGACTAGAAACTTCTTGGTTGCCCCTGACAGTTTTCGGTCGAACGGGACCCCTAAACCGTTCGATCGTTGCTTTGATTTAGTCTGGATTTTGATCATGTAACGGTCGACCGATTTATACCATTTGTTCGACCATTGGGGCTTAAGTTGTGAGACCAGGCTTCGACCATTGTAGGCGTCTGGTAGACCGATCCTTGGGGGAGCGGTCGACCAGTATACCTTTTTCGGTTGATTGTTTCAGCCCAGAATTGAACCTTTGTCCTAGTGGAGTGCTAGCTTTGTCCACAGAAACACGTGTCCTCGCCTAGCACGTGAGCTAGGAGGTGAGAGTGTGTGCATTCTCGTGCCTGCCCAGGGACCACCGTGTGGAAGAGTGTGGATACTTGGGATGTGCCACATCTAAATTTTAGACTGTGGCGTAGCATGTGATGTACTTGACTCATATTAGAGTAATAGACTTGTGGGATCACAAATCCCAATGCACGATGTTGCACTGCTCAAGGACCATGATGACCCATGCAGACTTCAGTCTGGATTTGTCGATTATCTGGCCCTCTGGGTGGCGAGGAGGACCACGGCGGCGGTGGACTGCCGACGATGTTTTTGGCAAGGTAGCTTGGCTGGGCACCTGTTGAGTGAGTGGACCAACCTGAGCGACGACTCCATCGTGGTGGTGTTGATTGCTAATTTCAGATATGATACTTGATGAGAATTAAATTTATACCGCAAGTGCACGGCGTCTATGAAGACGTGGCAAGTACGGGTCGAACACAAGGAGGGAGAGATTTCGTTGTTAATGTTATTTTCGATTAAGGGGAAGAAGGGGGAAGAAATAAATTGGGTTTTTGGTATTTTTGATTTAATTATCTAAAGTACGAAACAAAAGCAATTAGAATTAAAACAAGAAATAAGAAGAGAAATCCGTTGGGTGGAGGTTTAGATTTAGGTTTAGATTGGAGAATGGAGAAACTTGAAATAAATCATGTTAGTTATGAAGCATTACAAGATAAATGATTTAACATAAACTCAAGTAATCAAAATATACTAATCACGAACTTAAAACAATAACATGCATTCATCTTCTCTACCCCTAATTCCATCACCTCCACCCTTTGGAAAGAGTTAGAAACTCATGGAGGGAGGAAGAAGAAGGGATCCTAGAGACATTAAAAGAAAACTAAAACAAGAATTAAAAGAACAGAATTTTATTACTAATGATCCAAGACCAAAGGTTCAAAGATGTGTTACATTCGTCCTACAGGGCTATTTATAGCCGATACAGGGGATACCAATACATAAAAGGATAGTACACGCGTCGACCCGACACTGGACGAAAATCGGGCACACAGATCAATGACTGGGCGGCGGAAACGCCGCATATTGAAGGTGTTGTGCGGCGAAAACGCCGCACAATCAGGTCTGCTCGGGTCCGGATTTTGGTCATGTGTTTATGGTATGATTTGATCTTTATTTACGCGTCTGGATGATTCTTTCCATTATCTTGAACTCCGGATTATTCCTTCCATTGTTGGGGATTTATTTTTGACTTTTCTTTTGACTTTTCCAACAAAATAACTTGATCCTTTTCTTTTGCAATCAGGTCCTTGGCATTTTGCAATTAAGCCCTTGACCTTTTTGTGATTAGCTCCTTGAATGCTTTTATGCTTGGATTCATTTCCATTCGGAACCCGATAAACTTGAACTCGGTCTTTATGATAGAAATGAATCTTTTGCACGCGTTTATGCTCGGAATGTGGGTAATTTGCATTCAGGTCCCTGTATTCTGTAAATACGACTAAACACATACCTTAGTAGCATTTATTGATATAAAAGTAATCTAAATGAAAGACATATGATGCAATGTATGCAATGCATCAAATACCCCCACACCTAGATTTTGCTAGTCCCTAGCAAAGCAGAATATAAGAAAATGAAAGCAGGGAAATCCTAACTCACTTTCGTAGGAATCACGGTTGCAGTTAGCATGTGCAACAAGCCGTTAAACCTCCAGGTTGCCTTAGAGGACGAGTTTTGTCTCGTGAGGGTTTTCAGTTGACACACCCACAAAGTCTTAATTCAACATTCCATTAATAGCTCTTAATATTTCTGCCTTAACCTTATACATCTCACTTAAAGTTCTCGCATGCTCATTATACAGTTCTAACTTATAAAAAGTTTGACTTGGTCTTTATTCCTCCAACATTCACAACACTAACCCCTCTACACATATTATCACATGAATTATTTTGCACGCCTCCTCTGGTGGTGAAGTATCATTTGGATCAACCATGGCATGAATCATTCTTTTAGCTTTGGGCCTTGAGTATCTTAAAGTCTTTTTTTTCTTTTTCCGTGATTCAACACATTTGCTTTTTTTTTTCTTTTTGACACTTATACCCTTTTTGCATTCGTGTAGCGAGTTTGGTCGATAATCCCGAGCTGGAAGACTCAAGTTACCGGGTTTTAAGATACCCTTACGGACCAGTGACTCAAAGGCTTGGGCTTTTGTAATCATTTTGCAAAATGTGCTTTCCTCACTCTATTCCTTTATTTTTACTTTTATTTTCCTCAAGGCTTAATTGCTATTAGAAGTCCACACTTCCCGGTGTATTTTCCTCAACCTCTGCTTTTTATCAACCACTTCAAGGATTTGATTCATCCAATTTAAGTGCATACATGTCTTAAAGGGCAATGTGTTATTTCTTTGGAACTTAGATTTATGTCACAATTTCTACAAGCAGAACTATATAATAAGGAACAAAAACTCAATGCAATTTGTACACGGGTTTTGGCAGTTCAATCTTAAGCTATGTCATAGAATATTGATTTTTTTTTTTAAAAGAACAGAATATCAAATAGATAGATATGTACATATATAAACACCCCCCCACACCTAAATCCTGCATTGTCCTCAATGTATGCACAAATACAATAAATGCACTTATTACCTGCGTCGGCTTGCGGTAGAGGGGTTGAGTTTGCTCAAAGTCAACCATAATCAGAACTGGATTGAATGACACCATATTGGTGCATGTATCCAGTTGAATTGTTCCCCATGTTGACTTGAGGAAAAGATTCCACTCTTCTCACTTGAATTGGTTCGCTTATTTGCTCGAGTGATGGTGGTTGAGTAAATGAATCACTCCCTTTTTTCTTACTTCCTTTTTGCTTATGTGATGATTTATTTGATTCAGAATTCTGATACATACGTGCTCTCATCACAACATCACTTGGGTTGCATATTATTTCTGGCTCATTATCAATATGGAAGATATTAAATTCTGCTTTTAAGTTCCCGAAAGATAATTGCATGAGCCCATTTCGACAGTTTATTAATGCTTCCAAAGTGGCTAAAAAGGGTCTACCTAGAATTACAGGGATTTGTCGATTAGGATTTACAACAGGTTCAGTATCAAGTACGACAAAATCCACTGGATAAATAAAGTCACCAACCTTAATCAAAACGTCCTCTACTATACCTCTCGGTTTCTTAACAGAACAATCGGCGAATTGGAGGGTTGTCTTAGAGGGTTTCAGTGGACCAAGGTTGAGTTGCTCGTAGACAGAAAATGGGAGCAAGTTAACGCTTGCACCAAGGTCTAGAAGGGCTTTATTGATAAACGTATCTCCTATTGAACATGAAATTGTGGGACATCCAGGATCCTTATATTTTATAGGAGATGTGTTGGAAAGAATTGAGCATATGTTTGCAGTTAAGAATGCCTTCTTTGGTACATTCGTTTTTCTCTTCTTAGTGCACAAATCTTTTAAGAATTTAGCATAAGCAGGTATTTGTTAAATCATGTCTAAGAGTGGAATGTTTACCTTGACTTGCTTAAATACTTCCAAGATTTTCTCTATTTGTGCACTAGAGTTCTTTTTGAGTCTATTGGGAAATGGGGCTTTAGGCACATAGACTCGCTCAGGTTCAGGTTGAGCTACAGGTTCAGGTTGGGTAGGCGGATTGGGCTTTTCAGTTTGGACGTCGGGTTCAATGGTCAAGTCATATGTGGGTGCTTGATGGCTAGATTGATTAGTCATTCTAGGGTTTACCACATTATTGTCAATTTGTCTTCCGGACCGTAATGATACTACAGCATTGATTTGTTGGAACGGTCCTTCCTCATTAACCATTTGAACCGGTCTAGGGTTGTTATTTCCTGAAGGTGGTTGATAAGATTGATATTGATTATTAGTTCTGGGGTTCACCTCAGGTTGACTTGGAAATTGGCCCTTTTCTCTTTCACCTATTATTTGTGCTAATTGGCTGACATGTGTCTCTATCCTTTGGAATGATTGGTTGGTTGTTTGTATAAAAGTTGTCATTAAATTTTCTAATTTTGTCAACCTAACCTCATGATTTCTATTATTACCCCCAGATGATGTATTATTTTGGTTATATGGGGTTGGTTGTTGTCTAGGAGGTTGTCCTTGTTGGGTCCACGAAAAATTGGGATGATTACGCCAACCTGGGTTATAGGTTGATGCGTAAGGATCATTTCTAGAATTGTTATATGTGGCATTAACATGTTCCAGGTTCACACAGTCCTCCATTAAATGACCAGTCTGACCACATCTAGAGCAAGGGGTAGGGGATGCTTGTCGGGTTTGGTTTTGCAGTTCTAGACTTTACATTCTACGCATTAGGGTAGCTAGTTTTGCCTCGGCCGCTATGTTGGAATCTATAGCTAAGACACCTGGTCGGGGTTGACTCGCTATTCTAGATCCAATACTCGGGTTGATGGGTGTTCTAGCATTGTCCCATTGCATACTATTTTCAGCTAAATCCTCAAGAAAAGTCCAGGCATCATTTTCATTTTTGGACATAAAATTCCCTTGGCTCACGGATTCTAGCATAGCCCTAGATGTGGGTGTCAATCCCTCATAGATAATTTGGCACAATTGCCACTTCGGAATTCCGTGATGAGGGCATTGGGTCAAGACACTCTTAAATCTCTCAAGATAGGAATAGAACGGCTCGCTCTCAGACTGAACGAATGCAACAATTTCATTCCTAATCTTCATAGTCTTATGGTTGGGGAAATATTTTTTTAGAAACACTTGAACAAACTCAGCCCAACTTCTAATAGATCTTTCGGCTAGACTATATAGCCATTTCTTAGCGTCGTCCTTCAGTGCTAGAGGCACGAATTTCAGACGCACTGCCTCTTCAGGGATATGCTGGTATTGCATAAGAGAGCAGATTTCTTCAAATTCTCTAAGGAAGAGATATGGGTCTTCCCTAGAGGTGAACTTAGGCAACATACTCATGTATTGTGCCTTAAGTTCGAAGTCGCGACCCGGGATGGTGGGCATAACGATGCACGATGGCTGAGCAGCCATCGTTGGATAGCATCGATCCCTCAGAGTTATAGGTTGTGCAACAGGCGGGTCCACTACGTTCTCACCCATTGGATCTGGGTGAGGTGGTGCAACAGGTGGATTGGGGTTAAGTTCCAGACTGGAATCTAGATGAACTCGTGAGAGTCGATTACTCAAGTCCCGAATCCAAATCTGAGTGCACCGGGTTGAATCAATTTTTGAATTCAAATTCCAAATTTAAATTCCAAATTTAATTTCAAGAATTAATTACTTCTTTTTTTTCGTTTTTTTTTTTTTTTGAATTTTAAATTTTTCAAATTTTTTTTTTTATTTTTTTTAAAGGAAACAAACAATAGAAAGGTAAGGATGAGAAGGGAAAGAAGACTCAGACGAGAAGGGAAACTTAACTCTAAAGGATAAAAATTAGGGTTGGTCAGAAATTTCCTGAACAAGCACGGTCAAAACAATCCTAGACCTAGTGTCACTTAGATCTAGACGACTCCTAACTGGTTGAGTCGAATTGATTTGCTTGATTCACCTCCCTCACCAATCAAACCAAGTTGGCCAGTTAGTGTATAGCTAGTGGGGGCGCTTCCGACAGAGTCGGTGCCAATTAGACAACCACGTCGCTTGGAAGACTTTCGTCGACACAAAAACACTTTCTAGACACCAAATTGAATTCAATTAGCTTCAGGTCATAGCAAGTCAAACCAATCTCCTCCTTAATTGAGTCCGAGTCCTTAGGGGTCAATGTCTAATTGATTTTAAATTTTTTTGGCTTAGGCGACACTTCAGGATTGTGGTTTGTGGGCTACGGGAGGGTGATGAAATCCCCACCGTATCTTTTCCTACGGAGTTGCCCTTAAGATAGTTTAACTTAAATCTAGCAAAGATAGTCAAACAATGGTCCTTTTAATGGGGGCAATTGCAAGGTTGTATGCAACTAAATTATATGCTCTAATGCAATCGATAAAAACCTCGATACGTACCTTGCCTCCAGCAATCTTCAACAAGTATTAATTTGCAAGAATTTAGCAAGAATAATGCAAGCAAAACATTATATGATGCATGCACTAAGGTCTTTCTAATTTTGCCAATTTTAGGTCAGAGTTGAATTATTGTCAATTATGGAATTGTAACCCTAACACGTGCAATTCTACGAAAGGAAACTTTTCAACTATTCAGATTTTACGAGAAAGGCAAGAAAAGTTACCTCCGCAATGCTCAGTCGGGTTCGCCGCCCGCTCTCGGAGATTCCAGTAGCTCAATGTGACCACCCAGAGATGCCGACGATGCCCCAGAAATTTGAAGACCAGAACCCTAGCTTGTGCGGCGATTCCGCCGCAAGTCACCTTTTAGATGCGGCGATTCCGCCGCCCAAGTGTCTCAGAACGCTCCCGGATTTCGCCACGCGCTCTGTTGTCTCCTGCTACACAAATTCAAATACTTAGATCGCGCACAACGTAGACAGGATAAAATCGAAAACACAAAAACACAAAATCTGCGTCGCCTCCCCGGCAACGGCGCCAAAAACTTGATGTAAATTTTATACCGCAAGTGCACGGCGTCTATGAAGACGTGGCAAGTACGGGTCGAACACAAGGAGGGAGAGATTTCGTTGTTAATGTTATTTTCGATTAAGGGGAAGAAGGGGGAAGAAATAAATTGGGTTTTTGGTATTTTTGATTTAATTATCTAAAGTACGAAACAAAAGCAATTAGAATTAAAACAAGAAATAAGAAGAGAAATCCGTTGGGTGGAGGTTTAGATTTAGGTTTAGATTGGAGAATGGAGAAACTTGAAATAAATCATGTTAGTTATGAAGCATTACAAGATAAATGATTTAACATAAATTCAAGTAATCAAAATATACTAATCACGAACTTAAAACAATAACATGCATTCATCTTCTCTACCCCTAATTCCATCACCTCCACCCTTTGGAAAGAGTTAGAAACTCATGGAGGGAGGAAGAAGAAGGGATCCTAGAGACATTAAAAGAAAACTAAAACAAGAATTAAAAGAACAGAATTTTATTACTAATGATCCAAGACCAAAGGTTCAAAGATGTGTTACATTCGTCCTACAGGGCTATTTATAGCCGATACAGGGGATACCAATACATAAAAGGATAGTACACGCGTCGACCCGACACTGGACGAAAATCGGGCACACAGATCAATGACTGGGCGGCAGAAACGCCGCATATTGAAGGTGTTGTGCGGCGAAAACGTCGCACAATCAGGTCTGCTCGGGTCCGGATTTTGGTCATGTGTTTATGGTATGATTTGATCTTTATTTACGCGTCTGGATGATTCTTTCCATTATCTTGAACTCCGGATTATTCCTTCCATTGTTGGGGATTTATTTTTGACTTTTCTTTTGACTTTTCCAACAAAATAACTTGATCCTTTCTTTTGCAATCTGGTCCTTGGCATTTTGCAATTAAGCCCTTGACCTTTTTGTGATTAGCTCCTTGAATGCTTTTATGCTTGGATTCATTTCCATTCGGAACCCGATAAACTTGAACTCGGTCTTTATGATAGAAATGAATCTTTTGCACGCGTTTATGCTCGGAATGTGGGTAATTTGCATTCAGGTCCCTGTATTCTGTAAATACGACTAAACACATACCTTAGTAGCATTTATTGATATAAAAGTAATCTAAATGAAAGACATATGATGCAATGTATGCAATGCATCAATACTGTTTGACGCGGAAGTGCGGACGACCCTCACGGAACCCCTGTTTAGTGTAGCCGCGTGTGTGGGTGCGTTGCGTACTGTCCGTAAGACCGTATGTGCCTACGGTAGGTCTCTAAGGGAGGCCCGTTGATGTTGTGGGACAGATGTCCCAATTTACCCTTTAGGGGATTGTTTCCCTTGTTGCTGATAACATGACATGCCACTAGTATGATAGGTTCATTTTACTGTACTATATATTGCATTTCATATAGGTGGACTTGGTATATGGGGTTTCTTTCTGGAAACTCGGGTATTGTTGTCACATTTGCATTTTAGGACCTCAGTAGGTGTTGTTGGGTGGTCACTGCGAGCGAGCGTATTTGGGACCAAGATCTTCTCTTTTAACTCTTCAAGGTCATCATGATTACTTGTATTTTACCTTTGTCTGTATTTTGATGTAATCATGTATTTTGACAAACTCTGATGTAATATGGTGCACCCTCTTGGATGTTTTATGAGTAGCGTTCCCGCACATTTGGGGTTAATTCCTCGTGATGCTTGTGTTTTAAATTTTAAATTTAACGCTGTTTCGGGACATCCCTATATATGTGTATATTTTCAAAATATTAATACAAACATACATGATCGATTTCATATTTTCAGCAATTTTATGTACATTATTTTGTGTTTATTCTAATATCATGCAATCCTACATATATTAAAATAAATCATAAATAGAGGATCATACCCAAAGGTTCTCTAAAACGTTTTTGAAGATTTGGAGTTCCGTTGCTCATCGAATCGCACGCCGATTCGCCTCCAAGTGTTCACCAAACTCTAAAGATAAATTTGCTTTATCAAGGGGCCCACTAATATCACCACTCAATTAAGAGGGACAATGTCAATCTTTTGACTAGTTATCTTTTCCAGCATAAGTCACGTTCAACCAACTAATGCCTTTATCACTATACTCATTGATAGCTTTTGACAATAATCAAATTCAACACTCCTTATGTGAAAAAATACAAGTCTCATATCTTAGGATCCAAGACATAATAGAACATTAATGACACATAACACAATTTCATAATGTTTATTTGTTAGGTCTAATCAATATATAAAAGTAATCTTTTCCTCTTTTATATACTCGTGTCGTCAAATATTTGTAGAGGTACAATAATCGATGACCAACGCGACAATCTTATCTCTGTAATTAATGTTCCATGTTAATTACCATGATTGTGAATAATTTTTTATTTATGTAAACCATTATCTTCGAGAGCTCTACGGTTAAGGACCAAGAGCATCTTCCTTAACACTTCCAAAAGACGAATACAATAATCAAGGAACAAAAAGCTTGCACAGATAATTCATAATAATTGACATATAAAAGTAAAAATTTTAGAATACATTCCTTTCAACAACAAGATGAACCCGGTCATTCAGAAGATAAAGATCAATAAACATATGAAAGAAGAACCATAACTAGCATATAAATCAAGATCCTACGTGGTCATCCACCCATCAATCCTGAGCATCAATCATACACATCTAGAAATCTAACATGAAGAACAAATAATGGGCACAAGTGAGGCATCACATATCCACAAACATATCAAAACACATCATCCTCCACCCCTATACGTGGAATTACTAACTAATCATAAAACTAACATAAAAAAGTGTGGTTTAATCAATATGAGACCAATCCAACGGTCACAATCAACTCTGGATAAGTCAAGTGCAAACAAACCCAATCAGTTGTGCCACTACCCAAATTCGAACTCTTGAACCCACACTAGATCTACAAAAAACAGATCAGTTGAGTTTGATCTGCCTGAAACTGGCACAACAACTTAAATTCTATATTTTGCACATACGTGAGAACTTTTTGACCTTGATTGCAAGAAAACTCTTCAAGTTCTTGAGTTTGAGGGATTTTTGCATAAAAAACTTATATTTTGCACTTGGGTCCCTCTGGTTTTCAATTAGGTTCTTCCTAACTTATAATTATACCCTAGAGCAATACAAAGAGGTCCAAAATTTTAAAAAATCGGTCGTTTTTCTGGCAATTTAGTCTTTTTTTACTTCCTTTCCATTTTCTATTACGTAAACATGAAAAACACTAACAAACCCGATTAGCACACAAATGAGGTAAAATAAAGAATATAGAGCAACGATATTATGTATGAAATGCTATTAACAAACGTTGTGGTGCGGGGAAGGTGAGGGGAAGGCCCAATCGAGTTAGATTATAAATGATTCACCAACAACACGAATATGTCGGTGTATCATTGTCAAAGCCATTTGACAAATTCAACGACAATGGTGTCTATCGATCATTGGTAACCTATGTTTCAGTATTTTTTGTTATAACAAAAATTATACTTGGGATATCACCGACGGATGTTATCTGTCGTTATGGTTTAAACCCACCGTCAACGTTGGCTGTTATAACAAGAATTATGTTCAGGATAACACCGACAATACATATCTGTTAGTAAAAATTTGAAAAACATAAGGACATATACCGTAGTAAAAAAAATTGTCATTGTTGTCATTACGCAAGAAACCTAAAAGAAACCATTATAAATTCACAAAGAATGTATCGAACCACATTAAATAATTGAAACTAATAATAATCTTAAACTTTACAATAAAATACAATTTTGAATACAAAATACAATCCAAAATTCAAAATTTAATACACCAACCCCAACCTTTGTTTAATTTCATTTGATTACAATTTAAAATTAAACATGCTTGACTTAAAATTGTATCAATTGCATTTAATCCTACAAGACAAAATGTTTGATCCTACAAGACGGAAATACTTGTTTGACTTTAAATTACATTTAATTTTTATAGGGGAATCAATAACGTGTAATTAATTACAATTTTCTGCTGAATTTAAAAAAAAAGATTCGGCAAATCTCCTTATAATTCAAAAAAAATTCTTTAAATCCCTGGAGGCACAAAAAGAACTCGACAATGCATATAAACATTGCATTTCACATTCAGATATTTAAACTACATTCAAAATATATTCCAATTATATTTCAACTATATTTAAAGTTACATTTAAACGATCAAAATAATCAAATTCAAACTACATTCAAACAAAAATAAATAATCTAAATTTATCAAAACAAATAATCTAAACTACTTAACAATAACATCTTATAGTTAATCTAAAAGCTTATATAAATTAATTTATACAAACAATCTAAATTTATAAATCCAAATTATAATCTAAATACTTGTTTGGGGTCAGGTTTGGGGCTTCATTCGCTGATAGGGTTCGGGTTTGGAGTTGTGATCGTGGTTGGGTGTCGAGTTTTGGTTTAGGGTTGGGGTTTGGGGAGGTGATTGAATCAGTTAAAATACCCACAAATGCACGGCCGCGTTGAAGCGGTGGCAAGTACGGGTCGATCCACAAGGAGCGTTTGCGAGTCGAGTTCACAATACTCGAGTGGGAAAAGAAAAAAGGATGAAGTCGATGCTACGTGATTGACATCATTTCATGCTTATATTTGTATCTTATATCCATTATCTTTCACCTAAACAATGCTACGTGACGAGTTTTATGTTTAAATTTCAGAAATAAATAGGTTTGAAGAGATGAAGCATAAAAGGACCCAAAAGCATGCAAAAAGGACTGAATTGTGAGACCTGGGGACTAAGATGCAAGGTAGAAGGACCTGAACGTAAGACCAAAGGACCAAAGAGCAAAACAGAAAACTCCACACCATCATGGGGAGTATTTTGGAAATTCTTTTTGGGTCGAAGCACCAACAAGTGAAGTAGATGCATCAAAGACTAACCAAGACATCCAGAAAAGCCTAGAATAAAATCCAGCGTGATCCGAAGCATATAGACCGCCAATTAGCGGTCTGTTTTGGCCCAAATCTGCTAATATTTTGGTGGGTCGCGTATTAGTGTGTATTTAGTACATTTCTGGTATTTTTAGCCCCACATCGGGGGATTGTCCCTGATTGCCTTTTTCTATGGCTATAAATAGAACTCTTCACCTTCCATTATAATCACTTCACATTTTGAGTGGTTATTCTTCCTACTAGAAGTGAGGTCTTGAAGCACACACTAAAGTAGGAGGTGCTACTTGAATTGTGAGTCATTTTAATAAAAGATTCTTTATTATGTTGTTTGTTTCGTATTGCTTGTTTTACTTTCTATAATTTCATTTCATTAGTTTTAGTAGCTTAGTTAATATGCTTTTCTTGCTTAGTTTAATAATTAGTCTAATGTGTAGTGAGTAGTTCCATCCCCTTTGGTGGGAGTTGATGTTCATACATGCATTAGAGAATGAAATGAATGCTTTATTACAATGTGTTGATAAAACATGAATGCATGCTTGCTTGTTTAGGATAGAATTTATAACTTGATGAGTTTTGCCAAAATGATTAGACACCTCTCATGCTTGTTTAGGTTCTGAAATAAACAACTTGTATATGTAAATGTTAATCAACTAGGTTGGTGAATGGATTGATAGGTTTTGTCATAACATTTAGACACTTCCTATGCATGATAACACCACCTTCATTTGTGCTTAAAGAATGTGTTCAACACCCACCTCTTTGCATGTGTGCACTCACTCCACCCCTTAGGGGCTTTCTATTTCTGAATTCCAGCACTTATTTAGTTCTTAGTTTAGTTTGGTAGTTCATTGTTTGTTGCTTTTCGTTCGCATTTCGTACTTCGTAGTGTAGTGTAGCGTAGAGTAGGATAATCAAACTCTCTTCTCCATTTTTTGCCACTTGATTTCGTGCAAATGAGAGGCTGCTCACCTCCCTGTGGACGACCTGTATTTGCCACGCTTCAACGCGGTCGCGCACTTGCGGTTTAATTAAAACGTTCAACACTACGCTACAATGCGAAAGAAAGCGGAAAATAAGCAATAAAACTAAACCCCTCAGGAACTAGAGAAAGAATGCGAATACGAAAATGTGTGTTGTGTGCGTGTGTTCAAATGTGCTCATCAAAACATGTCATACCTGAAATCCATAAAACTCAATTCCAACTTTGCCTTCACATGAAATAAGATAATACATTATCATTAAAACATACAAGACTATAATTGAAATGAAGCAAATATGTTCGCATGCATAATGACTCAAATCCAACTATGTCTCCACATGAAATAAGATTTATCAGAATCATTAAAACATACAAGACATTAATTTGGATAAATCCAACATAAGCACATGCATGAACTTGTCTTGTTCCCTTCTTCCACTCCATCTTTATCCTAACCTCATCATTCCCCATAAAATAAGCCCACTAATCTAAGCATGTGCTAAGCTTCATTCAAGAGCATTAGCACATCAAAGATAAGAGTGAAACCCATTAGATGGTTTTGGAAATCATGTAAGGCTCAAATGATTAAGATTAACACACACACACACTAATCCATCACAAGATCAATCACCTTCTTCTCCACCCCCCAATAGGGATGGACTACTCTCTAGTCATCTCTACACTAAAGAAAGCATGAAAAGAACATAAACCCAAAATAGAAATGAAGCAAAACAAGATTAAGCAAAGAACAACATAAATGAAATTGCATCAAAGTAAAGACACTAAAGTAATGAACAAAAACAAAAACTAGATTAAGAAACAAAAATACAAAGTTTGCTCCTCTCCAAGCCCCTTATTACACTACTTAAACATGAAACTAAAACTTACTCTAATGGGGGAAGAAGGAAGAAGAGGTGGAGAGGAGGGATTACAATTGTATATATAGACTAATACATGGTTAGGATTAATCTGAGAATAATCGGACGACTCAAAATCACATATGATAGTCCAGGAATGCTCCAAACCAAATAACTGACGTACGACCAAAATTTCAACTTATTTGGACCATTTTGATCCGCCAGTGGCATATCAAATGGCTCTGATCGGGTTGAAATTTTGTGTCGCGCTTGATTTCTTCATTTGGCATATGGGGTCAAATCCTGGTCTGCTGATTTGAATCACTTTGAGTTTAATTGACGAAATACGGATATGATCCAAGTCATGTGTCACCATGTTTTGCACTTCTTAATCAGGTCCGTCCGGGTTTGCACTTGGGTCCTTCTTGATTTGCGATCTAGTCCTTGTGCATTACAAATAGGTCCAGATCCTTCCAAATCAGTCCATACTTGCTACATTTAGGTCCCTTTTGCTCCTTTCCTCATCTTTATTACCTAACTCCTGAAACACTACAAACAACAACTCAAGTAACACAATATTAATGTAAAATAAAGGATATATAGCATGAATATGATGCATGATATTCTACTAATCAGGAGGCATCTAGGGTCGAGGAGGGAGGGAGAGGTCGCGGCTGGGGTTGAGTCGACGGGTGCGGTGGTCAAGGAGGAGATCGTCGATTTGAGCGGTAATTAGAGTTAGGGAGGAGAGTTGTAGCGGCGTCAGCGAGCGGTGTGACAATCGACCTGGCGGTGGAGGCGGCAGTTAGGGTTCAGGTTGGATTTATGTGAGAAATGAAGTCTGCCTATCGAAGGGTTACTTATATAAACCTATATCGACAGTACTTCTCCATCGGTGTTGCTAAGAGTCTCCGTTGGTGTTATCCTTAGTAATGGTCTGGCGGATGAATCTGTCGGTGTTACTAAGGGTATCCGTTGGTGTAGTTCAATGTAATACGTGTTTAACGTTTCTTTTTCAAACTTCTATCCATCGGTGTCCAATTCTAAAAACAATACATCGACAGTAACTATCCGTTAATGTTGTGAAAGGGTCTCCGTCAGTGTTATCCTTACTGATGGTCGGACGGATGTATCTGTCGGTGTTGCTAAGGATGTCCGTTAGTGTAGTTAAATGTAATATGTGAGTGCATTTCTTTAATTCAAACTCTACTCCGACAGAACCATTTCGTCGGTGCATGTACAATTCAAAAAACAATACACTGACAGTAACAATCCGTCGGTGACGTGCAACCTAACCTTGGTGTGGTTTTTGCACGACAAATTTCATTTTCCCATGGACTTTTTTATCGAAAATATACATCGACGTAACGTATCCATCGGTGTAGAGTAATTGACCGACGAATACTACGAAAACATTATGCGACGAACTGTATCCGTCAGTGTTGGTTTTTGTTTCCGTTGGTGTAGGTTGGTATTGAGAATTGAACTTAATCCTAGGTGGCATCCTAGTCACCAGCCACATCATCAATGGAGGGTGAGTCATCTAGGAGTTGATGACTCAACAAAATGGAAGACAAAAGGTTGAAGGAAAGGAAGAGACAAAGAGTCTCTTCATTTCTCTATGATTTTCGTCCTATTTTATGGTGCAATTTAAGTAGAAGTTGTAATGATCTTGAATGATCGTCTTTATGTAGTTTATGTTATGTTTGTGTTTTAGGTTAAGTTTAAGAGTCTTTGTAAGTGCCTATATAAGCACAAGAGTTCTCCATTTGTAAAACAAGTCAAATGAAGTCAAGTGAAGTCAAGTAAAGTCAAGTCAAGTGAGAAAGAAAGAAAACATGAGTTTGGTGCAAATCTCGTTTTTGCTTATGAGTGTTAAGTAGTGAGTTCTCTTCTTTCATTCGTGTCCACCAATTGAGTAGATCAAAGTATGGATCTAGTGATGGCAATAGAAGGCCCTCAGCATGGAGAACAAGGCGAGCCAAAGAAGCCCACCATGTGCGACTTCTGAACCGCGAATTGGCAGTTTGGGACCGCTGATTAGTGATCCATGTGCGCCCCGTCTTTCTTCCGCATCTAACATCTGGTATCAGAGCCTCGTCTGATGGGGAGCTCAGGAATGGCGTCATTTGGTCATGTATCGTTGCCTCACATTTCGAAGGGGAACTACGACAATTGGAGTATCCAAATGCGCGTCCTGCTCATTGCGCATGATGCTTGGGATCTTGTGGAGTGCGGCTTCGAGGAGGAGGCCGTAACGGGGGTAGGAACCGTTGCACAAATCAAAGCACAAAAGGAGAGAAGAGCTAAAGACAATAATGCTCTTTCTTCTCTTCCAACCTGAAGATCGCTGAAGTGAAGACGTCGAAGGAGGTATGGGACACCCTTAAGAAGAGCTACCAGGGTGCTGATCAAGTGAGGCAAGTGCGCCTCCAAATGCTTCGAGGTGAGTTCGAGGCGTTGAAAATGAAGGAATCGGAAGGTGTTGCCGGTTTCCTGATGAGGGTTCGCATGGTGGAAAACAAATTGAAGAGAAATGGGGAGGCATTGACTGAAGGAAGAGTGGTTGAGAAGGTGTTGCGTTCTCTCACCGAATACTTTGAAAATGTTGTGTGCTATCGAGGAATCAAAGGACCTTGAGAAGATGACCGTCGACAACCTAGCAAGCTCGTTGGAGGCACACGAGCAAAGAAAGAAGAAGAAGAGGCAAGATGTCTTGGAGGAGGTGTTGCAAGTGAAGATGTCGTTTAAGGAGGAGAAACCTCGCAACGTAGATCGTGGAAGTGCCCGTGACTATGGAGGCCGTGCAAAAAAGAAGGAGGTCGAGTGCTTCAAGTGTGGGAAGCGTGGCCATTTTGCGAAAGAATGTTGGTCGCAAAAGAAGGTGGAGGAGAGCTCCAGCCGTGGTCGTGGTGATCGTGGATCAAAGAAGGAGATTGAGTGCTTCAATTGTGGGAAGCATGGACACAATGCTAGTGAGTGTTGGTCAAACAAGAAGGTGGTAGAGAGTTCCAACCTTATTGTCGAGGAGGAAGATGCCCGAGGTGATGGAATGTCCTTGTTTGTTAACCACGAGGAGGTGACAAATCATGTCATGCATGCTCAAGTTGATGAGCATAAGGAGGAATACGAAGAAAACAATGAAAATGAGGAGCAAGAGGTGGAGGTGGCAGATTCCACCGAGCACGAAGTTGTATCATCCGATGATGAAGATACGAGACCGAGGAATAAAAGGAGTCTTCATGGTCTATACGAGGGAACAAGTGAGCTACACTTGATTTGCCTCTCCGCTCAAGGCGAGAGCATCCCGTTCGGAGAAGCGGTGGTGGCAAAAGCAAGAAGGCGAGCCACGATGAATGAGGAGATGGAGTCGATAGAACAGAATGAGACTTGGGAGCTAGCTTCACTTCCAAAACGTCACAAAACCACTAGTGTCAGGTGGGTGTATAAGAAGAAGACAATACCACAAGGAGAGGTCGAGCGATGCAAGGCACGCTTGGTGGCAAAAGGATACAAGTAAAGGGCCAGCACAGATTATGAAGAAGTGTTCGCGGTGGTCGCATGCATGGAGAAAATCCCTCTTTTTGTGGCTTATGAACAAGTAAGGTTCACATGGTGTGTCATTTAGCTCAAACAAAAACGTTGTCAATAAGGTTGCAGGAAAGGATGCGCAACCTACTTGGGATGGTGGATGGAAGAGGATTAAGTTCAAGGAGGAGTATTGAGAATTGAACTTAATCCTATGTGGCATCCTAGTCACTAGTCACATCATCAATGGAGGGTGAGTCATCTAGGAGTCGATGACTCAACAAGATGGAAGACAAAAGGTTGAAGGAAAGGAAGAGACAAAGAGTCTCTTCATTTCTCTACGATTTTCGTCCTATTTTATGGTGCAATTTAAGTAGAGGTTGAAATGATCTTGAATGATCATCTTTATGTATTTTATGTTATGTTTGTTTTAGGTTAAGTTGAAGAGTCTTTGTAAGTGCCTATATAAGCACAAGAGTTCTCTATTTGTAAAACAAGTCAAATGAAGTCAAATAAAGTAAAGTAAAGTAAAGTAAAGTAAAGTAAAGTAAAGTCAAGTGAGAAAGAAGAAAGAAAAGATGAGTTTGGTGCAAATCTCGTTTTTGCTTATGAGTGTTAAGTAGTGAGTTCTCTTCTTTCATTCGTGTCCACCAATTGAGTAGATCAAAGTATGTATCTAGTGATGACAATAGAAGGCCCTCAGCATGGAGAACAAGGCGAGCCAAAGCAGCCCACCAGGCGCGACTTCTGAATCGCCAATTGGTGGTTTGGGACCACTGATTAGCGGTCCATGTGAGCCTGTTGGAGGGCGTGTTTCTGGGGTGGCTCGGTGTGGTGCTCCCAGTCTTTCTTCCGCATAATAGTTGGCACCAACGATAAGTCATATCTGTCGGTGAATGTTGATCTACACCGACGGATACATCACCGACGTATAGAAATCCGTTGGTGTATCATGTTTTTCTAGTAGTGGGAAAGGTATGGAATCCTATTAGATTGGGAAAAACTTATTTGTCGTAAAACTATTATTAAAGGCACATGTTCACAAATATTATTATAATATAATTTGGGTCATTATAGTGACAGACGAGGCTGGGGTCGAGCCTATAACAAATTAACAACTGATAATCTAGTAAACATAAGATAGATTTCAATATCTGTAACACTAATGTACTGTTTGTTTATTCGTTACCACGAAACCATGCAAGTAGACTGATGCGTATGAGCATGAAATTTGTTAGTGATTAAAGACAATAAAAAATTAATATATTTATAATATTTTTCAAATAACAAATTAATACATATAGGCGAGAATCTTTTATGAAAACAAGTAATAATAATAAACTGGCCAATTAGCTAAGAACATATCCAAACCAATGCAAATGTCATTATACTACGGAGCCACAAACCTAAATAAGTTGATGTGTACTAATTAAATATTCGTGCATCCCACAAGGAATAAAGAGTATAAAGCCCTAGTATTCTAATCATTAGTCAACATCATACAAGCTGTTTGTATTTCTTTGAATCCGATTCGTTCCTCTCTTTTCCTGAATTTGTAATCACACATCCCCAAACAAAACAAAAATGTGCTCGTCAGGGAAGATATTCGGCTTTTGTCAACATCAAGTCTAGTTTCCATGAATTCTAGCAAACGCGTACAATAAACGTGTGGTGGGGCCACGAACTTGATCGGTTCAAATTTTATCTTTCGTTTTTGGAGAATACAGAACAATCAACCAAATGCAAGAAACATTTGCATCATATTTTTTCAATAACCTCCTTCAAGACTCATGTATTTTTCAAATTTAGTATGTCAACAAACGATAAGAGATGCCTTTTCTAGAAGTCCAAGCAGATATAGAATATGTCATGCTTTTGTATTGTCAATTGTCATGTATGACCTTGTAATAGTCCTTCATTAGAAGTTCACTTCAGAGCACTCACAACCATGACCCGGATGACCTAGGTTATCCACTTTCTTTCTCTTCTCTCTCCTTCAAATGACCCGTCTTGTCATCATGACTCAACATCTTCTTTCTCCTTCACTATTCACCCATTAAACACGACTTAGGTCATCCCACTCTCTTCCCTCCATATCATTAATTTCCTTCTCAACTTTTATTCTATTCCAAAATCATTTATGTTTACCAAAAACATAAATAATCTATTTTGAAAAACATTTATATTTATATTTTAGTTTAATAGTTGTTTTCTACTTTAAATGTAGTACAATATTCCATATTTTAGAGAAGTTGGTGTATTTCAGTATAATTTTTGTACTTTAATTATAACGTTTTTTGTTGGGATTGACTCATACATCTTATACCCACCCCGACGGGTCGGTCGGGGGTCTTGCCGGTGAGGTGGCGGGGTGGCAAGGGGGCAGCGCCCCCTGGAAGCCAAGCACAATGTTTATTTTGGGCTTGAGATTTATTAGTAATTATGTACCGGTTTGTGTATTTGGATCTTGAAAATCTAACAATTATCAAAATATAATAAACCGCAACCCTAATTATTATCAAAATATAAACTAAAACCACTTAAATCCTAACTATTTATCAAAATATAAACTCCTAATTATTAGAACAAATAACAAAACAAAACCAAAAAAAACAGGACCAACCGGGTCGTTGGAGCAACGACCCGGTCGACGACCAAGGCGCTGGACGACCCGGTCATACAGCGCATGATTGACATCATTTCATGCTTATATTTGTATCTTATATCCATTATCTTACACCTAACCAATGCTACGTGACGAGTTTTATGTTTGAATTTCAGAAATAAATAGGTTTGAAGAGATGAAGCATGAAAGGACCCAAAAGCAAGGAAAAATGACTTAATTGTGAGAACTAGGGACTAAGATGCAAGGGAGAATGACCTGAACGTAAGACCGAAGGACCAAAGAGCAAAACAGAAAACTCCACACCATCATGGGGAGTATTTTGGCAATTTTATTTGGGTCGGACAACCAACAAGTGAAGTAGATGCATCAAAGACCAACAAAGACATCCAAAAAAGCCCAGAATAAAATCCAGCGTGATCCAGACAATATAGACCGCTAATTGGCGGTCTGTTTTGGCTCAAATCCGCTAAGATTTTGGTGGGTCGCGTATTATTGTGTATTTAGTCCATTTCTGGTATTTGTTTAGTCCCATATCGGGGGATTGTCCCGGAGTGCCTTTTTCTTTGGCTTTAAATAGAACTCTTCACCTTCTATTGTAAACTACTCATTGCTTGGTGGCATTCTCTCTACTAAGGAGTAAGCCTTGAAGCAAAACTCAAGGTGGAGAAGAATGCTACATTCAATATGAGTCATTGTTAATAAAATAATTGTTCTAGTTTCTTTTAATCTTGTCTTTTAATTTGTGCATGCTTGTTTAGTCTTTCATTTCCTTTTAAGCTTCTTTAATGCTCCCTTCTTGCTTAGTTAAATTTCCTTTCAGTATAATGTTTCATTTTGTTAATGTAGGTAGTGTAATGATTAGTGAGTAGTTCCATCCCCATTTGGGGGTGGAGAAATATGTGATATGATTATGTAATGTAGTAGTGTGTGTTATCTTAATCCTTGGAGTCTTATATGATTTCCATAATCATCTAATGAGATTTCACTCTTGTCTTTGATATGCTAATGCTCTTGAATGAAGCTTAGCATATGCTTAGACTAGTGGACCTATTTTATGGGGAATGATGAGGTAGTGATAATGATGGAATTAATATAGGAAACATGACTTGTAGTGTATGTGCTCTTGTTGCCATGGCCTTGGTTAATGCCTTGTATGTTTTAATGATATAGTCTTATCTTAATTCATGTGGAGGCATAGTAGGGTCTAGACTTTATATATGAGTTCATTTAGCTTCATTCCAATTATTGTCTTGTATGTTTTAATGATGTAGTCTTATCTTATTTCATGTGGAGTCAAAGTTGGATTTAGTTTTATGATTTCATGCACTACATGTTGTGAGGAGAATAATTGAACACGCACGCACACACACATCTTTATATTCACATTATTTCTCTACCCCCTATGGGGTTTAGTTTTCTTGCTTATCTTCATTTCCTTTTGCATCTTAGTGTAGTTTAGTGTAACCAGCATTTCACTCCTTTCTTTACCACTCGCCTTCGCACAAACCAAATGTCGACACACCTCCCTGTGGATCGACCCGTATTTGCCACCACTTCAACGCGTTCGTGCACTTGCAGTTTAATATAAAATGAATCAATCAGCGCACGACTGGGACGGGGTCACCCGGTGACCCCATTAAGGATGGTCTTAGTTGATCTTTGAAAACATAAATCTTATTGTTATAGATACGAACACCTTCCCCAATCCTTTATTACAATTTGATACGAATTGTATTACCAACTCAAACTTAGATTGTTAGGAGATCTTTAATCTTGAGATGGTCTAGATCATCAATCGAATTCCTACATGCGGATTTTGTGTATGGGATTTCAAAGGTAGTTGGGTAGCAAGTAGGTAAATATATAAAAAACGGACAAGCATTCAACTTGAGAAATATTTTTTCTATTTCAACCACTAATTAAATTGTGTACAAAATACTTGTACAACTTAGATCTTAAATATTTAAGACGTCAATTTCATTCATCAAATAAACATAATTAATAACTAATCATCAAGTAACAAAAATATATTTCAAGACTTTAGTATCATAAATATTCAAGGATATTTCTTAAATATTTCCTATTGGTAAAAAAAATTTGTGCAATTGAAATAATAAATGGGTCATATAAAACGCCCACTAATTAAATTGTGAAGACTGCCTTGAAAATGCATCAGGTTTTTGAACCATGTTTTGGGGCCAAGACATTTGGAAGGGGTTTAGATTGCTAAATTGTGAAGGCTCGCGACCTGATTGAAAGGAACGTGGTCGAAATGTTTACTTTTATATGTCTTTTATTATGAATTGAATGTGTAAACATTTTGTTCATTGATTATTGTATTCGTCTTTTAGAAGCGTTAAGGAAGAGACTCTTGGACCTTAACCTTAGAGCTCTAAAAGATAATGATTTACATAAATCAAAAGTAATTCACAATCATGATGGTTAACATGGAACATTAATCACCGAGATAAGATTGTCATCTTGGTTAAGAGAGATATTGTAGCTCTCTACAAATATTTAAGAACATGAGTATATGAAATGGAAAATGTTTCTTTCATATATTGAATTGACCTAACAAATGAAACATTATGGAATTATGTTTATGTCATTAATGTTTCATTGTGTCTTTGAATCCTAAGATATGAGACCTATTGTTGGCTTTTAAGCCTTAATCCATGTTTTGATGATTTAATCAACCTAATCTCAATGTAGTATAGCACACATTATGAATGGCATGCATATTGTATTGTGCTAACATTTTTATGTATAGTTTACATCTCTAAATTTCAAGTATTAAGATATAGGTTGTCATCATCAAAAAATGGGAGATTGTTGGATTTTAGACCTTAATCCATATTTTGATGATTTAATCAACCTAATCTTAATAATAACGAATGTAGAGTAGCACACATATTGCATAACATATATATTACTTTGTGCTAACATCTACAGGTGATCAAGACTCAAGGAAGAAATGAATTCAAGTCAAGACATGTAATCAAGCTTTTTGAAGACATATAATTATGTATTTCTTTTGAGTCTTAGGAACTTATGTATACTTGAACATACTAGAGTAAATAACTAATTACATAAGCACTAGTTTCCTTGTAAAAGTCACACACAAAATCTCATAACATTTGGACTTCAATAGGTCACCCAAACTTACACTGGAAAACTCTTAAAACATAAACCTGAACTGTCTGAGCAAAATCAATCGACTGAACGAGTTCTCTGTTCGACCAATTGGATTAGTTAATCTGTTAGTCAATAGTGTTAAATCGGTCGACCGTTTTGAGTATTTTGTTCGACCATCTACACGTATCATTTGACTGTTAGACTTGTCGTATTATACCAACGGTCGTATTCACATTTTTATCCATACCCCAAAAATACAGTGACCACAGGCCGACCGTGAACCTAGATTCGGTCGACCGAACATAATTGCTTTGTCAACCTCGTAGTGCCAGTTTTGGTCGGTCGACCAAATCAAACATTTTGTTCGACCATTTGTCCCTAGACTTTCCTGGACAATTATTCTTGACTGCTTGAACGGTCGACTGATTGAATGTTTTAAAATAACCGCAAGTTCACAATCACGTAGAAGCGGTGGCAAATACGGGTTGGTCCACAGGGAGGTGTGTCGACTTTGGTTAGTTCGAAGGTGAGGGGAAAGAAAGGAGAGAGAGGAGTTATGATCGAAACTACACTACAATGCAAAAGGAATTGAAAAATCAACTATAAAACAAAAGGCCATAGGGGTAGAGAAAGAATGTGAATACAAAAATATGTGCATGTGTGTGTGTGTTCAATTGTGCTCATCACAACATGTAGTGCATGAAAATCATAAAACTAAATTCAACTTTGCCTCCACATGAAATAAGATTTACACAATCATTAAAACATACAAGATATTAATCAAGGTAAGGGCAACAAGAGCACATGCAACTACAAGCCATGTTTCCTTTATCCACCCCATCATTATCCTCACCTCATCATTCCCCATAAAATAGGTCCACAAATCTACGCATATGCTAAGATTCATTCAAGAGCATTAGCATATCAAAGACAAGAGTGAAATCCCATTAGTGTTGGCTTTTTGGCCTTAATCTATATTTTGATGATTTAATTAACCTAATTTTAATTATGATCATGTAGAGTAGAACACATATTGCATTGCATATATATTGCTTTGTGCTAACCTCTACAGGTGATCAAGACTCAAAGAAGAAATGAAATCAAGTCAAGACATGTAATCAAGCTCATTTGAAGACATGTATTTTTGTATTTCTTTGAGTCTTTAGGAACCTGTGTATTCTGAGCATACTTGAGCTAAAATCAACTTAAACACACACTAGGTTCCTTATAGAAGTCACACACGAAATTTCACATAATTTAGACTTCAATAGATCACCCAAACTTAGACCGGAAACACTAAACCTGAACCCTAACTGTCTGCCCACATTCGGTCGACCGCAACATGCCGTTCGGTTGACCAGATGATCAAGTAATCCAGTTTGTGTTTCCCTGTCTAGTTTCGGTCGACCACACCATCTCTTTCGGTCGACCGTTTGAACTTACTGTTCCGACCGTTATATTTGTCGTATATACCCAACGGTCGTATTCGTATTAAAACAATATACACCCCCATATACTTTACCAAACGGTCGAACCATTTGCCCAGTCTGGTCGACCGTTTAACCTTGTCAAAAATCCCTGCTATCGGTCGATACTATTTCGTTCGACCGATCCATTTTTCCCTCTACCGAAACATAAGTTCGGTCGACCGGTAACCCTGTTCGGTCGACCGTTTTATTAACAAACTTAAGAGATCAGTCGACCATTCCATATTTTGGTCGACCGTGTCTTTAACGAACCCAAGAGTTCGGTCGACCATTTCACCTTTCGGTCGACCGTTTTTTGACAGATTTGCAGCCCGATTTTCTGTTGTGTGTGCTTTGCACAAAACCCAATCAAATCTTGTCCCAACGACTCTATTCTCTCTAATGCTTATATAAGGAGTTGTGAAACACATTTTAACACAACTCTCCCACTACAAACTTGTCCCAAACTTTAGAGAGAATCCCAAACACTCCAAACCTCAATTTCCACACTTTAGTGATCAATTCCTTAATCCTACTCAAGTGTGCTCAAGATTTAGAGAGTGTTGTTCCACTCAACCTTTGATTCAAGAAGCAAGGACTTCGGTGAAAGCCCGAAGTGTTCCTCTCGGATTGTGAGAGAAGAAAGTCAAGCTCGCGAGGTTGTTCGCGGAGTTTTGTTTTGTTTTGTAAAAGGCGTTCTCTCTCGGTCCGGAACGGGGAGTGGTTAGTGAAGACGTAGGCGGAGCTCGCGGAGTCGAGCGGAGCTTACAAGAGAGGACTAGGACCCGGGTGGGGTGCCGAACCTCTATAAAAACCGACGCGTCTTTGTAGTTTGCATTTATTCTTCCTCTACTTGCTTGTTTGCTTTAAAATTCCGCTGTGCATCTTGACTTAGCTAAACAAGTAGGTGATTAGATTAATAGTGATTAGTGGACCCATAACCCACACGATCCTACAATTAGATGGTTATGAAATGATATAAGGCTCAAAGGATTAAGATAACAAACACACCTGATACATCACATAATCACATCACATTATTCTCTACCGCCTCAAATGGGGATGAAACTACTCACTAATCATTACACTACAAACTACATTAACAAAATGAAACATTCTACTCAAAGAAAATTAAACTAAGCAAGCAAGAAGTATTAAAGAAGTGAAATGAAAGGAAATTAAATGAAAGAAGCATGCAAGAATTAAAGGAGAAGACAATATTAAAAGAAACTAAGAAAAAAAATTATTTACATGACTCACATTACAAGTGACATTCTTCTCCACCTTATGTTTTTGCTTCAAGACTTTTACTCCAAGTAGAGAGAATGCCACCAAGCAATGGGTAGAATACAAGGGAGAAGGAGGAGTTCTATTTATAGTCATAGAAAAAGGCAATCAGGGACAATCCCCTGATATGGGACTAATACCCCACCAATAATAGACATAAAACACCCTAATACATGACCCAACTAAAACTTATCGGATCTGGAGCAAAACAGACTGTCAATCAGCAGTCTATATGCTTTGGATCATGTGAGGTTTTGGTGTATGGTTGTCTGGCTCGATTTCTTCATGTGTGATGCATCCAAGTCGGATGTTGGAGCTCAGGCCCGAATCGAATAGCCAAAATACTCCTCATGATGGTGTGGAGTTCCTTCATTTGCTCAATGGCCCTTTGGTTTTACATTCGGGTCCCTGTCTTGTGCATCTTAGTCCATAAGTCTTGCAACTTAGTCCTTTTTTTGCTTTTAGGTCCTTTTATGCCTCTTCTCCTCAATCATGTTTATTCCTGAAACTCAAACATAAAACTCGTCACGTAGCATTGTTTAGGTTCAAGATAATGGATATTAGACACAAATATATGCATGATATGATGTCAATCATCGACCGTCACATATTTTAGTTTGACCGTTTACTTAAGTTATTGCCATGTTCGTACGACCGCTTGTTTCTGGAACTGTCTGGACGCCATGTCTTGACAGAATCTGGTCGACCGTTTTACCCGTTTCGGTCGACCCAACTTAACTCGAATAGTGACCAATGCTTTTCTGTTTTGTGTTTCTCACACATTCATCTACCACTTTTGTCACAACGGCTATAACACCTTATGAGCTTATAAATAGAGGATTGAATACCTTGTTTACACAACTCTCCCACACACAATTGTCTCATACATTAAAGAGAAGTCTCCCAATCCCAAAAGCTCCTACATTACACTCTAAGACTAAATTCCACACCTTTGATCATATCCAAATTCACTCAAAGTGTGCTCAAGTTAGAGAGTGTTGTTCCACTCAATCTTGCTGTCAAAGAAGTAGAGATTCTGGTGAAAGCCCGAAGCATCCCTCTTGGATTGTGAGAGAAGGAAATCAAGCTCGCGAGGTTGTTCGCGGAGCTTGCTTTGTAAACACATTGTCTCTTGGCCTGGAACGGGGAGCGGATAGTGAAGTTGTGAGCGGAGCTCGTGGAGTCGAGTGGAGATTACAAGAGAGGAAGTAGGCGGAAAATCGAACATCTATAAAATTCCCCGTGTCCATTGTAGTTTGCATTACTTTTCTCTACCTTTGTTTAAATTGTTTCGGTTGCATCTTTTATTGTTTAGGTAGATATTAAAGCTTAACATTGATTAAATTTAACAACCCACATCGATCCTACAATGGGTATCAAAGCATGGGTGCTAAATTTCATCTACTTAATCGTAGTTTAGCATGGCTAGCACATCTAATCATATAGAGGGTTTGTGCACAACTCGACCTCCCTTGCTTAAGGGGTCAAATTATGATTATTGGAAGAATAGAATGAAAGTATTCTTAATATGAAATGACCTTAAGTATTGGATTTTCCTTCAAAATCCCTACACACCCCCAAATGAAGAAGAACTTGCAACTTTATTTAGAGCTAAAATGAAAAAATATGAGATGAATTCTAGTATAATGAACATCCTATTTTGTGGCTTAAATGAGGGAGAATACAATAGGATTAGAGGGTGTGAAAGTGCATGACATTTGGAATAGACTACAAATGCATCATGAGGGAGATAGTAAAACTACAAATGCATCCTAAGATTTGGTAAAGTAAAAAATAGTGAAAAATGATCCGACCGTTCGCCCACATTTTTTCATATATTAATAAGAGATTTTTTGCTTATTAATGGCTGGATTTAATCCACATTGGTCAAAGGTAGTTATGGGATGATGATGTGAAAAAATAAACAAGAGATCATGTGCAAAGTGGTTTGCACATGATGTGGTTTAGTGTAGAGATTAACAATTAATCATGTGTAAGTGGTTTGCATATGATGTGGGTTAGAGGAAACCCTATAAATAGGTCCCTCATCCATTGTTTACATGAATGCAATATTCACCTCTCTGCATATTTTCTCCACATAATCCATCCGAAAATTCCTTTATTAATTGAGTGTTTGAGAGATTAAATTCTTTGGAGCATAGAAGGGGTTATTAGCATAATTCTAATCTTGAATTAGATATTGATTGACTAGCTTCGAACTCTCTAATGTTGTTTAGAGTTGGTGAACACTTGGAGGTGATTCCTAGGAAATCCGACGTGTAATACAACTTCCGATTGGTAAAAGGGATTTGATAATCCCCTAGGTATGATCCAATCTATGTATTTCAATATTTGTTAGTACATTATATATATTGAAATACAATTACGAAGTTTTGTACATAAAATTGTTGAAAAATATGAAAACCAATTCTAATTAATTGTAAAAAAATTAATAATACATACACAAGTATGGGATACGAAATCCAACAATTTCAGGACCAAGACATTTGGACTGAGTTTAGATTGCTACACTTTTCAGCAGTCGCGGGCTCATGGCCTGATGTCTGGTCCTCTCGAACAGACATATGACCCACGACGTGACATTCTGTTTGGGATATATTTTACACCTAGTTTTGTTACTTTAGCTTTGTAATATATAGACCCCTTTTATTCACGGTAAAAATATATTTTAGATAGTAATAATTGGTCGTGACATCCTATGAGGATTTTTTATTAGCAAACAACTGAAACAAAAATAAACACGTCATTCTAAGTAGGTGTGTAAACGGGGCGGGTAATACCCGTATACCCGGTCACCCACTCCGGTTGGGTACGGATACAAAAAATCATACCCATTTAAAAATTCATACTCGTACCCGTTTAACCGGCCAATAAACGGACGGATCGGGTACGGGTATACACATTACTCATACCCGTTTAGATGTATTATATATTTTATATATTATATATTATACTTGTTTACCCGCCACGTACCCACTAACTTAGATGGTACAGATCGAGTACGGGCATAATTTTTTTTACCGGGTATAAACCTGTACCCGCTAATTTAGCCGGGTATGGGTACAGGTAGGGGCATACCAGACCCGTTTACACCCCTAATTCTAAGTGTAAACAACATGAAAGTACCACTTTTCTCAAATTTATTAAGGAAATTTGACTTTCTATGCTTATAGTGACCCAAAATTGAAAAAACTCACATTGACATCCTCCGAAAAATATGTTTGTGTTTCTATTTTTCCCAAAATACCCCTGCATAAACCGTGTGACAATTACCTTACGATCCTTCTCTTTCTCTCTCTTTCTCTCTCCTGGACCCGTATCGAGCACAAATCTTTCAATTAGGAGTGAAGACCAGATCGAGCATACAGTAGCCAATATCGATTTTAGATCTTTCCCTTTGGATTCCTGTCGGAATCTCACCGGAATGTACAAGTTGTTTTAGTGTTATTGGAAGAAATCGGTCAACAAAGAGAATGGGTAAGTAAAATTGTAAGAAATTGAGGTGGGTATTACTTTGTTCCATTTTCGAATAGATCTGTCAATGTCTTGATGTTTTTTGTTGGTTTCTTCAAGTTTTGTTTGAATCTGCATTTTGTGTGGTAGTTGTGCTCAATGGAGCTCGATGAATGACCATTTCTGATGGTTGAACACGACGTCAGAGAGTATTGGATGGTACTCGATTATACTCGATAGATAGGCTCGATGTGTATCCTTGATAGTTAAAATTGTTTTAGAGTTCGATCGAGTTCGAGTGGACTCGACGGTATGTGATAATACGACTTGATGTTTAGAGTTTGATTGAACTCAATTGTGCTCGATTGTTGGACTCGATATGTGTTCGATAGGAACTCGATAGGTTATGAATATTAATATGAATTCCACTATTTTGACCGTTTTTTGTTGACCAAGTTCGACTGTTAATATATTGGGTGCATATCGATCTCACAGTTCTAACACTCAAGCTAATCCTATCGAGCTCACGTGTAATAGGAATTATAGTTATCGAGCATCGCCGGAAACACAGAAAAACAATCTGACTTTCTTCAATTCAACCCAGTCCACAAAACACTCAATCAAAACCTATCGATCTCACATGAAAAAGGAATTGACTTAATCGACCACAACAATCGAGTTCCCATCAAACTAATATCGAACCTATCCAACGCCATCAGAAACACAGAAAAATGGTCAGAGTTCCATCGATTCAACCCAGTCCACAAAACACTCAATTAAAACCAATATATGGAGGTAATCAACTACGTTTTTTATAAAAAAAACCTAACCTTCAAAATCATCATATCTATATCAAAAAAAACTTAAAAAAACAAAATGTGCCATAAAATGACCTTCGTCGTCGGTCGGCATCAATGGATGAGTTCTCCAATATAGGTTCGACTACGACGGGGAAACTCGATTTGGGTTTGAGGTTGGGTCTCATTCGGCTCGATTTGAGTTGGATTGAGGGGTCGAGTGCGAGAGAGGGTGGGAGAGAAAAGAGAGAGAAAGAATGGATGCATGAGAGAGAGAGAGATGTTTCTTTGGTTATTCAAAGGGTATAAGTATTTTAGGGAGAAATAGAAATATAAACATATTTTTCAGATGATATCAATATGGGAGATTTTGTTTCAATTTTGGGTCACTTTAGGCATAGAAATTCATATTTTCCTTTATTAATTATAACTATTTGTTCACGAAAATACTGTAAAGATCTATGTCCCTCTAATCACTAGATAATTGCGGAATTAAAATACTAATTGACGAATTAAGGGAATAGACAATTGCAAATGACAAATTCGTCGACACTGGAGTTTAGATAGGTTCGGCACCGCACCCCGGTCCTAGTCCTCCTCGCAAGCCTCGCTCGATCCCCTAGCCTTGCTTACGGTTCCACTAACCGATCTTCGTTTCGGGCCGAGATCAACACTGTTTACAACCACCGAGCCTCGCGAACAACCTTACCTCGCTTGTGTCTCATCTCACAACCCGAGAGGGAGCTTCCTCATAGCTTTACAACTCTTTGATGATTCTTGAATATGGAGATGGAATCACAATCTAACTAACACTCTATACTTGAGCACACTTGGATATTGATATAGAATTGGATATGCAAGTGGGGAAGTTTTGGCTTGAGTGTTGAGGATTGAGAGCTTGAAGATGAAGAGGATTTGACTTTGGTTATTTGATAGATAGAGAGTATTCAAGAGACTCAAAACCAACAAATGGGGTCCTATTTATAGGCCTTCAAGGTCTACTAGCCATTTGGAAGTTGGTAGGGGGAAATGGACCAATGAGAAGCAAGATGTGACTTAAGCTCGGGGAAATGTCTATGCCGATTCGATCGACTGTTAACAGAATAGTAGTCCGAAGGATTGGTCTGGATTAAGCATACGGTTGACCGAATAGGGTTCGGATCACCGTTCACCAACTTCCAGTAACTATTATCGATTTAGTCCTAATTAAGTTCGGTTAACCGAATTCCATTCGATTCACCGTTCGAAGGTCGACAGTAAGATTAGTTGGGCTCTGATCTACTCAACTTCGGTTAACCGTGTATACTTCGGTAGACTGAAGTTAGTGCGGGTTTTGCGTTGACAGTTAAGTTGGGTACAACAGTCATGTGCTATGTGTAAATAGCCGTTGGGCGCCTAAAGCCAAGAAGGACTCGGTTGACCGATAGGTATTCGGTCGTCCAAATTAGGACAAGTCAGTTGGGCTCTAGGGACGTGATTCAAATGCGACTGTTGAGCCAAAGTCCAAAACCGATCCAGGGCTATTCGGTCTTCCGTCAGGGCAATTCCAGCTAACAACTAAGGTTTACTGATGGGAAGTATACGGGTAATCGATAGGTGTTCGGTGGACCGAACTTCAAAGGTTTCGGTTGACTGTGAGGGGTTCAGTTTATCGAAACTTGACGGGACAGAATCCTAGTGTTCAAGTTTACATTAAACCTTATGGACTCAATAAATACAAAATTACATGTCTTGGTCCAAAGTTTGATTACTAGTCTGGAGTCTTGATGTCTTTGTCCCAATGCTCCTTTCCTTGATTGTCTTGATCAACCTATTAAGATGATTCCAAGTATACAAGTATGTATGCAATGCATGTAATCGTGTTTACTCAGTTTGATTGATTAGGTTGATTGATTAAGATTAGTTTGACTAATCATCAAAATTTATATAGATTAAGGCCAAAAAATCAACAAATACGGTAGAGTAAATACGATGATAGACTACCATCAAGATGGTTACTTGCAACTATGGTAGCTATAAGTGGGGCGAATAAAACCTGCTTAGCCATTGTATCCGTCCCAATTGGTAGAGAGGAACAAGTAGAAAACTCGTATTAGTTTTGAAATTTTCACTTGATTTACCCATCAACTGCTAACTCGCTTTATAAATAGATCGAATACATGTAAAGGTTTGTCACGGTCCATGAGGCCTTTTTGTACATTTTATATATATAATTGTCTTATTACTCATAATTTACCCTTTGCAATAACACTTATTTTAAGACCTTTTTCTCTATTTTAATAGTTTATTATTCTAATTAAGTCTGAAATATATTTGTCTTGTCTAATTATGTTTAGAAATGTTAATCTTTTATCTATTTACGTTTGGAAAAATGTATTTCTTTATTCTAAACGTTTATGATTTTAGTTAAGCATGTATTTTACCCATTCACCCACCCCAAAACAATTTAATAAATGAGTTTGGTATAACCATATAAGTTCGAGTAGTGATAGAAGAATATATGTATATTTTAACCTATCACTGTTTAGAGGATACGAGTATAAATGTGGATAAGTACTTACTTGTCCTATAATCATTCCCTTTACACCCCTAACGTAGACCTGGGGGTCCGGCACGACACGGCCCATGCTGGCACAACCAATCCTATCGTGTTGTGCCGGCCCGACAGGGCCCAGGCTGGCACAACGTACCAATCCTATCGTGTTGTGCCATGTCGGGCCGACACAAAGGCTGGGCCTGCTAGCAAGCTGTGTCGGTGTGCCGGGTGATTGATTCAGTTATACTACCGCAAGTGCACGACGTCGGTGAAGACGCGGCAAGTACGGGTCGTGTCCACGAGAAGGACATGTGAGTTGGAGTTCACAATACTCGAGTGGAAAATGAAAAGAGAGATATAATATCAAATTACACTACGATGTGTATGAAATCAGAAAACAAAAGATAAAAAAACCCCTTAGTTCAACTTTGTCTCCACATAAAATAAGATAAAACATTATCATTAAAACATACAAGACAACAATTGAAATGAGGCTAATATGAGCACATGCATACTGACCAAACCCCACAATGTCTCCACATGTCATGTATTCTCCTTATCCACTACATCATTATACTTACCTCATCATTCCCCATAAAATAGGCTCATTAATCTAAGCATGTGCGAAGCATCACTCAAGGGCATTAGAACATCAAAGATAAATGTGAAAATCTCATTAGATGGTTATGGAACTCATGTGAGGTTCAAAAGTTAGGGTTAACACATACACTTCAGTCATCACATAATCACATCACCTTTCTCCACCCCCAATGGGGATGGACTACTCCCTACTCAACTCTAAACTCAAGAAAACATAAAAACAACACAAAAACATAATGGAAATGTAGAAAACTAGATTAGGCAAACAACAAACATGAAAGAAATTGCATCAAATAGAAGACATCAATGACATGAACAATGATTAAACTAAATTGAAATGAAAGATTACAAGATTTCCTCTTCTCCTCCTTTTACGCTAATGAGCAGTTAAATAAACATAAACTAATGGAGGAAGCAAGAAGAAAAAGGGGAGAGGATGGATTACAATGGTATTTATAGAATAATACAGGGTAGGATTAATCTGGAGGTAATCGGACAACTCCAAGTCAAATCTGATAATTCTGGAATGCTTAGACCCATCAACCCATCCCGCTACCAAAATCTGAGATCCAATAGATCAGAGTGATCCGCCAGTGGTGGATCCGGATGATCAGATCCGACTAAAATTTGTCTGGCTGTTAAGTTGCTTTGTTTGGCACGTGGGGTGAAGCCCTAGTCCACTGCCTCGAACCGTGACTTTAATTGGTGAAATACTGATCTGCTTCATGTCATGTGTCACAATATTTTGTACTTCAAAGTCGGACCCTCCAGGTTTTTACTTGGGTCCTTCTGGATTTGCAATCCAGTCCTTGTGCATTACAAAGAGGTCCAGAAGTTTTCAATTCAGTCCATTCTTGTTGCATTCAGGTCCTTTTTGCTCCATTTCTCTTCTTTATTTCCTAAAACCTGAAACACTACAAACAAACACTCGAGTAGCATAGTTTTGGGGTAAAATGAAGGATATATAACATGAATGTGATGTATGATATGCTACTAATCAAATACCCACACTTACCTTTTGTTAGTCCCCAGCAAACAAATAAAGAGAAAAATGAAAGAAAGTAAGACATACAAAAAATGGGGAAATCCTAACTCACTTTCGTAGTAGTTATGGTTGCACTTAGCACTTGCAACAAGTCGTTAAACCTCTTTGTCACCAACAACGGATATATCAACAAAATTCGAACATTGATGCATTATTCAACCTAGGAACATAACTCGATGGACCTATTTTTGTCGATCATTGGACACGGTAATCCTACTAGTCGACTATATATATTTATACAGTCCACACACATATCCTAGGGAACCATTCGTGTAATTTAATTAAGGACTTAAGTGAAAGACATGGGCAACCTTAACATTCTCAAGTGATACACTGTGTAAGGTCCATTAAGGTTCTTATTTGTATTACCATTTTTTTATTTTTTTTATTTGTTGGTGTTTAATTCTCCCAAGGTCATGTTTCGTGCATCATTTCCTATGAGGACTTGCACTATCACATACACATTCCCCCAAATGTTCACATAGAGTGATCCCTACCACCCGTGTAACGGGACTTCGATCGGTGCATCCCATGTCAGATGACTCGAAAGCACCATGTACTATGTCCTGTTGGACCTAATTTCCCGAGTGATAGGAGTCGTGTGAGAAGAGAGCACCCTACCCACTTATTTCTTATCTACACATGAACCAAAACCCCTACACTTAAGGTTTCACAACAGGAATTTAAGGGTCCCTGATTAGGACAACTTTCCTTATACTAACTAACACAAATTATTTGACTCCGTAGGTTCAGGGTGGACTTCTTTGTTTATTTGAGTACTAAAACTCTATGATTACTCTCCGTCGGAGAGAAAACTGGGGTGCATCCTTACGACTAGATAAGACGTAAAACCAGTGTACTAGGTATCGTAATGCATCATGTTCAAGTCAATTTTAGGATCTTCCTTTTTACTTTGCCTCTCAACGGTTTTGTACATGTTAAACACACGCAAAACCTACAACATTTGTTTTCACAAACATGGCAAGAAAATATATCAATATTAAATACAATACACTATCATTACCCTAGCAATGCAAACAAAAATAAACAATACAAACAAAAGAAAAGAAAAGACTCGACTATATACACACACGTAAAGCACCCCCCAACACCTAGTTCATGCATTGATCTCAATGACTGCGAGTAGGATACTACATTGATATATGCATGAAAAATAAAAGATCTCACCAACATGAAGCGCTAACGGAAGTTTATGATTATGTGGATGGACATATAACTGAATTCCCGAAAACCTATGAGATACTTAAGAATGGAGACAAATACGTGAAACAAAAGGGGCCCAATACACAAGGGTTGGGACCCACAACAACATATGCTCACTCTTGGATTATTTTCTTCTCCATTTTTTTAAAACATAACTATGTACAAACATGAAATCTCAACCATTCAAATGGTTGAGTGCGGCGGAGGTTCATGAAGGAACATAACCTCTTCGACCTCAGTTGGTGCCCCCCAAGTCTGGTTTGAGGTGTTGTCCATTAACTTTGAACACGTACCCATTTCCTGGGTTCAAATTTTCAACCGCTCCAGGATGCAATAAAGTTTGCACAATAAACGGGTCCTACCAGCGATTGTGGAGCTTACCCGTAAACAGATGAACCCGGGAGTTGTAGAACAACACCTTCTACCTGACCGTAAAAACTTCTTACATCATCATGCCATCGTGAAACATTTTGGCTTGAGAGTTATGAATTTTAACATTTTCATACGTATCATTGCGTAGCTCTTCCAATTCCACGATGTCGAGTTTACGTTACACCCCTACTTGATCAAGATCCATATTCAGGTTCTTGATCACCCAGAAAGCACAATGCTCAAGCTCGACGTGTAGGTGATAAGCCATTCTGCACACTACCTGATAAGGGGACATAGCCAAATTGGTCTTATATGCAGTGCAAAAAGCCCACAACGCGTCATTCAGCTTAGTCGACCAATTCTTCCTTGATGAATTAACCGTCTTCTCAAGGATTTGTTTTAATTGACGGTTAGAAACTTCAACCTACCCACTAGTTTGCGGATGATATGGGGTTTCAAGCTTGTAGGTGATCAAATACTTCCTCATAAGCGCTTCAAAGGAGCGATTTGGTACGAGGCGTACCAAATCGTGCATAAATGTCCTATAAGAATTTGGTGACCACCTTATTGTCATTGGTCTTTGTGGGGATAGCCTCTACCCACTTAGACAAATAGCCAACGACCACGAGATTGTAAACAGACCCGAAAAAATTCGGGGAAGGACCTATAAAGTCAAAGCCCCACATATCAAAGATGTCGACGATGAGGATATTTTGCAAAGGCGTCATATCTCGCCGACTTATTTTGCCAAGGCGCTAGCACCTATCACATTTCTTTCCAAATTCGTAAGAACTTTTGAAAAGCGAAGGCCAGTAAAATCTAGATTGGAGCAACTTTGCGACGGTTTTCTTTGCTCCAAAGTGTCCTCCACCTGCCTCAAAGTGACAAAATTGGAGATGCTTTGGAACTCATTATTTGGGACGCACCGCCTGAAAATTTGGTTAGAGAAGTATTTGAATAGATAGGGGTCGTCCCAGAGAATGCATCTGACATATGATCTAAATTTGATTTGGTCATATTTAGACCAACCTACTGGAAGCTGCTCGGTCACAACGTACTTCACGATGTCGGAAAACCAAGGGTTATCTTAGATCGTGAACAAGTTCTCGTCAGGAAATTTGTCATTAATAATTTGGTCTTGTGGGTTGGTCGTCTCAAGATGAGACAGGTTGTCCGCTACAACGTTTTTACACCCATTTTTGTCCCGAATCTCGAAATCCAATTCTTGTAACAACAAGATCCATCTCAAGAGTCAGGATTTGGAACCTTTCTTTGCCATGAGGTGCTTGATGGTTGTGTGTTCATAGTAGATAATCATGTGGGAGACCATCAAGTAGGACCGGAATTTCTCCAAAGAGAATATGATCGCTAAGAATTCTTTCTTGGTCATAGTGTAGTTCAATTGGGCACCATCGAGTGTTTTACTGGCATAGTAGATCATATGAGGCAATTTATCCAATCGTTGCCAAAGCACTACTCCCACAGCAAATCTAACGCATCACTCATCAACTCGAAAGGTTCTATCCGCACCAGTGCTTTAATTGTGGGAGCCGAAGTCAGATATTTCTTCAAGGTCAAAAAGGCATGGTGGTAATCTGGTGTGAACTCAAAATTATCATCCGTAGCCAATAAAGCAGTGTGAGGTCGAGCAATTTTACTAAAATCCGGAACGAACCGCTGATAGAATCTAACATGCCCCAAAAAGGCACGGATATCCTAAATATTACGTGGTGGTGGGAGATTAGCAATAAGTCCCACTTTGGCAGGATCGACATCAATCCCCTACTTCAGACCACTGCCCAAGTACGATCCCTCACTTAACCATGAAGTGACATTTCTCCCAATTAAAAGCGAGGTTCTTCTCACAACATCGCTTCAAAAAAGACCAAAGTGATGAAGGCACTCTTCGAAGGAAGCGTCAAATATAGAGAAGTCGTCCATGAAAATGCAAAGGAAACGCTCAACCATATCGAAGAAGATATTAGTCATACACCTTTGCAAAGTTGTCGGCGCATTACATAACTCAAAGGGCATGCTAAGGTAAACAAATGTGCCCAATGGACATGTAAATGTGGCTTTCTCTTGGTCCTCGGGGGCAATGAGAATTTCGTGTAGCCAGAGTATCCATCAAGAAAATAATAGTACTCATGTCCGGCTAACCTTTCCAACATATAATCAATGCATAGCAATGGTAAATGATCTTTCCGCGTTGCCGCATTGATCTTACGCTAATGAGTGCAAACTCGCCAGCAAGTTTGTTGGTGTCTTGGTATAAGCTCATTATGGTTATTCTCAACAATCGTCACGCTTGACTTTTTAGGAACCTTATGGACAAGACTCACCCACGAACTATTAGAAATAAGATATATTATACCACGATCCAAGCACTTACGAACCTCCTTTTAGACGACTTCTTTCAGCACAAGATTAAATCTTTGTGTGGGTCCAGGACCTAGAATTATCCTTAATATCCTTCAAGGACCACCCGATAGCCTGTTTGTTTTCAAAAAAGCACCATTTTGAGGGCAGCCTCTTGATCTTTTTCAAGATCAAAAGAAATAATGAGTGACAATGTCTCATTATCCCCTAAAAAGATGTATTAAGGTTATCGGGGAGCAGTTTATGCTAGACCGGAGGTGGTTTCTTGTTGGATTCAGAGTTAATTTCAGGTGGCTCAATGGCCACATGATAAGAATGTTAGGATCTATGGCCCTCTAATCACTAGATAATTGCGGAATTAAAATGCTAATTCAAGGATTTAGGGAAAAGACAATTGCAAACCCGAAATTCATCGACATCGGAGTTTAGAGAGGTTCAGCACCGCACCCCGGTCCTAGTCCTCCTCGCAAGCCTCGCTCGATCCCCTGATCCTTACTTACGATTCCACTAACTGATCTTCGTTCCATGCCGAGATCAACGTCGTTTACACCACCGAGCCTCGCGAACAGCCTCTCACAACCCGAGAGGGAGCTTCCTTAAAGCTTTACAATTCTTTGGTGATTCTTGAATATGAATATGGAATCACAATCTAACTAACACTCTATACTTGAGCACACTTGAATATTGATATGGAATTGGATATGCAAGTGGTGAAGTTTTAGCTTGAGTGTTGAGGATTGAGAGCTTGAAGATGAAGATGATTTGTTTTTAAGTATTGAATAGATAGAGAGTGTTCAAAAGTCTAAAAACCCACAAATGTGCTCCTATTTATAAGCTTTCAAGCTCTACTAGCCGTTTGGGAGTTGGTGGGGAAAATGGACCAATGAGAAGCAAGATCTGACTTAAGCTCGGGCAGATTTTAGACCAGGTTCCGTCGACCATTCAAGTAACGGTAGTCCGAGACACATGGGTTTGATTAGTCTGAACTAAACATACAGTTGACCGAATAGAGTTCGTATCACCGTTCACCAACTTCCAGTAACTATTATCAATTTAACCCTAATAAGTTCGGTTAACCGAATTTCATTCGGTTCACTGTTCCAATGTGGACAGTAGGATTGGTTGGGCTCTGATTACTCAACTTCGATTAACGTGGGCTCTAGGGACCATATACACTTCAGTAGACCGATGTTAGCGTGGGTTTTACGCTGACAGTTATAGGTCAAATAGTCGTTGGGTACAACGGTCAAGTGCCACGTGTAAATAGTCGTTAGGAGCCTAAAGCCAAGAAGGACTCGGTTGACTGATAGATATTTGGTCGTCCGAATTAAGACAATTCAATTGGGCTCTAGGGACTTATTTCAAATGCGACCGTTGGAGCAAAGTTCAAAACCGTTCCAGGGCTATTCGGTCGACAGAAGGTGGTTTGGTCTTCTGTCGGGGCAATTCCATATAACACCTAAGGTTTACTTATGGTAAGTAGACGAGTAACCGATAGGTGTTCGGTGAACCGAACTACGAAAGGTTTCGGTTCACCGTGAGGGGTTCGGTTTACCGACTCTTGACGGGACAGAATCCTAGTGCTCAAGTTTACATTAAACCTTATAGACTCAATAAATACAAAATTACATGTCTTGGTCCAAAGCTTTGATCACATGTCTTGAGTCTTTATTTCTTTGTCCCAATGCTCATTTCCTTGATTGTCTTGATCAACCTATTAAGACGATTGCAAGTATACAAGTATGTATGCAATGCATGTAATCGTGTTTGCTCACTTTGATTGATTAGGTTGATTGATTAAGATTAGTTTGATTAATCATCAAAATTAATATAGATTAAGGCCAAAAGGCTAACAAAGAAGAGCAGGCATCCTGATATGCCTCCTCATCCACAAGTTCATAGGTAGATTCCTCAAAATCATCTTCAATTGCAACCTGGTCATTGGGCACCTCAATAATATGCTGATATGATTCGAATATGCCCAATAAGTCACGTTCATCTATGTCTTGAATGAAAATGGCCGTGACTGGATCATCAAAGAGCCCAGGTTGCTTACCAAGATTAAAGATGTTGAAATATGTCGTGAGGTTTCCAAACGATAACCTCATCAAGTCATTGCGACAATTGATCAAAGCATTAGATGTCGCGAGAAATGACCTCCCAAGGATTGGTGCCTTAGCGACATAAATATCATGAGCAGTCTCACAAATGGGTTCCTTGCAATACTCGTGACCCTCCTCGGGAGAGTCGCAAACAGGGTTGGATGCATGTATTTCAACATTGTTATAAACAACCCTTCCCGATCGTAAGGTATGGACAACATTGCATGTTGGGAAGGGTTTTCTTCAACGTTGTACACATGTTTCCTGGCCTGAGCAGTTCACCCCTGGGATTTACCACAGGTTGACTCAGCAACTGACCCTTCTCACGTTCATGGAGCTGATGAACCAACTAGCTGACTTACACTACCAAAGTTTTGAACAAACTTTGCATGCTCTGCATGAAAGCTTGAAGGGTTTGTTCAAGAGGTGAGTCATTTGGCTCAACCCGCTGGGGTAGAATCTGACTACAATAACCAGATGGTGATGCCTGAGGAGATTGGTGAGTACAAGGCTGAGAACTTTGATGTGGGGTTTGGTAGGTCACCGATGGGCATGGAGGGTGATAAGGTGGGGGTTGAGGTTGAGCGTGCAAGCTCTGACCGTGGGCCCTACTAGGCCCAATAGAAGTTAGGGTGGTTTCGTTATCCCGGGTGGTAGGAGTGACTGTACGGGTCATTACAGGGTCATTGTTGATACATCGTATTTGCATGCTCAGTATCACTTGGAGCGTAAGCACATTCCAAGTCACTATATTTGTGAGCCCATATCTACTACAAGCTGGAGTAGAAGCATGAGCTACAGGAGCTCGATCCAACTCTAAATTCTCAATCCTACGCATGAGAGCAGTCATTTTTGCCTCAGACACGATAGGTGACTCAATTTGGTATGATCCAGCTCGACCAGAAGACCTAGCGGCTGGTGTCTCTCTCATGGTGTCTAAGTCAAAGGTATGTTCAGCCATTAATTCAATAGTGTCCCATGCCTCATTGATGGGTTTCATTTTTCATTGATTGGTTTCATTTGGAATCACCTTGACACATCAACTCCAACAATGTGTGGGTGTTATAATTGAGGCCCTCATAAACAATCTGACACATCTGCCATAGATCAAGTTCATGATGAGGGCACTGTAGGAGAAGGTCTTTGAACCTCTCAAAGAAAGCAGGAAATGGTTTGGCCTCAGTCTAATACACTTGATGTATCTGGTGTCGTATTTGTTGAGTCTACCTTTGGGGAAGAATCTCTTTAGAAAGATGGTCACGAATTCATCCCAAGACTGAATCGAGCCAGGAGGCAATATATCCATTTTTTTCACGTTATCCTTCAACGCGAAAGAAATCATCCTCAACCAGATGGAACACTTGTCAAGACTGTCCTAAGGTAGTGAAATTCCTTGTCGGGTAAGTTCTGACCCGCACGAAAGGCATCTATTTTCATTGTTCAACTGTTTGACAACATGAAAAACCAAAAAGGCTCTGCCCTCCCTCTCTCTGCTGAAGCTTGAACATTGAGCATACCTCCTTGAATTCACGTATAAAGATATATGGATCCTCCTTATGGGTAGTGAAGGTAGAAAGCATACTCACATATTGAGATTTTAATTCATAATTGTTCCCACGAGCAGTGATCCATATCGATTGCCTTTGGCCGGGAGAACTATGCAAGATGGCGGCACGACACAAACAGGATGGGTCCGCTACCACAAAGTGATTGGTCGATCTTGTCGAGCTAAAGGTGGTCGTGTACCTAGAATTCTATCCTGACCAGGACCCTCTTCTTCTAGTGTCGTAAGAGGTCTATGTGGTGGTGGTAGTGGACCAAGGTAATCCGTGTATGGAACCCAGTCTCCCCCACCTCCATGAGACGACTCAGCCTCATTCTCCAAAGGAGCTTGAGGCGGAGATGGCGATCACCTAGATCGTCCATCTCAGACGAAAAATGCACTCTCTCAAGTCGAGCATTCTCACCAGAATGAGTTCAACCTCGCATAAAATGCTCGACTCGACTTGAAAAAACTACACACAATAGAATGTATAATCAGAGGATGAGACTTATCGAAGAATATAGAGGAGGAGGAGACTCAGATGAGAAGGGAAGAATCCTTATATCTATCGTGGGCAGTGGGTGAGGGTAGACGACGCCTAACTGTGAGCTCACGTGGACTCAACACGCCTAACTGTCCCTACGACAAAGACCACAAAGCCCAGCAAGTGAACCAAGATCCGGAGATCTCGTCTCTCCTACTATCAACAAAGTGGGAAACACCGATCAGGCTATAACAGTCGCGACCAGATCTCTCTCCTAATGCGCCCGAGGTCCTTAGGGGTCAATGTCTACTTGATTTTAGATTAAGGCTCTTAATTAGGAGTGATTTTTGGGGCTAAGGAAATGGTGATCAAATCTCACACCTTATCTTGAACGGGACGGCCCCCAAAGCTAGAAATCAACACACCAATCAATCACTCGCCTCACTTTTGTCCTAATGCACCTTAATAACTAATGCATGCTCTAACTATGCATGAATCAGAGAACGGGTGTACATACCACACAATAGCAATCGACAACAAGAAATTAAAGCAAAGGAAATACAATGTACGTGCATGATCCACAGATGATGCATGACCTAGATGGCAAATAATCTAATCCTTTGGTTTGAGTTTTAGGGTCCAAGTTATCTTAACAATGGGTCATGCAAGCCAAATTAATTACTGACACTTAAACAAAGCATACATGACATCAACAGTAGAAGTAAATGACTCCAAATAGACAAAGGAAGCTATTGTAAAAATAGATTTTCAAAATGGCTCACCGGAGCCACCAGTGGCGGATCAAAATCCGCTACTGACGGATATTTTGGGGATTCTGGTCCCCAAAATTTACCAGCATGCTGCTAAGACTCTGTAGGTCACTCTGTCCACTTGTAACCCCCTTCCAATAACCAAAAGGAAACATAAAAACATAAAAACCCACCAAAATGATGAACTTGACTACGAAAACGGCTCGAGTCCACGAGGAGCACGTGCAAGTTGGAGTTCACGAGTGGTGTGTGCGAGTCAGAGTTCACAATACTCGAGTGGGAAATGAAAAGAGTGATATAAGATAAAATTACATTATGATGCGTATGAAATCAGAAAACAAACGATAAAAATAAACTCCTTAGGGGGTAGAGAAAGAATGCGGAAATTAGTATATGTGTATGTGTGTGTGTTCATTGGTGCTCATTACAACATGAAATCTAGAAATACAAAATCCAACTTTGTGTCCACATGAAAATAAGATAAAACATTATCATTAAAACATACCAGACAATAATTTAAATGAGGCTAATATAAGCACATGCTGTTGGCTTTTTGGCCTTAATCTAGGTTTTGATGATTTAATTAACCTAATCTTAATTATGATGATGTAGAGTAGCACACATATTGCATTGCATATATATTGCATGTGCTAACCTCTACAGGTGATCAAGACTCATGGAAGGAAGGAAATCAAGTCAAGATTTGTAATAAAGCTAAATGAAGACTTGTAATCTTGATTTTATTTTGAGTCTTAGGAACATGTGTAAATTGAGCATACAAGAGTTAAAAACCAATCACATACACAATAGGTTCCCTATAGAAGTCACACACGAAATTTCACATTATTTGGACTTCATTAGATCACCCAAACCTTAGTCGGAAATCACTTATAAACTTAAACCCAGATTTCCTGTGTGAACCGGTCGACCGAACCAGTTCTCAGTTCGACCGGTTTATAACAGACTCTCCACAGTGATTTTACCGAACTCTACCGGTCGACCGGTTCTACCTTTTCGGTCGACCGATCCCGGATTTTAATATGACCGTTTTTCTTGTCGTATTCCTATAACGGTCGTATTCGTATAAAACAAAACTTAACCCCAAAATACATTCGGTAACCGGTCGAACGAAGACCTTGTTTCGGTCGACCGGTTGAACATATTTTCAGAAACCAAATTCCCTGCTATCGGTCGACACATTTCTCGTTCGACCAATTGACCTTTCTCTCAACCGAATCCCCTTCTCGGTCGACCGCCCCATACTTTGGTTCGACCGATTCACTTAAGTAGAGTTAAGTTCTAGCTCGTTTGTCCGACCGAATATTCTTTTGTTCGACCGTTCTCTTTGAAATCAAGTTAACGGTCGACCGGTTTACTAGTTTCGGTCGACCGGTTCTGGACAGATTTGCAGCCCGATTTTCTGCTTTGTGTATCTTGCACAAAACCCAATCAAATCTATCCCCAACGGCTAGAATACCTTAGGAGCTTATAAATAGAGGATCAAGACTTGTTGTTAACACAACTCTCCAACTCCAATTGTCCCAATACATTAGAGGGAAACCTCAATCCTCAAAGCTCCCAATTCTACACTCTTTAAGCCTAAACTTCACACATTTGATCATATACTCATCCTACTCAAAGTGTGCTCAATTAGAGAGTGAATCCCACTCAGTTACAAGTGTTGTCAAAAGAAGCAAGGACTTCGGTGAAAGCCCGAAGTGTCCCTCTCGGATTGTGAGAGGAAGAATTCAAGCAAGCGAGGGTTGTTCGCGTTGCTTGTGGTGTAAAGGCGTTCTCTCCCGGCCCGGAACGGGGAGTGGTTAGTGAAGACGTAGGCGGAGCTCGTGGAGTCGAGCGGAGCTTACAAGAGAGGACCAGGACCCGGGTGGGGTGCCGAACCTCTATAAAAACCGACGCGTCTTTTGTGGTTTGCATTGTCTTTCTTTCTCTACTTGTTTGTTTATTCCGCTGCGCATTTGTTTGCTTAATCAAGTAGGAAATTAGGGATTAGATTAAAAGTGATTAGTGGACCCATAACCCACACGATCCTACATTTGGTATCAGAGCCTTGTTAGCTAAATTTTATTACTTTACCGTAATTTTAGCATGGCTTCAACATCTAATCACTTAGAGGGTTTATGCACCACAAGACCTCCTTTGCTTAATGGGTCAAATTATGATTATTGGAAAAATAGAATAAAAATCTTTTTAATATCAAATGACCTTAAGTATTGGAAGTTTATTCAAAATCCATACATACCCCCAAATGAAGATGATTTAGATTCTCTATCTAGGGCTCAAATGAAAGAAATTGAAATGAATTCAAAAATTATGAATATTCTTTATTGTGACCTTAATGAGGGAGAATACAATAGAATTAGGGGATGTGAAAGTGCAAATGAAATATGGCATAGGTTACAAATGCATCATGAGGGTGATAGCAAAACCAAAGAAACTAGGATAAGTCTCCTCATGTATATATATGAAATATTTTCTATGCAAATCGGTGAGAACATAAGAGACATGAACACTCGCTTCACCGATATCACTAACTCTCTTTTGATTCTTGGAAGAAGGATAAATGAAGGAGAGATGACTCGAAAATTCCTCCGGTCATTGAGCAACGATTGGGAAGACAAGGTCGTGGCAATCGAAGAATCGCACGATCTTTCAAAATTGAAGATGGAGGAACTCATTGGAAATCTCATGGCCTATGAGCTCCAATTGAGTCATCGAAGAGAGAAGGAAGCATCAAAGAAAAACTCCGTGGTGGCATTACATGCAAATTTTGATGAGCCAAGGAGGGTGGAAGAAGAGGACATTGAGGTCCTTGCCCAAGACTTCTTCAAATACCTCAAGAGGGATAAAGGAGAAAAGAATGAAAGAAGAGGTAGAAGAAGTGAGAAAAGAGAAAAAGAAAAAGAGAGGGAGGAGAGTGAAAATGAGAGAAGAGAAGGGGAGAAGAAAAAGGAGAGAAGGGAGAGGAGAAAAGAAAAGGAGAAGAGCAAGAGAAGAGAAAGGAAGGAAGGAGGAAGCACACAAGGCTACATGGGATGATTCTTCATCACCATCATCATCGTCTTCTTCCTTGCAAAGTAGAAGAAAAGTGGCTCACTCATGCTTCATGGCTATTGAAGATCAAAGTGAGGTAGATTCTAACTCTTGTTCTAGTAATTCATGCTCAACTAAGTCTTATTATAGTGATAGCTCAAACTCTAGTGCAAATAATGAAAATTATACACATGATGAGCTTCAAAATGCATTTCATGATTTAGTTAAACAATATGAGATCATTTGTGAAAAGAACAAAAATGCTAGAAAAACTATAAATGATCTCAAATGCCAAATTGAATTAATCATGAATGAAAAGAATGAGGTGATTGCTAGACTTGAATCAAATGAATCATCACTTGCTAGTCTAAGTAAAACACCCATTGTTGATGAACATGTAGATCTTAAAGTTTCAAATATGCAATTAAGAAAAGATCTAGAAATGTTCACTAAAGGAACAAAAATGCTTGATATGCTTTTAGGTAGTCAAAGACAATCCTTAGCTAAACATGGTTTAGGATACAATGTTCAATTAAAAAACCATGTATCTCATACTACATTAAATGGCAAGCATTTATTTGTTAAGTCTACTTCCTCAAGTGTGTGGGCTCCCAAAACCAAAATGGTGTGGATTCCCAAAGCTAACACTCAAGGACCCAAAGTTGTTTGGGTACCTAAATCTACTCTTGTAGGAGCTTGAGGAGGAGATTGGTGGTGACCGGGTGAGCTCAAGAGTCAAATTCAAATCCGGTTGCATCACCAAATGAGATTGGAGCTAAATTCGAATTCAACATTGGTATAAATTCCTATCTATACAATTCATGTTAAATTAGCTCTAATCTAGCTTCATATGCTTAATTGACATATCATATAGTTCAATTCATTGCAAATCATATTCCCTATTCATTGCAAATCATTTATCACATCCATTGATTCTAAATGTCAAATTTTAAATGGATGTTAGAATAAGGCTTAAGTTGAAACTTAAATGAACTTAACTTGAATCATACTCATTGTTTCCATTTAGCCTTATTGATAGGGGGAGCTTAAATGTTATATCTTTTATTAGAGTAATGAAGTGCAAAATTTAGGGGAGCAACTTCATTACAAGACATCCAAATTCTAAGCTTAAAGTCTTAAATAATTATTATTTTTGATGGATGTCAAAGGGGGAGAGATAATTAAGGGGGTAACTTGGAATTTGGCATAAAATTGAACAAAAACTATGCACATCCATAGGGGGACCATTAATATGCATAGTTTACATATACAAATTCCATGTATTTAGATAGCATTAAGATATAGGTTGCCATCATCAAAAAGGGGGAGATTGTTGGCTTTTTGGCCTTAATCTAGGTTTTGATGATTTAATTAACCTAATCTTAATTATGATGATGTAGAGTAGCACACATATTGCATTGCATATATATTGCATGTGCTAACCTCTACAGGTGATCAAGACTCATGGAAGGAAGGAAATCAAGTCAAGATTTGTAATAAAGCTAAATGAAGACTTGTAATCTTGATTTTATTTTGAGTCTTAGGAACATGTGTAAATTGAGCATACAAGAGTTAAAAACCAATCACATACACAATAGGTTCCCTATAGAAGTCACACACGAAATTTCACATTATTTGGACTTCATTAGATCACCCAAACCTTAGTCGGAAATCACTTATAAACTTAAACCCAGATTTCCTGTGTGAACCGGTCGACCGAACCAGTTCTCAGTTCGACCGGTTTATAACAGACTCTCCACAGTGATTTTACCAAACTCTACCGGTCGACCGGTTCTACCTTTTCGGTCGACCGATCCCGGATTTTAATATGACCGTTTTTCTTGTCGTATTCCTATAACGGTCGTATTCGTATAAAACAAAACTTAACCCCAAAATACATTCGGTAACCGGTCGAACGAAGACCTTGTTTCGGTCGACCGGTTGAACATATTTTCAGAAACCAAATTCCCTGCTATCGGTCGACACATTTCTCGTTCGACCAATTGACCTTTCTCTCAACCGAATCCCCTTCTCGGTCGACCGCCCCATACTTTGGTTCGACCGATTCACTTAAGTAGAGTTAAGTTCTAGCTCGTTTGTCCGACCGAATATTCTTTTGTTCGACCGTTCTCTTTGAAATCAAGTTAACGGTCGACCGGTTTACTAGTTTCGGTCGACCGGTTCTGGACAGATTTGCAGCCCGATTTTCTGCTTTGTATATCTTGCACAAAACCCAATCAAATCTATCCCCAACGGCTAGAATACCTTAGGAGCTTATAAATAGAGGATCAAGACTTGTTGTTAACACAACTCTCCAACTCCAATTGTCCCAATACATTAGAGGGAAACCTCAATCCTCAAAGCTCCCAATTCTACACTCTTTAAGCCTAAACTTCACACATTTGATCATATACTCATCCTACTCAAAGTGTGCTCAATTAGAGAGTGAATCCCACTCAGTTACAAGTGATGTCAAAAGAAGCAAGGACTTCGGTGAAAGCCCGAAGTGTCCCTCTCGGATTGTGAGAGGAAGAATTCAAGCAAGCGAGGGTTGTTCGCGTTGCTTGTGGTGTAAAGGCGTTCTCTCCCGGCCCAGAACGGGGAGTGGTTAGTGAAGACGTAGGCGGAGCTCGTGGAGTCGAGCGGAGCTTACAAGAGAGGACTAGGACCCGGGTGGGGTGCCGAACCTCTATAAAAACCGACGCGTCTTTTGTGGTTTGCATTGTCTTTCTTTCTCTACTTGTTTGTTTATTCCGCTGCGCATTTGTTTGCTTAATCAAGTAGGAAATTAGGGATTAGATTAAAAGTGATTAGTGGACCCATAACCCACACGATCCTACACATGCATAATGACCAAACCCTACTATGTCTCCACAAGAAATAAGATTTAACACAATCATTAAAACATACAATACGTTAATTAGGATTAGGCCAACATGAGCACATGCATGCACATGTCATGTTTCCTCCTTATCCATTACATCATTATCATCACATCATCATTCCCCATAAAATAAGCTCACTAATCTAAACATGTGCTCAGCAGCACTCAAGAGCATTAACACATCAAAAATAAGAGTGAAAATCTCATTAGATGGTTATGGAACTCATGTGAGGTTCAAAGGTTAGGATTAACACACACACTTCATACATCACATAATCACATCACCTTCTTCTCCACCCCTCAATGGGGATGGACTACTCCCTACTCATCTCTAAACTCAAGAAAACATAAAAACAACACAAAAACATAATAGAAATGTAGAAAACTAGATTAGGCAAGCAACAAACATGAAAGAAATTGCATCAAATAGAAGACATCTATGACAAGAACAAGGATTAAACTAAATTGAAATGAAAGATTACTAGCTTTTCTTTTCTCCTCCTTATACACTAATGAGCAGTAAAATAAACATAACAAATGGAGGAAGCAAGAAGAAAAAGAGGAGAGGAGGGATTAGAATGGTATTTATAGAATAATACATGGTTAGGGTTAATCTGGATGTTGTCGGACAACTCAAACTTAAATTTAATAGTTCTGGAATGTTTTGACCCATTAACCCAAACCGCTGCAAAAATCCAAGATCCCATGGATCAGAGTGATCCGCCAGTGGCGGATCCGGATGCTCTGATCCGGCTAAAATTTGTCTGGTTGTTAAGTTGCTTTGTTTGGCATTTGGGGTGAAGCCCAGGTCCACTTTCTCGAACCGATATGATTTTAATTGGTGAAATATTGATCTGGTTCAAGTCATGTATTGCAACTTTTTGTACTTCATAATCAGGTCTCTCTGGGTTTTCACTTGGGTCCTTCTGATGTGCAATCTAAGCCTTGTGCATTTCAAATAGGTCCAGAAGTCGTCAATTCAGTCCATTCTTGTTCATTCAGGTCATTTTTGCTCTATTTCTCTTATTTATTTCTTAAAACCTGAAACATTATAAACAAACACTCAAGTAGCACAATTTTGGGATAAAATAGAAGATATATAGCATGAATGCGATGTATGACATGCTATTAATCACCGGACTGTGCCGGCCCGGCTGGTCGGCCTGAATTCGGCCACGCCGGCAAAACCGGCCCGACCCGTTATCCAGGTCTACACTTCCGTTCCACAACTCTTTCCTTCCCCAATCTAAATAGGAGTATATGACACCAAAATGAGGCCAAAACAAAATATATTGCAATTAATGCATCCATTGGCTCTTTACCCGGTGAAGAGCAATCATAACTCATTAGTGCATCGTCAACTAATTTTTTTCAATGTGGACCCACTGATGTGGTAATGCAGAAGCAGCATTTTCCAGTCCAACCATAGAAAATTTTCACAGCTTTACTCTTTTTATTTATTTATTAAATTTTTGTTTAATAATAAAGACAAATCATAAAGAAAAAAATTATTAACCTTTTAGTTGTTTAAAAAAAGTTTTCTTTATTTTTTCATTTGACTCATGTGGGTGCGCAACTTTGTGCATGTCAATGTAGTCACAAGACATTGTGGGTTGTCTGATGAGATACGACATCGATTTGTCTTTGTTGTCGACTTTTCGAACACATCCCCGTCCTATGTCCTACACAGTCCCAGGACCATGACAAGTCGTGGACCACACGAGGACACTCATGTTTTGGACCTCCACCACCCTGTGGTCCAGAAGGTGGGGGTCCACGACCTCATCAATTGGTTCCCCAGGTTCCTATCCCCCTCCATGACCGATGCTAGCCAAGGAAAATGGGAACCACTTTGAGGTTAAGCCTCAGTTTATTTCCATGCCCCCTCACTTCACTGGGAAGGGTAACCGCTATATCTTTCTCAGGGAATTTGAGGAGGTCTGTGCTATGTTCAAGTTGCAACAACTTAGCACAGACTCCATCCACCTTCGGCTTGTTCCCTTTGCACTAAAGGATGATACCAAGAAGTGGTTCTACAGCAACCAAGCGAATGTCTTTAGGACTTGGGATAAATTTCAATCTGCATTCCTCAAGAAGTACTTCCCAAATCTTCAGACTCAAAAACTGAGTAACAAAATCAATTCGTTCTCTCAACATGAGACTGAATCATTCCATGCATACTTAGAGAGGTTCAAGGAGCTACTATCCTCATGCCCTCATCATGGCATTGAGTTGTGGACCCTTTGTTAGATTGTCTACCAGGGTCTTCACATCTCATCCCGAACACTCCTTGAGTCCATGTGTCAAGGAGAGTTCTTAGGAAAGGATGAAAGGGAGGCATAGGCTTTCCTAGAAGACCTCGCTGAGAAAACCATGCAGTGGGAGAGTGTGAGGGAACCACCACCATCATCTAGCATAGGAGCGAGGATCGCAAACGCAAACTCGACTAGATCGGGTGTCGCATTTGCTGTCAATACCACTACGGCCACTGAGGCACGCATGGCGGCCTTAATGCGCCGCATAGATTTGATTGAGCTTCAAAACCAGCATGGTATATCTCATGTGTCTGCATCCGGTCTGGTTCCTTGTTATTTGTGTAGTAGGATAGGTCATGTAGGAGGCAGGTGTGCATCCATTCCTCCTGAGATGGAACATGTCAATGTCATCTATGGTAGATCCAAGAATGACACATACTCATCATCATATAATCTCGGATGGAGGAATCGCCCTAACTTTTCATTGAACCAAAACAATGTCCAGGTGATCCTTCAAACTTCTCTACACCACCTAACAAACCACACCAACCTCCCATGCATTCACAATCTTTTCATCCACCTCAAGCCCAGATCACCAACCCACCGGGTTTCCCAAACTATAACAACATGGAAACCCATTTTAATTTGCTTGAGCACTTGAGTTGTGGACTTGAGAACTCAGTAAAAAAAATTATGTCATCCACAAGCCAAGTTCTCACTTCAAATCAGCAGACAATCAAATCTCTAGAGCTTCAGATGGACCAATTGGCTCAGTCTGTACATGAAAGAGAGAGGGGGACTCTGCCCATCCAACCTGTGGCTAACCTCGTGATCAGCATCAAGTGAACATGCATGTTGCGAGCTCGAGACCGCAGGGGGGCAAGTGAACTATGTGAAAGAACTTGTCGACCATGTCACTGCCATTGTGACCCTGAGAAACGGGAAGCAGGTCAACAACCACGTTTCTTTGTCACTAAATCCATCTGTGCATCCTATGCAGCCCCTTTTTGGGAATGATGGTGAGAAAGAGGCCGAGGGTGAGGGTAATACACCAACACCTCTTTCTCACGCACCGTAAAAAACCTACCTGCCAAAATCTCCATATCCTAGTAGGTTAACTAAGAAACAGAGTGACAGTGTTGACAAAATGCTGGATATATTCAAGAAAGTGAATGTCAACATTCCCTTGTTAGACATGATTTAACAAATGTCTTCCTATGCAAAATTCCTAAAGGATCTCTGTACGACCAAGAGGAAAACCAACGTCCCTAGCAAAGCATTTTTGGCGGCTAATGTGAGTTCGATTATTTCAAACTCAACATACGTAAAATTGAAGGACCGGGGAAGTCCACCAATTTCGTGTGTGATTGGGGACGATCACATTAATAATGTCTTGCTAGATCTAGGGTCACCAGTCAACCTCTTACCAGCATTTGTGTATCAATGACTAAGCATAGGCGAGCTCAAGCCTACGAAAACAACTTTACAGTTCGCTGATCGTTCGGTCAAAGTCCTGATGGGGTCCTTGAAACAAAACCAGTCGAGACTACCCACTCTCAGATTCCATTGATTTTGGGTAGACCTTTTTTGGCGACGTCAAATGCCTTAATCAATTGTCGAACTGGACTCATGAAATTGTCGTTCGGGAACTTGACTGCGACATTCCATGTGTTCAATAAGGCTAGGCAGCAGACATCTTTCGAGGACCCCCTGATTCATGAAAATCTAAATGCTTACATCATGGATGATTCCCATCATGAAGAGGATGGGTGCGAGTTGAACAATGATGTGCATGCTAGTCAGCACATGCGAGCTCCTTATATCATACATCTCGAGCTAGATATCACTCCCCGCCTTGAGGAGTCACCCACAATTGAGCTTAAAGAACTCCTTAAGGAACTAGAACTCATTTTTCTTGGTCCTCATAGGTCATTTCCGGTGATCATTTCATCGATGTTGACTGGTGATCTGGAAGAACATCTAATTCGAGTCATAAAGGAGCACAAATCAAACATTGGGTGGTCCTTGAAGGACATTAAAGGGATAAGTCCCGACATCGTGTAGCACCACATCTTTATGGAGGATGAGGCACGACCACATCGCGACCCACAAAGGCGTTTAAATCCAGCCACGACGGAAGTAGTTAAGAAAGAGATCATCAAGTGTTTAGATCATGACATCATTTTTCCCATTTTACACAGTGCTTGGGTAAGTCCTGTCCAGGTTGTGCCCAAGAAGTCAGGTATCACTGTTGTCCAAAATGACAACAATGAACTTGTTCCTACACGACTTCAAACTGGGTGGCGAGTCTGCATTGACTATAGGAAGTTGAATGTGGTCACGCGTAAGGATCACTTCCCTCTACCTTTCATCGACTAGATGTTAGAGAGACTCGCCGGGCACGCTTATTAATGTCTCTTCGATGGTTATTCGAGGTACAATCAAATCCCAATTGCTCCTGAAGATCAAGAGAAAACCACGTACACATGTCCTTTTGGGACGTTTGCGTATAAACGTATGCCTTTCAGACTTTTCAATGCACCAGCAACATTCCAACGTTACATGTTAAGTATCTTCTCTAACATGGTCAAGAACTTCCTTGAGATTTTCATGGATGATTTCTCAGTTCACGGCACCTCCTTTGATGAGTGTTTGCACCACTTAAGCCTTGTTCTCAAGAGGTGTTCAGAAATGAACATAGCCCTTAATTGGGAAAAGTGTCATTTCATGGTTACAAAAGGCATCATCTTGGGGCTCGTGGTGTCTCGTGATGGGATCGAGGTGGATAAGGCAAAGATTGATCTTATTTCTAAGCTTCCTCCGCACACCTCGGTCAAAGAAATCCAGTCATTCCTTGGACATGTCAGTTTTGACCGGCATTTTATTAAAGATTTCAGCAAGATAGCTCGCCCCATAACGAGCTTGCTTGCTAAAGGCACCTCTTTTGAGTTCACACCTGAGTGCATAACTGCATTTGAGTTTCTAAAGCATAAGTTGACCTCCTCTCCTATTATTAAGGCACCAGTGTGAACTCTACCTTTCGAGCTGATGTGTAATGCATCTGATTGTGCGATAGGAGTAGTGTTGGGTTAGAAAGTCGACAAATTGCCTTATGTGATCTCTTATGCAAGTCGTACTCTCAATGACGCTCAGCTTAACTACTCCGCTACTAAGAAAGAGTTCCTCGCGATCATATATGTGTTTGAAAAAATTCGTCAGTACCTCATTGGGTCGCACATCATCATCTACACTGATCACTCAACTCTTCGCTACCTTTTGTCTAAAAAGGATGCGAAACCCCATGTCCTTTGTTGGATTTTGTTGCAAGAATTCGACCTTGAGATATAAGATAAAAAGGGATGCGAGAACGTTGTGACAGATCACCTTTCTCGCATTCCAGTTGAGCTTTCATCGGATCCACCGGTGAACGAGTTCTTCCCTGATAAGAACTTTACGGCAATGGCCTCACCCCCTGGTTTGCTGACATTGTGAACTATTTAGCAACCGGGGAGGTGCCGACTCATTGGACGCAAAATGAGAGAGCCAAGTTCAAGTCGTTACTCCAGCACTTCTATTGGGATGACTCCTATTATTTTAAGTACTATGCCAATCAAATCATAAGAAGGTGCATTCCTAACGACAAGATTCAGAGTGTCTTGTCCTTTTGCCATAAGGAGGCATGTGGTGGACACTTTGATGCCAAGAAATTTTTTGCCAAAGTGCTCCAATATGGTTTTTACTGGCCCACGTTGTTCCAAGACGCTTTTGCAATTTGCAAAGCATGTGATAGGTGTCAATGTGTGGGCCGCATTGGAAGACGTGATGTGATGCCACTCAATCCTATCCTAGTGATCAACATCTTTGAAGTTTGGGGAATTAACTTCATGGGCCTTTTCCCCATTTCCCATGGTCACCCCAACATTCTGGTGGTGGTTTATTTTGTGTCGAAGTGGGTTGAAGCAATCCCCACTCGCGCTAACGATAGCAAGCTTGTGATCAAATTTCTTAAATAACACATCTTTCCGAGGTTTGGGACACCTCGTTGTATCATAAGTGGTTGGGGTACACACTTTGTGAACCAATCCCCCGAGGCAGTGTTGAGGAAATATTCCATCACACACAAGTTGGTCACACCTTATCATCCTCAAACCAGTGTCCAGGTGGAAATTTCCAACCGTCAACTCAAGAAAATTCTAGAAAAAGGTTAATGTTTCAAGGAATGTTTGGTCGGTTAAGATTAATGATGCATTACGTGCCTTCTGCACTGCATTTAAAACCAACATTGGCATGTCCCCCTACCGGCTAGTTTATGGCAAAGCCTGCCATCTTCAGGTAGAGCTTGAGCACCGAGCATTATGGGCAATCAAACATCTTAACATGAGTCTTGAGAAACTGGACCTCAACGATTTGGAGGAGTTGAAAACGAAGCTTATGAGAGTGCCAAGATCTGCAAGTCCCGCACTAAAATTTTCCACGACCGCTTGGTCTGAATCAAAACCTTCACAGTGGGACAAAAGTTCTTGATGTATAACTCTCGCCTCCAATTGTTTCCGAGGAAACTCGGAGTCGTTGGTCTGGACCCTGTATTGTTTTACTTATTTTCCCTCATGGGGCGGTTGAGATTCAGAACCCAAGTACCAATGATGTGTTCAAAGTTAATGGACACCGGCTAAAATCGTACTTGGAGGGGACCACGACAGAGGTCGAGGCAGAAGTTATGTCTTTACACGAACTTCCCTCGAATGTGATCACTTGACGTGATCAATCCTTTCATTTTGTTGTACATATCTTGATCATATTACAAAAAAAAGAAAAAATAGCATAAAAGAAGAAGAAAAACTAGAAGTGTCTTTTGATATTTTTCCATGCTCTTTTATTAAAAACGCATTTTTCTTTACCCTACCCATCATCCACCCAAACCAAAACGCGTGTGCTCCTCCTGGCCGCCGTGTAGAGAAAATTTTGCACCAGATCTGACAAACAGACCGCCAAACAATGGTTTCCCACCGTCAATCAGGGGCTTGTTCTGTTGATCGTTGCTTTGATCTTCGGCTAGGAGTTTCTATTTTTGTGAGCTGTCATTTTCTGTTGCTCTGGAAGCTTTCTACTTCTCATTCAGCGTGCTTCGGTATCCACCCCTCGAGCGACGTGTTCGTCTCTGCCGCCACTTGTTCCTCCTTTAAAGCTCACCAAGGTAGGTGCATGTATGACCAACCTACATTTAATTCCAGAACTTAATTTTGCCTCCCTCATTTGCGATTTCGAAGAACCCTTCTACGATAGAATGGTAGCAAAATGGTGGAGTCATTTGATGTATAAGGGTGATGAAACCATGTACGTATAACCTCTCGTACGTGAATTTTATTCTAAACTCGAGTATGACCAGGCCGGACAACTCGAGTTTAGTGACACTCTCAAAGGGGTGAAACACACCATGACACCCCAATCAATCTCTGACGCGACTGGGATCCCCTTAGTCGATGATATCGCACCCACCCATTGTAGGATTTCTAGTTTAATTGCATATATATATTTTTGGAATTTTTATGCACAATAAGGATAAATTACAATTTTTCTATGATTTGTTTCATGCATGCATCAGTTTGTTTCAATAACTAGTTACAAAACTTTATTAAAACAAACTTTTTGTTTATGCTTGTCGCTGCGCCGGATGCCCCCGAGTATTCACCAAACTCTAAACAAGATCGGAGAGAGAAGAGCTAGCCTCTCAATCTCCAATACGGTTTAGAATCTAACTACTAACCCCTCTTTAGTTTCCTTGAGAAGAAGATCTCTGAAAACTAAAACTAAACTCAAGAATTAAGGAAAATTCGTCGAGAATTATGGAGAGAGATGTTTGCACAAGAATATAATGAATTAATTCTATTAGGTAATGAGATAAACTTGTATTTATAAGTGAAGGGAATGTGTTCTAAAAGTTTTACTTTTAAATGTCAGTTATTATGAATTGAATGAGAAATCATTTTGTTCCTTGTTTATGTTATTCGTCTTTTAGAAGTGTTAAGGAAGATGCTCTTGGTCCTTAACCGTAGAGCTCTAAAAGATATTGGTTTACATAAAACAAAAGATATTCGCAATCATCGTAATTAACGTGGGACATTGATTATCGAGTTAAGATTGTCGTGTTAGTCATAGATCATTGTAGCTCTACAAGTTTGTGACAACATGGGTACGCAAAAGAGGAAAATATTACTTTTGTATACTGAATAGACCTAATAAGTAAAATATTATAGAAATGTGTTTCTGTGTCATTAATATTTTACTGTGTCTTTGGTCCTTTGATATGAGACTTATATCCGATCACTTAAGGAGTGCTTAATTAGACTAGTGTCTTAAGCTATCAATGAGTGTAGTGAAAAGGCATTAGTTGGTTAAGTATGACTTTTGTTGGAGAAGATAGTTAGTCAAAAGATTATCATTGCCCCTCTTAATTGAGTGATGATATTAGTGGGCCCCTCGATAAAGCAAAGTTATAATGTGCACAATGTGATTTGAGTTAAGTCACATATTTATAACTAGCTTAAAGAGATCAAGAAATGAATACTAATACAAAGATGACACAATACTACTTTGTGTGTATTCTTAATATCATGAGGCAAGGGACGGACACAAGTGGTGCACTCCATCACTAAATGGATCGGGTTTTGGTTCGAGTGGAATTAAGACATCTAACTAATTGGGAGCTATAATGTGTAGCTAGATACCGCTTATAGCTTGTGATATTAAGCTCTTAATATCATTGTCAACTTAGTCTACATCCTCCTATAGGTCACACCGCAAAAACCGGGAAACAAGAAGCTTGATTTTTTGTTCATGTCATGTGTCGGGTTTCTTATAGAAAATATGACACATGTGGTGAACAAGTAAAATCAATTATGTTGTGATATATATAACATAATTAGAATCATGATAAATTCATATGAGATGCATATATTTTGATGCAATAATTTATTGTTGCATAGGATAATATATTGCATAAGTTGTGAATTTGCTAAAACCCCCTAAAGTTCAAATTTTGTTGGAAATAAATCCAATATTTGAAAAGGCAAAATCGGGTAAAGGTTTGGTAATTCATTTATGGTTCGGTCGACCGAAGGTTCTGTGGATCGGTCAACCGAACGTGGAACGGATGGTCAAAATTGATTGACCGAACTTGACCAAAGTGCCTGGAGTTCTGGTTCGGTATACCGAACCAGGAACGGTCGACCGAACAATGTCCAGTTCCGATATTTTCGGTTAACCGAATGACATTAGGTTTTAGACGTGGGTTCGTCCGATCGGTTAAGGAGAATTTTTCTCCTTAAGAATCGGTCGTCCGTCTAATGCACGGTAAACCAAACGTGACATATTCGGTTAACCGAGTGTGACTTAGTAAACCGAACCCCGATCGATTTTCTGCCTTTGATAATTAAGAGATTAATTTAATCGATGGTTGGATTAGCTCCAAACTTGGTCAAACGTTTTGTGGATACATGTAATGCATTATGAAATTAGTTTGTGAGAGAAAATGTCAAGACAACATGGCTTAAGAATAGCCATGCGTGAGAGTAAGATTGGAGCCTATAAATAGGTCATTATTCTCCTTAATTATGCTAGATGTTTTTGCTAATTCTTTTCTCTCCTAATTCACCACAAAAGCCACGAAAATTCTTTTAAGTTTCTAAGTCTTTGGAAGGAGAAATCTCAGAGACTAAGGAAGGGGTTTGTAGCTAGATTCTAAGCTAGTTTGGAGATTGATTGGCTAGCTCCTTTCTCTCCAACCTTGTTTAGGGTTTGGTGAACACTCGGAGGCATCCGGCGCAACGGGAAGCGACGATCGTCTTCTTCAGCATCTCCGGATCATCAAGAAGTTTTAGAGAACTTCTAGGTGTGAATTTCGGAGTCCCATGTTTGTTTTAATAAAGTTTTGAAACTAGTTATTGAAACAAACCGATGCATGCATAAAACAAATCATAGAAAAATTGTAATTGATCCTTATTGTGCATACAAATTCCAAAAATATATATGTGCAATTAAACTATAAATCCAACAATGGTATCAGAGCTTAGGGTTCAATTTTCTAATGATTTGAGGTTGTAAACAAATTTAGTTTACCATCTAGTTTAAACAATTCGGTTTACCGGTTTTTTGGTCTTTTAATGTTTTGTTGGAATAATTCTTTGTAATAATTCGTTTTGAATGTTTTAAGTGGTTTAAAACATGCCATGTAATTATTAGAATTATGATTTAGACATAAGTCTAACTTATAATAATTTCGTTTTAAGCATAAACGATTGTTTTGTAAGAGAATCAACAAAACCGAAAAACAGCGGTTCGTCTTTCCTTTTAGGAAATTTGATGGACAGCGGTTCAAAATTGTTTTTGAACTTGTGGATGGATGAAAACCTTTTTAATGGATTTCAAAATGTTTTTCAAAGAATTGTTTGGGATTCTAGATGATTGATAAACTAGGTTGTATAGTTTATAGCAATATTGCGTGCATGGATGCTCGAGTTGTCTTTGCAGGAATTGTGAGTTTATATGTTCCAAATCAGCAACTATGAATGTATGTAATTATTATTATACAGGGGCTTATTTATATGTAAAAGCCAAATTCTCTCTTTGTATCTTTAGATAATTGCATTGCATTTGAGAGGTTTTTACATAGGACTTGCACTAGTCGGTTTTTATCGAATGTGAGGAGCATGTTTATTTTCTGTAAAAATCTACATCTCCGGTTCAAGAGGAAGTCTCCGCTGTAGCACATTGATCGAGGATCAAGGATCAAAGGGAACATATAAACTCACACGATGTGGATTGTGTGAATGGTTTAATTTCTGTTTTTATAATCTTGTTGTGCATGTGATAAATGTGTTGAATGTTGGGATGTGTATGAATGATAATATGCATGATAACCTAAAATTCCGAATCACATGTTAATATATGAAATTGTCCAACAAAATTAAGAGTAATTTTCCTTCTTATTTCATCCACTAGCAGTCATTGATCGAGGGATACTCTGCTCGCCCTTAGCGGGAGATAGCTCCTTCCATTTTTGGGAATAGTGGGAGATATAATGAATGTCTATTGTTGTGCCACGATTAAATATATGAGGTGTGTTTCACCCTAGTGAACCCCAAGTATGTTTAGTTGTGAATACAATGGATAAATGTATCTTGTATCAAATGAAAATAAGTTTTCTTAACATTAACTAGAGCCCTCGCTCGGTTTTGGGAAAACGTTTTTCTTACGAAGATAGGTCATATTCCTTCATAATTAAAACGACAAGAATCACAAGAGTTTGAAGATGCTAATATTGCTAAAATTCAAAAAGGTTGTGATTAGAAAGAGTTTTTCTTACCTTGATATTGTGATATATTGGATAGCCCTTAGCTAGTCTATATTGCAATTTATAGGATCTTGGATTACTGCATTTACGGGCAAAATTTTATTTGCAGTATTTACATTTATATTCGATATATATGTATGTGTTTTAAAACATAAAATTGACATTAAAATCTTGTATAATTTATTTTGTAGAAATGTCTAATATCCAATCAATTGTGCGATCTATGATTGAAAAGAAACCTTTGCAAAATGATGGCTCAAACTTCATGAAATGGCAACTCAATCTTAATATCGTGTTGAGGTTTGAAAAACTATCTCATATTTTGGATGGTGAAATTCCAAAATTGAATGAGAAGGCAACCGGTGATGAGAAAGAGGCGATAGCCAAGTGGGAAGACCAAGAAAACCAAGTTCACGGTCTAATGTTGGCATCCATGGGTGACTCGCTTCAAGCGAAATACTTGGATTCAAAACCCAAGAAGACCATGGAAGCTTTAACAAAGATGTTAATGGATAGTGCCCGAAAGGAGCGCTATTAGACCACCATCGCACTCACAAGGTGTCACATGGCGGAGGGAACATCGGTATCCATGCATTTTCTCACGATGCAAGGATACCTTGAGAAATTGTCGAAGCTCTCTTCTCCAATGCCCGAGGACATTGCCGAAGATCTGATTCTTGGCTCTCTAGCCCCGTCCTTCAAGGACTTTGTGATGCACTATCATGTGCGTCAAAAAGGGGTGAGTCTTGAGGAGCTTCACAACGCTCTCAAAACGGCTGAAGTTGACATGGGCAAAGGTCAGGACAATCACGTCCTAGCCGTCCATGAGAGAAGCAAAAAGATCAACAAAGGTAAAGGCAAATTTACCAAAGATACGTCAATCAAGAGCAAGGGAGTAGGAGGTGCTCATGGGAGTGCCTCAAGGGGGAAATCTTTCAAATCTCCAACTCCCAACACGGAGTGCTTTCACTGCGGTGAAAAGGGACACATCCGACCTAATTGCCCCAAGTACAAGGAAGACCTTGAAAATGGGATGATTGAACGTAGGCGCCCGAGAAACGCCGTAGGTATGTTTGTTATTGAGATAAATTTAATCACCTCTATCCTTGATTTGGTAATGGTTACCGGATCTTGTGCTCACATAATTTTGATGTGCAGCTATTGAAGGATAGGAAGGAACTCGTTGAGAACGAGAAGATATTGAAGAGTGTACAAGGTTCTATGGAACTTCAATAGTCTAATGATTTAAATTTATGTTTTGAGGAGTGTTTGTTATGTGCCTTCGATTAGCAAGAACATTTCTGTATCAAGTTTAAGATATGGATAAATTTTAATAAATATTTTAATTCTTGCTTGTTTATATCGAAGAATGGAATTCTCTATGCAAATACATTCGTTTGGAATGACTTCTATTTGCTTGAAATGAATAATAAACAAACTCAAACAAACAATAACAAAAGGAACTAAGATAACTCACGTGAATGATACACTCTTGTAACACTATCGGATATGAGTGCCTTATTGGAATATGAGTGCCTTAATGAGTGCCTTAATGATATCGGAATGTAAATGACCAAGAGACCTTTCAAGAAGAAAGGAGCGAAATTGAGTGCCTTATTGGATATGATGCATTCCAATGTATGTGGTCCAATGAGTACAAGTGCAAGAGACGGTTTAAGGTACTTCATTTTGTTCACGGACAACTATAGTCATTATGGCTGCATTTGTCTAATGGGAAACAAAAGTGAATTCTTTGACAAGATCAAAGAATTCAAGGATGAAGTAGTGAACCGACTCAACAAGAATATCCAGTCTCTACGAAAGGTTCATAGGGGTGAGTGCTTAGGATACCTAATTTGACTCATTCCTAGAGTAGGAATAGGATATTGCTCGACATGGTTCGATCAATCATAAGTCAATCTAAATTGCCTATTTACTTTTGGAATTATGCACTACAAATAATGACGAACTCACTAAATAATGTTCCATCCAAATCCGTGGAGAAAATGGCTTGAGAGTTATGGAGTTGAAAGACACTTAAGCTCAAATTTGTCAAGATTTGGGGTTGTGAGGTCTACGTCAAGAAATTGATGTCGACCAAGCTTTAACCAAAAGCAGATGAGTGCTTCTTTATAGGTTATCCTCGTGTGACAAGAGGATACTACCTTTGGTGTATCACCTCCAATCAAAAGATTGTAGAGAGAGATATAGTTTTTTCTAGAATTTCTGGAAAAGAGAGAAAAGTAGTGGGAGTAGAGTTAAGCTTGGGGAAACTCAAGATACTCTACAAGATCATGATGTGATTGTTGCATTCAAAATCATGAAGGCCCAGCCGAAATTCATTTGGTTAGTGGGAGCATGAGCAAGAGATCCTTACAAGAAATTGTGAGAGAATCTCAATCATCCCCACCCAGTGTACGTTCGAGAGTCGAACGTGAACCTATTCCTCAAGAAATTATGGAAGAAGTTCGAGAGACATGAGAAGAACCAAAGAATAGAGAAGGTCGACGAGGGAAAGGAAGAAACCCAATAAGTATGCGGGACTTCATGAGATCGTGGTACTAGATACCAAAGATCCCTCGACCTTCGAAGAAGCACTGGAAAGGGAATACTCCAGACTATGGCTTAAGGCCATGGAATCCGAAATAGAATCCATGTATGACAATCAAGTATGGAACTCGATTTGCCTTCCTCAAGAGAAAATGTCATTTAGTATAAATGAGCTTTTAGGAGGAAGATAGACATAGATAGTAACTTAACAACCTACAAAGCAAGGCTTGTAGCAAAAGTTATACTCAAATTCAAGAAATTGACTTTGATGAAATTTTTGAGAGGTTGCCATGTTAAAATCTATTCGGATTATGCTCACTATTGCCACATTTCACAATTGTGAAATATGGAAGATGGATATCAAAATGGCGTTCCTTAATGGGAACTTGGAAGAGGATATGTTCATGGTACAACCTCATGGTTTTGATGATCCAAAGAATAACGAGAAGATATGCAAGTTTCAAAGATCAATTTATGGATCGAAGCAAGCATCGAGGAGTTGGAACAAACGCTTTGACGAAGAGGTGAAGAAGATTCACTTCATTCAAAGTAAAGGAGAACCTTGTATGTACAAGGAGATTAGTGGGAGCCATGTAGTACTTCTGATCTTATATGTCGATGACATATTGCTCATGAGCAATCATATACCTTAGCATTAGCAAACGAGAAATTTCATTGAAATCGGCATGTTCAATGAAAAGATATGGATGAGGCTCAATACATCTTGAGAATCAAGATACATTGAGATACATCCCGTAGACTCATTGGCTTCAGTCAACGGGCATATATTGACAAGGTCTTGGAAATGTTCAGGGTGAACAATTCCGATATGGACAATGTGCCAATAAGTATGAGTATAGGTGTGCAACTCAAGAAGTCTAAGCGTGCTCAATCACGCAAAGACTTGGAGTACATGAAGGTATCCCTTATGCTTTGGCAAAAGGAAGGACCATGTACACGATGACTTGCACAAGACTCAATATCTCGTATGCTCTAAACGTGACAAGTAGTCACCAATCCAACGCAAGTCCTAATCGTAGGATTGCGGTCAAGAATATTTTGAAGTACATTAACCGGACTAAAGATAAGGTTCTTGTTTATGGAGGACAAATGAGAAAATAGTCGAGGGCTATTTTGATGCAATTCTCATAGGGATTCTTGACAATAGGAGGTTGGAATGATGATGCGTCATCATTATCAAAGGTGGAGGTATGAGCTAGTGTAGTTAGGAGTAATATCACTATGGCTAACTCAACCACCAATGAAAGACAAAATAAATAAATGGGTGGACACAATAGTGACACAACTGATCCATTCAACAAACCCTCATACCAAGCTAAGAGACGAAATATATTTCGAGTCCAAGGATCCAAGGATCCATGTGGATTGGCTTGATAGGTGATTTGAGAAGGTTACCCTAGTTATTAATGTTTTATACATTGAGAATGTATGTGAAAGAAAACTTTGATAACAAGTGGGAGATTGAAGGTAATGTGTTCTAAAAGTTTTACTTTTAAATGTCAATTATTATGAATTGAATGAGAAATCATTTTGTTCCTTGTTTATGTTATTCGTCTTTTAGAAGTGTTAAGGAAGATGCTCTTGGTCCTTAACCGTAGAGCTCTAAAAGATATTGGTTTACATAAAACAAAAGATATTCGCAATCATGGTAATTAACAAGGGACATTGATTACCAAGTTAAGATTGTCGTGTTGGTCATAGATCATTGTAGCTCTACAAGTGAGTGACAACATGGGTACGAAAAAAAGTTAAATATTACTTTTGTATACTGAATAGACCTAATAAGTAAAATATTATAGAAATGTGTTTCTGTGTCATTAATATTTTACTGTGTCCTTGGTCCTTTGATATGAGACTTATATCCGATCACTTAAGGAGTGCTTAATTAGACTAGTGTCTTAAGCTATCAATGAGTGTAGTGAAAAGGCATTAGGTTGTTAAGTATGACTTTCGTTGGAGAAGATAGTTAGTCAAAAGAATATCATTGCCCCTCTTAATTGAGTGATGATATTAGTGGGCCCCTCGATAAAGCAAAGTTATAATGTGCACAATGTGATTTGAGTTAAGTCACATATTTATAACTAGCTTAAAGAGATCAAGAAATGAATACTAATACAAAGATGACACAATACTACTTTGTGTGTATTCTTAATATCATAAGGCAAGGGACGGACACAAGTGGTGCATTCCATCACTAAATGGACCGGGTTTTCGTTCGAGTGGAATTAAGACATCTAACTAATTGGGAGCTATAATGTGTAGCTAGATACCGCTTATAGCTTGTGATATTAAGCTCTTAATATCACTGTCAACTTAGTCTACATCCTCCTATAGGTCATACCGCAAAAACCGGGAAACAAGAAGCTTGATTTTGGGTTCATGTGATGTGTCGGGTTTCTTATAGAAAATATGACACATGTGGTGAACAAGTAAAATCAATTATGTTGTGATATATATAACATAATTAGAATCATGATAAATTCATATGAGATGCATATATTTTGATGCAATGATTTATTGTTGCATAGGATAATATATTGCATAAGTTGTGAATTTGCTAAAACCCCCTAAAGTTCAAATTTTGTTGGAAATAAATCCAAAATTTGAAAAGGCAAAATCGGGTAAAAGTTTGGTAATTCGTTTATGGTTCGGTCGACCGAAGGTTTTGTGGATCGGTCAACCGAACGTCGAACGGATGGTCAAAATTGATTGATCGAACTTGACCAAAGTGCCTGGAGTTCTGGTTCGGTATACCAAACCAGGAACGGTCGACCGAACAATGTCCAGTTCCGATATTTTCGGTTAACCGAACGGCATTCGGTTTTTGACGTGGGTTCGTCCGATCGGTTAAGGAGAATTTTTCTCCTTAAGAATCGGTCGTCCGTCCAATGCACGGTAAACCAAACGTGACATATTCGGTTAACCGAGTGTGACTCGGTAAACCGAACCCCAATCGATTTTCTGCCTTTGATAATTAAGAGATTAATTTGATCGATTGTTGGATTAGCTCCAAACTTAGTCAAACGTTTTGTGGATACATGTAATGCATTATTAAATTAGTTTGTGAGAGAAAATGTCAAGAGAACATGACTTAAGAATAGCCATGAGTGAGAGTAAGATTGGACCCTATAAATAGGTCCTTATTCTCCTTAATTATGTTAGATGTTTTTGCTAATTCTTTTCTCTCCTAATTCACCACAAAAGCCACGAAAATTCTCTTAAGTTTCTAAGTCTTTGGAAGGAGAAATCTCAGAGACTAAGGAAGGGGTTTGTAGCTAGATTCTAAGCTAGTTTGGAGATTGATTGGCTAGCTCCTCTCTCTCGAACCTTGTTTAGGGTTTGGTGAACACTCGGAGGCATTCGGCGCAACGGGAAGCGACGATTGTCTTCTTCAGCATCTCCGGATCATCAAAAAGTTTTAGAGAACTTCTAGGTCTGAATTTCAGAGTCCCATGTTTGTTTTCATAAAGTTTGAAACTAGTTATTGAAACAAACCGATGCATGCATGAAACAAATCATAGAAAAATTGCAATTGATCCTTATTTTGCATAAAAATTCCAAAAATATATATGTGCAATTTAACTAGAAATCCAACAATAAGTTCTCTCCAAATTACCTATTCATGTGCAACCTCTTGCCCATGATCTCATATAAACTTCCATCTAACCATCCATTATTTGCTAACAAATAATCTTAGCCACGAATTAAATCAGTTATGGACCAATTCCATGCATGATGTAATGAATTCTGCAGAAACCACCTGGATCGGTCGACCGTTTGGAGGTTCGGTTGACCGTTTAGACCACGTTTCGGTTGACCGTTCATAACTCGGTCGACCGTTCGTAACAAAAATTATTTCATCGCAATGTTCGGTCGACCGACCGATGATTGACATCATTTCGTGCTCATATTTGTATCTTATATCCATTATCTTTCACCTAAACAATGCTATGTTACGAGTTTTATGTTTAGTTTTCAGGAATAATTAGGTTTGAAGAGATGAAGCATAAAAGGACCCAAAAGCTGGGAAAAAGGACTGGATTGTGAGATCTGGGGACCAAGATGCAAGGGAGAAGGACCTGATCGTAAGACAGAGGGACCTAAGAGTAAAACAGAATACTTCACACAATTATGGGGAGTATTTTAGCAATTGCATTCGGGTCGGAGCTCCAACAAACGAAGTAGATGCATCAAAGACCACCAAAAGCACAAAGAAAAGCCTAGAATAAAACTCAACTGGATCCGGACATTTTGGGCCGCCAATTGGCGGTCTGGATTAGTCCAGATCCGCCAAGATTTCTCCTGGACTTGTATTAATGTTCGTTTAGGCTATTTTTGCTGTTTGTTTAGTCCCACATCGGGGGATTGTCCCGGATTAGCTTTTTCCATGCCTATAAATAGAACTCTTCACCTCCTATTGTAATCACTCCATATTTTAAGTGGTTATTCTTCCTACTAGAAGTGAGGCCTTGAAGCACACACTAAAGTAGGAGGATGCTACTTTTAATGTGAGTCATTTTATCAATAAAGTTTTGTGTTTATTTCATTGTTTGTTTTATGCTTCTTTAATTGTTTGTGCATGTTTTAGTTTAATCGTCTTTTAATTCTAGCTTAGTTTTAATATGCTTTCTTTCCATAGTTTAATAATTAGTGTAATGTTTAGTGAGTAGTTCCATCCCCTTTGGGGGGTGGAGTAGATGTACATACATGCATTAGAGAATGGGATGAATGCTTTAATTTCAATGTGTTGATTAAACATGAATGTATGCTTGCTTGTTTAGGATAGAATTTATAACTTGATGAGTTTTGCCAAAATGATTAGACATCTCTCATGCTTGTTTAGGTTCTGAAATAAACACCTTGCATATGTAAATGTTAATCAACTAAGTTGGTGAATAGATTGATAGGTTTTGCCATAACATTTAGACACTTCCTATGCTTGATAAACACCACCTTCATGTGCTTAAAGAATGTATTCTACACCCACCTTTTTGCATGTGTGCACTCACTCCACCCCTTAGGGGTTTTCCATTCCTAAAATTCCAGCATTCTTGTTTTGTTCTTAGCTTAGTTCTTATTTCATCGTTTGTTTGCTTCTTCCACATTTCATACTTCTTAGTGTAGCGTAGTCTAGATTAGCATAAACAACTTTCTTCCCCCTATTTTTTGCCACTTGATTTCGTACAAGCAAGAGGTTGCTCACCTCCCTGAGGACGACCCGTACTTGCCACCGCTTCATCGCGGCCGTGCACTTGCGGTTTAATTAAAACGTTCAACAACCGATATACTTCGGTCGACCGAAAACGAATAGAAGAAATTCCCTGTTACGATCGAGACACATCCGGTCGACCGTGCAACATTTCGGTCGACCGTGCAACATTCGGTCGACCGTTTACCATTTAGCAGTCGACCGTTTTTGCACAGTGCTGCAGACTTGTCAAATTTTGGTTTAACCCCTACAAAATTTGACATTTCAGGATTAGTAGTAAGTTCACAACTTATGTAACATATTATCCTATGTAATGATAAATCATTACACCCCATAATATTTACATCACATATGAATTTAATTTAGATTCTAATTATGTTATTAATCACAACATAATTTTGATTTTGCTTGTTCACCACATGTGTCATATTTTCTACCTGAAACCCGACACACCTTATGAACTCAAAATCCCCATTTCTCGTTTCCCAGTTTTGTGGTGTGACCTATGGGAGGATCTAAACTAAGTTGGCAGTGATATTAAGAGTTTAATATCACAAGCTATAAGCGGTATCTAGCTACACATTATAGCTACCAATTAGTTAGATGTCTTAATTTCACTCGAACAAAAACCTGATCCATTTAGTGATGGAGTGCACCACTTGTGTCCGTCCCTTGCCTCATGATATTAAGAATACACACAAAGTAATATTGTGTAATCTTTGTATTAGTATTCATTTCTTGATCTCTTTAAGCTAGTTATAAATATGTGACTTAACTCAAATAACATTGTGCACATTATAACTTTGCTTCATCAAAGGGCCCACTAATATCATTACTCAATTAAGAGGGGCAATGATAATCTTTTGACTAACTATCTTCTCCAACAAAAGTCATACTTAACCAACCAATGCCTTCACACTACACTTATCGATAGCTCAAGACACTAGTCTAATCAGTCATTTCTTAAGTGATCGGATATAAGTCTCATATCAAAGGACCAATGACACAGTAAAACATCAATGACACTATAAAACACAATTCTATAATGTTTTACTTATTAGGTTTATTCAGTATACAAAAGTAGTATTTTCCTCTTTTGTGTACCTGTATTGTCACTCACTTGTAGAGCTACAATGATCTATGACCAACACGACAATCTTAACTCGGTAATTAATGTCCCGTGTTAATTACCATGATTGCGAATATCTTTTGTTTTATGTAAACCATTATCTTTTAGAGCTCTACGGTTAAGGACCACGAGTCTCTTCCTTAACACTTCTAAAAGACGAATAACATAAACAAGGAACAAAATGATTTCTCATTCAATTCATAATAATTGACATTTAAAAGTAAAACTTTTAGAACACATTCTCTTCACCCATGACATTAATTTTTACCGATCTATGCTTGGGCGCGAGCCACCCGTTTCATCGCATGGGGGAATACATAATGCGCACATCTACTCCAATGTGCACATTGTAGCCAAGTGGGTGTGTAGGAATGTGTTGGGCCAAGAGAGGACCTCCACATTCTTCACACCTAGTTTGTGAATAGTGTATAGTCTCATGGATGGTTCACCTCACTGCATTTGTCGAACGTTGTTCGATGTTTTGGTGAACGTCAATCTTAAAGAAATACATTGTTTGCCTACTCTGGTGACAAAACTGTGTGGAATGTTGGACATACCACGATTTGAGTGCTTGCTGCGACGTCAAGGCATCGACCTCGAGGTTGCGAAGATGACCCCGTCATATCGACATTGCCTTCAGGAGGCAAGGGTGCCTGATTACATGGAGGAGGATGTTAGAGCCAGTTCCCCAAACTCACCTTTCAGCTCAGGAACGCTCTTTAACACCGACATATCTAAGATTGCGGTAAAGCAGGAAAATGTCATTTTGGCCAACCAAAATCGGAAGATTTTATAGGATTTTGTGTCCCTATATATGTGTATATTTTAAAAAATATAATACAAACATACAAGATCGATTTCATATTTTCATTGATTTTAATTACATGTATATGTTTATTCTAATATCATGCATTCCTACACATATTAAAAAACAAAAGTTAAAGGATCATACCCAAAGGTTCTCAAAAACCTTTCAGAAAATCCAGAGTTCCGTTGCGCGCCGAATCTCCCACTGATTCGTCTCCAAGTGTTCACCAAACTCTAAACAAGATTAGAGAGAAATGAGTTAGCCAATCAATCTCTAATTAAACTTAGAATCTAGATAATAATCTCTCCAAAAGATCCTGAGATTTTAATCTCCAAAACTCAAAATACTAAGAGAATTTTCTGATCGGTTAATTGGGGTGGTTAGGGTGATAAAGAATTTTTGCATGTATTAAACAAGTAGGATGAGGGGTCCTTTTATAGGCTCGTAAAAAACACCCATAACATGAACTATTGTCTACCACTGTTCCTTTGACTTTTCTCTCCTAAAATTAATCTCAATTTGCCACATAAGCATCCTAAAAACGTTTGATCAAATCTGGAATTAATTCAACTCATGATCTAATTATTCTCTTAATAATTCAGGCAGAAACTGCGTTGTTCGGTTAACAAAATTTTCAATCGGTTGACCGAACCATTCGGTTTTAACACACGTTCGGATGACCATGAGCTAGACGGTCGACCGAATATACATGAGAAAAATTCCCTGAAAAATTTCAGTCGATCCACATCTCACTCCGGTCGACCATTGACCCATCAAAGTTTCTCTTGGCGAATCTCTTCGGACGACCGTGTCACTTTCGGTCTACCGAAAAATATCTCAAGACAACTCCTAGATATTTTCCTTCGGTTGACTGTTTACGCCTGGTTGACCGATCCCAATTGTCCAGGCACTCCACACAATTTCAGCCAACCAATCGCGTTATCTGATATTCGTTCGGTTGATCGTTCTTAAGACACCTCAGTCGACCGAACCCAAAACGGTTTACCGTGTTGACCCTGATTTTGCCTTTATCAAATTTTGGATTTATTTCCATCAAAATTTGAACTTTTGGGGGTTTTAGCAAATCCATATCTCATGTAATATATTATCCTATGTAATGTTAAATTATTACACCCCATAATATATACATCTCACATGAATTTATCCATGATTCTATTTATGTCAATTTTTGTGACATTGATTTTATTGATTCACCACATGTGTCCCTTTTCACATGAAATCCGACACATCATATGAACTCAAAATCAAGCTTCTTGTTTCCCAGTTTTGTGGTGTGACCTATAGGAGAATGTAAGCTAGATTGGCAACAATATTAAACACTCAATATCTCAAACTATAAGCGCTATCTAGTTAAACATTATACTTACCAAATTAGCAAAGTTGTCTTGTTCCACTCGAACTAAACACGATCCATTTAGTGATCTAAGTGCATCACTTGTGTCTATCCCTTACCTTATGATATTAAGAATATATACAAAGTAGAAATGTGTCACCTTTTTATGATATTCATTTTTGATCTCTTTAAGCTAATTATAACTATGTAACTTAACTCAAATCACATTGTGCACGTTATAATTTTGCTTTATCAAGGGGCTCACTAATATCTCCACTCAATTAAGATGGATAATGTCAATCTTTTGACTAGCTATCTTTTTCAGTATAAGTCACGTTCAACCAACTATTGCTTTTATCACTATACTAATTGATAATTTTTGACAATAATCAAATCAAGCACTTCTTGAGTGAAAAGATGCAAGTCTCATATCTTAGGATCCAAGACACAGTAAAACATTAATGACACGAAACACAATTCCATAATGTGTTACTTGTTAGGTCTATTCAATATATAAAAGTAATATGTTCCTCTTTTATCTACTCGTGTCGTCAATTATTTGTAGAGCTACAACAATCGATGACCAACACGACAATCTTATCTTGGTAATTAATGTTCCATGTTAATTACCATGATTGTGAATAACTTTTGATTTATGTAAGTCATTATCTTTTAGAGCTCTGTGGTTAAGGACAAAGTGTCTCTTCCTTAACACTTTCAAAAGACGAATACCATAATCAAGGAACAAAATGTTTGCACGTCCAATTCATAATAATTTACATAGAAAAGTAAAACTTTTAGAACACATTCCTTTCAGATTTATAGGAAGTTATCGGCTCTTGAGGGAGGTGCCTCTTCGAACACCACGGGCCGCCATTATTAGTCTAATACACCCTATCCAGGCATTAACGTCATTCTGCCATACATTGAGGGCAATACATGGATTAGGTGTAGGGGTGTTTTCACAGTTGTACATATTTTGTATGTCTTTTGATTTATTTCATTTTCATTTGTTCACCTTTCTAGCATGTTAGTGTGCTGCATTTAATATCGATATATTTGTTTGTCATGGTCCTTGGGTGTCGTAGTGCTTTAACTTCCTATTTCTTTCAAAACTCTGATGTGTTTGCGAAAGAACAGTGTTTTGTGGGGTTTGTGTATGTGTTTAGCGTATGCAAAACCATTTTGAGGCAATCAAAAGAGAAGCTCCCAAAATTGACTTGAACATGATGCATTAGGATATCTAGTATACCGGCTTTAGTTCTTATCGAGTCGTAAGGATGCACCCCGGTCTTCCCTCGGGGGGACGTGTAATCATAGGGTTTCAGAACTCAAACAAATAAAGAAGTTCACCATGAACCTAGTGAGTCAAATAATTCGTGTCTATTAGTATAAGAAAGTTTGTCGTAGTCAGGGACCCTTAAAATCTTGTTGTGAAACTTTAAGTGTACGGGTTTTGGTTCCCATGTAGATAATAAATAAATAAGTAATATTCTCTCTTCTCGCACGACTCCTATCACTCGGGAAATTAGGTATGAAGGGACTTAGTGCCTAGTACTTTCGAGTCATCTGACTTGGAATGCACCGACCGAACTCCCATACACGGGTGGCAGGGATCGCCTTATGTGGAGATTTTGGGGAAGGTGTACGTGATAGTGTAAGTCCTCACAGGAAATGATGCACGAAACTCGACCCTAGGAGAATCAAACACCAACTAGTGTATAGCATAATGCTCCAAAAAGAAAAGGAAAAAGCAAAACAAAAAGAAATAAGAACTTTAATGGACTTTAAACTTTGTATCACTTGAGGATGTTAAGGTTGACAATGTCTGTCACTTAAGTCCTTAACTAACTTGTACGAATGGTTCATTAGGCTAGGTGTATGGACTGATTACCTATATAGAGTCGGCCCATAGAATTATCGTGTCCAATGATCGACGAAAATGATGTCTTCGAGTCGTGTTGCTAGGTTGAAGAATGCATCTATGTTTGGATTTTCTGGGTGTATCTGCTGAAAATCCTTAGGAGACAACACTCCTCCTTGGCGACAATGGGGTTTAACGGCTTGTTGCACATGCTAAGTACAACCGTGATTCCTACGAAAGTGAGTTAGGTGAGTTAGGATTTCCTTGTTTTACGTATGCTTTTTCCTTTCTTTCATTTTTCTATTTCTTGGTTTTGCTCGGGACTAGCAAAAATTAGGTGTGGGGGTACTTGATTGACATCATATCATGCATACATTTGTGTCTTATATCCATTATCTTTCACCTAAATAATGCTACGTAACGAGTTTTATGTCTAAGTTTAAGGAATAAACAGGTTTGAGAAGAAAAGACACAAAAAAACATAAAAGCAAGAAAAATGACTGAATTGTGAGACTCGTGGACTGAGATGCAAGAGAGAATGACCTGGATATGAAACAAAAAGGACCTATTAGCAAAACAAGAAACTCCACACCATCATGAGAAGTATTTTGGCAATTCGATTCGGGCCTAAACTCCAACAACAAATTCGGGTGCACTACACATGAAGAAATCAACCCAGACAACCACCCTCCAAATTCTAGCTCAATCAAAAGCTTATAGACAGCCAATTGGCAGTTCCAGACCTATTAGCCAGAGCGTTAACCCCAATTTTATGTTACTCGGGTGTTTGTTTGATGTATTTCAGGTTTTAGGTAACAAAGAAGAAAAAGGAAGAGAAAACTACTGAAATGCAAAAACAAAGGACCTTATTGAAGCATCTTGGACTTGTTTGTCATGCTCAATGACACATCTGCAATTCAGGAAGGACCAATATGAATGTAGGATTTCGTGTCTCTATGTATGTGTATATTTTAAAAAATTAATACAAACATACATGATCGATTTCATATTTTCATTGATTTTATGCACATGTCTATGTTTATTCTAATATCATGCATTCCTACACATATTAAAATAAACAAAAGAGAGAGGATCATACCCAAAGGTTCTGTAAAACCTTTTAGAAGATCCAGTGTTTCGTTGCTCGTCGAATCGCCCGCCGATTCGCCTCCAAGTGTTCACCAAACTCTAAACAAGATTAGAGAGAAATGAGCTAGCCAATCAATCTCTAATTATGCTTAGAATCTAACTAATAACCCCTCTAAAAACTCCTGAGATTATAATCTCCAAAACTTAAAACTGTTAAGAGAATTTTCGTGGAGATTAAAGGAGAGATTAGGGAGAGAAAATTTTGCATTCTTATGAAACAAGTAGGGTGAGAGGACCTATTTATAGTCTCCCAATCACCTACATCAAGAACTATTCTCTAGTCATGATCTCTTGCTTTTTCACTCCTAAAATTAATCTCAATCTGCCACATAAGCATCCTGAAAAATGTTTGATCAAATCTGGAATTAATCCAACCCATGATCTAATTATTCTCTTAATAATTTAGTCAAAAATTGTGTTGTTTGGTTAACCAAGATTTCCACTCGATCGACCGGACCATTCGGTTTTACGCAAGTTCGGATAACCGTGAGCTAGACGGTCGACCGAATATTCATGAGAAAAATTCCCTGGAAAATTTTGGGCAATCCACGTCTCGCTCCGGTCGACCGTTGACTCACAAAAATTTCTCCTGGAAAATCTCCTCGGACGACCATCACTTTTGGTCTACCGAAATATCTTAAAGAAAGCTCCTGGATATGTCCTTTCGGTTGACCGTTTACGCCCGGTTGACCGACCCAATTGTCCAGGCACTCAGACAATTTCGGACAACCAATTGTTGGCTTTTTGGCCTTAATCTTTGTTTTGATGATTTAATTAACCTAATCTTAATTATGATCATGTAGAGTAGCACACATATTGCATTGCATATATATTGCTTTGTGCTAACCTCTACAGGTGATCAAGACTCAAGGAAGAAGGAAAAATCAAGTCATGACATGTTATCAAGCTCTTTTGAAGACATGTATTTTGTATTTTCTTTGAGTCTTAGGAACTTGTGTAAATTGAGCATACTTGAGTTAAAATCAACTTAAACACACACTAGGTTCCTTATAGGAGTCACACACGAAATTTCACATAATTTGGACTTCAATAGATCACCCAAACTTAGACCGAAAAAACTAAACCTGAACCCTAACTATCTGCCCACATTCGGTCGACCGTAACATGCCGTTCGGTTGACCGAGTGATCAATTGTCATGTTTGTGTTTTCACTGCCTAGTTTCGGTCGACCGTGTTTTGACTTTCGGTCAACCGTGTGAAACTTATTTTTCCGACCGTTAGTTTTGTCGTATATACCCAACGGTCGTATTCGTATTAAACAAATTATACCACAAATACATTTCATGTATCGGTCGACCGAGGACCTTGATCGGTCGACCGAATGACTATCTCTTGACAAACCCAAACCTACTGGAGTAAATCGGTCGACCGCTATACCTTAGCTCGGTCGACCGAATCGATTATTGTTTGTCTACCCCAAAGTGTCTGGTACAAATCGGTCGACCGATTCCTTTGTGGAGTTCGACCGATCACTTAAGTGTACCTAAGTCGTAGCGTTGCGCGGTCGACCGTTACCTAACCGGTCGACCGAACTTAGTTCAAAACTGCCAAACGGTCGACCATTCGTCCCGATTCGGTCGACCGAATTTACTCAGATTTGGGTCCTGCAGATTTCTTTTTTGTGTATCACACATCAACTCACACCCAATCAATCCCAACGGCTCTATTCTCTCTAATGCCTATATAAAGAGTTGTAAAACAAACTTTAACACAACTCTCCTACCACTACTTGTCCAATACATTAGAGAGAAACCCAACACACTCAAAGCCTCAAACCGTCCACACTTTAATCACAAATCCAATCTCATTCAAGTGTGCTCAAGGTTAGAGAGTGTATTCCACTCAAGTTTGTTGCTGTCAAAGTGAAGTAAAGGTTTCGGTGAAAGCCCGAAGCATTCCTCTCGGATTGTGAGAGAAGAAAGTCAAGCTCGCGAGGGTGTTCGCGGAGCTTGTTTTGTAAAAGGCGTTCTCTCCCGGCCCGGAACGGGGAGTGGATAGTGAAGACGCGAGCGAAGCTCGAAGTGTAGAGCGGAGCTTGCAAGAGAGGACGTAGGCGGTGACCGAACCTCTGTAAAAACCCCCGTGTTCCATTGTGGTTTGCAAATTCCTTCCCTACTTGCTTGTTTTGTTTTAATTCCGCTGCATATCATTGATAAATCAAACAAGTAGGTAATTAGGGATAAAAGTGATTAGTATTGTGGACCCATAACCCACATGATCCTACACCAATCGCGTTATCAAATCTTCATTCGGTTGACTGTTCCTAAGAAACCTCGATCGACCGAATACAAAACGGTGGACCGTTTTGACCCCGATTTTGCCTTTGTCAAATTTTGGATTTATATCCAAAAAATTGATCTTGTGGGGTTTTTAGGAAATTCATATATTATGTAATATATTATCCTATGTAATATTACATTATTACACCCCATAATATATACACCTCATATGAATTTATCCATGATTCTAATTATGTCAATTTTTGTGACATTGATTTTATTGATTCAATATAGTACATTTTCTTGGCATTCTTTAAGCTTATCTCTTTCTCCCCCTAATGCCAAAAAAGAATGCATCTATATATATAAATGTTGGACTAGACAATAAAATGCATCGCTCTTCAGGGGCTTCAAGTATTTTATTATCAGGAATATGAATCATGCTGAAATGTCCAATTTAATTTGAGGCCACTAAATTATGGAGGTGGTAATCTATTAATCGCAGATGGGAAACATTTCATTCAATATCGTACAAGTAAAATAGGGGAACATTCATGACATGATGTATATAAAATTAAAAAGAAAGAAAGAATAATATCAACATGTATGCAATTAATGTATCATGTATAAATTTTAAGACCTCGTAATAATCCATTCATTTTCAAAGATATTTTATAAATTGATGTTTTGTAACGTGTTCAATGACACATCGTTCAAAAGTCATGTAATTTTTTCAATAGTATTTTTCCTACCTGACATGATTGTAGTTATATAAAAATATTCGTCTTTACTTCAATTGTAGTCTCAATACAAGTCATTCGTGCGATTTAAACTTAATGAGTTTCTTGAGACATTAAATATAAAATGCATCATTTAAAGCCAAGATAATTCCACATGTAACAGTAGATATGACTCTTCTGGAGTTTTCTACTAAATTCGTACGACCTTGTACAGTAGTGGTTTTGGTTTTTCTTATTATTAAATTAGAGAAATATTTATCTCTTAATATAGTGTGCATGTCAACACTATACATGATGCATAAATCATCTTTCCTGGTCTTAAATCAAATATGAGACCGAAGAATATTCATACTATTTATTTCTAGCGAAATAAAATATTTATTGCAGATAAATTATTTATACAACTATTACAAAATAAATGAAAAAGTTCTTCCAATGACAAAATATAATCAAATATAAGAACCATACATTAAATCATATCAAGATCAATTAATTTCAATGTAGTTTGATACAAGTCTTTTAGATAGAAATTATGCATATCAACATATTACCATATGCATGTATATTTTTCCTTTTAATACGATAAATGCAAATACTATCTTTGTTAACAATATATATATCGCATCTTAGCCAAACATTTGAACGACCTGTCGAGATGGTATTTGTATGTCGGGAAGTTTTACCATCGATTTTTTTTGGATTTTGAAATTGTTGGATATGGAAATTTTTGAATCTTCGTCACTTGCAAAAAACTCATTGTAATCCAACCCGTATAATTATCAATTAATACCAAAAAACTTGGAACAAACGTGAAATAATTTGAGATAACACACCATGTAATTTAAAGAAATATATTAAAAAAGGCATCTAAGCGAGACGCCTCCCCCATGGGGTGACGTCTTAGCCAGACGTCTGCCCCCTACTTTTTTATTTTTTTTATTAAAAAGAAGTTGGACATTTTACAAGATTCGAGTACACTGGGGTGTCTGTTGGCTAATTTCCTGACCTCTGAAACATTGTTTTTTATGATTATGAGAGGAAGATGAAGAGAGAGTGGTGGTAGGAGAGTTAAATGTCGACATATATGAGTAGAAACGAGAGAATGACAAAATGGTAATTCGCACAGGTGATTTAAGTAGTTTTCCGGCGATGAATAACAATTCAGTTAATTTATGGAGGATTTTTACTTTAGATTATGTTTTCAAAATTAATTAAATATTTGATTAAATAATTTTCTTCAATACGTTTTTTATTTAAAGTAAATATATATATTATTTATAACATTCCTTTATATGTAAGAATGTATTGGAAATATAGCACAAACTAATTTCATACATTTTAAAAGAAACTTAAACAAAAGAATGAAAACAATATTAGTTAATAACTTACAAAATCTATTAAAATATAATTGAACGCCTTTTATAGGTATTCAAGAGCACAAAAGTTGCAATTCACCCAAAGCAACAACAATCATAACAACGGGTAGGCCTATAAACGGGTCGGGTCGGGGAGGGTTTCGAACCCACCGCTACCAGACCTGCCTAAGATCGGGTAAACAGGTTACGCGGTGGGGCGGGTCGGGTAAACGGGTTATGCGGGGTGGGTAGATGGATAAATGAATTTTTTATTTTTATTTTTCTTTCTGCATAACACTGTTAATTAAAAACAGAACACATTAGCACCTAAAAAACATTACCAATGTGATGAACACAATAAAATTATAATAAATTCAACTCTATAACACTATTAGTAAATTATGGATAAGAGAATATGTATATGGTACATAAGTGTATATATATAATATTTATTATTTAATTGGGTCAAGCTCTAGTGAGCCCAGGGCTCATCAAATTTAGTTTAAGCCCCCTACAATCTCACCATTGGATCTTATTTACGGTTAATCTCACCATTCATTAGCATAACCATTTTTTTCTTAATCTACCTTACATTTTGAAATGAGTGGTGAATATTGTGGGGGCTTAATTTAGTTTGATTAAGCCCTGGGCTCACTTGAGAATTCCTGTTATTTAATTTATTAAATTCTTAGGCGGGTAATCGGGTAAACAGGACGGGTAGAAAATACAACCACTACCCGTCCCCATTTATTAGTCGGATTGGTTGGTCGGGGTGGGTTTTACCCGCCCAATTTACGACCCTACCCAAAATACCCAAAACTAAATCAAAATCGGAGTTGAATTCCACATCTGGACCGACCCATTCACCGCTCTGGCACACACACCCAATCCAAGCCGTCCGATCCTCAAAAGGAAAACTTCCGGACCGCCAACCGCGGTTAATCTCGAAGACCCGTGATCCTCACGTAACGCGATCCCAACCGTCCATCTTCAGTCCAACGGTGATTTCGAGGGTTAGATCACTAACCATGGTTGGGTTAAGACGCGGTCGTGGGGCTATAAAATGTGTTTATCGCTCTTTCTCTCGAAACCATCGGTAGGAAGTCTTCGGCTTTTGTTGTTCGGATTCGGTTGTGATTTGGATTCCTGAAAGCCAGCGCTTCGAAGTCGCGTTTGTGGTAAGCGATTTTATTTTAGTTTTTAGTTATTAGTTTTTTCTCTTCGATCGTTTGTCGTGTTTTTCGGATTTTTCGTTTTTGCCGTTGTGGGGGTTTGTTCGGGTTATCAATGTTGGGGACGCAGCGGAAAGTGGTGGATTTACAGAAATAATATAGATAGAAGTAAAATACTATTCGATTTGGGGTTTCGTTCTTCGATTGTGATTTTGCTCGTTTATGTGGTTCTTTCGATCTGTATCTTAGGTTTCGATCTTTAATTAGGTTTCGTTTTTCTTGTCCGATCATTCTTCTAGTGATTTGGTCGTTGATAGGATCTTTTTTTCCTTCCTTATTTTGAATGAGTGTCTGTTAGGTTTTATCCTGATTTGATTCTTTCGCCCGGTTAAACACGATAGATCATTTTCTTTTTAATGTTTTTTGGTGATCTGATCCTCGATTATAAGTTAGGTTCTGTGATTGTTTTTTGTGGTATTTGATTGTGTTATTTGATTCGTGGTATTTGCGCTCGTGTGTTATCTAATTTAGTTATGAATATTGTCACCGTATGAGGATTTTAAGTCGCATGTTTTGAATCTAAGTTACAGTAAGACTGGAAGTTTGATTTCTTATTAATCCGGTACTGATTGTGTAGAGACAAATAGTTTACGTAATTAATATGGGAGTACTCGTGTCGGCAAAGCAGATTAGTGTATGTGACTAACTTGGCTCTTATCAGTTATCACATATATTCAGTTAATAATTATGTTGCCACTGGGATGCAACATAATTTGTTGTTCAATTGTTTGGTTGTTCGTGTTTGGATTCGTTGACTGTTTTTAGAAGCTAACTGTAATTGTTTGATTGTTGGTGGTTGGTTCTTGATTGGGTTTATTGTCTGTGATTAGAATTTGGTGTTCAATTGTTTGTTTGTTCGTGGTTGTCGGATCTTGTTTGGATTCATTGTGTGATTGTTGGTTCCTATTTGGGTTTATTGTCTGTCATTTAGAAGCTGACTATAACATGCAATGATCTATGCATTTACAGTATTCCATCAAGAAGCTACCATTTCATGTCTGATCTTGAAGTCCAAATCCCCTCTGCCTTTGGTAAGATTGCATTCTCTCATGGTGTATCATTGTTATCAAGTTTTATATAGAAAATTGAGTGTTGAAGTTGATCGTGTGAGTGCCGAATTTTCTTCTCAGATCCCTTCGCTGACGCAAATGCTGACGACTCTGGTGCTGGCACCAAGGAGTATGTGCATGTGCGCATACAGCAGCGCAACGGGCGTAAGAGCTTGACGACAGTGCAGGGTCTCAAAAAGGAGTTCAGCTACACCAAGATCCTGAAAGACCTGAAGAAGGAGTTCTGCTGTAATGGTACAGTAGTCCAAGACCCAGAACTTGGACAGGTGATCCAGCTTCAAGGTGACCAGAGAAAGAATGTTTCTTCCTTCCTAGTGCAGGCTGGGATTGTGAAGAAGGAGCAGATTAAGTTGCATGGTTTCTAAGTGTTGGAAGCTGAGTTGAGCCTTGGCGTATGTGATATATGTGATTTAAGTTTGTAAGAGCCGTTTAGACATATTACATATATAAGGCCCTTATGCTCTTTGGATTATGAGTCCTTCTGAGGATATATATTGGTTTGCTGTTGAACTTGATGTTACCTTTATGAATAATAATAAGCTTGGTTTTGTATCTGTTTCTGTCTTTTGTGTGTGTTTTTGGTTTTCTTATGGGTTTTTGTTTGGAGTGCACGATTGTCTGGCTATCTGGGTTTTTTTTAAGAACCGTGATAGACGGACGCGCGCGTCACGGACGCGCCTTACGTGTATCTGTACAGTTCAGATATTTTTCTTTGAGTCAGCGTCCAGTCAGCGAAATTTCTCTTCGCGCGTTTTGGTCTTTTTAAAAAACACCGGTTCTTTAAGTTGAACGATTCATTTCCCAATACACAGATAAGACAGTGTGCAGACCCTAGGACATCGTGCAGTCTCATTATTCGTGCAGAGCCACACTTATCATAATAAAATATTTGTTTTTAAGTTTTACGTTGGATCAACTTAATTTCTCTATCTTACTTTATGTGTGTGTGCAGTTTACATTATGTGTTTGTCTTGTTTACGTTATGTGTATGTCCGGAATAAGTGTATATTGTTGTACGGAATAAGTGTATTTGTTGTCCGGAATAAGTGTATTTGTTGTCCGGTTTAAGAATAAAGTGTGTCCAGAAATGGAACATAAAGTTTGTCCGGAATAAGTTGATTTGTTGTCCGGAATAAGTGTATTTGCTGTCCGGAATAAGTGTATTTGCAGTCCGGAATAAGTGTAGTTGTCCAGAATAAGAAGAAAGTGTGTCCAGAAACGGAACATAAAGTTTGTCCGGAATAAGTGTATTTGCTGTCCGGAATAAGTGTATTTGTTGTCCGGAATAAGTGTATTTGTTGTTCGGTTTAAGAATAAAGTGTGTCCAGAAACGGAACATAAAGTTTGTCCGGAATAAGTGGATTTGCTGTCCGGAATAAGTGTATTTGCTGTCCGGAATAAGTGTATTTGCAGTCCGGAATAAGTGTAGTTGTCCAGAATAAGAAGAAAGTGTGTCCAGAAACGGAACAGAAAGTTTGTCCGGAATAAGTGTATTTGTTGTCCGGAATAAGTGTATTTGCTGTCCGGAATAAGTGTATTTGTTGTCCGGTTTAAGAATAAAGTGTGTCCAGAAACGGAACATAAAGTTTGTCCGGAATAAGTTGATTTGTTGTCCGGAATAAGTGTATTTGATATCCGGAATAAGTGTATTTGCAGTCCGGAATAAGTGTATTTGATGTCCGGAATAAGTGTATTTGCAGTTCGGAATAAGTGTAGATGTCCAGAATAATAAGAAAGTGTGTCCATAAACGGAACAGAAAGTTTGTCCGGAATAAGTGTATTTGTTGTCCGGAATAAGTGTATTTGTTGTCCGGTTTAAGAATAAAGTGTGTCCAGAAACGGAACATAAAGTTTGTCCGGAATAAGTGTATTTGCTGTCCGGAATAAGTGTATTTGCTGTCCGAAATCGGAATAAGTGTATTTGCAGTCCGGAATAAGTGTATTTGCAGTCCGGAATAATATATGACTTCATTATTGTCGGAATAAACGAATCAATATATGGAATGCAATAATATGATGTCAAAACAAAAAAACGCTTCGCACAAACGCTCACGTCCCCCGCAGGGGCTGCCGCCCCCTGCCACCCCCGCACAAACTCAACAAACCTCCCGCTGTATATTTTACCCCACAAGAATTACGTTTAGGAAAAAAATAGCATCTCAGATTTCCTGTTTATGTAGAACATCGGGAAGTCTTCGCACCGTCCCATTCACGCTGCTTACGTTGTGAAGAATCCTGGGAGTCAGCATCAGACGCTTCTTCGACCTAATATTTTGCTCGAAATGGTGATTTATTCTGGAGAGAAAGAATGAAGAAGAAAGAAAGTCATCATATTTGTATTTGGGTGGAGAGAGAGAACGTGCTGAGTTGAAATGCATTTAATGTGATTTGAGTGGACATCAGGAAGAAAAAACAAAAAAAACATTTATGCTTTGGCCACGTAAGGGCTGACATGGATGTCCACGTAGAGCGCGTCCGTGACGCGCTGCGTTCATAAATCATTTTCCTTTTTTTAATTGTTGTTCCCTTAGGGGTCTCTGCTTCCATAGTTTTTTCGGAAAGACACGTTAGACATTAATTATTAATCAAGCAATGAACTAAAGGGTTTGGGTTGATCTGTTCTGACTCCATGCTTGCTGAACTACTATCCTAGGAGTAATCAACTCCAATCTAAACACGAGTACAATGAGCTTTCCAAATTGACCACCAAAGATTGGTTTAGGAGGGTTCCAATTGGAACCCTGGGACGGATAAGCACATATTTATCCGTTTTCCCACGTGCTATTCAACGTGTCAGCCACGTCACTCAATGGGTTTCCTAGTTTTCGTGGGTGTAGTATTTTGATTTTAACATTTGAATTCTGAGTTGGTTTTGATTTTCTCGAGATATGGCAGAATTTTTCAGACTTTGTACGGATTGGAGTGTTGGGATGAGTTTTGTTGGTATCAATTATTAATAGCAATATGAAGTCTTGCTTTAACTGGTTAATAGGGGTGCTTTCCCAAGAAAAGCTAAAATCTTCTTCTCACCTTCATCTTCATCCTGTTAGTTTTCTCCACCTCAAGCTTTTGTCACATTCCAGTTGAATCTTCAAGCATTTCCCAGTCGAATCTTTGTTCTAACGGGTGTTATGGTTTTAGCTGGCTTGGTGTCGTCATCCGAATATCATCAAGTACCTTTCTCTACCCGTCCTCCTCAAATGTAGGCCTACAGTTAGTTTTTCACCTCCTAAGTCGTCCTCTATTTCTCCTTTAATTTTTTTTACATTTCTGTTTATTTTTTATGATACGAACTCTAGGCTTTATCTTGTTGATTTTTTTTGGTAAAATTTTCTACACTTATTTTTTCAGTACATAATGTAGTTTTGGGTGGTCTTGATGTTTTTTATGGTACGCACGTTGGGATTTTAAGAATGGTTAGTGGAGGTAAACTTATGAATAGTCGGGGGTAAATTGAAAGCAGGAGCAGGGTAAAATGGGTTACAGTATGATTTTATTAATGGTTCGTGGTCGTGGGGGTAAACTTATGGATGGTCGGGGGAAATTGAATCATGGTGATTCAGTTTGGGTATTTCCAGGATCAGGGTAAATTGGGGTAGACTTGATAACAAATGGGGTATTTCAGTTGTTTTAGGTATTTAGTTTTGTGGTACATATGTTTTGGGTAGACTTGATAACAAATTGGCTACATTTGTAAGTTTTGGTTTTGCTAATGGAAATATGTAGTAAGGAGAATTTTAGAATTCATTTGGGGTATCTTCGTAATAATACGGGGTAACTATTGTAACATGATACAAGTTAGTAATAAAAATATAAACCTTTGTTATTTTTCAAAACCACCAGTTGGAATTTTCATTAAATACTTGGGGAAGTGCTTTTTGTTGTTGTGGGAAATGTTTGATAACACATTTTGATATTTTGTCATTTTCCAAAATATGAGTTTGCTCTAAAAGTATTTATCTTAAGATAAATTCCCGTTTTAATATTTTACAGGTGGTGATGGAGGAGGAGTACACCCACAGTCATCTTGTAACGCCCCGAGCCCGGACAACTGCTCACCCGTCCGAACCCGGTGCGTTAAGATACGATCCACGATCCTGACCGCTGCGCACTCTGATATTTAAATCCATCTGATAGGCTCATAATAATCTGAAAAATATAATCAACAAATTGTGAGCTCGACAGCCCGCAAGTACCAACCATCAATCAATCAGAATCATAATCATGTGGAAAATAATACAGAATATGACATTCAGTCAATAAGCACAATCAAGAGACATGCATCACAAATAAAATGCACGCATATCAATTTGAAACCCCCATTCAGATTCGACCACATCCTGTGCTTCTGAAATCTATCAATCTGTCAGACGCACACCTGGTAGCTCCACATTAACGACAGGCAGCCCTTTCCTCTCTCGGGTGGCTCCACGCTGTCCGTTAGGCAGCTCTTTCCTAAGTTGCTCTGCTAGAAACATACACACAGCCACAGGACATGTCGACCGAAACACCACCATGCAATCATATGCATATCCATAAAATCAATATTAATGCTCAACATGCATGCAACTACGAATATCAAGAGAGACAGACATGATATGAAACTGAAGAATAACGAATCAGTACTTGCCTCAAAATCTCCATCTTCTTCTTCTCAATATTCTTCTCAAAATTTCATCTTCTCCTAAAACCACACAATCATCCAACAATCTTAATTAGTCCATTAAGATATTTGATTATTACCACAACTAAAAAATTCAGGATATTACACATCTGTCTCTCATTTATTGCCTGAAAGCAGCAAAAAATATGAGAGCTCCTCACAAAGAGCTTTTTGCTTCAACCCCTTTTGGGCACTTTTTGGAGATGGAAAACATCATCGTTAACGATGAACTAGAGAAAGACCTAATAGGATGTTACTCGACTAGACGGAAAGCAATCATTATGGGAGAATACAAGCTGCAGTTTGAAAAAATGGATGTGGCTTGCATATTGGGACTAACTCCTGGAGGTTGCGTCGAGGGCCTATATTTTCTAGAGATCATATCTCAATTGTTAATGGCCTTTAGAATTCGTGCGAGACTGCCCACAGCAGCTGGATGATGTTAATGATAGTGGCTTGTTTGTTATTCATTGAATTCGAAGGTTACTAACTGGACTACCACCAGATAGTGTTGAAGATGTAGAACATATGCATAAAATTCGTGGGGAGATAACAATGGTAATCATGAGGTCTGAAATGACAGTCTCCTAGAACTTGGTCAAGTGATTGCAACATTTGTTTAGTTATAGGAACTTATTAAACATTGTTAACTTATGAATATGTTTTTCAGGATTCTACTTTAAAGATCTAATTTGTTGTAATGGAAATGTTTGTTACGTTTTATGTACTGATTTCCGCCAAATGTTTTGTATTGTTTACTATTTCCGGATAAAGTTACCACCCACCCATATGTCCAATTGGTTGATTTCAATAGCAGGTTGTCTTGTTGGGGTAAATTTAATTGACAGACAGGGTAAGTGTTTTCAATAGCAGGGTTTTCAATAGACGGGGCACAACAGCCAAACATGTTAGAAACGTTTACACTTGTTGGTCGACGCGGAAGACATTATTAAATATTAGGGTATTCCTACATGATAGATGGGGTAAGTTTATATCACAAGTAAAGTAAATTGGATTAAGAATTATGGTTCGTGGTGTTAAACTAATACATGTACATGGTAAGTTGATTTCCTGAAGAGGGTAAATTGGATTAAAAAGACGAAATAGAATGGATTGTTATTACCCACGCTTGACGTTTTACCTAAAATTAGTTCACTTGCAATTATCGTTTGTGAGGTTGGAGGGACTCCTCTCGAAAGAAAGCACAAACTATATTCATTAATTTTTTTGCCAACATCCCAACTTGTTATCGTTTGTGAGGTTGGAACGACTTCTCTCCAACGACAACACATAAGTCTAATGTTTCCTTTTCCTAGCAAATTCAGTCATCACTCAGGCCACATTTTTGTGCGAAGTTCACCTAGATTTCTCCAATTGTGACACACAACATCCTAAGATGCTAAAAAATGTCAATTGCGAGTCGATGCGTACTCCATCGATAAACATTATGTGCAAGGCATTACATGATGGTTATTCAGGATAAGCCTAAATGATGGATGGGGTACGTATATAACATTAGCAAAGTATTTTGGAATAAGTAGTAGGATTTTAATAATGGTTCGTGTGGGGTAAACTCACGGATGGTCGGGGTAAGTTGAAATCCGGAGCAGGGTAAATTGGGTGACAATAGGATTTTAAAAATTGGTTCGTGAGGGTAAACTTATGGATGGTCGGAGTAAGTTGAATTCAGGATCAGGGTAAATTGGTTTACAATCGGTTTTAACAATGGTTCGTGGGGATAAACTTATCAACAAAGCTGGGGTAAGTTGAATTTAGGGTCAGGGTAAATATGATTATATAGAAGAAATTAAATGGATTGTTATTAAACTCGAATCGTGTTTACATCTTTTCTCGAACGTTTGACATTTTACATAAAATTAATTTAAATAGTTGGGGTAAAATTTATTGGTCTAAGGGGTAATTTATGTTCAGTAGCAGGGTGAACTAGATTACAGTAGGATTTAAATAATGGTTCGTGGGGGTAAACTTATCGATGGTCGGATTAGGTTGAATTCAGGAGTTGTGGGAATTGGACTACGTAGTAGATTTTAATAATGATTCATGGGGGTAAACTTATCAACAGTTGTGGTTAGTTAAATTCACGAGCAAGGTAATTTGGATTAGATAGAAGATGTTGCATGAATTGTTATTACCCTTGAATCATGTTTACATTTTTTCTCCAATGGTACAACGGTCAAGTGTCACGTGTAAATAGTCGTTGGGTACAACAGTCAAGTATCACGTGTAAATAGTCGTTGGGTACAACAGACAAGTGTCACGTGTAAATAGTCATTGGGTGCCTTATGCCAAGAAGAACTCGGTTGACCGATAAGCATTCAGTTGTCCGACCGATAAGCATTAGTTCACTTGCAATTATCGTTTGTGAGGTTGGAACGACTCCTCTCCCAAGAAAGCACATAACTTTATTCATTAATTTTTTTGCCAACATCCTAACTTATTATCGTTCGTGAGGTTGGAACGACTTCTCTCCAATGAAAGCACATAACTTTTTTGTTTCTTTTTTTCCTACCAAAAGCATTCATCACTAAGGGGACATTTTTTAAGGAAGTTCACCTAGAATTCTCCAACGGTGAATACAATATTTGTGAGGATATTTTAGCAATGATGATTCTCATGCACATCATCCTAACATGCTAAAAAATTACAATTGCGGGTCGACGTGGAAGACATCCATAAACATTGTGTACAAGGTATTACATGATGGTTATTTAGGGTAAGCCTAAATGATAGATGGGGTAAGTATATAACAAAGCAAGGTAAATTATATTACATAGTATGATTTTAATAATGATTCGTGGGGGTAAACTTATGGATGGTCGGGGTAAGTTGAATTTAGAAGCATGGTAAATTGGATTACTTATTAATTGGGATTTTAATAATGGTTCGTAGGGGTAAATTTATCAATGTTCGGGGTAAGTTGAATTCAGGAGCAGAGTAAATTGGACTACAGTAGGATTTTAATAATGGTTCGTGGGGGAAACTTATCGATGGTCGGATTAAGTTGAATTCAGGAGCTGGGTAAATTGGACTACATAGGAGGACTTTAATATTGGTTCATGGGGGTAAACTTATCGATGGACGGGGTAAATTAAATTCACGAGCAAGGTAAATTGGATTAAATAAAAGTTGTTGAATAGATTGTTATTGCCCTCGAATCGTGTTTACATCTTTTCTCCAACGCTTTACGTTTTACATAAATTAGTTAACTTACATAATTATCGTTCCACACTTGTTGCTTGTATGTTTTAACTTACATAATTATCGATGGTAATTTTAAGATGTTATTTTTTCTTTTTGTCTTGAATGTTTCAGTATAGTTTTTCTTCACTTTTAGCATAATGTTTTATGAAATTACCCTTCAATATATTTTAAATGACCATGTGTATTATGTATAAGTGCAAACAACAATGATAACACATTTGTGTTCCCACATAAATTATCTTACTGGTTTGTTATTCCTGATGAATCAAAATAAAATTGTACCATGAAACATAGAATAAAATCCACAACATTGTTAAACAAACATCCACATTTAAATGGAATCATAAGAATGTGATAACAAAATAATACAATCACCAAGGATGATGATACAATGTTAATTATAAAATAAACTTGTATGGTAAATTGGAAAAAAATCGCCGAGGTATTTTGGTACATGACAGTTGGTATACTCGCATGGTTGTCAAAGAACCTACATTTTGCTGTATGGTGAATATAGCACAAAAAAACACATCATCAGTAATAAAAGTAAAACAATAAAACATAAAACAACAATGAATCAAATAAAGAAACCTCAGTAATAATATTTTACTATAAAAAATATGGTTGGGGTAAATTTAGTTGTTATATGGGGTAACTTTGATTTCATCGAAGGGGTAATTTAGAGAAAATAGAATGGATTAAATGATGGTTCGTGGTGGTAACCTTCATTGATGAGTATTTTCATCGTGATTTTACATCATTTGGAATTAGAATCTCAGTAATATTAACTATTCCTAATAAAAAATACCAATTGCTCCAAACCAACATAAAGTAGTTAACCAAGGCAAGTAAGAACCAATATATGGACACATGAACCATGTCTACAACTAAATTGTGAACGGCAACTCAACGAATAAAAAGACCAAAGTCTATAATGAACATTAACTTAGGAGCTCATTAAAAGCAACAAAACGTAGTCTAACATTTTAGCCAAACCTACAATCAAGAGTAGAAACATCACCTTTAATCCAAACTAAGGAGAAAGGCAGAACAAGAAATCCAACTCTAATACTTAAGACGAAATAAAACAAACCAAAAATCAACATCACAAAATACAATTTTAGTCCCAACAAGAGAAACCAAAACAATTCAACTCTAATACTTAAGACAAAATAAAACAAACCAAAAATCAACAACACAAAATCAAATTTTAGTCCCAACAAGCGAAACCAAAAAAATCCACAAATCCACAACTTCACTCACACTACAACACAAACTATAAAGCAAAAAAAGATTATTTACTCCAACATTAGTTACTTCATACTAAACATCTAGAAGCAACTATATCATCAACAGATGAAATAAAAAAAATCCCATGAAAAAATCAACATTGCTTTGTGCTTTGACACACACAAAAAAAGAAACCGACAATGCAGTAATCTAACTTTTAACTTAAGTAGTGAACCCCAAAAAGAAAACAAATCTAACATGAACCCAACTTCATCCTCACTAGCATGAACCCAATATTTAAATTTATTTATCTTTATATAAGTTGCTTCTGTTTATATGGTCAATCCAACAAACATTAGAAGAAAAACGAAAATCTTTACTAAACCAACACATGGATAAAAAAATTGGAAAAAAACCCTTTGCTCCAAGACTTGTGAGCTGTAATACGAAAATATAAAAGCATAATAAAAAATATTAATATCACCGTCAGGAATAAAATGAGGATCAATCCACAAGATCCAAAAGACACGACTGATATCCAAAAATGAGAATCGATTTAGAAGATCCAAAAGACACCAAAAAGATCCAAAAAACACAAAAAAACTCCGATCAACAAGATCCAAAACAATGACCAGGATAGATCAAAATCATTTTCAAGGAGTTTGACACATAGAAGCTACAAGATCAATTATCGTTTGAACAAATACAAATAACACGAGACAAATGCAACAAAACTAAACAAAATAGTAGATTGTAACATATATTTTTCAAATCTAGAGACAAAATAGGTCGTAGATGGAGAGAAGGGGTCAGAAAATCTCTGGAAAACTCCAATTCAACCAAAATACAAAATAGAAGGAGAAGGGAAAATCTCTGGAAAAAAAACTCCAAATAACCAAATGAGAGAGAATGGAAGATGAAATGAATATCTCTAAAAAATCCCAAAAAAATCATTTTTTTCTTCTCTTCAAAGCCACGAAAACCCAAGAACTCATTTCATGAAAGAAATCCAAAGCCCCTTTTCCACCAAATCAATTCATGAAAATCCCACCTTTACCATAAAAAAATCCAAAGAACTCAGCTTTTTGTAGACCAAACGTAAAGAAGAGAGAGAAAACCTGGTAGAATTGGAGGTTGGAACCAAAATTTCCAGCAAGTTGCTTGAGCTGGTCGAAGGTGACGTGGGAGGAGTTGTCGAGGTTGTCGACCGGTTCTGAATCCGACGAGGAGAAGTTGCAATACTGTGTGGCTCTCGATCGATGAGAACTTCCACGTCTGAAGGAATGCATAGTAGCTTACACACTGAGGAAAGGGCGTGGGGGGTTGGAGGAGAGGGTGGAAGAAGGTTTTGGTGTAGAAGTGAAATTCACAATTCAAAAAATAAGGTTTTCAATGGCTATGGGGTATTCCGAGAATAAAGCAAAATGTCAGGATCTGTACTCTGAAATTTTTCTTTTCGTTTTTTTCTGTTGGCATGGTGACTCACCTTGTTCTGCTGAGTTGGCTTGACAAGTCAGATGTGCGTGAGTTGTGCGTGAAAAAGAGTGTAGAATACTACTTTTCTTTCCAATTGTACCCTTCTCCACAGTGAAGCTAGTACTTCTGAGAAGTTTGTGCCATTATCCAACCAAATTTCCACAACTGAGTATATTTCACGAGCCCTTGGACACGCGAGAAAAAGATGATTGAGATCTTCCTCGTTTGAACAACCAATAGGGCGAGTCTGGTTGTATGTGATGAAGTCGTTGATTTAGAAGAGACTGTGTAGGTACTATATTCCGTATAATTTTCCATAAGAAGTGAGTAACCCTAGGAACCTCTCGTTGATTACGAGGGGGGTCGAGATGATGAATGCTAGAATTGGTATAAAAAACTGAAACTTAGATGAGGTCGCTGCCATTCTTGATGACGTGAGTTTCAGAAAGATGAATAGGTGATGGTGGTATTTTAGGCATGTCCTCCAAAACATTCTTAAGGAGTTGGGACATTGTTTAAGATCCATGCATGGGTTATGGAAATTCAAACCTCCCTGCTTGCATGGTTGATACATGGATGTCCAACTGGCCGGATGATAAGGATATATTTTGCAAGGACGATTTCCCCCACCAAAAACTTGTTATTTATTGAAATATAGCCATTTTTTTCCCAGGATTATTCCTCCTAGGTAAATATTCGAATCATCCACAGGCTTGAAGCCTGTTCATGAAGATAAATGGTGAACCGCTTCTGGATTGCAACCAGCTCCTAAAAGAAAAGTGTATTTTTCTTTGTTAACAACGAGACCTGAATAATTACCAAAGTCATCTAATATACGCAATAGATTAGATTAGCCACATTGCGCGTAGAGGCCTTGGTAAAAAGAATGAAGTCATCTGGAAAGGCGAGGTGCATCAATGGTTTACTATTTTTTGTGAAGGGTAACCCGTCAATTTCTCTTGTAAGTGTTGCCTGATGCAAACGAGTAGATGATGCTTAAACATAAAATCAATAAATATGGGGGAAGCGGGCATCCTTGGTGAAGTCCACGTGACTATTGGATTACTCGAGTTTGTTTACCACTGATCATAATAGCATAAGTAATAGAAGTAATACAGCTGAGAATCATATCAATAAGGTGATTATCGAATCTTGCTTTCCGCAATGTGGTCTTTAGCCCCAAAACATTAGGAGCATAAAAAATCCGGTGCCGCTTGCTTCTTTTTCGAAGATGATCGCTAGAGGAAAGCATATGGTTAGTGTTTGATCAAATTGACTAGGTCACGTAGGAACAAGATTCAAATCTCGGTATGTTACGATGCCTCAACTGCATTCAATTCGGTTGAAGGCTTTATTAACATGCCCTTAGCAAAAATATCCAATCTTAACTTCATATGATGCACTGTTAGAACCTAATCCTAATTACATTAGGCTAATTGGGTGCTTTTGGCTAATCCTAATCCTTGGGATATTTTGTTAGGTTAAAGGCTTGTGATTGGCTTGTGGTTGGTGAGGTCGCGTGTGGTGGTTGGTGGATGGGAGGTGAGAAAAATTTTAAGTTAAAACCTCACTCACCTTTTCTCTTATTCTCATTCCCTTTTTCCACTCTTCTCCAACGCATTCTCTCCCTCTTAGCTCCTGTTTTGTTGGTGGTAGAGTGTACGACGAAGAAGAGGAGTTTTCCAGTGAAGTTGACGGGAGGTTGAGATCGTTGGTTGCTCGCGCGGGAAGTTTGCTGGAGAAGAGCTTTTGGCGAGGAAGTGATCGTTGTGGCTCTTCAAAAGTTTCTTCAAACCTTCATGGTATGTCAAGTTTCTCGTTATTACTCACCTGAGGTGTGTGAGTGGTCGTTTAGCCGACGGTAGCCGTTAGGCTCGTCGGAGGTTCTGTGCAGCAGGATTTCTGCTAAGAACGGTCGACCGGCTGGTGTAGTGGTCGATAGTTGCTAGTGTTATTGCAGGAGTTTTGCCTTGCACCAGTCGAATGATGCCTTGGGCGGCCGACCGGTCAAGCATAGTAGGCAAGCTCTAGGAGTTTTCTGTCGAATGAGTCATTTACCGTTTGACTGGTTACACTGTGGTAAGTCGGTTGGGGGCATAGAACATCAAAACGGTCTACCAACTTTTGATCTATTCGACCGATTGTGCCTGTAGCTAAGTCGATTCAGGCTTAGACCTTCAAACGGTCGACCGTTCTTGACTCTAGTCCGACCGGTAGCTTAAGTTAACTTAAAATCTGTTCGGCCGGTGCGAGAATGGTTCGACCGGTGTGACTTAGGGGAAAGTAGGTAGTGCCTGGTAGTTTTCGGTCGACCGGGACCGCTTTGCCATTCGACCGCTGGGCATGGAAGGTGGTTGGTGTTCTGGCGTAGACCTTCTAACTGTCAACCGCTTGTGACCTTGGTTTGACCACTTTCGGTTGTTCTGTTCGACCGTTGGTGTGACGGTCGAGACACTTTCCTGGTTCTGGTGAGGATCGATCGACCAACTATTGGTTTCGGTCGACCGTCATTGCTCTGTTTTGCACTTGTGAGGTGCTCTTTGTGTTGCCGTCCTTGAGGCGGGTTGTTTAGCTGACGTTTTCCGGCAACGGTGCCTTATGTGCACATTTGGTGCAGTGGTTGGGTGAAAGAGCCCTGAAGTCCTGGTCTTGGGGCGTGGTTGTTGTGGTTGGGTGAAAGAGCCCTAGAGCCTAACTTGGCGACGATGTTGTGTTTACTGTTGAGTGGTTACTGTGGTTGGGTGAAAGAGTTCTGGAGCCCAGCCTTGTGATTGTGGTTCTTCTTCTATTGTTAGAATTGCATGTTATGATGTATTTTGTTCATATTTGTATAAGGGGTTTGGAATACGGGATTTCCTTATGGAAATTCAGGCATAGTCGCATGTTTACCTTTTACGCCGGGAACGACGCTAGAGGGTGGTGACCACGGAGGAGCATTCTGGGACGTGATCATGTTTTTCACTTTTATATGTTGTAGTGATTACATGTATATTTCTTTATAGTTTTTTGATGTAATCAAACTTTTGAACCATTTGGATATATATGATATATATGTTGGTGCACCTGGTGTTGTATTTCGTATTGTCCTTAGTGTATGATTTGACTCTGTTGATCATCTTTTATAAAAAAATTAAATTTTCCACGGTTTAAGGATGTTACATGCACAATTTCCTTAGTAATCAAAATATTATCCTGAATGAATCTTCCTTTACCAAAAGCAGCTTGATTCTAACTTATAAGATCACGAGGATAAGGTTTGATACGATCTGCTAAAATCTTTGCAATAATTCTATATGAGACATTTGCAAGGCTAGTTGGGCGTTAATAATGCTTTGGACATGTGCGAGATTCCACTTTTGGGATCAATATAATATTGGTATATATGGTTTTGACCTCGATTCATTCGATGAGATGAGAAGAAACGAAGAACGTTATGATGAACCAAATTTATTCATGAGGTTACAAAAGTGTTGACAGAAAAATGGAGGAATGCCATCGGGCCCTGTAGTTTTATCTGGGTTCATATTCTTGACTACTGTAGTTAGTTCTTCCATGGAGGGAGGGTAAGCTAATAAGGATAAGCCATGAAAAGTTAGAGGGGAACTTGGATTGGATGTAGAATATAATATAAATTTTAAAAATAAGAAGAGAAAAGTTTCGAGATGACATTATGATAAGTGATCACTTCTCCATCTTGCAACCAATTTTGTTTGTCACCAGAAAATTTAGTGATGATGTAAAGTTTGCAAGCACTCATGTTGGAACATTTCTTGTTCGGAAAAGGAAAACCTTTGAGGATTACTCTGGATTTCCAACAATCGATCTTTCAATATATAGACGAATAGCCTTTTATTTATTAGGAATTGGTTTCCAATTGGAGCACCAATACCATGATTGAGCACGAATTATACGATTAACTTGTAATAAGGCCTAAAGGTGTTGTTTGAAGATTCATGGTCGAGCCAATATCTTTCTACTCGAAACGTACGGGTGCCGAGAGACAGGAGAGTAGTCCGGGAAAAATTGTTAACCATGCTGCATTTGCAAAGACACGATCTAATCTTGCTCGAATATTAATATAGTGTATTTGTCTCTTGTTAGTCCACGTACGGTACGTAAAGGCTGGACTAAAGAATCTCAGATCTTTTAAGCCGGCCATTTGTACGAAGTCCTAATGTTACTGATTTTTAAGAAAATGCTAAAATATTATGGCTTATTTGCATGCATGTCATTTCAAAACACCATATTTCCGTTTCTACCATCACTATATCACTATTTGTATTAGTGTCACTAAAAACTATACAAATTTTATTTATGTCACTAAAAGCTATACAAATTTCATTAATGTCATTCCGTTTACTTTTTCCGTTAACGGTGTTACTGTTCCGTTAATGACGTTAAAAAATTATTATTTTAATATATATTTAAAAAATCTACCTCATATAATTTAATAACTTAGAAATTCAAATCTGTCATTTTTATGATCTTCACAATAAAACACTTAAATTCAAAAAATCAGGAATGTTAATTTTCACAAATACAAACGGTGGGAATATCTGTGTGTTTGGTGTTTTTTTGTTATGAAAATTATAATTCAAAACTTTTGGAATTAAGTGTTTTACTGTGAAAATCATACAAGTTTAATTCTTGTTTAAGTGTTTTGGAATTTAATTTTTATAGGAAAAAAACATCAAAACATTGATATCCCCACCGTTTGTACTTGTGAAAATTAACATTCTTGATTTTTGAATTTAAGTTTTTTACTGTGAATATCACAAAAATGACAGATTTAGATTACTAAGTTATTAAATTATATATTGTAGAATTTGTAAATATTACTATTAAAATAATAAAATTTTTAACGTCGTTAACGGAAAAAATTAACGAAATGACATTAATGGAATTTGTATAGTGTTTAGTGACATTAATATAATTTGTATAGTTTTTAGTGACATTTGTTGGTTTTTTGGCCATTTAATCTTAATTTTGATGATTAACAAACTAATAATATGCATAACTTCAATTACAACATCACACACATCATATTGTCAAATTGCATAGATATTGTGTATTCCTAACAATGTAGGTGATCAAACCAATGGACTAATCAACTTCAAGATCAAGGCTCAAGACTTGTAATCAAAGCTCAAGGACTTCATATGTAATTTTTCATTTATTTGAGTTATATGATCAAATGTACACTTGATGCACAAAAGGATAAACCCGTCTCTGTCGGTCGACCGTTTGTCTCTCGGTCTACCGAACTTGTTCCTAACAGATGACCGAGTGTCTCTCGGTGAACCGTTTCCTTTGAGTCAGTAACCACTTGATCTCCTGGAATCCTTGTTTCGGTGTACCAAATCCTACCCGGTCAATCGTCTCCTTTGTGTCAGTAAACACTTGATCTTCTTGGAATCCTTGTGTTGGTTTACTGACCTCTATCCGGTCAACTGTTTCCTTATCCCCAGTAGTTTCAAAATTTCTCTGGATATCTCTATTCGGTGTACCGAAGGAGTATCGGTCATCCGAACATCACTTGTGTCTTTTAGCCTAAACGACTTCATCTTATTGGCCCACGTGGAACAAACTAACTCCAACAGACTTATCTTTTGTCGTTTAGATACAACCTTTGAAACATCCATACCAGTCTACCGATCACTCTTCGGATTACCGAAGCCTTGTTGTCAATCAAAATATAACGGCTATTTTTCCACGTAATATTTCGACCGCTATCGATAAACCAATTTCCCAGGCAATGTCAGCAGAAAACCCGCACATCTATCAGTCAACCGACCTTGCCACGGTTTACCAAACAAGATCACCAAGTCACAACAATTCTTTATTGTCCATTTGGAACGGTGCACCGAAGTGTTATCGGTCAATCAAATTTAATTGCTCGATATTACGAAGAAAAAAATTGGAAGTTGGTGAATGGTTATCTGAGCTATAGTCGGTCAACAAAGTTGTGTTATCGATCAATCGAATTCAATCTGACCAATTAACCAACATTTTGTCGAACGACCATTTGTGTCCCGGTCGACCGAAGTTGCCCCAAATTCTGGCCGAGCTTAAGTCACATCTTGTTTCTTATTGGTCCAAACCTCACCAACTTACCATAACGGCTCTATTTGTTTTGAAGGTTATTGTTTGATTCGTTTTATTTAAACCGCAAGTGCACGGCCGCGTTGAAGCGGTGGCAAATACGGGTCGTCCACTGGGAGGTGTGTCGACGTTTGGTTTGTGAGAAGGTCAGTGGTAAAGAAAGGAGAGAAAGGTTGATTACATTAAACTACACTAAGATGCAAAAGGAAATGAAGATAAGCAATAAAACTAAACCTCATAGGGAGTAGAGAAATAATGTGAATATAAAGATGTGTGTGTGTGTTCAATTAAGCTCCTCACAACAACTAGTGCATGAAATTATAAAACTACATCCAACTTTGCCTCCACATGAATTAAGATAAGACTACATCATTAAAACATACAAGACAATAATTGGAATGAAGCTAAATGAACTCATGTATAAAGACTAGACCCTACTATGCCTCCACATGAATTAAGATAACCCAATATCATTAAAACATAAAAGACATTAAATAAGGTAAAGGCAACAAGAGTACATAGACTACAAATTGTGTTTCCAATATTAATTCCATTCATATCCTAACCTTATCATTCCCCATAAAATAGGTCACCTAATCAAAGCATAAGCTAAGCTTCATTCAAGAGCATTAGCATATCAAAGATAAGAGTGAAAACTCATTAGATGGTTATGGAAATCATATAAAGCTCAAGGGATTAAGATAACACACACTTAATACACTACATGATCATCACATATTTCTCCACCCCCCAAATGGGGATAGATCTACTCACTACTCATTACACTAACTATATTAAAAAAATGAAGCATAATACTGAAATGAAACTACACTAAGCAAGCAAGAAATACTAAATAAACTTAAAAGGAAAGGAAAGACTAAACAAGCATGCACAAATTAAAAGACAAGATTAAAAGAAACTAGAACAATTATTTTATTAACAATGACTCACATTGAAGGTAGCATTCTTCTCCACCTTGAGTTTTTGCTTCAAGGCTCACTCCTTAGTAGAGAGAATGCCACCAAGCAATGGGTAGTTTACAATAGAAGGTGAAGAGTTCTATTTATAGCCAAAGAAAAAGGCAATCCGGGACAATCCCCGATGTGGGACTAAACAAATACCAGAAATGGACTAAATACACACTAATACGCGACCCACCAAACTCTTAGCTGATTTAGGCCAAAACAGACCGTTAATTCGCGGTCTATATGGTCCGGATCACGCTGGATTTTATTCTGGGCTTTTCTGGATGTCTTGGTTGGTCTTTGATGCATCTACTTCACTTGATGGAGCTCCGACCCAAATAGAATTGCCAAAATACTCCCCATGATGGTGTGGAGTTTTTTGTTTTGCTCTTTGGTCCTTCGGTCTTACGTTCAGGTCCTTCTCCCTTGCATCTTAGTCCCTAGGTCTCACAATTCAGTTTTTTTTCCCTGCTTTTGGGTCATTTTATGCTTCATCTCTTCAAACCTTTTTATTTCTGAAATTCAAACATAAAACTCGTCACGTAGCATTGCTTAGGTGTAAGATAATGGATATAAGATACAAATATAAGCATGAAATGATGTCAATCAGTTATATCAGCTTCACTTAAGAGACACATTAATCACTTCACTTACCAAAAATCAATCCTACTCTTGTGCTCTCAATCTTCAAGCCTTCAAAGTTCCACCAACTCTCATACTTCCATTAAATTCACTCCGATCTTAATTCCAATCCTTGAGTGCATTCAAGTTAGAGTTCAACAACCACATTCAATTTCCATTGTGTTGTAAAGTTTCGAGGAAGCACCCTCTCGGGTTGTGAGAGGAGATCCGAGCAAGGCTAGGGTGGTCGCAAGGCTCCGATTGTAAGAGGGTTTGTCTTCGACCCGGAACGAAGATAATAGTGAATTCTCAAGTAGGGATCAGACGATCGATCGGAATTTGAGGAGAGGATTAGATCACGGTGGTGTGATTGAACCTCTATAAATCTCCGGAGTCATCTTGTGGTTTGCATTCTTTCTCTTACTATTTTAATTGTGCAATTGTTTAAGAAAATTAGGAGATAAGATATTCACCCCCTCTAGATTAGTGACCGATCAACTTACATTTGGTATCAGAGCATAGGTTTACTCATCTATTCCATTTAGCCATGGAGAGTAACATTAATCAACTTAGAGAATGACAATTTACCACTAGACCCCCTTTGCTTACCGGAAATAATTATGCACATTGGAAGAATAGAATGAGAATATACATCCAATCAATTTCCTTAAAAATGTGGATATTCCTTGGTAGTAAATATGTTCCACCCACTAGTGAACAATTAGCAACATTAACCGAGGGTATAATTGCTAATGCCGAGATGAATGCAAAACTTATGAATATATTTGTTTGTGGAGTCAATACTCAAAAATATGGTAGGATTAGCGGATGTGATACCATTTATGAGATATGGAAATTACTTGAATCTCATCATGAAGGATCATCTAGAATGAAAGAAACTAGGGTTGATATATTTGTGCGTAAATATGAATTATTCTCTATGCAACCCGGTGAAAGTATAAGCGAGATGAACACTCGTTTCACTGTGATTACTAACAATTTGAAAAATCTTCGTAAGAAGGTGAATGAAGGTGACAAGGTGCGGAAGATTCTTCGATCTCTCTCAAGCGATTGGGAGAAAAAGACAATCGCCATTGAGGAGGCTCAAGATCTCAACACATTGTCAATGAAGGATCTCATCGGAAGCCTTATGGCTTATGAGATTCAAATGAATGAGAGAAAAGAGATGGAGAGCTATAAAAAGAAAGAAAAAGTCATTGCACTCAAGGCTAACTTTGAATCCGAAAAATCGGACGACGAGAAGAGTGACGAAGAGCTTGCAATGATGGTTAAGAGATTCAAGAAGCGATGAGTAAAAGAGAAATTTCAAAGAAAGAGACTGGATGATAGAGAGAGCTCAAAAGGTCCTATTTATTATGGATGTGATAAAGTTGGACATATAAAGAAAGATTGTCCCTTAATCCAATCCAAGGAAAGAAAAGAGAAAACGAGAAGAGAGAATGAAGAAAAAGGAAAGGAGATTTAAAAGAAGAGAGAAGAAGTATAAGGAGAAGAAAAAGGCCATCAAGGCAACTTGGGATGGATCATCTGATTCATCCTCCGAATCTTCGAGTCGGAAAATGAAGAAGTCCATCTATGTCTCTACACTCAAGAAGAAGTCGATGGAGAATTAGATAGTGCATCTTCATCAAGCAAGCAAGACGAACCCAACACTTTCAATTTCGCCAAAGATGGAGAAAAAGATGTAATCTCAACTCATGAATCAAACTCATATGATAAATTACTTGATGCCTTTCATGAATTGCTTGAAAAATGTGATATATTGAGGCATAAAAGTAAATTATCTAGGAAAGCTAATCATGATCTAGCTTTATAAATGAATCATTGTCAAATGAAGTGTATAAGCTTGTGTTGGAAAATAAAAGCTTAAAAGAACTTAATGTTGAATCTCATGCTAAAGAAATACATGATCTTAGATAATGCAATAAGCAATTGAGAATTGATCTTGAGAAATTCACCAAAGGAAAGAAGATGCTAGACATATTACTTGGTAGTCAAATTCAATCATTAGAAAAGCATAGTTTAGGATACATGAATGAAAAGAAAAACTCTAAGAGTTATTTTGTGCATGCTTTAAATGGTGTAGTGAAAAAGAAATTTTCTTCAAATGTTTGGGTACCTAGAACCAAACAAGTTTGGGTACCTAAATCTAACCCCAAAGGACCCAAACAAATATGGGTACCAAAATTTTCTTCTTCTTCTTTGAATGTAGGTGAAAAAGAAGGGGAAGTGGATCGTAGATAGTGGATGTTCGAGGCATATGACGGAGACCATTCTATGTTCAAAACATTGAAATCAATGAAAGGTAGAACCGTCACATTTGGGGATAATTCTAAAGGTCACATTATTGGCATCGGCGATGTTGGTAATGATTCTACTAGTCAAATACAAAATGTGCTTCTTGTGGATGGTTTAAAATATAATTTGCTTAGTGTTAGTCAATTAATCGATAAAGAATTCTTAGTGATCTTTGATAAACATTTGTATACATTATTTCTAAAGCTAGTTTGGAAACCACTTTTAAAGGCTATAGATATGGAAATGTTTATGTTGTGCATGTTAATAGCATTGACTCATTCTCTAAGGAAGCATGCTTAGTTGCTTCAAATGACGAATCTTGGTTATGGCATAAGAGGTTAGGTCACATTAGTATGAGCCAACTTCATAACTTGCTAAATTTGACTTGGTAAGAGGATTGCCCAAATTGGATTTCAAGAAAAATAAGCTTTGCAATGCTTGTGTATTTGGAAAACAATTTAAAAGTTCTTTCAAGTCAATTAACATGGTTTCTACTTCAAAACCTTTGGAACTCTTGCATATGGATCTCTTTGGTCCATCAACAACCTTTAGTCTAGGTGGCAAGAGATATGCATTTGTCATCATTAACGATTTTACTCGATTTACTTGGGTTTTGTTTCTTGCAAACAAGAATGAAGCTTTCAAGCAATCCGAAAAATTTACAAAACGAATTCAAAGAGAAAAAGGGTCTTTGATTTTGAAAATTCGTAGTGATCATGGTGGTGAATTTGAAAATGAAGGTTTTGAGGAATTTTGTGATTATAATGGTATTGAACATACTTTTTTCTTTCCCAAGAACTCCTCAACAAAATGTGGTAGTTGAAAGGAAGAATAGAACTCCTCAAGAAATGTCAAGAACAATGCTTTGTGAAAATGATTTACCAAAGTATTTTTGTGTGAAGCGGTTAACATGGCTTGTTACATTCTTAACCATGTTTTGATTCGACCAAATTTAAACAAAACTCCTTTTGAACTTTGGTTTGGAAAACCCCCAAAAATTTCTTATTTCAAAGATTTTGGTTCTAAATGTTTTGTTCTCAATACCAATGATAATTTAGACAGATTTGATGCTAAATCCGATGAAGCCATATTTTTAGGATATTCAAGTAGGAGTAAAGCATATCGAGTTTATAACAAGAGAACTAGTTGTGTAGAAGAATCCATGCATGTTCACTTTCAAGAAGAACGATATAAGGATAATTCTAACCTTGATGATGAACTTATTGACCATATTCGAAATATAACAACTCAAGAACAACCCAATGAGACATCTCAAGAAAAACAAGAGCTTCCAAAGGATTGGCAATATAAGAAAGATCATCCTAAGGATCTTGTAATTGGTGATGTATCAAAAGGAATTTTTACTAGGTCTAATGCTCTTGTTATATGTGACTTATGCATTTATATCTCAACTTGAACCTAAGAAAATAGAAGAAGCATGTGATGATGAATTTTGGTTAATATTATGCATGAAGAGTTAAACCAATTCATTCGTAATGATGTTTGGGAGCTTGTTCCGAGACCTAAAGATCAAACGGTAATTGACACCAATTGGGTTTTTTCGAAACAAACTTGATGAATCCGGGCAAGTGGTTAGAAACAAAGCTCGATTGGTCGCTCAAGGTTACAACCAAGATGAAGGCACCGACTTTGATGTAACCTATGGTCTAGTAGCTCGATTAGAAGCAATTAGAATGTTATTAGCTTATGCATCATACATGGATTTTAAAATCTTTCAAATGGATGTTAAAAGTGAATTTTTAATGGTTTTATTATGGAAGAAGTTTATGTTAAACAACCACCCGGTTTTGTGAATGAAACATAGTCAGATCATGTATTCAAGCTTAAGAAGACTCTTTATGGGCTTAAGCAAGCTCCTAGAGCTTGGTATGAAAGGTTGAAGACCTTTTTGCTTGAAAACGGATTCACCATGGGGAAAGTTGACACCACATTATTTACTAAAACCAAAGATAAAGATTTATTAATCGTACAAATATATGTTAACGACATTGTATTTGGTTCTACTAATGATTGTCTATGACAAGAGTTTTCTAAGTCTATGCAAGGTGAATTTGAAATGAGTTTGATGGGTGAACTCAACTTCTTTCTTGGACTCTAAATCAAGCAAACCTCAGAAACTTCATCAACCAAACCAAAGACACAAGAGAACTACTCAAACGATTTGGAAATGAAGATAGCAACCCTCACAATACCCCCTTGAGCACAAGCTTGAAATTGGATAAAGATCAAGAAGGCAAAGAAGTTGACATTCAAAAATATCAAGGTATGATTGGTTCACTTCTTTATTTTACCGCTAGTAGACCCGATATTATGTTTAGTATTTGTCTTTGTTCTCATTTTCAATCTTGTCCTAAAGAATCTCATATGCATGCATTGAAAATGATTTTTCGATATTTGAAAACTACTTGTGATTTTGGATTGTTTTATCCCAAGACTCGATCTTTTGATCTCATTGCCTATAGTGATGCCGATTATGCCGGATGCAAATCACATTCGGAAAAGTACTAGTGGGACATGTCAATTCTTGGGAAAATCTTTAGTTACTTGGTTTAGTAAGAAGCAAAAATAGTGTTGCACTCTCAACAACTGCAACCGAGTATGTGGCCGCCGGATGTTGTTGTGCACAAATCCTTTGGATGAGGCAAACCCTCAAGGATTTGAGACTTGAATTTCAAACTATACCCATATTTTGTGATAATACTAGTGCCATAAACTTATATAAAAATCCAATTCTTCATTCAAGAACCAAGCATATAGATGTTCGCCATCACTTTCTTAGAGATCATGCTCTTAAAGGTGATATTGAATTGCAATTCATTTCAACAAATGATCAATTGGCGGATATATTTACTAAACCATTAAATGTTGATCAATTTGATAAGATAAGACAAGAACTAGGTATGTGTAGTGCTAAAGAATTATCATAATTCATCTCATTTGTTAAAAAAATCATTGCCTTAATTGTTTGCTTTTGTGGTCGGTCCGCAAAGGACGGATGACCGAACTTAGTTCGGTTAACCGGATTGTGTATGGACAGGGATCCAGACTTGGTCTGGGTTCACCGCTTTGGTACACCGTTACATATACGGTTGACCGAAACATTTGGTATGCTAAAATTAGCAAATTTCATGTTCCTGTTTCAACGGTTATCCGAAACTATCTCGGACGAACGCCATCTATGGGTGAATTTTTTGAATTCTTTGTTGACCCCTTTTTAAACGAATCTTTTTTAAGTTTTGGGTATCCGATTTGAATCGGATGACCGTTGTGGAAATTTTGAACTTCCCTGTTTATCTCGAACGGACGATTGTTTAATATAGTGTATTTGTCTCTTGTTAGTCCATGTACGGTACGTAAAGGCTGGACTAAAGAATCTCATATCTTTTGCCATTTGTACGAAGTCCATAATGTTACTGATTTTTAAGAAGATGCTAAAATATTATGGGTTTTTTTCTTGCATGTCATTTCAAAACACCATATTTCTGTTTCTACCATCACTATATCACTATTTGTATTAGTGTCACTAAAAACTATACAAATTCCATTAATGTCATTCCGTTTACTTTTTTCGTTAACGACGTTACTGTTCCGTTAACGGTGTTAAAAAAATAGTTTTAATAGTTATATTTAAAAACTCTATCCTATATAATTTAATAACTTAGAAATTCAAATCTGTCATTTTTATGATCTTCACAACAAAACACTTAAATTCAAAAAATCAGGAATGTTAATTTTCACAAGTACAAACGGTGGGAATACTAGTGTTTTGGTGTTTTTTTGTTATGAAAATTATGATTCAAAACTTTTGGAATTAAGTGTTTTACCGTGAAAATCATATAAGTTTAATTCTTGTTTAAGTGTTTTGGAATTTATTTTTTATAGGAAAAAACACCAAAACACCGGTATCCCTAGAGATTGTACTTGTGAAAATTAACATTCTTGATTTTTTGAATTTAAGCTTTTTTGCTGTGAATATCATAAAATTACAGATTTGGATTATTAAGTTATTAAATTATATATGACTGAATTTGTAAGTATTACTATTAAAATAATATATTTTTTAACGCCGTTAACGGAAAAAAGTTAACGGAATGACATTAATGGAATTTGTATAGTTTTTAGTGGCATTAATATAATTTGAATAGTTTTTAGTGACATTTGTTGACTTTTTGGCCATTTAATCTTAATTTCGATGATTAACAAACTAATATTATGCATAACTTCAATTATAACATCACACACATCATATTATCAAATTGCATAGAGTTGTGTATTCTTAATAATGTAGGTGATCAAACCAAGGGACTAATCAACTTCAAGATAAAGGCTCAAGACTTGTAATCAAAGCTCAATGACTTCATTTGTAATTTTCCATTTATTTGAGTTATATGATCAAATGTACACTTGATGCACAAAAGGATAAACCCGTCTCTGTCGGTCGACCGTTTGTCTCTCGGTCTACCAAACTTGTTCCCAACGGATGTCCGAGTATCTCTCGGTGAATCGTTTCCTTTGAGTAAGTAACCACTTGATCTCCTGGAATCCTTGTTTCGGTGTACCGAACCCTAGCCGGTCAATCGTCTCCTTAGTGTCAGTAAACACTTGATCTTCCTGGAATCCTTGTCTCGGTTTACCGACCTCTATCTGGTCAACAGTTTCCTTATCCCCAGTAGCTTCGAAATTTCTCTGGATATCTCTATTCGGTGTACCGAAGGAGTATCGGTCATCCGAACATCACTTGTGTCTTTTAGCCTAAACAACTTCATCTTATTGGCCCACGTGGAATAAACTAACTCCAACAAACTTATCTTTTGTCGTTTAGCCACAACCTTTGAAACATACATACCGGTCTACTGATCACTCTTCGGATTACCGAAGCCTTGTTGTCAATGAAAACATAACGACTATTTTTCCACATAATATTTCGACCGTTATCGATAAACCAATTTCCCAGGCAATGTCAGCAGAAAACCCGCACATCTATCGGTCAACCGACCTTGCCATGGTCTACCGAACAAGATCACCAAGTCACAACAATTCTTTACTGTCCATTTGGAACGGTGCACCAGTGTTATCGGTCAACCGAATTTAATTGCTCGATATTAGGAAAAACTTACTGGAAGTTGTTGAATGGTTATCCGAGCTATAGTCGGTCAACCGAGTTGTTCAATCTGACCAATTAACCCACATTTTGTCGGACGCCCGTTTGTGTCCCGGTCGACCGAAGTTGCCCCGAATTCTGGCCAAGCTTAAGTCACATCTTGTTTCTTATTGGTCCAAACCTCACCAACTTACCATAATAGCTCTATTTGTTTTGAAGGCAATCTAAGCATCACTTAAGAGACACATTCATCACTTCACTTGCCGAAAATCAATCCTGCTCTAGTGCTCTCGATGTTCAAGCCTTCAAAGCGCCACCAACTCTCATACTTCCATTAAATTCACTCCGAGCTTAATTCCAATCCTTGAGTGCATTCAAGTTAGAGTTCAACAACGACATTCAATTTCCATTGTGTTGTAAAGCTTCGAGGAAGCACCCTCTCGGGTTGTGAGAGGAGATCCGAGCAAGGTTAGGGTGATCGCAAGGCTCCGATTGTAAGAGGGTTTATCTTCAACCTGGAACGAAGATAATAGTGAATTCTCAAGTAGGGATCGGAGGATCGATCGGAACTTGAGGAGAGGACTAGATCACGGTTGTGTGATCGAACCTCTATAAATCTCCGGAGTCATCTTGTGGTTTGCATTCTTTCTCTTACTATTTTAATTGTGCAATTGTTTAAGAAAATTAGGAGATAATCTATTCACCCCCCTCTTGATTAGTGACCGATCAACTTACAACATTAATACAAATACCGATATAGTGATGGTAGAAATTAAAATATGGTGTTTTGCAATAGCATGCAAGCAAAAAACCCAAATATTATTGAAGTCGCCCAAGAAAACACCACATACCATCATGCTTATTCATGAAATAAAGCAACTGCTTCCATAAACACAAGTTAAAAACCAAGACATTTAGACTTAGACGAGTGGACTATAACAACCACAACCCACCGGCTGGAATGTCCATATATCAGCGAGGACAACATTTAGACAACATTTGGTTTCAGAAATAAACATAACATCAACCTTAGTACGTACTTGTGAGGAATCTAATTGGGATGACAGAACTTGTAGAGGGATTCCAAGCAAAAAACTAATCTTCATTTTTTATAACCATTGATGGACGATGCGCTCATTGAGAAGATGACTTCTTTCAAAGCCTTGAGCTCTTTGCATCAAGGGGAGAACATGTCCCAAGCAGCCACAATGATGATAATTAAACTAAAAGTGACCAAAATCTTCCCACTTCAACAAATTAAACAACTTTAACTTTGGCGGTCTAGGGTTTAGCATTCGGAGTGATCAGCAAATCTTGCCAAATCGGTGTGACAAGTGAACTTCGCAGTGAGCAAGGGTGGGAGGATGGAGAAAACAAAGAATTTGTTAGGGAGAGAGACACAATGATGATGAAGATTGAGGATGCCGAGGAAGGGTGTAACGTCCCCGAGCTCGGGTCCCGGTCCATCACTCATGGTGCCCACTGATCTACAACAATCACATATTACCACAAAACTTAAGTTGGTAAGTGTTATGGTAGTGGAATCATGTTATTATATCTCACCCCAACATTCTTATGTTAGGCAATGTGGGACTAAACTGTGTAGAATTTTCCGTTAGCGAAGGAGAGAGAAGTTGTTTCAGAAGAAGACCATTGGCTCGTGATTGAATAGTATACAACGTAAGTGTTAGAATATTAAATATTAGTAAATAAGTAAATATAAATAATTTACTTGATAGGCTTTATTAATATTTTCTTATTAGCCTTATAATCTCGGATCTACCGAGCAATAATAATATAAGAATAATGATTAATGGACGCTTGCGTCCACAATGCGCGCTGACGTGGTGAGTCCAGTCATCAAAAATCAAATGTCTTTTACTTTCTGAAATTAATTAAATAACATATTTATTTTGTGTCACATGCAACTTATACTTTCCCTATGCAACATTACGTTCCCAATGCAACATTTTGTTTCCCCATGCAACATTTTATTCCCCCACGAACAGACCCACAACTTAAAATGGACAAACTCACACCTTATTCTGTCCAGAATAAGTTATGTGTCTGTCAAAAATAAGTTTTGTACTGTTCAGGATAGGTTGCGTGTCTGTCCAGCATAGGTTTTGTGTTTGGCCAGAATAACTTCTGTGTCTGTCCATAATAAGTTCTATCTGTCCAGAATATGTTGTCTGTCTGTCCATAATAAGTTATGTGTTTGTCCAAAATAGGTTGTGTGTCTGTCCATAATAAGTTTTGTGTCTCTCCAGAATAGGTTGTGTGTCTGTCTATATTAGGTTCTTTGTCTGTCTAGAATAAAGTGTGTGTATGTCTAGAATAAGTTTTGTGTCTCTCTAGAATAAAGTGTGTGTATGTCCAGAATAAGTTGCATTGGGAAAATGTTGCTTGGGAAACCAAAATGTTGCATTTAGAAACAAAATGTTGCATGCGGAAACGAAATATTCCTTTGAGAACGTAATGTTGCATGGGAAAAGTAAAAATTGCATGTGACACAAAATAAACATGTTATTTATTTAATTTCGAAAAGTAAAAGACATTTGACTTTTGCTGACTGGACTGCCGACTGTACTGACCATGTCAGCGCGCTTCCTGGACGTCCGCGTCTGTGTATCACTGCTCATAAGAATCTGGATTGACGGCCTGGAATCTGGATTGTACCTTCAAATTTTGACCTTCTTAAATTCCTTATACATAATAAGAACGCAAGGTGTGATGTAGTTGTCCTTGCATTTCCACATCTCTTGTCGTTGTGTTGATTCTTGTTTAGTACAACCACGTCTGTTGAATAATTTATGTTTTTACTTTTTAGTTCAGTGCAATCAACAATATTGTGTCAAGTTCGCCCATTGTTTGACACCCAACGTGTTGTTACACCAACTTTATAAGCGCCCGGGCACTTCCCGGGCATCCTGTTTTCTTTCTCAGTCACGTTAGTTTCTCTCTCTACCATGTCAGCATAAACAAAACCCCCAAATTTTCCTTAACCACACCCAGAAACAACCCACACACCCTACATTATCTCTCATCCACGTCATTTGGGGATCAATTCTGAATAAAACACAAAAAAATATTAATGTTTTTTAAAAAGTCAACTTATAAAAACATATTTTCATAAAAAATGAAAAAAAAGATTTAAAATAATTTTTAAAACAGTTTTTAACATTTTTAAAATATAAAAAAAATAAATGAATCCAGGGGAGCCACGTGCCCCAGATTACCCCGCCCGTTTTTCCCCCGTGCGGGGGAGAAATTTTCCCACCCTCCCATTAAGGGAGGGCAAATCGGGCGCCCGATGTTAGAGCACCTCTTAAGGGTGCTCTTAGTTAAACAACATGGAGATTCCTCAACATCAATGGGGATACATTAATGTTGCCTAATCTTTAGGCACATTACTCTGTTTTTAATTTGTCATAGCCGTCATCTAAAAGACTTAGTGTTGAAACAATTACAAATATATTCATGTAATACAACATGTTACATATGTCGAATAAAGTTTCCATTACGATCCAGATAAAGCCAACGTACAAAAAGATGTATAGGAAAACAACAACAAAAAAAGAAATGATCATAGACGACCTCAAAGACCGAGCCGTCGGAAGGTGACTTGCCTCAGAGAAAATATCGGCCCACATACCAGTGTGTTTGATGGTCTGTTGGTTTTCTCCCTGGATAGAACGGTCACACCGTCGATCAGACGCACACCGGAGTCAACGGATCACGAAAACAGCACGGAACCTCGCAAGAATCGATCGCAGAAGAACTTTGGTTTCGGAGACCTAAAATCACCGGAGAGGGACGGTTTTCGTAGAGAGATTATGAGAATAAAACGTGTGTATACAGGAAGAAATCGACTGTGATGATATATATATATATATATATATATATATATATATATATATATATATATATATATATATATATATATATGTATTTAATTTTGTTAACGTCAAGGACTTAATTGCAAAAACCAATTAACATGAGGTCCAAAAATTAAGATACACCCATCATTTTGAGGCTAAAGCCTCTAATTTCTCCCAAAACCCACGCTGCCTTGTCACGCCACTCCCCGGACCATAACGGACAAGACGTGTGGTCGCGCGCGTGTGTGGTGAATTCTCTCATCCCCTCTTTCCACCTACAAAGGTTCAAGTGAATAGGATGTTTATCAACATCCTTCAACTTGTTAACTTCACCAATGTGGGACTAAAAGTGAGGTGAGCACATGGGCCAATAGTTCTCATCTTCATCTCAACATTGAATTTCTTCAATTGAGTTATTCATGGGCCTAGCCCAAACTCAATAATCCAACAATCCCCTACAAATCCATTGTTGATCGAGCGACCAAACATTGTAGCATAGTGCTTTCAGTAATGATATCTTTCGGGTTTGAACCACGACCTGAGTCCTTCAACTTTACCCCCACAGTAACTAAGTGAAACGAAGTCTTCAACTTGAACCTTTTGTGTGAAGATGTCCATTGAGAACAACACTAAGCAAGTTATGTTGCAATCTACAGAGTTGATGCTTTATGGCCATACATCCGTATCCTGTTTCTGATTGCTTTCAAGGAATGACCCCCATTCCTCTAATTACGGGCACATAATTGTAGGATTTCGTGTCCCTATGTATGTATATATTTTTAAAAAATTAATACAACATACAAGATCAATTTTCATATTTTCAGCAATTTTATGTACATAGTTTTGTGATTATTCTAATAACATGCAATCCTACATTTATTAAAATAATCCACAAAGGTAGAATCATACCTAAAGGTTCTCTAAAACCTTTTGAAGATTCAGAGTCACGTTGACCGTTGTCTCGTCCACGGATTTGCCTCCGAGTGTTCACCAAACTCTAAACAAGACTAGAGAGAAAGGAGCTAGTCAATCAATCTCTAACAAGGTTTAGAATCTAGCTAATAACCCCTCTCTAAGTCTCCTGAGATTCTTATCTCCAAATTTAATTTTACTAAGAGATTTTCGTGGTGCTTAGGGAGAGATTAATCAGAGAAAGAATTTTTCCATTAGTTGTTAAACAAGTAGGAGTATGGGTCCTTTTATAGTCTCCCAAAACATCCTTATCAAGATCTCTTGCTTATTCTCTCCTAAAATTAATCTTTAATTTCCACATAATCACCCACAAAAAACGTTTTAATTAAATCTGGAATTAATCCACCCATGATTTAATTAATCTCTTAATAATTCAGGCAGAATCGTTCTTGTTCGGTAGACCGAGTATTATTCGGTCAACCAAATCATTCGGTTATAACACGTGTTCGGTGCACCGTGAGCTAGACGGTCGACCGAATCCGTATGAGAAAAATTCCCTAGAAGAATTCGGACGAACCACGTCTTTTCACTCGGTCTACCGTTGACCCACCAAAATCGCTCCTGGACATAGTCATCGGATGACCGGGTCACCTTCGGTCTACCGAAAATACTACTTCTCGGTTGACCGTGCACACTCGGTTAACCGAACCAGATTGTCCAGGCACTCCAGACAATTTCGGTCAACCAATTGTGCTTACCCGTTCCCTATTCGGTTAACCGATCCGAAGATACCCCGGTCGATCGAACCATGAACGGTTCACCGTGTTTGACCCTGATTTTACCTTTGTCAAATTTTGGATTTATTTCCAACAAAATTTGATCTTTTGGGGTTTTTAGCAATTCACATCCTATATATATCATCATATGTAATATTAAATTATTACACCCCATAATATATACCTCATATGAATTTATTATGATTTTAATTATGTCAATTCTCATGCCATATTGATTTTACTTAATTCACCACATGTGTCTTATTTTCACATGAAACCCGACACATCATATGAACTTAAAATCAACCTCTTGTTTCCCAGTTTTGTGGTGACCTATAGGAGGATCTAAGCCAAATTGGTAGCGATATTAAACACTTAATATCTCAAACTATAAGCGGTATCTAGCTACACATTATAGTTATCCAATTAGCATAGATGTCTTTGTTCCACCCGAACCAAAACACGATCCATTTAGTGATGTAAGTATACCACTTGTGTCCGTCCCTTGTTCATGATATTAAGAATATATACAAAGTAGAAATGTGTCATCTTTGTATTATATTCATTTCTTGATCTCTTTAAGCTAATTATAACTATGTAACTTAACTCAAGTTACATTGTGCACATTATAATTTTGCTTTATCAAGGGGCCCACTAATATCATCACTCAATTAAGAGAGGCAATGATAATCGTTTGACTAGCTATCTTTTCCAGCACAAGTCATGCTCAACCAACTATTGCCTTTATCACTATACTCATTGATAGCTTTTGGCAATAATCAAATTAAGCACTTCTTGAGTGAAAAGATATAAGTCTCATATCTTAGGATCCAAGACACAGTAAAAACATTAATGACACAAAACACAATTCCATAATGTTTTACTTGTTAGGTCTATTCAATATATGAAAGTAATCTTTTCATCTTTTATATACTCGTGTCGTCAATTATTTGTAGAGCTACAACAGTCGATGACCAACACGACAATCTTATCTCGGTAATTAATGTTCCATGTTAATTACCATGATTGTGAATAACTTTTGATTTATGTAAACCATTATCTTTTAGAGCTCTACGGTTAAGGACCAAGTGCCTCTTCCTTAACACTTCCAAAAGACGAATACCATAATCAAGGAACAAAATGTTTGTACATTCAATTCATAATAATTGACATATAAAAGTAAAACTTTTAGAACACATTCCTTTCAATCTCCCACTTGTTATCAAAGTTTTCTCTCACATACATTCTCAATGTATAAAACAATAATAACTAGGATAACCCTCTCTAATCACTCATCAAGCCAATCCACATGGTTCCTCATACCCATGGACTCGAAATGCATTTCGCCCTTGGCTTGGGATAAGAGTTTGGTGAATGGATCAGCTGTGTTGATGTTTGTGTCCACCCATAACAGATTTATTTCGCCCTCGTCGATGAAGTCACGTGTGACAAAGTACTTATGATTCATGTACTTCACTTTGTGGTGTGATTTGAGATCCTTGATTAGCAAGATAGATGCACTATTATCGCAAAATAGCTCTACTGGTCCCTCGCTCGAGGGAACTACTCCAAGCTATTCAAGGAACTTCTTAATCCACACTCCTTCCTTGCTCGCTTCAGCGACAACCATTACTTTGGAAGCGGTGGTTGAGTCGGCCGTAGTGCTTTGCTTCCAACTACGCCAACTCACAGCTCCACCATTTAGAAGGTAGACGTATCCTGATTGCGACCTTCTATCGTCGGGATCACTCATGATACTCGCATCCGAATAGCCCTCGGCTATTAACTACCTTTGTCCTCCATAAACAAGAACATTATCTTTGGTCCGGTTAAGGTACCTCAAAATATTCTTGACTGTAGTCCAATGCTCAGGACCTGCGTTGGATGTGTGACGACTTGTCACGCTTAGAGCATACGAGACATCGAGTCTTGTGCAAGTCATCGCGTACATGATTGATCCTATTGCCGAAGCACAAGGGATATCTTTCATGTACTCCAAGTCTTTATGTGATTCAGCACGTTGAGACTTCTTGAGTTGTACACCCATACTCATTGGCACACTGCCCTTTTTGGAGTTGTTCATGCTGAACCTTTCCAAGACCTTGTCAATGTATGTACGTTGACTTAGGCCAATGAGTCTACGGGATCTATCTCTATATATTTTGATTCCCAAGATGTATTGAGCCTCACTCATATCTTTCATAGAAAATGCAGATTTCAATGAACTTCTCGTTTGCTCAAGCAAAGGTATATGATTTCCCATGAAGAGTATGTCATCGACATATAAGATCAAGAACACTATGTGGCTCCCACTAACCTTCTTGTATATACAAGGTTCTTCCTTACTTTGGACGAAGTGAATCTTTTTGACTTCTTCGTCAAAGTGTTTGTTCCAACTCCTTGATGCTTGCTTCAATCCATAAATGGATCTTTGAAGCTTGCATACTTTCTCGCTATTCTTTGGATCTTCAAAACCTTGAGGTTGTACCATGTACACATCCTCCTCCAAGTTCCCATTAAGGAACGCCGTTTTGACATCCATTTGCCATATCTCATAATCATGAAATGCGGTAATAACGAGCATAATCTGAATAGACTTGAACATGGCAACCGGTGAAAAAGTTTCATCATAGTCAATTCCTTGAACTTGAGTGAAACCTTTTGCTACAAGCCTCGCTTTGTAGGTTGTCAAGTTCCCATCCATGTCCATCTTCCTCTTGAAAACCCATTTATTTTGAATGGCTTTTTTCCCTTGAGGAATGTCAACCAAGTTCCACACTTGATTGTCATACATAGATTCTATTTCGGATTCCATGGCTTTGAACCATAGTTTCAAGTCATTTCTTTCCATTGCTTCTTGAAAGGTCGAGGGATCATCGGTATCTAGTATCATGATTTCATGAAGTCCCAAATATATATCGGGTTTCTTCCTTTCCCTCGTTGACCTTCTAAGTTCTTTTGGTTCTACGTGTACTTCTCGAACTTCTTCCACAATTTCTTGTGGAATTGGTTCGTGTTCGATTCTCGAACATACACTAGGTGGGGAAGATTGAGTTTCTCTCACAATTTCTTGCGAGGGTCTCTCACTCACGCTCCCACTAACCAAATGAAACTCGGTTGGGCCTTCATGATCTTGCATGTCACCATTCATATCATGATCTTGTAGAATATCTTGAGTCTCCTCAAGCACAACTCTACTCCCACTACTTTTTATTCTTTCCAGAAATTCTTTTTCTAGAAATACGACATCCCTCTCTACAATCACTCGATTGGAGGTTATATGCCAAAAGTAGTATCCTCTTGTCTCACGAGGATAACCTATGAAGAAGCACTTATCCGCTTTTGGTTGAAGTTTGGTCGACGTCAATCACTTGACGTAGGCCTCACAACCCCAAATCTTGAGAAAATTGAGCTTAGGTGTTTTACCACTCCATAGCTCATAAGGCGTTTTCTCTACGGATTTGGATGGAACATTATTTAGTGTGTAGGCCATAACTTCTAGTGCATAACTCCAAAAGTAAAGCGGCAATTCAGCTTGACTCATCATTGATCGAACCATGACGAGTAATGTCATATTCCTCCTTTCGGATACCGCATTCCACTGAGGTGTACCGGGAGGGGTGAGCTGTGGTACAATACCACACTCCTTTAGGAATGAGTCAAATTCGGTACTTAAGTACTCACCTCCACGATCCGTTCGTAGAGACTTGATTTTCTTATTGAGTTGGTTCTCTACTTCATTCTTGAATTGCTTGAACTTGTCAAAGTATTCACTTTTGTTTCTCATTAGATAAATATAGCCATAACGCCTATAGTCATCTGTGAACGTAATGAAGTACCTAAAACCGTCTCTTGCACTAGTACTCATCGGGCCACATACATCGGAATGTATCAAATCGAAGAAGTCATTCGCTCTCGGTCCTTTCTTCTTGAAAGGCCTCTTGGTCATTTTGCCCATTAGGCAAGGTTCGCACGTCTCCAATGATTTAAAATCAAGTTGACCAAGAAGGTTAGCTTCTTGCAATTTCTTGATGCGTTTTTCATTTATGTGACCAAGACGATAGTGCCACAAGAGTGTATCATTCACGTGAGTAGTTTTAAGTCTTTTGTTATTGATGTTTAAGATTTGTTTATTATTCAATTCAAGCAAATAGAGACCATTCCTTACGAATGCATTTGCATAGAAAATACTATTCTTCGATATAGACAAGCAAGAATTTGAAATATTTATATTAAAATTATCCATATCCAAACATGATACAGAAATAATGTTCTTGCTAATCGAAGGCACATAATAAACATTCTTTAAACATAAATTTAAACCACTAGATAATTGAAGCTCCACAGAACCTTGTGCAATCGCAGCAACGCTTGCACCATTTCCGACCTTCAAAATCATCTCGTTCTTTACGAATTCCTTCCTATCCTTTAGTAGCTGCACATTAGAAATTATGTGAGCACAAGATCTGGTATCAATTACCCAATCATGGACAGAGGTGGCTAAATTTATCTCAATAACAAATATACCTTTGGCCTTTTTGGGGCGCTTACGTTCAATCATTCCATTGTCAAGGTCTTCCTTGTACTTGGGGCAATTTGGCCGGATGTGTACCTTTTCACCGCAGTGAAAGCACTCCGTGTTGGGAGCTGGAGATTTCAAAGACTTCCCCCTTGAGGTACTCCCATGAGCACCTCCTACTCCCTTGCTCTTGATTGACGTATTTTTGGTGAATTTGCCTTTACCTTTGGTGATCTTCTTGCTCCCTCCATGGACGGCTAGGATGTGCTTGTCCCGACCCTTGCCCATGTCAACTTCAACCATTTTGAGAGCGTTGTGAAGTTCCTCAAGACTCACCCTTTCCCACGCACATGATAGTGCATAATGAAGTCCTTGTAGGACGGGGTTAGAGAGCCAAGAATCAAATCTTCCGCAATGTCATCGGGCATCGGGGAAGAGAGCTTCGACAACTTCTCAAGGTATCCTTGCATCGTGAGAAAATGCATGGATACCGATGTTCCATCCTCCATGTGGCACCTTGTGAGTGCGATGGTGGTCTTATAGTGCTCTTTTCTAGCACTATCCATGAACATCTTTGTTAAAGCTTCCATGGTCTTCTTGGATTTTGAATCCAACCGCTTGAAGCGAGTCACCCATGGAGGCCAACATTAGACCGGGAACTTGGTTCTCTTGGTCTTCCCACTTGGCTTTTGCATCTCTCTCGCTATCGGTTGCCTTCTCATTTAATTTTGGGATTTCACCATCCAAAATATGAGATAGTTTCTCAAACTTCAACACGATATTGACCTTGAGTTTCCAGCTTATGTAGTTTGAGCCATCATTTGCCAAAGGATGTTTTTTAATCATAGATCGCACAATAGGTTGAATATTCGATATTTCTACAAAATAAATTATATGGGATTTAATGTCAATTTTATGTTTTAAAAAATCAATACCGCAAATAAAAATTTGTCCTATCAATTATAATATAAACAAGCTAAGGGCTATCGGATATATTATAAAATCAAGGTAAGAAAATATTTTCTAATCATAACCATTTCGAAATATCGCAACGTTTGTATTTTTCAAACTCTCAAACTCTTATGATTCTTGTCGTTTTAATTAAGAGGGAATTTGACCAATCCTCGTAACAAAAACTCTCTTTCTCAAAACCGAGCTAGGGCTCCGGGCCTTGTTAAGAAAACTTATTTCATTTGATACGAGATACGTTTATCCATTGTATTCACAAACAAATATACTCGGTGTCCACTAAGGGTGAATCATACCTCGTACATCTATTCGTGGCACAACAATAGACAATCTTATATCTCCCACTATTCCCAAAGATGGAGGAAGCTATCTCCCGCTAAGGGCGAGCAGAATATCCCTCGATCGATGACTACTAGTGGATGAAATAAGAAAGAAAGATACTCTTAATTTTTGGTTGGACAATTTAAACATTAATATGTGATTTTAGAATTTAGGTGATCATGCATATTTATCATCTATACACATCCTAACATTCATCCACGCAATCACATATATATCAAGCACACAAACATAAATAAATTCATTCACACACACATTGTGTGAGTTTATATGTTCCCGTGTCCTTGATCCTCGATCATTGCGCTTCTTCAGCGTATTCCTCTTGCACCATGGATGTTGATATTGCAAAAATATAAACATGCATCTCTCAATTTTGAAAATTATCCAGTGCAAGTCCTATGTAAAAATCCTCTCATATGCATGCATATACATAAAAATATAAATTTGGCTTTTACATATACATAAGCCCCTGTGATTGAATAATAACATACACATTCATTCATTCATTCACACATGGCTTCTTCGGAACATATAAACTCACATATCCCTGCATTATAGAACTCGATTTAGTTTATCATGCATCTCTAAATCAAACAATTCTAAAATCATTTGAAATCCATTAAAAAAGATTTTATGCATCCATAGTTCAAATCGTAAAAAAATTTTGAACCGTTGTTTATCCAATTTCCAAAAATAAAAATTTAAAGAAAGATAAACATATGCCTTTTTTGTTTTGTCGATTCCTTATAAAATAATCATTTAATTAAAAACGAAAATTCTATAAATTAGACACAAGTCTAAATTTTAATTCTAACATTGACATGATGTGTTTCAAAACATTTAAAACTATCAAAAGAATGGTTTAGAATTAAATCAACAAAACTATCGGAAAACTCGAAAAAGACATAAAACATGATTTGTTTTGATTGTAGATGGTAAACTAAAATTAATTATATAGTCTAATTATTGAAAATATGAACTAAAAGCTCTGATACCACTGTAGGATTTCGTGTCCCTATGTATGTATATATTTTTAAAATTTTAATACAACATACAAGATCGATTTTCATATTTTCAGCAATTTTATGTACATAGTTTTGTGATTATTCTAATAACATGCAATCCTACATTTATTAAAATAATCCAAAAAGGTAGAATCATACCTAAAGGTTCTCTAAAACCTTTTGAAGATTCAGAGTTGCGTTGACTGTTGTCTCGTCCAAGGATTTGCCTCCGAGTGTTCACCAAACTCTAAACAAGATTAGAGAGAAAGGAGCTAGCCAATCAATCTCTAACAAGGTTTAGAATCTAGCTAATAACCCCTTTTTAAGTCTCCAGAGATTCTTATCTCCAAACTTAATTTTACTAAAAGATTTTCGTGGTGATTAGGGAGAGATTAATCAGAGAAAGAATTTTTGCATTAGTTGTTAAACAAGTAGGAGTAGGGGTCCTTTTATAGTCTCCCAAAACATCCTTATCAAGAGCTATTATTTAGCCATGATCTCTTGCTTATTCTCTCCTAAAATCAATCTCTAATTTCCACATAATCACCAGCAAAAAACATTTTAATTAAATCTGGAATTAATTCACTCATGATTTAATTAATCTCTTAATAATTCATGCAGAATCGTTCGGTAGACCGAGTATTATTCGGTCAACCGAACCATTTGGTTATAACACGTGTTCGGTGCACCGTGAGCTAGACGGTCGACCGAATCCATATGAGAAAAATTCCCTAGAAGAATTCGGACGAACCACGTCTTTTACTCGGTCTACCGTTGACCCACCAAAATCGCTCCTGGGACATAGTCATCGGATGACCGGGTCACCTTCAGTCTACAAAAAATATTACTTCTCGGTTGACCGTGCACACTCGGTTAACCGAACCCGATTGTCCAGGCACTCCCGACAATTTCGGTCAACCAATTGCGCTTACCCGTTCCCTATTCGGTTAACCGATCCAAAGATACCCCGGTCAACCGAACCATGAACGGTTCACCGTGTTTGACCCCGATTTTAGCATTGTCAAATTTTGGATTTATTTCCAACAAAATTTGATCTTTTGGGGTTTTTAGCAATTCACATCCTATACATATCATCATATGTAATATTAAATTATTACACCCCATAATATATACCTCATATGAATTTATTATGATTCTAATTATGTCAATTCTCATGTCATATTGATTTTAATTAATTCACCACATGTGTCTTATTTTCACATCAAACCCGACACATCATATGAACTTAAAATCAACATCTTGTTTCCCAGTTTTGTGGTGTGACCTATAGGAGGATCTAAGCCAAATTGGTAGCGATATTAAACATTTAATATCTCAAACTATAAGCGGTATCTAGCTACACATTATAGTTACCCAATTAGCATAGATGTCTTTGTTCCACCCGAACCAAAACACGATCCATTTAGTGATGTAAGTGCAACACTTGTGTCCGTCCCTTGCCTCATGATATTAAGAATATATACAAAGTAGAAATATGTCATCTTTGTATTATATTCATTTCTTGATCTCTTTAAGCTAATTATAACTATGTAACTTAACTCAAGTTACATTGTGCACATTATAATTTTGCTTTATCAATGGGCCCACTAATATCATCACTCAATTAAGAGAGGCAATGATAATCGTTTGACTAGCTATCTTTTCCAGCACAAGTCATGCTCAACCAACTATTGTCTTTATCACTATACTCATTGATAGCTTTTGACAATAATCATATTAAGCACTTCTTGAGTGAAAAAGATATAAGTCTCATATCTTAGGATCCAAGACACAGTAAAAACATTAATGACACAAAACACAATTCCATAATGTTTTACTTGTTAGGTCTATTCAATATATAAAAGTAATCTTTTCATCTTTTATATACTCGTGTCGTCAATTATTTGTAGAGCTACAACAATCGATGACCAACACGACAATCTTATCTCGGTAATTAATGTTCCATGTTAATTACCATGATTGTGAATAACTTTTGATTTATGTAAACCATTATCTTTTAGATCTCTACAGTTAAGGACCAAACGCCTCTTCCTTAACACTTCCAAAAGACGAATACCATAATCAAGGAACAAAATGTTTGTACATTCAATTCATAATAATTGACATATAAAAGTAAAACTTTTAGAACACATTCCTTTCAATAATTGCATTCACATAGTTGGGCTTCTCCAAAGATACACTGCGAACATCTTGTCTTAAATACTTGAACTCATTCAGAGTCTACACTCTTACTAAACTTGTAGTTTCAACAACATACCCATTCTTTGGGGTATTGACACAAATACAATGTATGCCTACAATGTATCACAAATTAGTTGCACTCGACTCACTCAAGAACTTGTTATTACCACATTCAACCAACTTCATGGGATCTCCACTCAGATTGGTTGGGTTGTCATTCTAGATGAGTCATGAAATGGGTCTCAGTCCCATCCCCTACTCTTGGATTTCAGAACTTCAGCTAGATCAAGTCCTTTGGTAAAAGGATCAGTTGTATTGTCTTTCGTACCAACAAAATCAACAACTATCACCATTTCCGAGATTAATTCCCTTAAAGACTTCAGTCTGACTTGGATGTGTCTCCTTTGTGGTTATACTTTGAGCTTCTTAGCTTTGCAATAGTAGTCATACTATTACAATGCACAGATACTGCAGGAACTGGTTTGCTAGTCATTGACAATTCAGAAAGGAGTCCCTTCAACCATTCAACTTCCATTCCACTTGTATCCAAAGCACAAAGTTCAGCCTCAAAAGTATATCAAGACAATATGGTTTGTTTTGTAGACCTCTAGGAGACTGCACCTCCACCCAGAGTAAAAACATACCATGTAACATCGTTACTCCAATAGTTTTTGGCTATCCAGCTTGCATCACTGTACCCTTCTAGTATATCTGGGAATTTCCCATAATGCAGCCCAAGGGTAGAAGTACCCTTCAAGTACTTAAGTACTCTATCCAAAGCCTCCCAATGTGTACGATCAGGACAACTTTTGTATCTACTAAGTTTGCTCACCGAGAATAAAATATCTGGTCGTGTGCAATTTGCAAGATACATCAAACTACCTATAATCTGAGAATATCTCAGTTGTGAAACTGGAACACCACTCTTGTTCTTGTACAAAGGTTTTGATGAATCATATGGGGTTTTCACAGATCTACAATCCGTATAGCCAAATCTCTCAAGAATCTTCTCAACATAGTGAGATTGAGATATGGAAATACCATCAACTGACCTAGTCAGTTTGATACCCAAGATCACATTTGCAACACTCATATCCTTCATCTCAAACTTAGTACACAAGGACTTTGTTTCATGTATTATATTAAGATTAAAGCGAAATAGTAATATGTCATCAACATATAAACACAATGCAATACATGCATTACCTTGAACTTTGCAATAGACACATTTGTCAGAATCAATAACCTGAAATCCAAATGATAGTATAATTTTGTCAAATTTCTCATGCCAAGCTTTTGGGACTTGTTTAAGTCCATAAAGAGACTTAACAAGTTTACAAACCTTGTTCTCGTTTCCAGAAGCTACAAATCCTTCAGGTCATCCATATAAATTTCTTCTTCAAGATCACCATGAAGAAAGGTAGTTTTTACATCCATTTGATGGATCGTAAAATCATATACAGACGCCAATGCTAAGAGCACTCGTATAGTAGTCATACGAGACTGGAGAATAGGTATCGAAATAGTCTATTCCTTCCTTTTGTTTAAACCCCTTGGCAACTGATCTGGCTTTATACTTATCGATGGAACCATCTGGTTTTAATTTCTTTTTAAATACCCATTTACAACCGATCGTTGAACAACCTGGAGGAAGATTTACCAACTCCCATGTCCCATTAGAGACAATAGAGTACATCTCGACCTTAACTGCATCTTTCTAATGCTTTGCTTCGGATGAAGCCATAGCATCCTTGAAAGTGATAGGATCACCCTCGATGTGGTATGTGATAAAATCACTTACCAAATCCTTGGCAATTTGAGAACGTTTGCTCTTTCTTAGTTCAATTTCAACTTGAGCTTGAGAAAACTCAAAATCGGCAATGGGCAAATCTGCCCCCACATTTGTCATCCTTTCCACATGCTCGTTGATGAAACCAGACGTAGAGGGATCAACTGAAAAAGAAACTTGTTGAGGAACTCCAGATTTCATGGCAAATACATCCTCAAAAAATGTGGAATCACGAAATTCAACAATTGTGTTAACTTCTATGCCAGATATCTCGGACTTGATTACCAAAAAACTATACGCATAGCTATTAATCACATATCCAATAAATATTGCATCTACAGTCCTGGGTCCAAGCTTTTTCCTCTTATGTTCAGGGATTAACATTTTTGCAAGACAACCCCAAACTCTAAGATATTTAAGGCTAGGTTTTCGACCACACCAGAGTTCGAATGGACTATCATCCTTATGTTTCTGAGGAACTTTATTCAGAATATGGCAAGCAGTATTCAAAGCTTCTCCCCACGTATATTTGGGTAATCATGAACTCTCCAATAATGCATTAATCATATCAGATAATGTTCCATTTTTTGTCCAACATATTCGATAGATTGTGGAGAATACGGTGTCGTCACCTCATGACCTATGCCAGAAACCTGACACACTTGTTCGAACAGGTTGGACGTGTATTCACCACCTCTATCGGATCTCAACCTCTTAAGTTTCTTTTCAGTTTGTGTCTCTGCTTCATTCTTAAAAATAAGGAACTTAGAAAATGCTTCATCCTTACTTTTCAAAAGATAAACATAGCAATACTTTGAACTGTCATCAATAAAAGTGATAAAATATTTCTTTTTATCCTTAGTTAACATGTCATTAAATTCACAAGTATCAGTGTGTACTAAATCTAAAATACTAGTATTTCTAGTCACAGAAATAAACGGTCTTTTGGTTGTTTAGCCTGTACACACACTTGACATTTTTTATTCTCAATAGCATACTTAGGAATCATATTTAAATTCATCATTCTTTTCAAACATTGGTAATTCACATGTCCTAAACATTTATGCCAAACATCACCAGATTCAATGGAATAAACAACAGGAGAAGACACATCTTTAACAAAAATAGCATTGTGATTATAAAAGGCAGGTTCAACATGAATTAAGAAAGCACCACAAGACAAGTACCCCTTGCCAATAAAAGTACCAGAAAGAGTAATCACAACTTTGTTACTTTTAAATGTTACTCTTAGTTAAAAGACATGGAGATTCCTCAACTTCAATGGGGATACATTAACGTTGCCTAATCTTTAGGCACATTACTCTGTTTTTAATTTGTCATAGCCGTCATCTAAAAGACTTAGTGTTGAAATAATTACAAATATATTCATGTAATATAGTGAAACAATTACAAATATATTCATGTAATACAGTGGGTTACATATGTCGAATAAAGTTTCTATTAGGATCCAGATAAAGCCAACATACAAAAACATGTATAGGAAAACAACAAAAGAAAGAGCAGTAATCAGAGATGACCTTAAAGACCGAGCCGTTGGAAGGTGACTTGCCTCAGAGAAAATATCGGCTCACATACCAGTGTGTTTGATGATCTGCCGGTTTTCTCCGAGGATAGAACAGTCTCACCGTCGATCAAGCGCACACCGGAGTCGACGGACCACGAAAACAGCGCGGAACCTCACAAGAATCGATTGCGGAAGAACTTTGGATTCGGAGACCTAAAATCGCCATAGAGGGACGATTTTCGTAGAGAGATTATGAGAATAAAACGTGTGTATTCAGGAAGAAACCGAATGTGATGATATATATATATATATGTATTTAATTTTGTAATAGTCGATGACTTAATTGTAAAAAGCAATTAACATGAGGTCCACCTACAAATGGTCAAGTGAATAGGATGTTTATCAACATCCTTCAACTTGTTAGCTTCACAAATGTGTGACTAAAAGTGAGGTAAGCACATGACACATGGGACAATAGTTCTCATCTTCATCTCAACATGAGATTTCTTCAATTGAGTTATTCACAGGCCTCGCCCAAACTCAATAATCCAACACTTTAGCACATCATTTTTTTTTGTTTCTATATTTCAATCAACCATAGCGGTTGACAAACTTTGTCGTATTTTCTTTGATCTCTTATGTGTTAACTCTGGACGATTATTATCTTTTAGAGAGGTTGTGTTTTGCAGCCTCTTTTATCTAATGCAATTTATCCATTATCAAAAAAAAGTCTCTCACACTTGTTTTTCAAACAAGTTATCCATGGAACAATTACATATTATCCTCTACGGTAGAGTTTGCCTATTGGAACACTCACATGTTTGTAATATGTAACTTCCCCTGTATTGGAATTTACCGAGTACCGCAGACCTTCATACAAATAAAGATGTTGCGAGAAACATATCGCCAAATAAGTAGCTTTTTCAAACAAACAAAAAAACATATCACCAAATAATATTGCACCTTAATTCTAAACAATGCAAGAGGACGAACATGTTCGGCGACAAAATTAGCTATGTGACGCAGATTGGGGTAAAAAAATCCAAGTGACGTTTTCAAGTAATTGCACACAATTAACAGTGCATAGTTTTCTCTTGAAAGCTTGGTTTTATATAAGTGATAAGAGTTAACTAATCATTTTTGTGGAGCAAATTGATGCACAATAGGTATATAATTACAACACATAACTTTGATTCTTTCCACAATTATATTGTACAAAAAACATTCCTAAACATCATGCTAGATCACTCGTTGCAAATCACGCACTGTTATATTGCGCAACAAACATTCTTAAACATCATGCTAGATCACTCGTTGCAACTCATCCACCGAATGAGGAATAGGAATTGAGAAAGAGACTGTTTTTGAAATGGGATATGATAACTATTAACGTTTTGGATCTTTGAAATCCATAAACTGGTTTCACTTATATATATATATATATATATATATATATATCTCTGTGTGTGTGTATATATATATGTATATATATGTATATGTAATGTTACATAGCTAAGCTAGTTTCAATTATATATACATATATATACATACATATATATATACATATATACATACATATATATAGAGTCAAAGCTCTAGTGAGCTCAGAGCTCATCTTACTAATTTAAGTCTCCTACAATCTCACCGTTAGATCTAATTTACGGTTAATCTATAATTAATATACATCATTAGATAATTTTATTAGCATAACTACCATAACATTAATCTACATTACAATTTCAGATGAGTGGTGGATATAGTAGGGACTTAAAATAGAAAAATTAAATTCTGGGCTCACTAGAGAATTTTTGTATATATATATATATATATATATATATATATATATATATATATATATATATATATATATACAGAAATTACAAAGTAAGCACTAAGCTCGTTTAACTTAAGTGAGTCACCTAAACATCCATCATCCAAATCAAATTCAAATGTGGATATGAAATCTTTTCATTTTTAGTCACAAAATGGTAAAATTGGAAATATCATTTACCCATTTTCACTCATCTTCTCTCCCACATCCTGCGTTTGAACAACTTCTCTTTCAAACCAAACTCACTCTTACCACCAAATCGGTAGTTTTTCCCATCTTTTCAGATCTGGTAAACCCTAATTTCGAATCTGAGTCCTTCCCCTTTCGTTTGGTGTTCTTGGATTTGTCGGAGGCTTCTGTTTTGTGGGATTGGGAATATGATTTGGGAGTTTTGTTGTTTACGCAGGTGGATCGATGGGGGAGAGCTGAAAAAACGGTTTGAAGCCCGAATTAGGTAAGAATTAGCCTTATCAGATTGAAAGTTTAATTTTTTTTGCAGTTTTTAGGGGTATTGGAAGAACAGTCCTGCCTACTACAAGGAATTGCAAATCGACTCTTTCATCTAGGTATTATCTTTGCAAGGTCAATGTGGAAGACCTCATCGACTATTCTTTGAACGTCCCACTGTCTTGGAAGTAAGGGCTGGTTACATACAAAAACGAACCATATCTCACCAAAAATAGCATCCAAAATTTCCTCTCCTATTTGAGCTCAGCATGGTAAGGATGGAAATAAATTGATGGAATTTCAGAAACTAGCCCTTCAGTTGAGTTCTGGAGAAAATTCATATATCAACGTCAGAAGTGGTATTAAATGTGACTTTTGTGAAAAAATGTAATTCATTATCAATTTATCAAACCGTGAATGGATTGTGATTTATGTTGTGGGGTTGGCTTTGGTAGCTCTCTCTCTCGATTCTTTTTTCTTCTTGTTAGGCCTGACTTATAGACTGAGATTGCCTAAAGATAGGAAGACTTCTTTGAGCAAAACAAACTTGCATATCAGCAGTTTCAGCACAGATCTGATTCCCAAAAAAAATTGAAGTACAGATGCAGCCGTTTACCTTTTTTAGAATTTTTGCGTCTTAAACTGCATCAAAGGAGTAAACATATGAAATTAACTAAGAATAATTTGCAATCTGATCAGTGACAAAGTGGTGGAAAATGTGTTCTCGTTATCACATATCCTTTCCTCTCATCATGCATTTAAGAAGAATCGACTCAGAGAATAGATGATACATATGTTTACATTGTTATGCAATATGCACAGAATCTACTGCAAAAGTAACATTCCTATTGTTTTCCCCCAATGAGTTATGACCAAAAGTTGTATGATAATTTTCTGCGTAAATGATAGGGACAAATAGCTAACCAGCTCAATCCTTCGTATTTCTCCATTTTGAACAAACTATGATTATATTATCGTTATGTTACTGTTATTTAAATTTTGTTACAAGTTTTTATATATGTTGTAGTCATCAATTATTGTTACTTCATGGGTTTTTTTATTTTGAACATAATATGATTATATTACGGCAAATGACATTTTGTTACTTTTATTTACATAATATTACAACATTTTATTATAGTCATCTATTGGTGTTTCATTAAATATTTTTTATATTATTTTTATTCCTATAGTCTTGCTGGGTTTGTCACGTATACACAATGTGTGACACTTTTATTTCATTACAATTTCATGTTTTTTTGGTACATGCACGATATTATTTTCTTACAACTAACTTATATTTTTCTTAAATATGTTACAAGTATGGTTATATGAGCACATCACTATGTTTAAACCAATATTTCCTGAACTTAAGCCGAGGATTAGAAAATGGGCATCTCCTTTGGAACCAAAGTTGAAGTACCTATCCAAAGTGGTTGTTGATATGGTTTGTTGATTTTAAATTATATCTTCTAAATACCTATTACGAGTATCCAAATTTTGAACAATCAAACTTTTCTTCCTTTGCAGATTCTCTAAAACATTTATGTGGCTGAAAATGATATCTTCAAATTTCTCCATAATGAGCAAAAATTACCTCCTGTGAATGTTGTGACAATAAAAAGAAGTCGAAGTCAAAAAAAACATTAAGGACCATTTAGATAAGGCTTATGATGGTATAGAGTTTGATCACAACGAAGTCCAATATCTAAAGAAAATGAATGAAAAATTAAAATCAAAGGTGAAGTTGTTAAAAGATAGAGTTGTTACTTTGGAAGTCGAGAAATCTGAGATAAAGTTGTTAAAAGATAAGAGTTGTTGGTTTGGAAGCCGAGCTCTCTAGTTTGAAGAAGAAATCCATAAACCCAAAATTGCATATTCCAACTTTCTGCTTGGGCCTTGCTCAAATGTCACCACGACTGTAGTTTCTATGAAAGAGACCGACATTCTAGATCAACAGTTTGATCGGTCAAATTTAGCAAATGTGTAGTATAATTTTTGATAACATGGACATGTTAGAAAGTGTATGGATGTGTTGAACACAGTAGAATGTTTTTATGACCAAAATATGATTATATTACTGTTATATCTATATTTTTTGAATTGAACGTTTCAAAATATAGTTCCAAAAAAGTTACACATGTTGTAGTCATTCACTATTATTTGATGAATGTTATTACAAATAATTACATTAATTACGAATAACAACATCATATTACGGCTAACAACATTATATTACGGATACGAACATCGATACATGTTACCGTAATTTACATATTTTTACTTTCATTTGAATAGGTTTGAAAGAAGTTTCATATACTAATACCACATGTTATTCTAAATTCAAAAACAACAAAGAACTTCAAAACATCACCTCAAAAATTGATAAATTCCCATGTGTACTTTATGTGTCCAAAAAATAGGAAAAATCCTCACATATTCAAGATATTGAATTTGAGACACAATAGATTGTATTTGTCTCTCCGAGAATCTGATTTCGGTTGTTAGAGTTTCGATGCATGAGGTTGGTGGTGGAGGGGGAGTCAGCCGGAGGAGTTGGGGATGGAAGGGTCAGTGTCAGAGGAGAGAAGGAGTTTGAGGGAGGTGAAGTCCCCAACGGAGGCGGCGTAGTGGAGGGCGTTGGAGGAGTTCGAGGGACAGGGAAGGTCGTCGTAGAGGGTGGGGAGGGAGAGGAGGAAGGTGAGGACGGAGCATGAAGGTAGAAGAGTGGAAGTTTGGGAAGAAGAAAGGAAAATTGGGTTTCTTGAAAGAAAATGAAGAAGAAGATGAGTTGGAAATACTTGTAAAATTACTAGAGTACCCTCACTTAAAGTAAACGACTCACAACCCTTCAAATTGAAATCAATGGTTAGATCATTGGGAGCTCATTTAAACAAAAGACTCATTATATCCTTCGTATATATATATATAGGGTGGTATTAGAATGAGACCATGTCTCAATTTAATATAATGAGACCCCAAACATACACCATCAAGATCTAATCTAACGGTGAAAATGAAAAAGGATAGTTTCGTAATCACCACATCTTTCTTTTACCTCCTCTCATTCCTTCCCATACGCACCTATCACGTCTTCTTTCTTCCTCCCTCTTTCGTTCCTTCCCAATCACACACATCCCATCCTCCTTCCTCCCCTCCAGCAACCTTCCAAAAGACGATGGAAGATCGACCTCCACTCTCCTCCCCTCCTTCCCCATCTCACCAAACCATCGACAACCACGAGGGAGTTAATCGAGTTTGGATTTGGAGATTCGTACGAGATTTATGTGTGGTTTGTTGAGTTATTTGGTGTTTAGGTAGTAGTCGAGTAGGTCTTATTTGTGGAGTTTGTTTGGATTTTGGCGTGGTGTGTTGTTGGGATGTTGAGGGTGCTTAGATCTTGTGTTTGCTGGAAATGAGGTTAAATTGGAAAATTTTGCTGGAATTTTGGTTTAGTGTTTGAAAACAATGTTTTTTCGAGTCATGTATTCGTTGTAAGTTTCACAAGATTTCTCGAGGTTTTGGTTGCATTTGAAGGATTTGATTGAGTTTCTATTTATTTTCTCTTTTGTCTGCTCAAAATGGGATTACATTGAACTTGCATGATTCTTCAAAATATCATTTTTTTCTACTACTTATTTCTGTTAGGTGTAGTGTTCAGATCTAGTTATACGTTCTGGAGAACTTGTGTAATAAAATGATACCGTTGTGTATTGAAATGAAATATTGGTGTATTAAACATATACTGTTGTGTATTGAACGCATATAGATGTGTATTCACTAGAAGTTTTATCTAAGAAAGTGATGCAATTTTGTAGAATGCTCCGTGTTATTTCTATCTCGAACATCTCTTTTTCATTTCTCTCTCTTTCCTATAGAAAAATATGTCCTATTATAATAATTTAGTCTTATGTGAGCCCGTTAGCATCTATGGTAGACTTAAGTGGGAATGTCCACAAGTTTCCTAAGTTGACTTCAATTAATCATTTATATGTCTGATCACAAAAATATACAAAATCAAACATTTTCCCTCTCCCCAACACAAATCAATGTCTTAACTCACATACCATATACAACAACATGGTATGGTGCTGATGGGAAAGGACTTGAGGTGCGAGTTTGAGTTTAAAGGTACAATTTTTAGTTTTAGTTGAAGAAATGAGCATGTTGGATACTTTTGGTTGGATGTATTTTTAGTTTTAGTTGGGAGGAGATTGTAGTGCTCAGAGTCTTGTTTTTTAAATATTGATTCAATAACCAAATTTGTGATGTGATCATTGAGTTGGTAACATGTAGGATAATAAAATTACAAATTTTGATATGAGATGCATTGTAAGGCTTAGGGAATTGACTAGCAATGGGTATTTTGTGTGTGGTTGTGTTTGAAAGTTGAGTTTTGGAGGATCTACAATCCTATGTATTTTAGATTCTTATATGAATCTGATTTGTTGGATGACGATTTATGGAAGTCATTGTGTTGAAAGTGATTGTCATTCTTCATTCATGGGTTTTTGATTAATGAATGTGTAATATGATTCCATATGATATCTTCTTTACTTAGAAATTCCATATATGTGTAGACTTGTATGGTTTGATAATGACAGATTGCTTGACAGATTTTTAAAAATGTTTTTGTTGCTTGACAGATCTTGTAAATGAGTTTTTGTGAAGAAGTTGTTGAACTTGTGTAATAAAATGATACCATTGTGTATTGAAATGATATATTGGTGTATTAAACATATACTATTGTGTATTGAACGCATATAGATGTGTATTCACTATAAGTTTTATTTAAGAAAGTGATGTAGTTTTGTAGAGATTTAAGAAAGTGATGTAGTTTTGTAGAGTGTTTCATGTCATTTCTATCTCCAACATCTCTCTTTCCAATATAAAAATATATCATATTATAGTAATTTAGTCTTATGTGAGTCTGTTAGCATTTATGGTAAGCTTAAGTGGGGATGTCCACAAGCTTCCTAAATTAATTTTAATTAATCATTTATATGTCTGATCACAAAAATATACAAAATCAAATACCCTCTCCCCAACACCAATCAATGTCTTATCTCTCATACCATGTACAACAACATGAACCCTCCATCTACATCATTTCCTTCACAATGATCAACAATTCATGTTTATGTACGTATCTCTTTTAGAATCATATGTTGCTCATTTCTTCCTCTCCGACGACAACCAACTGAATTATACATATACTGTTGTGTATCGAACGCATATAGATGTGTATTCACTGGAAGCTTTATTTACGAAAGTGATGCGGTTGTGTATTGTAATGGTGTAATTGTATATTAAACTTTTAGAGTTGTGTATATTAAACTTATAATGCAATTGTGTATTTTAATAATATTTTTTCCAAAATGTTCTCTAACCAAAATATGCAATAGACAAACTAAACCATATTAAACAACATTATATTCAACTTATAATGCAATTGTGTATTTTAATGATGATTTATATAAATTAAAGAATTCTTGAACTTTTGTAATAAAATGATACAATTATGTATTAAAATGATATAGTTATGTATTAAACTTATAATGTTGTGTATTAAACCTACACAGTCCAATATAAATAAACAACCCAACATAATAACTAAGAAGTACTATAACATGGGAAGGGAAATTTATTTATATGATATGAATTCACTTCACATAATGCTATTCATCATATCTCTAAAACAAAAGACCACATTTTAAGAAGTATCATTCTCTACACATTTCTCTCACTTAGTCATCCCCTAATATAGTAATTTAGTCCTATATGACAGATTGCTTGATAGGTTAGTTGTGAATTATGGATTTTCTTTTCTTTTCTTTTCTTGTGATTATAGGAGTTTGAGTTGAATTAAAATTGGCATATGTCACAAACTCGGAATAAACAATTTGGAGCAATAGGGAATATACACTAGTGTCTGAATATAGAAATGTGCCAGGAATACACACTAGGGGCTGAGCTTGTGTAATAAAATGCTACTGTTGTGTATTGAAATGATATATTTGCGTATTAAACATATACTATTGTGTATTGAACTCATATAGATGTGTATTCAATGTAAGTTTTATTTAAGAAAGTGATTCAGTTTTGTAGAGTATTCCATGTCATTTCTATCTCCAACTTCTCTTTTTCCTCTCTCTCTTTCCTATAGGGAATGACACCCAATGCAAACATCAAAATCACACGACTTCTCCATTTAAGCAAAACTAAAATGCATTAGGCAGGTCCACATAAATCTAAATAATTATATCTAGCCGATCCGACAGAATAACTGTAGGTGTAGAACATGTTAATAAAACAAGGATAATAGAAACACATTTCAAATTTAGAGTAGAAACAATATGTTATACGGAATGCACAAGTTTCAGTAGGATCAAAGAATCTGATTTACACCTTATGAAGTTCGCAAGTGCCAAAATTCTATATCAAACTGCTCATTGTGCTCAAAGACTCAAGAATTCCTAGTTCAAAAAATACATCAGACGTGAAGTGTAAGATAAATGGGAAAATAAATATTTGATAATCATATATACATACCGAAAAGAGAAATGAAAAAAGATACAAATGAAGTGGACAAAAATGATGTGCACTGAACAGAAGTTATTAAATGTGTAAGAATTGAAGTCATCCTTTATGCTTTATTGTAGTCTATTGTCAAAAACAAAGAGCACGTAATTATATTCATAAACAACCATCACTGACTTCGAAAGAGTAAACCAACAACAGCAGAATAAAAGCAATCATTACTGACTTCCACAGTGGGAAAAACTTCAGAAGAAGCTCGTTTGAATATACATTAGTCCAAAATAGAACATTAGTCTTAACAACAAGACCTTCAACCATTTCTATTTTCGTGATTTCTGTTCTGCATCATAGCAACAACACAAGTCATTGTAAGCCCCTGCTGAGGTTGTTGTTGCTGCTGGAATTGAGATCATTGTTGTGGTAGTGTCTTGAGAGGTTGTTGTTGTTGTTGTATCTGTAGAAGACATTGCTGAGGTTGTTGTTGCTGCTGAAATTGAGATCTTTGTTGTGGTAGTGTCTTGAGAAGTTGTTGTTGTTGCTGTTGTATCTGTAGAAGACGTTGCTGCTCCATAAGATTCATATGAGCAACAACTTAAGAAGACTGTCTCGACAACTGCAACAATTGTTGATGCTACTGTTGTTGTTGCTGCTGATGCAAGAAAATAAGGATCAACAGAATGTTGGTTGCCTTCCAACAAAAGTGGGAGTGGAGAAGAGCGATCAAATCGTACCTTCGATCCTCTGCATTGGCTTTGAATTTGATCCTAATATTATCATAACAACATCTAATCTTATTTTTAACACGAGACAACATTACATTAATGCTAACATGAAACATTACAACTAACCTGCAACATGTCAAGATATGTCCACATGCACACAACTAACATGCAACCTTACATTAATGCTAACACATTTAATGCAGCATTCAACGCAAACATGGTTTCTTCATTATCTCCCAAAAAAATAAGGTGAGATTGTGGAGAGATGATGAGATTTTTGTTGACTGATAACACTGAAGTTGTCATTGACAAAAGTATGGTGATTTTAAAGAACTTTGATGATCTTTCTTCATCAGGTCACAAATCACACAATGTTACATATCCCCAGCCACTGTTTTGATCAAATAATATGAGAAAAATTAGAACAAGACCCTTAACATCTATGACCAGAATCCCCAAAGTCACAACTTCAAATAAATCATCTTTACTTCAAAACATACTTTAGGAATTACCTACGGAATAATGGTGGTGGTGGTTGTGGGGTTGGTGGTTGTGGGGGTGGAGAGGGTGGTGGTGGTTGCGGAGGGCGGTTGGAGTTGCGGAGGTGGAGGAGGTTGGGGCCAGGGGAAGGATGAGGTTGGGGTGGGGGGAGGTGGTGGCGGTTGGGGGACGAGGAGATGGCTGGGGGAGGAGGAGATTACCTGCGACGGTGAGATGTAGAGGCAACAGTGGGACGTCGGGCAGGAGGAGGAGATTTTGTTGGAGGGAACGAATGGATCCTTTGGTGTGGTGTGGTGTGTTATGAGATTACTATATTACCCTTAGGTTGTATAAATTGAATGTTGGATAAACCATCCGTTGGATCTAGATCTAAGGGAGGAAAATATGAGGTCTCATTTTTTTACAATGAGACCTGGTCTCATTGTAAAATTTCTGTATATATATATATATATATATATATATATATATATATATGTGTGTGTGTGTGTGTGTGTGTGTGTGTGTGTGTGTATGTGTGTGTATATATATGTATATGTCAATGGGGTTGTAGGAGCTCTTATAGCCAACTTGATTCTGACACTCAAGATTAACACATTTTAAAGTTATTTTTTTAAATCAAACTTAATCACATATACTGTTATCTCTTAAGGTATAACATGTTAAAATTTTAGGTCCATCGAAGTTAATTTCACCGTTGATCTAAAATGCTCATATTTGAACGGTTGAAATTTACTGAATTTCGAAGTGATCGGATCAGGGTCTACGACAATCCATTTGATCTGAAAATTTTACCACATGGTCTTTATATATGTTATGTACCACCCATAAATTTTCATAGAAAAAACTAACCGAAAGTGACTGAAAATACGGTGTCAACCATCTTGGTTGTAAGCCTCCTACATATACATTTTTCCACATATAATATACATATATATATATATATTCTATTTTAAGTTGTCATCATATCCACCATTCATCTAAAATTGTAAGATAGATTATGGTTATGGGTAGTTATGCTAATAAATGATTTAATGATGGATATTAATCATAGATTAATCGTAATTTAGATCTAACGGTGAGATTGAAGAATGATTAAATTAGTAAGATGAGTCTGAGTTCACTCAATCTTGAATATATATATATATATATATATATATATATATATATATATATATATATATATATATATACATACATACTAGGAATATTGAAGGCTAAAATTCATATTGGCGGGAAATATATGGTACAAATTGGTTAAAAGACTACGAAATTACATGAAACAATGTACCATATTTGATATATATATTGCCGGTGGTGTCACCATAGAGATAGGCTTCTAGTTTGGCATTCCAGCAAAATGAATGTTTGGTGTAGTACCATTTTCGGATATCCGAATCGGATATTTGACACATGTTTTCTTTCAATTACCAATACAGTTCGTACAAGATGTACTACACTACTACAAATCTCTTCTATGATGTAACACAGGGTTGTTGCCTTTTGTGTAGCTGGGATGCCCTTGTCTCGTCGTACCCTTGGGCCGGGGAAAACCAAGATGAACAAAAACAATGGAAAAAATAAAAACAAAAACTTGTCAACGTCTTACAATGATAAATGTGGTCATTACGCCAATTATTTCCTTCAAAATGAGTTTCTCAAATCCCTTTGAGGGTATCCTAAAAGAGATCGACACACTTCGGAAAAAATTCTTGTGGAACAACTCTACTTCAAACTCAAATCTGAAAAATCTAGTAAAGTGGAAAAGAATTTGTCGCCCCAAAAATCCTAAATATCAAAGCTCATAGCCTAAGCCTCAGGCTTAAACAGCTTTGGCATATTATTCAAGGAAAATCTGGAATGACACTTGATATCGTCATAGCCAATCAAGCCGCGTAAACGCTGGAATTTTTCCTTGCACAAAATCAAATAGAGGGATCTCTCCATTCTTTAGGGATTAATATCATTGATTTGCCTTCTTTGTAGATTCAGCTGGCTGTCCTTAGAAAATGGAAAGCACACAATGTTTTGGTATGACCAATGGATACTCTGCTCGGTTCTTGCTTACTCTTGGCAAGAACTATACGAAAAGGCAAAGACAAAATGGATCTTTGTTGAAGGATTTTTTAGTGGTCTTCTATTTTCTGAGGCTTGGATCAGGCAACATTTCCAAGGGGATACGGAGGAAAATGATCGAAATAAGCTTTATGGGGCCTTTTTGGCATTCACGCCTACTACTTTCATTCAAGAACTTGGAAGTTAAATTCGAAAGGCTATTTCAGGTGCAAAGATGTGTATGATATTTTGGTAGATGTCTGACTTAGATACCCTATATACTATCAAATTTGGAAGTCTAAATGCCCACCAAAAGTTAAGTTAAATAATTAGTTAGCTTTTGAAAACTGGTTACTCACCAAGGACTTACTGCTCAAAAAAAGAAATAATATTTATCCTTTGTGGACGGACAAAAGAAACGACGGAACATTTGGGTGCCCCATATATGGCACCCCTCGATGAGGTGCCCCGACCAGTACCTGATCGTGGCTGTTGAGCCAGGTCACATTGCTTCCACTTATTGGTTGTTTTTTTGTTTTAAATAATTTTAAATTTGTAAATTAATTAGTATTTAAAAATATATTGATTTTGTTAATTACTTTAATTAAATTTATAATGTTAATTACTTTAATTAAATTTAGTTTAATTATGTTAATTACTTACACAATTTTAATTAAAATTTATTTTTTGCTAATTAATAATCTTAGTTTTTGGTTGATTATTATATTTTAGAGTAGTTAAAATTAGTAATTATTTTGCATAAATAATTTTAAAAAGTGAGTTTTGTATCAGGTAGGGTAAGTTTTGTATCAGTTAAAATTAATAATTATTTTGCATAAATAATTTAAAAAACAATGTCAGTTTTATTTCCTACTATTTATATTTAGTTATAAAAGGTTAATTATTTGTAAATACAATAAGTTAATTATTTGGTTATTGTTGAAAATTGTAAATGAGGAAAAAAATGATGTGGAAGAGAATGTGATTTAACAAGTTGACATTTATTGGTGCAATTGTGTAGTGGAGAGTCTCACAAAGCTCCTGATCTCTGTCACGCTCGTCGGGACCCTCCATTGAGTCACAACTTCAACCTTCGCCGGGTCCACTGATATCCCATCTACTGACACAATGTGCCCCAGAAAAGTCACATGATCCAACCAAAACTCACACTTCTTGTACTTGGCATACAACTTCTGATCCCTCAAGATGCCAAACACAATCCTCAGGTGCTCCCCATGCTGCTCTCTGTTTGCTGAGTACACCTAGATGTCGTCCACGAATACGATGACAAATCCATCGAGGTATGGAAAGAATGTCTTGTTCATCAGATCCATGAATGTTGCAGGTGCATTCGTCAGTCCAAACGACATCACCAAGAACTCGTAGTGCCTGTACCGTGTTCAGAAAGCTGTCTTTTGGACATCTACATCTCTGATCCTCAACTGATGGTATCCTTAACGCAGATCAATCTTCGAGAAGACCTTCGCCGACTGCAACTGATCAAACATGTCCTCGATCCTAGGCAAAGAGTACCGAGACGGTAACCTTATTCAACATCTTATAGTCGATGCACATCCGCAACGACCCGTCCTTCTTCTTCACAAATAGCACCGGTGCTCCCCAAGGTGAAACACTTGGCCAGATAAACCCGGAGTCCATCAACTCCTACAACTACTTCTTCAGCTCTGTCAACTCTGCAGGTGTCATCCGATACGGAGCCTTCGACTGAGGTGTCGTGTCCGCCACTAACTAGATGTCGAACTCGATCTCTCGGTGCGGCGGTAACCCAGGAATCTCTGCTGGAAACACCTCTGGAAACTCCCGTACAACGTTTATATCGTCCAGCCTCCTCGTCTCAGGATCAGGAACTATCAGCATAGCCACAAACGCTTCGCATCCCTGGTGAATCAACTTTTGTGCCTTTAGTGCAAACACAATCAGACGTGCTCCTCGTCCCTTTGATCAACACATCGTGTAAGTCCTTCCTCGGAATCAGGATTTTCTTCTCACGGCAAAAGACTTACACGCCATACTGTGACAGCCAATACATCCCTCATATGGCGTTGAAGTCCTCCATCGGTAGCAAGACCAGATCTGCTGGAAAATCATGGTCTCCTAAAACAACTATGGTGTCGGGGAGAAATCTCCCAACAGTGCCCACCTCACCCATGGGCGTGCTGACCATGCGTCGGCAGCACAGGGGTCTGATCCAACTCGCCAGCAAACTTCTCTGAGATGAAGGAGTGAGTGGTGCCGCAATCAAACAAAACACGAGCAACCGAACCAGAAACATAAAGGGTACCTTCCACAACGGTGTTGGAGTCCTTCTCCTTCTCCTTCTCCTCGGCCTGGATGGTGAAGACTCGTCCAGCTTTCCTGGCCTGTCCTAATGACACGATGGATCTTCTGCCTCTGCTCTTCCCAGCCACTGGCGGCCTAATCCTCCTGCTTGGCTCACCCTGCCTATTCGGGCACTCCCGAACGATGTGTCCCATCTGACAGCATCCCATGCACGCGCCTATGCATCGATAGCACTCCTAACCGGGGTGGGATCTTCCACAGAAATTGCACTCACCAGACGGCCAACAACCTGACTACCGGTGCTCACTGGTGGCTTCCGTACCTCCTAATGACACTCCTGTTGATCCTGCTCTATGATGGTGGCATACTTCACTGCATCTGCCAGTGTCTGCGACATACTAGTGATCACTCGTGATCGGTACGGTTGCCTCAATCCTTTGACGAATTTCCTCACCCGTTGCTCAGGTGTCACACAAATCTATGGGCAGTAACGCTCTAATGCATTGAACTTGTTGATGTAGCTCGCCAGGGGTATCTCCTTCCGCTCACGGGACATGAACTCCTCCCTCTTCCAATCTCTGACATGCTGAGGAAAATACTGCTCATTAAACACCTCCAAAAATTCATCCCAGTTGACGTTGTCACGGTCCTCAAACACCACCGTAGACGTGGTCCTCCACCAGTTCGCTGCCTCGCCATCCAACACATAGGTGGCCAGGTCCACCTTCCTCTCCGGTGTCACTCCAATCGCTCGAAAGATCTTCTAGGTCTTGAAGACCCAGTCCTCTGCTACCTCAGGGGCACTCCTACCGTCGAAACTCGGTGGATGCTGACGCATGAAACGGTCGTGCGCAGTGTCATCCCGCTTTGCACATTCTGGGTTGTCTGACGCTCTAGAAACTCGCCCAACATGTCCCAACTGGCACCCTCAGTGGCGTCACTAGCATTGCGCTCACGCGGGGCATTCCTCATGCGTCTAGGAGGTATCTGATAAAAAGAACAACAAAATTAGCCATGTATGCATGACAAAATTAAAGTGCAATCATCTACTTCTCTACAAGGGTGATTTCCTTTGGTGACACATAGGTACTGACCGCTCTGATACCAAATTTTAACATCCCAAACAACGATAAGTTTTAAATTTTCAATTAACAATCACGAGACACAGATCATCAAAAGGCGGGCATGTTACTCAAATAAAATATCCAAATGGTGCACCATATTACATCAGAGTTTGTCAAAAATGAATGATTACATCGGATATAACAAAAGACCAATACAAGTAATCATGACGACTTCAAATAGTCTGAAAGAGAGGATCTCGGTCCCAAAATGTGCGCACCTGCGGTCACCACCCCACTAAACCTACTGCGGTCCTGAAATAAAACATGTAACAACAATGCCTGAGTTTCCACAAGGAAACCCCGTATTCCAAGCTCACCTATATGAATGCATAGTACAATAATGAATCTATCATACTAGTAGCATGTCATGCCATCAACATTAAAGAAAATAGTTTCCTCGAAGGGTAAAATAAGACGTCAGTCCGGCAACATCAATCGTGTCTCCCTTGGAGACCTACCGTAGGCACATATGGTCTTACTAAATAGTACGTGACGCTCCCCACACGCGACTATACTAAACAAGGGGTTCGATGAGAGGCGTCGGCAAGTTCCGAGTCATAAGAAACAGATCTGAATCAAACGTGGTCAAACCACACCAACGGGGTCGTCGCCCAGTCGGCCCATCACCCCTCAATAGGTGCCCAACTGAGGTTTCAAATAGACAGGACAACATCAATGGCATCACCGGAATAGCATCGGCGGCATCACCGGAACAACATCGGTGGCATCACCAGAACAACATCAGTGGTCCAACATACGTTCGGCACAACATCGAACAGTACAACATACGTCTAACACAACATCAGACGATTCCAAACCAAAGTTTGCCACGTCATCAGGCTCCATGAGACGCGCATCATCATATATTTGGATATGTGATCCCTCAAGTCTTCCTACTCTAATGAGAGTCAAACAACAATACAACACGACACGGTCTATCAACAGAGGTGGCTCGTCCCAAGTACCCATACACTTCCACTATGCAAGCACGAACACGCACCCGCTGTCACCTCCTGACTCACGTACTAGGCGAGGACACAACTTTCCATGAACAGAATTAACACTTCACTAGGACCGGGAAAATCAGTTCTGCTCATAAACGATCGACCGTTCCCAATGGGTCTGGTCAAACGGAAGTTTGCACATAACCTAAGTCCCAACGGTCGAACAATTATACAACGGTCGAACAGTTCATTAAGCTAACTTAAGTTACCAGTTGGACCAAAAACTGGAACGGTCGACTGAAAAACCACAGACTCCTCCCCGACCCACCAGCATATGCTCTACCAGTCAACCGCCGCAAGGCATCGTTCGACCGGTGTTGGTTAAAGTTGGGATTTACACTACATTCGGTAGACCGCAAAATAGCACCGGTCGACCGAAATCCGGGAGCCACCTGACCTGTCAGGTGTCTTTCGCTGCCTTCTCCACTGGCGAGGTCTCCGACCCCCGACGACGAGCAAAAACTCATACCCACAAGTGTGAGAAACCAAGCAAACTATTAAACCGACATACCTTTCTTCGCGGTTGATGACGCTTGCCGGAGTTCACCATCCACCACCTTCGGTCCACGACCGCTCACACGATCACCACCTCGCGTCGACCTCCACGCGCCTCAAACCTCAGGATCGCTCTCACGACCACCGGAGAAACCGCCACATCCCCTGCTCACTGGAAAGGGAAATAGGTGAGAGATGAGGTTGAAGGAAAGAAATGAGGAAGAAGAAGAAGAGAATGGAGGTGGATGTGTTGGGTTTTAAACCCAAAAAACCTCCCCCAACAAACACCACATCCCACACCCATCCCTCACCCTACGCACAACCCCACCTTACCTCACCATACCTCTCTTTCTCCTCCCAAGTCAAACCTCCATCAACCTTCTCTAAACAACATTAGCCCACTAATTGGGTTCAGGATATTACATGTTGCATGGTTTATCGTTGCTGCTAGTTTTGCTTTCTAAGAAGAATTTGGCTTTTGAACTTTTGTATGATTGCATTTATGTTTTTGGTTCTCCTTTGGATATTTAGGTTGTGGATCCATAGCATGTTGCTTTTATCTTAATTAATGCATTAATGTTCTTCAAAAAGAAAATTGAATGGGTCATGCGGATATGAAGTCTGAGATTTCAGGCAGATTATGTCAGTATGTTATGAAAATTGTATATAGTAGATGATTCACATTCCAAGATGGTTCATCTTCCAACCAATCCATTATAACTACTCTATTAAAATGTGTTGTAATGTGCATTGTATTTACATCCTTATTTAGTATAGACTATGTAACGTCCACACCTCTATGTGTATATATATAGGGTTGTGCTATGTATTGAGAATATACAAGATAATTGTATTCATCTTCGACATATTTCATACACGTTGTCAGCACGAGACTAGATCATGATATTTCTGAAATCATTTTCTTGAAAATGATTACAAAGCAAAAGGCACAACTTTCGTCTTATCTTAATTTGATGCTTATTTCTTTTTTTTGGAGAATGATGAAGACTTTTCATTGTTATATCAAAGTCTATTCATGATAAAGATTAACGATGTCTTTTTTTTCTTTTTCAACTCAAACAATAGTTGTTTCTTGTTTGATTAAGGTAGTCTACAACATAATGTTGTATTCATCTTGATGTAGTCTTTTGCAATTTATAATATCATTAATTTATTTACTTGTTGAATATACTCATACTATATTCTTAAATGTGATGATATATCTCTAGAAATTGTTGTTGTAAAATCTTGATTTGAAATATCATGTTCTAATGTATATATATATATATATTTAGATGATGGACTAATAATTTTTGTTTTTGTATGATAGTAAAATATAAATCACGCACATAAGAATTATAGATACATATGGGCATGTTATTTGATAAATATGCATTAATACATGTTTATAAGTATTTTGTTTTGCAAAAGTTTAGCGTGTATTTGGAAGATCACTAGACTACTTGACATTCCAATGATTATTGACATAGTTTATTTGTGCATATGTCCTATCTAATGCTTGTTGTATTGTTAGAAACTATAAGTGTTTCTTTTTATCTGTTTTATTTTGTGTAATCTATAATATATATGATATTGATTATCTTGATTGTTGACAAAAGTTAAATATACAATTTTTGATAAAATAGACAAGAATTTTACTTGTCGGGTTTTGGATGGTGAAATCCAACTTGATACTCTTGGAAATACAAGTGAGAAAAAAGAAATAAGCATCAAATCAAGATAAAACAAATGTTGTGCCGAGAAATTTGTTTTGTATTCATTTTCAAGAAAATGATTTCGTAAAATATCATGATCTAGTCTCGTGCCCGAGTGTGGCTGAGTTGAATATCGAGTTATCGATGAAAAATCACGAAATCCGTCCAATTGATTTTGAATATCGAGTTATCGATGAAAAATCACGAGTTCCCTGAAAAGTCTTACAAAAGTGAATGTATGAGCGCATGAAAAGTCTTACAAAAGTATAGTATAATCATTTTGAACCACGATTGTGGATACGAATGTGGATGAGATAAATGGCAAAATAATTGATGTACTTATGATATACAAATTTGACAATCAAAATGAGTTGTCAAAGTAACTCTTAATGAAACAAATATATTTTTAGTTATATGTGTTTTATTTGATAAGTATTATATACTCTATCTAGTAGATATAGATAATCATTGCTGAAATACCAATATGACAAATGAGCATTATATACAATGATGCAAATATTTTGTTTAATATTCTTGAGGTTCATTCGTATTTTCATAATTATTATCTTTAATATTTAGGTTAGCAATTATTTCGGTTGAAAATATTTTATATTGGTTAGTACTCTCATCAGTCCAATATATTTTCGTACATGTGACTTTTATTCACTTACAATGAGATCCTTCTAGATATTAATAATACACATGCATATGTTGCTAGCATATTGATATTCAACATTTTTTTATATTTGTCATGGCTATTTATGCATATTATTATAATATGTTTTTTAAGGATCAATAGTAAAGATAGTATTTGCATTATCGTCTTAAAAGGGCAATGTACACATGCATATGATAATATGTTGGTATGCATAATTTCTATCTAAAAAGACTTATACCAAGCTACGTTAAAATTAATTGACCTTACATATGAGTTAATGCATGGTTCTTATTTTGATTATATTTTGTCATTGGAAGAACATTTTCATTTATTTTGTAATAGTTGCATAAATATTTTATTTGCAATAAATATTTTATTTGGCTTGAAATGAAGAGTATGAATACTTTCTGGTCCCATATTTGATTTAAGATCAAGAAAGATGGTTTATGCATCATGTATAGTGTTGTCATGCATACTATATTAAGAGATAAGCTTTTATCTAATTTGCTAATGATAAAAGGCAAAGCCACTACCGTACATGGTTGTACGAGATTAGTAGAAAGCTCCTGAAGAGTCATATCTACTGTTACATGTGGAATTATCTTGGCCTCAAATGATGCATATTATTTATTAGGTATCAAGAAACTTCTTGAGTTTCAAATCGCCAAAATGGCTTGTATTGAGAATATAGTTGAAGTAAAGAAGAATTGTTTTTATATTACTACAATCATGTCTGGCAGGAAAAATGATATTGAGAAAATTACCTGACTTTTGAACGATGTGTCATTACACACATAGTGGCTTGGTCAAAAGACCTGCACTACTGAATCAAATGAATATTGATTCTAATAACATATGTATTGATTATAATAACATATGGTATGACCGATTGGGTCAATGATGATCAAATATGACGACAAATGTTGCTGAAATTTCATATGATCGTCCACTAAAGAATGAGAAGATTCTTCAACTAAGTGAGTATCCACATACTCTATCTTTGTGGGATACGATTACTTATGTTATGCATTACTCATGAATGAAAATCATAAGTGTTGGATTTTTGGCCTTATTCTATATTAATTTTGATGATTAATTAAACTAATCTTAATCAATAAACCTAATCAATCAAAGTGAGCAAACACGATTACATGCATTGCATGCATATTTGTATACTTGGAATCATCTTAATAGGTTGATCAAGATAATCAACAAAAGGAGCATTGGGACAAAGACATCAAGACTTGTAATCAAAGCTTTGGACCAAGACATGTAATTTTGTATTTATTGAGTCCATAAGGTTTAATGTAAACTTGAGCACTAGGATTTTTTTCCGTCCAGATTCGGTAAACCGAACACCACCTGGTCAACCGAAACCTTTCTAGTTTGGTCCACGGAACACCTATCAGTCACCCGAATACTTCCCACCAGTAAAACTTAGGTGTCATCTGGAATTTCCCTGACGGAAGACTGAACCACCTTCGGTCGACCAAATAGCCCTGGACCGGTTCTGGACTTTGCTCCAACGGTCACTTTTGAACCAAGTCCTTAAAGCCCAATTGATTTGTCCTAATTCGGACGACCGAATATCTATCGGTCAACCGAGTCCTTCTTGGCTTTAGGCACCCAACGGCTATTTATACGTGGCACTTGACTGTTGTACTCAACGACTATTTGAGCTATAATTGTCAGCGCAAAACTCATGCTAACTTCGATCTACCGATACACGGTCAACCGAACTTGAGTAGATCAGAGCCCTACCAATCCTACTGTCCATCTTGAAACGGTGAACCGAATGGAATTTGATTAACTGAATTTAATTAGGGATAAATTGATAAAAGCTACTGGAGATTGGTGAACGGTGATCCGATATATAATCGGTCAACCGATGCTTAATTCAGACCAATTCTTCAGACTACCGTTCTGCTAACGGCCGACCGAAAATGCATCGAAATCTGCCCGAGCTTAAGTCACATCTTGTATTCCTATTAGTCCATTTCCCCACCAACTCCCCAACGGATCTCTAAGCTTTCAAGCCTATATAAACACCACTCTAGAGACACAAATCAACCTTTTACACCCTCTATTCATAAACTATCTTTGTGCTCTCAATTCTTTTCAAAGCTTATTCTTCAACACTCAAGCTTAAACTTCACCACTTATTTATCCAATTCCATATCCATATCCAAGTGTGCTCAAGTATAGTGTTAGATTGTGATTCTATCTCCACATTAAAAGAGTCACCAAGTTGTAAAGCTTCTAGGAAGCTCTCTCTCGGGTTGTGAGAGGAGACACGAGCGAGGCGAGGATTGTTCGCGAGGCTCGGAGTTGTAAACGACGTTGATCTCGGCCCGGAACGGAGATCGGTTAGTGGAACCGTAAGAGAGGCTCGGGGGATCGAGCAAGGCTTGTGAGGAGGACTAGGACCCGAGTGTGGGTGCCGAACCTCTCTAAACTCCGGTGTCGACGATTTTGTGGTTTGCATTGTCTCTTCCCTTAATCCTTCAATTAGTATTTTTAATTCCGCATTTATCTAATGATTAGAGGGTAATATATCCTAACAATAAGCATAAGTTATTGCAAAATCATAATATGTGCTCTCGTATTTTTGATCATCTGCCCGAAGCACACGTTACAAAGCCTCGTGAAAGAAAATAGCATACGCGATGGAAAAATAAATTGTGCTAAGAGATTCAAATGTCTCTCAAACTAGTTAACTAGAGATATCAGCCCAGAAGTGCGTAAATGAAGTTATCATTTATATTCATTATGAGTATCGGCAGTGATCCTGTAATTTTGATAACTTAATTGACATTTACTAGTTAAACAAAAATGAGGTCATGTTTGTCGGCCGAATTGCACAATATAATGAGAGTCCATTTGTTGATAAAATCGCACTTAAGATAGAAAATTTTGGGATCATATCTACCTTTTTTAGACCAATATCATATTATAAATACTCCCTTATTTTATATACTTGTACAATATTGAATGAAATGTTTCCCATTTGCGATTTCTTTTACATTACCACCTCCACAATTTAATGGTCTCAAATTGACATGGACATTTCAGCATGATTCATATTCCTGATATTATTAAAAAAATAGAAGCCCCTGAAGGACAATGTATTTTATTGTCCAGTCCAACAATTATATATATAGTGACACATTTTTTTGGTATTAGGGGAAGAAAGTCAGAAACTTAAAGAAAATGTATTATTTTGAACCTGTAGTTCATAAGAGAATATCTGTACAATTATCGTTGAACCTGAAGTTTATAAAATCATTAACTTGCAATATCTAGCAAGTAATTGTCATACATTTTTTATTGATCACAAAAGAGTGACTAAATCTTGTATTACTAGACATAAAACGCATAATATAAAGTGGAGATCTCCACATTATAAAATATATTTGAGTTCAAACAACGCCAGAAGCGTGGACTATAACATATATTATTTGTGGAAATGAAAACAAAAGTTAGTCACTCATTACAGCTCCTTAAGAGGTTATTCCTGAAGTATATAAACTCCATAAAATAAAAACAGTTGCTGGCAAATATATAAATTCTGGGAATACATAACGATCAAATTCTAATATTTTCGGAAACGACGAGGAGTAGGCATGCCACCTTCTTCCTCTGCTAACTCAGAGCTCTTATAAAAGTTGCAATCAACTATGTTGATACAAGAGAGAAACATAAAAAAATTATCGTCGACGACTAATTCGCATTTTTAGAGCATGCTAATTGAAGAGAAAATCTGGATCCAGAACCTATAATATTATAAGAATGTCAGAAGCATTCGTATTTGAAATGAATAAAAGAAGACAAATAATGTAAAACTAGACTCGTTTAATAAACATATTGTTTGGAATTATAATCCTGATTTCCGAAGAATGTGAATAGAAATCACATTATAATAACGTGACAGTACACTATAAACCGAGTAGTGACACCAGGGTTTTTCGTGGACCCAACATCTATTATGATGTTACTCATTCTCTCGAAATGTATAATATTATGTTGTTACTTGATTAGTATGACATAAATATAGATAAACATATAAGATATGTTATGACGGCAAATTTGTATAAGTTACTTGATATATATATATATATATATAAGAGTCCCTAAAGGACTAAATTACCCAAGGAAAATTATAATGAAAAGATGCGATATAATTTATGAAAAGATCACCATATGAACAAAACAAAAAGAATGTGCATATCATCTCGAAAAATGATATGAAATGAACTATTGAAGAGATTAAACAAACATGAAATATTTGAATGATAAATTTTGAAATAAATGACTGGAGAAAAGTCAATTATTTTTCAACCTATAGTTTGAACATTCTCCGGAAGAGAATTATTACAATGACTCGAATATATATAGAGTTATTATACAAAAAATCACCTGAAAAACACATCAATGACAAATTGTGTGTACTGTGTAAACAAAGATCTGGTTATATATATAACAAAAGATGTTGGATTGGGACCTGAAGTTCATTTCCTAGAACGTCATAAAATATATTGCATATAAAACTAGACCTAATACATTCACAATGATTGTTTATGTAGACATATTTCTTTGAAAACATTAAAATGACATTCAACATATTTTTCGTTACTCTTTACAGATCTATCAATATTTACTTATTATATTCATGAGATAAAAATTTATTTCAATGATGATTTCTATATGTTTAATCCACAACAACAAAAAATCCCAAATTATTTTGTGTTATTGTTGAGACGTTGTAAGTTTGTGAACTACGATCATGGGAAGCAGATTTCTAATTATCATCCCTAAAGTACGATTATCCCTAAAGGATAATGCGAGAAGGCCTATAGTTGTACTCTTTTTTCCTATTTTAAGTTTTTGTCTCACGAGGTTTTACTTGGTAATGCTTTTAACGAGATAACTTATGCAATTGTGTTATCGTATGTAATGTACTATTTTTCCCTTAGTTATTTTCCCACTAGGTTTTTGTAGCAATATTTTTAACAATACGCGAACATAACATTATTCTCCAACATAGTGTATAAATATATGTTGAAATGAGAGGGAGAATTATACGTTCTCTACTCTTTTTTACTTCACCAAGTTTTTATCCTACGGGATTTTACTTAGCAATGTTTTTAACGAAATAGACCAAAAAACGTATAACAAAAGACGATCATCCTACGAGGAGTTATGAAAATTGTATATAGATGTTGATTCACATTCCAAGATGGTTCCTCTTCCAACCAATCCATTGTAATTTCTCTATTAAAATGTATTGTAATGTGTATTATATTTACATCTTTATTTAGTGTAAATTATGTAACTTCCACACCTCTATGTGAATATATATATATATAGTTGTGTTATGTATTGAGAATATACAAGATAAAGTATCCATCTTCGTCCCCCTCCACATACTTGTATTGTCTTGTTCTTGTGTTTCCAAATATCTTCGACATATTTAATAACATTGTAATATTTGATCTGCCATTTTTGATACATTTATGGTTAAAGAACTAATTGTATCCAGGATGTGGCCATGTGGGCTATCATGACCTTAGAGTTATCTAATATATATTGAATGGCCCATTATCAAAAATAAAAATCAAACGAATAAATTCAAATACGAATGTCCATTTTTTCGTATATGAATACAAATGCTGGTACATCCAATCCATTGACATACCCTTACTGCATACACAGTTCACAAAAACGAATTCCTGAGGAAAGCTACTAGGAATCTTACAATTGTGAATAACTGAAACAGTATAACTTGCGAAACTACCATCAGTTTCATGTTTCTCTCCATAAAAATAGGAAACTATTATTCATCGTCAAAATACTACTTAAATTACCCCCAACAATTACCATTTTGCTCTTCATTGGATTTTGAAATGGTTTGATCTGAAATTTTTAAATATTCGTCACTTGCAAGCACTCGTTGTAATCCAACCCGTATAATTATCAATTAATACCAAAAAAATTAAAACGGAACCTGAAATAATTTAAGATAACTCACCGTATAATTTTTAAATTTTTTATTAAAAAAATTAAGAGACGTCCGCCAGAACCGTCCCCATGAGGAGGCATCTTAGACAGACGCCCCCTCCATGGGATAGACGTCTGGGTAAAACACCCTCTCCATGGGGGTGATGTCTGAGTAAAACGTCATCCCATAGGGAGGTGTCTTAACCAACCGTCTGCCTCTGGAGGGGGCTCTGGCAGACGCCCCATAATTATTATTTTTATTATTTTATGATTATTAAAAAAATACTTTACTAGATTCGAATCCACCAGGACGTCCGTTGGCTCATTTACTGACCTCCGAAACATTATTTTTTATGATTATGAGAGGAAAATTAAAAGTGATGGGCAATAGAAAGGTGAAATGTCAAGATGTATTATTAATAACGAAAGAATGACAAAATAGTAATTCATTATAAAGATTTAAGTAGTTTCCGACGACAAATACCAATCATAATGCAGCAAAATCAACAAAATTTCTTAACGATAACTAATATATAAAACATGTGAAATCATATTGTTTTCACGTTCAAAACTCTAGCAGTTGTCGCCATACACAACATGGGACCCCCAAAGTTAGGTCTATCTTGCAGCTGAAGCCTGCGCTGATTCCAAGACATTCTTTGCCAATAAGGAAGCGCGCATGTTAAGATTTTTCGAGCTTTCAATAAGTTGTTCGTACCTGGCAAACAAATGAACAAAATCATGAATAAGTGCACAAGCTATTAAGTAAAACGGGCTAAAACGCTAGAATATCTGCCAACAGGAACATGTCTTTCAATTAGCTCATACAACTGTCTCAAACAAATGTATTATGGACCCAGACAACTCAAAAATAAAAAGGTAACGATGAGTAAGATTGTTAAGAGTTTTTTATCACTAAAAGAAGCAATAACAGATGAGGTACAAGACGACGACGACAACAACAACAAAACCTTCAATCTCAAACTAATTAGGGTATGCTAGATGGGATACAAGGTAAAAATACAAAAACAAAAACACTGCCCAAGGGAATGGTTCTACAAGAGGTAAAACCAGCGGCCAAAAGTACAAAAAATAGCAGGTAAAAAACCTGCCAAGCAAGCCAAAAACCAGTATAGAACTCACAAACGAAGCAAGTACCATTCCATTGATAAAGCTAAAAGAAAGTATCCTTTGTCGTTGTCCTCCAAATTTTGCCAACCTCCAATTGCTTATTTGTTAAAGACCATACCTTCCAGTGGCCTAAACAGACCAAATAATTTACTACCCTTTCCCTTTAGATTGGAGGATAGGACAGATGTGATACTAGAAACATGAGTAAAAAGGTAACCAAAATGAGAAGCCTGGACGAGAATATGTGGGCTATAGGCGGCCTTCTACGACGACATTATTTTCATGTTAAAAATAGGAACAGGTGTGATACTAGAAAGTAGAAAACTCAGCCAAAAGGTAACCAAAATAAGAAGCCTTGCGAAGAATATGTGGATGTAGGCCTTCCACGACAACATTATTGTTTTCATGTTAAAAACATAGAATCAGTCAGAAATAAAAGGTTAATGTAGCAACACAGGCTTACACATTAGGAGGGCTGATTTCCATGATGAGAGTTCCAGAAACCGAATCAATCTTAGCATCAAGCTTTGAGGTCTGAACAAGATTCATAATCCACCTCTCAGCTTCATCATGGCTCATGTTCAGCTTTTCAGCTAGCATACTGCAGATTTAAAGGTTATTCAAATTGTGGCATATTTTGTTGTCTCACAATAATGGTTAATTAGAAGATGACAATCTAAGGACCTTGTAGCCAAGTCTCGAAGAGAAATATGTACTACATTAAATTGAAATGCTTTCTACATGTTTGAGTCAATTTTAGGTTCATCACAAATCTGACATCCATAATACTAAATACTTCCAATTGTACTGTTACAAATATAACATTTGATCAGATATTTACAAATATAGGATACGCACTGCACTAGGCAGGGACATGAATCATGAGGAAAAGATTCTTAATATTTTATAGATCTGTTTGAAAAGAGTAATGTTAGCACATGTCAAACAATTACCACAATAGGAACATGTTTTTTGTCAAATCCACACTATATACAATAAGACCATGTTATTACACTCTTACGGATAGTAAATGGTACAAGCAAAAGATACCAGTTTATTTAAAGAGCATTTTATATATTTACAGAAAACAGTATAACTAAAACAATTCGAATAGATTGGACGTTTCAGTATTATCAATAAAAATGAAAAATATTTCAGATAGCTGGTATCTGTGGAGGGTATTGATGCAAATATCCCTAAAAAGCAACTGTCTGGATACAAGAAGAGGGTGTACCTTATATCAATGCACATGTGAATTCGGCAATATGTCTCAAAAATGAAGAGTCTGGCGTTCTGAAGGAACTCATCTCTTAGTGGTACAGTGGTAAACGAACCATCATCAACTTGTTTCCCAAGGAACGGGTCATTGAGAATAACCTACGTATAAGATTATCTAAGAATGATGTTGGAGAAAAAAAAAACTTGCACAACTTTCAGATATAAAATGAAAGAACCAGCACAAAGCTAAACATTAACTAGTGGTGAAACATTCATCAACATCTACAAGACAACGAAAAAGCAAAGAGAAATTAATTAACACTGCCACAACTTAAAATGTTGATGGGAACTTTTTAATTACTAATTTCAATTAACAGAAACAGGCATGCTATGGTGTCAGACTCACTGACGTGAATTGGACAAAACAAAAAATTGAATTCTTGTATTGAAAGATAATCAATGTGCTCACAGATAATGGTTTTGTATAGGTATGTCTTGAAAGACAAAGTACGCCTAGAAAATCTAACTAAGCAATTTGAATTATTTGCAAGTAAAATTTTATATAATTGTATCTGGTATTGTCAATCAACTTTCACACAATGATTTTTTGGATGACACAAGCCGCATGGTAATTTCAATTAACAGGAAAAGGCATACTATGGTGTCAGACTGTCACTGACGTGAATTGGACAAAACAAAAACAAGAAATTGAATTCTTGTATTGAAAGATAATAAATGTGCTCACAGATAATGGTTTTGTATAGGTCCGTCTTGAAAGACAAAGTAAGCCTAGAGAATCTAACTAAGCAATAAGAATTATTTGCAAGTAAAATTTTATGTAACTGTATCTGGTATTGTCAATCAACTTTCACAGAGATTTTTTGGATGACACAAGTTGCATAGTAGCATAAATAAAAGAAAAAGAATCATAAAGCTACGTACATGTTCACATTCCACAAGCTTTTTCTGAGCACCATCGAAGTCACAATTCACGTACAAGCACTCAAGAAACTCTGTAATAGGATCCTTGTAGGAGTACTGCTCTTGCTGGATCACTTTAATCAGCTCCTTCAGCATATTCCTTCTCCTTTTGTTAACAACAATTGCAGTAGCCACATAGCGCAAGAGATGGGGCGCATTTGTTTGAATGGCATTTAGGTACCTAAGTGAGTTGTTAACAAGAGAATTAAAAATATTGAACACCACAAATCATAACAATCTACATTCATAAGGTGGTAGTAGTAATGATGTTTTAATGTAAAGCTGCATACTAGGTATGCGGCCGCATTGTGCGGTCTGAATCAGATGGTCACATCAGTCGCACCCAAAAGGGTGTGACAAAAGCAGCCGCACAGCCCAAGAGGTCTGCTAAAGAAGGGGCGGCGGCGGAGGATGCGGGAGAATGTTTTGGGGTGGCGGAAGGACGTGGAGGACAAGAAAGAGGAAATGGTGGGTGCGGGAGGAGGGATGTGGGGGAGTGGTGGAGAGGGTGGAGTGTTTTTTTATTTATTTTATTAGTTGGTGTTTTTATAAAGAAATAACTGTTTTTTTATTTTACTTTTGTCATGTTTTTTTAAAGTTAAAACAGTTGTGTTTATTTAATGTTTACATTGTTCATATTTTCTTGAATTTTCCGGTGTTTCCCCTGATTTTTTCCGAATTTTTAGGGGTTTTTTTTAAAATTTGAGATTTTTCATGAAAAAATGTTCTACAGTTGTGCGACCGTAGCGGTCACATCGCATCACATGTGCACCTCCTAAACATTGTAATATAAACAAGGAAATTTTGTACATTAAAAAATCCATTTTGATATCACCATTTAGTGTTGAATCATCATAAGTTGCATAGAAACTTCATAGAAAGGACAAACATTTAAGTTTTGCAGATAAGTGGAAGCAGAAGAGCTCAGAAACAACCATCATGCAATCTGCACAAGAAAATGAAACCTGTCTGACCTGTCCTGGAAGAAGAGATCAATGATATCATTCCTTCCATTTTCATGATTAAAGAAGATAAACAAACTCCAGTGCATCAACCATATCCTGTTCTGAAGCTGAGCCAGAGGAGTGGAGAAGTTCTGCACCACAGATAACATGTCAATGCCATAACTACAAAAGGGAAATGAAAATGAACTTTGGGATGGCAGAATGCCAAAAGAGACCCTTGAATCTATAATCTCCTTCAGTCGATTAAGCTCGTCAAGAGCAATGTCCCAGTTTTGCATAAGAATTTCTGCTGCAAGTTTTCCCCACAATGCACTAAAGCTTCGATTAGCATCGGTGCACAGAGCTCGGTATTGGTACAAGAAGTCAGCAGCACCGGAGTAGTTTCCACACTCGAATTGGAACTTAGCATACTGATACAAGGCTTCTATCTGCTCCGGACCAATCTGTAGCAAAAAGAAACACTTAAAATATACCTTTTTTCAAGTTTGAATGTTGAGCCTTTACTAGGACCATACAAATAATCACAACCCAATTATTAAAGTTAAACATGAGTAGATTAGCAACCTCAGACGCAAGGCTAGTTATAAATACTCATACTCATAAGTCATAACTGGAAACAGTTCCATGGCAAAAATATTTCAATCCACTGTCCATTTTGTTCTGACACATCATGCTGAAGTCACAATGCCATACAGACATGAGCACCAAATATTGATCATTGATGATAACAAACTTAAAAAGGAATTCATGTATTATCACGTACTGTCTAAAGTACTATAAATTATCCTTTTTATCAGTTATTATGTACTGTATATAAACTATAAAAACAGTGTAAGTATGATGAAGTCTACAGCCTATGCCATGTGAAGTTAATCACTTGATCACCATGACCAACAACTTCACTGTTGAGTGTTAACAAAATAATTTCAACACTAAAAGAATCAGCAAGATTAAAAACTAGACCTGGTAGCGCCCACTTAACATTTGCAGATTGTACTGCTTATCAGGCCTCAGCTCCTGAACCATACTGGCATTCTGCAAGAAAGTAACAAGGGGTGCTGCTGACTCCTCCAGTGACCTCAGCCTTGCCACTACCTCAACCCTCCTATTGATCATGTCTACACAAGAAGAATAAAAGAACTCCAAAATCAATTTCCTTCCAACTTCAGATATAGTGAAAAAAAAAGCCAAATATAGTTGGGATGTGTTCGTCTCCTATCAAACGTGTTTATGCTACAAATAAAAAAATCACAACATCATACAAAGAGAACATAAACCAAATTGAGGTTTCGGACCTTGGAGCACCCGCTGCTGTTCCTACTGATTGTGTTACAGAAAACTAAATAACATACAAACCAATCCAATCAAATACATCAACCAAACTAGACCTGACAATCGTGTCGTGTTTTTTTACATGTATTAGGCTAAATACCAATACACGAACACAACCCAAAATCATTTCGTGTCTAAGTCATAAAACCCGAACACGACACAAAAACAATTCGTGGAGCACAAAAACGACCCGAAAAGACACGAAAAAATTATACATAATCGAAAAGGTAGCTGTTTTCTTTGTTAAAAACAAGCTCCCTTTAAATTATTATATTTTAACTTAAAAAAATGGTTACACTCAATGAAGAGAGAGCCACCAAATTTAGCTTTAACATCAGCCTCTCTCAAAGAAGAGAAATAGCCACAAGTGAGGGATGAAAGGGATAAGGGATCCTTAATATAGGGTAGAGGGGAAGGCAACAAACACAATCTGCCGATGTGGGACTAATTCATGTGGTTGTATTGAATGTGAGCAAACCTACACATCATAAATAACTATGCTAATTAAAACATCTTCGCAGCAATGGCTTGCTGGTGCGGGACAGCTCTTTAGATACATTAGGTACTGAGTTCGAATCCCCCCAAATCCCAACCAGTGTTTTTTTGCCCGTGAAATTTCGGGAAAAAAAACCAAACCTCACCTAGATTCGAACCTACGTCCCTAGAATCACTCAAGAGAGCACCTACCATCACATTACCAAGCAAAACTGTCCTAATTTGAGATGTATTGTATTTAATAAATCTGTGTATATTAGTGTACTTTCGTGTACATGAAAAAAATTCGTGTCCGTAAAACACGACACAAAACACGAAAATCCTAAACCCAAACACGATTTTTTCATGTCATGTTTTCATGTTTCGTGTAAAATTGTTAGGCCTAAACTAAACCCCACAAAAATCTGCAGCTTCCACGACCCACATTAACTCTGTGTTTCTATATAAACAAATAAATATAAACCCGCCAAATATATCAATGAAAAACAAAATAAAAACATGTGGTGGGAGATAACACCTATCAAACGACAAACTGGAAGGAAAATACTATATCGTATATTTTTCTCCTGCCACAAAAACAATCATTACAAAACAGCAAAAAACTTAAATCTGAAAGAGTGAGATTTCACAGAATAATTCTAATAGAAAAGGAGCACTGATATCCAGAAAAGTTGGGGGTTAAACAACAGGCAAAAGAACAAAAAACAGAGAAATGTGAGCCTTTGGCACCAAAACAGTCACTCCAAAAGGGGTATAACTGGAGAAGATAACCAGAAATAAACAAAACAGCAAGAGTAGAGAATGTATGAATTTCAACACACAAAAACAAAAAATAACAAAAATCAGATAAAGCAGGAACTAGAGGGAATCAATATAAAAAAACCTGTAACTCAAGCACCAAAAGAGCCAATACATCTAACAGAAAAAACAAAACCCTATAAAGGTCGGATTTTGACATGAAAAGTCACAAATTTCATCTCACTGTGTTATGTTCAGTCCTTCAAACCACTCCTCCGTGTGAGACTACACTAAAGTCAGATAATGCGAGATTTTAAAAGCCAAATCGAGAATTTGTACAAATTGAGCAACGCAGAAGCCAACATCGAAACAAAACCAAAACCCTAGAAAAGGTGCGACTTTGACAAGAAAAAACGAGAAGGGGGGGGGGGGACAACTCTGGTTGGAATTTAACATCAACAACTCTGGTTGGAATTTAACATCAACAATTGCGAATTTATCACCAACAAACACCAAAAACCCAGAAAGGTGGGATTTTGACATAAAAACGAAAAAGGGGGAAACCCCATCTCACTAAACCAACACATCCAACAACAACCGAAACCCCTAAAAAGGGAGAAAAAATCCATAATTTCGAACCTTGAGGGACCTCCTCGGTTTGGTACAAGCTCTTATGAATGTCCATGGCGTAGTCGACCATGTTGGTGTCGGTGAGGAGCTTGATCTTGCTCTTGAGGATCTGGTCGTCAGCATAGATCTGCCGCTCCTGCAGGAACTCGAGGAGGGGGAACACGAGGTGCTGGTCGAGGTGAGGCGCGATCCTCGACGTCAGATCGAAATCCGCCATGGTTACAATTAGGGTTAGGGTTTGGGTTTCGACGGCGACGGGGATGGAAGGATGGTTTAGGGCTTTGCTGGAAGAAAACGCCTAGCTTTTGTTTTCGGTTTTTTTTAGAATTATTATATGGTTTAAGGCTTTAACTTGTCATCGGTATATTTGCACGCTAAATTTCATATTTATTTGAATTGTCATCGTTATTTTTTCAAACTGTGACTTTGGTTAACTTTACAACCAACTTCGGTAATATAAATTAACTTTGATCGTAATTTTGCAAAATTAACATTTAAACAATCGAAAACATATATATAATAACACATTCTTTTTTTATTCTCTGTTCTCTTTCTCATCTTTGTCTTCTTTATTTTCTCTCTTTCTCTCTCTATCGTTGTCTCTCTCTTCACATCTCTTCGTTCTCTCTTCTCTCAACTTGTCTCTTCCCAGTTTCTCTATATTCTCTTATTAACTTCTCTCTCACCTGCAAACGTTTAATTATTTTTAATTGAATGCTAAATATTTAAATTTTACAAGGGAGAGATGAGAGAAGTGGGGAAGATGTGAGATAAGATAGAGAAGTGAGATAGAAGAAATGGGAACAGAGAAAAAGATGGAGAAAAAAGAGAGGAGACATGAACATGAGTAACGAAAGAAGATACGATAATGAGACAGAAGTGAGAAAATGAGAAAAGAATAGTAGTTGAATGATTTTTTTTAAAATTGTTTAAGGGATATTTTACAAATTTGTAATTCAATATTAATTACAAAAAATAACTTTTGTCTGATTGTAGGATTGCTAAGGGTCAATTTTGCTAAATTTACAATTAAAATTTAATTTATATTATCGGAGTTAGTTGTAAAGTTAACGAAGTGGCACTGTTTGAAAAAATAATGACATAAATGCAAATAAATAAGGTACATAAGTGCAAATATATGAGTGGTGGCAACACGGGAAATAATAATACAGCGATAGCAGAAAAATAATTTCATTGTTTTCCAATGGCACACAAGTCATTTACCCTTTATTATATTACGTAATGCCTCCGTCCTGACTTTTCTGACATATAAAATAAAGGGTAAATTATAGTTTGCATCCTCCAAGTTTAAGGTTTGTAACACTTTGCCCCCCTCAAGTTTAATTTGTAACACTTAACCTCTTCTTTTGAGTTTGATCCCACTTTAGCCACATGATGAGTCTCTCTTATTTTCCGTCAGACAACTTTTTTTTACGAAATTACTTTTCCCCAAGCATTACAAAACCTTACTCTACTCCTTCATTTCACAACCACATTCTTGTCCAAAACCCCCAACTTTTTCTTTAATTTAAGAAATCTCAACCTCTTTGGCTCTAATCTGGTACATGTCTAGTTCTTCGAATTCCTTCCGTTCTCCAATCAGTTGGACTACTTCATCTCCATCGCCCCATATTGTCATTAAACAATGGGTTTCCGACATTGAAGTGTCATTACAGTATTGTTGTGCCTCTACGTCTTTCTTGGATGCAAGAGAATCGGGGTCGTAGATTTTATGGATGTGCACAAGGAAGGTGGTAAGGTTGCAGTTTTTTGAATGGGCAGATCTCCTATTATCCAAACGTGCTCGAGAGGTGATTTTGGCTTTAGTTGCAAGCAATTTTATGCTCAAATCTACCTTAGAGGAAGAGACAAAGTTGAATGGTGGTGTGAAGTGGACAATTAATTTGAGGTGTACCTGGAATACTTTGCTTGGTTAATAGATCTCCTTTACATGTCCTAGAATTGTGAACAACAATCTGACATATAGAGGAGAGGAGACCTCAGACAAATAGTGGAGAGGAGTAAATGATGGTTCTGGCGAGATGGTAGAGAGTTCCGGCATACTTGGACTTAATCTGGTAGACACATCGTTGGGGTTATTGTTTTAGAAGATGCAAGAGGGAGAACGATAATGTTAGGATAGGGTTTCAGGTTAAGATAATTGGGTTTTATTTTATGTTATTCTGAAACTTGGGGGAAAGGTAATTTCGTAAAAAATAATGTTGTCTGACGGAAAATAAGAGAGACTAACGGTTAGAGCTAACAATTTGACACGAGACACGACACGAAAAATTTGTGTTTGGGTTTAAGGATTTTATTTTTCGTGTCGTGTTCGTGTCATGTTTCGGATACATGAAATAATTTCATGTCATTTTAGTGTACAACATGTCGTGTACATGAATATACACGACTATATTATATATATTTCAGAATATTATCACTCCTAGTCAGTAGCGTAATGGTAAGTTAGGTAGGAAACTGTTCGGAGACTCATGTTCAAAATGGGAAGGCGGAATTTTTACCCAAGACCTCATGTCCCCAAGTCACAACCGAATGCCAATGAGTCAATGCTGGTTAACGTTTATATTGACGTACTGAAATTTCTTATTGTTGTTTTAATCTTTGCAATCCTACAACAAATTAGTCCTACATCGGAAACTTTCCTTTTTTCCCCTCCCCCTCTACCCTATCCTCATTGCCCAATTCTATCCCAACTTCGGGGGCTTCCAGCTTGGTCTCTCCATTGCGAGATTGTAACCTTTAGCCTTGAAGTTAAAAAAATAAATTAAAGAGTATTGCTTCTATTGAATGAAGATTCCCATTCAATATATAATTTTTCGTGCATATTCATTTCATGTTTACACGAAATGAAGTGGGTCGTGTTCGTATTTTCTAGTTGGGTACACATAATTATTTCGTGTCGTGTTCGTGTATGATCAACTTAACTTGTACATGAAAAAAACACAACACAAAACGACACGATTGTCATGCCCACTAACAGTATGGACTAAAGTTGGATCAAACTCAAAAAGAAGAGGTTAAGTGTTACAAATTAAACTTGAGGTGGCAAGTTGTTATAGACTTCGACCTGTAAGGGTGCAAACTATAATTTACCCTAAAATAAAATATCAATTCAGTAAAGAGTGTCCTTGGGCTTAGGTGTGGTATTGTATCAATTAAGTAAAGAACTTCATGAATTTTACAATTTTTCATTTTTGGATAAATATATTATTTCGAAATAGAAACTAAAGAAATTTATATGGTATCCTATTAGGTCTTTAATTTGAAATTATATCCCAACCATAAAAGACACCTACTTATTTTCATAAGATCATATTTTGAACAATACATTAACATTTTTTATATTTGATTCACCAATGTTAAAATAAAATGAGTGAGATTTTAAAATTTATCCCTCAACATGAAATTTGATTTCGCCAAATTTTGTATAGAAATGGAACTTAAAGATACCACAAAGGATTTGTAAATCTCAACACTATGTCACACTATGAAAATTCATTTTCAATGAAATTCATATGTTAAACTAAAGGGGTTGTGTACATAGCATTGAGGGGGGAAAACACAATTTGAACTTTGACCATATCTTTTCCAACCGTTTGTGTAAGTTATGGCATCTATGTTTTCCTATGTAACTCTACATGTATGAGAAATAGGTTCCTCTGTTTATTGAAGGGGAGATGAGAAACAAAGGAAAAATGCAAGGAATTATGCGTGTTGTTGTTATAACCATCTTGAATAGAAAGAGAGAGAAGAATGAAGGGATTATGTTAAACTAATTACTAAATGACAAATTAATCAACAATTAAACTAAACCCCTTGGAGTGGATGTGCAATAGTGAGGTGTATGTGTTGGCTTTTTGGTCTTAATCTATGTTTTGATGATTTAATAAACTTAATCTTAATTATGATCATGTAGAGTAGCACACATGTTGCATCGCATATATATTGCTTTGTGCTAACCTCTACAGGTGATCAAGACTCAAGGAAGAAAGGAAATCAAGTCAAGACATGTAATCAAGCTCATTTGAAGACATGTAATTTGCTATTTCTTTGAGTCTTAGGAACTTGTGTAAATTGAGCATACTTGAGCTAAAATCAACTTAAACACACACTAGGTTCCTTATAGAAGTCACACACGAAATTTCACATTATTTGGACTTCAATAGATCACCCAAATTTAGACCGGAAAACACTAAACCTGGACCCAAACTGCCTGCCCACTTTCGGTCGACCGATACAGACCGTTTGGTCGACCGGAGGATCAATTATCTTGTTTGTGTTTTCACTGCCCGGTTTCGGTCGACCGTGTATACACTTTCGGTCGACCGTGTGAACTTATTTTTCCGACCGTTACTTTTGTCGTATATACCCAACGATCGTATTCGTATTAAACCAAAAATATCCCATATACGTTTTCATGTATCGGTCGACCGAGGAACTTGTTCGGTCGACCGAATGCCCGTCTCTTGACAAACCCAAATCTCCTGGAGGAAATCGGTCGACCGAATGTCCGTCTCTTGACAAACCCAAATCTCCTGGAGGAAATCGGTCGACCGAATAGATCATTGTTTGTCAACCCCATAGTGCCTGGTGCAAATCGGTCGACCGAACCCTATTCGGTGTTCGACCGATCACTTAAGTGTACCAGAGTCTTAGCGTTGGGCGGTCGACCTTTACCTAACCGGTCGACCGAACTGTGTTCAAAACTGCCTAACGGTCGACCGTTCATCTCGATCCGGTCGACCGAATTACCTCAGAATTGGGTCCTGCAAGTTTCTGTTTTGTGCATCTTACACCAACTCATACCCAATCAATCCCAAAGGCTTTATTCTCTCTAATGCCTATATAAAGAGTTGTAAAATACATTTTAACACAACTCTCCTACTACTATTTGTCCCCAACATTAGAGAGAAGCTCCACACACTCCAAAGCCCAAAACCTTCCACGCTTATTAATCAATTCCATATTCTACTCAAGTGTGCTCAAGTTTAGAGAGTGTTGTTCCACTCATTGTTTGTGAAAGAAAGCAATGGTCTTGGTGAAAGCCCAAGACATCTAGTATAGACTTCGGCGAGAGACCGAAGTGATTCTCTTGGATTGTGAGAGGAGGATCCAAGCTCGGCGAGGGTTGTTCGTGAGCTTGAAGACTTGTAAAGGCGTTCTCTCCCGGCCCAAAACGGGGAGTGGTTAGTGAAGTCGTGAGCGGAGCTCGGTGATCCGAGCGGAGCTTGCAAGAGAGGACTAGGACCCGGGTGGGGTGTCGAACCTCTATAAAAATGCCCCGTCTCATTGTGGTTTGCATTTCTATTATTTACTTGCTTGTTTGTTTGTTTAATTCCGCTTCATATCTTTGATAGATCAAAAAAGTAGGTAATTAGACTTTGTTGTGATTAGAGATTGTGGACCCATAACCCACACGATCCTACATTTGGTACCAGAGCCTTGTGAGCTAAATCGTTTACTTAACTGTAATTTTTAGCAATGGCTTCTATATCTAATCACATAGAAGGATTATGCACCACTAGACCTCCTTTACTTAATGGGTCAAACTATGATTATTGGAAAAATAGGATGAAAATCTTCCTAATTAAAGGGAATGTGTTCTAAAAGTTTTACTTTTAAATGTCAATTATTATGAATTGAATGAGAAATCATTTTGTTCCTTGTTTATGTTATTCGTCTTTTAGAAGTATTAAGGAAAAGACTCTTGGTCCTTAACCGTAGGACTCTAAAAGATATTGGTTTACATAAAACAAAAGATATTCGCAATCATGGTAATAGACATGGAACATTTATTACCGAGTTAAGATTGTCGTGTTGGTCATAGATCATTGTAGCTCTATAAGTGAGTGACAACACGGGTACACAAAAGAGGAAAATATTACTTTTGTATACTGAATAGACCTAATAAGTAAAACATTATAGAATTGTGTTTTCTGTGTCATTAATGTTTTACTGTGTCTTTGGTCCTTTGATATGAGACTTATATCCGATCACTTAAGAATTGCTTAATTAGACTAGTGTCTTGAGCTATCGATGAGTGTAGTGTAAAGGCATTGGTTGGTTAAGTATGACTTTTGTTAGAGAAGATAGTTAGTCAAAAGATTATCATTGCCTCTTGATGAGAATTAAATTTATACTGCAAGTGCACGGTGTCAATGAAGACGTGGCAAATACGGGTTGAACACAAGGAGGGAGAGATTCTGTTATTAGTGTGATTTTCGATTACGGAGAAGAAGGAGAGAAGAAATAATTGGGTTTTGAGATTTTTGGATTTTAATTATCTAAAGCAAGAAACAAGAACAATTAAAACTAAAACAAGAACAAAGATGTGAATTCCGTCGGGTGGAGGTTTAGATTTAAGGTTTAGATTAGAGAATTTAGAAACTTATAATAAATCATATTAGTTATAAAGCATTACATGATAAATGATTTAACATAAACTCAAGTAATCAAAATATACTAACACGAAATTAAAATAATAACATTCATTCATCTTCTCTTCACCCTAATCCGTCACCTCCACCCTTTGGAAGGAGTTAGAAACTCATAGAGGGAGGAAGAAGGGGTCCTTGAGACATTACAAAAGAAAACTAAAAGTAAGAAATAAAAGACAGAATTTTATTAATGAAAAGAAGAATACAAAACTAAGATTAAGAATAAAAACTACCACCAAAGACTAAGGACCCTTCTAACATCGTTCTCGGGTCTATTTATAGTTGCTACAAGGGATTTAGGTATAATATTGGAAAGTACACGTGTCCAGACACAACTGGACGAAATTGGAGCACACAGATCGCTGAGGGGGCGGCGTTTCCGCCGCACAATGTACGTGATATGCGGCGATTTCGCCGCACAATCTTCTCTGATTTAATCCGGATTTTTGCTGGTAGTTTATGGTATGATTTGATCCTCCTTTGCGCGTCTGGATGATTTCTTTCCATTCTTTTGAGCTCCGGATTAATTCCTTTATATGTTTGGAGATTTACATTGATTTTTCTTTAGATTTTCTCCAAGATAATATTTTGGTGCTTTAATTGCAATTTAGGTCCTTGACTTTTTGCAGTTAAGTCCCCGGCTACTTTTGTGCTTAAGTCCTTGTTCTTTTTTGCAATTAGGACTTGAATGCTTTTATGCTTGGATACATTTCCATTCGTAACCCGATAATCTTGAACTTGGTCTTTATGATAGAAATGAGTCTTTTGCACGCGTTTATGCTCGGGATGTGGGTAAATTGCATTCAGGTCCCTGTATTCTGTAAATAAGACTAAACACATACCTTAGTAGCATTTATTGATGTAAAAGTAATCTAAATGAAAGACATATGATGCAATGTATGCAATGCATCAAATACCCCCACACCTAGATTTTGCTAGTCCCTAGCAAAACAGAATATAAGAAAAATGAAAACAGGGAAATCCTAACTCACTTTCGTAGGAATCACGGTTGCACTTAGCATGTGCAACAAGCCTTTAAACCTCCAAGTTTCCTAGGAGGAGGAGTGTTGTCTCCTGAGGGTTTTCAGCGGATATACCCACAAAATCCTAAATCAACGTTTCATTAATAGTTCTTGATGTGTTTCTTGGTCCTGGAAGCATCTACTTGGTTTGTTGGAGCTCCGACCCGAATCGAATTGTCAAAATACTCCCCATGATGGTGTGGAGTTTCCTGTTTTGCTCTTAGGTCCTCCGGTCTTACGATCAGGTCCTTCTCCCTTGCATCTTAGTCCCCAGGTCTCACAATTAAGTCCTTTTTTCCTGCTTTTGGGTCCTTTAATGGCTCTTCTCTTCAAATCTCTTTATTCCTGAAAACTAAACATAAAACTCGTCACGTAGCATTGCTTAAGTGTAAGATAAAGGATATAAGATACCAATATGAGCATGAAATGATGTCAATCATTTACCCTAGTTCTTATTGTTTTATACATTGAGTGTGTATGTGAAAGAAAACTTTAATAACAAGTGGGAGATTGAAGGGAATGTGTTCTAAAAGTTTTACTTTTAAATGCCAATTATTATGAATTGAATGAGAAATCATTTTGTTCCTTGTTTATGTTATTCGTCTTTTAGAACTATTAAGGAAAAGACTCTTGGTACTTAACCGTAGGGCTCTAAAAGATATTGGTTTACATAAAACAAAAGATATTCGCAATCATGGTAATAGACATGAAACATTTATTACCGAGTTAAGATTGTCGCGTTGGTCATAGATCATTGTAGCTCTACAAGTGAGTGACAACATGGGTACACAAAAGAGGAAAATATTACTTTTGTATACTGAATAGACCTAATAAGTAAAACATTATAGAATTGTGTTTTCTGTGTCATTAATGTTTTACTGTGTCTTTGGTCCTTTGATATGAGACTTATATCTGATCACTTAAGAATTGCTTAATTAGACTAGTGTCTTGAGCTATCGATGAGTGTAGTGTAAAGGCATTGGTTGGTTAAGTATGACTTTTGTTGGAGAAGATAGTTAGTCAAAAGATTATCATTGCCTCTCTTAATTGAGTGATGATATTAGTGGGCCCCTTGATAAAGCAAAGTTATAATGTGCACAATGTGATTTGAGTTAAGTCATATTTATAACTAACTTAAAGAGATCAAGAAATGAATACTAATACAAAGATGATACAATACTACTTTGTGTGTATTCTTAATATCATGTGGCAAAGACGGACACAAGTGGTGCATTCCATCACTAAATGGATCGGGTTTTGGTTCGAGTGGAATTAAGACATCTAACTAATTGGGAGCTATAATGTGTAGCTAGATACCGCTTATAGCTTGTGATATTAAGTTCTTAATATTACTGCCAACTTAGTCTAGATCCTCCCATAGGTCACACCGCAAAAACCGGGAAACAAGAAGCTTGATTTTTGGTTCATATGATGCGTCGGGTTTCTTATAGAAAATATGACACATGTGGTGAACGAGTAAAATCAATTATGTTGTATATAACATAATTAGAATCATGATAAATTCATATGAGATGCATATATATTATAGAGTGCAATAATTTATTATTGCATAGGATAATATATTAGATAAGTTGTGAATATGCTAAAAACCCCAAAAGTTCAAATTTTGTTGGAAATAAATCCAAAATTTGAAAAGGCAAAATCGGGTAAAAGTTCGGTAATCCGTTATGGTTCGGTCGACCGAAGGATCTGTGGATCGGTCAACCGAACGTAGAACGGATAGTCATAGTTGATTGACCGAACTTGACCAAAGTGCCTGGAACTCTGGTACGGTGTACCGAACCAGGAACGGTCGACCGAAACATGTCCAATTCCGATATTTTCGGTTAACCGAATGACACTCGGTTTAGACGTGAATTCGTCCGATCAGTTAAGGAGAATTTTTCTCCTTAAGAATCGGTCATCCGTCTAATACTCGGTTAAACGATCGAGACATATTCGGTTAACCGAGTGGGACTCGGTAGACCGAACCTCGATCGATTTTCTGCCTTTGATAATTAAGAGATTAATTTGATCAATGGTTGGATTGACTCCAAACTTGGTCAAACGTTTTGTGGATGCATGTAATACATTATGGAATTAGTTTGTGAGAGAAAATGTCAAGAAAACATGGCTTAAGAATAGCCATGATTGAGAGTAAGATTGGAGCCTATAAATAGGTCCTTATTCTCCTTAATTAAGTTAGATGTTTTCTAATTATTTTCTCTCCTAATTCACCACAAAAGCCACGAAAATTCTCTTAGTTTTTAAGTCTTTGGAAGGAGAAATCTCAGAGATTAAGGAAGGGGTTTGTAGCTAGATTCTAAGCTAGTTTGGAGATTGATTGGCTAGCTCATTTCTCTCCAACCTTGTTTAGGGTTTCGGTGAACACTCGGAGGCATCTGGCGCAACGAGAAGCGACGATAGTCTTCCTCAACGTCTCTGGAACATCAAGAAGTTTTAGAGAACTTCTAGGTATGAATTTCGGAGTCCCTTGTGTTTGTTTTAATAAGTTTTGAAACTAGTTATTAAAACAAACTGATGCATGCATGAAATAAATCGAAGAAAATTGTAATTGATCCTTATTATGCATAAAAATTCGAAAAATATATATGCACAATTAAACATGAAATCCTACACTAATTTCAAATGACCTAAAGTATTAGATGTTTCTTCAAAATCCATACACACCCCCAAACGAAGATGAATTAGATTCACTTAGTAGGCCTCAAATGAAAGAAATTGAGATGAACTCAAAAATCATGAACATCTTGTATTGTGTCCTTAATGAGGGTGAGTATAATAGGATTAGAGGGTGTGTTAGTGCATATGAAATTTGGCATAGACTACAAATGCATCATGAGGGGGATAGCAAAACTAAAGAAATCCGCATTAGTCTCCTCATACATAAATATGAAATATTTTCTATGCAAATCGGTGAAAACATAGGCGAAATGAACACTCGCTTCACCGATATCACTAACTCTCTTTTGGTTCTTGGAAGAAGATTAAATGAAGGAGAGATGACAAGGAAATTCCTCCGGTCGCTAAGTCACGATTGGGAAGATAAGGTGGTTGCAATTGAAGAAACACACGATCTTTCCCAACTCAAGATGGAGGAATTAATTGGAAACTTGATGGCGTATGAACTCCAAATCAACCATTGAAAGGAGAAGGAAGCTTCAAGGAACAAACCCTTCTTGTCATTACACGCAAACGTTGACCAACCAAGAAGGAGTGTAGAAGATGAGGACATTGAAGTCCTAGCCAAAGACTTCTTCAAATACCTCAAGAAGGATAATGGAGAAAAGAATGAAAGAAGAGGTAGAAGAAGTGAGAAAAGAGAAAAAGAGAAGGAGAAGGAGGAGAGTGAAAATGAGAGAAGAGAAGGGGAGAAGAAAAAGGAGAAAAGGGAGAGGAGAAGAGAAAAGGAGAAGAGCAAGAGAAGAGAAAGGAATGAGGAAGCACACAAGGCTACATGAGATGATTCTTCATCGCCATCATCATCGTCGTCTTCCTTGCAAAGTAGAAGAGAGGTGGCTCACTCATGCTTCATGGCCATTGAAGATGATCAAAGTGAGGTAGAATCTAACTCTTGTTCTAGTAATTCATGCTCAACTAAGTCATATTATAGTGATAGCTAAAACTCTAGTGCAAATAATGAAAATTATACACATGATGAGCTTCAAAATGCATTCCATAATTTAGTTAAACAATATGAGATCATTTGTGAAAAGAATAGAAGTGCTAGAAAGCTAATCAAAGATCTCCAAAGTCAAATTGAAAAATGCATGAATGAGAAAAATGAGGTGCTTGCTAAATTTGAAAACAATGCATCAAATCTTGATAAATTAAAAGCAACACCTATAGATGTTGAACAATTAGATCTTCATGCTTGCAATGTGCAATTAAGAAAAGATCTAGAAAAGTTCACAAATGGAACTAAGATGCTTAACATGCTATTAGGGAGTCAAAGGCCATCTTTGCAAAAACACGGTTTAGGATACAATGCTCAATTGAAAAACCATGCATCTTATACAACTTTAAATGGAAAGCACTTAGTTGTAAAGCATACTTCTTCAAATGTGTGGGCTCCTTAAACCAAAATGGTTTGGGTTCCCAAAGCTAACATTCAATGACCCAAAGTTGTTTGGGTACCTAAATCTACACTTGTAGGTGCTTGAGGAAGAAATCAGTGGTGAACGGGTGAGCTAAAGAGTCGAATTGAGAACCGGTTACATCACCGAATGAAGGATAGAACCAATTCAAGCTTCAAGTTGGTATAATTCTCTAATCATCTAAATTTTCAATCAAATTGGTTCTAGTCTAGGATACATACTTAATTGACATATCATGTATTCATTCATTGCAAATCTTAAATGCTTGAATAACATCCATAGTTTTAGAGTCAAATTATCTAAATGGATGTAAAAAGGGGAAATGAAAACATCACATGCTTAATTGTAGTATTTGATTGATGATTAATAGGGGAGAAATAGAAATGAACTTAATTGACAAATCATATTCATATCGATAGGGGGAGCTTATTGAATATCTGTTTTTAGTAATGAAGTGCAAAATTTAGGGGGAGCAACTTCATTACAAGGCATCCACATTGAACTCAAATCGTATGATTTTTCTTTTATAAATATCATTTTTGATGGATGTCAAAGGGGGAGAGATAATTAAGAGGGTAACTTTGAATTTGAGTTCTAAATGAACAAAATCTATGCACATTCATAGGGGGAGCATTAATATGCATAGTTTACATAAAAAATTCCATGTATTAATATATAGTTAAGATATAAGTTGTCATCATCAAAAAGGGGGAGATTGTTGGCTTTTTGGCCTTAATCTATGTTTTGATGATTTAATCAACTTAATCTTAATTATGATCATGTAGAGTAGCACACATGTTGCATCACATATATATTGCTTTGTGCTAACCTCTACAGGTGATCAAGACTCAAGGAAGAAAGGAAATCAAGTCAAGACATGTAATCAAGCTCATTTGAAGACATGTAATTTGGTATTTCTTTGAGTCTTAGGAACTTGTGTAAATTGAGCATACTTGAGCTAAAATCAACTTAAACACACACTAGGTTCCTTATAGAAGTCACACACGAAATTTCACATTATTTGGACTTCAATAGATCACCCAAATTTAGACCGGAAAACACTAAACCTGGACCCAAACTGCCTGCCCACTTTCGGTCGACCGATACAGACCGTTTGGTCGACCGGAGGATCAATTATCCTGTTTGTGTTTTCACTGCCCGGTTTCGGTCGACCGTGTGAACTTATTTTTCCGACCGTTACTTTTGTCGTATATACCCAACGGTCGTATTCGTATTAAACCAAAAATATCCCATATACTTTTTCATGTATCGGTTGACCGAGGACCTTGTTCGGTCGACCGAATGCCCGTCTCTTGACAAACCCAAATCTCCTGGAGGAAATCGGTCGACCGAATAGATCATTGTTTGTCAACCCCATAGTGACTGGTGCAAATTGGTCGACCGAACCCTATTCGGTGTTCGACCGATCACTTAAGTGTACCAGAGTCTTAGCGTTGGGCGGTCGACCTTTACCTAACCGGTCGACCGAACTGTGTTCAAAACTGCCTAACGGTCGACCGTTCATCTCGATCCGGTCGACCGAATTATCTCAGAATTGGGTCCTACAAGTTTTTGTTTTGTGCCTCTTACACCAACTCATACCCAATCAATCCCAACGGCTTTATTCTCTCTAATGCCTATATAAAGAGTTGTAAAACACATTTTAACACAACTCTCCTACTACTATTTGTCCCCAACATTAGAGAGAAGCTACACACACTCCAAAGTCCAAAACCTTCCACACTTATTAATCAATTCCATATTCTACTCAAGTGTGCTCAAGTTTAGAGAGTGTTGTTTCATTCATTGTTTGTGAAAGAAAGCAATGGTCTTGGTGAAAGCCCAAGACATCTAGTATAGACTTCGGCGAGAGCCCGAAGTGATTCTCTTGGATTGTGAGAGGAGGATCCAAGCTCGGCGAGGGTTGTTCGTGAGCTTGAAGACTTGTAAAGGCGTTCTCTCCCGGCCCGGAACGGGGAGTGGTTAGTGAAGTCGTGAGCGGAGCTCGGTGATCCGAGCGGAGCTTGCAAGAGAGGACTAGGACACGGGTGGGGTTCCAAACCTCTATAAAAATGCCCCGTATCATTGTGGTTTGCATTTCTATTATTTACGTGTTTGTTTGTTTGTTTAATTCTGCTTCATATCTTTGATAGATCAAACAAGTAGGTAATTAGACTTAATTGTGATTAGAGATTGTGGACCCATAACCCACACGATCCTACAATATGTGAATAAGTGAGTGAGTCTTCTTTCATTAAGTACAAGTGTGTAAAGTATGTGAAATCAACCAGAAACTAGTGTGGGGTCTAATTAACATCAACTAGATTTGCATGAATACATGACTAATATAGTTAAACATCAAGTTAAGATGCACTTCTGGTTCTCAAGACTGAACTAAGTACCTATTGTGGCCATTAGGACATCAATTGACCATCCATACAATCAATAAATTCATGCATTCTCTACTAATCAAGCATTCATACATAACAAATTACTTCCATACAAAGACAAACAATTATAAGCAACAAGATAAACTCTAGATCTAGCATTAGACAAGGACCTAGTGTGATCATTATCCTATCTAATACAAGTTTTAGCAAGTTACAAGTATAGATCTACATTAAGCACATGAAATGACATAAGATAAGAAGAATCCCCTTTTTTTGTATGTTTTTCCTTTCTTTTAATTTTCTTTTTCTTTGTTTTGCTCGGGACTAGCAAAAGTTAAGTGTTGGGGTATTTGATTAGTAGCATATCACACATCACATTCATGCTATATCTCCTTTATTTTGCCTCAATTTAGTGCTACTCGAGTTTATCTTTGTGGTGTTTCAGGTGTTAGGAAATAAAGAAGAGAAAGTAATAGAAAATGACTTACATGCAAGAAGAAATTACTCAAATGAAGTAAAGTGGACATGTTTGTCACGCACAAGGACTCATCTGCAAATCAGGAAGGACCCAGATGAAATCCAGAGGGACCTAAACGCGTGAAAAACATTTCGGGCACAAAAATCCTTCAATACCATGATCTTGAGGAGTATTTGGGAAATTAAAGACAAACGAGCTCTAACCAGCGGACTAAAAGTGCACCCTACTTGCAAAATACAACACTTAAGCTCTTGAAAAAAATTTGGAGGTGATAGGGCAGAAAAGATCCGCCAGTGGTGGATTTGTATCCGCCATGGGCGGATCATTTTGCCCCAATTCGCAAAAGTTCATTTATCATACATCTTCTGAAACTGCATGACATCATTCATGTAGACAAAAAACTTGGCTTCTATGCCACCCTCAGTTGTTTTGCCTATCATTACTTTCTACATAACACATTGTATTGTAGTATCTTCAGATTTATTTTTTACAAAAGTGTACAACATTCTGCAATTCACAGGCAAATGACTCTCGTCATACAACTCCCGAGGAGAAGATGCTTTCAACAATGGAACATTATCCTTGATTGACATCATGTCATGCATATATTTGTGTCCTATATCCTCTATTTTTAGCCTAAGCATTGCTACATAACGAGTTGTATGGTTATGTTTCAGAAAAAAACAGGTGTGAGAAGAAGAAACTCAAAAAAGACTTAAAAGCAAGGAAAAGACTGAATTGCGGGACTTATGGACTGAGATGCACAAGAGGACCAGATGTAAACCAAAAGGATCAATGAGCAAATCAAGAAGCTCCACACCATCATGAGGAGTATTTTGGCAATTAGATCTGCGCTCAAACATCAACAACCAAATCGGGTTCACCAAACATGAAGAAATCAAGCCAGAATCAAGCCACCCAAAACCAGACCCGATCAAGCCCATCCAGACCGCTAATTGGCGGTCCATTTGGTCCCAAATGACACGTGCTTCAGTCGGGTGTTAGATTAGGTTGTATTTAGTCCATATATGGTATGTGTTTTAGTCTCATACGGGGAGATTGTCCCCGGTTACCTTTTTTCATGCCTATAAATAGAACTCTTCCTTCTCCTTTGTATTCACCCATTGCTTGGTGGTATTCTCTCTACTTGGAGTAAGCCTTGGAGCAAAAACTCAAAGTGGAGAAGAATACTACTTGTAATGTGAGTCATGTAAATAAAATAATTCTTCATAGTTTGTTTTAATGTTGTCTTTGTTTTAATGGTTGATTGTTTAGCTTTTTTTGTTTGTCTTAATCTTAGTTGAAGTAATTAGCATGTCTGCATTTCCTATCTTAATTACCTTAATTTTTTTTGTCCTCTTTTAATGAGTAGTTAGTAGTTCCATTCCCTTTTGGGGGTGGAGATGATGTTAATACATGCATTAAAGAATGAAAATGAATGCTTTATTTTGAAATGTGTTGATAAATGTGAATGTATGCTTCCTTGTTTAGAGTAGAACACTTCAGTTGATGGGTTTTGTCACAACTATTAGACACCTCACATGCTTGTTTAGGTTCTGAAATAACCAACTTGGGCATGTGAATGTTAATCAACTAGGTTACCGATTGGATTGATAGGTTTTGCCATAACCATTAGACACTTCTTATACATGAAAACACTACCTACATTTATGCTTATTGAATGCATTCTTCACCATCTTATTACATGTGTGCACTCACTCCACCCCTTAGGGGTCTCTCTTCCTGATTTCCAGCTTCCTTTTATTAGACATTTAGTTTATTTTTATTTCGTCTCGTGCTTTCATCTTCTTTGATTGTTTTTTCACGCTAGCTTAGTGTAGTTTAGTTAGTGTAATCAATTTTTGCTCCCCTCTCTACCACTTGATTTCGTTAAAACCAGAATCTACTCACCTCCTCGTGGACACGACCCGTACTTGCCGTGTCTTCACCGACGTCTTGCACTTGTGGTAAATATAAACGATTAACAATCCTGAAACACAAAAAATATATTAGTAGAACAAAACAACATAATCAATATATCTACCATAAGGGAGTTATAAAATTCAAATGTAACTCTTTAAAATTCAAATTTTAAATTGGTTTTAAGATGACAATTACAATAGCAATAAAAGTGATTTAAAGGGGCATAACTTGTTAGGAGAGAGGACAGTGGGCGTTACCTTTTAAGGTTAATTAATTTCAAAATACATCTATACGTATTAGCTTTAGGGTTTGGACAAAAAGCCTTATCACCCTAAACCCTCCTTAGTCGCTACTGTTGGTGACAACAACAACGAAACGAGGTCGGAGATCGAGAGAGCTTAGGAGCGTGACGTACTACAGGAGCAGAAGTGTCACGGTTCGATGTGATGTAGTTGAGTTATGTCATTGGAACGTAGTGGTGACGTTCCCTTTGGTTGACTATTCAAGGAATCGGGTCGTCGATGTGTGCTAGCTTTAGTACATCAAAGCTCCAGTCTTTGGTTCTTGGTTTCATGCACCTAGTGTGTCGCGCGGGAGTCAAGGTTGCTTGGAATTGTTAATCGTACACACATGATTTCTTACCAATCTTAATATTTGATTTCTTATGTTACAAATCTTGTTATGTAACCAATATATTGTTTCTCGATTTGAGTTAACAATTATTAATAAATAAATTGGTTACTTTGGGGGAAAATAAATTGTATTTGTGTTAATTCAATTGTGATTGTATACTTATTTGAAATTAAAAAAACAACCAAAAAATGAAAACTCGACACAACCCAACGAAGGAAAACCCAACCCGACCCCCCAAACCCGTCACGACTTGTCGAGCTGTGCCAAGGAGGTGGGCTGCCGTGTTGTGCGTGTCGGCACGACACGGTACCCAGGTCTAAACACTAGTAGTAAACTTGGTTTTTTCCGCCCTTTTCACTATTGGATGTGATTGATTAGAAAAAGTAGCCTAGAAGTTGGAGAACGGGATTTCCAACCAAATTCGGTGATGAATTTGTAAGAAAACTTAATGAAGCTTTTGAAGTATGATTTTGAGAGTTGTAAGAGCTTATAAATTTGTTCTTGGAATGACTTCCCCCGTTTCCACTCTATATTCCAGATAAATCTTGTAACTGAAGTTCTTGGACTTTTTGCAAATCAATCACATGGTTTTCTCAACTTGCAACAACAAATCCTTCGGAATTGAAAGTTAAAAAATCTCACCAATTTTTGCAACCTATCAAGACAACAATGTCTTGTTACGTCATGACAAGTTGACATGAGAAGGTTAGGGCTCTGGATGACCTTAGTATGTTGAACGAATATTACACCCATGTGCATTTCGCATGGTGCCCCATAACTGGCATGCCTGTACTATTGGGATTTCATGAGGATTATAGAGGTAATTTTTTTCCGTCCCCTTTATTCGTCAAAATGGATCGTCTCTATTGCTAACTTTAAACAAATAATAAATCAAGCATTTTGCATACAAGATTGAAAACCTAATCTACACTTATGCAAATACATCTAAATCGAGATTACGAATTTCACTAGAACTCTTGAAGAATCTTCACACATTTGCCTATAAGGTTACCTTGAACAAAACAAGGATTAGTTCAAGTTCTTGCTAGAGATCTACTAGTATTTCCTTTGACAATCACTCTACAATGAGGAATATGCACCCACAAAACTTGAAAAAGAGGGAAAGTAGCTGAGAAAGAAAATTTGTTTTTCAAGTTACATTTCTATTCTCCTTTAATAGGTACAAGTTAGGGCAAACTCTAACCATAAGATGGGCTTAATGGGCTCATGACCCATTAGTTGCATATTTCATTCCTAATTGATTGATTAAAGGGTTTAGCTTTTATAAATTCACGCCATGACAATGTGACATTCATTATCATATTTATGTGTCATTAATATTATGTTATGTAATGTAAATTACACTTCTTTAATTATGCACATATCGTATAAACTCATATTAAATGTTACAACATGTAACACTTTATTTTACCATCTTATCTCATGCATTTAATTTCATATCATATGAAATATAACACATCATATAAAACGTGTAAAATACTTCTCATGTTTCTCGTTCAGTTGGTGTGACCTTTATCGAGGATCGGGTTGGATTGGTAATGACATAAAACATTTTATTCCCATAAACTATAAGCAGTATTCTAGCTATACATTATAGTCACTCATTCAACACAGATGAAATGTAACCATTTTAAAAAACATGATCCTGTAGTAATATTATAAATAACATTACTTGTGTTTATTCCTTGTCTCATGATATCATAAATAACATGAAAAGTAGGGTTGTGTCCCATTTGTATTATATTCATTTATTGGTCTCTCTTGAGTAAATTATAAATATATAGTTGGTATCACTTCAACTATAGGCATGCATTTACAATTCTACTCTATGAAGGGGCCTAGTGACATTACTACTCATTATGAACGAGGGACAATGATATTGTTGACCTATAATCCTTTCTCGCACAATCTATATATAAAGAACTACTACTTTTATCATCACTTGTAATAAGCAACTTTTAATAGTAATTATGTTATACATTTCTTAAGTGAAAATATACAGTCTCATATCTTAGAATTCGTAGACACATTGAAAACATTAATGACAGAAACACAATCCATATAAGATTTTCACTTGTTAGGTCATGTTCAATGTATGAAACCTTTCATACACTACTGTTTTTAAATGATAATCTTTTATCAACATTTGTAGAACTACAACGTATTTTAATCAACACGACAATATTTTCATTGTATAATAATGTTCCATGCTAATTACCAAAACCGTGAATATTTTAGAGTTTCATGTTTGTTATTATATAGAGTTCTACGGTTCAAGACCAATGGTATCTTCCTGAACACTTCTACAAAACATCAAACCCATGGAACAAAATGTATATATATATAATCTTCAATTCATAAACATGTAAATGTAATCAACAAAATATAACTTTTAGAACACAAACTAACATGTACCGTTGTATGTAGGTTTAGAAATGGGTTGAAACACTCCTATTTATATATTAGTACACAAACAAAAAATTACGTTGCGACCGTACCAGTCTAAAAATTTGCCCAAATTTTAAGGTCCTGCTACCTTAAAATTTGTCACAACAACACTATATTTGAAGAAGTTTATGCAAGTTGTAGCAAAAATAAGTAACATGGTTAGGGTAAGAATTATTGGGTGTCGCTTTCATTTTTAGAGCACCAATAGTGGTGCCCAGACCACCTTAGATACTCAGCTTTCAGATCAAATTCTCTCTCTGTCATGTCATACCTGCCTAAAACCTCATCTACTCAAAACTTTCCTCTTAGACCATCCTCAGCAGTGTTCCTGTTTTAATGATCACCACCCTCATTCTCTCATCCACATTAGTACGATCTTTACTCCGACAATCTTTACACTATTCACTACACAATGACGATCTTATCCCACTACTTTCTTTTTCCTTCACTTCACTTTCTTCTCCATTATTTTATGTTTTCCCTCAACAACCAATATATAACTTATTTCATTTACATCACTTAATGTAATTAATTAATAACTACAATTTTAACAATAAATTAATTAATAATTCAAAACAAATATTATTAAATACTAACAATGTATTACAATAATCTAAGTTACAAATATTTAAAAAGTGATTAAAGAAATTACATTCTCATTTATCATTTTGTCCAAAATGATATCGTATGTTGTCGACCAATCCTTCTTGAAAGCCAAATACTGAAAGTCCAAAATGATCACGAGTGCATGATCCCCATTGATGGATGGGTGGATGAATGGGGCGAAGAACCCCATTGAGGATGCCCTTAACAATACTCATACCCACCTAGAAATTCAACACTCTCTTTCCCCCACGTCATTTTCTTTTACTTACTTTTTTAATTTTTCACAACAATCTACAAAGTACATAAACAATTGTTATTGTAATTAATTAACATGTTTTATTATTAATCCACGAAATTATTACTAATAATTAATAAATTACACTGCATATTACACTAATTGAAATTCGAAAAATTAAAATCCATATTACTAGAAAACATTGTCGACCCGTATTTAATTACATGACCAAATTACAAAGATCTCCTTCCACGATGTAAAGTAATTATTTAATCACAATGACAATCATTTAGATGGTCAATGGTGCAATAAATATCTTGAGTTAGAATAGTTGTGAATTATAATATTTGAGTATTTTCATCAAAATCATAAATGTTTTACATTAACCACCAAATCATTTGATTTTTAACTTATGGTACAATCTACATACTAAAATAATCCAAATGTTAATGTAACACTCCCGATCTCGTGGGTACGTAGACTGGGGAAACCAAGCGAATTTGTCACGATCAGAGTCATCCACGACGACCGAAGAAGTTACAATAAAAAGCGATACATCAAGACGTACATGATAAAAGCATACAAAGATAGACAATATAAGACACAAGCTGAAAAAGGAAATTATCCATATATGGAAACTAAATTATTTTATACCGCAAGTGCACGGCGTCAATGAAGACGTGACAAGTACGGGTCGAACACAAGGAGGGAGAGATATTGTTATTTTTGTGATTTTCGAATTAAGGAAGAAAGAGAGAGAAATATGTTTGGTTTGAAATTTTTGGTTTTTAATTTTCTAAAGCAAGAACAACAAAAGAAAAACTAAAAAGAAAAGAAAACAAATATGGATGAGAGTCCAGCAGGTGGGGGATTAGATATCGGGTTTTGTTTAGAGAATTCTGAAACTTATAATAAATCACATTAGTTATAAAGCATTACATGATAAATGATTCAACATAAACTCAAGTAATCAAAATATACTAACACGAAATTAAAATAATAACATCATTCTTCTTCTCATCACCCTAAATCCATCACCCCCACCCTTTGGAGAGAGTTAGAAACTCATGGATGGAGGGAAGGAGAAGGGGTCCTAGAGAAGCTACAAAAAGAAAACTAAAAACAAGAAATAAAAGAACAGAATTTTATTGCTAAAAAGAAGAACTAAAAAAAACAAAACTAGGACTAGGACCCTTCACAACATCGTTTCGGGGCTATTTATAGCCGCTACAAGGGACCCAAGTATAAAATAGGAAAGCACACACGTCAATACACGACTGGACAAAATCCGGGGCCACGGATCGCAAGGGGTGCGGCGTTTCCGCCGCATATTACATGTAAGGTGCTGCGATTTCGCCGCAATTTATGCTCTGATTGGATCCGGATTTTTCCTGTGTGTTTATGGTATGATTTAAATGTCCTTTACGCGTCTGGATTGATTTCTTTCCTTTCTTTTGAGCTCCGAATTTATTTCTTCATATATTTGGAGATCCAAATTGATTTTTCTTTAGAACTTCTCCAAAATAATATTTTGGTACTTTAATTTGCAGTCGGGTCCTCGGCTTTTTGCAATTAAGTCCCTGGCTACTTTTGTGCTTAAGTCCTTGGCCTTTTTGTAATTAAGGCTTTGAATGCTTTTATGTTTGGATGGACTTCCATTTGAATCCCGATAATCTTGACTTGGTCTTTATGATAGAAATGAGTATTTTGCACGTGTTTATGCTCAGGATATGGGTAATTTGCATTCAGGTCCCTGTATTCTGTAAATAAGACTAAACACATACCTTAGTAGCATTTATTGATATAAAATTAATCTAAATGAAAGACATATGATGCAATGTATGCAATGCATCACTTGCCAACTTTCGGTAGACCGATACAGACCGTTCGGTCGACCGGAGGATCAATTATCCTGTTTGTGTTTTCACTGCCCGATTTCGGTCGACCGTGTATACACTTTCGGTCGACCGTATGAACTTATTTTTCCGACCGTTTGGTTTGTCGTATTATACCCAACGGTCGTATTCGTATTAACCAAAAATACCCCAAATACATTTCATGTATCGGTCGACCGAGGACCTTGTTTGGTTGACCGAATGCCCATCTCTTGACAAACCCAAATCTCCTGGACGCAATCGGTCGACCGCTGGACCTTAGCTCGATCGACCGAATAGATCATTGTTTGTCAAACCCAAAGTGCCTGGTGCAAATCGGTCGACCGAACCCTATTCAGTGTTCGACCAATCACTTAAGTGTACCAGAGTCTTAGCGTTGGACGGTCGACCGTTACTTAACCGGTCGACCGAACTGAGTTCAAAACTGCCAAATGGTCGACCGAATTAACTCAGAATTGAGTCCTGTGAGTTTCTGTTTTGTGTATCCTACACCTACACTCACCCAATCAACCCCAACGGATCTATTCTCTCTAATGCCTATATAAAGAGTTGTAAAACATATTTTAACACAACTCTCCTACTACTATTTGTCCCCAACATTAGAGAGAAACTCCACACACTCAAAAGCCCAAAACCTTCCACACTTAGTAATCAATTCCATATTCTACTCAAGTGTGCTCAAGTTTAGAGAGTGTTGTTCCACTCATTGTTTGTGAAAGAAAGCAATGGTCTTGGTGAAAGCCCAAGACATCTAGTATAGACTTCGGCGAGAGACCGAAGTGATTCTCTTGGATTGTGAGAGGAGGATCCAAGCTCGGCGAGGGTTGTTCGTGAGCTTGAAGACTTGTAAAGGCGTTCTCTCCCGGCCCGAAACGGGGAGTGGTTAGTGAAGTCGTGAGCGGAGCTCGGTGATCCGAGCGGAGCTTGCAAGAGAGGACTAGGACCCTGGTGGGGTGCCTAACCTCTATAAAAATCCCCCGTCTCATTGTGGTTTGCATTTCTATTCTTTACTTGCTTGTTTGTTTGTTTAATTCCGCTGCATATCTTTGATAGATCAAACAAGTATGTAATTACACTTAATTGTGATTAGAGATTGTGGACTCATAACCCACACGATCTAACGTTTGGTATCAGAGCTTGAGTGAGGGAGCCCACCCGACTTATAACCCTCCTCCTCCCAGGAACACCACGGGTGCGTTACGGGGGCCCACACCAGCCACCAAGGGACTTGCTGGCGCATTACCCATCCCAACAAAAGAGTCATGCATGAAACTTAAATGCGACACTTGCAAACAAGAGGTCACAACTCTACATAGCCGCGACTACCAGGTGTCGCCCGATGGGATCCCTTTACATAGGAATCTGACCACCAGCTGTGTTGGCCTAATCCACGAGCGGGTCACCCGAAAGTGTAACCCACCGCTTGGCACAAAGTGGTTTTCCGGATTGACACCCCAACTTGCGGCAAAGTCCCACACGATACCATCGCAGGCTGGGCATGCCCGTCTTGTAGCAAATGTCATTGCTCACGTCCAGGTCTTATCTTAGCTTGACCTCTCTACATAGACGTCTATCCAATAGGCTTGTCGGCCCCACAAATAATAGTACCCAGATTTATTAAATTTCAGAAATGAATATGCAAGACATCTAATGAACACATATATATAGACATGCATAATAAAACCAATGCAAAGACCATGCCATGAGCGTCCACCATAAACTCATACGTCTCATAGCATCCACAATAATTGTAGGATTTCGTGTCCCTATGTATTTGTATATTTTAAAAAAAATAATACAAACATACATGATCGATTTCATATTTTCATTGATTTAACGTACATGTATATGTTTATTCTAATATCATGCATTCCTACATATATTAAAATAAACAAAAGAGAGAGGATCATACCCAAAGGTTCTCTAAAACCTTTCAGAAGATCTAGTGTTCCGTTGCTCGTCAAATCGCCCGCCGATTCTCCTCCAAGTGTTCACCGAACTCTAAACAAGATTAGAGAAAAATGAGCTAGTCGATTATCTCTAATTAAGCTTAGAATCTAGCTAATAACCCATCTTTTAGCTCCTGAGATTTCTATTTCCAAAACTTAAAACTATTAAGAGATTTTCGTGGTGATTAAGGAAGGGATTAGAGAGATAGAGAATTATATTGCATGTAATAAAACAAGTAAGATGATGGGACTTTTTATAGGCTCCCAAAACATCCATATCAAGAACTATTCTCTAGTCATGATCTCTTACTTTTTCTCTCATAAAATTAATCTCAAATTGCCACATAAGCATCCTCAAAAAACGTTTGATCAAATCTGGAATTAATCCAACCCATCATCTAATTATTCTCTTAATAATTCAGGCCAAAATCCTGTTATTCGGTTAACCGAGAATTCTTCTCGGTCAACCAAACCATTCGGTTTTAACACGTGTTCGGATGACCGTGAGCTAGACGGTCGAGCAAATATACATGAGAAAAATCTCTGGAAAAATCCACACGATCCGCGTATCGCTCCGGTCGACCCTTGACCCACCAAAATTTCTCCACGCGAATTTCTTCGGACGACCATGTCACGTTCGGTCTACCAAAAATATCCCAAGATAGCTCCTGGATATTTTCTCTCGGTTGACCGTTCAAGCCCGATTGACCGATCCCAATTGTCCAGGAACTCCAGACAATTTCAGTCATCCAATTGTGTTTATCTGTTCCCCGTTCGGTTGACTGTTGTGAAGATACCTCGGTCGACCGAACCCTAAACAGTTACCGTGCTGACCCCGATTTTGCCTTTGTCAAATTTTGGATTTATATCCAACAAAATTTGATCTTTTGGGTTTTTAGCAAATTCATATCTTATGTAATATATTATCCTAAGTAATAATAAATTATTACACCCCATAATATATACACCTCATAAGAATTTATGCATGATTATAATTGTGTCAATTCTCATGACATATTGATTTTATCGATTCACCACATGTGTCTCTTTTCACATGAAACCCGACACATCACATGAACTCAAAATTAAGTTTCTTGTTTCCCAATTTTGTGGTGTGACCTATAGGAGGATATAAACGAAATTGACAGCGATATTAAAAACTTAATATCTCAAATTATAAGCGGTATCTTGCTACACATTATAGTTACCTAATTAGCATAGACATCTTGTTCCACTCGAACTAAATACGATTCATTCAGTGATGTAAGTGCACCACTTGTGTCCGTCCCTTGCCTCATGATATTAAGAATATATACAAAGTAGAAATGTGTCACCTTTGTATTATATTCATTTCTTGATCTCTTTAAGCTAATTATGACTATGTAACTTAACTCAAATTACATTGTGCACATTATAATTTTGCTTTATCAAGGGGCCCACTAATATCATCACTCAATTAAGAGGGGCAATGATAATCGTTTGACTAGCTATCTTTTCCAGCACAAGTCATGTTCAACCAACTATTGTCTTTATCACTATACTCATTGATAGCTTTTGACAATAATCAAATTAAACACTTCTTGAGTGAAAAGATATAAGTCTCATAACTTAGGATTCAAGACACAGTAAAATATTAATGACACGAAACAAAATTTCATATTGTTTTACTTGTTAGCTCTATTCAATATATAAAAGTAACCATTTTCCTCTTTCATATACTCGTGTCGTCAATTATTTGTAGAGCTACAACAATCGATGACCAACACGACAATCTTATCTCGGTAACTAATGTTCCATGCCAATTACCATGTGAATAACTTTTGATTTATGTAAATCATTATCTTTTAGAGCTCTATGGTTAATGACCAAACACATCTTCCATAACACTTCCAAAAGACGAATATCGTAGTCAAGGAACAAAATGTTTGCACATCCAATTCATAATAATTGACATATAAAAATAAAACTTTTAAAACACATTTCTTTCAATCTCCCATTTGTTATCAAAGTTTTCTTTCACAAACATTCTCAATGTATAAAACAATAATAACTAGGGTAATCATCTCTAATCACTCATCAAGTCAATCCACATGGTTCGTCAAACCCATGGACTCGAAATGCATTTCGCCCTTGGCTTTGGATAAAGGTTTGGTGAATTGATCAGCCGTGTTGTTGTTTGTGTCCACCCATAACAGATTTATTTTGCCTTTGTCAATGAAGTCACGTATGACAAAGTACTTGCGATCCATGTACTTTACTTTGTGGTGTGATTTGGGATCCTTGATTTGCGAGATAGATGCACTATTATCGCAAACTAGCTCTATTGGTCCCTCGCATGAGGGAACTACTCCAAGATCTTCAAGGAACTTCTTAATCCACACTCCTTCCTTGCTCGCTTCAGCGACAACCATTACTTCGGAAGCGGTGGTTGAGTCGGTCATAGTGGTTTGCCTCCAAGTACGCCAACTCACAGCTCCATCATTATGAAGGAAGACGTATCCTGATTGCGACCTTCTATTGTTGGGATCACTCATGAAACTCACATCCAAATAGCCCTCGTCTATTAGTTCTATTTGTCCTCCATAAACAAGAAACTTATCTTTGGTCCGGTTGAGGTACCTCAGAATACTCTTGACTGCAGTCCAATGCTCAGGACATGCGTTGGATTGGTGACGACTTGTCACACTTACTGCATACGAGACAATAGGTATTGTGCAAGTCATCGCGTACATGATCGATCCTATTGCCAAAGCATAAGGAATATCTTTCATGTACTCCAAGTCTTTACGTGATTCAACACGTTAGGACTTCTTGAGTTGCACACCCATACTCATTGACACATTGCCCTTTTTGGAGTTGTTCACGCTGAACCTTTCCAAGACCTTGTCAATGTATGTACGTTGACTTAGGCCAATGAGTCTATGGGATCTATCTCTATATATCTTGATTCCCAAGATGTATTGAGCCTCACCCATGTCTTTCATTTAAAATGCAGATTTCAATGAACTTCTCGTTTGCTCAAGCAAAGGTATATGATTTCCCATGAGTAGTATGTCATCGACATATAAGATCAAGAACACTATGTGACTTCTTCGTCAAAGCGTTTGTTCCAACTCCTCGATGCTTGCTTCAATCCATAAATGGATCTTTGAAGCTTGTATACTTTCTCGATATTCTTTGGATCTTCAAAACCTTGACGTTGTACCATGTACACATCCTCCTCCAAGTTCCCATTAAGGAACGCCATTTTGACATCCATTTGCCATATCTCATAATCATGAAATGCGGTAATAGCGAGCATAATCCAAATAAACTTGAACATGGCAACCGGTGAAAAAGTTTCATCATAGTCAATGCCCGTATTGAGTGAAACCTTTTGCTACAAGCCTCACTTCGTAGGTTGTCAAGTTCCCATCCATGTCCATCTTCCTCTTGAAAACCCATTTATTTTGAATGATTTTCTTTCCTTGAGGAAGGTCAACCAAGTTCCACACTTGATTATCATACATGGATTCTATTTCAGATTCCATGGCCTTAAACCATAGTTTGGAGTCCTCTCTTTCCATTTCTTCATGAAAGGTCGAGGGATCATCAGTATCTAGTACCATGATCTCATGAAGTCCCAAATACATATCGGGTTTCTTCCTTTCCCTCGTTGACCTTCTAAGTTCTTTTGGTTCTACGTGTACTTCTCAAACTTCTTCCACAATTTCTTGCGGAATTGTCGTGTTCTATTCTCAAACGTACACTAGGTGGGGAAGATTGAGTTTCTCTCACAATTGCTTGTAAGGGTCTCTCACTCACGCTCCCACTAACCAAAAGAACCTAAGTTGGGCCTTCATGAACTTGAATGTCACCATTCATATTATGATCTTGTAGAATATCTTGAGTTTCCTCAAGCACAATTCTACTCCCACTACTTTTTATTCTTTCCAGAAATTCCTTTTCTAGAAATACGACATCCCTCTCTACAATCACTCGATTGGAGGTTATATGCCAAAAGTAGTATCCTTTTGTCTCACGAGGATAACCTATAAAGAAGCACTTATCCGTTTTTAGTTGAAGTTTGGTCGACATCAATCTCTTGACGTAGGCCTCACAACCCTAAATCTTGAGAAAATTGAGCGTAGGTGTTTTACCACTCCATTGCTCATAAAGCATTTTCTCTACGGATTTGGATGAAACATTATTTAGTGTGTAAGCCGCAACTTCTAGTGCATAACTTCAAAAGTAGAGCTACAATTCAGCTTGACTCATCATTGATCGAACCATGTTGAGCAATGTCCTATTCCTTCTGTTTAAACGTTTTAAATTTAGACCGCAAGTGCACGACCGCGATGAAGCGGTGACAAGTACGGGTCGTCCGCAGGGAGGTGAGCAACCTTTGGTATGACCAAAATCAGATGGCAAATAAAGGGAGAAAAGATGTGATTACGCTAAAGCTAAGTACACTAAACTAATAAGTACGAAATGCGAAAGAAAACACAAAAGATTGGAAATCAGAAAGAGAAACCCCTAAAGGGTGGAGTGTGTGCACATATGAAGTGAAATAAGTGATGAATGATGCATGTAAGCATGCATATGTGTGTGTTGTGTGTGTGTCTTCATGCATAGGAAGTGTCTAAAGATGTGGCAAAACCTATCAATCTATTCACACAACGTATCACCAATTACTACTTAATTAACATAAGATTAGGCTCAGCATGAGAAGTGTCTAAAGATATGGCAAGACTCATCAAAAACCAAAAACTCATGTGAAGAACACATGTAAGCATGAGAGGTGTCTAAATGTTATGGCAAAACCCATCAAAACATAGTTTCTTCAATCAATCAAGCAAGCAAACACAAATACAAACACAACTAACATGTAACATATTCACAGGAAATTTCAGTTAATAAACATGAGAAAAACTAAGCATGGGAAGTGTCTAAATATTATGGCAAAACCCATCAAAATTACCCAACATGTAGATGATTAAAATACCCACAATGAACATACAAAACATGCAAGTCTACACAATCAAAAATTCATCAAACATCCAAACTTCAAAATATATATGAACATCATCTCCACCCCCCAAAGGGGATGGATCTACTCACTACACATTATTCTACCAATTAAACTAAAAAAGAAAGGAGACATTCTAACTAATTTAGCCTAAGATCAAAGAAATAATACTAAGGTAAACATGCATAAAAAAGAAAAAACATGAGAACAAAACAAAGAAAAATTATTTTATTAAATGACTCACATTACTAGTAGCATTCTTCTCCACCTTGAGTTTTTACTCCAAGGCTTACTCCAAATAGAGAGAATACCACCAAGCAATGGGTCAATACAAAGTAAGAGGATGAGTTCTATTTATAGCAATACGAAAAGGTAATCGGGGACAATCCCCCGACGTGGGACTAATAAAACCTTCCCATAATACATAAACACCTAACCCATGTCCTGGAGAAACCGGGTTGGATTCAGAGACAAATGAACTGCTAATTGGCGATCACTTTTTCCCAGATCCGACCCATTTTCGGATTTGTTCTTTATTTCTTCAATTCTTCACATGGGGTGCACTCAGATTGGTTATAAGAGTGTCGACCCGAATCTAATTGCCAAAATAATCCACATGATGTTGTGGAGTTTCTTCATTTGCTCATTGGTCCTTTGGTGTTACATTCGGGTCCTTCTCCCTTGCATCCTAGTCCCCAAGTCTAACAACTCAGTTCTTTTTCTTGGTTTTAGGTCCTTTTATGCATATTCTCCTCAATCATGTTTATTCCTGAAACTAAAACATAAAACTAGTTACGTAGCATTGTTTAGGTCCAAGATAATGGATATAAGATACAAATAAATGCATGAAATAATGATAATCACCTCCTTTAGGATACCCCATTCCACTGAGATGTACCGGGAGGGGTGAGTTGTGGTACAATACCACACTCCTTTAAGAATGAGTCAAATTCAGTACTTAAGTATTCACCTCCACGACCCGTTCGTAGATACTTGATTTTCTTGTTGAGTTGGTTCTCTACTTCATTCTTGAATTCTTTGAACTTGTTAGAGGATTCACTTTTGTTTCTCATTAGATAAATATAGCCATAACGACTATAGTTATCCGTGAACGTAATGAAGTACCCAAAACTGTCTCTTGCACTAGTACTCATCAGACCACATACATCAGAATGTATCAAATCCAACAAGTAATTCGCTCCCGGACCTTTCTTCTTGAAAGACCTCTTGGTCATTTTGCCCATTAGGCAAGGTTCGCACGTCTCCAATGATTTAAAATCAAGTTGACCAAGAAGGTTATCTTCTTGCAATTTCTTGATGCATTTTTCATTTATGTGACCAAGACGATAGTACCACAAGAGTGTATCATTTACGTGAGTAGTTTTAAGTCTTTTGTTATTGATGTTTAAGATTTGTCTATTATTCAATTCAAACAAATAAAGATCATTCCTCACAAATACATTTGCATAGAAAATTCCATTCTTCGATATAGACAAGCAAGAATTTGAAATATTTATATTAAAGTTATCCATATCCAAACATGATACAGAAATAATATTCTTGCTAATCGAAGGCACATAATAAACGTTCTTTAAACATAAATTTAAACCATTAGATAATTGAAGCTCCATAGAACCTTGTGCAATCGCAGCCACGCTCGCACCTTTTCTGACCTTCAAGATCATCTCGTTCTTCACGAGTTCCTTCCTATCCTTTAGTAGCTGCACATTAGAAATTATGTGAGCACAATATCCGATGTCAATTACTCAATCATGGACAAAGGTGACTAAATTTATCTCAATAACAAATATACCTTTGGCCTTTTTAGGGTGCTTACGCTTAATCACTCTATTGTCAAGGTCTTCCTTGTACTTGGGGCAATTTGGCCGGATGTGTCCTTTTTCACCGCAGTGAAAGCACTCCGTATTAGGAGTCGGAGATTTCGAAGAATTCCCCCTCGAGGCACTCCCATGAGTACCTCCTACTACCTTGCTCTTGATTGACGTCTTTTTGGTGAATTTGCCTTTACCTTTGGTGATCTTCTTGCTCCTCTCATGGATGGCTAGGACGTGCTTGTCCCGACCCTTGCCCATGTCAACTTCAGCCATTTTGAGAGCATTGTGAAGTTCCTCAAGACTCAACCCTTTCTCACGCACATGATAGTGCATAATGAAGTCCTTGTAGGACGAGGCTAGAGAGCCAAGAATCAAATCTTCCGCAATGTCATCGGGCATCGAGGAAGAGAGCTTCGACAACTTCTCAAGGTATCCATGCATTGTGAGAAAATGCATGGATACCGATGTTCCGTCCGCCATGTGTCACCTTGTGAGTGCGATGGTGGTCTTATAACGCTCTTTTCTAGCACTATCCATGAACATCTTTGTTAAAACTTCCATGGTCTTCTTGGGTTTTTAATTCAAGTATTTCGCTTGAAGCGAGTCACCCATGGATGCAAACATTAGACCGTGAACTTGGTTCTCTTGGTCTTCCCACTTGGCTTTTGCCTCTATCTCGCTATCGGTTGTCTTCTCATTTAATTTTGGAATTTCACCATCCAAAATATGGGATAGTTTCTCAAATTTCAACACGATATTGAGTTTGAGTTGTCAGCTTATGAAGTTTGAGTCATGTCCCTATGTATTTGTATATTTTTAAAAAATTAATACAAACATACATGATCGATTTCATATTTTCATTGATTTTACATACATGTATATGTTTATTCTAATATCATGCATTCCTACATATATTAAAATAAACAAAAAAGAGAGGATCATACCCAAAGGTTCTCTAAAACCTTTCAGAAGATCTAGTGTTCCGTTGCTCGTCAAATCGCCCGCCGTTTCTCCTCCAAGTGTTCACCAAACTCTAAACAAGATTAGAGATAAATGAGCTAGTCGATTATCTCTAATTAAGCTTAGAATCTAGCTAATAACCCATCTTTTAGCTCCTGAGATTTCTATTTCCAAAACTTAAAACTATTAAGAGATTTTCGTGGTGATTAAGGAAGGGATTAGAGAGATAGAGAATTATATTGCATGTAATAAAACAAGTAAGATGATGGGACTTTTTATAGGCTCCCAAAACATTCATATCAAGAACTATTCTCTAGTCATGATCTCTTACTTTTTCTCTCATAAAATTAATCTCAAATTGCCACATAAGCATCCTAAAAAAACGTTTGATCAAATCTGGAATTAATCCAACCCATGATCTAATTATTCTCTTAATAATTCAGGCCAAAAACGTGTTGTTCGGTTAACCGAGAATTCTTCTCGGTCAACGAAACCATTCGGTTTTAACACATGTTCGGATGACCGTGAGCTAGACGGTCGACCGAATATACATGAGAAAAATCTCTGGAAAAATCCACACGATCCGCGTATCGCTCCGGTCGACCCTTGACCCACCAAAATTTCTCCACGCGAATTTCTTCGGACGACCATGTCACGCTCGGTCTACCAAAAATATCCCAAGATAGCTCCTGGATATTTTCTCTCGGTTGACCGTTCAAGCCCGATTGACCGATCCCAATTGTCCAGGAACTCCAAACAATTTCGGTCATCAAATTGTGTTTATCTGTTCCCCGTTCGGTTGACTGTTGCGAAGACACCTCGGTCGACCGAACCCTAAACAGTTTACCGTGCTGACCTCGATTTTGCCTTTGTCAAATTTTGGATTTATATCCAACAAAATTTGATCTTTTGGGTTTTTAGCAAATTTATATCTTATGTAATATATTATCCTAAGTAATAATAAATTATTACACCCCATTATATATACACCTCATATGAATTTATGCATGATTCTAATTATGTCAATTCTCATGACATATTGATTTTATCGATTCACCACATGTGTCTCTTTTCACATGAAACCCGACACATCACATGAACTCAAAATTAAGCTTCTTGTTTCCCAATTTTGTGGTGTGACCTATAGGAGGATATAAACGAAATTGACAGCGATATTAAAAACTTAATATCTCAAATTATAAGCGGTGTCTAGCTACACAAGAAAGAAAGATACTCTTAATTTTTGGTTGGACAATTTAAACATTAATATGTGATTTTAGAATTTTTGTAATCATACATATTTATCATCTATACACATCCTAATATTCATCCATGCAATCATATATATATCAAGCACACAAACATAAATAAATCCATTCACACACAGATTGTGTGAGTTTATATGTTCCCGCGTCCTTGATCCTTGATCCTCGATCATTGCGCTTCTTCAGCGTCTTCCTCTTGCACCATGGATGTTGATATTGCAAAAATATAAACATGTATCTCTCAATTTTGAAAATTGTCTAGTGCAAGTCCTATGTAAAAATCCTCTCATATGCATGCATATACATAAAAATAGAAATTTGGCTTTTACATATACATAAGCCCCTGTGATTGAATAATAATAACATACACATTCATTCACACATGGCTTCAACGGAACATATAAACTCACATATCCCTGCATAAGAGAACTCGAGCAACGCATGTACATACACTATATATTACTCGATTTAGTTTATCATGCATCTCTAAATCAAAAATTCTAAAATCATTTGAAATCCATTAAAAATTATTTTATGCATCCATAGTTCAAAACATAAAATATTTGAACCGTTGTTATCCAATTTCCAAAAATAAAAATTTAAAGAAAGATAAACATATGCCTTTTTCCGTTTTGTTGATTCCTTATAAAATAATCATTTAATTAAAAACGAAAATTCTATAAATTAGACATAAGTCTAAATTTTAATTCTAACATTCACATGATGTGTTTCAAAACATTTAAAACTATCAAAAGAATCAATGAGAATTAAATCAACAAAACTATCGGAAAACTCAAAAAGACATAAAACATGAATTGTTTCGATTGTAGATGGTAAACTAAAATTAATTATATAGTCTAATTATTAAAAATATGAACTAAATGCTCTGATACCATTGTAGGATTTCGTGTCCCTATGTATGTATATATTTTAAAATTTTAATACAACATACAAGATCGATTTTCATATTTTCAACAATTTTTATGTACGTTGTTTTGTGTTTATTCTAATAACATGCAACCCTACATTTATTAAAATAAACCACAAAGGTAGAATCATACCTAAAGGTTCTCTAAAACCTTTTGAAGATCCGGAGTCGCGTTGCCTGTTGAACCGTCCACCGAATTGCCTCCGAGTGTTCACCAAACTCTAAACAAGATTAGAGAGAAATGAGCTAGACAGTCAATCTCTAACAATATTTAGAATCTAGCTAATGACCCCTCTTTAAGGTCCTGAGATTCTTATCTCTAAAACTTAAATTTTCTAAGAGATTTTCGTGGCGATTAGGGAGAGATTAATGAGAGAAAGATTTTTGCATTAGTTGTTAAACAAGTAGAAGTAAGGTCCTTTTATAGTCTCCCAAAATATCCTTATCAAGAACTATTCTTTAGCCATGATCCCTTGTTTATTCTCTCCTAAATTAATCTCTAATTTCCACATAATCACCCACAAAAAACATTTTAATTAAATCTAGAATTAATCCACCCATGATCTAATTAATTTCTTAATATTTCAGGCAGAATCATTCTTGTTCGGTGGACCGAGTATAACTCGGTCAACCGAACCGTTTAGTTATAACACGTCTTCGGTGCACCGTGAGATAGACGGTCGACCGAATCCGTATGAGAAAAATCTCCTGTATGAATTCGGACGAACCACGTCTTTTACTCGGTCTACCGTTGACCCACCAGAATCGCTCATGGGACATAGTCATCAGATGACCGTGTCACCTTCGGTCTACCGAAAATACTACTTCTCGGTTGACCGTGCACACTCGGTTAACCGAACCCGATTGTCCAGGCACTCCAGACAATTTCGGTCAACCAATTGAGCTTACCCGTTCCCTATTCGGTTAACCGATCTGAAGATACCCCGGTCGACCGAACCATGAACGGTTCACCGTGTTTGACCTCGATTTTGCCTTTGTCAAATTTTGGATTTATTTCCAACAAAATTTGATCTTTTGGATTTTTTAGCAAATTCACAACTTATGTAATATATTATCCTATGTAATATTAAATTATTACACCCCATAATATATACACCTCATATGAATTTATTATGATTTTAATTATGTGAATTCTCATGACATATTGATTTTATTCATTCACCACATGCGTCCTATTTTCACATGAAACCAGACACATCATATGAACTTAAAAATCAAACCTCTTGTTTCCCAGTTTTGTGGTGTGACCTATAGGAGGATCTACGCCATCTAAGCCAAATTGACTGTGATATTAAACACTTAATATCTCAAACTATAAGCGGTATCTAGCTACACATTATAGTTACCCAATTAGCATAGATGTCTTAGTTCCACTTGAAGGGAATGTATTCTAAAAGTTTTACTTTTAAATGTCAATTATTATGAATTGAATGAGAAATCATTTTGTTCCTTGTTTATGTTATTCGTCTTTTAGAAGTGTTAAGGAAGAGGCTCTTGGTCCTTAACCGTAGAGCTCTAAAAGATATTGGTTTACATAAAACAAAAGATATTCGCAATCATGGTAATTAACATGAGACATTAATTACCGAGTTAAGATTGTCGTGTTGGTCATAGATCATTGTAGCTCTACAAGTGAGTGACGACACGGGTATGCAAAAGAGGAAAATATTACTTTTGTATACTGAATAGACCTAATAAGTAAAATATTATAGAAATGTGTTTCTGTGTCATTAATATTTTACTGTGTCTTCGGTCCTTTGATATGAGACTTATATCCAATCACTTAAGGAATGCTTAATTAGATTAGTGTCTTGAGCTATCAATAAGTGTAGTGTAAAGGCATTGGTTGGTTAAGTACAACTTTTGTTGCCGAAGATAGTTAGTCAAAAGACTATCATTGCCCCTCTTAATTGAGTGATGATATTAGAGGGCCCCTTGATAAAGCAAAGTTATAATGTGCACAATGTGATTTGAGTTAAGTCACATATTTATAACTAGCTTAAAGAGATCACGAGATGAATACTAATACAAAGATGACACAATACTACTTTGTGTGTATTCTTAATATCATGAGGCAAGGGACGGACACAAGTGGTGCACTCCATCACTAAATGGATCGAGTTTTGGTTCGAGTGGAATTAAGACATCTAACTAATTGGGAGCTATAATGTGTAGCTAGATACCGCTTATAGCTAGTGATATTAAGCTCTTAATATCACAGCCAACTTAGTCTAGATCCTCCCATAGGTCACACCGCAAAAACCGGGAAACAAGAAGCTTGATTTTGATTCATATGATGTGTCAGGTTTCTTATAGAAAATATGACACATGTGGTGAACAAGTAAAATCAATTATGTTAAATATAACATAATTAGAATCATGATAAATTCATATGAGATGCATATATTATGGAGTGCAATAATTTATTATTGCATAGGATAATATATTGCATAAGTTGTGAATTTGTTGAAACCCCTAAAGTTCAAATTTTGTTGGAAATAAATCCAAAATTTGAAAAAGGCAAAATCGGGTAGAAGTTCGGTAATCCGTTAAGGTTCGGTCGACCGAAGGATCTGTGGATCGGTCAACCGAACGTGGAACGGATGGTCAAGTTGATTGACCGAACTTGACCAAAGTGCCTGGAACTCTGGGTCGGTATACCGAACCAGAAACGGTCGACCGAACAATGTCCAGTTCCGATATTTTCGGTTAACCGAATGGCACTTGGTCAAAAACGCGAATTCGTCCGAACGGTTAAAGAAGAATTTTTCTCCTTAAGAATCGATCATTCGTCAAGTGCACGGAAATCCGAACGTGACATATTCGGTTTACCGAGTATGTCTCGGTAGATCGAGTCCCGATCGATTTTCTGCCTTTGATAATTAAGAGATTAATTTGATCAATGGTTGGATTAGCTCCAAACTTGGTCAAACGTTTTGTGGGTGCATATAATGCATTATGGAATTAGTTTGTGAGAGAAAATGTCAAGAATTCGTGGCTTAAGAATAGCCATGATTGAGAGTAAGATTGGAGCCTATAAATAGGTCCTTATTCTCCTTAATTAGGTTAGAAGAAGTTTGCTAAATATTTTCTCTCCTAATTCACCACAAAAATCCACAAAAATTCTCTTAGTTTTCTAAGTCTTTGGAAGGAGAAATCTCAGAGATTAAGGAAGGGGTTTGTAGCTAGATTCTAAGCTTGTTTGGAGATTGATTGGCTAGCTCATTTCTCTCCAACCTTGTTTAGGGTTTCGGTGAACACTCGGAGGCATCCGGCGCAACGGGAAGCGACGATCGTCTTCTTCAGCATCTCCGGATCATCAAAAAGTTTTAGAGAACTTTAGGTATGAATTTCGGAGCCCATGTTTGTTTTAATGAGTTTTGAAACTAGTTATTAAAACAAACTGATGGATGCATGAAATAAATCGTAGAAAATTGTAATTGATCCTTATTGTGCATAAAAAATTCGAAAAATATACATGCATAATTAAACATGAAATCCAGTGGTATCAGAGCTTAGGGTTCAATTTTCTTATGATTTAAGGCCGTAAACAAATTTAGTTTACCATCTAGGATTTAAACAATTCGTTTTACCGGTTTTCGGTCTTTAAATGTTTTGTTGAAATAATTCTTTGTAATAATTCGTTTTGAATGTTTTAAGTAGTTTAAAACATGCCATGTAATTATTAGAATTATGATTTAGACATAAGTCTAACTTGCAATAATTTCGTTTTAAGTATAAACGATTATTTTGTAAGAGAATCAACAAAACCAAAAAACTGCGGTTCGTCTTTCCTTTTAGGAAATTGGATGGACAGCGGTTAAAATTATTTTTAAACTGTGGATGGATGCAAAAATGTTTTTAATGGATTTCAAAATGTTTTTCAAAGAATTGTTTGAGATTCTAGATGATTGATAAACTAGATTGCATAGTTTATAGCAATATTGCATGCATGGATGCTCGAGTTGTCTTTGCAGGAATTGTGGGTTTATATGTTTCAAATCAGCAATTATGAATGTATGTAATCATTATTATACAGGGGCTTATGTATGTAAAAGTCAAAATTCTCTCTCTTTCCGTCTTTTAGATAGTTACATTTGCATATGAGAGGTTTTTACATAGGACTTGCACTAGTCGGTTTTTATCGAATGTGAGGAGCATGTTTATTTTCTGTAAAATCTACATCTCTGTAAAATCTACATCACCGATCAAGGATTGAGGATCGAGGATCGAAGGGAACATATAAACTCACACGATGTGGATTGTGTGAATGTTTAATTTCTGTTTTTATCTTGCTATGCATGTGTTGAATGTTAGGATGTGTATGATTAATAATATGCATGATAACCTAAAATTCTAAATCACATGTTAAATTGTCCAACAAAAATTAAGAATAAATTTCCTTCTTATTTCATCCACTAGCAGCCATTGATCGAGGAATACTCTGCTCGCCCTTAGCGGGAGATAACTCCCTCCACCTTTGGGAATAGTGGGAGATATAATGGTTGTCTATTGTTATGCCACAATTAAATACATGAGGTGTGTTTCACCCTAGTGAACCGCAAGTATGTTTAGTTGTGAATACAATGGATAAACGTATCTCGTATCAAATGAAAATAAGTTTTCTTAACATTACCTAGAGCCCTCGCTCGGTTATGGGGAAAAGTTTTTCTTACGAGGATAGGTCGTATTCCCTCCTAATTAAAACGAAAAGAGTCACAAGAGTTTGAAGATGCTAATGTTGCTAAAATTCAAAAAGGTTGTGATTAGAAAATGTTTTTCTTACCTTGATATTGTAATGTATTCGATAGCCCTTAACTAGTCTATATTACAATTGATGGGATCTTGGATTGTTGCATTTATGGGCAAAATTTTTATTTGCAACATTTACATTTATATTCGATATATGTATACATGTGTATTAAAACATAAAATTGGCATTAAAACCTGTATGATTTATTTTGTAGAAAAATGTCGAACATCCAACCTATCGTACGATCCATGATAGAAAAACATCCTTTAGCAAATGATGGCTCAAACTTCATTAGTTGGCAACTCAAACTCAACATCGTGTTAAAGTTTGAGAAACTGTCTCACATTTTGGAAGGTCCAATCCCAAAGTGAAATGATAGATTAACCGATGAAGAGAAAGAGGCTAAGGCTAAGTGGGAAGACCAAGAGAACTAGGTTCACGGTCTTATGCTAGCATCCATGGGTGACTCGCTTCAAGCGAAATACTTGGATTCAAAACCCAAGAAGAATATGGAGGCTTTATCTAAGATGTTCATGGATAGTGCCCGAAAGGAGCGCTATAAGACCACAATCGCACTCACAAGGTGCCATATGGCAGAGGGAACATCGGTATCCATGCATTTTCTCACGATGCAAGGGTACCTTGAGAAGTTGGCAAAGCTCTCTTCACCAATGCCCGAGGACATTGCTGAAGATATGATTCTTGGCTCTCTAGCCCCGTCCTTCAAGGACTTTGTGATGCACTACCACGTGCATGAAAAAGGGGTGAGTCTTGAGGAGCTGCACAACGCTCTCAAAACTGCTGAAGTTGACATGGGCAAGGGTAGGGACAAGCATGTCTTTGCCGTCCATGGGAGGAGCCAAAAGATTGGTAAAGGAAAGGGCAAATCTACCAAAAGTGGTTCAATCAAGAGAAAGGGAGTAGGAGGTGCTCGTGCGAGTGCCTCAAGCGGGAAATCTCAGAAATCTCCAACTCCCAATACGGAGTGCTTTCACTGCGGTGAAAAAGGACACATCCGGCCAAATTGCCCCAAGTACAAGGAAGACCTTGACAACAGAGTGATTGAACGACGACACCCCAAAAAGGCCAAAGGTATATTTGTTATTGAAATAAATTTAACCACCTCTGTCCAGGATTGGGTAATTGATACCGGATCTTGTGCTCACATAGTTTCTAATGTGCAGCTACTCATGGATAGGAAGGAACTCGTAAGGAACGAGGTAGAATTGAAGGTCGAAAATGGTGCGAACGTGTCTGCGGTTGCACAAGGTTCTGTGGTGCTTCAATTATGTAGTGGGTTAAATTTATGTCTAAAGAATGTTTATTATGTGCCTTCGATTAGCAAGAACATTATTTCTGTATCATGTTTAGATATGGATAATTTTAATATAAATATTTCAAATTCTTGCTTGTCTATATCGAAGAATGGTGTTTTCTATGCAAATGCATTCATAAGGAATGGTCTCTATTTGCTTGAATTGAATGATAAACAAATCTTTAATATCAATAACAAAAGACTTAAGACCACTCACGAGAACGATACTCTCTTGTGGCACTATCGTCTTGGTCACATAAATGAAAAGCGCATCAAGAAATTGCAAGAAGCTAACCTTCTTGGTCTACTTGATTTTAAATCATTGGAGACGTGCCAACCATGTATAATGGGAAAAATGACCAAAAAGCCTTTCAAGAAGAAAGGTCCAAGGGCGAGTGGCTTGTTGGATTTGATACATTCCGATGTATGTGGTCCAATGAGTACTAGTGCACGAGATGGTTTCAGGTACTTCATTACGTTCACGGATGATTATAGTCGTTATGGCTATGTTTATCTAATGAGAAACAAAAGTGAGTCCTTTGAGAAGTTCAAAGAATTCAAGAATGAAGTAGAGAACCAACTCGACAAGAAAATCAAGTCTCTACGAACGGATCGTGGAGGTGAGTACTTAAGTGCCGCATTTGACTCATACCTAAAGGAGTTTGGTATTGTACCTTAACTCACCCCTCCCGGTACACCTCAGTGGAATGGGGTATCCGAAAAGAGGAATAGGACATTGCTCGACATGGTTCGGTCAATGATGAGTCATGCGGAATTACCTCTTTACTTTTGGAGTTATGCACTACAAATTGCGGCTTACACACTAAACAATGTTCCATCCAAATCCGTGGAGAAAACTCCTTATGAGCTATGGAGTGGTAAAACACCTAAACTCAGTTTTCTCAAGATTTGGGGTTGTGAGGCTTACGTCAAGAAATTGATGTCGACCAAACTTCAACCAAAAGCGGATAAGTGTTTCTTCATTGGTTATCCTCGCGAGACAAGAGGATACTACTTTTGGCATATCACCTCCAATCGAGTGATTGTAGAGAGGGATGCCATATTTCTGGAAAAGGAATTTCTAGAAAGAGTAAAAAGTAGTGGGAGTAGGGTTGTGCTTGAGGAAACTCAAGATACTCTACAAGATCATGACACGAATGATGACGTTCAAGATCATGAAGGCCCAACCGAGATTCCTTTGGTTAGTCGGAGCGTGAGTGAGAGACCATGACAAGAAATTATGAGAGAATCTCAATCATCCCCACCAAGTGTACGTTCAAGAGTTGAACGTGAACCCACTCCTCAAGAAATTGTGGAAGAAGTTCGAGAGGCACGAGAAGAACCAAAAGAACTGAGAAGGTCAACAAGGGAAAGGAAGAAACCCCACTTATATCTGGGACTTCATGAAATCATGGTAGTAGATACCAATGATCCCTTGACCTTCCAAGAAGCAATGAAAAGGGAAGACTCCAAACTATGGCTTAAGGCCATGGAATCCGAAATAGAATCCATGTATGATAATCAAGTGTGGAACTTGGTTGACCTTCCTCAAGGGAAAAAGGCCATTCAAAATAAATGGATTTTCAAGAGGAAGATGGACATGGATGGGAACTTAACAACCTACAAAGCGAGGCTTGTAGCGAAGGGTTTCACTCAAGTTCAAGGAATTGACTATGATGAAACTTTTTCACCGGTTGCCATGTTCAAGTCTATTCGGATAATGCTCGCTATTGCTGCATTTCATGATTATGAAATATGGCAAATGGATGTCAAAACGGTGTTCCTTAATGGGAACTTGGAGGAGGATGTGTACGTGGTACAACCTCAAGGTTTTGAAGATCCAAAGAATAGCGAGAAGGTATGCAAGCTTCAAAGATCCATTTATGGATTGAAGCAAGCATCAAGGAGTTGGAACAAACGCTTTGACGAGGAAGTGAAGAAGCTTCACTTCATTAATGGATGTCTCTCAAACTTGCAATATCTAGCAAAGTAATGAAGAACCTTATATGTCGATGGGAGAACCTTGTATATACAAGAAGGTCAGTGGGAGCCATGTAGTAAGGAAGAACCTTGTATATACAAGAAGGAAGAACCTTGTATATACAAGAAGGTCAGTGGGAGCCATGTAGTATTCCTAATCTTATATGTCGATGACATATTGCTCATGGGCAATCATATTCCTTTGCTTGAGCAAACGAGAAGTTCATTGAAATCTGCATTTTCAATGAAAGATATGGGTGATGCTCAATACATCTTGGGAATCAAGATATATCGAGATAGATCTCGTAGACTCATTGGCCTTAGTCAACGTACGTACATTGACAAGGTCTTGGAAAGGTTCAAGATGAACAACTCCAAAAAGGGCAGTGTGCCAATGAGTATGGGTGTGCAGCTCAAGAAGTCTCAACGTGCGGAATCGCGTAAGGACTTAGAGTACATGAAGGATGTCCCTTATGCTTCGGCAATTGGGTCGATCATGTACGCGATGACTTGTACAAGACCCGATGTCTCGTATGCTCTAAGCGTGACAAGTCGTCACCAATTGATGCATTGCATACATTGCATCATATGTCTTTCATTTAGATTAATTTTATACAATAAATGCTACTAAGGTATGTGTTTAGTCTTATTTACAGAATACAGGGACCTGAATGCAAATTACCCATATCCCGAGCATAAATGCGTGCAAGAGACTCATTCCTGGCATAAAGAGCAAGTTCAAGATTATCTTGTTTCAAATGGAAAGGCATCGAAGCATAAAAGCATTCAAGACCTAATTACAAAAAGGACAAGGACTTAAGCACAAAAGTAGACAAGGACTTAATTGCAAAAGGCCAAGGACCTAATTGCAAATTACGAGTAGCTTTTATTATTATGGAGAAAATCTAAAGAAAAATCAATGTGGATCTCCAAATATATAAAGAAATAAAGTCGAAGCTCAAAGGAAAGGAAAGAATCAATCCAGATGCGCAAAGGATATTGAAATCATACCATAAACACACAGGAAAAATCCGGATTAAATCGGAGCTAAAAAGGTGGCGAATCCGCCGCACCTTATGTACAAAAGGCGGCGAATCCGCCGCACCAAATTAGATCCATGCTCTAAATTTTTTACCAGTTGCGTGTTGACGCGTGTACTTTCCTATTTTATACCTAAGTCCCTTGTATCGGCTATAAATAGCCCTGAAACGATTTTGTGATTGTCCTTAGCTTATGTTCTAGTTTTTATTCCATAATTTAGTAATAAAGTTTTGTTGTTTTATTTTGTGTTTTTAGTTTTCTTTTGTAATCTCTCTAGGACCCATTCTCCTTCCCTCCTTCCATGAGTTTCTAACTCTTTCCAAAGGGTGGGGGTGACGGATTTAGGGTGATGAGAAGAGAATAAGGTTATTATTTTAATTTCGTGTTAGGATATTTTGATTACTTGAGTTTGTGTTAAATCATTTATCATGTAATGCTTTATAACTAATATGATTTATTATAAGTTTCTGATTTCTCTAATCAAAACCCAAAATCTAAACCTCCACCCGCTGGACTCTCACCCTTCTTTGCTTTACTCTTAATTTGTTTTTGTTGTTCTTGCTTAAGAAATTAAAAACCAAAAATCTCAAACCAAACGCATGTTTTCTCTCTCTCTTCCTTCCCTTAATTCGAAAATCACAGAAATAACAATATCTCTCCCTCCTTGTGTTCGACCCATACTTGCCACGTCTTCATTGACGCCGTGCACTTGCGGTATAAATTTAATCCTCATCAAGTTTTTGGCGTCGTTGCCTGGGAGGCGACGCAGATTTTGTTTTTTTTTGTTGATTTCGATTCTATTATGTTTATCTTGTGCGCGATCTAAGTATTTGGATTTGTGTTTCAGGAGACAACAGAGCGCGCGACGAAATCTGAACGCAGTCTGAGCAACAAGGGCAGTGGAATCGCCGCACATCAAGAGGAACCTGCAGCGGAATCGCCGCACATTTGAAGCATCTGGGCTTTAACTTTTTCTGGGGTCATCTCCATCTCTGGGTGGACGCGTAGAGCATCTGGAAATTTCGAGAGCGGGCGGTGAACCCGACTGAGCATTGCGTAGGTAACCTTTGTTGCCTTTTTCCTCGTACTTTCTAGTTCCGGAAAATTTCCTTTTGTAGAACTGCACGTGTTAAGCTTAAATTCCATAATTGGCAATAATTCAACTCTGGCCTAAAAATTGGCAAAACTAGAAGAACTTAGTGCATGCATCATATAATGTTTTGTTTGCATTATTCTTGCTAAATTCTTGCAAATTAATTCTTGTTGAAGAGTGCTGGAGGCAAGGTACGTATCGCGGTTTTAACGATTGCATTTAAGCATATAATTTAGTTTGCATACAACCTTGTAATTGCCCCCATCTAAAGACCATTGTTTGACTATCTTTGCTAGATTTAAGTTAAACTATCTTAAGGGTAACTCCGTAGGAAAAGATACGGTGGGGATTTCATCACCCTTCCGTGGCTCACAAATCACAATCTTAAAGTGTCATCTAAGCCTTAAAATTAAAATCAGTTAGACATTGGCCCCTAAGGACTCGGACTCAATTAAGGAGAAGATTGGTTTGACTTGCTATGACTTGAAGCTGATTGAATTTAATTTGGTGTCTAGAAAGTGTTTTTGTGTTGACGTAAGTCTTCCAAGCGAAGTGGTTGTCTAATTGGCACCGACTCTGCCGGAAGCGCCCCCACTAGCTATACACGGCCTGGCCAAGTTGGTTTGATTAGTGAGGGAGGTGAATCAAGCGAATCAATTCGACTCAACCAGTTAGGAGTCGTCTAGATTTAAGCGACACTAGGTCTAGGATTGTTTGAACCGTGCTTGTTCAGGAAATTTCTGACTGACCCTCTTTTCTATCTTTAGAGTTAAGTTTCCCTTCTCATCTGAGTCTTCTTTCTCTTCTCACCTCAATTCTCTAGATTAGGATTCCTTTCTCATGTTTCCCCATTCTATTGTTTGTTTCCATTTGTGAAATTTTTTTTTAAAAAAAAACGAATTTTTTTTTGTAATTAATTCTTGAAATTGAATTTGGAATTTAAATTTCGAATTTGAATTCAAAAATTGATTCAACCCGGTGCACTCAGATTTGGATTCGGGACTTGAGTTATCGACTCTCACGAGTTCATATAGATTCCAGTCTGGAACTTAGCCCCAATCCATCTGCTGCACCACCTCACCCGGATCCAATGGGTGAGAATGTAGTGGACCCACCTGTTGCACAACCTATAACTCTGAGGGATCGATGCTACCAAGCGATGGCTGCTCAGCCATCGTGCATCGTTATGCCCACCATCCAGGGTCGCGATTTCGAACTTAAGGCACAATACATGAGTATGTTGCCTAAGTTCACCTCTAGGGAAGACCCATATCTCTTCCTTAGAGAATTTGAGGAAATCTGCTCTCTTATGCAATACAAGCATATTCCTGAGGAGGCAGTGCATCTGAAATTCGTGCCTCTAGCACTGAAAGACGACGCTAAGAAATGACTATATAGTCTAGCCGAAAGATCTATTAGGAGTTGGGCTGAGTTTGTTCAAGTATTCCTGAAAAAATATTTCCCCAACCATAAGACTATGAGGATTAGGAATGAAATTGTTGCATTCGTTCAGTCTGAGAGCGAGCCGTTCTATTCCTATCTAGAAAGATTTAAAAATGTGCTGACCCAATGCCCTCATCACGGAATTCCAAGATGGCAATTGTGCCAAATTATTTATGAGGGATTGGTACCCACATCTAGGGTTATGGTAGAATCCGTAAGCCAAGGGAACTTCATGTCCAAAAATGAAAATGATGCCTGGACTTTTCTTGAGGATTTAGCTGAAAACAGTATGCAATGGGACAATGCTAGAACACCGCTTAACCCAAGTATAGGATCTAGAATAGCAAGTCAACCCAAACCAGGTGTCTTAGCTGTAGAGGCCAATATAGCGGCTGAAGCAAAACTAGCTACCCTTATGCGCAGAATGGAAAGTCTAGAACTACAAACCCGACAAGCCTCGTCTATCCCTTGCTCTAGATGTGGTCAGACTGGTCATTTAATGGAGGATTGTGCGGACTGGGAACAAGTTAATGCCACGTTTAACCATGCTAGAAATGACCCATACGCATCAACCTATAACTCGGGTTGGCGTAATAATTCCAATTTCTCATCAAGCCAACAAGGTCAACCTCCTAGACAACAACCAAACTCGTATAACCAAAATAATACATCATCTGGGTTCAGTAACAATGGAGATCATGAGGTTAGGTTGACAAGCTTGGAAAATTTGATGAAAACCTTTATACAAACAACCAACCAGTCCTTCCAAAGGCTAGAGACACAAGTCAGCCAACTAGCACAAATAGTAGGTGAAAGAGAAAAGGGTCAGTTTCCAAGTCAACCTGAGGTGGACCCAAGATCTAATAATCAATATCAGCACTATCAACCACCTTCAGGAAATAACAACCCTAGACCGGTTCAAATGGTTCATGAGGAAGGATCGTTCCAACAAATAAATGCAGTAGTATCATTACGGTCCGGAAGATAAGTTGATAACAATGTGGTAAATCCTAGAACGTCTAATCAATCTAGCCATCAAGCAACCACATATGACTTAACCATTGAACCTGACGTCCAATCTGAAACGCCCAACCCACCTACTCAACCTGAACCCATAGCTCAACCCGAGCGAGTCTATGTTCCTAAAGCTCCGTTCCCCAATAGACTCAAAAAGAACTCAAGTGCACAAATGGAGAAAATCTTGGAAGTATTTAAGCAAGTTAAAGTGAATATTCCACTCTTAGATATGATTCAACAAATACCTGCTTATGCTAAATTCTTAAAAGATTTGTGCACTAAAAAGAGAAAAACCAACGTACCAAAGAAGGTTTTCTTAACTGCAAACATAAGCTTTATTCTGTCCAACTCATCTCCTATAAAATATAAGGACCCTGGGTGTCCCACAATTTCATGTGCAATAGGAGATACTTTTATCAACAAAGCCCTTCTAGACCTTGGTGCTAGTGTTAACCTACTCCCGTTCTCTGTCTACGAGCAACTCAACTTTGGTCCACTAAAACCCTCTAAGACAACTCTTCAATTTGGTAACTGCTCTATTAAGAAACCAAGAGGTATAGTAGATGATGTTTTGATTAAGGTTGGTGACTTCATTTACCCAGTGGATTTTGTCGTTCTAGACACTGAACCTGTTGTCGATCCTAAGAGACAAATCCCTGTAATACTAGGCAGACCCTTTTTAGTCACTTCTGAAGCTTTGATAAATTGCCGAAATGGGCTCATGAACTATCTTTTGGAAACTTAAAAGCTGAATTTAATATCTTTCATGTTGATAATGAGCAAGAAATAGTATGCAATCAAAGTGATGTTGTGATGAGATCGCGTATTTATAAGATTTCTGAATCAAATAAATCATCACAAAATCAAAAAGGAAGTGAGAAAAGGAGGAGTAATTCTGCGACACACCCACCATCACTTGAACAAATAAGAGAATCAATACATGTGAGGGGTGTGCAATCTGTGCCTCAGGATTCTCAGTGCAACATGTGGCACAATTCAACTGGATACATGCACCAACATGGTGTCATTCAATCCAGTTCTGACTATGGTTAACTCTGAGCAAATTCAACCCCTCTACCGCAAGTTGACTCAGGTAATAAGTGCATTTGCTTTATATTTGCATACATTGAGGACAATGCAAGATTTAGGTGTGGGGGGGTGTCAATCTATCTGTTTTATTTTACTGTTCTTTTAGTAAAAAAAAATCAATGTTCCAGGACATAGCTTAAGATTGAACTGCCAAAACCCAAGTACAAATTGCATTGAGTTTTTGTTCCTTATTATATAGTTCTGCTTGTAGAAACTATGACATAAATCTAAGTTCCAAAGAAATAACCCATTACCCTTTAAGACATGTATGCACTTAAATTGGATGAATCAAATCTTTGAAGTGGTTGATAAAAAGCAGAGGTTGAGGAAAATATACCGGGAAGTGTGGACTTCTAATAGCAATTAAGCCTTGAGGAAAATAAAAGTGGAAATAAAAGTGAGGAAAGCACACTTTGCAAAATGATTACAAAAGCCCAAGCCTTTGAGTCACTGGTCCGTAGGGGTATCTTGAAACCCGGTAACTTGAGTCTACCAGCTCGGGATTATCGACCAAACTCGCTACACGAATGCAAAAAAGGTAAAAGTGTCAAAAGCAAATGTGTTGAATCACGGAAAAAAAAGAAAAAAAAACTTTAAGATACTCAATGCCCAAAGCTAAAAGAATGATTCATGCCATGGTTGATCCGAATGAACTTCACCACCAGAGGAGGCGTGCAAAATAATTTAAGTAATAACATGTGTAGAAGGGTTAGTGGTGTGAATGTTGGAGGAACAAAGACCAAGTCAGATTTTTTATAAGTTAGATTTGTATAATGAGCATGCAAGAATTCTCAGTGAGATGTATAAGGTTGAGGTGGAGATATTGAGAGTTATTAATGGAATGTTGAATTAAGACTTTGTGGGTGTGTCAACTGAAAACCCTCACGAGACAAAACTCGTCCTCTAAGGAAACTTGGGGTTTAAAGGCTTGTTGCACATGCTAAGTGCAACCGTGATTCCTACGAAAGTGAGTTAGGATTTCCCTGTTTTCATTTTTCTTATATTCTGTTTGGCTAGGGACTAGCAAAATCTAGGTGTGGGGGTATTTGATGCATTGCATACATTGCATCATATGTCTTTCATTTAGATTAATTTTATATCAATAAATGCTACTAAGGTATGTGTTTAGTCTTATTTACAGAATACAGGGACCTGAATGCAAATTACCCATATCCCGAGCATAAATGCGTGCAAGAGACTCATTCCTGGCATAAAGACCAAGTTCAAGATTATCGGGTTTCAAATGGAAATGCATCCAAGCATAAAAGCATTCAAGACCTAATTACAAAAAGGACAAGGACTTAAGCACAAAAGTAGACAATGACTTAATTGCAAAAGGCCAAGGACCTAATTGCAAATTACGAGTAGCTTTTATTATTATAGAGAAAATCTAAAGAAAAATCAATGTGGATCTCCAAATATATAAAGAAATAAAGTCGGAGCTCAAAAGAAAGGAAAGAATCAATCCAGATGCGTAAAGGATATTGAAATCATACCATAAACACACAGGAAAAATCCGGATTAAATCGAAGCTAAAAAGGTGACGAATCCGCCGCACCAAATTAGATCCATGCTCTAAATTTTTTACTGGTTGCGTGTTGACACGTGTACTTTCCTATTTTATACCTAAGTCCCTTGTATCGGCTATAAATAGCCCTGAAACGATGTTGTGATTGTCCTTAGCTTATGTTCTAGTTTTTATTCCATAATTTAGTAATAAAGTTTTGTTATTTTATTTTGTGTTTTAAGTTTTCTTTTGTAATCTCTCTAGGACCCCTTCTCCTTCCCTCCTTCCATGAGTTTCTAACTCTTTCCAAAGGGTGGGGGTGACGGATTTAGGGTGATGAGAAGAGAATAATGTTATTATTTTAATTTCGTGTTAGGATATTTTGATTACTTGAGTTTGTGTTAAATCATTTATCATGTAATGCTTTATAACTAATATGATTTATTATAAGTTTCTGATTTCTCTAATCAAAACCCGAAATCTAAACCTCCACCCGCTGGACTCTCACCCTTCTTTGCTTTACTCTTAATTTGTTTTTGTTGTTCTTGCTTAAGAAATTAAAAACCAAAAATCTCAAACCAAACACATGTTTTCTCTCTCTTCCTTCTCTTAATTCGAAAATCACAGAAATAACAATATCTCTCCCTCCTTGTGTTCGACCCGTACTTGCCACGTCTTCATTGACGCCGTGCACTTGCGGTATAAATTTAATTCTCATCACCAATCCAACGCAGGTCCTGAGCATTGGACTGCGGTCAAGAATATCCTGAAGTACCTTAATCGGACTAAAGATAAGATTCTTGTTTATGGAGGTCAAAGGGAGTTGATAGCCGAAGGGTACTCGGATGCGAGTTTCATGAGTGATCCAGACGATATAAGGTCCCAATCAGGATACGTCTTTCTTCTGAATGGTGGAGCTGTGAGTTGGCGTAGTTGGAAGCAAAGCACTACGACCGACTCAACCACTACTTCCGAAGTAATGCTGTCGCTGAAGCGAGCAAGGAAGGAGTGTGGATCAAGAAGTTCCTTGAAGATCTTGGAGTAGTTCCCACGAGCGAGGGACCCATCGAGCTATTTTGCGATAATAGTGCATCTATCTCGCAAATCAAGGATCCTAGATCACACCACAAAGTGAAGTACATGGATCGTAAGTACTTCGTGACACGTGACCTCATCGACGAAGGCAAAATAAATCTTTTATGGGTGGACACCAACAACAACACAACTGATCCATTCACAAAACCCTTATCCCAAGCCAAGGGCGAAATGCATTTCGAGTCCATGGGATTGAGGAACCATGTAGATTGGCTTGATGCTTGATATGTAATGGGGTTTACCCTAGTTATTATTGTTTTATACATTGAGTATGTATGTGAAAGAAAACTTTAATAACAAGTGGGAGATTGAAGGGAATGTGTTCTAAAAGTTTTACTTTTAAATGTCAATTATTATGAATTGAATGAGAAATCATTTTGTTCCTTGTTTATGTTATTCGTCTTTTAGAAGTGTTAAAGAAGAGGCTCTTGGTCCTTAACCGTAGAGCTCTAAAAGATATTGGTTTACATAAAACAAAAGATATTCGCAATCATGGTAATTAACATGAGACATTAATTACCGAGTTAAGATTGTCGTGTTGGTCATAGATCATTGTAGCTCTACAAGTGAGTGACGACACGGGTATGCAAAAGAGGAAAATATTACTTTTGTATACTGAATAGACCTAATAAGTAAAATATTATAGAAATGTGTTTCTGTGTCATTAATATTTTACTGTGTCTTCGGTCCTTTGATATGAGACTTATATCCAATCACTTAAGGAATGCTTAATTAGATTAGTGTCTTGAGCTATCAATAAGTGTAGTGTAAAGGCATTGGTTGGTTAAGTACAACTTTTATTGGAGAAGATAGTTAGTCAAAAGACTATCATTGTCCCTCTTAATTGAGTGATGATATTAGTGGGCCCCTTGATAAAGCAAAGTTATAATGTGCACAATGTGATTTGAGTTAAGTCACATATTTATAACTAGCTTAAAGAGATCAAAAGATGAATACTAATACAAAGATGACACAATACTACTTGGTGTGTATTCTTAATATCATGAGGCAAGGGACGGACACAAGTGGTGCACTCCATCACTAAATGGATCAGGTTTTGGTTCGAGTGGAATTAAGACATCTAACTAATTGGGAGCTATAATGTGTAGCTAGATACCGCTTATAGCTAGTGATATTAAGCTCTTAATATCACTGCCAACTTAGTCTAGATCCTTCCATAGGTCACACCGCAAAAACAGGGAAACAAGAAGCTTGATTTTGATTCATATGATGTGTCGGGTTTCTTATAGAAAATATGGCACATGTGGTGAACAAGTAAAATCAATTATGTTATATATAACATAATTAGAATCATGATAAATTCATATGAGATGCATATATTATGGGGTGCAATAATTTATTATTGCATAGGATAATATATTGCATAAGTTGTGAATTTGCTGAAACCCCTAAAGTTCAAATTTTGTTGGAAATAAATCCAAAATTTGAAAAAGGCAAAATCGGGTAGAAGTTCGGTAATCCGTTAAGGTTCAGTCGACCGAAGGATCTGTGGATCGGTCAACCGAACGTGGAACGGATGGTCAAGTTGATTGACCGAACTTGACCAAAGTGCCTGGAACTCTGGGTCGGTATACCGAACCAGAAACGGTCGACCGAACAATGTCCAGTTCCGATATTTTCGGTTAACCGAATGACACTTGGTCAAAGCCGCGAATTCGTCCGAACGGTTAAAGAAGATTTTTTCTCCTTAAGAATCGGTCATTCGTCAAGTGCACGGAAATCCGAACGTGACATATTCGGTTTACCGAGTATGTCTCGGTAGACCGAGTCCCGATCGATTTTCTGCCTTTGATAATTAAGAGATTAATTTGATCAATGGTTGGATTAGCTCCAAACTTGGTCAACCATTTTGTGGGTGCATATAATGCATTATGGAATTAGTTTGTGAGAGAAAATGTCAAGAATTCGTGGCTTAAGAATAGCCATGATTGAGAGTAAGATTGGAGCATATAAATAGGTCATTATTCTCCTTAATTAGGTTAGAAGAAGTTTGCTAAATATTTTCTCTCCTAATTCACCACAAAAATCCACGAAAATTCTCTTAGTTTTCTAAGTCTTTGGAAGGAGAAATCTCAGAGATTAAGGAAGGGGTTTGTAGCTAGATTCTAAGCTTGTTTGGAGATTGATTGTCTAGCTCATTTCTCTCCAACCTTGTTTAGGGTTTCGGTGAACACTCGGAGGCATCCGGCGCAACGGGAAGCGATGATCGTCTTCTTCAGCATCTCCGGATCATCAAGAAGTTTTAGAGAACTTCTAGGTATGAATTTCGGAGCCCATGTTTGTTTTAATGAGTTTTGAAACTAGTTATTAAAACAAACCGATGCATGTATGAAATAAATCGTAGAAAATTGTAATTGATCCTTATTATGCATAAAAAATTCGAAAAATATACATGCATAATTAAACATGAAATCCTACACCACTCGAACCAAAACACGATCCATTTAGTGATGTAAGTGCACCACTTGTGTCCGTCCCTTGCCTCATGATATTAAGAATATATACAAAGTAGAAATGTGTCATCTTTTTATTATATTCATTTCTTGAGTGAAAAGTTATAAGTCTCATATCTTAGGATCCAAGACACAGTAAAAACATTAAAGACACGAAACACAATTCCATAATGTTTTACTTGTCAGGTCTATTCAATATATAAAAGTAATATTTTCCTCTTTTATATACTCGTGTCGTCAATTATTTGTAGAGCTACAATAATCGATGACCAACACGACAATCTTATCTCGGTAATTAATGTTCGATGTTAATTATCATGATTGTGAATAAATTTTGATTTATGTAAACCATTATCTTTTAGAACTCTACGATTCACATTCCTTTCATAGTCTTGACATATTAAAGTAAAACTTTTAGAACACAATCCTTTCATAATTAGCATAGTCGTCTTGTTCCACTCGAACTAAATACGATTCATTCAGTGATGTAAGTGCACCACTTGTGTCCGTCCCTTGCCTCATGATATTAAGAATATATACAAAGTAGAAATTGGTCACCTTTTTATTATATTCATTTCTTGATCTCTTTAAGCTAATTATGACTATGTAACTTAACTCAAGTTACATTGTGGACATTATAATTTTGCTTTATCAAGGGGCCCACTAATATCATCACTCAATTAAGAGGGGCAATGATAATCGTTTGACTAGCTATCTTTTACAACACAAGTCATGTTCAACCAACTATTGCCTTTATCACTATACTCATTGATAACTTTTGACAATAATCAAATTAAGCATTTCTTGAGTGAAAAGATATATATCTCATATATTAGGATCCAAGACATAGTAAAACATTAATGACACGAAACACAATTTCATAATGTTTTACTTGTCAGGCATATTCAATATATAAAAGTAACCATTTTCCTCTTTCATATACTCGTGTCGTCAATTATTTGTAGAGCTACAACAATCGATGACCAACACGACAATCTTATCTCGGTAACAAATGTTCCATGTCAATTACCATGATTGTGAATAACTTTTGATTTATGTAAATCATTATCTTTTAGAGCTCTACGGTTAAGGAAAACAATTTCAGGAAAACATCACGCTACGTAAAGAAACCACACGCATGCATGAACCCGACGTATTCCCCCACAACCCATCCACTCCTTCCCTGATTTCTCTACTCAACCAACCAGGGAATACATGACAAAGGTTGTGATCATTCACGTATCTCCACACCTGACCGGACAACCCACCGGTGCTGGATGGCCCTCCATCCAACACCCCCACTCGTTATCTCAAATTTGGGCCAGAAGCATACCTAAGAGTTAAAGCAAAACGTGCTCCAAGTCGCCGGAGAAAACTACTGCCCACCTTCTTTCCAACAACGCCTCTTTATTGCCGCAACTCCTTCTTGCAACTTCACCGGAGGAGTGATCGGAGTTGCTGGTCACCGGAGATGGGAAAGGAGGTTGAGAGGGGGAAGAGTGCGTAAGGAAGGAAGGTGTAACATCCTCAAAACAGCGGAAAAATTTAAAATTTTAAACACTCAATCAACAGAGGATATTACGCAATAAAAGAACACAGGTGCACCGACATATATCATATATATATATGTGAATATCAGAGTATACAAAAGTTGTGATTACATCAGAAGCATATACAAGGAACAGTAATCACACGACCTCAACTGAGAGAAAGCTGGATCCGGTAGCGGTGCTCCTCTCCTCGGTCACCACCCCTAATGCCGATCACGGCCTGAAAGTAAACATGCAACAATGCCTGAGTTTCCAGAAGGAAACCCCGTATGCCAAACTCTAAATGTATGAAATAAAAGCATCCTAGCATGCAATTCTACTCAACAAGAAAAGCATCTCAACACGCCCAGCCCAGGGCTCTCAACTCCACCACAGGACACACCACAGGTACGGGGCTCCAGGTCTAATCTCAACCAACCGCCGCACCCACACAGTCACGGGGCTCCAGGTCTAATCTCAACCAACCGCCGCGACTCACACACGTCGCCAAGCTGGGCTCCAGGTCTAATCTCAACCAACCACAGCTACCGCGACACGACCAAGGGCTCCAGGTCTAATTTCAACCAACCCAAACGTATAAGGGCTCCAGGTCTATTTTCAACCAACCCCTACACGCGGTCCCTGCTCAGGCTCCAGGTCTATTTTCAACCAACCCGAACGCACTACGGAGCTCCAGGTCTATTTTCAACCAACTCCGTACAGACTAGCTGGGCTCCAGGTCTAATTTCAACCAACCACCGCAACCCTCGTGCACCTCGCACACTTGCCGGAAGAACATCGGCACCACGACTCACCCCACACGGGCAACCACGACCACAGCACCTCCATAGTGCAAAACAGAACACAAACGGTCGACCGAACCAAAAGTACCGGTCGACCGAATCAAGCAAATACAGGGCAATCCACTTCGACCGGCACTCCATCGGTCGACCGATTCCCAACACCACACTCGTTCGGTCGAACCCAAATCAAGGGACGGTCGACCGTTTAGATGGTCAACTCCCGGTCCAACGAACAAAACGACCAATCGGTCGACCGACAAAAGGGGTCCCGGTCGACCGAAAGGCACCAGGGAACAAATCCCACAACTCCACAACGAATTCGGTCGAACGCCGAGCACACCTCGGTCGACCGAATCCGTCCAGGGAATAATCCCTCACACGCACCACGAATCCGGTCGGACGCCGAGCTCACCTCGGTCGACCGAATTCCACCAGAGCGTTTCCCACGCTCAGCGCATAAGTCCGGTCGACCGAACCCTCATTCGGTCGAACCGACCACAAGGTCCACTTAAGTCACGGTCGGACAAGATCAAAGGGCGGTCGACCGTTTAGATAGTCTACGCCCCCCAACCGACTTAAGACAGTGCACACGGTCGACCGGCAAAGGGGACCCGGTCGACCGAATCTCTCCAGACTTGCCTCCTATGCACAATCGGTCGACCGCCCCACATGCATCGTTCGACCGACTTGAGACAGAGTCCGAATTCTCTTCACGAACGGTCGACCGTTTGCACCAACCGGTCGACCGATCAGACAGTGAAATCTGCTGCACATTTACTCGCGACGAGCCGAACGGCCTACCGTCGACTTCCAAATACTCACGGTGATTAAGTGAGCGAGCATGACATACCTAAAGGTCTGAAGAGACCCTTGAAGAACCACGACGACGCCTCCACGAGCACGTCTCCCCAAAATGCGATCCGACGACGAATCTCGCGTCCACTCAACGATCAATCACCTCCTCGGCGATCCACAACCACGATGTCACCTCCGTCGCCCTCTACCAACCAACCACGACCACAAAGCACAAGTGAGGTAGAGAGAGAGGATCCAAGCAAAAGGGCACGAAATGCACCCAACACCACTCACCTCCAACCACCACCTTCGCTGCTCCACCCAACACCGGAGGCCACCAACACGCCGGAGCTCGAACCGCTCGCCGGAGTGCACTGCAGGAGGGAGAGAGAGAGAATCGAGAGAGAGCAACCAAGAGAGAGAGAGAGAAACCAATAAATATCTCCTCCTCCTCTAATCTCAACCATCCAATCCATACCTTTCCATCTCCACCCTTCATCTCCTCCAAACCATCTCAACCCCTCATCCATCTCCTCTCCAATCCAAGCCCTCCATTCCTAATCACCTCCTAATCAACCACAAAGCACAATTAGGATTAGGATTAGGCTGGAATCCTACAGAAGGAATGTGGGCAAGGACGACTAGAGCTGCATCCTTATAAACTTCCACATATGCCATCCATTTACCAAAATTCTCTCCAAGCATGTGCACCAAATCTCCCTTTGATTCTCCATTCCTTTTCCTTGCAAAATCTTTGTTTGCTGACGTGGTGCCCACCTCACATGAACATTCACCACGCCTCACACACCACCTCATGTGGTCCGAAGAAAATTCCAAATCCAACGCCTCCTATGACCAAATCAAAAATCGATCGAGCCTAGTTGCATACGTGCCCAACACGCCACACCCGCTTGACTAAAAAGGAAACTTTTCCCAAAAAGAAAATTTATCCTTAAAAAAGAAACTTTCCCCGAAGAGAGATTTCCCCCCGAGAGGAACTATTCCCGAAAAGGAAATTTTCCCCGAAAATAAAACCTTTCCCAAAACAAGGACAAATACACAAACACAATAAATTTACTTAACAAACCATCACACAAGTATAAAAGATGAAAATTGACTTTATTATAGTATCAGGGAAACAGATGTTACAGTTAGGGCTTTCCATATGATGCCCAAATAGTGAGGAAAATGGAACGCCCAATTTTGCCGATACGAGTCAATACTATGAGCTCAATGTTTACGATTTTGAATTATATTTGGCTACATCTATGTGACATGCAAGCCATTGTGTTTTACTCGTCTCTCTATTGAAACACCATTCTATTTGATGACTTCAAATAACTGAACTGATCATCTTGAGATTGTCTCAATGGCTCAGCCAATTGTTCTTTGTGCAAGTTTGTATTAACCAAATATTGTAGGTTGAAATCCAAGTAGATATAAAAGTAAATGATATTTTCCTTTTCTTCTTGGGGCTGTTTGGTAACACGGACGTCTCGGTTTGAGTTTGTAGACATAGCGTCCGAAAACTTTTTGGAACTTCAACGTCTGGTATGAAAAATTCAGACGTATTTTTTTTGGATGCCCCTCCATTTTTTGATGTGTCCTGGGTGGGTACCATTGCGTTTGTCTTTTCAATCCCATGTAAAAATCCCTCCCTGTAAAATCCAAAACCCAAATTCAATTCCCACATTGTTTGGATGTTTTGATTCTTTCCCCTGTGTTTTGAAATGCAATTGTTAATTTTTGTTTTTCTTATGTTTTCTGTTTTGATTTTTTTACTTTTTTTTGTAATATGTTTTTAAATTATTATTTTTTCAAAATATGTTTTTTAATTGTTTTTATTTTTACTAAATTTTTAATTTTTTTAATGACTTTTAATTTTTTAATTATTGAAAAGTTTGAGTTATTTTATTCAATAATTTTTTTAAAAACCCAAACAATTAGAAAAGATATTTAAAAAAAAGAAGATTTAAAAACAGATTAAAAATGATTTCAATATTGGTAATTAAACAATAGAGTAACAATGTGTAATACTGGTAACAAACAAAAAAAACTGCATTTGGGTGAAAAACTAATTTCGGTCAGCTTCTCAAATGCGTGGATTTAACACAGGAACGTTTGACTTTGAGATGCATGAATCAAACCCAACATTTACTGTTTGGTTGCCAAAACCAGCGTCTGGACATCTATCCCGACACAGATGCTGATTTGGGTGCTACAAAACGGACCCTTGGTAGAGGTTCATCCGTTCATGTGTGTTCAATAATAAAAAAAGAAAAAAACCCTACATTTCTGACATTGTAATCTGTCACCTAGAGAATGACTAATTGACTACTAGTTTAAAACTCTTTTTTTTTTGACAAACAAGTTTAAAACTTTAAATCCACACTAGCAAATTCTTTTTACGCGTGCTACAGCTTTTAAGTTTTAACGGCAAAAGCCAAAAGCATTACGTTCATTTTTCAAAAGAGAGAAACTAAAAAAATATCACTAATTTTGGTCGGAAACAACCAACAAATATCCCATTAATTTCCCTTCCATTCCAACGACAAACAAAAACTCACACGCACACTTGATTTGTTCTTTGGCGCTTCACTCTTCCTTCATCTTCCTCTTCGATTCCTCCTCGTAACCACTCGCAGGTAAACCCAATTTCCCTTCCCGGTCTTGGATCTGCAGATCCGAGCGAAGCCCCCTCAGATCCGCAGATCCAAGCCGTCCGTTCACTCCCTGCGATTTCGACCCCAAATCGTGAAAAATTCGGTTCCTCGAATTAGTTCGTTTTTGGTTTGTTATGTTTGGTTTGGTAGGGGTTGTCTATGTCGTTGTTTCTTGGAATCTGATGTCGAGTTCGGTTGGAATGTTGGTTGAATTGGTGCTTTCTGGTTTTGCGATTGCGAAAGATTGGTTTTTTATGCTTTGGTTTGCCTGAATTGGGAAAAAGCTGGCCTTTTGAGGTCTTTATTTGGTTGATTGTGGTTTGGTTTGGTGTGGTTTCGTTATATTATTTCCTGTTGATTTTTGTTTGATTGTGATGTAAGATGATTTTGCTGTTCATCGTGGTTATTGTTGTGAAAAGATTGGGTTTTCATGCTTTAGTTTGCTTGAATTGCGAAAAGGCGGTCGAAAAGTTGGTCTTTTGAGGTCTTTTTTGGTGGATTGTGGATTGGTGTCGTTTCGTTATGTCATTTTGTGTTGCGTTTCAGTTGATTGTGGTGTAAGATGATGTTGTGGTTGGTTGTGGTTACTGGTTGTGAAACGATTGGTTTTTGATAGGAGAATGCTTGTTTTCTGTGTTGGGTTTTTCTAGGATTGATTTTAAATAGCATCGAAACTTGTCTCTTGTAGTGTTTTTTTGTTTGATTTTGAAGTTCTTCTGGTATGGATCCACTTTGGAGTTTGATGTCTAGGGTAATTTATTAATTTTCTACTTTGTGGTTGTGTATTGGAAAAGGATCAGTTTTTTTCCTTGCTGTTGTGTTTAATGAAGTAGTCATGTTTAGTGCTTTTTTGGTTTATTATGCAAATCAGGGTGCTTATGGGAAGCTGCAGATTTTTGTTTTTGTTTTTTTGTTGAACTGTTGGGACGGCATGAATGTCATATAATTTGAAAGCATTCCTGGGGTTTCTATTGTTAAAGACATGTTTTTTTCCTTCTTTAATTTGCTCGGATTTCTCTGGCGTAGCGGAAGTTCTCTCTCAGTGTCTTGTTTTGGTTGATTATTTAGCTTTGTGGTCTTGTATAATTTTATTATTTTATTTTCTGTTGAGTTTAATGTATTTGTAGTGTGCCTGGGTTTCCAGCTGATTTAAACAGCAAGTAAAGTTATCTTTTTTTTAGTTCACCATGTTTGATTTTGTGGTTGATTGAAGTTTATTTTTGTATATCCACTGCAGAGTTTGATATGCAGGGTAATTTGCTACTCCCTAGTTTCCAACTCACAAACACATCAATCTTTTTATTTTTATTTTTTGCCGTTGTTTGCTTAAGTTGCCCTAAAGTATAAAACAAAGATGTCTCTTCTACTCAGTATGTAAGGCATTTATAGGAAATGGTTCACTAGAAACATCACAAAGCTGGATTTTTAATTTCTGTCTTCTGCTATACATGATGTTTATTTTGTTCCTGTGAAGAATGTATCTGTTATTTTTCCTAGATTCAATTCAGTTTGGTAGATATGTTTGCATCTACACACTTGCTTAGTTTTTTTGTCATTTGCTAATGCTGTGATTGTTTTGATGATAATTATAGGCGACTTAAGTACATACTTATCTGATACGATTTTGTGATATTTATTAGGAGTATCTGGTTTGAATTTGGTATGTCAGAGATAATGTGACAAGCAGGGTTGATCAAGGAAAAGGATAAAAAATGGCTTTGATAAGCAAATCTGACAGAAAAGCAACACTAGATATTGCAGCATGGATGTTCAATGTTGTGACTTCCGTTGGAATTATCATGGTCAATAAAGCCTTGATGGCAACATATGGTTTCAGTTTCGGTAATGTGATAAAGTCGTACCTTTTGCTCCTTGCCATATTTGATTCTTGTGTATTTCAACTTTTTCCACACAGAGTCCACGAGATTGACTTGGTCACTTAGTCGTTAATTATTTCTCAAATTATATTCTTCAAGCGAAACAACTTAGTCAATTAAGTATTTCTCAAAATTTTCTTAAAGTGAAACTAAACTTCACGTCGCTTTTTGAGTCTAGTTCTAGTAAAATTTGTTGTCATCATTATTGAAGTGTCGATCTTTGTTTTTGAAAACATGGGGTATATGCCGCATATCAACTAACATGCCAATGACAATGTTATTGTGAAGAGCTAAAAGAAGATCTTGCCCTGGCAACTGGGTAGGGTAAGGGGGTTGAACATATCAACATATGCAATTTTGCCCCTGCAGTAACAGAGAGAACTTCCTGTAACCCTTGATTGAAAAAGCAATCAATTTTTATTTAACAGTTAATAAGAAATCGAGACAATTTAGTCAGTTGTGATTGATAAACAAAAAAATGACCAAAAAGGAACCTATAGTTTCAAACCACAACAAGATGCTTGCACCTCATTTATATGTCTAGGAACCAGGATACTCCTTGGTTTCCAATCATCTATGCATTCAGCTGGCTAACATTGCATGATATGTCTACAATTTAACTATCAATGTAGGAGTTACCCCATGTAAGGGTAGTAGACCATAACTAGATCACTATTAATGCCAGCAACAATTTTTCTTAGTTCCATACATGTAATGAGTCTTATGTACAGGGTTCAGGGAATGCCTAGGCGATTGTGCGGTCACCCGGTTGTGGGTGACCTTTTTTTAAAATTATTTAATTAATTTTTTTGTTCTTAATTTTTTTTTGAAAAAATAGGAAAAATACTGACAAAATGCAAATAAAATATAGAAAAAAACTTACATGTTTGGGGCTTCAAAATGCACCTAAATCACCAACCATAGTCTCACTAGGTATACTCTCTACCCACCCAAACACTTAGACATTTTATTTTATTAATTTTAGAGTTAGAAATACAATTTAGAGGCAAAAAAAATCCAGTACAATGTGCCGTAGTCATTCAATTGGACACATTGTTCTACAGTCCAGTTAGGAACTTCAGTATCGTCATCTTCCTTGGAGTCGTTCGGATCGTCAACGTAGAAGTCCTCGTCAGTTTCTTCATCATCGGTCATAATGAAATCTTCATCGACATCCTTGGGAGTTTCAGAACGCGATGCACCTGGATCTCCATAAGTATCACAAGTTATGTTGATGTTTTCGTCTAATCCTTCACTTAAGAAAGATATAGTTGAACACATCGTGGATCGACAAGCCCATCTTCGTGAAGATGAAGGTTCTAAGGCAGCTTCCTCCATCTCAACCCACGTTAGGCAGCCGTGAAAGTCAAGACAAGTGTTCAAACCTTGTTGGACCGTTACACCTCTCAACAAGAATTGTTCGGAAAGGACATTGTAAAGAGACAATGCACTGAAAGAAGACCGAGTGATTGGTGGCGTGCGTACGGGACGGACATGAAGGACGAGACATTGCAGAGATTGGCAATGAAGGTTCCAGGCCTAACGTGCTCGACTTCCGGTTGCGAGCGTAATTGGAGTGCGTTCGTACAAATGCACACGAAGAGAAGAAACAGATTGACAACGAAGAAGATGAACAATCTGGTCTTCGTGAACTACAACCAGAAGTTGCGGCAAAGATTCGAATAAAAAATGGAATATCCCGATTTCTTAGAACCTATCAGTGTGAACCACGACTTTTTAGAGGATCATCCTTGGTTGGTAGAAAATGAGGATCCGGTCTTTGCTGGGGCAGATCTAACGTGGGTTGAGGTGGAGGAAGCTGCCTTAGAACCTTCATCTTCACGAACATGGGCTCGTCGATCCACGACGTGTTCAACTATATCTTTCTTAAGTGAAGGATTAGACGAAAACATCAACATAACTTGTTATACTTATGGAGATCCAGGTGCATCGAGTTCTGAAACTCCCTGGGATGTCGATGAATATTTCATTCTGACCGATGATGAAGAAACTGACGAGGACGTCTACGTTGACGATCCGAACGACTCCAAAGAAGATGACGATACTGATGTTCCTAACTGGACTCTAGAACAATGTGTCTAATTGAATGACTACGGCACTTGTACTGGATTTTTTTTGCCCTTAAATTGTATTTGTAACTCTAAAATTAATAAAATAAAATGCCTAAGTGTTTGAGTGGGTAGATGAGATACCTAGTGAGACTATGGTTGGTGATTTAGGTGTATTTTTGAAGCCCAAACATGTAAGTTTTTTTCCTATATTTTATTTGCATGTTTTATTTTTTCCCCTAATTTTTAATTATAATAAAAATTAAATAATTAAAAAGGGGCCTGCCTAGGTGTTACTTGAGCATTCATTGTACGTGACCACCCAATGTGGTAGTCGCCTAGGTGACTCCTATTCGCCTAGGCAATCACCCACCTGAACCTGCTTATGTATGCCTTTTGGGATACCTGCAGGTACGGGTAGAGTTGTGCACTGGTCCAATCCGATCTGGACCGGTCAGGTCCTATTTGGTCCGAGTTTGGACCTTTTTTTCCAAAAAAATATTTATTTTTTAATTTTAGAAACTCCATTATTTTAAGTTAGTTTAAGGTAAAAATTCATTAGTTTAAGGTAAAAATTCATTATTTGAAGGTTAATTCAGGCTTAGTTTAGAAGTACTTTTGGGTTAAAAAAGTAATAATGCATTATTATCTAATTAAAACCTATAAAAAGAACTGGTTTGGTCTGGTTTCTCTTGTTCTAGACTGCAACTTTTACACCCTTACCCACAGAAGCCTCTCATCACTGTATTGACAGTATGACCTCTAGCATGAGTCCATTTTTCATTTCTGATAAACGTCCTCGATATAATATTACTCTTTTTTATACCATTGCATTTATAACTTGATAATTACATATCTATTTGCCTTACCAAATACTGAATGATTTCAATAAATAAGGTCATATTATCTAAACAAAATTATATGATAGACGTGATACTTCCGGTAGTTTGATAGATGCTTAAACAAAATTTCAGAGTTTTTCTTCCCGTGTCCTTTTGTCGTAGAATAGTTGTGATTTTGAAAATTTTAGTGATGGTAGAACCTTCATGATTACCGAAACAATTAGAGAGAGAGAGAGAGGCTAAGACGTTTCCATTGGAGCTAGTTTACTAATCTTGCCATGACCATTATTAAATGATCTTACCAACGTCATAGTCCAGCAGTTGGGGGGGGGGGGGGGGGGTACATATTGGTATATCCACATGCACGCCCATATTTGAAATATAGATACAGATGCACATATGAATCGTCTACAAATAAGAAAAGGCAAATTTGTATTTGTATTGTTAAAAGGGTACAAATATGGAATAGGTATTTTACAGCAGGATAGGATCACAAAACAAAAAAACATACTCTGTTGATGCACTGGAAAATGAATTGATATCGTAATTATACTTTAATTTTTTGTTATTAAAATGCATATATATTTTCTTTTTAAAAAATTAACTTACAAAGATGACAAATTTAAATTGTAGTAGTTAAGTTTTGAGTAAAAAAATGTAAAAATCAAGGCTTAAGCTTGCAAAAATTGTAAAAAACGAATTGTATGTATTTAACATATTTTCTGTATTTCTTGATATATCCTAGTTACAATCAACTTGTTCTTATGTGTTATTCTATGTGATGTTTCTGAGTAAGCAAATACAAACTTGGTTACCTATGGATATTATAATATCAGACTTTCAATTGTGGGCTGGATATTGTGTGATTGGGTTGACTACCATCCATATTTTCTTTAAGAGCTGACATATATTTGGAGTTGGGTTCGGGGACAAATTTACAATCCTATTTCAGACAATTTTAAATGTGAATCTAAATAAATTTGTGGAATTTCAAACATTAACTGATGCCCTTAGATTGCTATAGGCGAGCTATTTATAGAAATGTTAAGTGTATCGACGTATGGTATTGTTAATTGCTTCTAACATATTAATCTCCCTTTTTATTACAGCCACAACTCTGACTGGACTACACTTTGGCATGACGACTATTATGACTCTGACCCTTAGGTGGATGGGCTACATTCAACCGTCTCATTTACCAATAACTGAACTATTGAAATTTGTGGTGTTTGCGAATTTGTCAATCGTTGGAATGAATGTGAGTCTAATGTGGAATTCTGTTGGTTTCTACCAGGTTAGTTCTGCATCCTGCTTGCTTATTTGATTTTTCCAGTTCAGATATTTTTTAATGCATAATGACAGGCTTTCACTTTGCTATTGTAATTATCAGATTGCTAAGCTTTGTATGATTCCAGTATCCTGCTTGCTGGAGGTCCTATTTGACAAGATAAGATATTCAAGGGACACGAAGCTCAGTATTTTGGTAGTTCTTATTGGTGTTGCGGTGTGCACAGTGACTGATGTTAGTGTCAATTTTAAAGGTTTGGTGGCAGCTACTGTAGCAGTTTGGAGCACTGCGTTACAACAATATGTAAGTTATGAAATCGTGATAACCCTACTTACTAAGATAAGATCTATCATTGGTATATAGCTCATTGTTGCTGAATATATGCATATTCTTTTGTTCATCCTTGATGCTTGTGCCCTTGTTCTTAGTCAACCATTCTTATGTAGGAATGAGTGTGGGTAGGTTGGACATGCCAGTCTGCCTCAACGTATCATGTTTAATACGGACGTGTATGAGTTTTCAACCTTTAAAAATATCTAACATACCAACCCATCAATCTGCCTCTTAAACAAGACGAATATGGTTTAGATTGTAACCGCAACTTGCCAACCCTACCAATCAGTTTAGAAAAAGTATTTGTTTTTTTCCTAAAACCTATAACCTTAACCTTTCATACACACCTCCCGTAAATAGGCATTATCTTTCGATATGATGTTTTCTAATTGTGTAATATCTTAATTGTGTTAACAAGTGTTATTTGTGATGACAAGCTTACAGATAACATTTTATTGAAATGTAAACTAGTTGTTATCCAATGAATTGTTTTTTGATCCGTTTAATTTTCTATTATACCCGTTTTTGACAACAGCTTCAACATGTCAACGTAGTCCACCCACTTATCTGTCAGGTTATCTGGATGGTTACAGATGCCTATTTACATTAACAAGTTTATTTGCTGGTTTAACTGCTTATAACTGACTTTTGTTGCGAATACATCCCAACTCGCCTTCGACACCTTGTTTTGTTTTGCCCCAATTACAACCTGATTTTAGTGATGAGTTTTTCAATTTGGAGGGTACATGGGTTTATAGTTTTAAATACAAGGTAATGCATGATAAATGCTCACAATGGAGGGTATTCATGTAAAAGTTCCTATCTAGAACCATTCAATAGCCGATTAGATATTTTAGTACTGGAGGGAGTTAAAGTAGCAATAGTCTGACTATAAAATTCGATGATGAAAGTATGTTATATATATGTCATTGTTATATAGATCTTCTGTTAAAAAATTGTGGAATTGTACAATTTTGATGTTATAATGCTTTCTAGAGCCATTTTCAGTACACCTAAGCTGAGTTAGTGGTGGGGTACAAAGCTTCTTCATCATGCTTCAATTGAATTTTCATTTGAAACATCATATCCATGTTCTGGGATCTGGATTTAAATTAACCAGTCAATATTAAAGAATACACAAATAACTTTAGAAGCATAAATGAAAAACTGCGAATGGAGGAACATTAAATTGATTTCGTTTGGAATATTCTGCTATTTAATTCTACTTCTCGTTTCATCATACTCTTTACCCTGAGTAAGTGGAAATTATTGTAATATGCTGCTACATAAGGTTCTATTTTGGGCAAGATTATTCGGACTCTCAGGCTATCCTATTTACTTATTCTTTCTGATTTCTGTATCCTTGTCTTTCGTGCAGTATGTCCACTTCCTTCAGCGCAAATATTCACTTGGATCATTCAACCTCCTGGGACATACAGCCCCTGTTCAGGCTGCATCACTTCTGGTCTTGGGGCCTTTCTTGGATTTTTGGTTGACAAATAGAAGAGTCGACAAATTCGACTATGATGTCACTTCTGTGGTTAGTATTGCAAGACCTTTTAGAAGTTTTTTTCAATATAGGAATTTGATCCATCTTTCTCGTTTCTTCATACACAAGCAAAAGTATGTAGTTACAGTGGACACATATCCATGTTCTTTAGCTTAAGTATTCCTTTCTGCAGCCATTATGGATATTTGTCTGTGTTTGCTCTATTGTAGCAGGAGCTTAATTAGTATTGAGACCTTTTAGTTTTCTCATAGGAGTAGATCTATCTTTTCCAGTGCCTCATACACGGGCAAAGGTTTTGTGTTTATGGTGGATATACATTCATGTTCTCTAGCTTAAGTATTCCTTTCTGCATCCATAATCAGGGGCGGGCCTACGTTTGGGCCCGGGTGGGCATGGGCCCACCCACTAAATGATCACCTTCATAATTTCCAGCCATTTAAGATCACCTCGAAAGAGAGTTTTTATTAACAAATGAATCAGTCGTATTGGTTTTCTTTGTTTCGATGGACCATTTGATCATAAGTTGTGGATCAGTCGTATTAACAAAAAAAGCAGTCGTATTGGTTTTTATTTTATTTTCTATAATGTAGAAGTTTCTGCACCATAGTTTCCATTATAATGTTCTTTCTTGAATAAGATGGTTTTCCTTTGGAGTCCTTAGGTTTCTGCGATGGTTTGACCATTTGGTCATTAGGTGTGGATTTGATGTTATATATTCTTTTTGCATTATTTGATTTTTATCATAAATCCGCCACAAAAAAGGAATTTTGAAAAATAATAAAATGTTCGCATCATCATAATATCTCAATTTAAAATAGAGGACAATAAATATTGTGATATTTCTTCCAACAAATTTAAGTTTTGTTAAATATATTTTAGAACTTTAGTCCCAAAAAAAAATTCAATAACAAAAAATTGAGTAACAACAATATTTAATCCTCAGTTCTTCAGATAATATTGTCATACAAATTTCGCTCATTAAGTCCATGGATATCCAGCAAAATGAGATATATATATATATATGACTCTTTATTGCCTTCGATGTTACAACTAATTACCCGAGCTAATGTTTTTCTGACTTCTGATTTCTACTATGGGATCAACAAAGGTAGAATATCATAGCCTACCACAATATATAATGGCATATAGAAATAAACAAAAAAGCTGAATAGGGTAAGCTGAATAGATCAAAACAACCACCCAAAACAATCACCTATTCCTTAGTATTAATAACAGTGCATGGGCATGTTCTTCAATTGCTTCAATCGCAGGAAACCAATGTACGTAGAAAATGATATTTTTCAGTCTATTGGAGACGAAAAAATTATGAAGCAATTTCAAAACGAGACCGCAAAGAATGCTATTATAAAAAAAATTATATGATTTTTGCCCCCCTTGCTCGAAAAATCCTGGATCCGCCCCTGGCCACAATGGTTATTCGGCTGTGTTTGGTACATAGTAGCAGGAGCTTGATGGTCTTATATAATGGTTAAGCCATTAAATCTTAACATGCTTGCCATCCATCCTTTGCTGATTACATTTCTCTCTTGTTCTTTTGCAGTTTTTCATTATTGTTTCCTGCACAATAGCCGTAGGTACCAACCTTAGTCAATTCATCTGCATTGGGAGATTTACGGCCGTATCTTTCCAAGTCCTGGGTCACATGAAAACCATCCTTGTCTTGGTCTTGGGCTTCATTTTCTTCGGCAAAGAGGGTCTCAACTTGCACGTAGTTCTTGGCATGTTATTAGCAGTCATAGGAATGATGTGGTATGGTAATGCATCGTCAAAACCCGGAGGAAAAGAGCGTCGAAGTTACTCATTGCCCACTGACAGATCCCAAAATCATGGAACTCTATCAGGGTCGGATCAGCTTGACCTGAAGGTATGATAGGTGAAAATACTAATGTGCTTATATTCTTCAAACGGCCCCGTGCTTCCCCCATTGTTCTTATATTGGTCAAGTCATCAAGGCGGAAGCGAATAATCATAATTCACGCCAAGAATCAGGGGCTGTTCTTTCATTTTTCGGTTTTAAATTTTTATTAGAATGTGAGCCGTAGCATGGCATGCATTCTTTAGAAAATCACCCCCACATTTTGTAACACGATGATCATAGTAATTTATTCTGTTCCATGTCGTATATATCATATAATATTGTTTCAACTTCAAGTGTCAGTTATAGAGCTCTCCGGAACAGAGCATTGAGATAGTTGATTAATATTTTCTAGCGACAATTTAAAGGACAGAAAAGAACTATTAGCTATGCTACCAATTTTGTTTCGAGACTGTGATGATGTGTTTGCTTTTGTACATTATCTTTATTTTGTAACATCAAATTTAACTTGGGATAACTTTGGGCCTGCCGTTTAAACAATGAATGCGGGGTAGGCTTGTTTTATCTTATAGATAGGTGTCAATTTGGTTTGAGCTCGTTGGTCAGTTAAAAGACTGCTGAAAAACAATTAACTCCAGTTTGTGTAAGATGCCTAATGAGCTGATAAAAATTTATGGTAAGGGTTGACTTCGTGATTGGTATCCACGAAATATTTAAGGGTCGGAAATTGGAATTCCAAAATAATTTTTTGGTGATTTAGTAACTTTATATTTTGGAGTTTGGGTTCCAGAAAAAGTTTCATGACTTGAAATGTGTACTAAACGTAACTTTCTTAACTTCTACGTTTTCTAATAATTAATATATGGCAAAATACAGATACAAGAGGGGAACAAACAAAAAGGAAGCACTCGCTGTGCGAGGGACCATGCCAAGAAATAACCTCAAAGATCCTAACTATGACAGGCCGGAGCAACCCAATACAGAATCTCCCCGCAATTATATCAAAAATTCAGCCCTTTGCTAACTTGTAGCCAAAAACAGACCCCTTATTGTCTTTTGCCATAAACCTCTGATAATCACATTTTTATATCGATTTGTTGTAGCAAAAATAGATATCCATGACATTCTTTTGCCATATATTCCTGATAATCACACTTTTATTCTCAAAACACAATATATTCTTTGTCACCCATATTGTAACATCCTCAAAACAGCGGAAAATTTTAAAATTTCTAAACACTCAATCAACAGAGGATATTACGCAAATACGGGAACACAGGTGCACCAACATATATATAATATATATCTGAACATCAGAGTTTACAAAAGTTGTGATTATATCAAAAGTATAAACAAAGGAAGCAGTAATCACACGACCTCAATAGAGAGAAAGCTGGATCCGGTAGCAGCGCTCCTCTCCTCGGTCACCACCCCCTAACGCCTATCACGACTTGAAAGTAAACGTGCAACAATGCCTGAGTTTCCAGAAGGAAACCCCGTATGCCAAACTCTAAATGTATAAATAAAATCATCCTAGCATGCAGTTCTACTAAACAAGAAAAGCATCACAACAGGCTGGGCTCCGGGGCTCTCTCACCCAACCATAGCACACACCACAGGTACGGGGCTCCAGGTCTAATCTCAACCAACCGCCGCACCCACCACAGTCACGGGGCTCCAGGTGTAATCTCAACCAACCGCCGCGACTCACACTCGTCGCCAAGCTGGGCTCCAGGTCTAATTTCAACCAACCACAGCTACCACGACACGACCAAGGGCTCCAGGTCTAATTTCAACCAACCCAAACGTATAAGGGCTCCAGGTCTAATTTCAACCAACCCCTACACGCGGTCCTTGCTCAGGCTCCAGGTCTAATTTTAACCAACCCGAACGCACTACGGAGCTCCAGGTCTAATTTCAACCAACCCGAACGCACTACAGAGCTCCAGGTCTAATTTCAACCAACTCCGTACAGACTAGCTGGGCTCCAGGTATATTTTCAACCAACCGCAGCTCTCACACAGTTACGGGGCTCCAGGTCTAATTTCAACCAACCACCGCAACACCACAATTCTAAGCTGGGCCTCAGGCCTATTTCAGCCAATCCCAAGCTCACACACGGTTACGGGGCTCGAGGTCTAATCTCAACCAACCACCGCAACCCTCGTGCACCCAGCACACTTGCCGGAAGAACATCGGCACCACAACTCGCCCCACCCGGACGACCACGACAACAACACCTCCATAGTGCAAAACAGGACACAAACGGTCGACCGAACCAAAAGTCCCAGTCGACCGAATCAAACAAATACAGGGCAATCCACTTCGACCGGCACTCCATCGGTCGACCGATTCCCAACACCACACTCGTTCGGTCGAACCCAAGTCAAGGGACGGTCGACCGTTTAGATGGTCAACTTTCGGTTCAACGAACAAAACGACAAATCGGTCGACCGACAAAGGGGTCCCGGTCGACCGAAAGTCACCAGGGAACAAATCCCACAACACCACAACGAATTCGGTCGAACGCCGAGCACATCTCGGTCGACCGAATCTGTCCAGGGAATAATCCCTCACTCGCGCCATAAATTCGGTCGAACGCCGAGCACATCTCGGTCGACCGAATCCCTCCAGAGCGTTTCCCACGCTCAGCGCACAAGTCCGGTCGACCGAAACCACATTCGGTCGAACCGACCACTCAGTCCACTTAAGTCACGGTCGGACGAGATCAAAGAGTGGTCGACCGTTTATATAGTCTACGCCCCCAACCGACTTAAGACAGTGCACACGGTCGACCGGCAAAGGGGACCCGGTCGACCGAATCTCTCCAGACTTGCCTCCTATGCACAATCGGTCGACCGCCCCACAGGCATCGTTCGACCGATTTGAGGCAGAGCCCGAATTCTCTTCACGAACAGTCGACCGTTTGCACAAACCGGTCGACCGATCAGGCAGTGAAATCTGCTGCATGTTTACTCGCGACGAGCCAAACGGCCTACCGTCGACTTCCAAATACTCACGGTAATTAAGTGAGCGTGCTTGACATACCTAAAGGTCTGAAGAGACCTTAGAAGAACCACGACGACGCCTCCACGAGCGCGCCTCCCCAAATCACGATCCGTCGACGAGATGGTGCCGGATGGTACGAGATGGTGAAATCATAATCCTTAATCAACTCGAGCCATCTGCGCTGCCTCATATTCAGCTCCTTCTGCGAAAACAGATACTTCAGGCTCTGATGGTCCGTGAACACCTCGAATCGCTCGCCATACAAATAATGCCTCCAGGTCTTCAAAGCGTGCACCACTGCCGCCAACTCCAAATCATGAGTGGGGTAGTTCCTCTCGTGCACCTTCAACTGCCTCGAAGCGTATGCAACCACCTGCCAGTGCTGCATAAGTACACATCCCAGTCCAACGCCTGACGCGTCACTGTAAATCACAAACCCACCACTGCCACTGGGAAGTGTCAGAACTGGAGCAGTCGTCAGCCGACTCTTCAGTTCCTGAAAACTGTCCTCGCACTTCTGGGACCACACGAACGCAACGCCCTTCCACGTCAGAGCCGTCAACGGAGAAGCCAACCTCGAGAAATCCTGGATGAAACGACGATAATAACCTGCCAGACCCACAAAGCTCCTGATCTCTGCCACACTAGTCGGGGCTCTCCACTGTGTAACGGCCTTGACCTTCGCTGGATCTACGGAAATCCCGTCACCTGACACGATGTATCCCAAGAAGGCGACACTGCTCAGCCAGAACTCGCACTTCGACAACTTGGCATACAATTGATGATCCCGCAAAGTGCCAAGTACAACCCTCAAGTGCTCTCGATGTTGCTCCACATCTGGCGAGTAAACCAAAATATCGTCCACGAAGACGATCACAAACCGGTCGAGGTACTGACTGAACGTCCTGTTCATCAAATCCATAAACGCTGCAGGCGCGTTCGTCAACCCAAACGGCATCACCAGAAACTCGTAATGCCCGTACCTCGTCCTGAAAGTTGTCTTCTGCACATCTGCCTCTCTGATCCTCAGCTGATGATAACCGGATCGCAGATCAATCTTCGAGAACACCTGCACGGACTGCAACTGGTCAAACAGGTCCTCGATCCTGGGCAAGGGATACCGATTCCTCACGGTAACCTTGTTCTGCATCCTGTAATCTATACACATCTGCAGTGATCCATCCTTCTTCTTCACGAAGAGTACCGACGCTCCCCAAGGCGAGACACTGGGGCGGATAAACCCCATATCCATCAGATCCTGCAACTGACTCTTCAGCTCTGCCAGCTCCGCAGGTGCCATCCGATACGGCGCCTTTGACTGCGGCGTAGTCCCAGCTACCAAGTCGATCCCAAACTCAATCTCTCTGTGAGGCGGGAACCCAGTGACATCATCTGCAAATACATCAGGGAACTCCCGAACAATCTCGATGTCCTCCAATCTCTCCGCCTCTGGATCTGGAACTACCAAAGTGGCCACAAAAGCTCTACAACCCTGCTGCAACAACTTCTGTGCTCTCACTGCTGATACGATCACTCGACCTCCTCTATCTTTCGCCCCCCTGATCAACACATCATGTAGGCCCTTCCTCGGGATCAGAATCTTCTTCTCCCGGCACAAAACTCGCACATCGTACTGGGACAGCCAATCCATCCCCAGTATGACGTCGAAGTCCTCCATCGGCAACAAGATCAGGTCATCCAGAAACTCCTGATCTCCCGAAACAATCGTGGCGCTGGGGAGGAAGCTCCCCACAATGCCCACCAGACCCAAGGGTGTGCTGACTTCCAACGTGGCAGTCAACATCGCAGGGGTACGGCCCAACACGCTCGCAAATCGCTCCGAAATGAACGAGTGTGTGGCCCCACAATCAAACAGCACTCTCGCACTCAACCCAGCAACAAAGAGCGTACCTTCCACCACCGTGCTGGCGTCTCTCGCCTCATCCGCCTGGATGGTAAAGACTCGACCGGTCCTCTGACCCTGCTGTCGCTGCGGCGCAAAAGGTCGGCGACCCCCGCCTCTGCCACCTGCCGGCTGTCCCGGCTGCCTGCTGGACCCGCCTGGCCCACTCGGACAATCTCTCATGAAATGGCCTGGCTTGCCACACCCGTGGCACACTGCGCGGCCCCAACACTCTCCAGAGTGAACTCTGCCACAACCTCTGCACGCCTCAGGCTGGCGTGATCCACCTCCTCCGATCCGGGGCCTCTTGCCCGGGTTCCCTGCTAGCGGAGCACCCGGACGTCCACTGACCTTCCCCGGTGCTCTCCAGGCCTCAGCATAATTCTGCTGGTAATCCTGATCGATGATCGTCGCGAACCGCACGACATCAGCCAACGTCTGCGGCATACTGTAGGTCACCTGAGTACGGAGGTGCTTCCTCAACCCCCGTATGAACTTCCTCGCCCTCTGCAGCGGCGTCACACAGATCTCCGGACAGTAACGCTCCAGCGCGTTGAACCTCCGGGTATACTCAGCCAGGGTCGCCTCTCCCTGCTCGAGAGTCATAAACTCCTCTCTCCTCCGGACTTTGGGCCTGCCGTTTAAACAATGAATGCGGGGTAGGCTTGTTTTATCTTATAGATATGTGTCAATTTGGTTTGAGCTCGTTGGTCAGTTAAAAGACTGCTGAAAAACAATTAACTCCAGTTTGTGTAAGATGCCTAATGAGCTGATAAAAATTTATGGTAAGGGTTGACTTCGTGATTGGTATCCACGAAATATTTAAGGGTCGGAAATTGGAATTCCAAAATAATTTTTTGGTGATTTAGTAACTTTATATTTTGGAGTTTGGGTTCCAGAAAAAGTTTCATGACTTAAAATGTGTACTAAACGTAACTTTCTTAACTTCTACGTTTTCTAATAATTAATATATGGCAAAATACGGATACAAGAGGGGAACAAACAAAAAGGAAGCACTCGCTGTGCGAGGGACCATGCCAAGAAATAACCTCAAAGATCCTAACTATGACAGGCCGGAGCAACCCAATACAGAATCTCCCCGCAATTATATCAAAAATTCAGCCCTTTGCTAACTTGTAGCCAAAAACAGACCCCTTATTGTCTTTTGCCATAAACCTCTGATAATCACATTTTTATATCGATTTGTTGTAGCAAAAATAGATATCCATGACATTCTTTTGCCATATATTCCTGATAATCACACTTTTATTCTCAAAACACAATATATTCTTTGTCACCCATATTGTAACATCCTCAAAACAGCGGAAAATTTTAAAATTTCTAAACACTCAATCAACAGAGGATATTACGCAAATACGGGAACACAGGTGCACCAACATATATATATAATATATCTGAACATCAGAGTTTACAAAAGTTGTGATTACATCAAAAGTATAAACAAAGGAAGCAGTAATCACACGACCTCAATAGAGAGAAAGCTGGATCCGGTAGCAGCGCTCCTCTCCTCGGTCACCACCCCCTAACGCCTATCACGACCTGAAAGTAAACGTGCAACAATGCCTGAGTTTCCAGAAGGAAACCCCGTATGCCAAACTCTAAATGTATAAATAAAATCATCCTAGCATGCAGTTCTACTAAACAAGAAAAGCATCACAACAGGCTGGGCTCCGGGGCTCTCTCACCCAACCATAGCACACACCACAGGTACGGGGCTCCAGGTCTAATCTCAACCAACCGCCGCACCCACCACAGTCACGGGGCTCCAGGTGTAATCTCAACCAACCGCCGCGACTCACACTCGTCGCCAAGCTGGGCTCCAGGTCTAATTTCAACCAACCACAGCTGCCACGACACGACCAAGGGCTCCAGGTCTAATTTCAACCAACCCAAACGTATAAGGGCTCCAGGTCTAATTTCAACCAACCCCTACACGCGGTCCTTGCTCAGGCTCCAGATCTAATTTCAACCAACCCGAACGCACTACGGAGCTCCAGGTCTAATTTCAACCAACCCGAACGCACTACGGAGCTCCAGGTCTAATTTCAACCAACTCCGTACAGACTAGCTCGGCTCCAGGTCTATTTTCAACCAACCGCAACTCTCACACAGTTACGGGGCTCCAGGTCTAATTTCAACCAACCACCGCAACACCACAATTCTAAGCTGGGCCTCAGGCCTATTTCAGCCAATCCCAAGCTCACACACGGTTACGGGGCTCGAGGTCTAATCTCAACCAACCACCGCAACCCTCGTGCACCTAGCACACTTGCCGGAAGAACATCGGCACCACAACTCGCCCCACCCGGACGACCACGACAACAACCTCCATAGTGCAAAACAGGACACAAACGGTCGACCGAACCAAAAGTCCCGGTCGACCGAATCAAACAAATACAGGGCAATCCACTTCGACCGGCACTCCATCGGTCGACCGATTCCCAACACCACACTCGTTCGGTCGAACCAAAGTCAAGGGACGGTCGACCGTTTAGATGGTCAACTCCCGGTTCAACGAACAAAACGACCAATCGGTCGACCGACAAAGGGGTCCCGGTCGACCGAAAGTCATCAGGGAACAAATCCCACAACACCACAACGAATTCGGTCGAACTCCGAGCACATCTCGGTCGACCGAATCTGTCCAGGGAATAATCCCTCACTCGCGCCATAAATTCGGTCGAACGCCGAGCACATCTCGGTCGACCGAATCCCTCCAGAGCGTTTCCCACGCTCAGCTCACAAGTCCGGTCGACCGAAACCACATTCGGTCGAACCGACCACTCATTCCACTTAAGTCTCGGTCGGACGAGATCAAAGAGCGGTCGACCGTTTATATAGTCTACGCCCCCCAACCGACTTAAGACAGTGCACACGGTCGACCGGCAAAGGGGACCCGGTAGACCGAATCTCTCCAGACTTGCCTCCTATGCACAATCGGTCGACCGCCCCACAGGCATCGTTCGACCGATTTGAGGCAGAGCCCGAATTCTCTTCACGAACGGTCGACCGTTTGCACAAACCGGTCGGCCGATCAGGCAGTGAAATCTGCTGCATGTTTACTCGCGACGAGCCGAACGACCTACCGTCGACTTCCAAATACTCACGGTAATTAAGTGGGCGAGCTTGACATACCTAAAGGTCTGAAGAGACCTTAGAAGAACCACGACGACGCCTCCACGAGCGTGCCTCCCCAAATCACGATCTTTCGACGAACTTCGCGTCCAAACGACGATCAATCGTCTCATCGACGATCCACAACACCACACTACCTCCGGCAACCTCCACAATCCAACCACAACCACCAAAACCCGAGTGAGGTCAAGAGAGAGAAACAAAAACGAGCCGGAAACGAGCCGAGAGAGTAACACTCACCTCAAACCACCAACTCCCCGGAGCCAATCTTCTCCTCGCCGGAGAACACCACCACCACGCCGGATCACCACCTCTGAGGTAGAGAGAGAGTGAGCAAAGGGAGAGAGAGAGTCGTGAGTTAAGAGAGAGAGAGAGCTCACCATATAAATATCTCCTCCTCCTCCAATCTCAACCATCCAATCCAATCCAATCCATCTCCACCACTCATCTCATCCCCTCTCCATCTCAACCCTCCATCCAACCATCTTCAATCCAAGCCATCCATTCCAAAACCCCTCTAATCACCACCTAATCAACCACAAAGCACAATTAGGATAGGATTAGGATCAGAATCCTACACATATGCTCCACCAAAGTGCTAATGACCCAAGTTTCCCACCATCTCTTAACTGCTCGTTGGGGATGCCAACGAACCAATATTCCAGATGGATTGGAAATTTGATCAAACGTTCAATGTTGATATCCGAAGTTTAGATGTGAAATTCTAGAGCAATGCTTTTGTGATGCCACATGACCTGAAGAGAGAATCGTTATTCTCCTCATTCGATTTGCATAACTGACATCTGCTGACTCGGGGATGGGGGACGCAGAATTAACGAGTATATCCACGACGAGAACCATGAATGAATCCGAACCGACACCGTCGACACGTCGATCATCGCGATTCAAAACCAAACCACAACGTTATTTGTCATAAAATATTTTTACGTTACATGCATAATGTTTTGTATTTAATGTCATGTGTTTATGTCTAACTATGTGTTGTAGTTTGTATCGTATTGGGCCGGACATGAATGAGCCCAATATGCATGGGGGTGTAGATAAGTATGGATGTAAAAACATGGTGGGCAGTTATCAAATCAGTTTTCTTTTGATTTTACAAAGAAATTGAATTTTTCTTTGGGGTTTTCTCCTCCAACGCAAGACGACAGAGATCAGATCTCTTGTTGTTGGGTTAGTGATTTTAGATAATTTCCTAAACTATTGAATTGTAGGAAGGAAATTGCGTCGCTTGGTATCAGAGCCTAGATCCGTCAACACATCGCAATTTCGAGAAACGAAACACCACCGGATCCGACTATAGCAGCCACACTAGAGGAGATGCGAAGGGATCGAGAAGAACGACGAAAAGAACGGGAGGAAAATCACGCCGTACTTCAAACTCTAACAACTTTGGTGCAACAAGTAGCACTTAATACACCAAGACATCAACCAAATCTTCGAATGACACCGGAAGTGAACAACGAGGATGCTGAGTATGATGAGTTACCACCTCGAGGACGACGTGGGAATCCACGAGAAAGACACACATTTCATGACCGGGAAAATCGTGTTGCCAATCGTTGGGATGCTTGTTTTTGCGTCGAAGTTCCAGAGTTTCATGGGAGGAATCAAGCCTGAGGAATTCCTTGATTGGTTAAGTGCGACCGAGGAGGTGTTTGCATTGAAAGAGGTCCCGACTGACAAGAAGGTTTCTTTGGTAGCAACTACATTCAAGGATCGTGCCGCTGCGTGGTGGCAATCTTTCCGCTATCAACGATATTTGGATGGGATAAATGTTCTTGAAGATTGGAACGAACTAAAAAGGGAGATTCACAAAGAGTTCTTGCCGTTAAACTATCGTCTAACTTTGTTTCAGAACCTACAAGGGCTAATTCAAGGTTCGAAGACCGTTGATGAGTATACAATCGAGTTCTATCGACTTGTTGCTCGTAATCAATTGTGAGAAACACTGGAGCAGTTAGTGGCTCGTTACTTGCATGGGTTGAGATTTGAGATACAAGATACGTTACAAGTGCACACTTTTTCTAACGTCATAGAGGTGCAAACCAAGGCTCGAGTGGTGGAACACAGCCTTGTTCGGAAGGCAATAAACAAAGGAGAATCAAGTAATAGAGTTGGATCTCATGATGCACACTACCCAAGCATTGCAACATCCTAGACAATGAAGAATGTAGGAAAGCAAGCACATGTGACTACAAACAACTCACCAAGAATACAAGCAAGCAAACCCACCGTCCGTTGTCATTGTTGTCATGAGTTGGGTCATTACGCATATGAGTGTCCAAAGGCCAAGTCACAGCTCTATACCCGTGGCATGCAAGCTGATGAGTATAACAAGCATGTTGAAGGGGAAAGCCTTGTAGAGGATGAACCATTTGTTGTTGCTCCAGAAGACATTTATGGAGAATGTTTGGTGATAAGAAGAATGTGTTTATCTCCTAAAACAAGTGAAGACTGGAGGAGGCATGACATCTTTGCAACCAAGTGCAACATTAGAGGTAAGGTTTGCAAGTTGATTATCGATTCCGCTAGTTGCGAGATTGTGATTTCAGAAAAGGCCGTCCAGAAATTAAACTTGAAAACAGACTCACACCCGCATCCGTATCGTTTGGAATGGTTGAATAGAGAAGCAAAGGTAGAGGTTGCAAAGAGATGTGATTGACATCATTTCATGCTCATATTTGTATCTTATATCCATTATCTTACACCTAAGCAATGCTACGTGACGAGTTTTATGTTTAGTTTTCAGGAATAAATAGGTTTGAAGAGAAGAGCCATGAAAGGACCCAAAAGCAGGAAAAAAAGACTTAATTGTGAGACCTAGGGACTGAGATGCAATGGAGAAGGACCTGATCGTAAGACCGAAGGACCTAAGAGCAAAATAGGAAACTCCACACCATCATGGGGAGTATTTTGGCAATTGGATTCGGGTTGGAGCTCCAACAAACCAAGTAGATGCATCCAAGACCAACAAATCCATCAAGCAAAGCCCACAACCAAAAGCAACTCGATCGACCGCCAATTGGCGGTCCATATAGCCCCAGATCCGCTAAGCTTTCTCCTGGACTTGTATTATTATGTGTTTAGGCTATTTTTGGTATTGGTTTAGTCCCACATCGGGGGATTGTCCCCGATTAGCTTTTTCCATGCTTATAAATAGAACTCTTCACCTTCCATTGTAATTACCCATTGCTTGGTGGCATTTTCTCTACTAAGGAGTGAGCCTTGAAGCAAAAACTCAAGGTGGAGAAGAATGCTACCTTCAATGTGAGTCATTTGTTAATAAAATAATTCTTCTAGTTTCTTTTAATCTTGTCTTTTAATTTGTGCATGTTTTGTTTAGTCTTTCCTTTCCTTTTATGTTTCTTTAATACTTCTTGCCTTCTTAGTTAACTTTCATTTCAGTATTATGCTTTCTTTTGTTAATATAGTTAGTGTAATGAGTAGTGAGTAGTTCCATCCCCATTTGGGGGGTGGAGAAATATGTGATATAATCATGTAGTGTATTAAGTGTGTGTTATCTTTATCCCTTGAGCTTTATATGATTTCCATAACCATCTAATGAGTTTTCACTCTTATCTTTGATATGCTAATGCTCTTGAATGAAGCTTAGCTTATGCTTTGATTAGTGGACCTATTTTATGGGGAATGATAAGGTTAGGATATGGATGAAGTTAATATTGGAAACACAATTTGTAGTGTATGTGCTCTTGTTGCCTTTACCTTAGCTAATGTCTTGTATGTTTTAATGATGTAGTCTTATCTTAATTCATGTGGAGGCATAGTAGGGTCTAGTCTTTATACTTGAGTTCATTTAGCTTCATTCCAATTATTGTCTTGTATGTTTTAATGACGTAGTCTTATCTTAATTCATGTGGAGGCAAAGTTGGATGAGTTTTATAATTTCATGCACTACATGTTGTGAGGAGCTTAATTGAACAAACACGCACACACATCTTCATATTCACATTATTTCTCTACCCCCTATGGGGCTTAGTTTTATTGCTTATCTTCATTTCCTTTTTGCATCTTAGTGTAGTTTAGTGTAACCAACCTTTCTTCCATTTCTTTACCTCTCGCCTTCGCACAAACCAAGTGTCGACACACCTCCCAGTGGACGACCCGTAATGTCCACCGCTTCAACGCGGCCGTGCACTTGCGGTTAAATATAAAACGAGATCAATCAAGTTTTTGGCGCCGTTGCCGGGGAGGTGTTCTGTCCAGACGTTGGTTTGGACGATTCAAGGGGTTTTTAATTTTTTGTTTTCAGTTTTTCTTAGTTTCAGGGAACCTGAGGATCTAGGGGAAGCGACTGGACGAATGAAAGAGCAAAAGACCCCAAAGTGACCGCCAATCAGCGGTCCGGGACCGCCAATTGGCGTCCTGGTAAGACTCAATTGCTCTCAAATTTGTTCCAGTTGTTATGTTGGTCATTTTAGTTATCTGGGAGCACCATTTTGCATGCTGGGACTTCTAGTTTGCTCCCAGATTTAATTTCAATCCCCTTTAATCAACTTGGACCATAAAACTCAAAGCAAAAGATTAGACTCCTTGCCATCTAGGTCATGCATCATGTGTAGACCTTGCATGCATTTGTCTTTTCTTTTCTTTACATTTTGTTGTTGATTGCTGGCGTGAGGTACGTGCACCCAAATCTCTCATTCATGCATGTTTCGATCATGCATTAGTTAGTAAGGTGCATCAGGACAAGAGTGAGAGAGCGTTTGATTGGAGCGATTGATTGCTAGATCTAGGATTAAATCGCTACTAAGGAGGGGCTGTCCCATAAAAGATAAGGTGGGGGATTTCATCACCCTTCCCTTGGCCCCAAAAACCACTCTTAATAAAGCCTTAACTAAAAGCAAGTAGACATTGGCCCTAGGATTGCGGGCGCACTAGGAGAGTAATCTAGTTGAGACCGTCATGACCTGATCGGCGTTGCCTACATTGTCGATAGTAGGAGGTACTGGATCTCCGGATCTGGTATCACTTGCTGGGCATTGTGGTCCTCGTTGTAGGGAGGTGAGACGTGTCGAGGCTAGTGACCTCGAAGTTAGGCGTCGTCTAGCCTAAGGACCGATTGCCTTACATTGTTTAAGTCGTGCTTGCTAGTTAGGCTTCTTCCTGATCCTGTTACCCACGCTAGCTTTAGGGATTCTTCCCTTCTCCTCTGAGTCATCTTCTTCTCACCTTCTTCTACGTTATAGTCTCCTCCCCTTTACACTCTCTGGTAGCGTTTTAGGGTCGAGTCGAGCACTTTTTGCGAGTTTAGCCTCGTGGTGGTGAGAGTGGTCGACTCTAGAGTTCTCTGTTGTGATGGATGGTTACATGGGCGACCATCCATATCATTGTTGGGACCAGGACAATTCTCCCTGGTACTCCCGACCCATGCATCCTGGGGTGGCTCAGACTAACACCCCGTATGGTTGGGACAATCTTAATGGTGTGACTGAGCAATCTTCATATTGGGGTAGTATGAGAGAGGCACCGACTGCTAGACCACAATCTAGTTATGTCGGATCATATGTTGGTCAACAAACTGAGACATTACAACAAACTTTGGCCTCTTTCATGCGTATGACAGACGACATGAGTGCACCGGTGGCTCTAGTAGCCATACCGTGTGACTGTTGTGGGTTGAGTGGTCATGTTATAGGGGAATGTCCTTATATTGCCCCTGAGTCTGAGTATGAGCACACATTTTCCTAAAATGCTCATTATGACCATTACGCATCCGCGTACAACCCGAGAGGGATGGATTCGTGGGGAGACAATTCGTATTCAAATTCTTATACATCATTTCCACCCCAGTATCCTCCTCCCGAATACCCAGAATTCTACCAACACCCCACTTCAAATCATTGGACTCATTCTCAGCCCATCAACACCCAACCCCAAAATTTCCCAAGCTCTGACTTGGACCTCATAGTTGACCGCATACCTGATTCCTTGAAATAAACTTTCCTTACGTTCATGGAAACCACTCAACAGTCCATACAAAATATGGCACTGCAAGTGAGTCAAATGTCGCAGCAATTACGTGAACGTGAGGAGAGTGACATTTCATGTCAACATGAGGATTCTTCTTTTGATATCGAACCACCACCCCATCCACAAATTCAAAACACAACCTTTCAAAGTCAAACTCCTAGTCAGTCTGAGGGACTTGGGGTTTCAATTCACAATCACTTAGTGGAGGATTCGATTCAAATTGAGAATAACTTGGACCAGCTTCTTTATGAGTCGGCACAGGATTGTGCCTTATCTTCTTGTCCCGTGGCCCTTGAGCCATATTATGTTATTGTTGTACCTCCTAAGGACTCACCTCTGGTGGAGCAAGAGCTCCCTAGTCCCCTCAATTTCAAACAACCTGGTGAGAGTTTGCCTCTCACTATTGTTCCTGTTCATCTTGGAAATGATGGAACATCAAACAACTACATTGCTCGTGAGGGTATTAGGAGTTCCTTGGAGGATACCTTGAGTATGAGACCCACTTCCTGTTCTCCTGGTGAGTTGGACATGCACAACGAGGTGCTTGACCTCGTTCCGACCCACCAGCATGTTGGTTGGAGAGTTTGGATTGATGATCATAACTTCAGTTCCGCAACGGGAGAGATTCTTCTTGCGTTGCCCCTTATTTCCCAAACTCTCGAGAGGTTCAAGATCTTTCAGTTTGATCCTTTGAATAAGACGCCTTTGCGTCCAATTCATGAACCTCTCATTTCTTCTGGTGCTCTTTGTGAAGGGGGCCCACGCATGCGTATTCTGGCCCCGCGTGGTGTCATGTTCCCTTTCCAAGTGCATTGACCCACTCTTTAGATTCCCATTTGATGTCTTTGACAAATGAAGATGAGAACTTATGTTTGTACATAGTTATATATAAATATATAAAAAAAAGAAAAAAAGAAAAAAAGAAGTACAATAAAAGACTCCTTCAGTGAGCATCGATTGTTGTGGGCTCCAACCCTTGTGTATTTGGGCCCCAGTTCTTTCACGTATTTGTATCCCTTCTTTAGCTTCTCACAGGTTTTGAGGGAATTTGGGTTGTGTCCATCAACATAGCCGAAACTTCCCTTTGTACTTCACGTTGGTGAGATCTATTCTTTTTCATGCATAACTCCTTATTCTATCTTGCTCACATTCATTGAGGACAATGCATGAACTAGGTGTGGGGGGGGGGGGTGTTTTACGTATGTACATAGTTGAGTCTTTTTTCTTTGATTTTGTTTTCTTTTGTTTGCATTTTTAGGGTCATGTTAGTGTGCTGCATTTAATATCGATATATCTGCTTGCCATGATCCTTGGGTGACTTGTCTTCTTTCACTTGCCTAGTGCTTTAAAATTTCCACATTTCTTTCAAAATCTTCATGTGTTTGCGAAAGAAAATGTTTTGTGGGTTTTGCGTGTGTTTAGCATGTGCAACACCGTTGAGAGGCAAAGTAAAAAGAAAGCTCCCAAAATTGTCTTGAACTTGATGCATTAGGATATCTAGTACAACGACTTTAGGATTTATCGAGATGTTAGGATGCACCCCAGTTTTCCCTTCGGGGTGAGTAATCATAGGGTTTCAGTGCTCAAACATTTAAAGAAGTCCACCCTGAACCTAGTGAGTCAATAATTCGTGTCTGTTAACTTAAGGAAGTTTGTTGTAGTCAAGGACGCTCTAAATCTTGTTGTGAGACATAAGTGTAGGGGTTTTGGTTCATGTGTAGATAAGAAATAAGTGAGTAGGTGTTCTCTCTTTTCGCACGGCTCCTATCACTCGGGAAAGTAGGTCTGAAGGGACTTTGTGCCTGGTGCTTTCGAGTCATCTGACTTGGGATGCGCCGACCGAACTCTCGTTACACGGGTGGTAGGGATTGCCCTATGTGGAGATTTGGGGAAATGTGTACGTGATAGTGTAAGTCCTCATGGGCAATGATGCACGAAACCTGACCCTGGGAGAATGAAGCTCCAACTAATAAATAGAAAAAGAAAAAGAAAAAAATGAGAAAAGAAACAAAAAGGGAAAAAAATGGTAATGCAAATAAGAACCTTAATGGACTTTACACTTTGTAGCACTTGAGGATCTTGAGGTTGTCCATGTCTTTCACTTAATTCCTTATTTAACTTGCACGAATGGTTCATTAGGCTACGTGTGGACTGATTACATTTATAGAGTCGGCCCGTAGGAATACCGCGTCCATTGATCGACAAAAAATTGTCCAATGAGTCGAGGTCTAGATTGAATAATGCATCTTGTTCGGATTTTGTGGGTATATCCGCTGAAAACCCTCAGGAGACAACACTCCTCCTCCTTGGCAACAAGGAGGTTTAACGGCTTGTTGCACGTGCTAAGTGCAACCGTGATTCCTACGAAAGTGAGTTAGGATTTCTTCTTTCTCGTTTGCTTTTCTCTTTCTTTGTTTTGCTCAGGACTAGCAAAAACTTAGGTGTGGGGGTATTTAATTGACATCATTTCATGCTCATATTTGTATCTTATATTCATTATCTTACACCTAAGCAATGCTACGTGATGAGTTTTATGTTTAGTTTTCAGGAATAAATAGGTTTGAAGAGAAGAGCCATGAAAGGACCCAAAAGCGGGAAAAAAAAGGACTTCATTGTGAGACCTAGGGACTGAGATGCAATGGAGAAGGGCCTGATCGTAAGACCGAAGGACCTAAGAGCAAAATAGGAAACTCCACACCATCATGGGGAGTATTTTGGCAATTCGATTCGGGTCGGAGCTCCAACAAACCAAGTAGATGCATCCAAGACCAACAAATCCATCAAGCAAAGCCCACAACCAAAAGCAACTCGATCTGAAGTTTATAGACCGCCAATTGGCGGTCTTGGACCGCTAATTGGTGGTCCATATAGCCCTAGATCCACTAAGCTTTCTCCTGGACTTGGATTATTATGTGTTTAGGCTATTTTTGGTATTGGTTTAGTCCCACATCGAGGGATTGTCCCCGATTAGTTTTTTCCATGCTTATAAATAGAACTCTTCACCTTCCATTGTAATTACCCATTGCTTGGTGGCATTCTCTATACTAAGGAGTGAGCCTTGAAGCAAAAACTCAAGGTGGAGAAGAATGCTACCTTCAATGTGAGTCATTTGTTAATAAAATAATTCTTCTAGTTTCTTTTAATCTTGTCTTTTAATTTGTGCATGTTTTGTTTAGTCTTTCCTTTCCTTTTATGTTTCTTTAATACTTCTTGCCTTCTTAGTTAACTTTCATTTCAGTATTATGCTTTCTTTTGTTAATATAGTTAGTGTAATGAGTAGTGAGTAGTTCCATCCCCATTTGGGGGGTGGAGAAATATGTGATATAATCATGTAGTGTATTAAGTGTGTGTTATCTTTATCCCTTGAGCTTTATATGATTTCCATAACCATCTAATGGGTTTTCACTCTTATCTTTGATATGCTAATGCTCTTGAATGAAGCTTAGCTTATGCTTTGATTAGTGGACCTATTTTATGGGGAATGATAAGGTTAGGATATGGATGAAGTTAATATTGGAAACACAATTTGTAGTGTATGTGCTCTTGTTGCCTTTACCTTAGCTAATGTCTTGTATGTTTTAATGATGTAGTCTTATCTTAATTCATGTGGAGGCATAGTAGGGTCTAGTCTTTATACTTGAGTTCATTTAGCTTCATTCCAATTATTGTCTTGTATGTTTTAATGATGTAGTCTTATCTTAATTCATGTGGAGGCAAAGTTGGATGTAGTTTTATGATTTCATGCACTACATGTTGTGAGGAGCTTAATTGAACACACACACACACCTTCATATTCACATTATTTCTCTACCCCCTATGAGGCTTAATTTTATTGCTTATCTTCATTTCCTTTTTGCATCTTAGTGTAGTTTAGTGTAACCAACCTTTCTTCCCTTTCTTTACCTCTCACCTTCACACAAACCAAGTGTCGACACACCTCCCAGTGGACGACCCGTATTTGCCACCGCTTCAACGCGGCCGTGCACTTGCGGTTAAATATAAAACGAGATCAATCAAGATGCTTAGTGGAGTTTTCTATAGGGCCTCGCTACAAAACAAGTATTTATTGTGATGTAGTACCTATGGATGGATGCATCTCATTTGATCGTTGGACGCCCATGGCGATTTGATAACAAAGCAATATATGATGGGTATGACCATAGCTATACTATTTGCAGTGGTCCTTGCAAAGTCGTTTTGCAACCTTTGAAGGAAAATGAATGTGTTTCTACTGTGCAACCCTCATCTCCTTTTCATGGTGACAACCCGAGCTTGAGGTCAAGCTCCGTCGAAGAGGGGGAGCCTGGTGCAGAATTAACTAGTATATCCACGATGAGAACCATGAATGAATCCGAACCGACACCGTCGACACGTCGATCATCGCGATTCAAAACCAAACCATCACGTTATTTGTCATAAAATATTTCTACGTTACATGCATAATGTTTTGTGTTTAATGTCATGTGTTTATGTCTAACTATGTGTTGTAGTTTGTATGGTATTGCGCCGGACATGAATGAGCCCAATATGCATGGGGGTGTAGATAAGTATGGATGTAAAAACATGGTGGGCAGTTATCAAATCAGTTTTCTTTTGGTTTTACAAAGAAATTGAATTTTTCTTTGGGGTTTTCTCCTAAAATGCAAGAGGACAGAGATCAGATCTCTTGTTGTTGGGTTAGTGATTTTAGATAATTTCCTAAACTATTGAATTGTAGGAAGGAAATTGCGTCAGTTGTGCACCGAAAAATCAAGAAAAAGGAAAATAGATTCCGTTTGACCAACTATTTTCCTAGTGTTTGTGATACTTTCAGAAAAAGAAAATGGATTCCTTTGATTTCCATATTATGGGCCTGTTTATGCACAGGAAACTGTCAGAAAATGGATTATGTGGTCAACAGGAAACCAAAAGAAAACATAAACCAGTGGAATTTAATTTCCCTAGACAATTCCTGTTGTTTGAGCATATCGTGGAATGTGTTAGAACTCAAATTCAATTGTTTGTGCACACTGTCGGAATTCAATAGAAAATAAAAACAAGTTATCTTCCATGTTAATCAAAATACAACCTAGTTTTTCGAAGCTTCCATGTTTAACAAACAACAATGTTTTAACAAAAATAATGTTAGCATGCATTAAACAGTCAATCAAGCCACATTGAATTGGCCAAAACATCACACATTTGATCTTCATCTTCTTCAACTATCTACCAGAAAGATTTATCTTCGTCCATTTTCAAAGTCAACCTAGAAAAAATACAAGAAACATCACCATAAGACAAATTAGATAATTGAAACATCAATCCATAATTACATCACGACAACAAGAACATCAATCCAAAATAACACCACGATAACAAGTACCATAAGCCAAAATAACATCAAGATAAAAACAACTAAACTTGACCTTCATTTTCATCCAAAAACCAATGTAATCAAGTAGCACGCATGTCAGTCAGTAGAGATAGAAATGTTGCACGATCATCTACCGACATAAATATTCAAACGTGAGTTAATCGGCTTGAATACTCCACAAATAATTCTTGACTTTACTCATTGTGGGTGCAACACAAATTACAACACATCGGCTTGAATATCTAATGGAACAACACAAATTACAGAATAAATAACTACTAATTACAAAAATGAAATCAAATGAATTGCAAGTTTAGGAAAAAACAAAAGACCAAACTGTTGTCCACACAAACAAAAATATGACAGTGACATACTAATCATACCAAAAACATCAATGATTGACATTATTTCATGCTTCTATTTATATCTTATATCCATTATCTTACACCTAAGCAATGCTACGTGACGAGTTTTATGTTTGAATTTCAGAAATAAATAGGTTTGAAGAGATGAAGCATGAAAGGACCCAAAAGCAGGGAAAAAAGACTTAATTGTGAGACCTGGGGACTAAGATGCAAGGGAGAAGGACATGAACGTAAGACCGAAGGACCAAAGAGCAAAACAAAAAACTCCACACCATCATGGGGAGTATTTTGGCAATTCTATTCGGGTTGGAGCTCCAACAAGTGAAGTAGATGCATCAAAGACCAACAAAGACATCCAGAAAAGCCCAGAATAAAATCCAGCGTGATCCGGACCATATAGACCACGAATTGGCGGTCTGTTTTGGCCCAAATCCGCTAAGAGTTTGGTGGGTCGTGTATTAGTGTGTATTTAGTCCATTTGTGGTATTTGTTTAGTCCCACATCGGGGGATTGTCCGGGATTGCCTTTTTCTTTGGCTATAAATAGAACTCTTCACCTTCTATTGTAAACTACCCATTGCTTGGTGACATTCTCTCTACTAAGGAGTAAGCCTTGAAGCAAAACTCAAGGTGGAGAAGAATGTTACATTCAATGTGAGTCATTGTTACTAAAATAATTGTTCTAGTTTCTTTTAATCTTGTCTTTTAATTCTTGCATGTTTCTTTAGTTTATGTTTCTTTCAATTAGCTTCTTTAATGTTCATTTCTTGCTTAGTTGAATTTCTTTTCAGTATAATGTTTCATTTTATTAATGTAGTTAGTTTAATGATTAGTGAGTAGTTCCATCCCCATTTGGGGGTTGGAGAAATATGTGATATGATCATGTAGTGTATTAGGTGTGTGTTATCTTAATCCATTTAACCTTATATGATTTCCATAACCATCTAATGGGATTTCACTCTTATCTTTGATATGCTAATGCTCTTGAATGAAGCGTAGCTTATGCTTAGATTAGTGGACCTATTTTATGGGGAATGATAAGGTGAGGATATGGATGGAATCAATATTGGAAACACAATTTGTAGTGTATGTACTCTTGTTGCCTTTACCTTGGTTAATGCCTTGTATGTTTTAAAGATATTGGGTTATCTTATTTCATGTGGAGGCATAGTAGGGTCTAGTCTTTATACATGAGTTCATTTAGCTTTATTCCAATTATTGTCTTGTATGTTTTAACGATATAGTCTTTTCTTAATTCATGTGGAGGTAAAATTGGATTTAGTTTTATGATTTCATGCACTACATGTTGTGAGGAGCAGAATTGAACACACACACACATCTTTATATTCACATTATTTCTCTACCCCCTATGGGGTTTAGTTTTATTGCTTATCTTCCATTTCCTTTTTGCATTGTAGTGTAGTTTAGTGTAACCAACCTTTCTCTCCTTTCTTTACCACTCGTCTTCGCATAAACCAAAAGTCGACACACCTCCCTGTGGATCGACCAGTATTTGCCACCGCTTCAACGTGGCCGTGCACTTGCGGTTAATATAAAACGAATCAATCAAGTTTTTGGCGCCGTTGCCGGGGAGGTGCTCTGTCCAGACCTTGGTTTGGACGATTCGAGTGGTTTTAATTTTTTGTTTGTAGTGTTTTCTTAGTTTCAGGGATCCTAGAGCTCACGGGGAGGCTACTGGAGGAGTTTGAGCACCTAAGCATCTCTATGACCGCCAATCAGCGGTCTATGACCGCCAATTGGCGGCCTGGTGAGGTTTTCTTGCTTTCATTTTTCTTCTGGTAGTTGTTTACTTCATTTTCGTTATCTGGGAGCTCTATTTTGCATGCTATGACTTCTAGTTTGCTCCTAGATCATTAATCACTCCCCCATTAATCAACTTGGCCTTAAAATCCAAAGCAAAAGACTAGACATTCTTATTTGTTTAGGTCATGCATCATGAACTTGACTTAGGCATATAGTCGTCTTTTCTTTTAGCTTTATCTTCAGTTGTTGAGCGCTGGCGTGAGGTACGCATTTCCTACACTCATTCATGCATCTTGTATGCCCATGCATTAGTTAGTAGGAATTGCATCAGGACAAGAGTGAGTTGAGCGTTTTGATTGGAGCGATTGATTGCTAGATTTAGGATGAAAACACTACTAAGGATGGGCTGTCCCATAAAAGATAAGGTGGGGGATTTCATCACCCTTTCCTTGGCCCCAAAAATCACTCTTAATAAAGCCTTAACTAAAATCAAGTAGACATTCACCCTAGGATTTCGGACGCACTAGGAGAGTAATCTAGTTGAGACCGCCATGGCCTGATCGGCGTTGCCTACCTTGTCGATAGTAGGAGGTACTGGATCTCCGGATCTGGTATCACTTGCTGGGCATTGTGGTCCTCGTTGTAGGGAGGTGAGGCGTGTCGAGGCTAGGGACCTCAAAGTTAGGCGTCGTCTAGCCCAAGGACCCATAGCCTTAAGTTGTTTGAGCCGTGCTTGCTAGTTAGGCTTCTACCTGATCCCATTACCCACGCTAGCTCTAGCATTCTTCCCTTCTCCTATGAGTCATCTTCTTCTCACCTTCTTCTATGTTATAGTCTCCTACCCTTTACACTCTCTGGTAACATTTTAGGGCCGAGTCGAGCACTTTTTGGGAGTTTAGCCTCGTGGTGGTGAGAGTGGTCGACTCGAGAGTTTTTTGTTGAGATGGATGGTTACATGGGCGACCATCCATATCATTGTTGGGACCAGGACAATTCTTCCTGGTATTCTGGACCCATGCAACATGGGGTGGCTCAGACTAACACCCCGTATGGTTGGGACAATCTTAATTGTGTGACTGAGCAATCTTCATATTGGGGTAGTATGAGAGAGGCACCGACTACTAGACCGTCATCTAGTTATGTCGGATCATACACTGATCATCAAACTGAGACATTGCAAGAAACTTTGGCCTCTTTCATGCATGCGGTAGATGACATGAGTGCATCGGTGGCTCAAGTAGCCGTACCGTGCGATTATTGTGGGTTGAGTGGTCATGTTATCGGGGAATGTCCTTATGTTCCCCCAGAGCATGAGTATGAGAATACCTTTTCCCAAAATGCTCAATATGACAATTACGCATCCGCGTACAACCCGAGCGGGATGGATTCGTGGGGAGACAATTCTTATTCAAATTCTTATACATCATTTTCACCCCAGTATCCTCCTCCCGAATACCCAGAATTCTACCAACACCCCACTTCAAATCATTAGACTCATTCTCCACCCATCAACACCCAACCCCAAAATTTCCCAAACTCGGACTTGGACATCATAGTTGACCGCATACCTGATTCCTTGAAACAAACTTTCCTTATGATCATGGAAACCACTCAACAATCCATACAAAATATGGCACTGCAAGTGAGTCAAATGTCGCATCAATTACGTGAACGTGAGGAGAGTAACCTTTCTTGTCAACATGAGGATTCATCTTTTGATATCGAACCACGACCACATCCACAAATTCAAAGCACAATCTTTCAAAGTCAAACTCCTAGTCAGTCTGAGGGACTTGGGGTTTCAATTCACGATCACTTAGTGGAGGATTCAATTCAAATTGAGAAAAACAAGGACCAAATTCATTATGAGTCGACACAGGATTATGCCTTATCTTTTTGTCCCGTGGCCCTTGAGCCACATGATCTTCATGTTGTGCCTCTTAAGGACTCACCTCTGGTGGAGCAAGAACTCCCTAGTACCCTCAATTTCAAACGACCTGATGAGAGTTTGCCTCTCACTATTGTTCCTGATCACCTTGCAAATGATGTGACATCAAATAATTACATTGCCAATGAGGGTATTAGGAGTTCCTTGGAGGATACCTTGGGTATGAGACCCACTTTTTGTTCGCCTGGTGTGTCGGACATGCCTAATGAGGTTCTTGACCTCGTTCCGATGCACCAACCTGTTGGTTGGAGAGTTTGGATTGACGATCGTAACTTCAGCACCGCAGCGGGAGAAACTCTTCTTCCGTTGCCCCATATTTCCCAAACTCTTGAGAGGTTCAAGCTCTTTCAGTTTGATCCTTTCAATGAGACGCCTTTGTGTCCAATTCATGAACCTCTCATTTCATCTTGTGCACTTTGTGAAGGGGGTCTACACATGAATATTCTGGCCCTGCGTGGTGTCATGTTCCCTTTCCAAGTGCATTGACCCACTCTTGAGGTTCCCATTTGATGTCTTTTGACAAATGAAGATGAGAACTTATGTTTGTACATAGTTATATTAAAAAAATACAAAAAAACAAAAACAAAACAAAAAAAACAAAACAAAAGTACAATAAAAGACTCCTTCAGCGAGCATCGATTGTTGTGGGCTCCAACCCTTGAGTATTTTGGCCCCATTTCTTTCGCGTAGTTGTATCCCTTCTTTGGCATCTCACAGGTTTTGGGGAATTTGGGTTGTGTCCATCAACATAGCCATGCACTTCCCTTTGTACTTCACGTTGGTGAGATCTTTCCTGTTTCATTGCATTATTCCATGTAGTATCTTGCTCGCATTCATTGAGGACAATGCATGAAGTAGGTGTGTGGGGTGTTTTACGTGTGTACATAGTCGAGTTTTTTTTGATTTTGTTTTCTTTTGTTTGCATTGCTAGGGTCATGTTAGTGTGCTGCATTTAATATCAATATATCTGCTTGCCATGATCCTTGGGTGACTTGTCTTCTTTTGCTTGCCTAGTGCCTTAAAATTTTCACATTTCTATCCAAATCTTCATGTGTTTGCGAAAAAAATGTTTTGTGGGTTTTGTGTGTGTTTAGCATGTGCAAAATCATTGAAAGGCAAAGTAAAAAGAAAGCTCCCAAAATTATCTTGAACTTGATGCATTAGGATATCTAGTACAATGGCTTTAAGACTTATCTAGTCGTTAGGATGCACCCCAGTTTTCCCTCGGGGGGCGAGTAATCATAGGGTTTTAGTACTCAAACATTTAAAGAAGTCCACCCTGAACCTAGTGAATTAATAATTCGTGTATGTTAATTTAAGAAAGTTTGTTGTAGTCAAGGACCCTTTAAATATTTTTGTGAGACATTAAGTGTAGGGGTTTTGGTTCATGTGTAGATAATAAATAAGTGAGTAGGTATTCTCTCTTCTCGCACGACTCCTATCACTTGGGAAAGTAGGTCTGAGGGGACTTTGGGCTTGGTGCTTTCGAGTCATCTGACTTGGGATGCACCGACCGAACTCCCGTTACACGGGTGGTAGGGATCGCCCTATGTGGAGATTTGGGGAAAGGTGTACATGATAGTGTAAGTCCTCATGGGCAATGATGCACGATACCTGGCCCTGGGAGAATGAAGATCCAACTAATAAAAAGAAAAGAAGAAAAACAAAAAAATGAGTAAAAGAAAAAAAAAGAAAAAAAGGTAATGCAAATAAGAACCTTAATGGACTTTACACTTTGTATCACTTGAGGATGTTGAGGTTGTCCATGTCTTTCACTTAATTCCTTATTTAACTTGCACGAATGAGTCATTAGGATAGGTGTGTGGACTAATTACCTATATAGAGTCGGCCCGTAGGATTACCACGTCCAATGATCGACAAAAGTCGACACACCTCCCTATGGATCGACCCGTATTTGCCACCACTTCAATGCAGCCGTGCACTTGCGGTTAATATAAAATGAATCAATCAATCAACAATTTCAAATCATCGATCAAACAAAAAATCATGAAAGATGAAACCCTTCCAACAAAAACCTTAAGAGTCCCTCACGAGAAAATCAAGAAATAGATATTTTGAACAACTAACCCTATAAATCGAGCACAAATAGATGAAAATGAAACAAAATGAGAAAGATATAAACTCTGTCAAAAAAAGAAAAGAAAAATCCATAGCTACTCCGGCGACGATCCTCTTCTTCGGTGACGAACCAACAATTTTTCTTTTTTCTTGTTTTTGACAGAGTTTATATCTTTCTTATTTAGTTTCATTTTCATCTATTTGTGCTGGATTGATAGGGTTAGTTGTGCAAAATATCTATTTCTTGATATTCTCGTGAGGGATCTAAGGTTTTTGTTGGAAGGGTTTCATCTTTCGTGATTTTTTGTTTGATCGATGGTTTGAAATTGTTGATGTTTTTGGTAGGATTAGTATGTCTCTGTCATGTTTTTGTTTTGTGTGGAGAATTGTCCGGTCTTATGCTTTTTTCCTAAACATGCAATTCATTTGATTTCATTTTTGTAATTAGTAGTTATTTATTATGTAATTTGTGTTGTCCCATTAGATGTAATTATATTGTAATACGTTTTAATGCAAACCCAATACCCATCTTTTGTTTTTGATTCGTGAGGATTCAGAGGGGACTAGTTGCGGTGATAATGGGAGTTTATGGTGCAAATTTGTGGTTTAAATTCAGTTTGGATGTTGGTTTTGCTTTCCAACTTATTTGCAGCACCACCCCCACAATGAGTAAAGCCAATAATTATTTGTGGAGTATTCAAGCCGATGAAATCGGCAGATGATCGTGCAACATTTCTATCTCTACCGACTGACATGCGTGCTACTTGATTACGTTGATTTTTGGATGAAAATGAAGGTCAAGTTTAGTTGTTATCTTGATGTTATTTTGGCTTATGGTACTTGTTATCGTGGTGTTATTTTGGATTGATGTTCTTGTTATCGTGACATAATTACGGATTGATGTTTCAATTATCTAATTTGGCTTATGGTGACTTTTTTCTTGTATGTGACATATTTTTGTTGGTTTGCACGTCATGGTATTTCCAGGTTGACTTTGAAAATGGACGCAGACAAATCTTTCTGGTAGATAGATGAAGAAGATGAAGATCAAATGCGTGATGTTTTGGCCAATTCAATGTGGTTTGATTGACTGTTTAATGCATGCTAACATTATTTTTGTTAAAACATTGTTGTTTGTTAAATATGGAAACTTCGAAAAACTAGGTTGTATTTTGATTAACATGGAAGATAACTTATTTTTATTTTCTCGTGAATTTTGACAGTGTGCACAAACAATCGAATTTGAGTTCTAACAGATTCCACAAAATGCAAAACAATAACAATTTGGTCAAAGGGAAATTAAATTCCACTGGTTTCTATTTTCTTTTTGTTTCCCATTGACTACATGTAACACCCGAAAAAGTTTAGTCCCACATTGCCTAATATGAAAATGTTAGTGTGGGTTATAATGACATGGATCCACTACAACAACACTAACCAACTTAAGTTTTGTGACAATAGGTGGGTGTTGTGGGCTAGTTGGCTCATGGGTGATGAATAGACTCGATGTGGGCTCAGGAACGGGACGTTACAAATGGTATGAGAACCTCAACTAAGTACTACACCAAATGGGTGAGAGCCACCTCTAGAATCCCACAATGCCTGGTGACTACTGACTTGACTTTGATGAGGACGTCAAGTGTTCAAGTGTGGTAGGTTGTGTAACACCCCAAATATTAGTCCCACATTGCCCAACATAAAAAAATGTTGGGGTGAGTTATAATGTCATGAATCTACTACCACAACACTTATCAATTTATGTTTGTTTGCAATAGGTGGGTGTTGTGGGTCAGTGCATTCATAGGTGATGGACTGGGACCTAGACTCGGTACGGGCTCGGGGACGGGATGTTACCGATGGCATCAAAGCCTGAACCAGCCGGAATTGTGAGAACTAAGTACTACACCAAGAGAGTGGGAGCCACCTCTAGAATCCAACAATGCCTGGTGACTGATTGACTTTACATTGACGAAGACGTCATGTGTTCAAGTGGGGTAGGTTGTAACACCCCTAAAGAGTTTAGTCCCACGTTGTTTAATATGGAAATGTTAGTGTGAATTATAATGACACGAATAGCGGGCTCATGGGTGATGGTCCGGGATCCGAGCTGAATACGGGTTTGGGGACGGGTCGTTACACCACAATCCATTTTCTTGCAGTTTTCTGTGCACAAACTGACCCTAAGTACCATCCCTTAGATTTCAGGGCAATTCTTGTTAGAGTCATACCAGAACAAATAAGTCAAGCCAAGAAGCAAACTTTTAGGGTGGCAATTGTTCCAAATCAGTGATTTAATGTCCAAAATCAAACAGAGCCAAGAAGTAAATGGAAGAGTAATTTCACAAAAACCAAATTGTTAGACCAAATCAAGGAATTTGACTCGGTGTTGACCATAGACCAAGAGCCGTAGTGAATTCAAGAGAGAAAAATTGAGAACAATCAGGGTCAGACATTGCCTACGAGAACACTACAGGAGAATTGGTCTTCACCGACGGACATTAACCGTTGGTGTACATATCCATCCATCGGTGCTATGTTACACCGACGGATATACATCTGCTGGAGTTACTTGCATCGGTGTACAATTACACTGATGGATGCATTAGTGGACAAGTGCTGTTGGAATAGTTTTTGGTGCTAATTTTCCGGCCAATTTTTTGCATGGTTTTCGTCGGAGTGGATATCACCGGTGGATAGTCACCGACAAATCGTCCATCGGTGTACTTGTCAGATGGACCTATCCGTCGGTGTAAGGATACCAACCCATAAATTCGTAGGATCTCATCCGACGAATAAGGATCTACATCGACGGATAAATACCTCTGGTGTAAGTCTCGTCGATGAACTCCGATGGATATCCGTCGGTGGATCAAAAAATGGACTTAGTTTACACGGACAGATATCCATCGGTGTAAACTCCTACCAGAATTCGAAAGGAGCCAAATGACTCTTCCTTAATTCCAGTTTTTCCTGTTCAAAGAAAACTAAATGTGTTTCATTCATTAACAACAACACAAACATTCATCCACAACCATTCATATACAATTAAGAACTCAATGAGTTTTATCATCAACAACCATTCATCCACAATGAGTTTGATTCATAAATTAAATTTATAACAGTATTCTATACATGATCAAACTAACAAATTAAACAAAATGACTATGCAATCAAACCTCCTATCCCTGCTCCCCGTGTAGGCCCGTGATCACCATCTCGTCTCAGCGGTGTGCAAAGAGGGGTGACATCGTGATCCTGTAAATTACAAACATTATGTATTGATAAATTATTTGACATAAACTACTAAATGCAACAATTTAACTAAACAATGTGTATATTACCTCGCTCGTGTAACATGCCTTCTCGAGCAGAAAGTTCATTTGAAACTGCATCTTACTGAGCGTGCATTCTGCCGTCTTCAGCTTATCTTGAGTTACCGCGAGCTCACTGCTGACACACTTCAACTCAGCTGATTGGTCATTCCGCTCCACGTCCGCTCTGGCATTGTATTCTGCATTGCTTTGCATCCCACGAGCTCTGTATATATCTGCAAGCATGATGTAGCTGGAATACATATGAACCCATTCATGTTCGTCGCTCAACACGGTTCTGACCGGATCATCAGGAGAGACCGAGGTGATAGAGCCCTGAGAGCTCATCTCACCCGATCCTCTCATATTGTCAAACTGTTGCTGAAATAAAATGTTTCAATAGTTAAACTTCAATACAAACGTGAAACATAGTAATAATTATAAATCACTATACATGTAATTAGGTTATAATGGGTTGAGCGGCTTCTGGATGGTTCATGTTATGGAGTTTAATCCACATGTCTGTCAGTGTGGGCTCCGGAGCATTCAGGTCTTATGCAATCTGCAACAAAATAAAAAGGTGTTAGATTGCATAAAAAATAAATCAAATGAATCAAATTTAGACAAAAATTAACCAATTAGCATCTTCTCCTTATGTCGCACGACGGATTTCATCCCATACGTATGTGGTATTATTAGGTTCGTCCGGTTTTCCTGTTGATCTCACTCTTTTTCTGCATTAAAAATTAAACCACAATGTTAGTTTTCATATTAATGGAATATTATTAAAATCAAAGTACACCTGAAAAACCTCGTTGGCCTAATAATCTAAAAGAGTGGACCAATCCTCGACACAGATGCTTTGTGGCCGTCTGGCCATTCGCTCCTTCCGGGTTTGTGCCGGCTCAACCCGCTTCTTGTAGAGGTCAAATTTGTATTCCTTCCACTTCCTGTTTAGAGACCTCATGACGTTGTCTCTAAATACCTCAGGAACAGTCCAATGTGCTATAAAACAACGTTCGTTCGTAATTAAATGAAATAGATAATAAAATAACTTACAATGGTATGAAATGTTACCAAAATCTGTTTCCATGACATGTCATTGTCCTTCTTGGGCACTAGTCTTTAGTCTGCTGATTGATCGTTTTATATTAACCGCAAGTGCACGGCCGCGTTGAAGCGGTGGCAAATACGGGTCGTCCACTGGGAGGTGTGTCGATGCTTGGTTTGTTCGAAGGCGAGAGGTAAAAGAAGGAGAGAAGGATGTATTACACTACACTACACTAAGGTGCAAATGGAAATGGAAGAAAAGCAAGAAAACTAAACCCCAAAGGGGGTAGAGAAATAATGTGAACATAAAGAAGTGTGTGTGTGTGTGTGTTCATTAAGCCCCTCACAACATGTAGTGCATGAAATCATAAAACTACATCCAACTTTGCCTCCACATGAATTAAGATAAGACTACATCATTAAAACATACAAGACAATAATTGGAATGAAGCTACATGAACTCAAGTATAAAGACTAGACCCTACTATGCTTCCACATGAATTAAGATAAGACTACATCATTAAAACATACAAGACATTAGCTAAGGTAAAGGCAACAAGAGCACATACACTACAAATTGTGTTTCCAATATTAACTTCATCCATGTCCTAACCTTATCATTCCCCATAAAATAGGTCCACTAATCATAGCATAAGCTAAGCTTCATTCAAGAGCATTAGCATATCAAAGATAAGAGTGAAAACCCATTAGATGGTTATGGAAATCATATAAAGCTCAAGGGATTAAGATAACACACACTTAATACACTACATGATTATATCACATATTTCTCCACCCCCCAAATGGGGATGAAACTACTCACACATATTTAAACTAACTACTCTAACAAAATGAAGCATTATACTGAAATAAAACTACACTAATCAAGCAAGAAATATTAAAGAAGCATAAAAGAAAAGGAAAGACTAAACAAACATGCACAAAATAAAAGACAAGATTAAAAGAAACTAGAAGAATTATTTTATTAACAAATGACTCACATTGAAGGTAGCATTATTCCCCACCTTGAGTTTTTGCTTCAAGGCTCACTCCTTAGTAGAGAGAATGCCACCAAGCAATGAGTAAATACAATGGAAGGTGGAGACTTCTATTTATAGGCATGGAAAAAGCTAATCCGGGACAATCCCCCGATGTGGGACTAAACCAATACCACAAATGGACTAAGAATACACTAATCCACGTGCCCCACAAATCTGAGAGGATCTAGAATGATTTGGACCGCCAATTAGCGGTCCAAGAGCGCCAATTGGCGGTTTATTGGATCGGGATTCATCTGAGATTTGTTGTGGGCTTTGCTGGTGGTCTTTGTCGGTCTTGGATGCATCTACTTTGTTTATTGGAGCTTCGACCCGAATCGAATTGCCAAAATACTCCCCATGATGGTGTGGAGTCTCCTGTTTTGCTCTTAGGTCCTTCGGTCTTACGATCAGGTCCTTCTCCCTTGCATCTCAGTCCCTAGGTCTCACAATTAAGTCATTTTTCCTGCTTTTGGGTCCTTTCACGGCTCTTCTCTTCAAACCTCTTTATTCCTGAAAACTAAACATAAAACTCGTCACGTAGCATTGCTTAGGTGTAAGATAATGGATATAAGATACAAATATAAGCATGAAATGATGTCAATCATCTGCAAATGTGGGGGAAGTATCTGTGACCTCCTCGCAAGTGACCCAATGAAGGTCTGGAAACTCTCGGCCATGGGTCCTTTGGGTACCTACTCTTGTGTGAAATTGATCGGAGATAGGTCCTTCTTCGACTATTCTTCCAAACCCTGAGTGGGACCGCGTCCCCTACTCCTACTCGTACTGGCTTCACTTGCAGAGGGTGAAGGCTCAATCTCGCCTATGGGAGCCTCTTCATCAGAATCTTGCGAATCTGTACGTCGACGATGTACAAATGTGTCATCCTGTCGTTTAGACGAGTGCTGCGTCGTCGACCCATGTTCATCACTTTTAGCAGTGTTGTCTCGACCCAAAACATCGTACCACTTGCACTTGAACAAAACAAACTTCCAATCACCATAGTATTGTAGTTGGATTATGTCTTGCAATACACCAAAATAGTCGACATGTGCAATAACAGGATTCTTATCTCGTGTTGTGGAGTAATTTTCTGTTGTTGCATTTACAAATACTCAACTATTCTGTGTTTTGGCTTTTGACTCACATTTCTGTGTGTGAAACCTAAACCCATTGATGATATATCCTGAATAACTCCTCCCCATGTTGTCCGGACCTCGAGCAAGTGCTCCGATATTGATGTTTCCACAATTTTCCTTTCGCAGTCTCCCTAAACCACTCACTAAAAGTGTTATGTCGAACATTTGATTGTTGTCGTTGATTGCGACGTACTCCTAATCCAAGGAAAGTGGTGTAACGGTTAAAACATCTGAAACAGTCGAATGTGTAATTGTGTGTTAACAATGAGTTAAAGAAATTTCCAAAATAACACAAGTGTATTCCTAACTTACTCTTGATATTCATTAACAATGACAGTATTATTTAACACCAATTGTGAGCCTTTTCAAGATCGACAGGGTCTAGAACAACCATTTTATCGGTGCCTAATAGTCTTTCACCTCCATCATTTCTCAAAGGGTTATTAAAAATTATCTCCACACTCTTCAAGTATCTTGAGCAAAAGGTGGTGCACTCCTTTGCGAGAACACCTTCAGCAATTGACCATTCTGGTATATTTTTGTTTCGAACGTACCCCTTACACCTATTTATATATATCTCTCAAATGGATACATCCAACGGTATTCAACCAGTCCTGCCATTCGTGCCTCCCAAAAAGGTGAATAGGTAAATGCAACATTACATCAAAAAAACTTGGTGGAAATATCATTTCCAGCCGGCAGAGAATGAGACCAATGTTCAACTATAGTCGTTGAAAATCTTCAACGATGTTTACTTTAGAACATAAATTGCGAAAGAACTGACTCAAGTTGTAACTGCTTCTCGCACCTCTTTAACTCCATGACTCTTTCTAATGGCCAGAGGTAATAATTCTTGCATCAATACGTGATGATCATGACTTTTTAGTGAGCTAATCTTGCATTTTTTCTCATTAACACATCGAGATATGTTTGATGGATACCTATCTGGCACCTTCACTTAATGAAGAACACTATAATTTTTTTGCATCTCAGTAGCGCTCATCCAGAAAGAAGCTGGTGGATAAGACATCTCTTTGCCGTCCTCATCATGCATGACACACATATCCCATCTTATACCCATTTCTTTGAAGTCATTCCTTGATTTTGCGTTATCTTTGGTTCCTCTTGGGGTTAATATTGTCTTCAACAAACTATCACAAACATTCCGCTCCGTGTGCATCACATCAATATTATGCCGCACTAAAAGATCTTTCCAATAAGGTAGTTGGAAAAAAATACTTCTCTTCGTCCAGTTATTCCCTTCACCTATAGAACAATTTTGCAAGTTGTCAAGAACTTCTTCCCTAGATTTGTATTCCGGTGGAGTTCTTGTTCCTCTTGATCATCAAATGCTCTCTTGTTTCTCCTCCAACAGTGATCTGATTCAAGCCATCGATGATGACCCAAATACACATTCTTCCCACTATGCTTCAGATAAATGGAATGAGTATCTTCCATACAATAGGGACACACCTTATATCCTCTAGTCATACACCACTTAGATCGTCATAAGCAGCGAAGTCGTTTATAGTCGACATCAAGGTAGCCCTTAACGTGAAACACGAATTAGTGTAAGCATCATAAATATCCCAGCCTTCTTCCCATACTTATTTCAGTCCTTCAATTAAGGATTGCAAGCAAACATCTATTTTGTTACCAGGGTGACCGGGTATGATATGCGACATCATAAAGAACTGATGCTTTATACTCATCCATAGCGGGAGATTATATGGCACGAGAAATACAGGCCGTAGGCTGTGTTGAGTTTGGCTGAATGGCTGAAAGCCGTTAACGGCCAACCCTAGCCTCACATTTCTTATCTCTGAAGCAAAACTTGGATGTTTGTTGTCCAACTCAGCCCAACACGCAGAATCAATTGAATGAAGCAATTTCCCATCCTTTTGACATTCTTCCACATGCCATCTCATCGACTTTGCAATATTAGTAGAGAGATACAACCCGCGAAGCCTTGACTTCAATGGGAAGTGTCCTAAAACGTAACGAGATTTTTTTTTGGATTTTTCAAAACCCAGTTCTTGCATGTCTACTTCATCTTCCCCCTCCATTGTTAACCAACGAGATTCTCTGCATATCAGACATGAATTGAGATCTCATTCTCTTTCCTGTACAAAATGCAATGATTCTTGCACATATGAATGTTTTCATAATAAAATCCTAAATTTCGAACCAATTTCTTCGACTCATACGTATCTTTCGGTAGACAAGCTCCCTCTGGAAGTAATTCAGCTTGATATGCCAACCATATGTTGAACGAAGTGTCCGACCATCTACAAGTGCTCTTCATATGAAACACTTTGATGACAAACAACAACTTTGTCAATTCTGGTTTACATCTCGGATACAACGATTGCTCTCCGTCCTTCAAGCAATCCATAAACGTCTGAGCGTATTCCGTTATCCTATGTCTTGACGCATCATTACTGGCATTACCACCTACGAAGACGTCGTGTAGCATCCCTTCTATGTCATCTATCTCATCTTCACTCGGCTCATTTTCTGTTGTAGGAGCTACATTTGTCGGGACTACTATTTGGGCACTCGTACTAACAAAGGATTCTCCATGAAAAATCCACTACTCATAATTTCGAGCAAAACCGTTAATGACGTCATTGATAACGTCCCCCTGGTTGCCCACTTGTTGTTGCAACATCTTTTGCATGGGCACAAGATCCTTCCATCTTGAATGTACTGGTTCTTGGAACTAAATGCTAGTTTCAAGAATGCCTCAAAATTATCGGTGAATGTTCGACTAACTCTTTGGTCATACATCCAACTTCTGTCTGGAGCCATGACTCTAATAATATAAGACAAGAAAATTGTTACCTAATATCGATTACAAAATCAAAATCAAATCCAAAATCCAATATCAATCCTTAAATCTAATATTGATTCATAAATTTAAATTTAAATGCAAAATGAAAATTGTAATTTAGGATAGAATCCGTAATCCAAAATCAAATCCGAAAGTGAATCCTAAAATTGAAATTAAATCCTTAAGGAAAAATCAAATATGTACAATTTCAAATCTTAAATTCCAATCAATTTACTGAACCACAAACACATCAAAAATTATTTGAAATTCTAACTAAATTTTGGCAGAACCTCCCCTATATTTTCGATATAATTTGTTTTCCAGAAAACCTGTATTGACTAGAAAAAATGCCCACGATTCAACGACAAGCATTACAATATCGTCAATTCTTCAAACATAAATCATACAATACAATCCTAAATCCTAAATACTAAATGCAATCCTAAATCTTACAAGATCATTGCATGCTTGACTGCTAATTGCTAAGACTTCCGTCTATGCTTCGAGAAGAAGGGTCAAATGAGTCTAAGGACATCTATTAGCAAGAATGACTCCTCAAAGATGCAAGCGGTACTATAACTGTATTTTCTCCAAGCTATTGCAAAGTTGCATTTAATTGACCCTCGCCACGAATTCAGGACCTTATGGAGTTTAAACTATACAAATTATCTAAATCAATCATACAAAGGTAAATGCAACCTAATTCAAATCAAATTACATTCTAACTGTAAAACTAATCAAATTCAAACTACCTTCAAGCCAAAATAAATAACCTAAATTTATCAAAAAATAAATTACTCTTTGGTCTTACATCCAACTTCTGTCTAAAACCATGATTCTAATAATATAAGACAATAAAACTATTACCTTGAATCCGAAATCCAAATCGAATCCAAATCGTATCCTTGAATTAAAGAGAAACTTAACATTTACATACAACTTTCAATAAAACTGACAAACAAAACATTAACTTCATCTAAGATAAATAAACAGCAACTACTAAAGTCAATAATATATCGAGTATGTAATCGAAAAAAATCCATAATCAAAATTCGATTCCTAAAGGCAATACTAAAACAAAAATCGAGTACGTAGTTCAAGATCCCATTAGAATTCCAAACTTGAATCCGAAATCTAATATTAATTCCTAAATCTAATATCGGTTAATAAATTCAAACTTGAATCTAAAATCCAATATCAAATCCTAAATTCAAATTGAATACGTAGTTCAATTTCAAATCTTAAATTCAAACTCGAATATGAAATCCAATATAAATCCAATATCAATTCATAAATCTAAATTCTAACCAAAATTAAATCCATAATCTAGAAACTTCATAATACAAAATGAAATCCCAAATCATATATCGAATTCATAATACAAAATCGACCTGATGATCCAAATTGAATTGCTTAAGTCAATTCTAAAACCAACAACGAATCTTCAAGCCAACATTGAATCATAAATAAAATTTCAAACCACTAAGTCGACTACCTCTAAATCGAAAGCCTAAAGTAAATGTTAAACTAACAAGACTTATCCCAAAACGAATCCTAAATCAATTCGTAAACCCAGATTTTACAAGAATTTGGGCAGAACCTCCCCACTAATTTTGATATTGATATTTTTTAATCCTGTATTGATAAGAAAATAATATGTATGTTTCACAACAATATCATACACAATCACTTCATACACATCACACACATCACATATATCTAATAAAGGTAAATCATATACATCTAACAAATTGTCGACAATACAATTTCTAAACCAATAAAATTAGACATTCATTTTAATCTAACATTAAATCATATAAATTTACAATTAATCCTAAAAATCTACATTAAATTATACAAATTACATTCATATATATATATATATATATATATATATCAATTATGATTAAAAAATTTAAGAGATTCAAAAAAATTAGAAAAACATTTCCAAAAAAAACAATGGGGTGAATTGTTGGAGTGGTATATGGTGGTGGAGGGGGGAAATGAGGGCTATGGGGGAGGTGGAGGCCATTGAGGGTGGTGGAGGTGGTCGTGTGGTGGTGGGGGGCTTCCTGGATGGTGTTGGTTGGGTGGGAAGAGGGGTGGTCAGGTGGGATGAGGGAGGGGATCAAGTCGGGGTGGGTGGGGACGTGCCCGGGTGGGAGGTAGGGTTGGTCATGATGGCCGCGGGTTATGGTGGCCATGGGAGTGGTGATCGGGTCGGGGCGATTGGGAGTAAGAGGAGGTCAGGTTGGTTGTGGGGAGATTTTGGCCTAGGAGGAGGAGAAGGTTACCAGACGTGGAGGAGATGAGCGACGAGGGGATGACCGAAACAGAGGAGATGAGTGGCACGGAGAAGAGAAGAAGCAGTGAGGCACGATGGAGATGTGTGACGACGGAGAAGAGAAGAAGCAGCGGAGAGGCATAGCAGCGAGGTGCAGCGGCGGAGGGTTATGGTGTTTGGTGGCAGAAGAACGGAAATGGAAGAGTCGTCCGACTCAGGCTCCTGATAAAGCCCTACACCGACAGATTTTATCCGTCGGTGCGTTGTTATGATCCATTGGTGTATGCTACCTAAGAAACGGTTGATTTTCAAAGTAATGTCCGACGGATGTTATCCATCAGTGATTTGAAAAACTGGGTAACCGACAAGCCTCTATTCGTCGGTGTTAACAACTTCATCCGTCGGGGTAAACGAATGCGCAAAATTTTTTCAACGCCCGCATTTTTCTTAAGTGACAACCTACACTAACAATATTTATCCATCGGTGTAGGACCCTCGAATGGTAAAACTTTATCAGAATGACATTGCCCATCAATGTTATTAATGTGTTTCGTCGAAGGTATGAAAGTCCGAGGGATAGATATATCTGTCGATGTTATGTATGCTTCACCGATGGTTACTTCAACGTCGGATGTAGTTCCGTCGGTGATTCCTATATTTATAGTAGTGGAAGGATATGTTTGATTGACATCATTTCATGCTTATATTTTTACCTTATATCCATTATCTTACACCTAAGCAATGCTACGTGACGAGTTTTATGTTTAGTTTTCAGAAATAAAGAGGTTTGAAGAGAAGAGCCATGAAAGGACACAAAAGCAGGAAAAAAGGAACTAATTGTGAGACCTGGGACCAAGATGCAAGGGAGAAGGACCTGATCGTAAGACAGAAGGACCTAAGAGCAAAACAGGAAACTCCACACCATTATGAGGAGTATTTTGTCAATTCGATTCGGGTCGGAGCTCCACTAAACACGTTAGATGCATCCAAGACCAAGAAACACACCAAGGAAAGCCCACCAGAAGATCCAGACAGATCTGAAGTTTATAGGCCGCCAATTGGCGGTCTGGAACCGCCAATTGGCGGTCTGGTTAAGCCCAAATCAGCCAAGATTCTTCCTGGACTTGTATTATCATGTGTTTAGGCTATTTTTGGTATTGGTTTAGTCCCACATCGGAGGATTGTCCCGGATTAGCTTTTTCCATGCTTATAAATAGAACTCTTCACCTCCCATTGTACAGATTGCTTGGTGGTATTCTCTCTACTAAGGAGTGAGCCTTGAAGCAAAAACTCAAGGTGGAGATGAATGCTACCTTCAATGTGAGTCATTTGTTAATAAAATAATTCTTCTAGTTTCTTTCAATCTTGTCTTTTAATTTGTGCATGTTTGTTTAGTCTTTCCTTTCTTTTTATGTTTCTTTAATGCTTCTTGCCTTCTTAGTTAACTTTCATTTCAGTATTATGCTTTCTTTTGCTAATATAGTTAGTGTAATGAGTAGTGAGTAGTTCCATCCCCATTTGGGGGGTGGAGAAATATGTGATATAATCATGTAGTGTATTAAGTGTGTGTTATCTTTATCCCTTGAGCTTTATATGATTTCCATAACCATCTAATGGGTTTTCACTCTTATCTTTGATATGCTAATGCTCTTGAATGAAGCTTAGCTTATGCTTTGATTAGTGGACCTATTTTATGGGGAATGATAAGGTTAGGATATGGATGAAGTTAATATTGGAAACACAATTTGTAGTGTATGAGCTCTTGTTGCCTTTACCTTAGCTAATGTCTTGTATGTTTTAATGATGTAGTGAAATCTTAATTCATGTGGAGGCATAGTAGGGTATAGTCTTTATACTTGAGTTCATGTAGCTTCATTCCAATTATTGTCTTGTATGTTTTAATGATGTAGTCTTATCTTAATTCATGTAGAGGCAAAGTTGGATGTAGTTTTATGATTTCATGCACTACATGTTGTGAGGAGCTTAATGAACACACACACACTTCTTTATGTTCACATTATTTCTCTACCCCCTTTGGGGTTTAGTTTTGTTGCTTTTCTTCCATTTCCATTTGCACCTTAGTGTAGTTTAGTGTAACCAATCCTTTTCTCCTTTCTTTACCTCTCGCCTTCGAACAAACCAAGTGTCGACACACCTCCCAGTGGACGACCCGTACTTGCCACCGCTTCAACGCGGCCGTGCACTTGCGGTAGAAATATAAAACGAGATCAATCAATGTTCTAGGAAGGTGGCGAGTCATTTCCCACCATCAAGTTGCCAGCCCACGTTGTCCGATTTTTGACAACCCTATAAAGAATGGGAAGCAGACCATAAGGCCTTGTCTCAAACCCATTTATTCCTCTAAAATTGAACAATACCCTTAACTACCTCATATTTTGCCAACCAACATGACCTCTTCCATACCCAATATCTCGATTCATATCCCACCTACATTACGGATGTGCTTAGGAAATCAATCAGAAGCCTCAATAATACTTGTTTTGGATCATATACTTCCACAAAGGTGGGTTCAGTCAACTAGAGTGGGCTAATCTTCAAATCTATTTCCCAAGGAGAGTTTGGTTCAAGGTTCTATTATCCCCAACTCTTAGGGTGTTCCTAGATTTAGGGTAACCACACTCTTTCTCCTTTGGGAACAACAAATATCGACATAAAGTAGGTGGGTAAGTTGGCCAACATCAATTTTATTAATGTAATTCTCCCACCCCATGATTGAAATTTGCCTTTCCACTGAGCTAGTCTTAAGTCCATTCTTTCCAATATATGATCCCAATCTCGTTTCTTAATTTGTTTTTGGAGATAAAGGTGACCTAACATACTAACAGTAGAAGGCTTGTTGGCTTTATATTTTTAATCTACCCTTTGTTTTGATAATATCATTTAACTCTAACACTTGATCTATTGAATCAATTCACGCACATACACATTATACACCATATATATGCATGTTCTATCTTATTAGGTGTTGAAGACTCAAGGCAACATATGTAATCAAGCTTAAGAAGACTTGTAATTTGACATTTTATTGAGTCCTAGGATCATATAAAAACTTGGGTACAAATTGTAACCATGATCAAACACTTAGAAAATCCATGCATTTTGAGCACATCACTTTCGGACGACTAAACCCCTATTAAGTCGTCCGAATCATACTTCAACTCTTAACTCGTTGAAATTCAGACTCTTATGTCACAGATTTAAGCCTTTTGCAATGGTAATATCTAATTTTTCCCATTATGCCACCTTTAATTCGAACGACCAATTCATTATTCGGACGTCTAATATCCAGTGATTCAGAAAACTGGTGAGTCGTTTAGTCGCCGGAATGGGTTCCAGTAAAACTTGAAATCTAGTGTTTCTTCATTCAGACGACTAATCCTTCTCTTGGTCATCTAAATCGTGCTTTGACCAAAACCTAGAATTGTTGACCTTGTCATTCGGATAACCAATGCTCTGGTTAGTCATCATAGTCTTTGAAGGTTGTGGTTGACCCTTACATTTATCACACATTCGGACGACTGAGGTTTCAATTAGTCATCCGAATATGGGCTCAAATAGAACTCTTACTTTTGTCTATTTTTCTCTTTACTAGGTTTTAACTTCATTCCTTGTGAGCCTATAAATACCCATCTTAGACACATGAGAGAAACAACAATTACATTTGCTAAATGTCTCATTTCTCTCTTGCTTTCTTGCTCACCACTCTATGCTTCCACTCTCATTTGATCACCAACACTTAGCTCATCATTGTGATTTCGGTGTCCAATTGGAGTTGCTTACTTCTTGTTGATTGAAAGGTTGTAGCTCTAGTTGGAGTATCCTCCTGGGTTGTGGGAGAAGCTCAAGCATCACGGGGATTGTTCAGGTGCTTGTGTTGTAAGGAAGATGTGATCTTGGTCCCGAACGAAGATCGAATTATGAAGACACAAGTAGGGCACAAGATCGAGGATTCTAATAAGAGAGGCCTATGACCCGGTTGACTTGTTCCAATTTATGGACAACCTAGATATCCATTCAAAAATGTGATCAAGGAAAACAACATCATCACCATTAGGGCTGTAAATGGGGTGTCTTGCCCCACTGCTACCCACATCGCCTAAGCTAAGTGGGTAAATGGGGTAGGACGGGTGTTGGCTTTTTGGCTAATGATTGCTTATCCGTTTTGATGATTAATAAACATATAACTTAAACACATGCAATTCATTCACATCACTCTTGCACAATACACATATATCACTTTGTACTAACATTTCAGATGACAAGTTTAACGAGAAATGAAGTTGAAGAGTAGATAGGTTTACATTATTGTCATTAGGATTTAAATGTAACTTGAGCACTTAAATCTTGATGCATTGCATATCATGACTCTTTAGGATTCCATAGAAGTAGAACTAAACGTTCAAATTCCATACAAAACTTCTTTAGAAATCAATCAAACCATATCCAGGAATTCTGCACTCAACCGGTCGACCAGTTGGTTCGACCGTTTAATCTAAAAACTGTTTCTGAACCATTTCGCTCGACCGAACGGTGTTCTGGTTTGACCGTTTCATTAGAGTAACGTAAAGTATTTTGGTCGACCGATCAACTGTTCATACGTGCTGGAAGACACGTGCCTTAGTGCAAACCGGTCGACCGAAAGTCCTTTTCTGTTCGACCGGTTGATTTCTATTTTTGTCTTCTTTTGTGACCGTTATACTTGTCGTATTATACAACGGTCGTATACACATACTTTCACCATACCCCCAAATACATAGCTTAACCGGTCGAACAAATCTTATTTACCGGTCGACCGTTTGACCATTGATCGTTCGTAGCATTCTTCCTGCTATCGGTCGATACCACCTTGGTTCGACCGGTCACACTTTGTCTCTACCGAACCTTCACATCGGTCGACCGTTTACTTGTTTCGTTCGACCGGTACACTTAAGTTCCATCCCAGTTAGTTCGACCGTTCCTCGTTTGTCTGACTGTTTGACTACTATTCACGTAACCGGTCGACCGTTTCATTCTTACCGGTCGACCGAACTTTGACAGAATTGCTTCCTCAATCTCTGGTTTGTGTATCTTGCACAAAACCCAATCAAATCTTTCTCAAACGGCTAGAAAACTTAAGAGGCTTATATATAGAGCTTAGATCATCTTTACAAGGTTACCAATCCATTCTCTAAGCTCTCATTGTGCTAAAAACTTCCAAGTGCTCTTACTCTCTTTATTGCTCTCAACCACTCTCTTGATCAATCATTCAATTGCATTCATCATCAATTCAAGTGCTCAAGAGTAGGTTACACAAAGTCTACTACAAAGGAGTTGTACAAGCTTCCGGAGTGAAGCTCTTCTCGGGTTGTGAGAAGGAGGTCCAAGCTTGGCGAGGGTGTTCGCAAGCTTGAATTGTAAAGGCTTGATCTTTGCCCGGAAAGAAGATCAAATTAGTGAAGATCGCGAAGTTGCTCAAGGAAGAGCAATTCGTAAGAGAGGACTAGGATCCGGTGGTTGGATCCAAACCTCTATACATCCGGTGTTTGGTTTGCCTTTTCATCTTACTATTTTCATTGGTTATCCTGTTATCGCACAAATAGTTGGTAGTGAGAAATTAGTCTATAAACCCCCCCCCTTAAGACTAATATTTAGGGCAATTAGATCCTACATTTGGTATCAGAGCCTTGTTAATTGCATATAAACAAATTAACATTTGTAGCAATGGCCCAACAACGTGAGGGATTCCACACCGGTAGACCTCCACTTTTTAATGGAACCAATTATGCCTATTGGAAGAAACGCATGATAATCTTCATTCAATCATATGATGTTAAGCTATGGGTATTCTTTCTAATTCCATATACTCAAAACAAAGAGTTTGAACTCATGAGTGATGATGAACTAGCAATTGTTCAAATGAATGCAAAATTAATTAACATTCTCATGTGTGGATTAACCGAAGAGGAATATGGTAGAATTAATGCTTGTGATTCTGCATTTGAGGCATGTCATATGTTAGAAAGTCATTTTGAAGGACGATCATCCGTGAAAGAAACTAGGATAGATTCATTTATGCAAAAATATGAAATGTTTGCCATGAAACCCAATGAATCCATTAGCGAGATGCATACTCGCTTTACTCATATCACTAACTCCTTGAAAAACCTTGGTAAGGTCTTGATTCAAAGTGACAAGGTACGGAAGTTTCTTAGATCGTTGACATTGGAGTGGGAGAAGAAGACAATGACAATCGAGGAGGCCAAAGATCTCTCAAAGCTAAAGATGGAGAATCTCATAGGAAGCCTCATGGCTTATGAGATTCAAATGGAAGAAAGAAGAGAGAAGGAGAAGGAGCGAGAGGGGTTAAGGAGAAAGGAGAAAACTATTTCTCTCAAAGCAACGTCGGATTTGGAAAGTATCGAAGACGATGACACCGATGATGATGTTGCATTTCTAACCCGCAACTTCAAGAAGTTTCTCGCAAAAGGAAGGTTCACAAGAGGGAAAGGAGAGTCATCCCGGACTTTCACGTGCTACGAATGCAACAAGACGGGGCACATGAAGAAGGATTGTCCACTCCTTAAGTCAAGAGATCGTGAACAACGAGAACCAAGAAGATTCCCTCCTAGAAGACAAAGAGATGAGAGACCGAGGAGAATTAGGGAAGATAGGCCTACAAGAAGAGATAAAGAAGAGAGACCTAGAAGACGAGAACGTGATGATCACAAAAGAAGTGATCACCATGACAAAGACGGAAAAAAGGCTCTAAAAGCCACTTGGGATGATTCAAGCTCATCTACATTCTCCGACACCGAATACTCTCAAGAGGAAGAAGCACACATGTGCTTTATGGCACACAATGAGGATTCGGATTCAAGCACCGCTACATCCCCAAAGAGAAGCAATCAACCCCAAGTGGTGGAAATTGACGATGATGAGGTATCAATTCAAGAAACCCCTTCCTATGATGAGTTATTAGATGCTTTTCATGAACTTGCTGAAAGATATGAGATGATTTGTCATAAAAACAAATTAGGAAGAAAAGTGCATCTAGATTTATCTACTAAACATGAAAACTTACTTAAAGAGAATGAATTGCTTTCTAATGAGATAAACATGCTGAAATCTACTAGTAATTGTAACAAACTCAATCTTTGACTAAGCATGGTTTGGGGTACATGGGTGGAAAAAAAAGAAAGTTACATCTTATTTTGTTAAACATAACAATTCATATGTTAAGAAAGTAAGTTTGTCAAATGTATGGGTACCTAAGACCTCTCAAGTTTGGGTACCAAAAGCTAACCCTCAAGGACCCAAACAAATTTGGGTACCAAAGTCTTCACTTGCCTCTTTGCATGTAGATCAAAGCAAGGAGAAAGGGCAAGTGGATACTCGATAGTGGGTGCTCAAGGCACATGACGGGAGACTCTCAAGTTCTATTAAATCTAAAGCCTAAGAAGGGAGGAACCGTCACATTTGGAGACAACGCTAAAGGTCAAATTGTCGGCATTGGTAATGTTGGCAATTCCTCTACTCCTCATATTGAAAATGTTTTGTTAGTAGAAGGGCTAAAACACAATTTGCTAAGTGTTAGTCAACTAGCGGATAAAAATTATATGGTTATCTTTGACAATTCAAATTGCTATATTGTCTCAAAACATAACATGAAAACTATATTTAAAGGTTGTAGATCTCATAATATTTACATTGTGGATGTTGATGTCATTAGCAATCTTGCCTTAGAGACTTGTTTAGTTGCCTCAAATGACGAAGCTTGGTTATGGCATAACCGATTGGGACATATTAGTATGTCACAATTACACAAATTATCCAAACTTGAATTAGTTAGAGGACTTCCTAAAATTGATTTCAAAAAAGATAAACTTTGTGATGCATGTCAATTAGGAAAACAATTTAAATAGTCTTTCAAATCTTTAAATGTTGTGTCAACTTCAAAACCTCTTGAGCTTTTACATCTAGATCTTTTTGGTCCTTCAAGAACCGTTAGTTTAGGTGGTAAAAGATACGCTTTTGTGATTGTCGATGATTTTTCACGATTTACATGGGTTTTGTTTTTGGCTAATAAATATGATGCATTTGAAAGATTTAAAAGCTTTTGCAAACGTGTTCAAAGAGAAAAAGATTTACATATCATTACTATCCGCAGCGATCATGGAGGAGAATTTGAAAATGAGTTATTTCAAAAGTTTTGTGAAAAACAAGGGATTGAACATAATTTTTCATTTCCTCGCACTCCCCAACAAAATGAGGTAGTTGAAAGGAAAAATAGAACTCTTCAAGAGATGACAAGAACCATGCTTATGGAAAAAGGGCTTCCAAAATATTTTTGGTGTGAAGCCGTAAATACTTCTTGTTATGTGTTAAACCGTGTTCTTATAAGACTTATTTTGAAGAAAACACCTTTTGAATTGTGGCACAAACGTATTCCAAAAATCTCTTACTTTAAAGCTTTTGGGTCAAAATGTTTTGTCCTCAACACTAAAGATAACTTGGAAAAATTTGATGCAAAATCCGATGAGGCCATCTTTTTAGGATACTCCGATAGGAGCAAAGCTTATAGAGTCTATAACAAACGAACCTATTGTGTCGAGGAGTCTCTACACGTTAACTTTGATGAGTTGGCTTGTGTAGATAATTCCTCTCTTGGTGATGACTATATGGATATAATTAGACATGTCTCATCTCAAGATGTCTCCCATGAGCCACATCAAGATCCTCCAAGTTTTCCACAAGAAAACAAAGAGGAGCTTCCCAAGGATTGGACCTATAGAAAGGAACATCCAAAGGACCTTGTGGATGGAGATGTTTCTCAAGGTGTGACAACATGATCAAAGGCTCATGTAGTTTGTGATTCTTATGCTTTCATATCTAAATTAGAACCTAAGAAAGTAGACGAAGCTTGTAATGATGAATTTTGGTTAATGGCTATGCATGAAGAGTTAAACCAATTCGTTCGAAATGACGTTTGGGAACTTGTTGAAAAACCCATTAATCAAACCGTTATTGGAACTAAATGGATCTTCCGAAATAAACTTGATGAGGATGGGAATGTAGTTAGAAACAAAGCTAGACTCGTTGCTCAAGGCTACCGCCAAGAGGAGGGAATAGACTTTGATGAAACTTATGAGCCCGTGGCTCGTATGGAAGCTATTCGTATGCTTTTAGCTTATGCCTCTTTTATGGACATTAAACTTTTTCAAATGGATGTTAAAAGTGCTTTCCTAAATGGAATTATTTCTGAAGAAGTTTATGTTGCTCAACCCCCCGGTTTTATTAATGAATCTTATCCGAACCATGTATTTAAACTCAAGAAGGCTCTTTATGGTCTCAAACAAGCTCCTAGAGCTTGGTATGAGAGGTTGAAGAACTTCTTGATTAATAAAGGATTCGTAATGGGTAAAGTAGATACCACTTTATTTGTCAAAACTCTTAATCATGATTTATTAGTGGTACAAATATATGTTGATGACATTATCTTTGGTGCAAGTAACCCGCGTCTATGCGAAGAATTTTCTAAGTCTATGCAGGGAGAGTTCGAGATGAGCCTTATTGGTGAGCTAAATTTCTTTCTCGGACTCCAAATAAAGCAAACTCAAGAGGGCAATTTCATACATCAAGCAAAGTACACAACGGAACTTCTCAAACGCTTTGAGCTTGAAACTAGCAAACCTCAAAAGACACCTATGAGTACAAGCGTAAAATTGGACAAAGACGAAAATGGAAAAGATGTGGACATCAAGAAGTATCGTGGTATGATCGGTTCTTTACTCTATCTTACTGCAAGTCGTCCCGATATTATGTTTGCTGTATGTTTATGTGCACGTTTTCAAGCATGTCCAAAAGAAACTCATTTGAATGCATTAAAAAGAATTTTTCGTTATCTAAAGGGCACTTATGATTTTGGACTTTTCTACCCTAAGACTAGGACTTTCGATCTTGTTGCCTATAGCGACGCCGACTATGCCGGTTGTATTTTAGATCGTAAGAGTACTAGTGACACTTGTCAATTTTTGGGTAAATCTCTTGTCTCATGGTTTAGTAAGAAACAAAATAGTGTTGCATTATCAACAACCGAGGCTGAATATATCGCTGCCGGTTGTGCTTGTGCACAAGTCCTTTGGATGAGGCAAACCCTCAAGGACTTGAAACTTGAGTTTCAAATTACACCAATTTATTGTGATAATACGAGTGCTATCAACCTTTCCAAAAATCCTATCTTGCATTCAAGAACTAAGCACATAGAAGTTAGACATCATTTTCTTAGAGATCATGCAAATAAAGAAGACATTAAACTTATATTTGTTCCCACAAATGATCAATTAGCGGATATATTCACCGAACCTTTAAATGTTCATCAATTCAATCTCATTAGACTCAATCTTGGCATGTGTACCCTAAATGACATTTGAGTACGTTTTACTTGAGCCCATTTGACTATATTTGGTTCTAGTGTCTCTTGATTTTTGAAGCTTTGTTCTGGCTTTTACTGTTTCACCGGTCGACCGGTAATGAGAATTAGTTCGACCGGTGTTGAGTTGTTTCTTGACCGAATTCTGTTTGTTCAACCGATTTCCTGAGTTTGGTCGACCGTTTTTAATAGTTCGGTCGACCGGTCTGTTTTGTTCAACTGATAGCAGGGATCCTAAGTTTTCGACTTTGAGTTTTTGTTCGACCGCAAGTGTTTTCCATGCGACCGTTTTTAATAGTTCGGTCGACCGGTCGGGTTTGTTCAACCGATAGCAGGGATCCTAAGTTTTCGACTTTGAGTTTTTGTTCGACCGCAAGTGTTTGTCGTGCGACCGTTTTTAATGGATCGGTCGACCGGTCGGTTTTGTTCAACCGATAGCAGGGATCTTAAGTTTTTGACTTTGAGTTTTCGTTCGACCGCTCGTGTCTTCCATGCGACCGGTTTTAATTTGTTCGGTCGACCGGTATGTTTTGTTCGACTGATAGCAGGGGATTGTGTCTGCCTTGTTCTTCGATCCGGTCGACCGAAATATGCTTCTGTCCGACCGTTCGCTTTGTCGACTTAAGTTTTTACCTTTTTCTTTAACCTTTCGGTCGACCGAAAGATGGATCGGTCGACCGGTGCTGTCATTTTCTGCTACATTTAGGGCAAAATCGAAACTTGTTCTTCACTTTTACCCTTCTCTCTCTCAAACCCTAAGCCTTCCCCATCACCTTCCACCCTCGATTTCGCATTTTTCCCGCGGTAAAACTCAAAACTTTTTGCATTTTATCGCTTCTCATCATCTCCTCTTCATCTTGCACCCATTTTTTTTCCAAACTCGCTTTCTTCACCATGACCGGGAAGAAAATGGCTATCCGCAAGAAACGTTCGGTTGCTTCCACTACTTCCACCGAAAAATGCACCAAGAAGGCCCACGATCGCTCCTCTACTACCCCCAATGTCCGGCATCCGCCCGCGCCTCCAACTCTTGCTTTCCATCCTATTGACGAGTTCGCCAAAAGCGATTGGGAGAAAAAGCTCTCGGCGGCTCCTTTTATTCCGAACCGCGCTGTTGAGGTAGCGGACTTTCATGATTATTCTCTTAAATCGTGCTTAGATGCTAATGGCCTTACTCATTGTCTCACCCATTTAGCTTCAAAACCTTACTATCCGTTTTTGGTTCAACAATTCTATTGTAATCTTTGTTTTGAACCAAATCACCATATTGCTCGTACCATGATCAATGGTCTTAGATATGAAATTTTCCCCGGAACTCTTGCTGAAGCTTTTGGCTTAGAGTTCTCGGGTGTTCATTTATATGTTGATCATCCTCTTAGTGTACTTGAAAACATTTCTCATGATGATATGGTTGCTGAATTATATGCATTTCCACCTCCTTCCAAAAATGGTTATATTATTCACAACTCCTCCTTGATGCATCCTTTTGCTCGCGTCTTGGCTTATATCGTATCATTCAATTTGCTACCTAAACATGGTCATCATAACGAAATCTCTTATACGGAGCTTGTGTGTATCTATTGCATTTACAAGAAAATTCCGGTTAATTGGCCTCTATTCATTTTCCTTCATATGCGCTTTAAGAAAGGGAGGTATCTCCCTTATCCCATGTTGCTCACCGCTCTCTTTGACCTTCTGAAAATTCGTGTTACCGATTGTCCATCGGCCACATACAAATACCAAATCTGTAAGACCACTCTCTCTAAAATGAAAACCATTGCCTCATCTTCTATTCAAGCGTCCTCTGAGGGAGATTCTGAGCAAGAAGATGAAGATGATGTGCCGGCCGATCCTCGTTGGATGCCCCAGCCATCTCAGCAGGAGGGTCACTGTTCTTGGGGAGAAGGCGACGAATCTGCTTGGCAGGAGAGTCAGTGGAGATCCGCTTATACTGACTACACTCCGGATCATTCCTTTCAGCAGGTTTCAGATCGTTTTGATGCGTTTAAAGCTTCCACTTCTCAACGACTTGATCGTTTTGAAGCTTCGACATCTCAGCACCTTGAGCGTCTTGACGCTAAGTTCGACTCGGTGCTTCATGGCATTGATTCTCTCACATCTATGTTTCATGATCGTTTTGGACATTGAGTTGGTTGTCGTTTTGTTTTAATGGTTTAATGTTGGTTGGTCGTGTGTCTTGTATGATTTGTTTTCCGCTTTGGTTGTGTGGTGTATCGTTTGCGTGTGCTGTATTTTGAACCTTTCATTTCTTAATGCATGTTTTGCTTCTTCTTCATTGTTTGTTTTGGCAAATGGATGTGCTTTAGTTGTTGGATATTCTCTTTCAGCTTTTTGATTATGCCAAAGGGGGAGAGTAATACTACTCATACATGTTTATTGGGTTTACGAATGCCATATAGCTAGGGGGAGCTATAAGATAGGGGGAGCATTGTGTAGAATTCATTGAAATAACATGTATTTAATTTGATAAGTTGTCATCATCAAAAAGGGGGAGATTGTTGGCTTTTTGGCTAATGATTGCTTATCCGTTTTGATGATTAATCAACATATAACTTAAACACATGTAATTCATTCATATCACTCTTGCACAATACACATATATCGCTTTGTACTAACATTTCAGGTGACAAGTTTAACGAGAAATGAAGTTGAAGAGTAGATAGGTTTACATTATTGTCATTAGGATTTAAATGTAACTTGAGCACTTAAATATTGATGCATTGCATATCATGAATCTTTAGGATTCCATAGAAGTAGAACTAAACGTTCAAATTCCATACAAAACTTCTTTAGAAATCAATCAAACCATATCCAGGAATTCTGCACTCAACCGGTCGACCGGTCGACCAGCTGGTTCGACCGTTTAATCTAAAAACTGTTTCTGAACCCTTTCGGTCGACCGAACGGTATTCTGGTTCGACCGTTTCATTAGAGTAACGTAAAGTATTTTGGTCGACCGATCAACTGTTCATACATGCTGGAAGACACGTGCCTTAGTGCAAACCGGTCGACCGAAAGTCCTTTTCTGTTCGACCGGTTGATTTCTATTTTTGTCTTCTTTTGTGACCGTTATACTTGTCGTATTATACAACGGTCGTATACACATACTTTCACCATACCCCCAAATACATAGCTTAACCGGTCGAACAAATCTTATTTACCGGTCGACCGTTTGACCATTGATCGTTCGTAGCATTCTTCCTGCTATCGGTCGATACCACCTTGGTTCGACCGGTCAAACTTTGTCTCTACCGAACCTTCACATCTGTCGACCGTTTACTTGTTTTGTTCGACCGGTACACTTAAGTTCCATCCCAGTTAGTTCGACCATTCCTCGTTTGTCTGACCGTTTGACTACTATTCACGTAACCGGTCGACCGTTTCATTCTTACCGGTCGACCGAACTTTGACAGAATTGCTTCCTGAATCTCTGGTTTGTGTATCTTGCACAAAACCCAATCAAATCTTTCTCAAACGGCTAGAAAACTTAAGAGGCTTATATATAGAGCTTAGATCATCTTTACAAAGTTACCAATCCATTCTCTAAGCTCTCATTGTGCTAAAAACTTCCAAGTGCTCTTACTCTCTTTATTGCTCTCAACCACTCTCTTGATCAATCACTCAATTGCATTCATCATCAATTCAAGTGCTCAAGAGTAGGTTACACAAAGTCTACTACAAAGGAGTTGTACAAGCTTCCGGAGTGAAGCTCTTCTCGGGTTGTGAGAAGGAGGTCCAAGCTTGGCGAGGGTGTTCGCAAGCTTGAATTGTAAAGGCTAGATCTTTGCCCAGAAAGAAGATCAAATTAGTGAAGATCGCGAAGTTGCTCAAGGAAGAGCAATTCGTAAGAGAGGACTAGGATCCGGTGGTTGGATCCAAACCTCTATACATCCGGTGTTTGGTTTGCCTTTTCATCTCACTATTTTCATTGGTTATCTTGTTATCGCACAAATAGTTGGTAGTGAGAAATTAGTCTATAAACCCCCCCCCTTAAGACTAATATTTAGGGCAATTAGATCCTACAACGGGTTGGGGTGAAAAAAGTAGGGGTGTCAACAGATCGAATTTGAAGCGAATGTAGCAGAACCCGCATCCGCATTCGAAAACACATATGGACATCCGAATTCAAAATCGAATCTGACTGGATGTCATATTGGAAATTCGAATCCTTATCCGACGGATTCGAATCAAATTCGGATTGTCGGATATCTGACTTTGAGAATCTGATCTGAATTCCTATTCAAGCACTAAGAAATTAGATAATCTTTAATACTCTAGTATTATTTCTCTATGCATCAAGTCTCCTAAATAAAACATCAAAAATTGACTTGTGACTTGTGAGGTTGTGGGAGTTTTGGCTGTTGGGAAATTAAATTTGGGAAAGAAATTTATTAAGTTTTATTATATTATATTTTAAATGATACATTTAAGTTTAACATAATTTCAATGGGAATATATATGTGTGATATAAAAAGATGGATGATGTATATTATATATATAAATAATTAAAAATATAATTATATTTTTAAAATTTATATATGTTTCAGATACGAATACATATTTTGAATGCGGATATCATATTCAGATAATAAATCTCAGATCAGATATTATTCGAATCAGATGTATCACTATCCGTATTCGCATTCGCATGTCCCGAATATTACACGAATTGAATATTATTTGGATCAGATATTATTCGGATCAAATGAATTTCCAAATTTTGATCGTTAACTGATACTTACTTCATGCATTGTCCACAATGTATGGTAAATATGACCCATATGACATGCATAAGTAGAAAAGATCTCACCAAGGTTTAAGCACATAAAGAAAATTCCTTACACTTTGCACCTGGGAAACGAAGGGAGAGAAATAAACAAGCACATTAGAATGGATGGATCCCAAAATGGGAACCCATCACCGCCCAAGTTCGCAAGGTTGTGGTGAAACAAGACAATATTCATGTGCTTATCTCATTATTATTATTTTTTCATTTTGTCTTTTGTACTTTTTTGTTTTGATATTTAATCATATTTACAAGAAGAATATGGTCCCATTACATAAGTTCAATGCACCTGGAATGGTAACATGAGACCACGTGTGGCTAAGATACTCAAGTCGGACCCCACGTGGGTCTCACTAATAGATATGTGGAAAGGTTGTGAACCCAACATAGAGACATGCAGGTTGATTGACATCATATCATGAATATATTCGTGTTTTATATCATCTATTTTGAATCTCGTAAATGTTATGTAACGAGTTTTATGTTTAGGTTTTAGGAATAATCTGGTTTGAGAAGAGAGACACAAAAAGAACCAAAACGTGAGAAAAAGAACTGATTGGTGAGTCTTATGGACCGATCTGCAAGAGAGAAGGACCTGGATGCAAGCCTAGAGGACCAATTAGCAAATCAAGAAACTCCACATTATCATGAGGAGTATTTTGGCAATTAGAGTCAGGCCCACACTTGTATCACCGGCTATGGTACACACCACATGCCTAATGACAACACTAAAGATGGCTGCAAAATTTGGACATGATCGGACCCATTCAAACAGCCAATTGGCGGCTCTAGACCGCCAATTAGCGGTCCAACCCTGTCCGAATTCGATCTTATTTGTCCCAATTATTTGTTATGTTGTTTTTAACTATTTTTAGTAGTTTCCATTAGTCTTACATCAGAGGATTGTCCCCGGTTACCTTTTTTCATACCTATAAATAGAACACTTCTTCCTCCTTTGTATTTACCCATTTGTTGGTGGAATTCTCTCTACTTAGAGTAAACCTTGGAGCAAAACTCAAGTGGAGAATAATGCTACTTGTAATTTGAGTTATTTAAATAAAATAATTCTTCTAGTTTTATCTATATGTTATCTCTTTTAATGTTTGCATGTTTAGATTGAATTTATTTTCTTAATCATAGTCTAATGAGAATGTTTCTTTTCTTAATGTAGTCTGTAGTTTAATGAGTAGTGAGTAGTTCCATCCCCCTTTGGGGGGGGGTAGAGATAATGTACATTTATGTTTTGAGGTTTTGTATGTTTGACAAATTTAGATTGTGTAGACTTGAATGTTTGTATGTTCATTGAGTTTGTTTTATTCATCTACATATTGGGGTATTTTTATGGGTTTTGCCATTAAATTTAGACACTTCCCATGCTTGGTTTCCTCATGTTTATTGACTGAAATTTCCTATTGGATATGCTACATTTTAGTCGTATGTTTGTATTAGCGTTTAATTTCTTGATTGATTGAAGAAACTTTGTTTTGATGGGTTTTTGCATGACATTAGACACTTCCCATGCTTAGCTTTGTTCTTCACATGAGTTCTTGGTTTTTGATGAGTTTTGCCCTAACATTTACACACTTCTCATGCTGAGCCTCGTCTTATGATAAACAAGTAGTATTTGCTAGTATGTTGTGTGAAGGAATTGATAGGTTTTACCACATCTTTAGACACTTCCTATGCATGAAGACACACACACACACACGTGCATACATGCGTCATTCATCACTTCTCTCACCTCATATATGTTCACACTCCACCTCTTGGGGGTTTTTATTCCTGAAATTTATCTTGCTTTGAAAGAACCAGAGTTGACACACCTCTCTATGGATCGACCCGTATTTGCATGTCTTCACTGACGGCCGTGTACTTGCGATTTAAACTTAATATTCACATCAGGTTTTTGACACCGTTGCCGGGGAGGTGCTCTATCCAGACTCTGGTTTGGACGATTCGAGTGGGTTTAATCTTTTGTTTTAGTTTTAGTTTGTTTCAGGGACATCACATCACTGAGGGAAGGTACTGGTAGAATGTTGGAGCAGAGAGCAACCATTTGGACCACCAACTGCCTCAGACCGCCAACTGGCGACCTGGTGAGCTTCTCTTGCTCTAAAATTTCTTGTGGTTGTTGTGCTTTGAATATAGTGGTATGGAACCTCAATTTGTCATGATATGACTTGTAGACTGCTCCCAGATTAATCAATAAACCCATCAATATCATTTAAAGACAACTTGGACCATAAAACTCAAAGCAAAAGATTAGATCATTTGTAGGCCTTGCATGCACATTGTCATTCATTTGGTTTACATTCTTGTTGTCGATTGCTGGAGTGAGGTACGTGCACCCATCCTCTCATTCATGCATGGTTAAAGCATGCATTAGTTAATAAGGTGCATCAAGACAAGAGTGAGGCGAGTGATTGATTAGAGAGTTGATTGCTATCTTAAGATTCAAAACATTACTAAGGGGGTTGTCCCATAAAAGATAAGGTGGGGAATTTCATCACCCTTTCCATAACCCTAAAAATCACACTTAAAGTGAAGCCTTAATCTAAAATCAAGTAGACATTAACCATTAGGACTCGGGCGCATTAGGAGAGTGATCCGGTCGCGACCATCATAGTCTGATCGGCGTCACCCACTTTGTCGAGAGCAGTAGATACGAGATCTCTGGATCTTGGCTCACTTACTGGGCTTTGTGGTCTTCAAAGTAAGGAGGTGAGGCGTGTTGAAGCCGTGTGAGCTTGAAGTTAGGCATCGTCTAGCTTAAGGACCCAAAGCCAGCCTAAGCTTGTTTGAGCAGTGTTTGTTAGACTAGGCTTCTACCCTCATCGTCTACCCATGCTACTTTTAGGGATTCCTCCCTTCTCTGAGTCATCTTCTTCTCACCTACTTCTATGTTCTAGTCTCCTCCCCCTTACACTCTTGTAAGCATTTTAGGGTTGAGTTGAGCACTTTTTGCGAGCTTGGCCTCGTGGTGGTGAGAGTGGTCGACTCGAGAGTACTTTGTCGAGATAGATGGTTACTGATTGATCGTTTTATATTTAACCGCAAGTGCACGGCCGCGTTGAAGCGGTGGCAAATACGGGTCGTCCACTGGGAGGTGTGTCAACACTTGGTTTGTGCGAAGGCGAGAGGTAAAAAAAGGGAAGAAAGGTTGGTTACACTAAACTACACTAAGGTGCAAATGGAAATGGAAGAAAAGCAAGAAAACTAAACCCCAAAGTGGGTAGAGAAATAATGTGAACATAAAGAAGTGTGTGTGTGTTCATTAAGTTCCTCACAACATGTAGTGCATGAAATGATAAAACTACATCCAACTTTGCCTCCACATGAATTAAGATAAGACTACATCATTAAAACATACAAGACAATAATTGGAATGAAGCTACATGAACTCAAGTATAAAGACTATACCCTACTATGCCTCCACACTAATTAAGATAAGACTACATCATTAAAACATACAAGACATTAGCTAAGGTAAATGCAACAAGAGCACATACACTACAAATTGTGTTTCCAATATTAACTTCATCCATATCCTAACCTTATCATTCCCCATAAAATAGGTCCACTAATTAAAGCATAAGCTAAGCTTCATTCAAGAGCATTAGCATATCAAAGATAAGAGTGAAAACCCATTAGATGGTTATGGAAATCATATAAAGTTCAAGGGAGAAAGATAACACACACTTAATACACTACATGATTATATCACATATTTCTCCACCCCCCAAATGGGGATGGAACTACTCACTACTCATTACACTAACTATATTAACAAAAGAAAGCATAATACTGAAATGAAAGTTAACTAAGAAGGCAAGAAGTATTAAAGAAACATAAAAGGAAAGGAAAGACTAAACAAACATGCACAAATTAAACGACAATATTAAAAGAAACTAGAAGAATTATTTTATTAACAAATGACTCACATTGAAGGTAGCATTCTTCTCCACCTTGAGTTTTTGCTTCAAGGCTCACTCCTTAGTAGAGAGAATGCCACCAAGCAATGCGTAATTACAATGGAAGGTGAAGAGTTCTATTTATAAGCATGGAAAAAGCTAATCGGGGACAATCCCCCAATGTGGGACTAAACCAATACCAAAAATAGCCTAAACACACATTAATACAAGTCCAGGAGAAAACTTAGTGGATCTGGGCTTAACCAGACCGCCAAACCGCCAATTGGCGGCCTATAAGCTTCAGATCCCATTGGATCTTCTGGTTGGCTTTCCTTGGCGTGTTTCGTAGTCTTGGATGCATCTAACTTGTTTAGTGGAGCTCCGACCCGAATCGAATTGACAAAATACTCCCCATGATGGTGTGGAGTTTCCTGTTTTGCTCTTAGGTCCTTCTGTCTTACGATCAGGTCCTTCTCCCTTGCATCTTGGTCCCCAGGTCTCACAATTAAGTCATTTTTCCCGCTTTTGGGTCCTTTCATGGCTCTTCTCTTCAAACCTCTTTATTTCTGATATCTAAACATAAAACTCGTCACGTAGCATTGCTTAGGTGTAAGATAATGGATATAAGATACAAATATAAGCATGAAATGATGTCAATCAAATACCCCCACACCTAAGTTTTTGCTAGTCCCGAGCAAAACAAAGAAAGAGAAAAGCAAACGAAAAACAAGAAATCCTAACTCACTTTCGTATGGACTCACTTGCAGTGCCATATTTTGTATGGAATGTTGAGTTGTTTCCATGAACGTAAGGAAAGTTTGTTTCAAGGAATCAGGTATGCGGTCAACGAGGAGGTCCAAGTCAGATCTTGGGAAATTTTGGGGTTGGGTGTTGATGGGCTGAGAATGAGTCCAATGATTTGAAGTGGGGTGTTGGTAGAATTCTGGGTATTCGGGAGGAGGATATTGGGGTGAAAATGAAGTATAAGAATTTGGATATGAATTGTCTCCCCATGAATCCATCACTCTCGGATTGTACGCGGATGCGTAATGGTCATAATGAGCATTTTGGGAAAATGTATGCTCATACTCAGGCTCTGGGGGAACATAAGGACATTCCCTAGTGACATGACCACTCGACCCACAACAGTCGCACGGTACGGCTATTGGAGCCACCGGTACAAACATGTCGTCTGCCGCACGCATGAAAGAGGCCAAAGTTTCTTGCAATGTCTCAGTTTGATGACCAGTGTATGATCCGACGAAACTAGATTGTGGTCTAGCAGTCGGTGCCTCTCTCATGTTACCCCAATATGAAGATTGCTCAGTCACACAATTGCGATCATCCCAACCATACAGGGTGTTCGTCTGAGCCACCCCAGGTTGCATGGGTCCGGAGTACCATGGAGAACTGTCCTGGTCCCAACAATGATATGGATGGTCGCCCATGTAACCATCCATCTGAAGAAAAACTCTCGAGTCGACCACTCTCACCACTACGAGGCTAAGCTCGCAAAAAGTGCTCGACTCGACCCTAAAACGCTACTAGAGAGTGTAAAGGGGAGGAGACTAAAACGTAGAAGTAGGTGAGAAGAAGATGACTCAGAGGAGAAGGGAAGAATCCCTAAAGCTAGCGTGGGTAGAGGGATCAGGAAGAAGCCTAACTAGCAAGCACGGCTCAAACAATGAAAGGCAATGGGTCCTTAGGCTACACGACGCCTAACTTCGAGGTCACTAGCCTCGACAGTCTCACCTCCCTACAACGCCACAATGCCCAGCAAGTGATACCAGATCCGGAGATACAGTACCTCCTACTATCGACAATGTAGGCAACGCCGATCAGGTCATGACGGTCTCAACTAGATTACTCTCCTAGTGCGCCCGCAATCCTAGGGCCAATGTCTACTTGTTTTTAGTTAAGGCTTTATTAAGAGTGGTTTTTGGGGCCAAGAAAGGGTGATGAAATCCCCCACCTTATCTTTTATGGGACAACCCCTCCTTAGTAGCGTTTTGAGCTTAAATCTAGCAATCAATCACTCCAATCAAACGCTCAACTCACTCTTGTCCCGATGCACCTTACTAACTAATGCATGATCAAAACATGCATGAATGAGAGATTTGGGTGCACGTACCTCACGCCAGTAAACAACAACAAAATGTAAAGAAAAGAAAAGACAAATTCATGCAAGGTATACACATGATGCATGACCTAGATGGCAAGGAGTCTAATCTTTTGCTTTGAGTTTTATGGTCCAAGTTGATTAAAGGGGATTGAAATTAAATCTGGGAGCAAATTAGAAGTCACAGCATGCAACATTGTTCTCCCAGATAACTAACATGAAGAATATAACAACTGGAACAAATTTGAGAACAATTGAGGCTCACCAGGCCGCCAATTGGCGGTCCCAGGCCGCTGATTGGCGGTCCTTTTGTAGCTTCTGGTCCTCAAACTTCTCCAATAGGCTCCCCTTGATCCGTAAGTTCCCTGAAACTACAACAAACTGGAAAAAAAATAAAAACCCCTCGAATCGTTTTATATTTAACCGCAAGTGCACGGCCGCGTTGAAGCGGTGGCAAATACGGGTCGTCCACTGGGAGGTGTGTCGACACTTGGTTTGTGCGAAGGCGAGACGTAAAAAAGGGAAGAACGGTTGGTTACACTAAACTACACTAAGGTGCAAATGGAAATGGAAGAAAAGCAAGAAAACTAAACCCCAAAGGGGGTAGAGAAATAATGTGAACATAAAGAAGTGTGTGTGTTCATTAAGCTCCTTACAACATGTAGTGTATGAAATCATAAAACTACATCCAACTTTGCCTCCACATGAGTTAAGATAAGACTACATCATTAAAACATACAAGACAATAATTGGAATGAAGCTACATGAACTCAAGTATAAAGACCATACCCTACTATGCCTCCACATGAATTAAGATAAGACTACATCATTAAAACATACAAGACATTAGCTAAGGTAAAGGCAACAAGAGCACATACACTACAAATTGTGTTTCCAATATTAACTTCATCCTTATCCTAACCTTATTATTCCCCATAAAATAGGTCCACTAATCAAAGCATAAGCTAAGCTTCATTCAAGAGCATTAGCATATCAAAGATAAGAGTGAAAACCCATTAGATGGTTATGGAAATCATATAAAGCTCAAGGGATAAAGATAACACACACTTAATACACTACATGATTATATCACATATTTCTCCACCCCCAAATGGGGATGGAACTACTCACTACTCATTACACTAACTATATTAGCAAAAGAAAGCATAATACTGAAATGAAAGTTAACTAAGAAGGCAAGAAGCATTAAAGAAACATAAAAGGAAAGGAAAGACTAAATAAACATGCACAAATTAAAAGACAAGATTAAAAGAAACTAGAAGAATTATTTTATTAACAAATGACTCACATTGAAGGTAGCATTCTTCTCCACCTTGAGTTTTTGCTTCAAGGCTCACTCCTTAGTAGAGAGAATGCCACCAAGCAATGGGTAATTACAATGGAAGGTGAAGAGTTCTATTTATAAGCATGGAAAAAGCTAATCGGGGACAATCCCCCGATGTGGGACTAAACCAATACCAAAAATAGCCTAAACACATCATAATACAAGTCCAGGAGAAAGCTTAGTGGATCTGGGGCTATATGGACCGCCAATTGGCGGTCTATAAACTTCAGATCGAGTTGCATTTGGTTGTGGGCTTTGCTTGATGGATTTGTTGGTCTTGGATGCATCTACATGGTTTGTTGGAGCTCCGACCCGAATCTAATTGCCAAAATACTCCCCATGATGGTGTGGAGTTTCTTGTTTTGCTCTTAGGTCCTTCAGTCTTACGATCAGGTCCTTCTCCATTGCATCTCAGTCCCTAGGTCTCACAATTAAGTCCTTTTTTTCTGCTTTTGGGTCCTTTCATGGCTCTTCTCTTCAAACCTATTTATTCCTGAAAACTAAACATAAAACTCGTCACGTAGCATTGCTTAGGTGTAAGATACAAATATAAGCATGAAATGATGTCAATCAATTACATAGGTGACCATCCATTTCATTGTTGGGACCAGGACTATTCCCCCTGGTATTCCGGACCCATGCATCCTGGGGTGCCTCAGCCAAACACCACGTATGGTTGGGACAATTTCAATTGTGTGGTAGAGCAATCTTCAGATTGGGGTAATATGAGAGAGGCAATGATTGATCGTTTTATATTTAACCGCAAGTGCACGTCCGCGTGGAAGCGGCGGCAAATACGGGTCGTCCACTGGGAGTTGTGTCGACACTTGGTTTGTGCGAAGGCGAGAGGTAAAGAAAGGGAAGAAAGGTTGGTTACACTAAACTACACTAAGGTGCAAATCGAAATGGAAGTAAAGCAAGAAAACTAAACCCCAAAGGGGGTAGAGAAATAATGTGAACATAAAGAAGTGTGTGTGTGTTCATTAAGCTCCTTACAACATGTAGTGCATGAAATCATAAAACTACATCCAACTTTGCCTCCACATGAGTTAAGATAAGACTACATCATTAAAACATACAAGACAATAATTGGAATGAAGCTACATGAACTCAAGTATAAAGACCATACCCTACTATGCCTCCACATGAATTAAGATAAGACTACATCATTAAAACATACAAGACATTAGCTAAGGTAAAGGCAACAAGAGCACATACACTACAAATTGTGTTTCCAATATTAACTTCATCCTTATCCTAACCTTATCATTCCCCATAAAATAGGTCCACTAATCAAAGCATAAGCTAAGCTTCATTCAAGAGCATTAGCATATCAAAGATAAGAGTGAAAACCCATTAGATGGTTATGGAAATCATAAAAAGCTCAAGGGATAAAGATAACACACACTTAATACACTACATGATTATATCACATATTTCTCCACCCCCCAAATGGGGATGGAACTACTCACTACTCATTACACTAACTATATTAGCAAAAGAAAGCATAATACTGAAATGAAAGTTAACTAAGAAGGCAAGAAGCATTAAAGAAACATAAAAGGAAAGGAAAGACTAAATAAACATGCACAAATTAAAAGACAAGATTAAAAGAAACTAGAAGAATTATTTTATTAACAAATGACTCACATTGAAGGTAGCATTCTTCTCCACCTTGAGTTTTTGCTTCAAGGCTCACTCCTTAGTAGAGAGAATGCCACCAAGCAATGGGTAATTACAATGGAAGGTGAAGAGTTCGATTTATAGGCATGGAAAAAGCTAATCGGGGACAATCCCCCGATGTGGGACTAAACCAATACCAAAAATAGCCTAAACAAAACATAATACACGTCCAGGAGAAAACTTATCGGATCTGGAATGATCCGGACCGCCAATTGGCGGCCTATAGGATCCAGATCCGTCTTGATTTGTTTGTGGGCTTTTCTTGAAGTGTGTCTTGGTCTTGGATACATCTACTCGGTCTGTTGGAGCTCCGACCCGAATCGAATTGACAAAATACTCCCCATGATGGTGTGGAGTTTCCTGTTTTGCTCTTAGGTCCTTCGGTCTTACGATCAGGTCCTTCTCCATTGCATCTCAGTCCCTAGGTCTCACAATTAAGTCCTTTTTTCCTGCTTTTGGGTCCTTTCATGGCTCTTCTCTTCAAACCTCTTTATTCTTGAAAAGTAAACATAAAAGTCGTCACGTAGCATTGCTTAGGTGTAAGATAATGGATATAAGATACAAATATGAGCATGAAATGATGTCAATCAAATACCCCCACACCTAAGTTTTACTAGTCCCGAGCAAAACAAAGAAAGAGAAAAGCAAACGAGAAACACAAAATTCTAACTCACTTTCGTAGGAATCACGGTTGCACTTAGCACGTGCAACAAGCCGTTAAACCTCCTTGTCGCCAAGGAGGAGGAGTGTTGTCTCCTGAGGGTTTTCAGCGGATATACCCACAAAATCCGAACAAGATGCATTATTCAATCTAGACACTCGACTCGTTGGACATATGTTGTCGATCATTGGACGCGGCAATCCTTTGGGCCGACTCTATATAGGTAATCAATCCACACCTAGCCTAATGAACCATTCGTGCAAGTTAAATAAGGAATTAAGTGAAAGACATAGACAACCTCAAGATCCTCAAGTGATACAAAGTGTAAGGTCCATTAAGGTTCTTATTTGCTTTACCAATTTTTTTTCTTTTTGTTTCTTTTCACATTTTTTTCTTTTTCTTTTTATTAGTTGGAGCTTCATTCTCCCAGGGTCAGGTTTCGTGCATCATTGCCCATGAGGACTTATACTATCACGCACACCTTTCCCCAAATCTCCACATAGGGCAATCCCTACCACCCGTGTAACGGGTGTTCGGTCGGCGCATCCCAAGTCAGATAACTCGAAAGCACCAGGCACAAAGTCCCCTCAGATCTACTTTCCCGAGTGATAGGAGCCGTGCGAGAAGAGAGAACACCTACTCACTTATTTCTTATCTACACATGAACCAAAACCCCTACACTAATGTCTCGCAACAGGATTTAGAGGGTCCTTGACTACAACAAACTTCCTTAAGTTAACAGACACAAATTATTGACTCACTAGGTTCAGGGTGGACTTCATTAAATGTTTGAGCACTGAAACCCTATGACTACTCACCCCCAAGAGAAAACTGGGGTGCATCCTAACGACTCGATAAATCCTAAAGTCACTGTACTAGATATCCTAATGCATCAAGTTCAAGACAATTTTGGGAGCTTTCTTTTTACTTTGCCTCTCAACAGTTTTGGACATGCTAAACACACGCAATAACCCACAAAACATTTTCTTTCGCAAACACATGAATATTTTGAAAGAAATGTTAAAATTTTGAAGAACTAGGCAAGCAAAAGAAGACAAGTCACCCAAGGATCATGGCAAGCAGATATATCGATATTAAATGCAGCACAATAACATGACCCTAAAAATGCAAACAAAAGAAAACAAAATCAAAAGAAAAGACTCGACTATGTACACACGTAAAACACCCCCCACACCTACTTCATGCATTGTCCTCAATGAATGTGAGCAAGATACTACATGGATTTATGCATGAAAAAGGAGAGATCTCACCAACATGAAGTACAAAGGGAAGCTCAAGGTCATGTTGATGGACACAAACCCGAATTCCCTTAAAACATGTGAGATGCTAAAGAAAGGATACAAATACATGAAAGAAATGGAGCCCAAATACACAAGGGTTGGGGCTCACAACAATCGATGCTCACTGAAGGAGTCTTTTATTGTACTTTTTTTTCTCTTTTTTTCCTTTTATTTTTCTTTATTTTTCTTTTTTTTATATAACTATATACAAACATAAATTCTCATCTTCATTTGTTAAAAGACATCAAATGGGAACCTCAAGAGTGGGTCAATGCACTTGGAAAGGGAACATGACACCACGCGGGGCCAGAATACTCATGTGTGCGCCCCCTTCACAAAGAGCACAAGACGAAATGAGAGGTTCATGAATTGGACGCAAAGGCGTCTCATTCAAAGGATCAAACTGAAAGAGCTTGAACCTCTCAAGAGTTTGGGAAATAAGGGGCAACGGAAGAAGAGTTTCTCCCGTTGCACTGCTGAAGTTATGATCGTCAATCCAAACTCTCCAACCAATAGGCTGGTGCGTCGGAACGAGGTTAAGAACCTCGTTAGGGATGTCTGACACACCAGGCGAACAAACAGTGGGTCTCATACCCAAGGTATCCTCCAAGGAACTCCTAATACCCTCATGAGCAATGTAGTTGTTTGATGTTCCATCATTTCCAAGATGATCAGGAACAGTAGTGAGAGACAAACTCTGATCAGGTTGTTTGAAATTGAGGAGACTAGGGAGCTCTTGCTCCACCAGAGGTGAGTCCTTAGGAGGTACAACAATAAGATCATGTGGCTCAAGAGCCACGGGACAAGAAGATAAGGCACAATCCTGTGCCGACTCATAAAGAAGTTGGTCCATAGTATTCTCAATTGGAATCGAATCCTCCACCAAGTGATTGTGAATTGAAACCCCAAGTCCCTCAGACTGACTAGGAGTTTGACTTTGAAAGATTGTGCTCTGAATTTGTGTATGTGGTGGTGGTTCGATATCAAAAGATGAATCCTCATGTTGACACGAAAAGTTACTCTCCTCACTTAATTGTTGCGTCAGTTGACTCACTTGAAGTGTCAGATTTTGTATGCGGTCAACGAGGAGGTCCAAGTCAGATCTTGGGAAATTTTGGGGTTGGGTGTTGATGGGCTGAGAATGAGTCCAATGATTTGAAGTGGGGTGTTGGTAGAATTCTGGGTATTCGGGAGGAGGATATTGGGGTGAAAATGAAGTATAAGAATTTGAATATTAATTGTCTCCCCATGAATCCATCATTCTCGGATTGTACGCGGATGCGTAGTGGTCATAATGAGCATTTTGGGAAAATGTATGCTCATACTCAGGCTCTGGGGGAACATAAGGACAATCCCTAGTGACTTGACCACTCAACCCACAACAGTCGCACGGTACGGCTACTGGAGCCACCGGTACAAACATGTCGTCTGCCGCACGCATGAAAGTGGCCAAAGTTTCTTGCAATGTCTCAGTTTGAGGACCAGTGTATGATCCGACGAAACTAGATTGTGGTCTAGCAGTCGGTGCCTCTCTCATGTTACCCCAATATGAAGATTGCTCAGTCACACAATTGCGATCATCCCAACCATACAGGGTGTTAGTCTGAGCCACCCCAGGTTGCATGGGTCCGGAGTACCAGGGAGAATCGTCCTGGTCCCAACAATGATATGGATGGTCTCCCATGTAACCATCCATCTCAAGAAAAACACTCGAGTCGACCACTCTCACCACCACGAGGCTAAGCTCGCAAAAGTGCTCGACTCGACCCTAAAACGCTACCAGAGAGTGTAAAGGGGAGGAGACTATAACGTAGAAGAAGGTGAGAAGATGATGACTCAGAGGAGAAGGGAAGAATCCCTAAAGCTAGCATGGGTACAGGGTGAGGATAGTAGCCTAGTCTAGCAAACACGGCTCAAACAAGCTTAGGTTGGCTACGGGTCCTTACAGCTAGACGACGCCTAACTGCGAGGTCACACAGCCTCAACACGCCTCACCTCCCTACGACGAAGACCACAATGCCCAGCAAGTGAGCCAAGATCCGGAGATCTCGTCTCTCCTACTATCGACAAAGTGGGCGACGCCGATCAGGCTATGACGGTCGTGACCGGATCACTCTTGAACGTTTTATATTTCTACCGCAAGTGCACGGCCGCGATGAAGCGGTGGCAAGTACGGGTCGTCCTCAGGGAGGTGAGCAGCCTCTTGTTTGCACGAAATCAAGTGGCGAAAATAATGGAGAAGAGAGTTGGTTACGCTACTCTACGCTACACTACGCTAAGAAGTATGAAATGTGAAAGAAGCAACCAAACGATGAAATAAGAACTAAGCTAAGAACAAAACAAGAATGCTGGAATTTCAGGAAGGGAAAACCCCTAAGGGGTGGAGTGAGTGCACACAAGCAAAGAGGTGGGTGTAGAATACATTCTTTAAGCACATGAAGGTGGTGTTTATCAAGCATAGGAAGTGTCTAAATGTTATGGCAAAACCTATCAATCTATTCACCAACTTGGTTGATTAACATTTACATATGCAAGGTGTTTATTTCAGAACCTAAACAAGCATGAGAGGTGTCTAATCATTTTGGCAAAACTCATCAAGTTGTAAATTCTATCCTAAACAAGCAAGCATACATTCATGTTTAATCAACACATTGAAATTAAAGCATTCATCACATTCTCTAATGCATGTATGTACATCTACTCCACCCCCCAAAGGGGATGGAACTACTCACTAAACATTACACTAATTATTAAACTATGGAAAGAGAGCATATTAAAACTAAGCTAGAATTAAAAGACGATTAAACTAAAACATGCACAACAATAAAAGAAGCATAAAACAAACAATGAAAGAAACACAAAACTTTATTGATAAAATGACTCACATTAAAAGTAGCATCCTCCTACTTTAGTGTGTGCTTCAAGGCCTCACTTCTAGTAGGAAGAATAGCCACTTAAAATATGGAGTGATTACAAAAGGAGGTGAAGAGTTCTATTTATAGGCATGAAAAAAGCTAATCCGGGACAATCCCCCGATGTGGGACTAAACCGATACCACACATAGCCTAAACATCCTCTAATACATGTGCTGGAGAAATTTGAGCGCATGTGGGCCAAAAGTGACCGCCAATTAGCGGTCTTGGACCGCTAATTAGCGGTCTACAGTGTCCGAATCGTTCTGGCATTTCTTGTGGGCTTTTCTGGAAGGCTTTGTTGGTATTTGATGCATCTAGTTTGCATGTTGGAGCTCCGACCCGAATAGAATTGCCAAAATACTCCCCATGATGGTGAGAAGTATTCTGTTTTGCTCTTAGGTCCTTCTGTCTTGCAATCAGGTCCTTCTTCCTTGCATCTTGGTCCCCAGATCTCACAATTCAGTCCTTTTTCCCAGCTTTTGGGTCCATTTATCCTTCATCTCTTCAAACCTATTTATTCCTGAAAACTAAACATAAAACTCGTGACATAGCATTGTTTAGGTGAAAGATAATGGATATAAGATACAAATATAAGCATGAAATGATGTCAATCAAATACCCCCACACCTAACTTTTGCTAGTCCCGAGCAAAACAAAGAAAGAGAAAAGCATACGAAAAAACAAGAAATCCTAACTCACTTTCGTAGGAATCACGGTTGCACTTAGCACGTGCAACAAGCCGTTAAACCTCCTTGTCGCCAAGGAGGAGGAGTGTTGTCTCCTGAGGGTTTTCAGCGGATATACCCACAAAATCCGAACAAGATGCATTAATCAATCTAGCTACACGACTCGTTGGACTTATTTTGTCGATCATGGGACGCGGTAATACTACGGGTCAACTCTATAAATGTAATCAGTCCACACACCTAGCCTAATGAGTTATTTGTGAAAGTTATTTAAGGACTTGAGTGAAAGACATGGGAAACCTTAACTTCTGAATGTGATACAATGTGTAAAGTCCATTTTGGTTCTTATTTGACTTTTTTTTCTTCTTTTTTTCATTTTTTTTCATTGGAGCATTTATTGGTTGGTGTTTGATTCTCCCAGGGTCAGGTTTCGTGCATCATTGCCTATGAGGACTTACACTATCACGTACACCTTCCCCCAAATCTCCACATAGGGCGATCCCTACCACCCGTGTAACGAGAGTTCGGTCGGTGCATCCCAAGTCAGATGACTCGAAAGCACCAGGCACAAAGTCCCCTCACACCTACTTTCCCGAGTGATAGGAGCCGTGCGAGAAGAGAGAACACCACTTATTTATTTATCTACATGGGAACCAAAACCCCTACACTTAAGTTTCACAAAAAGAGATTAAGGGCCCTTGACTACGACAAACTTCCTTATACTAACAGACACGAATTATTTGACTCACTAGGTTCAGGGTGGACTTCTCTAAATGTTTGAGTACTGAAACCCTATGATTACACGCCCCCCGAGGGAAAACCGGGGTGCATCCTAACGACTCGATAAGACCTAAAGCCAGTAAACTAGAAATCCTAATGCATCAAGTTCAAGACAATTTTGGGAGCTTTCTTTTTACTTTGCCTCTCAACGGTTTTGCACATGCTAAACACACGCAAAACCTACAAAAACATTTTCTTTCGCAAACACATGAAGATTTTGAAAGAAATGTGAAACTTTTAAAGCACTAGGCAAGCAAAAGAAGACAAGTCACCCAAGGATCATGACAAGCAGATATATCAATGTTAAATGCGGCACACTAGCATGACCCTAGCAGTACACACAAAAGAAAAGAAAACCAAAGGAAAAAGACTCGAATATGTACACACGTAAAACACCCCCCCCCCCCACACCTACTTCATGCATTGTCCTCAATGAATGTGAACAAGATACTACATGTAGATATGCATGAAAAAGGAAAGATCTCACCAACATGAAGTACAAAGGGACGTTCAGGGTCATGTTGATGAACACAAACCCAAATTCCTTCAAAACCTGTGAGAAGCTGAAGAAGGGAGATAAATACGTGAAGAGATTGGGCCCAAGTACACAAGGGTTGGGGCCCACAACAATCGATGCTCACTGAAGGAGTCTTTTATTACACATTTTTTTTTCTTTTTTTTCTTTTTTTCTTTTTTTTTACAAGATATAAACATCAGCCAAGATATTCTCATAATCATTTGGTCAAGGAACATCAAATGAGAACATCAAGTTTTGAGGACCAGAGACTTGCCGAGATGGGCAAACTTCACTGGTACTCTGAGGTGTCATGAGGGGTGAAAGGTCAAAGCTGAACGGCTCGAACCCCTCATGATATTGGTTGGGTGTGGGCAACAAAGAATGAAGTTGTGTTGCCTCACTAGGGTTTAATTGCTCATCGAAGAAAACCCTCCAACCAATAGGCGGGTGCATCGGAATGAGTTCCTCAGGCTCATTCGATGGATGCAGCAGACTTGCATCACTAAGAATGGGGCTTCTCCCCAAGTCATCCAACACGGACCTCCCACCATCGTTTAGATCATCAAGCATAAGCTCGGTCATATGTGGGTCCTTGTTGGAGTCAATATGAAGCCCAAATGGCTCAATGGCCATGGGACATGAGGTAGAGACATCTTCTGGTATAGGCATATGGTGAGGTGTCTCACTCTCACTACTACTCTCAACTGAATCATGCAACGAACACTCCCTTTGGACATTCATGTTCGAGGCCAGCTCACTCTGTTGCATTGCAAAGACAGGCAATGAGTCTTCGCTGGGCTCACGAACATTCTCAATGGGTTGCATTGGGGTTAGGGGTGTTCGTTGATTTTGTGGTGCTTTCTCCAATTGGCGGATGAGATTTAGATTTAAAGGTTCATCCATGGGTTCCTGTTGCTTACCAGAGTTGAACACATGAAACTCGGCACTCATGTTACCGAATGAGAGCTTCATGAGATCATTTCTACAATTAATCAAGGCATTGGAGGTTGCCAGAAATGGTCTACCCAAAATCAAAGGTATTTGAGAGTGGGTGTTCGCAACAGGATTGGTATCGAGGACAACAAAATCGACTGGAAATATAAAATCTCCAACTTTGATAAGCACGTCCTCGATAATCCCCATGGGAATACAAATGGATCTATCCGCCAGTTGGAGGGTGATCTTAGTTGGTTTCAATTCTCCCAAGTTCAACTGTTGATAAACAGAGAATGGGAGGAGGTTGAGCGCTGATCCTAAATCAAGCAAAACATTGCTCAATCTAGTGTCCCCTATCGTACACTGAATAGTAGGACACCCAGGGTCCTTGTATTTTGTGTAGGTGGGATTGGACAAAAGAGAGCTTATATTTGCAGCCAAGAATGCTTTCTTAGGAACATTGGTCTTCCTCTTGGTTGTGCAGAGATCCTTCAACACTTTGGCATATTGAGGTATTTGTTGGATGACATCCAACAAGGGGATGTTAACCTTTACTTGCTTAAACACCTCTACTATCTTGTCCATGTTGTCACTCTGCTTTTTGGTTAACCTACTTGGATAGGGAGCTTTTGGCAGGTAGGCTTTCTGCTGTGCCTGAGAAGAAAGCTTTGGTGTATTACCCTCACCCTCAGCTTCTTCTTCACCACCATTCCCACTGAGGGGCTGCATAGATGGTGGTGGGCGTGGCAAGGAAATGTGATTGTCAACCTGTTTTCCATTCCTTAAGGTCACAATGGAATTGACATGGTGAACAGGTTCCTCCACATGGTTCACTTGCCTCCCCCGAGGTACCACATTCTCATTTTGCATTTGTTGTTGTTGGTACATGCGGGGGTTAACCTCAGGCTGGCTAGGAAAAGACCCTCTCTCTCTTTCATGTACAGACTGAGCCAATTGGCCCATCTGAAGCTCTAGAGATTTCATGGTCTGCTGATTTGAAGTGAGAACTTGACTTGTGGTAGACATAAAATTTTTCATTGAGTTTTCAAGTCCACGAGTCAAGGTGTCAAGCGAATTGAATCGGGTTTCCATATTATTGGAATTTGGGAAACCCGATGGATTGGTGGTTTGCGCTTGGGGTGGCTGATAGGAATGCGCATGCATGGGAGGTTGGTGTGATTGGTAAGGTGGTCTAGAGGAGTTTGAAGGACCACCCGGGGCATTATTTTGGTTTCATGAAAAATTGGGGTGGTTCCTCCATCCAGGGTTATAAGATGATGAGTATGGGTCATTCCTAGCTCTGTCATAGATGGCGTTGACACGCTCCATCTCAGGAGGAATGGACTCACACTCGCTCTCTACATGACCTATCCTACCACATGAATGACAGGGAACTGGACTAGATGTGGACATGTGAGGTGCACTTTGTTGGTTTTGGAGCTCAATCGAATCCATACGGCGCATTAAGGCCGCCATGCGTGCCTCGGTGGCCGTAGTGGTATCGATAGCAAATGCGGCACCCGATCTAGTCGAGTTTGCATTCGCGATCCTCGCTCCGATACTAGATGATGCAGGTGGTTCCCTCACACTCTCCCACTGCATGGTTTTCTCAGCGAGGTCTTCTAGGAAGGCCCATGCCTCCCTTTCATCCTTTCCCAAGAACTCTCCTTGACACATGGACTCAAGGAGCGTTCTGGACGGGATGTGAAGACCCTCATACACAATCTGACAAAGACGCCACAACTCAATGCCATGGTGAGGGCACGAGGATAGTAGCTCTTTGAACCTCTCTAGATATGCATGAAATGTTTCGGTCTCAAGTTGATAGAACGAATTGATTTCGTTCCTCAATTTTTGAGTCCGATGATTTGAAAACTATTTCTTGAGGAATGCAGATTGAAACTCATCCCAAGACCTAAAGGAATTCACCTTGTTGCTATACAACCACTTCTTGGCATCATCCTTCAGCGCGAAGGGGACAAGCCTAAGATGGATGGAGTCTGTGATAAGTTGTTGCATCTTGAACATAGCACAGACCTCCTCAAATTCCCTGAGAAAGATATAGGGGTCACCTTTCCCAGTGAAGTGAGGGAGCATGGAAATGAATTGAGGCTTAACCTCAAAATGGTTCACATTAGCCTCTGGTAATACGATGCATGAGGGTAGAGCGGTACGGCTCGAGTAGCATCGATCACGACGAGGTATGGGAACGACAACTGGAAGCACAGGTGGAACAGGCGGGTCCAGCAACTGCTCCTCCTCACGGAAATTAGCAGCCATTGGACCCGAACTACGTGCGACACGAGAGGAGGAAGGTGTCGAGAAATCAATGACCGAAGCCGGATTGACAACGCTCCTCGTCAAACGACCACTCTCGTCTCGTGTCCACGAAAGCATGCACAACGGTGCACACACACAACCACAACTCTTTTTTTTCTTTTTTTTTCTTTTTTCTTTTCAAAGAATGTACGTAGGGGAGAAGACGGGGGAACACAGGAGAGAAAGAATGATTCAGGAGAGAAAGGAAGAAGTCATTATGCTGCGGCGGATGGGTACAGGTAGAAGCACACAAGCAAACAAGGCTCAAATCCTAAGGTCGCTATAGGTCCTTACAGCTAGACGACGCCTAACTGCGAGGTCACACGGCCTCAACACGCCTCACCTCCCTACAACGAGGATCACAAAGCCCAGCAAGTGAGCCAAGATCCGGGGATCTCGCCTCTCCTACTATCGACAAAGTGGGCAACGCTGATCAGGTCATGACGGTCGGGACCGGGTCATTCTCCTAATGCGTCCAAGATCCTTAGGGCCAATGTCTACTTGATTTTAAAATTAGGCTCTTGATTAGTGTGGTTTTTGGGGAGAAGGAAAGGGTGATGAAATCCCCCACCTTATCTTTTACGGGACAGCCCCTCCTTAGTAGCGTTTTGGAGTCCTAAATCTAGCAATCAACACTCCAAACAACGCTCAACTCACACTTGTTGCAATGCACATCCTACTAACTAATGCATGTTCATACGAAATGCATGAATGAGAGTAGAAGGTACGTACCTCACGCCAGCTCTCAGCAACAGAAAATAAAGCTAAGAGAAAAGACAATCTAAATGCCTAAGTCACATACATGATGCATGGCCTAAACAAAAAGAATGACTAATCTTTTGCTTTGAGTTTTTAGGGTCCAAGTTGCTTAAAGGAGGTTTGATTATTGATCTGGGAACAATCTAAGAGTCATAACATGCCAAATTGAGTCCCAGACCACTATATCAGATAAAATAAACAAACCAAAGAAATAAGAGAGCGAGCTGAGCATACCAGACCGCCAATTGGCGGTCTCAGGCCGCTGATTGGCGGTCTACAGTGCCCAGCTTGCTTCAAACCTTCTCCAGATGTTCCTCCTGCCGACTCCAAGTCTCCTGAAACAAACAAAAACTACAAAACACAAATTAAATCCACTCGAATCGTCCAAACAAGAGTCTGGACTGGCACCTCCCCGGCAACGGCGCCAAAAACTTCTTGAACGTTTTATATTTCTACCGCAAGTGCACGGCCGCGATGAAGCGGTGGCAAGTACGGGTCGTCCTCAGGGAGGTGAGCAGCCTCTTGTTTGCACGAAATCAAGTGGCGAAAATAATGGAGAAGAGAGTTGGTTACGCTACACTACGCTAAGAAGTATGAAATGTGAAAGAAGCAACCAAACGATGAAATAAGAACTAAGCTAAGAACAAAACAAGAATGCTGGAATTTCAGGAAGGGAAAACCCCTAAGGGGTGGAGTGAGTGCACACAAGCAAAGAGGTGGGTGTAGAATACATTCTTTAAGCACATGAAGGTGGTGTTTATCAAGCATAGGAAGTGTCTAAATGTTATGGCAAAACCTATCAATCTATTCACCAACTTGGTTGATTAACATTTACATATGCAAGGTGTTTATTTCAGAACCTAAACAAGCATGAGAGGTGTCTAATCATTTTGGCAAAACTCATCAAGTTGTAAATTCTATCCTAAACAAGCAAGCATACATTCATGTTTAATCAACACATTGAAATTAAAGCATTCATCCCATTCTCTAATGCATGTATGTACATCTACTCCACCCCCCAAAGGGGATGGAACTACTCACTAAACATTACACTAATTATTAAACTATGGAAAGAGAGCATATTAAAACTAAGCTAGAATTAAAAGACGATTAAACTAAAACATGCACAACAATAAAAGAAGCATAAAACAAACAATGAAAGAAACACAAAACTTTATTGATAAAATGACTCACATTAAAAGTAGCATCCTCCTACTTTAGTGTGTGCTTCAAGGCCTCACTTCTAGTAGGAAGAATAGCCACTTAAAATATGGAGTGATTACAAAAGGAGGTGAAGAGTTCTATTTATAGGCATGAAAAAAGCTAATCCGGGACAATCCCCCGATGTGGGACTAAACCGATACCACAAATAGCCTAAACATCCTCTAATACATGTGCTGGAGAAATTTGAGCGCATTTGGGCCAAAAGTGACCGCCAATTAGCGGTCTTGTACCGCTAATTAGCGGTCTACAGTGTCCGGATCGCTCTGGCATTTCTTGTGGGCTTTTCTGGAAGGCTTTGTTGGTATTTGATGCATCTAGTTTGCATGTTGGAGCTCCGACCCGAATAGAATTGCCAAAATACTCCCCATGATGGTGAGGAGTATTCTGTTTTGCTCTTAGGTCCTTCTGTCTTGCAATCAGGTCCTTCTTCCTTGCATCTTGGTCCCCAGATCTCACAATTCAGTCCTTTTTCCCAGCTTTTGGGTCCATTTATCCTTCATCTCTTCAAACCTATTTATTCCTGAAAACTAAACATAAAACTCGTGACATAGCATTGTTTAGGTGAAAGATAATGGATATAAGATACAAATATAAGCATGAAATGATGTCAATCAAATACCCCCACACCTAACTTTTGCTAGTCCCGAGCAAAACAAAGAAAGAGAAAAGCATACGAAAAAACAAGAAATCCTAACTCACTTTCGTAGGAATCACGGTTGCACTTAGCACGTGCAACAAGCTGTTAAACCTCCTTGTCGCCAAGGAGGAGGAGTGTTGTCTCCTGAGGGTTTTCAGCGGATATACCCACAAAATCCGAACAAGATGCATTAATCAATCTAGCTACACGACTCGTTGGACTTATTTTGTCGATCATGGGACGCGGTAATACTACGGGTCAACTCTATAAATGTAATCAGTCCACACACCTAGCCTAATGAGTTATTTGTGAAAGTTATTTAAGGACTTGAGTGAAAGACATGGGAAACCTTAACTTCTGAATGTGATACAATGTGTAAAGTCCATTTTGGTTCTTATTTGACTTTTTTCTTCTTCTTCTTTTTCATTTTTTTTCATTGGAGCATTTATTGGTTGGTGTTTGATTCTCCCAGGGTCAGGTTTCGTGCATCATTGCCTATGAGGACTTACACTATCACGTACACCTTCCCCCAAATCTCCACATAGGGCGATCCCTACCACCCGTGTAACGGGAGTTCGGTCGGTGCATCCCAAGTCAGATGACTCGAAAGCACCAGGCACAAAGTCCCCTCAGACCTACTTTCGCGAGTGATAGGAGCCGTGCGAGAAGAGAGAACACCACTTATTTATTTATCTACATGGGAACCAAAACCCCTACACTTAAGTTTCACAAAAAGAGATTAAGGGCCCTTGACTACGACAAACTTCCTTATACTAACAGACACGAATTATTTGACTCACTAGGTTCAGGGTGGACTTCTCTAAATGTTTGAGTACTGAAACCCTATGATTACACGCCCCCCGAGGGAAAACCGGGGTGCATCCTAACGACTCGATAAGACCTAAAGCCAGTAAACTAGAAATCCTAATGCATCAAGTTCAAGACAATTTTGGGAGCTTTCTTTTTACTTTGCCTCTCAACGGTTTTGCACATGCTAAACACACGCAAAACCTACAAAAACATTTTCTTTCACAAACACATGAAGATTTTGAAAGAAATGTGAAACTTTTAAAGCACTAGGCAAGCAAAAGAAGACAAGTCACCCAAGGATCATGACAAGCAGATATATCAATGTTAAATGCGGCACACTAGCATGACCCTAGCAGTACACACAAAAGAAAAGAAAACCAAAGGAAAAAGACTCGAATATGTACACACGTAAAACACCCCCCCACACCTACTTCATGCATTGTCCTCAATGAATGTGAACAAGATACTACATGTAGATATGCATGAAAAAGGAAAGATCTCACCAACATGAAGTACAAAGGGACGTTCAAGGTCATGTTGATGAACACAAACCCAAATTCCTTCAAAACCTGTGAGAAGCTGAAGAAGGGAGATAAATACGTGAAGAGATTGGGCCCAAGTACACAAGGGTTGGGGCCCACAACAATCGATGCTCACTGAAGGAGTCTTCAAACATAAGGTCCTTCTGTCTTGCAATCAGGTCCTTCTTCCTTGCATCTTGGTCCCCAGATCTCACAATTCAGTATTTTTTCCCAGCTTTTGGGTCCATTTATCCTTCATCTCTTCAAACCTATTTATTCCTGAAAACTAAACATAAAACTCGTGACATAGCATTGTTTAGGTGAAAGATAATGGATATAAGATACAAATATAAGCATGAAATGATGTCAATCAATCACTCTCCCAATGCGCCCAAGTCCTAATGGCCAATGTCTAGTTGCTTTTAGATTAAGGATTTACTTGAGTGTGCTTTTTGGGGCTAAGGGAGGGGTGATGAAATCCCCCACCTTATGTTTGAAGACTATAGGTGATGCCCCTTAAAGATGTTTTGAAATCTTAGGCTAGCAAGCAACTCACCAAACAAGCACTCCTCACTCTTGTTCGATGCAAACCTTACTCACTAATGAATGTCCTAATGCGTGAATGAGTGTTAAGGAATGCGTACCTCGCTCCAGCAATCAACGACAAAATGTAAAGCAAAGAAAAGAAAGATGCATGCAAGGTCTACATATGGTGCATGACCTAGATGGCAAGAAGTCTAATCTTTTGCTTTGAGTTTTATGGTCCAAGTTGATTAAAGGGGATTGAAATTAAATCTGGGAGCAAACTAGAAGTCACATCATACATAATGGTGCTCCCAGATAACTACATTGAATAACACAACAACCAGAAAAAATTTGAGACATTTTGAGGGTCACCAGGCCGCCAATTGGCGGTCCCAGACCGCTGATTGACGGTCTGTTTTGGGACTTTTGCTCTCAACTTCTTCCAGTAGCTTCCCCTGAGCTCTAGGATCCTTGAAACTAAGCAAAACTAGAAACAAAAAATTAAAAACCCCTCGAATCTTCCAAACCAACGTCTGGACAAAGCACCTCCCAGGCAACGACGCCAAAAACTTGATTGATCGTTTTATATTTAATCGCAAGTGCACGGCCGCGTTGAAGAGGTGGAAAATACGGGTCGTCCACTGGAGGTGTGTCGACACTTGGTTTGTGCGAAGGCGAGAGGTAAAGAAAGGGAAGAAAGGTTGGTTACACTAAACTACACTAAGGTGCAAATGGAAATGGAAGAAAAGCAAGAAAACTAAACCCCAAAGGGGGTAGAGAAATAATGTGAACATAAAGAAGTGTGTGTGTGTGTTCATTAAGCTCCTTAAAACATGTAGTGCATGAAATCATAAAACTACATCCAACTTTGCCTCCACATGAGTTAAGATAAGACTACATCATTAAAACATACAAGACAATAATTGGAATGAAGCTACATGAACTCAAGTATAAAGACTATACCCTATTATGCCTCCACATGAATTAAGATAAGACTACATCATTAAAACATACAAGACATTAGCTAAGGTAAAGGCAACAAGAGCACAGACACTACAAATTGTGTTTCCAATATTAACTTCATCCTTATCCTAACCTTATCATTCCCCATAAAATAGGTCCACTAATCAAAGCATAAGCTAAGCTTCATTCAAGAGCATTAGCATATCAAAGATAAGAGTGAAAACCAATTAGATGGTTATGGAAATCATATAAAGCTCAAGGGATAAAGATAACACACACTTAATACACTACATGATTATATCACATATTTCTCCACCCCCCAAATGGGGATGGAACTACTCACTACTCATTACACTAACTATATTAACAAAAGAAAGCATAATACTGAAATTAAAGTTAACTAAGAAGGCAAGAAGTATTAAAGAAACATAAAAGTAAAGGAAAGACTAAACAAACATGCACAAATTAAAAGACAATATTAAAAGTACCTAGAAGAATTATTTTATTAACAAATGACTCACATTGAAGGTAGCATTCTTCTCCACCTTGAGTTTTTGCTTCAAGGCTCACTCCTTAGTAGAGAGAATGCCACCAAGCAATGGGTAATTACAATGGAAGGTGAAGAGTTCTATTTATAGGCATGGAAAAAGCTAATCAGGGACAATCCCCCGATGTGGGACTAAACCAATACCAAAAATAGCCTAAACAAACCATAATACACGTCCAGGAGAAAACTTATCGGATCTGGAATGATCCAGACCGCCAATTGGCGGTTTCAGACCGCCAATTGGCGGTTTCAGACCGCCAATTGGCGGCCTATAGGATGCAGATCCGTCTGGATTTGTTTGTGGGCTTTTCTTGAAGTTTGTCTCGGTCTTGGATGCATCTACTCGGTCTGTTGGAGCTCCGACCCGAATCGAATTGCCAAAATACTCCCCATGATGGTGTGGAGTTTCCTATTTTGCTCTTAGGTCCTTCGGTCTTACGATCAGGTCCTTCTCCATTGCATCTCAGTCCCTAGGTCTCACAATTAAGTCCTTTTTTCCTGCTTTTGGGTCCTTTCATGGCTCTTCTCTTCAAACCTCTTTATTCCTAAAAACTAAACATAAAACTCGTCACGTAGCATTGCTTAGGTGTAAGATAATGGATATAAGATACAAATATGAGCATGAAATGATGTCAATCAGGCAACGACTGCTAGAGCATCATCTAGTTATGTCGGATCATATGTTGGTCAACAAACTGAGACATTACAAGAACCTTTCTCATGTTTCATGCGTACAGTAGATGACATGAGTGCACCGGTGGATCCAGTAGCCGTACCGTGTGACTGTTGCAGGTTGAGTGGTCACATTATCGGGAAATGTCCTTATGTTCCCTCGGAGCCTGAGTACGAGCATACCTTTTTGCAAAATGCTCAATGTGACCTTTACGCATCCACGTACAACCCAAGAGGGATGGATTCACGGGGAGACAATATTGATTCAAAATTTATACATCATACCCACCCCATTATTCTCCTCGCGAATACCACTCCTGACCATGTGGACTAATTCTCAGCCTATCAACACCTTACCATCCATTTCCCTAATTCTAATATGAACCTCGTTGTTGACCCCAGACTTGATTATTTAGAACAAACTCTCCAAACGTTCATGGAAACCACTCAAAATTTATTGAAGTCCAACTTGAATTCCTTGCAACTTATGGAAATGCAAGTGAGTTAATTGACACAACAACTAAGTGAACGTGAGGAGGGTGACCTTTCTTGTCAACATGAGGATTCATCTTTTGATATCGAACCACCACCACATCAAAGCACAATCTTCCAAAGTCAAACTCCTAGTCAGTCTGAGGGACTTGAGGTTTCAATTCACGATCACTTGGTGGAGGATTCGATTCTAATTAAGAATAACATGGACCAGTTTCATTATGAGTCGGCACAGGATTATGCCTTATCTTTTGTCTCGTGGCCTTTGAGCCACATGATCTTATTGTTGTGCCTCTTAAGGACTCTCCTGTGGTGGAGAATGAGCTCCATAGTACCCTTAATTTCATACGACCCGATGAGAGTTTGCTTCTCACTATTGTTCCTGATCATTTTGGAAATGATGGGACATCAAACAACTACAATGCCAATGAGGGTATTGAGAGTTCCTTAGAGGATACCTTGGGTAAGAGACCCACATTCTGTTCGCTTGGTGAGTCGGACATGCATAACGAGGTTCTTGACCTCGTTTCGACCCACCAGCCTGTTGGTTGGAGAGTTTGGATTGACGATCATAACTTCAGTACCACAACGGGGGAAACTCTTCTTTCGTTGGACAATAAGTCCCAAACTCTTGAGAGGTTCAAGCTCTTTCAATTTGATCCTTTGAATGAGACGCCTTTGGATCTAATTTCCCACAAGATTTAGACACTTCCCATCCTTGGTTTCCTCATGTTTATTGGCTGAAATTTCCTGTTGGATATACTACATGTTAGTCGTGTGTTTGTATTAGTGTTTGCTCTCTTGATTGATTGAAGAAATTTTATTTTGATGGGTTTTACCATAACATTTAGACACTTCCCATGGTAAACTTTGTTCTTCACCTGTGTTCCTGCTTTTGATGAGTCTTGCCATATCTTTAGACACTTCTCATGCTGAGCCTCGTCTTATGATAATCAAGTAGTAATTGTTGATACATTGTGTGAATGGATTGATAGGTTTTGCCAAATATTTAGACACTTCCTATGCATGAAGACACACACATGTCACACATACACATACATGCTTACATGCATTATTCATCACTTCTCTCACCTCATATGTGTTCACACACCACCCCTTGCGGGTTTGTATTCCTGAATTTTATCTTGCGTTCGATTTGTCTCACTTTTGATTTCTCTCATTTTTGTTTGCCTTGTTTGATACTTGCTAGTTTAGTATAGTTTAGTTTAGTGTAACGACATTTTTTCTCCCATCTTTTCCCACTTACCTTCAAAAGATCCAGAGTCAACACACCTCCCTGTGGATCGACTCGTGTTTGCCACTGCTTCATCACGGCCATGCATTTACGGTTAAACTTAATATTCACATCACGGGTCAAAAAGTCAAACTCAAAGAGCTTGAACCTTCCCACTGATTGGTTGGAGAGAGGTAATGTGAATTGCTCTTTTCCCATTGCCGTATTATAAGCATGATCATCTATCCATACTCTCTGACCAATTGGTTTGTGTGTTGGAATGAGTCTAGTAAAATCATAGGAAGAAATCGAGACACCAACCTTACATAAAGTGGGTATATCACCCAAAATATCCTTTAAGGACTTACAAACACTCTCCATATTTTCATGAAAGACCTCCTTGTGATGCACCTTATGAGTCTCATGAAGACCAAAAGTGTGTCCGAGCGAGGAAGAGTCACTTGGTCCTAAAAATATGGGTGTTCAGGAGATGCTCCTCCTCAATATGAGGTTGGTCCTTGTAGGGATTGGCACTAAGCTCAACAAGCTTAAAGGTCATATCACAGGAATTAAAGGCACCGTCCTATGCCACATGAAGCTCAAACTCGTTAATATAAGTAATCTCAACATGTTTTGTAACACCCACCACGTGTTCATGAATTGGTATCTCAAGCTCCTTAGATTGAATAGTGGTTTGACTTTGAACGATTGTGCTTTGAATATTTGCATGTGGTGGGGGTTCGATAGAAGAAGGGGAGTCCTCACATTGACAGGAAAAGTCACCCTCCTCACATTCACTCAATTGTTGTGCCAACTGACTCACTTTCATTCTCAAAATTTCGAAGGCATTGAAATTGGACTGGATCAAAGTATGAGTAGTTTTGATGAATGCGTTAAGGGTTTGTTTAATGGAATCAAGTATCGGGTCAATTGTGATGTTCACTTCTTGGTCATTAAAATGTGGGACTTGGGTATTTGTATGTTGAGATTCATTCCATTGGTCTACATGTTGAGATTGGTATGGAGTTTGGAATAGAATAGGAGGATCATGTTGGGGATAAAATGACATGCGTGAGTTAAATCACTAGTGCAGAAAAGTCCATATACGTCGGATATATAGTGGTATAGACGTCGGCTATATACGACCGACGTCTATACAGTGTATACACGTCGGCTATATACGACCGACGTCTATTATATGTTAATTAACAAAAAATATATTGGAACGTATATCGGGCATTCTGCACTCACATTAATCAAGCCCAAGTTGCCCAAGTGCCCCAAGTGCCAAACTTTTGACAAATAACAACGAACATCAAGCCCAACATGCGCAGGTGCCCCAAGTCGTTCGCGTTCAACAGTAAAGGAGTGGTGGAGTACATCAACCACACCAACAAAAATAAATTCTCCGATGTGGGACTAAACTATTACACCAAATAGACGTCGGATATATACATTGACCGACGTCTATTCATACAGCATCACCTATAGACGTCGGTCACATTATACATCCGACGTCTATACGTTGAAATAACAATAATTAATAAAAAGATACGTTCTATAGACGTCGGCTACCATATACAACCGACGTCTATACCTGGGTGCTTAGTAGTAAAAAAAAATGTTGCAACCATTTTAAGCCCCAAGTGCCAATCTTTTGACCATTAAATATATATATGTATCTCACTTGCATTTTGTAGTGTGGTACGAAACTACCATTTAGAAGTAAAGGAGTGGTGGAGTACTTCAACTCCACCAATAAAAAACTTTCTCCAATGTGGGACTAAACATGTCACCATACACACACATGTGTACAACACAACACACATGTGATTGTAATTATTTTTAAATCCACATTATTCTTATACAAAATAATACACATAAATTCTTACACGAAATAAATCCTAAAAATTGCGTTATTTCTTATACAAAATAAATTCCAAAAAAATATGTTAATTTTTACACTAAATAAATCCCAAAAAATTGCGTTTTTCTGATACGAAAGAAATCCACATAAATTCTTATACGGAATAAATCCAAAAAAATAAACAAAAAATATTTTCTTCTTTCAGGAGGTATAGACGTCGGTTATACTAAACAACCGACGTTTCTACAAACCTATAGACGTCGGATGTCCAAATATCCGACGTCTTTACCTATAGACGTCGGTTGTTTGGACATCCGACGTCTATTTGGTGACGTCTATCGAGCATTCTGCACTAGTGAATTCATCTTGGTAATCCGATGAAAAAGTTTTGGTGCTCACACCATGACGAGTTATATGCATTGGCACATGGGTCATAATGTGGATAATAATAGTTGTTCCAAGATGATTATCGAGGAGAACAAGCACACTCCCCATAAACATGACCACTTAACCCACACCGAACACATGATGATTTATAAAAATGGTTCATATGTCCAAGTGTTGAAAAAATGGCAATTGTTTTTAAGATTTGGAGTTAAAAGAGATGGTATACCATACATACAACAAGTTCCAAATATGATGAACAAAAGAAAAAACTACAATTATGATGTCAGATGTAGAAAGACCTCACCAGGCCACCGAATATTCGATTCGACGGGTAACAATCACCTCACCAAGTTCCAATTTCTTTCCAAGCAAGGATTCTCAATTTTATCCCTTTCAGTGCGATGTTGGCGTCAAATAAGAATTACAAAAATGCTCCAATTTTTTTCCTGGGACTCCAACAAATCAACTAATCCTGTAGACTCAAGAAACAACACAAAAAATGTGAAATCCAATCGAAAAAGAAATAACTGCAAACCAAACAAAGCAACAATCCCCGACAATGATGCCAATTTTTTTAATCATTTTTATAACTGCAGGTGCATAGCGTCAGGGAATACACGGCAAGTATGGGTCGGTCCACAAGGATCGTGATTGTTCGGTTCACAACTAATTCCATAATCGAATCGACAAAAGGATGAAGAAGGGAATTGATTTATCCTAATCTATACTACACTACAATTAACTAAATGCAACCTATCTAACCCTTAGAAGATGAGGACTATGGATTAGGCATAGATTAAGATGATGTGTGTAGTTGACATGAAGCATAAGCAATGTCATTAGTATCATGAAAGAATGGAAGGTGTTTAAAGATTATGACATACATTCATCAAACATTAACATCTAATTTCAAGTTAGTGATGGGAGCATGGAAGGTGTCTAAAGATTATGACAAATATCCATCAAACATTCACATAACCCATTATTAAGGTCAAATATGTATTCTAAATAACATTTAAGGCAATGCACTTAGATATGAGCACGAAGCGTGAAACCATTTATGAAACGACATTTCGTCAAACACCTAATGAGCATGTACCTTAAAGAAGTAAATCTACACATTAGAGTCTTAACCACCACATTCAATGTAAAAACAACAACACACAACCACCATTAACCTATCCTACCATCATCCCCACCTCCTAAGAGGTGGTTTAGCCACACATTAACATGAGAAGTAGTAGAGAAGGAAGTGAGTGAAGATACTTACCAAATAAAGGTTGCAATAATAAAAAAGAGAAATCCAAAGCTTGAACATTAAATCTACTCCTAACCTATTCTAACTTACTCTAATGGTGGAAAAAAAGGAAAAAAATAGAATAGAAGGGAAAGCGAAGAGAGCTTACTCCTCTCCTTATATAGGATCAAGGTACTAGATCTTCTTGGTGAACTCAATCCAACGGTCAAGATCATTTCCAACGTTTTTCATCACCGTTGTGTGAAAATGTCCTGGCATGGGGATATATTGGAAATCTGGGTGTGGATTTAGATTCCTCTCGTCGAGCTGGTCGGTTTGAGTACCAATTTGATGTAATTTCAACTTCTCAAGACGCGTGGAGAGACCTTTTAAGTCCATGCATCATTTCTAGCGGGATTAGAGTCTAGTTGGCTTTCTATTTGGTATATAATCCTTTATTCTAGCTTAGTTATCTTTATTCATGAAATACATGTAAACATACTCGAGTAGCAATAGTAGAAGGTCAAATTAAACAAATATATCGTCGATATTACACATGATATGCTACTAATCAATAGCATTTGCTTGCTCAGCCTCATAGGAAGCGTCTGCACACCCCGTCACCACGTGTCCTGTCAGACCATACATACTTCAGGCGGGGCTAGAAACTTGAGCTGTAGGAGCTCGGTCCACCTCAAAACTTTCTAACCTTTGCATGATAGTAGCCATTTTTGCATTAGATGCAATAGTTGAATCTACTTGGTATGATCCGACTCGACCAGCAGGTCTGGCGGTCGATGGCTCTCTCATGGTATCCCACTCAAGTGTTTGTTCAGCCATACTTTCAAAAGTTTACTTTGCTTCATCAATTGGCTTCATTTGACAGTCACCTTTACACATAAACCCCAACAATGTACGAGTGTTGTAATTCAGGACCTCATAAACAATCTGGCACAACTACCAAAGCAGAAGTCCATGATGAGAGCACTGCTGGAGGAGATATTTAAATTTCTCAAAGAAGGAATGAAATGATTTGGCCTCAGTCTGATATGACTAGAGTATCTGGTGTCGTAACTGTTAAGTCTTCCTCTGAGTAAAGAATCCCTTCAGAAAGACGATCACAAATTCATCACAAGACCGAATCAAGCTCATTGGAAAGTTGTACATCCATTTTTTGCATTATCCTTCCACGAACAAGAAATCATCCTCAACCACCCTGAATCCTCATCAAGTTGTTGCAGCCTAAACATGAAGCATACTTCCTCAAATTCACGTATAAAGATATACGAATCCCCTTTATTGGCAGTGAAGTTAGGTAGCATGCTCACATACTGAGGTTCCAGTTCATAGTTATTCTCGTGGGCGGGCGGGAGAACTACGCAAGAAGGTTCTGCAGACTAAACAAAATGGGTCCGCTCCCACAGCGTCATCGATCCCTCCTATCTAGGTACTGGTGGCAGTAGACCCCTACCTCAATCTTGATTGAAACCCTCTGCCTCCCAAGTTAGAGGAGGAGGTCGTGGATTAACTCCATGAGAAGGGGACCAAACCAACTAGGTTCTGGAGTCCTCCTGTGCGAGTCCATCCTCGCATACATGCTCGAGTCGACCTAAAACACTAAAAGAAAGGGTGTAAAGGGGAGGAGACTAAACGATAGAAGTATAGGAGAAGATGACTCATGTGAGAAGAGAAGAAGCCTTAGGAACTAATGCGGGTAGTGGGGTTGGGTAGAAGCATAAACTAGCAAACACGACTCAAACAAACCTAAGGTTGACTAAAAGTCCTTAGGCTAGACGACGCCTAACCACGATTCCCCACACTCCCAAATGCCTCACTCCCTCAGCCGCAGGTTGCAAAGCCGAATGAGAAACTCAAGACCCGGAGTTCTCAAAAGTCCCAAAGCAACTAAGCAAACAACATTCAGGCCATGACGTCAAGAATGAGATTGTCTCCTAAATACGCCCGAAGTCCTTATGACCGATGTCTACTTTTTTCAATTAGGGCTTCAGATTAGTGTTATTTTTAGGGCGGAGGAAAGGCTGATGAATCCCCCCACCTTATCTTGTATGGGATAACCCCACCATAATAGTATTTTGACTCCTAAGTCTAGCAATCAACTCTCCAAACAAACACTCACTTCACACTTGGCCCAACACACCTTACTAACTAATGCATGCTTTAACCATGCATGTAGTGGGGAAAAGATGCACATACCTCTCGCCACCAATCAAACAGAAAAGAAAAGAAAAGATGAATGTGTGCAAGGTCTGCAAATAATGCATGACTTAGATGGTAATCGGTCTAATCTTTTACTTTGAGTTGAGAGAACAAGTGTCTTAAAGGGGGATCATGCACGTTTAATGGGTTCTGACATTATCACAGAGCATGTATTGGATGAATAGGAAGTAAAATAGTAACTAAACAAGGCAGGAGAACCACTGTTGAAAAATGAAGGGTAGAAAATGCACCAAATCTGCCACTGATGGATCTAAATCCCCTACTGGCGGATCACATGTGAGTTATTGCATTGTGTTTCCTCTGACACACTCCCTTGACCATGAGTGTCTCTTATTCGCTATAATCCCCTGCGTACAAATCCACATAAAAATAGAAAATGGAAACAAAAACCCACTGCAATGGAAAATGAGACAAATCTAACAACTTGCTCCGTAGCAACGGTGCCACAACCTTGATTGGATTTTAAGTTTAAAACTGCAAGTTCACAACCACGTTGAAGCACTAGCAAGTACGGGTCGATCCACAAGGAGCTAGAGCAGGATGTTGTCTACCATATTTGAGTCGGAAAGAAAATGAAGAGTGAGTGTGATGAACTACACATTACAGATAGGTCCATAATGCTTTCAAATCAGATCCTTGGGCATTAAAGTTAGGTCCATAATATTTTCAAATCAGTCCTTTCTTCCTGGATTTTTCTTCTTTTTGCTTCGTTTCTCTTCTTTATTACCTAAAACCTGAAATACATGTAACAACCCTAGTAGCACAAATATGGGGTAAAATAAAGGATATATAGCATGAATGCCTTGTATGATTTGCCACTAATTAGCGATCGAAGAGTGGAGGCCAAAATGGAGAATATTATTTCTGCGAGAAATTTGGAGACATGAAGAGTAGAGCCTTTAAGGAGGTGTAGAAAAAGGATAAAGAACCTGCACATGATTCAACAAATGTGGTTGAAGATAAGGATGTAGTGGATGCTCTTACAATGTGATCAGATGGAGTCAGTGACAAGAGTGATTGGGTTCTTGACTCAAGCTGCTCACACCACATGTTCTCACATAAAAAGTTATTTGCGGAGTACAAGGCATTTGATGCAGAAGCAGAAATGTGTAATCGCTATAGCAATGCAAGGCTTCACCAATGGTAGTTATCTGTCGGTGCATATTACATTCACTAGGTGTAAAATAACACCGACAGATAACGTGTCATCGATGTTAAATGCGTCAGTGTATCTCTACTCTGACAGATGTTTCGACGGATAGAGACCGTCAATGTTACTTTTGGCACAAAAGTTCTCGTTATAATTTTTCACATGCTTTCGTCACATCGAAGAACACCAACATCTCAACACCGACAATATATCCATCGGTGTAGGTTACATATCCAACTTTTGTTCGAGCTCATAATTCTATTGATTTAAAGAAAGTCATAATCCATAGGGTTATCGGCTTTAGGATCCATAGAAGAAAGGTTATTTGTGGGGGAGAATGCGGCATTTGATGAAGCTTACATTCCTGGAGCCACAAAGGAGGGTGACAGGAATAGAGAAACTGATAAAGAGAATGTGAATGAGGAAGGTGTCTCTCATTCAAAGAAAAGAAATTGAACTGGTGTTGTTGAAAAGAAAAATAGTGAGGGGGTGAAGAACATGATTAGCACTACAACATTGCTCCTAGGATGACAAAGATAATCAAAATTGCACCAAAAGAGCACGAAGTTGAGGATGAATCCGGGGCTCTTGCACTTGTTCAAGAATGTGAGGATCTCTCAAAATCAAAAGGAGTTTCAGAATGAGATGAAGTGAAGAACAAGTGGGTTATAGTGGTATCCAGGAATGAAGAGATGAAGTGTAACATCCTCGAAAGCGGAAGAAATTTAAATTTTTAATAAAACACAACACGAGGATATTACCGAAGAAAAGGACAACTGGTTCACCAACATATATACAATATATATCAGAGAGTTTTACAAAAGTGTGATTACAACAAAAGATAAGGAAAATATACATGTAATCACTCGGACCTCAAAACAAGGAAAGCAGTATCTGGCCCCGAAAGCACTCCACCTCAGTCACCACCTCCTAAACGCCGCTCACGACCTGACATAAAACATGAATATGCCTGAGTTTCCATGAGGAAACCCCGTATGCCAAACTTCTATCACAATAAATGAACTAGACATCTAAAGCATGTATGATATGAAGTGCAATAAACATCCACCGTCTCACTGGGCCCCCGGGAACTCTCTCCCTACCACAGTAGACATCAAACAGTGACGGGTCTCAGGGGTCCTCTAGCCCAACCCTCACACGTGCCCCAGGCACCACAGCCGGAAACACCCTTGGCTACAACACACGTGCCCCAGGCACCACAGCCGGAAACATCCTTGGCTAACACGCTGGATCACTCTCAGGTCGGTATCGTCTGTACCGCTGCCATCTTGAGCTGGTCCAGAAGACCACTCTCAGGCCGGCACCGTCACCCCTCTAGGGCCGGAGATCCGTTGCCATCTTGAGCTGGCCCCGCACACGAACCACCCTCAGGCCGACACCGATCACCCCTCTAGGGCCGGAGATCCGTTGCCTTCTTGGACTGGCCCGACAACCCTCATGAACCACTCTCAGGCCGGCACCGGTCAGCCCTCTAGGGTCGGAGATCCGTTGTCATCTCGAGCTGGCTCCACAACACAAAACACACAAAAACCGTACCAAACGGTCGAACAAAACCTCACAACCGGTCGACCAAATCCTCTCTATAGGACTTGCCCAACCAACAAAACTGTCAACCGGTCGAACGGCAAAGGGATCCCGTTCGACCGAATTCGACCGGTGAAAACTCATTCCACAGTAAACAGCACCAACGGTCAAACCACACACAAACACCGGTCGACCGAAAACGGCCAGTACCAAATCCAAAACCCATCAGAAAACTCCGGTCGACCGAACCATCTCGCGGTCGAACAAACTTTACATTATTTTAATTCGTCGGTCGAACGAGTCAACTAGGCGGTCGACCGTTTGGATGGTCAACGCCCAACTGACCTACAATACTGCTTTCGGTCGAACGGCAAAGGGGTCCCGTTCGACCAAAAACACCCAGTGTCTCCATCCCTCGCTCAAAATGTACTACCGGTCGACCACCACCAAGGTATCGTTCGACCGGTACAAGGGATTTCGCCTAAATTACTCTACGACCGGTCGACCGAACCATGACACCGGTCGACTGTTCATAGTGCAGAACACAGTTGCACGGTCCGACGAGCCATCCGGCCTACCGTCAACCACTCCAACACTCACCAAAGCATAAGTGAGCATTAAAGTAAAGCTTGACATACCTTGAAGAAGCCCTCGAAGACCCAACGACGAGCTTTTCCACTCGCTCCTTCTCCGGTGAACTTCACGAACGCAATCTCCTCAACTCCGGCAACCACCAAGCAAAATCCGATCGAGTCGACCCAGAGAACGCCTGAGCTTCACCTCCCCCCACGAGCTGCGGATCAAGAGTGAGAGAGAGACTTTAGCGGGAGAGAGAGAAACGCGAGAGAGAGAGAGAGAGAGAGAGGGAGAAACACTCACCAACATATAAACCCCTCCTCTCATCTCCACCATCCACCTCATTTCCCCAAATCAATCTGAGCCCTCCATCTTAATCCACCTATTAAGCACCTAAAAAGAAATTAACCAAGTTAAATAGGTTAGGATATTACATGAAGTCTCTTAGCTTGCATAGGTCTCGGAAGTTAACGGAGCTATCCAAGATGAGTGAGGCTATAAGGTGCAAATGGTTTGCTCGTGAGGTGGAGAGATCGACTACAATGGAGTATCAGTTTGTGTCTCAGATAGTGAAGAAAGTGTATAAAAAGCCCAAGTATATCACTATGTTGAACTTTATGCATTTCGAGGTAATGGTGGATTTTATGCCCTCAAAAAAAAGGAAGCATGTCGACATTGTTCCACAGGCATGTGCAAAGGAGTCCATCGGGAATGCTATATATGATTTGCATAGGGGTCCAAGGATGGATTGGAAATGAAAGTGTGGCTCTCAAGAAGAATCATGCACCAGAGAGTCCAATTAAATTGGTGACTGGTACAGTCACAATTAAATTGGTGACTAGTGCGAGGCGTGAGGTAAGCTTTGAGGTGGAGCAGAAAGAAGTAATAAAGGAAGATCAGTTTGAAGAAAATTCTGAATGTCAGAATTAAACCCCAGGTGTAGTATGTTAGAGTTGGCTCCAATTTCGACAAACTTGGAGAATTATTTTGATGCCTAAATGATGTGAAAATTTCTAATCAGGACTAAAGGGCATGTAGAGGAACGAAAGATATAGATAACGACAAAGTCTAGAAATGAGGAATTACGACTTCCAGAAGGTGTTATCCGAAGTTTGGCAAAAGCAGGGTCAAGCGGACGTCGGGTCAAAGTCCCTGCCCATCTAGGACTTGGACCGGAAATCCAGTCTACCAAATTGGATGTATAGTATTGTGCCTCGTCACGTGAACAATGTTTTCTATGTTTTGTAGGATTTACTCCACATGCCAAACTCTAAACAAGATTAGAGAGAAAGGAGCTAGTCAATCAATATCTAATTAAGCTTAGAATGTAGGTAATAACCCCTCTAAAACTTCTTGAGAATTTAATCTCCAAAAGCTTGAAATAATTAAGGAATTTTCGGATGGATTAATATGGTGGCTAGGGAGAGAGAAATTTTTGCATCAATTAAAACAAAGAGGAAGAGAAGACCTATTTATAGGGTCTCCCAACACCCACATCATGGGCTAACCACTAACCCATGGTCTCTTGTTTTTCTTTCCCTAAAATCAATCACAATTTGACACATAATCATCCACATCCACATTTAACAATAATTGGAATAATTCCAATACATGATTTATACTAATTCCTTATTAATTCGGGCAAACCGTATTAACCATTTTTTTGCCTTTTGCCAAATTTTGGATATATATCCAACAAAATTTGATCTTTGGGGTTTCTAGCAAATTCATAAATCATGTAATATATTATCCTATGTAATGTTAAATTATTACACCATTTAATATATACGTCTTATATGAATTTATTCATGATTCTAATTATGTCAATTTTCGTGACATATTGATTTTATTGATTCACCACATGTGTCCCTTTTAACATGAAACCCGACACATTATATGAACTCAAAATTGAAGTTTCTTGTTTCCCAGTTTTGTGGAGTGACCTATAGGAGGATCCAAGCTAAATTGGCAGCGATATTAAACACTCAATATCTCAGACTATAAGTAGTATCTAGCTACAAATTATAGTTACCCAATTAACATAGATGTCTTGTTCCACTTGAACATAACACGATCCATTTAGTGATGTAAGTGCACCACTTGTGTCTATCCCTTGCCACATGATATGAAGAATATATACAAAGTAGAAATGTGTCACCTTTGTATTATATTCATTTCTTGATCTCTTTCAGCTAATTATAACTATGTAACTTACCTCAAGTCACATTGTATACATTATAATTTTGTTTTATCAATGGGCCCACTAATATCATCACTCAATTAATAGGGGCAATGATAATCTTTTGACTAGCTATCTTTTCCGGCATAAGTCATGTTCAACCAACTATTGCCTTTATCACTATACTCATTGATAGTTTTTGACAATAATCAAATCAAACACTTCTTATGTGAAAAGATATAAGTCTCATATCTTAGGATCCAAGACACAGTAAAACATTAATGACACATAACACAATTCCACAATGTTTTAATTTGTTAGGTTTATTCAATATATAAAAGTAATTTTTTTTCCTTTTTTACGTACTCGTGTCGTCAAATATTTGTAGAGCTACAATTATCAATGACTAACACGACAATCTTATCTCGGTAATTAATGTTCCATGTTAATTACCATGATTGTAAATAAATTTTGATTTATGTAAACAATTATCTTTTAGAGCTCTACGGTTAAGGACCAAGAGCCTCTTTCTAAACACTTCCAAAAGACGAACAAGTAATTGAGTGATCTAGACCGCCAATTCGCGGTCCATAAACTTTGGATCGAGTTGGAATTTGTTGTGGGCTTTTCTTGGTATATTTTCTGGTCTTGGATGCATTTACTTGGTTTGTTGGAGCTCCGACCCGAATCGAACTGCTAAAATACTCCCCATGATGGTGTGGAGTATTCTGTTTTGCTCTTAGATCCTTCTGTCTTACATTCAGGTCATTCTCCCTTGCATCTTAGTCCCCAGATCTCACAATTCAGTCCTTTTTCCCAGCTTTTGGGTCCTTTTATGCTTCATCTCATCAAACCTATTTATTCCTGAAAACTAAACATAAAACTCGTCACGTAGCATTGCTTAGGTGTAAGATAATGGATATAAGATACAAATATAAGCATGAAATGATGTCAATCAAATACCCCCACACCTAAGTTTTTGCTAGTCCTGAGCAAAACAAAGAGAGAAAAGCAAACGAGAAACAAGAAATCCTAACTCACTTTCGTAGGAATCACGGTTGCACTTAGCACGTACAACAAGCCGTTAAACCTCCTTGTTGCCAAGGAGGACGAGTGTTGTCTCCTGAGGGCTTTCAGCGGATATACCCACAAAATCCGAACAAGATGCATTATTCAATCTAGACACTCGACTCGTTGGACAAATTTTGTCGATCAATGGACGCGGTAATCCTACGGGCGGACTCTATATAGGTAATCAGTCCACACACCTAGCCTAATGAATCATTCGTGCAAGTTAAATAAGGAATTAAGTGAAAGACATGGACAACCTCAACCGCCTCAAGTGATACAAAGTGTAAAGTCCATTAAGGTTCTTTATTTGCATTACCATTTTTTTTCTTTTTTTTCTTTTTATTTGTTGGAGCTTCATTCTCCCAGGATCAGGTTTCGTGCATCATTGCCCATGAGGAATTACACTATCACGTACACCTTTCCCCAAATCTCCACATAGGGCGATCCCTACCACCCGTGTAACGGGAGTTCGGTCGGCGCATCCCAAGTCAGATGACTCGAAAGCACCAGGCACAAAGTCCCCTCACACCTACTTTCTCGACTGATAGGAACCGTGCGAGAAGAGAGAACACCTACTCACTTATTTCTTATCTACACATGAACCAAAACCCCTACACTTAATGTCTCACAACAAGATTTAGAGGGTCCTTGACTACAACAAACTTCCTTAAGTTAACAAACACGAATTATTGACTCACTAGGTTCAGGGTGGACTTCTTTAAATGTTTTAGTACTGAAACCCTATGATTACTCACCACCAAGGGAAAACTGGGGTGCATCCTAATGACTCGATAAATCCTAAAGCCATTGTACTAGATATCCTAATGCATCAAGTTCAAGACAATTTTGGGAGCTTTCTTTTTACTTTGCCTCTCAATGGTTTTGCACATGCTAAACACACACAAAACATTTTCTTTCACAAACACGTGAAGATTTTGAAAGAAATGTGAAAATTTTGAAGCACTAGGCAAGCAAAAGAAGACAAGTCACCCAAGGATCATGGCAAACAGATATATCGATATTAAATGCAACACACTAACATGACCCTAATAATGCACACAAAAGAAAATAAAATCAAAGGAAAAAGACTCAACTATGTACACACGTAAAACACCCCCCACACCTACTTCATGCATTGTCCTCAATGAATGTGAGCAAGATACTACATGGATTTATGCATGAAAAATGAGAGATCTCACCAACATGAAGTACAAAGGGAAGTTCAAGGTCATGTTGATGGTCACAAACCCGAATTCCCTCAAAACCTGTGAGATGCAAAGGAAGGTATACAAATACGTGAAAGAAATGGGGCCCAAATACTCAAGGGTTGGAGCCCACAACAATCGATGCTCACTGAAGGAGTCTTTTATTGTACTTTTTTTCTCTTTTTTTATAACTATGTACAAAAATGGGCTCCCATCTTCATATGTCAAGGGACATCAAATGGGAACCTGCCATCTCTCGAGCCAAAAATGCACATGCATGGGCTCGCGACATACAAATCAGAATTGCTTGACCACCTGATACCCTTATAAGCGTTGTGGTCGTTTGATGCCTCTTGAGAGTGAGCAAGCTAGGAGGTATGAATGAGAGATGAACCTCGATCAGGTTGAAGGGTATCAGGTGGTTGATTCTTAACCCACATGGGGTCCTCAGCAGATACAAAATGAAGATCATGTGGCCGAGAGGCCATAAAAATGGTATCTTGTGGCTCAAAAGCCACATGATCGAAAGGTTGTGGCTCAAGGGCCACGTGATCAAAAGGATGTGGCTCAAGGGCCACGTGATCAAAAAGAAGTGACTCAAGGGCCACATGATCAGAAGAATGTGGCTCAAGGGCCACAAGATCAAAAGGAGGTGGCACTGAGGCCACGTGATCAGAACATAAGGCACTTTCTTGTGCGAGCTCAGGTGAAACATCTTCACCACCTTCAGGATTTCCATCGAATAATTCTCTAAAGTACTTGAAGCTGCCCTCAACTTCAATTTCATCCAAACCCTGGGTAAGGTTGACCCCAATAGGGTCACTGAAGGCACTTGACTTCTTGCCGATGGTGAAGAAGTTGAAATCAGCGCATTGACTACCATAAGTCAAACTCATCAGACCATTGCGACAATTGATCAATGCATTGGAAGTCGCAAGGAATGGTCGCCCCAGAATGACAAGAATTTGTCCACGTGGGTTTGGCACAGGTTCAGTATCCAAGACAAAGAAGTCGAGTGGATAAATGAACTCTCCCACTTTGATCAGCACATCTTCCACCACACCCCTCGGTTTCTTCATAGACCTATCAACCAATTGAAGAGTGGTCTTTGTTTGTTTGAGGTCTCCAAGACCGAGGTGGACGTAGACAGAGGCAGAAGATTAACAGATGCACCAAGGTCCAATAAGGCTCGATGTATGGACACATCATCAATCACACAAGAGATAGTAGGACAGCCAGGGTCCTTGTACTTTACTTGCATGGGTTGTGCCAACAAAGAACTCACGTTAGACGCAAGAAAAGCTTTCTTTGGAACATGAGTTTTTCTCTTCTTGGTGCATAAGTCCTTGAGAACCTTGGCATAAGGTGGCATTTGCTGAATCACCTCCAATAGAGGGATGTTCACCTTAAGTTGCCGAAACATCTCAAGCATCTTGTCATGCTGATCAGAGGTTTTCTGTTTAAGGCACTCAGGGAATGGCACCTTCGGGGCATAAGGGTGCGAAGGACCATCAGAATTCTGGTCCAAAGAAGCATGAGTGGGGACCTCAGAATCTGATTCCTTTGACACAAAAGGAGACAAGGGGGCCTCAGGGTTCAGCACCATTGTCGAAGATAATGTAGAAGGAACCTCAGGATCAGGCTCCTTCCTGGAAGTATTGGTGGAGGGAACCTCAGGATCTGGCTCCCTCAGAGATGCAGGTATCACCGCAGGTCTGGTGACACCAAGAGATGGTGATGACAAGGAAGGCACCCCAATGTGGTTATTCATCTTCTTACCAGACCTCAAAGTATGAATCACATTAATGTGATGGGTCGGTTCAGAGGTAGCATGAGGTACAAGTGAACTTCCTTGAGAATGGGTACCCCGAGGATTCACCTCAGGTTGACTCGGGAACTGACCCTTCTCGCGTTCATGGAGTTGATGAGCCGACTGGCTAACTTGCATTTCCAAAGCCTTGACTGTACTTTGCAACGCTTCAAGGGTCGGATCACAAGAAGGGTCCTTGGGGTCAACCCGCTGGGGTGGTGGAGTCTGGTTGGAATAACCCGACAATGAGGCATGAGCAGGTTGGTAATTATTGTGCTGATACCTTTGATGTGGGGGTTGGTAGGTCGTCGATAGGTGTGGAGGTTGATAAGGTGGAGGTTGAGGTTGAGCGTGCGACCTCTGACCGTTACCCCCACTAGGCCCCCAAGAGAAGTTAGGATGGTTACGCCATCCCGGGTTGTAGGAGTGATTGTACTGGTCGTTACGGGGCCTCTGTTTATACATCACATTTGCATGCTCAGTATCCCTTGGAGCGTAAGCGCATTCCAAGTCATCATGGCCCGTAAGTCCACACCTACCACACCCGGGAGTAGCGACCTGAGCTACAGGAGCTCGATCCAACTCTAAACTGTCGATCCTACGCATGAGAGCAACCATTTTCTCCTCAGACGCGATCGATGACTCAACTTGATATGATCTAGCTCGACCAGAAGACCTGGCGGCTGGTGGCTCTCTCATGGTGTCCCACTCAAAGGTGCGTTCAGCCATTAACTCAAAAGTGTCCCATGCCTCATCGATGTGATTCATTTGGAAGTCACCCTGACACATTGACTCCAACAATGTGCGGGTGTTGTAGTTGAGGCCCTCATAAACAATTTGGCACAACTGCCATAGCTCAAATCCATGATGAGGGCACATTGGAGAAGGTCCTTGAACCTCTCAAAGAAACCATGAAAAGATTCGGTCTTAGTCTGATACATTTGATGTATCTGGTGTCGTATCTGTTGAGTTTTCCTCTAAGGGAAAAATCTCTTCAGAAATACGGTCACGAAGTCATCCCAAGACCGAATAGAGCTCGCCGGGAGGCTGTACATCCATTTCTTCGCGTTATCCTTCAACGCGAAAGAAATCATCCTCAACCGGACTGAATCCTCGTCAAGCTGTTGAAGCTTGAACATGGAGCATACTTCCTCGAATTCGCGTATAAAAATATACGGATCCTCCTTATTGGCAGTAAAGGTTGGAAGCATGCTCACATATTGAGATTACAACTCATAGTTGTTCCCGCGAGCAGGGGGAAGAACTATGCAAGAAGGTTGCGCGACCCGAACATGATGAGTCCGATCCCACAAAGTCATCGGTCCATCCTGTTGAGCTAAAGGTGGTGGTGCACCAAGAACTCGATCCTGACCGAATCTCCCTTCCTCTCCAGTCAGAGGAGGAGGAGAAGGAGGTCTACGTGGTGGTGGGAGCGGACCGAGATAATCCATGAATGGACCCCGGTCTCCCCCGTCACCACGAGACGACTCGGCCTCATGCTCCAAAGGAGCACGAGGCGGAGATGGTCGATCACCAAGACCGTCCATCTCAGAAAAATGCACTATCTCAAGTTGAGCGCACTCACCAAAACAAGCCCAACCTCGCATAAAAATGCTCGACTCGACTCTAAACAACACACAACAGAAGGTGTACTCAGAGGAGGAGACTACACGTAGAGAATAGATGAGGAGAGGACTCAGATGAGGAGGGAAGAATCCTTAGATCTAACGTGGGTAGTGGGATCAGGTAGAAGCCTAACTAGCAAGCACGACTCAAACAACTTAAGGCTCTGGGTCCTTAGGCTAGACGACGCCTAACTTCGAGGTCACTAGCCTCGACATGCCTCACCTCCCTACAACGAGAACCACAATGCCCAGCAAGTGATACCAGATCCCGAGATCCAGTACCTCCTACTATCGACAAGGTAGGCAACGTCGATCAGGTCATGACGGTCTCAACTAGATTACTCTCCTAGTGCGTCTGCAATCCATAGGGCCAATGTCTACTTGCTTTTAGTTAAGGCTTGATTAAGAGTGATTTTTGGGGCCAAGGAAAGGGTGATGAAATCCCCCACCTTACCTTTTATGGGACAGCCCCTCCTTAGTAGCTATTTGATCCTAGAACTAGCAATCAATCGCTCCAATCAAACGCTCAACTCACTCTTGTCCTGATGCAATTCCTACTAACTAATGCATGGGCATACAAGATGCATGAATGAGTGTAGGAAATGTGTACCTCACACCATCGCTCAACAACTGAAAATAAAGCTAAAAGAAAAGACAACTATATGTCTAAGTCAAGTACATGATGCGTGACCTAAACAAATAAGAATGTCTAATCTTTTGCTTTGGATTTTAACGCCAAGTTGATTAATGGGGATTGTTTTAATGAACTGGGAGCAAACTAGAGGTCATAGAATGCAAAATAGAGGTCCAAGATAACAAAAATGAACTAATCAACTACCAGAAGAAAACTGAGAGTCAGAAACCCTCACCAGGCCACCAATTGGCGGTCTTAGACCGCTGATTGGCGGTCCTTGTTGAAGCTTGGGTGCTCCAACTCCTCCAGTAGCCACCCCGTGAGCTCTAGGATCCCTGAAACTAAGAAAAACTGAAAACAAAAAATTAAAAACCACTCGAATCGTCCAAACCAAGGTCTGGACAGAGCACCTCCCCGGCAACGGTGCCAAAAACTTGATTGAACGTTTTATATTAAACCATAAGTGCACGGCCGCGTTGAAGCGGTGGCAAATATGGGTCCTGCACTGGAGGTTTGTCGGCGTTTGGTTTGTGCGAAGGCGAGTGGTAAAAAATGGAGAGAGAGATTGATTACACTAACTACACTAGAATGCAAAAGGAAATGAAAGATAAGCAATAAAAACTAAACCCCATAGGGGGTAGAGAAATAATGTGAATATAAAGATGTGAGTGTGTGTGTGTTCAATTAAGCTCCTCACAACATGTAGTGCATGAAATCATAAAACTACATCCAACTTTGCCTCAACATGAATTAAGATAAGACTACATCATTAAAACATACAAGACAATAATTGGAATGAAGCTAAATGAACTCATGTATCAAGACTAGACCCTACTATGCCTCCACATGAATTAAGATAAGACTACATCATTAAAACATACAAGACATTAACTAAGGTAAAGGCAACAAGAGTACATACACTACAAATTGTGTTTCCAATATTAACTTCATCCATATCCTAACCTTATCATTCCCCATAAAATAGGTCCACAAATCAAAGCATAAGCTAAGCTTCATTCAAGAGCATTAGCATATCAAAGATAAGAGTGAAAACTTATTATATGGTTATGGAAATCATATAAAGCTCAAGGGATAAAGATAACACACACTTAATACACTACATTATCATATCACATATTTCTCCACCCCCCAAATGGGGATGGAACTACTCACACAAATTTAAACTAACTACTCTAACAAAATGAAGCATTATACTGAAATTAAACTACACTAATCAAGCAAGAAATATTAAAGAAGAATAAAACAAAACAAACAAGCAAGCATGCATATGAAAGGAAATGAAACTAAGAGAGAAACAACACAATTAAAGGAAAAACATCTATTATTAACTCACTCAATACAAGCAACCCTTCCTCCACCAGAGTTTTGCTTCAAGGCTTCACTCTTAGTAGGGAAGATGGCCACCAAAGAGTGAGATATGTACAATGGAAGGTAAAGAGTTCTATTTATAGGCATGGAAAAAGGCAATCCGGGACAATCCCCCGATGTGGGACTAAACAGATACCAAAAAAAGCCTAAACATCCTCAAATACATGTGCTGGAGAAATTTGGGCGGATCCAGAGTGATCTGGACTGCCAATTGGCGGTCCATAAACTTTGGATCGAGTTGGAATTTGTTGTGGGCTTTTCTTGGTATATTTTCTGGTCTTGGATGCATTTACTTGGTTTGTTGGAGCTCCGACCCGAATCGAATTGCTAAAATACTCCCCATGATGGTGTGGAGTATTCTGGTTTTCTCTTAGGTCCTTTTGTCTTACATTCAGGTCCTTCTCCCTTGCATCTTAGTCCCCAGATCTCACAATTCAGTCCTTTTTCCCAGCTTTTAGATCCTTTTATGCTTCATCTCTTCAAACCTATTTATTCCTGAAAACTAAACATAAAACTCATCACGTAGCATTGCTTAGGTGTAAGATAATGGATATAAGATACAAATATAAGCATGAAATGATATCAATCAGGGCCCCCATCACAAGGTGCACAAAATAATGGGACATGTTCTTCCGTTGCTCAATTACAACCAAACTCTTGAGAGGTTCAAACTCTTCCAGTATGATCCTTCAAATCAAACGCCTTTGCGTCTAATGCATGAGTTTCTCCTATTACGGTATTGAAGTTATGATCGTCAATCCAAACTCTTGAACCAACAGGTTGGTCAACCAAAATGAGGTCAACAGCCTCATTATGCATATCCTACTCACCAGGTGAACAGAAAGTGGGTCTCTTACCCAAGGTATCATCTAAGGATCTCCCAATACCCTAATCTACAATGTAGTTGTTTGATGTCCCATCATTTTCAAGATGATAAGTAACAATAGTGAGAGACAAACTCTCATCAGGTTGTATGAAATCAAGAGTACTAGGGAGCTCTTGCTCCACCACAAATGAGTCCTTACGAGGCACAACATTAAGATCACATGGCTCAAGGGCAATGAGACAAAAAGGTAAGGCACGATCCTGTGCCGACTCATAATGAAACTGGTCAATGCTATCTCACTTGGAATAGAATCCCCACCAAGTGATCGTGAATTGAAACCCCAAGTCCCTCAGACTGACTAGGAGTTTGACTTTGAAAGATTGTGCTTTGAATATGTGGATGTGGTGGTGGTTTGATATCATAAGAGAAATCCTCATGTTGATAAGAAAGGTTACCCTCCTCACGTTCACGTAATTGTTGCGTGATCTGACTCACTTACATTGTCAGATTTTGCATGGAATGTTAAGAGGTTTCCATGAACGTAAAGAGAGTTTCTTTCAAGGAATCATGTATGTGATCAACTGTGATGTCAAATTCTGAATTTTGGAGATTTTTGGGTTGGGTGTTTATGGGTTGAGAATGACTCCAATGATTGGTCATGGGTGGTGGTTGGTAGGGATATGGGTATGCGAGAGGAGAATAATGGGGTGGGTAAGATGTATAAAAATTTGAATCAATATTGTCTTCCCATGAATCCAACCCTCTTGTGTTGTACGCGGATGCGTAAGAGTCACATTGAGCATTTTGGGAAAAGGTATGCTCATACTCATGCTATGGGGGAACATAAGGACATTCTCCGATAACGTGACCACTCAACCCGCAACAGTCACATGGTACGGCTATTGGAGCCACCGATGCACTCATGTCATTGATTGACATCATATCATGCATATATTTGTGTCTTATATCCATTATCTTGAACCTAAATAATGTTACGTAACGAGTTTTATGTTTGAGTTTTAGGAATAAACAAGATTGTGGAGAAGAGGCATACAATGACCTAGAAGCAAGGAAAAAGACTGAGTTGCAAGACTTGGGGACTGAGATGCAAGAGGGAAGGACCCGGATGTAAGTCCAAAGGACCAATGAGAAAATCAAGAAACTCCACACCATTATGAGGAGTAATTTGGCAATTCGATTCGGTCCTGAGCTCCGACAACCTACTCGGATGCATCAAACATGAAGACATAAAGCCAGACAACACCACACCAAAACAAGGCCAGATCCACACAATATAGACCGCCAATTGGCGGTCCAAGACCGCTGATTGGAGGTCGATTTTGGTCCGGATCCGCTAAGACTTTGGCGGGTCATGTATTAGGTTGTGTTTAGTCTATTTTTAGTACACATTTAGTCCCATACCGGGGGATTGTCCTGGATTAGCTTTTTCCATGCCTATAAATAGAACTCTTCACCTCCCTTTGTATTCACCCATTGCTTGGTGGCATTCTCTCTACTTGGAGTAAAAGCCTTGAAGCAAAAACTCAAGGTGGAGAAGAATGCCACTTGTAATGTGAGTCATGTAAATAAAATAATTATTCTTAGTTTCTTTTAATCTTGTCTTTTAATTCTTGCATGCTTGTTTAGTTTTACTTTTCTTTCAATTAGCTTCTTTAATATTCCTTTCTTGCTTAGTTTAATTTTCTTTCATTAGAATGTTGAATTTTGTTAATGTAGGTTGTAGTGTAATGATTAGTGAGTAGTTTCATCCCCTTTGGGGGTGGAGTAGATGTTTATACATGTTATGTACATGGAATGAATGCTAAACATTGTTGTATGTGAGAAATGTTAGTATGCTTGTTTGAATTAATGAGAACACTTAACTTGATGGTTTCTGCCATAATGTTTAGGTACATTCCATGCTTGCTTAGATTCTTAATAACAAACTTGTCATGCTCATATTAATCACTTAGGTTAGTGCTTTGAATGATAGGTCTTGCCATGAGGTACTTCTTATGCATTATAAACACTAACTACACTTGAGATTATTGTATGCATTCATCACTTCTTATTTCATGTGTACACACACTCCACCCCTTAGCGTTTTCCATTCCTGATTTCTATCTTTTTCTATTAGTTGCTTAGTTTTAGTTCATTTTGTACTTTCATTTCCTTTCTTGTTCCTACTAGTTTAGTGTAGTTTAGTTTAATCAATCTCTTCTCCCCTTTGTTTCCCACTCACCTTCGAACTAACCAATGTCGATACACCTCCCTGTGGATCGACCCGTATTTGCCACTGTTTCAACGCGGTCGTGCACTTGTGGTTAATTATAACTGAATCAATCAGTCATCTACCGCACACATGAAAGAGGTGAAAGGTTCTTGTAATGTCTCAATTTGTTGACCAACATATAATTCGACACAACTAGATAGTGGTCTAGCAGTCGGTGCCTCTCTCATATAAACCCAATGTGAAGGTTGCTCAGCATATACATTAAGATTCTCCCAACCATGATGAGTGTTAGTATGAGGCACCCCAGGATGCATGGGTCCAGAATACCAAGGAGAATAGTCCTGGTCCAAAAAATGAAATGGATGGTCACCCATGTGACCACCCATCTCCACAAAGAACTCTCGAGTCGTTCACTCTCACCACCACGAGGCCAAGCTTGCAAAAAGTGCTCAACTCGACCCTAAAATGCTTACAGAGAGTGTAAAGGGGAGGAGACTAGAACGTGGAAGTAGGTGAGAAGAAGATGACTCAGAGGAGAAGGGAAAAATCCCTAAAACTAGCATGGGTCGTGTATGAGGGTAGAAGCCACATCTAGCAAACACGACTCAAACAATCTTAGGTTGGCTATGGGTCCTTAAGGTAGACGACGCCTAACTTTGACCTCACGCGGCCTCAACATGCCTCACCTCCCTACGACGAAGACCACAAAGCCCAACAAGTGAGCCAAGATCTGTAGATCTCGTCTCTCCTGCTATCGACAAAGTGGGAGACGTTGATTAGGTTATGACAGCCACGACCGGATCACTCTCATAATGCACCCGAGTCCTAGTGGCCAATGTCTACTTGATTTTAAAATTAGGCCTCACTTGAGTGTGGTTTGTGGGGCTAAGGGAGGGGTTATGAAATCCCCCACCTTATCTTTAAAACTATAGGTGTGCCGCTTAAAGATATTTTGAAATCTTAAGCTAGGAAGCAACTCACCAAACAAGCACTCACCTCACTCTTGTTACAATGCACCTTACCCAAAGTATTTTCTGTTAGATTATTAAGTTTTGGTTAGTCCCATAAACAACCTAATTGGGACAATCCAATGTTGAGTTGAAGATAAGATGTATTGAGCCATGGCACATGTGCTCACATTTCTTTTAGTCTCACATTGGGGAACTTGAAAACTTCGAGAATGTTGACAAACATTCTCCTCCCATGACCCTTTGTTGGTAGAAAGAGAGGAGTAGAGAATTCTCCACACACCCGCGCGCGTGCCCGTCCGGGGCGGGGGATTTGGGGAAATTAGTGTCTTCAGCCTCAAGGTGATAATTATATCATTTTGGTCCTTGAGTTAATTGCTTATTGCAATTAAGTCCATGGAGGTTACACACGTTTAGTTTTCCCCATGACACACACGTTTTTAATCTCTCTCTGGCGATTTTTCTCCTCCGATTCCAGCATTCTCCGACAGTCAGATTTTCAAAGGTTACGCGCTGCTTTCGAGGTTTGTTGACTCCAGTGTGCGCCCGTTCGATGAAGGAACCGTTCTATTCTGGGAGAAGAGCGTTAGACCCATCGCACTAGTACGTGGGAGCGATATTTTCTCTGAGGCATGTTGGAATTTGACCGCTCGGTTGAAATGTGTTTTTTGATCATTATATTTCGTTTTTTGTTGTTCGAACATGAATTTGTATGTTGGTTTAATCTAGATTCTGCTGAAATATTTATTCAACATCTGTAGTCCACTGTATTACATGATTATATTTGTAATTGTATAAACATTCTCAAAGAAAATATTTGCTATGTCGAGTAATACTTCGTTTGTACCAAAAGTGGAAATGTCAGGCCTGCCAGAAAAAATTTCGAGGTAGAATTTCAAACGTTGGCAACAACGTGTGAAAATCTGGTGGACCACTATTGGTTTAATTGATGTAATTGAAAAAATGTTTCCACTTTCTGAAACTAAAGATCCCAAAATTAAAGTAGCATAGGAGTTGTGGATAGAGAAGGACAAAATATGTCGAGGATGCATCATGTTGGCTCTGTCCAACCTGCTCTTCGATGTATATAGTTAGTCCTCCTCTGCCTCTGTAACTGCAAAGAATTTGTGGGTTGAGTTGGATAAAAAAATATAATACTGAGGACTTAGGTCATGAAAAGTATTATGTTGGAAAATTCCTGAAGTTTCAATCCTGAAAGCAAGTTAGTTACTAAACATGCCCATTAGTTTATGATCTTTATACATGGCTTAAAAGAGGCTGACATGAGCTTCCTAAGAAGTTTCTGTAGGATTTCATGTTTAATTATACATATATATTTTTCGAATTTTCATGTATAATAAGGATCTATTACAATTTTCTTCGATTTATTTATGCATGCATCGGTTTGTTTTAACAACTAGTTTCAAAAACTTATTAAAACAAACACAAAGGGACTCCGAAATTCATACCTAGAAGTTCTCAAAAACTTCTTGACGTTTCAGAGACGTTGAGGAAGCCAATCTTCGCTTCTTGTTGCGCCGGATGCCTCCGAGTGTTCACCGAAACCCTAAACAAGGTTGGAGAGAAAGGAGCTAGCCAATCGATCTCCAAACAAGCTTAGAATCTAGCTACAAACCCCTTCCTTAGCCTCTGAGATTTCTCCTTCCAAAGACTTAGAAAACTAAGAGAATTTTCGTGGGTTTTAGTAGTGAATTAGGAGAGAAAATAATTTCTGAATTGTGTAACCCAATTAGGGAGAATAAGGACCTATTTATAGGTTCCAATCTTACTCTTAATCATGGCTATTCTTAAGCCACGGTTTTATGACAATTTCTCTCACAAACTAATTCCATAATGCATTATATGCACCCACAAAACGTTTGACCAAATTTGGAGCTAATCCAACCATCGATCAAATTAATCTCTTAATAATCAAAGGCAGAAAATCGACCGCTGTTCGGTTTACCGAGTCCCACTCGGTTAACCGAATTTGTCACGATCATTTAACCGAGTACGTGACGGATGACCGAATCTTAAGGAGAAAAATTCTCCTTAACCGATCGGACCCATTCACGTCTAAAACCGAGTGCTATTCGGTTAACCGAAAATATCGGAACTTGACATTGTTAGGTCGACCGTTTCTGGTTCGGTACACCGTACCAAAGCTCCAGGCACTGTGGTCAAGTTCGGTCAATCAATTACGATTATCCGTTCCATGTTCGGTTGACCGATCCACAGATCCTTTGGTCGACCGAACCTCAACGGATTACCGAACGTTTACCTGATTTTGCCTTTTTCAAATTTTGGATTTATTTCCAACAAAATTTGAACTTGAGGGGGTTTTAGCAAAATCACAACTTATGCAATATATTATCCTATGCAACAATAAATTATTGCACCCCATAATATATGCATCTCATATGAATTTATCATGATTCTAATTATGTTATATATAACATGATTGATTTTACTTGTTCACCACATGTGTCATATTTTCTATAAGAAACCTGACACATCATATGAACCAAAAATCAAGCTTTGATACCACTCGAACCAAAACCCGATCCATTTAGTGATGGAGTGCACCACTTGTGTCCGTCCCTTGCCTCATGATATTAAGAATACACACAAAGTAGTATTGTGTCATCTTTGTATTAGTATTCATTTCTTGATCTCTTTAAGCTAGTTATAAATATGTGACTTAACTCAAATCACATTGTGCACATTATAACTTTGCTTTATCAAGGGGCCCACTAATATCATCACTCAATTAAGAGGGGCAATGATAATCTTTTGACTAACTATCTTCTCCAACAAAAGTTGTACTTAACCAACCAATGCCTTTACACTACACTGATCGATAGTTCAAGACATTGATCTAATTAAGTATTCCTTAAGTGATTAGATATAAGTCTCATATCAAAGGACCAAAGACACAGTAAAATATTAATGACACAGAAACACATTTCTATAATATTTTACTTAATAGGTCTATTCAGTATACAAAAGTAATATTTTCCTCTTTTGCATACCCGTGTTGTCACTCACTTGTAGAGCTACAATGATCTATGACCAACATGACAATCTTAACTCGGTAATTAATGTTCCATGTTAATTACCATGATTGCGAATATCTTTTGTTTTATGTAAACCAATATCTTTTAGAGCTCTACGGTTAAGGACCAAGAGCCTCTTCCTTAACACTTCTAAACGACGAATAACATAAACAAGGAACAAAATGATTTCTCATTCAATTCATAATAATTGACATTTAAAAGTAAAACTTTCAGAACACATTCCCTTCAATCTCCCACTTGTTATCAAAGTTTTCTTTCACATACATTCTCAATGTATAAAACATTAATAACTAGGGTAACCTTCCTAAATCACCTATCAAACCAATCCACATGGATCCTCGGATCCATGGACTCGAAATATATTTCGTCTCTTAGCTTGGTATGAAGGTTTGTTGAATGGATCAGTTGTGTCACTGTTGTGTCCACCTATTTATTTATTTTGTCTTTCGTTGGTGGTTGAGTTAGCTGTAGTGATATTACTCCTAACTACACTAGCTCATACCTCCACCTTCGATAATGATGACGCATCATCACTCCAACCTCTTATTGTGTAGAATTCCTATAAAAATTGCATCAAAACAGCCCTCGGCTATTTTCTCCTTTGTCTTCCATAAACAAGAACCTTATCTTTAGTCCGGTTAAGGTACTTCAGAATATTCTTGACCGCAATCCTACGATTAGGACTTACGTTGGATTGGTGACCACTTGTCACGTTTAGAGGATACGAGATATTGAGTCTTGTGCAAGTCATTGTGTACATGGTCCTTCCTTTTGCCGAAGCATAAGGGATACCTTCATGTACTCCAAGTCTTTGTGTGATTGAGCACATTGAGACTTCTTGAGTTGCACACCTATACACATACTCATTGGCATATTGTCCATATCGGAATTGTTCATCCTGAACATTTCAAAGACCTTGTCAATGTATGCACGTTGACTGAAGCCAATGAGTCTACGGGATGTATCTCAATGTATCTTGATTCTCAAGATAGGTTGAGCCTTATCCTTTTCTTTTCATTGAAATGCCGATTTCAATGAAATTTCTCGTTTGCTAATGCTAAGGTATATGATTGCTCACGAGCAATATGTCATCGACATATGAGATCAGAAGTACTACATGACTCCCACTAATCTCCTTGTATCAACAAGGTCTTCCTTTACTTTGAATGAAGTGAATCTCCTTCACCTCTTCGTCAAAGCGTTTGTTCCAACTCCTCGATGCTTGTTTCAATCCACAAATGGATTCTCGAAACTTGCATTTCTTCTCGCTATTATTTGGATCATCAAAACCTTGAGGTTGTACCATGTACATATCCTCCTCCAAGTTCCTGTTTAAGGAACGCCATTTCGATATCCATCTTCCATATCCCACAATTGTGAAATGCGGTAATAGTGAGCATAATCCGAATAGATTTTAATATGACAACTTCTCAAAAATTTCATCAAAGTCAATTTCTTGAATTTGAGTATAACTTTTGCTACAAGCCTTGCTTCGTAGGTTGTCAAGTTACTATCCATGTCTATCTTCCTCCTAAAAGCCCATTTATACTTAATGGCATTTTCTCTTGAGGAAGACACATCAAGTTCTACACTTAATTATCATACATGGATTCTATTTCGGATTCCATGGCCTTAAGCCATTGTTTGGAGTCTTCTCTTACCATTGCTTCTTGGAAGGTTGAGGGATCTTTGGTATCTAGTACCATGATCTCATGAAGTCCCACATATTTATTGGGTTTCTTCCTTTCCCTCATTGACCTTCTTAGTTCTTTTGGTTCTTTTCGTGTCTCTCGAACTTCTTCCACAATTTCTTGAGGAATAGGTTCATGTTCGACTCTCGAACGCACACCAGGTGAGGATGATTAAGATTCTCTCACAATTTCTTATAAGAATCTCTCACTCATGCTCCCACTAACCAAATGAGTCTCGGCTGGGCCTTCATGATCTTGAATGCAACATTCACATCATGATCTTGTAGAGTATCTTGAGTTTTCTCAAGCTCAACTCTACTCCCACTACTTTTCTCTCTTTTCCAGAAATTCCAGAAAAACATATCTCTCTCTACAATCTTTCGATTGGAGGTGATATATCAAAAGTAGTATCCTCTTGTCATACGCGGACAACCTATATAGAAGCACTTATCCGCTTTTGGTTGAAGCTTGGTCGACATCAATTTCTTGATGTATACCTCACAACCCCAAATCTTGAGAAAGTCGAGCTTAGGTGTCTTTCAACTCCATAGCTCACAAGACATTTTCTCCACGGATTTGGATGGAACTTTATTTAGTGAGTTTGTCATTATTTGTAGTGCATAATCCAAAAAGTAAAGAGACAATTTTGGATTGACTCATTTGATCGAACCATGTCGAGCAATATCATGTTCCTACTTTAGGAAAGAGTCAAATTAGGTATCCTAAGCACTCACCCCTACGAACCGTTCATAGAGACTCGATATTCTTGTTGAGTCGGTTCATTACTTCATCCTCGAATTCCTTGAACTTGTCAAAGAATTCACTTTTGCTTCCCATTAGACAAATATAGTCATAATGACTATAGTTGTCCGTGAATAAAATGAAGTACTTTAAACCGTCTCTTGCACTTGTACTTATCGGACCACATACATTAGAATGTATCATATCCAATTAGTTATTCGTTTTCGTTCCTTTCTTCTTGAAAGGTCTCTTGGTCATTTATTTGACCAATCCGATAGTGCTACAAGATTGTATCATTCACGTGAGTTAGATTAGTTTCTCTTTTGTTATTGTTTGTTTGAGTTTGTTTATTATTTATTTCAAGCAAATAGAAATCATTCTATATGAATGTATTTGCATAGAAAATTCCATTCATCGATATAGACAAGCAAGAATTAAAATATTTATTAAAATTTATCCATATCTAAAACTTGATACAGAAATGTTCTTGCTAATCGAAGGCATATAACAAACATTCTTCAAAGGATAAATTTAAATCACTAGACTATTGAAGCTCCATAGAATCTTGTACAATCGCAGCGATGGTTGTACTATTTCCAATCTTCAATATCATCTCGTTCTCCACGAGTTCCTTCCTATCCTTCAATAGCTGCACATCAAAATTATGTGAGCACAAGATCCGGTAACCATTACCAAATCAAGGATAGAGGTGATTAAATTTATCTCAATAACAAACATACCTATGGCGCTTCTCGGGCGCCTACGTTCAATCATCCCATTTTCAAGGTCTTCCTTGTACTTGGGGCAATTCGGTCGGATGTGTCCCTTTTCACCACAGTGAAAGCACTCCGTGTTGGGAGTTGGAGATTTGAAAGATTTCCCCCTTGAGGCACTCCCATGAGCACATCCTACTCCCTTGCTCTTGATTGACGTATCTTTGGTAAATTTGCCTTTACCTTTGTTGATCTTTTTGCTCCTCTCATGGACGGCTAGGATGTGATTGTCCTGACCTTTGCCCATGTCAACTTCAGCCGTTTTGAGAGCGTTGTGAAGCTCCTCAAGACTCATCCCTTTTTCACGCACATGATAGTGCATCACAAAGTCCTTGAAGGACGGGGCTAGAGAGCCAAGAATCAGATCTTCGGCAATGTCCTCGGGCATTGGAGAAGAGAGCTTCGACAATTTCTCAAGGTATCCTTGCATCGTGAGAAAATGCATAGATACCGATGTTCCCTCCGCCATATGGCACCTTGTGAGTGCGATGGTGGTCTTATAGCGCTCCTTTCGGGCACTATCCATGAACATCTTTGTTAAAGCCTCCATGGTCTTCTTGGGTTTTGAATCCAAGTATCTCGCTTGAAGCGAGTCACCCATGGATGCCAACATTAGACCGTGAACTTGGTTCTCTTGGTCTTCCCACTTGGCTATCGCCTCCTTCTCATAATCGGTTGTCTTCTCATTCAATTTTGGGATTTCACCATCCAAAATATGAGATAGTTTTTCAAACCTCAACACGATGTTAAGATTTGTTGCCATTTCATGAAGTTTGAGCCATCATTTTGCAAAGGATTCTTTTCGATCATAGATCGCACAATTGGTTGGATATTAGACATTTCTACAAAATAAATTATACAGGTTTTAATGCCAATTTTATGTTTTAATACACATGCATACATATATCGAATATATAAATGTAAATATTGCAAATTAAAATCTTGCCCATAAATGCAACAATCCAAGATCCTATTAATTGTAATATAGACTAGCTAAGGGCTATCGAATACATTACAATATCAAGGTAAGAAAACATTTTCTAATCACAACCTTTTTGAATTTTAGCAACATTTAGCATCTTCAAACTCTTGTGACTCTTGTCGTTTTAATTATGAGGGAATACGACCTATCCTCGTAAGAAAAACTTTTTCCCAAAACCGAGCGAGGGCTCTAGGTAATGTTAAGAAAACTTATTTTCATTTGATACGAGATACGTTTATCTATTGTATTCACAACTAAACATACTTGGGGTTCACTAGGGTGAAACACACCTCATATATTTAATTGTGGCACAACAACAGACAACCTTTATATCTCCCACTATTCCCAAAGATAGAGGGAGCTATCTCCCGCTAAGGGCGAGCAGAGTATCCCTCGATCAATGGCTGCTAGTGGATGAAATAAGAAGGAAATTTATTCTTAATTTTTGTTGGACAATTTAACATGTGATTTAGAATTTTAGGTTATCATGCATATTATTAATCATACACATCCTAACATTCAACACATTCATCACATGCATATCAAGATAAAAACAGAAATTAAACATTCACACAATCCACATCGTGTGAGTTTATATGTTCCCTTCGATCATCGATCCTCGATCCCTGATCTTCAATCCTCGATCGATGCGCTACAGCGGCGACTTCCTCTTGCACCGGAGATGTAGATTTTACAGAAAATAAACATGCTCCTCACATTCGATAAAACCGACTAGTGCAAGTCCTATGTAAAAACCTCTCATATGCAAATGCAACTATCTAAAAGACGGAAATAGAGAGAATTTTGGCTTTTACATACATAAACCCCTGTATAATAATAATTACATACATTTGTAGTGTCTGATTTGGAACATATAAACTCACAATCCTGCAAAGCAACTCAAGCATCCATGCACGCAATTGTTATAAACTACAGAATCTAATTTATCAATCATCCAGAATTCTCAACAATTCTTTGAAAAATATTTTGAAATCCATTAAAAACATTTTTCATTCATCCATAGTTCAAAACTATTTTTGAACCGCTGTCCATCCAATTTCCAATGGAAAGATGAACTGCAGTTTTTCGGTTTTGTTGATTCTCTTACAAAATAATTGTTTTTAAATAAAACGAAATTATTGTAAGTTGGACTAATGTCTTAATCCTAATTCCAATAATCACATGGCATGTTTTAAAACTCTTAAAACATTCAGACGAATTATTATGGAGAATTATATCAACAAAACATCCATACACCGAAAAACCGGTAAAACCGAATTGTTTAAATCCTAGATGGCAAACTAAATTCGTTTACAGCCATAAATCATAAGAAAATTGAACCCTAAGCTCTGATAACACTGTAGGATTTCATGTTTAATTATACATATATATTTTTCGAATTTTCATGTATAATAAGGATCTATTACAATTTTCTTCGATTTATTTATGCATGCATCGGTTTGTTTTAACAACTAGTTTCAAAAACTTATTAAAACAAACACGAAGGGACTCCGAAATTCATACCTAGAAGTTCTCAAAAACTTCTTGACGTTTCAGAGACGTTGAGGAAGCCAATCTTCGCTTCTTGTTGCGTCGGATGCCTCCGAGTGTTCACCGAAACCCTAAACAAGGTTGGAGAGAAAGGAGCTAGCCAATCGATCTCCAAACAAGCTTAAAATCTAGCTACAAACCCCTTCCTTAAAATCTGAGATTTCTCCTTCCAAAGACTTAGAAAACTAAGAGAATTTTCGTGGGTTTTAGTAGTGAATTAGGAGAGAAAATAATTTCTGAATTGTGTAACCCAATTAGGGAGAATAAGGACCTATTTATAGGTTCCAATCTTACTCTTAATCATGGCTATTCTTAAGCCACGGTTTTATGACAATTTCTCTCACAAACTAATTCCATAATGCATTATATGCACCCACAAAACGTTTGACCAAATTTAGAGCTAATCCAACCATCGATCAAATTAATCTCTTAATAATCAAAGGCAGAAAATCGACCGCTGTTCGGTTTACCGAGTCCCACTCGGTTAACCGAATTTGTCACGATCGTTTAACCGAGTACGTGACGGATGACCGAATCTTAAGGAGAAAAATTCTCCTTAACCAATCGGACCCATTCACGTCTAAAACCGAGTGCTATTCGGTTAACCGAAAATATCGGAACTTGACATTGTTAGGTCGACCGTTTCTGGTTCGGTACACCGTACCAAAGCTCCAGGCACTTTGGTCAAGTTCGGTCAATCAGTTACGATTATCCGTTCCATGTTCGGTTGACCGATCCACAGATCCTTCGGTCGACCGAACCTCAACGGATTACCGAACGTTTACCCGATTTTGCCTTTTTCAAATTTTGGATTTATTTCCAACAAAATTTGAACTTGAGGGGGTTTTAGCAAATTCACAACTTATGCAATATATTATCCTATGCAACAATAAATTATTGCACCCCATAATATATGCATCTCATATGAATTTATCATGATTCTAATTATGTTATATATAACATGATTGATTTTACTTGTTCACCACATGTGTCATATTTTCTATAAGAAACCTGACACATCATATGAACCAAAAATCAAGCTTTGATACCACTCGAACCAAAACCCGGTCCATTTAGTGATGGAGTGCACCACTTGTGTCCGTCCCTTGCCTCATGATATTAAGAATACACACAAAGTAGTATTGTGTCATCTTTGTATTAGTATTCATTTCTTGATCTCTTTAAGCTAGTTATAAATATGTGACTTAACTCAAATCACATTGTGCACATTATAACTTTGCTTTATCAAGGGGCCCACTAATATCATCACTCAATTAAGAGGGGCAATGATAATCTTTTGACTAACTATCTTCTCCAACAAAAGTTGTACTTAACCAACCAATGCCTTTACACTACACTGATCGATAGTTCAAGACATTGATCTAATTAAGTATTCCTTAAGTGATTAGATATAAGTCTCATATCAAAGGACCAAAGACACAGTAAAATATTAATGACACAGAAACACATTTCTATAATATTTTACTTATTAGGTCTATTCAGTATACAAAAGTAATATTTTCCTCTTTTGCATACCCGTGTTGTCACTCACTTGTAATGTCAATCATAAAGAAGTTCCCTCGGTCCTGGGAGGACTTCGGTATGTCTCTAAAGCATAGTAGAGGAAATTTGACTATGGATGACCTAATGGTTGCTATTGTAATCGAGGAGGAACATCAGGGTGAAAAACCAATGATGCCTGTGGAGTTCCAACAAAAAGCAAACGTATTAACCAGATCCTTATCTAAGTCGCATTTTAAAGGAAAACCACAATATTCTAATTAGATAGAACCTAAGGCCAAAATCCAGGAAAAGCCAACAAACAAACCATGTTGGATTTGTGGACAAGTTGGGCATTGGGCTAAGGATTGTCCTTGCAAGAAAGTAAAACGCCAACAAGGTACCACTGAATTGACTCCTTAGGTCAATGTATTGACTGGGGTGGGCGAGACCAACAGTAAGTTTGTTTCTGTTAATCCTCGAGTACTTTCCATTTACGAACCACATGAGTGGTTGGTTGACACAAAGGCTAATGTGCATGTATGTGCTGACAAGTCCATGTTTGTCTCTTACCAGCGTGTTGATGGAAAATCAGTGTCTATGGCCGATGGGAATGTTGCAAAGGTGCTTGGTGTTGGATGTATCGACTTGAAGTTACCTTTAGGACGAGTTCTTTCGCTGTACATGACGCATCATGTGCCTGTTGTTCGTCGCAATATTATTAGTGGTCTGTGTCAAGTAGTTGATCATGGTTATGAAGTGACTTTTAAATGTAACAAAGTTGTGATTACTCTCAATGGTACTTTTATTGTAAAGGGTACTTGTCTTGCGGTGCTTTTTAAGTCATGTTGAACGTATATTCACCACCTCTATCAGATCAGTATTTTTAAGTATCGGTATTTTAGAACTCATACACACTGATACTTGTGAATTTAAGACCATGTTAACTAAGAATAAAAAGAAATATTTCATCACTGTCATTGATGATAGTTCAAAATATTGCCATGTTTATCTTTTGAAAAGTAAAGATGAAGTACTATCTAAGTTCCTTAATTTTAAGAATGAAGCAGAGACACAAACTGAAAAGAAACTTAAGAGGTTGAGATCTGATAGAGGTGGTGAATATACGTCTAACCTGTTCCAACAAGTTTGTCGGGATTCTGGCATAGTTCATAAGGTAACGACGTCATATTTTCCCCAATCTAATGGGATTACTGAACAAAAGAATAGAACATTATATGATATGATCAATGCATTGTTGGAGAGTTCAGGATTACCTAAATATATATGGGGAGAAGCTTTGAATACGTCTTGTCATATTCTGAATAAAGTTCCTAAAAAACATAAGGAGGACAGTCCTTTCGAACTCTGACATGGTCGAAAACCAATTCTTAAATATCGTAGAGTTTGAGATTGTCTTGCAAAAGTGTCAATCCTTGAATATAAGAGGAAAAAGCTTGGACCAAGATCGATGATGCAATATTTATCGGATATGTGATTTAATCGCTATGCATACAGATTCATGGTAATAAAGTCCGAGATATCTGCCATAGATGTTAACACAATTGTTGAATTTCGTGATGCCACATTTTTGAAGATGTATTTCCCATGAAATCTAGAGTTCCTCAATAAGATTCCTTTTTGAGTGATCCATCTACGTCTGGTTCCATCCACGAGCATGTGGAAAGAATGATAAACGTGGGGGCAGATTGGTCCTTTATCGAATCAGAGTTTTCCCAAACTCAAGATGAAATTGAACCTAGAAGAACTAAACGATCTAGAATTGGCATGGATTTGGGAAGTGATTACATTACATACCACATTGAGGGCGATCCAACTACTTTCAAGGATGCTATGACTTCAGCCAAAGCAAAGCATTGGAAAGATGCAGTTAAGATCGAAATGGATTCTTTTCTCAAATGGGACATGAGAGTTGGTAAATCTTCCGCAAGGTTGTTCAACAATCGGTTGTAAATGGATATTTAAAAAGAATTTAAAACGAGATGGTTCCATTGATAAGTATAAAGCCAGTTTAGTTGCCAAGGGGTTTAAACAAAAGGAATGAATAGACTATTTTGATACCTATTCTACAGTGTCTCATATGACTACTATCCGAGTTCTTTTAACATTAACGTCTGTATATGATTTTACGATCTATCAAATGGATGTAAAAACTGCTTTTCTTCATGGTGATCTTGAAGAAGAAATTTATCTGGATCAACCTAAAGGATTTATAGCTTCTGGAAGCGAGAACAAAGTTTGTAAACTTGTTAAGTCACTTTATGGACTTAAACAAGCCCCAAAAGCTTGGCATGAGAAATTTGACAAAGTTATATTATTATTTGGATTCCAGGTTATTGATTCTGACAAGTGTGTCTATTGCAAAGTTCAAGGTGATGCATGCATTGCACTGTGTTTATATGTTGATGACATATTACTGTTTCACTCAAACCTTAATATAATACATGAAACAAAGTCCTTGTGTACTAAGTTTGAGATGAAGGATATGGGTGTTGCAAATGTGATCTTGGGTATAAATCTGACTAGGTTAGTTCATGGTATTTCAATATCTCAGTATTACCATGTTGAGAAAGTTCTTGAGAGATTTGGCTATTCAAATTGTAGATCTGTGAAAACCCCATATGATTCTTGAAAACCTTTGTACAAGAACAAGTGTGGTGTTCCGGTTTCAAAATTGAGATATTCTCAGATTATAAGTAGCTTGATGTATCTTGCAAATTGCACACGACCACATATTTCATTCTGGGTGAGCAAACTTAGTAGATACATAAGTTGTCCTGATCATACTCATTGGGAGGCTTTGAATAGAGTAATAAAGTACTTGAAGGGTACTTCTACCCTTGGGCTGCATTATGGGAAATTCCCATCTATACTCGTAGGGTACAGTGATGCAAGCTGGATAGCCAAAAACTCCGGGAGTAACAGTGTTACAGGGTATGTCTTTACTCTGGGTGGAGGTGCAGTCTCCTGGAGGTGTACAAAACAGACCATATTTTCTCGATCTACGTTTGAGTCTGAACTTTGTACTTTGGATACAAGTTGAATGAAATCTGAATGGTTGAAAGGACTCCTCTCTGAATTACCAATGACCAGCAAACCAGTTCCTGCAATATCTCTGCATTGTGATAGTATGACTACTATTGCAAAGCTGAGAAGCTCAAAGTCTAATAACAAACAAAGGAGTCACATCCAAGTCTCAGACTAAAGTATGTAAGGGAGTTAGTCTCGGAAAGTGTGATAACTGTTGATTCTGTTGGTACCAAAGACAATATAGCTGATCCTTTAACTAAAGGACTTTATCTAGCTCAAGTTCTGAAATCCAAGTTGGGGATGAGACTGAGACCCATTTCATGACTCATCTAGAATGGCAACCCAACCAATCTGAGTGGAGATCCATGAAGTTGGTTCAATGTTGTAATAACAAGGTCTTGAGCTAGTTGAGTGCAACCAATTGATGATACGTTGTAGGTCATACATTGTATCTCTGTCAATACCCTAAAGAATGGATATATTGCTGAAACTGCAAGTTTAGTTAGATTGTATAATCTGAATGAGTTCGAGTTCTTAGAACAAGATGTTAGCAGTGCATCTTTTGAGAAGCTCAACTATGTGAATGCAATTGTGTGACCATAATTAGAGGAATGAGGGTCATTTCTTGAAAACATTCATGAAACAAGATACAAATGCATGGTCGTAAAGCCTCAACACTGTAGATTGCAGTATAACCTGCTTGATGTTGTTCTCCATGAACATTTCCATAAGAAAGGTTCAAGTTCAAGACTTTGTTTCGCTTAGTTCCTGTGGGGGGGAAGTTGAGAACTCAGGTAGTGGTTCAAACCCAAAAAGTATCATTATGGAAAGCACTAGGCTGCAAGGTTTGGTCGCTCGATCAACAATGGATTTGTGGGGTATTGTTGGATTATTGATTGACATCATTTCATGCTTATATTTGTATCTTGTATCCATTATCTTTCACCTAAACAATGCTATGTGACGAGTTTTATGTTTGAGTTTCAGAAATAAATAGGTTTGAAGAGATGAAGCATAAAAGGACCCAAAAGCTGGGAAAAATGACTGAATTGTGAGACCTGGGGACTAAGATGCAATGGAGAAAGACCTGAACGTAAGACCAAAGGATCAAAGAGCAAAACAGAAAACTCCACACCATCATGGGGAGTATTTTAGCAATTCTATTCGGGTCGAAGCTCCAACAAGTGACGTATATGCATCAAAGACCAACAAAGACATCCAGAAAATCCCAAAATAAAATCCAGCGTGATCCGTACCATATAGACCGCAAATTGGCGGTCCAAGACCGCTAATTAGTGGTATGTTTTGGCCCAAATCCGCTAAGATTTTGGTGGGCCGCGTATTAGTGTGTATTTAGTCCATTTCTGATATTTGTTTAGTCCCACACTGGGGATTGTCCCAGATTGTCTTTTTCTATGACTATAAATAGAACTCTTCACCTTCCATTGTAATCACTTCACATTTTGAGTGGCTATTCTTAATACTAGAAGTGAGGCCTTGAAGCACACACTAAAGTAGGAGGATGCTACTTGAATTGTGAGTTATTTTAATAAAAGTTTCTTTATTATGTTGTTTGTTTCATGTTGCTTGTTTTACTTTATTTAATTTCATTTCATTAGTTTTAGTAGCTTAGTTAATATGCTTTCCTTGCTTAGTTTAATAATTAGTCTAATGTGTAGTGAGTAGTTCCATCCCCTGGGGGTGGACTAGATGCTCATACATGCATTAGAGAATGGAATGAATGCTTTATTTACAATGTGTTGATAAAACATGAATGTATGCTTGCTTGTTTAGGATAGAATTTATAACTTGATGAGTTTTTCCAAAATGATTAGACACCTCTCATGCTTCTTTAGGTTCTGAAATAAACAACTTATATATGTAAATGTTAATCAACTAGGTTGGTGAATGGATTGATAGGTTTTGCCATAACATTTAGACACTTCCTATGCATGATAACACCACCTTCATTTGTGCTTAAAGAATGTGTTCAACACCCACCTTTTTGCATGTGTGCACTCACTCCACCCCTTAGGGGTTTTCCATTTCTGAATTCCAGCACTCTTATTTCATTCTTAGTTAGTTTTAGTTAATCATTTGTTGTTTGCTTATGTATGAGTTATTTCGTAGTGTAGTGTAGTGTAGTGTAGTGTAGATTAGGACAATCAAACTCTCGTGCCTATTTTTGTCACTTGCTTTCGTGCAAACGAGAGGCTGCTCACCTCCCCGTGGACGAGTCGTATTTGTCACGTCTTCACCGACGCCGTGCACTTGAGGTTTAAATTAAAATGTTCAACAATTATTAAGTTTGGGTTAGTCCCACGAACAACTTAATTGAGAAAATCCAATGTTGAGTTGAAGATGAAATGTATTGAGCCATGACACATGTTTCCACCTTTCTTTTAGTCCCACATTGGGGAACTTGGAAAGTTAGAGAATATTGATAAACATTCTCCTCCCATGACCCTTTTGTTGGTAGAAAGAGAGGAGTAGGGAATTCTCCACAGACACGCGAGCGCGCCCGTCCCGTTCGGTCCGGGGAGGGGCGAGGCGAGGCAGGGGATTTGTGGGAAATTAGAGGCTTTAGCCTCAAGGTTACAATTATATCTTTTTGATCCTCGAGTTAATTTCTTATTGCAATTAAGTCCTTGGTGGTTGCAAATATATATATATATATATATATATATATATATATCACATTTAGTTTCCCTCATGACACACATGTTTTTTAATCTCTCTGGTGATTTTTCTCCTCTGAATCCAACGTTCTCCGACGGTAAGTTTTTGCGAGGTTACGAGCTGCTTTTGAGGTTCGTTGACTCCGGTATGCGTTCGCGTAATGAAGGAACCATTCTATCCTGGGAGAAAAACGTCAAACTTATCGCATTGGTACGTGGGGGCGATATTTTCTTTAAGGAAAGTCGGAATTGGACAGTTCGGTTTGAAATGTGTTTTCTGATCATTATACTTCGTTGTTTGTTGCTCAAACATGAATTTGTACGTTGGTTTAATCTGGATTCTGCTGAAATATTTATTCGACATCTGCAACCCACTGTATTACATGATTACATTTGTAATTGTATCAACATTTTCATGTAGTGAAAGATCCATATTAGTTGATACTAGTGTGATATAATGCAAAATCATTAGTATTATCAATTGTATCACCATTACTATTACTATTTTACTAAGATCACGATTTACTAGAGTGTTGCAAAATTTTCATTAACCCATTGAATATGAATGGGCATTCAAATTCTTACTCTGTTACGCAACGACCCTAAATATTAGAACCCTAAACCCGATTAAGGGTTAATGGGTGGTTAGGAGGATGGTTTGCAAGGGCGTCAAGTTTGTTTGGTCCCAGAAGTGCGAGGACAGCTTTCAGGAGCTGAAGAGGCGATTGACACAGCACCGATTCTGACTCTACTGAGTGGCAGTGAAGGTTATGTGATATACAGCGATGCGTCAGGGATTGACTTAGGCTGTGTTCTGATTCAGCACGGGAAGGTGGTGGCGTACGCTTCGAGGCAGCTGAAGGTGCACGAGAAGAACTACCCCACTCATGATCTGGAGTTAGCAGCGGTGGTTCACGCGTTGAAGACCTGACGACACTATCTTTATGGCGAACAGTTCGAGGTCTTCACAGATCATCAGAGCCTGAAGTATTTATTCTCGCAGAAGGAGCTAAATATGAGACAACGCAGATGACTTGAGTTCATTAAGGACTACGACTTCACCATTTCCTATCATCCGGGGAAGGCCAATTCGGTTGCAGATGCATTGAGCAGGAAGGTGGAGGTGTCAGTAGCAAGTTTGTGCATCCATGAGTGGAAGCTACTTGAGGCGTTGTCAGAGTGGAGGCCGTTCACCGAGGGCTCAGAGGGAGCAATGATCGTTGGGCTTCGAGTGGAGCCGCAGACAGTCTCGCGAGTGGTGCAGGCTCAGCATGGGGATGATGAGTTAGCTGGTCTGCTACAGTTAGCTTCCAGAGATGAGTCAGACTTCAGTGTGGGGCTTGATGGTGGTTTGAGGTTCAGGAGTCGGATCTGGGTGCTGAAGGTCGATGGGCTGAGAGATAACATCATGGAGGAGGCACACAGAGCGAGATACACCATTCACCCTGGGAGCATGAAGATGTACAAAGACCTGCAGCGGAACTTCTGGTGGAAGGGCATGAAGAGCAACATTGCAGAGTCTGTGGAGCGATGCTTAGTTTGTCAGCAGGTGAAGATTGAGCATCAGTGACTAGCAAGACTGATGCAATGTATTGAGCTTCCTGAGTGGAAGTGAGAGCACGTGACGATGGATTTCGTCACAGGATTGCCAAAGACGAGGAGATTCCACGACGCGATTTGGGTGATAGTCGATCGACTGACCAAGTCGGTGCATTTCTTAGTGATCAGGACCACATTGCCTTTGGAGGGTCTAACTAGGTTGTACGTGGAGGAGATAGTCAGGCTGCATAGGGTGCCAGTGAGCATCATCTCTGATCGAGATCCTCGTTTCACTTCCAGATTTTGGGGGAGTCTGCAACAAGCATTGGGGACGCGTCTGAGATTCAGTACAACGTTCCATCCGCAGACAGATGGTCAGTCAGAGAGGACGATTCAGAACTTAGAGGAGATGTTGAGGGCATGCACACTGGATTGGGCAGAACACTGGGATGAGCACTTGCCGCTGATAGAGTTCGCCTACAACAACAGCTACCATTCGAGTATTGGGATGACACCGTACGAGGCGTTGTACGGGAGGCCTTGCAGATCACCGGTATGCTGGAGTGACGTGGGCGAAAGGCCGTTAGTGGGTCCAGAGATTGTGCATATGTATGCAGAGAAGGTTGATGTGATCCGTAGGAGATTGGCCGCCACACAGAGCAAGCAGAAGAGTTATGCTGATCGACAAAGACGGGTGTTGAGTTTCGAGGTGGGCGACCACGTGTTTCTGAAGATTTCCCCAACCCGAGGAGTGATGAGGTTTGGGAAGAAGGGGAAGCTCAATCTGAGGTATGTTGGGTTGTTCGAGATCCTCGACCGAGTTGGAGAGGTTGCCTACCGGATTGCATTGCCACCGCAGTTTTCGGGTCTTCACAACGTCTTCCATGTATCGATGCTGAGGAAGTACGTTGCAGATCCAGCTCACGTGATCGAGATTGCAGTGCCAGAGATCCAGCAGGACTTGTCGCTCGAGGAGAGACCAGTCGAGATCGTTGATCGCATGGATCATCAGCTCAGGAGGAGGACCATTCCGGTGGTGGAGGTCAAGTGGCAGCATCACAGCGAGCGCGAGGCCACTTGGGAGATCGAGGAGGAGGTCAGAAGGCAGTATCCAGAACTTTTCGGTGAGTAGTTGCTTTGATTTCGGGACGAAATCCTTTTAAGGTGGGTGGATTGTTAGAATCCTAAACCCGATTAGGGGTTAATGGGTGGTTAAGAGGATGGTTTGCATGGGGAAGGGGTGCAGCACAATGCCGTACATGGGGATGGAGGAGCATAGGAGGTGTAGGTGATTGTGTGGGGGACGGGTACTGTAGCGTGGGGAGGATTTTGTTGGGTTTAAGAGAAATCCATTTCTCTCTCTCTCATTTGATCTCTCTGTCACTCTCTTTTCCTTGTCCGGCGGTTGCAGCAGAGGAGGCGACCACGGTGGAGTAGGCGAGCGGTTCCGGCGAGAGGCGTGCGGGGGTGGTTGCTGTCAAAGAGGTGACGGAGGCGCGAGCGAGGCTCCGGCGTGTTCGTCGTGTTCGAAGGTATGCTGGTTCTTAGTGTGTTTGGTTGTTGCTCACCCTCGTGGGAGGGTGTTGTTGCTCGGTCGGGGTAGGTCGGAGACCTCCCAGGTGGCGAGATGTGCGTAAATCCTCAGCTGGCGCGAGGTTGAAGATGACCAACGGTCGACCGGGTCCTTCGGGCGGTCGACCGAATGTAGTGTATTTTGATTGCCTGGCTGTTTTCGGTTGACCGGTTCCTTGTGGTCGGTGGACCGAAACTTAAGTGTATTGGATTATTATGCATGTTTGCGGTCAACCGTTATATGACTTAGAATTACTAGGATGCCCTGTAAGTTTTTGGTCGACCGAGACCCCTGAGTCGGTCAACCAATAGTTTTGAATTGATGTTGACCAGACTCCGGATTTTGACCTCGTTTCGGTCGACCGGTGTTAGATCTCGGTTGACCGTTGGGACTTAAGTTTTGCGCAAATAGTTCGACTGTTGCAGTCTTTCGGTCGACCGATTCCCTTGAGGAAACGGTCGACCGAGTTGCCTCTTTCGGTCGTCCGTTTTTGCACAGGACTGAATTCCTGGTTCCATTTAGGATGCCAACTCTGTCCATGGAAACCCATATCCTCGCCTTGTGCGTGAGCCGGGAGGTGACGGTGGGCGCGTTACGTGTGCCTGCCCAGGGACCGCCGTGTGGAAGAGTGTGGGTGTTCGGAACGCGTCACCTCCATGTATGGATCGTGACTAATATGATGGATTGATTTGACTCATTGTAGAGTAGTGAGCCTGAGGGATCGCGGATCCCAATGTATGATGACTGTGCGGGCACGCAACTATCGTTGGGTGAGGTGACTACCGACCTATGTGGCTACGGAGGTCGCTGCCCTGCTTTTATAGTGGCGTAGTTGGTGTTTGCGGCTCGTGGAGCCTGATGACCTGGCAGACTTCGGTCTAGACCCGTCTGATGATGTGCCGAACGTATTGATGGACCATCGTTGCAGCGCCGGTGATGTCGCCGATGTTGTTCCGGCGATGATGTTCCGGCTATGTTCCTCAGATGGGCAGCTACTGAGATGATGATTGATGGACTGACCGAGTGACGGCTCCGTTGGTGTGGTTTCGACCACGAAGTTACAGATCTGTTTCTTATGGCGCGAACTTGGTGGATGCTCCCTGCCGAACCCCATGATTAGTGTAGCCGCGTGTGGGGAGTGTCACGTCATGTTCCGTTAGACCGTATGTGCCTACGGTAGGTCTCCTTGGGAGACCCGATGATGATTGTCGGACTGACGTCCCGTGTTACCCTTCGGGGGAACTGTTTTCCTTACTGTTAATGACATGACATGCTACTAGTATGATAGGTTCATTGTACAACTGCATGCATATAGGTGAGCTTGGCATACGGGGTTTCCTTATGGAAACTCAATCATTGTTGTTGCATCTATTTCAGGACCGCAGTAGGTCCAGTTGCGTGGTGATCAGCGGGCGCGCGCATCTTGGGACCGGATACTCTATTCGGACCACTGAGGTCGACATGATTACGTTTCTCTCATTTTTGTTGTTCTGTTGTAATCATGTATCGTTTTGACAAACTCTGATGTAATATGGTGCACCGCTTATATGTTTTATGAGAAGTAACAGTCCCGTTTTTTATTATTGATCTTTATTGTCTTGATGAAAAATTTAAAATTTCCGCTGTTTCGGGATGTTACGCTAAATCCTCACATGTATTCTTTGTGCTACTATGACACCCAATCTTGATCAACAATCCATGTATTCTTTGCGGTCGAACACACCATAACTCCCATCAGAAGTGGCTTTTGAACTTATTGTTCAAGACCACGGTAGTTTGAGGTTATATGCTACAATGCAAGACAACCACTATGTTGGTTTTGCTCTAACGCACACGATGTTTTTTTCTTGGTTATTATCATTCAATGAATTGTGACAATCACCTAACAAAACATATAGCAAATCAATAAAAAATTGAAGCCAAGATTTTGTTTAATTACTATTGGCACTAAATATACCGATTAGTTCAGCTTTTACTTCCAGGGCAATCTTCACGAAACTAGGACATGCCAACTCAATTTTTCCCCAATCAAAACCACTCCAAGGTAATGTTGAGAGAAAAACAATCAGAGGTTACCTTTTAATAACATACTTATCATCATTACTCATTAAATGACCACATCATAAGAATTCAGTCACGGTTTCTATCTGGCTCTTGAATGGCGCTCGAGAAAGACTCAGCCGAGGCCGAAGACTTGGTGGAGCTGGGATCAGAAGAACATGAAGCTTTTCCTTTTCTTTTCTTCTCCTTTTTTGAGTAGCTCTTGAAACCTTAGTTAAACGGTGGTTGGTGTTCTTTTGGTTTATTGAGCTCTACAAAACAATTTATTTTTTTAAAAAAAGCTTCTTAGTTAGCTTTTTACATACAGTGGAAACAACAAGAGAATCTGACTTCAAATCTAGGTTAGCAGAATCCAAAAAAAACTAAATATCACCCATACTTTTTGCCATTTCCAAATTCGTAGAGTTTTCAATTAGACATATAATTTTAATTCTTCTCCAATATAACGAATGCTTTATATTTCTTTTTCACGTAATAAGATTTTAAATTCCGAACTTGGGCATATCAAATCAATTCTATACGAAGTTGAGGCCATCACTAACCATGACCTGGACGACCCGGTCATCAGCTCTCTCTCTCTTCAAAATCAGCTTTCTCACTCTTCCACATCAGCTTTCTCTTTCCTCAACCCACCTTCTTCTCTTTCCTACACTATTCATCTCTTAACCACAACCCAACACAACCCACAACAACCAACATCTCTCCTCCACATCATTTCGGGGTCCATCTTGTTTTAAAATTTTAAAAAAATTTAAAAAATTTCTAAAAAATCAAAACAATTATAAAACGAATTTTCAAAAAAAAAATTTATAAAAAAACTCAAACAAAAAAATTAAAAAAAATCAAAACAAAAATCAAAACAAAAAAAAAATTAAAAAAAAAATAAAATTCAACCCGGACGCGCCACGTGGCGCGTCCGGGTTGGCTAACCTACGAAACCGGGTCGTCGACCCGGGCGTTGAACCAGGTCGATGACCCAGGCATCTTCAACCGCTGTTTTTCAGCGTTAAAAAAAAAAAAAATTCGGTCGAAGATGACCGACCTCATCACGACCGTGTTTTTTGTGCGTTAAGGGATGGCCTGAGTGTACTCTAAATCATAATTCTGGTTGCATGAAACATTAAATGTGCAACTGAAAAGTTTATTTATAGAATTTTATGGAAACACATTTCCATATCAAGCAGACTTTTCGGATATAACACAATGTTTTCCTCCTTTGGAACATTTGGAACAGGGTGCTATCCTTATTTAAAAGGGTATAGAAAGATAAATTTAGTCTTGCATCCTTGCCGTGCTTGTAGGCCTTACACCTCCAGGAATGCTATATTTGAGGAGTCAGTACACATAATGAGCGAGGTGAATCAGTAGTTTCCGTCAAGGATAACTCAAAAGGATATGATAGGCATCCTAACCTAGTAGTAACTATTGAGCTTACAACACACATTCACAGCAAGCTAATAATGCATGGAAGCTCAGGAGACGTGGCACGTGCATCTACAATGTAGAAGAGTTTTGGAGACTCAAGGATGTTTAGTGGTCAAAATCATTTAGAGCACAATGAAGCAATTGTATTAGCAGTAAAGAAAATTAATGGATAATAACATAGCTGAGAAAACCCTAGAGCATCAACTAGTATCCTAAAATGGTGATCAGAGGAGGAGCATGAATTAAAAAGCTCAATCCAAAGTATTAATTGTGAGAAAGAGACTTAATTCAACTACAATTAAACAAAATTCGTTGGAACTTGAGGTAAGATATATTGTCTCATTTCGGCAAGTTTCGGTATTTTTGCACATCAATAACCAACAATAAAAATTGATTATAGTTCTAGCGAGCAACTTTGTTACGCGTTTGCAAATAAGAAAAAGAAAACTACAACTTTAGTTTGATGCTTGTAGCTTTCAGTGTCATGCTTGGACTTAACTGAAATGACTTACTGGTAATTTGTATTCTTCTTGAGTATTTCTTCAAAAAATCATTATAATTATTTCCGAACAAAATGTTCTAATAAAATTAAAATAATTATAGATGACTGAAAAATAAATACTAACCTGGGGACGTCCAAGAATTGTCTGGTGCATTAATGTTGCTCAACGAGCCTGATGAAAAACCAGGTGAAGGTGACGCCTTGAACTCGTTCATCTGCCAACGTACGCAAAGAAACAAAATCTCATCGATTGGAATTTTCATGAAATCAAAAAATGAAAAACATTTGAATCATTGACTTTCTTTTCGAGTTTGAGACATACCCAACTTGGAGAACTCGAAGATGTGTCATCCCATCCAATATGTGCCACATGCTTCACATCTGTTGGACTTCCAATTTGCATCTCATGCTGTTGCTCTTTGTACACTAGACCAATCAACAAATGCGTGTCAAATCACATGAGATTTCCATCAGAATTAAAAAACTCCAAAACCCAAATCCGTCAAATTACAAAATAATCTTATATGATGGAAATTACCAAAGAATTGGGATATGTACTTCATCCCCTTGAAAAGTCTTTTCATCTTTTTGCCTTGTGAATTACAACCACCACCACCTTAATTATAATCACACGAGAAAATACGAAGAAAGATTGGGGAGAAGAAAACTTAAACAGCGAAACGAGATCATGAGAAGTTGTAGAACAAAACGAAAGGAAACTAAGGAAACGCAAAACAAGAGCAAGCGAATGGTTGATTTACTTTGAGGGGTTCCAAGAAACTAACCTCATGTAGAAGCGACTTAAAATGTTGATCAAAATTGAAAATTCTCTTTCTTGATCTTATTCTTACCTTATATGTTTATATTGTGAGGCTATGAACAGCTGTGAGGAAGTTGAAAAAGTGGAAAATAATAATAAACTCCTAAACAGCTGTGAGTGGTTTGGACTTGGATTGATTTTGGTGCATGCACACATTTGATAGGTTTTTCTTATATTCTTACTTTACATTCCTTCTTCTTTAGGGGTTAACTAATTGTGTCGTTGGAACGTTCGAAGTAGACATACACCAATAAACAAATATTAAAAGAGACCTCGCCATTCGGTGCAGGAAAACAGACATTTGGTCGACCGGAAGGTGTTCGGTCGACCAGATGTGTGTTGTAATTGGTCCAGCAAAACTGTGTGTTCTTTTTCGGTCGACCGGAATCTAACCAATTGGATTTATGATTTCTGTTCCGCTGTGTATTTGGGATTGGTTTTAATTTCTAACAAATATGTATTCAGGTAGGAGAACGTGGAAACCATACACCAATAAACAAATATTAAAAGAGACCTCGCCATCTCGCATTCTCTGATGCGGGCATATATATAAATATGTTTTCTAAAGATATCAACTTATTACTGTGTACGCTCTCGTCTTCTTCTATTTGTTAAGTAGTTACGACTGACGATCTTGCGGGTTGTAAAAATAAAAAATCATATTAAGAGATCAAAAGACTTATAAACATTGATTAAATGATGCAAGCAAGTAATCTATTTGTGTATCTGTGATGTACTGGTACATTACAACTACGTTGCAATTTTCAAGTTTTTCTGCAGAGGGAATAATGCATATTATTATTGGAAGGCAACGAGATTGAAAATATGAATTTTGGTGTATTTGTTCTTATTATCGTGATGAGGACATGCAGTTACATAGAAGAGTAAATATACAGGACTAGTAATCTCATCGTTACAGTGTTCCTAATTTGGTTGTTGTTTGGTTTGGAATGTGCAATCCTAATGATTCTGTGAAGAATGACAAGATCCTTGATTGTTGATGATGAAAGTTGAGTTAGGCAAGGATCTCTGAGGGGATTCGTAGCTGTTGTATTTTAACATGTACCCTGCAAGTTGGGGATTCGTAGCTGTTGTATTTTAACATGTTCCCCGCAAGTTGAGGATCTCTGAGGGATTCGTAGCTGTTGAAAGATCCCACACTGTGAAGAATGCTTTGAAAGTGTTTGTTGTCTAATGGTTTGGTGAATATGTTAGTGAGTTGGTCCTTGCTATTAACATAGAGAATTTCAATTTCTTTTGCTTATATTTTCTTTTGGATTAAGTGTCAGTTAATCTCGGTGTCATTTGTTCGCTCGTGAAAGATAGGATTAGATGCAATGTGTCGAGCTGCTTGATTATCGCAGAACATTTGCACATGTTCTTGTTGTGGAATTTTTATTTCGCTAAGAAGTTTCTTAAGAGATACTAGCTCGCCTATGGTGGATGCCATGACATGGTATTCTGCCTCGGCACTTGACCGGGCGGCAATGTTTTCCTTCTAGTTACTTCTCCATGTGACAAGATTTCTCCCAACAAACGTACAGAATCTGGTGGTGGATTCCCTGTTAATTGGGGTATTAAAGTTTAAAACCGCAAGTGCATGACCGTGATGAAGTTGTGGCAACTACAGGTCGTGTCCACGAGGAGCGAGTGTGGGTCGTCGTCGACCATATTCGAGTGAAGGAAGAAAATGAGGAATGAGTGAGTGCATCTACACTAAATTATATTAATTACAATTTGTAAAATAAATGTGGCTAGTCCCATATGAGGTGGAGAATGTGTGCAATAATGTAGATGTGTGACGCGTGTGTGTACAATTCTGCTCTCATGATATGAATTAGTATGAACATCTATAATGACCATTATTCTAAGTGTGTTTCCACATGGATTAAGATTTATCACCATCATTAAAACATACAAAACACTACTTATGATAAGGTTAAAGATAACACATGCTCACATGTCAATCTTACATCTTTATCCAATCTTATCCTCATCTCAACATTCCCCATAAAGTGGGCCCACTAACCAAAGCATGTGCTAAGCATCCATTAGAATCATTAACACATGCATCAAAGGCAAGAGTGAGAAACCCATCAAAATGACTATCAAAATCATTTGAAGCTCCAAGATTAAAATTAAAACACACAAATCTAACATTCACACTTAACAACATCCTCCACCCCCAATGGGGATGGATTACTCACTAATCATATCCATAACGAAGAAAAGAACACAAGAAAATCAACACATGAACAAGTAATGGAAACTAAATATAACCAAAGCCATGAAATAAAAATTGCATGAAATGAAAGACAAAAACATAAAGAACATGAAACTAAAACTTGATTAAGAAAGAAAGATTACAAAATTGTGTTTCTCTTCTCCTCCACCACACTACTAAGCAATAAGTAAAACCTACTCTAAGCAAGAAGTAAAACCTATTTTAATGGGGGAAGAAGGAAGAAGAGGCTAAATGTAGGAGAAACATTGCTATTTGTAGAAGAAAGAGAGGTGTAGATGAATCTGGGAGCAATCTGATGGTTGTAAATCATATATGGATGTTGTGTATTACTCTGACCCGACAACCCAACCCAGTGGAGAAATTTGACGGGCCAATTGATTAACCGGATCTGCCAGTGGTGGATTTTAATCAGCCATTGACGGGTCATTTGTGTCTGATCGCCTTCAATTTTGACAGTGGTTTTAGTTAATATATTGAACACGTGGGGTGCACCCAGAGTTGTTGGTTCGAGTCTGTTTGGTTTTAATTGTAGATTTACTCCTCAGATTCATCAGATCATGCACTTTTGCAACTAACATATTTTCTTTATGATCATGATCCTCCGGGTGTTTACCTAGGTCCTTCCTGACTTGCAATCCGATCCTTGAGCATTACTAATAGGTTCAGAAGGCTTACAAATTAATCATTTCTTCTAGCATTTAGGTCTTTCACTTGCTTGCTCTTCTTTATTACCTAAACCTTGAAATGTATGACGGAGGGCATAGTATACAACATAAATCACGACTCAAATGAGGCCAATATCTACAGAGGACGTTGCTTTCGTAAGTTCAATAATTTCCTACACAAACTATTACAACACCTAGCATGCAGTACTAGAATTGTTGTCTAATCGACTACATGCAGTACTTACATAGTACAATATGTGCTACTCTTTTACAAACTATATTCAAAGGGGTAAAACAATATGACAATGCAATAGCGAGCCTATAAAGATCATCGTTGTTCTAAGAAACCTTCTAGAGGGGAAAATACCACTTACGATGGTCCATGTTAGACAACAAATCATATAAACCTCGTGATTAAGCCACATTGATATTCCCTGAACTGGTGCTTGCAATGTGTTGGAAAATTAAAGTTCAAAACCGCAAGTGCATGGCCGCGTTGGCACGGTGACAAGTACGGGTCATGTCCACGAGGAGAGAGTGTGGGTCGTCGTCGACCATACTCGATGGGGGACAAAAATGGAAGTTGAGTGTATTTGAATTAACTAACTAATGCGATGCGAGATGCTGAAATTAACCTAATATAACTGGTCCCGTAGGAGGTGGAGAATACGTGCAACAATGTAGATGTGTGATTTTGTGTGTACAATTGTGGTCTAATGACATGAATTAATATGGACATCTATAATGGCCATTATTTTAAGTATGTTTCCACATGGATTAAGATTTATTACCATCATTAAAACATTCAAAAATACTACTTAAGATAATAGTAAAGATAATCACATGCTCACATGTCGATCTTATTTCTTTATCCACTCCAATCTTATCATTACCCATCATTCCCCACAAAGTGGGTCCACTAACCAAAGCACGTGATAAGCATCCATTAAGACCATTAACAAATAAAAGGCAAGAGTGATAAACCAATTAAAATGTCTATGGAAATCATTTGAAGCTCCAAGATTAAGATTAAAACACACACAATCTAATATTCACACTTCACATCATCCTCCAGCCCCTAATGATGGATTGATTACTCACTATCATATCCATAACAAAGAAAAGAACAAAAGGAAAACAACACTTGAACAAATAAAAGAAATTAAATATAACCAAAGAAATTGAATAAAAATTGCATCAAATGAAAGACAAGAACATAAACAATATGCAACTAAAACTTGATTAAGAAAGAAAGATTACAATATGATTTTTCTCTTCTCCTCCATTACAGTACTAAGCAAGAAATAAAATGTACTACTAAGCAAGAAATAAAACCTACTCTAATGGGGAAGAAGGATTACAAGTGTATGTATATAAGATTAGAAGGTATGGATTAATCTGGGCGCAATCGGATGACTGAAAATCAAATCTAGATGCTCAAGAGTGCTCTAACCCAACAATCAAACCTGCTGGATAAACTGGGGGTCAAACATGCCTGATGATCTGCCTGTAGCGGATTTGCACCCACCAATGGCAGATTGCTTGGGTCTCATCCGCCCCAAATTTCATTAGAAGCTTAACTTGCCTAATTTAACACGTGGAGTGCACCCGGAGCTATTGATTTTAACCCGTTTGGTCTTAATTTGTTAAATTACTACTTAGGTTTATGAGATTATAGACTTTTGCAACCAACATATTTTCTTTACTCTCAGGTCCCTCCGGATTTTCACCTAGGTCATTATTGACCTGCAATCCGATCCTTGAGCACTACAAACAGGTCCAGAAGGCTTCCAAATTAGTCAATTCTTCTTGCGTTTAGGTCATTTTCTCTTCATTCTCTTCTTTATTACCTAAACTCTGAAATGTAAAAAACAAATACCCGAGTAGCACAAATATTGGGTTAAATAATGGATATATAGCATGAATGAGTCATAGGATATACTACTAATCAAATACCCTCGCACTTATCTTTTGCTAGTCCCGAGCAAAATAATGAAATAAATACATTGGAAAAAAGAAATCCTATATCACTTTCGTATGAGCTGAAGCTTTCATTTATTTCAACGGATATACCCACAAATTCTGAACATTGATGCATTATTCAACCTAGCAACATAACTCAATGGACCTCTTGTCGATCATTACACGGTAATCCTACGGGCCGACTCTATATATGTATAATGTCCAAACACCTAACCTAGTTAACCATTTGTGCAAGATATCTAAGGACTTAAGTGAAAGACATGGGCAACCTTAACATCCTCTAGTGATCATTGTGTAAAGTCCATTAAGGTTCTTATTTATATTTATTTCTATGTTTACTTTTTTTTCTTTTCTTTTTAGAGAACAAGGAATTAAAAATGGTTGGTGTTTAATTCTCCCAGAGCCCGATTTCGTGAATCATTGCCTGTGAGGACTTACACTATCGCGTACACCTTCCCCTAAATCTCCACCTAGGGTGATCCCTACCACCCGTGTAACGTGAGTTTTCTCGGTGAATCTCAAGTCAGATGACTCGAAAGCACCAGGTACTAAGTCCCATCAGACCAAATTTTTCGAGTGATAGAAGTCGTGCGAGAAGAGAGATCACCATACTAAATTCTTTCTTAAACACAAGTGAGTCTTTCGCTCAAGATGTCCTTGAAGGACCTCTCAATACCCTCATGAGGCGAACCAAAAATGGGTCTTTCACCCAAGATATCCTTGAAGAACCTCTAAATACCCTCATCGGGTCTTATGAAAATAAGAGTATTGGGGAGTTGTTGCTTAACCAAAAGTGGGTCCTTAAGGGGAACAACATTAAGATCATTTGGCTCAATGGCCACAGGACAAAGGGATAAGGCACAATATTGTGCCAACTCATAATCAAGCTGGTCAATGTTTTTCAATTTGGATCGAATACTCCACCAAGTAATCGTGAATTGAAACCCCAAGTCCCTCAGACTAAGTAAGAGTTTGACAAGAAAGACTACCCTCCTCACGTTCACTTAATTGTTGTGTCATTTGAGTTACTTGCATTTTCATAGTTTGTAAGGAATTAAAGTTGGACTTCATCAAATTTTGAGTGGTTTGCGTAAATATTTGGAGCATTTTTTTCTAAGGAATCAAGTCGGGGGTCAACTATGAGGCTGAAGTCAGAATTTTGGAAATTTTTGGGTTGAATGTTTATGGGTTGAGAATGAATCCAATGATTGTTAGTAGGGTGTTGGTAAAATTCTTGGTATTCGAGAGGATGATACTGGGGCGAACCTGATGTATGATACTGGGTAGTTTCCCTATTAATATGTCCTCCCTGAGTTATACAGGAATGCATTTGTGTCATAATGAGTACTTTGCAGAAAAATATCATCATATTCGATTTTGGGAGGAACATACAAACACTCCTCAAACACCGGACCACTTAAACCACTATAGTCATCCGACGTCGTGATTGATTCAATTATTATACCGCAAGTGCACAACGTCGGTGAAGACGCGACAAGTATGGGTCGTGTCCACAAGAAGTGCCTGCAAGTCAGAGTTCACAATACTCAAGTTGGAAATGAAAAGAGAGATATGAGATCGAATTACACTACGATGTGTACAAAATCAGAAAACAAATGATAAAAATAAACCCCATAGGGGGTAGAGAAAGAATATAGAAATGAGAATGTGTGTACGAGTGTGTTCATTGGTGCTCATCACATGTAATACATGAAATCCATATAAACGAAATCCAACTTTGTCTCCACATGAATAAGATAAAACATTATCATTAAAACATATAAGACAATAATTGAGATGAGGCCAACATGAAATGCATAATGACCAAGCCCTACTATGTCTCTACGTGAAATAAGATTTAACACAATCATTAAAACATATGTTTAATCGATTAAGTTTAGACCGCAAGCACAACCGTCGGTGAAGACGGGGCAAGTACGGGTCTATCAACGGGAAGGTAAGTAGCTTCTGGTTTGTCTGAAATCAAATGATAAATAAAGGGAGAAAATATTTTATTATGCTAAGCTAAACTACACTAAACTAGTAAGTCACAAATGCAAAGAAGGCAACTAGCGATGGATTAAAGCTAAATTAAGAGAGCTTAATAACAAGGTTGGAAGTCAGGAAGAGAAATCCCTAAGGGGTGGAGTGGGTGCACACATGCAATAAGATGATGAAGAATGCATTCAATAGCCACAAATGTAGGTTATGTTTTCATGCATATGAAGTGTCTAATGGATATGGCAAAACCTATCAATCCAATCACTAACCTAGTTGATTAACATTCAAATACACAAGTTGATTATTTTAGAACCTAAACAAACATGGGAGGTGTCTAATAGTTCTAGCAAAACCCATCAAGTGAAGTCTTCTACTCTAAATAAGCAAGCATTCATTCACATTTGTCAACACATTTCAAAATAAAGCATTCATTTTCATTCTATATTGCATGTATAAACATCATCTCCACTCCCAAAGGGGGATGAAAATACTCACAAATCATTAAGCTAGCTATTATGTTAAGAGAGGAAAACATGTTAACTAAATCTACTAAGATTAATGAAAGGAAATTGAACTAAGCATGTAAGAAACATAAAAGAGACAACATAAACTAAGAAAATTTTATTTAATTTCAGACTCACAATACAAGTAGCATCTCTCCACTTGAGTTTTTGCTCCAAGGCTTGACTCTAAGTAGACGGATTAGCCACCATGTAGTGAAATACAAGGGAAGTGGAAGAGTTCTATTTATGGTCAGAGAAAAGGTAATCAGGGACAATCCCCCGATGTGGGACTAATGCACTACTAAAAATAGACATAAAACACTCTAATAGATGGCCCACCTAAATCTTTTCAGGTGAGTAGAAGACCCGACCTCCAATCAACGGTCTCGAACCGCCAATTGGAGGTCTATAAGTTTTTATCGAGCCTGGATTCGGAGGGTGGTCGTCTGCGTTGATTTCTTCATGTGTAGTGCACCCGAGTTGATTGTTGGAGTTTAGGCCCAAATCGAATTACCAAAATACTCCTCATGATGGTGTGGAGTTTCTTTATTTGCTCATAGGTCGTTTTGGTTCACATCCAGGCCCTTCTCTCTTGCATCTCAGTCCATGAGACTCACAATTGAATCATTTTTCTTGTTTTTAGGTCATTTTTGTGCATCTTCTTCTGAAACATGTTTATCCTTAAACTTAAACATAAATCTCGTTACATAACACTGTTTACGCAAAAGATAACAGATATAAGACACAAATGTATGCATGATATGATGTCAATCAACATACAAGACATTAATTAGGATGAGGCCAACATGAACACATGCATGCCAGTGTGATGTTTCCTCCTTATCCACTCCATCCATATCCTCACCTCATCATTCCCCATAAAATAGGCCCACTAATCTAAGCATGTGCTAAGCATCGCTCAAAATCATTAGCACATCCAAGATAAGAGTGAAAATCCCATTAGATGGTTAAGGAACTCATGTGAGGTTCAAAGGTTAGGATTAACACACACACACACACACACTTAATACATCACATAATCACATCACCTTCTTCTCCACCACTCAATGAGGATGACTACTCCCGGTACGATCGTATATGACCCTTATTTATCTAATCAAATTATGCTTAATCCGTTCTTAAGTTAATAAGATGTGTAGCGGAAACGAATTTAAAGCAAGTAGGGAAAAGCAATGCAAACCACAAATGAACACGATGATTTTACAGAGGTTCGACCACCCACCTACATCCTCTCTTGCAAGCTCTGCTCGACACTTCGAACTTCACTCACGTCTTCACTATCCGCTCCCCGTTTCGGGCCGGGAGACAACACATTTACAATCTTCAAACTAGCAAAGAACCCTCGCCTTAGCTTAGAATCCTCTTCTCACAATCCGAGAAGGATTCTTTGGGCTTTCACCGGAGCCTTCACACTTTTGACAACAAATAACTTGAGTGGAACAATACTCTCTAGTTTGAGGACACTTTGAGTATGATAGATAGATGATCAAAGATGTGGAATTCAAGCTCTTGAGTGTAGGATTGGGAGTTTTAGGAGTTGGGAATTTCTCTCTAATGTATGAGACAATTTGAAGTGGGAGAGGTCATGAAATAAGGGTGGAATACATCTATTTATAAGCTCCTAAGGTGTTATAGCCATCGTGATTAATATGGTAAATTATTATGTAAGAAGCACAAAACAGAAAAGCACATGACATTATTTAGGACACAATCGGTCGACCATTTCCATAAATGTGAGGAAGGTTCGAACCAACTCAAGAACGTTGAACCAATTTGGCTATAACTTATGTTATTGGTCGAACTATGAAAGGGGTCGGTCGACCAAAAAATACCTGGAAGTTCTGCGCTCCGAGAAATTCTATGCTCGATCAACCAGTTGCTTGGCAACGTTCGACCAAAAATTTACAGGCCATTTTGGAAGATGAAAAAGTCTTCATCCGGTTGACCTCCAAGAAGGCATCATTCAACCGGTGGCCACATGAATTTTAGGGGTTAGGAAAATCTGACCGTTGTATAATACGACAAGTCTAACGGTCAAATGACACGTGTAGACGGTCGACCAAAAATGTCAAAACGGTCGACCGTGCGAGCTGGATAAATCACTATTGGTTAACTGATCCAGTTGATCCAATCCGTCGAATTGAGAACTCATTTAGTCTACCAATTGGCACAAGCAGTTAAGATTAAGGTTTTAGTGATTTTCTAGTCTAAGTTTGTGTGATCTATTGGAGTCCAAATGATGTGAAATTTTGTGTCTGACTTCTATATGTTCCGTAGAGTCTATGTGAATGAATTTTAACTCTTGTATGCTCAAGATTACATAGTTTCCTAAGACTCAAAATAAAGGCAAAATACATGTCTTCACAAGTTTGATTACATGTATTGACTTCAATTTCCGATTGCTTGAGTCTTGATCAACTGTAGAGGTTAACACAATACAATATATCTTCTATGCATTATGTGTGCTACACTACATTTGATTGTGATTAAGATTAGGTTAATTGAATCATCAAAAGTTCAGTTGCTCGTCGAATCGCCTGCTGATTTGCCTCCAAGTGTTCCCCAAACTCTAAAATAGATTAGAGAGAAATGAGCTAATCAATCAATCTCTAATTAAGCTTAGAATCTAGCTAATAACCCCTTTTTAAGATCCTAAGATTTCTATGTCCAAAACTTAAAACTATTAAGAGATTTTCGTGGTGATAAGGGAGAGATTAATGAGAGAGAGAATTTATGCATTACATAAACAAGTAGAATAAGGGGTCCTTTTATGGGCTCCCAAATCATCCTTATCAAGAACTATTATCTGGTCATGATCTCTTTCTTATTCTCCCTAATATTAATTCCAAATTGCCACATAAGCATCCTAAAAAACGTTTCATCAAATCTGGAATTAATCCAACCCATGATCTCATTACTCTCTTAATAATTCAGGCAAAAATCGTGTTGTTCGGTTAACCAAAAAAATTTCTCGTTTAATTGAACCATTCAGTTTTAACACACGTTCGGTTGACCTTGAGCTGGACGGTTGACCTAACATGCATGAGAAAAATTCTCTAGAAAAATTTGGACGATCCGCGTCTTGCTCCGGTCGACCGTTGACCCACCAAAATTTCTACAGTGAATCTTCTTCGGAAGACCGTGTCACATTCGGTCTACCGCAAATATCCCAAGATAGCTCCTGGATATTTTCTCTCGGTTGAGCGATTAAGCCCGGTTGACCGAATCCAATTGCCGAGGCACTACAGACAATTTCGGTCAATCATTTCCTTTATCCGACCCTTGTTTGGTTGACCGTTCCTTAAGACACCCCAGTCGATTGAACCTAAAATGGTTTACCGTTTTGATCCCGATTTTACCTTTGTCAAATTTTGGATTTATTTCCACCAAAATTTGATCTTTTGGGGTTTTTAGCAAATTCATATATTATGTAATATATTATCCTACGTAATATTAAATTATTACACCCCATAATATATTCACCTCATATGAATTTATCCATGATTCTAATTATGTCAATTCTCATGACATATTGATTTTATTAATTCACCACACGTGTCTTTTTTTCACATGAAACCCGACACATCATATGAACTGAAAATTAAGCTTCTTGTTTCCCAGTTTTGTGGTGTGACCTATAGGAGGATCTAAGTCAAATTGGTGGAAACACTTAATATCTCAAACTATAAGTGGTATCTAACTACACATTATTGTTACCCAATTAGCATAGATGTCTTTGTTCCACTCAAACTAAACATGATCCATTTAGTGTTGTAAGTGCACCACTTGTGTCCGTCCCTTGCCCCATGATATTAAGAATATATACAAAGTAGAAATGTGTCACCTTTGTATTATATTCATTTCTTGATCTCTTTAAGCTAATTATAACTATGTAACTTAACTCAAGTTACATTGTGCACATTATAATTTCGCTCTATCAAGGGGCCCACTAATATCATCACTCAATTAAAAGGGGCAATAATAATCATTTGACTAGCTATCTTTCCCAGCACAAGTCATGTTCAACCAACTATTGCCTTTATCACTATACTCATTGATATCTTTTGACAATAATCAAATTAAGCACTTGTTGAGTGAAAAGATATAAGTCTCATATGTTAGGATCTAAGACACAGTAAAACATTAATGACACGAAACACAATTCCTTAATGTTTTCCTTGTTAGGTCTATTCAATATATAAAAGTGATCTTTTCCGCTTTTATATACTCGTGTCGACAATTATTAGTAGACCAACAACAATCGTTGACCAACACGAAAATCTTATCTAGGTGATTAATGTTCCATGTTAATTACCATGACTGTGAATAACTTTTGATTTGTGTATGGCATTATCTTTTAGAGCTCTATGGTTAAGGACCAAGCACCTCTTCCTTAACACTTCCAAAAGACGAATACCATAATCAAGGAACAAAATGTTTGCACATCCGATTCATAATAATTGACATATAAAAGTAAAACTTTTAGAACACATTCCTTTCAGGGCCCACAACAACCTATGCTCACTCTTGGAGCCTTTTTTGTTTTTTTAGATATATCTATGTACAAAAATAAGTTCCTATCATCATTTGTCAAATGACATCAAATGAGAACTCAAAAGTGGGTCAATGCACTTGGAAGGGAACATGACACCACGCGGTGGAAAAATACTCACGTGTGGGCCCCCTCACAAAGTGCACAAAATATTGGGAGGGGTTCGTGAATGAGACGCAAAGGCATCTGATTCAAAGGATCAAACTGAAAGATCTCAAACCTCTCAAGAGCTTGGGAAATATTGCGCAATGGAAGAAGAGTTTCCCCGATTGTGGTATTGAAGTTATGATCATCAATCCAAACTCTCCAACAAACAGGCTGGTGCACCAGAACGAGGCCAACAACCTCATTATCCTTGCCCGATGCACCAACCAAACAGAAAGTGGGTCTCTTACCCAAGGTATCATCTAAGGAACTCCCAATACCCTCATTGACAATATAGTTGTTTGGTGTCCCATCATTTTCAAGATGACCCGGAACAATAGTGAGAGAGAAACTCTCACCAGGTCGTATGAAATTAGGGGTATTAGGGAGCTCTTGCTCCACCAAGGGTGAGTCCTTAAGAGGGTGAGTCCTTAAGAGGCACAACATTAAGATCATGTGGCTCAAGGGGCACGGAACAAAATGATAAGGCACAATCCTGTGACGACTCATAATGAAATTGGTCCATGCAATTGTCAATTTGAATCAAATACCCCACCAATTGATCGTTGATTGAAACCCCAAGTCCCTCAGACTGACTAGGAGTTTGACTTTCAAAGATTGTCCTTTGAATTTGTGGATGTAGTGGTGGTTTGATATAAGAAGATAATCCTCATGTTGACAAGAAATGTCACACTCCTCACGTTCACTTAATTCTTTTTTCATCTGACTCACTTTCATTTTCATAGTTTGCAAGGAATTCAAGTTGGACTTCAATACATTGTGAGTGGTTTCCATGAACATTTGGAGAGTTTGTTCTAAGGAATAATATTTGGGGTCAACATTGAAGATCACATTTTGATTGTCACAGTTTGTAGGTTGGGTGTTAATAGGCTGAGAATTAGTCCATGTGGTCATGGGTAGTGGCTGGTAGGGATGTGGGTATTCCGGAGGATAATAATGGAGTGAGTATGATGTATACAAAATTGAATCAATATTGTCTCCCCATGAATCCATCACTCTTGGGTTGTACGTGGATGCGTAAAGGTCACATTGAGCATTTCGGGAAAATGTATGCTCATACTCAGGCTATAGGGGAACATAAGGACATTCTCCAGTAACGTCACCACTCAACCAACAACAGTCACACGGTATTGTTACAGGAGCCACCAATGCACTCATATCCTCTACCGCACAAATGAAAGAGGCCAAAGTTTCTTGTAATGTCTCAGTTTGTTGACCAACATATGATCAGACACAACTAGACGGTTGTCTAGCAGTCGGTGCCTATCTCATATTACCCCAATCTGAAGACTGCTCAGCCTCACTATTAAGATTGTCTCCACCATGCAGGGTGTTATTCTAAGGCACCCATGATGTATGGTAGATATGGGAGAAAGACTGGGAGCACTCAACAATGTCACCCCAGAAAGCCACCCTCCACCAGGCACACTTGGACCGCCAAGCAGCGGTCCCAAACTGCTATTCAGCGGTTCAGAAGCCACACCTGGTGCCAAGTTTTGGCTCGCCTTGCTCTCCATGATGAGGGCCTTTCATTTAGACCTGTCAATTGGGTCGTGTTCGTGTACTATCGTGTCTGACAGTTCTGCATTCGTGTCAGGATTTCGTGTTATCGTGTATAGTATAAATTGAAAAGATTTCATCATGTTTAGATTGAAAATAGTTAAGTGACATGTTATATTAATATTTTCATTCTAAATAACATCTTAATTGACTATAATAAAGTAAAAACAATTGATTATCAAACAAAAGATGCAGTTCGTGTCTGTTTCGTGTACAAAAATAACTTATCGTGTGTATCGTGTCGTGTTCGTGTCAAATCGTGTACCAATTATTTTATATTTATATGTTCACAAAACATCGTAATAAATCATTTCAATCATACAAAAATTTCGTGTAAAGTCGTGTCTATATCGTGTCTCCTTATCGTGTCGTGTCCGTGTCGTGTAATCGTGTCGTGTCCAAAATTGAAAGGTCTACTTTCATTGCCATCACTAAAACCATTTGATTTATGTAATAGGTGGCCATGAATGAAAGACGAAAATAACTACTTAACACTCAATTACAAAACGAGATTTGCAACAAACATTCATCTTTTCTCTCTTCTTCCTAATCACTTACATTCTTCTTCTTTTTTCTCTTTTTCTCTCATACTACAAATGGAGAACTCTTGTGCTTATATAGGCACTCACAATGACTCTTCAACTTAAACTAAATCTAACTCTTCCATAATCAAGACATACACAACATAAAGTTGTCCATTCACGATCATTACAACCTCTACTTAAATTGCACCATAAAACAAGGACGAAAATCATGGATAAATGGAGAAACTCTTTGTCTCTTCCTTTCCTTCAACCTCTCAGCTTCCAACTAGTTGAGTCATCAATACCTAGATGACTCACCTTCCATGGATGATGTGGTTAGTGACTAGGATGCCACCTAGGATTAAGTTCAATTCTCAATACTCCTCTTTGAACTTAATCCTCTTCCATCCTCCATTTCAAGATGATTTCGCAACTTCACATACAAACGAATTGGTAAAGTTTATGGTTTGTGTGAGAAGACACACCATATGCAACTCATTTGTGATCTCGTATATTTTACGAAGTGTCTTGAACCTCCTTGGTCTCATGTCGTCTTGTTTGTCGGATGGGACTGTTTCATGTTCAGTGGGGTTGGCAATTTCATCTTCTTGTTCTTCATTTGGCACTTGTGAAATGTCTTCTTTGGAATACCATGTTACCTCCTCGTTAACCTACATGTCACGGCTAATGACAATTTTGTGGTTAGTGGGATCGAGAAGCCTATAAGCTTTCGATCGTTCATCATAGCCAACGAACACAAGCTTCGTGCTCCTATCATCAAGTTTTATTCTTTTCTCCTTTGGTACATGTGCATAGGCGATGCTCCCAAACACCTTCAGATGTGCCATAGTTAGCTTGTAGCCACTCCAAGCTTCTCGTGGAGTTACTTCCTCCAAGCTTGCGGTTTTGCAACGATTCAACGTGTACACCGCACAAGCCACCGCCTCGGCCCATAGTTCTTTTGACACGTTCTTTCTCTTTAACATACTTTGAACCATGTCCATGATGGTTCTATTATTTCTCTCGGCTACACCATTTTGTTGTGACGAGTATGGAGCAGTTAGATGGCATTTTATTACATGTTCCGCACAAAAGTTGTTGAACTCGGTTGATGTGAACTCTCCTCCTCGATCAGACCTCAATATCTTGATGCTATTGTCACTTTGTTTCTCCACATATGCCTTGAACTTCTTGAACATGCGAAATGACTCGGTTTATCCTTCAGCAAGTACACCCAAGTCTTGCGTGAAAAATCATCAATAAAGGTTAAGAAATAACGATTCTTACTAATCGAGTATGGAGTGATCGGTCCATAAATATCGGTATGTACCAACTCTAGCACCTTCTTTGTTCTATATTAAGCTTGTTTTGTAAAACTCTTCCTTGGTAATTTTCCAACCATGCAACCTTCACAAAAGCCTTCTTTGGATTCAAGCATTAGCAAGCCATGCAGCATTACCTTCTGCACCATTTCTTGGAGCCCACCAAAGTTCAAGTGTCCAAGTCGCAAATGCCACAACAATTCTCCCTCAATGCATGCATTCAAACATCTAGCACGAGCACATGTTAGATTTAACTTAAACATTCGATTTTTGGACATCTCTACCTTTGCAATCAAGCGCCCATCTTATCCTCGCACGGTCATGTGTCGATCCTTCATCGAGATCGTGAACCCTTTCTCCTGGAGTTGTCCCATGCTTAGTATGTTTGTCTTCATATCGGGCACAAAGTAGATGTTGGAAATAAGCTTTTGTGATCCATCCTTCACTTGAATCATGATGTGCCCTTTCCCCTCCACACGCACCTTCGATGTTTCTCCAAACGAGACGTACCCATGCACTCCCTCTTCCAAGTGTGCGGACATGTGTCTATTCCCACATATGTGATTGCTTGCTATTGTATCGAGATACCAAATACCTTCTTGTTCGGTTTCCACTCCTTTGTCGGCAAGCAAAACCACTCCATCATCACAAGCGTTCTCCTCCACGGAAACAAGGTTGAAGTTTTCTTCCACCCTTTTCTTTGACCAACATTCGCTTGCATAGTGTCCTTGCTTCTCATAGTTGAAGCACTCAACCTCCTTCTTTGATTCACGATCACCATGGCTACGATTGGAGCTCTCCTCCACCTTCTTTTGTGACAAACACTCTTTCGCAAAATGGGCATGCTTCCTACACTTGAAGCACTCGACCTCCTTCTTGTTTGGACGACCACCTCATCCTCCATCGACGTTGCGAGGCTTCTCCTTTTTAAGCGACATCTTTGCTTGCAACACCTCCTCCAACACCTCTCGTTTCTTATTCTTCTTCCTTTGTTCATGTGCCTCCAATGAGCTTGCTAGGTCATCGACGATCATCTTATCGAGGTCCTTTGATTCCTTGAGAGCACACACAACATATTCAAAGCCTTCAGTGAGACAACACAACACCTTCTCCACCACTCTTCCTTCGGTTAACGCCTTTCGCTTCAATTTGTTCGCCACCACATCAACCCTCATCACGAAATTGGCAACACCTTCTGATTCCATCATTTTCAACGCCTCGAACTCTCCTCAAAGCATTTAGGGAACTTGCTTCACTCGGTTGGCACCCTTGTAGCTCTTATCAAGGGTATCCCACGCCTCCTTCGATGTCTTGGCTTCAACGATCTTCTCAAAGCCACTCTCATCCACCGCTTGGAAGAGAAGGAAGAGAACAATCTTGTCTTTGGCTCTTCTCTCCTTTTGTGCTTTGATTTGTGCAATGGTTGCTACCCCATCACAGCCACCTCCTCGAAGCCACTCTCCACAAGTTCCCAAGCATCATGCGCACCAAGCAGGGCACGCATTTGGATACTCTATTTGTCATAGTTCCCATTCGAAAGGCGAGGCAACGATACATGACCAAACAAAGTCATTCCTGAGCTCCCATTAGACGAGGCTCTGATACCAGATGTTAGATATAGGAGAAAGACGGGGAGCACTCAACAATGTCACCCCATAAAGCCGCCCTCCACTGGGCGCACTTGGACCGCCAACCAGTGGTCCCAAATCATTATTCAGCGGTTCAGAATCCGCACCTGGTGTCCGGTTTTGGCTCGCGTTGCCCTCCATGCTTAGGGCCTTCCATTGCCATCACTAAAACCATACCTTGATTTAAGTAATAGGTGGCCACAAATGAAGAAGAAAATCACTACTTAACACTCAAATACAAAACGAGATTTGCAACAAACATTCATATTTTCTCTCTTCTTTCTACTCACATTCTTCTTCTTCTTTCTCTTTTTCTGTCATACTACAAATGGAGAACATTTGTGCTTATATAGGCACTTACAATGACTCTTCAACTTAACCGAAATCTAACTCTTCCATAATTAAGACATACACCACATAAAGATGGTCATTCAACATCATTACAACCTCTACTTAAATTGCACCATAAAACAAGGACGAAAATCATGGATAAATGGAGAAACTCTTTGTCTCTTCCTATCCTTGAACCTCTCACCTTCCAACTTGTTGAGTCATCAATACCTAGACAACTCACCCTCCATAGATGATGTGGCTAGTGACTAGAATGCCACCTAAGATTAAATTCAATTCGCAATAATGCATGGGTCTGGAATACAATGGAGAATAGTCTTGGTCCCAACAATGAAATGGATGGTAGTCCATGTAACCATCCATTTTCACACAGTATTATCGAGTCAACCACTCTCACCATCACGAGGCCAAGCTCGCAAAAAAGTGCTCGACTCGACCCTAAAACACTTATAGAGAGTGTAAAGGGGAGGAGACTAGAACGTAGAAGTAGCTGAGAAGAAGATGGTTCTGAGGAGAAGGGAAGAATCCTTAGATCAAGTGAGGGTAGAAGCCTAATCTAGTAAACACGACTCAAACAACCTAAGTTCACTATAGATATTTACTTACAGCTATACGACGCCTAACTGTGTGGTCACACGACCTCCACATGCCTCACCTCCTTACGACGAAGACCAAAAAACCCAGCAAGTGAGCCAAGATCCGGAGATCTCGTTTCTCCTACTATCGACAAAGTGGGTGACGTCGATCAGGCAATGACGGTTCGCGACCAGATCACTCTCCTAATGCTACCGAGGTCCCTAGGGGTCAATGTATACTTGATTTTAGATTCAGGCTCTTAATTAGGAGTGATTTTTTGGGCTAAGGAAATGGTGATGAAATCCCACACCTTATCTTGTACAGGATGACCCCCCTTAGGTTGTTTTGAATCCTAAGCTAGACATAAACACATCAATCAATCACTCGCCTCACTCTTGTCGCGATGCACCTTACTAACTAATGCATGCCCTAACCATGCATGAATGAGAGAGCAAGTGCACGTACCTCACGCTCGAAATCGACAACAAGAAATTAAAGCAAAGGAAAACAATATGCGTGCAAAGTCTATAGGTGATGCATGACCTACATGGCAAACAATCTAATCCTTTTATTTGAATTTTAGAGGCCAAGTTGTCATAAAATAGGGGAATATGCATCTTAGATTAATTTTTGGCATCAAGATAGAGCATGTATGAAGTAGACAATAGCAGATATCAACAATGAATAGCAAGAACAAGCTACAAATGAAACATAAATGCAAACAGAGTTACCAAATCTGCCACTGGTGGATATTTTGGGGAATCTGTTCCCCAAACTTCTCCTGGCTTCTTGTTTCCCTCAGTTAAGCTCCCCTGTCTACTTAATCCCCTATCAAGTAACAAAAAAGGAAAAGAAAATGTAAAAATAAAAACAAAACCCCACCAAAATGGTGAACTCGACTATGAAAATGGCTCCCCGACAACAATTCAAAAAACTTGATTGATTCAATTATAATACCGCAAGTGCACGACGTAGGTGAAGATATGACATGTATGGGTCGTGTCCATGAGGAGCGCGTACGAGTCAGAGTTCACAATACTCGAGTGCGAAATGAAAAGAGAGATTTGAGATCAAATTACACTATTATGCGTACTAAATGAGAAAAAAAACGATAAAATAAACCCCATAGGGGGTAGAGAAAAAATACGGAAATGACAATGTGTGTACGTGTGTGTGTTAAGAATTATCCACTCCATCATTATCCTCACATCATCATTCCCCATAAAATATGTCCACTAATCTAAGCATGTGCCAAGCATCACTCAAGATCATTAGCACATCAAAGATAAGACTGAAAATCTCGTTCAATCGTTATGGAACTCATGTGAGGTTCAAAGGTTAGGATTAACACGCACACTTAATACATCACATAATTACGTCACCTTCTTCTCCACCCACAATGGGGATGGATTACTCCCTACTCATCCCTAAACTCAAGAATACATAAAAAAACAACACAAAACCATAATGGAAATGTAGAAAACTAGATTAAGCAAAGACTAAACATAAAGGAAATTGCATCAAATGGAAAACATCAATGTAAAGAACAAGAATTAAACTAGATTGAATGGAAAGATTACAAGGTTGCTCCTCTTCTCCTCCACTACACAACTAATTAAGAAACTAAAATGTACTCTAATAAACAAGAAATAAAACCTACTCTACTAAACAAGAAATGAAATTAACCTCAGGAGGAGAGCAGGAAGTAGAAAAAATGAGGCATTACAATTCTATTTATAGAAGAAATAAGAGTTTGGATGGATCTGGAAGCAATCTGATGGTTGTAATCACTTTCTCTATAGTCTAGTGCTTCCAAATGATCATGGTGACGTTGAAAGGAATGTGTTCTACAAATTTACTCTTATTTGTCCTTTATTATGAATTAAATGTGTATTTGTCTTTTAGAAGTCTTAAAGAAGAGAATCTTGGTCCTTAACTGTAGAGCTCTAAAAGATAATGATTTACATAAAATGAAAGTAATTCACAATCATGTAGATTAACATGGGACATTAATTATCGAGATAAGATTGTCATGTTGGTTAAAGGATATTCTACCTCTAGAAATATTTTAACAACGCGAGTATATGAAATAGAAATGTTTCTTTTATATATTGAATTGACCTAACAAATGAAACATTATGAAATTATGCTTGTGTCATTAATGTTTCACTGTGTCTTTGAATCCTAAGATATGAGACCTATATCTTTTCACATGAAAAGTGTATAGTTTGATTATTATCAAAAGCTATCATTGAGCATAGTGATAAAGATATTAGTTGATTATACATGACTTCTGCCGGAAAAGATGATATGTCAAAAGATTATCATTGCACCACTTGACTTGAGTGATTATATTGTTGGGCCCCTTGATGAAGAAAAGTTGTAATGTGCACAATGTAACTTATGTATAGTTACATATTTATAATTTGCTTGTGAGATCAAGAAATAAATATATAACACCAAGAGGATACAATTCTACTTTGTATAATATTCTTAATATCATGAAACAAAGGAGAGACACAAGTGATATAACTTCATGTCACTAAATCAATCGTGTTTAGTTCAAGTGAGCAAAACATCTTTCTTATTTGGGTAACTATAATGTGTAGCTAGATACCGCATATAGTTTATCATATTAAATGTTTAATATCATTACCAACATAACTTAGATCCTCCTATAGGTCACACCACAAAACTGGAAAACAAAAGATGTGATTTTATATTTTATATGATGTATTAAGTTTCATGTGTTATGAAATAATATACATGTGGTAAAATAATAAAATCAATATTTAGTAATAATGACATGGTTAGAATAATAAATAAATTCGTATGAGATGTATATATTATGGGGTATAATATTTTGACATTATATATCATAATATATTACATGATACAATGTGATCCGCCACATTATAACATATAAATTTGCTAAAACCCAAAGCTCAAATTTTGTTGGCTATTAATCAAAATTTTGTGAGAGGCAAAAGAGAGGAAAAATGGTCGATCATTTGCCCACGATTTTGCCTGAACTAATAAGAGAAATTTTCTGATCATGGGTTGAATTGTTCCAACTTGGTCAAAGGTAGTTATGGAATGATGAGAGGAGAAATAAACAAGAGATTATGTGCAAAGTGGTTTGCACATGATGTGGTTTAGTGGAGAGATTAACAAGGTATCATGTGTAAGTGGTTTGCACCTGATGCGGGTTAGAGGAAACCTTATAAAGAGGTCACTCCTCCCTTCCTTGTTTACGTGAATGCAATATTCTCCTCTCTCCATATTTTCTCCACATAATCCATCAGAAAATTCCTTTATTAATTGAGTGCTTGAGAGATTAAACTCTTTGGAGCATAGAAGGGGTTATTAGCCTAATTCTAACATTGAATTAGAGATTGATTGACTAGCTTTGATCTCTCTAATCTTCTTTAGAGTTTGGTGAATACTTGGAGATGATTCAGAGGCAATCCGACAAGCAAACTGAGTTCTGATTAGCTCACCAAACAAAGACTCACCTTCCACTTGTCCCGATGCACCTTACTAACTAATGCATTCTTTAACCATGCATGTAGAAGAGAAGAATGCACGTACCTCACGCCAGCGATAGACAACAATAAATGTAAAGAAAATAAAAGATGAATATGTGCGTGGTCTACAAATGATGCATGACCTAGATGACAATCAACCTAATTTTTGCTTGGAGTTTTAGAGGGCATGTTGTCTTCAAGGGGATTCAAGCACATTTAATGGGTTCAGACATTAGCATGTAGCATGTATTAAGTCTACAGGAAGCACAGAAGAAAACTACCACTAAGTAATTGAAGATATATCACGCACCTGGTCTACCACTGGCAGATTGAAATCCACTATCGACAGATGAAACTGCTCCTCTGATGTTGTGGTTTGTCATAAGCACTCCCTTGGTCATTTGTATCCCCTGAGCACCCTAATCCCCAACATCCACTTCCAAAGAGAAAATAGAAACAAAGAAAAACGAAACCAAAAACCTACCAAAATTTTAAACGTGACTAAGAAACTGACTCCCTACTAAAGGTGCGAAAAACTTATTATGATATTTTAAATACACTAATTTAACAACACCACACTTCACATCATCCTCCAACCCCAAATGGGGATGGATTACTTACTAATCATATCCGTAACAAAGAAAAAGAACAAAAGAAAAACAACACATCAACAAGTAAAAGGAAACTAAATATAACCAAAGCAATGGAATAAAATTGCATCAAATGAAAGAGAAGAACATAAAGAACACGAAACTAAAACTTGATTAAGAAAGAAAGATTAGAAGATGATATTTTTCTTCTCCTCAATTAAGCTAATAAGAAAGAAATAAAACATACTCTAAGCAGGAAATAAAACATACTCTAAGCAAGAAATAAAATGCACTCTAATGGGGAATAAGGAATAAGGAAAATAGAAGAGGAATTACAAGTTTATTTATAGAAGATTAGAAGGTCATTTTCGTTTCCTTTCTCTTCTTTATTACCTAATCCCTAAAGTGTAGGAAGCAAATACTCAAGTAGCACAAATATGGGGTGAAATAAATGATATATAGCATGAATCAGTCATATGATATTTTACTAATCACTTGCATGTCAAAACTGTCTACCTAGTCGTCATCAGAATAACCAACTATATCGTTAGACTTGTTAAGTTTTATCTATAATCGTTGACCAGGGGAGTTCTTTAGGTATCTAAGGATGAGATCTACAATGTCTAAATGATGTGTGTGTGAGGCATGCATAAATTGATTAATGGCACTTACAACATATGTGATATCAGGACGTGTGACAGTGAGATATATGAGCTTCCTTACTAGCCTTTGAAACTGTTCTATGTCTTCTAGCAGTGCACCATCTGTAGACCAACCTTTCGGTTTTGTTCCACAGGAGTGCTGACGGGTTTGGCCCCTAGCTTTCTTGTTTCTTGAAGTAGATCTAACAAATAATGATTAGTAGCATATCATACATTGCTAACATGCAATATATCCTTTATTTTACCCCAATTTTGTGCTATTCGGGTGTTTGTTTGAAGTGTTTCAGGTTTTCGGCAATAAAGAAGAAAAATGAAGATAAAAGGACCTAAATGAAAGAAAACAAAATCTAATTTGGAAGCCTTCTGGACCTGTTTGTAATGTTCAAGGACTGGATTGAAAATTAGGACAGACCCAAGTGAAAACCCAGATGGACCTATGTGTAAAGAAAAGTATGTTGGGTACAAAAGACCATAATGTCATGAACCTGATGAGTAATTCAACAATTAAAACCAAGTGGGTTCAAGCCAATGGCTTCTAGTGCACCTTATGTTTTAAAATGGTACATTTAAGCTCTTGGTGAAATTAGAGGTCGATCCGACCCAAATGATCCACCACTGGCGGATTAAAATCTGATAATGGTGGATCTGGTTGGTCGGTTCGACCCCAAATTTCTATGGTGGGTTGGGTTGTCGGGTTAGAGCAATACGCAACATTCATATTTGATTTACAGTCATCCGAACACACCGAGATTCATCGAAACCCTCTATTCTTCTATAAAATACACTTGTAATCATTTCCTTCTCTTTCTTCCTTCCTTCTCCTCATTAGGTTAATTTTATTTCTTGCTTAGTAGTGTAGTGGAGGAGAAGCAACCTTGTAATTTTTTTCTTCATTAATCAAAGTTCTTGTTTATTTCTTGTCCCAATCTAGTTTTATTTACTTGTTATGAGTTGTTTTTATGTTGTTGTTTCTTTGGTTAATATGTTGACTAGTGAGTAATTCAGCTCCATGTGGGGTGGAAAATGATGTGACGTGTGAATGTTGTGAGATTGGTGTGTGTTTTAACTATTCCTAATTTTGGAGCCTCACCTAAATTCCATAACCATTTTATTAGGTTCCTCACTCCTTTGATGTGTTAATGGTCTTAATTGATGCTTTATGATTTTCCTAGTGTGCCCACCTTATGGGAGAATGATGAGGTGAGGATAAGGTTGGAGTGAAAAAAGAGATAAAGATGGCATGTGGGAACATGTGCTATTGTTGGCCTCATCTTAATTAATGTCTTGTATGTTTTAATGATAATCTTAAATCTTAAATCATGTGGAGACATAGTTGGGTTTTGGTCATTACATATTCCATGTTATGCATGTCATGAGCACTAAATTGCATACACACACAACTTACACATCTACACTTTTACATTCATTCTCCACCTCCTACATGACTCCATTTTGATTAGTTATTTTTTTATTTACGTCGCATTTGTCACGTAGTTTAGATACCCTCAATCTTCCTTTCTCACCCCCTACTCGAGTATGGTGGGAACATGGACACAAACAACTCCTCATGGTACGCCCCATACTTGTCGCGTCTTCACCGAAGTCATGCACTTGTGGTATTGAACTGATAAAATCTCAAACAAATTTTTGGCATCGTTACCAGGGAGTGAGTTGAGGTTTTATCAGTTCAATACCGCAAGTGCACAGTGTTGGTGAAGACGTGGAAAATACGGGTCGTGTCCTCGAGGACTGAGTGCGGGTCTACGACTACCATGAAAGGAATGTGTTCTAAAAGTTTTACTTTTATATGTCAATTATTATGAATGGGATGTGCAAACATTTTGTTACTTGATTATGGTATTCATCTTTTGGAAGAGTTAAGGAAGAGGCACTTGGTCTTTAACCGTAGAGCTCTAAAAGATAAGGGTTTAGATTAATCAAAATTTATTCACAATCATGGTAATTAACATGGAACATTAATTACCAAGATAAGATTGTCGTGTTGGTCATCGATTGTTGTAGCTCTACAAAAAATTGACGACACGAGTATATAAAAGAGGAAAAATTTACTTTTATATATTGAATAGACCTAACAAGTAAAACATTATGGAATTGTATTTCGTGTCATTAATGTTTTACTGTGTCATGGATCCTAAGATATGAGACTTATATCTTTTCACTCAAGAAGTACTTAATTTGATTATTGTCAAAAGCTATCAATGAGTGTAGTGATAAAGACAATAGTTGGTTGAACATCACTTGTGCTGGAAAAGATATCTTGTCAAACGATTATCATTGCCCCTCTTAATTGAGTGATGATATTAGTGGGCCCCTTGATAAAGCAAAATTGTAATGTGCACAATGTAACTTGAGTTAAGTTACATAGTTATAATTAGCTTAGAAAGATCAAGAAATGAATATAATACAAAGATGACACATTTCTACTTTGCATATATTCTTAATATCATGACGCAAGGGATGGACACAAGTGGTGCACTTACATCACTAAATGGATCGTGTTTTGGTTCGGGTGGAACAAAGACATCTATGCTAATTGGGTAACTATAATGTGTAGCTAGATACCGCTTATAGTTTGAGATATTAAGTGTTTAATTTCTCTGCCAATTTGGCTTAGATCCTCATATAGGTCACAACACAAAACTGGGAAACAAGAGGCTTGTTTGTAAGTTCATATGATGTGTCGGGTTTCATGTGAAAATATGACACACGTGGTGAATGAATAAAATCAAAATGTCATGAGAATTGACATAATTAGAATCATAATAAATTCATATTAGGTGTATATATTATGGGGTGTAATAATTTAATATTACATAGGATAATATATTACATAAGATGTGAATTTGCTAAAACCCCCAAAAGATCAAATTTTGTTGGAAATAAATCCAAAATTTGACAAAGGCAAAATCAGGGTCAAACACGGTGAACCGTTCAGGGTTCGGTCGACCGGGGTATCTTCGGATCGGTTAACCGAATAGGGAACGGGTAATCACAATTGGTTGACCGAAATTGTCTGGAATGCCTGGACAATCGAGTTCGGTTAACTGAGCGTGAACAGTCAACCGAGAAAGAGTATTTTCGGTAGACCAAAGGTGACATGGTCATCCGATGACTATGCTCCAGGAGAAATTTTGGCGAGTCAACGCTCGATCGAAGAGAAGACGTGGTTCGTCCGAATTATTCCAGAGAAATTTTCTCATGCTGATTCGGTCGACTGTCTAGCTTACGGTGCACCGAACACGTGTTAAAACTGAATGGTTCGGTTAACCGAGAAAAATTCTCGGTCAACCGAACATTGCGATTTCTGCTTGAATTATTAAGAGATTAATTAGATCATGGGTGGATTAATTCCAGATTTAATTAAAACATTTATGAGGGTGCTTATGTGACAATTAGAGATTAATTTTAGAAGAGAATAAGTAAGAGATCATGACTAAAGAATAGGTCATGATAAGAGTGTTTTGGGAGCCTATAAAAGGACCCTCCTCCTACTTGTTTATAGGAATGCAAAAATTCTTTCTCTCATTAATCTCTCCTCTAATCACCACGAAAATCTCTTATTAATTTTGAGTTTAGGAGATAGAAATCTCAGGAGCTCAAAAAGGGGTTATTAGCTAGATTCTAAGTCTTATTAGAGATTGTTTGGCTAGCTCATTTCTCTCTAATCTTGTTTAGAGTTTGGTGAACACTCGGAGGCACATCGGTGGGTGATTCTACAGGCAAGATGACTCCGGATCTTCAAAAAGGTTTTAGAGAACCTTTTAGGTATGATCTCTCTTTGTGGTTTATTTTAATAAATGTAGGGTTGCATGATATTAGAATAAACACAAAGTAGTGTATATAAAAATTATTGAAAATATGAAATTGATCATGTATGCATGTATTAAAATTTTAAAAATATATACATACATAGGGACACGAAATCCTATAGACCATGGTTGAGTGAGGGAAGAAAATGAGGAATGGGGGTACCTTATCTAGGACTAATAAAAAATGAATCATGTAGGAGGTGGAGAATGAATGCAAATGTGTAGATGTGTATTTGTGTGTGCATACAATTTAGTGCTCATGACATGCATAATCCGAATCCATAATGACCAAAACCCCAACTATGTCTCCACATCAATTAAGATTTAACACTATCATTAAAACATACAAGACATTAATAAGGATGAGGTCAACAAGAGCACAAGCTCCCACATGCCATCCTTATATCTTTACCACTCTAATCTTATCCTCACCTAATCATTCCCCATTAAGTAGGCCAACTAACAAAAGCATGTGCTAAGCATCAATTAAGACCATTAGCACATCAAAGGCATGAGTGAGGAACCCACCAAATGGCTTTGGAATTCATGCGAGGCTCCAAGATTAGGATTAAACACACACACTAATACAACACATCAACACTTCACATCACCCTCCACCCCCCAAACAGGATGGACTACTCTTTACTCATTTCCATAACCAAGAAAACAACAAAAGCAAAACAGCCCATAAGCAAGTAAAGAAAACTAAAGCTAACCAAGGCAAGTGGACAAAAAATGCATCAAATGAAAGATAACAACATAGAGAGCATGAAACTTAACTTGATTAGGAAATGAAGATTACAAAGTTTGCTCCTCTTCTCCTCCACTATAGTACTAAGCAAGAAACTAAAACCTGCTCTAATGGGAGAGGAATTAAGAAGAGGAGAAGAAGAGAGATTACAAATGTATTTATGGAAGAGTAGAGGGTGTGTATTAATCTGGGTGTAATCAGACGGATGAAATTCAAATTTGAAAGTTCCCGAGTGCTCTGACCTGACAACCCGACCCGCTTGATAAATTGGGGCTCCAACGGATTAGAACCATCCACTAATAGGGTATTAAAATCTACCACTGGCAAATATGGTAGCTCTGATCCATCTGGAATTTAAGTGGGTTATGTTACGTTTGCAGTATGTGGGGTGGAGCCCTGGTCCATTGTCTCGAAATGATTTATTCTTAGGTGTTAATTACTCCTCAAGTTCATGACATTCTAGCCGTATGTGACACAATATTTTTTCTTTACACACAGGTCCCTCCAGATATTCACATTGGTCCTTCTTGACTTGCAATTCAGTCTTTAAGCTTACAAAATGGTCATGAAGGCTTCCAAATCAGTCCATTCTTCTTGCATTTAAGTCATTTTCTCTTGCTTTCTCTTCTTTTTTGCCTAAAACCTGAAATACTTCAAACAAACATTCGAGTAGCACAAAATTAGGGTAAAATAAATGATACATAACATGAATGCAATGTATGAAATGCTACTATCAAATACCCCCACACTTATCTTTTTGCTTGTCCCAAACAAAACAAAGAAATAGAAAATATGAAAGAAGGGAAACACATACGAAAAACAATAAATCCTAACTCACTTTCATTTTGATATCGAACCACCATCACATCCACAAATTCAAAGCACAATCTTTCAGAGTCAAACTCCTAGTCAGTCTGAGGGAATTGGAGTTTCAATTCATGACTACTTGGTGAAGGATTCAATCCAAATTTAGAGTAACATGGACTGGCTTGATTTTAAGTTGGCACAAGATTCTACCTTGTCTTTTTGTCCCATGGCCTTTGAGCCACATGATCTTAATGTTGTGCCACTCAAGGCTCTACCTTTGGTCGATCAGCAACTCCATAATACCCTTATTTTTGTTAGACCCGATGAGGGTAATGGGAGGTCCTTAAAGAATATCTTGGGTGAAAGACCAACTTTCTGTTCGCCTGTCGTGTTGGGCAAGCATAACCAGGTTCTTGACTTCATTCCAATGCACCAGTCTGTTGGATGGAGAGTTTGGATTGATAATCGTTATTTTAATACCATAACGGGGGAAACTCTTCTTCCATTGAGCAATTGTTGCCACAAACACTTGAGAGGTTCGAGCATTTCTGTAAGAACCGCTCTCCTGCTATAATATTAATAAGTCCACTCTCCTCGGTTATGCATAATTTAGTTCTTAGAATGTCAATTTGTGTTATGGTATGTTTGTTTAAGTATATTTGATCGGATTTCTCATTGGTCGATCGGGTGCGACACATCGAGCTAGTGCGCGGTGGGTTGACTCGATCACCTCATTTTGTGCCCTGGTGAGTGTAGAGCCGGCCTTGGGATGAGCTTGGTTAGGAGTGGCGTGGAATGGTAAGAGAGCTTGGGAGTTACACGAAATTTTCAAGGGAGACTTTTGGGTGTCCAAGCTGGCACCATTCTTCGCAAGTCTTGAAGTGGCTTGATAGCTAGGAAGTTGGAGGGTTGTGTGCACAAATATAAGGCCCTCCCAGCCATCCTCTTCCTCCCTTTCCATCTTCTCACGCACCACTTCAGACCACTCATTCCTCTTCTCCATCTCATTGGTGGGCTGATCTCCGTAGAGTTGGGAGCTACGTCAAGTGCAGCCTGGTGCGGCTAGAAGAAGAGATTGTGGGCAGAATCTCCGGAAAAGCTTGGGCAATCTTTCTTGCCAATCAGGTATGCTCTTGGACCCTTAGTGTAATAGGAAGCATGGAGTGTTGGATGGAGATTAGTCCAGCACAAATAGAGTGGTCGGTCTGAGGTTTGGAGTTGCACAAATGGAGATCTACCCGGTAGGGTGGACTGTGGTGCACTCTCCAAATTTTCAGAGGTTGGCTGAGCACCTCTCTCTCTACCACGACTTGTGACTCATGATTCCTTGGAGGTTTGTTGGAAAAACCAGAGGTGGTGAGGCGGGGCCGTGGAGATCTAGAGGGGAGGGGTTTTGCGTGCATGTTGTGCTTCTTGCTATTCATCTTGTGATGTTGTTTTGTGAGCTTCGAATATTATACTTGTGTGTGATATTGTGATCATGTCCAGATGTGTTTGCATGAGATATTTTCAGATATTAGGGTCACATATTTATGTGTTATTTCATGAGTAGGGTCAGACAGCATATGTAGGACTCGTTACTGAATTCTGCTCTTACGTCCATGCATGATCTAACTAGTAAGTATAAATAATATTGCATGAATCGCTCTGATTTTAGTCCAGACATCATTAACACCCATACACACTCTGATTTGTTGATCCCTTACGATATATTCATGACATTCCATCAGTGAATAAATCGAATACTTTCATCAAGATTGTAATGTAACAAGTATAGTTGCTCGTCTCGACTTGAACATGCGTTGAGTTAATCGAATCTGATTTTTGTTCGAACCATGTCTACCTCAGGTGTACAATCAGATTTTTGTATGATTTATCTGACATATCTCGTTATGCTCTCACACGAGACTAAACCAGGACTCATCTATGATCTATGCTATTCATACTATGACATCTAGTATGGTGCAAATCAACCAACATGCATGTCAATATATCTGTTTCGACTATGAAGGAACGTGGACTCCTGATTTCAGAGGCATGTTTTATATATATAGGACTAGTGATACATGTATGAATTAATTCCCATCCACCTATTCTCTGACCATGTTCGGGATCACAAGTTCTAATGCATGCGTCTTCTCAAATTTATGGTTTATGCTATCGATTACCTGTAGTGGTTGATCATCATGTATTCTGTTGTTATACATGCTTTTTGTTATTCGTTTAGTACCAATATATGACTGATATGAGGTGTTGTGTGGTGATTTTAGTTGACCCTTAGGATATCAGGCCTTATGACATCTTTATCATGACCCGTAGATAACTCAATGTGTTGTTTACCTTGAATTGCCATCGGGGTTGTCTGCTTGCTGATTTGTGTTTGGTTATTGTTGGGATGTTCTAATTTTGTTATGTTTGGGGCTGATTGACATCATTTCATGCTTATATTTGTATCTTATATCCATTATCTTACACCTAAACAATGCTACGTGACGAGTTTTATGTTTAGTTTTCAGAAATAAAGAGGTTTGAAGAGAAGAGCCATGAAAGGACCCAAAAGCAGGAAAAAGGACTTAATTGTGAGGCCTGGGGACCAAGATGCAAGACAGAAGGATCTGATCGTAAGACAGAAGGACCTAAGAGCAAAACAGGAAACTCCACACCATCATGGGGAGTATTTTGGCAATTCGATTCGGGTCGGAGCTCCACTAAACAAGTTAGATGCATCCAAGACCAAGAAACACTCCAAGCAAAGCCCAAAACAAAAACCAAGCAGATCTGAAGTTTATAGACCGCCAATTGGCGGTCTTGGACCGCTAATTGGCGGTCCATATGGCCCCAGATCCGCCAAGTTTTCTCCTGGACTTGTATTATCATGTGTTTAGGCTATTTTTGGTATTGGTTTAGTCCCACATCGGGGGATTGTCCCGGATTAGCTTTTTCCATGCTTATAAATAGAACTCTTCACCTCCCATTGTAACCATCTCTCTCTTTGGTGGCCACCTTCCCTACTAAGAGTGAAGCCTTGAAGCAAAACTCTGGTGGAGCAAGAGCTACTTGTAATTGAGTGAGTTAATAATAGAAGTTTTCTTTTAATTGTGTTGTTTCTCTCTTAGTTTAATTTCCTTCCATATGCATGTTTGCTTATTTGTTTTGTTTTATGCTTCTTTAATATTTCTTGCTTGATTAGTATAAATTTCATTTCAGTATTATGCTTGCTTTTGTTAATATAGTTAGTGTAATGAGTAGTTAGTAGTTCCATCCCCATTTGGGGGGGTGGAGAAATATGTGACATAATCATGTAGTGTTTTAAGTGTGTGTTATCTTAATCCCTTGAGCTTTAAATGATTTCCATAACCATCTAATGGGTCTCCACTCTTATCTTTGATATGCTAATGCTCTTGAATGAAGCTTAGCTTATGCTTTGATTAGTGGATCTATTTTATGGGGAATGATAAGGTTAGGATATGGATAGGAATTAATATTGGAAACACAAGTTGTAGTGTATGAACTATTGTTGCCTTTACCTTAGCTAATGTCTTGTATATTTTAATGATGTAGTCTTATCTTAATTCATGTGGAGGCATAGTAGGGTCTAGTCTTTATACTTGAGTTCATTTAGCTTCATTCCAATTATTGTCTTGTATGTTTTAATGATGTAGTAAAATCTTAATTCATGTGGAGGCAAAGTTGGATGTAGTTTTATGATTTCATGCACTACATGTTGTGAGGAGCTTAATTACACACACACACCACACACACATCTTTATGTTCACATCATTTCTTTACCCTATTTGGGGTTTAGTTTTTCTTGCTTCTTTTCCATTTCCATTTGCATCTTAGTGTAGTTTAGTGTAACCAACCTTTCTTCCCTTTCTTTACCTCTCGCCTTCGCACAAACCAAGTGTCGACACACCTCCCAGTGGACGACCCGTATTTGCCACAGCTTCAACGCGGCCGTGCACTTGCGGTTAAATATAAAACGAGATCAATCAAGTTTTTGGCGCCGTTGCCGGGGAGGTGCTTTGTCCAGACCTTGGTTTGGACGATTCGAGGGGTTTTTAATTTTTTGTTTCCAGTTTTTCTTAGTTTCAGGGAACCAGCAGATCAAGGGGAGGCTACTGGACAATTTTGAAGGAGAGAAGCTTCAACTTGACCGCCAATTGGCGGTTTGGAACCGCCAACTGGCGGCCTGGTGAGGTCATCTTGCCTTGAAATTTTTTCTGGTAGTTGTGTTCTTCCATTTTGTTATCTGGGAGCTCTATTTTGCATGCTTTGACTTTTGGTTTGCTCCTAGATCATTAATCACTCCACCATTAATCAACTTGGCCCTAAAATCCAAAGCAAAAGACTAGACGTTCTTATTTGTTTAGGTCACGCATCATGTATTGACTTGAGCATATAGTTGTCTTTTCTTTTAGCTTTAATTTCAGTTGTTGAGTGCTGGCGTAAGGTACGAATTTCCTACACTCATTCACACATCTCGTATGCCCATGCATTAGTTAGTAGGATTTGCATCAGGACAAGAGTGAGAGAGGGTTTGATTGGAGCGATTGATTGCTAGATCTAGGATCAAATCGCTACTAAGGAGGGGCTGTCCCATAAAAGATAAGGTGGGGGATTTCATCACCCTTTCCTTGGCCCCAAAAAGCACTCTTAATAAAGCCTTAACTAAAAGCAAGTAGACATTGGCCCTAGGATTGCGGGCGCACTAGGAGAGTAATCTAGTTGAGACCGTCATGACCTGATCGGCGTTGCCTACCCTGTCGATAGTAGGAGGTACTGGATCTCCGGATCTGGTATCACTTGCTGGGCATTGTGCTCCTCGTTGTAGGGAGGTGAGACGTGTCGAGGCTAGTGACCTCGAAGTTAGGCGTCGTCTAGCCTAAGGACCCATTGCCTTACATTGTTTGAGCCGTGCTTGCTAGTTAGGCTTCTTCCTGATCCCACTACCCTCGCTAGCTCTAGGGATTCTTCGCTCCTCATCTGAGTCCTCTCCTCATCTATTCTCTACGTATAGTCTCCTCCTCTGAGTACACCTTTTGTTGTGTGTCGTTTAGAGTCGAGTCGAGCATTTTTATGCGAGGTTGGGCTCGTTCTGGTGAGAGCGCTCGATTCGAGAGAGTGCTTATTTCTGAGATGGAAGATCTTGGTGATCGACCATCTCCACCTCGTGCTCCTTTGGAGCAAGAGGTCGAGTCGTCTTGTGGTGGCGAGGGTGTTGAACGTTTTATATTTCTACCGCAAGTGCACGGCCGCGATGAAGCGGTGGCAAGTACGGGTCGTCCTCAGGGAGGTGAGCTCGCTCTTGTTTATCAGAAATCAAGTGGCAAAGATTGGGGGAGAAAGATTGATTAAGCTACTCTACACTAAACTATGCTAAGAAGTATGAAATGCGAACGAAAGGAACACACAATGAACTAACAACTAAGCTAGAGAAACTTGATACTATGCAGGAATCAATAAGAGAGAGACCCCTTAAGGGGTGGAGTGACTACACATACACAATAAGGAGGCAAGAAGATCTTCCTATAGGCACAAGTGTAGGTAGTGTTTGCATGTATGGGAGGTGTCTACTTATCATGGCAAAACCCATCAATTAAATCACTAACCTATTTTGATTAACATTCATACATACAAGCTGGTTATTTAAGAGACTAAACAAGCATGGGAGGTGTCTACTTATCATGGCAAAACCCATCTAGTGAAGTGTTCTATTCTAACAAGCAAGCATGCATTCATATTAATCAACACATTTCATAATAAACATTCATCCTTCCTTAATTGCATATATGATAATCATCTCCACCCCCCAAAAGGGGAGTGGTTTTACTCACTAAACATTACACTAGTTATTAAGCTAAGTAAAGAAAACATATTAACTAAGCTACTAAAAATTAATGAAAAGACGATTAAACTAAAACATGCATAAACAATAAAGGAAGCACAAAACAAAGCAAATTTTATTAATTGAAGACTCACAATACCAGTAGCATCTCCCTATTGAGTTTCTTGCTTCAAGGCTTCCACTTCAATTAGGGAGAATGGCCACAAGCATGGAGTGATTACAATGGAAGGTGAAGAGTTCTATTTATAGCCATGGAAAAAGGCAAACCGGGACAATCCCCCGATGTGGGACTAAACAAACACCAAAAATAGCCTAAACGAACATTAATACAAGTCCAGGAGAAATTTGAGCGCATTTGGGCCAAAAGTGACCGCCAATTAGCGGTCTTGGACCGCTAATTAGCGGTCTACAGTGTCCGGATCGCTCTGGAATTTCTTGTGGGCTTTTCTGGAAGGCTTTGTTGGTATTTGATGCATCTATTTTGCATGTTGGAGCTCCGACCCGAATAGAATTGCCAAAATACTCCCCATGATGGTGAGGAGTATTCTGTTTTGCTCTTAGGTCCTTCTTCCTTGCATCTTGGTCCACAGATCTCACAATTCAGTCCTTTTTCCCAGCTTTTGGGTCCTTTTATGCTTCATCTCTTCAAACCTATTTATTCCTGAAAACTAAACATAAAACTCGTAACATAGCATTATTTAGGTGAAAGATAATGGATATAAGATACAAATATGAGCATGAAATGATGTCAATCAAATACCCCCACACCTAACTTTTGCTAGTCCCGAGCAAAACAAAGAAAGAGAAAAGCATACGAAAAAACAAGAAATCCTAACTCACTTTCGTAGGAATCACGGTTGCACTTAGCACGTGCAACAAGCCGTTAAACCTCCTTGTCGCCAAGGAGGAGGAGTGTTGTCTCCTGAGGGTTTTCAGCGGATATACCCACAAAATCCGAACAAGATGCATTAATCAATCTAGCTACACGACTCGTTGGACTTATTTTGTCGATCATGGGACGCGGTAATACTATGGGTCGACTCTATATATGTAATCGGTCCACACACCTAGCCTAATGAGTTATTCGTGAGAGTTAGTCAAGGACTTAAGTGAAAGACATGGGCAACCTTAACTTCTGAATGTGATACAATGTGTAAAGTCCATTTTGGTTCTTATTTGACTTTTTTTTCTTTTTTTTTCCTTTTTTTCTTTTTTTTTCTTTGGAGCATTTTATTGGTTGGTGTTTGATTCTCCCCAGGGTCAGGTTTCGTGCATCATTGCCTATGAGGGCTTACACTATCACGTACACCTTCCCCCAAATCTCCACATAGGGCGATCCCTACCACCCGTGTAACGGGAGTTCGGTCGGTGCATCCCAAGTCAGATGACTCGAAAGCACCAGGCACAAAGTCCCCTCAGACCTACTTTCCCGAGTGATAGGAGCCGTGCGAGAAGAGAGAACACCACTTATTTATCTACATGGGAACCAAAACCCCTACACTTAAGTTTCACAAAAAGAGATTAAGGGCCCTTGCCTACGACAAACTTCCTTATACTAACAGACACGAATTATTTGACTCACTAGGTTCAGGGTGGACTTCTTTAAATGTTTGAGTACTGAAACCCTATGATTACACGCCCCCTGAGGGAAAACCAGGGTGCATCCTAACGACTCGATAAGACCTAAAGCCAGTAAACTAGAAATCCTAATGCATCAAGTTCAAGACAATTTTGGGAGCTTTCTTTTTACTTTGCCTCTCAACGGTTTTGCACATGCTAAACACACGCAAAACCTACAAAAAACATTTTCTTTCGCAAACACATGAAGATTTTGAAAGAAATGTGAAAATTTTAAAGCACTAGGCAAGCAAAAGAAGACAAGTCACCCAAGGATCATGGCAAGCAGATATATCAATGTTAAATGCGGCACACTAACATGACCCTAGCAGTACAAACAAACGAAAATAAAACCAAAGGAAAAAGACTCGACTATGTACACACGTAAAACACCCCCCCCCCCACACCTACTTCATGCATTGTCCTCAATGAATGTGAACAAGATACTACATGGATACATGCATGAAATAGGAAAGATCTCACCAACATGAAGTACAAAGGGACGTTCAGGGTCATGTTGATGGACACAAACCCAAATTCCCTCAAAACCTGTGAGAAGCTGAAGAAGGGAGATAAATACGTGAAGAGATTGGGCCCAAGTACACAAGGGTTGGGGCCCACAACAATCGATGCTCACTGAAGGAGTCTTTTATTACACACTTCTTCTTCTTTTTTTTGTTTTTTTTTGTTGTTTTTTTTGTTGTTTTTTTTAATAAAGATATATACATCAACCAAGATATTCTCATAATCATTTAGTCAAGGAACATCAAATGAGAACATCAAGTCAGGAGGACCAGAGACTTGCCGAGATGGGCAAACTCCACTGGTACTCTGAGGTGTCATGAGGGGTGAAAGGTCAAAGCTGAAAGGCTCGAACCCCTCATGATATTGGTTGGGTGTGGGCAACAAAGAATGAAGTTGTGTTGCCTCACTAGGGTTTAATTGCTCATCGAAGAAAACCCTCCAACCAATAGGCGGGTGCATCGGAATGAGTTCCTCAGGCTCATTCGATGGATGCAGCAGACTTGCATCACTAAGAATGGGGCTTCTCCCCAAGTCATCCAACAAGGACCTCCCACCATCATTTAGATCATCAAGCATAAGCTCGGTCATAGGTGGGTCCTTGTTGGACTCAATATGAAGCTCAAATGGCTCAATGGCCCTGGGACATGAGGTAGAGACACCTCCTGGTATAGGCATATGATGAGGTGTCTCACTCTCACTAGTACTCTCAACTGAATCATGCAGCGAACACTCCCTTTGGACATTCATGTTCGAGGCCAGCTCACTCTGTTGCATTGCGAAGACAGGCAATGAGTTTTCGCTGGGCCCTCGAACATTCTCAACGGGTTGCATTGGGGTTAGGGGTGTTCGTTGATTTTGTGGTGCTTTCTCCAATTGGCGGATGAGATTGAGATTTAAAGGTTCATCCATGGGTTCCTGTTGCCTACCAGAGTTGAACACATGAAACTCGGCACTCATGTTACCGAATGAGAGCTTCATGAGACCATTTCTACAATTAATCAAGGCATTGGAGGTTGCCAGAAATGGTCTACCCAAAATCAAAGGTATTTGAGAGTGGGTGTTCGCAACAGGATTGGTATCGAGGACAACAAAATCGACTGGAAATATAAAATCTCCAACTTTGATAAGCACGTCCTCGATAATCCCCATGGGAATACGAATGGATCTATCCGCTAATTGGAGGGTGATCTTAGTTGGTTTCAATTCTCCCAAGTTCAACTGTTGATAAACAGAGAATGGGAGGAGGTTGACCGCTGATCCTAAATCAAGCAAAACATTGCTCAATCTAGTGTCCCCTATCGTACACTGAATAGTAGGACACCCAGGGTCCTTGTATTTTGTGTAGGTGGGATTGGACAAAAGTGAGCTGATATTTGCAGCCAAGAATGCTTTCTTAGGAACATTGGTCTTCCTCTTGGTTGTGCAGAGATCCTTCAACACTTTGGCATATTGAGGTATTTGTTGGATGACATCCAACAAGGGGATGTTAACCTTTACTTGCTTAAACACCTCTACTATCTTGTCCATGTTGTCACTCTGCTTTTTGTTTAACCTACTTGGATAGGGAGCTTTTGGCAGGTAGGTTTTCTGCTGTGCCTGAGAAGAAAGCTTTGGTGTATTACCCTCACCCTCAGCTTCTTCTTCACAACCATTCCCACGGAGGGGCTGCATAGATGGTGGTGGGTGTGGCAAGGAAATGTGATTGTCAACCTGTTTTCCATTCCTTAAGGTCACAATGGAATTGACATGGTGAACAGGTTCCTCCACATGGTTCACTTGCCTCCCCCGAGGTACCACATTCTCATTTTGCATTTGTTGTTGTTGGTACATGCGGGGGTTAGCCTCAGGCTGGCTAGGAAAAGACCCTCTCTCTCTTTCATGTACAGACTGAGCCAATTGGCCCATCTGAAGCTCTAGAGATTTCATGGTCTGCTGATTTGAAGTGAGAACTTGACTTGTGGTAGACATAAAATTTTTCATTGAGTTTTCAAGTCCACGAGTCAAGGTCTCAAGCGACTTGAATCGAGTTTCCATATTATTGGAATTTGGGAAACCCGATTGATTGGTGGTTTGCGCTTGGGGTGGCTGATAGGATTGCGCATGCATGGGAGGTTGGTGTGATTGGTAAGGTGGTCTAGAGGAGTTTGAAGGACCACCCGGGGCATTATTTTGGTTCCATGAAAAATTGGGGTGGTTCCTCCATCCAGGGTTATAAGATGATGAGTATGGGTCATTCCTAGCTCTGTCATAGATGGCGTTGACACGCTCCATCTCAGGAGGAATGGACTCACACTCGCTCTCTACATGACCTATCCTACCACATGAATGACAAGGAACTGGACCAGATGTGGACATGTGAGGTGCACTTTGTTGGTTTTGGAGCTCAATCGAATCCATACGGCGCATTAAGGCTGCCATGCGTGCCTCGGTGGCCGTAGTGGTATCGATAGCAAATGCGGTACCCGATCTAGTCGAGTTTGCATTCGCGATCCTCGCTCCTATACTAGATGATGCAGGTGGTTCCCTCACACTCTCCCACTGCATGGTTTTCTCAGCGAGGTCTTCTAGGAAGGCCCATGCCTCCCTTTCATCCTTTCCCAAGAACTCTCCTTGACACATGGACTCAAGGAGCGTTCTTGACGGGATGTGAAGACCCTCATACACAATCTGACAAAGACGCCACAACTCAATGCCATGGTGAGGGCACGAGGATAGTAGCTCTTTGAACCTCTCAAGATATGGATGAAATGGTTCGGTCTCATGTTGATAGAACGAATTGATTTCGTTCCTCAATTTTTGAGTCCGATGATTAGGAAAGTACTTCTTGAGGAATGCAGATTGAAACTCATCCCAAGTCCTAAAGGAATTCGCCTGGTTGCTGTACAACCACTTCTTGGCGTCATCCTTTAGTGCAAAAGGAACGAGCCTAAGATGGATGGAGTCTGTGCTAAGTTGTTGCAGCTTGAACATAGCACAGACCTCCTCAAATTCCCTGAGAAAGATATAGGGGTCACCTTTCCCAGTGAAATGAGGGAGCATGGAAATGAATTGAGGCTTAACCTCAAAATGGTTCCCATTAGCCTCTGGTAATACGATGCATGAGGGTAGAGCTGTACGGCTCGGGTAGCATCGATCACGTAGAGGTATGGGAACGACAACTGGAAGCACTGGTCTAACAGGTTGGTCCAGCAACTGCTCCTCCTCACGGAAATTAGCAGCCATTGAACCCGGACCGCGTGCGACACGAGAGGAGGGAGGTGTCGAGAAATCGATGACCGAAGCCGGATTGACAACGCTCCTCGTCAAACGACCACTCTCGTCTCGTGTCCACGAAAGCATGCACAAAGGTGCACACACACAAAACAAAACCCTTTTTTTTCTTTTTTTTTCTAACAAAGAATGTGCGTAGAGGAGAAGACGGGAGAACACAGGAGAGAAAGAATGACTCAGGAGAGAAGGGAAGAAGTCTTTATGCTACGGCGGATGGGTACAGGTAGAAGCACACAAGCAAACAAGGCTCAAGCAATCCTAAGGTCGCTATAGGTCCTTACAGCTAGACGACGCCTAACTGCGAGGTCACACGGCCTCAACACGCCTCACCTCCCTACAACAAGGACCACAAAGCCCAGCAAGTGAGCCAAGATCCGGGGATCTCGTCTCTCCTACTATCGACAAAGTGGGCAACGCCGATCAGGTCATGACGGTCGGGACCGGATCACTCTCCTAATGCGTCCGAATTCCTTAAGGCCAATGTCTACTTGATTTTAAAATTAGGCTCTTGATTAGTGTGGTTTTTGGGGCGAAGGAAAGGGTGATGAAATCCCCCACCTTATCTTTTATGGGACAGCCCCTCCTTAGTAGCGTTTTGGAGTCCTAAATCTAGCAATCAACTCTCCAAACAACGCTCAACTCACACTTGTTGCAATGCACTTCCTACTAACTAATGCATGTTCATACGAAATGCATGAATGAGAGTAGAAGGTGCGTACCTCACGCCAGCTCTCAGCAACAGAAAATAAAGCTAAGATAAAAGACAATCTAAATGCCTAAGTCACATACATGATGCATGGCCTAAACAAAAAGAATGCCTAATCTTTTGCTTTGAGTTTTAGGGTCCAAGTTGCTTAAAGGAGGTTTGATTATTGATCTGGGAACAAACTATAAGTCAAAACATGCCAAATTAAGTTCCAGACCACTATATCATATAAAGAAATACTCCAAAGAAATTTCGAGGTAAAATGAAACAACCAGACCGCCAGTTGGCGGTTGTAGACCGCTGATTGGCGGTCTTCTTCTCTCAAACCGCCACCAAACTTCACCAGATGCTTCCCCTTCTCAATGTGAGTCTCCTGAAACAACGAAAACTACAAGACAAAAATTAAATCCACTCGAATCGTCCAAACAAGAGTCTGGACTGGCACCTCCCCGGCAACGGCGCCAAAAACTTGTTGAACGTTTTATATTTCTACCGCAAGTGCACGGCCGCGATGAAGCGGTGGCAAGTACGGGTCGTCCTCAGGGAGGTGAGCTCGCTCTTGTTTATCAGAAATCAAGTGGCAAAGATTGGGGGAGAAAGATTGATTAAGCTACTCTACACTAAACTATGCTAAGAAGTATGAAATGCGAACGAAAGGAACACACAATGAACTAACAACTAAGCTAGAGAAACTTGATACTATGCAGGAATCAATAAGAGAGAGACCCCTTAAGGGGTGGAGTGACTACACATACACAATAAGGAGGCAAGAAGATCTTCCTATAGGCACAAGTGTAGGTAGTGTTTGCATGTATGGGAGGTGTCTACTTATCATGGCAAAACCCATCAATTAAATCACTAACCTATTTTGATTAACATTCATACATACAAGCTGGTTATTTAAGAGACTAAACAAGCATGGGAGGTGTCTACTTATCATGGCAAAACCCATCTAGTGAAGTGTTCTATTCTAACAAGCAAGCATGCATTCATATTAATCAACACATTTCATAATAAACATTCATCCTTCCTTAATTGCATATATGATAATCATCTCCACCCCCCAAAAGGGGAGTGGTTTTACTCACTAAACATTACACTAGTTATTAAGCTAAGTAAAGAAAACATATTAACTAAGCTACTAAAAATTAATGAAAAGACGATTAAACTAAAACATGCATAAACAATAAAGGAAGCACAAAACAAAGCAAATTTTATTAATTGAAGACTCACAATACCAGTAGCATCTCCCTATTGAGTTTCTTGCTTCAAGGCTTCCACTTCAATTAGGGAGAATGGCCACAAGCATGGAGTGATTACAATGGAAGGTGAAGAGTTCTATTTATAGCCATGGAAAAAGGCAAACCGGGACAATCCCCCGATGTGGGACTAAACAAACACCAAAAATAGCCTAAACGAACATTAATACAAGTCCAGGAGAAATTTGAGCGCATTTGGGCCAAAAGTGACCGCCAATTAGCGGTCTTGGACCGCTAATTAGCGGTCTACAGTGTCCGGATCGCTCTGGAATTTCTTGTGGGCTTTTCTGGAAGGCTTTGTTGGTATTTGATGCATCTATTTTGCATGTTGGAGCTCCGACCCGAATAGAATTGCCAAAATACTCCCCATGATGGTGAGGAGTATTCTGTTTTGCTCTTAGGTCCTTCTTCCTTGCATCTTGGTCCACAGATCTCACAATTCAGTCCTTTTTCCCAGCTTTTGGGTCCTTTTATGCTTCATCTCTTCAAACCTATTTATTCCTGAAAACTAAACATAAAATTCGTAACATAGCATTATTTAGGTGAAAGATAATGGATATAAGATACAAATATGAGCATGAAATGATGTCAATCAGAGGGAGACCGGGTTCCATACATGGACTACCTCAGTCCATTCCCACCACCACGTAGACCTCCTTCTCCTCCTCCTCTGACTCGAGAGGAAGGGAGATTCGGTCAGGATCGAGTTCTAGGTGCACCACCACCTTTAGCTCGACAGGATAGGCCGATGACGTTGTGGGAACGGACCCATCTTGTTCGGGCCGCGCAGCCTTCTTGCATAGTTGTTCCCCCTGCTCGCGGGAACAACTATGAGCTGAAACCTCAGTATGTGAGCATGCTTCCAACCTTTACTGCCAATAAGGAGGATTCGTATATTTTTATACGCGAATTCGAGGAAGTATGCTCCATGTTCAAGCTTCAACAGCTTGACGAGGATTCGGTCCGGTTGAGGATGATTTCTTTCGCATTGAAGGATAATGCGAAGAAATGGATGTATAGCCTCCCGGCGAGCTCGATTCGGTCATGGGATGACTTTGTAACCGTCTTTCTGAAGAGATTTTTCCCTCAAAGGAAAACTCAACAGATACGGCACCAAATACATCAAATGTATCAGACCAAGACCGAATCGTTTCATGGTTTCTTTGAGAGGTTCAAGGACTTTCTCCAGCAGTGCCCTCATCATGGGATTGAGCTTTGGCCGTTGTGCCAAATTGTTTATGAGGGCATCAACTACAACACCCGCACATTGTTGGAGTCAATGTGTCAGGGTGACTTCCAAATGAAACCCATCGAGGAGGCTTGGGACACTTTTGAATCCATGGCTGAACGCACCTTCGAGTGGGATACCATGAGAGAGCCACCAGCCGCCATGTCTTCTGGTCGAGTTGGATCTTATCAAGTTTAGTCATCGATCGCGTCTGAGGCGAAAATGGCTGCTCTCATGCGTAGGATTGAGAGTTTGGAGATGGACCGAGCTCCTGTAGCTCAAGTCGCTACTCCCGAGTGTAGTAGGTGTGGATTGTCGGGACATGATGACTTGGAATGCGCTTACGCTCCAAGGGATACTGAGCATGCAAATGCGATGTATCAACAAAGGCCCCGAAACGACCCGTACAGTCACTCCTACAACCCGGGATGGCGTAACCATCCTAACTTCTCTTGGGGGCCTAGTGGGGGTAACGGTCAGAGCTCGCACGCTCAACCTCAACCTCCGCCTTATCAACCTCCACGCCCATCGGCGACCTACCAACCTCCACATCAAAGGTCTCAGAACCACAATTACCAACCTCCTCAGACCTCTTCGTCGGGTTATTCTAACCAAACTCCACAACCTCAACGGGTTGACCCTAAGGACTCCACTCTTGAACAAACCCTTCACGCGTTCATTCAGAGTACACAATCCATGCTTTCGGCCAACAATAATTCGGTCAAAGCATTGGAAATGCAAGTTAGCCAGTTGGCTAATCAGCTCCATGAACGCGAGAAGGACCAATTACCGAGTCAACCCGAGGTGAATCCTCGGGGTACCCATTCGCAAGGAAGGACACCTTTACCTCATGCTACCTCTGAAGTGACCCATCATATTAATGTGATTCATACTTTGAGGTCTGGTAAGGAGGTGGACAACCACATTGGGGTGCCTTCCTTGTCATCACCATCTCTGAGGGAGCCGGATCCTGAGGCTCCCTACACAAATTCTTCCAGGAAGGAGCCAGATTGTGAGGTTCTTTCTACTTTTCCTTCGACAAAGGGGCCGAACCCTGAGGTCCCCTTGTCTCCTCTTGTGTCGAAGGAACCAGATTCTGAGGTCCCCACTCATGCTTCTTTGGACCAGGATTCTGAGGTTCCTTCGCACCATTATGCCCCGAAGGTGCCATTCCCTGAGCACCTTAAAAAGAAAACCTCTGATCAGCATGACAAGATGCTTGAGATGTTTCGGCAGGTTAAGGTGAATATCCCTCTTTTGGAGGTGATTCAGCAAATGCCACCTTATGCCAAGGTTCTCAAGGACTTATGCACCAAGAAGAGAAAAACTCATGTTCCAAAGAAAGCTTTTCTTGCGGCTAACGTGAGTTCTTTGTTGGCACAACCCATGCAAGTCAAGTACAAGGACCCTGGTTGTCCTACTATCTCTTGTGTGATTGGTGATGTGTCCATACATCGAGCCTTATTGGACCTTGCTGCATCTGTTAATCTTCTGCCATATTCTGTCTACGTCCACCTCGGTCTTGGAGACCTCAAAGAAACAAAGACCACTCTTCAATTGGCTGATGGGTCCATGAAGAAACCGAGGGGTGTGGTGGAAGATGTGCTAATCAAAGTGAGAGAGTTCATTTATCCAGTCGACTTCTTTGTCCTGGATACTGAACCTGTGCCAAACCCACTTGGACAAATTCCTGTCATTTTGGGGCGACCATTTCTTGCGACTTCCAATGCCTTGATTAATTGTCGCAATGGTCTGATTCGCTTGACCTATGGTAGTCAATGCGCTGATTTCAACATCTTCACCATTGGCAAGAAGCCAGGTGCCTTCAATGACCCTGTTGAGGTCAATCTTATCCAGGGCTTGGATGAGATTGAACTTGAGGGCACCTTCAAGTACTTCAGAGAATTGTTCGATGAAGATCCTGAAGGTGGTGAAGATGTTTCACCTGGGCTGGCACAAGAAGGTGCCTTATGTTTTGATCACGTGGCCCTTGAGCCACATTCTTCTGATCTTGTGGCCCTTGAGCCACATTTTTCTGATCATGTGGCCCTTGAGCCACATTTTTCTGATCATGTGGCCCTTGAGCCACTTCTTTTTGACCACGTGGCCCTTGAGCCACATCCTTCTGAGCACGTGGCTTTTGAGCCACAAGATACTATTTTTATGGCCTCTCGGCCACATGCTCTTCATTCTGTATTTGCTGAGGACCCCATATGGGTTAAGATTCAACCACCTGATACCCTTATACATGATAGAGGTTCACCTCTCGTTCATGCCTCCTCTTTTGCTAACTCGAAAGAGGCATCAACCGACCACAATGCTTATAAGGGTGTCAGGTGGTCGAGCAATTCTGTTGTGTATGTTGCGAGCCCATGCATGCGCATTTCTGGCTCGAGAGATGGTGGGTTCCCATTTGATGTCCCTTGACATATTAAGATGGAAGCTTATTGTTGTACATAGTTAAAAAAAAGACTCCTTCAGTGAGCATCGATTGTTGTGGGCCCCAACCCTTGAGTATTTGGGCCCCAATTCTTTCATGTATTTGTATCCCTTCCTTAGCATCTCACAGGTTTTAAGGGAATTTGGGTTGTGTCCATCAACATAGCCATGAACTCCCCTGTGTACTTCATGTTGGTGAGATCTTTCCTTTTTCATGCATAAATCTATGTAGTTTCATGCTCACATTCATTGAGGACAATGCATGAAGTAGGTGTGGGGGGTGTTTTACGTGTGTACATAGTCGAGTCTTTTCTTTTGGTTTTGCTTTCTTTTGTTTGCATTGTTAGGGTCATGTTAGTGTACTGCATTTAATATCGATATATCTGTTTGCCATGATCCTTGGGTGACTTGTCTTCTTTTGCTTGCCTAGTGCTTCAAAATTTTCACATTTCTTTCAAAATCTTCATGTGTTTTCGAAAGAAAATGTTTTGTGGGTTTTGCGTGTGTTTAGCATGTGCAAAACCGTTGAGAGGCAAAGTAAAAAGAAAGCTCCCAAAATTGTCTTGAACTTGATGCATTAGGATATCTAGTACGTGGCTTTAGGATTTATCGAGTCGTTAGGATGCACCCCAGTTTTCCTTTGGGGTGAGTAATCATAGGGTTTCAGTGCTCAAACATTCAAAGAAGTCCACCATGAACCTAGTGAGTCAATAATTCGTGTTTGTTCATTTAGGAAGTTTGTTGTAGTCAAGGACCCTCTTAATCTTGTTGTGAGACAATAGTGTAGGGGTTTTGGTTCATGTGTAGATAAGAAATAAGTGGTGCTCTCTCTTCTCGCACAGCTCCTATCACTCGGGAAAGTAGGTCTGAGGGGCCTTTGTGCCTGGTGCTCTCGAGTCATCTGACTTGGGATGCGTCGACCGAACTCCCGTTACACGGGTGGTAGGGATTGCCCTATGTGGAGATTTGGGGAAAGATGTACGTGATAGTGTAAGTCCTCATGGGCAATGATGCACGAAACCTGACCCTGGGAGAATGAAGCTCCAACTAATAAAAAGAAAAAAAAAGAAAAAAAATTGTGTGAAAAGAAACAAAAAGAAAAAAAATGGTAATGCAAATAAGAACCTTAATGGACCTTACACTTTGTATCACTTGAGGATCTTGAGGTTGTCCATGTCTTTCACTTAATTCCTTATTTAACTTGCACGAATGGTTCATTAGGTTAGGTGTGTGGAATGATTACCTATATAGAGTCGGCCCGTAGGATTACCGCGTCCATTGATCGACAAAATATTTCCAACGAGTCGAGGTCTAGATTGAATAATGCATCTTGTTCGGATTTTGTGGGTATATCCGCTGAAAACCCTCAGGAGACAACACTCCTCCTCCTTGGCAACAAAGAGTTTTAACGGCTTGTTGCACGTGCTAAGTGCAACCGAGATTCCTACGAAAGTGAGTTAGGATTTCTTGTTTTTTTGTTTGCTTTTCTCTTTCTTTATTTTGCTCGGGACTAGCAAAAACTTAGGTGTGGGGGTATTTGATTGACATCATTTCATGCTTATATTTGTATCTTATATCCATTATCTTACACCTAAGCAATGCTACGTGACGAGTTTTATGTTTGTTTTCAAAAATAAAGAGGTTTGAAGAGAAGAGCCATGAAAGGACCCAAAAGCAGGAAAAATGACTTAATTGTGATACCTGGGGACCAAGATGCAAGATAGAATGATCTGATCGTAAGACAGAAGGACCTAAGAGCAAAACAGGAAACTCCACACCATCATGGGGAGTATTTTGTCAATTCGATTCGGGTCGGAGCTCCACTAAACAAGTTAGATGCATCCAAGACCAAGAAACACTCCAAGCAAAGCCTAAAACAAAAACCAGGCAGATCTGAAGTTTATAGACCGCCAGTTGGCGGTCTTGGACCGCTAATTGGCGGTCCATATGGCCCCAGATCCGCCAAGCTTTCTCCTGGACTTGTATTATCATGTGTTTAGGCTATTTTTGGTATTGGTTTAGTCCCACATCGGGCGATTGTCCCGGATTAGCTTTTTCCATGCTTATAAATAGAACTCTTCACCTCCCATTGTAACCATCTCTCTCTTTGGTGGCCACCTTCCCTACTAAGAGTGAAGCCTTGAAGCAAAACTCTGGTGGAGCAAGAGCTACTTGTAATTGAGTGAGTTAATAATAGAAGTTTTCTTTTAATTGTGTTGTTTCTCTCTTAGTTTAATTTCCTTCCATATGCATGTTTGCTTATTTGTTTTGTTTTATGCTTCTTTAATATTTCTTGCTTGATTAGTATAAATTTCATTTCAATATTATGCTTGCTTTTGTTAATATAGTTAGTGTAATGAGTAGTGAGTAGTTTCATCCCCATTTGGGGGGTGGAGAAATATGTGATATAATCATGTAGTGTATTAAGTGTGTGTTATCTTAATCCCTTGAGCTTTAAATGATTTCCATAACCATCTAATGGGTCTCCACTCTTATCTTTGATATGCTAATGCTCTTGAATGAAGCTTAGTTTATGCTTTGATTAGTGGATCTATTTTATGGGGAATGATAAGGTTAGGATATGGATAGGAATTAATATTGGAAACACAAGTTGTAGTGTATGAACTCTTGTTGCCTTTACCTTAGCTAATGTCTTGTATGTTTTAATGATGTGGTCTTATCTTAATTCATGTGGAGGCATAGTAGGGTCTAGTCTTTATACTTGAGTTCATTTAGCTTCATTCCAATTATTGTCTTGTATGTTTTAATGATGTAGTAAAATCTTAATTCATGTGGAGGCAAAGTTGGATGTAGTTTTATGATTTCATGCATTACATGTTGTGAGGAGCTTAATTACACACACACACACACCACACACACATCTTTATGTTCACATCATTTCTTTACCCCCTTTGGGGTTTAGTTTTTCTTGCTTTTTTTCCATTTCCATTTGCATCTTAGTGTAGTTTAGTGTAACCAACCTTTCTTCCCTTTCTTTACCTCTCGCCTTCGCACAAACCAAGTGTCGACATACCTCCCAGTGGACGACCCGTATTTGCCACCGCTTCAACACGACCGTGCACTTGCGATTAAATATAAAACGAGATCAATCAGGGGTTGTTAGGAGGGTATCCGGATACCTTTCCTTGAGCTCACTCCATCCACTATAGATGCATTAGATTTTAGATGCTTAAGTAGCTTGCATTGCATTTAATCTGATTAATAATTCTGGGCACATTCCGTTTTTGGGCCGACGGGCCACGAGTGGGTCCTCTAGCTAGAGAGGCCATTCGCATAAGACCTTCATGTTGGGAGGTCAGGCGTAAGATAAGTCCTGGGCAGGCGTGCTGCCATTCTGTCTCAGGGTAGGTATTCCCAAGTTCGCGATGGCACATTGTAGGTCACTTGCCGCGAATTGGGACACTTATCCGGCGTACCGCTTTGTGCCGAGCGGTGGGTCACTGTCGAGTGACCGCCTTTGACCAGCAAGGCTGGTGTTCTTGTTCCTATTGAGGAATGATTCGGGTGCGCCCGACCGGCACGGCTTATGGAGTCGTAGCGTTCTGTTGCATTATGTGCTTTTCTGTTTCTGTTTCGGATGCTTTTGTCTTAGATAGATTGCATGCATTCTTCCATATAACTCTGATTGGGCCAGGGGCATACTGGGTTTTCTTTATAGAAAACTCACGCATATGTTGATGCGGTGCTTGCAGGTACTTAGATTCCTACAGGGTAGACTGGACGAGTAGTCGAAGATTCTGTACACGAGGGACACGTCGACCAGATTCTTCAGTTTGTCTTTTGCTTCCGCATTATGTATGATGTATTTCCCTTTTGAACTCAATGTAATGTATTTGACATTGTGATTGAACGTTTTAATTAAACCGCAAGTGCATGACCGCGATGAAGCGGTGGCAAGTACGGATCGTCCTCAGGGAGGTGAGCAGGCTCTTGTTTATCCGAAATCAAGTGGCAAAAAAGATGGAAGAGATGTTATTATGCTAACCTACACTTCACTACGCTAAGAAGTACGAAATGTGAAAGAAGCAAACAAACGATGAAATAAGAACTAAGTTAAGAACAAAACAAGAATGCTGGAATTTCAGGAATGGAAAAACCCCTAAGGGGTGGAGTGAGTCCACACAAGCAACGAGGTGGGTGTTGAACACATTCTTTAAGCACAAATACAGGTGGTGTTATCATGCATAGGAAGTGTCTAAATGTTGTGGCAAAACCTATCAATCTATTCACCAACTTAGTTTATTAACATTTACATATGCAAGTTGTTTATTTCAGAACCTAAACAAGCATGAGAGGTGTCTAATCTTTTTGGCAAAACTCATCAAGTTATAAATTCTATCCTAAACAGGCAAGCATACATTCATGTTTTATCAACACATCAAACATAAAGCATTCATCCCATTCTCTAATGCATGTATGTACATCTACTCCACCCCCCAAAGGGGATGGAACTACTCACTAAACATTAAACTAAGCAAAGAAAGCATATTAAAACTAAGCTAGAAATAAAAGACGATTAAACTAAAACATGCACAAACAATAAAAGAAGCATAAACAAACAATGAAAGAAACACAAAACTTTATTGATAAAATGACTCACATTTAAAGTAGCATCCTCCTACTTTAGTGTGTGCTTCAAGGCCTCACTTCTAGTAGGAAGAATAGCCACTTAAAATATGGAGTGATTACAATGGAAGGTGAAGAGTTCTATTTATAGCCATGGAAAAAGGCAAACCGGCACAATCCCCTGATGTGGGACTAGACAGATACCAAAAATAGCCTAGACATCCTCTAATACATGTGCGGGAGAAATTGGAGCAGATTTTGGCCAAAATGGACCGCCACTTAGCGGTCTTGGACCGCCAATTGGCGGTCTATATGGTTCAGATCCTGGTCATTTTTGTTGTGGGCTTTTCTTTCTGGTATTGTTGGTCTTTGATGCGGTTACTTGACTTGTTGGAGATCCGAACCGAATCGAATTGGTAAAATACTCCCCATGATGGTGTGGAGTATTCTGTTTTGCTCTTAGGTCCTTCTGTCTTGCAATCAGGTCCTTCTTCCTTGCATCTGTGTCCCCAGATCTCACAATCCAGTCCATTTTCCCAGCTTTTGGGTCCTTTTATGTTTCATCTCTTCAAACCTATTTATTCCTGAAAACCTCATAACATTGCATTGTTTAGGTGATAGATAATAGATATAAGATACAAATACAAGCATGAAATGATGTCAATCAAATACCCCAACACCTAACTTTTGCTAGTCCCGAGCAAAACAAAGAAAGAGAAAAGCATACGAAAATCAAGAAATCCTAACTCACTTTCGTAGGAATCACGGTTGCACTTATCATGTGCAACAAGACGTTAAACCTCCTTGTCGCCAAGGAGGAGGAGTGTTGTCTCCTGAGGGTTTTCAGCGGATATACCCACAAAATCCGAACAAGATGCATTAATCAATCTAGCTACACGACTCGTTGGACTTATTTTGTCGATCATGGGACGCGGTAATACTACGGGTCGACTCTATATATGTAATCCATCCACACACCTAGCCTAATGAGTTATTCGTGAAAGTTAGGCAAGGACTTAAGTGAAAGACATGGGCAACCTTAACTTCTGAATGTGATACAATGTGTAAAGTACATTTTGGTTCTTATTTGACTCTTTTTTTTCTTTCCTTTTTTTTGGAGAATTTTATTGGTTGGTGTTTGATTCTCCCAGGGTCAGGTTTCGTGCATCATTGCCTATGAGGACTTACACTATCACGTACACCTTCCCCCAAATCTCCACATAGGGCGATCCCTACCACCCGTGTAACGGGAGTTCGGTCGATGCATCCCAAGTCAGATGACTCGAAAGCACCAGGCACAAAGTCCCCTCAGACCTACTTTCCCGAGTGATAGAAGCCGTGCGAGAAGAGAGAACACCACTTATTTATTTATCTACATGGGAACCAAAACCCCTACACTTAAGTTTCACAAAAAGAGATTAAGGGCCCCTATCTACGACAAACTTCCTTATACCAACAGACACGAATTATTTGACTCACTAGGTTCAGGGTGGACTTCTTTAAATGTTTGAGTACTGAAACCCTATGATTACACGCCCCCCGAGGGAAAACTGGGGTGCATCCTAACGACTCGATAAGACGTAAAGTCGGTAAACTAGAAATCCGAATGCATCAAGTTCAAGACAATTTTGGGAGCTTTCTTTTTACTTTGCCTCTCAACGGTATTGCACATGCTAAACACACGCAAAACCCACAAAACATTTTCTTTCGCAAACACATGAAAATTTTGAAAGAAATGTGAAAATTTTAAAGCACATGGCAAGCAAAAGAAGACAAGTCACCCAAGGATCATGGCAAGCAGATATATCAATGTTAAATGCGGCACACTAGCATGACCCTAACATACACACAAAAAGAAAGCAATATCAAAAGAAAAAGACTCGAATATGTACACACGTAAAACACCCCCCACACCTACCTCATGCATTGTCCTCAATGAATGTGAACAAGATACTACATGGATACATGCATGAAAAAGGAAAGATCTCACCAACATGAAGTACAAAGGGACGTTCAGGGTCATGTTGATGGACACAAACCCAAATTCCCTCAAAACCTATGAGAAGCTAAAGAAGGGAGATAAACACGTGAAGAGATTGGGCCCAAGTACACAAGGGTTGGGGCCCACAACAATCGATGCTCACTGAAGAAGTCTTTTATTACACACTTTTTTTCTTTTCTTTTTTTGTCTTTTTTTTGTCTTTCCTTTTTTTACAAGATATATACATTAACCAAGATATTCTCATAATCATTTGGTCAAGGAACATCAAATGAGAACATCAAGTCATGAGGACAGAGACTTGCCGAGATGGGCAAACTCCACTAGTACTCTGAGGTGTCATGAGGGGTGAAAGGTCAAAGCTGAAAGGCTCGAACCCCTCATGATATTGGTTAGGTGTGGCAACAAAGAATGAAGTTGTGTTGCCTCACTAGGGTTTAATTGCTCATCGAAGAAAACCCTCCAACCAATAAGCGGGTGCATTGGAATGAGTTCCTCAGGTTCATTCGATGGATGCAACAGACTTGCATCACTAAGAATGGGGCTTCTCCCCAAGTCATCCAACAAGGACCTCCCACCATCATTTAGATCATCAAGCATAAGCTCGGTCATAGGTGGGTCCTTGTTGGAGTCAATATGAAGCTCAAATGGCTCAATGGCCATGGGACATGAGGTAGAGACACCATCTGGTATAGGCATATGATGAGGTGTCTCACTCTCACTAGTACTCTCAACTGAATCATGCAACGAACACTCCCTTTGGACATTCATGTTCGAGGCCAGCTCACTCTGTTGCATTGCGAAGACAGGCAATGCGTTTTCGCTGGGCCCACGAACATTGTCAACGGGTTGCATTTGGGTTAGGGGTGTTCGCTGATTTTGTGGTGCTTTCTCCAATTGGCGGATGAGATTTAGATTTAAAGGTTCATCCATGGGTTCTTGTTGCCTACCAGAGTTGAACACATGAAACTCGGCACTCATCTTACCAAATGAGAGCTTCATGAGACCATTTCTACAATTAATCAAGGCATTGGAGGTTGCCAGAAACGGTCTACCCAAAATCAAAGGTATTTGAGAGTGGGTGTTCGCAAAAGGATTGGTCTCGAGGACAACAAAATTGACTGGAAATATAAAATCTCCAACTTTGATAAGCACATCCTCGATAATCCCCATGGGAATACGAATGGATCTATCCGCCAATTGGAGGGTGATCTTCGTTGGTTTCAATTCTCCCAAGTTCAACTGTTTATAAACAGAGAAAGGGAGGAGGTTGACCGCTGATCCTAAATCAAGCAAAACATTGCTCATTCTAGTGTCCCCTATCGTACACTTAATAGTAGGACACCCAGGATCCTTGTATTTTGTGTAGGTAGGATTGGACAAAAGTGAGCTGATATTTGCAGCCAAGAATGCTTTCTTAGGAACATTGGTCTTCCTCTTGGTTGTGCAGAGATCCTTCAACACTTTGGCATATTGAGGTATTTGTTGGATGACATCCAACAAGGGGATGTTAACCTTTACTTTCTTAAACACCTCTAATATCATGTCATGTTGTCACTCTGCTTTTTGGTTAACCTACTTGGATAGGGAGCTTTTGGCAGGTAGGTTTTCTGCGGTGCCTGAGAAGATAGCTTTGGTGTATTACCCTCACCCTCAGCCTCTTCTTCACCACCATTCCCACTGAGGGGCTGCATAGATGGTGGTGGGTGCGGCAAGGAAATGTGATTGTCAACCTGTTTTCCATTTCTTAAGGTAACAATGGCATTGACATGGTGAACATGTTCCTTCACATGGTTCACTTGCCTCCCCCGAGGTACCACATTCTCATTTTGCATGTGTTGTTGTTGGTACACACGGGGGTTAGCCTCAGGCTTGCTAGGAAAAGACCATCTCTCTCTTTCATGTACAGACTGAGCCAATTGGCCCATCTGAAGCTCTAGAGATTTGATGGTCTGCTGATTTGAAGTGAGAACTTGACTCGTGGTTGACATAAAAATTTTCATTGAGTTTTCAAGTCCACGAGTCAAGGTCTCAAGCGAATTGAATTGGGTTTCCATATTATTGGAATTTGGGAAACCCGATTGATTGGTGGTTTGCACTTGGGGTGGCTGATAGGATTGTGCATGCATGGGAGGTTGATGTGATTGGTAATGTGGTATAGAGGAGTTTGAAGGACCACCCGGGGCATTAGTTTGGTTCCATGAAACATTGGGGTGGTTCCTCCATCCAGGATTATAAGATGATGAGTATGGGTCATTCCTGGCTCTATCATAGATGGCGTTGACACACTCCATCTCAGGAGGAATGGACTCACACTCGCTTTCTACATGACCTATCCTACCACATGAATGACAGGGAACTGGACCAGATGTGGACATATGAGGTGCACCTTGTTGGTTATGGAGCTCAATCGAATCCATACGGCGCATTAAGGCCGCCATGCGTGCCTCGGTGGCCGTAGTGGTATCGATAGCAAATGCGGTACCCGATCTAGTCGAGTTTGCATTCGCGATCCTCGCTGCTATACTAGATGATGCAGGTGGTTCCCTCACACTCTCCTATTGCATGGTTTTCTCAGCGAGGTCTTTTAGGAAGGCTCATGCCTCCATTTCATCATTTCCCAAGAACTCTCCTTGACACATGGACTCAAGGAGCGTTCTTGACGGGATGTGAAGACCCTCGTACACAATCTGACATAGGCACCACAACTCAATGCCATGGTGAGGGCATGAGGAGAGTAGCTCCTTGAACCTCTCAAGATATGCATGAAATGTCTCGGTCTGAAGTTGATAGAACGAATTGATTTCGTTCCTCAATTTTTGAGTCCGATGATTTGGGAAGTACTTCTTGAGGAATGCATATTGAAACTCATCCCAAGTCCTAAAGGCATTCGCTTGGTTGCTATACAACCACTTCTTGGCGTCATCCTTCAGCGCAAAGGGGACAAGCCTAAGATGGATGGAGTCTGTGCTATGTTGTTGCAGCTTGAACATAACACAAACCTCCTCAAATTCCCTGAGAAAGATATAGAGGTCACATTTCCCAGTGAAATGAGGGAGCATGGAGATAAACTGAGGCTTAACCTCAAAATGGATCTCATTAGCCTCTGGAAATACGATGCATGAAGGTAGAGCAGTACGGCTCGGGTAGCATCGATCACGAAGAGGTATGGGAACGACAACTGGAAGAACAGGTCGAGCAGGCGGTTCCAGCAACTGCTCCTCCTCACGGAAATTAGCAGCCATTGGACCCGAACTACGTGCGACACGAGAGGAGGAAGGCGTCGAGAAATCGATGACCGAAGCCGGATTGACAACGCTCCTCGTCAAACGACCACTCTCGTCTCGTGTCCACGAAAGCATGCACAAAGGTGCACACACACCAAAACTTTTTTTTCAAACAAAGAATGTACGTAGAAGAGAAGACTGGGGAACACAGGACAGAAAGAATGACTCAGGAGAGAAGGGAAGAAGTCCTTAGGCTACGATGGATGGGTACAGGTAGAAGCACACAAGCAAACAAGGCTCAAGCAATCCTAAGGTCTCTATAGGTCCTTACAGCTAGACGACACCTAACTGCGAGGTCACGCGGCCTCAACACGCCTCACATCCCTACGACGAGGACCACAAAGCCCAGCAAGTGAGCCAAGATCCGGGGATCTCATCTCTCCTACTATCGACAAAGTGGGCAACGCCGATCAGGTCATGACGGTCGGGACCGGATGACTCTCCTAATGCGTCCGAATTCCTTAAGGCCAATGTCTACTTGATTTTAAAATTAGGCTCTTGATTAGTGTGGTTTTTGGGGTGAAGGAAAGGGTGATGAAATCCCCCACCTTATCTTTTATGGGACAACCCCTCCTTAGTAGCGTTTTGGAGTCCTAATCTAGCAATCAACTCTCCAAACAAACGCTCAACTCACACTTGTTGCAATGCACTTCCTACTAACTAATGCATGTTCATACGAAATGCATGAATGAGAGTAGAAGGTGCGTACCTCACGCCAGCTCTCAGCAACAGAAAATAAAGCTAAGATAAAAGACAATCTAAATGCCTAATTCACATACATGATGCATGAGCTAAACAAAAAGAATGCCTAATCTTTTGCTTTGAGTTTTAGGGTCCAAGTTGCTTAAGGGAAGTTCATTATTAATCTGGGAACAATCAAAGAGTTAGAACATGCAAAATTGAGTCCCAGATTACTAGATCAATTATGGCAACACGACAAAGAAATAAGAAGGCAAAAGCAGCTCACCAGATCGCTGATTGGCGGTCTGAAGTGCTCAGGTCGTCTGGAAATTTCTCCAGTAGCCTCCACTTTCTATTCCCAGTCTTCTGAAACAAAGAAAACCTACAAAACACAAATTAAATCCACTCGAATCGTCCAAACAAGAGTCTGGACTGGCACCTCCCCGGCAACGGCGCCAAAAACTTGATTGAACGTTTTAATTAAACCGCAAGTGCACGGCTGCGATGAAGCGGTGGCAAGTACGGGTCGTCCTCAGGGAGGTGAGTAGGCTCTTGTTTATCCAAAATCAAGTGGCAAAAAAGATGGAAGAGATGTTATTATGCTAACCTACACTTCACTACGCTAAGAAATACGAAATGTGAAAGAAGCAAACAAACGATGAAATAAGAACTAAGCTAAGAACAAAACAAGAATGCTGGAATTTCAGGAATGGAAAAACCCCTAAGGGGTGGAGTGAGTGCACACAAGCAAAGATGTGGGTGTTGAACACATTCTTTTAGCACAAATAAAGGTGGTGTTATCATGCATGGGAAGTGTCTAAATGTTGTGGCAAAACCTATCAATCTATTCACCAACTTAGTTGATTAACATTTACATATGCAAGTTGTTTATTTCAGAACCTAAACAAGCATGAGAGGTGTCTAATCATTTTGGCAAAACTCATCAAGTTATAAATTCTATCCTAAACAAGCAAGCATACATTCATGTTTTATCAACACATCAAACATAAAGCATTCATCCCATTCTCTAATGCATGTATGTACATCTACTCCACCCCCAAAGGGGATGAAACTACTCACTAAACATTACACTAATTATTAAACTAAGCAAAGAAAGCATATTAAAACTAAGCTAGAAATAAAAGACGATTAAACTAAAACATGCACAAACAATAAAAGAAGCATAAACAAACAATGAAAGAAACACAAAACTTTATTGATAAAATGAGTCACATTTAAAGTAGCATCCTCCTACTTTAGTGTGTGCTTCAAGGCCTCACTTCTAGTATGAAGAATAGACACTTAAAATATGGAGTGATTACAATGGAAGGTGAAGAGTTCTATTTATAGCCATGGAAAAAGGCAAACCGGCACAATCCCCCGATGTGGGACTAAACAGATACCAAAAATAGCCTAGACATCCTCTAATACATGTGCGGGAGAAATTGAAGCAGATTTTGGCCAAAATGGACCGCCACTTAGCGGTCTTGGACCGCCAATTGGCGGTCTATATGGTTCAGATCCTGGTCATTTTTGTTGTGGGCTTTTCTTTCTGGTATTGTTGGTCTTTGATGCGGTTACTTGACTTATTAGAGCTCCGAACCGAATCGAATTGGTAAAATACTCCCCATGATGGTGTGGAGTATTCTGTTTTGCTCTTAGGTCCTTCTGTCTTGCAATCAGGTCCTTCTTCCTTGCATCTGTGTCCCCAGATCTCACAATCCAGTCCTTTTTCCCAGCTTTTGGGTCCTTTTATGTTTCATCTCTTCAAACCTATTTATTCCTGAAAACTAAACATAAAACTCGTAACATAGCATTGTTTAGGTGAAAGATAATGGCTATAAGATACAAATATAAGCATGAAATGATGTCAATCACATTGTTACCATATATGGATAATCTCTCACTTTTCAGTCATGTTTTATGTTAGTCTATCCATGTATGATCTCTCTACGTATTGTCGAGTCGTTGTTGGTCTGTCTTTTGTAACTCCTTCGGTCGTCGCGGAGGTCTCTGATCACGATACTTGTAGTCTTTCCCAATGTGCATAGCCGCGAGATTGGGCACGTTACAATTTCGGTTTGATCCTTTGAATCAAATGCCTTTGCCTCCAATTCATGAACCTCTACAAATATCTTGTACACATTGTGAGGGGGGCTCACACATGAGTATTTTGTCCCCATGTCGTGTCATGTTCTCATTCTAGGTACATTGATCCACTATGAGTTCCATTTCATTGTCCTTTGACAAAGAACGTTGAGAGCTTCTTTTTGTAAATAGTTATATTAAAAAAAACAAAAAAAACATTAGTTGTTGTGGCTCCCACTCCTTAAGGATTTGGGCTCCATTTGTTAACTTGTATTCTCCTCTTAAGTATCTCACAAGGTTTTGGAAATTCGAGTTTCTGTCCACTAACAAGACCTTGAACTTCTATTTGCGCTTCACGTTGGTGAGATCTTTTCTTGTTCATGTATAAATCCATGTAGTATCATTCTGACATTCATTGATGACAATGCATGAAGTAAGTGGAGTGGGTGCTTTATGTATGTACATAGTCGAGTCTTTTTCCTTTTCTTTGGTTTTTTTGTTTGTATTGTTAGGGTTATGATTGTGTCCTGCAATTTACATTCATATATCTTGATATCCCCTAATCCTTTGGTGAGTTTCCTTCTTTTGCTTGCCAAGTGCTTTAAATATTCTGTTTCTTTCAGAATACCCATGTGTTTGCGAAAGAAAATGTTTTGTAGGGTGTTTTATTCATATGTAGATAACAAATAATTTAGTAGGGTATTCTCTCTTCTCACACGACTCCAATCACTCCAGAAATTAGGTCTGAGGGGACAGTACCTGGTGCTTTTGAGTCATCTGACTAGGGATGCACCGGCCGAACTCCCGTTGCACGAGTGGTAGGGATCGCCTAATTTGGAGCTCTAGGGGAAGGTGTACATTATAGTGTAAGTCCTCACAGGCAATGATGCACGAAAGTCGACCTTGGGAGATTTAAACACCAATTAGTTTTGAAAATATGGTAAAAAGAAGAAAAAAGAAAAAAATAGCAATACAAGTAAGAACCTTAATGGAATTTAAGAGAAAAAAATAGAAATTATGATGTTAAGGTTGCCCATGTATTTCACTTAAGTCCTTAATTAACTTGTACGAATGGTTCCCTAGGCTAGGTGTACAGACTGGATACATATATATAGTCAGCACGTAGGATTACCGTGTCCAATGATCAACAAAAGTAGGTCCGTTAAGTCGTGTTGCTAGGTTGAATAGTGAATAAATGTTCAGATTTTGTGGGTATACCCGCTAAAAACCCTATGGAGACACCACTCCTCCTCCTTGGAGACAACGGGGTTTAACGACATGTTGCTCTATGCTTTTCCTTTCTTTCATTTTCCAATTTTGTGCTACTTGAGTGTTTGTTTGAAATATTTCAGCTTTTCAGCAATAAAGAAGAGAAACAAAGAGAAAAGGACCCAAATGCAAGAACATAGGACTGATTTAGAAGCCTTACGGACCTCTTTGTAATATTCAAGGACTGGACTGAAAATCTGGAGGTACCCAAATGAAAACCCAGAGGGACCTAAGTGTACAAAAAATGTTGGGTACAAAAGTCCATAATGTCATGAACCTGAGGCGTACTTCAAAAATTAAAACCAAGAGGGTTCCAACCAACGGCTCCGGGTGCACCTCACATGTTAGAATGGTAAACTTAAGCTGCTGGAGAACTACAGGGCCAATCAGACCAAAATGATCAGCCATTGGCGGATCCATGATGGATTTGGTTGGTCGGATTGCGCTCGAATTTCTCCATCGGGTCGGGTTGTTGGGTGTTTAATCGATTAAGTTTAGACCGTAAATGCACAACATCGGTGAATACGCGGCAAGTACGGGTCGATCCACTGGGAGGTGCGTAGCTTCTGGTTTGTATGAAATCATTTGTTGAATAAAGGGAGAAGAGATTTGATTATGCTATGTTGTACTACACTAAACTAGTAAGTAACAAATGTAAAGAAGGCAACTAGCGATGGATTAAAACTACACTAAGAGAGCTTAATAACTAGGCTGGAAATCAGGAAGAGAAACCCCTGAGGAGTGGAGTGAGTGTACACATGCAATAAGATGACGAAGAATGCATTCAATAGGCACAAATGTAGGTTGAGTTTTCATGCATAGGAAGTGTCTATTGGATATGGCAAAACCTATCAATCCAATCACTAACCTAGTTGATTAACAATCACATACACAAGTTGGTTATTTCAGAACCTAAACAAGCATGGAAGGTGTCTAATAGTTCTGGAAAAATCCATCAAGTGAAGTGTTCTACTCTAAACAAGCAAGCATACATTCACATTTATCAACACATTTCAAAATAAAGCATTCATTTCCATTATTTATTGCATGTACAAATTTCATCTCCACCCCCCAAAGAGGGATGAAACTACTCACTACTCATTAAAATATAAACTACATTAAGAAAAGGAGACATTATAATTATACTACCATAAAGAAAACAAACAATCTAAACATGCAAGCATTAAAACAAAGACAACATGAAAACAAACTATGAAGATTTATTTTATTTACATGACTCACATTACAAGTAGCATTCTTCTCCACCTTGAGTTTTGCACCAAGGCTAACTCCAAGTAGAGAGAATGCCACCAAGCATGTAGTAAATACAACGGAGGAGGAAGAGTTCTATTTATAGTCATAGTAAAAGGTAACTGGGGACAATCCCTCGATGTGGGACTAATGAAACATTTTCAGAATACACATAAATATATAACCCATATCCACAAAACATAGGGTCAAATTCTAAGAAAAAGGAACCGTTAATTGGCGGTCTTGGCCACCAATTGGTAGTCACTTTTTCTCGAATCAGACACTTTTTTGCATATCTTCTTATTGCTTCAATTAGTCACGTGGAGTGCACTCGGATCGGTTATTGGAGTCTAGGCCCGAAACTAATTGCCAAAATACTCCTTATGATGGTGCGGAGTTTCTCAGTTTGCTAGTTAGTCTTTTCGGGCTTACGTCCAGGCCCTCTCCTCTTACAGATGGGTCCTTGTGTATGACCAAGAGGTCCATTTTGCCTCATTTAAGTCATTTCTTTTTGCGTTTCACTCCTTTTTCTCTTCCATCCTCTTCTTTATTACCTAATACCTAAAATATAACATGAAACACTCGTGTAGCACAATATAGAGTTGCCAAGGATGAGTATTGTCTCCTGAGGTTTTCAACGGATACACCCACAAAATCCGAACATAGATTCATTATTCAACCTAGCAACATGACTCGATGGACACATTTTCCCGGTCGTTGGACACGGTAATTCTACACGCTGACTCTATATATGTAATAAGATGGTTATAGAAATCATGTAAGGCTCAAATGATTAAGATTAACACACACACTAATCCATCACATGATCAAATCACCTTCTTCTCCACCCCCCCCCCCCCCCCAATGGGGATGGACTACTCTATACTAAAGAAAACATAAAAACAAAAAGAACTCATATAAATGACTAAAAACAAGATTAAACAAACAACAACATCAAAGAAATTTCATCAATGTAAAAGACATGTATTTAAAGAACAAAACTCACACTTGATTGAAATGAAAATATTACAATGTATGCTTCTTCTCCTTCAACTACACTAATCAGCAGCAAAACAAAACCTAAAAACTAATGGAGAAGCAAGAAGAAGAGGGAGAGGAGGGATTACAATGGTATATATAGATTAATACATGGTTAGGATTAATATGGGAATAATTGGACGGAATCACATCTGGTAGTCCAGGAATGCTCTGACCCGACAACCTGAACCGTCACAGAAATTGGAGACCATTTTTATCTGCTAGTGGCGGATCAAATGGAACCGATCAGTCTGAAATTTTGTGTCCCACTATATTTCTTCATTTTTCATGTGGGGGTGAAGTCCTGGTCTTCTGGCTCGAATCACTTTGAATTTAATTGGTGAAATACTGATCTGATTCAACTCATGTGTCACCATATTTTGAACTTCAAAATCAGGTCCCTCCAGGTTTGCACTTGGGTCCTTATTGATTTGCGATACAATCCTTGTGCACTGCAAATAGGTCCAGAACCGTCCAAATCAGTCCATACTTGTTACATTTAGGTACTTTTTGCTCTTTTCCTCTTCTTTATTACCTAACTCCTGAAACACTACGAACAACAACTCGATTAGCACAATTTTGGGGTAAAATAAATGATATATGGCATGAATACGATGCATGATATGCTACTAATCAAATACCCCAACACTTACCTTTTGCTAGCCCCGAGTAAAACAAAGGAAGAGAAAAATGAAAGAAAGTGAAACATGCGAAAAACTGGGAAATCCTAACTCAATTTCGTATGAATCACGGTTTCACTTATCACGTGCAACAAGCCGTTAAACCTCCTTGTCGCCAAATAGGAGAAGTGGTGTCCCCTGAGGGTTTTCAGCGGATATACCCACAAAATCCGAACATTGATGCCTTACTCAACCTAGAAACTCAACTCGATGGACTCATTTTTGTCGATCATTGGACACGATACCGACTCTATATAAGTATCCAATTCACACACGTAGCCTAATGAATCATCCGTGCAAGTTAATTAAGGATTTAAGTGAAAGACATGGACAACCTTAACATCCTCAAGTGATACAAAATATAAAGTCCATTAAGGTTCTCATTTGCATTACCTTTTTTTCTCTTTTTTCTTTCTTTCTGTCCTTTTTTTTCTTTTCTTTTTTCTAGTTGGTGTGTGATTCTCTCTCATGGTCAGGTTTCATGCATCATTGCCTATGAGGACTTAAACTATCACGTACACCTTCCCCCAAATCTCCATATAGGGCAATCCCTACCACCCGTCTAATAGGAGTTCGGTCGGTGCATCCCAAGTCAGATGACTCAAAAGCACCAGGCACAAAGTCCCCTCGTGATAGGAGCCGTGTGAGAAGAGAGAACACCTACTCACTTATTTCTTATCTACACATGAACCAAAACTCCTACACTTAATGTTTCCCAACAAGATTTTAAGGGTCCCTAACTACGACAAACTTCCTTATACTAACAGACACGAAATATTTGACTCACTAGGTTCAAGGTGGACTTCTTTATTTGTTTGACTCTGAAATTCTATGATTACATGCCCACCGAGGGAAAACCGGGATGCATCCTTACGACTCGATAAGACCTAAAGCTAGTGTACTAGATATCCAAATGCATCAAGTTCAAGTCATTTTTGGTAGGGTCCTTTTACTTTTCCTCTCAACTATTTCGCACATGCTAAATACACGCAAAACCTACAACATTTTCTTTCGCAAACACATGAAGATTTTGAAAGAAATGTCAAAATTTAAAGCACTAGTCCAGCAAAGAAGAGAAGTCACCCAAGGATCATGACAAGCAAATATATCGATATTAAATACAGCACACTAACATGACCCTAACAATACAAACAAAACAAAAGGAGAAAGACTCGACTATGTACATACGATAAAACACCCCCCACAAATACTTCATGCATTATCCTCAATGAATGTAAGCATAATACTACATGAATATTGCATGAAGAAGTGAAGATCTCACCAAACTTTGAAGCACAAGGAAAGTTTCATGGTCATGTTGATGGGCACAAACCCGAATTTCCCTCAAAACCTGTGAAATACTGAAGAAGAGAGACAAATACGTGAAAGAAATGTGGCCCAAATACACAATGGTTTGGGCCCACAACCATCAATGCTCACTCTTGGAGTCTTTCTCATTTTTTCAAATTTAACTTTGTACAAACATGAAATCTCAACCATTCATGTTCTCTCAACCATTCATGCAGGAACATGAATGGTTGAGTGCGAGAGAGGTTCTTGCAGGAACATGACCTCCTCGACTTTAGCTGGTGCCCCCTCCAAGTAAGGTTTGAGGCGTTGTCCATTAACTTTGAACACGTCCTCATTCCCTGGGTTCAGGAATACAACCGCTCCATGAAGAAATACGGTTTGCACAACAAATGGGTCAGACCAGCGACTGCAGAGCTTACCCGCAAATAGATGAAGTCGGGAATTGTAGAGCAACACCTTCTGCCCGGCCGTAAACACCTTTCGTATAATCATACGATCGTGAAACATCTTGGCTCTGGACTTATGAATTTTGGCATTTTCATATGCATCCTTGCGTAGCTCTTCCAATTCCACAATTTCGAGTTTACGTTGCACCCCTACTTGATCAATATCCATATTTACGTTCTTAATCGCCCAGAAAACACGATCCTCGAGCTCGACTGGTAGGTGGCAAGCCTTGCCGTACACTACCTGATATGGGGACATACCCAAATTAGTCTTAAGCGCGGTGCAGAAAGCTCACAACACGTCATTCAACTTAGTTTACCAATCCTTCCTTGAGTAATTAACCATCTTCTCAAGGATACGCTTTAATTGATGGTTAGAGACTTCGACCTGCCCACTAGTTTGCAGATGATATGGGATCGCAAGCTTGTGGCTGATTAAATACTTCGATCGTGAACAAGGCAAACCAAGGGTTATCTTCGATCATGAACAATTGCTCGTCAGGAAATTTGTCATTAATAATTTCGTCCTGTGGGTTGGTCGTCTCAAGACGAGACCGGTGGTCCGCTACAACATTTTCACACCGTTTTTCCCCAAATCTCGAGATCCAATTCTTGTAACAAGAAGATCCATCTCAAGAGTCGAGATTTTGCATCTTTCTTCGCCATGAGGTGCTTGATGGCCGTGTAATCAGAATAGATAATCACGTGGGAGTAAATCAAGTACAACCAGAATTTCTCCAAAGTGAATATGATCGCTAAGAATTCTTTCTCGGTCACAGTGTAATTCAATTGGGCATCACTGAGTCTTCTACTCACATATTAGATCACATAAGGCAATTTGTCCAATCGTTGCCCAAGCACTGCTCCCACATCGAAGTCAGATGTATCACACATTAACTCGAAGGAATAACTCCACACCAGTGCCTTAATTATGGGAGTTGAAGTCAGCTCTTTCTTCAAGGTCAAAAGAGCATGGTGGCAATCTGGTGTGAACTTAAAAATGGAATCCGTAGCCAACAAGGCAATGAGAGGTCGAGCAATTTTGCTAAAATCCCGAATGAACCGCCGATAGAATCCAGCATGCCCCAAAAAGGCGTGGATATCCTTCACATTATGTGGCAGTGAGAGATTAGCAATAAAACCACTTTGGCGGGATCGGCCTCAATTCCCCTACTTGAGACCACATGTCCAAGTACAATCCCTAGCTTCACCATGAAGTGACATTTCTCCAAATTGAGAGCGAGGTTCTTCTCACGGCATCGCTTGAGGACAAGGCTCAAGTGATGAAGGCACTCATCGAAGGAAGTGCCAAATATGGAAAAGTCATTTATGAAAATCTCAAGGAAACACTCTACCATATCGGAGAAGATGCTGATCATAACATTGCTGGTCCATTACATAACCCAAAGGGCATGCGACGGTAGGCAAACGTGCCAAAGGGACAAGTAAATATGGTTTTCTATAGATCCTCGGGGGCGATGAGAATTTTGTTGTAACCGGAGTATCCATCAAGAAAACAATAATATTCATGTCTGACCAACCTTTCCAACATCTGATCAATGAATGATAATGGGAAATGATCTTTCCACGTTGCCGCATTGAGCTTGAGATAATCAACGCAAACTCGTCAGCAAGTTTGCATGTGTTGGTATAAGCTCATTATGCTCATTCTCAACAACCATCATGCCTGACTTCTTGGGAACCACATGGGCAGGACTCACCCACAAACTATCAGAAATAGGATAGATAATACCATGATCTAAGCACTTAAGAACCTCCTTTTAGACGGCTTCTTTTAGCACAGGATTCAATCTTCGTTGTGGGTCCCGGTGGGGCCTAGAATCCTCTTCCATGTGGATCCTATGTTGTACAATACCAGCGCTAATTCCCTTGATGTCGTTCAAGGACACCCGATTGCCTCTTTGTTTTCAAAGAGCACTTTTTTAGGGCAACCTATTGATCTTTTGCAAGATCAGAAGCAATAATGAGTGGGAATGTCTCATTATCCCTACAAAGATGTATTTAAGGTGATCGAGGAGCAGGTTAAGCTCGACCAGAGGTGGGTCTTTGTTGGATTCAGTGTTAATTTCAAGTGGCTCAAGGGCTATAGGGTAAGAGGAGAAACCACCCAGATGTGCCTACTCATCCAGAAGTTCACTTGCGGATTCCTCAAAATCATCTTCAATCGCAACCTGGTCATTAGACACCTCAATAATATGTCGATGTAAGTCGAACATGCCCAATGACTCGATCTCATCCGTGTCCTAAATGAAATTGGCTCTGACAGCATCGGTAAAGAACCCAGGTTGCTTGCCAAGAGTAAAGATGTTGAAATCCGTCGTGAGGTTTCCAAAAGACATCTTCATCAAGCCATTGCGACAATTGAAGAAAGCATTAGATTCGCAAGAAATGGCCATCCAAGGATCAATGGAATTTGTCCTTGTGGGTTGGACCCAGGTTCAATATCCAAGATGATGAAATCAACTGGGAAATAAACTCACCCACTTTAATAAGGACATCCTCCACACTTCCTCGTGGAATCGTGACGGATCTGTCAGCCAACTGGAGGGTTGTCATTGTTGTCTTAAGATCTCCTATTACAAGGTTGACATAGACAGAGTAGGGCAGGAGGTTCACATATGCTCCCAAATCCAATAGAGCTTCAGCAATTGTCACGTTACCGATCATGCAAGAAACATTTGGACAACTAGGGTCCTTGTATTTGACTTGCATGGCATTTGTTAATATCGAGCTCACATTGGCGGCCAGAAATGCCTTTTTGGGATCATTTGTTCTCTTCTTAACGGTACAAAGGTCTTTAAGGAACTTGGCATATGGTGGCATTTGCTGAACAACATCCAACAATGGAATGTTCACCTTGACTTACTTAAGTACCTCAACGATATTGTCCCAATGCTCTTCGTATTTTTAGTCAACTTATGAGGGAATGGTGCCTTGGGGACATAACTATCACGAGGAGGAGTCTCATAATTGGTTCCTTGAAAGACTGACGACCCTCCTCGGAAGAGTCACCAACAATGTTGGATTCAGGCATTTCCACATTGTTGTCAACAACCCTTCCCGATCTTTATGTATGGACAACATTTGCATGTTGGGAAGGGTCAATTTCAACATTTTGCACATTTTTTCCTAGCCTGAGTAGGTTGACCCCTGGGATTTACCACAGGTTTTTTACTCAGTAACTGACCTTTCTCACGTTCATGGGACTGATGACCCAACTGGCTAACTTGCATTTCCAAAGCTTTGACCGAATTGTTGTTGGCCACAAGCATGGTTTGTGTATTTTCATGAACGCTTGAAGGGTTTGTTCTAGAGTGGGGTCCTTCGGGTCAACCCACTGGGGAAGTGGAGTTTTGTTAGAATAACCCGAGGTGAGGCATGAGGAGGTTGGTAATTATAGTGCTGAGACCTTTGATGTGGGGGTTAGTAGGTCGTCGATGGGCATGGAGGTTGAGGTTGAGCGTGCAAGCTCTGATCGTGGCCCCACTAGGCCCCCAAGAGAAGTTAGGGTGGTTACGCCATCCCGGGTTGTAGGAGTGACTGTACGGGTCATTACGGGGCCTCTGTTGATACATCGCATTTGCATGCTCAGTATCCCTTTGAGTGTAACTAAGCTAGACGATGCCAAAATTCGAGCCCACGCGGCCTCAATACACCTCACCTTCCAACGACGAAGGCCACAGAGCCTAGCAAGTGAGCTGATGCATTGCATACATTGCAGCATATGTCTTTCATTTAGATTAATTTTATATCAATAAATTCTACTAAGGTATGTGTTTAGTCTTATTTACAGAATACAGGGACCAGAATGCAAATTACCCATATCCCGAGCATAAATGCGTGCAAGAGACTCATTCTTGTCATAAAGACCAAGTTCAAGATTATCGGGTTTCAAATGGAAATGCATCCAAGCATAAAAGCATTCAAGACCTAATTACAAAAAGTAGACAATGACTTAATTGCAAAAAGCCAAGGACCTCATTGCAAATTACGAGTAGCTTTTATTATTGTGGAGAAAATCTAAAGAAAAATCAATGTGGATCTCCAAATATATAAAGAAATAAAGTCGGAGCTCAAAAGAAAGGAAAGAATCAATCCAGACGCGCAAAGGATATTGAAATCATACCATAAACACACAGAAAAAATCTGGATTAAATCGGAGCTAAAAATGCGGCGAATCCGCCGCACAAAATTAGATCCATCCGCCGCACCTTATGTACAAAATGCGGCGAATCCGCCGCACAAAATTAGATCCATGCTCTAATTTTTTTACCGGTTGCGTGTTGACGCGTGTACTTTCCTATTTTATACCTAAGTCCCTTGTATCGGCTATAAATAGCCCTGAAACGATGTTGTAGAGGATCTTCTTAATTTTAACCTTAGTTTTTAATTCTTAGTCTTAGTTTTGTATTCTTCTTTTTAGCAATAAAATTCTGGTTGTTTATTTTGTGTTTTTACTTTTCTTTCTTAGTTTCTCTAGGACCCCTTCTCCCTCCCTCCATCTATGAGTTTCTAACTCTTTCAAAAGGGCGGGGGTGACAGATTTAGGGTGATGAGAAAAGAAGATGTTATTATTTTAATTTTGTATTAGTATGTTTCGATTACTTGAGTTTATGTTAAATCATTTATCATGTAATGCTTTATAACTAATATGATTTATTATAAGTTTCAGAATTCTCTAATCTAAACCCGATATCTAAACCTCCACCCAATGGAATTCACCATCTTTGTTCTTATTTTAGTTTTATTTGTTCATGTTTCATGCTTTAGAAAATTAAAACCAAAAATCTCAAAACCAAACTTATTTTTTTCTCTCTTTCTTCCTTAATCGAAAATCACAAAATAACAAATCTCTCCCTCCTTTTGTTCGACCCGTACTTGCCACGTCTTCATTGACGCCGTGCACTTGCGGTATAAATAAAATTCCCATCAAGTTTTTGGTGCCGTTGCCGGGGAGGCGACGCAGATTTTGTTTTTTATTGATTTCGATTCTATCATTTTTATCTTGTGTGCGAACTAACTATTTGGGTTTGCGTTTTAGGAGACAACAGAGTGCACGGCGAAATCCGGGCACAGTTGGAGCAAGAAGGGCGGCGGAATCACCGCATACCAAGAATAATCTGCGGCGGAATCGCCGCACATTTGAAAAATCTGGGTTTCATTTTTTTCTGAGGTCGTCTCCATCTCTGGGTGGACGTGCAGAGCATCTGGGAATTTTCGAGAGCGGGCGGCGAACCCGTCTGAGCATTGCGGAGGTAACTTTTCTTGCCTTTCTCGTAAAATCTTAATTTTCGAAAAGTTCCTTTTCGTAGAACTGCACGTGTTAGGGAAAAATTCCATAATTGGCAATAATTCAACTCTGACCTAAAAATTGGCAAAATTAGAAGGACTTAGTGCATGCATCATATAATGTTTTGTTTGCATTATTCTTGCAAAATTCTTGCAAATTTTTTTTATTGTTGAAGAGTGCTGGAGGCAAGGTACGTATCGCGTTTTAACGATTGCATTTAAGCATATAATTTAGTTTGCATACAACTTTGCAATTGCCCCCAATTAAAGACCAATGTTTGACTATCTTTGCTAGATTTAAGTTAAACTATCTTAAAGGCAACTCCGTAGGAAAAGATACGGTGGGGATTTCATCACCCTTCCGTGACCCACAAATCACAATCCTAAAGTGTCACCCAAGCTTTAAAATTAAAATCAATTAGACATTGACCCCTAAGGACTCAGACTCAATTAAGGAGAAGATTGGTTTGACTTGCTATGACCTAAAGCTGATCGAATTTAATTTGGTGTCTAGAAAGTGTTTTTGTGTTGACGAAAGTCTTCCAAGAGAAGTGGTTGTCTAATTGGCACCGACTCTGTCGGAAGCACCCCCACTAGCTATACACGGCCTGGCCAAGTTGGTTTGATTAGTGAGGGAGGTGAATCAAGCAAATCAATTCGACTCAACCAGTTAGGAGTCGTCTAGATTTAAGCGACAATAGGTCTAGGATTGTTTGAACCGTGCTTGTTCAGGAAACTTCTGACCAACCCTCTTATATATCTTTTAGAGTTAAGTTTCCCTTCTCCTCTGAGTCATCTTCTTCTCACCTTATTCTACGTTATAGTCTCTCACCTTATTCTACGTTATAGTCTCCTCCCGTTTACACTCTCTGGTAGCGTTTTTAGGGTCGAGTCGAGCACTTTTTACGAGTTTAGCCTCGTGGTGGTGAGAGTGGTCGACTCTAGAGCTCTTTGTGAAGATGGAAGGTTACATGGGCGACCATCCATATCGTTGTTGGAACCAGGACAATTTGTCCTGGTATTCCGGACCCATGCAACCTGGGGTGGCTCAAACTAACACCCCATATGGTTGGGACAATCCGAATTGTGTGGCTGAGCAATCTTCATATTGGGGTAACATGAGAGAGGCACCGACTGCTAGACCACAATCTAGTTATGTCAGATCATATGCTGGTCAACAAACTGAGACATTACAACAAACTTTTGCCTCCTTCATGCGTAGGACAGACAACATCTGTGCATCGGTGGCACCAGTAGCCTTACCGTGCGACTGTTGTGGGTTGAGTGGTCATGTTATCAGGGAATGTCCTTATATTCCCCCAGAGCCTGAGTATGAGCATACCTTTTTCCCAAAACGCTCAATATGACTATTACGCATCCACGTACAACCCGAGAGTGATGGATTCGTGGAGAGACAATTCATATCCAAATTCTTATACTTCATTTTCACCTCAGTATCCTCCTCCCGAATACCCAGAGTCCTACCAACACCCCACTCCAAACCATTGTACTTACTCTCACCCCATCAACACCCAACCTAAAAAGTTCCCAAGCTCTGACTTGAACCTCATAGTTGACCGCATACCTGATTCCCTTGAACAAACTCTCCTTACATTCGTGGAAACCACTCAACAGTCCGTACAAAATATGTTACTGCAATTGAGTCAAATGTCGCAACAATTAAGTAAACGTGAGGAGAGTAACTTGTCTTGTCAACATGAGAATTCATCTTTTGATATCGAACCACCACCACATCCACAAATTCAAAGCACAATCTTTCAAAGCGAAACTCCTAGTCAGTCTGAAGGACTTGGGGTTTCAATTCACGATCACTTAGTGGAGGATTCGATACACTTTGAGAATAAAATTGACCAATTTCATCATGAGTCGGCCCAGGATTGTGCCTTATCTTCTTGCCCCGTGGCCCTTGAGCCACATGATCTTCATGTTGTACCTCTTAAGGACTCACCTCCGGTGGAGCAAGAGCTCCCTAGCACCCTCAATTTCAAGCAACCTGATGAGAGTTTGCCTCTCACTATTGTTCCTGATCATCTAGGAAATGATGGAACATCAAACGACTACAATGCTCATGAGGGTATTAGGAGTTCCTTGGAGGATACATTGGGTATGAGACCCATTTTATGTTCGCCTGGTGAGTCGGACTTGCCTGACAAGGCTCTTGACCTTGCTCCGACGCACCAAGTAGTTTGTTGGAGAGTTTGGATTGACGATCATAACTTCAGCACCGCAACGGGAGAAACTCTTCTTCCGTTGCCCCTTATTTCCCAAACTCTCGAGAGGTTCAAGCTCTTTCAATTTGATCCTTTGAACGAGACGCCTTTGCGTCCAATTTATGAACCTCTCATTTCATCTTCTGCTCTTTGTGAAGGGGGCCCACGCATGAATATTCTGGCCCCACGTGGTGTCATGTTCCCTTTTGATGTCTTTTGACAAATGAAGATGGGAATTTATGTTTGTACATAGTTATATATTTCAAAAAAGAAATAAAAAATAAATAAAAGACTCCTTCAGTGAGCATTGTTTGTGTGGGATCCAACCCTTAAGTATTTGAGCCTCATTTGTTTCCCGTATTTGACTCCCTTCTTTAGCATCTCACAGGTTTTTGAGGGAATTCAGGTTTTGTCCATCAACATAGCCATGATCCTTCCTTTGTACTTCACGTTGGTGAGATCTTTTACTTTTTCATGCATAAATCCATGTAGTATCTTGCTCACATTCATTGAGGACGATGCATGATTTAGGTGTGGGGGGTGTTTATGTATCTATCTATCTATCTATATATATATATATATATATATATATATATATATATATTTGTTTAAAAATAAAATAAAATTCAATGTTCCATGACATAGCTTAAGATTGAACCACCAAAACCCGAGTACAAATTGCATTGAGTTTTTGTTCCTTATTATATAGTTCTACTTGTAAAAATTATGACATAAATCTAAGTTCCAAAGAAATAACTCATTACCCTTTAAGACATGTGTGCACTTAAATTGGATGAATCAAATCTTTGAAGTGGTTGATAAAAAGCAGAGGTTGAGGAAAATATACCGGGAAGTGTGGACTTCTAATAGCAATTAAGCCTTGAGGAAAATAAAAGTAAATAAAAATAAAAATAAAGGAATAAAGTGAGGAAAGCACATTTTGCAAAATGATTACAAAACCCAAGCCTTTGAGTCACTGGTCCGTAGGGGTATCTTAAAACCCGGTAACTTGAGTCTGCCAGCTCGAGATTATCGACCAAACTCGCTACACGAATGCAAAAAGGGTAAAAGTGTGAGAAAAAGAAAATGTGTTGAATTACGGAAAAAGAAAAAAAATACTTTAAGATACTCAAGGCCCAAAGCTAAAAGAATGATTCATGCCATGATTGATCCGAATGATACTTCACCACCAGAGGAGGCGTGCAAAATAATTTAAGTGATAACATGTGTAGAAGGGTTAGTGGTGTGAATATTGGAGGAATGAAGACCAAGTCAGTTTTTTTATGGGTTAGACTTATATAATAAGCATGCAAGAATTCTAAGTAAGATGTATAATGTTGAGGTGGAGATATTGAGAGCTATTAATGAAATGTTGAATTAAGACTTTGTGGGTGTGTCAACTGAAAACCCTCACGAGACAAAACTCGTCCTCTAAGGAAACTTGGGGGTTTAAAGGCTTGTTGCACATGCTAAGTGCAACCATGATTACTACGAAAGTGAGTTAGGATTTCCCTGTTTTCAGTTTCTCTTATATTCTGTTTTGCTAGGGACTAGCAAAATCTAGGTGTGGGGGTATTTGATGCATTGCATACATTGCATCATATGTCTTTCATTTAGATTAATTTTATATCAATAAATGCTACTAAGGTATGTGTTTAGTCTTATTTACAGAATACAGGGACCTGAATGCAAATTACCCATATCCCGAGCATAAATGCGTGCAAGAGACTCATTCCCTTCATAAAGACCAAGTTCAAGATTATCGGGTTTCAAATGGAAATGCATCCAAGCATAAAAGCATTCAAGACCTAATTGCAAATTACGAGTAGCTTTTATTATTATGGAGAAAATCTAAAGAAAAATCAATGTGGATCTCCAAATATATAAAGAAATAAATTCGGAGCTCAAAAGAAAGGAAAGAATCAATCCAGACGCGCAAAGGATATTGAAATCATACCATAAACACACAGGAAAAATCCGGATTAAATCGGAGCTAAAAATGCGGCGAATCCTCCGCACCTTATGTACAAAATGCGGCGAATCCGCCGCACCTTATGTACAAAATGCGGCAAATCCGCCGCACAAAATTAGTTCCATGCTCTAATTTTTTTACCGGTTGCGTGTTGACGCGTGTACTTTCCTATTTTATACCTAAGTCCCTTGTATCGGCTATAAATAGCCCTGAAACGATGTTGTAGAGGATCTTCTTAATTTTAACCTTAGTTTTTAATTCTTAGTCTTAGTTTTGTATTCTTCTTTTTAGCAATAAAATTCTGTTAGTTTTTTTGTGTTTTTACTTTTCTTTCTTAGTTTCTCTAGGACCCCTTCTCCCTCCCTCCATCTATGAGTTTCTAACTCTTTCCAAAGGGTGGGGGTGACGGATTTAGGGTGATGAGAAGAGAAGATGTTATTATTTTAATTTCGTATTAGTATGTTTTGATTACTTGAGTTTATGTTAAATCATTTATCATGTAATGCTTTATAACTAATATGATTTATTATGAGTTTCAGAATTCTCTAATCTAAACCCGATATCTAAACCTCCACCCAACGGAATTCACCATCTTTGTTCTTCTTTTAGTTTTATTTGTTCATGTTTCATGCTTTAGAAAATTAAAAACCAAAAATCTCAAAACCAAACTTATTTTTTTCTCTCTTTCTTCCTTAATCGAAAATCACAAAAATAATAAATCTCTCCCTCCTTGTGTTCGACTCGTACTTGCCACGTCTTCATTGACGCTGTGGACTTGCGGTATAAATAAAATTCCCATCATGAGCCAAGATCCGGAGATCTCGTCTCTCTTGGTATTGACAAAGTGGGCGACGCCGATCAGGCTATGACGGTCGTGACTGGATCACTTTCCTAATGCACCCGAGTCTTAATGGTCAATGTCTACTTGATTTTAGATTAAGGCTTCACGTGAGTGTCGTTTGTGGCTACGGGAGGGGTGATGAAATCACCCCACCATATCTTTAAGACTATAGGTGGTGCCCTTTAAAGATGTTTTGAAATCTTAGGCTAGCAAGCAACTCACCAAAAAAACACTTACCTCACTCTTGTTACAATGCATCTTACTAACTAATGCATGCTCTAACCATGCACGAATGAGAGAACGGGTGCACGTACCTCACGCTAGCAATCGACAATAGGAATTTAAAGCAAAAGAAAGACAATGTGCATGTGAGGTCTACAAGTGGTGCATGACCTAGATGACAATTAGTTTAATCTTTTGCTTCGAGTTTTATGGTCCAAGTTGTCTTAAAAAAAGGAACTGATTGGTTTATTGATTAATTTGGGAGAAATATAGAGGTCAAAACTTGGAAATTGGGCTCCTAGATAACTATTTTATCATGACCAACCAACAGAAGACATTGTCGGGTAAAAGGAACTCACAACGCCGCCAATCAGTGGTCTCAGACCGCTAACTGATGGTCTTGCTAGCTCCAATTCTTCCATGATTTGTCCAGCTTCTTTCCCAGTGCATAGTGAACATCCTGAAATAAAACAAAACTAAAAACAAAAGATCAAATCCACTCAAATCGTCCAAACTAGAGTCTGGACAGAGTACCTCCTCGGCAACGACGCCAAAACTTGATTGAAATTAAGTTTAACCGCAAGTGCACGACCATCGGTTAAGACGAGGCAAGTACGGGTCGATCCACCAGGAGGTGTGTCGACTCTGATTCTTCAGAAATCAAGTGAAACTAAACTATACTACCCTAAAATAGCAAGCAACAAAGAAAGAAGACGAAAGCGAGAGGAATTGAAACAAACTAAACCGAGCAATATCAAAGCAAGATGATGATCAGGAAGAAAAGGCCCCCAAGGGGTGGAGTGTGTATACACATGAAATAAAGTGGTGAGGAATGCATACAATAGGGCACAAGTGTAGGTTGTGTTTTTACGCATAGCAAGTACCTAATGGTTGTGTCAATACCTATCATCCAAATCACTAACCTAGTTGATTAACATGACGAGCATAAACAAGTTTGTTTTTGAGAACCTAAACAATCATGGGAAGTACATAATGATTATGCCTGAAACCATCAAGTTAAGTATTCTCTTCTATTCAAACAAGCATACACCCACATTCATCACATAAAGCAAAGATAGTATTCATCCCTTTATTCATGACATGTATAAACATCAACTCCACCCCCAAAGGGGGATGGAACTACTCACTACCCATTAAGCTAACAATCATATTAAGAAAGTAGGACATTCTAATTAGACTACAATTAAGAAAATAAATTCAAGCTAAACATGCAAACATTAAAAGAGACAACATGAAGATAAAACTAGAAGAATTATTTTATTTACATGACTCACATTACAAGTACCATTCTTCTCCACTTGAGTTTTGCTCCAAGGCTTACTCCAAGTAGAGAGACTGACCACCAAGTAATGGGTCAATTACAAAGGAGGAGGAAGAGTTCCATTTATTGGCATGAAAAAAAGAAACTGGGGACAATCCCCTAATGTGGGACTAATGAAACATTCCTAGAATAGATATAAACATATAACCCATATGCATGCGAAATCGGGTCAGATTCTGAGAAAAAAGGGCCGCCAAATGGTAGTCCTGTTTTGTCGGATCGGACACATTTTTGGATATCTTCTTTAGTACTTCAATTCCTCATGTGGGGTGCACTTGGATTGGTTATTGTAGTCTAGGCATGAATCTAATTGCCAAAATACTCCTCATGATGTTGCGGAATTTCTCGATTTGCTATTTGGTCCCTTTGGAGTTACGTTCAGGTCCTTCCCTCTTGCAGATGGGTCCTATTGTATGAATGAGAGGTCCATCTTTCTTCATTTAAGTCCTTTCTTCTTACGTTTCAGTCCTTTTTCTATTCCTTTCTCTTCTTTATTGCCTAATACCTGAAATATAGAAACAAACACTCGAGTAGCACAATGTTGGGGTAAACTTAAGGATATATAGCAAGAATATGATGCATGATATGCTACTAATCAATACTCTCCATAATGGTGTGGAGTTTATCAGTTTTCTATTTGGTCCCTCCGGGCTTACGTCCAGGTTGTTCCCTTTTGCAGATGGGTCCTTGTGCATGACAGAGAGGTCCATTTTGCTTCATTTAAGTCCTTTCTTCTTACGCTTAAATCTTTTTTCTCTTCCCTTCTCTTCTTTATTATCTAATACCTGAAATGTAACAACAAACACTCGAGTAGAACAATATTGGGGTAAAATTAAGGATATATAGCATGAATATGATGCATGATATGCTACTAATCAGAAGACGTGGCAAATACAGCTCGTCTCCTTTAGGAGTGAGTGTGGGTCAACGACAACCATACTCGAGTGGGGGAAGAAATGAAGAATGAGGGTGCCTAATGTAGGCGACAAATGTGACACGAAACAATAACGACTAATAAAAAATGAATCCCGTAGGAGGTGGAGAATGAACGCAAAAGTTTAGATGTGTATTTGTGTGTGCGTACAATTAAGAGCTCATGACATGCATAACATGGATCCATAATGACAAAAACACCAACTATGTCTCCACATGAATTAAGATTTAACATTATCATGAAAACATATAAGACATTAATTAAGGTAAGGCCAACAAGAGCACATGCTCCCACATGCCATACTTATCCCTTTACCACTTTAGTCTTATCCACACCTCATCATTCTGCATAATGTAGGCCCACTAACTAAAGCATGTGCTAAGCATCAATTAAGACCATTAACACATCAAAGGGAAGAGTGAGGAACCCACTAATACAACACATCAACACTTCACATCACCATCCACGCCCCAAATGGGATGGACTACTCTCTACTCATCTCCATTACCAAGAAAAATACAAAAGCAAAACAACCCATAATCAAGAAAATAAAACTAAAGCTAACCAGGGCAAGTGAACAAAATTTGCATCGAATAAAATATAACAACATAAAAACATGAAACTTAACTTGATTAAGAAATGAATAGTACAAGCAAAAAACTAAAACTTGTTCTAGTGGAAGATTACAAACGTATTTATAGCAAGTTAGAGGGTCTAGATTATTCTTGGTATAATCGGAAGACTGAAAATAAGATCTGAAAGTTCCAGAGTGCTCTGACCCGATAACCTGACCCACTAGAGAAATTGGGGCTTTGGTCCATTGTCTTGAACCGGTTTGATCTTAACTATTGAATTACACCTCAGGTTCATGATATTATGACCTTATGTGGCACAATATTTTTTTACACTCAGGTCCCTCCAAGTTTTCACTTTGGTCCTTCTTGACTTGCAATCCAGTCCTTGAGCATTATAAACGAGTCCAGAAGGCTTCCAAATTAGTCAATTCTTCTTGCATTTAGGTCCTTTTCTCTCCCTTTCTCTTCTTTATTTCCTAAAACCTGAAACACTTGAAATAAACACTCGAGTGGCACAAAATTGGGGTAAAATAAAGGACATAGCATGAATACAATGTATGATATGTTACTAATTAGTCGTCGTTGTTGTTTCCACCATTTTGGTGGGTTTTTCTTACATTTTCTTTTTAGTTTTGTTACTAGATTGGGGAACAAGTGGACAGAGAAATTTCATAGAGGCAAAAGAGCATCCAGGAGGAGTTTGGGGACCAAAATCTCCAAACCATCCGCATATTGTCTTTCTATTGCTTTACTTTCTTGTTGTTGATTGTTGACATGAGGTACATCACCTTCTTCACTCATTCATGCATTAGTTAGCAAGGTTTGCTTGGAACAAGAGTGAGGTGAGTGTTTGATTGGAGGGCTTGATTGTTAGTTTAGGTATCAAAATACCCATAAGGGGGACTTCCCCATACATGGTAAGGTATGGGATTTCATCACCCCTTCCTTCTCCCCAAAAATCACACTAATCAAAAGACTTAATCTAAAATCAAGTAGACATTGACCTCTAATAGTTCGGGCATACTTAGGAGATAATCCAATTCTCGTCATCATAACCAGAATGTCGTCGTTTGCTTAGTTGCATTGAGACTTTTGGGACATCCAGGTCTTGACTTTCTCATCGACTTTGTGACCTTCAGCAGAGGGAGGTGAGGCATTCGGGAGTGTAGAGAGTCACGGTTAGGCGTCGTCTAATCTAAGGACCCATAGCCAACATAAGCTTATTTGAGCCATTATTGCTAGAATAGGCTTCTACCCTCACCTTTACCCAATCTAGTTCTATGGATTCTTCCCTTCTCTTCTGAATCTTCTCCTCATCCCCAATCTGCATTATTGTCTCCTCTTCTAATCACACCCTCTATTTCTGTATGGATGTTGAGTCAAGTCGAGTGCTTTTCTGCGAGGTTGGATTCGTCTTCGTGAGGGTGCTTGATTGTGATTTTATCAGTTCAATACCACAAGTGCACAGTGTTGGTAAAGATGCAGAAAGTACAAGTCATGTCCATGAGGAGTTGTGTGTCATTGTTCCCACCATACTCGGATAGGAGAGAAAATGAGATGGAGAGGATTTTAAACTAAATAACAAATACAAAGTGAATGAAATAAAAAACCCTAATATAACTATATAGTCCCATAGGAGGTGAAGAATGCATGCAAAAGTGTAGATGTGTGATTCATGTGTGTGTACAATTAAGTGCTCATGACATGTATATCATGGAGATCTATGATAACCACAATACTAAGTGTGTCTCTACATGGATTAAGATTTATTACCATCATTAAAAAATACAAGACATTACTCAAGAAGAGGACAAAGACAACCACATGATTACATGTTTAATGACAAAGAGAACATAGAATCCATAATGACCACAACTGCAACCCCAACTATGTCTCCACATGAATTGAGATTTAGCATTATCATTGAAACATACAAGACATTAATCATGATCAGAACAACAAGACCACATGCTCCCACATGCCATCCTTATCTCTTTACCCACTCCAACATTATCCTACCTCATCATTTCCCATAAAGTTGGTCCACTAGCCAAAGCATGTGCTAAGCATAAATTAAGACCATTAACACATCAAAGGCAAGAGTTAAGAACCCATCAAAATAACTGTGGAAATCATGTGAAGCTCCAAGATTAAGATTAAAACACACACCAATCTCACAACATTCACACTTCAGATCATTCTCCACCCCTCAATAGGGTTGGATTACTCACTAATCAACATATTAACTAAGAAAAAACAACTTAAAAACAACTTTTAACAAGTAAAGAAGAGTAAATGCAACCAAAGCAATGGAATAAAAATTGCATCAAATGAAAGAACTGAACATAAAGAACAAGACAATAAAACTTGATTAAGAAATGAATATTAGAAAGTTTGCTCATCTTCTCCTCCACTACACTACTAAGCAAGAAACTAAATCACACTCTACTAAGTAAGAAAATAAAACCTACTGTACTAAATAAAAAATAAAACTAACCTAAGAAGGAGAGGAAGGAAGAGTTGGATCGATGGCCTCTAATTATATCTAATCAATTTCTTTAATCTCTACTTAATTCAATGGTTTGAATCGGAAATAGTAAGTAAAAACAAGTAGAGACCAACAAGGGTATGCAAACCAAAAGAAGACTCAGCGATTTTATAGAGGTTCGGCACCCCACATGGGTCCTACTTTCTCTTTTGCAAGCTCCGCTCGATCCCACGAGCTCCGTCAACGTCTTCATTAATCTTATCTCATTCTGGGACGAGATCAAGCCTTTACCCCATGAACTGGCAAATAATCCTCGTCGAGCTCGGATCATCCTCTCACAACTCGAGAGGAATGCTTCGAGAATTCACGAAAACCTTTACGACCATTAACAAACAAAAAACAAGAGTATCAACACTCTAACTTTGAGAACACTTTGAGTAGGACAAGAATTTGGATCAAGTGTAGAAGTTTAAGTTTGGAGTGTAGGAATCTAGGGATTCTAGGAGTGGGAGGATTTTGTCTAATGTATGTGTGAGTTTGGAGTAGGAGAGTTGTGTAAATAAGGTGTGTGAACCTCTATTTATAAGCTCATAGAGAGATATAGCCTTTGGGCAAGATTTGGCAAAAAAAACTGTGTAACATGCACAAAACAGAAAACTAAGCGACAAATATGTCCAGTACCGGTCGCCGGTAGAGGGATCAGCCACCAAGCATGTAGTGTATTACAAAGGAGGAGGAAGAGTTCTATTTATAGGCATGAAAAAAGGTAACCGAAGACAATTCCCCTGTATGGGACTAAAACGCATACCATATATGGACTAAATACAACCTAATCTTACACCTGACTAAAGCATGTGCCATTTGGAGACGAATGGAGAGCTAATTGGCAGTTTGGGAAAGTGAACTGGCGGTCTGGATTGGCTTGATGGGGTCTGGTTTTGGGTGGCTGGTTTCTGACTTGATTTCTTCATGTTTGGTGAACCAAATTTTGTTGTTGATGTTTGAGCCCAGATAAAATTGCCAAAATGATCCTCATGATAGTGTGGAGCTTCTTGATTTGCTCTTTGGACCTTTTAGTTTACATTCGGGTCCTTCCCTCTTGCATTTCAGTCCATAAACCGCACAATCCAGTCCTTTCACTCGCTTTTAGGTTCTTTTTGTGTCTTTTCTTCTCACTAGTTTTATTCCTGAAACTTAAACATAAAACTCGTTACGTAGCAATGCTTAGGTTAAAAATGGTGGATATAAGACACAAATATATGCATGATATGATGTCAATCAGTCTGCCTCACTGAAATTTCTTCCAAGAACTTTGACATAGTTAGTTATATCGGTGAAGCGAGTGTTCATCTTGCTTATGTTCTCACCGAGTTTCATGGTGAAAATTTCATATTTATGCATGAGGAGACTAATTCTTGTTTCTTTTGTTTTACTATCTCCCTTGTGATGAATTTGTAGTCCATACAAAATCTCATATGTGCTTTCGCAACCTCTAATCCTATTGTATTCACCCTTATTTAAGCCACAACAAAGGATGTTCATGATGCTAGAATTCATTTCATATTCCTTTATTTTAGCCCTAGTCAAGGTGGATAATTCTTCTTCCTTAGGAGAGTGTAGGGGTTTTGGAAAAAGATCCAATACTTAAGGTCACAAGAAATCAAGAAGACTTTCATTCTATTTTTCCAATAATCATAGTTTGATCCATTTAGCAAATGTGGCCTTCTAGTGCATAACCCTTCTACATGATTAGATGACGATGATGCCATGCTAAACTATAGTTAAGTAGATGAAATTTAGCACCTATCCTTTGATACCAATTTGTTGGATCGATGGTCTCTAATTCATCCAATCAATTTCTTTAATCTCTATTTAATTAAATGATATGCAGCGGAAACAGTGGGTATGCAAACCACAAGAAGACAATGATTTTACAGAGGTTCGATACCCCACCCGGGTCCTACTTTCTCTCTTGCAAGCTCTGCTCGATCCCACGAGCTCTGCCTATGCCTTCACAACCCGATCCCGTTTCGGGTGAGATCAAGCCTTTACACCAGGAACTCGTGAACAATCCTCACCGAGCTCGGATCCTCCTGTCACAACTCGAGAGTGATGCTTCGGGCTTTCACCGAAACCTTTACAGCCTTTGACAAACAAGAGAACAAGAGTATCAGCACTCTATCTTCAAGCATACTTTGAGTAGGATAAGAATTCTTATCACGTGTGGTAGTTTAAGCTTCGAGTGTTGGAATCTGGGGATTCTAGGAGTGAGAGGATTCTCTCTAATGTATGTGTGAGTTTGGAGTAGGAGAGTTGTGTAAATAAGGTGTGTGAACCTCTATTTATAAGCTCATAGAGAGATATAGCCTTTGGGCAAGATTTGGCAAAAAAAACTGTGTAATATGCACAAAACAAAAAACTAAGAGACAAATATGTCCAGTACCGGTCGACCGGTACGAGATGATTGGTTAACCGTTTCCATGAAAATAAGAAAATATTGGAGCCAACAAGAACAATGGTCGAACCTAAATGTCTCTAACTTAAGTTAACGGTCGAACTAAATCTATGGGAAGTCGACCGTTTAGAGGGTTTTGGCTTGGTTAAAGTTTAGTGGTCGAATGTAACAAGGAAGTTCGTTCGACCGAAAATAACATTGACTTTTGGGCACACAAATAGTCAACATCCGGTCGACTGGGTGCTTGGCAACGTTCGACCGATGGCCAAATACATTCTAGGGGTAAGGTGAGTTTATACAAATATGACCATTGGAGAATATGATAAGAATAAAGGTCATGTGAAAATACGTGAAACTGTCGACCGAAATATCAAAATAGGTCGACCGGTTGAGTTGGAAAAGTTAACTATTGAAGTTAATGATTAACTGATAGAAACAGTCGGACGGAATACTCATTGTGGTCGACCGTTTTGCACAGACAGTTTAGGTTTGGATTAAGTGATTTTCCGGTTAAGGTTTGGGTAACCTATTAAGTCCAATTGATCCGAAATTTGGTGTGACTTCTACATGGAACCTAATGGGTTTGTGAATCGGTTTCAACTCTTGTATGCTCAAGTTCAGAAAGATTCCTAATACACAAATAAAAGTAAAATTACATATCTCTTCAATTTAGCTTGATTACATGTCTTCACTTCATTCCATTTTTCATTGAGTCTTGATCACTTGTAGATGTCGGCACAATACAATATATGTTCTAGGAATAATGTATGCTACATTGTGATTAATATTAGTTAGTTAAATCATCAAGACAAAGATTAAGGCCAAAAAGCCAACAATCTCCCCTTTTTGATGATGCAAAACCTATTCTTAATACTTGAAAATTAGATTATGTATTTTCACCTTTCTATATGTAAATGCATATATAGTGCTCCCTCTATGAATGTGCATAGTTTTTGTTCAATTTATTCAATTATAAGGTTTCTTGTCCCCTTTGACATTAATCAAATGTAAAATAATAAACATGTAATCCCTAATGTAATGAATTTGCTCCCCTTTAATTTTGAAATTCATATCTCCCTCTAAAAGATAAAGATATTCAATAAGCTACCCCTATCAATATGAATAAATATCAATTAGGCTCAATTTCAATATTTCTCCCCATTAATGATGTACATTAAGCTATCCATAATTTGTCAATATATGAGATAAGTGATATGACAATTAAGCATTCAAATTTCATATTGGAACCTATTCTATATTCTTAGGAGGATAAAAAAAATTACCCAACTTAGTAGTCCTCATGCTTTGGTTTCAAACTTCTTTCGATAGTGAAACTGGCTTTTTATTTGACTTTGTAAGCTTTGGTTGGTCACTATCGATTACTTATCTTCTAAGTACCCATAAGTGTAGATTAAAAAAAATTGGGTCCTTGAATGTTAGCCTTTGGCACCAAACCATTTTTGTTTTGGGTGCCCATACACTTGAGAAACTATGTTTCAGAAAAACCATGTTTGTCTACTAATTGCCTTTGACTAACTACAAGCATGCCAAGCATTTTTGTTCCCTTTGTCAACTTTTCTAGATATTTTCTTAATTGAACATTGCATGCCTTAAGATCTAGTGATTCAACATCAATGGGTGTTGCTTTTGTACTTGCAAGTTCTAATGCATGTTTTTCATGTCTAGCAATCACCGCATTCTTCTCATTCATGATAGTTTCAATTTCGCATTGGAGGTCATTGATTGGTAGCATAGCATACATCGCATTCATGCTATATATCATTTGTTTTACCCCAATTTTGTGCTACTCGAGTGTTTGTTTGTGGTGTTTCAGGTGTTCAGTCATAAAGAAGAGAAATGAAGAGAAAAGGACTGAAATGAAAGGAGAATGGACTCAAATGGAGCCAAGAGGACCTGTTTGTCATGCATAAGGACCCATATGCAAATCAGGAAAGATCGAAATGAAAACAAGAGGGACCTGAACGCACGAAAAAGATTTTGGGCCCAAAATTCCTTCAAAACCATGATCTTGAGGAGTATTTGGGCAATTATTGAAAAACAGGCTCGAACCAGCGGACCAGGAGTGCACCCCACGTGTAAAATATGACATTTAAGTGCCTGAAGAAAATTAGGTAATATCGGTGGACCCAATTGATCTGCTATTGGCGGATCCAATAGGTCCAATTGGTCCCCAATTTCTCCTGTGGCTTTTTCTTGATTATATGGGTACACCAGGCTACAGAGAAAGTTATTATGGCCGTCGGATTGCTTCCAGATCCATCCAAACCCATATTTCTTTTATAAATAGACGTGTAATGCCTCCTTTCTTCTTCTTCCTCCCTCTCCTCCTTAGGTTAGTTTACTTTCTTGTTTAGTAGAGTAGTTTTTATTTCTTTTTTATTAGAGTACGTTTTAGTTTCTTAATTAGTAGGGTAGTGGAGGAGAAGAGGAGCAACCTTGTGATCTAGTTTAATTCTTGTTCTTTACATTGATGTCTTCCATTTGATGTAATTTCCTTTATGTTTGGTGTTTGATTAATCTAGTTTTCTACATTTTCATTATGGTTTTGTGTTGTTTTTATGTTTTCTTGAGTTTAGAGATGAGTAGGGAGTACTCCATCCCATTGGGGGTGGAGAAGAAGGTGATGTGATTTTGTGATGTATTAAGTGTCTGTGTAAATCCTAACCTTTGAACCTTACATGAGTTCCATAACCATTGCAAGATTTTCACTCTTATCATTGATGTGCTAATGATCTTGAGTGATGTTTAGCACATGCTTAGATTAGTGGACCTATTTTATGGGGAATGATGAGGTGAGGATAAAGATGGAGTGGATAAGGAGGAAACATGACATGTGCATGCATGTACTCATGCTGGCCTCATCCTAATTAATGTCTTGTATGTTTGAATGATTGTGTTAAATCTTATTTCATGTGGAGACATAGTGGGATTTTGTCATTATGCATTTCATGTTAGCCTGATCTCAATTATTGATTTGTATGTTTTGATGATAATGTTTTATCTTATTTCTTGTGGAGACAAAGTTGGATATGGTTTTCATGGATTTTATGTATAAGATGTTGTGATGAGCACCAATGAACATACACACGTACACATTGTTTTTCTACCTCCTAAGGGGTTTATTTTTATCGTTTATTTTCTGATTTAGTACGCATCATAGTGTAATTTTGATCTCAGATCTCTATTTTCTCTACCCACTCAAGTATTGTGGACTCCAACTCACCCGCGCTCCTCGTGGACACGACCCGTACTTGCCGCATCTTCATCGACGCCATGCACTTGCGGTATTATAATTGAATCAAACAATCATTTATATGCTTATTAGCATTCTTGTTCTTATCACAAATGATCTCATATTGTGCAACTAACTCATGAAATGCATTTTGAAGCTCATCAAAGTATATGAATCATGATTAGAGCTAGAGCTTTGACTAGAATAGGATCTAGTTGAGAAAAAGTTAGAAGCTACCTCACTTTGTTCGTCCACTATGGCTATGAAACACATATGGGCCACTTCTCTTCTACTTTGTATAGATGATGATGATGATGATGATGAATCAACTCATGTTGAATCATCTCATGTTGCTTTGTGAGTGTCTTCCTCCTTTTCTTTTCTTTTGCTCTTTTCCTTTTCTCTCCTTCTCTCCATTTTCTTCCCCTTTTCTCGTTCCATCTTATCACTTGTTCCTCCTCTTCTTTCTTTCTTATCTCCCTTTTATTTCTTAAGGAACTTGAAGAAGACCTTTGCAAAATTTCAATGTCCTCATTTTCCTCTTTCCCCTTGGTTGATCGGATTTTACGTGCAATGCCAAGGTCGATTTATTCTTGGAGGCTTCTTTTTCTCTCATGTACTCCATTTGAAGTTTATACACCATGAGATTTCCAATCAGTTCCTCCATCTTTAGTATGGAGATGTCATGCTCTTCTTCTATGGTGACGACCTTCTCTTCCCTAGCGACCGGAGAAACTTTCTTGTCAAGTCTTTGTTAAACGTTTTATTAATTAACCACAAGTGCTTAGCCGTTGGTGAAGACAAGGTAAGTACAGGTGGATCCATAGAGATGCGAGTAGTCTCTGGTTTGTTAGAAATCAAGTGGCGAAATATGGGAGAAGAGATGTGATTAAACTATCTAGACTACACTAAATTAGTAGTTAACAAATGCAAAAGAAAGCAACTAAAGATTGACTAAAACTAACTAAAGACCTAATAACGAGATTTAAATTCAGGAAAAGAAACCGCTAAGGGGTGGAGTGTGTGCACATATGAAGTGAAATAAGTAATGAATAACACATGTAAGCATTTATGTGTGTGTGTCTTGTATGTATCTTCATGCATAGGAAGTGTCTAAAGATGTGGCAAAACCTATCAATCCATTCACACAATGTATTGGCAATTACTACTTGATTATCATGAAATTAGGCTCAGCATGATAAGTGTCTAAGGATAAGGCAAGACTCATCAAAAACCATGAACTCATTTGAAGAACAAAGCTAAGCATGGGAGGTGTCTAAATCTTCTGGCAAAACCCAGCAAAACAAAGTTTCCTCAATCAAGCAGGCAACCAAACACAAATACAAACACATAACTAACCTGTAGCATATTCAACATGAAATTTCAGTCAATAAACATGAGAAGTGTCTAAATCTTATGTCAAAACCAATCAAAAATCCCCCAACATGTGGTCGATTAAAACACCCCCGATGAACATACAAACATGCAATTCTACACAATCAAAAATTCATCAAACATCCAAACTTCACAAAATATATGTACATTATTTGCACCCCCCAAAGGGGATGGAACTACTCACTAATCATTAAGCTAACTATTATGTTAAGAGTAGAAAACATGTTAACTAAGTCTACTAAGATTAATGAAACGAAATTACGCTAAGCATGCAAACAATAAAAGAGGCACAACATGAACTAAGAAAAGATTTATTTTATTCATGACTCATATGACAAGTAGCATCTCTCCACTAGAGTTTTTGCTCCACGGTTTTACTCTGAGTAGAGGGATTAGCCACCAAGCATGTAGTGTATTACAATGGAGGAGGAAGAGTTCTATTTATAGGCATGAAACAAAGGTAACGGAGGACAATCCCCCAGTATGGGACTAAAACGCATACCATAAATGGACTAAATACAACCTAATCTAACACCCGACTAAATCATGTGTCATTTGGAGACGAATGGACCGCCAATTGGCGGTTTGGGACAGCCAACTGGCGGTCTGGATTGGCTTGATGGGGTCTGGTTTTGGGTGGCTAGTTTCTGACTTGATTTCTTCATGTTTGGTGAACCCAATTTGGTTGTTGATGTTTGAGCCCAGATCTAATTGCCAAAATGATCCTCATGATGATGGGGAGCCTCTTGATTTGCTTTTTGGCCCTTTTGGTTTACATTCGGGTCCTTCCCTCTTGCATTTCAGTCCATAAACCTCACAATTCAGTCATTTCTCTTTCTTTTGGGTCCTTTTTGTGTCTCTTCTTTTCTTTTAGGTCCTTTTTGTGTCTCTTCTTTCACTTGTTTTATTCCTAAAACTTAAACATCAAACTCATTACGTAGCAATGCTTAGGTTAAAAATAGAGGATATAAGACACAAATATATGCATGATATGATGTCAATCAAATACCCACACTTAACTTTTGCTAGTCCCGAGCAAAACAAAGAAAGAGAAAAATGAATGAAAGGAAAAAGCATTCGTAAAATAGGAAAATCCTATCTCACTTCCGTAGGAATCATGGTTGCACTTAGCATGTGAAACAAGCCATTAAACCCCATTGTCGCCAAGGAGGAGTGTTGTCTCCTGAGGGTTTTCAAATGATACACCCACAATATCCGAACATAGATTCATTATTCAACCTAGCAACACAACTCGATGGACTCATTTTCATCGGTCGTTGGACACGGTAATTCTACGGGCCGACTCTATATATGTAATCAGTCCACGCACCTAGCCTAATGAACCATTCGTGAAAATTAATTAAGGAATTAAGTGAAAGAACCTTAACTTCTTAAAGTGATACATCGTGTAAAGTCCATTAAGGTTCTTATTTGTCTTCTTTTTTTTCTTTTTTTCTTTTTGGAGCATTATGATTTACACTAGTAGGTGTTTGATTCTCCCAGGGTCGGGTTTCGTGCATCATTGCCTATGACGACTTATACTATCACGTACACCATTCCCCAAATCTCCACATAGGGCGATTCCTACCACCCGTGTATTGGGAGTTCGGTTGGTGCATCCCAAGTCAGATGACTCGAAAGCACCAAGCACGAAGTCCACTCGGACCTAATTTCCCGAGTGATAGGAGTCGCACGAGAAGAGAGAACACTATTTATTTATTATCTACATGAGAACCAAAACCCCTACACTTACAGTTTCACAACAAAATTTTAAGGGTCCCTGACTACGACAAACTTCTTTATACTAATAGACACGAATTATTTTACTCACTAGGTTCAGGGTGGACTTCTTTATTTGTTTGAGTACTAAAACCCTATGGTTACTCTCCTCCCGAGGGAAGACCGAGGTGCATCCTTACAACAAGATAAGACCTAAAGTCAATATACTACATATCCTAATGCATCATGTTCAAGTCAATTTTGAGAGCTTCTCTTTTGATTGCCACTCAACGGTTTTGCACATGCAAAACACACATAAAACCTACAAAACATTTTTCTTTCACAAGCACATTAAGATTTTGAAAGAAATGTGAAAATTTAAAGCACAGGCAAGCAAAAGAAGATAAGCCACCCAAGCATCATGACAGGCAGATATATCGATATTAAATGCAGCACACTAACATGACCCTAACAATGCACACAAAAGAAAACGGAATCAAAGGAAAATACTTAACTATGTACACACATAAAACATGCCCGCACACTTACTTCATGCATTGTCGTCAATGAATGTGAGTATGATACTACATGGAATTTTGCATGAAAAAGAAAAGATCTCACCAACGTGAAGCGTAAAGGAAATTTCATGGTTATGTGGATGGACATATACCCAAATTCCCAAAAACCTATGAGATACATAAGAAGAGAGACAGATACGTCAAACAAATGGGGTCCAAATACTCAAGGATTGGGGGCACAACAACCACTCCTCACTTGTGGAGTCTTTTATGTTTTTTTCTTTTTTTCCTCTTTTTTTCTTATAAACAAGATATATACATCAACAAAGATTTTCTCATAATCATTTGGTCAAGAACATCAAATGAGAACATCGAGTCATGCAGACCAGAGATTTGCCATGATAGGCCCGCTTCACTGGTACTCTGAGGTATCATGAGGGGTGAAAGGTCAAAACTGAAAGGCTCAAACTCGTCATAATATTGGTTGGTTGTAGGCAACGTAAATGAGTGGAGTTGTGTTGCCTTACTGGGGTTTAGTTGCTCGTCAAACAAAACCCTCCAACCAATAGGCAGGTGCATCGGAATGAGTTCCTCAAGCTCATTCGTGTAATGTAACAGACCTATCGCACTAAGAATGGGGCTTCTCCCCAAGTCATCCGACAAGGACCACTCAACCTCCTTTATATTATCAAGAATAAGCTCGGTCGCAGGTAGGTCCTTGTTGGAGTCAAGATGAAGCTCGAAGGACTCAACGGCCATGGGATATGGAGTAAAGACACCTTCTGGTACGGGCATATAATGAGGTGTGCCCCCTCACTAATAGTGTCAACTGAATCATCCAATAAACACTCCCTTTGTATATTCATGTTTGATGTCAGCTCACTCTGTTGCATTGCAAAGACACACAATGAGTTTTCGCTGGGCACACAAACATTCTCAACCGGTTGCATTGGTGTTGGGGTTGTTTGTTGATTTTGTGGTGCTTTCTCTAATTGGCGAATGAGGTTGAGATTCAAAGGTTGGTCGAAAGGCGCTCCCTGTTGCCTACCAAAGTTGAACACATGAAACTCGGCACTCATGTTACCGAATGAGAGCTTCATGAGATCACTTCTACAATTAATTAAGGCGTTGGAAGTTGCCAGAAATGGTCTACCCAAAAAGAGGTATTTGAGAGTGGGTGTTCGCAACAAGGTTGGTATCGAGGATTAGATAATCTACTGGAAATATAAAATCTCCAACTTTGATGAGCACGTCCTCAATAATCCCCTTTCGGACATGAATGGATCTATCCACTAATTGGCTGGTGATCTTAGTTGGTTTCAATTCTCCCAAGTTCAACTGTTGATAAACAGAAGAGGGAGGAGGTTGATCGCTGATCCTAAATCAAGCAATACGTTACTCATGCTAGTGCCCCCTATCATACACTGAAAAGTAGGACACTCGGGGTCCTTGTACTTTTTGTATGTGGGATTGGACAAAAGTGAGCTCACAGTTGCAGTGAAAAATACTTTCTTAGTAACATTGGTCTTCCTCTTAGTTGTGCAGAGATTTTTTCAACACTTTGGCATATTGAGGTATTTGTTGGATGACATCCAACAAGGGGATGTTAACCTTCACTTGTTTGAAGACCTCTAATATTTTATCCATTTTGACACTCTACGTTTTGGTTAACCTACTAGGATAGGGAGCTTTTGGCAGGTAGGTTTTCTCTGGTGCTTGAGAAGGAGGCGGTGGTGTATTACCCTCACCCTTAACCTCTTCCTCACCATCATTCCTACAGAGGGGCTGCACAAATGGTGGTGGTGGCAAGGAAATGTGATTGTCAACCTGCTTTCCATTCCTCAAGGTTACAATAGCATTGACATGGTGAACAGGTTCCTCCAAAGGGTTCACTTGCCACCTCCGAGGTACCGAACTCTCATTTTGCAAGTGTGGTTGTCGGTACATGCGGGGATTAACCTCAGGCTGTTTAGACAGAGTCTCTTGCTCTCTCTCATGTACAGACTGAGCCTATTGACCTATCTGAAGCTCAAGAGATTCGATGATTTGCTGCTTTGAAGTGAGAACTTGACTTGTTGATGACATATAGTTTTCATTGAGTTCTCAAGTCTATGAGTCAAGTTCTCAAGCGAATTCAACTGGGTTTCCATGTTGTTGGAATTTGGGAAACCTGGTGGGTTGGTGATCCGGGCTTGGGGTGGCTGAAAAGATTGTGAATGCATGGTAAGTTGGTGTGGTCTATTAGGTGGTCGATAGGAGTTTGAAGGACCACCCAGGGTATTATTTTGGTTCCATGAAAAATTGGGGTAGTTCCTCCATCCGGGATTATAGGATGATGAGTATGGGTCATTCCTAGCCCTATCATAGATGGCATTGACATGTTCCATCTCACGAGAATTGGACGCACAGTCGCTTCCTACATGACATATCCTACCACATGAATGACAGGGAACTGGACCAGATGTGGACATGTGAGGTGCACCTTGTTGGTTTTGGAGCTCAATCGAATCCATACGGCGCATTAAGGACGCCATGCGCGCCTCGGTGGCCGTAGTGGTATCGATAGCAAATGCGGTACCCGATCTAGTCGAATTTGCATTTGTGATCCTCACTCCTATGCTAGATGAGGCTGGTGGTTCCCTCACACTCTCCCACTACATGGTTTTCTCAGCGAGGTCTTCTAGGAAAGCCCATGCCTCCCTTTCATCCTTTCCTTAGAACTCTCATTGACACATGGACTCAAGGAGAGTTCGGGAAAGGATGTGAAGACCCTCGTAGACAATCTGACAAAGGTGTCACAACTCGATGCCATGGTGAGGGCATGAGCATAGTAGCTCCTTGAATCTCTCTAAATATGCATGAAATGTTTCGGTCTCAAGTTGATAGAACGAATTGATTTCGTCCTCAATTTTTGAGTCTGATGATTTGGAAAGTACTTTTTGAGAAATGTAGATTGAAATTCATCTCAAATCCTAAAGGAATTCGCCTGGTTGTTGTACAACCACTTCTTGGCATCATCCTTTAGTGCAAAGGGGACAAACCGAAGATGAATGGAGTCTGTGCTAAGTTGTTGCAGCTTGAACATAGCACAGACCTCCTCAAATTCCCAGAGAAAGATATATGGGTCACCTTTCCCAGTGAAGTGAGAGAGCATGGAAATAAACTGAGTCTTAACCTCAAAGTGGTTCCTATTTCCCTCTGGCAATATGATGCATGAGGGTAGAGCGGTACGGCTCGGGTAGCATCGATCACGGAGAGGTATAGGAGCGACAACAGGAAGAACATGTGGGATAGGTGGGACAGGTGGGTCCAGCAACTGCTCCTCCTCGCGGTAATGAGCAGACATTGAACCCAAACTCTGTGCGACACGATAAGAGGGAGGTGTCGAGAAATCGACTACCGAAGCAGGGTTGACGACACGCCTCGTCAAACGACTGCTCTCGTCTCGTGCCCACACAAACATGCAGAAAGGTGCACACAAACCAAAACTCTCTTTTTTAACAAAGAATATGCGTAGAGGAGAAGACAGAGGGACATAGAAGAGAGAGAATGACTCAGGAGAGAAGGGAAGAAGTCCTTATGCTACGGCGGGGGGGGGGGGGGGGGGGTATAGATAGAAGCACACAAGCAAACAAGGCTCAAACAATCCTAAAGTCGTTATAGGTCCTTACAGCTAGACGACGCCTAACTGTGAGGTCGCATGGCCTCAACACGTCTCACCTCCCTACGACGAGGACCACAAAGCCCAGCAAGTGAGTCAAGATCCGGACATCTCATTTCTCCTACTATCGACCGAGTGGGCGACGCCGATCAGGCCATGACGGTAGAGACCAGATCACTCTCCTAATGCGCCTGAAATCCTTAGGGTCAATGTCTACTTGATTTTAGAATTAGGCTCTTGATTAGTGTGGTTTTTGGGGTGAAGGAAAGGGTGATGAAATACCCCACCTTATCTTATATGGGACAACTCCTCCTTAGTAGCGTTTTGGAGTCTTAATCTAGCAATCAAGTCTCCAAACAAATGCTCAACTCACACTTGTTGCAATGCAATTCCTACTAACTAATGCATGTTCATACGAAATGCATGAATGAGAATAGGAAATGCGTACCTCACGCCAACACTCAGCAACTGAAAGTTAGAGTGGTTCCTCCATCTAAGGTTGTATGATTATGAATATGGGTCATTCTTGGGTCTATCATAGATGGCATCGATCTGATCCATCCCAGGAGGAATGGATGCACACTCACCTCCTACATGACCTATACTACCACAAAAATAACAAGGAACTAGACCAGATGCATACACATGAGACACACCTTGTTGGTTTTGGAGCTCAATCGAATCCATACAACGCATTAAGGCCGGCATGCGTGCCTCGGTGGCCGTAGTGGTATCGACAACAAATGCAGCACCGGATCTAGTCGAGTTTGCATCCGCGATCCTTGGTCCTAAGCTAGATGATGGTGGTGGTTACCTCATACTCTCCCACTGCATGGTTTTCAAGGAGCGTTCGGGATGGAATGTGAAAACTCTCATTGACAATCTGACAAAGGCACCACAACTCGATGTCATGGTGAGGGCATGAGAATAGTAGCTCATTGAACCTCTCTAAGTATGCATGAAATGATTCGGTCTCACGTTGATAGAATGAATTGATTTCGTTCCTCAGTTTTTGAGTCCAATGGTTTGGGAAGTACTTCTTGAGGAATGCAGATTGAAATTCATCCCAAGTCCTAAAGGCATTCTCCTGGTTGCTGTACAACCACTTCTTGGCATCATCCTTTAGTGCAAAGGGAACAAGCTTAAGGTGGAAGGAATATGTGCTAAGTTGTTGCAACTTTAACACAGCACAGACCTCCTCAAATTCCCTAAGAAAGATATAGGGGTCACCCATCCCAATGAAGTGAGGGAGCATGAAGATAAACAAAGGCTTAACCTCAAAGTGGTTCCCATTCACCTCTGTCAATACAATGCAAGAAGGTAGAGCATTACAACTCGGGTAGCATCGATCACGGAGGGGAATGGGAACCTGGGGAACCAATCAATGAGGTTGTGGACCCCCACCTTCTGGAACAGAGGGTGGTGGAGGTCCAAAACCTGAGTCGTCCTCGTGTGGTCCACGACTCGTCATGGTCCCAGGACTGTGTGAGACACAGTACGGGGATGTGTTCGAAAACTCGACAATCGAGGACCATTCGATGTCATATCTCGTCAAATGACCTGTAACATCTCGTGACCACTCTGGCATGCACAAAGCTGCACTCCCACACAAGTCAGACAAAAAAGAAAGAAACCTTTTTAGAAAAAACAATTAAAAAAGAATGTGCGTAAAGGAGAAGATGAGAAGACATAGATGAGAGGGAATGACTTAGAAGGCAAGGGAAGAAATCCTTATGCTAAATCTGCACCATTTCTGACCTTCAATTCCACCTCGTTCCTCACGAGTTCCTTCCTATCCACGAGTAGCTGCACATTAGAAACTATGTGAGCACAAGATCCGGTATCAATTACCCAATCCTGGACAGAGGTGGCTAAATTTATTTCAATAACAAATATACCTTTGGCCTTTTTGGGGCGCCGACGTTCAATCACTCCGTTGTCAAGGTCTTCCTTGTACTTGGGGTAATTTGGTCGGATGTGTCCTTTTTCACCGCAGTGAAAGCACTCCGTATTGGGAGTTGGAGATTTTTGAGATATCCCCCTCGAGACACTCTTATGAGCACGTCCTACTCCCTTGCTCTTGATTGAACCACTTTTGGTAGATTTGCCATTTCCTTTACCAATCTTTTGGCTCCTCCCATGGACGGCAAGGACTTGCTTGTCTCTACCCTTGCCCATGTCAACTTCAGCAGTTTTGAGAGCATTGTGCAGCTCCTCAAGACTCACCCCTTTTTCACGCACGTGGTAGTGCATCACAAAGTCCTTAAAGGACGGGGCTAGAGAGCAAAGAATCATATCTTTAGCCTCTTTCTCTTCATCGGTTAATCTCTCATTCCATTTTGGGATTGGACCTTCCAAAATGTGAGATAGTTTCTCAAACTTTAACACGATGTTGTGTTTGAGTTGTCAACTTATGAAGTTTGAGTCATCATTTGCTAAAGGGTGTTTTTCTATCATGGATCGTATGATAGGTTGGATGCTTGACATTTTTCTACAAAATAAATCATACAGGATTTTAATGCCAATTTTATGTTTTAAAACACATACATATATATCGAATATAAATGTAAATACTGAAAATAAAATTTTGCCCATAAATACAGCAATCCAAGATCCTATTAATTGCAATATAGACTAGCTAAGGGCTTATCGAATACATCACAATATCAAGGTAAGAAAAAACTCTTTCTAATCACAACCTTTTTGAATTTTAGCAACATTAGCATCTTCAAACTCTTGTGATTCTTGTCGTTTTAATTATGAGGGAATGCGACCTATCCTCGTAAGAAAAACTTTTTCCCAAAACCGAGCGAGGGCTCTAGGTAATGTTAAGAAAACTTATTTTCATTTGGTACGAGATACGTTTATCCATTGTATTCACAACCAAACATACTTGGGGTTCACTAGGGTCAAACGCACCTCATATATTTAATTGTGGCACAACAATAGACAACCATTATATCTCCCACTATTCCCAAAGATGGAGGGAGCTATCTCCCGCTAAAGGCGAGCAGAGTATCCCTCGATCAATGGCTGCTAGTGGATGAAATAAGAAAGAAAATTACTCTTAATTTTTGTTGGACAATTTCATATATTAACATGTGATTCAGAATTTTAGGTTATCATGCATATTATCATCCATACACATCCTAACATTCAACACATTCATCACATGCATAGCAAGATAAAAACAGAAATTAAACCATTCACACAATCCACATCGTGTGAGTTTATATGTTCCCTTCGATTCTTGATCCTCGATCCCTGATCTTTGATCCTCGATCGATGCACTACAGTGGCGACTTCCTCTTGCACCGGAGATGTAGAATTTACAGAAAATAAACATGCTCCTCACATTTGATAAAAAACCGACTAGTGCAAGTCCTATGTAAAAACCTCTCATATGCAAATGCAATTATCAAAAAGATGGAAAGAGAGAAATTTTGGCTTTTACATACAAATAAGCCCCTGTATAATAATGATTACATACATTCATAGTTTGCCGATTTGGAACATATAAACTCACAATTCCTGCAAGAACAACTCGAGCATTCATGCACGCAATATTGCTATAAACTATGCAATCTAGTTTATCAATCATCTAGAATCCCAAACAATTCTTTGAAAAACATTTTGAAATCCATTAAAAACGTTTTTCATCCATCCATTGTTCAAAAATAATTTTGAACCGCTGTCCATCCAATTTCCAATGGAAAGATGAACCGCAGTTTTTCGGTTTTGTTGATTCTCTTACAAAATAATCATTTTTTATAAAACGAAATTATTGTAAGTTAGACTAATGTCTACATCTTAATTCTAATAATTATATGGCATGTTTTTTAAAACACTTAAAAAATTTAAAACGAATTATTATAGAGAATTATATCAACAAAACATTCATAGACCGAAAAATCGGTAAATCGAATTGTTTAAATCCTATATGGTAAACTAAATTCGTTGACAGCCATAAATCATAAGAAAATTGAACCCTAAGCTCTGATACCACTATAGGATTTCATGTTCAATTACACATATATATTTTCGAAATTTTTATGGATAATAAGGATCAATTACAATTTTCTACGATTTATTCCATGCATGTATCGGTTTTGTTTTAATAACTAGTTTCAAAAACTTATTAAAACAAACACAAGGGACTCCGAAATTCATACCTAGAAGTTCTCTAAAACTTCTTGATGTTCCAGAGACGTTGAGGTAGAAGATCGTCGCTTCTCGTTGCGTCGGATGCCTCCGAGTGTTCACCGAAACCCTAAACAAGGTTGGAGAGAAAGGAGCTAACCAATCAATCTCCAAACTAGCTTAGAATCTAGCTACAAACCCCTTCCTTAATCTCTGAGATTTCTCCTTCCAAAGACTTAGAAAAATAAGAGAATTTTCGTGGATTTTCGTGGTGAATTTTGAAGAGAAAATATTTTTTGCAAACTTCTAACATAATTAAGGAGAATAAGGACCTATTTATAGGCTCCAATCTTACTCTCAATCATGTCTATTCTTAAGCCATGTTTTATTTACATTTTCTCTCACAAACTAATTCCAAAATGCATTACATGTATCCACAAAACGTTTGACCAAGTTTGGAGCTAATCCAACCATTGATCAAATTAATCTCTTAATTATCAAAGGCAGAAAATCGATCGCAGTTCGGTTTACCGAGTCACACTCGGTTAACCGAATATGTCACGATTGCTTTACCGAGTATTGGACGGATGACCGATTCTGAAGGAGAAAAATTCTCCTTAACCGATCGGACGAATTCTCATCTAAGACCGAGTGTCATTCGGTTAACCGAAAATATCGGAACTGGACATTGTTCGGTCGACCGATTCTGGTTCGGTACACCGTACTAGAGTTCCAGGTACTTTTGTCAAGTTCGCTCAATCAACTATGACTATCCATTCCACGTTCAGTTTGTTGGCTTTTTGGCCTTAATCTAGGTTTTGATGATTTAATTAACCTAATCTTAATTATGATGATGTAGAATAGCACACATATTGCATTGCATATATATTGCATGTGCTAACCTATACAGGTGATCAAGACTCATGGAAACAAGGAAATCAAGTCAAGATTTGTAATAAAGCTAAATGAAGACTTGTAATCTTGATTTTATTTTGAGTCTTAGGAACATGTGTAAATTGAGCATACAAGAGTTAAAAACCAATCACATACACAATAGGTTCCCTATAGAAGTCACACACGAAGTTTCACATTATTTGGACTTCATTAGATCACCCAAACCTTAGTCGGAAATCACTTATAAACTTAAACCCAGATTTCCTGTGTGAACCGGTCGACCGAACCAGTTCTCAGTTCGACCGGTTTATAACAGACTCTCCACAGTGATTTTACCGAACTCTTCCGGTCGACCGGTTCTACCTTTTCGGTCGACCGATCCCGGATTGTAATATGGCCGTTTTTCTTGTCGTATTCCTATAACGGTCGTATTCGTATAAAACAAACTTAACCCCAAAATACATTCGGTAACCGGTCGAACAACGACCTTGCTTCGGTCGACCGGTTGAACATTTCTTCAAGAAACAAAATTCCCTGCTATCGGTCGACACATTTCTCGTTCGACCGATTGACCTTTGTCTCAACCGAATTCCCTTAACGGTCGACCGCCCCATACTTTGGTTCGACCGATTCACTTAAGTAGAGTTAAGTTCTAGCTCGTTTGTCCGACCGAATATTCTTTTGTTCGACCGTTCTCCTTGAAATCAAGTGAACGGTCGACCGGTTTAGTAGTTTCGGTCGACCGGTTCTGGACAGATTTGCAGCCCGATTTTCTGCTTTGTGTATCTTGCACAAAACCCAATCAAATCTTGTCCAAACGGCTAGAAATCTTTAGGAGCTTATAAATAGAGGTTCACACTTAGTTTTCCACAAGATTTCACAACTCCAAAGTGTCAAACCTATAGTGAGATTTTCCACAACCTCAAAGCTCCAAATTAGCCATCCAAAGTCTAATTTCCACATCATTCATCATACAATCAATCTAGCAATTGTTGTGCTCAATTAGAGAGTGAGTTCCACTCAAGTCACCATTGTTGTAAAGAGAGCAAGGGTCTTGGTGAAAGCCCAAGACAAAGTAGCAAGGACTTCGGTGAAAGCCCGAAGTGATTCTCTCGGTTTGTGAGAGGTGGTGCCAAGCTCGGCGAGGGTTGTTCGCGAGCTTGAAGACTTGTAAAAGGCGTTGCTCCCGGCCCGGAAAGGGGAGGCATAGTGAAGACGCAAGAGGGGCTCGAACGGAGATTCGAGAGGGGCTTGCAAGAGAGGACGTAGGCGTGGCCGAACCTCTATAAAAACCGACGTGTCTTCTTTGTGGTTTGCATTACTTTCTACTTGTGTTTGATTTTGTTTAATTTCCGCTGCATTTCTTTGATCAATCAACCAAGTAGTTAATTAGGGTTCAATAGGTGATTAGATTAAAAGTGATTAGTGGACCCATAACCCACACGATCCTACACAGTTGACCGATCCACAGATCCTTCGGTCGACCGAACCATAACGGATTACCGAACTTTTACCCGATTTAGCCTTATTCAAATTTTGGATTTATTTCCAACAAAATTTGAACTTTTGGGGTTTTAGCAAATTCACAACTTATGCAATATATTATCCTATGCAATAATAAATTATTGCACCCCATAATATATGCATCTCATATGAATTTATCATGATTCTAATTATGTTATATACAACATAATTGATTTTACTTGTTCACCACATGTGTCATATTTTCTATAAGAAACCCGACACATTATATGAACCAAAAATCAAGATTCTTGTTTCCCGATTTTTGCGGTGTGACCTATGGGAGGATCTAGACTAAGTTAGCAGTGATATTAAGAGCTTAATATCACAAGCTATAAGCGGTATCTAGCTACACATTATAGCTCCCAATTAGTTAGATGTCTTAATTCCACTCGAACCAAAACCCGATCCATTTAGTGATGGAGTGCACCACTTGTGTCCGTCCCTTGCCTCATGATATTAAGAATACACACAAAGTAGTATTGTGTCATCTTTGTGTTAGTATTCATTTCTTGATCTCTTTTAGCTAGTTATAAATATGTGACTTAACTCAAATCACATTGTGCACATTATAACTTTGCTTTATCAAGGGGCCCACTAATATCATCACTCAATTAAGAGGGGCAATGATAATTTTTTGACTAACTATCTTCTCCAACAAAAGTCATTCTTAACCAACCAATGCTTTTACACTACACTCATCGATAGCTCAAGACACTAGTCTAATTAAGCAATTCTTAAGTGATCGGATATAAGTCTCATATCAAAGGACCAAAGACACAGAAAACACATTAACGACACAGAAAACACAATTCTATAATGTTTTACTTATTAGGTCTATTCAGTATACAAAAGTAATATTTTCCTCTTTTGTGTACTCGTGTTGTCACTCACTTGTAGAGTTACAGTGATCTATGACCAACACGACAATCTTAACTCGGTAATTGATGTCCCATGTTAATTACCATGATTGTGAATATCTTTTGTTTTATGTAAACCAATATCTTTTAGAGCTCTACCGTTAAGGACCAAGAGTCTCTTCCTTAACACTTCTAAAAGATGAATAACATAAACAAGGAACAAAATGATTTCTCATTCAATTCATAATAATTGACATTTAAAAGTAAAACTTTTAGAACACATTTCCTTCATTTACAGAGGTTCGATACCCCACCCGGGTCCTACTTTCTCTCTTGCAAGCTCTGTTCGATCCCACGAGCTCTACCTATGCCTTCACTACCCGATCTCATTTCGGGCGAGATCAAGCCTTTACACCAGGAACTCGTGAACAATCCTCACCGAGCTCGGATCCTCCACTCACAACTCGAGAGGGATGCTTCGGGCTTTCACCGAAACCTTTACAGCCTTTGATAAACAAGAGAACAAGAGTATCAACACTCTATCTTCAAGCACACTTTGAGTAGGATAAGAATTCTTATCACGTGATGTAGTTTAAGCTTCGAGTGTTGGAATCTGGGGATTCTAGGAGTGAGAGGATTCTCTCTAATGTATGTGTGAGTTTGGAGTAGGAGAGTTGTGTAAATAATGTGTGTGAACCTCTATTTACAATCTCCTAGTGCGATATAGTCGTTAGGAAACATTTGGTAAAGATTTGTGTAAGATACACAAAATAGAAAACTAAGTTCAGCAAATATGTCCAGTACTGGTACGGGATGAACGGTCGACTGTTTCCATGAAAATAAGAAAACGTCTGTGCTAATAGAACAACGCTCGAACCTAAATGGATATAACATAAGATAATGGTCGGACTAAATCTAGGGGCAGTCGACCATTTAAAGGGTTTTGGCCATGTTAAAGTTTATTGGTCGAACACAACAAGAAAGTTCATTCAACCAAAAATCACAGAGACTTTTGGGCACCCAAATAGCTTGCATTTGGTCGAGTGGTTTCTTGAAAACGTTCGACCGGTGGCCAAATACAATGTAGGGGTTAGGTTAGTTTATACAAATATGATCGTTGGAGAATACGACATGAATAACAATCATATGAAATTTTTTATGTGAAACGGTCGACCAGTTGAGCTGGGAAAAATCACTATAGGAGTTAATGATTAACTGATAGAAATAGTCGAACGGAAACTCATTTTGGTCGACCGTTTTGCATAGACAATTTGGGTTTGGATTAAGTGATTTTCCGGCTAATGTTTGGGTGACCTATTAAGTCCAATTGATACGAAATTTGGTGTGATTTCTACATGGAACCTAGTGGGTTTGTGAATAGGTTTCAACTCTTGTATGCTCAAGTTCACATAGATTCTTAAGACTCAAATAAAAATAAAATTACATAAGTCTTCAATTTAGCTTGATTACATGTCTTCACTTCATTCCATTTTTCCTTGAGTCTTGATCACTTGTAGATGTTTGCACAATACAATATATGTTCTATGCATACTGTGTGTTACACTACATTTGATTGTAATTAAGATAAGCTTTGTTAAATCATCAAAACAAAGAATAAGGCCAAAAAGTCAACAGGAAGAAGAGAAGGGGAAGGATTAGAAGTGTAGGAATTTGGGCACGATCGGACAACTGTAAATCATATCTCGATGTTACGTATTGCTCAGACCCGACAACCCTACCCACGAGAGCAATATTGGGCCAAACCGACTGATTGATCTGTTATAATACCGCAAGTGCACGACCGCGATGAGGCGGTGGCAAGTACGGATCAAGTCCACAGTGGGAATCCACCATCCTTGAGTCAGAAAAGAAAAGAGAAATGAGGTCGGATTACACTACGATGTGTATGAAACTAGAAAACAAATGATAAAAATAAACCCCTTACGGCATAGAGGAAGAATGCGGAAATGAAAATATGTGAACGTGTGTGTGTTCATTTGTGCTCATCACAACTTGTAATACATGAAATCCATAAAACCAAATCTAACTTTGCCTCCACATGAAATAAGATAAAGCATTACCCTTAAAACACACAAAATAATAATTGAAATGAGGCTAATATGAGCACATGTATAATGACCAAACCCCATTATGTCTCCACATGAAATAAGATTTAACACAATCGTTAAAACATACAAGACATTAATTAGGATGAGACCAACATGAGCACATTAAAGATACGAGTGAAAATCTCATTAAATGGTTATGGAGCTCATGTGAGGTTCAAAGGATAGGATTAACACACACTTAATACATCACATAATCACATTACCTTGTTCTCCAATGGGGATGGACTACTCCCTACACATCTCTAAACTCAAGAAAGCATAAAAACAACCCAAAATCCTAATGGAAAATTCAGAAAACTAGATTAAGCAAACAACAAACATGAAGGAAATTGCATCAAATAGAAAACATCAATGTAAAGAACAAGAATATTAGATTAAAGTGAAAGCTTACAAGGTTCCTCCTCTTCTCCTGCTCTACAATACTAATTAAGAAACTAAAAACCTACTCTTATAAACAAGAAATAAAACCTACTCTACTAAAAAAGAAAGGAAACTAACCTAAGGAGGAGAGGGAGGAAGCAGAAGAAAGGAGGCAATACAAGTCTATTTATAGAGGAAATAAGGGTTTAGATGAAACTGGAAGCAACCCGACGGCTGTCATAACTTTATCTATAGTCTGGTGCACCCAATTAATCATGTTCGCGCTCACGTTTGAAATTTTAGATGATTTGAACCAACTTGATCCGCCAATGGTGGATTCAGCCACTGATGGATCAGATTCGTCTGATCCACCTGAAACTTGCTCAGTAACTTGAGTCATGTATTTAGCATGTGGGATCCACTTGTTGTCCGTTGGGTTGTGCCTGTTTGGTCTTAATTGCCCAAATACTCTTTAAGATCATGGTATTGAGTGATTTTTGCTCCCGAAATGTTTTTCATTCGTTCAGGTCCCTTTGGACTTCATCTGGGTCATTCTTGATTTGTAGATGGGTCCTTATGTATGACAAACAGGTCCATTTTGCTTCATTTGAGTCATTTCTTCTTACATTTTAGTCATTTTCTCTTCATTTCTCTTCCTTATTACCTAATACCTAAAATACCACAAACAAACACTCGAGTAGCACAAAATTAGGATAAAATAAAGGATATATACCATGAATGAAATGTATGATATGCTACTAATCACCGACCAACTGGATCCACCCTTGGCGGATCATTTAGGTCGGGTTAACATCTAATTTCACTAGTAGCATAAATGTACCATTGTTGCATGTGAAGTTCACCCGGAGCCGTTGGTTCCAATCCATTTGGTTTTAATTGTTGAATTACTCCTCAAGTTCATGGCATTATGGTCTTTTGTACCCAACTATTTTTCTTTACACTTAGGTCCCTTCGGGTTTTCACTTGGATCCCTCCTGATTTTCGGTGCAGTTCTTGAACATTACAAACTGGTCCAGAAGGCTTCCAAATCAGTATCGTGTGATCCAGACCAGCGCTCCCAATCATTACAAACTAGTCCAGAAGTCTACGCTCTGAATTGGGAAAATGTCATTTTATGGTTAAGTGGGGGATTGTACTTGGGCATGTGGTCTCAAATAAGTGTATAGAAATCGACTTTGCAAAAGTAAGGCTTATTGAAAATCTTCCACCGCCATGCAATGTTAAGGATATCCGTGCCTTTTCAGAGCATGCATGATTTTATAGGTGGTTCAATTAGGATTTCAGTAAGATATCTCGACCTCTCATTGAGTTATTAGGGAAAGAGGTAAATTTTGAGTTCACGCCTGAATGTCTTCATGCCTTCTTGACTTTAAAGCAAAGTTGACTTCAGCTCCTATAATTAAGGCACCAGTGTGGACCATTCCCATTGAGTTGATGTGTGATGCATAAGACTTTGGTCTGGGAGTGGTTCTTAGGCAGAGAATAAACAACTTGCCTCATGTGATCTACTATGCTATAAAAACACTCAATGACGCTCAAGTCAATTATACAGTGATTGAGAAGGAATTGTTGGCGATTGTATTCTCTTTGGAGAAATTTTGGTCATACTTGATTGGCTCTCACTTGATAATTTATTCTGGTCACACGACCATCAAGTACCTCAGGGCCAAGAGAGATGTTAAATATCAGTTATTAAGATGGATCTCGTTGTTGTGGGAATTTGATTTAAAAAATTTAGATAAAAAGGGGTGCAAAAATGTGGTGGCTGACCACTTGTCTCGCTTTGAGATGACCAACCCATAAGAGTAAATTATCAATAACAAATTTCCTGACGATCAATTGTTCACGATCAAGAATAACCCTTGGTTTGCTGACATCGTGAACTACCTTGTGACCGAGCAACCCCTTGTTGGTTGGTCAAAATCTGACCAAGCCAAATTTAGATCATAGTCATATTCTTTCACTAGGATGACACCTATTTATTCAAATACTGCTCTAATGAAATTTCAGGCAGTGCGTTTTTAATAATGAGTTCCAAAGTTTTCTCCAATTTTGCCATTTTGAGGTTTGTGAAGGACACTTTTGACATTTTTAGGTTTGTCAAGGACATTTTGAGGTTCCAAAGTGTGCTCCAATCTTGATTTTACTGGTCATCTCTATTCAAAGATGCTAATAATTTTTGTAAGCAATCTGATAGGTGTTAGTGCCTTGGCAAAATAGGACGGTGAGATATGATGCCTTAGCAAAATATCCTCGTCGTCAACATCTTCGATGTGTAGGGCATCGAAATTATGGGTCATTTCCCGAATTCGTTCGGGAATGTTACATTCTGGTGGTTGTTAACTATATTTCTAAGTAGGTTGAGGCTATCCCTATAAAGACCAATGACAACAAAGTAGTCACCAAATTCTTAAGGGATATTTTTGCACGATTTGGTATGCCCCGTACCATAATCAGCGACATGGGTACCCACTTCTGCATTTCGAGTCCATGGGTTTGAAGAACCATGTAGAGTGGCTTGATGAGTAAAATAAGAGGGTTACCCTAGTTATTATAATTTTATACATTATAAATGTATGTGAAAGAAAACTTTGAGAACAAGTGGGAGATTGAAATGAATGTGTTCTAAAAGTATTCTTTTATGTGTCTTTTGTTATAAATTGAATGTATAAACATTTTGTTCCTTGATTAATGTATTCGTCTCTTTTAGAAGAGTTAAGGAAGAGACTGTTGGTCCTTAACCATAGAGCTCTAAAAGATAATGGTTTACATAAATCAAAAGTAATTCACATTCATTGTGATTAACATCGACATTAATTACTGAGATAAGATTGTCATGTTGGTTAAAGGATATTGTAGCTCTACAAGTATTTAAAAGCATGAGTATATAAAAGAGAAAAGGTTTACTTTTATATATTGAATAGACCTAGTAAAAAACATTATGGAATTGTGTTTGTGTCATTAATGTTTTCATTGTGTCTTTGAATCCTAAGATATGAGACCTATATCTTTTCACAAGAGAAGTGTATAATTTGATTACTATCAAAAACTATCATTACAAATAGTGATAAAGATATTACTTGGTTATATATCTTTGTTATTTGGGTAATTATAATGTGTTGCTAGATACCGCTTCTAGTTTATGATATAAAGTGTTTATATCATTGCCAACATAACGTAGATCCTCTCATAGGTCACACCACAAAACAGAGAAATGAGAAGTATGATTTTATATTTTATGAGATGTATCAAATTACATGTGATATGAAATGATATACATATGGTAAAATGATAAACTAGATATGTCGTAATAACGACATGGCTAGAATAAAAAATAAATTTATATCAGATGTATATATGTTTTGGGGTATGATGTTTGACATTATAATGATAATATATAAGATGATATAATGTGATAAATAACATTATAACATATGAATTTACTAGAACTCCACAACTCAATTTTTTTGGATGTTGATCCAAAATTTGTGAAAAACAAAACACAGAGGAAAACGATCGAAGATTTTCCAAAATCGGTCAAACGAATTTTTTAGTAACTTTTGAGTTCGGAAACGGTCGACAGCCGGGACACGCGGTTCAATCGAATTTATCAGGAACTTTCTTGGTAACGGAACAGTCGACCGGTGTGGTGTCTGGTTTGACCAAAATTATCAGGAGCTTTCTTGGTAAGGGAACGGTCAACAGGCATGAAACACAGTTCGACCGAAATTATCAGGAACTTTTCAGGAAAACGGAACGATCAACCGGCTGGGTATTTCGGTCGATCGTTTGCCCACGTTTTTTCCTACATTAATAAGAGATTGTTGCTGATTAATGAATGGATTTAATCCATGTTGGTCAATGGAAGTTAGGGGATGATGATGTGTCAAAATATGATTGGTAGAGAGGAGAAAATAACATGGATCGTGTGTAGGTGGTTTTACACATGAAGTGGTTTGGAGAATACAATATAAATAGGTTTGTCCTCCTTCCTTTTATTGATTGATACAAAATCTTCTCTCCTCCATATTTTCTCCATAAACTCTTAATTAATTGAGTGCTAGAGATTTAGATCTTGTTGGCATAGAATGGGTTATTAGTTAGATTCTAACATTGCATTAGAGTTGATTGGCTAACTTCAATCACTCTAATCTTGTTTAGAGTTTGGGGAACACTTGGAGAAAGCTCCTTGGGTAATTCAAGGTGCAACTCAACTCTGGATCATTGAAAAGGGTTTGACATTCCTTTTAGGTTTGATTCAACTTGTCCATTTTAATATTGTATATAATACATCTCTATTAAAATGCTTTGTATAGTCTTATACATAAAATTATTGAATAAATATAAAACAAACGATCTTCCTTGTGTGTAAAAAATATACCCAAGCATAGGGACAAAATCCTATAAACGTAACCATAAATTTCCTTTTGTGCTTCACATTGGTGGGATCTTTTCTTGTTCATGCATAAATCCATGTTGTATCATACTCACATTCATTGGGAACATGCATAAAGTAAGTGTGGGGGCAATGCTTTACGTGTGTACATAGTCGAGTGTTTTTCCTTTTCTTGGGTTTTCCTTTGTATTGTTAGGGTCATGATAGTGTGCTACAATTTACATTGATATATCTTACTCTACCATGATCCTTGGGGTGACTTGCCTTCTTTTGCTTGCCGAGTGCTTTATTTTTTTCATTTCTTACAAAATCTTCATGTGTTTGCAAAAGAAAGTGTTTTGTAGGTTTTACGTGTGTTTAGCATTTGCAAAACCGTTGAGAGGCAAAGTAAAAAGGAAGCTCCCATAATCTACTTGAACATGATGCATTAGGATATCTAGTACACTGGCATAAGATCTTATCGAGTCGTAAGGATGCACCCTAGTTTTCCCTCAAGGAGAGAGTAATCATAGGGTTTTAGTACTCAAACAAATAAAGAAGTCCACCTTGAACCTAGTGAGTCAAAGAATTTGCCCCTGTTAGTATAAGGAAGTTTGTTGAAGTTAGGGCTTATACTGCTATTAAAGTTAGATTTCCATAACCATTTTGTTTGGTTCATTACTCTTGCCTTTGATGTCTTAATGGTCTTAAATGATGCTTAGCACATGCTTTGGCTAGTGGGCCCACTTTGTGGGAAATGATGATCTGAGGATAAGGTTGGAGTGGGTAAAGCGATGAGTATGGCATGTGGGAGCATATGCTCTTATTGGCCTCATCTTAATTAATGTCTTGTATGTTTTAATGATAATGTTAAATCTTAATTCATGTGGAGACATGATTGGGTTTTAGTCATTCTGGATTCCATGTTATGCATGTCATGAGCACTAAATTGTATACACACACAACTTACACATCTACACTTTTGCATTCATTCTCCACCTCCTACAGGACTCATTTTTATTCATTTTTTATTTACATCGCATTCATTAGGTAGTTTATCCCTCGCGGTACGACCTGTACTTGCGGCGTCTTCACTGACGTCATGTACTTGCGATATTGAATTGATAAAATCTCAAACATATACTTTCAGTGGGACAGTACAAGCCTTTCTTGGAATATACAATTTCTATACCTAAAAAATGTTTTAGAAAACCTAGGTCCTTGATATCAAATTTCTGTGTTAGATAGTTTTTAACTGCATTGATTTCATTATCATTATTACCAGCGATAATGATGTCATCTACATATACAAGAATGATGACAGTTGCATGAGCATGGTGTTTAATAAACATAGATGCATCAGCGAAACATTTAGAAAAACCATAGAGGAGGGAACGTGACTTAGTTTTGCGTACCATGTTCTTGGAGATTGTTTCAATCCATAAATATATTTATATAGTTTACAAACCTGGTTTTAGATATGATCTCCTTGGTATCCAGGAGGAGGTGTCATATATACCTCTTCTTCTAGATTACCCTAAAGAAAAGCATTCTTGACACCCATGTGAAACAGGTTACAACCATGGTTAGCAACAACCAAAAGTAATACATGAACAATGTTCATTTTTAATACTGGGCGAAGGTCTCCTGATAATGTAAGCCATATATTTTTGTATACCCCTTAGCTACTAACCTAACTTTATATCGTTTGATAGTGTCATTGCTATTATATTTTCTTTTGTAGATCCATTTGCATCCTAGGGGTTTGATTTTGGGATTTTTGGGGACTAACGTTCATGTTTTGTTGTTTTGTAGTGCATTTATCTCGTCTTTCGTAGCTTGTGCCCATTCGGGGATGTTGATAGCTTCATAAAAACTATTAAGTTCCTTATGGTTTTCTATGCTAGTAAGGAAAACACAATGTTTAGGAGAGATATTACCACAACCCACATGATTTTGAATGGGGTACAATACATTGTATGTAACGTAATCCTATAGTCTGGCAGGAGGTTGATTATTTCTGCATGACCTTCTCCTTGGTTGATCCTCATTTGGTTGATCGTTATGATCTTCTCCACCTGTGTCTTTGATTGAACGTTTTAAAATAACCGCAAGTGCACGGCCGCGTTGAAGTGGTGGCAAATACGGGTCGATCCACAGGGAGGTGTGTTGACTCTGGTTTGTTCGAAAGCAAGTGGGAAAAGAGGGGAAGAAGTTGTGAGTACACTAAAGTAACTACACTAAGCTAGAATGAAACAAACAAAGAAGATGAAAGCTGGAAATCAGAAATGGAAAACCCCTAAGGGGTAGAGTGTGTGCACACATGTAAAACGATGGTGAAGAATGCATTCAAAAGGCACAAATGTATGTAGTGTTTTCATGTATAGGAAGTGTCTAAAGGTTATGGCAAAACCTATCAATCTATTCACAAACCTAGTTGATTAGCATTCACATATACAAGTTTGTTATTTCAGAACCTAAACAAGCATGAGAGGTGTCTAATATTTGTGGCAAAACTCATCAACTGAAGTGTTCTACTCTAAACAAGCAAGCATACATTCACATTTATCAACACATTCCAAAATAAAGCATTCATTTCCATTCTGTAATGCATGTATGAACATCATCTCCACCCCCAAAGGGGGATAAAAATACTCTCTAATCATTACACTACAAACTACATTGACGAAATGAAACATTCTAATGAAAGGCAATTAAACTAAGCAAACAAGAAATATTAAAAAGCTAACTCAAAGGAAACGAAATTAAAGAAGCTTGCAAGAATTAAAAGACAAGACAATATTAAAAGAAACTAATAAAAAATATTGTATTAACATGACTCACATTGCAAGTGGCATTCTTCTCCACCTTGAGTTTTTGCTTCAAGGCTTTTGCTCCTAGTAGAGAGAATGCCACCAAGTAATGGGTGAATACAAAAGAAGGAGGAGGAGTTCTATATATAGCCATAGAAAAAGGTAATTGAGGACAATCCCCCGATGTGGGACTAATAAAACCTTCCCAGAATACACATAAACACATAACCCATGTCCTGCAGAAACCGGGTTGAATTCGGAGACAAACGGACCGCTAATTGACGGTCTTGGTGGTCACTTTTTCTCGGATCCGACCCATTTTCGGATATGTTCTTTATTTCTTCAATTCTTCAGATGGGGTGCACTCAGATCGGTTATAGGAGTGTCGACCCAAATCTAATTGCCAAAATACTCCTCATGATGGTGTGGAGTTTCTTCATTGGCTTATTGGTCCTTTGGGGTTACATTCAGGTTCTTCTCCCTTACATCTTAGACCTCCAGTCTCACAACTCAGTCTTTTTTCTTGCTTTTAGGTCCTTTTATGCCTCTTCTCCTCAATCTTTTTGTTCCTGAAACTCAAACATAAAACTCATTACGTAGCATTGCTTAGGTTCAAGATAATGTATATAAGACACAAATGAATGCATGAAATTGTCAATCAAATACCCCCACACCTAACTTTTGCTAGTCCCGTGCAAAACAAAGAAAGAGAAAAATGAAGGAAATGAAAAATCATTCGTTAAACAGGGAAATCCTAACTCACCTTCGTAGGAATCACGGTTGCACTTAGCATGTGCAACAAGCCGTTAAACCTCGTTGTCGGCAAGGAGGAGTGTTGTCTCCTGAGGGTTTTTAGAGGATATACCCACAAAATCCGAACATAGATGCATTATTCAACCTAGACACTTGACTTGTTGGACTTATTTTGTCGATCATTGGACACAGCAATCCTACGGGTCGACTCTATATATGTATTTAGTCCACACACCTAGTCTAATAAACCATTCGTGCAAGTTAATTAAGGACTTAGGTGAAATACATGGACAACCTCAACATCCTCAAGTGATACAAAGTGTAAAGTCTATTAAGTTTCTTATTTGCATTACCATTTTTTTCTTTTTGTTACTTTTATTTCTGTCTAGTTGGTGTTTGATTCTCCCAGGGTCAGGTTTTATGCATCATTGCCTATCAGGAGTTACACTATTACGTACACCTTTCCACACATCTCCACATAGGGCAATCCCTACCACCCGTGTAACGGGAGTTCGGTTGGTGCATCCCAAGTCAGATGACTCGAAAGCACTAGGCACAAAGTTCCCTCGGACCTAATTTCCCGAGTTATAGGAGCCGTGCGAGAAGAGAGATCACCTACTCAATTATTTCTTATTTATACATGAACCAAAATCCTTACACTTAATGTCTCACAACAAGATTTAAAGTGTCCTTAACTACAACAAACTTCCTTATATTAACAGACACGAATTATTGACTCACTAGGTTCAAGATGGACTTTGTTAAATATTTGAGTACTGAAACCCTATGATTACTCTCCCCCCGAGGGAAAACCGGGGTGCATCCAAACGACTCGATAAGACCTAAAGCCGGTATACTAGGTATCCTAATGCATCATGTCCAAGACAATTTTGGGAGCTTTCTTTTTACTTTGCCTCTCAATGGTTTTGCATATGCTAAACACACGCAAAACCAACAAAACATTTTCTTTCGCAAACACATGAAGATTTTGAAAGAAATGTGAAAATTTTGAAGCACTAGGCAAGCAAAATAAGACAAGTCACCCAAGGACCATGGCAAGCAGATATATCGATATTAAATGCAACACACTAACATGACCCTATCAATACACACAAAAGAAAATAAAATCAAAGAAAAAGACTCGACTATGTACACACGTAAAACACCCCCCACACCTATGTCATCCATTGTCCTCAATGAATGTGAGCATGAAACTACATGGATTTATGCATGAAAAAGAAAAGATCTCACCAATGTAAAGTACAAAGGGAAGTTCATGGTTATATTGATGGACACAAACTCAAATTCCCTAAAAACCTGTGAGATGCTAAAGAAGGGATACAAATACGTGAAAGAAATGGGGCCCAAGTACACAAGGGTTGGTGCCCACACCAATCAATGCTCGCTCATGGAGTCTTTTATTGTACTTTTTTCTATTTTTTTAATAAACTATGTCCAAAAATAAGTTCTCATCTTCATTTTGTCAAAGGACATCAAATGGGAACCTCAAAAGTGGGTCAATGCACTTGGAAACGGAACATGACACCACGCGGGGCCAGAATACTCATGTTTGGGCCCCCTCACAAAGAGCACAAGATGAAAGGAGAGGTTCATGAATAAGATGCAAAGGCATCTCATTCAAATGATCTAACTGAAAGAGCTTGAACCACTCAAGAGTTTGGGAAATATGGGGCAACAAAAGAAGAGTTTCTCACGTTGCGGTACTGAAGTTATGATCGTCAATCCAAACTCTCAAACCACCAGGCTGGTGGTCGGAACGAGGTTAAGAACCTCGTTAGGCATGTCTGACTCACTAGGTGAATAGAAAATGGGTCTCTTACCCAAGGTATCCTCCAAGGAACTTCTAATACCCTCATTAGCAATGCAGTTGTTTGATGTTCCATCATTTCCAAGATGATCAGGAACAATAGTGAGAGGCAAACTCTCATCAGGTCGTTTGAAATTAAGGGTACCAGGGAGCTCTTGCTCCACCAGAGGTGAGTCCTTAAAAGGAACAACAGGAAGATCATGTGGCTCAAGGGCCATGGGATAAAAAGATGCAGCACAATCTTGTGCTGACTCATAATGAAGTTGGTCCATGTTATTCTCAATTTGGATTGAATCCTCCACAATGTGATCGTGAATTGAAACCCCAAGTCCCTCAGACTGACTAGGAGTTTGACTTTCAAAAGTTGTGCTTTGAATTTGTGGATGTCATGGTGGTTCGATATCAGAAGATAAATCCTCATGTTGACAAGAAATGTCACCCTCCTCACGTTTATTTAATTGTTGTGTAATTTGGCTCATATACATTTACATAGTTTGTATGGAATTTTGAGTGGACTTCATTACATTTTGATTGGTTTCAATGAACGTTTGGAGGGTTTGTTCTAAAGAATCAAGTCTGGGGTCAACTGTGAGTCTCAAGTCAGAATTTGGGAAATTGTTGGGTTGGGTGTTGATGGGCTGAGAATGAGGCCAATGATTCGGAGTAGGGTGTTGGTGTAATTCTGGGTATTCAGGGGGAGGATACTGGGGGTGGAAATGATTTATAAGAATTTTAATAAGAGTTGTATCCCCATGAATCCATCCCTCTCGGGTTGTACACGGATGCATATGGGTCACATTGAGCATTTTAGGAAAAAAGTGTGCTCATACTCAGGCTCTGGGGGGGACATAAGGACATTCCCCAAAAACATGACCCCTCAACCCGCAATAGTCACACGGTACAACTACTGGAGCTACCGGTGCACTCATGTCATCTACCACATGCATGAAATAGACCAAAGGTCCTTGTAATGTCTGAGTTTGTTGACCAACATATCATAACATAACTAGATAGTGGTCTAGCAGTCGGTACCTCTCTAATATCACCCCAATATGAAGATTGCTCAACCACATAATTAAGATCGTCTCAACCATACGGGGTGTTTGTCTGAGGCACCTCAGGATGCATGGGTCTGGAGTACCTGGGAGAATTGTCCTGGTCCCAACAATGATATGGATGGTCTCCGATGTAACCATCCATCTAAAAAAACTCTCGAGTCGACCACTCTCACCACCACGAGACCAAGCTTGCAAAAAGTGCTCGACTCAAACCTTAAATGCTAACAAAGAGTGTAAAGGGGAGGAGACTAGAACATAGAAGTAATTGAGAAGAAGATGACTCAGTGGAGAAGGGAAGAATCCCTAAAGATAGTGTGGGTAGTGGGAGAAGGTAGAAGCCTAATCTAGCAAGCACGGCTCAAACAATTTATGGCTATGGGTCCTTAGGCTAGACGACGCCTAACTTCGAGGTCACTAGTCTAGACACGCCTCACCTCCCTACAACGAAGACCACAATGCCCAGCAAGTGATACCAGATCTAGAGATCCAGTACCTCCTACTATCGACGAGGTAGGCGACGCCGATCAGGTCATGACGGTCTCAACTAGATCACTCTCCTAGTGCGTCCGAAATCCTTACGGCCAGTGTCTACTTGCTTTTAGAATTAAGGCTTTATTAAGAGTGATTTGTGGGGAAAGGAAAGGGTGATGAAATCCCCTACCTTATCTTGTATGGGACAACTCCTCCTTAGTAGCGTTTTAATCCTTAATCTTTTTTTTGCAAAGCAAAAGGGAGGCGTAGCCTCGAATTTTATTGATTTGTGTAAATGGCTTACATACAAACCAAACCAACAACCAACCTAAGGCCCTCGAAGTTTGCTGGGTGCAAGCTCAGATTGTCATCTAGCACATGCGCTATCACAAGTTCCACCATGTACTACAATGTATTACATCACGCTTCGCATTGCATAGCTATTGCTAAGCTGAAGTTAAATCTAACGAAAGAAAACCATTTATCTATCTCCACGTTGTCTCAAAGGTCACCCTCTCATGCTCATCTCCTTTCCCTTCCAGCATGCCAAGCCCCTTTATCCGAATCACATCCTTCACATGCTGAATAATGGAATCCACTCATCGTTCCTCACCCTCCATACATCGCCTATTCCGTTCAGCCCAGCATTCGAACACCATAGCTCCCAAAGCTAGCTTCAGCGTTAGTGCACCATGCTTTGAAGGTGCATTCCATGTCTGAACCCTATAAATCTCCTCGAACGTAGCTGCAATCATGCGGTCCATATCTCCTCCCACCTCCGAATCGCGTCGCATACAACCTGCACAAAGGGGCACTCCCAAAACAAGTGTGTTAAATCCTCGTAGGCATTCTTACATAGAGCACACCTTGACACCACGCATAGCTTCAGTCCCCTCCGTCTCATCATATCATGAGTAGGTAGCTTCCCATGCACTGTCCTCCATAATGTTAACGCATGCTTTGGGACAACCCATTTGTGCCACACCATCATCCCCCACCTAACAGCGGGTCTTTCGAGCTTCACCCACTTCCACGTATCTCTCAAGGTAAGTGTGCTTCGAGAGGCACCTATCCATGAGAGCTCATGCTCCCCAAGGCCCACCAATATGGTAGGCAGCCGGCCAAAATTACGTGAGAGCTCGGGAGCGTAGTCGAGGCACTCTCCACCTACCATCTTCGAGAAAGTGGGACACGGTGATATCATGTGGGACCCCTAGATCATACCTCATTCGCTTCCCCTCCGGCAGGGTGAGAAATGGCGGGCCACACCAAAGATCATCAAAGAACTTCACCTTCCGCCCATCACCTAGTCGGAAAAACATTTTCTCCCTCACCATATTCCGGACTCGCATAAGACCTTGCCACGCCCAAGAGGAGATTGCTGGAGGCCGCATTATCCATATGGTCTTCCTCCTAAGGTACTTACTCCATAAGCAAGAGGCCCAAAGGGGATGTATCATGTGACGCAATGATCCAAAATAAGCGAAGAAGGCCAGCGTCGTTCCAATCCACCATTCGACGCAACCCGAGGCCTCCTTCCCACTTCGGATTGCATATGTCCTGCCATGAGACAGCAGCCAACTGCTTTGGTCCCCCCCAAACAAAGTGCATCATCAATCTTTCTATTTAGTGAAGCACGCTCCTTGGGACTAGAAAGGCCGAAATCCAGTAAATGCTAAAGGATGTGAGCACACTTCCCACGAGCTCCACTCGCCCCGCCATGGAGAGGAGCTTGCCCTTTCACGAGCTCAGACTCCCACGTATCTTCTCCAGGAGGGCTTCACAATGGCTCTTCGCAAAACTCGAGGAAAAAGTGGCAACCCAAGTTACGTCACCGGGAACGTGCTCCACTGCATTCGAGGATGGCTACAAATCCACTCCCCGTCCAGTGTGCTCCCTCCCACAAAAACTTGACTCCTCGAGTTGTTTAGTTGCAGCCCCGAGTATCGTGAGAACTCATCCAGCACCCCTTTCAGTGTGTGGGCATCAGCCTTGGTGGCACTCATAAGTACCATTATGTCATCAGCAAACATCAAGTGTGAGACCGAGACCGTACCACACATAATCGGTCGAAGCCCACCTCTACTCTCCTCATGATGCAGCAAAGCGTCCAGCACTTCCATGCAAAGTACAAAGAGGTATGGGGCTAATGGGTCACCTTGTCGGAGACCATTTGAAGCCACGAACGGCCTTGAATAAGCACTGTTGACATTCACAACGAAGGAGGCCTTCACACACGCCCCCACCAGCTTCCTCCATTTGTTATTGAAGCCAAACATACATAGCACCTCTTCCAAAAATCTCCATCACACCGTGTCGTACGCCTTCCTCAAATCAATCTTGACAGCCATGTGTCCCAACCCTCGTTCAGAATGCAAGTTGTGACATAATTCGCGGGCCAGCAAAACATTGTCCCCAATCCGACGCCCTCGGATGAAAGCACTTTGGTTCTCACTTAGAAGCTTGGGCAGCACCTCCTTCAACCTATTTGCAAGAATCTTTGAGATATAGCGATACACCATGTTGCATAGGGAGATCAGTCGGTAGTCTGGACCTCTCTTCTTTGGAATCAATGTAATCGCCGTATAATTGACTTTCTTGAGGAGTTTACCCTCGCAAAAAAAGAAGCAATGGCCTTAAGAAGATCCTTCTTAATAATCTCCCAAGCCACCTTGAAAAACTTTGCGATAAAGCCATCCGGTCCCGGTGCTTTGTCAACATTTGAGTGCAAAACCACGAACTCCAGCTCAGCCATGGTCACCAGACGTGTGAGCAGCCCAGCCTCCATAGTATCTAGCATAGGAAGGTCAATATCCTCCACAATGTTACCCCTTGCACACTAGAAGCAAACAAGTTAGCAAACCGGTGACGTATCGCCTCACAAATTTGATCCTCGTCCTCAATCGTCTCTTCGCCCTCAACTATCCTACACACTGTATTGGTGGCTCTCCTCACCCTAAGAGAAGCATGGAAGAACCTCGAGTTAGAGTCACCTTCCCTCAACCATCTCACCCTAGATTTCTGTCGAATGATAGGCTCCTCAATCACCAATTTGTGGGATAGCTTATCCACCGCCTCGCTCTCCTTCCTTCTCAGTCCCACCTCATCCGGATGGCGTTCCATCTCCACCTGAATCTGTTGTAGCTCGTTCCTTGCCTCATTAAGATGCTCAGTTATATTTCCAAACACATCATCACTCCACGTCTTAAGCGCCCACTTCACAGCCTCCAACTTCCCCACCACCCGATACATTGGGTTACCTACAATGTAGGTCAACCAAGCCTCCTTTACCACCCCTAAAAACTGGTCGTGCCCAACCCAAGCATTCACGAACCGGAACATCTTCTTCTTTCGCACGCCATGAGGCTCGAGATCCACCATCAAGGGACAATGGTTACTAAGCTTTTTACCTTCCACATAACAAATTACATAGGGGAGCAAAGGGCTTGATCAATCCGCATCTCTATCCGGTCGGGCCCATGCGATGAATTTGACCATGTGAACTCTCCTCCTGTTGTTTGTACCTCGAGCAAACTACTGACGTCAATCCAATGGTTAAACTCCGCCATGGCCACCGCATTAAACCCACCCCCTCCATGCTTCTCCCATACACTCCTAATATAGTTAAAGTCCCCCATGACCATCAACGCTACTTCAGCAGTAGGTTTGCACCCATGCAAGGCCTCCCAAAGTGTTCTCCTCGTAACATAGTTGTTATCCCCATACACAAAGCTAATCGCAAGTTGCTGACCTGTGGCCCGAACTATACCCTCCATGTGAATCAACTGAACCATCTCCCGGGTCTTATGAAGGTGATATTCCGAATCCTTCCACAACACAAGGATCCTCCCGGAATTTACTACCTCACTATTTGACTCCCATTTATCTTGCCATATAGATTTAACAAACCTCGTCAGTCTCTTCTTCTTAACTTTGTGCTCAATAATACAAGCCAAATCCACTCTCCCCCGGTGTATTTTATCTCGGATCATGTACGGGCGCCCCAGGGCATTTGCACTGCGCACATTCCATCAAAGGCACTTCATGGATGTGAGGTTGGGGAGCGGACTCCCTTTTTCCCTCGATTGCTCCTCCTTTGCTTTGCCACGTCCACCACTCTCACATGCCTGAAGGAGTAAGGAGGTGTAGCTTTCTCGAGGCTTACTATATAGGGTCCCCTCATGCATTCTTCCCTAAGCTCACTAGTCAGCAGATCACTCTCACCCTCCCCCTCCATCTCAGCAAGGAGATGGAACTGATTTGGTGAGTGAGCCTCTTCTTCCATCCTCAAGACGCCCCATGCAGCCCATGCACAGTCGCCTTACGTGAAGTTCCTTCACCCTCGTATGCATACTCTTACAAAGGCGTGACTCCTTGAGTGCGATTGCTATGTTGATGGAGTCCACCCTTGTGCAACCATCCACTCCGTAACTCCCCTTCGTCAAGCTGCAAACCTCCACGCCTTTGCAGCCCATGCAAACCCTCTAGTTCCCCATATGAACCATCCTCATTTTGTGCACCTACACCTACTTCCTCCCCTAAGCTTTGCCCATATTTCTCTTCTACACTTGACAATGGAAGGACTCCTTTGCATGGGGTGGCATTTTTTCTATTCTCGTCACTACACATACCTTTCTCCACTAAGCCTTTCCCACTTTCCTCTTCTGCACCCGACAAAGAATGTATTCCCTTGCAAGGTGAGGCCTCTTTGCTATTCTCAGCGATACACAAACCTTCCACTCCACCTATCTCAATTTCCATTGGCTTCTCTCCATTCCCTCCACATATCTCAGCTCTTATTGGGTGCCACCCTTCTCTAGACCCCTTCCCTTTGGTTCCGATCCCCCTAGGTTTATCTTTTGCAGCCCTAGCCCAACGATTTCCTTCTTTGGCATGGCTCTTGTTAGAGACAACAAAGGATGCTCCCATCTCTCTTCCAGAATTTGGCTCACTCTCCTTCTCTAACAAAATACCCTCAATTCTGTTAGTCAAAGTGCCCTTGCACCTCCCATCAACCCCCACCCATCCGTTGCACTAGCTAGGCCTACTAGAGCAGCACCCTCTACCAAACCTTCCAGCTCTGGCAGCCCACACCTCCCGTTACTTCCATCACCAGCAACAACACCGCCTCCACTACTCCCATTCTCGCCTTCCTGCTCCTTTTTTTCTACCCACCTATTTCTTCTTCCCATAGCTTCCCTTCCAACTACAGCCCTCTCCTTCGATCCCTTGCTAGGGCATCGAGCGTCGGAATGACCAAACATGGAACACCTTACAAAATAAAGGCTTCCACTAGTACTCCACAAATACAACCTCACCCTCCTCCTTCTCATTCTACACCAATATTTGTGATGGATAATCGAATTCACCGCTTACCTCCACGCACACTCGGGCGTAAGCTAACCGACGTCCAATTGCCGTATTTTCATCCATGTACATCGGTGACCCTAACACTCTTGCAATCGTGCCTAGATGTTTCCTTGACCAGAACTTCAGATCCAAGTTGGGGAACCTCACCCAAATTGGAATCAGGCATACCTTGTCCAAGGTCTTAATGCCAGCCGACCATGGTTGAAGAATAAGTGGCACCCCCCTTACAAACCATGGACCATTTTCAAGAGCGAAAACTCGATCGGTGTCTAGCGAGAATCTAAAAATCATCATATTGAACACCCGTCGCACAATCTCTATCTCCCCCGAGATCCTCCACACCTTTGTTAAATGCCTCTCAAGTGTGGGTAAATGGGAAGAGAACCCCACGAAATAACCCATCAGCACCTTCTTCCATGCACCACTAGCTTCCTCTTGCTCTTGACTCGAGATGGTAGCAACCCTAGCACCTCCCTCCCTAATTGTTGGTGCAACGAAATTCAGGGAAGTGCTCGGCTTGACCCTCTTCTCGAAAAGATCAGACCACTTGCGGGGCTAAGCAATCTCCCTAGGTTGCTCCACATCCGCATGTTTTGCTCCTTCACAACCCTTTGCGACACTCTTGAGACTTGGGAACTCCTCCAAGTCGGTGAGGGTTGCTCTAGCGCTCAAGGATTCCTCCATAGCAAGAGAATGGAGAACAAACTAGAACCCAAGCCCAATTTAGGTTGAGAAATGGTGAAGAACCACCCTAGAAACCCAAGGCTCTCCCATCTCCCTCCCTCTACTCTCTTTTCTCTCTCTCTCTCTCGTTTTTACTTCGTTTGTCCTTCTCTCTCCTCCTCCCTTTTCTTTTCCTCTCCGTCACCTTGACTCTCTCAATCCTCTCGTTCTCCTTCTCTCTCCCCCTTCTCCTTTTTTGATCCTTAATCTAGCAATCAACTCTCCAATCAAACGCTCAACTCACTCTTGTCCCGATGCACCTTACTAACTAATGCATGATCTAAACATGCAAGAATGAGGGAATTGGGTGCACGTACCTCATGCCAGCAATCAACAACAAAGTAAGGTAAAATAAAAGACAACTACGTGCCTAAGTCAATATGATGCATGACCTAAACAAGTAAGAATGCCTAATCTTTTGCTTTGGATTTTAGGAGCCAAGTTGATTAAAGGGGATTGATTGTTAATCTGGGAGCAAACCAAAAGTCAAAACATGCAAGATTGCATTCCCAGACAACTACACTGAAACACAAAACAACCAGAACAAAAATGGGAGCAAATGAAGCTCACCAGGCTGCTAATTGGCGGTCCCAATCCGTTGATTGGCGATCACTGTCATGTCTTTCGTTCTCCAATTCCTCCAGTTGCCTCCCCTTGATCCAGAGGATCCCTGAAACAAACCAAAACTAAGAACGAAAAATTAAAACCACTCGAATCATCCAAACCAAAGTCTGGACAGAACACCTCCCCGGCAACGGCGCCAAAAACTTGATTGAACCTTTTAAAATAACCGCAAGTGCACGGTCGCATTGAAGTGGTGGCAAATACGGGTCGATCCACAGGGAGGTGTGTCGACTCTGGTTTATTCGAAGGCAACTGGGAAAAGAGGGGAAGAAGTTCTGACTACACTAAAGTAACGACGTGAAGCTAGAACGAAACAAACAAAGAAGATGAAAGCTGGATATCAGAAATGGAAAACCCCTAAGGGGTGGAGTGTGTTCACACATGTAAAACGATGGTGAAGAATGCATTCAATAGGCACAAATGTATGTAGTGTTTTCATGTATAGGAAGTGTTTAAAGGTTATGGCAAAACATATCAATCCATTCACAAACCTAGTTGATTAGCATTCACATATACAAGTTGGTTATTTCAGAACCTAAACAAGCATGAGGGGTGTCTAATATTTGTGGCAAAACTCATCAACTGAAGTGTTCTACTCTAAACAAGCAAGCATACATTCACATTTATCAACACATTCCAAAGTAAAGCATTCATTTCCATTCTTTAATGCATGTATGGACATTATCTCCACCCCCAAAGGGGGATAAAACTACTCTCTAATCATTACATTACAAACTACATTAACAAAATGAAACATTCTAATGAAAGTCAATTAAACTAAGCAAACAAGAAATATTAAAAAGCTAACAGAAAGGAAACGAAATTAAAGGAGCTTGCAAGAATTAAAGACAAGACAATATTAAAAGAAACTAAGAAAAATATTTTATTAACATGACTCACATTGCAAGTGGCATTCTTCTCCACCTTGAGTTTTTGCTTCAAGGCTTTTGCTCCTAGTAGAGAGAATGCCACCAAGTAATGGGTGAATACAAAAGGAGGAGGAGGAGTTCTATATATAGTCATAGAAAAAGGTAATTGAGGACAATCCCCCGATGTGGGACTAATAAAACCTTCCCAGAATACACATAAACACATAACCCATGTCCTGCAGAAACCGGGTTGAATTCGGAGACAAACGGACCGCTAATTGACGGTCTTGGCGGTCAATTTTTCTCGGATCCGACCCATTTTTGGATATGTTCTTTATTTCTTCAATTCTTCTGATGGGGTGCACTCGGATCGGTTATAGGAGTGTCGTCCCAAATCTAATTGCCAAAATACTCCTCATGATGGTGTGGAGTTTCTTCATTGGCTCATTGGTCCTTTGGGGTTACAGTCATATTCTTCTCCCTTGCATCTTAGTCCCCCAGTCTCACAACTCAATCTTTTTTCTTTCTTTTAGGTCCTTTTATGCCTCTTCTCCTCAATCTTGTTTATTCCTGAAACTCAAACATAAAACTTGTTACGTAGCATTGTTTAGGTTCAAGATAATAGATATAAGACACAAATGAATGCATGAAATGACGTCAATCAGTCTTCTCCCCCTGTATTATTTGTCTCACCCTCTTCTCGAGGAGTGGGACTTTCCTCAAGGAAGTCTACCTTTGGAAGAGGTATGTTCCTCAAGGAAGTCTACATGGTTTTTTGAAATAGGATTCATTCTCAAAAAAGGTAACATCTCTAGAAATATATAGTTTATGATTCTTGGGATCATAGCATTTGTATTATTTCTTCGGAAAAGAGTAGCCAATAAAGATGGTTTCAACTGAACTATGATCAAGCTTATCAATTCGGTTTTTATGAACAAAAGACTTACAACCAAATATACGAAGGTGATGCTGGCCCATTTTCCTTTTGTTCAGTATTTCTAGATGTTGTTATGAATTGAGGTAAAAATGGTTGCTCGCATGCGTAGGATTGAGAGTTTAGAGTTGGACCGAGCTCCTGTAGCTCAAGTCGCTACTCCCGCGGGTAGTCGGTGTGGACTTACGACACATAATGACTTGGAACAACTTTAAGCTTCAAGGGATACTGAGCATGCAAATCAGATGTATCAACAGAGGCCCTGAAACGACCTGTACAGTCACTCCTATAATCCGAGATGGCGAAACCACCCTAACTTCTCTTGGGGGCCTAGTGGAGGTCACTGTCAGAGCTTGCACGCTCAGCCTCAACGTCCACCTTATCACCCTCCACGCCCATCGGTGACCTACCAACCCCCACATCAAAGGTCTTAGCCTCATAATCACCAACTACCTCAGGCCTCACCATCAGGTTATTCTAGTCAAACTCTACCTCAGCGGTTTGACCCAAAGGACTCCACTCTTGAACAAACCCTTCACGTGTTCATGTAGAGTACACAAACCTTGCTTGCAGCCAATAACACCACGGTCAAAGCATTGGAAATGCAAGTTAGTCAGTTGGCTCATCAGCTTCATGAACGTGAGAATAGACGATTCCCAAGTCAACCCGAGGTGAATCCTCGGGGTACACAAATTAATGTTAATGTGATTCATACTCTAAGGTCTGAACTAACCCATCATGCTAATGTGATTCATACTCTGAGGTCTGGTAAGGAGGTGGATAACCAAATTGGGTTGCCTTCCTTGCAATCATCATCTCTTGGTGTAACCAGACCTACGGTGGTACCTGCATCTATGTGGGAGCTGGATCTTGAGGTTCCCTCAACAAATACTTCCAGGAAGGAGTTTGATCTTGAGGTTACTTTTACGTTTATTTCGACAATGGCGTCGAATCCTGTGGTCACTTTGTCCCATCTTGTGTTAAAGGAATCAGATTCTGAGGTCCCCACTCATTTTTCTATGGAACAGAATGTTGAGGTTCCTTCAAAAAACCCTTATGCCCCGAAAGGCACCATTCTCTAAGCACCTTAAAAGAAAATGTCAGATCAGCAAGACAAGATGCTTGAGATCTTTTGGCAAGTTAAAGTGAACATTTTATTGTTGGAGGTGATTCAACAGATGCCACCTTATGCCAAGGTTCTCAAGGATTTTTGCACCAAAAGGAGAAAAACTCGTGTTCCCAAGACAGATTTTCTTGCGGCTAATGTGAGTTCATTGTTTACACAACCAACGCAAGTCAAATACAAGGACCCTAATTGCCCTACTACTTCTTGTGTGATTGGTGATGTATCAATATATCAAGCTTTATTGGACCAAGGTGCATATGTCGATCTTCTGTCATATTCGGTCTACGTCCACCTTGGTCCTGGAGACCTCAAACAAACAAAAATCACTCTTCAACTGGCTGATAGGTCAATGAAGAAATTGAGGGGCGTAGGGGAGGATGTTCTAAATAAAGTGGGTGAGTTCATTTATCCAATCGATTTCTTTGTTTTGGATATTGAACCTGTGCCAAGCCCACTTGGACAAATTCCTGTTATTTTGGGGTGACCATAACTAGCGACTTTCAATGCTTTGATCAATTGTCGTAATGATCTGATGTGCATGACATATGGTAGTCAGTGCGCTGATTTCAACATCTTCACCATCCGGAAGAAGCCAGATGCCTTCGACGACCTATTGAGGTCAACCTTATCCAGCGCACGGATGAGATTTCGAAGGCATCTTCAAGTATTTCAGAGAGTTGTTCGATGGAGATCCTCATGGTGGTGAAGATGTTTCAATTGGGTTGGCACAAGAAGGTGCCTTATCTTGTGATCATGTGGCCTTTGAGCCGCATCCTTTCGATCATGTGGCTCTTGAGCCACAAGATACCATTTTGTGGCCTCTGGGCCACCTGCTCTTCACTCTGTATCTGTTGATGACCCCATGTGGGTTAAAAATCAACAATCTGATACCCCACATTTCAAACAACCAGATAGATATTTAGCTCTAATTCATGCCTCCTATCTTGCTCATTCTCAAGAGGCATCAAACGACCACAATGTTTAAAAGGGTGTCAGGTGGTCAAGCAATTTTATTTCTGGACTTTGTCATCTGGGTAATAAGTCCAGGGTGTCACCTTGTGTGAATGAAATGATCCTGATGCACCCAAATGTCAGTTGGAGGGTATATATATTGATGACCCTCAGCTTTGTCGTGGAATGGAAATATATTTGTTTCCATTTCCTTTCACAGACCCTGGTTTTGAGAGGCATGAATCATCATCCTTGGCTCATAAATCTCTCAACAATCCTTTTGTTTCTTATGTTGTGAGCCCATGCAGTTGCATTTCTAGCTCGAGGAATGACTAGTTCCCATTTGATGTCCCTTAACAAATGAAGATAGGAGCCCATTTTTGTATATAGTTATATTTGTTAAAAAAAGACTCCACAAGTGAGTGTTAATTGTTGTGGACTCCAACCCATGTGTATTTGAGTCTCATTTCTTTCACGCATTTGTCTCACTTCTTCAGTATCTTATTGGTTTTGAGGGAATTTTGGGTTGGTGTCCATCAACATGACCATGATACCTTCCATGTGCTTCAAAGTTGGTGAGATGTTTTACTTTTTCATGCAAAATTCATGTAGTATCATGCTTGCATTCATTGAGGACAATGCATGAAGTAAGTGTGGGGGGTGTTTTATGGGTGTACATAGTCGAGGCTTTCTAATTTTGTTTTGTTTTGTTTTGTTTTCTTTTGTTTGCTTTGTTAGGGTCATGTTAGTGTGCTGTATTTATATCGATATATCTGCTTGTCATGATTCTTGGGTGACTTGTCTTCTTTTGCTTGCCTGGTGCTTTAAATTTTCACATTTCTTTCAAAACCTTTATGTGTTTGCGAAAGAAAATGTTTTGTAGGTTTTGCATGTGTTTAGCATGTGCAAAACCGTTGAGAGACAAAGTAAAAAGGAAGCTCCCAAAATTGACTTGAATTAAGATATCTAGTACCCCGGGTTTAGCTTTTATTTAGTCGTTTGGATGCACCTCGATTTTCCTTGAGGGAGAGTAATCACAGGGTTTCAATACTCAAACAAATAAAGTAGTCCACCCCAAACCTATTGAGTCGAATATTTCGTGTCTGTTAATTTAAGGAAGTTTGTTGTAGTCAGGGACCCTTAAACTCCTCTCGTAAAACCTTAAGTGTAGTGGTTTTGGTTCACTTGTAGATTAGAAAAATAATTGAGTAGAGTGTTCTCTCATCTCGCACAACTCCTATCATTCGGGAAATTAGGTCTGATGGGACTTGGTGCTTGGTGCTTTCGAGTCATCGGAGTTTTGGATGCACTGACCAAACTCTCATTACACGGATGGTAGTGATCGCCCTATGTGGAGATTTGGAGGAAGTTGTACGTGATAGTGTAAATCCTCATAGGCAATAATGCGCGAAACTTGACCCTGGGAGAATTAAACACCAACTAGTAAAAAAGAAAAAAAATGAATACAAATAGGAACCTTAATGTACTTTACACTACGTATCACTTTAGGATGTTAAGGTTGCTCATGTCTTTCACTTAAGTCCTTAATTAACTTGTACGAATGATTCAATAGGCTAGGTTTGTGGACTAAATACATATAGAGAGTTGACCCGTAGTACTGTGTCCAATTATCGACAAAAATAGGTCTAACAAGTCGTGTTGCTAGATTGAATAATGCATCAATGTTCGTATTTTGTGGGTATATCCACTTAAAACCCCCAGGACACAACACTCCTTCTCCTTGGCGAGTTTAACGGCTTGTTGCACATGCTAAGTACAACCATGATTCCTACGAAAGTGAGTTAGGATTTCCCTATTTTGCGTATGTTTTTCCTTTCTTTCTTTTTTCTCTTTCTTCGTTTTGCTCGGGACTAGCAAAAACTAGGTGTAGGGGTATTTGATTGACATCATATCATGGACACATTCGTGTCTTATATCCTTTATTTTGAACATAAGCAATGCTACGTAACAATTTTTATGTTTAAGTTTCAAAAATAAACAAGATTGACAAGAAAAGACAAAAATGATCCGCCAACCGTGGAATGGTGGCGGATCCGATTAATCGGTTCGACCTGAAATTTCTCTGGTGGGTCAGGTTCTTGGGTCAGATCAATATGAAAAATCCAGATTTGATTTGTAGTCATTCGATCGGACTGAGAATCATCCAAACCCTCTAATCTTCTAGAAATACAATTGTTATGTCTCCTTTCTTCCTCTTCCTCCCTCTCCTCCTTAGGTTACTTTCCTTTCTTGTATAGTAGAGTAGGTTTTATTTCTTGTTTACTAGTGTAGAGGAGAAATTTAGGAACTTTGTAAGCTTTCATTTTAATATAGTTTAGTCTTGTTCTTTATCTTGATGTCTTTCATTTGATGTCATTTCCTTTGTGCTTGTTTTCCCTTGTTCTAGTTTTCTGAATTATGCATTATGGTTTTGGGTTGTTTTTATGCTTTCTTTAGTTTAGAGATGAGTAGGGAGTAGTGCATCTCCATTGGGGGTGGAGAAGAAGGTGTTGTGATTATATGATGTATTAATGTGTGTTAATCCGACCTTTGAACCTCACATGAGTTCCATAACCATCTAATGGGATTTTCACTCTTATCTTTGATATGCTAATGCTCTTGAGTGAAGCTTAGCATATGCTTAGATTAGTGGGTCTATTTTATGGGGAATGATGAGGTGAGGATAAGGTTGGGGTGGAAGAAGGAAACATCACATGTGCATGTATGTGCTCATGCTGGCCCCATCCTAATTATTGTCTTGTTTGTTTTAATGATTGTGACAAATCTTATTTCATGTGGAGACAAAGTTGGATGTGGTCATTTTACATGTGCTCACATTAGCCTTATTTCAATTATTGTCTTGTATGCTTTAATGATAATATTTTATCTTATTTCTTGTGAAGGCAAAGTTGGATTTGGTTTATAGATTTGATGAATTACATGTTGTGATGAGCACAATTGAACACACACTACACACATTTTCATTTCCTCGTTCTTTCTCTACCCCCTACAGGGTTCAATTTTATTATTTGTTTCCTATTTCATACGCATTGTAGTGTAATTCCAACCTCATTTCTCTCTTCTTTTCCCACTCGAGTATGGTAGATTTCGACTCGCACGCGCTCTCTATGGACACAATCCGTACTTGCCACTGCTTCATCGCTAAATCCTAAACCCTATACCGCAAGTATTGGGCTTCATCGCGGCCGTGCATTGCAGTATTATAACTGGTCAATCAAGTTTTTTGCACCAATGCCCGGGAGCCACTTTCGTAGTCGAGTTTGCCATTTCAGTGGGGGTTTTATTTGTTTTTACGTTTTTGTTTCGGTTACTGGAAGGGGGTTACAAGTGGACCACGTGACTTACTGGAGCTTAGGAGCTTGTTAGTGAAATCTGGGGACCAAACTCCCCAAGCAATCCTCTAATAGCATATTTGGATCCACCACTGGCGGATTTGGTGAGGTATTTGTGGCTATTGTTTTTACAGTAGCTTGCTTTGCCATTTTCCTGTTGTTTCCCTCCACTTTTATGTCATGTATGCTCTGTTTAAGTGTTAGTAATTAATTTGGCTTGCATGACCCCTTCTTAAGACAACTTGGACCATAAAACTCAAATCAAAAGATTTGATAAATTGTCATCTAGGTCATGCATCATCTGCAGACCTGGCACGCATTTGTCTTTCCTTTGCTTTAATTTCTCATTGTCAATTGCTTGCGTGAGGTATGTGCACTCTTTGTCTCATTCATACATGGTTAAAGCATGCATTAGTTAGTAAGGTGCATTGGAACAAAAGTGAGGTGAGTGCTTGTTTGGTGAGTTGCTTGCTAGCCTAGGAATTCAAAACATCCTTAAGGGGAACCACCTATATTCTTCAAGATAAGGTGGAGGATGTCATCACCCCTTCTTAGACCCAAAAATCACTCAAAAATCAAGAGCCTTAATCTAAAATCAAGTACACATTGGCTACTAGGATTCTGACGCACTTATAAGACAACCACATTCTCCACGTCATGGCCTGAACATCGTCCTTTGCTTAGTTGCATTAAGACTTTTGGGACCTCTGGGTCTTGACTTTCTCATTCGGATTTGTAACCTTCAGCCAAAGGAGGTGAGGCATTTAGGAGTGTGGAAAGTCACAGTTAGGCATCGTCTAGTCTGAGGAATTGTAGTCGGTCTAAGCTTGTTTGAGTCGTATTTCCTAGATTAGGCTTATACCCTTACCCTTTACTCACGTTAGCTCTAGGGATTCCTCCATTCTCCTCTGAGTCATCTTCTCCACCCTTTTACACTCTCTATAAGCGTTTTAGGGTCAGGTCGAGCACTTTTTGTGAGCTTGCACTCGTGGTGGTTCGAGTGGTTGATTAGAGAGTATTTTGTCGAGATGGAGGGTTACATGGGAGACCATCCATTTCATTGTTTGGACCAGGACTATTCTCCTTAGTATTCTGAACCCATGCATCTGGGGGTGCCTCGGGCTAACACTCAGCAAGGTTGGGACAATCTTCATGTTTATGTTGTGCAACCTTCAAATTGGGGTAATATGAGAGAGTCATTGACTGCTAGACCACCATCTAGTTGTGTTGTATCATATGTTGGTCAAAAACTGATACATTATAAGAAACTTTGGCCTCTTCCATGTGTACGGTAGAGGATATGAATGCACCAATGGCTCTAGTAGCCATACCTATGACTGTTGAGGGTTGAGTGGTCACATTATCGGGGAATGTCCTTATGTTCCCCTAGAGCCTGAGTATGAGCATACATTTTTTCCAAAAAACCCAAAGTCACCTTTACACATCCGCGTACAACCCAAGAGGGATGGATTCATGGGGAGACAATACTTATTCAATTATTTATACAACATACCCACCCCATTATTCTCCTCCCGAATACCCACATCCCTACCAGCCACCACTCACGACCAATCATTGGACTCATTCTCGTACCATAAGCACCCAACCCCAAAATCTCCAAAATTCTGACTTCAACCTCACAGTTGAACGTATACGTAATTCCTTGAAACAAACTCTCCAAACATTTATGGAAATCACTCAAAATTCCCTGCATAATCTAGCAATACAAGTGAGTTAGATCGCGCAACAATTAAGTGAACAAGAGGATGGTGACCTTTCTAGCCAACATGAGGATTTCTCTTCTGATATCGAGTCACCACATCCACAAATTCAAATCACAATCTTTCAGAGTCAAACTCCTAGTCAGTCTAAGGGACTTGGGGTTTCAATTCACGATCACTTGGTGGAGCATTCGATTCAAATTGATAATAGCATGGACCAGTTTCATTATGAGTCGGCACAGGATTGTGCCTTATCTTTATATCTCATGGCCCTTGAACCACATGATCTTACTATTGTGCCTCGTAAGGACTCACCTTTTGTAGAGTAATTCGAAATTAAAACCAAATGGACTTGCACCAACAGCTTCGGACGCACCTCACATGTTTATTTTCTTCACTAAAGCCGTTGTCAAAATTTAGAGGCAATCAGACAAAAATTATTAACGGCGGAATGGTGGATGATCTGGTTGGTCGGTTCGACCTGAAATTTCTCTGGTGGGTCGGGTTCTCGGTTCAGATCAATATGAAACATCTAGATCTGATTTATAGTAATTCGATCGCGCCCAGAATCATCCAAACCCTCTAATCTTCTATAAATACACTTCTAATGTCACCTTTCTTCCTCTTCCTCCCTCTCCTCCTTAGGTTACTTTCCTTTCTTGTTTAGTAAAGTAGGTTTTATTTCTTGTTTAGTAGTGTAGAGGAAGAGAAGAGGAGCAACTTTGTAAGCTTTCATTCTAATATAGTTTAGACTTGTTCTTTATCTTGAGTTCTTTCATTTGATGTCATTTCCTTTGTGCTTGTTTTTCCTTCTTCTAGTTTTCTAAATTTTGCATTATGGTTTTGGGTTGGTTTTATGTTTTCTTTAGTTTAGAGATGAGTAGGGAGTAGTCCATCTCCATTGGGGGTGGACAAGAAGATCTTGTGATTATGTGATGTATTAGTGTGTGTGTGTGTGTGTGTGTGTGTGTGTTAATCCTACTTTTGAACCTCACATGAGTTCCATAACCATCCAATGGGATTTTCACTCTTATCTTTGATGTGCTAATGCTCTTGAGTGAAGCTTAACATATGCTTAGATTAGTGGGTCTATTTTATGGGGAATGATGAGGTGAGGATAAGCTTGGGGTGGAAGAAGAAAACATGACATGTGCATGCATGTGCTCATGCTGGCCCCATCCTAATTATTGTCTTGTTTGTTTTAATGATTGTGTGAAATCTTATTTCATGTGGAGACAAAGTTAGATGTGGTCATTTTACATGTGCTCACATTAGACTTATTTCAATTATTGTCTTGTATCATTTAATGATAATGTTTTATCTTATTTCATGTGGAGGTAAAGTTGGATTTGGTTTATGGATTTCATGTATTACATGTTGTGATGAGCACAATTGAACACACACACACAACACATATTTTCATTTCGACGTTCTTTCTCTACCCCCAACGGGGTTTAGTTTTATTATTTGTTTCCCGATTTTATACGCATTGTAGTGTAATTCCGACCTCATTTCTCTTTTGTCCCACTTGAGTATGGTGGTTTTCGACTCGCATGCGCTCCCTGTGAACTCTTTCCGTACTTGTCACCGCTTCATCGGTATTATAACTTATCAATCAAGAGAGCTGGGAGAATTAGGGATGTTGGGAAGGAGAAGGGTATCATTTGTTTTTATGACAAAAATAACAATGGTAAATGTGACATTTGGTCTTCTTTTAAGGCCAGAAAAAGTCAATGGCCCTCAAATAAATAAACTCTTATTCCTTGAACTTATAATATATTTCAAAATAATATATGCAAACCTGAGCAACTTTAACACACAAACGAACAAACTTTGACTTTATGTTAATGTTGTGGTTATTTTTATTTTTTAAATAGAAAGAATTTTGATCCTATGGAGTGAAACGCGAATAAACAACACATAACTTCCCTGTCAAACGATCATTACTAACTACATCTCCATCAATGTCATACGATCATCATGGTTGATCCTAATTTTCATCAATCACCCTCCACACGCATTACTTACCGTTATAAATTTAAGGGTTAATTACGGTTTGCCCCCTGAACTATGTCTTGATATCACTTTGCACCCCTTAACTTTGAAAGGTGACAGTTACCCCTTGAACTTTCGTTTTGTAACACTTTACCCCCTAAACTTTAAATTTTCAATATTTAAACACACATTCACAGTTTTTTTCCAATTTTGTACATTGTATCCCTAATACACTCCGAAACCTAGTTTTAGGTGAAAATTTGGGTCAAATCGGAGGTACAATATGGTTGGAATTTGGATCGGATTGGGTACTCAATCTGGCCCAAATTCCACCTAATTCAACTTGAGATTAAAGTTTTGAAATACAAGGACTTGCAACCACACATCCAAGTTTAAAGACAAACCATCAAACCAAACAACAAACCCATGTTCTTCCAACTTAACACAACCAGAACGCAACAAACCTAAACTCATTTCCACATGAACCACCTAACAAGCATCCCAAGCAAAACAAAGACGACATCACTCAACACTATATACACCTTGGTCATGAATATTTTCATCTCCCCAAGAAACCCTCATAGGTCACAAACATTATCTCTCACCTCAAGGAGTAGCCAGTTGTTCTCGACAATGTAGTCTTGCACTTCCTCCACCCTCATTTCCAGACAAGTGTACCTTTCCAACATCGTCTCATGAAATCTCTCCACATACGTGCCCAAATCTTGGTTGGAGTAGTTGGTAATTTTGGTGGTCGACGGTTCGTAACTGCTAAACCATTACAAAATATATTTCCAAAGCTAACGCGATACCAGTGGAAAATGAAGATACCAAATTTTATTTTATACGTGACCAAGTTTTTTCTTATTTTTGCATGATACCATAATCTTTTGGAAAATTAAGAAATTCAATTATTCAACTATGATATATAAACAACATAATATTAAGAGTTTTTTTGTTTGATTGTCACTCCAAAACGTCAAAATAGCTGATTATCACTCGAAAACTAGTATTTGTTTAGATGACATACTAAAATTCTTATTTTCTTGGATGCCATTAATGGATCCAAAACTCATGCATCTTGTTAAATCCCAAACCTTGCTTAAAGGTTTAGCGTGATTAGAGGAAGGTTAGGTGGGGCTTTGACTTGATGGGGTATGGGAGGTATGGTTGGAGTGATGGTGAGTATGGTGGGTATGGGTTGGATTGATGGGTTGGTACGGTTTGGTTTTTAAGAAGAGAAAATACAATCCATCTACCCCTCTCTCAACTCACTCATCTCTCTCCCCTTCTCCCTCAGCCCCATGACCACCGACGATCAGAGGAGAAAGTTGGAGCTTCAGTCAGCAGCAATAAGAAATGATGCCAACGTGGTGCAAGGAGGCGAGGTGGAGGTTGTTGGCTTGAGTGAACTCCGGCGAGCGTGTTAAGGTATGCCAATTTCAATTCTTAGTTTAACTCACACACGGTGTGAGAGGCCTTGGCTCATCGTCGGTGGTTGGAGGACTCGCCAACGACGAAGGGTGGTCGGACTTGGTCGACCCAATGACAAATTGCTTGGCGTAGCCCAGGAAACTACCATGGAATGGTCGACTGATGCCCATTGGTGGCCGACCGGGCATAGTATAGTTCTTTGACTTTGCCTTGCACCGGTCGAACGATGCCTTTGGACGGTCGACTGGTGGTGAATAATTGTTGGGAAACTGAAGGTCCTATTTTTTGATCGAATGATCTTTTCTTGCATTCGACCAGTCATAATGTAAATTAAAGGGTTCTGCCCAGCAACAGCCGAATGATGCCTTTGGCGGTCGACCGGTTGTGACATATGGCTGGTATGGGAGCCGCTGATATTTTCAGTCAGATGGGACCCCTATGTCATTCGACCATTACTTTGTAGTTCAGATTTTACCTGGGCATAGACCATCTAAACGGTCGACTTCTCTAGACCTTGTTCGGTCGTTCACCTAAGTGTACATTGCTTAGTGTTCTACCAAGTATTGCTTATGTTCAACTGATTGATTGATTTGTTTAGTCTTCTTTCGGGCCTAGACCTTCTAAATGGTTGACTACCTCAGAACCTTTGTTCGACCGGATGTGGTCGAGTGGGGACTTACGAAGTACCCAATATTTTTGGTCGGATGGGACCCACTGGAGGTTCTACCGTTGCAATGCTTGCTTAGATAAACCTTGGCATAGACCTTCCAAACGGTCGACCACCTACAGACTTTGGTTCGACCATTTCACCATATGTTGTGGCCTACTGTTCGACGAACTCGTGCGTTGGTTCGAACGTTTCCTAATCATAGGGAAATGGTCGACTGTTTGACCGATTCCAGTCGACCATTGGTGCGCTATTTTGATTCTTTCCTAGAGTCTTGTGTAAACTCGTTTCCTTAGAAACCCATGTCCTAGCCTTGTGCGTGAGCCGAGAGGTGACGGTGGGTGCAGTGAGTGCGTCTGCCTAGCATGTGTATTCGTGGAGTCACACTAGGTAGCATACCTTAGGTATCACGGATCCCAATGCGTTATATTATGCGACACCACGGTAGGAGGTGACTGTCGGCCTTGATGGCGATGGAGGTGATAGTCAGACTAGATGGAAACAAATGTGACCAGACGGCTTAAGGGCGAAGGAGGTGACCAATTGGTTGGTGTGGTGGCGGAGATTACTGTCTGACCATTTATTCCGGCAGGTAGCCTGGTTGTAAGACAGCCAGGTGAGTTGATCGTGCGACCTTGATGGCGGCGAAAAGGACCGCACAACCGAGTGGTAGTAGTGTTGTTTGTCCAATGATATATTCCGACAGGTAGCCTCACTATAAGACAGCTAACTGAGTGGATTGTACGACCTTGATAGCGGCGTGGATGTTTCAGCTTGTGTGAACAACTTGATATCTTCTGTGGGATACGTCATCTTGTGTGAGCACCACAACACGTTCGGTGGGTTATTTCAGCTTGTATGAGCACCACGCATGTTGGTGGGGGTATGTCAGCTTGTGTGAGCACCACGAGATCAGATCGGCATATGGCATGGACGTTCGTGCGACCCTGACCGAATCCTCATGATAAATATAGTTGTGACTGGAGGTGTGTCTCGTACTCCCTGTAAGACCGCGTGTGTCGCTTTAGGAACCCTTAGGGAACCCAATGTTGATGGTGTGACAGCTGTCCCTTGTTGCCCCTGGATGGGAATGACCTTACTATTGCATTTTATTATGCCATGTGACACTAGTATGATGTTGGTTTTTTGGCCTTAATCTATGTTTTGATGATTTAATCAACCTAATCTTAATTGTTATCAATGTAGAGTAGCACACATATTGCATAGCATATATATTGTATTGTGCTAACTATGGTATCATGAGGGTCTCTAATTCTAATCACTTTTAAGCTAATTACCTACTTGTTTAATCGATCAAAGATATGCAGTGGAATTTAAAATAAAAAAAGTAAGGAGGGAGATAATGCAAACCACAAACGAGATGGGGGATTTTACAGAGGTTTGGCACCCCACCCAGGTCCTAGTCCTCTCTTGCATGCTCTGCTGGGATCACCGAGCTCCGCTCATGACTTCTCTAACCACTCCCCGTTCCGGGCCTGGAGAGAACGCCTTTACAATCTTCAAACTCGCGAACAACCCTCGGCGAGCTTGGCTCCTCCTCTCCCAATCCGAGAGGGACACTTCGGGCTCTCACCGAAGTCTATACTCTTGTCTTGGGCTTTCACCAAGACCCTTGCTTCTTTGACAATCAATGAGGGGAACAACACTCTCTACTCTTGAGCACACTTGAGTGAGATTAGGATTTAAGACTAAAGTGTGGAAGGTTTGAGGCTTGGAGTGTTTGAGTTTTCTCTCTAATGTAGGGGACAAATAGTAGTAGGAGAGCTGTGTTAAAATGTGTTTTACAAATATATTTATAAGCTCCAAAAGAGTTATATCCGTTGGGGATGAATTGGGTAAAGATTGTGTAAGATACACAAAATAGAAACTGACAGGACCCAATTCTGAGTAAGTTCGGGCGACCGGATCGGGCTGTTCGGTCAACCATCGGGCAATTTTGGACTCGGTTCGGTCGACCGGTTAAGGAACGGTCCACCGCCAAAGGCTATGACACAGGTACACTAAAGTGATCGGTCGAACACCGAGATAGGTTCGGTCGACCGATTCACAACAGGCTCTCTGCGGTTTTGACAAATAAGATAATATTCGGTCGACCGAAACAAGTTCCTCGGTCGACCAAAAACTAACAGGCAGTTCGGGTTTGTCAAGTCTTCTTGAGTTTGGTCGATCGAACAAGGTCCTCGGTCGACCGATACACAAAATGTATTTGGGGTATATGGAGATAATACGAATACGACTATTGGGTATATACGACAAAACAAATGGTCGGAAATTTGTTGCTTCTCGGTCGACCAAAAATGTGATCACTCGGTCTACTGAACTTGGGCAGTAAAACACTAACAAGATATATGATCACTCGGTCGACCGAACGGTCTGTTTCGGTCGACCGAATGTGGGCAGACTGTTCAGGTTTTGGTTTAGTGTTTTCCGGTCTAAGTTTGGGTGATCTATTGAAGTCCAAATTATAGGAAATTTCGTGTGACTTCTATAGGGAACCTAGTGTGTGTTTGAGTAGGTTTTAGCTCAAGTATGCTCAATTACACAAAGTTCCTAAGACTCAAAGAAATGCAAATTGCATGTCCTCAATAGAGTTTGATTACATTTCTTGACTTGATTCCCTTTCTTCCTTGAGTCTTGATCACCTGTAGAGGTTAGCACAAAGCAATATATATATGCAATGCAACATGTGTGCTACTCTACATGATTACAATTAAGATTAGGTTGAATGATTGACATTATATCATGCATATATTTGTGTCTTATATCCATTATCTTGAACCTAAACAATGCTACGTAACGAGTGTTAAATTTGAGTTTTAGGAATAAACAAGATTGACGAGAAGATGCATAAAAGGACCTAGAAACAAGGAAAAAGACTAAGTTGCAAGACTTGGGGACTAAGATGCAAGAGGAAAGGACCCATATGTAAGCCCAAAGGACCAAGGAGCAAATCAAAAAACTCCACACAATCATGAGGAGTATTTTGGCAATTCGATTCGGCCCTGAGCTCCAACAACCTACTCGGATGCATCAAACATGAAGAAATGAAGCCAGACAACCACACACCAAAACCAGGCCAGATCCAGACAATATAGACCGCCAATTGGAGGTCCAAGACCGTTGATTGGCGGTCAGTTTTGGTCCGGATCCGCTAAGACTTTGGCGGGTCATGTATTAGGTTGTGTTTAGTCTATTTTTGGTATACATTTAGTCCCATTATTATCCCGGATTACCTTTTTCTATGGCTATAAATAGAACACTTCCTCCTCATTTGTATTCACACATTGCTTGGTGGCATTCTCTCTACTTGGAGTAAAAGCCTTGAAGTAAAAACTCAAGGTGGTGAAGAATGTCACTTGTAATGTGAATCATGTGAATAAAATAATTGTTCTTAGTTTCTTTTAATCTTGTCTTTTAATTCTTGCATGCTTCTTAAGTTTTACTTTCCTTTCAATTAGCTTCTTTAATATTTCTTGTTTGCTTAGTTTAATTGTCTTTCATTAGAATGTTTTGTTTTGTTAATGTAGTTTGTAGTGTAATGATTAGTGAGTAGTTTCATCCCCTTTGGGGTGGAGTAGATGTTTATACATGTTATGTAGATGGAATGAATGCTAAACATTGTTGTATGTGAGAAATGTTAGTATGCTTGTTTGAATTAATGAGAACGCTTAACTTAATGGTTTCTGCCATAATGTTTAGGTACATTCCATGCTTGCTTAGGTTCTTAATAACAAACTTGTCATGCTCATATTAATCACTTAGGTTGGTGCTTTGAATGATAGGTCTTGCCATGAGGTACTTCTTATGCATTACAAACACTAACTACACTTGAGCTTATTGTACGCATTCATCACTTCTTATTTCATGTGTACACACACTCCACCCCTTAGGGATTTTTCCATTCCTGATTTCTGTCTTCTTTTATTAGTCGCTTAGTTTTAGTTCGTTTTGTGCTTTCATTTCCTTCCTTGTTGCTACTAGTTTAGTGTAGTTTAGTTTAATCAATCTTTCTCTCCTTTCTTTCCCACTCGCCTTCGAATAAACTAAAGTTGACACACCTCCATGTGGATCGAACCATATTTTCCACCGCTTCAACGCGGCCGTCCACTTGGGGTTATAATTAAAACGTTCATTCAAGTTTTCAGTGCCGTTGTCAGGAGGTGCTCTGTCCAGACTTTGGTCTGGACGATTCGAGTGGGTTTAATTTTTTGTTTTTTGTTTTTGTTTTTTTCAGGGATATCTTGGCATCAAGGGGAGGCAACTAAAGAAATTGGAGGAAGAAGGACACCAAAGTGACCGCCAATTAACGGTCTGGGACCGCCAATTGGCGACCTGGTGAGCTGACTTTGCTCCAAATTTTGTTCTGGTTGTTTGTTTCGTCAATTTAGTGGTCTGGGAGTTTCATTTTGCATGTTTCAACCTGTAGTTCGCTCCCAGATTAATCAATTCCACTTTTTAAGACAACTTGGACCACAAAACTCAAAGCAAAAGATTAAACTTCTTGCCATATAGGTCATGCATCATTTGTAGACCTTTCACGCATTTGTCTTTTCTTTTCTTTACATTCTTGTTGTCGATTACTGGCGTGAGGTACGTGCACCCATTCTCTCATTCATGCATGGTTAAGGCACGCATTAGTTAGTAAGGTGCATCGGGACAAGAGTGAGGTGAGTGCTTGTTTGGTGAGTTGCTTGCTAGCCTAAGATTTCAAAACATCTTTAAGGGGCATCACCTATAGTCTTCAAAGATAAGGTGGGGTATTTCATCACCCCTCCCTTAGCCCCAAAAAGCACACTCAAGTAAAGCCTTAATCTAAAAGCAAGTAGACATTGGCCCTAAGGAATTCGGACGCACTAGGAGAGTGATCGAGTTGAGACCGTCATGACCTGATCAACGTCGCCTGCCTTGTCGATAGTAGGAGGTTCTGGATCTCCAGATTTGGTATCACTTGCTGGGCATTATGGTCTTCGTTGTAGGGAGGTGAGGCGTGTCGAGACTAGGGACCTCAAAGTTAGGTGTCGTCTAGCCTAAGGACCCATAGCCATAAGTTGTTTAAGTTGTGCTTGCTAGATTAGGCTTCTACCCTCTCCCACTACCCATGCTAGTTTCTAGGGATTCTTCCCTTCTCCTCCGAGTCATCTTCTTCTCACCTACTTCTACGTTCTAGTCTCCTCCCCTTCACACTCTCTGGTAGCGTTTTAGGGTCGAGTCGAGCACTTTTTGCGAGCTTAGCCTCGTGGTGGTGAGAGTGGTCGACTCGAGAGTTTTTTTGTTGAGATGGATGGTTACATAGGCAACCATCCATACCATTGTTGGGACCAGGACAATTCTCCCCAGTATTCCGGACCCATGGAACCTGGGGTGGCTAAAACTAACACCCCGTATGGTTGGGACAATCTTAATTGTGTGGCTGAGCAATCTTCAGATTGGGATAATATGAGAGCGGCACTGACTGCTAGACCACCATCTAGTTATGTCGGATTATATGCTGGTCAACAAACTGAGACATTACAACAAACTTTGGCCTCTTTCATGTGTGTGGTAGACGACATGAGGGCACCAGTGGCTCCAGTAGCCGTACCGTGCGATTGTTGTGGGTTGAGTGGTCATGTTATCGGGGAATGTCTTTATGCTCCCCCAGAGTCTGAGTATGAGCTTACCTTTTTTTCCAAAATGCTAAATATGACCATTACGCATCCGCGTACAACCCGAGAGGGATGGATTCGTTGGGAGACAATTCTTATTCAAATTCTTATACATCATTTTCACCCCACTATCCTCCTCCCGAATACCCAGAATTCTACCAACACCCTACTCCAAATCATTGGCCTCATTCTCAGCCCATCAACACCCAACCCCAAAATTTCCCAAATTCTAACATGAACCTCACTGTTGACCCCAAACTTGATTCCTTAAAACAAACCCTCCAAACGTTCATGGAAACCACTCAAACTTTATTGAAGTCCAACTTGAATTCCTTGCAAACTATGGAAATGCAAGTGAGTCAAGTGACACAACAATTCCGTGAATGTGAGGAAGGTAACCTTTCTTCTCAACAAGAGGATTTCTCTTCTGATATCGAACCACCACCACATCCACAAATTCAAAGCACAATCTTTCAAAGTCAAACTTGTAGTCAGTCTTAGGGACTTGGGGTTTCAATTCACGATCACTTGGTGGAGGATTTGATTCCAATTGAGAAAAACATGGACAAATTTCATTATGAGTCGGCACAGGATTGTGCCTTATCTTTTATCCCGTTGGCGGTCGACCGGGCATAGTATAAATCTTTGACTTTGCCCAGCACCGGTCGAACGATGCCTTTGGGCGGTCGACTGGTGGTGAATAAATGTTGGGCAAGTGAAGGTCCTGTTATTTTTGATCGAATGATCTTTTCTTGCATTCGACCGGTCATAATGTAAATTAAAGGGTTTTGCCCAGCACCGACCGAACGATGCCTTTGGCGGTCGACCGGTTGTGACATATGGCTGGTATGGGAGCCGTTGATATTTTCAGTCAGATGGGACTCCTTTGTCATTCGACCATTACTTTGTAGTTCTGGTTTTACCTTGGCATAGACCATATAAACGGTCGACGGTGGGTGCAGTGAGTGCGTCTTCCTAGCATGCGTATTCGTGGAGTCACACTAGGTAGCATACCTTATGGATCATGGATCCCAATGCGTTATATTATGCGACACCACGGTAGGAGGTGACTGTCGGCCTTGATGGCGATGGAGGTGACTGTCAGCCTAGATGGCAACAAATGTGACCAGATGGCTTAAGGACGACGGAGGTGACCAATTGGTCGGTGTGGTGGCAGAGATTACTGTCCGACGAATTATTCCGGCAGGTAGCCTGGTTGTAAAACAGCCAGGTGAGTATACTGTGCGACCTTGATGGCGGCGAAAAGGACCGCACAACCGAGTGGTAGCAGTGTTGTTTGTGCAATGATATATTCTGACAGGTAGCCTCACTATAAGACAGCTAACTGAGTGGACTGTACGATCTTGATGGCGGCAGGGATGTTTCAGCTTGTGTGAACAACTTGATATGTTCTATGGGATACGTCATCTTGTGTGAGCACCACAACACGTTCGGTGGGTTATTTCAGCTTGTATGAGCACCACGCATGTTGGTGGGGGTATGTTAGCTTGTGTGAGCACCACGAGATCAGATCGGCATATGGCATGGACGTTCGTGCGACCCTGACCGAATCCTCATGATAAATATAGTTGTGACTGGAGGTGTGTCTCGTACTCCCTGTAAGACCGTGTGTGTAGCGTTAGGAACCCTTAGGGAACCCGATGTTGATGGTGTGACAGTTGTCCCTTGTTGCCCCTGGATGGGAATGACCTTACTATTGCATTTTATTATGCCATGTGACACTAGTATGATGTTGGTTTTTTGGCCTTAATCTATGTTTTGATGATTTAATCAACCTAATCTTAATTGTTATCAATGTAGAGTAGCACACATATTGCATAGCATATATATTGTATTGTGCTAACTGTGGGATCATGAGGGTCTCTAATTCTAATCACTTTTAAGCTAATTACCTACTTGTTTAATCGATCAAAGATATGTAGTGGAATTTAAAATAAAAAAAGTAAGGAGGGAGATAATGCAAACCACAAACGAGATGGGGGATTTTTACAGAGGTTCGACACCCCACCCGGGTCCTAGTCCTCTCTTGCAAGCTCTGCTGGGATCACCGAGCTCCGCTCACGACTTCTCTAACCACTCCCCGTTCCGAGTCAGGAGAGAACGCCTTTACAATCTTCAAACTCGCGAACAACCCTCGCCAAGCTTGGCTCCTCCTCTCACAATCCGTGAGGGACACTTCGGGCTCTCACCAAAGTCTATACTCTTGTCTTGGGCTTTCACCAAGACCCTTGCTTCTTTGACAATCAATGAGTGGAACAACACTCTCTACTCTTGAGCACACTTGAGTGAGAATAGGATTTAAGACTAAAGTGTGGAAGGTTTGAGGCTTGGAGTGTTTGAGTTTTCTCTCTAATGTAGGGGACAAATAGTAGTGGGAGAGCTGTGTTAAAATGTGTTTTACAAATATATTTATAAGCTCCAAAAGAGTTATATCCGTTGGGGATGAATTGGGTAAAGATTGTGTAAGATACACAAAACAGAAACTGACAGGACCTAATTCTGAGTAAGTTCGATCGACTGGATCGGGTTGTTCAGTAGACCGTTGGGCAATTTTGGACTCGGTTCGGTCGACTGGTTAAGGAACGGTCCACCGCCAAAGGCTATGACTCAGGTACACTAAAGTGATCGGTCAAACACCGAGATAGGTTCGGTCGACCAATTCACAACAGGCTCTCTGCGGTTGACAAATAAGATCATATTCGGTCGACCGAAAGAAGTTCCTCGGTCGACCAAAAACTAACAGGCAGTTCGGGTTTGTCAAGTCTTCTTTAGTTTGGTCGACCGAACAAGGTCCTCGGTCGACCGATACACAAAATGTATTTGGGGTATATGGAGATAATACGAATACGACTGTTGGGTATATACGACAAAACAAATGGTCGGAAATTTGTTGCTTCTCGGTCGACCAAAAATGTGATCACTCGGTCGACTGAACTTGGGAAGTAAAACACTAAAAAGATATATGATCACTCGGTCGACCGAACGGTCTGTTTCGGTCGACGGAATGTTGGCAGACTGTTCAGATTTTGGTTTAGTGTTTTCTTGTCTAAGTTTGGGTGATCTATTGAAGTCCAAATTATATGAAATTTCGTGTGTGACTTCTATAGGGAACCTACTGTGTGTTTGCATAGTTTTTTGCTCAAGTATGCTCAATTACACAAAGTTCCTAAGACTCAAAGAAAAGCAAATTACATGTCCTTAATAGAGTTTGATTACATGTCTTGACTTGATTTCCTTTCTTCCTTGAGTCTTGATCACCTGTAGAGGTTAGCACAAAGCAATATATATATATATATATGTGCAACATGTGTGCTACTCTACATGATCACAATTAACATTAGGTTGATTAAATCATCAAAACATAGATTAAGGCCAAAAAACCAACACTAACCTCTACAGGTGATCAAGACTCAAGTAAGAAAGGAAATCAAGTCAAGACATGTATTAAAACTATATTGAAGACATGTAATCTTGTTTTCTTTGAGTGTTAGGAACATTGTGTAATTGAGCATACTTGAGTTACAATCAAATCACATACACTCTAGGTTCCTTATAGAAGTCACACACAAAATTTCATATTCATTGGGCTTTAATAGATCTCCCAAACTAGAACCGGAAAACAGTAAACCAAACTAGAACTGTCAGAACCTTTTCGGTTGACCATTTGTTCCTTTAAACAGTTAGTGTTTTCTACCATTCATTTGGTCGACTGTGTAACAACAAATTTCTGACCGTTAGACTTGTCGTAATTGAATTATTCACAAATACCCCCAAAATACAAATTGCCTATCGGTCGACCGAACTTTATTGTCTCCCAAATTGTGTGGACGTTTTTGGTGTTCGCGGAGCTTGTTTTGTAAAAGGCTTATTCTCGGCTCGGAACAAGGTTGATAGTGAAGACGCGAGCGGAGCTCAAGGGAGTTCGAGCGGAGCTTGCAAGAGACGAAGTAGGCGGGAGGCCGAACCTCTATAAAAATCTGGTGCCTTATTGTTGGTTTGCATTATATCTTCCTTTGCTTGCTTGTTTGTTTTAATCTGTTGTGCATTCTTTGATTGCTTGAACAAGTAGGTAATTAGCTTAAAAGTGATTACAACTAAGCTCATATACAATCCTACAATTGGTATCAGCACCTTGTGAGATAAATCACATACTTAATCGTATTTCCTAGCATGGCTTCAACATCTAATCATGTAGAGGGTTTATGCACAACTAGACCTCCTTTGCTAAATGAGTCAAATTAGGATTATTAGAGGAATAGGATGAAAATATTTTTAATATCTAATGACCTCAACTATTGAATGTTTCTTCAAAATCCCTACACCCCCCAAATGAAGATGAGTTAGAATTACTTTCTAGGGCCAAAATGAAAGAAATTGAGATGAACTCTAAAATTATGAACATTCTTTATTGTGGCCTTAATGTGGGTGAATACAATAGAATTAGGGGTTCTGAGAATTCTTTTAAAATTTGGCATAGATTACAAATGCATCATGAGGGTAATAGAAAAACCAAAGAAACTAGAATTAGTCTCCTCATGCATAAATATTAGATTTTTTCTATGCAAAACGGTGAGAACATAAGCAAAATGAACACTCGCTTCACCGATATTACTAACTCTCTTTTGGTTCTTGGAAGAAGAATAAATGAAGGAGAGATGACAAGAAAATTACTCTGGTCGCTAAGCAACGATTGGGAAGATAAGGTGGTGGCAATTGAAGAAGCTCACGATCTTTCCCAACTCAAGATGGAGGAGCTAATTGGAAATCTCATGGTGTATGAGCTTCAAATTAACCATCGAAAGGAGAAGGAAGCCTCCAAGAACAAATCATTCTTGGCGTTACATGCAAATCTTGAGGAACCCAGGAGGAGTGTAGAAGATGAGGACATTGAAGTCCTAACCATAGACTTCTTCAAATACCTCAAGAAGGATAAGGGAGAAAAGAATGAAAGAAGAGGAAGAAGAAGTGAAATGAGAGAAAAGAAGAAGGAGAAGGAGGAGAGTGAAAATGAGAGGAAAGAGAAGGAGAAGAAAAATTAGAGAAGGGAGAGAAGGAGAGAAAATGAGAGTAAGAGAAAAAAGAAGAGGTTGAAAGCTCACAAGGCCACTTGGGACGATTCATCATCATCATCCTCATCTCAATCAACTGCACCTTCATCAACTAAGGAATATGCACACATGTGCTACATGGCAATTCAAGATGAAGGAAGTGAGGTAACCTCTAACTCATACTCTACTAGAACACATTCTTGCTCATCTAAGTCTTATGCTAGTGATAGTTCATGTTCCAAAGAAGAAACATACTTATATGATGAACTTCAAAATGCATTTGATGGCTTAGTTAAACAATATGAGATTATTTGTGAAAAGAACAAGAATGCTAAGAAGCTAATCAATAATCTCCAAAGTCAAATTGAAACATGCATGAATGAGAAGAATGATGTGCTTGCTAGACTTGAAAACAATGCATCAACTATTGATAGTTTAAAAGGAATACCTAGTGATAGTAAACATTTAGATCTTCAAGCTTGCAATGTGCAATTAAGAAAAGATCTTGAAAGATTCACTGATGGAACTAATATGCTTAATATGCTTTGATTGATCGTTTTATATTTAACCGCAAGTGCACGGCCGCGTTGAAGCGGTGGCAAATACGGGTCGTCTACTGGGAGGTGTGTCGACACTTGGTTTGTGCGAAGGCGAGAGGTAAAGAAAGGGAAGAAAGGTTGGTTACACTAAACTACACTAATGTGCAAATGGAAATGGAAGAAAAGCAAGAAAACTAAACCCCAAAGGGGGTAGAGAAATGATGTGAACATAAAGATGTGTGTGTGGTGTGTGTGTGTGTAACTAAGCTCCTCACAACATGTAGTGCATGAAATCATAAAACTACATTCAACTTTGCCTCCACATGAATTAAGATTTTACTACATCATTAAAACATACAAGACAATAATTGGAATGAAGCTAAATGAACTCAAGTATAAAGACTAGACCCTACTATGCCTCCACATGAATTAAGATAAGACTACATCATTAAAACATACAAGACATTAGCTAAGGTTAAGGCAACAAGAGTTCACACACTACAACTTGTGTTTCCAATATTAATTCCTATCCATATCCTAACATTATCATTCCCCATAAAATAGATCCACTAATCAAAGCATAAGCTAAGCTTCATTCAAGAGCATTAGCATATCAAAGATAAGAGTGGATACCCATTAGATGGTTATGGAAATCATTTAAAGATCAAGGTAATAAGATAACACACACTTAATACACTACATGATTATATCACATATTTCTCCACCCCCAAATGGGGATGGAACTACTCACTACTCATTACACTAACTATATTAACAAAAGCAAGCATAATACTGAAATGAAATTTATACTAATCAAGCAAGAAATATTAAAGAAGCATAAAACAAAACAAACAAGCAAACGTGCATATGGAAGGAAATTAAACTAAGAGAGAAACAACACAATTAAAAGAAAACTTCTATTATTAACTCAGTCAATTACAAGTAGCTCTTCCTCCACCAGAGTTTTGCTTCAAGGCTTCACTCTTAGTAGGGAAGGTGGCCACCAAAGAGAGAGATATATACAATGGGAGGTGAAGAGTTCTATTTATAAGCATGGAAAAAGCTAATCCGGGACAATCCCCCGATGTGGGACTAAACCAATACCAAATATAGCCTAAACACACGTTAATACAAGTCCAGGAGAAAACTTAGTCGATCTGGGCTTAACCAGACCGCCAATTGGCGTTTCTTGGTCTTGGATGCATCTAACTTGTTTAGTGGAGCTCCGACCCGAATCGAATTGACAAAATACTCCCCATGATGGTGTGGAGTTTCCTGTTTTGCTCTTAGGTCCTTCTGTCTTGCATCTTGGTCCCCAGGTCTCACAATTAAGTCCTTTTTCCTGCTTTTGGGTCCTTTCATGGTTCTTCTCTTCAAACCTCTTTATTTCTGAAAACTAAACATAAAACTCGTCACTTAGCATTGCTTAGGTGTAAGATAATGGATATAAGATACAAATATAAGCATGAAATGATGTCAATCATGCTTCTAGGAAGTCAAAGGCAATTTATTAACATCATTTAATTCAATCATTTGTATCTTATATACATTATCTTGAACCTAAACAATGCTACGTAACGAGTTTTATGTTTGAGTTTCAAGAATAAACATGTTTGAGGAGAAGATACACAAAAATGACTCAAAAGCAAGGAAAATGACTGAGTTGCAAGACTTGAGGACTGAGATGCAAGAGGAAAGGACCCGGATGTAAGTCCAAAGGACCAATCAACAAATCAAGAAACTCCACACCATCATGAGGAGTATTTTGGCAATTCAATTCCGGCTTGAGCTCCAACAACCGACTTTAGTGCATCAAACATAAAGAAAACAAGCCAGACAACCACTCTCCAAAACCAGGCCTGATCCAGACAATATAGACCACCATTTGGCGGTCCAAGACCGCTGATTGGCGGTCTATTTTGGTCTGGATTCGATAAAACTTTGTCGGGTCATCTATTAGGGTGTATTTAGTCTATTTTTTGTATACGTTTAGTCCCATACCGGGAGATTGTCCCGGATTACCTTTCTCTATGGCTATAAAGAGAACTCTTACTCCTCCTTTGTATTCATCTCTCTTGGTGGTCATCCTCTCTACTAGGAGTAAAAGCCTTGGAGCAAAAACTCTGGTGGAGAGAGGCTACTTGTAATTGAGTGAGTAATAATAGTTGTTTTGTTAAGTTTTCATATTGCCTATTTTCAATTCTTGCATACTTAGTTAACTTGTTTGTTTTAGTCTTCTTAGAATTAGTTTAAACATGTTTTCTTTCCTTAGTATGAATGTTAGTTTAAATATGTGTGAGTAGTTTCATCCCCATTTGGGGGTGGACTAGATGTCTATACATGTTATGTAGATGGAATGAATGCTAAACATTGTTGTATTTGAGAAATATTAGTATGCTTGTTTGAATTAATAAAAACTCTTAACTTAATGGTTTCTGCCATAATGTTTAGGTATATTCCATGCTTGTTTATGTTCTTAATAACAAACTTGACATGCTCATATTAATCACCTATGTTAGTGCTTTGAATGATAGGTCTTGCCATTAGGTACTTCTTATGCATTAACAAATACTAACTACACTTGAGCTTAATGTATGCATTCACCGCACTTTTTTCATGTGTACACACACTCCAACCCTTAGGAGTTTTTCCCATTCCTGAATTTTACCTTTCTTCTTAGTAGTTGCTTTGCTTAGATTCATTTTGTCTCGCATTTTCATCTTGTTTGTTGCTTACTCGAGTACTGTAGTTAATCTATTTAGTTTAATCAATCTCTTCTCCCTTTTGTTTCACACTCGCCTTCGAACTAACCAAAGTCAACACACCTCCCTGGGGCTCGACCCATATTTGTCACCGCTTCAACGCGGTCGTGCACTTGCGGTTATTAGGACTGAATCAAATAAGTTTTTGGCATCGTTACCGGGGAGGTGTTCTGTCCAGACTTTGGTTTTGATGATTAGAGTGGTTTTAATTCATCATTTTTAGTTTTGGTTTGTTTCACGGATACTCGGGATCAACGGGAGGCAACTGGAAGAATTGGAGGACGAAAGCCACTAAAGTGACCGCCAATCAGCGGTCGGCTGAGCTTCGTTACCTCTTATTTTTGTTATGGTTGTTTGTTTCTTAAAATTAGTTGTCTGGGAGCTCAATCTTGTATGTTGTGATTTGTAGTTTTCTCCCAGATTAAAAATCAATCACCTTTAATCAACTTGGCCACTAAAATCCAAAGCAAAAGATTAGGCATTGTTGCTTGTTTAGATCATGCATCATATACTTGACTTAGGCATGTAGTTGTCTTTTATTTTAGCTTTACTTTCAGTTGATGAGCGTTGGCGTTAGGTACGCATTTCCTACTCTCATTCATGCATTTTGTATGACCATGCATTAGTTAGTAGGAATTGCATCGGGACAAGAGTGAGGTGAGCGTTTGATTAGAGAGTTGATTACTAGATTAAGACTCAAAATGCTACTAAGGAGGGGTTGTCCCAAACAAGATAAGGTAGGGGATTTCATCACCCTTTCCTTTACCCCAAAAATCACTCTTAATCAAAGCCTTAGTTCTAAAAGAAAGTAGACATTGGCCCTAGGATTTTTGACGCACTAGGAGAGTGATCGAGTTGAGACTGTCATGACCTGATCGGCGTCGCCTGCCTTGTCAAAAGTAGGAGGTACTGGATCTCCAATCTGGTATCACTCGCTGCGCATTGTGGTCTTCGTTGTATGGAAGTGAGGCGTGTTTAGACTAGTGACCTCGAAGTGAGGAATCGTCTAGCCTAAGGACTTATATGTAGGATTTCATGTTTAATTGTACATATATATTTTCGAAATTTTTATGCACAATAAGGATCAATTTACAATTTTTTCTATGATTTATTTCATGCATGCATCAATTTGTTTCAATATCTAGTTTCAAAACTTTATTAAAACAAATATGGGCTCCAAAATTCATACCTAGAAGTTCTCAAAAACTTCTTGACGTTTCAGAGATGTTGAGGAAGCCAATCGTCGCTTCTCGTTGTGCCGGATGCCTCCGAGTGTTCACCGAAACCCTAAACAAGGTTGGAGAGAAAGGAGCTAGCCAATCAATCTCCAAACAAACTTAGAATCTAGCTACAAACTCTTTCCTTAGCCTCTGAGATTTCTCATTCAAAGACTTAGAAAACTAAGAGAATTTTCGTGGATTTTTGTGGTGAATTTTGGAGAGAAAATAATTAGAAAACAACTTATATCAATTGAGGAGAATAAGGACCTATTTATAGGCTCCTATCTTACTCTCAATCATAGCTATTCTTAAGCCACGAATTCTTGACATTTTCTCCCACAAAATAATTCCAAAATGCATTACATGCATCCACAAAACGTTTGACCAAGTTTGGAGCTAATCTAACCATCGATCAAATTAATCTCTTAATTATCATAGGCAGAAAATCGATCGTGCTTCGGTTTACCGAGTCCCACTCGGTTAACCGAATATGTCACGATTGTTTAACCGAGTACGCGACGGATGACCGAATCTTAAGGAGAAAAATTCTCCTTAACCGATCGGACTAATTCTCGTCCAAGACCGAGTGCTATTCGGTTAACCCAAAATATCGAAACTTGACATTGTTCGGTCGACCGTCTCTGGTTCGGTACACCGTACCAAAGATCCAAGCACTTTGGTCAAGTTCGGTCAATCAACTACGACTATCCGTTCCACGTTCGGTTGACCGATCCATAGATCCTTTGGTCGACCGAACCATAACGGATTACCAACTTTTACCCGATTTAGCAAATTCACAACTTATGCAATATATTATCCTATGCAATAATAAATTATTGCACCCCATAATATATGCATCTCATATGAATTTATCATGATTCTAATTATGTTATATGCAACATAATTGATTTTACTCGTCCACCGCATGAGTCATATTTTCTATAAGAAACTCGACTCATCATATGAACCAAAAATCAAGCTTCTTGTTTCCCGGTTTTTACGGTGTGACCTATGGGAGGATCTAGACTAAGTTGGCAGTGATATTAAGAGCTAAATATCACAAGCTATAAGCGGTATCTAGCTACACATTATAGCTCCCAATTGGTTAGATGTCTTAATTCCACTCGAACCAAAACCCGGTCCACTTAGTGATGGAGTGCACCACTTGTGTCCGTCCCTTGCCTCGTGATATTAAGAATACACACAAAGTAGTATTGTGTCATCTTTGTATTAGTATTCATTTCTTGATCTCTTTAAGCTAGTTATAAATATGTGACTTAACTCAAATCACATTGTGCACATTATAACTTTGCTTTATCAAGGGGCCCACTAATATCATCACTCAATTAAAAGGGGCAATGATAATCTTTTGACTAACTATCTTCTCCAACGAAAGTTATGCTTAACCAACTAATGCCTTTACACTACACTCATCGATAGCTCAAGACACTAGTCTAATTAAGAACTCCTTAAGCGATCGGATATAAGTCTCATATCAAAGGACCAAGGACACAGTAAAATATTAATGACACAGAAACACATTCCTATAATATTTTACTTGTTAGGTCAATTCGGTATACAAAAGTACTATTTTCCTCTTTTGTGTACCCATGTTGTCACTCACTTGTAGAGCTACAATGATCTATGACCAACACGACAATCTTAACTCGGTAATTAATGTCCCATGCTAATTACCATGATTGCGAATATCTTTTGTTTTATGTAAACCAATATCTTTTAGAGCTCTCCGGTTAAGGACCAAGAGTCTCTTCCTTAACACTTCTAAAAGACAAATAACATAAACAAGGAACAAAATGATTTCTCATTCAATTCATAATAATTGACATTTAAAAGTAAAACTTTTAGAACACATTCCCTTCAATCTCCCACTTGTTATTAAAGTTTTCTTTCTCATACATACTCAATGCATAAAACAATAATAACTAGGGTAAACCCCATTACATATCAATCATCAAGCCAATCTATATGGTTCCTCAATCCCATGGACTCGAAATGCATTTCGCCCTTGGCTTGGGATAAGGGTTTTGTGAATGGATCAGCTGTGTTGCTGTTGGTGTCCACCCATAAAAGATTTATTTTGCCTTCATCGATGAGGTCACGCGTCACGAAGTACTTACGATTCATGTACTTCACTTTGTGGTGTGATTTGGGATCCTTGATTTGCGAGATAGACCCACTATTGTCGCAAAATAGCTCTATTGGTCCCTCGCTCGAGGGAACTACTCCAAGCTCTTCAAGGAACTTCTTAATACACACTCCTTCCTTGCTCTCTTCAGAGACAACCATTACTTCGGAAGCAGTGGTTGAGTCGGCTGTAGTGCTTTACTTCCAACTACGCCAACTCACAGCTCCACCATTCAAAAGGAAGACGTATCCTAATTGCGACCTTCTATCGTCTGGATCACTCATGAAACTCGCATCCGAGTAAGCCTCAGCTATCAATTCCTTTTGTCCTCCATAAACAAGAATCTTATCCTTAGTCTGGTTAAGGTACTTCAGGATATTCTTGACCGCAGTCCAATGCTCAGGACATGCGTTGGATTGGTGACGACTTGTCACGCTTAGAGCATACGAGACATCGGGTCTTGTGCAAGTCATCGCGTACATGATCGACCCAATTGCTGAAGCATAAGGGACATCCTTCATGTACTCTAAGTCCTTACGTGATTGAGCACGTTGAGACTTCTTGAGTTGCACACCCATACTCATTGGCACACTGCCCTTTTTGGAGTTGTTCATCTTGAACCTTTCCAAGACCTTGTCAATGTATGTATGTTGACTTAGGCCAATGAGTCTATGGGATCTATCTCGGTATATCTTGATTCCCAAGATGTATTGAGTCTCACCCATATCTTTCATTGAAAATGCAGATTTCAATGAACTTCTCATTTGCTCAAGCAAAGGAATATGATTGCCCATAAGCAATATGTCATCGACATATAAGATAAGGAATACTACATGGCTTCCACTAACCTTCTTGTATATACAAGGTTCTTCCTTACTTTGAATGAAGTGAAGCTTCTTCACTTCCTCGTCAAAGCGTTTGTTCCAACTCCTTGATGCTTGCTTCAATCCATAAATGGATCTTTGAAGCTTGCATAACTTCTCGCTATTCTTTGGATCTTCAAAACCTTGAGGTTGTACCATGTACACATCCTCCTCCAAGTTCCCATTAAGGAATGCCGTTTTGACATTCATTTGTCATATTTCATAATCATGAAATGCGGCAATAGCGAGCATGATCCGAATAGACTTGAACATGGCAACCGGTGAAAAAGTTTCATCATAGTCAATTCCTTGAACTTGAGTGAAACCCTTCGCTACAAGACTTGCTTTGTAGGTTGTCAGGTTCCCATCCATGTCCATCTTCCTCTTAAAACCCCATTTATTATGAATGGCCTTCTTACCTTGAGGAAGGTCAACCAAGTCCCATACTTGATTATCATACATGGATTCTATTTCGGATTCCATGGCCTTGAGCCATAGTTTGGAGTCTTCCCTCTCCATTGCTTCTTGGAAGGTCAAGGGATCATTGGTATCTAGTACCATGATTTCATGAAGTCCCAGATAGATATCGGGTTTCTTCTTTTCCCTCGTTGACCTTCTAAGTTCCTTTGGTTCTTCTCGTGTCTCTCGAACTTCTTCCACAATTTCTTGAGGAATCGGTTCATGTTCAACTCTTGAACGTACACTTGGTGGGGATGATTGAGATTCTCTCACAATTTCTTGTGATGGTCTCTCGCTCACGCTCCCACTAACCAAAGGAATCTTGGTTGGGCCTTCATGATCTTGAATGTCATCATTCATGTCATGATCTTGTAGAGTATCTTGAGTTTCCTCAAGCACAACCCTACTCCTACTACTTTTTACTCTTTCTAGAAATTCCTTTTCCAGAAATGTGGCATCCCTCTCTACAATCACTCGATTGGAGGTGATATGCCAAAAGTAGTATCCTCTTGTCTCACGAGGATAACCAATAAAGAAGCACTTATCCGCTTTTGGTTGAAGTTTGGTCGACATCAATCTCTTGACGTAAGCCTCACAACCCCAAATCTTGAGAAAATTGAGTTTGGGTGTCTTACCACTCCATAGCTCATAAGGCGTTTTCTCTACGGATTTGGATGGAACATTATTTAGTGTGTAAGCCGCAGTTTGTAGTGCATAACTCCAAAAGTAAAGAGGTAATTCCGCATGACTCATCATTGACCGAACCATGTCGAGCAATGTCCTATTCCTCCTTTCGGATACCCCATTCCACTGAGGTGTACCGGGAGGGGTGAGTTGAGATACAATACCAAACTCCTTTAGGTATGAGTCAAATTCGGCACTTAAGTACTCACCTCCACGATCCGTTCGTAGAGACTTGATTTTCTTGTCGAGTTGGTTCTCTACTTCATTCTTGAATTCTTGGAACTTGTCAAAAGATTCACTTTTGTTTCTCATTAGATAAACATAGCCATAACGACTATAATCATCTGTGAACGTAATGAAGTACCTGAAACCATCTCGTGCACTAGTACTAATTGGACCACATACATCGGAATGTATCAAATCCAACAAGCCACTCGCCCTTGGGCCTTTCTTCTTGAAAGGCTTTTTGGTCATTTTTCCCATTAGACATGGTTGGCACGTCTCCAATGATTTAAAATCAAGTAGACCAAGAAGGTTAGCTTCTTGCAATTTCTTGATGCGCTTTTCATTTATGTGACCAAGACGATAGTGCCACAAGAGAGTATCATTCTCGTGAGTGGTTTTAAGTCTTTTGTTATTGATATTAAAGATTTGTTTATTATTCAATTCAAGCAAATAGAGACCATTCCTTATAAACGCATTTGCATAGAAAACACCATTCTTCGATATAGACAAACAAGAATTTGAAATATTTATATTAAAATTATCCATATCCAGACATGATACAGAAATAATATTCTTGCTAATCGAAGGTACATAATAAACATTCTTTAGACATAAATTTAAACCACTACATAATTGAAGCACCACAGAACCTTGTGCAACCGCAGACACGTTCGCACCATTTCCGACCTTCAATTCTACCTCGTTCCTTACGAGTTCCTTCCTATCCATGAGTAGCTGCACATTAGAAACTATGTGAGCACAAGATCCGGTATCAATTACCCAATCCTGGACAGAGGTGGCTAAATTTATTTCAATAACAAATATACCTTTGGCCTTTTTGGGGCGCCGACGTTCAATCACTCCGTTGTCAAGGTCTTCCTTGTACTTGGGGCAATTTGGCCGGATGTGTCCTTTTTCACCGCAATGAAAGCACTCCGTATTGGGAGTTGGAGATTTCTGAGAATTCCCCCTCGAGGCACTCTTATGAGCACCTCCTACTCCCTTGCTATTGATTGAACCACTTTTGGTAGATTTGCCATTTCCTTTACCAATCTTATGGCCCCTCCCATGGACGGCAAGGACTTGCTTGTCCCTACCCTTGCCCATGTCAACTTCAGCAGTTTTGAGAGCGTTGTGCAGCTCCTCAAGACTCACCCCTTTTTCACGCACGTGGTGGTGCATCACAAAGTCCTTAAAGGACGGGGCTAGAGAGCCAAGAATCATATCTTCAGCAATGTCCTCGGGCATTGGTGAAGAGAGCTTTGCCAACTTCTCAAGATATCCTTGCATCGTGAGAAAATGCATAGATATCGATGTTCCCTCCGCCATATGGCACCTTGTGAGTGCGATGGTGGTCTTATAGCGCTCCTTTCGGGCACTATCCATGAACATCTTTGATAGAGCCTCCATGGTCTTCTTGGGTTTTGAATCCAAGTATTTCGCTTGAAGCGAGTCACCCATGGATGCTAGCATAAGACCGTGAACTTGGTTCTCTTGGTCTTCCCACTTGGCTTTAGCCTCTTTCTCTTCATCGGTTAATCTCTCATTCCACTTTGGGATTGGACCTTCCAAAATGTGAGATAGTTTCTCAAACTTTAACACGATGTTGAGTTTGAGTTGCCAACTAATGAAGTTTGAGCCATCATTTCCTAAAGGGTGTTTTTCTATCATGGATCGTACGATAGGTTGGATGTTCGACATTTTTCTACAAAATAAATCATATAGGATTTTAATGCCAATTTTTATGTTTATTATACATACATACAAATGTAAATGTTGCAAAAAAAATTTGTCCATAAATGCAACAATACAAGATCCCATTAATTGTAACATAGACTAGCTAGGGGCTATCGAATACATTACAACATCAAGGTAAGAAAAACATTTTCTAATCACAACCTTTTTGAATTTTAGCAATATTAGCATCTTCAAACTCTTGTGATTCTTGTCGTTTTAATTATGAGGGAATGCGACCTATCCTCGTAAGAAAAACTTTTTCCCAAAACCGAGCGAGGGCTCTAGGTAATGTTAAGAAAACTTATTTTCATTTGATACGAGATACGTTTATCCATTGTATTCACAACTAAACATACTTGGGGTTCACTAGGGTGAAACACACCTCATACATTTAATCGTGGCACAACAACAAACAACAATTATATCTCCCACTATTCCCAAAGATGGAGGGAGCTATCTCCCGCTAAGGGCGAGCAGAGTATCCCTCAATCAATGGCTGCTAGTAGATGAAATAAGAAGGAAATTATTCTTAATTTTTGTTGGAAAATTTCATATATTTACATGTGATTTGGAATTTTAGGTTATCATGCATATTAATATTCATACACATCCTAACATTCACCACATTCATCACATGCATAGCAGAAATTAAAAAACAGAAATTAAACATTCACACAATCCACATCGTGTGAGTTTATATGTTCCCTTCGATCATTGATCCTCGATCCCCGATCCTTGATCCTCGATCGATGCGCTACAGCGGTGACTTCCTCTTGCACCGGAGATGTAGATTTTACAGAAAATAAACATGCTCCTCACATTCGATAAAAACCGACTAGTGCAAGTCCTATGTAAAACCTCTCATATGCATATGCAATTATCTAAAAGATAGAAATAGAGAATTTGGTTTTTACATACATAAGCCATTGTTATTATAACAATTATAAACATTCATAGGTGCTGATTTGGAACATATAAACTCACAATTCATGCAAAAACAACTCGAGCATCCATGCACGTAATATCGCTATAAACTATCCACCCTAGTTTATCAAGCATCTAGAATCCCAAACAATTTTTTGAAAAACATTTTGAAATCCATTAAAAACGTTTTTCATGCATCCATAGTTCAAAAATTAATTATGAACCGATGTTCATCCAATTTCCAATGGAAAGATGAACCACAGTTTTTCCGTTTTGTTGATTCTCTTACAAAATAATCGTTTATACTTAAAACGAAATTATTGCAAGTTAGACAAATATCTAAATCTTAATTCTTATAATTACATGGCATGTTTTAAAATACTTAAAACATTCAGAACGAATTATTATGGAGAATTACATCAACAAACATTCATAGACCGAAAAAACCGGTAAATGGAATTGTTTAAATCCTAGATGGTAAACTAAATTCGTTTACAGCCTTAAATCATGAGAAAATTGAACCCTAAGCTCTGATACCACTGTAGGATTTCATGTTTAATTGTACATATATATTTTCGAAATTTTTATGCACAATAAGGATCAATTTACAATTTTTTTCTATGATTTATTTCATGCATGCATCAATTTGTTTCAATATCTAGTTTCAAAACTTTATTAAAACAAATATGGGCTCCGAAATTCATACCTAGAAGTTCTCAAAAACTTCTTGACATTTCAGAGACGTTGAGGAAGCCAATCATCGCTTCTCATTACGCCGGATGCCTCCGAGTGTTCACCGAAACCCTAAACAAGGTTGGAGAGAAAGGAGCTAGTCAATCAATCTCCAAACAAGCTTAGAATCTAGCTACAAACCCCTTCCTTAGCCTCTGAGATTTCTCCTTCAAAGACTTAGAAAACTAAGAGAATTTTCGTGGATTTTTGTGGTGAATTTTGGAGAGAAAATAATTAGAAAACAACTTATATCAATTGAGGAGAATACGGACCTATTTATAGGCTCCTATCTTACTCTCAATCATAGCTATTCTTAAGCCACGAATTCTTGACATTTTCTCTCACAAAATAATTCCAAAATGCATTTCATGCATCCACAAAACGTTTGACCAAGTTTGGAGCTAATCTAACCACCGATCAAATTAATCTCTTAATTATCATAGGCAGAAAATCGATCGTGCTTCGGTTTACCGAGTCCTACTCGGTTAACCGAATATGTCACGATTGTTTAACCGAGTACGCGACGGATGACCGAATCTTAAGGAGAAAAATTCTCCTTAACCGATCAGACTAATTCTCATCCAAGACCGAGTGCTATTCGGTTAACCGAAAATATCGAAACTTGACATTGTTCGGTCGATTGTCTCTGGTTCGGTACACCGTACCAAAGATCCAGACACTTTGGTCAAGTTCGGTCAATCAACTATGACTATCCGTTCCACGTTCGGTTGACCGATCCATAGATCCTTCGGTCGACCGAACCATAACGGATTACCAACTTTTACCCGATTTTGCCTTTTCAAATTTTGGATTTATTTCCAACAAAATTTGAACTTTTGGGGTTTTAGCAAATTCACAACTTATTCAATATATTATCCTATGCAATAATAAATTATTGCACCCCATAATATATGCATCTCATATGAATTTATCATGATTCTAATTATGTTATATGCAACATAATTTAATTTACTCGTCCACCACATGAGTCATATTTTCTATAAGAAACCTGACTCATCATATGAACCAAAAATCAAGCTTCTTGTTTCCCGGTTTTTGCGGTGTGACCTATGGGAGGATCTAGACTAAGTTGGCAGTGATATTAAGAGCTAAATATCACAAGCTATAAGCACAATCTAGCTACACATTATAGCTCCCAATTGGTTAGATGTCTTAATTCCACTCGAACCAAAACCCGATCCACTTAGTGATGGAGTGCACCACTTGTGTCTGTCCCTTGCCTTGTGATATTAAGAATACACACAAAGTAGTATTGTGTCATCTTTGTATTAGTATTCATTTCTTGATCTCTTTAAGCTAGTTATAAATATGTGACTTAACTCAAATCACATTGTGCACATTATAACTTTGCTTTATCAAGGGGCCCACTAATATCATCACTCAATTAAGAGGGGCAATGATAATCTTTTGACTAACTATCTTCTCCAACGAAAGTTATGCTTAACCAACTAATGCCTTTACACTACACTCATCGATAGCTCAAGACACTAGTCTAATTAAGAACTCCTTAAGCGATCGGATATAAGTCTCATATCAAAGGACCAAGGACACAGTAAAATATTAATGACACAGAAACACATTCCTATAATATTTTACTTGTTAGGTCAATTCGGTATACAAAAGTACTATTTTCCTCTTTTGTGTACCCGTGTTGTCACTCATTTGTAGAGCTACAATGATCTATGACCAACACGACAATCTTAACTCGGTAATTAATGTCCCATGCTAATTACCATGATTGCGAATATCTTTTGTTTTATGTAAACCAATATTTTTTAGAGCTCTCCGATTAAGAACCAAGAGCCTCTTCCTTAACACTTCTAAAAGACGAATAACATAAACAAGGAACAAAATGATTTCTCATTCAATTCATAATAATTGACATTTAAAAGTAAAACTTTTAGAACACATTCCCTTCATTATAGCCATAGGTTGTTTGAGTCGTGCTTGCTAGATTATGCTTCTACCTTCACCCACTACCCACGCTAGCTCTAAGGATTCCTCCCTCCTCCTCTGAGTACACCTTCTGTTGTGTGTTATTTAGAGTCGAGTCGAGCGTTTTATGCGATGTTGGGCTCGTTTTGGTGAGATCGCTCGACTTGAGAGAGTGCATTTTTCTGAGATGGACAGTCTAGGTGATCGGCCATCTCCACCTCGTGCTCCTTTGGAGCATGAGGCTAAGTCATCTCATGGGGATGGGGGAGACCATGTTCCATACAAGGATTACCTCGGTCCACTCCCACCACGTAGACCTTCTCCTCCTCCTCTGACTCGAGAGTAAGAGGGATTCTGTCAGAATCGAGTTCTTGGTGCACCACCACATTTAGCTCGACATTATAGGTTGATGACTTTGTAGGAGCGGACCAATCATGTTCGGGTCGTGCAACCTTCTTGCATAGTTCTTCCCCCAGCTCGTGGGAACAACTATGAACTGAAACCTCAATATGTGAGCATACTTCCTACCTTCACTACCAATAAGGAGGATCCATATATTTTTATACGAGAATTCAAGGAGGTTTGCTCCATGTTCAAGCTTCAACAGCTTCATGAAGATTCAGTCCGGTTGAGGATGATTTCTTTCACGTTGAAGGATAACGCGAAGAAATGGATGTACAACCTCGCGACGAGCTCTAGTCGGTCTTGGGATGACTTTGTCACCATCTTTCTGAAGAGATTTTTCTCTCAAAGGAAAACTCAACAGATACGGCACCAGATACATGAAATGTTTCAGACTGAGACCAAATCTTTTCATGCTTTCTTTGAGAGGTTCAAGGACATTTTCCAGCAGTGCCCTCATCATGGACTTTAGCTATGGCAGTTGTTCCATATTTTTTATGAGGGTCTCAACTACAACACCTGCACATTGTTGGAGTCGATGTGTCAGGGTGATTTCCAAATGAAACTCATCAATGAGGCATGGGACACTTTTGAGTTAATGGCTGAACGTACCTTTGAGTGGGACACCATGAAAGAGTCACCAGCCGCCAGGTCTTCTGGTCGAGTTGAATCATATCAAGTTGAGTCAACTATCATGTCTAAGGCAAAATTGGTTGCTCTCATGCGTAGGATTGAGAGTTTAGAGTTGGACCGAGCTCCTGTAGATCAGGTCACTACTCCCGGGTGTAGTAGGTGGACTTACGGGACATGATGACTTGAAATGTGCTTACGCTCAAAGGGATTCTAAGCATGCAAATGTGATGCATCAACAGAGGTCCCATAACGACCCGTACAGTCACTCCTACAACCCGGGATGGCGTAACCATCTAAACTTCTCTTGGGGGCATAGTGGGGGTCACGGTCAGAACTCGCACGCTCAACCTCAACCGTTCATACAGAGCACACAAACCATGTTTGCGGCCAGCAACAATTCGGTCAAAGCATTGGAAATGTAAGTTAGCCAGTTGGCTCATCAGTACCATGAACGCGAGAATGGTCAGTTACTGAGTCAATCTGTGGTAAATCCCAGGGGTCAACCTGCTCGGGCTAGGCAGAACATGCACAATGTTGAAAGTGACCCTTCCCAACATGCAAATGTTGTCCATACATTAAGATCGGGAAGGGTTGTTGACAACAATGTGGAAATACCTGAAGCCAACCCTGTTGGGGACTCTTCCGAGGAGGGTCATGAGACTTTCAAGGAACCTAATTCTAAGACTCCTCCTCGTGATAGTTATGTCCCCAAGGCACCATTCCCTCATAGGTTGACCAAAAAACTTGATGAGCATTGGGACAAAATCATTGAGGTACTTAGGCAAGTCAAGGTGAACATCCCGTTGTTAGACATTGTTCAGAAAATGTCACTGTATGCCAAGTTCCTTAAGGACCTTTGTACCGTTAAGAGAAGAACAAATGTTCCCAAAAAGGCATTTTTGGCCACCAATGTGAGCTGGATAGTGACACAACCCATGCATGTCAAATACAAGGACCCTGATTGTCCAACTACCTCTTGCATGATCGGTAAAGTGACAATTCCTCAAGCTCTATTGGATTTGGGAGCATCTGTGAACCTCCTTCCCTACTCTTTCTATGTTAGCCTTGGAATAGGTGATCTTAAACGAACGAGGACAACCCTCCAGTTGGCTAACAGATCCTTTAAGATTTGACGAGAGAGTGTGGAGGACGTCCTTATTAAAGTGGGTGAGTTTATATTTCCAGTTAATTTCATGATCTTGGATACTAAACTTGTGTCCAACCCACAAGGACAAATTCCAGTAATCCTGGGAGGCCATTTCTTTCAATATCTAATGCTTTGATCAATTGATGCAATGGCTTGATGAGGTTGTCTTTTGGAAACCTCACGGCGGATTCAACATTTTACCCTTGGTAAGCAACCCGGACTCTTCGACGATGCTGTCGGAGCCAATTTCATTCAGGACACGGATGAGCCCGAGTCATTAGGCATGTTCGACTCACATCGACATATTATTGAGGTGCCTAATGACCAGGTTGCGAGTGAAGATGGTCTTGAGGAATCCGCCTGTGAACCTGTGGATGAGGAGGCACATCTGGGTGCTTGCTCCTCTTACCATGTGGCCCTTGAGCCACTTGAAATTAACTCTGAATCCAACAAGGACCCACCTCCGGTCAAGCTTAAACCGCTCCCCTGATAACCTTAAGTACATATTTTTAGGGGATAATGAGACCTTGCTACTCATTATTGCTTATGATCTTGCAAAAGATCAAGAGATTGCCCTCAAAAAAGTGATCTTTGAAAATAAAGACGGGTGGTCCTTGAAGGACATCAAGGGAATTAGCTCTGGTATTGTCCAGCATCGGATCCACAGGGAAGAGAATTTTAGGCCCCGTCGGGACCCACAATAAAGATTGAATCTTGTACTAAAAGAAGCCGTCTGAAAGAAGGTTCTTAAGTGCTTGGATCATGGTATAATCTATCCTATCTCTGATAGTTCGTGGGTGAGTCTTGTCCATGTGGTTCCCAAGAAGTCAAGTGTGACGGTTGTTGAGAATGAGCATAATGAGCTTATCCCAACACACCTGCAAACTGGCTGGCGAGTTTGCGTTGATTATAGCAAGCTCAATGCGGCAACACGGAAAGATCATTTCCTGTTGTCATTCATTGATCAGATGTTGGAAAGGTTGGTCGGACATGAGTATTATTGTTTTCTTTATGGATACTCCGGTTACAACCAAATTCCCATCGCCCCAATGATCAAGAGAAAACCACATTTACTTGTCCCTTTGGCATGTTTCCCTATCGTTGCATGCACTTTGGGTTATGTAATACGCCGACAACGTTTCAAACGTGTATGATTAGCATCTTCTCCGATATGGTAGAGTGTTTTCTTGAGATTTTCATGGACGACTTTTCCATATTTGGTGCTTCCTTTGATGAGTGCCTTCGTCACTTGAGCCTTGTCCTCAAGCGATGCCGTGAGAAGAACCTCACTCTCAATTGGGAGAAATGTCACTTCATGGTGAAGTGAGGGATTGTACCTTGACATATGGTCTCAAGTAGGGGAATTGAGGTCGATCCCGCCAAAGTGGGTCTTATTGCTAATCTCCCACTGCCACGTAATGTGAAGGATATTTGCGCCTTTTTGGGACATGCTGGACTTTATCGACGGTTCATTCGGGATTTTAGCAAAATTGCTCGACCTCTCACTGCCTTGTTGGCTAAGGATGCCATTTTTGAGTTCACACTGGACTGCCACCATGCTTTTTTGACCTTGAAGAAAGACCTGACTACATCTCCCATAATTAAGGCACCGGTGTGGACTGAACCCTTCGAGTTAATGTGTAATGCATCTGACTTCGCTGTGGGAGCTTTGCTTGGGCAATGATTGGACAAATTGCCTCATGTGATCTACTATTTCAGTAGAACACTCAATGATGCCCAATTGAACTACACTGTGACCGAGAAGGAATTCTTAGCAATCATATTCGCTTTGGAGAAATTCCGGTCGTACTTGATTGGCTCCCACGTGATTATCTACTCTGATTAAACAACCATCAAGCACCTCATGACGAAGAAAGATGCAAAATCCCGACTCTTGAGATGGATCTTGTTGTTACAAGAATTTGATCTCGAGCAGTTGTTCACGATCGAAGTTAACCCTTGGTTTGCCGACATCGTGAACTACCTCGTGATAGAGCAACTTCCTGTGGGTTGGTCAAAATCTGACCAAACCAAATTTAGATCTTATGTCAGATTCTTTCACTGGGACAACCCCTACCTATTTACATATTGCTCTGACCAAATTTTCAGGCGGTACGTCCCAAATAACGAGTTCCAAAGTATGCTCCATTTTTGCCACTCTAAGGCATGTGGAGGACACTTTGGAACAAAGAAAACTTGTCTTCCTTATTATCGTCGGGGCCTCACAATGACGACCTTGTGCTCTGCAACACAAGACCGAGTTGAGTGTTTGTGTTTTATGGAGGATGAGGGAGGTGAGAAGGTTGGGGTGGTAGGAGTTTCAGTCAAGTTTTTCACGAATCGGTTTGTGTAGTGCTTATGTTTCTACATAGGGTTAGTTTGAAAATTGTGTTGTTTCTTTTTATGTGAATTTGTAAATGGTATGTCGATTGACATTTTTTTGGGTTTACTGACTTTCAAATTTGATTTTATTGTTTAAATTGCATAAAGAATGTTAGGAGAAGCATGTGGTTGGAGAGGAAGGTGGAGTGCATAGGTGGGTGAATGGTCGTCGGATATTAGTTTGGTCGTATTATAATTGTAGGGGTGTTAGTGGTGTGGAAAGCACTGAAAAGTGAATTTAACAGTCAAACAGTAAGTAGAAGAAAATAGAATCCAGTGGAAATTAATTTTCCTTTTACCAATTTTTTATTTATGTTTGTCTCTGGAATACAGCAGAAAACAAATTCCACTCGTTTGTGCCTATCATTAGAAGCTTAGAGAAAGTTTAGAGCTACAATTTAATTTATAAATGAAAATATGAAGATTTAAAAACAATTGTTTACAAAAATGAATGTCAAGATACATTAATGTTAATATTTGACTAATTGATATTTTTCGTTATATTAAGTTAAAAAAGATAATATCAACAAACATGCAGATCTTTTTGTCATGATAATGTGTACTAAATTAACGTTAACAATAATATAGATTCAAATTCAAATCAACAATACCAATAATAAATACGAATGTATAAAATTATTGTAACAAATAGATCTTTTCTTCGTAATATAATGTGTATTAAGTTCATATAAACAACAACAATAGCAAACATTTAAACTTGTCAGGGTGCATCGCGGGAAAAGCTCGTCAGAGATGCCCACCGGAAAAGCTAGCCAGAGATGCTCGTCGGAGTGGCTCACCGAAGTCGTGGTGGCGATGGGAGGTGGCGGGTGCATGAGGTTGGAGATTTCCCTTGGTTTCCCTTGGTTTCATGAGGGGGGAGGAGAGAAAATGAATTACAAGGAAATCCTTTCATACTTAGGAAACCAAGTAGTCAAAAGAAATTCATTTTCCTTTCCCTTGGTTTCCATGTGCACAAATGAAGTATTTTCATTTCAGTTTTTATTAAACAAGATGTTGGATGCAACGTTGTATGATTTTCAATCTGATCGATTCGAATTTGGTTTGGCGGAAGTTCAGTTCATTTGTTTATTCTTTTATTGGTCCTGCTAGGGGTGCACACGGGTCGGGTTGGATCGGGTCGGGTTTGGGCCAGAACCCGACACAACCCGAAAAATTCGGGTTTGGGAAAACCCAAACCGATTTTGGTTCAACCGAACCCGATCAAAATTTTCGGGTTGGGTTGGATCGGGTTAGACCCAAATTTTTATTATTATTTAAGGATGAATAATTATAACATTGGATTTTAAATTATTAGGATCCAAAAATAATAATTGTAAGGATCCAAAAGTGTTTTTAGCAAGACTACCGTAGTTTTACATTTTTAAAAAACTTATTATAATGATGAATATAACATAGGGTTGGACCCGAATAATGATAAATATGCAACACTACCATAGCATTACATTAAAATAAACTTCAGGTTTCGGGTTGGGTTGGGTCAACCCGAAACCGACCTGAGACCATCAGTTTTCGGATTTACCAACCCAACATGACTTGAACCCCTACCCAACCCGACCCAACCCGACCGACCAATCCGGTTCGGGATGGTTTTTGGGTTCAACCCGACTTGTGTGCACCCCTAGGTTCTGCGTACAATGAGAAATGGAACTTATTCTAATTACACAAGCCATTATATCCCAAAACAAACACCTTACATACCACAACCACTCCAGCAACAAACAAAACATATGTCAACTCTAAGGAACATGTCATTGAACACCTAAAATGCATGGAAAGAATGAGTAGGAGAGAGGAAAAATGTGAGTACAGTGTAAAGAGGAGGGCGGAAAAGGAGGTTTTGGTTAGCTTCGTGGGAGGTGATCAAAGGAGGGCGGAAGGAGGACGAGGTAGGGAAAAGTGAATGCAATGTAAAGGTCATTTCACAGAACACCTATGGGGTTTTTGTTCATGGTGGGAGTTTGTTGGGTTTGACGGGAAAGGTTAGAGGAGTGATCAGTGGCTAATGGACGAAAAATTAGGGTTACAGAGTGGTGCTTACGGAATGGCATAGAGGAAAAACCTAATGGCACTTGAGCAAGTTTCTTGATTTTTCAATGGCATTGACACACTGCCCAATTCATAATTATTTAATAGCACGTAAATAATTCAAACTAATAAAAAACTTATTTTATTTAAACAAAAAGTTACAAAAACTTTAAATAAATAGTTTTTCGTATTATTACTAGTTCTTAAAAAAACTATTTTTTTATTTTTTTGGAAAATATTTTATTAAAATAATAGGGTCAAGATCTAGTGAATTCAGTGCTCATCTTATTTATTGAAGCCCCCTACAATCTTACTATTAGATTTAATTACTGTTAATCTACAGTTAATATCCACTGTTAGATTATTTTATTAGCATAATCGTCATGTCGTTAATCTACATTACAATTTAAGATGGATATGGTAGGGGCTTAAAATAGTTAGATTAAGCCCCAAACTCACTCCAGAATTAATGTAAAATAATATTTTTAATAAATACATTATTTAATATTACAATATTTTGCTAAGAGAAAAAATGAATAAGAGAGAGATGTGGGACAAAGAAAGAGAAAAGAAGGGTTATGAATGTTGTGAGAGAAAAACAGAGAAAAAAAAGATAAGTGAACAATAAAAGTAGATTTTGTATCATTTACGTCCAAATAGAGATGGCAAATTGTTGATATATTAAAATTTCAAATTAAATAATAATATTGTTAAAGTTGTTAGTAACGGTGTTAATGAAAAGTCAACAAAGAAACATGGATTTTGGGTCCAATGAAATCAAGCAAACAAAGGTTTTACTATGTGGTATCAAAGCAAATAAGAGTTTTCAACAATTTTGATGTTTTGAAGTGACATGCAAGCAAAAAAACATGATGTTAAGTACACAATATATTATTTTGAGTAACTTCTAACATATAATATTTTTAAGGTAAATTTGTTATATATTAAGATAAATATCAAGAAATAGTCTTATAATTTGTGTATTTTTATTTTCTAGAAGTTGTGTCAAAAAAAAATTGTAATTTATATAACTATTTATTTTTTACATGGTTGTTCATAATTTTCAACTTTTTTGTACTTTTCCTTTTGTTTCCTGAGAAGGACATCATAAAATCAATCTCATATTTCATATACATACAAGATGGCCAAGGGTAATAAAGCAAAAAAAAATTTATTTCCTAAACCAGACACAAATAGTTGGAAAAAGTATGGTTAAAGATAAATTATTTTCTTTTCTTTCTGTTTTGGACCCACCTCAGTCATGTATGTCGTTCTTTTTATAGCGTTCAAACTTTCAATGTGTCTTGGACAATTCTCGCCACCTATTATTTTCTTGAAAGTTGTAGGGTGATGATTAGTTGTTGCAGTTCCACCCCTATAGGAATGATTTCGCTTATATATCCTAATTAAAAAGGTTATGATATTTGAATTTCTAATGACATCCATAACTTCCTTAAGCATATGTGGCAGACTGGCAGTAACCGCTTATTTATTATTCTTCTGAACTTGCGACTGGATCCTCACAAATCATGAAATTATGTAAAACATCAGGAAAAGTCATGCACACACGCGTGAGCACACACGCTGATGAGCGCAGAGGCACACATATGCACGCACACAAGCCCTACTCCTTAGAGCAAAAATAACGGGCGGGAGGACCCCGATGACAGGGTCATCCGGGTCATCGCCCCCTCACCGGGGACAATGTCCCGGTCGTGGACGACCAGGTCGTCAATCATTAACACGTTTTTAAAACATTTTTTTGGTTTTTTTTGTTTTGATTTTTTTAAATAGTTTGAATCTTATTTTTTTGAAAATAGATTTCTAATTGTTTTGATTTTTTAGATTTTTTTAAATTTTTTCCAAGATTGACCTCGAAGTGATGTGGAGGAGAGAGATGGGTTATAGGGGGTTATGATAAGATGTGAATTGTAACATCCCGAAACAACGGAAATTTTAAATTTTTCATCAAGACAATAAAGATCAATAATCAAATGCGGGACTGTTACTTCTCATAAAACATATAAGCGGTGCACCATATTACATCAGAGTTTGTCAAAATGATACATGATTACAACAGAACAACAAAAGGAGATAAACGTAATCATGTCGACCTCAGTGGTCCGAATAGAAGATCCAATCCCAAGATACGTGCGCCCGCTGATCACCACCCAACTAGACTTACGGCGGTCCTGAAAAAGATGCAACAACAATGCCTGAGTTTCCATAAGGAAACCCAGTATGCCAAGCTCACTTATATGCATGCAGTTGTACAATTAACCTATCATACTAGTAGCATGTCATGTCTGTTGGCTTTTTGGCCTTAATCTATGTTTTGATGATTTAATCAACCTAATCTTAATTATGATCATGTAGAGTAGCACACATATTGCATTGCACATATTGCTTTGTGCTAACCTCTACAGGTGATCAAGACTCAAGGAAGAAAAAAAATCAAGTCAAGACATGTAATCAAGCTCATTTGAAAACATGTATTTTGTATTTTTTGAATCTTAGGAACTTGTGTAAATTGAGCATACTTGAGCTAAAATCAACTTAAACACACACTAGGTTCCTTAGAGAACTCACACACGAAATTTCATATAATTTGGACTTCAATAGACCACCCAACCTTAGACCGGAAAACACCAAACTATTAACCTGAATTGTCTGCCCACATTCGGTCGACCCAAACAAACCGTTCGGTCGACCGAGTGATCATATATCCTGTTAGTGTTTAACTGCCTAAGTTCGGTCGACCGTCCAGACCTTTTCGGTCGACCGTATTAAGATATAGTTAAGATATAGGTTGCCATCATCAAAAAGGGGGAGATTGTAGGCTTTTTGGCCTTAATCTATGTTTTGACGATTTAATCAACCTAATCTTAATTATGATCATGTAGAGTAGCACACATATTGCATTGCACATATATTTTTTTGTGCTAACCTCTACAGGTGATCAAGACTCAATGAAGAAAGGAAAATCAAGTCAAGACATGTAATCAAGCTCATTTGAAGACATGTATTTTGCATTTCTTTGAGTCTTTAGGAACCTTGTGTAATTGAGCATACTTGAGCTAAAAACTACTCAACCACACACTAGGTTCCCTATAGAAGTCACACACAAAATTTCACATAATTTGGACTTCAATAGATCATCCAAACTAGAACCGGAAAACACCTAAACAAAACTTGAACTGCCTGGACCAAAACGGTCGACCGTTGAAACCTTTCCGTTCGACCGTTTACACATATTTTCAAACTGTTTGTTTTGTCGTATTATACCCAACGGTCGTATTCGTATTATTCCCAAATACCCCAAATTTCCAAACATCCGGTCGACCGAAACTTTCCTAACGGTCGACCGAACCAACACAATTTGGTCTCCCAGAAGTGCCTAGACTAATTCGGTCGACCAATCCCCTGAGCCCGTTCGACCGTTAACTTAACTTAAGTCATAGCTGAAATTTGACCAAACGATCGAACGGATTACCTGATTCGGTCGACCGTTTTTAGGCAGAATTGGGTCCAACGGATTTCTGTTTTGTGTATCACACATCAACTCACACCCAATCAACCCCAACAACTCTATTCTCTCTAAGGCTTATAAATAGAGTTGTAAAACACATTTTAAGACAACTCTCTCACACATATTTGTCCCCAACATTAGAGAGAAGATCCAAACACTCAAAACCTCAAAACCTTCCACACTTTAGTCTTAATTCATATTCTACTCAAGTGTGCTCAAGTTTAGAGAGTGTTGTTCCACTCAATCATTGTGCAAGAAGCAACGGTCTTGGTGAAAGCCCAAGACACAACTATAGACTTCGGTGAGAGCCCGAAGTGTCCCTCTCGGATTGTGAGAGGTGGAGCCAAGCTCGGCGAGGGTTGTTCGCGAGCTTGAAGATTGTAAAGGCGTTCTCTCCCGGCCCGGAACGGGGAGTGGTTAGTGAAGTCGTGGGCGGAGCTCGGTGATCCGAGCGGAGCTTGCAAGAGAGGAGTAGGACCCGGGTGGGGTGCCAAACCTCTATAAAAATCCCCCGTGTCAATTGTGGTTTGCATATTCCTTCCCTACTTGCTTGTTTTGTCTTAATTCCGCTGCATATCTTTGATAGATCAAACAAGTAGGTAATTAGGGATAAAAGTGATTAGTATTGTGGACCCATTACTCACACGATCCTACATTTGGTATCAGAGCATAGGTGCTTCAATCATCTACTTAATTGTAGTAAGTATGGTCGAAATTGCATCCACATCCAGCTCTTATGATCTAAAATCACCTACATGCTCTTCTAGACCACCATATATTGATGGAACTAATTTTTGTTCATGGAAAAGTAAAATGAAAACATACTTGAAATCCATGACTAATCTAGATATGTGGTCCATAATCTTAACTCCATATAACTTGCCTAAAGTTGATTATAATCTATCGAGATTAGAAGAAGAGAAATTAGCTTGCTTGAATGCCAAGGTTATGAAGGTATTACATTGTGCACTTAAGTATGAACTTTTTGACATTGTGTCTTCTTTTGAATGTGCACATGAGATTTGGCAAGTTCTTCAAGATAAGTATGGTGACAAGGAAGAATCACCAACCGGGGAACAGGGGGAATCAAGCCAAATGGATGAAGCTCAAGAAAGATGGGATAAGAACACATCCACATCATATTCCTCATCAAGCTCATCAAAGAAAGAAGGTGCTCACACATGTCTCATTGTAACAATCGATGAAGAAAGTGAGGTATCTTCTAAATCTTGCTCATCAAGTTCTAGTTCTAATGAAGAATCATATTCTTTTAAAGAACTACAAAATGCATTCCATGAACTTTTTGAAAGATATGAGCTTCTATGTCAAAAGAACAAGTTAGCTAGAGAAGTAAATCATGATATTCATTGTCTAAATGAATCAACCTTGATTGAGAAAAAGGATTTACTTGCTAAAATTGATAGGCTCATTTTATAGAATGCATGTTTAAAAGATGAGAATGAGAAATTGAAAAATAAACCCAACCCATCTATTGCAATTGATAGTCATATGCTTGAAAGTGATAAAAATGACTTCCTTAAGAAACTTGACAAATCGTATCTTGAAAGCAAGAAATTATTAAATGACTTGAATTGCATGACCAACAAATGTGTCGAGTTAGAGATTCACATGCATCAAATGGATGAAAAATATACTTGTTTAATTCAAAATCTAAAATGCATGAATGAATCTCTTGTGCTTAAAAATAGTGAACTAAATGCATCTACTAAAACCTTGATTAATGACTTGCATAAGTTCACAAATGGCAAGAAAAACCTTGATATGCTTTTAGGAAATCAAAGATAATCCTTAGACAAGCATGGTTTAGGCTTTAATGTCGTCTATATGAAAAATCATTTTGTTCAAGATAACATAAATGGAAAGCATCATATTGCCATGAAAAGAACCTCAAGTGTTTGGGTACCTAAATCAACTTGGATTTGGGTGCCAAAAGCTAAATTGAATGGACCCAAACAAAAATGGGTACCAAAATCTACACTTGTAGGTACTTGAAGAAGAAATCGATGGTGACCGGGCGAGCTTAAGAGTCGAATTCAAATCCGGTTGCATCACCAAATGAGATTGGAACCAATTCAAGCTTCAAGTTGGTATAATTTACTTATCCTCAAAAAATTTCAATCAATTGGTTCTAGTCTAGGTTTTATATGCTTAATTGACATATCATATACCCATTCATTGCAAATCCTAAATGTTTGAATAACATCCATAGTTTTAGAGTCAAACTATCTAAATGGATGTAAAAAGGGGAAATGAAAACATCACATGCTAAATTGTAGTATTTGCTTGATGTTAATAGGGGAGAATTAAGAATTGAACTTAATTGAAAAATCATATTCATATCGATAGGGGGAGCTTATTGAATATCATTTTCTTAGAGTAATGAAGTGCACAATTTAGGGGGAGCAATCGTAGGATCGTGTGGGTCTATGGGTCCACAATTAATGGCTAATTCTAATTCTCTACTCGATTAAGCAATCAAATGCGCAGCGGAATAAACAAATACACAAGTAGGGAATAGAAAATGCAAACCACAAGCACACGGGGGATTTATAGAGGTTCGGCACCCCACCCGGGTCCTAGTCCTCTCTTGCAAGCTCTGCTCGGATCATCGATCAACGCCTACGACTTCACTATCCGCTCCCCGTAAAGAGCCGGGAGACAAAGCCTTACAACCGTCAAACTCGCGAACAACCCTCGCCGAGCTTGGAATCATCTTCTCACAATCCGAGAAGGATGCTTCGGGCTTTCACCGGAGCCTTTACTCTCTTGACAACAAAAGTAACTGAGTGGGATTCACTCTCTAATTGAGCACAACAATTGCTAGATGTGTGAGTGATGAATGATGTGGAAATTAGGCTTTCGGTAGCTAATTTGGAGTGTGGAGGATTGGAGTTTTCTCTCTAATGAATTGGGACAATTGGAATTGGAGAGTTGTGTTAACAACAAGTCTTGATCCTCTATTTATAAGCTCCTAAAGATTTCTAGCCGTTTGGACAAGATTTGATTGGGTTTTGTGAAAGCAGAAAATTGGGCTGCAAAACTGTCCAGAAACGGTCGACCAAAAGGTGCAACGGTCGACCGAACTCTTAGGTTCGTTAAAGACACGGTCGACCGAAATATGGAATGGTCGACTGAACACTTAAGTCTATTAAATAAACGGTCGACCGAACAGGGTTACCAGTCGACCGAACTTACGTTTCGGTAGAGGGAAATTTGGATCGGTTGAACGAAATAGTATCGACTGATAGCAGGGAATTTTGACAAGATAAAATGGTCGACCGGACAGGGTAGATGGTTCGACCATTGGAAAAGTATATGGGGGTGTATTTTGTTTTAATAAGAATACGACCATTGGGTATATACGGCAAAAATAACGGTCGGAAAAGTGAGTTCAAACGGTCGACCGAAAGAGATGGTGAGGTCGACCGAAACTAGACAGGGAAACACAAAACAGAATACTTTGATCATCCGGTCGACCAAACGACCTGTTGCGGTCGACCGAATGTGGGCAGACAGTTAGGGTTCAGGTTTAGTGTTTTCCGGTCTAAGTTTGGGTGATCTATTGAAGTCCAAATTATGTGAAATTTCGTGTGTGACTTCTATAAGGAACCTAGTGTGTAAGTGATTGGTTTTTAACTCTTGTATGATCAATTTACACATGTTCCTAAGACTCAAAGTAAAATCAAGATTGCAAGTCTTCATATAGCTTTATTACAAATCTTGACTTGATTTCCTTCCTTCTATGAGTCTTGATCACCTGTAGAGGTTAGCACATGCAATATATATGCAATGCAATATGTGTGCTACTCTACATTACTTATGATTAAGATTAGGATGATTAAATCATCAAAACAAGGATTAAGGCCAAAAAGCCAACAATCTTCCCTTTTTTGATGATGGCAACCTATATCTTAATACATGAAAATTTTAGGTGCAAACTTTGCATATAAATGCTCCCCCTATGGATGTGCATAGTTTTTGTTCAATATTAACCAATTTTCAAGTAACTCCCCTTTAATTATCTCTCCCCCTTTGACATCCATCAAAAACGAAAATAATTATGACTTTAAGCATAGAATTTGGATGTCTTGTAATGAAGTTGCTTCCCCTAAATTTTGCACTTCGTTACTTTAATAAAAGATATAACATTTACGCTCCCCCTATCAATAAGGCTATATGGAAACTAAGAGTATGATTCAAAGTTAAGTTCATTTAAGTTTCTACTCAAGCCTTATTCTAACATCCATTCAAAATTTGGCATTTATAATCAATAGATGTGATAAATGATTTGCAATGAATAGGGTTAATGATTTGCAATGAATTAAACTCTAAGGATATGACAATTAAGCATATAGACTAGATTAGAGCTAATTTTTCAGAAAATTTAATGATAGAAATTTTATACCAAACTTGAATATTGATTAGCTCCAATCTTGACTTGGTGATGCAACCGGATTCGAATTGGACACTTTGGCTCGTCCGGTCACCACCAATCTCCTCTTCAAGCTCCTACAAGTGTAGACTTTGGTACCCATTTTTGCTTGGGTCCATTAAGTATAGCTTTTGATACCCAAATCCAAATTGATTTTGGTACCTCTACACTTACTTTCTTTTTCATGGCAAAATTATGTTTAACATTAATTAGAATAGGAAATTTTTTAACATAAAAATTGTTTTTATTGCCATGTGTGAACTTATGCAATTTATTTGACAAATTTTCATTTAAGGCATTAAGTTCACTGTTTTTAGTTGCTAGAGATTCATTTAAGCAATTTAGATTTTTAATCATAAATGTATGCTTTGCATTCATGTTAAGCATGTGAATCTCTAAATTTGCAACCTTTTCATTCATGCAATTCAAGTCATGTAATAATTGCTTGCTTTCTAAATGAGATTTAACAAGTTTAAAAAGCAAGTCATTAGTATCAATTTCTAGCATATGACTATCAATTTCATGAGATGAGGTATTTTTAACATTTACATTTTCTTCCTTCAAGCAAGCATTGTCTAAAGTTAGAACTTCAATTTTAGCAAGCAAATCAACTTTATCATCTAAGATAGATGCATTTTGACATTTAAGATCATGGATTTGCTCATTTGCTACTTGATTAGTCTTGTGAAGTTCTTTATATTTTTCAAATAATCTTTGAAATGCATTTTGTAGTTCATTAAAATCATGGGCATTATCTTTTGAACTACTACTTGAACAAGAGCTAGAAGATACCTCATCTTCACTTTCTCCATCGGATGAGCTTGATGATGATGAAGATGTTAATCTCCATTTTCTTTGCTTGAGCTACATCCTTCGGATTTGCTTCTCCCTTCTTCCCGGTTGGTGAATCTCCTTCACCAAAATTCTTTTCTAATGTTTGCCATATAGAATGAGCACTATCACATGAGCAAACAAGATTAAAAAGTTCATCTCCTAATGCACAAAATATGACATTCATAGTCTTAGCATTTAGGGATGCATTTTTCTCATCTTCTAAACTCCATTTACTAATATGACATCTAGGTGATTCATATGGAGTTTGAATCATAAACCACATGTTAATGTTCATGGATTTAATAAATGACATCATTTTACTTTTCCTTGAAACAAAATTATTTCCATCAAAATATGGTGGTTTACATGATTCACTAGGTGTGGATGCATTAAGAGTCATGTTAATTTATTGGTTAAGAACAAAATTAACGAACGAAACTCTGATACCAAATGTAGGATCGTGTGGGTCTATGGGTCCACAATTGATGGCTAATCTTAATTCTCTACTCGATTAAGCAATCAAATGCGCAGCGGAATAAACAAATACACAAGTAGGGAATAGAAAATGCAAACCACAAGCACACGGGGGATTTATAGAAGTTCGACACCCCACCCGGGTCCTAGTCCTCTCTTGCAAGCTCCGCTCGGATCATCGATCTCCGCCTACGACTTCACTATCCGCTCCCCGTTCCGAGCCGGGAGACAAAGCCTTACAACCGTCAAACTCGCGAACAACCCTCGCCGAGCTTGGAATCATCTTCTCACAATCCGAGAAGGATGCTTCGGACTTTCACCGGAGCCTTTACTCTCTTGACAACAAAAGTAACTGAGTGGGATTCACTATCTAATTGAGCACAACAATTGCTAGATGTGTGAGTGATGAATGATGTGGAAATTAGGCTTTCGGTAGCTAATTTGGAGCGTGGAGGATTGGAGTTTTCTCTCTAATGAATTGGGACAATTGGAGTTGGAGAGTTGTGTTAACAACAAGTCTTGATCCTCTATTTATAAGCTCCTAAAGATTTCTAGCCGTTTGAACAAGATTTGATTGGGTTTTGTGCAAAGCACACAAAGCAGAAAATCGGGCTGCAAAACTGTCCAGAAACGGTCGACCGAAAGGTGCAACGGTCGACCGAACTCTTAGGTTCGTTAAAGACACGGTCGACCGAAATATGGAATGGTCGACTGAACACTTAAGTCTATTAAATAAACGGTCGACCGAACAGGGTTACCGGACGACCGAACTTACGTTTCGGTAAAGGGAAATTTGGATCGGTTGAACGAAATAGTATCGACCGATAGCAGGGAATTTTGACAAGATAAAACGGTCGACCGGACAGGGTAGATGGTTCGACCGTTGGAAAAGTATATGGGGTATATTTTGTTTTAATACGAATACGACCGTTGGGTATATACGACAAAAATAACGGTCGGAAAAGTGAGTTCAAATGGTCGACCGAAAGAGATGGTGCGGTCGACCGAAACTAGACAGGGAAACACAAAACATAATACTATGATCATCCGGTCGACCGAACGGCCTATTGCGGTCGACCGAATGTGGGCAGACAGTTAAGGTTCAGGTTTAGTGTTTTCCGGTCTAAGTTTGGGTAATCTATTGAAGTCCAAATTATGTGAAATTTCGTTTGTGACTTCTATAAGGAACCTAGTGTGTAAGTGATTGGTTTTTAACTCTTGTATGCTCAATTTACACATGGTCCTAAGACTCAAACTAAAATCAAGATTACAAGTCTTCATATAGCTTTATTACAAATCTTGACTTGATTTTGTTCCTTCCATGAATCTTAATCACCTGTAGAGGTTAGCACATGCAATATATATGCAATGCAATATGTGTGCTACTCTACATTACTTATGATTAAGATTAGGTTGATTAAATCATAAAAACAAGGATTAAGGCCAAAAAGCCAACAATAACTTCATTACAAGACATACACATTGAACTTAAAACGTATAATTTGTGTTATAAATATCATTTTTGATGACTGTCAAAGGGGAGAGATAATTAAGGGGGTAACTTGAAATTTGATTCCAAAATAAACAAAAACTATGCACATCCTTAGGGGGAGCATTAATATGCATAGTTTACATATAAGAATTCAATGTATTAAGATATAGTTAAGATATAGGTTGCCATCATCAAAAAGGGGAAGATTGTAGGCTTTTTGGCCTTAATCTATGTTTTGACGATTTAATCAACCTAATCTTAATTATGATCATGTAGAGTAGCACACATATTGCATTGCACATATATTTTTTTGTGCTAACCTCTACAGGTGATCAAGACTCAATGAAGAAAGGAAAATCAAGTCAAGACATGTAATCAAGCTCATTTGAAGACATGTATTTTGCATTTCTTTGAGTCTTTAGGAACCTTGTGTAATTGAGCATACTTGAGCTAAAAACTACTCAACCACACACTAGGTTCCCTATAGAAGTCACACACAAAATTTCACATAATTTGGACTTCAATAGATCATCCAAACTAAAACCGGAAAACACCTAAACAAAACTTGAACTGCCTGGACCAAAACGGTCGACCGTTGAAACCTTTCCGTTCGACCGTTTACACATATTTTCAAACCATTTGTTTTGTCGTATTATACCCAACGGTCGTATTCGTATTATTCCCAAATACCCCAAATTTCCAAACATCCGGTCGACCGAAACTTTCCTAACGGTCGACCGAACCAACAAAACTTTCCTAATTCGGTCGACCAATCCCCTGAGCCCGTTCGACCGTTAACTTAAGTCATAGCTGAAATTTGACCAAACGATCGAATGGATTACCTAATTCGGTCGACCGTTTTTTGGCAGAATTGGGTCCAACGGATTTCTGTTTTGTGTATCACACATCAACTCACACCCAATCAACCCCAACAACTCTATTCTCTCTAAGGCTTATAAATAGAGTTGTAAAATACATTTTAACACAACTCTCTCACACATATTTGTCCCCAACATTAGAGAGAAGATCCAAACACTCAAAACCTCAAAACCTTCCACACTTTAGTCTTAATTCATATTCTACTCAAGTGTGCTCAAGTTTAGAGAGTGTTGTTCCACTCAATCATTGTGCAAGAAGCAACGGTCTTGGTGAAAGCCCAAGACACAACTATAGACTTCGGTGAGAGCCCGAAGTGTCCCTCTCGGATTGTGAGAGGTGGAGCCAAGCTCGGCGAGGGTTGTTCGCGAGCTTGAAGATTGTAAAGGCGTTCTCTCCCGGCCTGGAACGGGGAGTGGTTAGTGAAGTTGTGGGCGGAGCTCGGTGATCCGAGCGGAGCTTGCAAGAGAGGAGTAGGACCCGGGTGGGGTGCCGAACCTCTATAAAAATCCCCCGTGTCAATTGTGGTTTGCATATTCCTTCCCTACTTGCTTGTTTTGTCTTAATTCCGCTGCATATCTTTGATAGATCAAACAAGTAGGTAATTAGGGATAAAAGTGATTAGTATTGTGCACCCATTACTCACACGATCCTACAATATCATCAACAGTAAGAAACATTTCCCCCCGAAGGGTAACACGGGACATCCGTTCGACAATCATCATCGGGTCTCCCAAGGAGACCTACCGTAGGCACATACGGTCTAACGGAACATGACATGACACTCCCCACACGCGGCTACATTAATCATGGGGTTCGGCAGGGAGCATCCGCCAAGTCTGCTCCATAAGAAACATATCTGTAACTTCGTGGTCGAAACCACACCAATGGAGCCATCGCTCGGTTGGTCCATCAATCATCATCTCAGTAGGTGCCCATCTGAGGAACATAGCCGGAACAACATCATCGGCCCATCAATCATCATCGCCGGAACAACATCCGCGGCATCACCGGCGCTGCAACGGTGGTCCATCAATACGTCCGGCACATCATCGGACGGGTCCAGACCGAAGTCTGCCAGGTCATCAGGCTCCACGAGCCGTAAACACCAACCGCGCCGCTATAAAAGCAGGGCAGCGACCTCCGTAGCCCCGTAGTCACCTCACCCAATGACAGTTGTGTGCCTGCACATCATCATACATTGGGATCTGTGATCCTTCAGGCCTGCTACTCTACAATGATTCCAGTCAATCCATCATATTAGTCACGATCCATACATGGAGGTGACACGTCCCGAACACCCACACTCTTCCTCACGGCGGTCCCTGGGCAGGCACACGTACGCGCCCACCGACACCTCCCGGCTCACGCACAAGGCGAGGACACGGGTTTCCGTGGACAGAGTTAGCATTCAAAAGGGACCAGGAATTCAGTTATGTGCAGAAACGGTCGACTGAAAGAGGCAACCCGGTCGACCGCTTTCACAAGGAAATCGGTCGACCGAAAGTCTGCGTCGGTCGAACTCACTGCGCAAAACCTAAGTCCCAAACGGTCGAACGGAGATCCAAAACCGGTTGACCGATACGAGGTCAAAATCCAGAGTCTGGTCAACATCAATTCAAAACTATCGGTCGACCGACTCAGGGGTCCCGGTCAACCGAAAACTACCCGGGCATCCTAGTAATTCTAAGTCATATAACAGTCGAACGTATATAAACAATCGGTCGAACTAACATGCATTTCTACTTAGTACACTTAAGTTCCGGTCGAACGACCATAAGGAACTGGTCGACCGAAAACAAACAGGCAATCCGATCCACCAGCAAAATGCACGACCGGTCGACCGCCACAAGGCATCGTTCGACCGGTGAAGGTTAAAATCGGCAAAATACACTACATTCGGTCGACCGCCCGAAGGGACCTCCTCCGACCGACCAACACAACCCTCCCACGAGGGCGAGCAACCAAAACACACTAGAAGCCGGCATACCTCAACACGAGATGGAGCACACCGGAGAATCGCTCCACGATCAAGTCGCGCCTCGCACAACCCGCTCCGATGCCGCCTCCACCACCTCTGGAACACCCGAAAAAAAAGAAGAAGAACGGAGGAATGAGTGCTGGAATGGAGAGGAAGAAGAAGAATGGAAGAAAATGTTTTGGGTTATAAAACCAAAACTCAGCTCAACAGTAACCTGCTCATCCAACCCATCACCTCTCACCCATCAACAGTGCACGCCCCCTCTTCCCTTCCCCATGCAAAGCCTCCTCTCTCCTCCTAACCTCTCATTAGCACCCGAAATGGGTTTAGGGACATAACATGAATAGTGTAGGAAAGATAGGGAAATGAGTTGGGAATAGAGAAAACTAATGTGAATGAGAAAGAAAACTGATGTGGATGTCATAGTTACAAATGGTCTTACTAAAGTCACAAATTAATCTACTCGGTTCAATAATTGAGAGCCAAGCTTAGAAGTTGAACTTCCTAGTATGGCTCCAAGGCTCAAATGACACGACTTTATTCGACATTGACTTACAATTATGCTTTGCATGGTCGAACTTGACGACCCTTAGTTTGACTATTGTGACATCCAAAATCGAAGTTTTCACTCTTTTTAACTCATGTTTGCTTTGTAGCCACTCCTATGTTTCCCAACCGGTTACTTTAAAATATCGATTATTCTAGGTATCAATCACATTCTCTGTGAGAAAGCTTACACTGTAACTTTCCACCGCTTCTGCTCCTAATTGTTCATCCACTTCAAATGCTTAAGTTAGAGTTTGAATCATTTACCATTAGGTTGTACTTGACCTTGACCGTGGGAGTCACTTTTTGGGGTGTGAGAGGGAGATTAAGTTTGTGAGGGTTGTATGCGATGCAATCTTGGACTACGAACATAGATTGGTTTAGTGTAGTTCTTGAATGTGGCTTACAGAGACAAGGATAGGAGTAGGTCTCGATTGGCGACCCGACCTATATACATTACCCGGTCTTCATTTGTGTAGTTCACTTCTTTCTCTAGCTCTTTTTGTTGAATCGTAGCACATTTAGTTTGCATTTATGTAAGAATATGACGATGGTTGTATGATTGGACGATCGAAGTCTTAGCTCGATCTTCCCGAATCTGCTGGACGCTGACACGACAATGGAGACGATGATGGGATGATCGAGGGAAGGGAGAAGATCGTTCTTGATCTTGGTTTGGTTGTTGTATGATTGATTTTGTAGTTGGTGGTTCGGATTTGGTTGTTATGATCGGAAAGGAAGAAGACGATGCAGGAAAGCTTTGAGAAAGGGAAAGGTTTTTTCTTATTGATTTAGTTGGGTCTAATGTCCTTATATAGGACTGATACATGGTAATCGGTTTACCCGATTATTGGTGCAGCTTGAGAATTCATGGGCTAATTGGTTATACAGATCCAATTAGCCTATGATTACATGTTTAACTTGAGTGAAAAATAGTGAAATTATTGGTAAACTTCAACAGCCCTCCTCAAGATGGAGAATGTATATTGTACATTCCCAACTTGGATGCAATTGTACTGAATCTGTTTGAACTCAAGGCTTTGGTAAATATGTCTGCGACTTGTTGTTGGGTATTGATGTACTTGGTCTGGATTAACCCTTCCTTTATCTTCTCCCTTATAAGGTGGCAATCAATCTCTATGTGCTTTGTCCTCTCATGGAAGACGGGGTTGGCTGCGATGTGTAGAGCAGACTGGTTGTCGCAGTACAAGGTTGTTGTTGTAGTATGTTGGATGTTGAGATCCTTCAAGAGGGCAATAAGCCATGTTATCTCACAAGACGTGTTCGCCATAGCTCTATATTCGGCTTCAGCAGAAGATCGAGATATCGTTGCTTGTTTCTTTGTTTTCCAAGAAATGAGAGAGCTTCCAAGAAACACTGCAAATCCGGTGGTGGATCGTCTAGTGAGAGGGCAGCTGGCCCAGTCAGAATCACAAAATCCTTGAAGTGTTGGTTGGCTTTGAGCAGCGAAGTGGAGTCCTTGTCCTGGGGCACCCTTGATGTACTTGATAACTCTATAGGCAGCTTGTAGATGTCGTTTTCCTGGTTTGCTCATAAACTGACTAAGGAAATTGACTGGGAATGTAATGTCTGGCCTTGTAATAGTCAGGTACAAGAGCCTTCCAATCAACCTCCTATAGTGGGTTGGATCTACAAGTGCATCTCCAGGTTCCTCAGCCAACTTGTGATTGACTTCTAAAGGAGTTGGAGATGGTTTCGAGCCCAGCAACCCCGTGTCTTTGAGAATCTGAATGGCATATTTCCGTTGATTCAGATTTATGCCATTTTTGTTCCTTGCGATTTCCAATCCCAGAAAGTACTTCAAGTCCCCCAAGTCCTTGATGTGGAAATGTTGCTTGAGTTTTTCTTTAAGTCCAGTGATTATTTCATTGTTATTCCCTGCAATCAAGATATCATCGACATAAACAAGAATTGCAGTGAAGGAGTCCTTAGTTGTGGATGTGAATAAAGAATAATCTGCTTTTGATTGTTTGTAGCCAAAACGTTCTAAAGATGTGGATAATTTTTCAAACCAACATCTGGAAGATTGTTTTAGGCCATATATTGATTTATTTAATTTGCAGACCATGTTGGTTCCATGTTTTTCAAAACCAGGTGGAGAAGTCATGTACACATCCTCTTTAAGGTCTCCTTGTAAAAATGCATTATTTACATCTAATTGATGCAAAAACCAATTATTAACAGCAGCTAATGCGAGTACAATACGTATAGTTACCATCTTTGTAACAGGTGCAAAAGTGTCATGAAAGTCAAGGCCTTCAATTTGGTTAAAACCCTTAGCTACTAGCCTAGCTTTGTATCTTTCTATCTCTCCTTGAGCATTATATTTTATTTTGTACACCCATTTGCATCCAATAGGTTTTTTGTTAAGAGGTAATTTAACCATGTCCCATGTATTGTTGAGTCTTAATGCATCTATTTCGTTGTTCATTGCTTCAACCCATTTAATGTTGGTGCAAGCATCCTTGTAACTGGTTGGCTCAGAAATGTCGTCTATACTATCTAAATAGCATGCATACTTCTGGGAAATAAATTTAGTACTTAAGAAGGCTTGGAGTGGATACCTGGTCCCTCTCTTTGTGGTATTCCTTAGAGAGGGTCTTACCTCAATCTCCTGTGTATTGTTTACTGTTGATGAATTTTCCTTGCTAGTTGCATTTGCCTTTAGTGTAGGACAATCAAAGTTTTTGAGTATAATAGACCTTACCTGAGTCCTTGATGATCTCCTGGGTTGATTGACATCAATCCTTGGTTGATCTGTTGCTGGCACAATGATTTCCGGTTCATCCTGGTTATTCATGTTGTTGTTTGGTTCTTCATTGTTAGTCATATGGTCTTGTTGTTGAGTGTCCTCGTCATGGTGGTGAACTTCTTCATTGTTTTGGTTATTATGCCTTTCGTCCCAAATAATGGGATAAGGTGCAGCATTGTTCACATCATCTATAGCTATGCTAGTGATGTCATGGTAAGGGAAAATATGCTCATAGAAGACAACATCTCTAGTAATAATAATTTTTCTATTTTGCATGTCAAAAAGCTTATAACCCTTCTTATCTTGTGGGTAGCCTAAGAACACACACTTGTGGGCCCGTTTGTCAAATTTGTCATTAATTTGTAAGTTTGTGGAGTAACATAAACAACCAAACACTCTTAAGTGTATATAATTAGGAGCTCTCTTGAACAATACTTCATAAGGTGTTTTATTATTAAGTATAGGAGTGGGCATCCTGTTAATCAAATGTGTGGCTGTGAGTATGCAGTCACTCCAGAAAATCATAGGAATATTGGATTGAAATCTAAGTGCCCTAGCTACTTCTAAAAGGTGTCTATGTTTTCTCTCTACAAGACCATTTTGTTGGGGAGTATATGGGCAACTCTTTTCATGCATAATTCCTTTAGAATCAAATAATTCTTGCACTAAACTAGATAAGAATTCTTTTCCATTGTCACTTCTTACTCTTTTAATCTTGGTATCAAATTGATTTTCAATCATGACAATAAAGGATTTAATAACAGAATATGTGTCAGATTTTGTTTTCATAAGAAAAGTCCATGTTGTTCTGCTGAAATCATCAACTATAGTAAGGTAGTAATGATATCCATTAAAAGAAGTAGTAGAGTATTTACCCCAAATGTCCATATGTATCAGCTCAAAAGGAATACAAGTATTTGAATGACTTCTAGGAAAAGAAATTCTAGTCTGTTTTGCTAATTGACATGTTTCACAATGTAAATCTTGTTCTACAACAACATTGCTATCTGTACTAGCTATCAACTGAATTCTACTATATGATAAATGCCCCAACCTCTTATGCCAGTCAGGAAGGCCCTTGCTGGCATTCAACACAAAAGAATGATGGTCTTGCTCTGTGAAATGTTGACCTGTGTAGATGTAGAGATTCCCAACCTCTCTACCCAAACCAATCATCCTCCTCTGAACCATGTCCTGAATGATACAAAGGGTTGGGTAGAAACTCACACTACTATGTGAATGTTTTGCTAATTTTGCTACTGAAATCAAATTGAGCCTAAATTCTGGTATGTAAAGGACTTTATGTAAAATCAGCTTATTACTTAGTCTCACATGACCTATATATTGTGCAGTCACAATTTTATCATTAGGCAACTTAATTGGAATTCCTTTGTGTAATTTTGTGATGTTACTCATTATGGATATGCTTGAGCACATGTGGTCTGTAGCTCCACTATCAATTATCCATGATGTGTTAGTGATTGAAGAATAACATGAGACCATACCTGCAGCATTTACTTGAGCTGAGCCTTCTGCTTTGTTCAGAATTTGCATAATTTGTCTGTATTGATCTGAGGTAATGCTGGATTCCCCAACTTGATTCTCAGCTGTGAAAGCTTTGGCTGGTTCCATCATTTGTTGTTGGTTACTCTGGTAGTTTTGATTTTGGTTGTATTTATTCTTCTTTTGATGATTGTTGCTCCTAGGTGGGAATCCAACAATCCAGTAGCACTTGTCTACTGTATGACCTGTTTTCTTGCAGTTGGTACAAAGTGGTTTGTTACCTCTATTCTGAGGTGTATTTGTGTTGTTGTTCTTAAGGTTGTAATTCTCATTTCTACCCACTGCCATAGCAGAAGCATCATGTAAGTTGGGATTAGGCCCTCCTATCTCTCTTTGTTTTTCTTCTTGCAGTATGAGGGAATAGACCTTGTTGACAGGTGGGAGTGGTATGGATAACAAGATTTGGCCTCTAATAGCCGAATAAGTGTCATTCAAGCCTAAAAGAAAGTTGATAGTCTTGTCTTCCTCAAATTTCTCATTGAATTTTCTGAGGAAACCACAAGTACAACCTCCACAAGAACAAGGAGGGATAGTAGTGTGAGCAGAAAGTTCATCCCATAATCCTTTGAGTTTTGAGAAATATTCTCTGACAGAAGAATTTTCTTGATTCAGTGCATATAAAGACCTTTTCAATTGAAAAATCCTAGGTAGATTTGTCTGAGCAAATCTTTCTTCAAGATCTTCCCACATTTCCTTAGCGGTGTCATAATAAATGACACTATCTAGGATATCTTGATCTAGGGTTGTCATGATCCAGGACATAACCATGTCATTTGCCCTCTTCCATTTAGAATGTTCTATAGGCGCAAGTTTTTTAGAGGGTTCTTTAACACTTCCATCCACAAATCCGTATTTATCCTTAGCATGCAAGGCTACCCTCATCGCTCTTGACCATGTCGCATAGTTATCTCCGTTGAGCGTTTTAGAGATGAGGTTGATACCTGGGTTGTCAGATGGAAGCAAAGAATAGCTCATGTGGTTTGCTGATGTTGACTGATTTTCCATCGAGATTCTTGATTCTTGATCGGATTCTTCGACGTTGTCGAGACGTGGCTCTGATACCATGTAAGAATATGACGATGGTTGTATGATTGGACGATCGAAGTCTTAGCTCGATCTTCCCGAATCTGCTGGACGCTGACACGACAATGGAGACGATGATGGGATGATCGAGGGAAGGGAGAAGATCGTTCTTGATCTTGGTTTGGTTGTTGTATGATTGATTTTGTAGTTGGTGGTTCGGATTTGGTTGTTATGATCGGAAAGGAAGAAGACGATGCAGGAAAGCTTTGAGAAAGGGAAAGGTTTTTTCTTATTGATTTAGTTGGGTCTAATGTCCTTATATAGGACTGATACATGGTAATCGGTTTACCCGATTATTGGTGCAGCTTGAGAATTCATGGGCTAATTGGTTATACAGATCCAATTAGCCTATGATTACATGTTTAACTTGAGTGAAAAATAGTGAAATTATTGGTAAACTTCAACAATTTATTCACCCCTTTAGATTGGTCATATGTTTCTTAATATAAATAGAAGCATGCCAAACAATGAGATTCATTTGTCGAGAAGCATAGAAAGTTCAATCCCTTCAAAGCTAACGAACAAATTCACGAGGACAAAATTAACAATAAAAGCAAACGAGGTTAGGAAAGGGAACACTTCGACCAAGTCATCATTGATAAACTCCCCTTAAATAAATTACGCCCCCACGTATTGGTGCATTGGGTGCAGGCATTTTCTCCCAAAATAGAACGATTGCAACGTCAACGACGGGGCACTCCAACTGGAGAGATGGTAGTTACATAAGGCAAAAAGAAAAAGTCTTTCAAAGTTACGAATGTGGTCTTTTATACCTATAAAATTAGTAACCGCTAGAACAAAAATGAATTTCCCTTCTAAACAATTCTTTGTCAAAGACTACATAAGACAAACCCCAAAAATATTAAATGCACACCAGAAAGAAATTGACATGCATGCTTAAATTTGTTCATATATGTCATGTTGACCATTTACTTTGTCATTCTAGTGTCTTAGTGGAATTTGGTTGAGACCCTTCACAAGCTTTGTAATATTGTTTAATCAATAACACATAAGTGGGTGACCTGGACCTCTACATAATTTCCAGGAAAATAATTGTATAAGTTTCTTCGATCATCACAATCCTAAATCTAAATAGTATAGTAAATAATTTTGGTCCCTCTACCCAATTATGTTGTTACACATGTCCTCCTAAAAGTAGATTTTCTTGGCCCTTTTTTTCTGATACACAAGAACTGTTATATTCCAGCTTCTAATTAATCTTAGCCTTCACTGAAGAGCCCTGTTATCACCATTAGATGATATCAACCATTGGATCTCTTGCAAATTCCTTGAATCTTTTACAACTAACGTGAATGAAGGGATGCTTGATTTGCGAAAGTATATTAGGGTTAGGATTTAGCAAATATTTAGAAACAATATTCTGCAAACCCACTTCGATAATGATTACCTACTAGAATACCATATTTTTTTTGCTTGGTGTATAAACAATTTTTAGTAATATTGATTGAGTAGTCTAATTTGAAGCAAATATAAAAGTCTTTAAGTAAAATAATTGCAAGAGAAAGATTTTTGAAATGTAAAGATGTCTATCTTCCAAATCATATTTAATAGCATCGTTTTGTGACATAGAAGTTACTTGCAATAATTTTAAAAAACAAATATTGATGGGCTGTAAGCATATGTATTTTGAAGTTGGAAGACAAAATTGTAGACCGACTGTATAGACTTGGATAGAAAACAAAAGGTTTCTTAAACACAAAAAAAATTAAAGAATGAAATTTGACTATTTAATTATAGTAACGTACCGGTCGCCCGGTTGAGTATTAAGATAAAAAAGAAGGAATTTTTTCGAGATATTTTTTTTAAAATTTTAAAGTAAAACTCTCCCAAAAATATTTTTCATACTAGACCCGCTACGATCACGTGACAACACGTGATGACGGTGGGTCTTTTTTTAGTATTTAAAGAACTCAACTTTGTTTTTTAGGAAAATTTCTTTGAAGAACTCGACGTTGAGAACGTCGAGTTGTTCATAGGCGAACACTTGGTAAAATTTCGAGATTAGAGTCTAATTTGAACTCGGCAACACCAAGATCTGTTCTATTTAACAGAACTCGGCACTGACACTGCATTGTTTGTTGTCATTCAGCAACATTGGATTGGAACAATTGTGTTCGGCGTCGTACGTTTTAACTTTAAAATATATATACAACCTTTTAGGACAAACGTATGTAGACGTCATTTACAATTATCCTCATCATGACGAAAACAATGAACAATGTAACATTTTGTTGAAGAAACCACAACTGAATACTGAACATATTTTTTAATGTGTCACGACTACAGAGTATGAACCAACTCATCTTTGGTCGGGAAAATTCGTTTATCCCAGAAAGAACGACTAACTTCCATCCGCCAATCACTTCGTAACAGATTGTTCGCTGCATCGAAGAATCTATGTTCAATGATGGAGTTCTCTACCCAATTGTCATCGTGTAAGATATCGGGAAGTTCCAAATTTATTTCTTCATATATTTGGAGATCCAAATTGATTTTTCTTTAGAATTTCTCCAAAATAATATTTTGGCACTCGTAATTTGCAGTCGGGTCCTCGGCTTTTTGTAATTAAGTCTCTGACTACTTTTGTGTTTAAGTCCTTGGCCTTTTTGTAATTAGGTCTTTGAATGCTTTTATGTTTGGATGGACTTCAATTTGAATCCAGATAATCTTGAACTTGGTCTTTATGATAGAAATGAGTCTCTTGCACGTGTTTATGCTCGGGATATGGGTAATTTGCATTCAGGTCCATGTATTCTGTAAATAAGACTAAACACATACCTTAGTAGCATTTATTGATATAAAATTAATCTAAATGAAAGACATATGATGCAATGTATGCAATGCATCAGTCATCATCTTCATCACTATGCAACTCTTCTTCCGGACGTCGAATTTCTGGTCGACCGTAATGAATCGGGTCAACTAGAGACAAACCAAGACCAAGGGAGGGATAAAAGTCGATGGTCTAGCCCTGCCAGCAAACTTATCATGATTGTAATGCATGGTGTTGCTGCGTTTCGTTTAATTGTGTTAGGATCTATGGCCCTCTAATCGCTTAGAAAAATACGGAATTAAAATATTAAGCGAAGGATTAAGGAGTAGAGACAATGCAAGCCAACAATCTTCCCTTTTTTTACGATGGCAACCTATATCTTAATACATGAAAATTTTAGGTGCAAACTTTGCATATAAATGCTCCCCCTATGGATGTGCATAGTTTTTGTTCAATATTAACCAATTTTCAAGTAAATCCCCTTTAATTATCTCTCCCCCTTTGACATCCATCAAAAACGAAAATAATTATGACTTTAAGCATAGAATTTGGATGTCTTGTAATGAAGTTGCTTCCCCTAAATTTTGCACTTCGTTACTTTAATAAAAGATATAACATTTAAGCTCCCCCTATCAATAAGGCTATATGGAAACTAAGAGTATGATTCAAGTTAAGTTCATTTAAGTTTCTACTCAAGCCTTATTCTAACATCCATTCAAAATTTGGCATTTATAATCAATAGATGTGATAAATGATTTGCAATGAATAGGGTTAATGATTTGCAATGAATTAAACTCTAAGGATATGACAATTAAGCATATAGACTAGATTAGAGCTAATTTTTCAGAAAATTTAATGATAGAAATTTTATACCAAACTTGAATATTGATTAGCTCCAATCTTGACTTGGTGATGCAACCGGATTCGAATTGGACACTTTGGCTCGTCCGGTCACCACCAATCTCCTCTTCAAGCTCCTACAAGTGTAGACTTTGGTACCCATTTTTGCTTGGGTCCATTAAGTATAGCTTTTGATACCCAAATCCAAATTGATTTTGGTACCTCTACACTTACTTTCTTTTTCATGGCAAAATTATGTTTAACATTAATTAGAATAGGAAATTTTTTAACATAAAAATTGTTTTTATTGCCATGTGTGAACTTATGCAATTTATTTGACAAATTTTCATTTAAGGCATTAAGTTCACTGTTTTTAGTTGCTAGAGATTCATTTAAGCAATTTAGATTTTTAATCATAAATGTATGCTTTGCATTCATGTTAAGCATGTGAATCTCTAAATTTGCAACCTTTTCATTCATGCAATTCAAGTCATGTAATAATTGCTTGCTTTCTAAATGAGATTTAACAAGTTTAAAAAGCAAGTCATTAGTATCAATTTCTAGCATATGACTATCAATTTCATGAGATGAGGTATTTTTAACATTTACATTTTCTTCCTTCAAGCAAGCATTGTCTAAAGTTAGAACTTCAATTTTAGCAAGCAAATCAACTTTATCATCTAAGATAGATGCATTTTGACATTTAAGATCATGGATTTGCTCATTTGCTACTTGATTAGTCTTGTGAAGTTCTTTATATTTTTCAAATAATCTTTGAAATGCATTTTGTAGTTCATTAAAATCATGGGCATTATCTTTTGAACTACTACTTGAACAAGAGCTAGAAGATACCTCATCTTCACTTTCTCCATCGGATGAGCTTGATGATGATGAAGATGTTAATCTCCATTTTCTTTGCTTGAGCTACATCCTTCGGATTTGCTTCTCCCTTCTTCCCGGTTGGTGAATCTCCTTCACCAAAATTCTTTTCTAATGTTTGCCATATAGAATGAGCACTATCACATGAGCAAACAAGATTAAAAAGTTCATCTCCTAATGCACAAAATATGACATTCATAGTCTTAGCATTTAGGGATGCATTTTTCTCATCTTCTAAACTCCATTTACTAATATGACATCTAGGTGATTCATATGGAGTTTGAATCATAAACCACATGTTAATGTTCATGGATTTAATAAATGACATCATTTTACTTTTCCTTGAAACAAAATTATTTCCATCAAAATATGGTGGTTTACATGATTCACTAGGTGTGGATGCATTAAGAGTCATGTTAATTTATTGGTTAAGAACAAAATTAACGAACGAAACTCTGATACCAAATGTAGGATCGTGTGGGTCTATGGGTCCACAATTGATGGCTAATCTTAATTCTCTACTCGATTAAGCAATCAAATGCGCAGCGGAATAAACAAATACACAAGTAGGGAATAGAAAATGCAAACCACAAGCACACGGGGGATTTATAGAAGTTCGACACCCCACCCGGGTCCTAGTCCTCTCTTGCAAGCTCCGCTCGGATCATCGATCTCCGCCTACGACTTCACTATCCGCTCCCCGTTCCGAGCCGGGAGACAAAGCCTTACAACCGTCAAACTCGCGAACAACCCTCGCCGAGCTTGGAATCATCTTCTCACAATCCGAGAAGGATGCTTCGGGCTTTCACCGGAGCCTTTACTCTCTTGACAACAAAAGTAACTGAGTGGGATTCACTCTCTAATTGAGCACAACAATTGCTAGATGTGTGAGTGATGAATGATGTGGAAATTAGGCTTTCGGTAGCTAATTTGGAGCGTGGAGGATTGGAGTTTTCTCTCTAATGAATTGGGACAATTGGAGTTGGAGAGTTGTGTTAACAACAAGTCTTGATCCTCTATTTATAAGCTCCTAAAGATTTCTAGCCGTTTGAACAAGATTTGATTGGGTTTTGTGCAAAGCACACAAAGCAGAAAATCGGGCTGCAAAACTGTCCAGAAACGGTCGACCGAAAGGTGCAACGGTCGACCGAACTCTTAGGTTCGTTAAAGACACGGTCGACCGAAATATGGAATGGTCGACTGAACACTTAAGTCTATTAAATAAACGGTCGACCGAACAGGGTTACCGGACGACCGAACTTACGTTTCGGTAAAGGGAAATTTGGATCGGTTGAACGAAATAGTATCGACCGATAGCAGGGAATTTTGACAAGATAAAACGGTCGACCGGACAGGGTAGATGGTTCGACCGTTGGAAAAGTATATGGGGTATATTTTGTTTTAATACGAATACGACCGTTGGGTATATACGACAAAAATAACGGTCGGAAAAGTGAGTTCAAATGGTCGACCGAAAGAGATGGTGCGGTCGACCGAAACTAGACAGGGAAACACAAAACATAATACTATGATCATCCGGTCGACCGAACGGCCTATTGCGGTCGACCGAATGTGGGCAGACAGTTAAGGTTCAGGTTTAGTGTTTTCCGGTCTAAGTTTGGGTAATCTATTGAAGTCCAAATTATGTGAAATTTCGTTTGTGACTTCTATAAGGAACCTAGTGTGTAAGTGATTGGTTTTTAACTCTTGTATGCTCAATTTACACATGGTCCTAAGACTCAAACTAAAATCAAGATTACAAGTCTTCATATAGCTTTATTACAAATCTTGACTTGATTTTGTTCCTTCCATGAATCTTAATCACCTGTAGAGGTTAGCACATGCAATATATATGCAATGCAATATGTGTGCTACTCTACATTACTTATGATTAAGATTAGGTTGATTAAATCATAAAAACAAGGATTAAGGCCAAAAAGCCAACAATAACTTCATTACAAGACATACACATTGAACTTAAAACGTATAATTTGTGTTATAAATATCATTTTTGATGACTGTCAAAGGGGAGAGATAATTAAGGGGGTAACTTGAAATTTGATTCCAAAATAAACAAAAACTATGCACATCCTTAGGGGGAGCATTAATATGCATAGTTTACATATAAGAATTCAATGTATTAAGATATAGTTAAGATATAGGTTGCCATCATCAAAAAGGGGGAGATTGTAGGCTTTTTGGCCTTAATCTATGTTTTGACGATTTAATCAACCTAATCTTAATTATGATCATGTAGAGTAGCACACATATTGCATTGCACATATATTTTTTTGTGCTAACCTCTACAGGTGATCAAGACTCAATGAAGAAAGGAAAATCAAGTCAAGACATGTAATCAAGCTCATTTGAAGACATGTATTTTGCATTTCTTTGAGTCTTTAGGAACCTTGTGTAATTGAGCATACTTGAGCTAAAAACTACTCAACCACACACTAGGTTCCCTATAGAAGTCACACACAAAATTTCACATAATTTGGACTTCAATAGATCATCCAAACTAAAACCGGAAAACACCTAAACAAAACTTGAACTGCCTGGACCAAAACGGTCGACCGTTGAAACCTTTCCGTTCGACCGTTTACACATATTTTCAAACCATTTGTTTTGTCGTATTATACCCAACGGTCGTATTCGTATTATTCCCAAATACCCCAAATTTCCAAACATCCGGTCGACCGAAACTTTCCTAACGGTCGACCGAACCAACAAAACTTTCCTAATTCGGTCGACCAATCCCCTGAGCCCGTTCGACCGTTAACTTAAGTCATAGCTGAAATTTGACCAAACGATCGAATGGATTACCTAATTCGGTCGACCGTTTTTTGGCAGAATTGGGTCCAACGGATTTCTGTTTTGTGTATCACACATCAACTCACACCCAATCAACCCCAACAACTCTATTCTCTCTAAGGCTTATAAATAGAGTTGTAAAATACATTTTAACACAACTCTCTCACACATATTTGTCCCCAACATTAGAGAGAAGATCCAAACACTCAAAACCTCAAAACCTTCCACACTTTAGTCTTAATTCATATTCTACTCAAGTGTGCTCAAGTTTAGAGAGTGTTGTTCCACTCAATCATTGTGCAAGAAGCAACGGTCTTGGTGAAAGCCCAAGACACAACTATAGACTTCGGTGAGAGCCCGAAGTGTCCCTCTCGGATTGTGAGAGGTGGAGCCAAGCTCGGCGAGGGTTGTTCGCGAGCTTGAAGATTGTAAAGGCGTTCTCTCCCGGCCTGGAACGGGGAGTGGTTAGTGAAGTTGTGGGCGGAGCTCGGTGATCCGAGCGGAGCTTGCAAGAGAGGAGTAGGACCCGGGTGGGGTGCCGAACCTCTATAAAAATCCCCCGTGTCAATTGTGGTTTGCATATTCCTTCCCTACTTGCTTGTTTTGTCTTAATTCCGCTGCATATCTTTGATAGATCAAACAAGTAGGTAATTAGGGATAAAAGTGATTAGTATTGTGCACCCATTACTCACACGATCCTACAATATCATCAACAGTAAGAAACATTTCCCCCCGAAGGGTAACACGGGACATCCGTTCGACAATCATCATCGGGTCTCCCAAGGAGACCTACCGTAGGCACATACGGTCTAACGGAACATGACATGACACTCCCCACACGCGGCTACATTAATCATGGGGTTCGGCAGGGAGCATCCGCCAAGTCTGCTCCATAAGAAACATATCTGTAACTTCGTGGTCGAAACCACACCAATGGAGCCATCGCTCGGTTGGTCCATCAATCATCATCTCAGTAGGTGCCCATCTGAGGAACATAGCCGGAACAACATCATCGGCCCATCAATCATCATCGCCGGAACAACATCCGCGGCATCACCGGCGCTGCAACGGTGGTCCATCAATACGTCCGGCACATCATCGGACGGGTCCAGACCGAAGTCTGCCAGGTCATCAGGCTCCACGAGCCGTAAACACCAACCGCGCCGCTATAAAAGCAGGGCAGCGACCTCCGTAGCCCCGTAGTCACCTCACCCAATGACAGTTGTGTGCCTGCACATCATCATACATTGGGATCTGTGATCCTTCAGGCCTGCTACTCTACAATGATTCCAGTCAATCCATCATATTAGTCACGATCCATACATGGAGGTGACACGTCCCGAACACCCACACTCTTCCTCACGGCGGTCCCTGGGCAGGCACACGTACGCGCCCACCGACACCTCCCGGCTCACGCACAAGGCGAGGACACGGGTTTCCGTGGACAGAGTTGGCATTCAAAAGGGACCAGGAATTCAGTTATGTGCAGAAACGGTCGACTGAAAGAGGCAACCCGGTCGACCGCTTTCACAAGGAAATCGGTCGACCGAAAGTCTGCGTCGGTCGAACTCACTGCGCAAAACCTAAGTCCCAAACGGTCGAACGGAGATCCAAAACCGGTTGACCGATACGAGGTCAAAATCCAGAGTCTGGTCAACATCAATTCAAAACTATCGGTCGACCGACTCAGGGGTCCCGGTCAACCGAAAACTACCCGGGCATCCTAGTAATTCTAAGTCATATAACAGTCGAACGTATATAAACAATCGGTCGAACTAACATGCATTTCTACTTAGTACACTTAAGTTCCGGTCGAACGACCATAAGGAACTGGTCGACCGAAAACAAACAGGCAATCCGATCCACCAGCAAAATGCACGACCGGTCGACCGCCACAAGGCATCGTTCGACCGGTGAAGGTTAAAATCGGCAAAATACACTACATTCGGTCGACCGCCCGAAGGGACCTCCTCCGACCGACCAACACAACCCTCCCACGAGGGCGAGCAACCAAAACACACTAGAAGCCGGCATACCTCAACACGAGATGGAGCACACCGGAGAATCGCTCCACGATCAAGTCGCGCCTCGCACAACCCGCTCCGATGCCGCCTCCACCACCTCTGGAACACCCGAAAAAAAAGAAGAAGAACGGAGGAATGAGTGCTGGAATGGAGAGGAAGAAGAAGAATGAAAGAAAACGTTTTGGGTTATAAAACCAAAACTCAGCTCAACAGTAACCTGCTCATCCAACCCATCACCTCTCACCCATCAACAGTGCACGCCCCCTCTTCCCTTCCCCATGCAAAGCCTCCTCTCTCCTCCTAACCTCTCATTAGCACCCGAAATGGGTTTAGGGACATAACATGAATAGTGTAGGAAAGATAGGGAAATGAGTTGGGAATAGAGAAAACTAATGTGAATGAGAAAGAAAACTGATGTGGATGTCATAGTTACAAATGGTCTTACTAAAGTCACAAATTAATCTACTCGGTTCAATAATTGAGAGCCAAGCTTAGAAGTTGAACTTCCTAGTATGGCTCCAAGGCTCAAATGACACGACTTTATTCGACATTGACTTACAATTATGCTTTGCATGGTCGAACTTGACGACCCTTAGTTTGACTATTGTGACATCCAAAATCGAAGTTTTCACTCTTTTTAACTCATGTTTGCTTTGTAGCCACTCCTATGTTTCCCAACCGGTTACTTTAAAATATCGATTATTCTAGGTATCAATCACATTCTCTGTGAGAAAGCTTACACTGTAACTTTCCACCGCTTCTGCTCCTAATTGTTCATCCACTTCAAATGCTTAAGTTAGAGTTTGAATCATTTACCATTAGGTTGTACTTGACCTTGACCGTGGGAGTCACTTTTTGGGGTGTGAGAGGGAGATTAAGTTTGTGAGGGTTGTATGCGATGCAATCTTGGACTACGAACATAGATTGGTTTAGTGTAGTTCTTGAATGTGGCTTACAGAGACAAGGATAGGAGTAGGTCTCGATTGGCGACCCGACCTATATACATTACCCGGTCTTCATTTGTGTAGTTCACTTCTTTCTCTAGCTCTTTTTGTTGAATCGTAGCACATTTAGTTTGCATTTATTCACCCCTTTAGATTGGTCATATGTTTCTTAATATAAATAGAAGCATGCCAAACAATGAGATTCATTTGTCGAGAAGCATAGAAAGTTCAATCCCTTCAAAGCTAACGAACAAATTCACGAGGACAAAATTAACAATAAAAGCAAACGAGGTTAGGAAAGGGAACACTTCGACCAAGTCATCATTGATAAACTCCCCTTAAATAAATTACGCCCCCACGTATTGGTGCATTGGGTGCAGGCATTTTCTCCCAAAATAGAACGATTGCAACGTCAACGACGGGGCACTCCAACTGGAGAGATGGTAGTTACATAAGGCAAAAAGAAAAAGTCTTTCAAAGTTACGAATGTGGTCTTTTATACCTATAAAATTAGTAACCGCTAGAACAAAAATGAATTTCCCTTCTAAACAATTCTTTGTCAAAGACTACATAAGACAAACCCCAAAAATATTAAATGCACACCAGAAAGAAATTGACATGCATGCTTAAATTTGTTCATATATGTCATGTTGACCATTTACTTTGTCATTCTAGTGTCTTAGTGGAATTTGGTTGAGACCCTTCACAAGCTTTGTAATATTGTTTAATCAATAACACATAAGTGGGTGACCTGGACCTCTACATAATTTCCAGGAAAATAATTGTATAAGTTTCTTCGATCATCACAATCCTAAATCTAAATAGTATAGTAAATAATTTTGGTCCCTCTACCCAATTATGTTGTTACACATGTCCTCCTAAAAGTAGATTTTCTTGGCCCTTTTTTTCTGATACACAAGAACTGTTATATTCCAGCTTCTAATTAATCTTAGCCTTCACTGAAGAGCCCTGTTATCACCATTAGATGATATCAACCATTGGATCTCTTGCAAATTCCTTGAATCTTTTACAACTAACGTGAATGAAGGGATGCTTGATTTGCGAAAGTATATTAGGGTTAGGATTTAGCAAATATTTAGAAACAATATTCTGCAAACCCACTTCGATAATGATTACCTACTAGAATACCATATTTTTTTTGCTTGGTGTATAAACAATTTTTAGTAATATTGATTGAGTAGTCTAATTTGAAGCAAATATAAAAGTCTTTAAGTAAAATAATTGCAAGAGAAAGATTTTTGAAATGTAAAGATGTCTATCTTCCAAATCATATTTAATAGCATCGTTTTGTGACATAGAAGTTACTTGCAATAATTTTAAAAAACAAATATTGATGGGCTGTAAGCATATGTATTTTGAAGTTGGAAGACAAAATTGTAGACCGACTGTATAGACTTGGATAGAAAACAAAAGGTTTCTTAAACACAAAAAAATTAAAGAATGAAATTTGACTATTTAATTATAGTAACGTACCGGTCGCCCGGTTGAGTATTAAGATAAAAAAGAAGGAATTTTTTCGAGATATTTTTTTTAAAATTTTAAAGTAAAACTCTCCCAAAAATATTTTTCATACTAGACCCGCTACGATCACGTGACAACACGTGATGACGGTGGGTCTTTTTTTAGTATTTAAAGAACTCAACTTTGTTTTTTAGGAAAATTTCTTTGAAGAACTCGACGTTGAGAACGTCGAGTTGTTCATAGGGGAACACTTGGTAAAATTTCGAGATTAGAGTCTAATTTGAACTCGGCAACACCAAGATCTGTTCTATTTAACAGAACTCGGCACTGACACTGCATTGTTTGTTGTCATTCAGCAACATTGGATTGGAACAATTGTGTTCGGCGTCGTACGTTTTAACTTTAAAATATATATACAACCTTTTAGGACAAACGTATGTAGACGTCATTTACAATTATCCTCATCATGACGAAAACAATGAACAATGTAACATTTTGTTGAAGAAACCACAACTGAATACTGAACATATTTTTTAATGTGTCACGACTACAGAGTATGAACCAACTCATCTTTGGTCGGGAAAATTCGTTTATCCCAGAAAGAACGACTAACTTCCATCCGCCAATCACTTCGTAACAGATTGTTCGCTGCATCGAAGAATCTATGTTCAATGATGGAGTTCTCTACCCAATTGTCATCGTGTAAGATATCGGGAAGTTCCAAATTTATTTCTTCATATATTTGGAGATCCAAATTGATTTTTCTTTAGAATTTCTCCAAAATAATATTTTGGTACTCGTAATTTGCAGTCGGGTCCTCGGCTTTTTGTAATTAAGTCCCTGACTACTTTTGTGTTTAAGTCCTTGGCCTTTTTGTAATTAGGACTTTGAATGCTTTTATGTTTGGATGGACTTCAATTTGAATCCAGATAATCTTGAACTTGGTCTTTATGATAGAAATGAGTCTCTTGCACGCGTTTATGCTCGGGATATGGGTAATTTGCATTCAGGTCCATGTATTCTGTAAATAAGACTAAACACATACCTTAGTAGCATTTATTGATATAAAATTAATCTAAATGAAAGACATATGATGCAATGTATGCAATGCATCAGTCATCATCTTCATCACTATGCAACTCTTCTTCCGGACGTCGAATTTCTGGTCGACCGTAATGAATCGGGTCAACTAGAGACAAACCAAGACCAAGGGAGGGATAAAAGTCGATGGTCTAGCCCTGCCAGCAAACTTATCATGATTGTAATGCATGGTGTTGCTGCGTTTCGTTTAATTGTGTTAGGATCTATGGCCCTCTAATCGCTTAGAAAAATACGGAATTAAAATATTAAGCGAAGGATTAAGGAGTAGAGACAATGCAAACCACAAATCGTCGACACCGAAGTTTAGAGAGGTTCGACACCCACACCCGGGTCCTAGTCCTCCTCGCAAGCCTCGCTCGATCCCCCGAGCCTCGCTTACGGTTCCACTAACCGATCTCCGTTCCGGGTCGAGACCAACGCCGTTTACAACACCGAGCCTCGCGAACAACCTTGCCTCGCTCGTGTCTACTCTCACAACCCGAGAGGGAGCTTCCTCGAAGCTTTTACAACTCTTTGATTCTTTGAAATGGAAGTTGAATCACACTCTAACTAACACTCTATACTTGAGCACACTTGGATATGATATTGGATTGGATATGCAAGTGGTGAACTTTAGGCTTGAGTGTTGTGGATTGAGAGCTTGAAGATGGAGAGGATTTGGCTTTGAGTATTGGATAGATAGGAAGTGTTCAAGAAAAACCAAAGCAACCAAATGAGGTCATATTTATAAGCCTTCAAGCTCATATAGCCGTTTGGGAGTTGGTGGTGAATGGACCAATGAGAAAGCAAGATGTGACTTAAGTTCGTCCAGAAATCGAGACAGATTCGGTCGACCGTTATCCACACGGTAGTCCGAAACATTGGTCTGAACTATGAACTCGGTTGACCGATTAAGTATCGGATTACCGTTCACCAACCTCTAGTAGCTTTTATCTATTTAGCCCTAATTAAGTTCGGTTCACCGAAGTCCATTCGGTTCACCGTTCCGAGGTGGACAGTAGAATTGATTGGGCTCTGTTCATGTCTAGTTTGGTTGACTGTCTATACTTCGGTAGACCGAAGTTAGCGCGGGTTTTACGCTGACAATGTGTGGGAAATTGTTTTACCAATAACGGTCAAGTTAAAAAGCCGTTGGGCTCCTAAAGCAATATGATTCGGTTGACCGAATGAAGTTCGGTGTACCGAATATGGATAAGTCAATTTGGCTTTAGGTCAAGATTTAAATACGACCGTTGGAGCAAAGTCCAAAACCGGTCCAGGCTAATTCGGTCGACCGAAGGTGTTTCGGTCTTCCGTTGGGGCAATTCCAGAGAACACCTAAGTTTCACTGTTGGGAAGTATTCGGTTATCTCACAGGTGTTCGGTGGACCGAACTAGGTAGAGTTCGGTTAACCGAAATAAGTTCGGTTTACCGAGAAATGACGGGACAGAATCCTAGTGCTCAAGTTTACATAAAATCCTATGGACTCAATAAATATAAAGTTTCATGTCTTTGTCCAAAGCTTTGATTACAAGTCTTGAGTCTTGATGTCCTTGTCCCAATGCTCATTTCCTTGATTGTCTTGATCAACCTATTAAGATAATTGCAAGTATACAAACATATATGCAATGCATGTAATCGTGTTTGCTTACTTTGATTGACTAGGTTGATTGATTAAGATTAGTTTAATTAATCATCAAAATTAATATAGATTAAGGCCAAAAAGCCAACAATCTCCCCTTTTTGATGATGACAAATCTATATCTTAATGCTTGAGTTTCAATTTAAGTTCTCCCCTTTTCTATATGATTGCTCCCCCTTCATATATGTAAACTATGCATGTATAAGATGCTCCCCCTAACAATGTGCATAGTATTAGTCAATTGAAGCTCAATCCTTATCAATCTCCCCCTTTGACATCAATCAAATGGAAACAATACAAGCATATGATGTAAAGGTATAGGATTAGATAATTCTCCCCCTTAATTATATGATATAACATTATATGCTCCCCCTATCACTAAGGCCTAAAAGCAATGATGTATGATATCAATTAATCATGTAATATCCCTAGATTTAGAACCAAATGTTAAAATAGTCACAATTGAGAGGATTGAAAATATTACCCAACTTTTGATCCTCGATTTTGTATTGGTTCCAATCTCCTTTCGATAGCGACGACGACTTTATGAATTCGATCCAAATGATTTCCTTGAAGCTTGGAATCGATCTTTTGTAGTTTGAGCCGATCACTATCGACTTTCCTTCTAAGTACCTACAAGTGAAGATTTTGGTACCCAAACAATTTTAGGTCCTTTGACATTAATCTTTGGTACCCAAACCATTTTGGTCTTAGGTGCCCAAACACTTGAGGAACTTTTATTCACAAAGAAATGCTTTCCATTCATAGTAGTGTGAATTACATGGTTTTTGTAGTTGTTAACATAATAGCCTATACAATGCTTATCTAAAGATTGTCTTTGACTACCAATAAGAATATCAAGCATTTTCTTTCCTCTTGTGAATTTTTCAAGATCCTTTCGTAATTGAACATTTTTAGCAATTTGATCTTGAATATTGTCACTACATGAAGATTTTGCATTTAGAGTTGTAATTTCATCAATCAATTTAGTATTCTCTAATGCAATTTTATCATGACTAGCAAGCAATTCATTTTTCTCATTCATGATAGATTCAATTTGATATTGCAGCTCATTAATTTTCTTTCTTGCTAGTTTATTCTTTTGACATCCTTTTAAACCCATCCAATTAGCTCGTTAACAACCCTATTCATCCAAGTGAGTGTCATTCTTCTCATTCATGATAGATTCAATTTGAGATTGTATCTCGTTAACCGCCCTAAAATCCAAATGAACGTCATTCTTCTCCTCTAAATCCTAATCCCGACCATAAAGCATGGCCCTTTTATAAAACATCCTTATTCTTCTCGCCATTCCCAATCTTCAGTTCCGAATCTCCAAAGCGTGAACATACTTCCACACACTATCCACTCTTTTGTTAGGCCATCACTAACCATGACCTGGACGACCCGGTCATCAGCTCTCTCTCTTCAAAATCAGCTTTCTCACTCTTCCACATCAGCTTTCTCTTTCCTCAACCCACCTTCTTCTCTTTCCTACACTATTCATCTCTTAACCACAACCCAACACAACCCACAACAACCAACATCTCTCCTCCACATCATTTCGGGGTCCATCTTGGTTAAAATTTTAAAAAAATTTAAAAAATTTCTAAAAAATCAAAACAATTATAAAACGAATTTTCAAAAAAAAAATTTATAAAAAAACTCAAACAAAAAAATTAAAAAAAATCAAAACAAAAATCAAAACAAAAAAAAAATAAAAAAAAAAATAAAATTCAACCCGGACGCGCCACGTGGCGCGTCCGGGTTGGCTAACCTACGAAACCGGGTCGTCGACCCGGGCGTTGAAACGCCCAGGTCGATGACCCAGGCATCTTCAACCGCTGTTTTTCAGCGTTAAAAAAAAAAAAATTCGGTCGAAGATGACCGACCTCATCACGACCGTGTTTTTTGTGCGTTAAGGGATGGCCTTAGTGTTCGACGGTTTTTAATTGGCATCCACGATTGGCTTTGCAGTTCAGATGCCGGTCTAGATGGCCCCGGCAGTCCACCACCGGTCCCCGCCGCCGCGGCACTCCCACCACGTTTCCGATTCCCGAACACGGCCCCGTCGGGACGAGGCATCCTGGTCGCGGTCGCCGCGGAGAACCGAAAGGAAGGGCACCGCTAGGTCAAGTGACCGTGGTGAGGCGTCTAAGTCGCCTTCCCCTCGCACGAAGCGGTTGAGGCTCGCCGTGGGGGAGAAAGACGAGTATAGGTCTTCCAGGGCAGTGAGAAAGGAGCGATCGGGGTCTCCGGTAGAGCAGAGGCGTAGGGATAAGTCGGGGTCGCCGGTGGAGCGGAGGCGGAGAGACAGGTCGGGATCGCCGGTTGAGAGGGCGAGGAGGGGAAGGCGGAGTTCGGGGTCACCCGTGGAGCGAGAGAGGAGGCGAAGGCAGCATTCGGTGTCCCCTTCGTGGTGGGAGAAGGCACGGTGATCTCTTTATATGAGCTTATTTCATAAAGTAAACTTATGATAATTTTTCCTTCTGGTGTGTTATGATGATTTGTTTACTTCTGATGTGTCCGAGCTTAATTCTTAGAGTAAACTTGTGATGATTTGTTTCCTTCCGATGTCTACAAGCTTATTTCATAGATGAATTTGTGATGATTTGTTTCCTTCCGTTGTGTCTGAACTTATTTCATAGAGTAAACTTATGATGGTTTTGACAATTCGCTAGTATTAGCTATTATTAGTTTGATCTGTTAACCAAAATATTTAGCACGATAAGATTTGCCAGTATTAGTTTTTGCTTCCTGCCCATCCTCGTCTCTTGTTTAAAAAGAGAGCTTGTCTCAGGTTAACATCTCATAACTGACAGTCAACTCTCCGTTTCAGGGAAGAAATGGAAGTGAAGCTGATCATCCTGGGTAAGACTGCTGTTTTACAAGCAATCAAATAGATTTTCTTTAGTTCTTTTCCAACAATTTTCCTTATAAGCTAACAGTTTCTCTCCGGAAATGTGCCCGTCTGTGTTACTATATTGTTCATCAAATGTATTTGTTTTTCTTAATGTTAATTTAAAATCTCGGCAATTTGATGCATTCTAGCAACATTTCATAACCCTTGAGCTTCTAGCTTTGTTATTTTTTTCTTGTGACAATCCTATTCCTGGCAGTTCATCTACGGCTCATTCTGAAAGTTAAACATTTCTTGAAGAAATCAAAATATCATTTTTTTTCATCTAAAGAGCATCGCTACAAATGACCATGGATCTTTATTCATTAAAATTTCAGTGAAATGACCTCTTCAATGAAGCAATTGCAATCATAACTTTTTAGTGAAGATACCTGGCATATAATGTTAACTTGCTTTAGATTCAACGTTTAAAGTCATTTGCATCTTTTCAAGGACAGTGAACAAGATTCTCTTGCTAAAATGAAAGCTGCCGAAGAAGCTTTGACTGCTAAACAGAAGGTAAATCTTGATTATTAAATTTTTTGAACTGTATATTAGTATGTTATAGTTATTTGTTGTCATCATGCATATCTAGACGAAAAAGACAATTCTTGTACATTGTATACTAGTTACAGTATTCATTAGTTACATCATGCATATCTCAGCAAGGTTTTTTTCTGTGATGCTAAAACTTTCTTTTAATGCTTCACAGAAATTGTGTTTGTGCTTCTGTTTCTATGATTCTTGTTTGTCATTCTAAAGTTTGCCAAGTGATGCATATTTTGCCTCCTTATTTAAGCTCAGTAATTTTATAGGAAAAACCCTCTTTCGAGCTCTCTGGAAAGCTTGCTGAAGAGACAAATCGCTTTCGGGGTAAGAAAGTCTTATTTGCCACAAACCTGTCAAAGTAATTTGATGACCTTGCTATAGATATCTGATTTTATGACCCAGTAATATGTTTATGTACACTATAGATTCTTTACAATTTATTTTCACTTTCCACTGATTCTCGTGTTATCTTGGGTACATGTCTTTGATTTGCTAGGCCCTTGGCCTTGCAGCTCTTACTAGATGAAGATTCACAAAAGAAATTGCTAGTTTCCAAAAGTAACATTTTTTAAGTTCTTACAATTGACTTGTATGAGTAAGAAACTAAACACATATGTAAGTGAACATTGTTTAACACATTCTTCGGCACTTGCATACTTGCAGCACATTTTGTTTCTTTCACTTTGCCTGATCCTATTGTGTTTTTTCAGTAGTTTAAAGTATCTATTGACTTATCATGGGAAAACGTATTAAGGCTTAATGCAGGAATATTTACCTGCAACCGCCGGTATAAACTGTTTAATAATGTTTGTAATTAGCTATTTTTTCCATTCTTGACCTGAATGTCTTTCCCCGAAATTTATATTTAGGACCTGTTTTCCAAACAACCTAACTACCTTCTAGCGAAGTAAGCTTCTGAAACGCCCCAATGAGATCTCACTTGGGTTTAGATCATCTGTAAGATTAACTAATTGAGCACTTCTGGATTTTCAAGACATTTTTCAGTTAACTCATAAATTTTCCAGGTGTCTGAATCAATGCCCTTTTCATAATCCCATGAACAGTTTAACTAGTTATGTTTTTGTAAGTTGTTTGCAGTTGAGGCTTTTATCTTTTGAACGACATAGTATTCCATGGTGCAATGACTTTGATCAAGATAAAATGTTACTTATCTTTTTTTTCTGTCTACTTTTTGGGTAGAAAAATCCTACAAAGTTCTAGATGTAATGCTGCTATCCATTGTTCACATGATCTTGCATATGCTTGAATATAAAGTCAAAGTTGCTTGACAGTTCTCTTCAAAATTATTTTTGAATTTTGACGATATCTATCTTTCAGGTGTGACATTGTTATTTACCGAGCCCGCAGATGCTCGCAAGCCAGATATAAGATGGCGTTTGTATGTGTTCAAGGCCGGTGAAGTACTGAATGGTATTGAGTATGCCTTTACGTTTTCAATCCTGTGAATTTCTGGTGGAAAAGTAATAGTCCGTCGATTTGTAAACTTTGTTTTTTTTTTCGTTTTAGTTGTAAAAATTCAATTGCTCTGTAAAAAGGAGATGGTTCATATATAGATTTGTCTATTTTTGATTTTTTGACCTTAATCAGCACCTCTTTTTACCTTGCAATTCTTTTGGTTGCCTTCGTTAATTACCTTACGTGATATGTACCATATGGCTAAGGTCTCCAATTTTTATTTTTTATTTTGAATATAAAAAATACAGACCCCCTCTATGTACATCGCCAGAGCTGTTATCTTTTTGGAAGAGAAAGAAGGGTTGCTGACATTCCAACAGATCACCCTTCTTGCAGTAAACAACATGCTATCATTCAGTATAGGTATATTGATGTTATTATTTTAAAGTTGAGGTTAATATAGATAATAAAGTTTGACTAATTGGTCTACATTTCAGGGTTGTAGAGAAGGAACAACCAGATGGCATGATGAAAAAGCAAGTCAGGTAATTAAGGTCTTATTTCCAAATTCCCTCTCTTCAGTGGCCTTATATCTTTAAGTTTATTAGGCTATTCCGTTATTGTTCTGAATTTAATTGTGATGACCATCATTATTTTTCTATTTTGATCAGGCCATACTTGATGGATCTTGGAAGTACAAACGGGACTTTTCTCAATGTATGTTATCACCATATCACCAATTTAATTTTTCGTGCTTGCTTGATATGAGCCTCGATTGGCTTTCGAAATTTCTTCATGTCCTTGACATGCTCATTAGAAGTTCTAAGAAACCATTTTTTTCACTTACCATGATATTCAGAGTTACCAATTATCATTCTTTGTAGTTGCATTTATTAGTCCATTACAAACTTTGGTTTTTTCATTTGAATGCTTGTTTTAAAATGTTATTTCTGATGATCTGTGTTAGTATTTTAAGTTGATCTAGGCCAGTTCTCTCCTTTCTGAAGGCTGAAATTGCAAAAAAAAATTGCTCCTGCATATCACAGATCAGAATACCTTATGCATATTTAGTTGTGACTATGATGTCTTGGAGCCAGATGCAAGTGTTAGCAACTGTTCCTCAGTAGACTTTTGCCTTCTCAAGACTTGACTAAAATGTAGGAATTTTTTGCCTTGTCAAGCCTTAACTAAAATGTATGTGACTTTTGCGTCGTTTTCCCGCTTACACCCAGGTGTTTTTCATGGCGCCCTTTAAAATCCTTTAGGAGTTATGTATCTATCATAAATAGTTTTTCTCCATGAAAGACCAACGGGAGTTAGATCTCAGACTCAGACTAGAGCCTCTGAGGTTCGAAGATACATATTTATGTGAAGAATCTAGAATTCAGAAAGAAAACATACTAATATGCTGTTCTAATCTAGGTATCTTAGGTTCAAGTTGCCACATAATTTCTTGCAGTACTAGTTTGAGAAAAGAAATACAACGTCTTAGTTGTGACCATGTTTGCCACATTACTGCCTCCCTATTTTCTTTGATATCAGAAGCTTCAAATTTCAACCGGCACATGACACTGGTACTAGGATAGAATATGTGCTGCTTTTAGTCTTCGATCCTTGTGTTTGTTGACAAGGTACATGAAAAAGATTCCCCTTAGGAAGTCTAGTTGGTGTTGACATGAACCTACATCAGTCATGTAATGAACCTTGTTCACATAATAATGGTTTGGCAATTCTTGCCCTTTTACATCGTGGATATCTGTATCATCTTATAATATGTATCATCTTATAATAATGTCTCGGATTTTCACTTAGTCCAATCGGAAGCCATGGTGAAATTATCGTATCATCTTTTGTTAAATGGGTAAATTTAAGAAGAGGAGTTCTGAGTCCTGATAGTGTTATTCCTCACTGGGTGTTAAATATCAGATGGCCAAATATGTTACCTAAGAAGCTGGGCATGCAATAGGATTAGATTTGGCAAATTTGAATTTTCGGGAAACTGGGTGGTTGTCTCATGTACCTTCGCTAGAAGATGATCAAATGCTGATCATATTTTCACTTGAGAAACTGATAGTAATGTTTGTAGACCACACACGAGTTGGCTTACAAATTTAAAATGGAGGGTTATTGATTCCTCGAGAAGAAAATTGTTATGTTGAACACATTTTTAATATTTTTTTCTTCCTGATGCAGGATAATCTCCTTGAACCTCAACGATATTATGAGCTTTTCGAGAAAGACACTATCAAATTCGGTAATAGCAGGTACAGTTTTGCTGGTTATACTATTATCATGTCGTTTGTGTGCACTTTGTTTCATTTCTACGCACTCCTAATCATCTTTCGGCTGCAGCCGAGAATATGTTTTACTACATGAAAATTCTGCCCAATAGAGTCCGCTGTGAACTTAAACGAGGCTATGGTTTTCTCCTTCGGTGCCCGTGCCCAAGTTTTGTTTGAAGGAACATGGTTTGAAGGAACATCATCTTGTGAAAATCCAGCAATTAATGGAAATGATGATCACTCTGTTACAAATCAGGCAGATTTAAGGAGGGTTTTGAAGACTTGAACAACATTTACTAGTGGCATGATGGCATCAGTGTTTATTGTTTGTCTATTAATCTTTCTTTGCCTCAGATAATCTGTGATAATTATAGGTAGCAGGGATCCTGTCCTCCAGATATGTTATCCGGACGTGGAAGATTGTATTTGCACTCGATCGTCGTTTTATGTAACTTGTGAGACATTAATGCATGTCATTTTCAGCAACGTCTTTTTGACAGCTGTGAAATTTGACGAATCATCGTTCGGGCCTTCGAGGACCATTTCGTTTTTTCGTAAGCAGCATATTGCAAATGTTGTGGCATATAAATATGCTAGTAAATTGTCAATATCTAAGAAACCGTAAGGGTTTACTTGTATAGCCAAAATACCATGTTTTTTGAGGGTGATTATTCAGAAAAATACAGTTTTGTTAGGATCATCCCAATAATATATTATAAATATGTTTTTTACGCTGAGAATGTGTTTTTTGAAAAGAAATGTGGTATCTCTTGTCTCAAACATCTTGTTTCTGTTTTTCCTTATTTGTTTGTTACGAAACATTTGATTTTATGAAAAATATATTTTCTAGACTAATGCATTATTAATTATTACCTATGGTAATGTATTTTCAAAACATATTATTTGAATTAATGATCAACTTGAAAATACATTTTTGAATCAAAGATTCAGAACCTTTAGTTACACAAATGGAGACTAAGGTTAGGTTTGAATATGTTATTTGCAAATTCTACGGAATTTAAATCCCACGGTTATCCTATATCATATTGAAATCATTAAAACCAGTCGATAAAATCATATTCGGAACATAAGATTAATATTTGTATTAATTTGGTAATTGACAATTTAATTATACTCATGTTGTTATTTGACACTTTAAGCCACATTGTTGGTTTTTCCATTTTTGGACCCATTTGTGAATGTTGCATACAATGTGTGCATGTAATGTCCCCGACCCGCATAGAATCTAAGTATGTTCTTTCACCCACGAGTCCACTGTACCACAACACTCACTTATTGCTACAAAGGTTAAGTTGGTTGATGTTATGATAGTAAACTTATGTCTATATTGTTGGATCGTGAGGGTGTACAATTCTAATAACTTTTAAGCTAATTATCAACTTGTTTGATGATCAAAGATATGCACAGTGGAATTTAAAAACAAACAAGCAAGTTAGGAAGATAATGCAAACCACAATGGAGACGAGAGATTTTTACAGAGGTTCGACCACCCGCCTACGTCCTCTCTTGTAAGCTTCGTTCGACACTTCGAGCTCCGCTCACGACATCACTAACCACTCTCCGTTCCGGGTCGGGAGAGAACGTATTTACAATCTTCAAACTCGTGAACAACCCTCGCCGAACTTGACTCCTCTCACAATCCAAGAGGTACACTTCGGGCTCTCACCGAAGTCTTTACTCTTTGTCTTGGGCTTTCACCAAGACCCTTGCTTTTTTCACAACAAAGGAGTGGAACAACAATCTCTAATCTTGAGCACACTTGAGTAAGAATAGGATTTAAGACTAAAGTGTGGAAGGTTTGAGGCTTTGAGTCATTTGAGTTTCTCTTTAATGTATTGGACAAATAGTAGTGGGAGAGTTGTGTTAAAATGTGTTTTACAACTCTATAGATAAACATCAGAGAGAATATAGTCGGGGATTAATTGGGTAAGAGTTGGCGTAAGATATACAAAACAGAAAACAAGCAGGACCCAATTCTGAGTGAATTCGGTCGACCGGATCGGGCTGTCCGGTCGATCGTTTGACAATTTTGAACTCAGTTTGGTCGACCGGTCAAGGAACGGTCGACCGCCCAACGCTATGTATGGAGTACACTTAAGTGATCAGTCGAACACCGAATAAGGTTCGGTCGACCGATTCACACCAGACACTTTGGGGTTGACAAACAAGGCTATATTCGGTTGACCGAAACAAGGTCCACGGTCGACCGATTTCCAGCAGGAGGTTTGGGTTTGTCAAGAGACATAAGTTCAGTCGATCGAACAAGGTCCTCGGTCGACCGATACACAAAATGTATTTGGGGTATATTTTAGATAATACGAATACGACCGTTGGGTATACGACAAAACTAACGGTCGGAAAAATGTTGAGACTCAGTCGACCGAAAAGGTCTGGATGGTCGACCTAACTTAGGCAGTTAAACACTAACAGGATATATGATCACTCGGTCGACCGAACGGTCTGTTTTGGTCGACCGAATCTGGGCAGACAATTCTGGTTAATAGTTTGGTGTTTTCCGGTCTAAGTTTGGGTGGTCTATTGAAGTCCAAATTATATGAAATTTCGTGTGTGACTTCTCTAAGGAACCTAGTGTGTGTTTAAGTTGATTTTAGCTCAAGTATGCTCAATTTACACAAGTTCCTAAGACTCAAAAAATACAAAATACATGTCTTCAATTGAGCTTGATTACATGTCTTGACTTGATTTCCTTTCTTCCTTGAGTCTTGATCACCTGTAGAAGTTAGCACAAAGCAATATATATGCAATGCAACATGTGTGCTACTCTACATGATCACAATTAAGATTAGGTTGATTAAATCATCAAAACATAGATTAAGGCCAAAAAACCAACATATATAACCCATCCTAACATTCTTATGTTATCTTGTTTTGCAGAACAGAGAATGCAATGTAAAATTGACAATATATAAATGACGTGATTTGCATATAGTTTGTTTGGAGAAGCACGTTATTTGAAAATAAAAGCAAAATTTTATATTGTATTTTAATAGTTTTACAATTCGGAATAAAATCATATTTGGAATATAACATAATGTTTTATATTAATTTGTTAATTGACAATTTAATCCACTCATGTTGATATTTGAAAATTTTAGGTCACATTATGGGTTTTTCCACTTTTGGACCAATTTTGAGTATGACATTAAATTATTTTTTTTGCAGAATCAGAACGTAATGTAAAATTTACAGTACTTCTCGTAAAAAAAACTCTACAAACTTAACCCTTCCAAAAAAGTCAAATTCACTTGAAATTATATTTTTTAATATGTCATAATGATGTTGTTGGCATTTTGGACTTAATTTATGTTTTGATAATTTAATCAACATAATCTTAATTATAATCAATGTAGAGTAGCACACATATTGCATTGCATATATATTGTTTTGCGATAACTTGTACAAGTGATCAAGACACAATGAAGAAATGAAATCAAGTCAAGACATGTAATCAAGCTCATTTGAAGACATCTAATTTGCATTTCTTTGGGTCTTAGGAACTTTGTGTAATTGAGTATACTTGAGCTAAAAACTACTCAAACACACACTACGTTCATTATAGAAGTCACACACAAAATTTCATATCGTTTGGACTTCAATAGATCATCCAAACTTAGACCGGAAAACACAAAACAAAAACCAGAACTGCCTGCCCATGTTCGGTCGACTGAAACATACCGTTCGGTTGACCGAGTGATCAATTATCCTGTTAGTGTTTTACTGCTCGGTTTCGGTCGACCATCCAGACCTTTTCAGTCGTCTGAGTCAACACAAATTTCCGACCGTTAGAATTGTCGTATTATACCAACAGTCGTATTCGTATTATTTACAAATACCCCAAAATACTTTTTCCTATCTTCGACCGAGGACCTTGTTCGGTCGAACGGACTTAAGATGTCTCGACAAACCCAAACTGCTTGTTGGTTTTCGGTCGACCGTAGACCTTGTTTCGGTTGACCGAATTTGTTCATGTTTGTCAACCCCGTAGAACCTGTTAGTTTTCCGTCGACCGAAACCTATTCGGTGTTCGACCGATAACTTAAGTGTACCTAAGTTATAGCCTTATTGGTCGACCAAACCTTTATCCGTCCACCGAACCAAGTTCAAAATTGCCTATCGGTTGACCGTTCTACCCGATCCAGTCGACTTAACTCATTCAGTTTTGGGTCATACAATTTGCTGTTTTGTGTTTCTTCAACAAACACTTACCAAACTTGTCCCAACGGCTATAACTCACTTAGAGCTTATAAATAGGTGTTCCTATGACACAATTACACAACTCTTACACTTCCTATTGTCATATGCACCTAAGAGAAACTCACAAGTCTCCCAATCCTCAATTCTACTCTCCAAGCATAAACTTCCACATTTTAGTATTAATTCCACATCCTAAGCTAAGTGTTCTCAAGTTAGAGAGTGTGTTCCACTCAACATCTCTGTTGTAAAGAAGCAAGGACTTCAGTGAAAGCCTGAAGTGTTCCTCTCGGATTGTGAGAGACGAAAGTAAAACTCACGAGTGTGTTCGTGGAGCTTGTTTTGTAAAAGGCTTAATCTCGACCCAAAACGAGGTTGATAGTGAAGACGTGAGCGGAGCTTGCAAGACAAGAAGTAGGCGGGAGGCTCAACCTCTATAAAAATATGGTGTCATCATTGTGGTTTGCTTTACTTGCTTGTATTTATTTAAATTCCGCTGTGCATTATTTGATTGATTTAGTAAGTAGGTAATTAGTTTAAAAATGATTAGAATTAGAGACTCTTACGATTCTACCGAAATGTCTAACCAATACTTGCCAGAAAAGCTAGTCCATAGATTTACTTTAAAAAAACATAAATTTTAATGTAAAAACTATTGATTTTACAAAAAAATAAAAAAAATGGAATTCACATATCCTACATTTTGATCATTGTCATTTTACCTCCGACGTCGATCACCCCATGATAAGACGTTAAATGTTGTCATTTGATGTGAGGAAAAAGATTTTGGGTTAGAAGTTGATTTTCTAGGAATGATAAGATCTGTAAACTTTTTTACACTTTTCTACTTTAATTTTACAAGACGAGAGTGTTTTTTAAAAGCAGCAAATTTAACATCATGTTATGTTTATGCAAGTCAAGATAAACTATGGGAAGTGTAAGGAAGCTTGGGAATAAATTTTCAAAATTGGTCCAAAAATGTGAAAACTAACAATGTTGTCTAAAAGTGTCGAGTGGAATTAAAGTGTCAATCTATTAATTTTAATAACTAAAGATAAAAAAAATTGTGTGAAATTTTGAAATTCACTTCTTAGCATAGAATTGGGTTTTGACAATTTCTGTACACACATGGAATTTCAAAATACTATGAAGGATTTCAAAATGCATAAAACATAGAATATACAAATCCTTCTAACATTTTGAAATTCCAGCACAATTTCAACCAAACGTGGTAAATGTAAATGTGGTACTTTAAAATTCCATATTGAAGTGAAATTTCATATTAATGCAACCTAATGGCGTGTTTGGATGACAATGAGACAAGGAAAGAAAAGAAAAGAAGAGAAATGGAGAGGGAGGAGAAAAAGTGGATGTCTTTTTTTTATACATACAAGGTACAAGGTAGGAGAGAAGAAGAAAGAAAATGATTGCAACGTATTATTAAAATGTCAATGTTTGTATAATATGTTATTTTATTTGGAGGTATTTTAGATAGACTTGTCGATTTTAAACACGACATGATAACATCATTTTACACAACACGAAATGAAAAAGGCAAAATATTTTTTAAGTATTAGTCTAGTTATGAAATTTCACGATTACATAACATGAAACATACTTACACGATTGACATGTTGTATAACAAAATTTTGAATACTTATCTGAAAGAGATGTTTAGCATTGTAGTATACTTATTTTTTGTATCATAGAATTGTCATTTAAGACAACCTCTTCGGCGAGAGGTGCTTACCAGTATGCTTCGGACACTAGAGGACGCACATCGTAGTGCGATGACCTTAGATGTTGAGTGCCCGAGTCACACCCAGGAGAGCAAGGGGTTTGGCGGCAGTACAGATCGATTTGGTAATAACGGAGGCGGTAGTCTCCGTGATAGGATCCAACCTAGTAGTAGATTCGGGGGGTCATCTTGAGAAGAAGCAGAGGTCATATGAGGGTAGTGGCAATGATGTCTGTGGACGCTGTCGTCGTTCACACCCGGGTCGTGAGTTTGGCATGGTGACTGGTGGGTCCCTGGAGTGTTTTCAGCTGGGTCACAGGGCAGATGACTGCCCTGGGCATAGGGGAATAACCGGTGGTAGTGGCGGCATTGGTCGTGGCGGAGCAGCGGGTCATCTTTCAATTGTGGCAAGCTGGGACATTTTGAACATGACTGCAGGGCATAAAGACCATGTACCAGGGGTACGAAGTCTACTGCTGACGTGCTTTTGTTGCACGCTTGTAGGATTCTGCAGCTGCGTCAGCTGACGTGGTAGAAGGTACGCTCGTTGTTGCTAGTCATGTGGTTAGGATTTTATTTGATAGCGGGACTACACATTCTTTTATCTCTGAGAGATTTATGACCTTACTGGACCTTAGCCCCTGAGTCTAACCTCCCGTCTCGAGGTCAGCACTCCTATAAGAGAGGCTTGTGCTTGGGAAGTTTCTAGTTGGCGTACCGATCGTGTCGGGCGACGAGAGCTTCCCCGTTGACCTAGTGTTGTTACAGATGGTGGACTTTGACGTGATACTTGGTATGGACTGGTTGTCCCGTTATGACGTGCAAGTTCATTGCCGCGAGCGGAAGACTTTGATTCTGAGGAACTAGGTCAGTATCTGGTTATCTGTGGAGTGCGCGTAAGAGAGGGTCTCATTTTTGTTTATGCACTGAAGGCGTAGAAGCTCTTGAGCCAGGGGTGTGCAGCTTTTCTGACGAGTGAAGTTGTTTAATCGATTAAGTTTAGACCACAAGTGCACGACGTCGGTGAAGACGTGACAAATACGGGTCGATCCACAGGGAGGTGTGTCGACTCTGGTTTGTTCGAAGGCAAGTGGGAAAACATGGGAAGAAGTTGTGACTACACTAAACTAACTATGTTAAACATGCACGAAACAAACAAAGAAGATGAAAGCATGAGACGAGATAAAATTAAACTAAGTGACTAATACAAGAAAGCTTGGAAATCAGGAATGGAAACCCCTAAAGGGTGGAGTGTGTGTACACATGCAATAAGATGGTGAAGAATGCATTCAATGGGCACAAATGTAGGTTGTGTTTTCATGCATAGGAAATGTCTAATAGTTGTGGCAAAACCTATCAATCCAATCACTAACCTAGTTGATTAACATTCACATACACAAGTTGGTTATTTCAGAATCTAAACAAGCATGGGAGGTATCTAATAGTTGTGGCAAAATTCATCAAGTGAAGTGTTCTACCCTAAACAAGCAATCATACATTCACATTTATCAACACATTTCAAAATAAAGCATTCATTTCCATTCTTTATTGAATGTACAAACATCAACTCCACCCCCCAAAGGGGAATGAAACTACTCACTACTCATTAAACTATAAAGTATAAACTACATTAAGAAAAGAAGACATTCTAATTATACTATGATAAAGAAAACAAAACAAAGAAAACAAGCAAGCATTAAAACAAAGACAACATTAATACAAACTATGAAGAATTATTTTATTTACATGACTTACATTATAACTAGCATTCTTCTCCACCTTGAATTTTGCTCCAAGGCTTGCTCCAAGTACAGAGAATGCTATCAAGCAATGAGTAAATACAAATGAGGAGGAAGAGTTTTATTTATAGTCATAGAAAAAGGTAACCAGGGACAATCCCCCGTTATGGGACTAATGCACTACTAAAAATAGACATAAAACACTCTAATACATGACCCGCCTAAATCTTATCGGATCTTGGCGGTCATATACTCTGGATTGGGTCTGGATTTGGAGTGTGGTTGTATGATTTGATTTCTTCATATCTGATGCACCCAGATCGGTTATTGGAGTTTAGGCCCGGATCTAATTGCCAAAATACTCCTCATCATGGTGTGAAATTTCTTGATTTGCTTATTGGTCCTTTTGGTTTACATCCGGATCATTCTCTCTTGCATGTCAGTCCATAAGTCTTGCAACTTAGTCATTTTCCTTTCTTTTAAGTCTTTTCTAAGTCTCTTCTTCTCAAACCTGTTTATTCCTGAAACATAACCATAAAACTCGTTACATAGCATTCCTTAGGCTAAAAATAAAGGATATATGACACAAATATATGCATGATATGATGTCAATTAGCAGTGTTGACAGAGAGTGAGGGACCCTTTTTTGAAGAGGTGGAGACGGTCTGGGATTTTTCCAATGTGTTTCCAGAGGACCTGCCAAGATTGCCTCCGCATCGAGAGTTGTTCGAGCAGAAGATTCAGTTGAAAGAGTTGTTGGACAAGGGTCCATTTGGCCGAGTGTGTCACCGTGGGGAGCCCCTGTTTTGTTCGTGAAGAAGAAGAACGACTCGATGAGGATGTGTGTCGACTACCTGATGTTGAACAAGGTGACTGTCAGGAACCGTTACTTGCTTCCAAAGATTGATAACCTTTTTGATCAGCTGAAGACTGCAAAGGTCTTCTCAAAGATTGACTTGAGATCTGGGTACCATCAGTTGAGGATCAGATATGAGGATGTGCCGAAGACAACTTTTCGCACGAGATATGGACCTTATGAGTTTCTGGTGATGTCGTTCGGACTGACAAACACACTTGTGGCGTTCATGGATTTGATGAACAAGGCTTTTAAGCTGTTCTTGGATCAGTTCGTGATCGTGTTCGTGTATGATATACTGATATATTTCCAGATCACGAGACCCATAGAGAGAATTTGCGGACCGTATTGCAGGTTCTGAGGGAGCATTAATTGTATGCCAAATACTCATCGCGTCAATGGATGGTATTTCAGTGGATCAAGCAAAGATTGAGGCAGTGACGCAGTGGCGGGTACCCACATTATGACAGAGGTCAGAAGCTTTGTAGGACTGGCAGGTTATTACAGGCACTTTATTCAGGACTTCTCGAAGATTACTTCTCCTTTGACAACGTTGACGAGGAAGGGTGTGAGGTTTGTCTGGTCTCAGAAGTGCGAGGACAGCTTCCAGGAGTTGAAGAGGCGGTTGATGACCGCGCCCGTCCTGACCCTTCCTAGTGGTAGTGGCATTTCGTGATCTACAGTGATGCATCCGGTACGGGTCTGGGGTGCGTACTGATGCAACATGGGAAAGTGGTAGCATACGCGTCGAGGGAGTTGAAGGTCTACAAGCAGAATTATCCCACTCATGATTTGGAGTTAGCAGCAGTGGTGTATGCACTGAAGATCTGGAGGCACTACTTGTTCGGCGAGCGGTTCGAGGTGTTCATAGACCACCAGAGTATGAAGAACTTGTTCTCGCAGAAGGAGCTGAACATGAGGCAGCGACGTTGGTAAAGGCAAACACCGTAGCCGACACTCACGATCCACGATCGCCTACCACCCGGGAAAGGCAAACACCAAAGCCGACACTCTGAGTTAGAAGTGGGAGAGTTCAATGGCTAGTCTGTGAGTGGAGATTGTTGGAGGATCTGGTTCAGTGGAGGCCGTTTTCAGCCGCACACAATGGAGCTATGCTTGCCAAAGAATGGGTTGAGTCGGACATAGTGGAGCGCATTATCCACGCCCAGGCAGAGGATCCAAAAATGGCCGCCTTGATGCAGTCAGTACAAACTGAGCGGTCAGAGTTCAGGGTTCCTCCGGATGGAGGCATCAAGTTCAGGAGTAGACTGTGGGTGCCGGTGACAGCTGACCTGCGGAGAGAGGTCATAGAGGAATCTCATCATGCTCGATACACGATCCATCCTGGGAGCACGATGATGTATAGGGATCTACAGAGACATTACTGGTGGCGGGGCATGAAGATGGATATCGCGGAGTTTTTGTCACGGTGTATGGTCTGTCAGTAGGTGAAGATCGAGCACCACAGGCATGCAGGAATGTTGTAGAGGATTGAGCTTCCAAAGTGGAAATGAGAGCACGTGACCATGGACTTCGTCACAGGACTACCGAAGACGAGGCGTTTCCACGACGCGATAAGGGTGATTGTGGACCGATTGACAAAGTCGGTGCACTTTCTGGCGATATAGATGATGTCACTACAGAGCAGGTTGGCGCAATTATACATAGATGAGATAGTCAGGTTGCACAGAGTGCCAGTTTCCATCATCTCAGACCGAGACATGCGGTTCACGTCAGGTTTTTGGGGGTCGCTTCAGAGGGCATTGGGGACGAAACTAAAGTTCAGTACGGTTTTTCACCCTCAAACTGATGGTTAGTCAGAGAGGACCATACAAACGCTTGAGGACATGTTGACAGAGTGTGCTTTGGACTGGGCAGGCAGTTGGGATGAACATCTACCGCTGATTGAGTTCTCATACAACAACAATTTTCATGCAAGTATAGGGATGACATCCTATGAGTTGTTGTACGGACGACCGTGTAGATCACCTTCTTGTTGGGGCGAGGTGGGCAAGAGACAACTAGTCGGACCAGAGATTGTCCAGTAGTGTGCAGAGAAGGTGGATGTCATCCGGCAGAGATTGGCCACAGCGTAAGGTAGGCAGAAGAGTTTTGTAGACCAGCGTCGGCGAGAGTTGGCTTTTGCAGTGGGGGATAACGTGTTCCTGAGGATCTCTCCCGCTAAGGGAGTCATGAGGTTTGGGCACAGAGGGAAGTTGAGCCCGAGATACATAGGGTCGTTCGAGATTCTGGACCGAGTTGGTGTCGTTGCTTATCGGATTGCCTTGCCACCTCAGATTTTGGGACTGCATAATGTATTCTATGTTTCGATGCTGAGGAAGTACGATGCTGATCCTTCACACGTGTTGGAGGCGGATATGCCTGGGTGCAACCGGATTTGTTGTTGGAGGAGCGACCAGTGGAGACACTTGATCGGATGGAGTACCAATTGCATAAGAGGGTCATCCCGATGGTAAAAGTCTGATGGCAGTACCACACACCGTGAGAGGCTACGTGGGAGATCGAGGCAGATGTACGGGAGATGTACCTAGAGTTTTTCGGTGTGTAACTTATCTTGATTTCGTGGACGGAATTCCTTTTTGATGGGGTGATTATAAAACCTCTCTCCCCCACCTCTATTCCATAACCCCAACCTCAACACATCGCTCCCTCACCATCTTGCCATCCTCGCAGCAGCTCCGGCGACCATGCGTAGGCACCGAGGGGAATCGTCATCTTCTCTGGTTTTCTTCTCACTTAAGTATGCCATCCACCCATTAGGTTTGGGTCCGGGATTTTTGGGGTAGTTGACGTGTCGGAGAAGGTGGTCAGAGGGAGGCCGGCTAGGGTCGGATGACGCCGACAACGTGATGCCATGCGTGGTCTAGAGGAACCACGCCACCGCGCTGGTGGCGGTGACTTGGGTCTGGCCTGGGCTGGGCAGGCCGTCTGACGGATGGGCGACGTAGCGACGCCGGCGGTGGCTAGGGTTTGGTGTGTGTTGTGTTTAGTGTTTGGGTTAATTGTGTTTAAACCTTGGTTTTATTTAGTTTGAGTTAAGAGTAAGTAATTGGAATAATTGCATACTAAATTTGGAATTTAATTGTATTTGTTTTATTATTAAATAGTTGGGTTAATTGCGGAATAAACCGGGATTGAATGAGTACTTGTGGAATAAATTAATAAATTAATTGCATTAGAAACCCTGTAATCTGATTATATTGGTTAATGGTTTAATAATTAGATTAGCTGCTGGAAAAACCCTGGAATTATTTATGATTGAATAAATAATAAATAATTGGATTAATTGCTTAATAAACCTTGGACTTTCTTTAATTGTGAAAAATGTTTTAATTCAGGTAAAATTGCCATCTTCACCCTAGAATTCATATATAATTGTAGCAAATTCTATAAATTGGGAAATTTGCTGTTCCTCTCCTAAACTTATGAGAATTAAATTTTGGTATTGAAAGTTTGGTAAATTACACGTATACCCTTATAGTTTCGATTGTAGGTTTTTAAGCTACAATTTCTTTACGCTGCCCTTATGATTTTATAGTATCATTTATTCGTTTCGTTCTATATCGTGTTGGGGTTATTGACCCGTGCTTTCGGGGGTGAATTGCATTTACCCCTTGCCTTGTGAGACTGTGAGATTGTGAGAGGTTCAATGAACCGATTTGTTGGCCACGTTGTTGCGAGTGGCCGTTGGAGCGTTGCTCACGGGACTCGGGCATATGGTTGAGTAGAGGTGGGACTTGTGATAGTGGATGTAATATGTGAGGATCTGAGCTTGTGCTTCAGTAAGTTCCGAGGGCATAAGTGTGTAGTAGTTTGGGTTGATTTGTATGTAAATTGATTTACGCAAATCAATAAATTTTGAGGTCAAGTCTTCATTTTGCTTTGCAAAAAAAAAGGGACCAGACTATACCAAATTAGTCAACTTAGGTTGAACAAGCCGGGCTACATTCGACGTAAATTTCAATTTATTTATTTTTGTATGAAAATATGTGGCACCACGTGATTCTTGTTTGAATGATTGAGAAAATAAAAATGTTTTATTACTATTATAACATAGATGTATGCTAACAATAAAAGTGGTAAAAAATTGATAAAATAGTTAATATAGACCTTAACAAATTGTTATCGGAAAGAATCGAGTTTCTAGACCTTTTCGTCTAAGGTTTTACAACATTTGAACACAACTAATCATACTTTGAGTTAAACATTTTACACGACCAAATACCTATTTAGTGTTGTCTTGTTAAGATCGATCGATTGATTGATTTAGACTGCCTCTACTTGAAACAGTTGTTGCTGGTTGATACTTGATAGTAATAGTTGAGTGATTTTTGTGATGTTTTAAGGTTTGAAATTGGGACAAGAGACCGAAAGATTTTCAATAATAAAAAGTAATACAAAATTGAAAATTTTAGGGAAAACTATTTTTTTTTTTTGAAAATTAACCCACCCCACGGGGAACTCCGAGTCCCGTGGGGGTGGGCTTTTAATTTTTTAATTTTTTTTGGTTTTTGTTTTTTTAATTACTTTTAAACTTTTTTTAAATCTTTTAAAAAAATATGTTTTCTAATTGTCTTTATTTTTTTTAAATAATTTTTTTTTAGTTTTTTCAGGATCGATCTCGAAATGACGTGGATAGAAAAACATGTTGAAAATTAGTTATTTTATAGAATAAAAAAGCTAAATTGTAATAAATTATTTTGTCCAATCAATAAATTAGTTTTTTATTAGATAAAATAACCCAACTTTTCCACACGCTTCTTCCCAACTTCATTGGGTCGATCCTGTAAAAAATGATTTTTTGTGAAAAAAACAAAAACAATTAAAAAAACATATTTTACAATTTTTAAAATTAATCTGTTTTTAAATATATTTTTCTAATTGTTTTTGTTTTTTAAATTTTTATCATTTTTCCCATGATGGACCCATAAATTAAGTGGCGGAAAGAGCGTGTTAAAAAGTTAGGTTATTTTATCTAATAAAAAATCAATTCTGTTTACTGAATAAATTAATTTTGTTGTAAATAATTTATTACGATAGAGGAAGAGAATTAGTTTTTTCATTCCATAAAATAACTCAACTTTTCAACACATTCTCATCTCCGCATGAATTGAAGGTCGATCTGAAAACACTAAAATTAAAAAAAATTATTTAAAAATAAGACAATTGGAAACATATTTTTTTAAAATGTATTTAAAAGCAGTTTAAAAATAATTTAAAAAACCGAAACATAAAAAATTAAAAAGTCACCCCCACGGACTGGGAGTCCCGTGGGGAATAATTTTCGAAACTTTTTTTCCTAAAAATTTAAATTTTTTAAAAAAAATTCGAACAAGAGATGACAAGAGGAAACGAAAACGTGGGGGTATATCTAAAATTTGCACTTTAAATTTTAAAAGGTTCATGTACAAACACATTTTTACTATAGTTAAATGTGAACCATGTTGACTTTTAGGCCTTAATCTTGACTAAATCAGACCCAAAACTAAACAAACACTTTTCTTGAATATGTTCAGATTTCTTTTGTCAAAAACCCAATTTACACCGTGTTGGTTCGAGCGTTTGTTGCATTTGTTGGATCGTTAGCTCAAGAACCTAAGTGAACGGTCAGACATATTTATACAACGGTTTATTGTTTTTGACAATGACATAACTTCAATTTTACACATTTTGATAGGTTTCCTTTAATTTATTTTTGTCTTTAGCCCCAACGACTATGGATCTTAGAGGTTATACATAGGTGTTTAAACCATGGTTCAACACATCTCTTACACCTCATATTGATCCATTTCGTGAGAGAAAACCTTCCCGAACTTAAAACACCAACTACACACACTGAAGCTTAAACTTCACCATTTTTGGGGCAAGACCTTTTTCGTTGGGCGAGTGCATCCGATTCCCCAGTCCTATCCTCAATGACTTCCCATTGTTGAAAGATAGATGTTCATAACATTTCCAACAAGTATGTTGAAGTTGGAAACGTGAGACGGAACCGGTTGTCCGATTACTCATCGTGGGGACATTCCCCAACTTGCTACCAACGAAAAGCTCCTCCTTCGATTGTTCCAAAAGAGTCTCACCGGGTCCCGCTCTTTGTTGGAGAGAGTTGTTTAATCCCTCCTCTCTCACATCATGGGAGGAAGTGTCGCGCTTGTTCCTTAACCATTTTACAACCTGAATTCGGAGCCTACACGTGACTCGAGTCTCTCACTCAAGAACCTAACGAGTCCTTCATGACTTTTGTTGGTAGATGGAGAGCCGTAGCCACTCAACTAAAGAATAGGTTGACCGAAGAGGAACAAATTGATCTCATAGTTAGGTTCGCGGACCTGGCCATACCGGGATACCTTATTATAAAGTTACACCTAACCTATGTTCTCCACCCTCATCCGAGTCGGTTGGTTTTTGGGGAGAACTAAGGAACGCACACTAGTTCTCCTTGGGTTTTCCTATCCCTCGTTTTTGAGTTTTCTTTTCTTTTTATCCCTTCAATGCCTAAACTGTCATGACTCCAAAACAAGTGAAGAAGTTTCATCCGGACTCCTAAATCCTATTCTACTCAAGTGTGCTCAAGTGTAAAGTGTTGATCAGTGATTCTCATTCCATTTTCTTGAATCACAAAAGTTGTATCACTTCTGGAGGAAGCGCCCTTCTCGGATAGTGAGAGTAAGAATCGAGTTCGGCGAGGTTGTTCGTGAGCTTGGATTACACAATGCTTGATCTCATCCTGGAACGGAGATCGGAATAACAAAGTCATGAGAGGGGCTCATGGTGATCTAGCGGGGCTTACAAGAGGGTATTAATGGTGCCAAGCCTCTATAAAAGTTTTCAGTCTTCTTGTGGTTTGCTTGTTCTCGCACTTTGTTTGTTTTCTGCTTCATTTACTTGAACGAACTCATTTTGTTGTCATTTAGAAGACGAATGAGATTAATAGTGCCATCAAAGTGATTTACATATAAAATAAATATCAATTTCACCCTCATTTAATACTAGATTACTTTTATGAGAAGCCAAACAAAAGACAAGATATGGTTTTTTAGAGATTAGATTAGAGACCATCGAAATCCAGCATATCATTATGAACCATTGAATTAAAATCTAATGGTCTATTTCACTCACACATAGCTAACTGATTGACATCATTTCATGCTTATATTTGTATCATATATCCATTATCTTTCACCTAACCAATACTACGTGACGAGTTTTATGTTTGAATTTCAGAAATAAATAGGTTTGAAGAGAAGAGGCATAAAAGTACCTAAAAGCATGAAAAATTACTGAGTTGAGAGACTCAATGACTAAGATGCAAGATCGAAGGACCTGAATGTAAGATCGAAGGACCAATGAGCAAACACGAATACTTCACACCATCATGGGGAGTATTTTGGCGATTCTATTTGGGTCGGAGCTCCAACAAGAAAAGTAGATGCATCTAAGACAAACCAAGCCATTCAGAAAAGCCCAGAAGAACATCCAGAGCGATCCAAACACTATAGACCACCAATTGGCGGTCCAAGACCGCTAATTAGCGGTCTCTTTTGGTCAGGATCCGCTAAGATTTATGCGGGGCGTGTATTAGTGTGTATTTAGTCTATTTCTGGTATTGGTTTAGTCCCATACTGGGGGATTGTCCAGGATTAGCTTTTTCCATGCCTATAAATAGAACTCTTCACCTTCCTTTGTATTCACCCATTGCTTGGTGGCATTCTCTCTACTTGGAGTAAGTCTTGGAGCAAAATCTCAAGGCGGAGAAGAATGCTACTAGTAATGTGAGTCATTTAATAAAATAAAGTTTCCATTGTTTTGTTCTTATGTTGTTTCTTTATGCATGCTTAGCTTAGTTTTATTTCTTTGATTGTATGCTAAAGTAGTTAGAATGTTTCCTTTCTTCTTTAGTTTAATCGTTAGAATAATGTGTAGTGAGTAGCTCCATCCCCCTTTGGGGGTGGAGATGATGTTCATACATGCATTAAAGAATGGATATGAATGCTTTATATTTTGATTGTGTTGAAAAATATGAATGTATGCTTGCTTGTTAGAGTAGAATACTACACTTGTTGAGTTTTGCCACACATCTTAGACACCTCTCATGCTTGCTTAGGTTATAAATAACCAGCTTGTGTATATGAATGTTAATCAACTAGGTTAGTGAATGGATGGATAGGTTTTGCCATAACCTTTAGACACTTCATATGCATGAAAACACTACCTACATTTGTGCCTATAAAATGCATTCTTCACCATATTTTTACATGTGTGCACACACTCCACCCTTTGGGGTCTTTCTCTTCTTGATTCCAGCTTAGTTTTACATTCTTTTAGTTTTGATTCGAAATAATTGTTAGTTGCTTTACTTTGCATTTTTCTTCTTAGTAGTTTTGTGTAGCGTAGATTAGCATAGACAAACGCACCTCCCTTTTTGTTGCCACTTGATTTCTGAACAAACTAGTGTCGACAGACTTCCCTATGGATCGACCCATATTTGCCACCGCTTCAACGCGGTCGTGCACTTGCGGTTATTTTAAAACGTCCAATCAAGTTTTTGGCACCATTGCCGGGGAGGTGCTAGTCCAGACTCTGGTTTGGACGATTTGAGTGGATTTAATTTGTGTTTTGTAGTTTTCTTTGTTTCAGGAGACTCTGAGGCTAAAGGGAAAGCACCAGGACAAATTTGGAGCGGAACAAAGAAGCTTGGACCACCAATCAGCGTCCTGAGACCGCCAACTAGCGGTTTGGTGAGCTTTGTTTCCTTCGTTTTTTCTTTTGCTTGTTGTATTATCGGGTATAGTAATCTGGGACTCGATTTGGCATGTTATGACTTATAGTTTGTTCCCAGATCAATAATCAATCTCCCTTTAAGCAACTTGGACCATAAAACCCAAAGCAAAAGATTAGGCATTCTTTCTTGTTTAGGTCATGCATCATGTACTCGACTTAGGCACGTAGATTGTCTTTTCTTTTAGCTTTACTTTCAGTTGCTGAGTGCTGGCGTGAGGTACGCATTTCCTATTCTCATTCATGCATTTCGTATGAACATGCATTAGTTAGTAGGAATTGCATTGCAACAAGTGTGAGTTGAGCGTTTGTTTGGAGAGTTGATTGCTAGATTAAGACTCCAAAACACTACTAAGAGGAGTTGTCCCATATAAGATAATGTGGGGGATTTCATCACCCTTTCCTTCACCCCAAAAACCACACTAATCAAGAGCCTAATTCTAAAATCAAGTAAACATTGACCCTAAGCATTTCAGCACATTAGGAGAGTGATCCGGTCTCGACCGTCATGGCCTGATTGGCGTCACCCACTCTGTCGATAGTAGGAGAGATGAGATGCCGGATCTTGACTCACTTGCTGGGCTTTGTGGTCCTCGTCGTTGGGAGGTAAGACGTGTTGAGGCCATGTGACCTCGCAGTTGGGCGTCGTCTAGCTGTAAGGACCTATAGTGACCTTAGGATTGTTTGAGCCTTGTTTGCTTGTGTGCTTCTACCTGTACCCACCCGTCGTAGCATAAGGACTTCTTCCCTTCTCTTCTGAGTCATTCTCTCTCTTCTGTGTCCCTCCGTCTTCTCCTCTACGCACATTCTTTGTTAAAAGAGAGTTTTGGTTTGTGTGCACCTTTGTGCATGCTTGTGTGGGCACGAGACGAGAGCAGTTGTTTGATGAGGTGTGTCGTCAACCCTGCTTCGGTAGTCGATTTCTCGACGCCTCCCTCTTCTCGTGTCGTACATAGTTCGGGTTCAATGGCTGCTCATTACCGCGAGGTGGAGCATTTGCTGGACCTACCTGTCTCACCTATCCCACATGTTCTTCCTGTTGTCGCTCCCATACCTCTCCGTGATCGATGCTACCCGAGCCATACCGCTCTACCCTCATGCATCGTATTTCCAGAGGCAAATAGGAACCACTTTGAGGTTAAGCCTCAGTTTATTTCCATGCTCTCTCACTTCACTGGGAAAGGTGACCCCTATATCTTTCTCTGGAATTTGAGGCGGTCTGTGCTATGTTCAAGCTGCAACAACTTAGCACAGACTCCATTCATCTTAGGCTTGTCCCCTTTGCACTAAAGGATGATGCCAAGAAGTGGTTGTACAACAACCATGCGAATTCCTTTAGGATTTGAGATGAATTTCAATCTACATTTCTCAAAAAGTACTTTCCAAATCATCAGACTCAAAAATTGAGGAACGAAATCAATTCGTTCTATTAACTTGAGACTGAAACATGTCATGCATATTTAGAGAGATTCAAGGAGCTACTATCCTCATGCCCTCACCATGGCATCGAGTTGTGGCACCTTTGTCAGATTGTCTACGAGGGTCTTCACATCCTGTCCTGAACTCTCCTTGAGTCCATGTGTCAATGAGAGTTCTAAGGAAAGGATGAAAGGGAGGCATGTGCTTTCCTAGAAGACCTCGCTGAGAAAACCATGTAGTGGGAGAGTGTGAGGGAACCACCAGCCTCATCTAGCATAGGAGTGAGGATCGCAAATGCAAACTCGACTAGATCGGGTACCGCATTTGCTATCGATACCACTACGGCCACCGAGGCGCGCATTGCGGCCTTAATGCGCCGTATGGATTCGATTGAGCTCCAAAACCAACAAGGTGCACCTCACATGTCCACATCTGGTCCAGTTCCCTCTCATTCATGTGATAGGATATGTCATGTGGGAAGCGACTGTGCGTCCATTTCTCCTGAGATGGAACATGTCAATGCCATCTATGATAGGGCTAGGAATGACCCATACTCATCATCTTATAATCCCGGATGGAGGAACCACCCCAATTTTTCATGGAACCAAAATAATGCCCTGGGTGGTCCTTCAAACTCCTCTCGACCACCTAATAGACCACACCAACCTCCCATGCATTCACAATCTTTTCAGCCACCCAAGCCCAGATCACCAACCCACAGGGTTTCCCAAATTCCAACAACATGGAAACCCAGTTGAATTTGCTTGAGAACTTGACTCATAGACTTGATAACTCAATGAAAAACTATATGCCATCCACAAGTCAAGTTCTCACTTCAAATCAGCAGACCATCAAATTTCTAGAGCTTTAGATGGGCCAATTGGCTCAATCTGTACATGAAAGAGAGAGAGGGTCTCTGCCTAGCCAGCCTGAGGCTAATCCCCGCATGTACCAGCAACAACACATGCAAAATGAGAATGTGGTACCTTGGGGCGGAAAGTGAACCATGTCGAGGAACCTGATCACCATGTCAATTCCATTGTAACCCTAAGGAATGGAAAATAGGTTGACAATCACATTTCCTTGCCACACCCACCACCATCTATGCAGCCCCTCAGTGGGAATGGTAGTGAAGAAGAGGCTGAGGGTGAAGGTAATACACCAACGCCTCCTTCTCAGGCACCTCAGAAAACCTACCTGCTAAAAGCTCCCTATCCCAGTAGGTTAACCAAAAAGCAGAGTGACACCATGGATAAGATATTAGAGGTGTTTAAGCAAGTGAAGGTTAACATCCCCTTGTTGGATGTCATCCAACAAAACCTCAATAGGCCAAAGTGTTGAAGGATCACTGCACAACTAAGAGGAAGACCAATGTTCCTAAGAAAGCATTCTTGACTGCAAATGTAAGCTCACTTTTGTCCAATCCCACCTACACAAAATACAAGGACTCTGGGTGTCCTATTATTCAGTGTACGATAGGGGACACTAGCATGAGTAATGTATTGCTTGATTTAGGATCGACGGTCAACCTCCTCCCTTTTTTTTTATCAACAGTTGAACTTGGGAGAATTGAAACCAACTAAGATCACCCTCCAATTGGCTGATAGATCCATTCGTATTCCAAAGGGGATTATTGAGGACATGCTTATCAAAGTTGGAGATTTTATATTTCCAGTCAATTTTGTCATCCTCGATACCAATCCTGTTGCAAACACCCACTCTCAAATACCTTTGATTTTGGGAAGACCATTTCTGGCAACCTCCAACGCCTTAATTAATTGTAGAAATGGTCTCATGAAGCTCTCATTCGGTAACATGAGTGTCGAGTTTCATGTGTTCAACTCTGGTAGGCAACAGGAGCCCATGGACCAACATTTAAATCTCAATCTCATCCGCCAATTAGAGAAAGCACCACAAAATCAACGAACACCCCTAACACCAACGGAACTCGTTGAGAATGTTTGTGGGCCCAGCGAAAACTCATTGCATGTCTTTACAATGCAACAGAGTGAGCTGACATCAAACATGAATGTCCAAAGGGAGTGTTCGTTGCATGATTCAGTGGAGAGCATTAGTGAGGGGGACACACCTCATCATATACCCATTCCAGAAGGTGTTGTCACCCTGTGTTGTAGGGCTATTGTTGGATGACTTGGGGGAGAAGCCCCATTCTTAGTGATGCAGGTCTGCTGCATCCATCGAATGAGCTTGAGGAACTCATTCCGATGCACCCACCTATTGGTTTGAGGGTTTTGTTTGATGAACAACTAAACCCTAGTGAGGCAACACAACTTCACTCATTCATGCTGCCTATACCCAACCAATATCATGAGGGGTTCGAGCCTTTCAGCTTTGACCTTTCACCCCTCATGACACCTCAGAGTACCAGTGAAGTTTGTCCACCTCGGCAAGTCTCTGGTCCTCATAACTCGATGTTCTGATTTGATGTTTCTTGACCAAATGATTATGAGAATATCTTTGTTGATGTATATATCTTGTAAAAAAAAGAAGAAAAAACGATTAATAAAAGACTCCACCAGTGGCATTGATTGTTGTGGGCCCCAACCCTTGTGTACTTGGACCCCATTTCTTTCACGTATTTGCATCCCTTCTTTAGAATCTCACAGGTTTTGGTGGAATTCAGGGTGATGTCCATCAACGTGACCATGAAGCTTTCCTTATGCTTCACGTTGGTGAGATCTTTTCTTTCTCATGCATAAATCCATGTAGTTTTATGCTCACATTCATTGAGGACAATGCATGAAGTAGGTGTGGGGGGTGTTTTACGTGTGTACATAGTCGAGTCTTTTCCTTTGATTTTTCTTTCTTCTGTTTGTATTGTTAGGATCATGTTAGTGTGCTGCATTTAATATCAGTATATTTGCTTACCATGATCCTAGGGTGACTTGTCTTCTTGTACTTGCCTAGTGCTTTAAATTTTCACATTTCTTTCAAAATCATCATGTGTTTGCGAAAGAAAATGTTTTGTGGGTTTTGCGTATGTTTGGCATGTGTAAAACCGTTGAGAGCCAAAGTAAAAAGAAAGCTCCCAAAATTGTCTTGAACATGATGCATTAGGATATCTAGTTTACTGGCTTTAGGTCTTATCGAGTCGTAAGGATGCACCCATTTTTCCCTCGGGGGGCGAGTAATCATAGGGATTCAGTACTCAAGCAAATAAAGAAGTCCACCCTGAACCTAGTGAGTCAAATAATCCGTGTCTGTTAGTATAAGGAAGTTTGTCGTAGTCAAGTGCCCTTAAACTCTTTTGGTGAAACTGTAAGTGTAGGGGTTTTGGTTCCCATGTGGACAAGTGAATAAGTGGTGTTCTCTCTTCTCGCACGACTCATATCACTCGGAAAATTAGGTCTGAGGGGACTTAGTGTCTGGTGCTCTCGAGTCATCTGACTTAGGATGCACCGACCGAACACCCGTTACACGGGTGGTTGGGATTGCCCTATGTGGAGATTTGGGGAAAGGTGTACGTGATAGTGTAAGTCCTCATAGGCAATGATGCACGAAACCTGACCCTGGGAGAATCAAACACCAACCAATATAGTGCTTCAAAGAAAAAAAAAGGAAAAAAAGTCAAATAAGAACCTTAATGGACTTTACACAATGTATCACTTTCAGAAGTTAAGGTTGCCCATGTCTTTCACTTAAGTCCTTAATTAACTTTCAGGAATGATTCATTAGGCTAGATGTGTGGACTGATTACATATATAGTGTCGGCCCGTAGCATTACCGCGTCCAATGATCGACAAAAATGAGCCATCGAGTCGTGTAGCTAGATTGAATAATGCATCTTTGTTCGGATTTTGTGGGTGTATCCACTGAAAACCCTCAGGAGACAACACTCCTCCTCCTTGGAGACAAGGAGGTTTAACGGCTTGTTGCACGTGCTAAGTGCAACCGTGATTCCTACGAAAATGAGTTAGGATTTCTTGTTTTTCGTATGTTTTTCCCTTTCTTTGTTTTGCTCGGGACTAGCAAAAGTTAGGTGTGGGGGTATTTGATTGACATCATTTCATGCTTATATTTGTATCTTATATTCATTATCTTTCACCTAAATAATGCTACGTGACGAGTTTCATGTTTTAATTTTAGAAATAAATAGGTTTGAAGAGAAGAGGCATAAAAGTACCTAAAAGCATGAAAAATTACTGAGTTAAGAGACTCAAGGACTAAGATGCAAGATCGAATGACCTGAATGTAAGATTGAAGGACCAATGAGCAAACAAGAATACTTAACACCATCATGGGGAGTATTTTGGCAATTCTATTCGGTTCGGAGCTCCAACAAGCGAAGTAGATGCATCAAAGACAAACCAAGTCATTCAGAAAAGCCCAAAAGAAAATCCAGAGCGATCCAAACACTATAGACCGCCAATTGGCGGTCCAAGACCGCTAATTGGCGGTCTCTTTTGGTCAGGATCCACTAAGATTTATGTGGGGCGTTTATTAGTGTGTATTTAGTCTATTTCTGGTATTGGTTTAGTCTCATACAGGGGGATTGTCCCAGATTAGCTTTTTCCATGCCTATAAATAGAACTCTTCACCTTCCTTTGTATTCACACATTGCTTGGTGGCATTCTCTCTACTTGGAGTAAGCATTGGAGCAAAATCTCAAGGTGGAGAAGAATGTTACTAGTAATGTGAGTCATTTAATAAAATAAAGTTTCCATTGTTTTGTTCTTATGTTGTTTCTTTATGCATGCTTAGCTTAGTTTTATTTCTTTGATTGTAGGCTAAAGTAGTTAGAATGTTTCATTTCTTCTTTAGTTTAATTGTTAGAATAATTTGTAGTGAGTAGGTTCATCCCCCTTTGGGGGTGGAGATGATGTTCATACATGCATTAAAGAATGGATATGAATGCTTTATATTTTGATTGTGTTTATAAATGTGAATGTATGCTTGCTTGTTAGAGTAGAATACTACACTTGATGGGTTTTGCCACACATCTTAGACACCTCCCATGCTTGTTTAGGTTCTGAAATAACCAGCTTGTGTATATTAATGTTAATCAACTAGGTTAGTGAATGGATGGATAGGTTTTGCCATAACCTTTAGACATTTCTTATGCATGAAAACACTACCTACATTTGTGCCTATAGAATGCATTCTTCACCATCTTTTTACATGTGTGCACACACTCCATCCCTAGGGGTCTTTCTCTTCTTAATTCCAGCTTAGTTTTACATTCTTTTAGTTTATATTCGAAGTAATCGTTAGTTGCTTTACTTTCCATTTTTCTTCTTAGTAGTTTAGTGTAGCGTAGATTAACATAGACAAACTTTTCTCCCTTTTTGTTTGCACTTGATTTCTGAACAAACTAGAGTTGACACACCTCCTTGTGGATGAGCCCGTATTTGTCACTGCTTCAACGCGGCTGCTTCTAACATAGTTGTGGCCTCAACAAAGCACCATTTTTTCCTATTAATAATATCTAAAATAAGTTTAGAAAACCAACATCCAAACTCAAATTGTTATCTTCTTGTGTTATAACAAAGTTTAAAATTATTTTTACGAGTCCTCATATTATGGAAAGAATAGAGACACGTAAAATTATCTTATCTTGTACGTTCTTTTCTTGCCTTGCAAAATAAAAAGGGTAAATTAATTAGGTTGGGGAGATAAAGGATAGAGAAGTTTCTTTGGCAATAAGAAACAAAGTTTACATTATTGTAGGATCTAAAAATTTTAAAGGTTAATGCCACCCTCAGATTTTTGAACTTGTGACATAGGAGGTAGTTTATGTGTAGATAAAGTACTCGTATGTTCAAGATAGAGAAGGTTCCTAAATTCTAAGTCATATTGAACATTTATCTAATTGAGTAGAAAAAAATATTAATAAGATTGGACTATTCCCAAGCTACTACTGAATTGGGCTACCCATAAATTATCACTATTAAGAGGTTTTCCCCAGAAAAATATTGGTATGCCAATTAGAGGTGGGTGTCGGGCCGGGTCGGGCTCGTGGGCTGGGTCGGGCCTGAAGAAAATAAACAGGTTGGACTTTAGTCCTGACTCGTTTAGGTAAACTGGCAGGTCGGCCAGCCCGTGTGTTCGCAATAACAAGAAGGAAATAAACGGGCGGGCCCGGGCCAGGTCGGGCCCATCCTCCTTGAAACGTGCCGAAGGGCTCGGCCCGGCCCGTTACCCACATTTAATGCCAATGCACACTCTTGGTGCATTGTGCATTCGCCCTTGTCTAGAATCATGGGAACATTCATCATGCAGTTTGCTTACTTTTCTTGTCTAACAACCTTCGTGATATTGGTTGGCGTAGTTATTGAAAAGAGATCACACAGATCGTCCATTCTGAAGAGGCTACCCACAACGTCATTTTTTTAGAATACGATGATATGTGAATAACAACGTGGACGGATACCATATCTTTGGGAATACTAATCAGGGGTTCTACTATTTTGTGGCCCAAATCAAATTGATTACTTTGACTAGTGTAAAATTTATTTGAGTTTTCCTTTTCGTATTATTCTAGTGATAAGTCTTTTTTATAATAAAAAGGGGCTACTATTCGTCGTCGGAAAACTACTTAAATCGCCCCAACAATTATTTTTGCCCTTAACAATTCATTTAATACCCATTTCATCCTGTGTCTTAAAATAAGGTTTCTGCCTATGTTTTCCTTATTTTCCAAGTACAAACACCACGAAAATGTCTGGCGAAGCGCCTGAATTTGGTGAATTAAGCCCAGCAAAAACAATTGAGTCGGGCATCTAGGTAAAACGCCCCCCATGGGGGAGGTGTCTTAGCCAGACGCCCGTCCAAAAGAAAATTTAAAAAAAATCTTAAAATTATACGGTGTGTTATCTCAAATTATTTGAGGTTCATTGGCAAGTTTTCGTTGGTAACGGGTCGAATTACAATGAGTTGTTTTTGCAAGTGATGAAGATTCAAAAATTTCCAGATCTAACAATTTCAAGATCCAAATTTGCCAGTGGTAAAACTTTCTGACTTACAAATACCACCTCGACAGGTCGTTCGGGGGTCGTTGTAAGGTGAGGTGTCGGACGGTCGATCGTTTGCTTCTTGGTCTACCGAACATGTCCCATGCGGATGACCGAGTTTTCATCGGTCTACCATGTTCGTAGAGACAGTAAGTTTTTTATCTTCATGGAATCCTTGGGTCGGTTTACCGACCTCTACCCGGTCAACCGAATATTTATCCTCAGTAGCTTCGACGTTTCTCTAGAAATCTCTATTCGGTGTACCAAAGGGGTATCAGTCATCCGAATATAGTACTTATTAACTTAATAAATAAGTAATTATCTTTTTAATAATAATAATTTTTTTTAAAAAAACGGGTGTCCGCCGGAGCCGCCCCCTCCCCCATTGGAGGGGTGGCTCCGGCAGACGCCCGCTATTTATTATTATTATTATTAAAAAGAAGTTGGACATTTTACCAGATTCGAATACACTGGGGCGTCTGTTGGCTCATTACTGACCTCCAAAACATTATTTTTTATGATTAGGAGAGGAAAATGAAGAGAGATGGGTGATAGGAGGGTGAAATGTCGCGTTATATGAGTAGAAATGAGAGAAGGACAAAATGGTAATTCGTTGTGGCGATTTAAGTAGTTTTCCGGTGATGAATAACAATCCAATAATAAAACGACCTTTCCATTTTCCCACATCTGGTTATAGATTCTCAATTAACCATTCTCTTCTTGTTTTAAAAAAAACTTTGTTTCACTTGTTTCACATTTTCTTAGACATGCTGTGAGAATCCAAACCTTTTTAAGGAATTAATCAACCTAATTGGATTTATGTGTGGTTTTAGGTGAAGTTGAGGGTTGAATGCAATTTACCCTACCTTTACACATGGTGTAGTGTGAGAGGAGGGAGAATGGCGGTGGTGTTGTGGGCTATAAAGGAGTGGCGGTTGTCAGGAGGAAGGAGTTTTGTTTAGTATAAGAAGTTTGAAGAGAAGGAATTTGTTGAGATAGGGTCGTGAGTTAGATTGGAAAGGAGTTTGAAGTGAAGTCCAAGGAAGGGGAAGAAGAAGGAGGAGAATCAGAAGGGGAGATTCAAGCTCCGACAAGTCGAGTTGCCAGAAGTGCAAGAAGCAAGTGGTGATTGCCATCTATGTATGGAGCTTCGTCGATCGTCAAAAAGGTATGCCAAGTTCAATTAGATGTTCACACGAGATGTGTGAGTGGAGGCGACATCGGAGGTCGAAGACCTCGTCGATGTCAAGGTGCAGAAAGGTTGTTGCACTATAGAGGTCAACCGATTGTGGTGTTGGTCGACCGGTCGTAGTGTAAATGTGCGATTTTTACCTGCACCAGTCAAATGATGCCCCCGGGAGGTTGACTGGTTATGCTTGATTTTGCGGGAAGAAAAAGACTCTGTTAATTTCGGTCGAACGAGACCCCTTGTCGTTCAACCGATTGGATCTAAGTATGTTGGTTGGGGGCCTAGACCATCTAGACGGTTGACCTCCCCAAGATTTGGTTCGACCGATAACTTAAGTGAACTTAATGTTGGTTTGATCGGTCGTATTTTGGTTTGACCGGTGGTTGTTTTGAGAGAATGTAGGAAGTCCCTGTTTTTTCTGTCGACCAGAACCCCTTTGTCGTTCGATCGTTGTGATGCTTTTTTATTTATATATATGTGGCTTAGACATTCCAAATGGTCGACCGTCTGAAGACTTTTGTTCGGCCGTTTTGTATGTATGTTTGGTTCGACCGATGGATTGTGGTTTGAACCAATTGCCGGTATTAACGACCAACCGGTCGACCGCTTGAACCCAATCCTTATCCTCTCCCAACCCAACCGACCCCTACTACAACCCAACCCTTGCCGGCTCCGGCCGTCAGTGGTCCCACCGAGGCGGTCAGTCGTTGGCCACCGCCACCCACGCAGTGGCGCGACGCACCTAGCACCAGCCCAGGTTCAGATGGTAGCCACTGGCGTCGTTCTAGCCAGCCGCACGATCTGTCGGAATGGTCGCTCTGGTACATCCACTCCTCCCCGACCTCATAGACTCAACAAAAGAAGGGTGGCCATCGTACCTTTGTCGTGTGACGTCATCGCCACCGGAGCTAGGAGAAGAGGAGAGAGGTGAGGAGTTTGGGTTGGAAGAAGAAGAAGAAAATAGAGAGATGAGTTAGGGAGAGAGAGAGAGATGAGGGAGGTGGTGCAACAAGTCCTATCCCTAAATACCCATGATAGGAATAAAATAACCTTTTTGATGGCCATGGGTGGATAATGATGGCTAAATGATTTTTAACTCACTCAGATTTGCAACCGAGCCGCTGCCAGTGCACCAACTCCGTCATGTTTGTATCAGAGTCGAGTTTGCTCCGATATGACAATCAATGACTAACGGAGGCATTGTGGAAAAAACCGATAAAGTCCACACTTTCTAGGGGGCGTTGACGCATATCCATACAACATCGGAAGCGGTGAGAAATGGAAGCAAGGTTGACGCATATCCATACAACATCGAAACCACTGCGTCTAGGGGAGTATGAAACCGGTCATGGTGTGCCCCGCCTCAATGCTACAAGCGGGATCAACCATCGGGGGGCCACACCATATGATCATTGCATTTGTTCTTAAATACTCAGGTAATTAATCATATTTGATTTTCAGGTCCAATAAGGCATCGAGGGAAGTTGAAACTCAAGTCTACATAGGTTACACCTCTGGTTGGGTTGAGTAATTTCACTGGTGTTAGCAAACATGAGTAATTTGATTACCCCTGACAATGAGTAAGTTTGTGTTGTTGCCTGAAGAAGATAAAGAAAATGAGTGGAACTTGTGAACGTATAGTTTAAGTATACTTAATTATATATAATTCAATATAGAACTTAGAATAGTTTGTAAGTACTCTCGTTCACTTATTTTATTTTATGTTACAAGAGAGGTTTGAGAGGTTGAAGGTACGTGGAAGGAAGGTTTTTTCACCAACACTGTTGGAAAAAATGTCTATAACGTCGGATATTAAGGGGTACAACGTCGGGTTGACCACCTTATTTGACCGACGTGGTAGGTGGGGGACGTTATATGGGATACTCTTTCACGTCGGTCTAACATCCGAAGTGATAATGGGGGTCTATCACGTCGGTTATCAAGAAGAACCGACCTGGTAGATTCATTATCATTTTTTAAATTTCTTATACCACTACCACGTATGGTGTGAAACCGACGTGATAGACCAGACTACCACGTCAGATGAGAACAAAATCGACGTGATAGTGGGGGTCTATCACATCGGAGGTGTACCATAACTGACGTGGTAGACCCGTGATTAGTAGCATATCATGCATCATATTCATGTTAAGTATCCTTAATTTTATCCCAATATTCAGCTACTCGAGTGTTTGTTGTTATATTTCAGGTATTAGGTAATAAAGACGAGAATGGAAGATAAAAATGACTGAAATATAAGAAGAAAAGACTTAAATGAGGCAAAATGGACTTCTCAGTCATACACAAGGACCCATCTGCAAGAGGGGAGGACCTGAAGGTAACTCTAAAAGGACTAAATAGCAAACCGAGAAACTCTGCACCATCATAAAGAGTATTTTGGCAATTACACTCAGGCATAGACTCCAATAACCGATCCAAGATCACTCCACGTGACTAATTGAGGCAATAAAGAAGATATGCAAAAATGAGTCCGATCCGAGACAAAGTGACTACCAATTGGCAGCCCTAGACCGCCAATTAGCGGTCCATGTTTTTGAGAATCCGACCCGGTTTCTTGTGGATATGGGTTATATGTTTATGTCCATTTTGAGAATGTTTCATTAGTCCCATATCGCGGGATTGTCCCTGGTTACCTTTTTGTATGACTATAAATAGAAGTTTTCCTCCTCCTTTGTATTTACTACATGCTTGGTGACATTGTCTCTACTTGGAGTAAGTCTTGGAGCAAAACTCAAGGTGGAGAAGAATGCTGCTTGTAATGTGAGTCGTGTAAATAAAACAATTCTTCATAGTTTGTTTTAATGTTGTCTTTGTTTTAATGCTTGTTTTGCTTGTTTGTTTTCTTTATCATAGTATAATTAGAATGTCTCCTTTTCTTAATGTAGTTTATAGTTTAATGAGTAGTGAGTAGTTCAATCTCCCTTGGGGGGTAGAGATGATGTTTACACATGCAATAAAGAATGGAAATGAATGCTTTATTTTGAAATGTGTTGATAAATGTGAATGTATGCTTGCTAATTTAGAGTAGAACACTTCACTTGATGGGTTTTGTCACAACTATTAGACACCTCCCATGCTTGTTTAGGTTCTGAAATAACCAACTTGTGTATGTGAATGTTAATCAACTAGGTTAGTGATTGGATTGATAGGTTTTGTCATATCCATTAGACACTTCCTATCCATTAAACACAACCTACATTTGTACCCATTGAATGCATTCTTCACCATCTTATTACATGTGTACACTCACTCCACCCCTCAAGGGGTTTAATGATTTCCAGCCTATTTATTAAGCTCTCTTAGTTTAGTTTTAATCCACTGCTAGTTGCCTTCTTTACATTTGTTACTTACTAGTTTAGTGTAGTTTAGCGTAGCATAATCAAATCTCTTCCCCCTTTATTTGCCATTTGATTTCGGACAAACCAGAAGCTACTCACCTCCCCATGGATCGACCCGTACTTGCCACATCTTCACCGACGTCGTGCACTTGTTTTCAATTTTTTGATATTTTTTGATATTGTACAATGTCGGTTTCATGGAAAACTGACGTGACCCCTACAACGTCGGTTGTCTATACAAACCGACATTGTACGGTATTTTTATGTAATTCTATTCACATTTCTTTTTTATTCATTTGATGCCTGTAATTCAGACTCAAACCCTGCAACATTCATGTTCAATCCAGCAACATTCACATACATTCGTTGTAGCATTAATTCAACACAGAAGGAAATATACATCTGTTGGTTTTTTGGCTAATAATCGTTAATCTGTTTTGATGATTAATCAACATATCAATAAACACATTATCTAATGTTTCGGGAACAAAGTTTGAGTTAAATCGAGAAATGAAAATTGAAGCGTATTTAGGTTTACATTTTATGTATTTAGGCTACTAATGTAACTTGACACTTGAAATCGTTGATCCATTGCATTGCATGACACTACGAAATTATATACAAGTCTCACATAACATTTCAACTCTCTTTAGACTTCAATAGGAAATCATTAGAAACCTAGAACATGATTTCTGCACTCAGCCGGTCGACCGGTAGAACCATTTGGTTCAAACCGGATTTCAACAGACTGTCCCAGAAAGCATATTTTGTCCAAAACGGTCGACCAACATAAATTTCCAGTTCAACCTTTACTTTAATCTGGTTTGCCTGTCTAAACACGGTCGACCGACATTCCTATTTTGTTCCACCGTTTCACCTTGTCAAGTGATAGGAATTGTTTATCCGATACAAATCCACCAGCCTTTCAGTTGTCGACACGTGTCCTGGTTAGTGAGACTTTCGGTCGACCGAAACATAGCTTTTGTTGGACCGATTGTTTTTCCTTATTCGTATTAAATATGATCGTTATACTTGTCGTATATACCAACGGTCGTATACACATTACTAGTCTGTTCGACCGATCACTTAAGTTCTAGCCCAGTTGGTCCGACCGTCTGCACCTTCGCTCGACCGAACAAATTATTTTTGCATATCGGTCGACCGATTAACCCGATCCGGTCGACCGTTCGTGTCCTGAAATGTGTACAGTCACTTCCTGACTAGTGTTTTCTTACACAACTTTTACCATTTCAATCCAAACGGCTAGAACTAGATTAGAGTTTATAAATAGAGCTGAGAACACTCATCTAAGGTCACCAATCTTTCTCCAAGCTCAAATCTCATTACTACTCTCATATTTGCTCTAAACCCTTGTGCTCACATCTTCTCACTTGAAATCGACATCCTTGATTGCATCATCCATTTCAAGTGCTCAAGATTAGTTGCTGAAGTAAAGTCTTCAAGAGTTGTACTAAGCTTACGGAGTGAAGTTCTTCTCGGATTGTGAGAAGGTGGTCCAAGCTAGGCGAGGGTGTTCACAAAGCTTGTGGTGTAGAGGCGTGATCTCGGCCCGCAATGGAGATCGGAATAGTGGAGGACGCGAAGCTGCTCGAGCAAGAGCAATTCATAAGAGAGGACTAGGATCCGGTTGTTGGATCCAAACCTCTACACATCCGGTGTTGTGGTTTGTTGTTCTCTTCTTAATATTAATTGTCTTAGCTTTTAATTTGGCATAGTTTGTTAAACTATATTAATTAGTCTATTCACCCCCCCCCCCTCTTTAGACTAACATTAGGGCCTAGTAGATCCTACATTTGGTTTCATAGCCTTGTAAATTGCATTTAGACAAATTCACATTTGTAGCAATGACCCAACAACGCGAGAGATTTCACACCGGAAAACCTCTGTTGTTTGATCGAACCAACTATGCCTATGGGAAGAAACGTATGACCACGTTCATACAATCTTATGTTGTTAAACTATGGGTGTTCTTCCAAATACCATCTACACAAAACAAACCATTAGAACGCATGGATGATGATGAATTAGCCATGATTCAAATGAATGCTAAACTCATGAACATACTTATGTGTGGTTTGACCAAATAACAATATAGTAGAATCAATGCAAGTGATTCCGCATTTGAAGCTTGGCATATGTTAGAAAGTCACTTTGAAGGTTGATCATCAGTTAAGGAAACTAGGATAGATTCATTTATGCAAAAGTAAGAAATGTTTGCTATGAAACCAAATGAATCCATTAACGAGATGCACACTCGCTTTACTATTATTACTAACTCTTTGAAGAACCTTGGTAAGGTTTTGGTTGAAAGTGATAGGGTACGAAAGTTTCTTAGGTCCTTGACCTTGGATTGGGAGAAAAAGACTACAGAAATTGAAGAAGCCAAAGATCTCTCAAAGTTGAATATGTTGGATCTCATTGGTAGCCTCACGGCGTAGGAGATTACAATGGAAGAAAGAAGAGATAATGAGAAGGAACGGGAAGGTTGTAGACGGAAAGAGAAGCAAATCACCTTAAAAGAAACCTTAGATTCGGAAGCAGTCGAAGATGAGGACACCGATGAAGATGTTGCTTTCCTAACCTGCAACTTCAAGAAGTTCCTCTCCAAAAGAAAATTTTCAAAAGGAAGAGGAGAATCTTCTCGGAAATTCACTTGCTATGAGTGTAACAAAACCGGCCACATGAAAAAGGATTGCCCATTGCTTAGGCCGAGGGATCGTGAACGAAGAGAAAAAAAGCAATATCCTCCTAGAAGAGAAAGGGATGAGAGACCAAGAAGAGATAGAGATGATAGACCATCACGAAAATAAAAAGAAGAGAGGCCTAAAAGACGTGAGGATTGTTGAGATTTTTATTTATACCGCAAGTGCACGGCCGCGTTGAAGCGGTGGCAAGTACGGGTCGAACACAAGGAGGGAGAGATTCTTGTATTTTTTGTGATTTTCGATTTAGGGGAAGAAAGAGAGGGAAATAATTTTTTTTGGGTTTTTGATTTTTGGTTTTTAATGTTCTAAAGCAAAAACAACAAGACTTAAAAAGAAAATAAATATAGATGAGTCCAGCGGGTGGGAGATATGGATCTTCGAGTTAGATTAGGAGTCACGAAAATTATTATAAATCAAGTGAGATATTAAGTATCGTATGATAATTGATTTAACAAAAACTCATTTGATCAAAACACTAACAAGAAGTTAAAATAAAAACGATTCCTCTTCTCTAACCCTAAATCCGTCACTCCCACCCTTTGGAGGGTTTTAGAAACCCATGGGGTGAAGATGAGGAGAAGGGGTCATGGAGATCATCGAGGGATTACAAAAAAGAAATATTACTCTAAAACTATAACGTACGAAAATAAATGCAATTATACTAAACATGCAACAAAGTATTCTAAGAGAAAAAAAAATCAAGAACAACTAAATTACTCTTCTGGAATTAAGAACAGGAAATATTAATCTAAAATTAAGCTTACAAAAGACAAAGACAATGGAGAAATAAAAGGGCAGAATTTTATTGCTATAGAATGAAAAGTGTCTTGCAACATCGTGTTTAGGGCTATTTATAGCCGATACAAGAGAATCAATTACGCTAAAGGAAAGGACACGTGTTATTACAAGACAGGACGAAAATTGGAGGCGCGGATCGAAGTCCATGCGGCGATTACGCCGCATCTTGACCTTTAGATGCGGCGATTCCGCCGCACGGATGGTCCAGATCGTCTTGTGCTTTTGCGGGTGTGTTTTTGGTATGATTTAGGTGGCTTCCACGCATCCGAATTGATTCTTGCATATATTTGGAGATCTGAATTTAATTTCTTCTTGAATACTTCTCCAAAATAGCTTTTTAGTCCTTCTAATTTGCGATCAAGTCCCTGGCTCCTTTATGTGATCAATTGGATTTCAACTTGAGCTTGAATCTCTAGCTAATTGGTCTTTGTGATCTATTTGAGTCCACTACATGCGTTTTGGCTCGAATATTGGTAAATTGCATTGTAACTCCTGAATTCTGCACAATTGCTCAAAACAATACCTTAGTAGCATTTATTTATATAAAAATAATCTAAATGAAAGACATATGATGCAATGTATGCAATGCATCAAATACCCCTACACCTAGATTTTGCTAGTCTCGAGCAAAACAAAACATGAAAACTAAAAGTATGAAAGAAGGGAAATCCTAACTCACTTTCGTAGGAATCACGGTTGCACTTAGCATGTGCAACAAGCCTTTAAACCCCTAAGTTTCCTTGGAGGACGAGTTTTGTCTCGTGAGGGTTTTCAGTTGACACACCCACAAAGTCTTTAATCAATGTTTCATTAATAACTCTCAATATCTCCACCTCAACCTTATACATTTCACTTAGAATTCTTGCATGCTCATTATATAAATCAAACTCATAAAAATTCTGACTTGGTCTTTGTTCTTCCAATCATTCACACCACTAACCCTTCTACACATGTTATCACTTAAATTATTTTGCACGCCTCCTCTGGTGGTGAAGTATCATTTGGATCAACCATGGCATGGATCATTCTTCTAGCTTTGGGCCTTGAATATCTTTAAGTAATAATTCCCCCCCCCCCCGTGATTCAACATATTTGCTTATTTGACACTTTTACCCTTTTGCATTCGTGTAGCGAGTTTGGTCGATAATCCCGAGCTGGCAGACTCAAGTTACCGGGTTTCAAGATACCCCTACGGACCAGTGACTCGAAGGCTTGGGCTTTTGTAATCATTTTGCAAGATATGCTTTCCTCACTTTTATTCCTTTTTTTTTGCATTTTTTTTCTCAAGGCTTAATTGCTATCAGAAGTCCACACTTCCCGGTATATTTTCCTCAACCTCTGCTTTTTATCAACCACTTCAAAGATTTGATTCATCCAATTTAAGTGCATACATGTCTTAAAGGGTAATGAGTTATTTCTTTGGAACTTAGATTTATGTCATAATTTCTATAAGCTGAACAATATAATAAGGAACAAAGACTCAATGCAAGTTGTACTCGGGTTTTGGTAGTTCAATCTTAAGCTATGTAATGAAACTTTTTTTTTTGGAGAAATAAAAATAAAACAGATAGGTAGATAACTAGTCACCCCCCTACATCTATTCCATGCATTGTCCCCAATGTATGCAAAATTAAATAATATAGGACATGCAAGAAAAATAAAGTTACCGCCTTCGGGATGACGACTCTCCACGGTCGGAGAGTGCTTTGTTCAGTTTGCTATTGAGGCGCTTCATCCCACCCCACATTCGGGACCTATGCTCGTCAGAGTTTTCTGGGGTTGACTGAGCCCAGAATGTTGCGGAGTCTTCAGACGACTCACTTGATTGCATAGCATCCTACATTTCTGGAGGTGTCCACAGGTCCGCTATAGTGCCACGGTAGGAGGATGTCTCTCGTTCCACCGTACAAGGGAGCATGTCGGCTTCGTACACCCAGAAAGACTCATAGGCCATAAAGTGCTTGCAGATAGTGGTGACGAGGCATGGCAGAGATTGGGAGTTGCGTTGGTGGCCTTCTGCAATGGTGGTCAGAAGCCGTTGGCACATACAGTAAGTGCGATCACGGGTCATCAGGGAGTGAACGATGCCCATCTCAACGGTGCGAAAAGAAGTGTTGTGGGTATTACTCGTGACATTTTTGCATGCCCACCTACATGCTGTAAAGACATTCCGGTACATGGATGTGCCCTTGATACCCCGATCACGGCTAAGCACACAATCTGGTCCCATGAGTGACCGATAGAAACTGAGTTCCTCGGATGGCAAAGTGGAGGCCCCTTGTGGTATGTCAGTCAAGTTGGAGATGATGTTGAGGTCAATCGTCCAGACTTTGTTTCTCCAATTCAGTAAAATGTACCCACTGTCCAGGTCTATGTTAGTGATACTGCTATAGAACTCCTCCACTAAGCTAGGGCAGTAAACATCATTGTTATTATGGACCAAGTAGCTCCAACTCCGTGCTATGATTTCGTCGTAAAAGTGGGTGCCATATTGATCACTAACAAGCAACGGGTGGAAGTTCTTCTCGGAAAACACCATGGTGAGAGAATGCTGTTAAAGTGAGATTTAGAAAAATAAGTCATGTACCAACTCTCTTCTTTTTTTTTTTTGATTTTTTTTTTTGATTTTTTTTTTTTGATTTTTTTTTTGAGAAATAAACTAAAACTTAATCAGAATGAGGAATTGCGTGTAAAAAAACGACTTCCTCTGCAACATTGGAGGGACGATTTAAGTAGGGCTTCAATCGATGCCCGTTAACTTTAAAGTTTTCACCGTTCTCCGGATTACTGATCTCAACCGCTCCGTGAGGGAAAACAGTTTTGATCATGAAAGGGCCGGTCCAACGACTCTTTAGTTTGCCGGAAAAGAGATGAAGGCGAGAGTTATAGAGAAGGACCAACTGTCCAGGAGAAAAAGATTTCCTAACGATGGATTTATCATGAAAAACCTTGGTCTTTTCCTTATAATTTTAGCATTCTCATAAGCCTCATTTCTTATTTCCTCAAGCTCAACTAAATCCAATTTTCAAGCATTACCAGCTGCCTCTAAATCCATATTTAGTTGCTTAATAGCCCAAAGGGCTCTATGCTCCAATTCGACCGGTAAGTGGCACGCTTTTCCAAAGATTAACCGGTAAGGGGACATTCCTAAATTGGTCTTGAAAGCGGTTCGATAGGCCCACAACGCATCATTAATTTTTACAGACCAATCCTTACGTGAGGCATTAACCGTTTTTTCCAGAATTTGCTTGATTTGTCTATTGGAGACCTCAACTTGTCCACTTGTTTGAGGGTGATACGGGGTGGCTAACTTATGAGTTATGGAATATTTTCTCATCAAAGCTTCAAATGATCGATTACAAAAATGAGTACCCCGGTCACTGATAATGGTACGTGGAGTACCGAATCGGGAGAAAATATTCTCCTTCAGAAATTTGACAACAACTTTGTTGTCATTGGATTTTGTGGGGATAGCCTCAACCCACTTGGACACATAGTCCACAGCTAGCAAGATATACTCCTTCCCAAAAGACATTGGAAACGGGCCCATAAAATCGATACCCCAAACATCAAAGATATCAACTATGAGAATAGGGTGTAGAGGCATCATGTCTCTACGAGAGAGTTTTCCTAGCATTTGACATCTAGAGCAAGAATTACAAAATGCAAATGCATCCTTAAATAGGATGGGCCAATAAAATCCACACTGTAAAACTTTGGCCGCAGTTTTCTTAGCTCCAAAATGTCCTCCACATGCTTGGTCATGACAAAAAGATAGAATACTTGCAATTTCCTCCTCAGGAACACATCTTCTAATGATTTGATCCGAACAATACTTGAAAAGATATGGGTCATCCCAATAAAAATTCTTTACTAGGGACCTAAATTTGGCTTGATCGTTCTTAGACCATTCAGTCGGGGTCACACCAGTTACTAAGAAATTGACTATATCGGCGAACCATGGTTCGCCAGACACAACCATAATCTGTTCATCCGGAATGTTCTCATTCACTGGTGTGTTATTCACTGGGATAAGAGGAATTCTAGACATGTGATCGGCGACTACATTTTCACAACCCTTTTTATCACGGATTTCGACATCAAATTCTTGCAGTAGTAAGATCCAACGCAATAAACGCGGCTTGGCATCCTTTTTGTTCACTAAATGTCTTATTGCCGCATGATCCGTGTAAATAATCACATGTGTGCCTATCAAATATTGTCGAAATTTTTCCAAGGCAAAAATGACTGCTAGAAATTCTTTCTCAGTTACCGTGTAGTTCAATTGGGCATCATTCAATGTTTTACTAGCATAATATATCACGTGAGGTTTCTTTTCAATTTTCTGACCCAACACCGCTCCTATGGCGTAATCCGATGCATCACACATTATCTCAAAGGGTTGGGTCCAATCGGGTGAATGAATAATGGGTGCCGACGTTAATTCCCTCGTAAGGTGGTTAAAGGACTCCAAACATTTATCAGAAAATTCAAACTTAGAGTCCTTCGCTAATAATTCAGTCAATGGTCTAGCCACCTTACTAAAGTCCTTGATAAACCTTCGATAGAATCCGGCATGCCCTAAAAATGAACGAATCTCTTTGACATTTGTTGGTGGAGGGAGATGCTTAATCAAATCCACCTTGGCTTTATCCACTTGAATGCCATCCTTAGACACAATGTGACCAAGTACTATTCCATTCTTAACCATGAAATGACATTTTTCCCAATTTAAGGTCAAGTTCTTCTCCTTACATCTTACTAGTACTAATTCCAAATGGTTCAAACAATTGGCAATAGTGGGACCAAAGACAGAGAAATCATCCATGAAAATTTCCATGAAGTTATCCACCATATCAGAGAAGATGCTAACCATACATCTTTGAAATGTGGCAGGAGCATTGCACAAGCCAAAGGGCATGCGACGGAAAGCAAACGTGCCGAATGGGCACGTGAAGGTAGTTTTCTCCTGATCCTCAGGAGCGATAGGAATTTGGTTATAGCCGGAATATCCATCCAGAAAACAATAATACTCATATCCGGCCAACCGTTCTAACATTTGATCTATGAAAGGAAGAGGGAAGTGGTCCTTACGGGTTGCAGAATTCAGTTTCCTATAGTCAATGCAAATCCTCCAACCTGTTTGGATACGGGTCGGGACTAACTCATTAAGCTCATTCTCAACTACCGTAACTCCAGATTTCTTAGGGACAACCTGAACAGGACTAACCCACGCACTATCGGATATAGGGTATATAATTCCATTGTCCAACCACTTAAGTATTTCCTTTTTGACCGCCTCAGTTAGGACCGGGTTAAGCCGCCTTTGCGGATCCCTACGGGGTTGAGTATTATCTTCCAAATGGATCCTATGTTGGACTATAGATGGGCTAATCCCCTTGATATCGGTCATGGTCCATCCAATAGCTTCTTTATTCCTACTGAGGACTCTCAACAATTCATTCTCTTGATTGGGGGTCAAATCCGATGCTATGATAACTGGGAGGGTGGATGAGGGTCCTAAAAATGCATACTTCAATGTAGTAGGGAGGGGCTTCAACTCTAGTGATGGTGGTTCTTGTAGTGAGGGTTTGGATTGAGGTCTTGGTTCGGCTAAAAGTCCACCTAAGGCTGACCAATTGGGTGAAGATCGATTCGAACCTATATAATTGATTTGGTCACAAATTGTGCCCTCACCACTCAGGTTCTTTTGAAAATCAACTTCATCCAATTGGGTGAAATTTAAGTAATCCGAAATCAGCTCATCTTCACTACAATCCTGAATGTAATTCAATTCACTCGATTCATCAGAGAAAATTCCAGGTTGCTTCCCTAAGTTAAAAATATTTAGCTCAGCTGTCAAATTCCCAAATGACAATTTCATCAATCCATTCCTACAATTGATTAGGGCATTGGAAGTGGCTAAAAAAGGTCTTCCTAAGATCACAGGAATTTGATTGCTAGGGTTAGCAACAGGCTCCGTGTCTAAGACAACAAAGTCCACAGGAAATATGAATTCACCCACTTTGATCAGAACATCATCAACCACACCTCTAGGAATCTTAACAGATCTATCAGCCAATTGGAGTGTGGTCCTAGTCTGTTTAAGGTCTCCTATATCCAATTCTTTATATACAGAGTAGGGAAGCAGATTAACACTAGCACCCAAATCCAGCAAGGCCCTATTGATTAAGGTGTTACCAATTACACATGAAATAGTCGGACAACCAGGGTCTTTATATTTGATTTGTGTGGGTTGGGTTAACACAGAGCTTATATTTGCAGTTAAGAATGCTCTTTTTGGTACTTGTGTTTTCCTCTTCTTGGTGCATAAGTCTTTTAAGAATCTTGCATAAGGTGGAATTTGTTGAATAGCTTCTAATAAGGGGATGTTTACCTTTACTTGCTTAAAGACTTCCAACATTTTCTCCATTTGATTTGTATGATTCTTATTAAGTCTATTAGGGAATGGTGCTTTAGGAATGAATACTCTTTCAGGTTCAGTGGGTTCAATTTCAATTGGTTCCTCAGATTGAATTGGTGGCTCGTTGGATGGCTCAGGTGTGACAGAATTATTAGACTCATTAGCCAAGGGGTGAGTGACATTGTTATTAACAGATTTTCCAGATCTTAATGTAAGTATAGCATTAATGTGTTGATTTTGCTCTTCTTCTTGAACCATATGAACTGGTCTGTTGTTATTGTTCACATTAGGAGGTGGTGCATTATGTGGTACATTAGGTGGAGGCCTAATGTGTTGAGGATTGAATGGTTGAGGATTAAATGGTTGAGGTGGTTGATATGGCATATGTTGATGTGGTTGATATGCCATATGTTGATTATGTGGATTGTTAATTCTTGGGTTCACCACGGGTTGGCTTGGGAATCTTCCTCTTTCTCTTTCACCTACAACTTGTGCTAATTGACTTACTTGAGTCTCTAGCTTTTGAAAAGATTGAGTAGTTGTTTGAACAAATGTTTTCATTAAGTTTTCCAAATCAGTTAATCGGCCATCACTATTATTGTTGTTGTTGTTTGAATACATTTGTTGTCTAGGTGGTTGGCCTTGCTGAGGCATGGGTGCATGATTTGAACTCCCTTGGCTCCATGAAAAATTGGGATGGTTGCGCCAACCTGGATTATAGGTTGACGAATAAGGGTCATTCCTAGGACGATTAAATGCAGCATTCACTTGTTCCATGTCCGAAGAAATGTGTGCACACTCCTCCAAAACATGACCGGTTTGACCACACCTAGAGCAAGAAACAGAAGAGATTTGATTTACTGGGGGTCGGGTTTGAAGCTCTAGGGTTTCCATCCTACGCATAAGGGTGGCTAATTTCGCTTCAGCAGCTATAGAAGCATCTACAGCTAAGACACCTGATCTGGATTGATTTGCTATTCTAGATCCAATACTTGGGTTGGTCGGTGCCCTAGCAGTGTCCCACTGCATACTATTATCAGCCAAGTCTTCAAGAAAAATCCAAGCATCATTCTCATTTTTGGACATAAAGCTTCCTTGGCTTACAGATTCTAGCATAACTCTAGATGTAGGTGTCAATCCCTCATAGATAATTTGGCACAATTGCCATCTTGGGATTCCATGATGAGGGCATTGGGTCAGAAGGTGCTTAAATCTTTCTAAATAGGAATAGAATGGCTCGCTCTCAGATTGAACGAATGCACAAATTTCATTCCTAATCCTAATAGTCTTATGGTTGGGGAAATATTTCTTTAAAAACACTTGAACAAACTCAGCCCAACTCCTAATGGATCTTTCGGCTAGACTATATAGCCATTTTTTAGCGTCGTCCTTCAGTGCTAGAGGCACGAATTTAAGACGCACTGCCTCCTCAGGGTTATGCTGGTAATGCATAAGGGAGCAGATTTCCTCAAATTCTCTAAGGAAGAGATATGGATCTTCCTTAGAGGTGAACTTGGGCAACATACTCAGGTATTGTGCTTTGAGTTCGAAGTCGCGACCCGGTATGGTGGGCATAACGATGCACGATGGCTGAGCAGCCATCGTTGGGTAGCACCGATCCCTCAGAGTCATAGGTGGTGCAACAGGTGGGTCCACTACATTCTCACCCATTGGATCCGGGTGAGGTGGTGCAACAGGTGGATTGGGGCTAAGCTCTAGACTGGAATCTAGATGAACTCGTGAGAGTCGATTGCTCAAGTCCCGAACCCAAATCTGAGTGCACCGGTTTGAATTAAATTTTTTTTTAATTTTTTTTTCAAAAAAAAGAAAAAGAAAAAAAAAACAAACAATAGAAGGGGAAAAGATGAGAAAGGAATCCTAATCTAGAGAATTGAGGTGAGAAGAGAAAGACGACTCAGATGAGAAGGGAAACTTAACTCTAAAAGATAGATGAGAGGGTTGGTCAGAAGTTTCCTAAGCAAGCACGGTTCAAACAATCCTAGACCTAGTGTAGCTTAAGTCTAGACGACTCCTAACTGGTTGAGTCGAATTGATTTGCTTGATTCACCTCCCTCACTAATCAAACCAACTTGGCCAGGCCGTGTATAGCTAGTGGGGGCGCTTCCGACAGAGTCGGTGCCAATTAGACAACCACTTCGCTTGGAAGACTTACGTCAACACAAAAACACTTTCTAGACACCAAATTAAATTCGATCAGCTTCAAGTCATAGCAAGTCAAACCAATCTTCTCCTTAATTGAGTCTGAATCCTTAGGGGCCAATGTCTAATTGATTTTAATTTTAAAGCGTGGGTGACACTTTAGGATTGTTATTTGTGGGCCACGGAAGGGTGATGAAATCCCCACCGTATCTTTTCCTACGGAGTTGCCCTTAAGATAGTTTAACTTAAATCTAGCAAAGATAGTCAAACATTGGTCTTTAGTGGGGGACAATTGCAAGGGTTATATGCAACTAATTTATATGCTTAAATGCAATCGATAAAAACTGCGCACGTACCTTGCCTCCAGCACTCTTCAACAATGAATTGATTTGCAAAATTTAGCATGCATAATGCGAGAAAATCTCTAAATGATGCATGCACTAAGGCCTTTCTAATTTTGCAAAAATTTTAGGTCACAAGTTGAATTAGTGTCAATTATGGAAGTTTGCCCTACACATGCAATTCTACCAAGAAGGAAATTTTTCGAAAATAGAAATTTCGAGGAAAAGGCAACAAAGGTTACCTACGCACGCTCAGTCGGGTTCGCCGCCCGCTCTCGACAATTTCTAGCTTCTCTACGCGTCCACCCAGAGATAGTTCGCGTCCCGGAAAAATTTCAGGCTCAGATCTCCAACCTGTGCGGCGTTTCCGCCGCAAACTACACTGCTGGTGCGGCGATTTCGCCGCTTGGTCACCTTGGATTGCGTCCGGAATTTTGCGTCGTCTCTAATACTTCCTGAAAAGCACAGAGAAAACGTTAGATCGCGAAAACCCAAGATCCAAACAAACCAAACAAAAATCACAAAAAAACATGGAATTCTGGTCGCCTCCCCGGCAACGGCGCCAAAAACTTGTTGAGATTTTTATTTATACCGCAAGTGCACGGCCGCGTTGAAGCGGTGGCAAGTACGGGTCGAACACAAGGAGGGAGAGATTCTTGTATTTTTTGTGATTTTCGATTTAGGGGAAGAAACAGAGGGAAATAATTTTTTTTGGGTTTTAGATTTTTGGTTTTTAATGTTCTAAAGCAAAAACAACAAGACTTAAAAAGAAAATAAATATAGATGAGTCCAGCGGGTGGGAGATATGGATCTTCGAGTTAGATTAGGAGTCACGAAAATTATTATAAATCAAGTGAGATATTAAGTATCGTATGATAATTGATTTAACAAAAACTCATATGATCAAAACACTAACAAGAAGTTAAAATAAAAACGATTCCTCTTCTCTAACCCTAAATCCGTCACTCCCACCCTTTGGAGGGTTTTAGAAACCCATGGGGTGAAGATGAGGAGAAGGGGTCATGGAGATCATCGAGGGATTACAAAAAAGAAATATTACACTAAAACTATAACGTACGAAAATAAATGCAATTATACTAAACATGCAACAAAGTATTCTAAGAGAAAAAAAATCAAGAACAACTAAATTACTCTTCTGGAATTAAGAACAGGAAATATTAATCTAAAATTAAGCTTACAAAAGACAAAGACAATGGAGAAATAAAAGGGCAGAATTTTATTGCTATAGAATGAAAAGTGTCTTGCAACATCGTGTTTAGGGCTATTTATAGCCGATACAAGAGAATCAATTACGCTAAAGGAAAGGACACGTGTTATTACAAGACAGGACGAAAATTGGAGGCGCGGATCGAAGTCCATGCGGCGATTCCGCCGCATCTTGACCTTTAGATGCGGCGATTCCGCCGCACGGATGGTCCAGATCGTCTTGTGCTTTTGCGGGTGTGTTTTTGGTATGATTTTAGGTGGCTTCCACGCATCCGAATTGATTCTTGCATATATTTGGAGATCTGAATTTAATTTCTTCTTGAATACTTCTCCAAAATAGCTTTTTAGTCCTTCTAATTTGTGATCAAGTCCCTGGCTCCTTTATGTGATCAATTGGATTTCAACTTGAGCTTGAATCTCTAGCTAATTGGTCTTTGTGATCTATTTGAGTCCACTACATGCGTTTTGGCTCGAATATTGGTAAATTGCATTGTAACTCCTGAATTCTGCACAATTGCTCAAAACAATACCTTAGTAGCATTTATTTATATAAAAATAATCTAAATGAAAGACATATGATGCAATGTATGCAATGCATCAAGGATTACAAGAGAAGGGATCGTCACGAGAAAGATGGGAAAAAGGCTTTCAAGGCCACTTGGGATGACTCAAGCTCATCAAAGGACTCCGAATCTGAATACTCCCAAGAAGAAGAAGCACACATGTGTTTCATAGCTTCTAATGTTGATTCCGCCTCAAGCCCACTTCCATCACCAAAGACGAGTGACCAACCTCACGTGGTGGAGATTGACAAGGATGAGGTATCCCTAAATGAAACACTTCCATATGATGATCTATTAGATGTCTTTCATGAACTTGTTGAGCGATATGAAATGATTTGTCATAAAAACAAATTAGCAAGAAAAGTGAATTTAGATCAATCTATCAAATGTGATATGCTAGCCAAAGAAATTGAGACTCTAAATGATGAGATAAAAATTCTGAAATCTACAAAAGAGAGTCATACAAATGAAGATCTCATTGCCAAGAATAAGTAACTCACAAAAGATTTAGAGAAATTTACTTTAGTTAGAAAAATGCTTGACATGCTTCTTGGAACACAAACTCAATCTCTAACAAAACATGGTCTAGCCTACAAGGGAGGCAAACAAAACAAACTCACATCTTATTTTGTTAAAATGAACAATTCGCTTGTTAAGAAAATAAATTATTCAAATGTTTGGGTACCTAAGACTACTCATGTTTGGGTACCAAAAGCTAACCCTCAGGGACCCAAACAAATTTGGGTACCAAAGTCTTCACTTGTCTCTTTGTTTGTAGATAAAAGCAAGGATAAAAGGGAAGTGGATTCTCGATAGCGGGTGCTCAAGGCACATGACGGGAGACTCCCAAGTTCTATCAAGCTTCAAGCCTAATAAGGGAGGAACCGTAACATTTGGAGATAATGCTAAAGGACACATTGTTGGTATTGGTAATGTTGGCAATTCTACTACTCCAAACATTGAAAAAGTTTTATTAGTAGATGGGTTGAAACATGACTTGGTTAGTGTTAGTCAATTAACCGATAAGAATTTTCTAGTTGTGTTTGATAAACATACTTGCCATATCATTTCTAAACATGACATGAAAATTGTTTTTAAGGGTTATAGGTCAAATAACATCTACATTGTGCATGTTGATAACCTTAGAAAATTAAATGTTAAAACGTGCTTAGTTGTCTCACATGACGAAGCCTGGTTATGGCATAACCGGTTGGGACATATTAGTATGTCACAACCACAAATTATCCAAACTTGAATTGGTTAGAGGACTACCAAAAATTGATTTAAAAAAGGACAAACTTTGTGATGCATGTCAATTTGGAAAACAATTTAAATCTTCCTTCAAATCTCTAAATGTGGTGTCAACTTCAAAACCCCTTGAGCTTTTACACTTAGATCTTTTTGAACCCTCAAGGACCGTGAGTCTAGGAGGGAAAAGATATGCATTTGTGATCGTTGATGAGTTTTCAAGATTCACTTGGGTTTTGTTTTTAGCAAACAAATATGATACTTTTGAAAGATTTGAAAGTTTTTGCAAACGTTTTCAAAGGGAAAAAGATTCTAACACAATCACTCTTTGTAGTGATCATGGAGGAGAATTTGAAAATGAATCATTTCAAAAGTTTTGTGAAAAATATGGAATTGAGCATAACTTCTCATTTCCTCGCACTCCTCAACAAAATGGGGTAGTTGAGAGGAAAAATAGAACTCTTCAAGAAATGACAAGAACCATGCTTGTGGAAAACGGGCTTCCAAAATATTTTTGGTGCGAAACCGTTAATACAACTTGCTATGTTTTGAATTGTGTTCTCATTAGACCTATTTTAAAGAAAACTCCTTTTAAACTTTGGCATGACCAGACTCCTAAAATTTTGTACTTTAAAGCTTTTGGCTCAAAATATTTTGACCTCAATACTAAAGACAATTTGGATAAAATTGATGCAAAATCTGATGATGTCATCTTTTTATGGTATACTGATAGGAGTAAAGCATATAGAATCTACAATAAATGAATAAGTTGTGTTGAGGAATCTCTACACGTCAACTTTGATGAGTTAGCTTGTGTAGATAACTGATCTCTTGATAATGATTGCATGGATATCATTAGACATGTATCATCACAAGATGTCCCTCTTGAGTCTCATCAAGAGCCTCCAAGTTCTCCACAAGAGGACATGGAGGATCTTCCTAAGGATTGGACCTATAAAAAGGATCATACGAAGGACTTTGTGATAGGAGATGTCTCTCAAGGTGTGACAACACGTTCCAAAGCTCATGTAATTTGTGACTCTTATATGGACATAAAACTATTTCAAATTGATGTTAAAAGTGCTTTCTTAAATGGATTTATAAATGAAGAAGTTTATCTTGCAAAACCCCCCGGATTTGTAAATGAAACTTACCCAAACCATGTGTTTAAACTCAAGAAGGCTCTTTATGGCCTCAAACAAGCTCCTAGAGCTTGGTATGAGAGGTTGAAGAACTTCTTAATCTACAAATGTTTTTGTGTGGATAAAGTGGATAACACTCTCTTTGTTAAATCCTTTGATCATGAGTTATTAGTAGTGCAAATTTATGTGGATGATATAATATTTGGTGCAAGTAACCCGCGTCTTTGTAAAGAATTTTCCAAGTCTATGCAGGGGGAGTTCGAGATGAGCTTAATTGGTGAACTAAATTTCTTTCTTGGACTCCAAATTAAGCAAACTCAAGATGGAAACTTCATACACCAATCAAAGTACACAAAAAAACTTCTAAAATGCTTTGGTCTTGAAGATAACAAGCCACACAACACTCCTATGAGCATAGCACCAAGTTGGATAAAGATGAAAATGGCAATGAAGTGGATATCAAGAAATATCGAGGTATGATAGGATCCTTGCTTTATCTTACCACTAGCCATCCAGATATTATGTTTTCCATGTGTTTATGTGCTCATTTTCAAGCTTGTCCAAAAGAATCTTATTTTAATGCCTTGAAACATATTTTTCGTTATCTCAAAGGATCTCAAGATTTTGGTTTGTTTTACTCCAAGACTGGGTGATTGATTCGTTTTATATTAAACCGCAAGTGCATGGCCGCGTTAAAGCGGTGGCAAATACGGGTCGACCCACAAAATCCGAACAAGATGCATTATTCAATCTAGACCTCGACTCGTTGGAAATATTTTGTCGATCAATGGACGCGGTAATGCTACGGGCCGACTCTATATAGGTGATCAGTCCACACCTCTACCCTAATGAACCATTCGTGCAAGTTAAATAAGGAATTATGTGAAAGACATGGACAACCTCAACATCCTCAAGTGCTACAAAGTGTAAAGTCCATTAAGGTTCTTATTTGCATTATCATATTTTTTTTTCTTTTTGTTTCTTTTCACATTTTTTTTCTTTTACTTTTTATTAGTTGGAGCTTCATTCTCCCAGGGTCAGGTTCCGTGCATCATTGCCCATGAGGACTTACACTATCACGTACACCTTTCCCCACATCTCCACATAGGGCAATCCCTACCACCCGTGTAACGGGAGTTCAGTCGGCGCATCCCAAGTCAGATGACTCGAAAGTACCAGGCACAAAGTCCCCTCAGACCTACTTTCCCGAGTGATAGGAGTCGTGCGAGAAGAGAGAACACCTACTCACTTATTTCTTATCTACACATGAACCAAAACCCCTACACTAATGTCTCACAACAGGATTTAGAGGGTCCTTGACTACAACAAACTTCCTTAAGTTAACAGACACGAATTATTGACTCACTAGGTTCAGGGTGGACTTCATTAAATGTTTGAGCACTGAAACCCTATGATTACTCACCCCCAAGGGAAAACTGGGGTGCATCCTAACGACTCGATAAATCCTAAAGCCACGTACTAGATATCCTAATGCATCAAGTTCAAGACAATTTTGGGAGCTTTCTTTTTACTTTGCCTCTCAACGGTTTTGCACATGCTAAACACACGCAAAACCCACAAAACATTTTCTTTCGAAAACACATGAAGATTTTGAAAGAAATGTGAAAATTTTGAAGCACTAGGCAAGCAAAAGAAGACAAGTCACCCAAGGATCATGGCAAGCAGATATATCGATATTAAATGCAGCACACTATCATGACCCTAACAATGCAAACAAAAGAAAACAAAATCAAAGGAAAAAGACTCGACTATGTACACACGTAAAACACCCCCCCACACCTACTTCATGCATTGTCCTCAATGAATGCAAGCAAGATACTACATGGATTGATGCATAAAAAGGAGAGATCTCACCAACATGAAGTACAAAGGGAAGTGCAAGGTCATGTTGATGGACATAACCCGAATTCCCTCAAAACCTGTGAGATGCTAAAGAAGGGATACAAATACGTGAAAGAAATGGAGCCCAAATACACAAGGGTTGGGGCTCACAACAATCGATGCTCACTGAAGGAGTCTTTTATTGTACTTCTTTTTTTCTTTTTCTTTTTTTTTCTTTTTTTCTTTTTTTTTCATATAACTATGTACAAACATAAGTTCTCATCTTCATTTGTCAAAAGACATCAAATGGGAACCTCAAGAGTGGGTCAATGCACTTGGAAAGGGAACATGACACCACGCGGGGCCAGAATACGCATGCGTGGGCCCCCTTCACAAAGAGCACTAGACGAAATGAGAGGTTCATGAATTGGACGCAAAGGCGTCTCATTCAAAGGATCAAACTGAAAGAGCATGAACCTCTCGAGAGTTTGGGAAATAAGGGGCAACGGAAGAAAAATATCTCCCGTTGCGGAACTGAAGTTATGATCGTCAATCCAAACTCTCCAACCAACAGGCTGGTGGGTCGGAACGAGGTCAAGCACCTCGTTATGCATATCCGACACACCAGGCGAACAAACAGTGGGTCTCATACCCAAGGTATCTGATTGATCATTTTATATTTAACCGCAAGTGCACGGCCGCGTTGAAGCGGTGGCAAATACGGGTCGTCCACTGGGAGGTGTGTCGACACTTGGTTTGTGCGAAGGCGAGAGGTAAAGAAAGGGAAGAAAGGTTGGTTACACTAAACTACACTAAGATGCAAATGGAAATGGAGATAAGCAATAAACTAAACCCCAAAGGGGGTAGAGAAATAATGTGAACATAAAGAAGTGTGTGTGTGTTCATTAAGCTCCTCACAACATGTAGTGCATGAAATCATAAAACTACATCCAACTTTGCCTCTACATGAATTAAGATTTCACTACATCATTAAAACATACAAGACATTAGCTACGGTAAAGGCAACAAGAGCACATACACTACAAATTGTGTTTCCAACATTAACTTCATCCATATCCTAACCTTATCATTCCCCATAAAATAGGTCCACTAATCAAAGCATAAGCTAAGCTTCATTCAAGAGCATTAGCCTATCAAAGATAAGAGTGGAGACCCATTAGATGGTTATGGAAATCATATAAAGCTCAAGGGATAAAAATAACACACACTTAATACACTACATGATTATATCACATATTTCTCCACCCCCCAAATGGGGATGGAACTACTCACTACTCATTACACTACTGATTAGACTAAGTAAAGAAAACATTTAACTAAGATACTAAAATTACTAAACAAGAAATTAAACAAAGTAAAACAACCCACACAAAACAAACAACATAACAAAACAAGATTAAAAGAAACAAATAAACTTTTATTAACAATGACTCACATTGAAGGTAGCATCCTTCTCCACCTTGAGTTATTGCTTCAAGGCTCACTCCTTAGTAGAGAGAATGCCACCAAGCAATGGGTGATTACAATGGAAGGTGAAGAGTTCTATTTATAGGCATGGAAAAAGCTAATCGGGGACAATCCCCCGATGTGGGACTAAACCAATACCAAAAATACACTAAGCATACACTAATACACGTGCTACAGAAAACTAAACGGATTCTGGGCCATCTGGACCGCCAATTGGCGGTCTATATGGTTTAGATCCGTTTGGTTTTCTTTGTGGGCTTTTCTTGAAGTGTTTCTTGGTCTTAGATGCATCTGGTTGGTTTAGTGGAGCTCCGACCCGAATCGAATTGACAAAATACTCCTCATGATGGTGTGGAGTTTCCTGTTTTGCTCTTAGGTCCTTCTGTCTTACGATCAGGTCCTTCCCCCTTGCCTCTTGGTCCCCAGGTCTCACAATTAGGTCCTTTTTTCCTGCTTTTGGGTCCTTTCATGGCTCTTCTCTTCAAACCTCTTTATTTCTGAAAACTAAACATAAAACTCGTCACATAGCATTGCTTAGGTGTAAGATAATGGATATAAGGTACAAATATAAGCATGAAATGATGTCAATCAGTATCCTCCCAGGAACTCCTAATACCCTCATGAGCAATGTAGTTGTTTGATGTTCCATCATTTCCAAGATGATCAGGAACAATAGTGAGAGGCAAACTCTCATCAGGTTGTTTAAAGTTGAGGGTACTAGGGAGCTCTTGCTCCACCAGAGGTGAGTCCTTAGGAGGTACAACAATAAGATCATGTGGCTCAAGGGCCACGGGACAAAAAGGTAAGGCACAATCCTGTGCCGACTCATAATAGAACTGGTCCAAGTTATTCTCAATTTGAATCGAATCCTCCACTAAGTGATCGTGAATTGAAACCCCAAGTCCCTCAGACTGACTAGGAGTTTGACTTTGAAAGGTTGTGCTTTGAATTTGTGGATGTGGTGGTGGTTCGATATCAAAAGAAGAATCCTCATGTTGACAAGAAAGGTTACTCTCCTCACATTCACGTAATTTCTGCGACATTTGACTCACTTGCAGTGTCATATTTTGTATGGACTGTTGAGTGGTTTCCATGAACGTAAGGAAAGTTTGTTTCAAGGAATCAGGTATGCGGTCAACGATGAGGTCCAAGTCAGAGCTTGGGAAATTTTGGGGTTGGGTGTGGATGGGCTGAGAATGAGTCCAATGATTTAGGGTGGGGTGTTGGTAGAATTCTGGGTATTCGGGAGGAGGATACTGGGGTGAACATGAAGTATAAGAATTTGAATAAGAATTGTCACCCCATGAATCCATCACTCTCGGATTGTACGCGGATGCGTAATGGTCATAATGAGCATTTTGGGAAAATGTGTGCTCATACTCAGGCTCTGGGGGAACATAAGGACATTCCCCGAAATCATGACCACTCAACCCACAATAGTGACACGGTACGGCTACTGGAGCCACCGGTGCACCCATGTCATCTACCACATGCATGAAAGAAGCCAAAGGTTCTTGTAATGTCTCAGATTGATGACCAACATATGATCCGACGTAACTAGATGGTGGTCTAGTAGTCGGTGCCTCTCTCATATTACCCCAATATGAAGATTGCTCAGTCACACAATTGCGATTATCCCAACCATACGGGGTGTTCGTCTGAGCCACCCCAGGTTGCATGGGTCCGGAGTACCAGGGAGAATCGTCCTGGTCCCAACAATGATATGGATGGTCGCCCATATAACCATCCATCTCAAAAGAGAACTCTCGAGTCGATCACTCTCACCACCACGAGGCCAAGCTCGCAAAAAGTGCTCGACTCGACCCTAAAACGCTACAGAGAGTGTAAAGGGGAGGAGACTATAACGTAGAATAAGGTGAGAAGAAGATGACTCAGAGGAGAAGGGAAGAATCCCTAGAGCTAGCGAGGGTACAGGGTGAAGGTAGAAGCCTAACTAGCAAGCACGGCTCAAACAATGTAAGGCAATGGGTCCTTAGGCTAGACGACGCCTAACTTCGAGGTCACTAGCCTCGACACGCCTCACCTCCCTACAACGAGGACCACAATGCCCAGCAAGTGATACCAGATCCGGAGATCCAGTACCTCCTACTATCGACAAGGTAGGCAACGCCGATCAGGTCATGACGGTCTCAACTAGATTACTCTCCTAGTGCGCCCGCAATCCTAGGGCCAATGTCTACTTGCTTTTAGTTAAGGCTTTATTAAGAGTGGTTTTTGGGGCCAAGGAAAGGGTGATGAAATCCCCCACCTTATCTTTTATGGGACAGCCCCTCCTTAGTAGCGTTTTGAGCTTAAATCTAGCAATCAATCACTCCAATCAAACGCTCAACTCACTCTTGTCCCGATGCACCTTACTAACTAATGCATGATCGAAACATGCATGAATGAGAGATCGGGGTGCACGTACCTCACGCCAGCAATCAACGACAAAATGTAAAGTAAAGAAAAGACAAATGCATGCAAGGTCTAGCAATGGTGCATGACCTAGATGGCAAGAAGTCTAATCTTTTGCTTTGAGTTTTATGGTCCAAGTTGATTAAAGGGGGAGTGATTAATGATCTGGGAGCAAACTAGAAGTCATAGCATGCAAAATAGGGCTCCCAGATAACACATATTACAGCACTAACTATCATGAGAAATTTGAAGGAAAGAAGCCCTCACCAGGCCGCCAATTGGCGGTCTACAACCGCTGATTGGCGGTCCCTTTTGGTCTTCTGGTCCTCAGATTTTCCCAGTAGCCTCCCCTTGATCAGATTATTCCCTGAAACTAAGACAAACTGAAAACAAAAAATTAAAAACCCCTCGAATCGTCCAAACCAATGTCTAGACAGAGCACCTCCCCGGCAACGGCGCCAAAAACTTGATTGATCGTTTTATATTTCTACCGCAAGTGCACGGCCGCGTTGAAGCGGTGGCAAATACGGGTCGTCCACTGGGAGGTGTGTCGACACTTGGTTCGTGCGAAGGCGAGAGGTAAAGAAAGGAGAAAAGGATTGGTTACACTAAACTACACTACAATGCTAAACTAGAATGCAAAAGGAAATGAAGATAAGCAATAAAACTAAACCCCAAAGCGGGTAGAGAAATAATGTGAACATAAAGAAGTGTGTGTGTGTTCATTAAGCTCTTCACAACATGTAGTGCATGAAATCATAAAACTACATCCAACTTTGCCTCTAGATGAATTAAGATAAGACTACATCATTAAAACATACAAGACAATAATTGGAATGAAGCTACATGAACTCAAGTATAAAGACTATACCCTACTATGCCTCTACATGAATTAAGATTTCACTACATCATTAAAACATACAAGACATTAGCTAAGGTAAAGGAAACAAGAGCACATACATTACAAATTGTGTTTCCAATATTAACTTCATCCATATCCTAACCTTATCATTCCCCATAAAATAGGTCCAGTAATCAAAGCATAAGCTAAGCTTCATTCAAGAGCATTAGCATATCAAAGATAAGAGTGGAGACCCATTAGATGGTTATGGAAATCATATAAAGCTCAATGGATAAAAATAACACACACTTAATACACTACATAATTATATCACATATTTCTCCACCCCCCAACTGGGGATGGAACTACTCACTACTCATTACACTACTGATTAGACTAAGTAAAGAAAACATTTAACTAAGATACTAAAATTACTAAACAAGAAATTAAACAAAGTAAAGCAACCCACACAAAACAAACAACATAACAAAACAAGATTAAAAGAAACAAATAAACTTTTATTAACAATGACTCACATTGAAGGTAGCATCCTTCTCCACCTTGAGTTATTGCTTCAAGGCTCACTCCTTAGTAGAGAGAATGCCACCAAACAATGGGTAATTACAATGGAAGGTGAAGAGTTCTATTTATAAGCATGGAAAAAGCTAATCGGGGACAATCCCCCGATGTGGGACTAAACCAATACCAAAAATAGCCTAAACGAACATTAATACAAGTCCAGGAGAAATTTCGACGGATCCTGAGCAATATGGACCGCCAATTAGCGGTCCAAGACCGCCAATTGGCGGTCCAAAATTGTCGGATCGTGTTGGAATTTGTTGTGGGCTTTGCTTTCTGGTATTGTTGGTCTTTGATGCGGTTACTCGACTTGTTGGAGCTCCGACCCGAATAGAATTGGTAAAATACTCCCCATGATGGTGTGGAGTATTCTGTTTTGCTCTTAGGTCCTTCTGTCTTACATTCAGGTCCTTCTCCCTTGCATCTTGGTCCCTAGATCTCACCATTCAGTCCTTTTTCCCAGCTTTTGGGTCCTTTCATGGCTCTTCTCTTCAAACCTCTTTATTCCTGAAAACTAAACATAAAACTCGTCACGTAGCATTGCTTAGGTGTAAGATAATGGATATAAGATACAAATATGAGCATGAAATGATGTCAATCATGGGCTTTTCTGGATGTCTTTGTTGGTCTTTGATGCATATACTTCGTTTATTGGAGCTCCGACCCGAATCGAATTGCCAAAATGCTCCCCATGAAGGTGTGGAGTTTTCTGTTTTGCTCTTTGGTCCTTCGGTCTTATGTTCAGGTCCTTCTCCCTTGCATCTTAGTCCACAGGTCTCACAACTCAGTCTTTTTTTCCTGCTCTTGGGTCCTTTTATGCTTCATCTCTTCAAACCTATTTATTTCTGAAATTCAAACATAAAACTCGTCACGTAGCATTTCTTAGGTGTAAGATAATGGATATAAGATACAAATATAAGCATGAAATGATATCAATCACTAGGACTTTTGATCTTGTTGCTTATACTGACGCTGACTATGCCGGTTGCATTTTAGATCGTAAAAGCACTAGTGGCACTTGCCAATTTTTGGGAAAATCACTTGTCTCTTGGTTTAGTAGGAACACGGACCTTCTCCAGCAGTGCCCTCATCATGGACTTGAGTTATGGCAGCTGTGCCAAATTGTTTATGAGGGCATCAACTACAACACCCGTACATTGTTGGAGTAGATATGTCAGGTGACTTCCAAATGAAACCTATCGAGGGGGCATGGGACACTTTTGAGGCTATGGCTGAACGTACCTTCGAGTGGGACACCATGAGAGAGCCACCAGCCGCCAGGTCTTCTGGTCGAGTTGGATCATATCATGTTGAGTGAACTATCGCGTCTGAGGCAAAAATGGTTGCTTTCATGCGTAGGATTGAGAGTTTGGAGATGGACCGAGCTCATGTAGCTCAGGTCGCTGCTCCCGGGTGTAGTAGGTGTGGACTATCGGGACATGATGACTTGGAATGCGCTTATGCTCCAAGGGATACTGGGCATGCAAATGCGATGTATCAACCAAGGCCCCGTAACGACCCGTACAGTCACTCCTACAACCCGGGATGGGTAACCATCCTAAGTTCTCTTGGGGGTCTAGTGGAGGCCATGGTCAGAGCTCGCACGCTTAACCTCAACCTCCACATTATCAACCTCCACACACATCGGCAACCTACCAACCCCCACATCAAAGGTCTCAGCACCATAATTACCAACCTGGTCAGGCCTCTTCGTCGGGTTATTCTAACCAGACTCCACCACCCCAACGGGTTGACCCTAAGGACTCTACCCTTGAACAAACCCTTCAAGCGTTCATGCAGAGCACTCAATCCATGTTTGCGGCCAGAAATAATTTGGTCAAAGCATTGGAAATGCAAGTTAGCCAGTTTGCTCATCAACTCCATGAACGCGAGAAGGGTCAGTTACCAAGTCAACCTGTGGTTAATCCCAGGGGTCAGCCTGCTCATGCGAGGCAAAATGTACACAATGTTGAAAGTGATCCTTCCCAACATGCCAATGTTGTTCATACCTTGAGATCAGGAAGGGTCATTGACAACAATGTGAAAATGCCGGAAGCCAACCCTGTTGGCGAGACTTCCGAGGAGAGTCTGGAGCCTGTCAAGGAACCTAATTCTAAGACTCCTCCTCGTGATTCTTATGTTCCCAAGGCACCATTCCCTCATCGGTTGACGAAAAAATGTGATGAGCATTGGGACAAGATCGTTGAGGTACTTAGGCAAGTAAAGGTGAACATCCCGTTGTTGGACGTTGTTCAACAAATGCCACCGTATGGCAAGTTCCTCAAGGACCTTTGCACCACCAAGAGAAAAACAAATGTGCCCCAAAAGGCCTTTTTGGCCTCCAATGTGCGCTCAATATTGACACAGCCCATGCAAGTCAAATACAAGGACCCAGGGTGTCCAACTGTCTCTTGCATGATTGGGGCATCTGTAAACCTCCTGCCTTCTCAGTCTATGTCAACCTTGGAATAGGCGATCTTAAACCAACGAGGACAACCCTCCAGTTGGCTGATAGATCCGTCAAAAATCCACGAGGGAGTGTGGAGGATGTCCTTATCAAAGTGGGTGAGTTCGTATTTCCAGTTGATTTCATCATCTTGGATACTGAATCCGTGTCCAACCCACAAGGACAAATTCCTGTGATCCTTGGGAGGCCATTTCTTGCAACATCTAATGCTTTGATCAATTGTCGCAATGGCTTGATGAGGTTATCTTTTGGAAACCTCACGGCGGATTTCCACATATTCACTCTTGGTAAGCAACCCGGGCTCTTCGACGACACTGTCGGAGCCAATTTCATCTAGGACACGGATGAGCCCCGAGTCATTAGGCATGTTCGACTCACATCGACATATTATTGAGGTGCCTAATGACCAGGTTGCGAGTGAAGAGGATCTTGAGGAATCCACCAACATTTCTCGGGACGAGGAGGCACATCTGGGTGCTTGCTCCTCTTACCCCGTGGCCCTTGAGCCACTTGAAAGTAACTCTGAATCCGATAAGGACCCACCTTTGGTCGAGCTTATACCGATGCCCGATAACCTAAAGTACATCGTTTTAGGGGATAATGAGACCTTGCCACTCATTATTGCTTCTGATCTTGCACAAGATCAAGAGGTTCCCCTTAAAAGAGTACTCTTTGAAAACAAAGAGGCAATCGGGTGGTCATTGAAGGATATCAAGGGAATTAGCCCTGGTATTGTTCAGCATCGGATCCACATGGAAGAGGATTCTAGGCCCCGTAGGGAACCACAACGGAGATTGAATCCTGTACTGAAAGAAGCCGTCCGAAAGGAGGTTCTTAAGTGCTTGGATCATGGCATAATCTATCCTATCTCTGATAGTTCGTGGGTGAGTCCTGTTCATGTGGTTCCCAAGAAGTCAGGCGTGACGGTTGTGGAGAATGAGCATAATGAGCTTATCCCGACACGCCTGCAAACTGGCTGGCGAGTTTGCGTTGATTATCGCAAGCTCAATGCGGCAACGCGGAAAGATCATTTCCCATTGCCATTCATTGATCAGATGTTGGAAAGGTTGGCCGGACATGAGTATTATTGTTTTCTTGATGAATACTCCGGTTACAACCAAATTCCCATCGCCCCCGAGGATCAAGAGAAAATCACATTTATTTGTCCCTTTGGCACGTTTGCCTACCGTCGCATGCCCTTTGGGTTATGTAATGCGCCGACAACGTTTCAAAGGTGTATGATCAGCATCTTCTCCGATATGGTTGAGCGTTTCCTTGAGATCTTCATGGACGACTTTTCCATATTTGGCGCTTCCTTTGATGAGTGCCTTCATCACTTGAGCCTTGTCCTCAAGCGATGCCGTGAGAAGAACCTCGCTCTCAATTGGGAGAAATGACACTTCATGGTGAAGCGAGGGATTGTACTTAGACATGTGGTCTCAAGTAGGGGAATTGAGGTTGATCCCGCCAAAGTGGGTCTTATTGCTAATCTCCCACCGCCACGTAATGTGAAGGATATCCACGCCTTTTTGGGGCATGCTGGATTCTATCGGCGGTTCATTCGTGATTTTAGCAAAATTGCTCGACCTCTCACCGCCTTGTTGGCTAAGGATGCCATTTTTGAGTTCACACCGGATTGCCACCATGCCTTTTTGACCTTGAAGAAAGAGTTGACTTCAGCTCCCATTATTAAGGCACTGGTGTGGACTGAACCCTTTGAGTTAATGTGTTACTGCCAAGGTGCTCCAATCTGGATTCTACTGGCCCTCTCTTTTCAAGGATGCTTACGACTTTTGTAAGCAATGTGATAGGTGCCAGCGCCTGGGCAGGATTGGTCGACGTGACATGTTGCCTTTGCAAAATGTCCTTGTTGTCGACATCTTCGATGTGTGGGGCATCAATTTCATGGGTTCCTTCCCGAACTCGTTCAGGAATGTTTACATTCTGGTGGTCGTTAACTATGTGTCTAAGTGGGTTGAGGCTATACCCACAAAGACCAATGACAACAAGGTGGTCACCAAATTCTTGAGGGACATTTTTGCGCGATTTGGTACTCCTCGTACCATAATCAACTATAGGGGTACCCACTTCTGTAATCGATCCTTTGAAGCGCTTATGAGGAAATATTCGATCACCCACAAGCTTGCGACCCCATACCATCCGCAAACTAGTAGGCAGGTCAAAATCTCTAATCGTCAATTAAAGCAAATTCTTGAGAAGACGATTAGTTCCTCGAGGAAGGATTGGTCAACTAAGTTGAATGACGTGTTGTGGGCTTTCCGCACCGCGTACAAGACTAATTTGGGTATGTCCCCATATCGGGTAGTGTACGACAAGGCTTGCCACCTACCCATCGAGCTTGAGCATCGTGCTTTCTGGGCGATCAAGAAACTGAATATGGATCTTGATCAAGCAGGAGTACAACGTAAGCTCGACATTGTGGAATTGGAAGAGCTACGCAATGATGCGTACGAGAATGCCAAAATTCATGTCCCGAGCCAAGTTGTTTCACGATCGCATGATTATGTGAAACGTGTTTACGGCCGAGCAGAAGGTGTTGCTCTACAATTCCCGGTTTCATCTGTTTGCGGGTAAGCTCCGCAGTCGCTGGTCTGGCTCGTTTATTGTCCAAACCGTCTATCCTCATGGAGCGGTTGACATCTTGAACCCAGGGAATGGGGATGTGTTCAAAGTTAATGGACAACGCCTCAAACCCTACTTGGAGGGGGCACCAACCGAAGTCGAGGAGGTCATGTTCCTTCATGAACCTCCCTCGCACTCAACCATTCATGCTCCTGCATGAGTGGTTGAGTTTTCAGGTTTGTTAAAATAAAAATAAAAATAACTCCTTCAGTGAGCATCGTTTGTTGTGGGCCCCAACCCTTGAGTATTTGGGCCCCAATTCTTTCACGTATTTGTATCCCTTCCTTAGCATCTCACAGGTTTTGAGGGAATTTGGGTTGTGTCCATCAACATAGCCAGAAACTTCCCTGTGTACTTCACGTTGGTGAGATCTATTCTTTTTCATGCATAACTCCATGTAGTATCTTGCTCGCATTCATTGACGACAATGCATAGAGTAGGTATGGGGTGTTTTACGTGTGTACAAAGTTGAGTCTTTTCTTTCGATTTTGTTTTCTTTTGTTTGCATTGTTAGGGTCATGTTAGTGTGCTGCATTTAATATCGATATATCTTCTTGTCATGATCCTTGGGTGACTTGTCTTCTTTTGCTTGCCTAGTGCTTTAAAATTTCACATTTCTTTCAAAATCTTCATGTGTTTGCGAAAGAAAATGTTTTGTGGGTTTTGCGTGTGTTTAGCATGTGCAAAACCGTTTAGAGGCAAAGTAAAAAGAAAACTCCCAAAATTATCTTGAACTTGATGCATTAGGATATCTAGTACAGTGACTTTAGGATTTATCGAGTCGTTAGGATACACCCCAGTTTTCCTTTGGGGGTGAGTAATCATAGGGTTTCGGTGCTCAAACATTTAAAGAAGTTCACCCTAAACCCAGTGAGTCAATAATTCGTGTTTGTTAACTTAAGGAAGTTTGTTGTAGTCAAGGACCCTTTAAATCTTGTTGTGAGACATTAAGTGTAGGGGTTTTGGTTCATGTGTAGATAAGAAATAAGTGAGTATGTGTTCTCTCTTCTCGCACGGCTCCTATCACTCGGGAAAGTAGGTCTGAGGGGACTTTGTGCCTGGTGCTTTCGAGTCATCTGACTTGGGATGCGCCGACCGAACTCTCGTTACACGGGTGGTAGGGATTGCCCTATGTGGAGATTTGGGGAAATGTGTACGTGATAGTGTAAGTCCTCATGGGCAATGATGCACGAAACCTGACCCTGGGAGAATGAAGCTCCAACTAATAAAAAGAAAAAAAAAAAGAAAAAAAGAGAAAAAAGAAAAAAAAGGTAATGCTAATAAGAACCTTAATGGACCTTACACTTTGTATCACTTGAGGATGTTGAGGTTGTCCATGTCTTTCACTTAATTCCTTATTTAACTTGCACGAATGGTTCATTAGGCTAGGTGTGGACTGATTACCTATATAGAGTCGGCCCGAAAGATTACCGCGTCCAATGATCGACAAAATATTTCCAACGAGTCGAGGTCTAGATTGAATAATGCATATTGTTCGGATTTTGTGGGTATATCCGCTAAAAACCCTCAGGAGACAACACTCCTCCTCCTTGGCAACAAGGAGGTTTAACGGCTTGTTACACGTGCTAAGTGCAACCGTGATTCCTACGAAAGTGAGTTAGGATTTCTTGTTTCTCGTTTGCATTTCTCTTTCTTTGTTTTGCTCGGGACTAGCAAAAACTTAGGTGTGGGGGTATTTGATTGACATCATTTCATGCTCATATTTGTATCTTATATCCATTATCTTACACCTAAGCAATGCTACGTGACGAGTTTTATGTTTAGTTTTCAGGAATAAAGAGGTTTGAAGAGAAGAGCCATGAAAGGACTCAAAAGTAGGAAAATGACTTAATTGTGAGACCTAGGGACTGAGATGCAAGGGAGAAGGACCTGATCGTAAGACCGAAGGACCTAAGAGCAAAACAGTAAACTCCACACCATCATGGGGAGTATTTTGGCAATTCGATTCGGGTCGGAGCTCCAATAAACAAAGTAGATGCATCAAAGACCAACAAAGACCACCAGCAAAGCCCACAACAAATCCCAGATGAATCCAGATCCAATAGACCGCCAATTGACGGTCCAAATCATTCTGGATCCTCTCAGATTTGTGGGGCACGTGCATTAGTGTATTCTTAGTCCATTTTTGGTATTGGTTTAGTCCCACATCGGGGGATTGTCCCAGATTAGCTTTTTCCATGCCTATAAATAGAACTCTTCACCTTCCATTGTAATCACCCATTGCTTGGTGGCATTCTCTCTACTAAGGAGTGAGCCTTGAAGCAAAAACTCAAGGTGGGGAAGAATGTTACCTTCAATGTGAGTCATTTGTTAATAAAATAATTCTTCTAGTTTCTTTTAATCTTGTCTTTTAATTTGTGCACGCTTGTTTAGTATTTCCTTTCCTTTTAAGCTTCTTTAATATTTCTTGATTTCGTAGGGTAATTTCATTTCAGTATTATGCTTCATTTTGTTAATATAGTTAGTGTAATGAGTAGTGAGTAGTTTCATCCCCACTTGGGGGTGGAGAAATATGTGATATGATCATGTAGTGTATTAAGTGTGTGTTATCTTAATCCCTTGAGCTTTATATGATTTCCATAACCATGTAATGGGTTTTCACTCTTATCTTTGATATGCTAATGCTCTTGAATGAAGCTTAGTTTATGCTTTGATTAGTGGACCTATTTTATGGGGAATGATAAGGTTAGGATATGGATGAAATTAATATTTGAAACACAATTTGTAGTGTATGTACTCTTGTTGCCTTTACCTTAGTTAATGTCTTGTATGTTTTAATGATGTAGTCTTATCTTAATTCATGTGGAGGCATAGTAGGGTCTAGTTTTGATACTTCAGTTTATTTAGTTTCATTCCAATTATTGTCTTGTATGTTTTAATGATGTAGTCTTATCTTAATTCATGTGGAGTCAAAGTTGGATGTAGTTTTATGATTTCATGCACTACATGTTGTGAGGAGCTTAATTGAACACACACACACAAACACACATCTTTATATTCACATTATTTCTCTACCCCCTATGGGGTTTAGTTTTATTGCTTATCTTTCATTTCCTTTTGCATCTTAGTGTAGTTTAATGTAATCAACCTTTCTCTCCATTTTTTACCACTCGCCTTCGCACAAACCAAACGTCGACACACCTCCCAGTGGACGACCTGTATTTGCCACCGCTTCAACGCGGCCGTGCACTTGCGGTTTAAATAAAATGAATCAATCAGTCCCAAATCGACCCGTTTTAACTACAATGATCAATGGCAAAGAATATAGTGTTTTCCCCAAATTATTGGCAGAAACTTTACATCTCGAGTCAAGGGGCACTCATATTTATCTTGACTATCCTCAACGTGCTCTTCCCGATACCGAAATTGAGAAAATCGTCAATGAACTATATGCCATTCCACCATCTCAAGTGAACGGTCAATTTAAGCACAATGCCTCTCTCTTGCATTCCTGTTCCCCGAATCCTTGCCCAGATCGTGTCATATAACCTTCTTCCAAAATTCGGTCATCATAACGAAATCTCCAATATGGAGCTCATGTGCATTTATTGCCTTTTCAAGAAAATTTTGGTAGATTTGCCATCTTTTATGACCATGCACTTGAGTCATCGTAGTGGTTCATATCTTCCATATCCTATGTGGCTTTCTGCTGTGTTTGAACATTGGAAGATCGATGTCGAACCGTATCCCTCTTTGGTCTACAAATTTCCTATATATAAGGTCACCTTGTCCAAAATGAAATCCATTGCCATTCCTTCTCCACCTCATTCCTCTGTCGAGGAATCTGATGAGGATTTAGAAGGAGAAGCTGAAGAGGAGCCTGAAGATCCGAGGTGGATGCCTCGTCAAGTTCCTCGTGACTCTAGCTCTTGGTGGGGTGAGGGAGACTCCGAAGCGTGGTCTCAAGGACAGTGGTCAGCTTCGACTTTGATTGATCTCCATCGCTTTCAGCATCTGTTTGACTAGGTTCATGCCTTTGAAGCCTCCACATCTGTTCTTCTTGATGCGATTGAGGCTTCTTCTACTACTCGTCTTGATGCGTTTGAGGCTTATTCTCTTGCTCGTCATGGTGCCACCTCTGTCCCCGCTGCTTCGTGATTAGAGGCTTGGGTGATTTTGTGTTGGTTTGTGGTGTGTTTGTATTTGCTTTTCAGTTGTCTTGAACTTCAGTTTGTGATGCATTTGCTTTGACCTTTGCTTAATGTTGTATTTCACCTTGAACTTATTGTATTTGCTTTTGATATTGACATTTGTTTGTATGTTTTGAACCTTATTTTGAATGCATGGTCTATTATTGTATCTTTTTGGCTAAATCTTTTCGCTTCCGTTAGTCTATCTCATGATTAAGCTCAAATTGAATATCATATTGTTTCATGAGTCTTTTTTACAAAATAGGCTTTCTGAGACAGTCTGTTAAAATCCGGTCGAACCAAATGGTTCTACCGGTCGACCGGTTGAGTGCAGATATCCTGTTCTTGGTTTCTAATGATTTCCTATTGAAGTCTAAAGAGAGTTGGAATGTTATGTGAGACTTCTATAGGATTTCTAAGTGTCATGCAATGCAATGGATCAACGATTTCAAGTGCCAAGTTACATTTTTAACCTAAATAAATAAAATGTAAACCTAACTACGCTTCAATCTTCATTTCTCGATTTAACTCAAACTTGGTTCCTGAAACGTTAGATAATATAAATATATGCAAGCAATGATCTTTAGTTGATACATGTGTTTATTGATATGTTGATTAATCAGCAAAACGTAATAACGATTATTAGCCAAAAAGCCAACAATCTCCACCTTTTTGATGATGACAACTTATCAATCTAAATATATGTTGATTTCAAATTTTATCATTAATAACCAATATCTAATTCTCCCCTATCTTATAGCTCCCCCTATCTATAAGCATGTATTTATTTCTCCCCCTTTGGCATTCCAAAACGGTCGACCGACATACATTTCCAGTTCGACCGTTACTTTAATCTGGTTTGCTTGTCTAAAGACGGTCGACCGACATACCTATTTTGTTCGTCCATTTCACCATGTCAAGTGGTAGGAATTGTTTATCCGATACAAATCCACCTGCCTATCAGTTGTCGACACGTGTCCTAGTTAGTGAGACTTTCGGTCGACCAAAACTTAGCTTTTGTTTGACCGATTGTATTTCCGTATTCGTATTAAATATGACCGTTATACTTGTCGTATATACCAACGGTCGTATACACATTTCTCACCTAACCCCTCTTTTGGATTTGGTCTTTCGGTCGACCGAAAGTTCCTTAACGGTTGACCGATTCTCGAAAAGCTCCCAGACCCAATTTTACTGGGAGTTTTTGGTTGAACCCCCAATTCATTCTGTTCGACCGATTGTCCTTGGCTTTATCCTGCCTGAAATCCAACACGTCAAACGGTCGACCAAAACTCACTTCACGGTCGACTGATACATGTATCTTTTCCTAATCCAGTCTTACTGGTCATTTTCGGTCGAACTCGTGATCCATTCCATTCGACCAATCACTTAAGTTCTAGCCCAGTTAGTCCGACCGTCTGCACCTTCGCTCGACCAAACCAATTATATTTGCATACTGGTCGACCGATTAACCCGATCCGCTCGACCATTCGTGTCCTGAAATGTGTCTTGTCACTTCCTGCCTTGTGTTTTCTTGCACAACTTTTTACCATTTCAATCCCAACGACTAGAACTAGTTTAGAACTTATAAATAGAACTGAGAACACTCATCTAAGGTCACCAATCTTTCTCCAAGCTCAAATCTCATTACTACTCTCATATTTGCTCTAAACTTTTATGCTCACATCTTCTCACTTAAAATCACCATCCTTGATTGCATCATCTATTTCAAGTGCTCAAGATTAGTTGTTGAAGTAAAGTCTTCAAGAGTTGTACTAAGTTAAAGAGTGAAGCTCTTCTCGGATTGTGAGAAGGTGGTCCAAGCTAGGTGAGGCTGTTCGCAAAGCTTGTGGTGTAGAGGCGTGATCTCGGCCCGCAATGGAGATCGGATTAGTGGAGAACGCGAAGCTGCGCAAGCAAGAGCAATTCATAAGAGAGGACTAGGATCCGGTGGTTGGATCCAAACCTCTACACATCCGGTGTTGTGGTTTGTTGTTCTCTTCTTAATATTAATTGTCTTAGCTTTTAATTTGGCATAGTTTGTTAAACTATATTAATTAGTCTATTCACCCCCCTTTAGACTAACATTAGGGCCTAGTAGATCCTACATTTGGTATCAGAGTCTTGTAAATTGCATTTAGACAAATTCACATTTGTAGCAATGACCCAACAACGCGAGGGATTTCACACCGGAAAACCTCCATTGTTTAATGGAACCAACTATGCCTATTGGAAGAAACGTATGACCACGTACATACAATCTCATGTTGTTAAACTATGGGTGTTCTTTCAAATACCATCTACACAAAACAAACCATTAGAACTCATGGATGATGATGAATTAGCCATGATTCAAATGAATGCTAAACTCATGAACATACTTATGTGTGGTTTGACCGAATAACAATATAGTAGAATCAATGCATGTGATTCCGCATTTGAAGCTTGGCATATGTTAGAAAGTCAATTTGAAGGTTGATCATCGGTTAAGGAAACTAGGATAGATTCATTTATGCAAAAGTATGAAATGTTTGCTATAAACCAAATGAATCCATTAGCGAGATGCATACTCGCTTTACTATTATTACTAACTCTTTGAAGAACCTTGGTAAGGTTTTGGTTGAAAATGATACGGTACGAAAGTTTCTTAGGTCCTTGACCTTGGATTGGGAGAAAAAGACTACGGCAATTGAAGAAACCAAAGATCTCTCAAAGTTGAAGATGGAGGATCTCGTTGGAAACCTCATGGCGTATGAGATTCAAATGGAAGAAAGAAGAGAGAAGGAGAAGGAATGGGAAGGTTGTAGACGGAAAGAGAAGCAAATCACCTTAAAATATACCTAATCTTTTGGTCTTCGATTCAGAAACCACATTCTTCAAAGTACTATTACAGAGACAAATCTGATATGTTGTGTAACAAATTTGAATCATCCACTTTTTACATATAAATTCTGAATAAAGGCAGACACTGTACTAAAAGAAAACTACAACAACAAACCTTAGCTAGCCTGTTGAAAAAGGTTTTACCTAGCTAGCCTGTTGAAAAAGGTTTTTCCTAGCTAACCTTAACACTGTACAAGTATTAAGCCATATAAAATTAACAATTACCCCTGCTTTAAAAGCATATGACTAATACTAAAGAATCCAGCAAAAAAAAAGATTTTTAAAACTCTACCAAACTAACATCACTCTAAATACACCAAAACAAACAGAAACTTCTAGAATCCAATAAAACCCACACCCTAACAACCTCAAACCTTCCAGAATCCATGCAAATCACCATAATAATGAGACGTCCAAAATCCAACAAGAACAAGCACAATCCACATTTCAAGTCCACTAAAACCCACATCAAACCACTCCACCTCCTTCAAAACCACCACTCCAAATTCACCGTGATAACACTTAATCCAACAAAACATTCACAATCTGCATCAGAAACACAGTCCAATCCACGAAAAACCACATCGAAACCACTCAACTTCTTCTAGAATCACTTCAAATCCACCAAAAACATGAGAACTTTCAAAATCCAAGAAGAAGAACCATGATCCACATCAAAAACCACTCAAAATCTATTAAAAAATCCACCAGAAACCACATCAAACGACTCCAAGTCTTCGAAGACCACTTGAAATCCACTGAAACATATGTCCACCCAAAATCCAACAAAACTACGACGATCCACCTAAATGTGTGTATGTGTCTGTGTGTGTGTGTGTGTGTGTGTGTGTGTGTGTGTGTGTGTGTGTATATATATATATATATATATATATATATATATATATATATGAGGAGGGATCAACTACCCTTAAAATTTGTTGACACGTGACACTTCATGATAAAATCAAATTTAAACTCCAAATTCAAAATCCAAACGGTAGATCTTGATTTATAACATATGTAGATTAAGAACGTTGAAAATCATAAAATTTGGAACACGGTTTACGCAATATATAGAAATGTAAAAATGGATGTACTACATTAATTAAAAAACCTGATTTCTAGATCTTATATGAAACAATTACTAAATTTTATGATTTTCGATGTTCTTAATCTATATATATATTGTAGATCAAGATCTACGATTTGAATTTTAAATTTTGAGTTTATATTTGATTTTACCTTCAAGAGTAATTGTGTGTCAACAATTTTGAAGGTAGTATGTATAAATGTATATATGTATAAATTTATAAATGTATATATGTATGTATGAAATAATCGAGTAGTCGAGTGAGCAACCGAGCGAACAAGGGTCTACTCGTGCTCGACTCGTTTAGTTTTCCGAGTGGATTTCTTTGCTCATGCTCGACTCATTACCTATCGATCCAAGCCATGATTCGAGCGAAATCGAGTGAGTATCAAGCAAACCACCAAGCACGAGCGGAACTGGAACTGGAACTTGACAAACCTTACTACTAAACATTAAATTTATTACATCTCTACGCCAATGTATTATGATATGATTTGATCCAATTTAATAGGCAAAAGCTTATGTGAAAAGTAAAATTATAAACTTAATTTATATTGTATATGTACACCGCACATGCTATTTTTTATATGTTTCCGTTTAAAAAGTAGGTGTTACATATTTGTATATATTTTTAATGATATGAATATGCTATTTTCATTATTCTGTATCCGGCCATAATTCAAGTACGGATATGGCATATGAATATTGTAATATACACTAATACCGATGTCCTTTACATATATGTTTCTCCCCCTATTTACCAGTCATAAGGATAATACATTAAAAACAGCTTTTTTTATTCTGTAAAAAATATAAAAAAGGTAATAAACAAGACATCAAGAGGGTAATCCGGTCTCAATGGATAGAATTCGGATAACTAGCTAGGACCGGAAGAGAGTATCAATTTGAACAAAGAACGATAACAGGATCGAGGGGACTGGTGCACAACCGAAGAAGACTTGGAGATTCGCTCCTCCGACCATGGCGTCTGTTTCCACGATTTCCTGGTAAAACACTCCCCTTCACCTCACGCTTTTCTACATTTCTCTTCATAGTTAGTCTGCTTGAGAGGAAAGGTGGGATGGAAGAGACCCTTTTGCTGGGGACTTGTAGTGGGGCGAGAAATTGGTTTCTTTGGGTTAAAAATGGGATTTTGGAGATGGGTTTTGCAGGGCTTGGTTTTTGGGTAGGATTTGGTTGTGGAGTGTTGAGTTCTGTCTTTGGGTTTTTTCCCCTTATCTTTCCTTTTGTAAAATTTACTAAATGGTTTGGCCATGCATCTGAGTCCTCTTGATTTGTTATTGTGTTCTACTTATCATATTCGAAGCGGAACTTTTATTCCAAAATGTTGTGGGTGTGTACTACTGTACTGTATGTTAATGCGTCTAAATTGTTCTTGGACTGTGTTCTTAAAATATCAGATTTTTCTTCTTTATACTCTCTAGCCTATCCTAAAGTCTTCAGAAGTTCAGATGATTGGTTTGGATAAACCATGGATGCATAAGTCAAGCTTGACTGGGAGCAACTACTAGTTAAGCATAACTGCATAGATAATCTTTCTGAGTAGGATATGAAATACAACAAAAAAAGTACAAATTTTAATCAGTCAAACCTAATAAAATGTGAATCATGTTCGTTTTTTAGTTTAACTGAAACTCGTGAGTTTTCATGAAAATCAAATGTCACAAGAGGAGAGTTCCCTATTTTTGTGCCTATCATAAAATACCTAACCTTAAATTCAAAGTCAGGGCTCAAGATTCAGTAAATTTGGTCTGCGCGATGAGTAAATCTTACTATCTTAGTTCAGCGTGGCCCTTCTGAATTTGTGTGGTGTGGCCATTACTCAGATTTTTAAAAATGCAATTAATGTTTTTGATGAGATTTGTTTATATTAGGCGTATAATAAACAATATTCTGGATTGGTTGTTGTGCTGATTGAATTTGGTTCACGGTGAATGGATCACAACAACACCTTATTTAAGTCCAAAGAGAGTGGTCTTATGTGTTAAGTTTTTTTTTTCTTTCTTTCCCTTAAGGTCCTAAAACGAACTGTACATTGTAATTAATTGAAAATTTGTATGTAAGGGTGTATGTAGTCTGGATCATCTCATTCATATTTTTATCCCTATTTCTGTTATTTATAGTTAACTTTCTAGATCTGATAATTATCCAAAAAAAACTTTCTAGATTTGATTGGCTTTCTAATTACATTTGAGTGCCTTAATTAAAGATAGAGTTATGTGTTATCGTTCTATGGTTCTGTTTGTAGTTGTAAATTTGCTTCCTTCTTTTAATTCACAGAATTTTCTCTATACAAATGAGATCATCGATATAATGGAATAATAGGTTTGCCGCAACTAATTCTGCCTTTTTTATGCGATGAAGCAGTATTTTATAAATAATAAGAATCCAATGATTTCATTGCTTGAAAGTTTGGAATATTTTAGGTAATTTGTAATGCATCATCGACTTTATTCCACATTGTTGTGGGATTTTGTAAAGTCAAAAATTAGAGTGAAATATGCTTTTGGTTTCCACCATCTGCATAGTGTGTTGTTTTCTTCTATCTTCTGTTGAACTTACAATGGTTGCAAACATACCAGATTTTTTAATATCTTGGTTACGATTTTGAACCTACAGATCCATGTATAAACGTAGGCCACTTACCGACATATGGATATACACATTCACATTCATATGGATAAAAAATAGATATGGTTATGAATGGAGTATACCTCATGTACTCACTATTTTTCTTTAATTTCCAAGTTCCTTGGCTTGATTGTCATATTTTGTGATTTTTTTTCTCTCCTTGATTTGTAAATTTCAGCAATCTGAGGTCCTCATTTCTTGGTGAGAGCAATGTGATCTGCATTGCGGGTGCTCCTGTCAGTAGAATTGGGTTTTTGAAGAGGACAATTGAGTGCAAGGAATCAAGGATTGGTAAAATGCCGATTGAAGTGCCTTCTAATGTAAATATTATGTTAGACGGACAGGAACTGAAGGTCAAGGGTCCTCTTGGGGAGCTCTCAAGGACATATCCTCGTGAGGTGAAGCTTATAAGAGATGAATCTGGACACATCAAAGTCTCCAAAGCTTTGGATACCAGAAGAGCTAATCAAATGCATGGACTTTTCAGGTACATTGCTTGATGGATTTTTTTTTGTTTCCAAATTTTTAAGTTGTAATATCTTTGCACTTGTACACACAACCTAGTAATGTTGGTGGGGTCGTAATTAGCACAAGACATAGGTCCAGGACCTTCTGTCAGTGTGTGTGTGTGTAATACACACAAACATAGGTCGTAATGGAGTGGCACGTCCATCACAAGTTTGTTGTGATTTACTCCTAAGATCAGTAGGCTGAAGTATGGGCAACTTGATGCCTTGGCCATCTTAGCCATGCAATATTATCCATTTAATATTTGAGTTTATGAAATATTTGATTGTATTGTTGATCAAATCGTCTCTGTTTCTCTATATTACATTCTGGAATTCGGAGGATTGAAACCTTAAGAAGTCATTCTTTGTTAGTTTGTGTTAAGATCACTATAGCAGTGTAGCCCTTGAATACATGAGTAACAGTTAACTTTTAATTTCCACATTATGCATTATGTCATAAGCAAATACTATCTTACGTACACTTGCAAATTTCGGGTAACTTAGAATTAATTACTTATACCATTTTGGTGAAAAGATGCACATTCAGGAATTGATAACTTTGTACCCTGTGCAGATATGGTTTCGAGATGACAATTTTAATACCATAGTTTTACGGAAAGCAAATGCTGCAGTTTTGTTTCCTTCTGTTTAATTCCACTGGAACACTGGATCCTGTTTTGGAATAGTTAGGAATCTGCATATGATACTAGGGCCTTCATATTCCCTGCGATATTGCTTGAAATATGTCATGAAAGATATATATTTTATATCCTGAGACCTGGGTTATTATCTAAAATAAAACAGTAATAAGAGAGTTTGACATATTGAATGACTTATAGAGTTACAGTCTTATTCTCATCTTGTCTTTGTTTCTTTCTTTTTTGCAAATAATCATGTCTTTGTTTCTTTACTTTCATTTTTATGTTTTTCAATATTAGAGAGCATGCACTATTTAGTGTTAAGTAGTTTTAATACATTTGAGTGTGGTCTTACCACATATTTCTCAAAAGTTCTCAACCAGTGCTACTTACTGGTAGATCTACATAACATTGGGACCCTGATGTAATTGTGAATCTTCCAACCAACTATAATTAAGAATCACTGGCATAAAAAAAAATATTTATGTCATAGGGTGTGCTTAGAATGAGGGTAAAAACTAAAGAGAAAAAATTATGGAGTAATAATTATGAGAGTAATCTTTTAAGGGAATAATTATTTTCCCTAAGTTTAGTATGTCAAGGGAAATTTTCATGGAGTAATAATATCAAAACTTGTTTAAACCGAACGCGACACGACAAAATTAATACAAATTGGTTGAGATTTCATAAATCTCAACCAATTTGTATTAATTTTGTCGTGTCGCGTTCGGTTTAAACAAGTTTTGATATTATTACTCCATGAAATTTTCCCCCTAAATGTGTAAGAAGTGAAAAAAGAAAATAAATGTGTAAGAAGTGAAAAAAGAAAATATAATAAAGATTCCATATTTACTCCTGCAATTATATTATTACTCCTGCAATATACTTATACCAAATAAATGTGTAAGAAGTGAAAAAAGAAAATATAATAAAGATTCCATAATTTTTACCCCATGGGAGAGAGGGGAATGGATTACCCTCATATGAAGGTGATAAATTCCCCACCATAATCTTTCCTCACATTCCAAGCATGTTTGAGGAGGTAAAAAATTATTCCCCTTGATTTCACCCCTTAGAGCAGGCTTAACGGGGTTTTTCAGGCGGGACGACCGGGTCGTCACCCCCTAACTGGGGTCAGGACGTCCCGATCATCCCTGACCTGGTCAAACGACTAGCGACCTGGTCGACGACCGGGTCGTGGCAGGGTCACGCCACGCGGCACGTGCCTGTTGGTTTTTAATTTGTTTTGTAGTATATATAATTGGGTTTAAATGATTTGGGGGTATTATTTTGTAAATAGTTGGGTATTTATTAAGATTTATTTAAAATAACTTGGATAACTTAAAGATGATGTGGAGAAAATAGATAAGTTGTGGTTAAGAGTTGAATAGTGTTGGAAAGAGAAAAAAGTAGGTCGGGAGAGAGAAAACTGATGTGGATGAAAAAGAAAACTGATGTAGAAGAGAGAGAAAGTTCATGACCGGGTTGACCCTGATCATGGTTACGGATGGTCTTATTACCCTCGTACCAAGCACTCGTAGAATTAAATAGATTATTCAGCAAGTCATTGAAACACTAATGATTTCTTAATTTGCTGTAGAACGCTGACAGACAACATGGTTGTTGGTGTCTCGAAGGGGTTTGAAAAACGACTTCAGCTCGTGGGTGTGGGATATCGTGCAACGTTGGAAGGAAAAGATTTGGTCCTTAACCTTGGGTTTTCGCATCCAGTGAGGATGACGATCCCAGATGGGTTGAAAGTAAAGGTGGAGGAGAATACCAAAATTTGTATAACTGGTTATGACAAGTGCTCCATAGGAGAATTTGCTGCATCCATAAGAAAATGGAGGCCACCGGAGCCGTACAAGGGGAAGGGAGTGAAGTATGCTGACGAGGTAATTAGAAGGAAAGAAGGGAAAGCTGGAAAAAAAAAATAAGAAAGTTGTTACTTTATTTTGTTTTGTTGTTAATTTGGTTTTTGTTGGTGTGCACATTTTCTGGGAACACACTTTGTTGGATGTGTTTGCCCTCTAGCAATTTATGGTATGATAACTTTGATGTTTCTGGGTTTTTTATTTATTGAAAGGATGATCTTTAAATTGATATTTGTATATGCAACTACATGCAGGTTTCAAGACTGGTATTCTTTTATCTTGTTATTTCAGGATTAGAAAGACTTCTGAGGTTTAGAATGGGTATTAGTAGCTTTTTAATGAGAAAAATAGATGATGTTCCCTTTTTTAAAATAATTATCTTTTCTTTTTCGAAACCTTATTTTTATTAGACAAATTGCTTCTTTCACTCGGTTGGTTAGGTATTTATTATACATTGTTAAGTATAATGAAAAATAACTGAACAAATCATTCATGTTTAAAAAGTTGTTTTTTATGTCGTAAAATATTTTGAATGTTGCAAATTAATTTATAAACCAAGAAAATATGGTTAACATGTATAATTAATATTACACTGAATTTTATTTTAGAATTAAAAAATACATATATATACAAGACTAATATGGTTTTTTTTGCTTGGGTGTTGTTACAAAATAATTTATTCCACTTTATGTCATTACTGTATCAGCCTAATGACAATAATTTTTATAACTCATTAGTCTAAATGTCTAATATCATTGTAAACGTGAGTCCCACTATTTCACATTCCGTTAAAGTTTTTGGGTAAATTACAATCACCCCAGAACGACTAAGATTTTTGACATCAAACAAAAAACGTTATCAATATTATAATATATATTTATGCAACTACCAGTTGGCCATGACAGCTCGCCAAAGCTCATGTTTGCTCCAATGATGCTGGTGTCCAACTCATCAACCACTAGTATATATGTTGAACCAACCAATGAACTAATAAAATCAAAAGAAACCCACGTGTGTTACACTCTCAACATCAACGCCCATGCCCGCCAAATCCTCGTCAGCGCAAACGGAGTCATAGAATCCTTCTTCACACCTAGTTCTGTGGCCATGGAGATGAGTGTCGCTGAGAAGGACCCCTTTAAATCCAAACTACCGCAACTCTTCCAACCAAACCAAAAATCACCATTCGTCCAACTAAACTACATACATTCGATGGGTGGTCTCTTGTTCTCCTCTTCGACTCAAGAGATGCCTGCCTCGCACTTCCGGACCCACAAGGCATTTCTCCTCTGCAATTATCTCATCCTTGGGTGCGTGTCCGGCTGCATCTTCCTTACCCTTTCCCTTCGCCTTGAGTGAGTGAGTGGTCATGGAGAGACGGGGTTTGGAGAGGGAAGTCTGAATGGGGAGAGAAGGGGGTTTGGTTGGGGGAGAGAAAGAGGTTTGGATGGGTGTTGTTTTCTGTTTTTAGTATAATTTTGATGAAGTTTTTGTTAAGTTTCTAAAATATTAGTAGTTCCGGAGGTGCTTCCAATTTACCCCAAAACAGTGTTTTAAAGAAAAGTGGGCAGTATTGTGAAATAGTGGACTACGTTTACCACGACACTAATTAGTGATAAAAAAATGACATTAGGACAAATACTGATACAGTGAATTAGTGATAAAATGGAATAAATTGTTTTGTAATTACACCCAAGCAAAAGAAACCCAAACTAATAATATATTATTACAAAATAATCTTAATTTAGAAGAATATTTGGACTGCATTTAGTGTCAAGAACTTTAAGCTCTTACACCCCTGAAGTGTTTCCAATGCTAGGTTATTCGATAAGTAGCTCGTAGGCCGGCCATTACTCAAACAGTTGTGTGGTTTGTACATCAAAAGTTAACCTCGGCAAGACAGGAAAAAAAGAGAGCCTTTGTTCCCAGATTCCTCAAAAATCATCCTATTCCAGCAAACCGACAGATAATACCGTCAGGCACACATCACAAGCAAAAATAACATTTAAAAGATTTCTTATTTTTTGTTAAAATTCAGGTTTTAAAAAAATACTAGTTTGTATGTATTACAAACTAGTATTTTTATGCTTTCAAACTCTAAGCCGACAGTTTGGATATTATATACAAAAATAAGAAATCTTTTAAATACGGTTCAGTATTGGCATCCAATCCGAGAGGCATCGATACTTTGGCAACACAAGGAACTAATAGGATTTTGTATCTACAAAAGCCGCAATACCATCTCATTCAGCTTGGCGTGGGTCGTCTGAATCTCTCTTGGAATGAGCTTCTCTTGAAACTAGATTAGCTCCTCTTGTCATGAGCTTTACGAACTGGATTGCATGTTTGCGAACAACTTTTTCTACTATGAGTTAACCATGCCAGTGGTGTTGCCAAACCAACCAAAGAAATACCATTGAATAAAATTTCGACAAAGTTGGCTACCATTGGAAATTGGAGTTGTGCAACAACCACAACCACGGATTTTTAAAACACTGGGCGAAGACCTGCAATTGAATTAACTTTCCAAGGTCATCTGATTTAAAAATTAATTTTGGATCAATAGATGACATAACATAACATAACATTCACATGTATTTTTTCTCCCATCAACCAAATCACGACTTTTCATTTTTCTTACCTTCAGTTAATTTAAGAAAAACACAAACTAGTATTATATACAAATATCTTTTCAAAAACCTGAATTTTAACCATAGGATATGTATCGGTGATTCTGAATAGGGTTGTCAATCGTGTCATGTCGTGTGTGAATCGTATCTTGTCAAGTCGTATATATAAGCTCTAAGTTTTGTATCGTATCCGACTCATTTAATAATCGTGTTGCTAGACTTCTGTCGTATCCAACTCGTTTACGTGTTGCAATATCCACCTCATTTATACACGATTATTAAGCATGTTACTTTGTGTACATGTTCAACACGACTACCGTTTACACAATTAAACAATAATCTATACACAATTAGTTCCGTCTATTACACGAATACCGGATTGCATGATTGCACACCACCCGTTCATTATAAGTTATAACTTATATATCACTTGTAGACCTGTCGGTATTACTCTGTATTAATCATGTAGTATTCGTAATCGTGTACCTAATTACTTGATTAATTATCGTGTTTTATCGTGTCTTAATCGTGTTAATCGTTTTTGCAGTAGAAAATCATATTCAACTCATTTAATAATCGTGTTGTCATATCCAACTCATTTATTAATCGTGTTCAAATTCTCAATCCATATCCACTAAGTTTGTGTCGTGTAATCTTGTTTCGTGTAAAATTGACAGCCCTAATTCTGAAACTTAATGGATTAACGTGGCGTGTCAATATATATCTGGGAACAAAAAAAGTTGTATATACCTTAGTGATCCTATATAATATGCCTTTCACATATATTTCATTAGGTTCAGAAATGTGGGATGCAGATTGGATGCGACGAGACACTGCATCTTGTATATGCTTGATGCAGATGTGATAATGGTGCATATCAATTGTAGACCTAACCTCTCCATTATTGGAAGCAGAGCAAATTTGCTTCGAATGAGGTTGTAACTGCGGTTTGCGATTTAATAATTAAATAATATAATATATATATTAATTATATATATGTAGCTAAAATTTTAGGTAAAATTTTAAATTATTTCTAACATCAATAATTCAACATTAAACAAAACAGAGTTGAAATAGTATTGTTTTGAAATGCATCTTATATGCGCGCAACGATGCGGACCGCATCGATATCCCACATTATTCCTATGCAATGTGCATCCGCATATGCGGTCTCATATTCCGGCATTTCTGAACAGAGGTCGTGAATAGTGCCTCCGTCATTACAAAAGTTATTAATTATTGGGGCGTGGAATGTTTCAACAGTGGTAAAAACAAGACCGTAATTATTAAGAAAATTTTAGGGCATAATCGTAAGGTTACAATTATGTGGAGGTGTGAATCAGTGGAACTCGGTCAGAGAGTTTCCACTGCCAAGTACAAAAATTGTCGAAGGAGCTCTTTACGCACTGGAGGAGCACTCCTGCAATCGGTTGGATTGCACCCTACCTCTCAAGACTTGGAGGAAGCTGGGATTTGTGCAATCCAAATGCAACCTAAGTTTTCTATTTTTTACCATTGAGTTGGTTTATTACTTGACACTTAAGAATAATATTTATAAAAATAATCATTTAGTCTTAAAGGTGATGTTTTAGATTATTAGAACTCCTTTAATAAGAGATTATCATGCTCTGTACAAAAAAAATGTTCTTCCAAGGTCAGCAGCTTTCTTGTATGGGCCTTTTGACCCCCAAGACGTCAGAGTTTCCAGTAACTTCTGAGAGAGGAAATTGTGCTCCTTCCAAAAAAAATTCCAACGCCACTTGAATCACATGACCTGGATATTGGATGGGAGCATTATTGCATAATTAGTGAGCTAGGATCTATCTGGAGATCGAGTTTCCAGATTCAGTTGTCTTCGTACAACATTTGAGCCTTTTTGTAATTTGGTTTCAATTTTGTACAACAGAAGAAATCTTCTATGGTGTGTTTAGATTACCCGAGTTTTGAGGTTTGGATGGGTTTTGAGGTTTGAAAATCTCAAAAGTTAACTTTTGTCATCCAAACATATTTTTCTTAAGGATGAGTTTTGAATTTTGAGTTGTCTTTTTAGTTTGAAAGTCGAGTTTGGCAAAACACCAATCCATTTTAGTATTTTGCAAAACTCAAATATTTATTCCGCAATTGCCCCATTAAACATCCTTATTTTCATTCCATATCCCCAATTTTCATTCCAATATTCCCCAAAAGTATTTTGCTCACTTTTGGTTTTATGATATATAATTTTGTTGGCTTTTAGGCCTTAACCCATATTGATTTTGAAGATTAGTGAAACTTCAACAACAACAACAAAGTTTTTAATCCCAAACTAGTTAGGGTAGGCTGTAAATGAAACTCTAAGGAGTCACGGTTCAAGTACGTGAATCGTCTTCTTCCACGCATTTCTATCCAATGCAAATTCCCGAGGCACATTCCAATTTTTTAGATTTCTTTTGACTGCTTCCTCCCAAGTCAATCGTGGTCTAATCTTAATTAATCAACCTATTCAATCAAAGTAGGCAAACATGATATATGCATTGCATATACATTTGTATACTTATCATGTGAGATCCTAATCCTAATTATGCCTTAATGATGTTTTAGGTGGTGATTAGGAGGAGATGTATTGGAGGGCTGAGATGGAGTGTGGATGGATGAGGGGTTGAGATGGAGAGGAGTTGGATGGATGGTGAGGATGGAGTTGGGGTGAGATATTTATTTGGTAATTTTCTTTCTCTCACCTTACTCTCTCCCTTACGTCTCTCTCTCTCTCCCTCAGTGGTGATCTCCGGCGTGGTGGTGGCGTGCTCCGGCGAAGGGGAGGTTCGGTCGTGGGTTGCGAGTTGAGGTGATTGTTGGCTTCTTAACCCTTCCGGCTTGTTTTGTTCCCTCCCTCGACCTAACTCGTTTCGGTGGTCTTGGTTGCTCGTGGTTGGGTGGTGGAGGTCGACGGAGGTGGAATTGTGAGTGTGGATCGTCAAGGAGGTGTGGATCGTGATTTAGTCGCGAGGATCGTCGACGGATCGTGATTTTGGGAGGCGTGCTCGTGGAAGCGTCGTCGTGGTTCTTCAAATGTTTCTTCAAACCTTCCGGTATGTCAACTCGCTCACTTAAGTATCGTGAGTATTGGAGGTCGATGGTAGGCCTTCCGGCTCGTCGCAAGTAAACGTGCAGCAGATTTTACTGCCTGATCGATCAACCGGTTAGTGCAAACGGTCAACCGTTCGTATTGAGATTTCGGGTTCTGCCTCACATTGGTCGAACGATGTCCTTGGGGCGGTCGACCGATCATGCATAGGAGGCAAGCCTCGTGGTTTTCGGTCGAACGGGGCCCCTTCGCCGTTCGACCGTGTGCACTGTCATAGGTTGGTCGGGGGCGTTGACCATCCAAACGGTCGACCGTTCGTTGACTTTGTCCGACCGTGACTTAAGTTGGAATAGTGGTCGGTTCGACCGAAGGTGGTTTCGGTCGACCGGACTTGATGAGGAGCGTGGGGGAATGCTCTGGACGAATTCGGTTGACCGAGAGTGCTCGGGCGTTCGACCAGATTTGTGGTGAGAGTTGGGGGAATTCCCTGGTGGAATTCGGTCGACAGAGAGTGCTCGGGGGTTCGACCGGATTCGTTGTGGAGATTGTGGGATTTGTCTCTGGTGACTTTCGGTCGAACGAGACCCCTTTGTCGTTCGATCGATTGGTCGTTTTGTTCGTTGAACCTGGGAGTTGACCATCTAAATGGTCGACCGTCCCTTGATTTGGGTTTGCCCGAACGAGTGCAGTTGGTGGGAATCGGTCGACCGAGGGAGTGTCGGTCGAGGCAATTGCCCTATGTTTTCGTGATTCGGTCGACCGAGACTTTTGGTTCGGTCGACCGTTTGTGTCCAGTTTTGCACTATGGAGGTGCAGTTGTTGTGGTCGTCCATGTGGGGCGAGTTGTGTGCCGAGGTCCTTCCGGCGAGTGTGCTAGGGTGAACGAGAGTTGCGGTGGTTGGGTGAAAAGACCCTGGAGCCCCGTAACTGTGTGAGATCTTGGGTTGGCTGAAAAAGGCATGAGGCCCAACTTAGAATTTGTGGCATTGCGGTGGTTGGGTGAAAAAGGCCCTGGAACCCCGTAACTGTGTGAGAGTTGCGGTTGGTTGAAAAAGACCTGTAGCCCAGCTAGTCTGTGCGGGGTTGGTTGAAAAAGACCTGGAGCTCTGTAGTGCGTTCAGGTTAGCTGAAAAAGGCATGGAGCTTGAGTAGGGACCGCGTGTTAAGGGTTGGTTGAAAAAGACCCGGAGCCCTTGGACGTTTGGGTTGGTTGAAAAAGACCTGGAGCCCTTGGTCGTGTCGTGGTAGTTGTGGTTGGCTGAAAAAGGCCTGAAGCCCAGCTTGGCGACGACTGTGTGTTGCGGTGGTTGGGTGAAAAAGCCCTGGAGCCCCGTGACGGTGGTGTGTGTTGTGGTTGGGTGAAAGAGCCTTGGAGCCCAGCCTGTTTGAGATGCTTTTCTTGTTAGTAGAACTGCATGCTAGAGTGTTTTTATTTCATGCATTGTAGAGTTTGGCATACGGGGTTTCCTTCTGGAAACTCAGGCATTGTTGCACGTTTACTTTTCAGGTCGTGATCGGCGATAGGGGGTGGTGACTGAGGAGAGGAGCACCGATACCGGATCCAGCTTTCTCTCAGTTGAGGTCAGGTGATTACTGTATTCGTTGTATAACCTTTTGATGTAATCACAACTTTTGAAATACTCTGATGTACATATATATATATAATATATGTTGGTGCACCTGTTTCCCTTATTTGAGTAATATCCTATGTTGATTGTGTGTTATTTAAAATTTTAAATTCTTCCGCTGTTTGAGGATGTTACATATCAATCATCTTAATAGTTTGATCAAAATATTCAAGAGAATGAGCATTGTGATAAAGACTCGATATTGTAATAAAATTTTGGATCAAGACTTGAAAATTTTCATTTATTGAGTCCATAGGATTAAATGTAAACTTGAGTACAAGGATTCTGTCCCGGACATGTTCAGTAAACCAAAAACCTAATGGATGACTGAAAGCATCTCATTAGTAGTCATTAGGATACTCTCTGGAATTGTCGATTCGGACGACCGAATAACATTACACCGACTGAATTGCCTTGGACTATTTTTGGATTTTACTCCGATGGTCGCATTTGAATTTTTCCTTAGAGCCTATTTGACTTGTCCATTTTTGGACGACCGATCTCATATTAGTCAACCGATTTCCTTTTGGCCTTTGACGTGCAACGATTGTTTCCATGTGACATGTTGCCTACAACGGACATTTGAATCATAACTGTCACCATAAAACTCACGTCTCTTTCGATCATCCGAATAGACGGCGGTCGATCGAACTAGCCTAAGCTTGAAAACAACCAATCTTCATTGTCATATTGAAACGGTGCACTGAACTCCTTTCGGTAACCGATATCTCTATTGGTTGAATTTGAAGTCATTTTCTGGAGCTAGCAAAAGGCTATCCGAATGTCATTCGGTGTACTGAAGCACTCTTTACATGGAAGATTGTTTATACTTTGGTTGACTGAATCAGCCCAAAATTTTGCCTGAGCTTCAAGCAAATTATCACTTCTCATTGGTTCAAACCCCACTAACTCTTCCAACGGTTGTATTTGCTTTAAAGCCCAGATAAGTCTCAATCAAAAGACACAAACAACAACACTACACTCTTAAATCATCTACATTCTTTGTGTCAATCAATTCCTAAGCCTTTAGAGCCCCAATACACTCAAAACCAAAATTCACCACTTGCATATCAATTCCTATCATATATCCAATTGTGCTCAAGTTAGAGTGTATAGATAGTGATTCAACTTCCATATCCAAGAATCACCCAAGTATTGTACAACTTTGAGGAAGCTCCTGTTAAGATCAATGGTCCTTTACTCTTAAACTAAATGTTGAATTAAAATGGTAAATTAATGGATTAGAGTAAAAAATTAGCAAAATATGGTAGTTCTGGTAATTATTTGAGAAATATAAACTTGATAACGAAGTTACCATTTTTAACGCGAACACTGTTTTTACTTATCCTTATTTTTAGAAATCATACATTTTAAATTAACAATGTTGAATTCATTTTTAGCATGATAGAATTTTTTTGGGTATTTTGATAATATATTCATGTTTCTCTATTTTTGGTCATCAATTCAAGTACTACGTTGTTAGTTTATTTTTGAAATTAAACTGTTTAATCATAAATTAGATATTTCAACAAAACTATGAGAAATTGGTACCTTAATTAAAGATAAAAGATGAATAAGCCAATTTTGTGATCAAAATAACAAAAAAACTCATCTTATGTATTAAAGTCAATTTATTTTTATTAAACTAAATGTATGTCTTTATAGCCAATCAATTCAAATCCTTAAAAACCAAAACACAAATAAAAGAAAAAACTACGACTTGAGAATAATATATTCTACCCTGTAGGATCGATATGACCCCTAATTCTAATCATTTTAAGCTTAATTCTCTTCCTAAACAAGTTATGCAGCGGAAAAGGGTAGAGAAAAGCAAGCAAACCACACAAGTAGACAAGATGAATTTTATAGAGGTTGAGTCTCCCGCCTACTTCCTCTTTTGCAAGCTTCGTTCAACTTCGCAAGCTCTGCCTATGTCTTCACTATCAATCTCGTTCCGGACTGAAATTAAGCCTTTGCACCACGAACTTGCGAATAATCCTAGCCTAGCTCGATTCTTCCTCTCACAACCCGAGAGGGAACACTACGGGCTTTCACCGAAGTTCTTGCTTCTTTGAACAACAAAGTTGAGTGGAACACACTCTTTAACTTGAGCACACTTTGAGTAGGAATTGGATATGATCAAAGGTGTGGAAGTTTAAGGCTTAGAGTGTGTGATTTGGAGCTTTTAGGATTGTGAGACTTCTTTATAATGTATGAGACAATTGTGTGTGAGAGAGATGTCTTAACAAAGTGTTCAATCCTCTATTTATAAGCTCCTAAAGTGTTATAGACGTTGGGGGTAAGTGTGGTAAGAGGTTGTGCAAGAAACACAAAACAGAAAAATATAACACACTGTTCTTGGTAAGTTCGGTCGACCGAAACGGGTGCACTGGTCGACCGTTTCCATAAAGTTGTGGAACGTTCGAACCGAATCAAGAACGGTCGAACCGAATATGTTATAACTTAAGTTAACGGTCAAACTAAAGAGTGGAACGGTCGACCGAAAACTATCAAACACTTTGGGGTTTTATGTTCGGTCGAACAAAAAGGTTAGGTTGGTTAGCCGAAAATATCAGGCACTATGAGGTTCAAGAAAAAGTCTTCGATCGGTCTATCGGAGTCTAGGGAACGGTCGACCGGTAGCCAAAGCATTTTGGGGTTTTGTTAAGTTTATATGAATACGACTGTTGGTATAATACGACAAATCTAACGGTCACAAAACACGTGTAGACGGTCGAACAAAATGCACAAAACGGTCAACCGGTTTAACACTATTGGCTAACAGATTAACTGATCCAATCGGTCGAATAGAGAACTCGTTTGGTCGACCGATTTTACTCAGACAGTTCAGGTTTACGTTTTAGTATTTTCCCGTCTAAGTTTGAGTGACCAATTGAAGTCCAAATGTTATGAGATTTTTGTGTGACTTCTATAAGGAACCTAGTGCGTGTGGGTAGTTTTTAACTCTAGTATGCTCAAGTAAACAAAGATTCCTAAGACTCAATTACAAGTAAAATTACATGTTTTCAATAGCTTGATTACATGTCATGACTTGAATTTTTTTGTTTCTTGAGTCTTGATCACATGTAGATGTTAACACAAATCAATATATATGTTATGCAATATGTGTGTTACACTACATTGATTATAATTAAGATTAAGTTGGTTAAATCATCAAAACATAGATTAAGACCAAAAAGCCAACATACTCCAACACCAAAATAGTATATTCTCAATTATGAAAAAAAAATTACAACCCAAAAATTATAAACTTTTCCTACAAATATTTTTTATTTTTAAAGATTTGACATTAAGACATACATCCTACTTCAAAAATATACAACTAATTTATACACAAGAAATAAGCTATTTCGTTATTTTGATCACAAAATCGTCTTGTTCGTCTTTTTATCTTTAATTCAATTATCAATTTCTTATAGTTTTGTTGAAAACTAATTCATAATTTTAAAAAATATTTTAAAATCAACGAAACTCTAGCAATGTGGTACTTGAATTGATGGGGAAAACATGAATATTTTATGAGAATATCCTAAAAGTATTCTATCGCGTTAAAAGCAAGTTTGAAAATTTTAAATTTAAATTGCATGATTTCTAACAATAAGAATAAGTAAAAAATTGTTGAAAACAGTAACTCCATTAGGGGTGTAAACGATCTCTTATCGAGCGAGCCAAGCATGCTCGAGCTCGGCTCGATAAGAAATTTGTTGTGCTCGCCGCATGCTCGATAAGGGAGTCGAGCCGAAAATTCTGCTCGTGCTCGGCTCGACTCCCGCTCTCGAGCGGATTGGCTCGTTAACTGCTTGAAAACCTGCTATATCAAAGCTTTTTTTTGTTGAATTTTGTGATTCTCAACACATTGCACCACCAAAAAACATAGCAACAAGAACATATTGCACTTAAAATATCTTCTTCTCCTTCATGCCTAAATTATCAAAAACACCTAAATTTAGGTCCAAAATATCCAAGCATTTCTATACTACCCAAAATCTATTAAGATGGATTAGAAATCATCACCAAAGCAACCAACACCACCAACACTCTACGGAGCAAGGATTATTCGTAAATGATTTTTTGTTAGTAAAAGAAATCTATATAATTCCATTAATATTTTAGATGGAAACACATCTAGAGTCTAACACGAAATCGAAGAAAAGCAGCATACAAACATCATCACATTCAAGTTTCAGTAACAACAAATACTAACAAAACAAAACCACAACATGATAATGAAATTTCTTCCAAGAACTCGAATCAAAATCTTAAAAAAACAACAAAAATAGACCCACTTTTGTGTTACCAATCTTGGAATCCAACGTTCCCCAAAATGATATTCGTGACCCAACTAAGACCCCCTTTAAGCATCCTCCCAACACCATTCACCAAATCCAGAGACCACCACTCTTAACCCATCCTATTTCCAATAAAGTTGTTGGAAACAAGCATATATGATTTCTTGCTCGATGGAGATGACGACGAGGAGGAGATGACGACGAGAAGGAGACGACGACGGTAGCAATGAGGAGGTGTTAGGGTTTTGGAGGGAGGGTTGGATTTGGGTATGAGGTGAGGGTTTGGGAATTGGGAATTCGGAGGGTGGGGGAGATTTGGTTATTTTGTATGTTAAATGGGTTATTGGGTTTTGTAGATGAGTTTGGTAGGTGGGTAATGAGTTTGATAAATAAGGTTTGATAAATGGATAATGAGTTTGGTAAATGAGTTTGATAAATGGATAGCGTAATCGGGTTTCGAGTGATAATCGAGTGATCACTGAGCGAACATCGAACGAACAGGGTCTGCTCGTGCTCAACTCGTTTAGCTTATCGAGCAGATTTCATTGCTCGTGCTCGGCTCGTTACTAACCGATCTGAGCCACGATTCGAGCAAAATCGAGCGATCCATCAATCCCGAGCAAAACTTGACAACCCTAAACTCCACTACCAAATTTATTTTGCAAATTATTTCCACAACTTTTGTACTTTGCCAAAAAAAATTATTTTTTCTTCATTATTTAGATTTTTTTCCTAAATAATCAATCAAACATAAAAACACCAAATCGAAACATATTTAATAATAAACTAAACATAAATGTACCGAATGCAAACATATTATAAATATTAGACTAGTAAGCTGAAATAAACACGTGTATCTTGACATGAATATTTCCCCCACTTTCTCTGGAGACCAATTTGTATTAGGAAGTGTCTTCCTTTCTTTCCCTTTCATTTAATTTCTTTCCTTCAAAATTGTATCCAAACAATGAAAATCTTATTCTCTCCATTTCTCTCCTCTGTCCAAACACACTAGAAATCTGGATAGTAAATTTTGCAATCAGTCGTATTTTTTTATTTCCCTTCAACAAGTGTTGATCCTATATAGTTGGCTTGCCAAGGGTCTCAACATATGAGCCATATAATGCAGACATTCACTTAACATTACGAGTTCAAGTTTGAGTGAGCCCAAGAAATGTCATATCGGCAAACACAGCCAGCAGATCTAGCATCTAGAGACTAAAGCATTACGATTGGAATTTTTCATGTCATCTGTCATCACATATTGCCCATTCTTTCATCAACTCTGGCTGCTAATAACTCAATGTGGCATAGGTTAAGCTTGTGAAAACAGGCATGCTACAATTCAAGCGAAAAGCATTAAAGTATCTCAACTATTAGATGATAACTCCAGCCTTTCACGCACCAAATGTACGCAAGTAAATGCTGAGTGCAAGTGAGTTGTCTTAAAATTTGAAACTAGAAAACGGCTACTTCTTCTCGTTGTTGTTGCCCTCCAGCTCCTTCCGGAGTTGTAGGGAGAAATCATCGTTCACGTCATCATCGTCCCAATCATCCTCCCACTGCTGGACTGCCTCTTTACCTTCTTTGTCGTCCCATTCTGCAGGATGCATATTAAAGGTGTTATCGTTTCCACAAATGAAATAGTAGTGGATAAAAACAAAAGTTAATGACAGCAAAACAAAGTAAAAAAAGTACACAAATTCGCTAGCGTGCTACAATAAAATGGAATTTATAGAGAACAAGCACAAGCAAAACGAAGCAGATTTTCAGTTCAAACTAAAAGTAGAAGTAGAAAAGCCTTTGTTAAGAAATTCAGAGAAAAGAAGTAGAAAAGCCTTTGTTAAGAAATTCAGAGAAAAGAAGTAGAAAAGCCTTTGTTAAGAAATTCAGAGAAAAGAAGTAGAAAAGCCTTTGTTAAGAAATTCAGAGAAAAGAAGTAGAAAAGCCTTCGTTAAGAAATTCAGAGAAAAGAGTAAATTACAATTAAGAAATGAAATAACACAAGACTTAATAAAGAGTACAATTTCCTATCTAATGTAGTAGTCAATTCCATTCTTCCCTATTTCTCTGTTTTTTTGTCAGTACCTTGACACCTTTATAATGTCCACTCCGCAAATTATCTTTTTTCCCAGGGCCAAACTAGAAAAAGGAATACATTTGCAATTCTCTTGAAATGATGCAAGGTAAGAAAACTGAAGAGCCAGTATCTCATAATTCATGCTCAATTCGAAGAGCAATAATCACAAGCGTTTTCCACAGAGCAAATTCCTTGTTGATCAAAACAAACTTTTATATAAAGAACTCACAAGCTACTATCAAAAAACACATATTTAACACAAGTATAATTTATGCTGATTCCTACTCAATTCCAGGGTAAAAAAGCGACAAACTTATAAACAACCACTATTTGATATATTGGTATACTAAAGATGTAACTTGCATCCTAGCACCCTTTTCCAATGTACAAATAGACTGCAGTATGATTGCTAACTAGAGCATTGTTGAAACACTGATGCAATGCTACAACTACACTATAAAGTATTAACTGACCTTAGCTGTAGCTCATCCGACTTAATGAATACATTAGAATTTATTACAAGAGGTGAAGTATTTTATGTACATCTCATGTATCTGATACTAATTGTTTGAAGTTTATTATGTATATTTCATGTTTTCATGCTATTCAACATAATTTCTATGTCATTCTGTTTTTTTAGTATTTCAACTCTTAAACCACATCTAGTGTATTAGATACTACTTTCTATCTTTTCTTAAAATGCTACTGGAGTTAAGTATACTGTTTAAGGTAAGCTGAAAATTAAAAAACAAGATGGAAATTATTACTTCTGTACAATTTTCTAAGTAATAGTAGGATAATACCCTTCTTTGAAATATTTACTCCATAGCAAACAACACAGAAATTACTAACAGACTGTTAAGGTACCAAGAAGTTTTTTTTCTTTCTTTGAAATAAAATTTTGGTTTTCGACTGAAGAATGTCCACTAAAACTGCAATTTCACATACAAAAAAGGTTAAAGTGGTTTGTGGACCTTATAACTAAAATTTAAAAATAGAATCGATAATGCATATACCAAAGAAAGATAGAGCCAACTTCATGTTCTATTCTAATCCTATCCCACATCTGACTTCATTCATGAACAATCCTCAGTAAACATTATGTAATATCTTATAAGTCAATAACTAAATTTCATAAACTGGAAAAAATATGTACACCTATATGTACAAAGTACAAACTTCCATTAACTGAAACCTTGGAAATAATATGGGCTGGCAAAATTTAAGTTAGATAAAACCACAATCACTATACTAGACAATCATGTTGTTTTTATGTTATTTTTGTGTTTTCCTTTGTTATGATGGTGCTGAGATTTTTTATGGCAAAAAACTGACAATGATGATGAAAACAATGAAGATGATGACCGTGCACCTCCGTCAAAATAACACTCTGTGCCTCTACAGGTCTATGTTCAATGTGCTCATTGATAGTAACTTACAGCTTCAGGTCACATGCATTAACTTATTATACTAATTTGTACTTTATGGTTTCAATTATGATGTCCTGAATAAATAAAATTAACATCATCATTGTGTGTATTAGATGGAGTGTCCAGATACGTCCTTAGGTTAATGAAAGGGTATTTTTCCAATAACTTTCCAGACTTCGGATCGCCTTCAAGGCTGCAATTACTTCTCCTACTCAGAAAAACATTTCTGTAGAAAGTCTACATGAAAGTAGAAGGATAAAAAATGAACATCACCATTATCAAGATGAGATTCGTAATCAGGCAGATGTCCACCTTAGATGTTACACCATATATAATGTAAATCAAGATAAAATGCCACCTTGAAATTCAAGAGAAACAAAAAACGACCAAAAGCATAATCCTGATAGTACCTCCGTTATGACTCAAAAGTTAAATTTAGGTAATTAGAGCTTGTATTAGGGCACTGCAAGAGTTAATTTGATGGGGGGTTTTAAACATTTCCGCTTATGTCGATTAACTACAACCAGTGGGTCACTTTTTTTCTCTTTTTCTTTTTCTTCCTTCCGCACTAAGCCAACAAAAAGAGAAAGAAAAGGATTCAATTTTTTTATCTTTAGTAGGAGAAGCCATTGAAGCTCTCAATTGGAGGTTGCATGTTCTCGAAGTGTGTAAGAAGCTCGCTGAGTCCCATTTATAACCGATGAAATCAATGGGAACTCCAGCAAATTCCCATCATCCTCAGCATACTCCATCACCAACAATCTCAAACACAAGGGCGGACCATTTACAAATACTCCGCAGATCTGAAACTTTAATCTCAAACACGGGCAAACTCTAAACAAACACTCGAAGATCAGGTGGCTCCAAGCCAGTACTCCAACCCTTCCTTTCTGTTTCGATTTCATAATTTCAAATTTTAGTTCATGTCACCGATCAAAAAACTAAAATCGTTCGTGTTGATTTTCGAAATCAATTGAAAATCGGAGGAGGTGATGAGCCTTTCCCCATATGATCGACTATGAACATACTAAGCGCTTCAGTTGCCATATTCTGATCCACCCTCTAATTCACAAATTGTTCTTTAATTTTTACGAATTTTAACCTGTAAAATTCCATTTTAAAATTGATTTCCGTGCTTTCCATTCTGAGTAACGAAATCCTTCTCTTAGTCCTCAAGAACTTCGATTTTCGTCTATTTATGTTTTCTCTTTTCGAAACTACAGATTTTAAAACCCAAACTTAAAAAAACTCCACAGATTGAACTAACAGAACAGAGAAAAGAAAGGAAAAAGAGAGAATCCGAAACGATTGTGGATACCTAAATCGATCTCGAACTCCTCGAACTCGTCGTCGTCCTCGAAGAGATCCATCTTCGCCTCTTCCGTCGGTGTGGTCTTGGACTCCGTCGCCATGGATCGCGCGCAAACCCTAACCCTAGATGGGGGTCGATTTCTTTCTTGTCTTGTTTCGGAAATACGGAAGAACGAATCGAAATCTCGAGAAGGATTTATAAGCCACTTTGCCTTGCTAAGTTTCTGGGAAATTTATAAACAAGTACTAACTTTTCTGAAACACTACTTTTGTGGGTTGCACTTGCGAGTTGCGACTTGTTACCTGCATAATCTCATCATATACTCTAGGAAATAGATTATAATGCCAAAGTAGTGTGGCCAAATGTTCCACACGGCCGATCACTATAAGGTTTTTTTAAGATCACATATTTAATATTTTTTAATGTATCTTAACTTTTATGTCCAAAATACCCCTACTACTTCCAAACCAAAAATCTCTAAGATTCTTTAATCAATGGTTGATTAAAGGATCTGAGAGTGTAGATTACGACCCTATTAGTGTAGATTATGACTTGATGGAAGATCATCCGTGGTTGGTGGAAACAGAGGATCCAATCTTTGCAAGAGATGATCTGACATGGGCGGATGTGGAGGAGGTTACATTCGGTCAACACGAGGAAGACCACGTCGTGCAACAGCATCAACCTCCAGAATATTAGAAACTGCTGTGGAGGAAGACTTCAACTTCAGACATCACCACGAAGCATCAACTTCGACACCAGTTCCAACTCAAGACATAGACGAACAATTCGTGGGTACAGGCGATGAGGTAACCGAGGAAGAAGAGACATATCATGATGACCCCAACGACTTAGAAGACTCAGACGACGTAGAGGAAGACATTCCTCAGTGGGTTCATGACCAAACATATCCATTGAAGAAAACTAGAAATGTAGGCTAGTAGGTCTACGTTTTAATCTTGTTGTAGTTGTTTTATGGTACTTGTACTTGAAATACGTAAACCATAATAAATGAAAATAAACCTAGTAGTTTGGTGGGTAGACGGGGTTTCCAGTGAGGCAATGGTGTCGATGAACTGGTTGTTTTGTCGAAGCCAAACCAACTAGGTATTTTATACACATTGTTTCTAATTTTTGTGGGTTTTTTTCTTAATTTTCTTGGTTTTTCCGATTTTCCCCCATTTTTTGGAAATTACTTTCATTTAAAAACAAAAAATAATTTTAAAGTTGTACATCCACTTATACGACCGCACAACCGCATATGCGGTTCTGGGCGAAAAATCGCATAGGACCACATATGCGTTATTGAAACATTGAATCAACCACAAAATCCCCAACTCCCAACTTAAGACGACCCCAACTCCAGCGAGGAACAACCCCCCACCTCCACCCTCCAGGTTGTATACGTCTTGTAAAAATCACCAAATAAGCTGGCTCGTTTGGGACAACAACCTGGGTTGTGCGGTCGAAACAACCTGGGTTGTTTCACAAACCCCCAATCTCAGTTATTTGACCAATGAGCCAACTTGTTTAACCAAACGACCTAGGTCGTTTCACAAAACAACCCACACAACTCATTTAGTGAAACGACCCAACTTGTTTTCTGTGAAAACGATCTAACCATTAGTGCATCCCGCGTGGGATTGATGTGTTCCACACAGGACTGGTGTGTCCTAGCTTGTTTGGGGAAAAAGGCCCAGCTCATTTGGTAGAAAAAATGACCCAGCTTGTTTGGTAGAATGCCCCGGCTTGTTAGGTGAAAACAACCCTACTTGTTTGGTGAAAACGACCCATAACTGAATGAGTGAAAGGTCGTGCCGAATCACATTTTATTAATAAGATGTCCTCAAGTGATATGTCGATTTTATTCATCTTCGGTGCGACTTTCTATTTCTTGGATATTTTGCGACGTTTCATTTCATAAGATGTAAAGCACTAATTTGTCCTTTAAATTGATGTATGTCCATTAAAGGGCGGGCATATCCTTTACAGGAGTGATGTGTCCTTTAAAGGGCGGGCACGTTTAGTGAAACAACCCAGCTTGTTTTCTGTGAAAACGACCTAGCTCGTCGGTGCGTCCTGCACTGGACTGGTGTGTCCCAGCTTGTTTTCTGTGAAAACGACCTAGCTCGTCGGTGCGTCCTGCACTGGACTGGTGTGTCCCAGCTTGTTAGGCGAAAATGATCCAGCTCGTTTTCTGTGAAAACAACCTAGCTCGTTGGTACGTCCCGCACAAAAATGGTGTGTCCTACACAAGACTGGTGCGTCCCAGCTTGTTAGGGGGAAAACAACCCAACTCGTTTGGTAGAAAAAAAAGACCCAACTTGTTTGGTGGAAAAAAGACCCAACTCGTTTAGTAGAACGACCCAGCTTGTTTGGTGAAAATGACCCGACTTGTTTAGTGAAATGACCCAGCTCATTTGGTGAAAATTACCCAGCTCGTTCGGCTTGTTTGGCACAACAAGCATGATCATTTTGGTAGAACAACTCAACAACTGTTTGGTGATTTTTAGAACTCATTTATCTTTACTCATCCGTAATTGTATAGCTTGGTAATTAAGTTGACTCTTATAGAACAAAGTTTTTGTTATAACAAGTCAGGTTGTTAATTAATTTACAACGACCTGGCTCATTTCGACTAAACGACCCAGCTCGTTTGGTGAAAACAAGCTGCTCTCTCGTTTGGTAAAAACGACCAGCTCGTTGGTGCGTCCCGCGAAGGACTGGTGCGTCCGAACTTGGTTGGGGGCAAACGACCGAGCTCGTTTGGTGATAAAAATGACCCAGATCGTTTGGTGTAACAAGTTCATGCTTAACAAATAAATTGAACTACACTTTAATGGCCTAACACTCAAAAACAACAATCATTTGCAATGAGATATGTTGTTAATTAAGTTGTCTCATATTGGACACGTTGTTTCATGTCTTAGAGATATAAGTGTATTTATTATTTTTAAAACTAGCCAAGTTGTTAATTATGTTGAAACAACCCAGCAAGTTTGGTCGAACGACCCAGCTCATTTGTCGAACGACCCATGTCGTTTTGAACGAATGACTCAGATTGTTTGGTGGAACGACCGAACTCGTTTAATGATTTTTACATGTCGTTTCTCTTGATTAAATCCTACCATGTAACAAAGTTTGTTTGTCCCGTCTCAATGTTTGTGTGCGTACAAGTTAACTTGTAAAAGGTTGGCTTGTGTGTTTTCAACTTGTTTGTCTTGATTCAATTTGAATCCAACAACAGTACCATAATGTTATATTTTTTCAAAACAGTTGTTATTTTTACAATTTCGAAAACCAGAACATTTCAAGTTCACTTAACAAACTAAAATTGAACTACATATTAAAGGTCTAACACTCTGATAAATATGTTGTTAATTAAGTTGTCTCGTATTGGACAAGTTTTAGAGAGAAGTATTTTTTTAAGTTGTTAATTAAGTCAAAACGACTAAGCTCGTTCGGTCGAACGAACCAAGTCGTTTCAACAGAATGACTCCATTTCGTCAAACGACCCAGCTTGTTTCCACCAAACGACCAGCTCGTTTGGTCGAACTACTCAACACATTTGGTTAATTTTACAGCTAGTTTATCCTAAATTAATGATACCATCTAAGAAGTTTGTTTGACCTATCTCAATGTACGTATAAGTTAGACTATAACAGGTTGTTATGTGATGTTTTCAACTTGTTTGTTTGGCCCATCTACCATAAGGTGGTTTCAATCCTACCCTGTGACAGAATTGTTGGTTTGAATGATGTGTCTCGTGTGGGACAGAGTCATCTTATTCGGGACTCTTGCGTCGGGCGGACTCGTCCCTATGGAGGCTCATATAACAAATTAATTTTAATTACATATTAATGATCGAACACCATAAACAATCATTTGTTGTTAATTAAGTTATCTCATCATGGAAAAAGTTGTTTGATGTTTTAGAGAGAAGTACCTGCTTTTTCTTAATACAAGCAAAGATGTTACTTAAGTTGCAACGACCCAGCTCGTTTCGACCGAACGACCAAGGTTGTTTGGTTGAACGGCCCCACTTGGTGATTTTTACAACTCTTTTATCCCCTCCGGGACGACTCAGTCCCCCTCGGGCCTCGGGGAAACTCAGTCCCCTCTCGGGATGACATTGCCCTTTCTCGGCCTTTCAGGTCAATTCAGTCTCCTCGCGAGACGGATAGGCCACCTGTGAGATAGGGCAGTCCTCTTGCAAGACGTCTAAGAATCCTCTCTGGACGAAATACCCGTAGCAGGACGATTGAGTCCCCCCACCTGACGGGACAATACCATTTTGGGACGAGTTAGTACCCTCATGGGATACCTCAGTTTACGATGATTTTCACACTTTATGACTCAGTCCCTTAATAGTTCACAGGATGACTCTGCCCCAAATGTATGGTATTTGCACCCCAATGTTCTACATTTACATTGCAAGGAGTTGTGTAGCTCAAGATTTGGGATTGAATTGGGGGTGGGTTTAAGTAAACTCTATAAAAATCAAGTCCCATAGGCCCCTCACGGGATGACTCAGTTACCTCACTGAAATACACAGTCAACTTGATTTTTACCACCTTGGAATGTCCATGCTTGCTTCCATTTCTTGGATTTGGTTGTTCGGGTCAGCTTGACGAATTTCGGATTTAGGGTTTTTTTTGGTTTAGGGCAGATGAGAGGTTCTAATTTCCCTTCCAATTGTCTCTCAAATTATCGGAAACATTATGTTTCAATTTGAAATTGTATTCTTTGTATTGACAATGAGAACCAACAAACACAACATGGAACTACATATACTTAACCCAAAATATTGATAGTGAGAAACAACAAACAAAACATGAAACACAAAACATGGAACTACATATATTAAAATTGATACAAAAACAAAGAAACAAACACACATAACAAATTCCTAATCTCTCCCAAGGGAAGAGGCATTTCTAATCTCTCCCAAGAGACATTGCCTAAATGCATAGAAGATAATGTGTTTCACCTCCACCGTCTGACCCAACTTTGCCATTGACCAGAGCATTTCACGTAGCTCTAGGTCCATTATTTCCTGGTCGAGTTCCTCCACCAGTGGTGTTGTGTGCCATCATCCAGATGAAGTATCGATGATTACTAGCATATCATACACCGTACTCATGTTATACATCATTTATTATACCCCAATTTTGTGCTACTCGAGTGTTTATTGTTATATTTCAAGTATTAGGTAATAAAGAAGAGAAGTGAAGAGAAAAATGACTGAAACGTAAGAAGAAATGACTTAAATAAAGCAAAATGGATGTGTCTGTCATACACAAGGACTCATCAGAAAAAGGAAACAACCTAGACATAAGCCTGAAGGGCCAAAATAGCAAACTGAGAAACTCCACACCATCATGAGGAGTATTTTGGCAATTAGATTCAGGGGTAGACTCAAATGACTGATCAGGGCACACCCTGTTGGCTTTTTGGCTAATAATCGTTAATCTGTTTTAGTGTTCTTGCTTAAAATTGCTTAACCTTTTAAAAGAACAAAATTAGTCTATTCAACCCCCTTTAGACTAATATTAGGACCCTTTAGATCCAACATTTGATATCAGAGCCTCATAGATTGCAATCTAAACAAATTAACATTTGTAGCAATGACCCAACAATGCGAGGGATTCCACACCGGTAGACCTCCACTATTTGATGGAACCAATTATGCTTATTGGAAGAAACACATGATAACTTTCATTCAATCTTATGATGTTAAATTATGGATGTTCCTTCAAATTTCATACATTCAAAACAAAGAACTTGAACTCATGAATGATGATAAATCAGCCATGATGCAAATGAATGCAAAACTCTTGAATATTCTAATGTATGGATTAACCAAAGAAGAGTATGGTAGAATTAATGCATGTGATTCATCATTTGAGGCATGGCATATGTTAGAGAGTCATTTCGAAGGTCGATTATCCGTTAAGGAAACTAGCATATATTCATTTATGCAAAAATATGAAATATTTGCTATGAAGCCGAATGAAACCATAAGCGATATGCACACTCGTTTTACTTATATTACTAACTCCTTGAAGAACCTTGGTAAGATTTTGGTTGAAAGTGATAGGGTATGGAAGTTTCTTAGGTCATTAACTTTAGAATGGGAGAAAAAGACCACGGCAATAGAAGAAGCCAAAGACCTCTTAAAGTTGAAGATGGAGGATCTCATAGGAAGTCTCATTGCTTAATGAGATTCAAATGGAAGAAAGAAGAGAGAAGGAGAAGGAGCGGGAAGGGTCAAGAAGGAAAGAAAAGACTATCGCTCTAAAAGCAACTTCGGATTCAGAAGTTATCGACGACGAGGATACTGATGAAGATGTCGTATTCCTAACCCGCAACTTCAAGAAGTTCCTCTAAAGGAAAATTTGCAAGAGGAAAAGGAGAATCATCTCACACGTTCACATGCTATGAATCACTACTGTAGAAAAGGAAATATACGTCGGATATATGGGATATATACGTCGGACATACGACTCCCCAGACCCGACGTCTATGTATACGTAGTATATACATAGACGTCGGTCGCTTAAAAGCCGATGTCTATACCTAAAGAATAGACGTTGTTCGTTACTCCCATCCAACGTTTATTCTTTAGGTATAGACGTCAATCTTCTATAATAGCCGACGTCTATTCATTTTTTGAAAACAATAGACGTCGGCTTATAGAAACATCCGACGTCTATTCCCATACCTGGATAAAAAGAAATAGCAATAATAGATACACCTTCATAGCAAACACATTCATTCATCCTGCACCAAATTCATTCACAAATACATATACACTTTCATCCACAAATACACACAAGCATACATACACAAACACAATCATTCAACACACTTGACATTCATTCCGAAAATGAGATAATTATATTAAGGCATAACATTGTAATACAAGTAAACTTGTAAAATAAATTACAAAAAAAGTGTTAGTGATATGAGAACCTCCTAATTCGTTAACATGTTTATGATAAAATAGCGAGCTCATCGGTCGCGAGTATTATTGAGCTCTTGTTGCGAGTACGGATCGCTAATTTTTGAGAAGACCAATAAAAACAGAAGTAAAAAATATTAATATCTAAATAATTAAACTATAATTATAATATTATACAACTGAATAACAATCTATATTACCTCGGATAGGGCTACGTCGTGAATTGCAAATTGGAGGATTCCTCCATGTATCTCATCACATAGTAACCACTTTCCGTATTTCTAGTCTGCATGCGGTACTGTAAACATATAAATTCACTAAATATATGTTCCATTACTTAACTTAATTAACAAAAATAGGAGAAAAAATTTACTCCCATTCCATGTCATGTTACTCCCACTTTTGGGGTTGTTCTCCTACACCTAACACTTTGTAAACCTTCATTGTCTTGAGTAGCACAAGTTATTGAACACAATACTAATAAAAAAACACGGATTGCAAATGCGATGATTAAATCAAACTTACATTGAAACAAGTTTCTTCATGGATTCTCTTGGTTTATTCGACCCAAAAGGATCAAACCAATATGCTGAAATAGTCTTGGGACATAGAACGGCAAGCATCCAATGAGCCGTGTTTATGTACAAAATTAGAAGTTTATTACGAAATAAAATTCCACTTACTTTGAATAACAAATTTACCTCTCATGATAAGGGAGTGGATAATATATTTTGCCTTGATTTTTCATGAGAGTCGCTAGCTCGCCCGATTTATCCTCATTCCCGGATATATAGGCAGAAGGACTAACTAATCCAAATAGTTGATCGCCGGCAGAGACTGACATTCTGACGTTCTAAAGGTGTCTACAATAGTAAAAATTACATTATGTTATAATTAGGATAAAATTACTCAATACATTTCTACTTATATAGAAGAAAACACTTACTTCACTTGCACGTCGATAATCATTATGCACACTTGATCCATCGTCAAGAACTGCATAACATCCTCTTTGACAACATATAAAGCCGGAGGCAACCCTTCAACCTCCTCCAACTCCCAGGTAGTTAAGGATTATGATTCCCTACCTACCAGGCAATGAGACAACATTTTGCAGAAACTTGGTAGCAAATTAATGTTGATCGGAGGTTGGTTATTTGACCCTTTGCTCCGGGGGTTTGACAACTTACAAATATATATACAACTGTTGTAAATACAATTATTAACAAAATTGAAATTTACAGTCTTTCAAAATTTAAGTATACCTCGTGTATGTCATTTAGTTCTACTAAATGACTAGTGATGAGAATTTTATTTATACCGCAAGTGCACGGCGTCAATGAAGACGTGACAAGTACGGGTCAAACACAAGGAGGGAGAGATATTGTTATTTTTGTGATTTTCGATTAGGGAAAGAAAGAGAGAGAAATAAGGTTTGTTTGAGTTTTTTGGATTTTTAATTTCTAAAGCAAGAACAACAAAAACAAATTAAAAATAAAGCAAAGATGGATGAGAGTCCAGCGGGTGGAGGTTTAGATATCGGGTTTTGTTTAGAGAAATCTGAAACTTATAATAAATCACATTAGTTATAAAGCATTACATGATAAATGATTCAACATAAACTCAAGTAATCAAAATATACTAATACGAAATTAAAATAATAACATCATTCTTCTTCTCATCACCCTAAATCCGTCACCCCCACCCTTTGGAGAGAGTTAGAAACTCATGGATGGAAGGAAGGAGAAGGGGTCCTAGAGAAACTACAAAAACAAAACTAGAAACACAAAATAAACCAACAAAATTTTATTACTAAAGCATGGAATAAAACAAGTTCCTCCTTCAATACATGATTCGGCCTTATTTATAGCCTCAACCGGGGATCTCAATGCATAAAAGAAAAGTACACGCGTCAATACAACATTGGTAAAAATTTGAGCGCACGGATCGACTTTTGTGCGGCTAATCCGCCGCATTTTGTAAATGGGGTGCGGCGGAATCGCCACCTTTTTGGCTCAGATTTGATCCGGATTTTTCCTGTGTGTTTATGGTATGATTTAAATGTCATTTGCGCGTCTGGATTGATATTTTTCCTTTCTTTTGAGCTCCGAATTTATTTCTTCATATATTTGGAGATCCCAATTGATTTTTCCAAATTAATATTTTGGTACTTGTAATTGCAGTCGAGTCCTCGGCTCTTTGCAATTAAGTCCCTGGCTACTTTTGTGCTTAAGTCCTTGGCCTTTTTGTAATTAGGTCTTGAATGCTTTTATGCTTTGATGGACTTCCATTTGAACCCCGATAATCTTGACTTGGTCTTCATGACAGAAATGAGTCTTTTGCACGCGTTTATGCTCAGGATATGGGTAATTTGCATTCAGGTCCATGTATTCTCTAAATAAGACTAAACACATACCTTAGTAGCATTTATTGATATAAAATTAATCTAAATGAAAGACATATGATGCAATGTATGCAATGCATCAACTAGACCACATCACAAACTCACTGATAGCATCGCCGAGGGTAACAACCTCTTCTTCAGGAATTGGCACCAGAGCAACAACATCTAAGCACATCCCCACTGCAACCTTCACTTCTCCCTCTTCCACTTCTAGGAAGTGGTGTTTGGAGAAGTTATAAACTTTACTATACCCCACAAATCTTCAATCAGGGTCTTCAACAAAAAGAGCACATGTAGACCCATCCTCAAACTTTCAAGGACTGCCTAGGATGGCCAACTCTTGGGAATGAGCCACGAAACCAGATTGTCGCTGCACCGGAGGAGTGGTCACCGGGGAAGAAGTGGTCCTACGGCGGGTAGGAGAAGTAGGTAAACCACGATCCAATCTCTTCATAACAAGTTGCAATTTATATTACAAATCTACAATTTGTTGCTCGCATTTGGTATGAGTTGTCGACGAAGTTGACCGTCGAGTCTTTCCATAATATTGTCACAGTCCAACCCTACTTCCTACCCCATACACGACCAGGATGTTAGTCATTTCCCAAGGCTTCGCGTAGAATGTCATTCCGACCATAAGAAGCAAATTCGCCTTGGGATTCTCTCAACTTCAGAGAGTCCTAATGCTTAACGAAAAATTGTTACTGATGAACGTTTTATTTAAACCGCAAGTATACGACCGCGATGAAGCGGTGGCAAGTACGGGTCGTCCTCAGGGAGGTGAGCAGCCTCTTGTTTGCACGAAATCAAGTGGCACAAAAAGATGGAAGAAAGTTGTTTATGCTAATCTAAACTATGCTAACACGAAGAAGCAAATGCGAAGGAAACAAAACAAACGAATACTTCAACTAAGCTAGAGAAACTTGATACTATGGAGAAATAAGTAAGAGAGAGAGAGATCCCTTAGGGGGTGGAGTGACTACACATACACAATAAGGAGGCAAGAATATCTTCCTATAGGCATAAGTGGAGGTAGTGTTTGCATGTATGGGAGGTGTCTACTTATCATGGCAAAACCCATCAATTAAATCACTAACCTATTTTGATTAACGTTCATAAACACAAGCTGGTTATTTAAGAAACTAAACAAGCATGGGAGGTGTCTACTTATCATGGCAAAACCCATCTAGTGAAGTGTTCTATTCTAACAAGCAAACATGCATTCATATTAATCAACACATATCAAAATAAACATCCTTCCTTCCTTAATTGCATATATGATAATCATCTCCACCCCCCAAAAGGGGAGTGGTTTTACTCACTACACATTACACTAACTATTACACTAAAATAAGAAGGCATATTAACTAAGCTAGATTTAATAAAAGACAATTAAACTAAAGCATGCACCAACAATAAAAGAAGCACAAAACAAAGAAAATTTTATTAATTGAAGACTCACAAGACCAGTAGCATCTCCCTATTGAGTTTCTTGCTTCAAGGCTTCCACTTCAATTAGGGAGAATGGCCACAAGCATGGAGTGATTACAATGGAAGGTGAAGAGTTCTATTTATAGCCATGGAAAAAGCTAATCCGGGACAATCCCCCGATGTGGGACTAAACAAATACCATAAATAGCATAAGCACGCTCTAATACACACGCCAGAAAAAGCTAAGCGGATTCGGATCCACCTGGACCGCCAATTAGCGGTTCCAGACCGCCAATTGGCGGTCTACAGGGTCCGGATTCGTCTGGGCTTTCTTGGAGGCTTTCCTGGATGGTATTCTTGGTCTTTGATGCGGTTACTTGACTTGTTGGAGCTCCGACCCGAATCGAATTGGTAAAATACTCCCCATGATGGTGTGGAGTATTCTGTTTTGCTCTTAGGTACTTCTGTCTTGCAATCAGGTCATTCTTCCTTGCATCTTGGTCCCCAGATCTCACAATTCAGTCCTTTTTCCCAGCTTTTGGGTCCTTTTATGCTTCATCTCTTCAAACCTATTTATTCCTGAAAACTAAACATAAAACTCGTGACATAGCATTGTTTAGGTGAAAGATAATGGATAAAAGATACAAATATAAGCATGAAATGATGTCAATCAGTTACCAACAATTGAAAAACATAAAATTACTAAATGTGATTTAATAACATATACAAGTGATACAACTCACTATCTTCAAGCCGATCGTTTGCGACTTATCTGTGACGTACTCCCCTGTGGAGTTTACCCTCGCTCTCTTCCAAGAATCACAACAAGCTATGAGAGAAGGAGGAGACAAGTTGCTTGCTTGCCGCTCACTCATACCAGAGTCACTTGCCTCTTGTTTCTTCAGGGTAATCTTTTCAGCCATCATTTGTGCTTCTAACTTTTGGTACCCCACTCAAGACATACGATGCGTATACTTGTTAGAAGATCTAATCGTTTGTTTGTTGCTCGGATGGCCTAAAATTAATTTTATTAGATTCTCATTTAAAACAATAACTTAATAAGTTCACATTTCAAATTAAACTTAGTTACCTCAAACTCTGGGCTATCTCTTGATTTTCTAAATTGCTCACATTGATTCAGAGTGATAAAGTTATAGATATCGCAAGGATTTCTATATTGGTAGTCTCCAAATATGTACTTGTTGGTTAAATTTGTTTTGAAGTCCCTCCAACGAACTGACATGTATGTCATCCACTTTTTCTTCAACTTGTTAGTGGATTGGAACTCAAAAGATGACTACAACATATTAACAACTTTATATATCTCAGAAGTTTGACTAACAACTAAAGAATATTATAATTGACTCATTACCTGCACGTCATCCCTATTGTGCCCTTCAACTTCTCATCAACATCGGCCCAACTCGAGAAACAAATGTCAACTTTGGCCTTTGCTAGGCTACCCAGATAACTTTTCCAGTTATCAAACAACATGCTTATCGGCTCAAGACGGTCATCAAACTGGATTGGACCTCGTGAACTATAAGTATTCGAGCCTTCAGACTCTGATGGAGTGAGTTTCTTTTTCGGAGTCATGATACTATAACAGGAAAACTCAAGACCGTTAACAAGTAAAATCAAGACATTAAATGGTTATTATAATGTATTACAAGAAATTTTGCACCACCTTTACGTTTTTTTCTTAATGGATTTTCAATCCATAAACCTTCACCGTGGTCATCTCTAAACATACAGTCTCAACATTTATTTCCTTGTCTACTGAGTTCAACTCAGGAGTTTGCTTAGAGAAAGGTAGTGTCTCTTCATACTCGATAAGAATGTCATCTCATACAATTTTTTTCTTCCCTTCCAGAATTACTGCCCATTTCTTATCACATGGATCAGCCACATAGAAGACTTGTTTCGCTTAGGAAGCAAGAATAATAGGTTCTACTTTATCTTCTTCTTTTGAAAAATCAATTAAAGTGAACCCCAAGTCATCCACTCGAACTCCACTTTTATTATCAGCCCACTTGCATCTAAATACAGATACATTGAATTTAACAAAGTCTAGCTCCCGTATGTCTTCAATTACACCGTAATAGGACATGTGCGTATACAGGATTCTTGTCTTTAGAACTAGACACATGTAAAGATTCTGCTATTAAGGTGACACCACTATTCTAAAAAGCACTTTTGGAATCTTCACAGACTGTGTAGAATGAATATCCACTGATATCATAACCACTGTAACTTATAACAGTTGAATACGTACCGTAGGCCAACCATTGTATTGTCTCAGAAACATCACGCTTGTAAGCCACATTTTTTAACCAAGAGATGAAATTCTTATTGTGACTATTTATTACTTGTTGATCACTCCATAAAGGATTTCTTTCCTTTAGAAGTTTTATGTGTTCATTTAGGTAAGGTTGAACTTCATTAGAATTGCCCAACACATAAAAATATGTTGTCATTAAGTCCTCGCTATTTGGATTTAACATTTTCATCCCATGTGTCCCTTTACCATCGGAACGTTCATCATGAAGATTCTTCGGAAGTCCAACACTTTTGGTGTTTGCTAGGTATCCAGTGCAAAACTCGATAACCTCCTCAGCTATGTATCCTTCAACAATACTACCATCTAGCCTTTGACGATTTTTACAATAACCTTTCAACACTTTCATATAACGCTCGAAAGGATACATCCACCATAAAAAAACTGGTCCACACAATTTAACTTCTCTAACCAAATAAATAACTAGATGAATCATAATGTCGAAAAAGGCAGGTGGTAAGAACATCTCCAACTGACATAATGTAACCACAATTTCATTCCGCAACTTATCTAACAGCACAGGATCGACCACTTTACTGCAAATTTTGTTGAAAAAGGAACACAACTTTATTATTGCATGTCTAACATCTTTCGGTAATATGGATCTCCGTGCTACATGTAACAACTACTACATTAGAGTGTGACAATCATGAGACTTCATCCCCACAAGCTTCAAATCCTTCATAACAACAAGACTACTGATATTTGAAGAATAACCTTGTGGAACCCTTAGATCATGCAAACACTGATAAAAAATCTTTTCTCCTTTCCACACAATGTATAACTAGCTGGAGGTAAGTAATTCCAGTCTCCTTTCTTCTCAGGTGCCAACATTGCTCGTATACCAAGGTCAAGAAGATCAAGTCTAGCATTATATCAATCTTTGACTTACCAAGTATGTTCAACAGAGTGCAATAAGACTATCACAAATGCTTTTCTCTACGTACATTACATCAATACAATGTCTAACTTCTAAAGTTTTCCAATAAGGGAGATTAAAAAATATGAATTTTTTACAAAGAGTTTGTCATTTGCTCGTCTGTATGGTTTTCCAAATTCACATTCAACATTCGTTACACGTTCATACACCTTTTAGACTCTAATTTCAACTAGCGGATTTTGAAACTCTTGGTTTCCGTTAAATGCCTTCTTCAACTTACGATAAGGATGGGAGTTCGGCAAAAATATCTGATGCCCAAGATAGACGGTCTTAGAACCACTAACCAGTTGCAAGGAGCATGCATTCTCTTCGCAAACAGGACAAGATTTATGACCTTTCACCGAATATCCAAACAGATTACCATAAGCTGGAAAGTCATTAATCGTGCAAATATCATTGCCCGCATTACAAATGATTGTTGATGTGAAGCATCAAAAACTAGCTCTTCGTCATCCCACAATATCTTTAGGTCATCAATTAAGGGTCTTAAATACACATCTATGTCGTTTCTAGGTTGCTTCAGACTAGAAATTATTAAAGACAACATAATATATTTGCATTTCATGCATAACCACGAGGGCAGATTGTAAATTACAAGCAGAACATGCCAAGAACTGTGAATGCTACTCAAACGACCGAAAGGATTCATTCCATCCGTACAGAGTCCAAGCCATACATTCCTAGATTCTTCACCAAACACAGGAAAGTCGTAATCTATTTTTTTCCATTGAGGTGAATCTGCAGGATGACATAGCAACTGATCATTTGGTTTCTCATGATCAGCATGCTATGTTATGTTCTTGGAATCCTCCTTACCCGCAAACAAATGTTTAAGCCTTGTTATTATCGGAAGATACCACAAAATCTTAGCAGGAGGTCCTTTGATTTTCATCTCATCAGCCTCTACATTGTGGTTCGGACCACTGCGTTTCATTTTGTATCGTGAAACATTACACCTGGGACAGGAATGTAAGTTTTCAAACTCACCCCTATATAATATACAATCATTCGGGCATGCATGTATCTTCCATATTCCATTCTCATAGGACACAACACTTTCTTAGCATCATAAGTCTATCTGGAAACTCATTATCATCTGGAAACATCTCTTTCAATAGCTTCAATAGTGATGTGAGACTGACATCGGTCCAACCAATTGCTGCTTTTAAATTGTACAACTTCAACACTGCAGACAATCTAGTGAATTTGGTACAACCCTTATACAATGACTTCTCATTGTCACTCAACAATCTACCAAGTAAATCGGGGTTGGACGAAAACTTTTGAGTCTTATCCTGAACCATTTCCTCTAAGTGATCTCCCGTACTAACATTGTCTCTGTCATTCTTGGAACAACTAAATGATTCATTTTGTCGTGCCATATCCATTGTCTGTAAGTTGGGTCGAAACCTTTCTCAAACAAATGATCTTTTATTTTCCAAAAAGTTAGCACTGACATATTATGACACTTATTGCACAAACAATAAGCCATGTCGCTGTCATTCGTTTTTTAATGTTTTTGGCAACCTCTAAGAACATATTCATTCCGTTCTCATACTCATCACTCAATCGGTTTGAAAGAATCCACTCTCGATCCATTTCAATCTAAACTTAATAAAAATGATAGTTATTATTGAAGAAAATAAATAAAACTTCAATTTAAAAGAAGGTGTTCGTAGATGAGAAGATTCGGGAGACATGAAGATGAGAAAATGATGACTCTTGAGAGAGGAGATGAAGTCCTTAATCTAGCATGGGAATAAGGAATGTTAGAAACCTAACTAAGCAATCAAGGCCAAAGCAAGCCAAAAGTCCATTATAGCTCCTTAGCACTAGAAAAAAACTAACTTCGAGATCCCACCAAGGACCACTAGTCTGTAGGAAATTAAGAACCCGGAGGTCCCTAGAATCTCAGGGAGAATAGATGGGCAATGACGTTCAGGCCGAAATAGTCTTAAACATCGAGGACCACTAGTTTGTAGGAAATCAAGAACCCAAAGGTTCCTAAAATCTCAGGGAGACTAGAAGGGCAACGACGTTCAGGCCATAATGGTCTTAAACGGTTTCCTCTCCTTAATGCGTCCGGAAATCTTAGGGGTCAACGTCTAATTGATTTTATTAAGGCTCTTTTATTAAGTGGTTTTTGGGCCAAGGAAAGGGTGATGAAATCCCCCACCTCATCTCCTATAGGTGACTGCCCCCTAAGTGTTTTTCATACCTTAATCTAACAAACAACACACCAAACAAACACTCACCTCACTCTTGTTCAAATGCAAGTCCTACTAAGTAATGCGTGCTTTCTAATGACTGACGAGTGGAAGAGATTACGTACCTTACGCTAGCAATATACGATAGAAATCATAAAATAAATAATAAATATGATGAATGGAAATCCTATATGATGAATGACTTAGCAAATATTGTCTAATCTTTTGCTTTAGGTTATTAAAGGCCAAGTTGCTTAAGGGGGTCAATCAGTTATTAGAAACTAAACATTTAACTAAACAAAATAAGTTTTTTTTCAGCATAAATAAACATTTAACTAAACATAAATAAACTTTTAACGTAAATAAACATTTAGCTAAAATAAATATTTAACTAAACTAAATCATAAACTAGAATAATCATTTAATTAAATAAGAGAAATTTATGTTCTTATCTTTTCTCTCAATTTCTCTCGTGTTCAAGCACACGATTAAGGATTTCGCATTTTCAGAAAACTAAAAAAAACTTTTAGATAAGCAATTGATCAAGACCTAAGATAGCAAACCAATCCAACTCATATATACTCATTTAAATCATCCAACCAACCCAAGTCAAACCAAACCAAACCAATCCAATGAACGAGTGAAATCAAATGATATCTCATTAATTAAGGCCGCATCCATCATCATAACATATAGCAATAACATATAACAAAACGAATTAAACATTCACACAATCACACTCCATTCTCATCAACCAACAAATCCAAAATTCACAATCTCCACAACCAACTAAACAATCCAAATCAAAACACCACAATCTAAACAAGATACAAGACAAGGCTAGTAGATTTCCTCTTGGATTCACTTGAAGTTAATTTTTCTATAGGTGGTTAAGCATAACCAGAGGAGGACGGGAATGATGTTGCCGACGTCGCGGAGGAGGTGCGGTGACAGTGGTCGCGCCTACAACTACACCAAATCAAAAAAACTAAATAAAAAACTCAATCCACAACTACACCAAACGTATGAGCACGAACTAGAGGAGGAGGAGGTCGTGGCCACGGTGACGGTGGTCGCGGAGGAGGGTGTTGCGGTGACGGTGGTCGCAGAGGAGGAGGGTGTGGTGACGATGGTCGCGGAGGTTGCAGTAGTGGTTGGGGAAGTGGAGGAAGACTGTTAGGGTTTTGGTCGGATTTTGCTCTGGTTTTGGTGGCTAAAATAAAAGATAAACGATAAAAGATAAAAAACTGAACAGAAACTTGAACTTATTAGAACTATAGACGTCGGTTGTACACATAGCCGACGTCTATACCCCGATCTCTCAAGCAATAGACGTTAGTTGTAGAATAGGCTGATGTCTATACCCTGACCTCATACACTATAGACATTGGCTGTAGAATAGGCTGACGTCTATGCCCCGACCTCTCCCACAATAGACGTCGGCTGTATTAACAGCCGACGTCTATAGGTATAGACGTCATCTGTTAATACTACTGACGAGCAACGAGTATGCATTGTTCTGCACTAGTGAATGCAACAAAACTGGCCACATGAAAAAAGATTGCCCTTTGTTGTTCAAAGGAAGGTCAACTCAATTTCAATACTCCTTTAAACAACTAGCCGAAGATTTGGTTGTCTAAAACTGGGTGGAAGAATGTTCATTCTCGGTCCGAGAGAATTTGGACGATTTGATGGAGAATTGGGAAGAACGTGCAACAAGTCGTTAAAAGCCCATGTTGACATAGATGAGTTTTGTCTCCTGAGAGTTTTCAGCTAATTTACCACAAAATCTGAGCTTGGATGCAAGATATCACTAAGTTCTCACCTGTGTAACGGAAATTCAGTCGGTCGTTCCCAAGTCACGGGACCCACAAGACAACCGGGTTTCAAGATACCCCTATGGACTTACTGGCCCGAGTGAAAAAACTTGCATAGAGAGAGACCCTTACTCCATTGCATTCCTTTACCGACTTGACATTGAATTAAACTTGAGTGCAATTGTCCCCCCATTAAACGTAACACATCTACAGATAACTGGAGCCCAGAAATGCAAAGTATTTCATTGACTCATCACATTACTAGCTCTGAATTGCCCTATTCGACACTATCATAGAGTTCGACGTGGAATGTAATATTAGGTTTGAAACATTAAACCCAGTGTGTGCTACCCCCTATGACTTAGAAGTTCTCACAAGCACTAGGTTAATTTAAGGACCTTCAAACATGGTGATAAAATGCATCACTTCTCAGTTATGTGACTTACTTTTTACTTGCCTCAGTAATGCATGTTGAACACGACTAATTATAATGCAACACCTAAAAAACATTTCACAAACAAGGACTTACTCTCTTTTTCCTTTCGAAAAATGAAAAATAAAATGGCAAGCAAAAGAAAACAAGTCACACACAGGATTCATGATTTCATAATATATGGAAGATAAAGTGATCAAATTATCATGATCCTAACAGTACACACGAAAGAAAACACACAAAAATATTAAAACTACTAGAGTATGGTAAATATGTACGCATTAAACACCATACCACACCTAAATCATGCATTGTCCTCAATGTATGGAAATATAAAGTAAATGACATGTGGATAAAAGAACAATCTTACCAAAGTTTAAGCACATAAGGAGAATCCCATGTACTATGAACCTGCAAGATTAATGAGGGAAATAAACAAAAAAAATATTTTTGACATATTTAAAACAGAAATGAATTTACATTTTACCGATTAATGCACCTGAAACGGAAAAGGATCCCACGTGGGATCACAATACTCAAGTTTGAGCCCATGTAACTCTCAAGAGAAACAACATGAAAATGTTTATGAACATCACAAGGCAGCATATGATGCGAAAATTAATTTTTATGTGTTTAGACCATTCTATTGGTTGGTTGAGAGATAATGATAAAAATTGTTCTTAACGCATTGCAGCACTATAAACATGACCGTCAATCCAAACTCTCCAACCTACTGGTTGATGTGTTGGAATCAGTCGATTAGGATATGGTTCTTTAAAATGGTAGACTAGCTCCTTGCCACTTGGTTGAGGTATATATTCAATCTCAAGTTGTGATGGTCCAACTTGTCGAATTATTGGTTTGAATTGAATTTCAAGCTCAAGTTGGGATGGTCCAACCTTTTGATTCATGAGTTCAAATTGAGATTACCGGTATTCACAAGAAAGTAGAGATTCCTCCCCTTGATGTGCCCTGGAACAACCATGGTGGCCTCCCTCCCTGAACCACTAATGGCTTGGAGGAATATCTCTAGTTCTCGGGGTTCTACCTCTACTGTGGGATTGACTGACTCACCCTCCTCCTCACTCTCTTCCACACGACTAAGACTAATTAGGAAAGCCTTGCTTGGTTACATACATGACCCCTCGACCACTTCTCATCACACTTGTAACATAACCCTTGAGCCCTCCTTCTTAATCTCTCTTGTTCCAATTCATTGGGAGTGAAAGTGATTACCCTGGGGTTCGAGTGAGGGTTTGGTGGTCTGGTACTCAGAAACTCAGCATTCTGAGAGGAAATTTTATTTCTTTTGGTCACCAACTGCATCTCACTTTCAAACAATCGGGTCAAACGCACTACCTCTCGAATAGTGGTTGGTTCCTCCACCCTCACCTTCCTTTCAAGCTCAGCTCTTAACCCTCCCACAAAATGGCTTAAAAGATGCCTCTCCGGTAGGTCATCAATTCGGTTGTTGAGGTCTTCAAACCGACATTGATAGTCTTCTAAAGATCACGTCTGGTTGAGGTACTTAAAGCAAGGCTAGAGGATCCTCTCCTTGGAGACCAAACCTTCCCTCAATGGCTTCCGCCATGAGCTTCCAATCCATGGCCGGCGTGCTACGTCTGATCCACCTGAACCACTTCAAGGCCTTCCCTTCCAGGTACAACCCGGCCAACCGGACCTTATGGTGTTCCGTCGTCCGTTGGACGTCGAAGTACTCTTCCGCCTTGAAGACCCAGTCTTGAGGTTCCTCGAGGCCAGAGTAAGAATGAAATTGAACGAGCACAGGTTTAACCTGAAACGACTGGACGTCGGGAGGCGGTGGGTGGTTGCTTTCTCGTCCACCTCCCTCCGGAGACCTAGATCTCTGGCCCGACTCCATCCGGTCGATCGGGTGGTTAATCGCCGCGAGCTCGTCCTTCAGCGGGTCCGGAAGAGGTCGTATGTGTCTGCCTCCTCCACCATAAGTGTCGACGGTGGATGATTAACATCATATCATTCATACATTTGTGTCTTATATCCGTTATCTTTCACCTAAACAATGCTGCGTAACGAGTTTTATGTTTGAGTTTCAGGAATAAACATGATTGAGAAGAATAGGCATAAAAGGACCTAAAAGCAGGAAAATGACTGAGTTGAGAGACTTAGGGACTAAGATGCAAGCGAGAGGACCTGAATGTAAGCCTAAAGGACCAATGAAGAAATCAAGAAACTCCACACAATCATGGGGAGTATTTTGGCAATTCGATTCGGGTCGGAGCTCCAACAACCAACTTGGATACTCACACATGAAGAGAGCCATCCAGAAAAGCCCACCAAAAATCCATACCGGATCCAAACCCTGTAGACCGCCAATTGGCTGTCTGGGACCGCTGATTGGCGGTCTGGGTTGCTCCGGATCCAATGTGGTTTAGTCGGGTCTTGTATAATTGTGTGTTATGTCTATTTTTGATATTGTATTAGTCCCATACCGGGGGATTGTCTCGTACCTTTTTCTATGGCTATAAATAGAACTCTTCCTCCTAACTTTGTATCTCATCTCTCTCTTGGTGGCCTTCCTCTCTACTAGGATTAAAAGCTTTGGAGCAAAAACTCTTGTGGAGAGAGGCTACTTGTAATTGAGTGAGTACTAATAGATGTTTTGTTACGTTTCCTTCATATTGCCTCTTTTAATTCTTGCATAGTTAGTTAACTTTTTTATTTTAGTCTTCTTAGAATTAGTTTAAACATGTTTTATTTCCTTAGTATAAATGTTAGTTTAAATATGTGTGAGTAGTTTCATCCCCCTTTGGGGGTGGAGTAGATGTGCATACATGTTATGTAGATGAAATAAATGCTAAACATTGTTGTATGTGAGAAATGTTAGTATGCTTGTTTGAATTAATAAGAACTCTTACTTGATGGTTTCTGCCATAATGTTTAGGTACATTACATGCTTGTTTATGTTCTTAATAACAAACTTGTCATGCTCATATTAATCACCTAGGTTAGTGTTTTAAATGATAGGTCTTACCATTAGGTACTTCTTATGCATTAACAAACACTAATTACACTTGAGCTTATTGTATGCATTCACCACACTTATTTCATGTGTACACACACTCCACCCCTTAGGGGTTTTCCCTTTCTGATTTCTATCTTCTTTTATTATTCGCTTAGTTTTAGTTCGTTTTGTGCTTTCATTTCCTTCCTTGTTGTTACTAGTTTAGTGTAGTTTAGTTTTTCGCTCTTTCTCTCCTTTGTTTCCCACTCGTGTTCGAACTAACCAAAGTCGACACACCTTCCTGTGGATCAACCCGTATTTGCCACCGCTTCAACGCGGTCGTGCACTTGTGGTTAATTAAAACGTTCAATCAAGTAGCTCTGATACCATTTGATAGGAACTGAAGTTATATGCCACACTGGGTATCTCATATTACCCGATGTGGGACTAAACCCCTCATGGATCGTAACAAACCACCACGCTTCTGTTCCGTCGTCCTCGTCGGTCATTTGTAAATTAAAGCTCCATGGGGCTCTAACGATGGATTTGAGCTCCACCCCGCTCCAGTGATGGATTCAAGCTCTACCGGGCTCCAATGACACACACCATGTATCCCATACTACTTGATGTTGACTCATCGGATTGGATTTTGTGGAAGCTAACTCTGATACCAAATTGGTAGCCCGTGGATCCCAGTCGGCTATGAGGCAGATGTTGGCTTTTTGGCCTTAATCTAGGTTTTGATGATTTAATTAACCTAATCTTAATTATGATGATGTAGAGTAGCACACATATTGCATTGCATATATATTGCATGTGCTAACCTCTACAGGTGATCAAGACTCATGGAAGGAAGGAAATCAAGTCAAGATTTGTAATAAAGCTAAATGAAGACTTGTAATCTTGATTTTATTTTGAGTCTTAGGAACATGTGTAAATTGAGCATACAAGAGTTAAAAACCAATCACATACACAATAGGTTCCCTATAGAAGTCACACACGAAATTTCACATTATTTGGACTTCATTAGATCACCCAAACCTTAGTCGGAAATCACTTATAAACTTAAACCCAGATTTCCTGTGTGAACCGGTCGACCGAACCAGTTCTCAGTTCGACCGGTTTATAACAGACTCTCCACAGTGATTTTACCGAACTCTACCGGTCGACCGATCCCGGATTTTAATATGACCGTTTTTCTTGTCGTATTCCTATAACGGTCGTATTCGTATAAAACAAAACTTAACCCCAAAATACATTCGGTAACCGGTCGAACGAAGACCTTGTTTCGGTCGACCGGTTGAACATATTTTCAGAAACCAAATTCCCTGCTATCGGTCGACACATTTCTCGTTCGACCGATTGACCTTTGTCTCAACCGAATCCCCTTCTCGGTCGACCGCCCCATACTTTGGTTCGACCGATTCACTTAAGTAGAGTTAAGTTCTAGCTCGTTTGTCCGACCGAATATTCTTTTGTTCGACCGTTCTCTTTGAAATCAAGTTAACGGTCGACCGGTTTACTAGTTTCGGTCGACTGGTTCTGGACAGATTTGCAGCCCGATTTTCTGCTTTGTGTATCTTGCACAAAACCCAATCAAATCTATCCCCAACGGCCAGAATACCTTAGGAGCTTATAAATAGAGGATCAAGACTTGTTGTTAACACAACTCTCCAACTCCAATTGTCCCAACTCATTAGAGAGAAACCTCAATCCTCAAAGCTCCCATTTCTACACTCTATAAGCCTAAACTTCACACATTTGATCATATACTCATCCTACTCAAAGTGTGCTCAATTAGAGAGTGAATCCCACTTAGTTACAAGTGTTGTCAAAAGAAGCAAGGACTTCGGTGAAAGCCCGAAGTGTCCCTCTCGGATTGTGAGAGGAAGAATTCAAGCAAGCGAGGGTTGTTCGCGTTGCTTGTGGTGTAAAGGCGTTCTCTCCCGGCCCGGAACGGGGAGTGGTTAGTGAAGACGTAGGCGGAGCTCGCGGAGTCGAGCGGAGCTTACAAGAGAGGACTAGGACCCGGGTGGGGTGCCGAACCTCTATAAAAACCGACGCGTCTTTTGTGGTTTGCATTGTCTTTCTTTCTCTACTTGTTTGTTTATTCCGCTGCGCATTTGTTTGCTTAATCAAGTAGAAAATTAGGGATTAGATTAAAAGTGATTAGTGGACCCATAACCCACACGATCCTACAGCAGATGGATCGGCCTTGTCGATGCGTCAGCCTTGCCCTCATTGCTTGAATTGGGGCAACGATGCCCGAGAATGGATAAAAAATAATAATATCGAGTTTCGAGCACTCGATCGGCTCCAATGGGTGAAACCCTAAATTTACGCCGACAAACAAATCTAACCCAATCGGGATCGATCTTCTTATTTATATCCAATTAAAAATACGAGAAAGTTAGTTACAACGTATCTGACGTGGACCACATGCCAATTTGACTTCTAACAACCTCTTCCTAAACCCCCCCAAATTGCCCCCTCTATTAGGGAGACGATGAACAATTCTCGCAGATCCCGCATCCATTGCCTTTGAATCTCAACCCTTGGATCTCAACTGCCTCCCAAAACTTGATTAAAACGCGTCCGTCGATGCTGGGTTAATCGGGTAGAGCAGCCGAAACCCGATTAACCAGCAGTTATGTTAATTGGGCTATCACCCACCACGTTCGCATATCCATCTCCCTCTTTGACACCAACCTCGAACCTTAAGTACACTCCCTGGCTTATCGTCGGTTTGGGCAACCTCGGGAACAAGTACCACGACAATCGCAACAATTTAAGGTTCGCGATGGTGGGTTAGATCGCCGAACACGAAGGAATCACCCTGAACACCATCCAATCCAAGGCCCTGCTCGGAATCAATAGTAAAAGTTGGAGATTTTTTTTATTTTTGGAGTTTTTTTGGAATATGTTTGACAATATTCGGAGTTTGTGTTGTAGGTTCGACTGGGGAGGTGTTAGTGTTGCTGGTGAACTGCAGACTTACATGAATTACAATGGAGGCGGTATGTGCTCTTGCTCTGCTTAAAGGGGTGATTTTTAGTGTTTTGAAACTTGCATGGTATGTATGCTCTTGCTCTGCTTAAAGGGGTGATTTAAAATTGCATATGAAGTAGATTGCACAAGTATGTCTGAAATGCATCTTATTTTAACTAGCCATTACTTGTATATTTCAGAAATAGTAATGTGATTTTTGGCGTTGATAGTTGAGATGAAGTATAACATTCTTTCAGAACATTTGAACTTGAGTGAACTATTAGTAATTGAAAGTTATCTTTGTTATTGAAAGATGAGTTTGTGATGAGTGTACTTCTTGTGTTTTACAGATGAGTTCCAGATGCAGTATGGATCCATTGGTTGGTCGGTTGGTGCCACTCTTGGGTATGGACATGCTGCAAAGGACAAGAGGGTTATTGCTTGCATTGGTGATGGAAGCTTTCAGGTCAAACATTACATCTGGTTCTTTGTTTCCTTAAGCATTTCAATTCATTGTATCTGCTAGAATTGGTGGTGAAAATTATTGGAAAACAATTTGCAGGTAATATTGGATTAATATAGGATTAATAAGATATTTGCCCAAAGCACTGACACATGGCGCGTCCCTATTGGACTACACATTTAAGGGTTTAGGGTGGAGCCATCTATATAAGGAGGGGAGACTCCCATTGGATGGAAGAACAAGAGTGCAAACCCTAGCCTCCACCCACCCTAGCCGCCACCTTCTCTCTCTCCCATTTCGTCCCTCCACCTCCACCAAGATCATTCCGTGGACTCTTGGGTTGTAGACTCGCGCTCCTTCTCCAAGAGAGTAGGAGACCGACCGGTAAAAATGATTCCGTAAGGTGACCTCCGATCTTCCTTCCGCTGCCACAGGTTCTCTCCAAGAAATGTACTCCTGAACCTGTAGAATCGTTGTTTGCTAACATTGGTACCAGAGCCATCTCGGTCAACTTCGAATCCTCGCCATGCTTGACGAATTTTTGTTTCATGATAATCTGATTTGAGATAAAAAATCGGTGGTTATGTTTTTTGGATAAAGAAAGATAACAGAAAAATCAGCATTGCTTATTTACATGTTGCGCATGTTTTGGTTCATTAGAGCATGCATCTAGGGTTAGATTTTGCTCCTCCATTCTTTCACATGTATGCATGGTTTAAGATGGATTTTTCCTGATTTTATTTCGAGCCAATATGATATGTTGCTCTCCTATCATTGCACATACATAGATGTGACCAGAATTCGGTTTTTTTGTGTTGTTACCTCTATTCTCTGCGCATCTATTAGATAAAATCAGAAGTTATTTTCCATGTTGATTCTTCTAAATCATGCACATGTATACATGAAATCAGATGTCTATTTTTCTTGATTTTTCCGAATTAGGGTTAGATATTATTTATTCTAATCTTTGAGCATGTATACATGAAATCTGTGTTAACCCTGTCATGATGATCTTCTGTTTTTGCGCATGTTTTATATGATAATCAGTAGTTTAATTCTCTGATATTTTTTCATGCTTGAATTAGATGATAATGTTTGTATGTCATTTGTATATTATCGTGCATGTCGGATTGCATGGATGGATCAAATGTTGTTATCTCTGATTCGTGTACATGCATGACTAGATCTCATGTTTGCTGGAATGTCGTGTATATGCTTGTTTATTTAGCATTTTTCAATATGAGCATGCATCTAGAGTAGATGTTTATTGCCATATGCATATGCATGATAATTGTGTTGCCTTGTTGCTCCAAAGAATTTCGGATATGGCTGTTTTTGGAGCATTAACATGCATGTGATTGATTGGTTTCCTTACTGAAAAATGCACATATATGCTTGTTGTTCTCTTGAAAATTTCGAATATTTTCTTTCCAATACAAGTAGCATAATTATTGTTGATTGCATGCTTATATTGATTAAGGAAAGATTGGCAAATTCTGAAAATTTTTAGAGCATATTATGGGCTGGAGTTTTTTGTTGCCTTGAAAGTATTTTTTGAATGCTTTCCTTTGATGCACATATATGTGGTGATCTCATTTAAGGAATTTCGGATTTTTTGGAATGATAGCATTCATTTCATTTGAAATATTTCCTTTATGATTAAATCCACATACATGTGTTGATCTCATTGAGGATTTTTCCAGATTTTTCTTTCCTAATGCGAGTAGGATAATTTTTACGCTCTCATGATTATGTTGATTGGGGAAAGAAAAGAAAATTTCTGTTTTGAGATACTATTATGGAGATTGATTGATATTTCCATATATGTTTTTCTTATGCTCCATATATGTGTTGTTTCCTTATATATTACTTCCTTCTTATTTGGAAGTGGTGTACACTTTATTCATGCGTGTGATTGTGCTAACGTATGGAAAGATTGCGCTTGTATGGTATGAATGGTGTGAATGCATGCTGATTTATTTTTGCTGCCTTATTGAGAGTTGAGCGTAATTTCATTCATTCATTTCCATTTGCAATAGATATCGCAATGGGTTGTAATATTTATGGACTGTAATAATTATGGACTGTGGACTGTTTATTGCCCTAGGGAGACGAGGGGCTCCTTTATTATATTATTGCGATATTATTGCTACAAGGCTTATGCAGGTTCCCATCTACAGTGCTAAATACCTATGGGGTATCCTTAGCTCGATATGGAAGTAATGTAGCAATTAATTTATGTGTGATCTTGATTGGAATGTTCTGAAAGGAACGTTTTTTTGGAACTTGCATGCCTAGTGGGAGTTGCAAGGTAGAAGTGTTTGTGTAAACCACCTTGCAACCGGCAGATAATTATTTATTTGCTGCTGATTTGCCATGATTTATACGTTTTTTTGGGTTATTAAATCATGATGGAGCGCAATATATGAATTGGTAAATGATCAGAATTTTATTTATACCGCAAGTGCACGGCGTCAATGAAGACGTGGCAAGTACGGGTCGAACACAAGGAGGGAGAGATGTTGTTATTTTTTGTGATTTTCGATTAAGGAAGAAAGAGAGAGAAATAATGTTGGTTTGAGATTTTTGGTTTTTTTTAATTATCTAAAGCGAGAACAACAAAAGAAAAACTAAAAAGAAAACAAATATGGATGGGAGTCCAACGGGTGGAGGTTTAGATATCGGGTTTAGATTAGAGAATTCTGAAACTTATAATAAATAACATTAGAATATACTCAAGTAATCAAAATATACTAACACGAAATTAAAATAATAACTTTATTCTTCTTCTCATCACCCTAAATCCGTCACCCCCACCCTTTGGAGAGTGTTAGAAACTCATGGATGGAGGGAATGAGAAGGGGTCCTAGAGAAACTACAAAAGAAAACTAAAAAAACAAGAAATAAAAATACAGAATTTTATTACTAAAATATGGAACAAAAACTAAGACCCTTTACAACATCGTTTCGGGGCTATTTATAGTCGATACAAGGGATCCCAATATATAAAAGGAAAGTACATGCGTCAATACAGCATTGGTAAATATTTGAGCGCACGGATCAACTTTTGTGCGGCGTAATCGCCGGAATTTGTACATGAGGTGCGGCGGAATCGCCACCTTTTTGGCTCAGAATCGACCCAGATTTTTCCTGTGTGTTTATGGTATGTTTTAGCTGTCATTTGCGCGTCCGGATTAATTATTGCATATCTTTGGAGATCCGAGTTAATTTCTTCATATATTTGGAGATCCAAATTGATTTTTCTCTAGAACTTCTCCAAAATAATCTTTTGGTACTCGTAATTTGCAGTCGGGTCCTCGGATTTTGCAATTAAGTCCCTGACTACTTTTGTGCTTAAGTCCCTGGCCTTTTTGTAATTAGGTATTTGAATGCTTTTATGCTTGGATGAACTTCCATTTGAATCCCGATAATCTTGACTTGGTATTTATGATAGAAATGATACTCTTGCACGCATTTATGCTCGGGATATGGGTAATTTGCATTCAGGTCCCTGTATTATGTAAATAAGACTAAACCCATACCTTAGTAGCATTTATTGATATAAAATTAATCTAAATGAAAGACATATGATACAATGTATGCAATGCATCAAATACCCCGACACCTAGATTTTGCTAGTCCCTAGTAAAACAAAATATAAGAAAAATGAAAACAGGGAAATCCTAACTCACTTTCGTAGGAATCACGGTTGCACTTAGCATGTGCAACAAGCCTTTAAACCCCTAAGTTTCCTTAGAGGACGAGTTTTGTCTCGTGAGGGTTTTCAGTTGACACACCCACAAAGTCTTAATTCAACATTTCATTAATAGCTCTCAATATCTTCACCTCAACCTTATACATCTTACTTAGAATTCTTGCATGCTTATTATATAAGTCTAACCCATAAAACATCTGACTTGGTCTTCATTCCTCCAATATTCACACCACTAACCCTTCTACACATGTTATCACTTAAATTATTTTGCACGCCTCCTCTGGTGGTGAAGTATCATTCGGATCAACCATGGCATGGATCAGTCTTTTAGCTTTGGGCCTTGAGTATCTTAAAGTATATTTGTTTTCCCCGTGATTCAACACATTTGCTTTTATTGACACTTTTACCCTTTTTTGCATTCGTGTAGCGAGTTTGGTCGATAATCCCGAGCTGGCAGACTCAAGTTACCGGGTTTCAAGATACCCCTACGGACCAGTGACTCGAAGGCTTGGGTTTTGTAATTATTTTGCAAAATGTGCTTTCCTCACTTTATTCCTTTTTTTTAATTTTTTTTACTTTTATTTTCCTCAAGGCTTAATTGCTATTAGAAGTCCCCACTTCCTGGTATATTTCCTCAACCTCTGCTTTTAATCAACCACTTCAAAGATTTGATTCATCCAATTTAAGTGTATACATGTCTTAAAGGGTAATGGGTTATTTCTTTGGAACTTAGATTTATGTCATAATTTCTACAAGCAGAACTATATAACAAGGAACAAAAACTCAATGCATTTTGTACACGGGTTTTGACGGTTTAATCTTAAGCTATGTCATGGAATATTGATTTTTTTTAAAAGAACAGAATATATAGATAGATAAACACACTCCCACACCTAAATCGTGCATTGTCCTCAATGAATGTGAGCAAGATACTACATGGATTTATGCATAAAAAAGAAAAGATCTCACCAACGTGAAATACAAAGGAAAGTTAATGACTATGTTGATGGACAAAAACCCGAATTCCCTCAAAACCTGTGAGATTCTAAAGAAGGGATTCAAATACGGGAAATAAATGGGCCCAAAAACTCTTGGAGCCACACAAACGAAGCTCACTGAAGGAGTCTTTTATTATACTTTTTTTTAATATAATTATGTACAAACATAAGTTCCCATCTTCATTTGTCAAAGGACATCAAATGGGAACCTCAAAAGTGGGTCAATGCACTTGGAAAGGGAACATGACACCACGCGGGGCCAGAATACGCATGCGTGGGCCCACTTCACAGAGTACCTGATGAAATGAGAGGTCATGAGTTGGACGCAAAGGCGTCTCATTCAAAGGATCAAACTGAAAGAGCTTGAACCTCTCGAGAGTTTGGGAAATAAGGGGCAACGGAAGAAGAGTTTCTCACGTTGCAGCGTTGAAGTTGTGATCGTCAATCCAAACTCTCCAACCAACTGGCTGGTGCGTCGGAGCGAGGTCAAGAACCTCGTTAGGCAAGTCCGACTCACTAGGTGAACAAAAAGTGGGTCTCATACCCAAGGTATCCTCCAAGTAACTCCTAATACCCTCATGAGCTATTTAGTTGTTTGATGTTCCATCATTTCCAAGATGATCAAGAACAATGGTGAGAGGCAGACTCTCATCAGGTTGTTTGAAATTAAGGGTGCTAGGGAGATCTTGCTCCACCAGAGGTGAGTCCTTAGGAGGCACAACATGAAGATCATGTGGCTCAAGGGCCACGGGACAAGAAGATAAGGCACAATCCTGTGCCGACTCATGATGAAATTGGTCCATGTTATTCTCAATGTGAATCGAATCCTTCACCAAGTGATCGTGAATTGAAACCCCAAGTCCCTCAGACTGACTAGGAGTTTGACTTTGAAAGATTGTGCTTTGAATTTGTAGATGTGGTGGTGGGTCGATATCAAAAGATGCATCCTCATGTTGACAAGAAAAGTTACTCTCCTCACGTTTACGTAATTGCTGCGACATTTGACTCAATTGTAGTACCATATTTTGTGTGGACTGTTGAGTGGTTTTCATGACGTAAGGAAAGTTTGTTCCAAGGAATCAGGTATGGGGTCAACTATGAGGTTCAAGTCAGCGTTTGGGAAATTTTGAGGTTGGGTGTTGGTGGGCTGAGAATAAGTCCAATGATTTGAAGTGGGGTGTTGGTAGAATTCTGGGTATTCGGGAGGAGGATACTGAGGTGAAAATGAAGTATAAGAATTTGGATATGAATTATCTCTCCACGAATCTATCACTCTCGGGTTGTACGCGGATGCGTAATAGTCATATTGAGCATTTTGGGAAAAAGTATGCTCATACTCAGGCTCTGGGGGAACATAAGGGCATTCCCTAATAACATGACCACTCAACCCACAACAGTCGCACGGTACGGCTACTAGAGCCACCGGTGCACTCATGTTGTCTACCATACGCATGAAGGAGGCAAAAGTTTGTTGTAATGTCTCAGTTTGTTGACCAGCATATGATCCAACATAACTAGATTGTGGTCTAGCAGTCGGTGTCTCTCTCATGTTGCCCCAATATGAAGATTGCTCAGTCACACAATTAGGATTGTCCCAACCATATGTGGTGTTAGTCTGAGCCACCCCAGGTTGCATGGGTCCAGAATACCAGGAAGAATTGTCCTGGTCCCAACAATGATATGGATGGTCGCCCATGTAACCATCCATCTCAACCAAACACTCTCGAGTCGGCCACTCTCACCACCACGAGGCTAAACTCGTAAAAAGTGCTCGACTCGACCCTAAAAACGCTACCAGAGAGTGTAGAGGGGAGGAGACTATAACGTAGAAGAAGGTGAGAAGAAGATGACTCAGAGGAGAAGGGAAACTTAACTCTAAAAGATAAATGAGAGGGTTGGTCAGAAATTTCCTAAACAAGCACGGTTCAAACAATCCTAGACCTAAGGGAGCCTAATTCTAGACGACTCCTAACTGGTTGAGTCGAATTGGCTTGCTTGATTAACCTCCCTCACTAATCAAACCAACTTGGCCAGACAGTGTATAGCTAGTGGGGGCGCTTCCGACAGAGTCGGTGCCAATTAGACAACCACTTCGCTTGGAAGACTTACGTCAACACAAAAACACTTTCTAGACACCAAATCAAATTCGATCAGCTTCAAGTCATAGCAAGTCAAACCAATCTTCTCCTTAATTGAGTCTGAGTCCTTAGGGGCCAATGTCTAATTGATTTTAATTTAAGGCTTGGGTGACACTTTAGGATTGTGATTTGTGTGCCACGGAAGGGTGATGAAATATCCACCGTATCTTTTCCTACGGAGTTGCCCTTAAGATAGTTTAACTTAAATCTAGCAAAGATAGTCAAACATTGGTCTTTAATTTGGGGGCAATTGCAAGGTTGTATGCAAACTAGTTTAGATGCTTAAATGGTAATCGATAAAACCACACACGTACCTTACCTCCAGCACTCTTCCCAGATGCTCTACGCATCCACCCAGAGATGGAGACGACCCCAGAAAAAATTGAAGCCCAGATGCTTCAGAAGTGCGGCGGATCCGCCGCAGGTTGTGCTTTCTGTGCGGCGATTTCGCCACCCTTCTTGCTCAGACTGTGCCCAGATTTCACCACGCACTCTGTTGTCTCCTGAAACGCAAACCCAAATAGTTAGATCACACACACGATAAATAGGATAGAATCGAAATCACAAAAAAATAAACAAAATCTTCGTCGCCTCCCCGGCAACGGCGCCAAAAACTTGATGAGAATTTTATTTATACCGCAAGTGCACGGCGTCAATGAAGACGTGGCAAGTACGGGTCGAAGACAAGGAGGGAGAGATGTTATTTTTGTGATTTTCGATTAAGGAAGAAAGAGAGAGAAATAATGTTGGTTTGAGATTTTTGGTTTTTTTAATTATCTAAAGCGAGAACAACAAAAGAAAAACTAAAAAGAAAACAAATATGGATGGGAGTCCAGCGGGTGGAGGTTTAGATATTGGGTTTAGATTAGAGAATTCTGAAACTTATAATAAATAACATTAGTTATGAAGCATTACATGATAAATGATTCAACATAAACTCAAGTAATCAAAATATACTAACACGAAATTAAAATAATAACTTTATTCTTCTTCTCATCACCCTTAATCCGTCACCCCCACCCTTTGGAGAGAGTTAGAAACTCATGGATGGAGGGAAGGAGAAGGGGTCCTGGAGAAACTACAAAAGAAAACTAAAAAAACAAGAAATAAAAAAAAAACAGAATTTTATTACTAAAATATGGAACAAAAACTAAGACCCTTTGCAACATCGTTTCGGGGCTATTTATAGCCGATACAAGGGATCCCAATATATAAAAGGAAAATACACGCGTCAATACAGCATTGGTAAAAATTTGAACGCACGGATCAACTTTTGTGCGGCGGAATCGCCGCAATTTGTGCATGAGGTGCAGCGGAATCGCCACCTTTTTGGCTCAGAATCGATCCGGATTTTTCCTATGTGTTTATGGTATGTTTTAGCTGTCATTTGCGCGTCCGGATTAATTATTACATATCTTTGGAGATCCGAGTTAGTTTCTTCATATATTTGGAGATCCAAATTGATTTTTATCTACAACTTCTCCAAAATAATCTTTTGGTACTCGTAATTTGCAGTCGGGTCCTCAGATTTTGCAATTAAGTCCCTCACTACTTTTGTGCTTAAGTCCCTGGCCTTTTTGTAATTAGGTATTTGAATGCTTTTATGCTTGGATGAACTTCCATTTGAATCCCGATAATCTTGACTTGGTATTTATGATAGAAATGATACTCTTGCACGCATTTATGCTCGGGATATGGGTAATTTTCATTCAGGTCCCTGTATTATGTAAATAAGACTAAACACATACCTTAGTAGCATTTATTGATATAAAATTAATCTAAATGAAAGACATATGATGCAATGTATGCAATGCATCAGTAAAATAGCTTTATTAACTATTGCATGAGGATTTGATCGAACGCTTTATGTTTTCCTTTGGTCTGAATGCTATAGTTATTAAGTTAGTTTATTTTTTATGACTATTGCGGCTCGTTGTATTTTATGCTAGAACTCATGTATCGCTATGTGGTTTTTTGTCCTAGATTTTTATGGCTGCTTCGAAAAGCATTGTCGTTGATCTGACTCGAGGAGATAAACTCAATGAAAGAAATTACGATCTGTGGCATCGTAAAATTGAGTATCTCTTAGAGGATCAGGACATGTTAGAAAATATAACCCAAACTATGTCTCCCCCCGAGGAGGGGAACACTGCGCAGCATCGCAGAAATATGGATGTCTATAATGCATGGAAAAAGAAAGACTGTATTGCTCGCATTACAATTCTGAGTTCGATGCGAGATGATTTGTTACTGCGGTTCGAAAAATTGCGAACTGCAAAGGCCTTGTGGGAAGCTGTGAAGTTTCAGTACGGAGTGACCTCCATCACAAGGGCCCGCCAGCTTGGGCTCAAGTTTGATGGGTATAAAATGCGTCATGGTCACACGATGAGGCATCATATTACCGCAATGTCAAACATGATAAGCGAGTTGAGCGCTGCCGGTCGTGCTTAGACCGATAAGGAGCAAGTGTTTGCTCTCATCAGATCATTGCCTTCGAAGAGTTGGGAGCATATGAAGGTCCATCTGACTCATGCTGATGACATCAAGACATTTGACCAGGCCGCAAAACACCTAGAGCTGGAGGAGGACCGCATGCTTGCGGAAGCCCCTCCAACTGAAGTGTTTGCTGCTGAAGCTGGCGCTCCTCGGAGGAGTGCAGGTTTTAAGCGCAAAAGAGATAGAGCTCAGGGTTTTAAAGGCAAGAAGGGTGCAAATAAAAACAAAACAGAAAACAAAGCTGGAAAGAAACGACCTCAAGGATCCAGGGGTGGGAAAGATAAGTCTAATGTGACTTGTTTTAACTGCCGAAAGACTGGACATTTTGCTCGTGAGTGCACTGAGCAAAAGGTAATTACTGTGTGTAATCCCTTGAATTGTAACGTGACTAGTTCTGTGATGCTCCCTGATCACTCTCCTGTGTGGATTGTGGATTCATGTGCCACGTACCACGTAACAAAGGATCGTTCTGCCTTCGTGGAATATCGCCGTGTTCCAAGTGGGAGGCGAATAAACATGGCGAACAACACTAGCATTGAAGATCTTGGAGTTGGCACATGCAAAGTGGCTTTGCGAAGTGGTCGGATCCTATAACTTCACGACGTGTTGTATACACCAGCTATACGGCGAAATATTATTTCTGTTGTTGTTTTGATGAGACATGGTTTTTAAAGTTGTTTTTGAGAACAATGATATGGGTTTATACCTTGCTAACATTAATTATGGACGTGCCTTTCTTTCAGACGGTTTTATTGTGTTGGACGCAATTTATGATTTCAATCATAACACTAGTGCCTTTATGAGTCAAAGTTCCAAGAATAATGATTCAGTTATGTGGCATGCTAGACTAGGTCACATTGGTGTTGACAGGATGAACAGGTTGGCAAATGAGGGGGTATTAGGAGAATGCTCCAAATTTGAATTGTCGACATGTGAATCTTGTCTAGCTGGAAAGGCAACTAGAAAACCGTTCGGAAAAGCCATTAGGGCTACTTCTCCTTTAGAACTAATTCACTCGAATATTTGTGGACCTTTGAATGTGCGTACTAGACATGACAAAGTTACTTCATCACATTTATTGATGACTACACTAGATATGGTCATATTTATCTTATTTCTCACAAGTCAGAAGCTCTAGAATGCTTTAAGAAATTCATGAGCTTGGTAGAGAATCAATTGGATAATAAGATAAAAACTCTCAGAACAGATAGAGGTGGGGAGTATCTATCCATAATGTTCAAGGAGTTATGTGATGAAAAGGGGATATCTAGACAACTCACTATGCCTTATACTCCTCAGCAAAATGGTGTTGCCGAGAGAAGGAATAGAACGTTGCTAGACATGGTTAGATACATGATGGCACATGCAAGCTTGCCAATTTCGTTTTGGGGAGATGCTCTAATGACTGTTGCCTATATCCTCAATAGAGTTCCAACAAAATCGGTTCCCTCAACTCCATATAAGTTATGGACAGGACGGAAGCCTGATTTTAGTCTGCTGCATCCTTGGCGATGCGTGGCATATATTCATTCTACTAGTCACCGATATGGAAAACTAGGACCTAGAGGGGGAAAATGTATCTTTGTAAAATACAGTAATCTCTCCAAAGGTTATGTTTTTATCGGGTTAGACGAGAATGAAAGAAGGACGGAACTGGAGTCTAGGGATGCCACATTCTTGGAAAATGTTTTTTCAACTTTTGCTGGAGCTATCAAAGAGTCAGTGGACTTCTTTGAACAACAAGATGAGGACATTGCCACTCCACGGGATCAGGATCTGGAAGTTGAACATGAGGTTCCACCAGTCAATCCTAGTGGGAGCAGCAATGTTGAGGATTCGATAGCTCTCATGGAGGATGAGCCATCAGATACCCATCTGCGTCGAAGTAAACGTGGACTCATTCCTTGTAGGCGGTTTCGCTTAGAGGAAGCGGCCCTCATGATAGCTCAAGAAGAAATTGATTATGAATCATCTAGGATGACAGTAATCGATGAGCAAGAACCGGAGACCTTGAAAGAGGCTTTGGAAGGTCCAAATGCGAAAGAGTGGTTAGAAGCTATAAAGGAAGAGTTGGAGTCGATGAAAGTTAATCGAGTCTGGGACTTGGTCGACTTACCGCCGAACCGATAGGCCATTGGGGCCAAGTGGATACTCAAGATTAAGAGGAAGGCGGATGGATCTATTGATAGATTCAAGGCTAGACCGGTACCTAAAGGCTACACCCAAAGAGAAGGCGTGGATTTTGAGGAAACTTTTTCACCCGTGGTTAGGTTTGCCTCCATCCACCTTCTACTAGCTATTGTAGCTCAGATGGACTTAGAGCTTTACCAAATGGATGTAAAGATTGATTTTCTCAATGGAGAACTTGAGGAGGAGATCTATATGGATCAACCTCAAGGTTTTGAAGTCAAAGGACAAGAGCGCAAAGTGTGCAAGCTCAATAAGTCCTTGTATGGCTTAAAACAAGCGTCTAGACAGTGGAACATTCGCTTCCATCAAGCTATATCAGAGAATGCGTTCTCTATGCTTGAGGAAGATCATTGTGTGTACGTTAAGAGATCCAATGGTAAATTTGTCATTCTGACCTTGTATGTTGATGACATACTCATGGTTTGGCAATAGCAAAGAGTTACTGAAATCCACTAAAGAGTGGTTGTCCTCCACATTTGATATGAAGGACATGGGTGAAGCTAGCTATGTCTTTGGTGTCAAGATAGTTAGAAATAGGTCCAAGAGACTTCTGGGATTGTCTCAAGAGACTTATATTAACAACATCTTGAAGAAATACCATATGGACAAATGCAAACCAATCGACACTCCTGTTGAGAAGGGTTTGCACTTGAGCCTTGATAAGCATCCTGAGACACCTGAAGAGAAGGCCAAAATGAGCAAGGTTCCATACTCCAATGATGTGGGAAGCCTTATGTACGCTATGATGTGTACTAGGCCAGACATTTGTTATGTTGTGGGCATGGTGAGTCGATGCCAGCTGATTGACATCATTTCATGCTTATATTTGTACCTTATATCCATTATCTTACACCTAAGCAATGCTACGTGACGAGTTTTATGTTTAGTTTTCAGAAATAAAGAGGTTTGAAGAGAAGAGCCATGAAAGGACCCAAAAGCAGGAAAAAAGGACCTAATTGTGAGACCTGGGGACCAAGATGCAAGGGAGAAGGACCTGATCGTAAGACAGAAGGACCTAAGAGCAAAACAGGAACTCCACACCATCATGAGGAGTATTTTGTCAATTCGATTCGGGTCGGAGCTCCACTAAACAAGTTAGATGCATCCAAGACCAAGAAACACACCAAGGCAAGCCCACCAGAAGACCCAGATGGATCTGGGCTTTATAGACCGCCAATTGGCGGTCTGGATCATGCAAGATCCGCCCCAACTTCTCCTGGACTTGTATTAGTGTTCGTTTAGGCTATTTTTGGTATTGGTTTAGTCCCACATCGGGGGATTGTCCCTGATTAGCTTTTTCCATGCTTATAAATAGAACTCTTCACCTCCCATTGTATCCATCTCTCTCTTGGTGGCCATCTTCCCTACTAAGAGTGAAGCCTTGAAGCAAAACTCTAGTGGAGGAAGAGCTACTTTTAATTGAGTGAGTTAATAATAGAAGTTTTCTTTTAATGATGTTGTTTCTCTCTTAGTTTAATTTCCTTTCATATGCATGCTTGTTTGTTTGTTTAGTTTTATGCTTCTTTAATGTTTCTTGCTTGAGTAGTATAAATTTCATTTCAGTATTATGCTTTCCTTTGCTAATTTAGTTAGTGTAATGAGTAGTGAGTAGTTCCATCCCCATTTGGGGGGTGGAGAAATATGTGATACAATAGTGTAGTGTATTAAGTGTGTGTTATTTTTATCCCTTGAGCTTTATATGATTTCCATAACCATATAATGGGTCTCCACTCTTATCTTTGATATGCTAATGCTCTTGAATGAAGCTTAGCTTATGCTTTGATTAGTGGACCTATTTTATGGGGAATGATAAGGTTAGGATATGGATGAAGTTAATGTTGGAAACACAATTTGTAGTGTATGTACTCTTATTGCCTTTTCCTTAGCTAATGTCTTGTATGTTTTAATGATGTAGTCATCTTAATTCATGTGGAGGCATAGTAGGGTCTAGTCTTTATACTTGAGTTCATGTAGCTTCATTCCAATCATTGTCTTGTATGTTTTAATGATGTAGTCTTATCTTAATTCATGTAGAGGCAAGATTGGATGTAGTTTTATGATTTCATGCACTACATGTTGTGAGGAGCTTAATTGAACACACACGCACACACATCTTTATGTTCACATCAGTTCTCTACCCCCTTTGGGGTTTAGTTTTATTGCTTATCTTCATTTCCTTTTGCATTCTAGTTTAGCATTGTAGTGTAGTTTAGTGTAACCAATCCTTTTCTCCTTTCTTTACCCCTTGCCTTCGCACGAACCAAGTGTCGACACACCTCCCAGTGGACGACCCGTATTTGCCACCGCTTCAACGCGGCCGTGCACTTGCGGTAGAAATATAAAACGATCAATCACCAGCCTAGCCCAAGCATGGAGCACTGGAAGGCAGTCAAGAGAATCATGAGATAACTCAGAGGAACGAGTAACTACATGTTGTGTTACCAAGCATCAGATCTCCGCCTGATTGGCTATAGTGATGTTGATTGGGTTGGAGACATTGATGAAAGGAAGTCTACCTCTGGTTATGGTTTCTTGCTGGCTAATGGGGTCATCTCATAATCCAGCAAGAAGCAAACTTGTATAGCCCTGTCGACTATAGAAGCAGAGTATGTTGCATGCTCTGCAGCAGTACATGAGGCAGTTTGGTTGAGGAGATTCTTACAACATACTGGGCTAGTAGAGACATCGGATGAGCCTGTTGTTGTCTATTGTGACAGCATGGCTGCCCTTTGTTATGTGAAAGACCCCAAATAACATGGAAAGACCAAACATATACAGGTTAGGTATCATTTTATGAAGGACATCATAGCGAGAAAGGAAGTTGTGTTAAGGCATGTGTCTACTAGTCTTATGGTATCTGACCCTCTTACCAAGGCTATAGCTAAGGACTCGTTTGTGTCTCATGTGAAGTCCTTAGGCTTACGCAGACTTTGATGCATTGACATGTCTAACTTCCTTTTATGATTGATTGTGTTTTCCTTTCGACTATATCTGTTTGGTTGATGTAGTTATTCTAGCATAAAATATTATTCTGTCAATAGGCTGAAGAATGCTCACTCACACGAGCATTCGCTTCTGGCACTTTTGATAGCAAGCAGAGATGAGACTGATCATGAGGAGATCTTGTATGATAGATCCAGAGCAGTTCATGATAGGACAGTTGCCTTGATTAGGAATCAAGATGAGATCCTCTATGTTGGTGAGGATTGGCATGAATGTTCCACGATTCATGTGACCTATGGAAGCCACGTGCGAGCATCACATGTGGCGTCAGGTGGCACCTGTATGGTTTTAAGGCGACAATGATGAAGCTCGGGTCAAGCGCAGAGGGGGTGCGACTGGACTAAGACTTGTATGGTGTTGAGAGACAGACATACTGTTGTGTACAGTATGATCCACCATAACATGTTTGTCATACAACATGTGCTGAGCGACCATTTGGAAGTGAAAGGATGGATCCTTGCTCCTTCACTGTGTGAGTCCAAGACTTGATTGTCATTAGTTGCCCTCAGTGACCTTCGACGACACCATGAAGCAAAGAGTTGATGTGGCTACTTTGGGATGTTATCTATGACCATGAGAGATTCGGTCTAAAGAGGCATCTTCGGGAAAGGAGTCAACTCTGAGTGTAATGGTGGTCTGGGGCGAAGGGAAAGGTTTGACTCGAATGCACTAAAAGTATTTGTTGGGCCCAACTGTATTGGATACAGTAGCAAGTACCTTGAGGACATTAAAGTATTCTCTCCGAGGGATCGAGATACCGTTCATGTTAAGTAAGTTTCTGAGTAAACCTGGGGAACTGTGATGTGCATTTTGACTGCTTATTTGTTGTTTTATGAGGATGTTGTCATTCTGGCCTTCTAGTAATGTTTCTAGTTTGAGACTCCCAAATTGCAGTTGCATCACTGGTCGCACGACCCATTTGTCCATATGATCGGAAGAGTACATGTGTCGGGGACACAGATGGTCGTGTATCGAGGATACATGATCGGAGACTTGCGTATTGTGGATGTGTACTTGGAGAGAAGAGTAGTTGTCTGTATCAGGGATATATACATATGTGTCGGGGACACATAAAGAGGTGACATGTTGCCATTGTGTGGTTGTATGTATCAGGGATATATGCATATGCGTCAGGGACACAAAAGCAGATGACATGTTGTTATCGTGCTGTTGTGCAAGTGGGAGATATTGGATTAATCTAGGATTAATAAGATATTTGCCCAAAGCACTGACACATGGCGCGTCCCTATTGGACTACACATTTAAGGGTTTAGGGTGGAGCCATCTATATAAGGAGGGGAGTCTCCCATTGGATGGAAGAACAAGAGTGCAAACCCTAGCATCCACCCACCCTAGCTGCCACCTTCTCTCTCTCCCATTTCGTCCCTCCACCTCCACCAAGCTCATTCCGTGGACTCTTGGGTTGTGGACTCGCGCTCCTTCTCCAAGAGAGTAGGAGACCGACCGGTGAAAATGATTCCGTAAGGTGACCTCCGATCTTCCTTCCGCTGTCACAGGTTCTCTCCAAGAAAGGTAGTCCTGAACCTGTAGAATCGTTGTTTGCTAACAGGTGACATTACAAGATGTTTCAACAATGATCCAGAATTGTAATTAAATTGTTATTGTAAAGGTGAGGTTTTAACAAGAGATCACTATTGGTTGCAGGTCCATTGTGAGGAGGATCTGAAGGTTGCAATAGAGAAAGCAACAAGAGAGAAGAAAGATTGCCTCGGTTTCATAGAGGTCATTTGTCATAAGGATATGATGCTGGAATGGGGTTCCAGATTCTCTGTTTCAAGTAACTTCTCAAATTTTGTTTTGTGAACTAAGAGTATATGATTGTTTGAGCCTTCGACGTACCAAAGTGATGAGATATTACATTGCATTTTCGAATTTTTCTGTTTTCATTGAACAATTGTGTTCTTTAGATAAGTTTATGATAAACAACTTGGACCATTAATTTATGTGTGCTTTCAAATTTACTTTTATTATTTATGTGTGCTTTCAAAAATGGACTCATGATGGATCATCCCTCTTCTCATATTTGTTCACTTCTCTTTCTTACTTTGATTTGCAGATTAACTTGTTTGAAAGAGTAAACATGTAAGTTATCTATTAGTCATACGTTGTTTGAAAGAAAATATTCAGTTTTTTTACTTAGAATTCTGTTAGATTTGGTTTGCTTGAAGTTCTTCTTTGGATTCTAGTGTTTGTTGTGTTAGTATTGATGTTTTGCTGTGGATTTGAGTGAAGGAGAGGCTGAAGGAGCTCTTAAGGGAAATACTCATTGAATGTGGTTGGAAAGATGAAATGAATGCAATTTGCAGGTAATCTTTCGTCTCATTTTCACTTCTTTTTATATTCAATCGGATTTTCTTCTATGGTTCTGATTTCTTTGGTTTACCACTGGTAGTTTAGATTTGAATCGTCATTTTTTTAACTGTTGGGGATGCTCAACTTCGATAACAATTTCATTTTAGCAAAACATTCTTATAATTAGTCACATTCATCTTCTATTGTGTTGTAATTCCGATTTCTGTGTGGATTCCTGAAGTTGAAATTATTTGTCTTATTTCTTCGTTTAGATCCTTTTCATTCCAAGCATACCTTTCCAAGTTTTTTTCCTTCTAATTTACCGAAATTCAGTTTTCTTTATTAACTTTTTCAGTTCAATTTTTCTCCACTTGAATTGGTATTTGCTTCATTTAATCTTGAATTTTGTGCCTTCCGTTGTGCTGAATTTTTAACTACCGAGTCACATCTAATATGCTGCTGCATTTATGCTGAATTTTGTGTCCATTTTTTATTGCATTTTCGAATTGGCTGTATTTAATCCTATAAATCTGTGATTTCTTGGTGAAGCTGTGCTTAAATCTTGCCTGTTGCTGCATTTGTATTGAATTTAATCAGCACAGTTGAGCCGAATCTTGGGCTGAGTTCTGATCTTAGTTGTGCTCAAATCTGATTTTTAAACTGGTCTGAATTGGGGCTGAGATTGGCTGAATTTTGTGCAGAAATTGGTGCTGATTTGGCTGCATTTTGTGCTGAATTTTGAGCTGCAACTTAGCTGAATCTTGTGCTCATTTCGTGCTTAAACTTGTGCTGCATTTGGGCTGAATTTCACTCTGAAATTGTGCTGCATTCGTGCTACACTTGGGGATTTTTTTATTGCTGCATTTTTCTGCAAGTTTAGCTGAAATTGGGGCTGCATTTGTGCAGTTGTGCTGCATGTTGTTGCTGAATTGTGGAGTTAGGTTCGACTTCATCTTGTTTGCATTCTTGGCTGAATTTTGGAGTTAAATCTTTGGCGTGTGGGATGGGGTTGTGCGTTTAAGCTTTCATCGGAAGATTTCAACATTATTTCTATTGGGTAGTTGTAATTGATGTTCTTGTCTATTTCTCAATGTCTAATTAATATATCTCAAGTGTATTTTTCTTTCAGACAACCTCATATTGAAAATAAAAAAGGTTGATGCTCTGATGTGGATAGTTGAATGTGGAAATTTAGACATAGATTAGTTGAAATTATTTCCGATTTCTTTTTAATGATTATGATGTTTATGTTGATTTTTCATATTGACTTTATGTTGGAAGTTAATTTTGGTGGAGTTATTTGTGGTATGAATTTTATTAATTTTAAATGACAAAAATATAAATAAAAAAATCTGTTTTTTTGTTTAAAAATAGTATTGACAACGGAAATTCCGTCGGCAATACGGGGGGAAACATCTTGGTGCCAAAAAAAAAACAGGCCCACACAATGGCAACAAAAAATACAATTGCTAGCAGATTATCGTCGATGGAAATTCCGTCGGCAATACCTATTGCCGACGGAATGGGGTACTATTGCCGACGGATTTGTCCGTCGGCAATAGCCAATTTTGTAGTAGTGGAAGCTTCCAAAATTGACTTGAACATAATGCATTAGGATATCTAGTACATCGGCTTTAGGTCTTATCTAGTCGTAAGGTTGTACCCCGGTTTTCCCTCGGGGGAGAGTAATCATATGATTTCAGTACTCAAGCAAATAAACAAGTCCCCCCTGAACCTAGTGAGTTGAATAATTCGTGTTTGTTAGCATAAGGAAATTTGTCGTAGTCTAAGACCTTAAACTCCTGTTGTGAAACCTTAAGTGTAGGGGTTTTGTTTCGAAATTAAGTCTGAGAGGACTTTGTGCCTAATGCTTTCGAGTCATCTGACTTGGGATACACTGACCAAACTTCTGTGACACGGGTGGCAGGAATCGCTCAGTGTGGAGATTTGGGGAAATGTGTACGTGATAGTGTAAGTACTCATAGGTAATGATGCACGAAATCTGACTCTATGAGAATTAAACACCAGCTAGACAAAAATAAAATGAAAAAAAGAAGAAAAGGAGAAGAAGAAAAAAGCAAAAAAAAAGTTTACAAATAAGAATCTTAATGGACTTTACATTTTGTATCACTTGAGGATGTTAAGGTTGTCTATATCTTTCACTTAAGTCCTTAACTAACTTGCACGAATGGATTATTAGACTAAGTGTGTGGACTGGATACATATAGAGAATCGGCCGTAGGATTACCGTGTCCAATGATCGACAAAAATAGGTCCATCGAGTACAGTTGCTAGGTTGAATAACGCATCAATGTTCAAATTTTGTGGGTATATCAGCAGAAAACCCTCAGGAGACAACACTCCTCCTCTTTGGCGACAATGAGGTTTAACGACTTGTTGCACGTGCTAAGTGCAATCGTGATTCCTACGAAAGTGAGTTAGGATTTATCTTGTTTTTCGTTTGTTTTTTCCTTTCTTTTATTTATCTCTTTCTTTGTTTTGCTCGAGACTAGCAAAAGGTAGGTGTGAGGGTATTTGATTAATATCATATCACGCATATATTCATGTCTTATACTATCTGTTTTGAACCTAAGCAATGCTATGTAACGAGTTTTATGTTCACGTTTCATGAATAAACAAGTTTAAGAAGAATATAACACAAAAGGACCAAAACATGAGAAAAATGGACTGATCGGTAAGACTTATGGACCTATCTGGAGGAGGGAATGACCTGGATGCAAGTCAAAAGGACCATTTAACAAATTGAGAACTCCACACCATCATGAGGAGTATTTTGGCAATTGGATTTGGTCCTGGACTTCCACAACCGATTAGGGTGCATTCCACGTGATGAAATGCAGCAACTAATAAGTCAACCGATTAGGATCCGACCCATCTTCTGCTCCGGATCCGACTCGTCTTCTTTGGGATGTGTATTAGGTTGTTTTAGTCTATATTTGGTATGTTCCATTAGTCCCACACTGGGAGATTATTCCCAGTTACATTTTTCCATGACTATAAATAGAACTCTTCTTCCTCTTTTGTAAACTACTTCTTGCTTGGTGGGCATTCTCTCTACTTGGAGTAAAGTCTTGGAGCAAAACTCTAGTGGAGAGATACTACATGTAATGTGAGTAATGAATAAAAGAAAGTTTTGTTAGTTTCATGTTCTCTTTTAATTCTTGCATGCTTAGCTTAATTTTATTGTCTTAGTAGAATTAATTAGAATGTTTCATTTCTTAATATAGTTTGTAGCCTAATGAGTAGTGAGTAGTTTCATCCCCCTTTGAGGGTGGAGTCGATGTTTATACATGTCATAAAGAATTAGATGAATGTTATCTTTTGCTATTTGTGATGAATGTAAGTGTATGCTTGCTTAAAAGAGAATACTTAACTTGATGAGTTCTGTCATAATCATTAGGTACTTCTCATGCTTATTTAGGTTCTTAATAACCATCTTGTTTACGCTTATGTTAATCAACTAGGTTAGTGATTTGGATGATAGGTCTTGCCACAACCATAGGTATTTCCTATGCATAAAAACACAACCTACACTTGTGCCCTATTGAATGCATTTTTCACCATTTTATTTCATGTGTACACACACTCCACCTCTTGGGGGTTTTCCGTCATGATTCTCATCTTGCTTTGATAGAAGTTAGTTTAGTTTCAATTCCTCTCGCTTTCGTCTTCCTTTTTTGTTGCTTGCTAGTTTAGTGTAGCTTAGTTTAGTTTAATCAACTTCTTATCCCCTTTATTTTCCACTTGATTTCCGAAGAACTAGAGTTGACACACCTCCCTGTGGATCGACTCGTACTTGCCCCGTCTTCATCGACGGTCGTGCACTTGCAGTTAAATTTAATTTCAATCATCCAAAAGAACAAGTTTAATAATTTTACATAAATGAAACTAATACTAATGTAATAACAACCAAATAAGTTTAATACAAACAAATATCTATCCTAAGTGACCCCTCAATCTCTTCTTCTTTTTAGGACGTGCTTGAGCATGTCCTCTCCCCCGGCCGCGTCCCCCTCCTCGTACCACATTTTCTGTCTGTTCTGTATCGTGAGTTAGACTAACACTGTCATCTTGTGTGTGTGAATTAGTAGTATCATTTTCTTCAACGACGCGATCCTGACTCAACCGAAGTGTGAGTTCTTCAACATCAAAACACATGAGCCAAGCTTTCATTTTTTTCCTTCAACTTTGCAGTCATTGAAGATCATGTCTTATGATCTTTGATCACCTCATGGATTTTATGGAGTTCTTCGTGAAACTCGTAAACTTCGTGCACCTGCAGACAATTTAGTCGTTAAATAAACACTAAACCCAAAATTTAAAAGCATCGTACACAAAATTAAGTGAACTCGGCATTGTTAAGTGAATATTCAAAGAATATCAATTGGACACTTGAAAATTCATTAGGATAGAATTGAGAAAGTCGGACCAATTTCCTTTTGTCAAAAAAAGAAAACCGGTTAATGGGATTGAAGCAGATTTTTCAAGTTCTTGCAATTGTAGATAAAGAACACTTAGAAAAACTTCAACTCGAAAATGATAAAGATTTGTCACTTGAGGGCTTCTACCTCGAAACGTTCTTCTTCCCCGGACAACATATTTTCCCTCCATATTCGGAATCTCGATGGCAAATTTAACCATAAATGAAGTGACTTTCTCCATGTGAGAATCCCAAAAGGTCGAAAAGGAAACACATGATTTTCAGGTTGACAAGGTTTTCTTTGAATATATTCTCTCCTAACAACACGAATATCATCTGGATGAAAATCAGTAATCTTTCATCTTTTTCCTGGGTCTTGCGGAAGATTCACAACATCAAATGCACTTAATTTGGCTCTAACACATGTTTCCCCTTCTTGAATTTGAGGAACAATAATATTTTCTTCTGGAGAAGAAAATTGTTCACTTGCTTGATGTGGAGGAGGATTTTGTTCACTTGTTTGAGGTGGAAGAAATTTTGTTCACTTGGTGTATGTGTTCTTTTTGAAAAGAAACTTGAAATATCAATGTTTTTCTCTCCATTCTGAAATTTATTTAATTCATCATCAATAATCTAATTTTCCAAAACAAATCAATAATCATTCTAATTGACAAAAAAAAGTTGAAATTAAATTTGAAAAACAGCAACTAAACACAATACGATTCCCAAACAATGAAACACATAATGACATAATAATACATTCTGAAATTAAAAATCTTCCAAGGAAAATAGACAAACAAACAATCAAAAATGACAAAAGTCACAACATTCTGAAATTTGAACCCAAAAAAAAACATTCTAAAATTAAAAATTAAACATTCTGAAAAAAAAGACTGACAATCCAAAATTAAACTAAAAACAAAACCAACTATGCAATCTATGCAATCAAAAAAGGGAGATTCAATCATTCAAATATAACAATTATAAGAAGATTGGAAATTAAAAAGAAAAGAAGAAGAAGAAGACTAACATGATGGATGCTGCGTTGGCATTGTTGCTCGCCTGCTCGAAGGGTGGTTGGGACTTGAGATGCGAGCTTGCCTGGTCGTCGCAGATCTTGTTGGCTGTCGTTGGGGGTGAAAAAAAATGCCCAAATCTAGGGCAGCTTGAAGTTGGGGTCATGGGGACTGGGGAGAGGGGAGTTGGGGTCTTGGACCTCTAGCTTGGTCTTGGGTAGTTGGGCACTTGGGCTATTGGGGTGGAGGTGTGACATGAAAACCCATGATGTCATGCAATAACTCTATCAATATTACATTACATACCAATTATCTCATAATACATTTTATCTCATAAGAATTAACAACCTATACATGATACATTATGCTCTATTTTGGGTTTTAATGGTGGGGCAAGTGACCCACCAGACACAACAGTGCATCTGCTACTGATTACAATCTATATATTGTTACGAAACTATTATACTACTGCTAAAGTTATTGAACTAACGAAAACCAAATACGAATGCTCGACACAGCAAACACTAGAGACAAACAAGATGAACTCCCCAAAACCGCCTTCACCTCGCCTTCCTGTTTGACCTCTCTCTCGTCTTCTCTCTTTCACGTTTTTATATTATTTATAAGGGTAATTCAGTTACGCCTCTCCCACGTTCTCCAGTCTCCACTTCATTTTTCTATTTTTTTAATATAGAATTGGAGATTTGCAATGAAGTCTCTACTTTCCATTGATTTGTCGTAAAGTCGTGTATTTTGCTTCATTTGGTCCTCCTTTCGTGTATTTGTAATAATCTCGTCTAATTCCTGAAATTATACAATAACACCTAGAGTAACACTTTTATTGAATAATATACTAAATATAAATGTTATTTAAATGCATGTTAACAATAACCGTTGAATTTTTAACGGACATTTGGCACAAGCTTTGCATTTATCTAATCTGGTCAACTAATTGGTCATCGAACACCCATTTGGGCATTTTTTTGTAGCAAGTCTCCCGACACTTCCATGCGAGAACCCAATAGTTCATTAAACGTTGGAATTCAACCCATGCTTAATGCTCAGTGCTACTGAGATTGGACTTGGATACTCGGTCCACTCTACCGGTAGGAGTTGCCAAACATGCATCACGTGAATTACAATGTATTAAAAATCATTTAATAATTTCGAAAGCTCAAGTATATGTCCAGAGGGGTCATCAGAGTTTCTGATCGACTTTAGGGATGATTGTGGTAAAGTTTCAATTATATTACAAACTTTAAGTAAATGAGAAACGTTTAATTACAATGTAATGCAATTAGATTACAACCACATACTCCACAATCCAACTACCTTAAAAAGTTGTCATTAGTCTTCTCCATAATTTGATTACGAACTCCAACTTTTCAACGAAACATTATAATATAATTAAGGGTGCATTTGGACTACGTTACACCCTCGATTACACGACTAAACATGGCCTTAGTGCGATTCAGATTTGCGTCGCATTTAGTCTAAATATGTTATCACATTAGTATCAAATTAATATCATATGTGATAAGTTAAATCCCAAAATTGATGAAAGTCCGGCAAACATTTACTCAAAATAATGGGAAGTTTTTAGCGAAGACAGATGATGTTTTACAAATCAAAAGTAAATGAAAGACTTTTTTTTTTGAAAAACTACTTAGTTTGCATAGATTAAAAAGGTTTTAAAAAAAAGATGTTTGTCGAGACCACTTTGAAACGGAGGCAAAGTTCAAAAGGAAAATAATTCACCAGAATTTTATTTTAGAAACATTTAAGTCAATGCCCTCCAGTTATACTGTTGCTGTTTCAAGTAGCAGAAATCAGTCGAAAAAAACAAAACAAAATTACATTTGCTAAAATATTGATAAGTCTGAAATCTGAACATGTTTTATGGTACATATAAACACATGATTGAAGCAAAGATCAAAAAAGTAGAACTCAACTTCAAGTACAGGGGAAATCATCGGCACCAAAAATTTCAAAACGTTTCTTACATGGTTGGTATAAAAAAATTCAACAGAAAATGTGAAGGTGAGATAACCAACTTGCTGATGAAACTGGTCTATAAGAAAGGGAGTTATTCCATGTGAAGATCCTGTGGTGCAGCAGCAGCAAATCTAACATTCTCTGGTCTGGCAACTACGACAGGATCATCAGCAAACAAATATTTTATGAAAGACGGAGTCTTGAGAAGATGACGTCCTGTCATTCGAGGATATACATCTTCCAGAAAAAAATATGCATGCCCTGACACCAAACCCTACATCAAAGAGATAAAAATCATTTCAAAAAAAAATTCTTAAGAAAAGAACTCATCAATTGAAGCTTGAACATGACCACTAAGAACACTTAAGCTCAATTCTCTGACATATCGTTTTAATTCTTCACCTCCATTTTCTATAATATAGGAGGAACTGAAACTTCATAAGTAATTGAGAGAGAACAAATACTAATTGATAGAGGTCGAGGTACAATGCAGTTGACACTTTACAAAATAGTGAACCGAAAAGCCAACGGTGCTGAAAATCAACAAGGTTTCATTAATAAATCATACGAACGTCAACATGGCTTGAATTTGTGTTCTACAAAATCAGGGCAATTTGAAAAGAACATTAGTCAAAGCAATCAACAATTTGCCAGCTCCTCATCAAACAAATTAAAAATGGTAAGATGCGCATTTAATTTATGACGATGTCCCTTTTAACACACTAGACTCCAAAGAATTCGGTTATTTCTATTTCAATTGAGAACTTACAAGTTCAACAAAAAAAGAGAAGGAAATGAAGCAACCAACATGCATGTTGGACAGCCATGGTCTTCATAAAAAGAATGTTTAAATTACATAGGAACTCTAATGAAGCGAAAGCAACATGTGTTGGTGTTGCATGTCAGGTAATTTGACACAAAGAGTCATGACTAAGTATACATTAAACCAAGGTTTTCATAACCGAACCGGACATCGAACCGGCAACGTCAAAGGTTCGAGGTTCGACCGGGGTCGGACCGGAATCGAACCGGTTGAACCGGTGACGTCAGCATGACGTCATAAATATATATTATAGATATAATAATCATATTTAATTATTTATTAAACAAAAAATATTCAAATCATATTATAAATATTCAAAAAAACAAAAAAACAGATTTTTTTTTCCTGAACTGCCGGTTCAACCAGGTTCAGCCCGGTTCAATGCAAAAACGGGTTTGGGAGGTGAACCGGACCGGACTGGCCTCCGGTTCACGGTTCAACCGGTTGAACCGGCTGGTCCGGTCCGGTTTTCAGAACAGTGCATTAAACAGCTTGTGGTGAAATCTATCAAATTATTAAACCTTTGGCTGCAAACAAGCCAAAAGATATTCATGGTAGTGTGAAATTTACTGCATCTTGAGTTTAAGAATTGCGAAAAGAGGGATGGGGCATCATTGAGTTGAGATTAATTAAGCATTTTGCAAAACTCACATTTAAAGAAAAAAACATCATGGCTTGACCTGTCAGAGTATTATTTAGTGTATTAAAAAGCTCAGGTTTTACAGATCTATAGATTTTCTTTACCAATCTATAGGCGAGCATTGGCTATTATTTGACGAAGTAATGAAACATCTAAAGATGCACCCAGGAATGCATGTAATGTTCAATTGGTTGTGTTGGAGTTCTTAAACCAAGTAAATACATAAACCTAGGCATAGCTTAGAATTTTAGGAGATTGGTCAGGCATGTTGAGGGACCTTTGGGTGTGTGTTTCAACCAAGAGCATAACTACATCTAAAAATAACAATTAGTTTTTAGGGTTATTTGCGTGGGTGCACTTGCAAAATGGTGTTATTAGATATGTGCACTTGAATTTTCGGATTTTACTTAGGTGCACTTGCATAAAACCCATATTGGTTTTGTGCACTCCAAATTGACGGTACCAAAAGCCCTCACCTTCTGTCAACACACCATACCAATGACCCTCTCGGCGAAGACCTCGAAGACGGAGGAGATTTGGCGGAAGTGACGACCAACTGACGGACGGAAGAGAGTATAGAGCAAGTTGGAGGAGTCGGGGAGGGGGTTGTAATTAAGGAAAGTTTGAGTCCATCAGGGATTTTTGGCTGGAAGAGGCTGTTGGGAACAATGACGTGACGGACGGATAACGATATCTAGGAACGGTAAAGTGACCGTGGAACGCCGTCAATTTGGAATACACAAAATCAATATGGTTTTTATGCAAGTCCACTCAAGTAAAATCCGAAAACTCAAGTGCATAGATCCAATATCATCACTAGTTTTTATGATCAACGAAACAGAAAGAGAAACCTAACACTGTCAAAGTTTGATCCCAATTTGGTTCTTTATGGGCCATGTTGCATCGATTTGACCAAGAAATAAAATAGTCTAAATATATGGAAATAATAAAGTAGGTCTTGGAATAATAGATACTAGAAAATAGATATTAGAAAATAGTTGAATATTAGATATTCACTTGATAGTAGTACTCCTAAGTAGAGCTTCCTAATTAATGTATCCCAATTGTTGTTCCTTATTTCATCCCAGTAACCTCTATATAGAAAGGACATATCTAAGCAGTAATTTATATTCCTTTTGTAAACTTTCTCAATATAGGATCATGAAAGTTGGGTTGTAGATTTTTTTTATAAAATTTTGCATCAAATTATCTTTTATATTCCTCATTACATGTGGGTTTCCTGCAAAACAGTAAACTCCAGTTCCAGAACTTGTTCCAAATCTTAACGAGTATGAAAGTTTAATATAAAATTCAAGCAGTTTAATATTACTAGGATATTATAAAATCAATTAACAAGCTCTTTCAGAGACCAAGGTGATCACCTAATTACTCTTGCTATAAACTAGGCCAACCATAGGCTAATAAAGCATCAAGCATCATACCAGAAGATCAGTCCACGTGCTGCTGCCAACGAGGACGGAGAACCCCAGGAGGACCTACAAAAAGAAAAACATTTCAGTAAATTTATAAACTATACCTAAGAGTCATATTCTAATTAATAAAATAAAAATCAAACATAAGACAAGATGATGACATGGAAGTTGGTTTTCGATTCAATAACAACTACAACTGCAATCTAACTCTTTTCTAGCACACCTCAGCACAAGTATAGCACTTAACTATACAATGGTAGTCCATCTAAACAAACATGAACAGGTCCTATTATTTAACAAAACAGAACTCATGACTTGTGTCATGTCACAACACACTCCATTGCATATGCTCTTCTGTGATCCAGACGTTGGAGCTTGTTAGCTTTAGCATTTTTTATGCTAATGGTGATAAGATTTTAGTTCCCTTCAAATTATTGACTTCATTTGATCATCGCTGTTTAGCACTGATTATGACATTGATTCTTGGTACGACAAGCAACACCAAATCAAATCCCAAAATTAGTATAAGATAGACAGGTATTTTGATGCAAGGGATCATTTGACATAATTAACAGTGCAAAAACATGTGGTTACATATACTGTAATGGACTCCTCATAGTGCTCAGTAGGAACTATTAAGCCAGCCTGGGAAACAATGTGGCTTCAACTAGATAAAAGCAACATAAATTCCTAGAATGTGCCGGAAGCAAGTAACTGCCTACGATTTCACAAGTTCCAGAACCAACCGAAAGAATAATTTACATATGCCACATTATGACAAATGCCTGAATACTAGGAGACTGACATTTACATAAAGTGATCTGGGTCAAGTAATAGAACTCACCCATGGCAAATAAGCTGCTGTGAAAGTAAAAAGCCCTAAAAAGCTCATATGTATAAAAGGATTATGCTTGCTCCATAGATAAACCTGCAGAAAAACATGTAGTTAGAAAAAACATATAAATAAAGATCATATGTATAAGAGCTGCATCAAGGACAACTAAAGCTGTCAAAATGTAAACATTAACAACGACATTAACTTATAGATATAAAAAGTAAACATCAACAACCAAAAAAAATTCAGAACTGAAAAAAAGGAAAAATATGTAACCCACTCCCCCGCTTGCAAAGATTTATAAGGAGAAAACACTAACCATCATAAAGGTTAGAGAATTGCTAAGGAAGAGAATTCTTGCAAAGGATTCGGTTTAGTAAGGTATGGCTCCACCAAGGAAGACAATCCCAGTCAGGACAGTGGCACCAAATATTAGCATATAAAGGAAATCTGCTGTACGTCCCCTAAATGAGTTCTCCTCCAGTAGCTTGCAGTACCGTGCAAGGAAAAACATGTGAAAGAAAAAGTCCAAGTCTGGATATAAATGGAAGACAATTTAGTCAACCATTATAACAAGGACCCCTATATAACCAAATCAAATAAACATTCCTGCTGCAGAATAAAATAATAATGACATAGAGATAAACTATAAAAGCGAATGAAATTTTCTTATGTTTAGTTCCTAAAGTAGAGTACGAACAAAAAGGAAATCCCTGTACAACCAAATAAAAATGAGTAAGTTGAAGATTAAATCAATTATGAGCGAGAAATTATGTCGTGATCATATAATGCGCAAACTGGTTACACTCCTCTTGTTAAATATCATTAGTTTATATTCTGATAATATACATGATTACAATATCCATAAAAAGTAAAAGTAAAATACATTCCAGAGAAAACCCATATAAATTCTGTCGAAGTTACAATTTAAAATAGAATATGCCAATTATCAAACATAAAATATAACAGTGTAATAAAGGTGGTGGATATACCTAATTGTAATAAGTGATACTAAACAACATATAAATATTATAGAAAATCAAATATAAAATATAACGGTGTTCAATCTCCAAACCAATTCAGTAGATAAACCAAAAGAAAATCAAATATGTACCCATTTTCCTGAAATATAAAAAGTTGGTAACCAAACGCCATATCTCGTACTTCTGGACGATAAGCTTTGGATTCATGTATAAACTATAGGGCGAAATAATCTGCAAAAAAATTATGAATTCAAACTCTTAGAAACATCACAAGTAATTAACAGAAGATTATGTAAGTGTCACAATTATCACTAAAATATTAAAAGTAACATATAAACTAACCAAAGCTTACAAATAAATAGCCACAATTCGCAAATGATTGTGGGAAAAAATTAAACAAAAGCCACACAAAGTCTTACGAATAAATGTTACTCTTGTAAACCTTGACTTTGTCCCTTCACATCCCCAACTAGTTTGGGATTAAAGGCTTTGTTGTTGTTGTTGTTGTTGTTGTTGTTGTCAATCCTATTGTTGTACGAAATAAACTTCAACTGCCATGCAAGCATGGAGGCTTGAATTTCAGAAGTATTTCATGTTTCAAAGAGGCACTCTTAAGCATCTCTGGCAAATCCTTCACAACATGGAAACCACTCATCAATCTCCAACCAAAGTTTTGCCTAGTCAACAAGGCGTTTGGAGAATAGACGTTGAATTTTCTAATGGTGTCACTACAGGCTTATGATCTGATATTAGAGTCTAGACCCAATAATAAAATGAGTGACTATACACCGGGAAATCATCTAACGAAGGAGACATCATCTATATTGTCATTGAATTGACTACCTCAGTCAACACCTCAGATACAACACGAGTGCCTAATCTATTTTTTCCATCCACTTGCATTCTCTGTGGATGTCATGGTGTGTATCAATTAATTTTTGAAGCATGCCATTTTTCACGCTATGTGGTTAATGATAACAATTGAAACTCATTCAATAAGGAAGCTTGTGCAATCTCGCAGGCCACTCACTCACAATTGTTTCTCAACCGCCTATGCAAAGTTAACATCTACTACAGACTATTAAATTGTTCATTTGGAAATAGTCACAAAGAGTCAAAAAGTGTCACCATGGTCATATCCAAAGTTCAGAAATGCGGGATGCGGATGCGATGCGACAAAGCACCGCATCCGACATATGCAGTATGCGGATGCGATGTGGGTGCATATGCGGTTTGCGATTTAATAATTAAATAATATAATATAGATATATTAATTATAAATTATATACATGTAACTAAAAATTTAGGTAAATTTTTGAATAATTTCTAAGATAAACAAGTTAATATTAAACAAATCAGAATAAAAAAAACAAAAAAACCCAAAAAAAAACAAAAAAGTGGGTGTTCTGAAATGCGGTTGCATTTACCCGCATATGTGGGTTAAGATGCGGGCCGCATCCGGAGGGCCGCATTGGGGAGATGCGATGCGCATTTCCCCTGCATCGCGGCCGCATCTGTCTGCATTTCAGAACAGAGGTCGTATCTGTGGCCCCCATGGCTCTGGCTGCAATATAGAAACACAACGTTGCTATTTGTCCATTGTGTAAGGGTTTGATTGGTAACTGTAAGCATATTCTGTACCATATCCTACACAATCACCCTGATTCTTTAGCTTGTCCTCGGGCTATGAGATTGACATCAATTTTTTTGTATCATACCATATTGACATCAATTGGAAGATCATATCTAAGGACACAATTCGAGCTATGTCCCACCCACGTCACTCCATTCTGCAATTCACATATAAATTTATGGAATGTTTGAGAGCCTTACGGTTTGTTCATTAGGAGCACCTTTTTATTTAAAACAACTGCAACTCTGAACACTGACTAACTACCTATTGGTATAACATAGAACTGTAACCTCTAGCCAACTCCATATGTCTAATTTGAATTTGTAGCTGTAATTTTTGTTTTCCATTCCGACGAGTGGGCAAAGTTTTTATTGCACCCACCGAGGTGCTGAAGCTCCATAAAGACACCTTCATAATCTAATAAAATCATCATCGCAGAATACAAAACCACTGATTGTAATCATCCAAGAGGGCATCAAGGAGTAATAGAAATAATAGCCGTATTTACTATCAATCCGAAATAAAGAAACTGAAGAACAATAGAAGCACCAATTTCATGAAATAGAGCAACTTAAATTTGTAAGGCAAAAGAAAAAACTTTGAAGTGGACGACACTAAGGCCCTTTTTAGTTGATTGTAATTGAGGGTGCAATGTCATTCAGTCATGCCACTAGTCTTACCAGAACTCTGATGACTCCTCCGGACAATTATTAGAACTATTGAATTACTAATTTTTTTAAAAATTACATTGTAATTTTGTGGTGAATTCTAACTTCACCAAATGTTGTAATTTAATTACAAGGAAACTAATTCATGGGAATGTCATTTGATTACATGGAATTCGATTCCATTGAATCCAATTACAACCAAACTTGGCTTGAGGGTTCATTTGGAATTACATTTAGATAATTATATTTTGATTTATTAAAATCAAGAATCAATGTGATTTACAATTAACATGTGAAAACTCAGAATCTCTATACTAAGGCAAGGGTTTGTTAGGGAGCTAATTTTGAGATTTATTCATATTGAAGAAAAATTAATTATTAAAATGTGATTCTAAAAGGATCCTGAGGCCATGTTTGGTTTGTCCTAATTGGATAATATGGAAACTCCATGTGATCATATTACATTCTATGAATCAAATTACATCGTCTGGTTTGGTATCCACCGAATTAATCTCAATGGCATTAAAAATAATGTATCAATTTAAGAGCTCCGATAAATATTGGGCAATGTTGTCGGAGCTCTGGCAAGTTTCCAACATGGTCAACAAGTTTTAACGATTTGATAAGCTTTAAGTAATTCAAAATGAGTCGATTACATTATAAAGTAATTGGATTACGACCTCCAGTGACGTAATCCAATTAGCTTGAAACTTAAAAGGGTGTAACTAGAATACAAAGTGATTACAACATTTCACAACCAAACAATGGAATGTAATCAAATATGTAATCAGACTACGTCAAACGAAACATGACCTAAAAATTTCACGTCTTAATCAAGATAGAAGGAAAACACTTCCATTCGACAAAAACCACAAAAAATTGACACAACCTAAGAAAACCGAAATCAAAATCAACCACACGGTCCACACCACTCCGTCGAAGCAAGTCAACGCCAACTTCAAACATGTAACCTAGAGGAACCAAACAGAACTACAGCCCCTTGAATTCCTAAAAAATAACGAGTAAAACCAACTGAAAACGAGAATTACGTAATAATACCTCGAGAGAGCAGCCAACGGTGGTGAGGATGGTGGCCGTGAGGTAGCACCGGGTGACGACGGGAATCTGCTTGTACCACTCCCCAACTGCCTCGGCCATTGCTCTGGAAACCCTAGTTTCTGCTATTCCAAACCCTAATTTCTATCCGGCGGAGACGGGACTGGTTTCGGTGTCGCGTTACCGGGTTTTGGTTCATGGGTGGAGGCGAGACGGATTGCATACGCAGTGTCACTTGTAGAAGAGTAGAACGAAAAAAGAAAATAAACAGAAACGAGAGAAGAACAATATGATAATTGACGCAAACAATTTAAGTAATTCACTAATTTTGTGAACGCACTGCTAGATTCGAATACGGTAAAATGTATACCTATTTCAAAACTAAAAAATAAGGATGCGTCTGGTGGAGACCCCCCCCCCTATGATGATCGGTTATCTGACATTTGTTCGGTGAATCAAAAACTTAATTTTGACCGAGTCAACTCTAATTTTCAAATCACCAATCTTCGACCGGTCGACCGAATCTCTGTAGATTTCTACCCGAACCCAAGTCACATCATCTCCTACTTTAGTGCAAAATCTCAACAACTCTCTCAAACAGCTAGTAAAGCTTGAAAACTTATAAATACATGAATTTTAGACACCAAAACACCTCATTGTGCTCCTATCCTTTGTGTTCATACATCAAATACTTTCAATCTCTCATTTCTTACGCTTAAAGTCAAACTTCACCACTTGTGTATCAATTCTTATTATATCCAAGTGTGCTTAAATATAAAGTATTAATTAGTGATTCTAACTTCAATATCCAAAAATCACCAAAGTTGTAAAGCTTCGAGGAAGCTCCCTCTCGATTTGTAAGAGGCGAAATCAAGAAAGACAAGGTTGTTCACAAGGCTCGTGATGTAAATGCGGAGATCTCGTCTCAGAACGAAGATCAGATAGTGGAAACTCAACGGGACTCGGAGTATCGAGCGGGGCTTGAAAGATATGACTACATCACGTTTATTGTGATAGAACCATTATAAAAATTTGGTGTTGATTTTGTGTTTTTGCTCTATCCCTACTTGGTTTTAATTCCCCATTTATTAGATTATTTAGTTTGTGGTTAAAAGGTCATTGATACCTAACATATTCAACACAACGGCTTATCACATGCAGTGGAAACAATTTCTCAATAAAACATCAACTCTCGCGATCACGGAAAACAATTGGTTTATCATAAACTCAAAATCTCCGTATATCACACGATGCTTAGAACTTCCATTCAAAACACCCACTACTACAATAGTAATAATGCTAAATGAGGAAGTTTAGAATGCAATTCTCGCAAGTTTTTAAGGATTATTCTTCTTCTAAATGTTGCAATTTAACGAATTAGTTGATTGAGCTAATAAAAGCACGTTTTGGTCTCTACTCTATCCGAGATTTATGGGGTTCAGAATTGGTAAAACTAAGTAGGATTTTTTTCATAATTATTAAATCTGTTGTGAGAATTGGTCTTGATATTAACCGGGTAAGGGTTTTTGGAATTTAGTATAAATAGGTGACTTTGGAATAAAGAAATATCATTATCAAGACAAAATTGTGAAGCGTTAGAAATATGTTCCGTGAGGGTGTTTTGAGGTTTTGTTGGAAACGAGAGGAGTTTGTTGCCGTCGCGAATGTCGGTTATAAATAGGTTGCCGTCGTTGCCCGGATTCGCGGTTGGTGTCGTCGTCAAGTTCGACGTTGTGTTGGGTTAGTCGTTTCAGGTTCGATTCTTGGTCAATGTATGCAAGAATTGTTTCCTAACAGGAGCATACTCACCTAGTCTATGGATTAAGCTTTCAAATTTTACATGTTTTAGTTTCATGGAAAGTATTTAAATGCTTTGGAAATTGTTTATGATTTTCTACGTTTCAAATGTAGATCTATGGATTTTTATTTGGTAACATATTGAATTCATTGGTTGATTGATTATACTTATTTTTGGTTGCTAGTTTTTGAAACGATTTGGTTGATTGTAACGTCCTGAAACAATAGAAAATTTTAAAACTTTAAAAGATAGATATATCAATAGATCAAATCACCGGGATGCTACGAAAACTATATATATATATATATATATATATATAGAGAGAGAGAGAGAGAGAGAGAGAGAGTGGTGCACCCTATAATACAGGGAACCAAAAATATTATTACATCACAAAAGATATACAACATATACAAGTGTAATCGTATCGACCTCAAAAAGCAAGAAGACAGAATCTGGCCTGGGTGCGCTCACACTCAGTCACCACCTCCTAACGACGCTCACGACCTGAAATGCAAATATAAAATTATGCCTGAGTTCCCTATAAGGAAACCTCGTATGTCAAACTCTTAAATGCATGAATTAAACAATAACATGACATGATATGAAAATGCAATATATCACAACTCTCACCGTCCAACTGGGTTCCCGGGACATCTCTCCCAACCACAACTGACACAACCAAACACGGGTCTCAAGAGTCCTCTCACCACAACCCCCACAACCTTTCTTGCACACAAGCCACATGTCGAAAAATCATCGGCCAACAATCCCACGTGCACACAAGGCACCCGCTCCGTAGAGCCACAACCATGATCGCTATCAGGCCGGAATGTCCTTCCCCGTTGCCCCAAAAGAGTCGACGAACTCGTTGCTCTCCAGACCGATCACAACCACAAACAAAACAAGCAACAAATTCAAAACTGGGTAAAAACGGTAGAACGAACCAAGGATAGCGGTCGACCGAAACCCCCCACAGAAATCTGGACGAACCGAAAAACCTACCAACCGGTCGAACGACAAAGGGAACCTGCTCAATCAAAAAAAGCCAGTAAACCCTCCTCTCGCACAGAGTGCCCAATCGGTCGGACAAGCAAGACCAAAACGGTCGACCGAAAATAACCACTAAATCGAGACATCGAAAAAGACTACACCGGTCGATCGAAACTAAAATCGGTCGAACCAACACTAAGTTAATTTAAGTCATCGGTCGAACAAGATCTCGGGGTGATCAACCATTTTGAAGTCTACACCCCCAACCGATACAAAACAATGCATTCGGTCAAACAACAAAGGAGACCCGTTTGACCAAAAACACCTAGAGTCATCTTCTTCTTCACAAATACACTACAACCGGTCGACCGAAACAAGAACCGATCTACCGTACCAGTGCAGAACTCGCTACACACCACCTCCGACAATTCTTTCGGCCTACCGTCGACTACTCAAACACTCACACAACTTAGGTGAGTATGAAAGCAAAGCTTGACATACATTTAAGGTTTGAAGAAATCTTAGAAGATCAACAACGAGCGTCTCCTTGCAAACGTTCTTCTTCTCCAGTGAACTCCTCACCCGAACCACGATCTCTACACCTCCGGCAACTCCAACCACAACACTCGTGCTCGCCGGTCCACCACACGTCGTCGGCACCTCAGATGGTTGGGGAAGCAATGGGTTGAGAGAGAGAGAGACGAGTGAGTGAGTGAGAGGAAAAGAGAGTGAGAAAGAGAGAGAGAGAGAGAGTCAAACCTTATATACTCCTTTCCTCAACCAATCTCAGTCGTCCATCTCGATCTCTAAACAAGATTAGAACAATAACAAGGATTAGGATCTCACATTGATAGTTTAGGTAAGTTACAATTTTTGTTTTCTCTAAGAACTTTGAAATGTTAAGCTTGATTTATTAAGCTTTATGGTGTTTTTCCTAGTGGAGAATTCATGTTTTATTAATGGCTATGGTTTATGTTTTTGTGCTCTACCTTGAATTTATTAATAATTAATGATTTAATCGGACGCATGTTTTAAAGGTTTTACGAAAGTTTTACCAGTTTTTAATGGATTGTCGTGGCACTTTCGCTCCTTGAAGCAATCGGATGACGAACCGGCTTCGGAGGGGTATACGTATTGAGGTTCGGAGTGGATCCGGTGGCAACGATAAGGTCACGCGCCTGAGATCTGGGGGCTTAATGTGTGTATTATATTAGTTAGTATGTGATGTCTTCACGATGTGTTGATATGGATTTTGAATGATTATTAAATGTTAAACATCTCGGTGTGAGGATGGGTTGTAAACTTTCAGGAAGACTATTGACTATTGTACCGGCGGTGGGGTGGTCCCGGTAATTACTGTATGACTTAAGATGAATGAAATCGAAAAGTTTATGGTAGTGTTTATTAGTTTTTCGTGGTTTTTGCTTGAAAAGGTTTAATATGGATTTATGATATTTGAAAATATTAATTGTTTTAAACCACCACTGGGTGGGTGGTTCTTGCACACTGAATCTTTAGACACAAGCCCTATTGTGTTTATTTGCGTACCATTACCCATTACGATACCTTTTCAATTCCATTCATTTCAATTTATAAGGTTAACAGGGTGATCCACCCCGACATCGGTACCACAGGTCTTCCGGATATTGTACGGCCCATCCTCGGACATGAACGTTTAACATTTAAAGGTCATTCAAATCCATGTTGACACATCGTGAGTACTCGCACACTAACATGTATAATAAATTCATTAAGACACCAAATCTGAGTCATGTGGATTTGTCTTTGCCACTAGATCCACTCCGCACCCCAATACATTTACCCCTCTGAAGCGAGTTCGCCAATCGATTGTCTCGAGTAGCAAAAATACCGAGACAATTCATTTAGTTATCTTTCAATTAACTACTATCATTTTTTGGTAAATAACTAAAAGTTTCATTAAACCTTTAAACACACGGGTCCAAATTAAACCATTAATTATAATAAATCCAAGTTGGTAAAAAAAATACAAGTTGGTAAAACTCGTTCAAACTAGGGGTGCAACTCGGATAATTTAACTCGGATACCTGCTATATCCGAATTCGAATCCGAATACCATATTCTATTACCAAATTCGAATTCAAATCCGAATTCAGTAGAACTATCCGAATCCAAATCCGAAACTTCAAAATTTTCGAATACTAATTGGTATTCGGATATTATCCGAAATTGAATAGATATATATATATATATTATAATTAATTTTCGAATCAAAATTTTCGAATACTAAATTTTCGTATTAAAATTTTCGAATACTAAATTTTCGAATACTAAATTGTGTATTTGACTATGTATTTGAATAATTCGGATAATTCGAATTTTAAATAGCTTGTATCCGAATTCGTATCCGAATTCTAATTGGTAATTTTTTTTAAACCATATTCGTATCCGAAATTAAATTGGTAACATTGAACTTACCAAATACCAACTAAATAGAAATTTTCGAATCAGATACTCGAATACTTGGTAACCATTTGCACCCCTAGTTCAAACCATAAGAAACAGTTAAACTAGGATTGTAAAGGGGGGTGGGAATGGAATGTGTATGGTCATACTCATACACATACCCGTCTTATTGAATTGGTATGGGTACAGATATAATATGATATTCATATTTTGTATCAACATTTAGCAAATTCTAATGGATCAACTTGTTTAAATTCAACTACAAGACATGTAACACATGAATCACATCAATTAATGCATATAAAAAAACAAATCAATTAATAATCACAATATATACAGAATAACAAATACAAGTCTAAATTCATCACAAAATATTTGAAACACATGCAAATTAACAATTAACTATTACATATTATTGTTATGCATTTATACTATGTCAAGATAATGGTATAAATGTATTAACATTTAATATATATTAATATAATGAAAATATTAAATGAGTGAGTGATTGACATCATTTCATGCTTATATTTGTATCTTATATCCATTATCTTTCACCTAAACAATGTTATGTAATGAGCTTTATGTTTGAATTTCAGAAGTAAAGAGGTTTGAAGAGAAGATGCATGAAAAGACCTAAAAGAAGGAAAAATGACTGAGTTGAGAGACTCAATGACTAAGATGCAAGATCGAAGGACCTGAATGCAAGATAGAAGGACCAATGAGAAAACAAGAATACTACACACAATCATGGGGAGTATTTTGGCAATTCTATTCGGGTCGGAGCTCCGACAAGCGAGGTAGATGCATCAAAGACCAACAAATCCATCTAGAAAAGCCCACAACAAATTACAGCCGGATCCAAAACTTATGGACCGCTAATTGGCGGTCCGGATCACTCCGGATCCGCTAAGACTTCGCGGGCACATGTATTAGTATGTGTTTAGGCTATTTTTGGTATTTGTTTAGTCTCATACCGGGGGATTGTCCCGGATTACATTTTTCTATGGCTATAAATAGAACTCTCCCTCCTCTCTTGTACCCTATCTCTCTCTTGGTGGCCATCCTCTCTACTAGGAGTTAAAGCCTTGAAGCAAAAATCCTGGTGGAGAGAGGCTACTTGTAATTGAGTGAGTAATAATAGATGTTTTCTTTAGTTATGTTGTTTGTTTCTTAGTTTAATTTCATTTTCATATGCTTGCATGCTTCTTTTGTTTTATGTCCTTTTAGTTAAACTTGTTGCTTAGTTTTCTTATAATTAGTTTAAGCATGTTTTCTTTCCTTAGTATAAATGTTAGTTTAAATATGAGTGAGTAGTTCCATCCCCATTGGGGGTGGAGTAGATGTGTGTACATGTTATTAGATGGTATGAATGCTAGACATTATTGTTTGTGAGAGATGTTAGTATGCTTGCTTGAATTAATAAGAACTTTTACTTGATGATTTCTGCCATAGTGCTAGGTACATTCCATGCTTGTTTATGTTCTTAATAACAAACTTGTCATGCTAATATTAATCACCTAGGTAGTGTTTTAAATGATAGGTCTTCCCATTAGGTATTTCTTATGCATTAACAAACACTAACTACACTTGAGCTTCTTGTATGCATTCACCACACTTATTTCATGTGCAGACACACGCTCCACTCCTTAGGGGGTTTCCATTCCTGAGTTCTATCTTCTTTTATTAGTTGCTTAGTTTAGTTTGTTTTGTGATTTCATTTCCTCCTTTCTTGTTTACTAGTTTAGATTAGTATAGTTTAGTGTAATCAATCTTTCTCTCCTTTCTTTCCCACTCGCCTTCGCACAAACTAAAGTCGACACACCTCCCTGTGGATCGACCCGTATTTGCCACTGCTTCAACGCGGTCGTGCACTTGCGGTTATTTTAAAACGTTCAATCAAGTTTTTGGCGTTGTTGCCGGGGAGGTGCTCTCTCCAGACTTTGGTTTGGACGATTCAAGTGGTTTTAATTTTTCTTTTTTTAGTTTTGATTTGTTGCAGGTATCCTGAGGATCAAGGGGAAGCGACTGGAAGAATTTGAGAGCAAAACACTCAACAGTGACCGCCAATCAGCAGTCTGGGACCGCCAATTGGCGGCCTGGTGAGCTTAACATTCTCTCAATTTTGTTCTGGATGTTGTTTATTTCATTGTAGTTATCTGGGAGCACCATTTTGCATGTTGTGACTTCTAGTTTGCTCCCAGATTAAAAATCAATCCCCTTTAATCAACTTGGACCATAAAACTTAAAGCAAAATATTAGACTTCTTGCCATCTAGGTCATGCATCATTTGTAGACCTTGCATGCATTTGTCTTTTCTTTGCTTTACATTTTGTTGTTGATTGCTGGCGTGAGGTACGTGCACCCAAATCTCTCATTCATGCATGTTTTGATCATGCATTAGTTAGTAAGGTGCATCGGGACAAGAGTGAGTTGAGCGTTTGATTGGAGTGTTGATTGCTAGATTTAAGATCAAAACACTACTAAGGAGGGGTTGTTCCATAAAAGATAAGGTGGGGGATTTCATGACCCTTTCCTTGGCCCTAAAAATCACTCGTAATAAAAGCCTTAATTCTAAAAGCAAGTAGACATTGGCCCTAAGGATTGCGGACGCACGAGCAGAGTAATCTAGTTGAGACCGTCATGGCCTGATCGGCGTTGCCTACCTTGTCGATAGTAGGAGGTACTGGATCTCCAGATCTGGTATCACTTGCTGAGCATTGTCGTCTTCGTTGTAGGGAGGTGAGGCGTGTCGAGGCTAGTGACCTCGAAGTTAGGCGTCGTCGAGCTTAAGGACCCATTGTCGTACATTGTTTGAGTCGTGCTTGCTAGATTAGACTTCTACCACTACCCACGCTAGCTCTAGGATTCTTCCCTCCTCATCTGAGTCCTCTCCTCATCTGATTTCTACGAGTAGTCTCCTCCTCTAGTACACCTTCTGTTGTGTGTTATTTTAGAGTCGAGTCGAGCATTTTATGCGAGGTTGGGCTCATTCTGGTGAGAGCGCTCGACTTGAGAGAGTGCATTTTTTTGAGATGGACGGTCTTGGTGATCGGCCATCTCCGCCTCGTGCTCCTTTGGAGCGTGAGGCCGAGTCTTCTCGTGGTGACGGGGGAGACCGGGTTCCATAGATGGATTACCTCGGTCCGCTCCCACCACCACGTAGACCTCCTTATACTCCTCCTCTGACTCGAGAGGAAGAGGGATTTGGTCAGGATCGAGTTCTTGGTGCACCACCACCTTTAGCTCGACAGGATAGACCGATGACTTTGTGGGAGCGGACCCATCCTATTCGGGCCGCGCAACCTTCTTGCATAGTTCTTCCCCCAGCTCGCGGGAACAACTATGAGTTGAAACCTCAATATGTGAGCATGCTTCCTACCTTCACTGCCAATAAGGAGGATCCATATATTTTTATACGTGAATTTGAGGAAGTATGCTCCATGTTCAAGCTTCAACAACTTGATGAGGATTCAATCCGGTTGAGGATGATTTCTTTCGCGTTGAAGGATAACGCGAAGAAATGGATGTACAGCCTCCCGACGAGCTCTATTCGGTCTTGGGATGACTTTGTGACCGTATTTCTGAAGAGATTTTTCCCTCAAAGGAAAACTCAACAGATACAGCACCAAATACATCAAATGTATCAGACTGAGACCGAATCTTTTCATGCTTTCTTTGAGAGGTTCAAGGACCTTCTCCAGCAGTGCCATCATCATGGACTTGAGCTATGGCAGTTGTGCCAGATTGTTTATGAGGGCCTCTACTACAACACTGGCACATTGTTGGAGTCGATGTGTCAGGGTGATTTCCAAATGAAACCCGTCAATGAGGCATGGGACACTTTTGAGTTAATGGCTGAACGTACCTTTGAGTGGGACGCCATGAGAGAGCCACCAGCCGCCAGGTCTTCTAGTCGGGCTGGATCATATCAAGTTGAGTCAACTATCGCGTCTAAGGCGAAATTGGCTGCTCTCATACGTAGGATTGAGAGTTTAGAGTTGGACCGAGCTCCTGGGTGTAGTAGGTGTGGACTTACGAGCCATGATGACTTGGAATGCGCTTACGCTCCAAGGGATACTGAGCATGCAAATGCAATGTATCAACAGAGGTCCCGTAACGACCCGTACAGTCACTCCTACAACCCGGGATGACGTAACCATCCTAACTTCTCTTGGGGGCCTAGTGAGGGTCATGGTCAAAGCTCGCACGCTCAACCTCAACCTCCACCTTATCAACCTCCACGCCCATCGGCGACCTACCAACCCCCACATCAAAGGTCTCAGCACCATAATTACCAACCTGCTCAGGCCTCATCGTCGGGTTATTCCAACCAGACTCCACTACCCCAGCGGGTTGACCCCAAGGACCCTTCTAGTGATCCGACACTTCAAGCGTTCACGCAGAGCAAGCAAAGTACAGTCAAAGCTTTGGAAATGCAAGTTAGCCAGTTGGCTCATCAGTTTCATGAACGCGAGAAGGGTCCATTCCCGAGTCAACCTGTGGTAAATCCCAGGGGTCAACCTGCTCATGCTAGGCAGAATGTACACAATGTTGAAAGTAATATTTCCCAACATGCCAATGTTGTGCATACCTTGAGATCGGGAAGGGTTGTTGACATCAATGTGGAAATGCCTGAAGCCAACCATGTTGGCGAGACTTCCGAGGAGGGCCTTGAGTCTGTCAAGGAACCTAATTCTGAGACTCCTCCTCGTGATTGTTATGTCCCCAAGGCACCATTCCCTCATAGGTTGACTAAAAAACGTGATGAGCATTGGGACAAAATCGTTGAGGTACTTAGGCAAGTAAATGTGAACATCCCGTTGTTGGACGTTGTTCAACAAATGCCATCGTATGCCAAGTTCCTCAAGGACCTTTGCACCATAAAGAGAAGAACAAATGTTCCCAAAAAGGCATTTTTGGCCGCCAATGTGAGCTCGATATTTACACAACCCATGCAAATCAAATACAAGGACCCAGGTTGTCCAACTATCTCTTGCATGATCGGTAATGTGACAATCCCTCAAGCTTTATTGGATTTGGGATCATCTGTGAACCTCCTTCCCTACTCTGTCTGTGTCAACCTTGGAATAGACGATCTTAAACCAACGAGGACAACCCTCCAGTTGGCTGACAGATTCGTCAAGATTCCACGAGGGAGTGTGGAGGATGTCCTTATTAAAGTGGGTGAGTTCGTATTTCCAGTTGATTTCATCATCTTGGATACTGAACCCGTGTCCAACCCACAAGGACAAATTCCTGTGATCCTTGGGAGGCCGTTTCTTGCGACATCTAATGCTTTGATCAATTGTCACAATGGCTTGATGAGGTTGTCTTTTGGAAACCTCACAGCGGATTTCAACATATTTACTCTTGGTAAGCAACCTGGGCTCTTCGACGATACTGTCGAAGCCAATTTCATACAGGACATGGATGAGCCCGAGTCATTAGGCATGTTCGACTCACATTGACATATTATTGAGGTGCCTAATGACCAGGTTGCAAGTGAAGAGGATTTTGAGGAATCCGCCAGTGAATCTCTGGATGAGAAGGCACATCTGGGTGCTTGCTCCTCTTACCCCGTGGCCCTTGAGCCACTTGAAAGTAACTCTGAATCCGACAAGGACCCACGTCTGGTCGAGCTTAAACCGCTCCCCGATAACCTTAAGTACATCTTTTTAGGGGATAACGAAACCTTAACACTCATTATTGCTTCTGATCTTGCAAAAGATCAAGAGGTCGCCCTCAAAAACGTGCTCTTCGAAAACAAAGAGGGTATCGGGTGGTTCTTGAAGGATATCAAAGGAATTAACTCTGGTATTGTTCAGCATCAGATCCACATGGAAGAGGATTCTAGGCCTCGTAGGGACCCACAACTAAGATTGAATCCTGTACTGAAAGAAGTCGTCCGAAAGAAGGTTCTTAAGTGCTTGGATCATGGCATAATCTATCCTATCTCTGATAGTTCGTGGGTGAGTCCTGTCCATGTGGTTCCCAAGAAGTCAGGCGTGAAGGTTGTTGAGAATGAGCATAATGAGCTTATCCCGACACGCCGGCAAACTGGCTGGCGAGTTTGCGTTGATTATCGCAAGCTCAATGCGGCAACGCGGAAAGATCATTTCCCGTTGCCATTCATTGATCAGATGTTGGAAAGGTTGGCCGGACATGAGTATTATTGTTTTCTTGATGGATACTCCGGTTACAACCAAATTCCCATCGCCCCCGAGGATCAAAAGAAAACCACATTTACTTGTCCCTTTGGCACGTTTGCCTACCGTCGCATGCCCTTTGGGTTATGTAATGCGCCGACAACATTTCAAGGTGTATGATCAACATCTTCTCCGATATGGTAGAGCGTTTCCTTGAGATTTTCATGGACGACTTTTCCATATTTGGCGCTTCCTTTGATGAGTGCCTTCGTCACTTGAGCCTTGTCCTCAAATGATGACGTGAGAAGAACCTCACTCTCAATTGGGAGAAATGTCACTTCATGGTGAAGCGAGGGATTGTACTTGGACATGTGGTCTCAAGTAGGGGAATTGAGGTCGATCCCGCCAAAGTGGGTCTTATTGCTAATCTCCCACCACTACTTAATGTGAAGGATATCCACGCCTTTTTGGGGGCATGCTGGATTCTATCGGCGGTTCATTCGGGATTTTAGCAAAATTGCTCGACCTCTCACCGCCTTGTTGGCCAAGGATGCGATTTTTGACTTCACACCAGATTGCCACCATGCCTTTTTGACCTTGAAGAAAGAGTTGACTTCAGCTCCCATAATTAAGTCTATGGTGTGGACTGAACCCTTTGAGTTAATGTGTGATGCATCTGACTTTGCTGTGGGAGCAGTGCTTGGGCAACGATTGGACAAATTGCCTCATGTGCTCTACTATGCCAGTAGAACACTCAATGATGCCCAATTGAACTACACTGTGACCGAGAAGGAATTCTTAGCGATCATATTTGCTTTGGAGAAATTCCGGTCGTACTTGATTGACCCCCACATGATTATCTATTCTGATCACACAGCCATCAAACACCTCATGACGAAGAAAGATCTAAAATCCCGACTCTTGAGATGGATCTTGTTGTTACAAGAATTCGATCTCGAGATTAGGGACAAAAAAAGGTGTGAAAATGTTGTAGCAGACTACCTGTCTTGTCTATAGACGACCAACCCACAGAACCAAATTATTGATGACAAATTTCTTGACGAGCAGTTGTTCACGATCGAAGATAACCCTTGGTTTGCCGACATCGTGAACTACCTCGTGACCGAGCAACTTCCTGTGGGTTGGTCAAAATCTGACCAAACCAAATTTAGATCTTATGTCACATTCTTTCATTGGGACGACCCCTACCTATTCAAATACTGCTCTGACCAAATTTTCAGGAGGGGCTTTCCAGATAACTAGTTCCAAAGTGTGTTCCATTTCTGCCACTCTAAGGCATGTGGAGGACACTTTGGAGCCAAGAAAACTGCCGCCAAGATGCTACAATCTGGATTCTACTAGCCTTCTCTTTTCAAAGATGCTTACGACTTTTGAAAGCAATGTGATAGGTGCCAATGCCTTGGCAGGATTGGTCGACAAGACATGATGCCTTTGCAAAATGTCCTTGTTGTCGACATCTTCCATGTGTGGGGCATAGACTTTATGGGTCCCTTCCCAAACTCGTTCGGGAATGTTTACAATCTGGTGGCCATTGACTATGTGTCTAAGTGGGTTGAGGCTATACCCACAAAGACCAATGACAACAAGGTGGTCACCAAATTCTTAAGGGACATTTTTGCGTGATTTGGTACTCCTCATACCATAATCAGCGATAGGGGTACCCACTTCTGTAATCGCTCCTTTGAAGCGCTTATGAAGAAATATTCGATCACCCACAAGCTTGCGATCCCATATCATCCGCAAACTAGGGGGCAAGTCGAAGTCTCTAACTGTCAATTAAAGCAAATTCTTTAGAAGACGGTTAATTCCTCGAGGAAGGATTGGTCAACTAAGTTGAATGACGCATTGTGGGCCTTCCGCACTGCGTACAAGACCAATTTGGGTATGTCCCCATATCGGGTAGTGTAAGCCTTGCCACCTACCCGTCGAGCTTGAGCATTGTGCTTTCTGGGCGATCAAGAACCTGAATATGGATCTTGATCAAGCACGGGTGTAGTGTAAACTCGACATTGTGGAGTTGGAAGAGCTACGCAATGATACGTATGAAAATGCAAAAATTCATAAGTCCTGAGCCAAGTTGTTTCACGATCGCATGATTATGCGAAATGTGTTTACGACCGGGCAGAAGGTGTTGCTCTACAATTCCCGGACTTCATATGTTTGCGGGTAAGCTCCGCTGTCACTGGTCTGGCCCTTTTATTGTCCAAACCGTGTTTCCTCATGGAGCGGTTGACATCTTGAACCCAGGGAATGAGGATGTGGTCAAAGTTAATGGACAACGCCTCAAACCCTACTTGGAGGGGACACTAGCCGAAGTCGAGGAGGTCATGTTCCTTCATGAACCTCTCTCGCACTCAACCATTCATGCTCCTGCGTGAATGGTTGACCTTTCATGTTTGTATAAAGTTAAATTTGGTTAAAAAAGAGAGAAACGAAGACTCCTTCAGTGAGCATCGTTTGTTGTGGGCTCCAACCCTTGAGTATTTGGGCCCCCTTTCTTTCACGTATTGGTATCCCTTCTTTAACATCTCACAGGTTTGAGGAAATTCGGGTTGGTGTCTGATTGACATCATTTCATGCTTATATTTGTACCTTATATCCATTATCTTACACCTAAGCAATGCTACGTGACGAGTTTTATGTTTGAATTTCAGAAATAAAGAGGTTTGAAGAGAAGAGCTATGAGAGGACCCAAAAGCAAGAAAAAAAGACTTAATTGTGAGACCTGGGGACTGAGATGCAAGGGATAAGGACCTGAACGTAAGACAGAAGGACCTAAGAGCAAAACAGAATACTCCACACCATCATAGGGAGTATTTTACCAATTCGATTCGGGTCGGAGCTCCAATAAACGAAGTAGATGCATCCAAGACCACCAAATACACCAAGCAAAGCCCAGAACAAGATTCAACTGGATCTGGACTTTTTAGACCGCCAATTGGCGGTCTGGATCAGCCCAGATCCGCTAAGCTTTCTCCTGGACTTGTATTAATGTGTGTTTAGGCTATTTTTGGTATTGGTTTAGTCCCACATCGGGGGATTGTCCCGGATTAGCTTTTTCCATGCTTATAAATAGAACTCTTCACCTCCCATTGTAACCATCTCTCTCTTTGGTGGCATCTTCCCAACTAAGCGTGAAGCCTTGAAGCAAAACTCTGGTGGAGGAAGAGCTGCTTGTAATTGGAGTGAGTTAATAATAGATGTTTTCATTAGCTTGTTATTTCTTGCTTAGTTAATTTCCTTTAATGAGTTTGTTTTGGTGCTTGTTTAGTTTTATGCTTCTTTAATATTTCTTGCTTGATTAGTATAGCTTCATTTCAGTATAATGCTTCATTTTATTAGAGTAGTTAGTGTAAATATGTGTGAGTAGTTCCATCCCCATTTGGGGGGGGGGGGGGGGTGGAGAAATATGTGATATAATCATGTAGTGTATTAAGTGTGTGTTATCTTTATCCCTTGAGCTTTATATGATTTCCATAACCATCTAATGGGTTTTCACTCTTATCTTTGATATGCTAATGCTCTTGAATGAAGCTTAGCTTATGCTTTCATTAGTGGACCTATTTTATGGGGAATGATAAAGTTTGGATATGGATGAAGTCAATATTGGAAACACAATTTGTAGTGTATGTGCTCTTGTTGCCTTTACCTTAGCTAATGTCTTGTATGTTTTAATGATGTAGTCTTATCTTAATTCATGTGGAGGCATAGTAGGGTCTAGTCTTTATACTTGAGTACATTTAGCTTCATTCCAATTATTGTCTTGTATGTTTTAATGATGTAGTCTTATCTTAATTCATGTGGAGGCAAAGTTGGATGTAGTTTTATGATTTCATGCACTACATGTTGTAAGGAGTTTAATTGAACACACACACACACACACACACACACACACACACACACACATCTTCATATTCACATTATTTCTCTACCCCCTATGGGGTTTAGTTTTATTGATTATCTTCATTTCCTTTTTTGCATCTTAGTATAGTTTAGTGTAATCCATCTTTCTCTCCTTCTTTTACCTCTCGCCTTCGAACAAACCAATTGTCGACACACCTCCCAGTAGACGACCCGTATTTGCCACCACTTCAACGCGGCCGTGCACTTGCCGTTTAAATAAAACGATCAATCAGTGTCCATCAACATGACCTTGAACTTTCCTTTGTACTTCTTGTTGATGAGATCTCTCCTTTTTCATGCATAAATCCATGTAGTATTTTGTTCACATTCATTCAGGACAATGCAAGAGGTAGGTGTGGGGGGTTTACGTGTGTACATAGTTGAGTCTTTTCCTTTGATTTTTGTTTTCTTTTGTGTGCATTGTTAGGGTCATGTTAGTGTGCTGCATTTAATATCGATATATCTGCTTGCCATTATCCTTGGGTGACTTGTCTTCTTTTGCTTGCCTAGTGCTTCAAAATTTTCACATTTCTTTCAAAATCTTCATGTGTTTGCTTGCCTAGTGCTTCAAAATTTTCACATTTCTTTTGTAGGTTTTGTGTGTGTTTTGCATGTGCAAAACTGTTGAGAGGCAAAGTAAAAAGAAAGCTCCCAAAATTATCTTGAACTTGATGCATTAGGATATCTAGTACAGAAAGCTCCCAAAATCATTTTATTAGAGTAGCTAGTTTAAATATGTATGAGTAGTTCCATCCCCATTTGGGGGGGGGGGGGTGGGGTGGAGAAATATGTGATATAATCATGTAGTGTGTTAAGTGTGTGTTATCTTTATCCCTTGAGCTTTATATGATTTCCATAACCATCTAATGGGTTTTCACTCTTATCTTTGATATGCTAATGCTCTTGAATGAAGCTTAGCTTATGCTTTCATTAGTGGACCTATTTTATGGGGAATGATAAAGTTTGGATATGGATGAAGTCAATATTGGAAACACAATTTGTAGTGTATGTGCTCTTGTTGCCTTTACCTTAGCTAATGTCTTGTATGTTTTAATGATGTAGTCTTATCTTAATTCATGTGGAGGCATAGTAGGGTCTAGTCTTTATACTTGAGTACATTTAGCTTCATTCCAATTATTGTCTTGTATGTTTTAATGATGTAGTCTTATCTTAATTCATGTGGAGGCAAAGTTGGATGTAGTTTTATGATTTCATGCACTACATGTTGTAAGGAGTTTAATTGAACACACACACACACACACACACACACACACACACACACACACATCTTCATATTCACATTATTTCTCTACCCCCTATGGGGTTTAGTTTTATTGCTTATCTTCATTTCCTTTTTTGCATCTTAGTATAGTTTAGTGTAATCCATCTTTCTCTCCTTCTTTTACCTCTCGCCTTCGAACAAACCAATTGTCGACACACCTCCCAGTAGACGACCCGTATTTGCCACCACTTCAACGCGGCCGTGCACTTGCCGTTTAAATAAAACGATCAATCAGTGTCCATCAACATGACCTTGAACTTTCCTTTGTACTTCTTGTTGATGAGATCTCTCCTTTTTCATGCATAAATCCATGTAGTATTTTGTTCACATTCATTCAGGACAATGCAAGAGGTAGGTGTGGGGGGTTTACGTGTGTACATAGTTGAGTCTTTTCCTTTGATTTTTGTTTTCTTTTGTGTGCATTGTTAGGGTCATGTTAGTGTGCTGCATTTAATATCGATATATCTGCTTGCCATTATCCTTGGGTGACTTGTCTTCTTTTGCTTGCCTAGTGCTTCAAAATTTTCACATTTCTTTCAAAATCTTCATGTGTTTGCTTGCCTAGTGCTTCAAAATTTTCACATTTCTTTTGTAGGTTTTGTGTGTGTTTTGCATGTGCAAAACTGTTGAGAGGCAAAGTAAAAAGAAAGCTCCCAAAATTATCTTGAACTTGATGCATTAGGATATCTAGTACAGAAAGCTCCCAAAATCATTTTATTAGAGTAGCTAGTTTAAATATGTATGAGTAGTTCCATCCCCATTTGGGGGGGGGGGGGTGGGGTGGAGAAATATGTGATATAATCATGTAGTGTGTTAAGTGTGTGTTATCTTTATCCCTTGAGCTTTATATGATTTCCATAACCATCTAATGGGTTTTCACTCTTATCTTTGATATGCTAATGCTCTTGAATGAAGCTTAGCTTATGCTTTCATTAGTGGACCTATTTTATGGGGAATGATAAAGTTTGGATATGGATGAAGTCAATATTGGAAACACAATTTGTAGTGTATGTGCTCTTGTTGCCTTTACCTTAGCTAATGTCTTGTATGTTTTAATGATGTAGTCTTATCTTAATTCATGTGGAGGCATAGTAGGGTCTAGTCTTTATACTTGAGTACATTTAGCTTCATTCCAATTATTGTCTTGTATGTTTTAATGATGTAGTCTTATCTTAATTCATGTGGAGGCAAAGTTGGATGTAGTTTTATGATTTCATGCACTACATGTTATAAGGAGCTTAATTGAACACACACACACACATCTTCATATTCACATTATTTCTCTACCCCTTATGGGGTTTAGTTTTATTGCTTATCTTCATTTCCTTTTTTGCATCTTAGTATAATTTAGTGTAATCCATCTTTCTCTCCTTCTTTTACCTCTCGCCTTCGAAGAAACCAATTGTCGACACACCTCCCAGTGGACGACCCATATTTGCCACCGCTTCAATGCGGTCGTGCACTTGCGGTCTAAATAAAACGATCAATCAAGTTTTTGGCGCCGTTGCCGGGGAGGTGCTCTGTCCAGACGTTGGTTTGGACGATTCGAGTGGTTTTTAATTTTTTGTTTCCAGTTTTTCTTAGTTTCAGGGAACCATCGGATCAACGAGAGGCTACTGGAAAAGTTTGAGGACCAGAAGCTCCAACAGGACCGCCAATCAGCGGTTGGAGACCGCCAATTGGCGGCCTGGTGAGGGTTTCGTCCTCTCAAATTTTTGCTGGTAGTTAGTTCTGTAATTTGTGTTATCTGGGAGCCCTATTTTGCATGCTGTGACTTCTCGTTTGCTCCCAGATCATTAATCACTCCCCCATTAATCAACTTGGCCTTAAAATCCAAAGCAAAAGACTAGACGTTCTTACTTGTTTAGGTCACGCATCATGTATTGACTTAAGCATATAGTTGTCTTTTCTTTTAGCTTTATTTTCAGTTGTTGAGTGCTGGCGTGAGGTACGCAATTTCCTACACTCATTCATGCATCTCGTATGCCCATGCATTAGTTAGTAGGAATTGTATCAGGACAAGAGTGAGCGAGCGTTTGATTGGAGCGATTGATTGCTAGATTTAGGATCAAAACGCTATTAAGGAGGGGCTGTCCCATAAAAGATAAGGTGGGGGATTTCATCACCCTTTCCTTGGCCCCAAAAATCACTCTTAATAAAGCCTTAACTAAAAGCAAGTAGACATTGGCCCTAGGATTGCGGGCACACTAGGAGAGTAATCTAGTTGAGACCGTTATGACCTGATCGGCGTTGCCTACCTTGTCGATAGTAGGAGGTACTGGATTTCCGGATCTGGTATCACTTGCTGGGCATTGTGGTCCTCGTTGTAGGGAGGTGAGGCGTGTCGAGACTAGTGACCTCGAAGTTAGGCGTCGTCTAGCCTAAGGACCCATTGCCTTACATTGTTTGAGCCGTGCTTGCTAGTTAGGCTTCTTCCTGATCCCACTATCCACGCTAGTTCTAGGGATTCTTCCCTCCTCACCTGAGTCCTCTCCTCATCTATTCTCTACGTTTAGTTTCCTCCTCTAGTACACCTTCTGTTGTGTGTTATATTAGAGTTGAGCATTTTATGCGAGGTTGGGCTCGTTCTGGTGAGAGCGCTCGACTCGAGAGAGTGCATTCTTCTGAGATGGACGGTCTTGGTGATCGACCATCTCCGCCTCGTGCTCCTTTGGAGCATGAAGCCGAGTCGTCTCGTGGTGGCGAAGGAGACCAGGTTCCATACATGGAATACCTCGGTCCGCTTCCGCCACCACGTAGACCTCCTTCTCCTCCTCCTCTGACTCAAGAGGAAGGGAGATTCAGTCAGGATCGAGTTCTTGGTGCACCACCACCTTTAGCTCGACATGATAGACCGATGACTTTGTGGGAGCGGACCCATCCTGTTCGGGCAGCGCAACCTTCTTGCATAGTTGTCCCCCCTGCTCGCGGGAACAACTATGAGCTGAAACCTCAATATGTGAGCATGCTTCCAACCTTTACTTCCAATAAGGGGGATCCGTATATCTTTATACGCGAATTTGAGGAAGTATGCTCCATGTTCAAGCTTCAACAGCTTGACAAGGATTCAGTCCGGTTGAGGATGATTTCTTTCGCATTGACGGATAATGCGAAGAAATGGATGTATAGCCTCCCGATGAGCTCGATTCGGTCATGGGATGACTTTGTGACCGTCTTTCTGAAGAGATTTTTCCCTCAAAGGAAAACTCAACAGATACGGCACCAGATACATCAAATGTATCAGACCGAGACCGAATCGTTTCATGGTTTCTTTGAGAGGTTCAAGGACCTTCTCCAGCAGTGCCCTCATCATGGATTTGAGTTATGGCAGCTGTGCCAAATTGTTTATGAGGGCATCAACTACAACACCCGCACATTGTTGGGGTCGATGTGTCAGGGTGAGTTCCAAATGAAACCCATCGAGGAGGCATGGGATACTTTTGAGTCCATGGCTGAACGTACCTTCGAGTGGGATACCATGAGAGAGCCACCAGCCGCCAGGTCTTCTGGTCGAGATGGATCTTATCAAGTTGACTCATCGATCGCGTCTGAGGCGAAAATGGCTACTCTCATGCGTAGGGTTGAGAGTTTAGAGTTGGACCGAGCTCCTGTAGCTCAGGTCGCTACTCCCGAGTGTAGTAGGTGTGGACTTACGGGCCATGATGACTTGGAATGGGCTTACGCTCCAAGGGATACTGAGCATGCGAATGCAATGTATCAACAGAGGCCCCGTAATGACTCGTACAGTCACTCCTACAACCCGGGATAGCGTAACCATCCTAACTTCTCTTGGGGGACTAGTGGGGGTCACGGTCAGAGCTCGCACGCTCAACCTCAACCTCCACCTTATCCACCTCCACGCCCATCGGCGACCTTCCAACCCCCACATCAAAGGTCTCAACACCAAAATTACCAACCTGCTCATGCCTCATCGTCGGGCTATTCCAACCAGACTCCACCACCCCAGCGGGTTGACCCTAAGGACCCTTCTTGTGATCCGACCTTTCAAGCGTTGCAAAGTACAGTCAAGGCTTTGGAAATGCAGGTTAGCCAGTTGGTTCATCAACTCCATGAACACGAGAAGGGTCATTTCCCGAGTCAACCGGAGCTGAATCCTCGGGGTAGCCATTCTCAAGGAAGGACACCTTTACCTCATGCCACCTCTGAACCGACCCATCATATTAATGTGATTCATACTTTGAGGTCTGGTAAGGAGGTGGATAACCACATTGGGGTACCTTTTTGTCATCACCATCTTTGAGGGAGCCGGATCCTGAGGCTCCCTCCACAAATACTTCCAGGAAGGAGCCAGATCCTGAGGTTCTTTCTACATTTCCTTCGACAAAGGGGCCGAACCCTGAGGTCCCCTTGTCTCCTCTTGTGTCGAAGGAACCAGATTCTGAGGTCCCCACTCATGTTTCTTTGGACCTGAATTCTGGGGTGCCTTCGCATCCTTATGCCCCAAAGGCGCCATTCCCTGAGCACCTTAAAAAGAAAACCTCTGATCAGCATGACAAGATGCTTGAGATGTTTAGGCAAGTTAAGGTGAACATCCCTCTGTTGGAGGTGATTCAGCAAATGCCACCTTATGCCAAGGTTCTCAAGGACTTATGCACCAAGAAGAGAAAATTCATGTTCCCAAGAAAGCTTTTCTTGCGGCTAACATGAGTTCTTTGTTGGCACAACCCATGCAAGTCAAGTACAAGGACCCTGGTTGTCCTACTATCTCTTGTGTGATTGGTGATGTGTCCATACATCGAGCCTTATTGGACATTGGTGCATCTGTTAATCTTCTGCCATATTCTGTCTACGTTCACCTCGGTCTTGGAGACCTCAAACAAACAAAGACCACTCTTCAATTGGCTGATAGGTCTATGAGGAAACCGAGGGGTGTGGTGGAAGATGCGCTGATAAAATTGGGAGAGTTCATTTATCCAGTTGACTTCTTTGTCTTGGATACTGAACCTGTGCCAAACCCACTTGGACAAATTCCTGTCATTCTGGGGCGACCATTCCTTGGGACTTCTAATGCATTGATCAATTGTCGCAATGGTCTGATGCGCTTGACTTATGGTAGTCAATGCGCTGATTTTAACATCTTCACCATCGACAAGAAGCAAGGTGCCTTCAATGACCCTGTTGGGGTCAACCTTATCCAGGGTTTGGATGAGATTGAAGTTGAGGGCACCTTCAAGTACTTCAGAGAATTGTTTGATGAAGCTCCTGAAGGTGGTGAAGATGTTTCACCTGGGCTGGCACAAGAAGGTGCCTTATGTTATGATGATGTGGCCTCAGTGCCACCTCCTTCTGATCTTGTGTTCCTTGAGCCACATCCTTTTGATCACGTGGACCTTGAGCCACATCCTTTTGATCACGTGGCCCTTGAGCCACAGCGTTTCGATCATGTGGCTTTTGAGCCACAAGATACCATTTTTATGGCCTCTGGGCCACATGATCTTCATTCTGTATATGCTAAGGACCCCATGTGGGTTAAGAATCAACCACCTGATACCCTTCAACCTGATAGAGGTTCACCTCTCATTCATGCCTCCTATCTTGCTCACACTCAAGAGGCATCAAACGACCACAACGCTTATAAGGGTATCAGGTGGTCAAACAATTCTGATTTGTATGTCGCGAGCCCATGCATGTGCATTTTTGGCTCGAGTGATGGCGGGTTCCCATTTGATGTCCCTTGACATATGAAGATGGGAGCCCATTTGTTGTACATAAAAAAAACAAAAAAAACCCCAGTGAGCATCGATTGTGTGGGCCCCAACCCTTGAGTATTTGGGCCCCAATTCTTTCACGTATTTGTATCCCTTCCTTAGCATCTCACAAGTTTTGAGGGAATTTGGGTTGTGTCCATAAACATAGCCGAAACTTCCCTGTGTACTTCACGTTGGTGAGATCTATTCTTTTTCATGCATAGCTCCATGTAATATCTTGCTCGCATTCGTTGAGGACAATGCATGAAGTAGGTGTGGGGGGTGTTTTACGTGTGTACATAGTCGAGTCTTTTCTTTTGATTTTGTTTTCTTTTGTTTGCATTGTTAGGGTCATGTTAGTGTGCTGCATTTAATATCGATATATATGTTTGCCATGATCCTTGGGTGACTTGTCTTCTTTTGCTTGCCTTGTGCTTTAAAATTTTCACATTTCTTTCAAAATCTTCATGTGTTTGCGAAAGAAAATGTTTTGTGGATTTTGCGTGTGTTTAGCATGTGCAAAACCGTTGAGAGGCAAAGTAAAAAAGAAAACTCCCAAAATTGTCTTGAACTTGATGCATTAGGATATCTAGTACTGTGGCTTTAGGATTTATCGAGTCGTTAGGATGCACCCCAATTTTCCCTTGGGGGTGAGTAATTATAGGGTTTCAGTGCTCAAACATTCAAAGAAGTCCACCTTGAACCTAGTGAGTCAATAATTCGTGTCTGTTAACTTAAGGAAGTTTGTTGTAGTCAAGGACCCTCTAAATCTTGTTGTGAGACATTAAGTGTAGGGGTTTTGGTTCATGTGTAGATAAGAAATAAGTGAGTAGATGTTCTCTCTTCTCGCACGGCTCCTATCACTCGGGAAAGTAGGTCTGAGGGGACTTTGTGCCTGGTGCTTTCGAGTCATCTTACTTGGGATGCGCCGACGAAACTCCCGTTACACGGGTGGTAGGGATTGCCCTATGTGGAAATTTGGGGAAATGTGTACGTGATAGTGTAAGTCCTCATGGGCAATGATGCACGAAACCTGACCCTGGGAGAATGAAGCTCCAACTAATAAAAAGAAAAAGAAAAAAAATGATGAGAAAAGAAGAAAAAAAATGCGAATAAGAACATTAATGGACCTTACACTTTGTATCACTTGAGGATCTTGAGGTTGTCCATGTCTTTCACTTAATTCCTTATTTAACTTGCACGAATGATTCATTAGGCTAGGTGTGGACTGATTACCTATATAGAGTCGGCCCGTTGGATTACCGCGTCCATTGATCGACAAAATTTGTCCAACGAGTCGAGGTCTAGATTGAATAATGGATCTTGTTCGGATTTTGTGGGTATATCCGCTGAAAACCCTCAGGAGACAACACTCCTCCTCCTTGGCAACAAGGAGGTTTAACGGCTTGTTGCACATGCTAAGTGCAACCGTGGTTCCTATGAAAGTGAGTTAGGATTTCTTGTATTTCGTTTGCTTTTCTCTTTCTTTGTTTTGCTCGGGACTAGCAAAAACGTAGGTGTGGGGGTATTTGATTGACATCATTTCATGCTTATATTTGTACCTTATATCCATTATCTTACACCTAAGCAATGCTACATGACGAGTTTTATGTTTGAATTTCAAAAATAAAGAGGTTTGAAGAGAAGAGCTATGAGAGGACCCAAAAGCAGGAAAAAAGACTTAATTGTGAGACCTGGGGACTGAGATGCAAGGGAGAAGGACCTGAACGTAAGACAGAAGGACCTAAGAGCAAAACAGAATACTCCACACCATCATAGGGAGTATTTTACCAATTCGATTCGGGTCGGAGCTCCAATAAACGAAGTAGATGCATCCAAGACCACCAAATACACCAAGCAAAGCCCAGAACAAGATTCAACTGGATTCAGACTTTTAGACCGCCAATTGGCGGTCTGGATCAGCCCAGATCCGTTAAGCTTTCTCCTGGACTTGTATTAATGTGTGTTTAGGCTATTTTTGGTATTGGTTTAGTCCCACATCGGGGGATTGTCCCGGATTAGCTTTTTCCATGCTTATAAATAGAACTCTTCACCTCCCATTGTAACCATCTCTCTCTTTTGTGGCATCTTCCCTACTAAGAGTGAAGCCTTGAAGCAAAACTCTGGTGGAGGAAGAGCTACTTGTAATTGGAGTGAGTTAATAATAGATGTTTTCATTAGCTTGTTATTTCTTGCTTAGTTAATTTCCTTTAATGAGTTTGTTTTGGTGCTTGTTTAGTTTTATGCTTCTTTAATATTTCTTGCTTGATTAGTATAGCTTCATTTCAGTATAATGCTTCATTTTATTAGAGTAGTTAGTGTAAATATGTGTGAGTAGTTCCATCCCCATTTGGGGGGGGGGGGGTGGAGAAATATGTGATATAATCATGTAGTGTATTAAGTGTGTGTTATCTTTATCCCTTGAGCTTTATATGATTTCCATAACCATCTAATGGGTTTTCACTCTTATCTTTGATATGCTAATGCTCTTGAATGAAGCTTAGCTTATGCTTTCATTAGTGGACCTATTTTATGGGGAATGATAAAGTTTGGATATGGATGAAGTCAATATTGGAAACACAATTTGTAGTGTATGTGCTCTTGTTGCCTTTACCTTAGCTAATGTCTTGTATGTTTTAATGATGTAGTCTTATCTTAATTCATGTGGAGGCATAGTAGGGTCTAGTCTTTATACTTGAGTACATTTAGCTTCATTCCAATTATTGTCTTGTATGTTTTAATGATGTAGTCTTATCTTAATTCATGTGGAGGCAAAGTTGGATGTAGTTTTATGATTTCATGCACTACATGTTGTAAGGAGTTTAATTGAACACACACACACACACACACACACACACATCTTCATATTCACATTATTTCTCTACCCCCTATGGGGTTTAGTTTTATTGCTTATCTTCATTTCCTTTTTTGCATCTTAGTATAGTTTAGTGTAATCCATCTTTCTCTCCTTCTTTTACCTCTCGCCTTCGAACAAACCAATTGTCGACACACCTCCCAGTAGACGACCCGTATTTGCCACCACTTCAACGCGGCCGTGCACTTGCCGTTTAAATAAAACGATCAATCAGTGTCCATCAACATGACCTTGAACTTTCCTTTGTACTTCTTGTTGATGAGATCTCTCCTTTTTCATGCATAAATCCATGTAGTATTTTGTTCACATTCATTCAGGACAATGCAAGAGGTAGGTGTGGGGGGTTTACGTGTGTACATAGTTGAGTCTTTTCCTTTGATTTTTGTTTTCTTTTGTGTGCATTGTTAGGGTCATGTTAGTGTGCTGCATTTAATATCGATATATCTGCTTGCCATTATCCTTGGGTGACTTGTCTTCTTTTGCTTGCCTAGTGCTTCAAAATTTTCACATTTCTTTCAAAATCTTCATGTGTTTGCTTGCCTAGTGCTTCAAAATTTTCACATTTCTTTTGTAGGTTTTGTGTGTGTTTTGCATGTGCAAAACTGTTGAGAGGCAAAGTAAAAAGAAAGCTCCCAAAATTATCTTGAACTTGATGCATTAGGATATCTAGTACAGTGGCTTTAGGATTTATCTAGTCGTTAAGATGCACCCCAGTTTTCCCTCGGGGGTGAGTAATCATAGGGTTTCAGTGCCCAAATAATTAGAGAAGTCCATCCCGAATCTAGTGAGTCAATAATTCGTGTTTGTTAAATTAAGGAAGTTTGTTGTAGTCAAGGACCCTTTAAATCTTGTTGTGAGACATTAAGTGTAGGGGTTTTGGTTCATGTGTAGATAAGAAATAAGTGAGTAGGTGTTCTCTCTTCTCGCAAGACACCTATCACTCGGGAAAGTAGGTCCGAGGGGACTTTGTGCCTGGTGCTTTCGAGTCATCTTACTTGGGATGCGCTGACCAAAATCCCGTTACACGGGTGGTAGGGATTGCCCTATGTGGAGATTTGGGGAAAGGTGTACGTGATAATGTAAGTCCTCATGGGCAATGATGCACGAAACCTGACCATGGGAGAATGAAACTCCAACTAATAAAAAAAAAGAAAAAAAGAAAAGAAACAAAAAGAGAAAAATGATAATGCAAATAAGAACCTTAATGGACTTTACACATTGTATCACTTGAGGATGTTGAGGTTGTCCATGTCTTTCACTTAATTTCTTATTTAACTTGCACGAATGGTTCATTAGGCTAGGTGGGTGGACTGATTACCTATATAGAGTCGGCCCGTAGGATTACCGCGTCCAATGATCGATAACAATGAGTCCATCGAGTCAAGTGTCTAGATTGAATAATGCATCTTGTTCGGATTTTGTGGGTATATCCGATGAAAACCCTCAGGAGACAACACTCCTCCTTGGCGACAAGGAGGTTTAACGACTTGTTGCAAGTGCTAAGTGCAACCGTGATTCCTACGAAAGTGAGTTAGGATTTCTTGTTTTTCGTTTGCCTTTTCATTTCTTTGTTTTGCTCGGGACTAGCAAAAGTTAGGTGTGGGGTATTTGATTGACATCCTTTCATGCTTATATTTGTATCTTATATCCATTATCTTTCACCTAAACAATGCTAGGTAACGAGCTTTATGTTTGAATTTCAGAAATAAAGAGGTTTGAAGAGAAGAGGCATCAAAGGACCTAAAAGAAGGAAAAAAGACTGAGTTGAGAGACTCAAGGACTAAGATGCAAGATCGAAGGACCTGAATGCAAGATAGAAGGACCAATGAGCAAACAAGAATACTCCACACCATCATGGGGAGTATTTTGGCAATTCTATTCAGGTCGGAGCTCCGACAAGCGAGGTAGATGGATCAAAGACCAACAAATCCATCTAGAAAAGCCCACAACAAATTCCAGCTGGATCCAAAACTTATGGACCGCTAATTGGTGGTCCGGATCACTCCGGATCCGCTAAGACTTCGCGGGCACATGTATTAGTATGTGTTTAGGCTATTTTTGGTATTTGTTTTGTCTCATACCGGGGGATTGTCCCGGATTACCTTTTTCTCAGGCTATAAATAGAACTCTCCCTCCTCTCTTGTACCCCATGTCTCTCTGTTGGTGGTCATCCTTTCTACTAGGAGTTAAAGCCTTGAAGCAAAAACCCTGGTGGAGAGAGGCTACTTGTAATTGAGTGAGTAATAATAGATGTTTTCCTTAGTGCTGTTGTTTGTTTCTTAGTTTATTTTTTTTTCATATGCTTGCATGCTTCTTTTGTTTTATGTCCTTTTAGTTAAACTTGTTTCTTAGTTTTCTTATAATTAGTTTATGCATGTTTTCTTTCCTTAGTATAAATGTTAGTTTAAATATAAGTGAGTAGTTCCATCCCCTTTGGGGGTGGAGTAGATGTGTGTACATGTTATGTAGATGGTATGAATGCTAGACATTATTGTTTGCGAGAGATGTTAGTATGCTTGCTTGAATTAATAAGAACTTTTACTTGATGGTTTTTGCCATAGTGCTAGGTTAATTCCATGCTTGTTTATGTTCTTAATAACAAACTTGTCATGCTAATATTAATCACCTAGGTAGTGTTTTAAATGATAGGTCTCGCCATTAGGTACTTCTTATGCATTAACAAACACTAACTACACTTGAGCTTCTTGTATGCATTCACCACACTTATTTCATGTGCACACACACACTCCACTCCTTAGGGGTTTTCCATTCCTGAGTTCTATCTTCCTTTATTAGTTGTTTAGTTTAGTTTGTGATTTCATTTCCTCCTTTCTAGTTTACTAGTTTAGATTAGTATAGTTTAGTGTAATCAATCTTTCTCTCATTTCTTTCCCACTCGCCTTCGCACAAACTAAAGTCGACACACCTCCTTGTGGATCGACCCGTATTTGGCACCGCTTCAACGCGGTCGTGCACTTGCGGTTATTTTAAAACGTTCAATCAGTGAGCGTAGAGATACCTAATTAGTAGCATACCATGCATCATATTCATGTTATATATCCTTAATTTTACCCTAATATTGTGCTATTCAAGTGTTTATTGTTATATTTCAGGTATTAGGTAACAAAGAAAAGAAGAGAATAGAAAAAAACTGAAACGTCAGAAGAAATTACTTAAATGAGCAAAATGGACCTCTCGGTTATATACAATGACCCATCTGCAAGAGAGAAAGACCTGGACGTAAGCCCGAAGGGACCAAATAGCAAACTGAGAAAGTTCACACCATCATGAGGAGTATTTTGGCAATTAGATTTGGGTCCAGACTCCAATAACCATGTGAAGAATTGAAGCACTAAAGAAGATATCCGAAATGTGTCTGATCCGACAAAAAGTGACCACCAATTAACGATCCCATTTTCTCAGAATCCAACCCGGTTTCACGTGGATATGGGTTATATGTTTATATCTATTATGAGAATGTTTCATTAATCCCACATCGGGGGATTGTCCCTAGGTTCTTTTTTTCATGCTTATAAATAAAACTCTTCTTCCTCCTTTGTAATCTACACATTGCTTGGTGGTCATTCTCTCTACTTGGAGTAAAGCCTTGAAGTAAAACTCAAGTAGAGAAGAATGTTACATGTAATGTGAGTCATGTAAATAAAATAATATTTCCTAGTTTTGTTTTAATATTGTCTATTTTAATGCTTGCATGTTTAGTTTAGTTTAGTTTATTTTCTCCATCTTAGTATAATTAGTTATAAATGTTTTTCTTTCTTAATATAGTTTGTAGCTTAATATGTAGTAAGTAGTTTCATCATCATTTAAGGGTGGAGATGATGTTTATACATGTAATGAAGAATGGGAATGAATGTTATCTTATTCAATATGTGATGAATGTGAGTGTATGTTTGTTTGTTTGAAAGAGAATACTTAACTTGATGAGTTTTGTCATAATCATTAGGTATTTCTCATGCTTGTTTAAGTTCTTAATAACCAACTTGTTTATGCTCATGTTAATCAACTAGGTTAGTGATTGAAATGATATGTTCTGCCACAACTATTAGATATTTCCTATGCATGAAAACACAACCTAACTTGTGCCTTATTGAATGCATCATTCATCACTTTATTACATGTGTACACACACCACCCATTGACGGTTTTTTCTTCCTGAATTGTAGTTTAATTGATAGTTACTTTCAATTCTTCTCGTGCTTTCAATTGTTTTGTTTGTTGCTTGCTAGTTTAGTGTAGTTTAGTCAACTTCTTCTCCCCTTTATTTTCCACTCGATTTCTGAAAAACCAAAGTTGACACACCTCCCTGTGGACTCGACCCGTACTTGCCACTGTTTCATCGCAGTCGTGCACTTGCGGTTATAACCGAATCAATCAATACCCATACCCACCTATTAATTAATCGGATAAGACAAATATGGGTAAACAAGTATAATTTTTTTTAAATGAGTATACAAATTATACCCATACACATACTTACGAATTGAATGGGATGGATAACGGATAATACCTGCATCAGTTATAACCCTAAGTTCAACTTATTAAGACCAAAACTCGTTAATTCTAATGATTGATCCTTTTGATCTATAGACACTAAATTAAGTAGAACTGCTACATATCAATTTACACGTCAAATCAGTTAAAGAGATAATATGGGATCTTAAAATGTCTCCATTAATGAAACATGGTTTTTTGACTATGAAATCCACCATAACATGTAATAAACCAAGCTAAACATTTCAAAGTTTCTTACGAGAACCTAAACCTGCAACCAAATTATTAATTTCTTTCCAAAACTAGCAACCAAAACTAACGTATAATCAATCAACCAATGAATTCAATATGTTATACCAAATAAAGAACCAAAACATCTTACATTTGAAATCAAAGAAAATCATAACCAATTTACAGAATATTTTTCCATTCAAACTAAAACATGTAAAACCCGAAACCCCAACCATAGACTAGGTTAGTTTGTTCTCATTAAGAAACAATTCTTATTGAGAATTGAACTTAATCCTAGGTGGCATCCTAGTCACTAGCCACATCATCTATGGAGGGTGAGTCATCTAGGAGTTGATGATTCAACAAGTTGGAAGATAAGAGGTTGTAAGAAAGCAAAAGAAAAATGGTCTCTTCATTTTTCTATGATTTTCGTTCTATTTTATTATGCAATTTAAGTAGAGGTTGTAATGATCTTGAATGATCATCTTTATGTAGTTTATGTTATGTTTGTGTTTTAGGTTAAATTGAAGAGTCTTTGTAAGTGCCTATATAAAGCACAAGAGTTCTCCATTTGTAAACAAGTCAAGTAAAGTCAAGTCAAGTGAGAAAGAAGAAAGAAAAGATGAGTTTGGTGCAAATCTCGTTTTTGCTTATGAGTGTTAAGTAGTGAGTTCTCTTCTTTCATTTGTGTCCACCAATTGAGTAGATCAAAGTATGGATTTAGTGATGGCAATAGAAGGCCCTCAGCATGGAGAACAAGGCGAGCCAAAGCAGCCCACCAGGCACGACTTCTGAACCGACAATTGGCAGTTTGGGACCGCTAATTAGAGGTCTATGTGCGCCTGGTGGAGGGCGTGTTTCTGGGGTGGCTCGATCTGGTGCTCCTCGTCCTTCTCCCGTATCTAACATCTAGTATCAGAGCCTCGTCCGATGGGGAGCTCAGGAATGACGTCGTTTGGTCATGTATCGTTGCCTCACCTTTCGAAAGGAAACTACGACAATTGGAGTATCCAAATGTGCGCCCTGCTCGGTGCACATGATGCTTGGGATCTTGTAGAGAGCGGCTTCGAGGAGGAGGCCATGATGGGGGTGGCAATCATCGAACAAATCAAAACACAAAAGGAGAGAAGAGCCAAAGACAAGAGTGCTCTTTTCCTTCTCTTCAAAGCAGTGGATGAGAGTGGATTCGAGAAGATCTCTGAAGCGAAGACGTCGAAAGAGGCGTGGGACACCCTTGAGAAGAGCTACAAGGGTGTTGATCGAGTGAGGCAAGTGCGCCTCCAAATGCTTCGAGGTGAGTTCGAGGCATTGAAAATGAAAGAATTGGAAGGTGTTGCCGATTTCGTGATGAGGGTTCGCATGGTGGTGAACAAATTGAAGAGAAATGGGGAGGCCTTGACTGAAGGAAGAGTGGTGGAGATGGTTCTACGTTCTCTCACCGAAGACTTTGAAAATGTTGTGTGTGCTATCGAGGAATCAAAGGACCTCGAGAAGATGACCGTGGACGACCTAGCAAGCTCGTTGGAGGCACACGAGCAAAGAAAGAAGAAGAAGAGGCAAGATGTCTTGGAGGAGGCGTTGCAAGCGAAGATGTCACTTAAGGAGGAGAAACCTCGCAACGTAGATCGTGGAAGCGGTCGTGACTATGGAGGCCGTCCAAACAAGAAGGAGGTCGAGTGCTTCAAGTGTAGGAAACGTAGACATTTTGCGAAAGAGTGTTGGTCACAAAAGATGGTGGAGGAGAGCTCCAGCCGTGGCCGTGGTGATCGTGGATCAAAGAAGGAGATTAAGTGCTTCAATTGTGGGAAGCATGGACATTATGCAAGCGAATGTTGGTCAAAGAAAAGGGTGGAAGAAAACTCCAACCTTGTTTCCGTGGAGGAGAGTGCTTGCGAAGGAGGAATGACCTTGTTTGTAAGTAACGAGGGAGTCACAAACCATGTCATGCATGCTCAAGTCGAACATGAACATGATAGGAGGTGCGAAGAAGAAGAAGAGAAGAAGTGGCGACTTCTAACCATGTGGAGGAGATGAGATCAAAGGAGATTACAAGCGAGCAAAAGATATTGTGTCTTCTAGGACAAGGAGAGAATATTCCTTTTGAAGAGGCTATGGAGGATGCAAAATGGCGCGCCGCAATGGATGAAGAAATGCAATCCATCGAAAGGAATGAAACTTGGGAACTAGTTTCATTGCCAAAAGGACACAAAGCGATTGGTGTCAAATGGGTGTACAAAAGAAAGATGACGACACAAGGACAAGTTGAAAGGTACAAAACACGATTGGTGGAAAAATGCTACAAGCAAAGGGCCGGCATAGATTATGAAGAAGTGTTCGCCTTGGGGGCACGCATGGAGACAATCCGTCTCCTAACCTCACTTGCAGCTCAAAGAAAGTGGCACATGCATCAAATGGACGTAAAGTCCTCTTTCTTGAATGGAGTTCTCGAAGAAGAAGTTTATGTGGTGAAAGTCGAAGAGGTGAAAGTGCTAAAGTTAAAGAAGGCACTATATGGCTTGAAGCAAGCCCTGAGGGCATGGAATGCAAGGATTGATGCCTATTTCAAGCAAAATGGATTCTTGCAATGCCCTCATGAACATGCAATCTATGTGAAGAAAGAAGGCAACGACATATTGATCATAGCCTTGTATGTTAATGATCTTGTTTTTGCAGGTAGCAACGATGGGATGCTTGCTGATTTCAAACACATCATGAAAAAGGAGTTCGAGATGACTGATCTTGGACTCATGTCCTACTTTCTTGGTTTGGAGTTCAAACAAGGAGGGGACGGGATCTTTGTGTCACAAGAAGGCTATGCTAAAGATGTGTTGGGGCGCTTCGAGATGGGTGATTGCAAGCCCCGTGAACACACCGGTGGCATGTGGATTAAAGTTATCCAAACACGAAGAAGGTGAGTTGGTTGATGCAACAATGTACAAAAGTGCAGTAGGGTGTCTATGATACCTAACTTGCACCCGACCATATCTTGTATATGGAGTTGGCTTGGTGAGCCGGTGCATGGAGAGTCCAACCATGGAACATTGGATGGCGGTTAAGCGAATATTTCGCTACATCAAATGTACTCTTTCCCTTGGCTTATTCTATTGAAAATGTGTTGACAAAGAGATACTCTATGGATATACTGATAGTGATTGGAGTGGGGATGTGGATGATAGAAAGAGTACCTCGGGCTTTGTTTTTTATGTTGGTGACACGACTTTCTCATGGTCATCAAAGAAACAACCAATCATCGCATTATCAACTTGTGAAGCCAAATATGTGGTGGCAAGTGCATGTGTGTGTCATGCAGGTCAACGTTGCACTTTTGAGTCACATCTCCCGAGGGAGAACAAGTTGCATCCAAAAAACACGAGAAAATGAGAAGAATCTTGGATCGGTTCAGGCCTTCCAGATCTCTTTCCCGTTAGTGATGCAAACCCTGTGTTTTTGAGACCGGAAAAATGCTTTACCCTGAGGTAAACATCGAGGCATGCTTTGATGCACCTGTCATTACAACCAAATGGTACGTCACTCGGACTTACCCTGAGTTAGTCCGTTTTGGCTTCATGTGGAAGTAGTATGATATGGTCGATGATTCCTATGAATCTCCTAAGGTAAGGAAGAAAAAGGGAATTGTCAGTTCAAGGGTTTCTTGTTCAATCTTCTATATATAAGAAGGTTATCTGTTCTCTCCGTTCCGGACAGGTGAGGCGGGGGTCAAGAAGGGCTAAAGCCGTACCCACACTAAGGTATGTGTTTAGTCCTATTTACAGACTACAGGGACCTGAATGCAAATTACCCACATCCCGAGCATAAACGCGTGCAAGAGACTCATTTCTATCATAAAGACCAAGTTCAAGATTATCGGGTTTCAAATGGAAATGCATCCAATCATAAAAGCATTCAAGACCTAATTACAAAAAGAACAAGGACTTAAGCACAAAAGTAGCCGGGGACTTAATTGCAAAAAGTCAAGGACCTAATTGCAAATCACGAGTAACTTTTATTATTATGGAGAAAATCTAAAGAAAAATCAATGTGGATCTCCAAATATATGAAGGAAATAATTCAGAGCTCAAGAGAATGGAAAGAAATCATCCAGACGCGCAAAGGAGGATCAAATCATACCATAAACACTCAGCAAAAATCCGGATTTAATCTGACTTGATTATGCGGCCTTTCCGCCGCACAACACCTACAACCTGCGGCGATTCCGCCGCCCCCTTAGCAATCCGTGTGCTCCAATTTTGTCCAGTCGTGTCTGGACACGTGTACTTTCCAATTTTATCCTTAGGTCCCTTATAGCAACTATAAATAGCCCCGAGAACGATGTTTAAAGGGTCCTTGGTCCTTGGTCCCTTAGCTTATGTTCTAGTTTTTATTCCTTAGTTTAATAAATTTCTGTTGTTTTATTTCTTGTTTTTAGTTTTCTTTTGTAATTCCTCTAGGACCCCTTCTCCTTCCTCCCATCCATGAGTTTCTAACTCTTTCCAAAGGGTGGAGGTGACGGATTTAGGGTGAAGAGAAGATGAATAAATGCTATTATTTTAATTTCGTGATTAGTATATTTTGATTACTTGAGTTTATGTTAAATCATTTATCATGTAATGTTTCATAACTAACATGATTTATTATAAGTTTCTGAATTCTCTAATCTCAACCCTAAATCTAAACCTCCACCCAACGGAATTCACCTCTTTGTTCTTGTTTTAGTTTTATTTGTTCTTGTTTCTTGCTTTAGATAATAAAAACCAAAAATCTCAAAAACCCAATTTATTCTTCTCTCCTTCTTTCCCCCAATCGAAATCACACTAATAACAAATCTCTCTCTCCTTGTGTTCGACCCGTATTTGCCACGTCTTCATTGACGCCATGCACTTGCGGTATAAATTTAATTCTCATCAAGTTTTTGGCGCCGTTGCCGGGGAGGCGACGCAGATTTTGTTTTTTTTGTTGATTTCGATTTTATCCTGTTTATCGTGTGCGCGATCTAAGTATTTGGATTTGTGTTTCAGGAGACAACAGAGTGCACGGCGAAATCCGAGCACATTCTGAGCTAAACGATCGGCGAAATCGCCGCACCTATAAAGCAGTTTGCGGCGAATCCGCCGCACACTTGGAGCTTCTGGGCTTCAAACTTTTCTGGGACGCGACTCATCTCTGGGTGGACGCGTGAAGCTACTGAAATTTCGAGAGCGGGCGGTGAACCCGACTGAGCATTGCATAGGTAACCTTTGTTGCCTCTTTTCCTCGTAATTTCTATTTTCAGAAAATTTCCTTTTATTAGAATTGAACGTGTTAGGGCAAAAATTCCATAATCGGCAATAATTCAACTCTGACCTAAAATTGGCAAAATTAGAAAGGCATTAGTGCATGCATCATCTAGTGTTTTGTATGCATTATTCTTGCTAAATTCTTGCAAATCAATTTCTGTTGAAGAGTGCTGGAGTCAAGGTACGTATCGTGGTTTTCATCGATTGCATTTAAGCATATAATCTAGTTTGCATACAACCTTGCAATTGCCCCCTCTAAAGACCATTGTTTGACTATCTTTGCTAGATCTAATTTAAACTATCTTAAGGGCAACTCTGTAGGAAAAGATACGGTGGGGATTTCATCACCCTCCCGTGGCCCACAAATAACAATCCCAAAGTGTCACCCAAGCCTTAATAAAAATCAATTAGACATTGGCCCCTAAGGATTCAGACTCAATTAAGGAGAAGATTAGTTTGACTTGCTATGACTTGAAGCTGATCGAATTTAATTTGGTGTCTAGAAAGTCTTTTTGTGTTGACGTAAGTCTTCCAAGCGAAGTGGTTGTCTAATTGGCACCGACTCTGTCGGAAGCGCCCCCACTAGCTATACACTGCCTGGCCAATTTGGTTTGATTAGTGAGGGAGGTGAATCAAGCAAATCAATTCGACTCAACCAATTAGGAGTCGTCTAGATCTAAGTGACACTAGGTCTAGGATTGTTTGAATCGTGCTTTCTTAGGAATTTTCTGACCAACCATCTTTCTATCTTTAGAGTTAGGTTTCCCTTCTCATCTGAGTCTTCTTTCTTTTCTCACCTAAATTCTCTAGATTAGGATTCCTTTCTCATCTTTCCCCATTCTATTGTTTGTTTTTAAAAAAAAACGAAAAAAAAATTGTAATTAATTCTTGAAATTAAATTTGGAATTTAAATTTCGAATTTGAACTCAAAAATTGATTCAACCCGGTGCACTCAGATTTGGATTCGGGACTTGAGTAATCGACTCTCACGAGTTCATCTAGATTCCAGTCTAGAGCTTAGCCCCAATCCATATGCTGCACCACCACACCCGGATCCAATGGGTGAGAACGTAGTGGACCCACCTGTTGCACAACCTATAACTCTGAGGGATCGATGCTATCCAGCGATGGCTGCTCAGCCATCGTGCATCGTTATGCCCACCATACCGGGTCGCGACTTCGAACTTAAGGCACAATACATGAGTATGTTGCCTAAGTTCACCTCTAGGGAAGACCCATATCTCTTCCTTAGAGAATTTGAAGAAATCTGCTCTCTTATGCAATACCAGCATATCCCTGAGGAGGCAGTGCGTTTGAAATTCGTGCCTCTAGCACTGAAGGACGACGCTAAGAAATGGCTATATAGTCTAGCCGAAAGATCCATTAGAAGTTGGATCCCTATTTGTGCACTTGAGTTCTTTTTGAGTCTATTGGGGAAAATCTTGCGCTACCAAGCTGCACAAATAGAGAATTAAAGAACTCAAGTGCACAAATAGAGAATTAAATAGCCAAGCTGCACAAATAGAGAATTAAAGAACTCAAGTGCACAAATAGAGAAAATCTTGCGCTACCAAGCTGCGCTACATCCCTTGATTTTGGACAGTGTCATTATAGAGATTCCCTGTCTTATTTTCTACATCGGGACTCCGCTACGACTCATTCCGGGTTGCATCGAAAAAAGACGGGAAACATCCACGTTGCACAGTTCATTTCGGCGTTAGCCTACTGCAACACTCGCTTCGGCGTTAGCCTACTACAACACTCGCTTTGGCAGCGCCTGCCTATACGGACTCGTTTCGGCTCATTCTCGAATTAAGTCTACGCGGAGCGAAGACGAATGAGCCAGAGCCAGCAACAGGAGGCTATCACTGTATCGAGCAAGAAGGCAAGCAACGATGACTATTCCGAGCATAGTTTACTTGCAAGTTCAATTAGCCTCTATCAATTTTCAAGATGGCTTAGAGAATTTTCGAAAGAGCTATGTTCAAGCCAGACAAGTGCTACAAAGGTGTACATGGATAGCAAATATGCTATCGAGCTGGCTAAAAATCCGGTCCATCACGAAAGGAGCAAACACATCGACACAAGGTTTTATTTCATTCGTGTGAAAGGAATGTGTTCTAAAAGTTTTACTTTTATATGTCAATTATTATGAACTGAATGTGGAAGCATTTTGTTCATTGATTATGGTATTCGTCTTTTGGAAGTGTTAAGGAAGATGCGCTTGGTCCTTAACCGTAGAGCTCTAAAAGATAATGGTTTATATAAAATCAAAAGTTATTCACAATCATGGTAATTAACATGGAACATTAATTACCGAGATAAGATTGTCGTGTTGGTCATCGATTGTTGTAGCTCTACAAATAATTGACGACACGAGTATATAAAAGAGGAAAAATTACTTTTATATATTGAATAGACCTAACAAGTAAAACATTATGGAATTGTGTTTCGTGTCATTAATGTTTTTACTGTGTCTTGGATCCTAAGATATGAGACTTATATCTTTTCACTCAAGAAGTGCTTAATTTGATTATTGTCAAAAGCTATCAATAAGTGTAGTGATAAAGGCAATAGTTGGTTGAGCATGACGTGTGCTGGAAAAGATAGCTAGTCAAACGATTATCATTGCCCCTCTTAATTGAGTGATGATATTAGTGGGCCCCTTGATAAAGCAAAATTATAATGTGCACAATGTAACTTGAGTTAAGTTACATAGTTATAATTAGCTTAAAGAGATCAAGAAATGAATATAATACAAAGATGACACATTTCTACTTTGTATATATTCTTAATATCATGAGGCAAGGGACGGACACAAGTGGTGCACTTACATCACTAAATGGATCGTGTTTTGGTTTGGGTGGAACAAAGACATCTATGCTAATTGGATAACTATAATGTGTAGCTAGATACCGCTTATAGTTTGAGATATTAAGTGTTTAATATCTCTACCAATTCGGCTTAGATCCTCCTATAGGTCACACCACAAAACTGGGAAACAAGAGGTTGATTTTAAGTTCATATGGTGTGTCGGGTTTCATATGAAAATATGACACATGTGGTGAATGAATAAAATCAATATGTCATGAGAATTGACATAATTAGAATCATAATAAATTCATATGAGGTATATATATTATGGGGTGTAATAATTTAATATTACATATGATAATATATTATATAAGATGTGAATTTGCTAAAACCCCCAAAAGATCAAATTTTGTTGGAAATAAATCCAAAATTTGACAAAGGCAAAATCGGGGTCAAACACGGTGAGCCGTTCATGGTTCGGTCGACCGGGGTATCTTCTGATCGGTTAACCGAATAGGGTGCGAGTAAGCGCAATTGGTTGACCGAAATTGTCTGGAGTGCCTGGACAATCGGGTTCGGTTAATCGGGTGTGCACGGTCAACCGGGAAGTAGTATTTTCGGTAGACCGAAGGTGACACGGTCATCCGATGACTATGTCCCAGGAGCGATTCTGGTGGGTCAATGGTAGACCGAGTAAAAGATGTGGTTCGTCCGAATTCTTCCAGGGAATTTTTCTCATACGGATTCGGTCGACCGTCTAGCTTACGGTGCACCGAACACGTGTTATAACCGAATGGTTCGGTTGACCGAATAATACTCGGTCTACCGAACAAGAACGATTCTGCCTGAATTATTAAGAGATTAATTAGATCATGGGTGGATTAATTCCAGATTTAATTAAAACGTTTTTTGTGGGTGATTATGTGGAAATTAGAGATTAATTTAGGAGAGAATAAACAAGTGATCATGGCTAAAGAATAGCTCTTGATAAGGATGTTTTGGGAGACTATAAAAGGACCCCTACTCCTACTTGTTTAACAACTAATGCAAAAATTCTTTCTCTCATTAATCTCTCCCTAATCACCACGAAAATCTCTTAGTAAATTTAAGTTTTAGAGATAAGAATCTCAGGAGCTTAAAGATGGGTTATTAGCTAGATTCTAAACCTTGTTAGAGATTGGTTGGCTAGCTCATTTCTCTCTAATCTTGTTTAGAGTTTGGTGAACACTCGGAGGCAAATCCGTGGACGATTCAACGGGCAACGCGACTCCAAATCTTCAAAAAGGTTTTAGAGAACCTTTAGGTATGATTCTACCTTTGTGATTTATTTTAATAAATGTAGGATTGCATGTTATTAGAATAATCACAAAACTATGTACATAGAAATTGTTGAAAATATGAAAATCGATCTTGTATGTTGTATTAAATTTTTAAAAATATATACATACCTAGGGACACGAAATCCTACATCATGAACATATAAAAGAAAATGACGTCGACTTAGTGCATGTGAGAAGTGAATATCAAGTGGCTGACATATTCACAAAAGCCCTGCCAATCCGTTTGTATGTGAAGTTGCGAAATCTACTTGGGATGGTGGATGGAAGAGGATTAAGTTCAAGGAGTATTGAGAATTGAACTTAATCCTAGGTGGCATCCTAATCACTAGCCACATCATCTATGGAGGGTGAGTCATCTAGGAGTTGATGACTCAACAAGTTGGAAGATGAGAGGTTGTAGGAAAGGAAGAGACAAAGGGTCTCTTCATTTTTCTATGATTTTCGTCCTATTTTATTATGCAATTTAAGTAGAGGTTGTAATGATCTTGAATGATCATCTTTATGTAGTTTATGTTATGTTTGTGTTTTAGGTTAAGTTGAAGAGTCTTTGTAAGTGCCTATATAAAACACAAGAGTTTTCCATTTGTAAACAAGTCAAGTAAAGTAAAGTCAAGTGAGAAAGAAGAAAGAAAAGATGAGTTTGGTGCAAATCTCGTTTTTGCTTATGAGTGTTAAGTAGTGAGTTCTCTTCTTTCATTCGTGTCCACCAATTGAGTAAATCAAAGTATGGATCTAATGATGGCAATAGAAGACCCTCAGCATGGAGAACAAGGCGAGTCAAAGTAGCCCACCAGGCGCGACTTCTGAACCGCTAATTAGCGGTCCATGTGCGCCTGGTGGAGGGTGTGTTTCTGGGGTGGCTCGATCTGGTGCTACCCGTCCTTCTCCCGCATCTAACAATTCTTGCATACCTTGAGAAAGAATCAAACCGGAAGCGATTAATCCAACATGGGGCCAAACTCAACCCTAAACTCGACTACGACACCAACCGCAAATCTGGACGACAACAATCGACGTTCGCGACGACAACAAACTCTTTCTCCGGTTTGTAAGGACAACTCTCCACTCTCCCTCAGTAATAGATTTCTAACTCTTCACAATTTTGTCTTGATAATATTATTTCTCTATTCCAAAGACGACCAACTCTCAGCCCTTATTTAATAATTATTAAACTTTCCTAATTAATTTTACCAATTCTCAACCCATAAATCTCAGATAGAGTAGACACCAAAATGTGTTTTTATTAACCCAATCAATTAACTCGTTAATTACAATATTTAGTAAAGAATCCGTAAAAAATGCGAAAATTGCATTCTAAACCTCCTAATTTAAGATTGTTACAACAATAAAGTAAACGAGAATCAACCTTCAAAAAAGGGTTGGCAAACTTGAATGGGTAAAAAGTGTAACATCCCGAAACAGCGGAAATTTTAAATTTTAAATCATCAAGAGGTAATCAGATAAGACTCATCAACGTGAATGTTACTCAGATAAATCAACAGTCGGTGCACCAATAATACAATAGAGTTTGTCAAAAGATATGATTACAACAATACTGCGAAAGAAGGTACAAGTAATCATGACGACCTCGACGAGTCCGAAGAGGATCCTGACCCCAAAATGTGTGCGCCTGCTGTCACTACCCGACAGAACCTACTGCGGTCCTGAAACATGAATCAAACAACGATGCCTGAGTTTCCCATTAGGAAACCCCGTACGCCAAGCTCACCTATATGAATGCACTAGTACGGTAAATGAACCTATCATACTAGTAGCATGTCATAACACATCTGCAATTCCTCAAATCCCTCCAAGGGTAAACGGGACCTCAGTCCAACACAAGGACCCTCATGGGTCAACAAGGACATCAGTCCAGCAAGCAACAAAGGTCTCCCTCGAAAACCTACCGTAGGCACATACGGTCTTACGGACAGTAAGCGACACACACCTCACACGCGACTACTCAAGCCAAAGGGATCGGTGAGGAGCGTCTGCACTTCCGTGCAAAGTAACCATGTGGTCAACACCACCTCGACGGAGCCGTAGCCCGGTCGGTCAACATCCCAGGATAGGTGCCCAATCAGGGATCATCGCTGGCACAACATCAGCGGCATCACTGGCACAACTTCGGCAGTACAACATCGGATGACACAACCACAAGCCGGAACATCGTCGGCATCATCACCGGCAAAAACCTCGGTGGCATCGCTAGCAAAAACCTCAATGGCATCGTCAGCAAAAACCTCGGTGCCATCACGTACGTCCGGCACAACATCGGACGGGTCCAGACCGTAGTCTGCAGGGTCATCATGCTCCACGAGCCATGCGTCAACACGCATTGGGATCCGCGATCCCTCAGGTCTGCTACTCTACAGAGAGTCAAGCAACAACTCGTCACACCATTGTCCTTCACGGAGGTGGTGCGACCCAAGTGTCCACACTCTTCCACACGGCGGTCCCTGGGCAGGCACGAGCACGTACCCACCATCACCTCCAGGCTCACGCTCTAAGCGAGGACACGGGTTTCCGTGGACAGAGTTGACACAAACACAAAGAACTAGGAATTCAGTTCTGCGCACAAATGGTCGACCGAAAAAGCCTAACTAGTCAAACGTTCCCAATAGGTTCGGTCGACCGAAAGTTTACAACGGTCGAACTATTCTGCGCATCACTTAAGTCCAAACGGTCGAACAACAGTCTAAAACCGGTCGACCGAATACGATGTCAAAATACGGAGTATGGTCAAAATCACACAAGACAATTCGGTCGACCGACTCAGGGTCCCGGTCGACCGAAAACTACTAGGGTCATCCTAATAGTCTACGTCATATAACGGTCAAACCATATATCGAAATTGGTCGAACAACATGCAATATTATCAAGTACACTTAAGTTCCGGTCGACCCAAAAACAAGGGACGGTTGACCGAAATCCGATAGTAAGCCTCCAACTCACCAGCACACAAGCAACCGGTCGACCACCACATGACATCGTTCGACCGGTGTTGGTTAAAGTTGGGCAAAAATACTAAATCAGTCGACCACCCGAAAGCACCCGTTGACCGTTGGTCGACAGCAACCCGCACTAGCCGAGCATTTTACACCGTTATCTCGTCGCCGGCGAGGTCTCCGACCTCCCGCGACCGACCACAACTTCCCACCAACGTGGGGAACCAACATAACCATACTAGAAGCCAACATACCTCAAGAAGAAGACGGAGCACGCCGGAGTTCGCTCAACGATGCCCGCCGACCGCAACCTCTGATAACGCGCTCCTCACGTCAGCCTCCTCGACTCCACGCTCACCACCACTCGCCGGAGTCGCCGCAACGTACTCTGGTCGCCGGAAGAGAAAGAGAAAGTGAGAGAGAGAAGTTTGAGATGGAAGAGGAAAGGAAATGAAGAGGTGGTTTCTCCTTAAAACCACACCACGTGGAGAGAGACGGAGGAAGACGGAGGAAGAAGGAGAAGAGGGCCGGAGAAGTGGAGGAGCGCTTGGGAGCTCGCTGCGGTGCCGGAGATGGTGCGGATCGGTCGGAGGATGGTCGCGGAGGAGAGTTCGGTCGCGGGACGGCTAGGGTTTGGGTGGGTTTCGACTGAAATGAATGAAAGAAAGCGCGTCTGTCCTGTTTCTTTAAGACCTATATACGTCGGATATTACATAACGCCGACGTCTATACCTCGACGTCTATGTGGATAGACTATAGACGTCGGTCTTACATTACGTCCGACGTCTATAGGCCGACGTCTATACCCTATAGACGTCGGCTTCACAAGGTACTAAAACACCGACGTCTAAAGGTCGACGTCTATACACTATAGACGTCGGTTCAATGTGTTATTCCTACACACGACGTCTATAGTGTCGCATAGACGTCGGCTTCCATTTCAGACGACGTCTATGCTGTCCTCGCCACAATAGACGTCGGCCGTTGTAACGGCCGACGTCTATTGGGCGACGAGTAAAGCCAATTCTGCACTAGTGCACCAACAGTAACCGGCCCCTACACCCATCACCATCATTGTTCCTCCTCCCCTTCCCCATGCAAAGCATCCACTAAACCCGGAATTAATCCCTAAGCAAGGGTTAGGGTCTAACAAAAAGAATAAAAAATGTGCGATGGAGTTCAATGCAAAATGTGTTTGGAGGGGAAATATGCAAACACCAATTGGTAAAATTTAGTACCTACAATGAAACTACATGCATGGACTAGAAACACCTTTTCTCGTTTAAGGGAGGAATGAAAAACCTATATTGAAAAACTGATGTGTCTATGATGGTATCTACATTTGAAGTCTAAAAGAATTATTTTCCTTCAAAATACCCCGAGAGCTTGTTAAACCATTTAAGATTCGGGAATACGGCTAATATCGAGTTGTCAATGAGTGTAAATGAATTAAGTGATTAGTTGTCAGTGATAAATTGATTGTGTTACTAAACAATGATTTCTGTGGTGTTGAGAGTTATTTTTGAACGCATCTACGAATATTAGTATTTAGGACTAACTAGTGTTGCGGCCATTGAAAGTTTGGATCGGGCAACACATGATAAGATGTATCTGATTACGAAGACCCATATGCAAGACAATAACTCAAATATTTATTTTGTGTCGATAATGAAAATAATCACCAAACAACTAAATTTTTGAAAAATGATGCTCTAAGACACAAAAATTAACTATCATGTGATATAAACAAGTATTTCAATATGGAAGAAAAAACCAATGACCGACTTAACAAATCCACCAATGTTGTTTATGTGTAGATGTGGAGAGAAAAATTAATCTCAATCATGTGTGCAAAGAAGTGTTATGTGGGCATTCTCCTGGATTATAAGTTAAAATGACTAGCCACTTATTACCAATTGATTTTGAATTAATACTCACATTTCACTAGATAAGAAAGGATGTGTCCAGCTCTTCAGACAACCATCGTTCGTCCATATTTCCATAGCTTCGTAGTCCGTAGCATTAATAACAACTAGTAACTTGCTTGAACAGCCACACACACAATTAGGCTCCATTTACTGAAGGATACAAAGAAAATGACCCTAACTTCGAATTGGGTCTTTAAGTTAGGAATATGTTTAGTTGGTTTTGGTTCTTACACCCCAGCATTTACAATGCTTTTTAGCTTACAATATGGAAGTAGTATCTCCAACTGTGTTTTCTGGATTGGAAGATACCCTTTGAGTGTGTTGAATAGTAGCAACTGCTAGTAGCCATGTACAAAAGTGAAATGAAAATTAAATCAATCTGATGACAAGTAAATTAGTGAAGTAATATCTTCTTAGATGTGTTGAGCAATGGCAGTTGGTACACATGGTTCTCCAAACATATGAAATTAATGTAGATGGAAGTATTTTACAGAACTCATCTCTTGCTAAAATACAAAGCTTGATGATGTTAAGCTTAACAGAAGCTATCCTTGAAGTAATCATTGTTTGTGCATGACATGTCTAAATTGTTTGTGCATGACTTCAAACACGGACTTGTAGAAAATGACTTGGTGGACAATGTCAACACGATGGTTCATGTACACAGCAACGACTTCCGTAGACATTTGTCGCCAGATTATCCTCTTTCAATAGGAGATGAAGATGTGCACTACGGCCCATATCCTCTAAGCGGCGATGAGATCGCACTGTGCTATCTTTAGGACTTTGAATCCAGCTGCAGTAGTTGAATACATTCGTAATTAAGGATCTTCGTTTATTGTGGTGTTTAATATAAGACAGTGGTTCAGTGGACTTGTCTATGATAGAAAATACATCTCTTTTGATATAAGTGATCAAACAACCATTTATTAAGCAATTAGTCACATATTGCTAAATACAAAATGTGTGCAACACTTTATAATAGAGTTGGATTCACTGCTCTTTACCTAAGTGCTTAGGTTTTGTTAAGGTGGTAGACCAACCAAATTTCACATAGTATTAGAACCAATAAGACCCTTAACTGGGCAGGTGTAACCTCTCACATTCGTGTCACGCGTAGACTCAGGAAAAAAAACTTTGTCACGCGTACGGGTGAGTGTTAGAGATAGTCCAACATCGTAGAAATGTGGGCTCTCTCCTGAGTTACAAGTTGGGAAGCCTCTCCACTCATAGCCAATTGATTTTGAGTTAAATGCTGCCACTTTAAAATGGTATCACATAGGAGTCCTCTACATTGGGCAGCTTATAAAGAACATACAAATATAGTTAGTTTGTTTGTTTTGTTGGATGCACACCTAGGAAGACAAGATAAAGCAGGTTGTACACCTTTATGAAGGGAATGTGTTCTAAAAGATTTACTTTTAAATGTCAATTATTATGAATTGAATGAGAAATCGTTTTGTTCCTTGTTTATGTTATTCGTCTTTTAGAAGTGTTAATGAAGAGGCTCTTGGTCCTTAACCGTAGAGCTCTAAAAGATATTGGTTTACATAAAACAAAAGATATTCGCAATCATGGTAATTAACATGGGACATTAATTACCGAGTTAAGATTGTCGTGTTGGTTATAGATCATTGTAGCTCTACAAGTGAGTGACAACACGGGTACACAAAAGAGGAAGATATTACTTTTGTATACTGAATAGACCTAATAAGTAAAATATTATAGAAATGTGTTTCTGTGTCATTAATATTTTATTGTGTCCTTGGTCCTTTGATATGAGACTTATATCCGATCACTTAAGAAATGCTTGATTAGACTAGCGTCTTGAGCTATCGATAAGTGTAGTGTAAAGGCATTAGTTGGTTAAATGTGACTTTCGTTGGAGAAGATAGTTAGTCAAAAGATTATCATTGCCCCTCTTAATTGAGTGATGATATTAGTGGGCCTCTTGATAAAGCAAAGTTATAATGTGCACAATGTGATTTGAGTTAATTCACATATTTATAACTTGCTTGAAGAGATCAAGAAATGAATACTAATACAAAGACGACACAATACTACTTTGTGTGTATTCTTAATATCATGTGGCAAGGGACGGACACAAGTGGTGCACTCCATCACTAAATGGATCGGGTTTTGGTTCGAGTGGAATTAAGACATCTAACTAATTGAGAACTATAATGTGTAGCTAGATACCACTTATAGCTTGTGATATTAAGCTCTTAATATCACTGTCAACTTAGTTTAGATCCTCCCATAGGTCACACTACAAAACTGGGAAACAAGAAATGAGGATTTTGAGTTCATAAGATGTGTCGGGTTTCATGTAGAAAATATGACACATGGGGTGAACAAGCAAAATCAAAATTATGTTGTGATTAATAACATAATTAGAATCTAAATTAAATTCATATGTGATGTAAATATTAAGGGGTGTAATGATTGATCATTACATATGATAATATGTTACATAAGTTGTGAATTTAATACTAATCCCGAAATGTCAAATTTTGTAGTGGTTAAACCGAAATTTGACAAGTCTGTAGTACTGTGCACAAACGGTCGACCGGTTAACAGTAAACGGTCAACCGATCGGTGCACGGTCGACCGGACACGTCTCGACCGATAATAGGGAATTTTCGTCTGTTCGGAACGGTCGACCGAATCTATCGGTCGGTCGACCGTACATTGCGATGAAATATTTTAATGTTGCGAGCAGTCGACCGAAACTTGGTTCGAGCGGTCGACCGAACCTCCAAACGGTCGACCGGTCCAGACTGTTTTCTACAGAATAAATTTAAGAATTAATTAGATCATGCATGGAATTGGTCCATAATTGATTTAATTCATTGCTAAGATTATTTGTTAGTAAATAATGGATGGTTAGATGGAAGTTTGCATGAAATCATGGGCAAGAGGTTGCACATGAATAAGTAATTTGGAGAGAACTTATAAATACAAGTTTATCTCATTACCTCATTAATTAATTTCATTATTTTCTCATGCAAAAATCTCTCTCCATAATTCTCCACAAAATTTCCTTAATTCTTAAGATTAGTTTTAGTTTTTAGAGATCTTCTTCTCAAGGGAACTATAGAGGGGTTAGTAATTGGATTCTAAACCCTATTGGAGATTGAGAGGCTAACTCTTCTCTCTCTAATTTTGTTTAGAGTTTGGTGAAATCTTGGAGGCATCTGGCGCAGCAACAAGTATCCTGAACGTCTCCGAATCTTCAAGAAGTTTCAGACAACTTCTAGGTATGAATTTCGGAGTCCCATGTTTGTTTTAATAAAAGTTTTAAAACTAGTTATTGAAACAAACCAATGCATGCATGAAACAAATCATAGAAAATTGTAATTGATCCTTATTATGCATAAAAAATTCGAAAATATATATGCACAATTAAACATGAAATCCTACAATGGTATCAGAGCTTAGGGTTCAATTTTCTAATGATTTGAAACTATAAATAGATTTAGTTTACCATCTAGGGTTCGAACAATTCGATTTTCCCGTTTTTCGGTCTTTAAATGTTTTGTTGGAATAATTCTTTGTAATAATTCATTTTGAATGTTTTAAGTGGTTTAAAACATGATATGTAATTATTAGAATTATGATTTAGACATTTGTCTAACTTACAATAATTTCGTTTTATGAGGAAATGATTATTTTGTAAGAGAATCAACGAAACCGAAAAACTGCGGTTCATCTTTCCATTGGAAATTGGATGGACAACGGTTCAAAATTATTTTTGAACTATGAATGAATGAAAAACGTTTTTAATGGATTTCAAAATGTTTTTCAAAGAATTGTTTGGGATTCTAGATGATTGATAAACTAGATTGTATAGTTTATAACGATATTGCGTGCATGGATGCTCGAGTTGTCTTTGCAGGAATTGTGAGTTTATATGTTCCAAATCAGCAACTATGAATGTATGTAATTATTATTATACAGGGGATTATTTATATGTAAAAGCCAAATTCTCTCTTTCTATCTTCTAGATAATTGCATTGCATTTGAGAGGTTTTACATAGGACTTGCACTAGTCGGTTTTTATCGAATGTGAGGAGCATGTTTATTTTCTGTAAAATCTACATCTCCGGTGAAAGAGGAAGTCGCCACTGTAGCGCATCGATCGAGGATTAGGGATCGAGGATCAAGGATCGAAGGGAACATATAAACTCATACGATGTGGATTGTGTGAATGGTTTAATTTCTGTTTTTATCTTGCTATGCATGTGATGAATGTGTTGAATGTTAGGATGTGTATGAATGATAATATGCATGATAACCTAAAATTCTGAATCACATGTTAATATATGAAATTGTCCAACAAAATTAAGAGTAATTTTCCTTCTTATTTCATCCACTAGCAGTCATCGATCGAGGGATACTCTGCTCGCCCTTAGCGGGAGATAGCTCCCTCCATCTTTGGGAATAATGGGAGATATAATGGTTGTCTATTGTTGTGCCACGATTAAATATATGAGGTGCATTTCACCCTAGTGAACCCCAAGTATGTTTAGTTGTGAATACAATGGATAAACGTATCTCGTATCAAATGAAAATAAGTTTTCTTAACATTACCTAGAGCCCTCGCTCGGTTTTGGGAAAAAAGTTTTTCTTACGAGGCTAGGTCGCATTCCCTCATAATTAAAACGACAAGAATCACAAGAGTTTGAAGATGCTAATGTTGCTAAAATTCAAAAAGGTTGTGATTAGAAAATGTTTTTCTTACCTTGATATTGTAATGTATTCGATAGCCCTTAGCTAGTCTATATTACAATTAATGGGATCTTGAATTGTTGCATCTATGGGCAAATTTATTATTTGCAGCATTTACATTTGTATGTATGTATAAACATAAAATTGGTATTAAAATCCTGTATGATTTATTTTGTAGAAAAATGTCGAACATCCAACCTATCGTACGATCCATGATAGAAAAACACGCTTTAGCAAATGATGGCTCAAACTTCATTAGTTGGCAACTCAAACTCAACATCGTGTTAAAGTTTGAGAAACTGTCTCACATTTTGGAAGGTTCAATCCCAAAATGGAATGAGAGATTAACCGATGAAGAGAAAGAGGCTAAAGCCAAGTGGGAAGACCAAGAGAACCAAGTTCACGGTCTTATGCTAGCATCCATTGGTGACTCGCTTCAAGCGAAATACTTGGATTCAAAACCCAAGAAGACCATGGAGGCTTTATCTAAGATGTTCATGGATAGTGCCCGAAAGGAGCGCTATAAGACCACCATCGCACAGACAAGGTGCCATATGGCGGAGGGAACATCGGTATCTATGCATTTTGTCACGATGCAAGGATACCTTGAGAAGTTGGCAAAGCTCTCTTCACCAATGCCCGAGGACATTGCTGAAGATATGATTCTTGGCTCTCTAGCCCCGTTCATAGCACTTTGTGATGCACTATCACGTGCGTGAAAAAGGGGGTGAGTCTTGAGGATCTGCACAACGCTCTCAAAACTGCTGAAGTTGACAGGGGCAAGGGTAGTGACAAGCATGTCCTTGCCGTCCATGGGAGGAGCCAAAAGATTGGTAAAGGAAAGGGGAAATCTACCAAAAGTGGTTCAATCAAGAGCAAGGGAGTAGGAGGTGCTCACAAGAGTGCCTCGAGGGGGAAATCTCAGAAATCTCCAACTCCCAATAGGGAGTGCTTTCACTGCGGTGAAAAAGGACACATCCGGCCAAATTGCCCCAAGTACAAGGAAGACCTTGACAACGGAGTGATTGAACGTCGGCGCCCCAAAAAGGCCAAAGGTATATTTGTTATTGAAATAAATTTAGCCAGCTCTGTCCAGGATTGGGTAATCGATACCGGATCTTGTGCTCACATAGTTTCTAATGTGCAGCTACTCAAGGATAGTAAGGAACTCGTACGGAACGAGATAGAATTGTAGGTCGGAAATGGTGCGAACGTCTCTGCGGTTGCACAAGGTTCTGTGGTTCTTCAATTATGTAGTGGTTTAAATTTATGTCTAAAGAATGTTTATTATGTGCCTTCGATTAGCAAGAGCATTATTTCTGTATCATGTTTAGATATGGATAATTTTAATATAAATGTTTCAAATTCTTGTTTGTCTATATCGAAGAATGGTGTTTTCTATGCAAATGCATTCATAAGGAATGGTCTCTATTTGCTTGAATTGAATAATAAACAAATCTTTAATATCAATAACAAAAGACTTTAGACCACTCACGAGAATGATACTCTCTTGTGGCACTATCGTCTTGGTCACATAAATGAAAAGCGCATCAAGAAATTGCAAGAAGCTAACCTTCTTGGTCTACTTGATTTTAAATCATTGGAGACGTGCCAACCATGTTTAATGGGAAAATGACCAAAAAGCCTTTCAAGAAGAAAGGCCCAAGGGCGAGTGACTTGTTGGATTTGATACATTCCGATGTATGTGGTCCAATGAGTACTAGTGCACGAGATGGTTTCAGGTACTTCATTACGTTCACGGATGATTATAGTCGTTATGGCTATGTTTATCTAATGAGAAACAAAAGTGAATCTTTTGACAAGTTCAAAGGATTCAAGAATGAAGTAGAGAACCAACTCAACAACAAAATCAAGTCTCTACGAACGGATCGTGGAGGTGAGTACTTAAGTGCCAAATTTGACTCATACCTAAAGGAGTTTGGTATTGTACCTCAACTCACCCCTCCCGGTACACCTCAGTGGAATGGGGTATCCGAAAGGAGGAATAGGACATTGCTCGACATGGTTCGGTCAATGATGAGTCATGCGGAATTACCTCTTTACTTTTGGAGTTATGCACTACAAACTGCGGCTTACACACTAAATAACGTTCCATCCAAATCCGTGGAGAAAACTCTTTATGAGCTATGGAGTGGTAAAACACCTAAGCTCAATTTTCTCAAGATTTAGGGTTGTGAGACTTACGTCAAGAAATTGATGTCGACCAAACTTCAACCAAAAGCGGATAAGTGCTTCTTTATTGGTTATCCTCATGAGACAAAAGGATACTACTTTTGGCATATCACCTCCAATCGAGTGATTGTAGAGAGGGATGTCACATTTCTGGAAAAGGAATTTCTGGAAAGAGTAAAAAGTAGTGGGAGTAGGGTCGTGCTTGAGGAAACTCAAGATACTCTACAAGATCATGATATGAATGATGACATTCAAGATCATGAAGGCCCAACCAAGATTCCTTTGGTTAGTGGGAGCATGAGTGAGAGACCCTCGCAAGAAATTGTGAGAGAAACTCAATCTTCCCCACCAAGTGTACGTTCAAGAGTTGAACGTGAACCCACTCCTCAAGAAATTGTGGAAGAAGTTCGAGAGACACGAGAAGAACCAAAAGAACTAAGAAGGTCAACAAGGGAAAGGAAGAAACCCGACTTGTATCTGGGACTTCATGAAATCATGGTACTAGATACCAATGATCCCTTGACCTTCCAAGAAGCAATGGAAAGGGAAGACTCCAAACTATGGCTCAAGGCCATGAAATCCGAAATAGAATCCATGTATGATAATCAAGTGTGGAACTTGGTTGACCTTCCTCAAGGGAAAAAGGCCATTCATAATAAATGGGTCTTTAAGAGGAAGATGGACATGGATGGGAACTTGACAACCTACAAAGCAAGGCTTGTAGCGAAGGGTTTCACTCAAGTTCAAGGAATTGACTATGATGAAACTTTTTCACCGGTTGCCATGTGCAAGTCTATTCGGATTATGCTCGCTATTGCCGCATTTCATGATTATGAAATATGACAAATGGATGTCAAAACGGCGTTCCTTAATGAAAACTTGGAGGAGGATGTGTACATGGTACAACCTCAAGGTTTTGAAGATCCAAAGAATAGCGAGAAGGTATGCAAGCTTCAAAGATCCATTTATGGATTGAATCAAGCATCAAGGAGTTGGAACAAACGTTTTGACGAGGAAGTGAAGAAGCTTCAATTCATTCAAAGTAAGGAAGAACCTTGTATATACAAGAAGGTTAGTGGGAGCCATGTAGTATTCCTAATCTTATATGTCGATGACATATTGCTCATGGGTAATCATATTCCTTTGCTTGAGCAAACGAGAAGTTCATTGAAATCTGCATTTTCGATGAAAGATATGGGTGAGGCTCAATACATCTTGGGAATCAGGATATATAGAGATAGATCCTGTAGACTCATTGGCCTAAGTCAACGTACATACATTGACAAGGTCTTGGAAAGGTTCAAGATGAACAACTCCAAAAAGGGCAGTGTGCCAATGAGTATGGGTGTGCAACTCAAGAAGTCTCAACGTGCGCAATCACGAAAGGACTTAGAGTACATGAAGGATGTCCCTTATGCTTCGGCAATTGGGTCGATCATGTACACAATGACTTGCACAAGACCCGATGTCTCGTATGCTCTAAGCGTGACAAGTCGTCACCAATCCAACGCAGGTCCTGAGCATTGAACTGCGGTCAAGAATATCCTAAAGTACCTTAACCGGACTAAGGATAAGATTCTTGTTTATGGAGGACAAAGGGAATTGATAGCCGAGGGTTACTCGGATGCGAGTTTCATGAGTGATCCAGACGATAGAAGGTCGCAATTAGGATACGTCTTCCTTCTGAATGGTGGAACTGTGAGTTGGCGTAGTTGGAAGCAAAGCACTACGGCCGACTCAACCACTGCTTCCGAAGTAATGGCTGTCGCTGAAGCGAGCAAGGAAGGAGTGTGGATTAAGAAGTTCCTTGAAGAGCTTGGAGTAGTTCCCTCGAGCGAGGGACCAGTAGAGCTATTTTGCGATAATAGTGCATCTATCTCGCAAATCAAGGATCCCAAATCACACCACAAAGTGAAGTACATGGATCGTAAGTACTTCGTGACATGTGACCTCATCGACGAAGGCAAAATAAATCTTTTATGGGTGGACACCAACAACAACACAGCTGATCCATTCACAAAACCCTTATCCCAAGCCAAGGGCGAAATGCATTTCGAGTCCATAGGATTGAGGAACTATGTAGATTGGCTTGATTGATATGTAATGGGGTTTACCCTAGTTATTATTGTTTTATACATTGAGTATGTATGTGAAAGAAAACTTTAATAACAAGTGGGAGATTGAAGGGAATGTGTTCTAAAAGTTTTACTTTTAAATGTCAATTATTATGAATTGAATGAGAAATCGTTTTGTTCCTTGTTTATGTTATTCGTCTTTTAGAAGTGTTAAGGAAGAGGCTCTTGGTCCTTAACCGTAGAGCTCTAAAAGATATTGGTTTACATAAAACAAAAGATATTAGCAATCATGGTAATTAACATGGGACATTAATTACCGAGTTAAGATTGTCGTGTTGGTCATAGATCATTGTAGCTCTACAAGTGAGTGACAACACAAGTACACAAAAGAGGAAGATATTACTTTTGTATACTGAATAGACCTAATAAGTAAAATATTATAAAAATGTGTTTCTGTGTCAATAATATTTTACTGTGTCCTTGGTCCTTTGATATGAGACTTATATCCGATCACTTAAGAATTGCTTGATTAGACTAGCGTCTTGAGCTATCGATGAGTGTAGTGTAAAGGCATTAGTTGGTTAAATGTGACTTTCGTTGGAGAAGATAGTTAGTCAAAAGATTATCATTGCCCCTTTTAATTTAGTGATGATATTAGTGGGCCCCTTGATAAAGTAAAGTTATAATGTGCACAATGTGGTTTGAGTTAAGTCACATATTTATAACTAGCTTGAAGAGATCAAGAAATGAATACTAATACAAAGATAACACAATACTACTTTGTGTGTATTCTTAATATCTTGTGGCAAGGGACGGACACAAGTGGTGCACTCCATCACTAAATGGACCGGGTTTTGGTTCGAGTGGAATTAAGACATCTAACTAATTGGGAGCTATAATGTGTAGCTAGATACCGCTTATAGCTTGTGATATTAAACTCTTAATATCACTGCCAACTTAGTTTAGATCCTCCCATAGGTCACACCACAAAACTGGGAAACAAGAAATGGGGAGTTTGAGTTCATAAGATGTGTCGGGTTTCATGTAGAAAATATGACACATGGGGTGAACAAGCAAAATCAAAATTATGTTGTGATTAATAACATAATTAGAATCTAAATTAAATTCATATGTGATGTAAATATTATGGGGTGTAATGATTGATTGATCATTACATATGATAATATGTTACATAAGTTGTGAATTTAATACTAATCCTGAAATGTCTAATTTTGTAGGGGTTAAACCGAAATTTGACAAGTCTGCAGTATTGTGCACAAACGGTCGACCGGTTAACAGTAAACGGTTGACCGATCCGGTTAACAGTAAACGGTTGACACGTCTCGACCGATAACAAGGAATTTTCGTCTGTTCGGAACGGTCGACCGTTTCTATCGGTCGGTCGACCGTAGATTGCGATGAAATATTTTAATGTTGCGAGCGGTCGAACGAAACTTGGTTCGAGCGGTCGACCGAACCTCCAAACGGTCGACCGGTCCGGATTGTTTTCTGTAGAATAAATTTAAGAATTAATTAGATCATGCATGGAATTGGTCCATAATTGATTTAATTCGTTGCTAAGATTATTTGTTAGTAAATAATGGATGGTTAGATGGAAGTTTGCATGAAATCATGGGCAAGAGGTTGCACATGAATAGGTAATTTGGAGAGAACTTATAAATACAAGTTTATCTCATTACCTCATTAATTAATTTCATTATTTTCTCATGCAAAAATCTCTCTCCATAATTCTCCACGAAATTTCCTTAATTCTTAAGATTAGTTTTAGTTTTCAGAGATCTTCTTCTCAAGGGAACTAAAGAGGGGTTAGTAATTGGATTCTAAACCCTATTGGAGATTGAGAGGCTAACTCTTCTCTCTCCAATCTTGTTTAGAATTTGGTGAAATCTCGGAGGCATCTGGCGCAGCAACAAGCATCCTCAACGTCTCCGAATCTTCAAGAAGTTTCAGAGAACTTCTAGGTATGAATTTCGGAGTCCCATGTTTGTTTTAATAAAAGTTTTAAAACTAGTTATTGAAACAAACCAATGCATGCATGAAACAAATCATATAAAATTGTAATTGATCCTTATTATGCATAAAAATTTCGAAAATATATATGCACAATTAAACATGAAATCCTACACTTTATTGGGCAGCCATTAAAGGAAATAAAGAGGTCTGCACTGTATTTGTTCAGGGCAGTGGCAAAATATAGAGTGGATTTTGATGCTTCGGATAATGATGTATTTGAAGAAATATCTTCGAGTCTTGAGGCAACTCCCATCCCTCAAGAAGGGGGAGACGAAAACACCACATGTAATACAGGTAATGAAATTATTGTGCAAGATGAACCTGAAGGAAGAACCCCCACAAGAAGGTCCACAAGACCAACTCGTGCCTCGTCTCTCCTACGAGACTTTGTTACGTACAATGTTACTTATCCTATTCGAAATTATGTTTCCTACAAAGACATCACTCCTAATAAGCAAAGCTTCCTTACTACAATAGATACTCACCAAGAACCAACCTCGTACCACGAAGCCCTTAAGGATCCAAACTGGGTTAAAGACATGACAAATGAACTAGAAGCTTTAGATAGAAATCATACCTGGTCTATGGTTCCCCTTAAAATGGGAACCAAACCCGTAGGATACAAATGAGTATATAAATCAAATACAATAGTAACGGGACAATTGACAGGTATAAAGCTAGGTTAGTTGCTAAAGGGTACACTCAAACCTATGGTCTTGATTATAAGGAGACCTTCGCTCCTGTCGCAAAAATCAATATTGTTAGAGTCCTTTTATCTATTGTTGTTAACTATGGTTGGAATCTCTCTCAAATGGATGTGCGAGATGCCTTCCTTCAAAGGACCCTTGAAGAGGAAGTCATCATGACTCCACCTCCAGGCTACGATTGTCCCCATAATTAAGTTTGTAAGCTTCACAAGTCCATCTACGGTCTAAAGCAATCTCCCAGAGCATGATATGCAAAGTTTAGCCATTCTCTTCTCCTTTTTAGTTTTTCGAAAAGTTCTGCTGAAGCATCCACGTTTGTTAAACACTCTAATACCAACACTATCATTGTTCTTGTGTATGTAGATGATATCATAATAACTGGAAATAATGATAATGAAATCAACCTAGTAAAACCCTAAAGACTAAATTTGACGTAAAAGATCTAGGGTTTCTAAAGTACTTTCTAGGCATCGAGTTTGCACACTCCAAGAAAGGTATGTTCCTATCCCAAAGAAAGTATGTTCTTGACCTACTACCATTGAGACAAACCTAAAGGTGAGCACCACTAGTGGAGAGCCTCTGAAGACATAAGGCAATTTCAAAGATTAGTAGGAAAACTCATTTGTCTTACTGTTACCACATCCAATAGAACTTATGCTGTTAGTACAATAAGCCAATTCATGCATGCACCTCACACTCAGCATCTTGACATTGTAGATAGAATTCTCAAATATTTGAAAAAAACACCTGGACAAGGCATATATGGATGAGAAGAAACAATTCTAATTTAATAATTGGCTACTTTGATGCAGATTGGGGAGGTAGTCACGATCGTAAATCCACCATTGGTTTTTGCACGTTCGTTAGTGGAAACCTTGTCATTTGAAGAAGTTAAAAGTAGAATGTTGTGGCAAGATCCAGTACTGAAGCAGAATACAGAGCCATGACATTCACTACCAGCAAGCTTATTTGGCTCAAACAACTTCTCAAGGAAGTGAACATTCCATGCCAAGGATCAATGCAGATGTTCTGTGATAATCACGCCGCTCGACATATAGCTTCCAACCCCGTGTTTCACAAACCAACCAAATTCACATGGTATCAGAGCGGGTCAATCGACCTGTGGGGGCCCACTCCCACCAATAATGTCCACACGTAGACACGGAGAAAATAATCTCGGTCACGCGTACGGGGGAGTGTTGAGCAATTAGTCACACATTGATAAAGACAAAATGTGTGCAACACTTTATAATAGAGTTAGATCCACTACCCTTCACCTAAGTGTTTAGGTTTTGTTGAGGTGATGAACCAACCAAATTTCACATGGTATCAGAACACACTATTCAAAACATCATATCTCCCATCCTATTCCGGAGCGGATTTTTGCTGATCTTCATTGCTGAAAAATCTCTCCTCCTAGGGGAAAAGTGTCAGACTCATCGCACTGGTACGTGTGGGTGATATTTTTTCTAAGGCATGTCGCGAATCGACAACTCGGTTGAAAGGTCTTTCTGATCACTACTATTTTGTTGTTTATTTGTTTCCTAAACATGATTTTGCTTGTTGGCTTCGTCTAGATCATGTTATATATTTTATTCGACATGTGTAACTCACTGTATTACATGATAATATTCGTAATTGTTACAACAAGAGTTTCACAAGATAATGATGAAGATTTTGTTGGCGTTTTGTCCTTAATCTGTATTATGATTATTCAATCAACATAATCTTAATCTCAATCAAATGTAGAGTAGCACACATAGTGCATAACATATATATTGTTTTGTGCTAACATCTACAGGTGATCAAGACTCAAAGAAAAAAAGAATTCAAGTCAAGACATGTAATCAAGCTATTGAAGACATGTAATTTTACTTATAATTGAGTCTTAGGAATCTTTGTGTACTTGAGCATTCTAGAGTTAAAAACTACTCACACACACACTAGGTTCCTTATAGAAGTCACACATAAAATCTCATAACATTTGGACTTCAATAAGTCACCCAAACTTATGTTGGTTTTTTGGCCTTAATCTATGTTTTGATGATTTAATCAACCTAATCTTATTTGTGATCATGTAGAGTAGCACACATGTTGCATTGCATATATATTGCTTTGTGCTAACCTCTACAGGTGATCACGACTCAAAGAAGAAAGGAAATCAAGTCAAGACATGTAATCAAGTTCAATTGAAGACATGTATTTTCGTTTTCTTTGAGTCTTAGGAACTTGTGTAAATTGAGCATACTTGAGCTAAAATCAACTTAAACACACACTAGCTACCTTAGAGAAGTCACACACGAAATTTCATAATATGTGGACTTCAATAGATCACCCAAACTAGAACCGGAAAACACTTAACTTTGCCTGAACTGTCTGGACGAAATCGGTCGACCGAAATGAGTTCTTCGTTCGACCGATCGGGTTATTAATTCTGTTACAGGATTAAGTGTTAACATCGGTCGACCGTTTCAACCTTTTGTTCGACCGATCACACGTGTCACATGACCGTTTGATTTGTCGTTTTTTACAACGGTCAGATTTCCCAAAACCCCAAACTTACAAAACATCCGGTTGAACGAAACCTTTCTAGCAGTCGAGAAATCAAACATATTTTTGGTCACCCTGAACTCTCTGTACTAATTCGGTTGAACGTGTCTTTAACCCCGGTCGACCGAAACTCAATTATTCCCAAACCCAGAAGTTCCTGAACGTATTCAGTCGAACCAACCACTTGCCTAGTTCGACCGATCCCATTTGCTCAGACCAAAAACCCTAGAACGGTCGACCAATTCCCTGAAGCTCGTTCGACCGTTCACTTAAGTGAACTTAAGTCAAAGCCTTATTTGACCAACCGGTCGACCGGTGTGTCCAATTCGGCCGACCGAATTTGTTCTGAATTGGGTCCTGCAGAATTCTGTTTAGTGTATCTTACACAATCTTTACCCAATTCATCCCCAACAACTATATTCTCTCTAATGTTTATATATAGAGTTGTAAAACACATTTTAACACAACTCTCCCACTACTACTTGTCCAATACATTAGAGAGAAACTCTCAAGCTCAAATTTCCCAATCCCACACTCTAAGCTCAAATTCCACACCTTTGATCATAGCCAAATCTTACTCAAAGTGTGCTCAATATTTAGAGAGTGTTGTCCCACTCATTTATTGTTCAAGAAGCAAAGATTTCGGTGAAAGCCCGAAGTGTTCCCTGTTGAGCGTTTTATTTAAACCACAAGTGCACGGCCGCGATGAAGCGGTGGCAAGTACGGGTCGTCCTCAGGGAGGTGAGTAGCCTCTTGCTTGTACAAAATCAAGTGGCAAAAATAGGGGGAGAAAGATGTTTATGCTACTCTACTCTATACTACGCTAAGAAGTAGGAAATGCGAAAGGAAGAACCAAACAATGAAATAATAACTAAGCTAAGAACAAAGGAAGAATGCTGGAATACAGAAATAGGAAAACCCCTAAGGGGTGGAGTGAGTGCACACAGCAAAGAGGTGGGTGTTGAACACATTCTTTAAGCACAAATGAAGGTAGTGTTATCATGCGTAGGAAGTGTCTAAATGTTGTGGCAAAACCTATCAATCTATTCACCAACTTAGTTGATTAACCTTTACATATGCAAGATGTTTATTTCAGAACCTAAACACGCATGAGAGGTGTCTAATCTTGTTGGCAAAACTCATCAAGTTATAAATTCTATCCTAAACAAGCAAGCATACATTCATGTTTTATCAACACATTGGAAATAAAGCATTCAATCTATTCTCATTTGCATGTATGTACATCAACTCCACCCCCCAAAGGGGATGGAACTACTCACTAAACATTACACTAATTATTAAACTAAACAAAGAAAGCATATTAACTAAGCTAATAAAACTAATGAAATGAGATTAAGCAAAGCAAAACAAGAAACATAAAACAAACAACATAATAAAGAAAACTTGTATTAAAATGACTCACATTAAAAGTAGCATCCTCCTACTTTAGTGTGTGCTTCAAGGCCTCACTTCTAGTAGGAAGAATAGCCACTTAAAATATGGAGTGATTACAATGGAAGGTGAAGAGTTCTATTTATAGCCATGGAAAAAGGCAAACCGGGACAATCCCCCGATGTGGGACTAAATAGATACCAAACATAGCCTAAACAAACACTAATACATGTCCATGAGAAATATTAGTGGATTTGGCCCAAAACAGACCTCCAATTGGCGGTCTTGGACCTCCAATTGGCGGTCTAAAAAGTCCGGATCCATCTGGAATTTGTGCTGGGCTTTGCTTAGTATATTTGGTGGTCTTGGATGCATCTACTTCGTTTATTGGAGCTCCGACCCGAATAGAATTGCCAAAATACTCCCCATGATGGTGTGGAGTTTTCTGTTTTGCTCTTAGGTCCTTCTGTCTTGCGTTCAGGTCCTTCTCCCTTGCATCTTGGTCCCCAGATATCACAGTTCAGTCCTTTTTCCCAGCTTTTGAGTCCTTTTAAGCTTCATCTCTTCAAACCTATTTATTCCTGAAAACTAAACATAAAACTCGTAACATAGCATTGTTTAGGTGAAAGATAATGGATATAAGATACAAATATAAGCATGAAATGATGTCAATCATTCCCTCTCGGATTGTGAGAGGAAGAAGGTCAAGCAAGCGAGGGTGTTCGTGTTTTTGTTTTGTAAAGGCGTTCTCTCCCGGCCCGGAACGGGGAGTTGATAGTGAAGACACGAGCGGAGCTTGCAAGAGAGGACGTAGGCGGGAGGCCGAACCTCTGTAAAAACCCCCGAGTCCATTGTGGTTTGCTTTATTTACCTGTGTATTTTAAATTCCGCTGTGCATATCTTGATTAATTAAACAAGTAGGTAATTAGCTTAAAAGTGATTAGAATTAGAGACCCTCACGTTCCAACAATTGGTATCAGAGCCTTGTGAGCTAATTCTCATACTTAATCGTATTTTTAGCATGACTTCTATATCATCTAATCACATAGAAGGATTATGCACTACTAGACCTCCTTTGCTAAATGGGTCAAATTATGATTATTGGAAGAATAAGATGAAAATATTCCTAATGGTGTGGAGTTTTCTGTTTTGCTCTTAGGTCCTTCTGTCTTGCGTTCAGGTCCTTCTCCCTTCCATCTTGGTCCCCAGATAACACAGTTCAGTCCTTTTTCCCAGCTTTTGAGTCCTTTTATGCTTCATCTCTTCAAACCTATTTATTCCTGAAAAGTAAACATAAAACTCGTAACATAGCATTGTTTAGGTGAAAAATAATGGAAATAAGATACAAATATAAGCATGAAATGATGTCAATCAAATACCCCCACACCTAACTTTTGCTAGTCCCGAGCAAAATGAAGAAAGAGAAAAGCATACGAAAAACAAGAAATCCTAACTCACTTTCGTAGGAATCACGGTTGCACTTAGCACGTGCAACAAGCCGTTAAACCTCCTTATCGCCAAGGAGGAGGAGTGTTGTCTCCTGAGGGTTTTCAACGGATATACCCACAAAATCCGAACAAGATGCATTAATCAATCTAGCTACACGACTCGTTGGACTTATTTTGTCGATCATGGGACGCGGTAATAGTACGGGTCGACTCTATATATCTAATCGGTCCACACACCTAGCCTTATGAGTTATTCGTGAGGGTTAGTTGAGGACTTAAGTGAAAGACATGGGCAACCATAACTTCTGAATGTGATACAATGTGTAAAGTCCATTTTGTTTCTTATTTGACTCTTTTTTTTCTTTTTTTTTCTTTTTTTTTCTTTGGAGCAGTTTATTGGTTGGTGTTTGATTCTCCCAGGGTCAGGTTTCGTGCATCATTGCCTATGAGGACTTACACTATCACGTACACCTTCCCCCAAATCTCCACATAGGGCGATCCCTACCACCCGTGTAACGGGAGTTCGGTCGGTGCATCCCAAGTCAGATGACTCGAAAGCACCAGGCACAAAGTCCCCTCAGACCTATTTTCCCGAGTAATAGGAGCCATGCGAGAAGAGAGAACACCACTTATTTATTTATCTACATGGGAACCAAAACCCCTACACTTAATTTTCACAAAAAGAGATTAAGGGCCCTTGACTACGACAAACTTCCTTATACTAAAAGACACGAATTATTTGACTCACTAGGTTCAGGGTGGACTTCTTTAAATGTTTGAGTACTGAAACCCTATGATTACACGCCCCCGAGGGAAAACCGGGGTGCATCCTAACGACTCGATAAGACCTAAAGCCAGTAAACTAGATATCCTAATGCATCAAGTTCAAGACAATTTTGGGAGCTTTCTTTTTACTTTGCCTCTCAACGGTTTTGCACATGCTAAACACTCACAAAACCCACAAAAACATTTTCTTTCGCAAACACATGAAGATTTTGAAAGAAATGTGAAAATTTTAAAGCACTAGGCAAGCAAAAGAAGACAAGTCACCCAAGGATCATGGCAAGCAGGTATATCAATGTTAAATGCGGCACACTAACATGACCCTAATAATGCACACAAAGAAACAAAAATCAAAAGAAAAGACTCGACTATGTACACACGTAAAGCACCCCCCCACACCTACTTCATGCATTGTCCTCAATGAATGCGAGCAAGATACTACATGGATATATGCATGAAAAAGGAGAGATCTCACCAACATGAAGTACAAAGGGACGTTCAGGGTCATGTTGATGGACACAAACCCAAATTCCCTCAAAACCTGTGAGAAGCTGAAGAAGGGAGATAAATACGTGAAGAGATTGGGCCCGAGTACACAAGGGTTGGGGGCCCACAACAATCGATGCTCACTGAAGGAGTCTTTTATTACTAGTTTTTTAAATTTTTATTTTTAACATGATATATACAGCAGCAATGATATTCTCATAATCATTTGGTCAAGGAACATCAAATGAGAACATCAAGTCATGAGGACCAGAGACTTGCCGAGATGGGCAAACTTCACTGGTACTCTGAGGAGTCATGAGGGGTGAAAGGTCAAAGCTGAAAGGCTCGAACCCCTCATGATATTGATTGGGTGTGGGAAACAAAGAATGAAGTTGTGTTGCCTCACTAGGGTTTAGTTGCTCATCGAACAAAACCCTCCAACCAATAGGCGGGTGCATCGGGATGAGTTCCTCAAGCTCATTCGATGGATGCAGCAGACCCTTGATGCATTGCATACATTGCATCATATGTCTTTCATTTAGATTACTTTTACATCAATAAATGCTACTAAGGTATGTGTTTAGTCTTATTTACAGAATACAGGGACCTGAATGCAATTTACCCACATCCCAAGCATAAACGCGTGCAAAAGAATCATTTCTATCATAAAGACCAAGTTCAAGATTATCGGGTTACGAATGGAAATGTATCCAAGCATAAAAGCATTCAAGTCCTAATTGCAAAAAGAACAAGGACTTAAGCACAAAAGTAGCCGGGGACTTAACTGCAAAAAGTCAAGGACCTAATTGCAATTAAAGCACCAAAATATTATCTTGGAGAAAATCTAAAGAAAAATCAATGTAAATCTCCAAACATATAAAGGAATTAATCCGGAGCTCAAAAGAATGGAAAGAAATCATCCAGACGCGCAAAGGAGGATCAAATCATACCATAAACTACCAGCAAAAATCCGGATTAAATCAGAGAAGATTGTGAGGCGAAATCGCCGCATATCACATACATTGTGCGGCGGAAACGCCGCCCCCTCAGCGATCTGTGTGCTCCAATTTCGTCCAGTTGTGTCTGGACACGTGTACTTTCCAATATTATACCTAGATCCCTTGTAGCAACTATAAATAGACCCGAGAACGATGTTAGAAGGGTCCTTAGTCTTTGGTGGTAGTTTTTATTCTTAATCTTAGTTTTGTATTCTTCTTTTCATTAATAAAATTCTGTCTTTTATTTCTTACTTTTAGTTTTCTTTTGTAATGTCTCAAGGACCCCTTCTTCCTCCCTCTATGAGTTTCTAACTCCTTCCAAAGGGTGGAGGTGACGGATTAGGGTGAAGAGAAGATGAATGAATGTTATTATTTTAATTTCGTGTTAGTATATTTTGATTACTTGAGTTTATGTTAAATCATTTATCATGTAATGCTTTATAACTAATATGATTTATTATAAGTTTCTAAATTCTCTAATCTAAACCTTAAATCTAAACCTCCACCCGACGGAATTCACATCTTTGTTCTTGTTTTAGTTTTAATTGTTCTTGTTTCTTGCTTTAGATAATTAAAATCCAAAAATCTCAAAACCCAATTATTTCTTCTCTCCTTCTTCTCCTTAATCGAAAATCACGAAAATAACAAATCTCTCCCTCCTTGTGTTCGACCCGTATTTGTCACGTCTTCATTGACGCTGTGCACTTGCGGTATAAATTTAATTCCCATCAAGTTTTTGGCGCCGTTGCCGGGGAAGCGACGCAGATTTTGTTTTTTGTTGATTTCGATTCTATTCTGTTTATCTTGTGCGCGATCTAACTATTTGGATTTGTGTTTCAAGAGACAACAGAGCGCGCGGCGAAATCTGAGCGCAGTCTGAGCAACAAGGGAGGCGGAATCGCCGCACATCAAGAGGAACCTGCGGCGGAATCGCCGCACAATTGAAGCATCTGGGCTTCAAATTTTTCTGGGGTTAGCACCATCTCTGGGTGGACGCGTGGAGCTACTGAAATTTCGAGAGCGGGCGGCGAACCCGACTGAGCATTGCATAGGTAACCTTTGTTGCATTTTTCCTCGTAATTTCTAGTTTCAGAAAATTTCCTTTTCATAGAACTGCATGTGTTAGGGAAAAATTCCATAATTGGCAATAATTCAACTCTGACCTAAAATTGGCAAAATTAGAAAGGCCTTAGTGCATGCATCATCTAGTGTTTTGTATGCATGATTCTTGCTAAATTCTTGCAAATTAATTCTTGTTGAAGAGTGCTGGAGGCAAGGTACGTATCGCGTTTTAACGATTGCATTTAAGCATATAATTTAGTTTGCATACAACCTTGCAATTGCCCCCAATTAAAGACCATTGTTCGACTATCTTTGCTAGATCTAAGTTAAACTATCTTAAGGGCAACTCCGTAGGCAAAGATACGGTGGGGATTTCATCACCCTTCCGTGGCCCACAAACAACAATCCCAAAGTGTCACCCAAGCCTTAAATTAAAATCAATTAGACATTGACCCCTAAGGACTCTGACTCATTTAAGGAGAAGAATTGGTTGGACTTGCTATGACCTGAAGCCGATTGAATTTAATTTGGTGTCTAGAAAGTGTTTTTGTGTTGACGTAAGTCTTCCAAGCGAAGTGGTTGTCTAATTGGCACCGACTCTGTCGGAAGCGCCCCCACTAGCTATACACGGCCTGGCCAAGTTGGTTTGATTAGTGAGGGAGGTGAATCAAGCGAATCAATTCGACTCAACCAGTTAGGAGTCGTCTAGATCTAAGCGACACTAGGTCTAGGATTGTTTGAACCGTGCTTTCTTAGGAATTTTCTGACCAACCCTCTTTCTATCTTTAGAGTTAGGTTTCCCTTCTCATCTGAGTCTTCTTTCTCTTCTCACCTAAATTCTCTAGATTAGGATTCCTTTCTCATCTTGCCCCATTCTATTGTTTGTTTCCCTTTTGAAAAAAAAAACATAAAAAAAAACGAAAATTAAAAAAAAAATTGTAATTAATTCTTGAAATTAAATTTGGAATTTAAATTTGGAATTTGAATTCAAAAATTGATTCAGCCCGGTGCACTCAGATTTGGATTTGGGACTTGAGTAATCGACTCTCACGAGTTCATCTAGATTCCAGTCTGGAACTTAGCCCCAATCCACCTGTTGCACCACCTTACCTAGATCCAATGGGTGAGAACGTAGTGGACCCACCTGTTGTGCAACCCATAACACTGAGGGATCGATGCTATCCAGCGATGGCTGCTCAGCCATCGTGCATCGTTATGCCCACCATACCGGGTCGCGATTTCGAACTTAACGCACAATACATGAGTATGTTGCCTAAGTTCACCTCTAGGGAAGACCCATATCTCTTCCTTAGAGAATTTAAGAAAATCTGCTCTCTTATGCAATACAAGTATATTCCTGAGGAGGCAGTGCGTCTGAAATTCGTGCGTCTAGCACTGAAGGATGACGCTAAGAAATGGCTATATAGTCTAGCCGAAAGATCTATTAGGAGTTGGGCTGAGTTTGTTCAAGTATTCCTGAAAAAATATTTCCCCAACCATAAGACTATGAGGATTAGGAATGAAATTGTTGCATTCGTTCAGTCTGAGAGCGAGCCGTTCTATTCCTATCTAGAAAGATTCAAAAGTGTTCTGACCCAATGCCCTCATCATGGAATTCCAAGATGGCAATTATGCCAAATTATTTATGAGGGATTGACACCCACATCTAGGGTTATGGTAGAATCCGTAAGCCAAGGGAACTTTATGTCGAAAAATGAAAATGATGCCTGGACTTTCCTTGAGGAATTAGCTGAAAACAGTATGCAATGGGACAATGCTAGAACACCGCTTAACCCGAGTATTGGATCTAGAATAGCAAGTCAACCCAAACCAGGTGTCTTAGCTGTAGATGCCAACATAGCGGCTGAAGCAAAACTAGCTACCCTTATGCGTAGAATGGAAAGTTTAGAGCTACAAACCCAAAACCGAGTGAATCAAGCCTCGACTATCCCGTGCTCTAGATGTGGTCAGACTGGTCATGTAAAGGAGGATTGTGCGGAATGGGACCAAGTTAATGCCATGTATAACAATGCTAGAAATGACCCATACGCATCAACCTATAACTCGGGTTGGTGTAATAATTCCAATTTCTCATCAAACCAACAGGGTCAACCTCCTAGACAACAACCAAACCCGTATAACCAAAATAATACATCATCTGGGTTTAGTAACAATAACGATCATGAGGTTACGTTGTCAAGCTTGGAAAATTTGATGAAAACCTTTATACAAACAACCAACCAGACCTTCCAAAGGCTAGAGACACAAGTCAGCCAACTAGCACAAATAGTAGGTGAAAGAGAAAAGGGTCGGTTTCCAAGTCAACCTGAAGTGAACCCTAGATCTAATAATTCATATCAATCCTATCAAGCACCTTCAGGAAATAACAACCCTAGACCAGTTCAAATGGTTAATGAAGAAGGACCGTTCCAACAAATAAATGCTGTAGTATCATTACGGTCCGGAAGACATATTGATAATAATGTGGTAAATCCTTGAACGTCTAATCAATCTAGCCATCAAACTGCCACATATGACCTAACCATTGAACCCGACATCCAATTTGAAACGCCCACCCCACCTACTCAATCTGAACCCGTAGCTCAACCTGAACCTGAGCGAGTCTATGTCCCTAAAGCCCCATTTCCCAATAGACTCAAAAAGAACTCAAGTGCACAAATAGAGAAAATCTTGGAAGTATTTAAGCAAGTTAAGGTGAACATTCCACTCTTAGACATGATTCAACAAATACCTGCTTATGCTAAATTCTTAAAAGATTTGTGCACTAAAAAGAGAAAAACAAACGTACCAAAGAAGGCATTCTTAACTGCAAACATAAGTTCTATTTTGTCCAACACATCTCCTATAAAATATAAGGATCCTGGATGTCCCACAATTTCATGTGCAATAGGAGATACTTTTATCAACAAAGCCCTTCTAGACCTTGGTGCTAATGTTAACCTACTCCCATACTCTGTCTATGAGCAAATGAACCTTGGTCCACTAAAACCCTCTAAGACAACCCTTCAATTTGCTGATTGTTCTATTAAGAAGCCAAGAGGTATAGTAGAGGATGTTTTGATCAAGGTTGGTGACTTTATTTACCCAGTGGATTTTGTCGTACTAGATACCGCACCTGTTGTAAATCCTAACCGACAAATCCCTGTAATTCTAGGCAGACCCTTTTTAGCCACTTCGGAAGCATTGATAAACTGTCGTAATGGGCTCATGCAATTATCTTTTGGGAACTTAAAAGCTGAATTTAATATCTTTCATATTGATAGTGAGCCAGAAATAATATGCAATCAAAGTGACGTTGTGATGAAATCACGAATCTATAATATTTCTGAATCATCACAAAATCAAAAAGGAAGTAAGAAAAAAGGGAGGAATTCATCTACACACCCACCGTCACTCGAGCAAATAAGAGAACCAATTTATGTGAGGGGTGTGGAACCTGTGACTCAGGAATCTCATTGCAACATGGGGAACAATTCAACTGGATACAAGCACCAATATGGTGTCATTCAATCCAGTTCTGACTATGGTTGACTTTGAGCAAATTCTATCCTTCCACCGCAATTCACCAAGGTAATAAGTGCATTTGCTTTATATTTGCATACATTGAGGACAATGCATGATTTAGGTGTGGGGGGGGAGTGTTTATGTATATATTTATCTATAGATCTGTCTTTTATTTCTTAAAAAAAAATCAATGTTTCATGACATAGCTTAAGATTGAACTGTCAAAACCCGTGTACAAATTGCATTGAGTTTTTGTTCCTTATTATATAGTTCTGCTTGTAGAAATTATGACATAAATCTAAGTTCCAAAGAAATAACTCATTGCCCTTTAAGACATGTATGCACTTAAATTGGATGAATCAAATCTTTGAAGTGGTTGATAAAAAGCAGAGGTTGAGGAAAATATACCGGGAAGTGTGGACTTCTAATAGCAATTAAGCCTTGAGGAAAATAAAAATAAAGGAATAAAGTGAAGAAAACACATTTTGCAAAATGATTACAAAAGCCCAAGCCTTTGAGTCACTGGTCCGTAGGGGTATCTTGAAACCTGGTAACTTGAGTTTACCAGCTCGGGATTATCGACCAAACTCGCTACACGAATGCAAAAAAGGTAAAAGTGTCAAAAAGCAAATGTGTTGAATCACGGAAGAAAAGAAAAAAAAATACTCAAGGCCCAATGCTAAAAGAATGATCCATGCCATGGTTGATCCGAATGATACTTCACCACCAGAGGAGGCGTGCAAAATAATTCAAGTGATAAACATGTGTAGAAGGGTTAGTGGTGTGAATGTTGGAGGAACAAAGACCAAGTCATATTTTTAATGAGTTAGATTTATATAATGAGCATGCAAAAATTCTTAGTGAAATGTATAAGGTTGAGGTAGGGATATTGAGAACTATTAATGAAATGTTGATTTAAGATTTTGTGGGTATATCCGCTGAAAACCCTCAGGAGACAACACTCCTCCTCCTAGGAAACTTGGAGGTTTAAAGGCTTGTTGCACATGCTAAGTGCAACCGTGATTCCTACGAAAGTGAGTTAGGATTTCCCTGTTTTCATTTTTCCTATATTCTATTTTGCTAGGGACTAGCAAAATCTAGGTGTGGGGGTATTTGATGCATTGCATACATTGCATCATATGTCTTTCATTTAGATTACTTTTACATCAATAAATGCTACTAAGGTATGTGTTTAGTCTTATTTACAGAATACAGGGACCTGAATGCAATTTACCCACATCCCGAGCATAAACGCGTGCAAAAGACTCATTTCTATCATAAAGACCAAGTTCAAGATTATCGGGTTACGAATGGAAATGTATCCAAGCATAAAAGCATTCAAGTCCTAATTGCAAAAAGAACAAGTACTTAAGCACAAAAGTAGCCGGGGACTTAACTGCAAAAAGTCAAGGACCTAATTGCAATTAAAGCACCAAAATATTATCTTGGAGAAAATCTAAAGAAAAATCAATGTAAATCTCCAAACATATAAAGGAATTAATCCGGAGCTCAAAAGAATGGAAACAAATCTTCCAGACGCGCAAAGGAGGATCAAATCATACCATAAACTACCAGCAAAAATCCGGATTAAATCAGAGAAGATTGTGAGGCGAAATCGCCGCATATCACATACATTGTGCGGAGGAAACGCCGCCCCCTCAGCGATCTGTGTGCTCCAATTTCGTCGAGTTGTGTCTGGACACGTGTACTTTCCAATATTATACCTAGATCCCTTGTAGCAACTATAAATAGACCCGAGAACGATGTTAGAAGGGTCCTTAGTCTTTGGTGGTAGTTTTTATTCTTAATCTTAGTTTTGTATTCTTCTTTTCATTAATAAAATTCTGTCTTTTATTTCTTACTTTTAGTTTTCTTTTGTAATGTCTCAAGGACCCCTTCTTCCTCCCTCTATGAGTTTCTAACTCCTTCCAAAGGGTGGAGGTGACGGATTAGGGTGAAGAGAAGATGAATGAATGTTATTATTTTAATTTCGTGTTAGTATATTTTGATTACTTGAGTTTATGTTAAATCATTTATCATGTAATGCTTTATAACTAATATGATTTATTATAAGTTTCTAAATTCTCTAATCTAAACCTTAAATCTAAACCTCCACCCGACGGAATTCACATCTTTGTTCTTGTTTTAGTTTTAATTGTTCTTGTTTCTTGCTTTAGATAATTAAAATCCAAAAATCTCAAAACCCAATTATTTCTTCTCTCCTTCTTCTCCTTAATCGAAAATCACGAAAATAACAAATCTCTCCCTCCTTGTCTTCGACCCGTATTTGCCACGTCTTCATTGACGCCGTGCACTTGCGGTATAAATAAAATTCCAACCAACCCTCATTAGTAAGAATGGGGCTTCTCCCCAAGTCATCCAACAAGGACCTCCCACCATCATTTAGATCATCAAGCATAAGCTCGGTCATAGGTGGGTCCTTGTTGGAGTCAAAATGAAGCTCAAATGGCTCAATGGCCATGGGACATGAGGTAGAGACACATTTTGGTATAGGCATATGATGAGGTGTCTCACTCTCACTAGTACTCTCAACTGAATCATGCAACGAACACTCCGTTTGGACATTCATGTTCGAGGTCAGCTCACTCTGTTGCATTGTAAAGACAGGCAATGAGTTTTCGCTAGGCCCACGAACATTCTCAACGGGTTGCATTGGGGTTAGGGGTGTTCGTTGATTTTGTGGTGCTTTCTCCAATTGGCGGATGAGATTTAGATTTAAAGGTTCATCCATGGGTTCCTGTTGCCTACCAGAGTTGAACACATGAAACTCGGCACTCATGTTACCGAATGAGAGCTTCATGAGACCATTTCTACAATTAATCAAGGCATTGGAGGTGGCCAGAAATGGTCTACCCAAAATCAAAGGTATTTGAGAGTGGGTGTTCGCAACATGATTGGTATCAAGGACAACAAAATCGACTGGAAATATAAAATCTCCAACTTCGATAAGCACCTCCTCGATAATCCCCATGGGAATACGAATGGATTTATCCGCCAATTGAAGGGTGATCTTAGTTGGTTTCAATTCTCCCAAATTTAACTGTTGATAAACAGAAAATGGGAGGAGGTTGACCGCTGATCCTAAATCAAGCAAAACATTGCTCATTCTAGTGTCCCCTATCGTACACTGAATAGTAGGACACCCAGGGTCCTTATATTTTGTGTAGGTGGGATTGGACAAAAGTGAGCTGATATTTTCAGCCAAGAATGCTTTCTTAGGAACATTGGTCTTCCTCTTGGTTGTGCAGAGATCCTTCAACACTTTGGCATATTGAGGTATTTGTTGGATGACATTTGATTGACATCATTTCATGCTCATATTTGTATCTTATATCCATTATCTTACACCTAAGCAATGCTACGTGACGAGTTTTATGTTTAGTTTTCAGGAATAAAGAGGTTTGAAGAGAAGAGCCATGAAAGGACCCAAAAACAGGAAAAATGATTTAATTGTGAGACCTAGGGACTGAGATGCAAGGGAGAAGGACCTGATCGTAAGACCGAAGGACCTAAGAGCAAAACAGGAAACTCCACACCATCATGGGGAGTATTTTGGCAATTCGATTCGGGTCAGAGCTCCAACAAGCAAAGTAGATGCATCCAAGACCAACATATCCATCAAGAAAAGCCCACAACCAAAACCAACGAGATCTGGATCATATAGACCGCCAAGTAGCGGTCTTGGACCGCTAATTGGCGGTCCATAGTACTCAGGATCCGCCCAAATTTCTCCTGGACTTGTATTAATGTTCGTTTAGGCTATGTCTGGTATTGGTTTAGTCTCACATCGGGGGATTGTCTCCGATTAGCTTTTTCCATGCTTATAAATAGAACTCTTCACCTTCCATTGTAATCACCCATTGCTTGGTGGCATTCTCTCTACTAAGGAGTGAGCCTTGAAGCAAAAACTCAAGGTGGAGAAGAATGCTACCTTCAATGTGAGTCATTTGTTAATAAAGTAATTCTTCTAGTTTCTTTTAATCATGTCTTTTAATTTGTGCATGTTTGTTTAGTCTTTCCTTTCCTTTTATGCTTCTTTATTTCTTGCTTGATTAGTGTAGTTTTATTTCAGTAGAATGCTTCACTTTGTTACAGTAGTTAGTTTAAATATGTGTGAGTAGTTCCATCCCCATTTGGGGGTGGAGAAATATGTGATATAATTATGTAGTGTATTAAGTGTGTGTTATCTTTATCCCTTGAGCTTTATATGATTTCCATAACCATCTAATGGGTTTTCACTCTTATCTTTGATATGCTAATGCTCTTGAATGAAGCTTAGCTTATGCTTTGATTAGTGGACCTATTTATTGGGGAATGATAAGGTTAGGATATGGATGAAGTCAATATTGGAAACACAATTTGTAGTGTATGTGCTCTTGTTTCCTTTACCTTAGCTAATGTCTTGTATGCTTTAATGATGTAGTCTTATCTTAATTCATGTGGAGGCATAGTAGGGTCTACTCTTTATACTTGAGTTCATTTAGCTTCATTCCAATTATTGTCTTGTATGTTTTAATGATGTAGTCTTATCTTAATTCATGTAGAGGCAAAGTTGGATGTAGTTTTATGATTTCATGCACTACATGTTGTGAGGAGCTTAATGAACACACACACACACACTTCTTTATGTTCACATTATTTCTCTACCCCCTATGGGGCTTAGTTTTATTGCTTATCTTCATTTCCTTTTTGCATCTTAGTGTAGTTTAGTGTAACCAACCTTTCTCTCCTTCTTTTACCTCTCGCCTTCGCACAAACCAATAGTCGACACACCTCCCAGTGGACGACCCGTATTTGCCACTGCTTCAACGCGGCCGTGCACTTGCGGTTAATATAAAACGATCAATCAAGTTTTTGGCGCCGTTGCCGGGGAGGTGCTATGTCCAGACGTTGGTTTGGACGATTCGAGGGGTTTTTAATTTTTTGTTTTCAGTTGTTCTTAGTTTCAGGGATCCTAGAGCTCACGGGGAGGCTACTGGTGGAGTTGGAGCACCCAATCTTCAAAAAGGACCGCCAATCAGCTGTCTCAGACCGCCAATTGGCGGCCTGGTGAGGGTTTCTGACTCTCAGTTTTCTTCTGGTAGTTGATTAGTTCATTGTTGTTATCTGGGAGCCCTATTTTGCATGCTGTGACTTCTCATTTGCTCCCAGATCATTAATCACTCCCCCATTAATCAACTTGACCCTAAAATCCAAAGCAAAAGACTAGACGTTCTTACTTGTTTAGGTCACGCATCATGTATTGACTTAGGCATATAGTTGTCTTTTCTTTTAGCATTATTTTCAGTTGTTGAGCGTTGGCGTGAGGTACGCAATTTCCTACACTCATTCATGCATCTTGTATGCCCATGCATTAGTTAGTAGGAATTGCATCAGGACAAGAGTGAGTGAGTGTTTGATTGGAGCGACTGATTGCTAGATTTAGGATCAAAACGCTACTAAGGAGGGGATGTCCCATAAAAGATAAGGTGGGGGATTTCATCACCCTTTCCTTGGCCCCAAAAATCACTCTTAATAATGCCTTAACTAAAAGCAAGTAGACATTGACCCTAGGATTGTGGGCGCACTAGGAGAGTAATCTAGTTGAGACCGTCATGACCTGATCGGCGTTGCCTACCTTGTCGATAGTAGGAGGTACTGGATCTCCGGATCTGGTATCACTTGCTGGGCATTGTGGTCCACGTTGCAGGGAGGTGAGGCGTGTCGAGGCTAGTGACCTCGAAATTAGGCGTCGTCTAGCCTAAAGATCCATTGTCTTACATTGTTTGAGCCGTGCTTGCTAGTTAGGCTTCTACCTGATCCCTTCACCCACGCTAGTTTTAGGGATTCTTCCCTTCTCCTCTGAGTCATCTTCTTCTCACCTACTTCTATGTTTTAGTCTCCTCCCCTTTACACTCTCTGGTAGCGTTTTAGGGTCGAGTCGAGCACTTTTTGAGAGTTTAGTCTCGTGGTGGTGAGAGTGGTCGACTCGAGAGTTGTTTGTTGAGATGGATGGTTACATGGGCGACCATCCATATGATTGTTGGGACCAGGACAATTCGTCCTGGTATTCCGGACCCATGCAACCGGGGGTGGCTCAGACGAACACCCCGTATGGTTGGGATAATCTTCATTGTGTGACTGAGCAATCTTCATATCGGGGTAACATGAGAGAGGCACCGACTGCTAGGCCACAATCTAGTTATGTCGGATCATATGCTGGTCAACAAACTAAGACATTACAACAAACTTTGGCCTCTTTCATGCGTATGGCAGACGACATGAGTGCACCGGTGGCTCCAGTAGCCGTACCGTGTGACTGTTGTGGGTTGAGTGGTCATGTTATCGGGGAATGTCCTTATGTTCCCCCTGAGCCTGAGTATGAGCATACCTTTTCCCAAAATGTTCAATGTGACAATTACGCATCCGCGTACAACCCGAGAGTGATGGATTCACGGGGAGACAATTCTTATCCAAATTCTTATACCTCATTTTCACCCCCGTATCCTCCTCCCGAATACCCAGAATTCTACCAACACCCCACTTCAAATCATTGGACTCATTCTCAGCCCATCAACACCCAACCCCAAAATTTCCCAAGCTCTGACTTGGACCTCACTGTTGACCCCAAATTTGATTCCTTAAAACAAACCCTCCAAACGTTCATGGAAACCACTCAATCTTTATTGAAGTCCAACTTGAATTCCTTGCAAAATATGGAAATGCGAGTCAAATGACACAACAATTCCATGAACGTGAGGAAAGTAACCTTTCTTGTCAACATGAGGATTCATCTTTTGATATCGAACCACCACCACGTCTACAAATTCAAAGCACAACCTTTCAGGATTATAAGATGACGATCAGGTAATTTGTGCATGTTTGTTTAGTCTTTCCTTTCCTTTTATGCTTCTTTATTTCTTGCTTGATTAGTGTAGTTTTATTTCAGTAGAATGCTTCATTTTGTTAGAGTAGTTAGTTAAAATATGTGTGAGTAGTTCCATCCCCATTTGGGGGGTGGAGAAATATGTGATATAATCATGTAGTGTATTAAGTGTGTGTTATCTTTATCCCTTGAGCTTTATATGATTTCCATAACCATCTAATGGGTTTTCACTCTTATCTTTGATATGCTAATGCGCTTGAATGAAGCTTAGCTTATGCTTTGATTAGTGGACCTATTTATTGGGGAATGATAAGGTTAGGATATGGATGAAGTCAATATTGGAAACACAATTTGTAGTGTATGTGCTCTTGTTGCCTTTACCTTAGCTAATGTCTTGTATGTTTTAATGATGTAGTCTTATCTTAATTCATGTGGAGGCATAGTAGGGTCTAGTCTTTATACTTGAGTTCATTTAGTTTCATTCCAATTATTGTCTCGTATGTTTTAATGATGTAGTCTTATCTTAATTCATGTGGAGGCAAAGTTGGATGTAGTTTTATGATTTCATGCACTACATGTTGTGAGGAGCTTAATGAACACACACACACACACACTTCTTTATGTTCACATTATTTCTCTACCCCCTATGGGGCTTAGTTTTATTGCTTATCTTCATTTCCTTTTTGCATCTTAGTGTAGTTTAGTGTAACCAACCTTTCTCTCCTTCTTTTACCTCTCGCCTTCGCACAAACCAATAGTCGACACACCTCCCAGTGGACGACCCGTATTTGCCACCATTTCAACGAGGTCGTGCACTTGCGGTTAATATAAAACGATCAATCAACATCCAACAAGGGGATGTTAAGCTTAACTTGCTTAAACACCTCTAATATCTTGTCCATGTTGTCACTCTGCTTTTTGGTTAACCTACTTGGATAGGGAGCTTTTGGCAAGTACATTTTCTGCGGTACCTGAGAAGAAGGAAGCGTTGGTGTATTACCCTCACCCTCGGCCTCTTCTTCACCACCATTTTCACTGAGGGGCTGCATAGATGGTGGTTGTTGTGGCAAGGAAATGTGATTGTCAACCTGTTTTCCATTCCTTAAGGTCACAATGGAATTGACATGGTGAACAGGTTCCTCCACATGGTTCACTTGCCTCCCCCGAGGTACCACATTCTCATTTGGATGTGTTGTTGCTGGTACATACGGGGGTTAGCCGCATGCGGGCTAGGCAAAGACCCTCTCTCTCTCATGTACAGACTGAGCCAATTGGCCCATCTGAAGCTCTAGAGATTTGATGGTCTGCTGATCTGAAGTGAGAACATGACTCGTGGTTGACATAAAATTTTTCATTGAGTTTTCAAGTCCACGAGTCAAGGTCTCAAGCGAATTGAATCGGGTTTCCATATTGTTGGAATTTGGGAAACCCGATTGATTGGTGGTTTGCGCTTGGGGTTGCTGATAAGATTGTGCATGCATGGGAGGTTGGTGTGTTTGGTAAGGTGGTCTAGAGGAGTTTGAAGAACCACCTGGGGCATTAGTTTGGTTCCATGAAAAATTGGGGTGATTCCTCCATCCAGGATTATAAGATGATGAGTATGGGTCATTCCTAGCTCTGTCATAGATGGCGTTGACACGCTCCATCTCAGGAGGAATAACACACACTCGCTTTCTACATGACCTACCCTACCACATGAATGACAAGGAACTGGACCAGATGTGGACATGTGAGGTGCACCTTGTTGGTTTTGGAGCTCAATCGAATCCATACGGCGCATTAAGGCCGCCATGCGCGCCTCGGTGGCCGTAGTGGTATCGACAACAAATGCGGCACCCGATCTAGTCGAGTTTGCATTCACAATCCTCGCTCCTATGCTGGATGATGCAGGTGGTTCCCTCACACTCTCTCATTGCATGGTTTTCTCAGCAAGGTCTTCTAGGAAAGCTCATGCCTCCCTTTCATCCTTTCCCAAGAACTCTCCTTGACACATGGACTCAAGGAGCGTTCGGGACGGAATGTGAAGACCCTCGTACACAATCTGACAAAGGCGCCACAACTCAATGCCATGGTGAGGGCACGAGGATAGTAGCTCTTTGAACCTCTCTAGATATGCATGAAATCGTTCGGTCTCATGTTGATAGAACGAATTGATTTCGTTCCTCAATTTTTGAGTCCGATGATTTGGAAAGTATTTCTTGAGGAATGCAGATTGAAACTCATCCCAAGTCCTAAAGGCATTCGCCTGGTTACTGTACAACCACTTCTTGGCGTCATCCTTCAGCGCAAAGGGGACAAGCCTAAGATGGATGGCGTCTGTGCTAAGTTGTTGCAGCTTGAACATAGCACATACCTCCTCAAATTCCCTGAGAAAGATATAGGGGTCACCTTTCCCAGTGAAGTGAGGGAGCATGGAAATAAACTGAGACTTAACCTCAAAATGGTTCCCATTAGCCTCTGGTAATACGATGCATGAGGGTAGAGCTGTACGGCTCGGGTAGCATCGATCGCGTAGAGGTATGGGAACGACAACAGGACGCTCAGGTGGGTCCAACAACTGCTCCTCCTCGCGGAAATTAGCAGCCATTGAACCCGAACTATGTGCGACACGAGAGGAGGAGGGTGTCGAGAAATTGATGACCGAAGCCGGATTGACAATGCTCCTCGTCAAACGACCACTCTCGTCTCGTGTCCACGAAAGCATGCACAAAGGTGCACACACACCAAATTTTTTTTAACAAAGAATGTACGTAGAGGAGAAGATGGGGGGACACAGGAGAGAAAGAATGACTCAGGAGAGAAAGGAAGAAGTCCTTATGCTACGGCGGATGGGTACAGGTAGAAGCACACAAGCAAACAAGGCTCAAGCAATCCTAAGGTCGCTATAGGTCCTTACAGCTAGACGACACCTAACTGCGAGGTCACACGGCCTCAACACGCCTCACCTCCCTACGACGAGGACCACAAAGCCCAGCAAGTGAGCAAAGATCCGGGGATCTCGTCTCTCCTACTGTCGACAAAGTGGGCAACGCCGATCAGGTCATGACGGTCGGGACCGGATCACTCTCCTAATGCGTCCGAATTCCTTAAGGCCAATGTCTACTTGATTTTAAAATTAGGCTCTTGATTAGTGTGGTTTTTGGGGCGAAGGAAAGGGTGCTGAAATCCCCCACCTTATCTTTTATGGGACAACCCCTCCTTAGTAGCGTTTTGGAGTCTAAATCTAGCAATCAACTCTCCAAACAAACGCTCAACTCACACTTGTTTCAATGCACTTCCTACTAACTAATGCATGTTCATACGAAATGCATGAATGAGAGTAGAAGGTGCGTACCTCACGCCAGCACTCAGCAACTGAAAATAAAGCTAAAATGAAAGACAATCTATATGCCTAAGTCACATACATGATGCATGACCTAAACAAAAAGAATGCCTAATCTTTTGCTTTGAGTTTTAGGGTCCAAGTTGCTTAAAGGAGGTTTGATTATGGATCTGGGAACAAACTATAAGTCAAAACATGTCAAATCAAGTCCCAGATCACTACATCAATTATGTAAACACGCCACAGAAATAAGAGAGTAAAATGAGCTCACCAGACCGCCAATTGGCGGTCTCAGGCCGCTGATTGGCGGTCTGAAGTGCCCAAAATGGCTCCAAATTTCTCCAGGTGCTCCTCCTGGCGACTCCAAGTCTCCTGAAACAATGAAAAACTACAAAACACAAATTAAATCCACTCGAATCTTCCAAACAAGAGTCTGGACTGACACCTCCCCGGCAACGGCGCCAAAAACTTGATTGAACGTTTTAATTAAACCGCAAGTACACGGCCGCGTTGCAGCGGTGGCAAATACGAGTCGTCCTCAGGGAGGTGAGCAGCCTCTTATTTGCACGAAATCAAGTGGCAAAAATAGGGGGAGAAAGATGTTTATGCTACTCTACTCTATACTACGCTAAGAAGTAGGAAATGCGAAAGGAAGAACCAAACAATGAAATAATAACTAAGCTAAGAACAAAAGAAGAATGCTGGAATACAGAAATGGGAAAACCCCTAAGGGGTGGAGTGAGTGCACACAAGCAAAGAGGTGGGTGTTGAACACATTCTTTAAGCACAAATAAAGGTGGTGTTATCATACATAGGAAGTGTCTAAATGTTGTGGCAAACCTATCAATCTATTCACCAACTTAGTTGATTAACATTTACATATGCAAGATGTTTATTTCAGAACCTAAACAAGCATGAGAGGTTTCTAATCATGTTGGCAAAACTCATCAAGTTATAAATTCTATCCTAAACAAGCAAGCATACATTCATGTTTTATCAACACATTGGAAATAAAGCATTCAATCCTTTCTCATTTGCATGTATGTACATCAACTCCACCCCCCAAAGGGGATGAAACTACTCACTAAACATTACACTAATTATTAAACTAAACAAGGAAAGCATATTTACTAAGCTAATAAAACTAATGAAATGAGATTAAACAAAGCAAAACAAGAAACATAAAACAAACAACATAATAAAGAAAACTTGTATTAAAATGACTCACATTAAAAGTAGCATCCTCCTACTTTAGTGTGTGCTTCAAGGCCTCACTTCTAGTAGGAAGAATAACCACTTAAAATATGGAGTGATTACAATGGAAGGTGAAGAGTTCTATTTATAGTCATGGAAAAAGGCAAACCGGGACAATCGCCCGATGTGGGACTAAACAGATACCAAAAATAACCTAAACAAACACTAATACATTTCCAGGAGAAATATTAGCGGATTTGGGCCACAACAGACCGCCAATTGGCGGTCTAAAAAGTCCGAATCCATCTGGAATTTGTGCTGAGCTTTGCTTAGTGTATTTGGTGGTCTTGGATGCATCTACTTCGTTTATTGGAGCTCCGACCCGAATAGAATTGCCAAAATACTCCCCATGATGGTGTGGAGTTTTCTGTTTTGCTCTTAGGTCCTTCTGTCTTGCGTTCAGGTCCTTCTCCCTTGCATCTTGGTCCCCAGATATCACAGTTCAGTCCTTTTTCCCAGCTTTTGAGTCTTTTTATGCTTCATCTCTTCAAACCTATTTATTCCTGAAAACTAAACATAAAACTCGTAATATAGCATTGTTTAGGTGAAAGATAATGGATATAAGATACAAATATAAGCATGAAATGATGTCAATCATTCCCTCTCGGATTGTGAGAGGAAAAAGGTCAAGCAAGCGAGGGTGTTCGTGTTTTTGTTTTGTAAAGGCGTTCTCTCCCGGCCCGGAACGGGGAGTGGGTAGTGAAGACGCGAGCGGAGCTTGCAAGAGAGGACGTAGGCGGTAGGCCGAACCTCTGTAAAAACCCCCGAGTCCATTGTGGTTTGCTTTATTTACCTGTCTATTTTAAATTCCGCTGTGCATATCTTGATTAATTAAACAAGTAGGTAATTAGCTTAAAAGTGATTAGAATTAGAGACCCTCACGTTCCAACAATTGGTATCAGAGCCTTGTGAGCTAATTCTCATACTTAATCGTATTTTTAGCATGACTTCTACATCATCTAATCACATAGAAGGATTATGCACTACTAGACATCCTTTGCTAAATGGGTCAAATTATGATTATTGGAAGAATAAGATGAAAATATTCCTAATATCTAATGACCTAAAGTATTGGATGTTTCTTCAAAAAACACCCCCAAATGAAGATGAATTAGATTCACTTACTAGGCCCAAATGAAAGAAATTGAGATTAACTCAAAAATAATGAACATTCTATATTGTGGGCTAAATGAGGGTGAATACAATAGAATTAAGTGTGGTTGTGAAGTGCATATGAAATATGGCATAAATTGCAAATGCATCATGAGGGGGATAACAAAACTAAGGAAACCCGCATTAGTCTCCTCATGCACAAATATGAAATATTTTCTATGAAAATTGGTGAGAACATAAGTTCTGGTCAACCGTTTTACCCGTTTTGGTCGACCGAACTTAACTAGAAAGTGACCTGTGCTTTTCTGTTTTGTGTTTGTCACACATTCATCTACCACTTTTGTCACAACGGATATAACACCTTAGAAGCTTATAAATAGAGGATTGAACACCTTATTTAGACAACTCTCCCACACACAAATTGTCCAATACTTTAGAGAGAAATCTACTAATCCTCAAAGCTCCAAATCATAAACTCCAAGCCAAATTCCACACCTTTGATCAATTCCATATCCTACTCAAAGTGTGCTCAATAATTAGAGAGTGTTGTTCCACTCCACAACTGTTGTCAAAGAAGCAAGAGTCTTGGTGAAAGCCCAGGACAAAAAGAGTATAGACTTCGGTGAGAGCCCGAAGTATTATTTCTCGGATTGTGAGAAGAGAAGTCCAAGATAGGCGAGAATTGTTCGCTAGTTTCCTGTTTAAAAGTTTAATCTCGGCTCGGAACAAGATTGATAGTGAAGACGTACGCGGAGCTCGTGGAGTCGAGCATAGCTTGCAAGAGAGGAAGTAGGCGAGGAGACCAAACCTCTATAAAAATCTTCCGGTGTCATTGTGATTTGCATTTTTCTTCTTTACTTGCTTGCTTGTTTAAATTCCATTGTGCATCTTTGTTTGCTAAGCAAGTTGTGATAAACCTTAAAATTACTTAGAATTAATGACCCACATCGATCCTACATATTTGTTAGATCTCCACTTCTACTTCTACTGCACAATCATCCTCGGGCAACATATCAATATCAATATCATGTTTCTCCCAAAAGAATGTGATCTCATTGAGCAAAATATCCCAATCATAATCTCTCATTTTTAGGTGAAATTTGCAAGATTGTTCTCTCGTTATTGAATAATATCACACTACAACATGTGTAGAAAAAAATAAAGATAGTTTGGGGTAAGTTTTACAAATTTCAGTGGGGGTTATAAGCCCCCGTGGCCCCATACCTTACTACTTAGGTTGCAAACACGCTCCTACGAAATGCTCTTTCAGCACCCGAAAATGAGATCCTTTTTCTCATTAACCACCCAAAAACATTAGATTTTGAATCTCCCAAGTATTGCACAACGGTTAGATTGCAAGTCTTCTTGGATTTTCCTTTATATATTTGCGTGCACTGACTGACCAGCTTTGCAGGTTCATAAAACTTTCCCCCCAGATTCTCCGGTTTCCTCTTCCCTCGTCCTACTCTCCGGGTTTCTAAAATGGGAAGAAACACTCTTATTGGGTTTTGGTTCCCCTTCTCACCGGGTAGAAGTTGGTATCATTATGATCCCATCCCTCGTTAAATGTGACACCTCACTACCCAACTCATCCGTGAGAAAATCGTCGTATATTCTTTATAGAGTCTTGCATCCAAAACACTATGGTTTAGAAATTTACACATCCAATGACGATGAACGGTGTCAAGAATTTAGATCAGGGAGATCAGAATTTGTAGCGACATCGTTAAAAAGATTTGAAATTTGTTGACTGGTTTGATTTGTAACTTTGTTGATGGTTGATTATATATTTTCATTTATAAATGGGTAAATATATAATCTTATACTAGACTAATTGGGTATTATTTTAGCTACCTGACTTTACTGGTATCTGAAAAAATCCAAGGGGTTGGAATCGTAAGAAATAATAAACCCATGGGGTCGAAATCTAAAAATATATATTCAAAAGTAGGCAAATTTCAAAACCCAAGGGTCGACTCTCCCTTACACATTCGACGACAAGGTTAACAAAATAAAAATTGAAGCCATAGCATAACACAATAATATTTGCATTTCTACCCTAAAACAATAAGCAGTTTCAGCACATTTTAGTACATATGAAATTACTATATTGAGATTATGATATTTTTTAGGGATAATATATTAAAGGGTCAAATTAGGGTTGCCAAATGTTCAATATGACAAATCACTGTGTCAATTCTTTTGAAGACCAAAAATTAAAGAATTTTTAATTCATTTTCAATTTTATCCCTAAAATACCCCCACCACCTCCAAAAACATCATAACACTTCATCATCCTCACATCCCAAACAAAATCACCAAATTCCTCACATTCCAACACCAAATACTCAAATTTAACCACAAAATCTCAAACATTCAAACACTGCTGACAACACACACCTTCCCCTCGGACCACCGCCCCTATCGTCCCAGTCTCGTCTCTCCCTCCCCTTGGACCACCGCCCCCGCCGTCCCAGCAAGGGACCGGTGCATCCTGTAGGATCTAATTGCCCTAAATATTAGTCTTAAGGTGGGGTTTATAGACTAATTTCTCACTACCAACTATTTGTGCAATAACAAGATAACCAATGAAAATAGTGAGATGAAAAAGGCAAACCAAACACCGTATGTATAGAGGTTTGGATCCAACCACCGGATCCTAGTCCTCTCTAACGAAATGCTCTTCCTTGAGCAACTTCGCGATCTTCACTAAATTGATCTTCTTTGCGGGCAAAGATCGAGCCTTTACAATTCAAGCTTGCGAACACCCTCGCCAAGCTTGGACCTCCTTCTCACAACCCGAGAAGAGCTTCACTCCGGAAGCTTGTACAACTCCTTTGTAGTAGACTTTGTGTAACCTACTCTTGAGCACTTGAATTGATGATGAATGCAATTGAATGATTGATCAAGAGAGTGGTTGAGAGCAATAAAGCGAGTAAGAGCACTTGGAAGTTTTTAGCACAATGGGAGCTTAGAGAATGGATTGGTAACCTTGTAAAGATGATCTAAGCTCTATATATAAGCCTCTTAAGTTTTCTAGCCGTTTGAGAAAGATTTGATTGGGTTTTGTGCAAGATACACAAACCAGAGATTCAGGAAGCAATTCTGTCAAAGTTCGGTCGACCGGTAAGAATGAAACGGTCGACCGGTTACGTGAATAGTAGTCAAATGGTCAGACAAACGAGGAACGGTCGAACTAACTGGGAGGGAACTTAAGTGTACCGGTCGGACGAAACAAGGAAACGGTCGACCGATGTGAAGGTTCGGTAGAGACAAAGTGTGACCGGTCGAACCAAGGTGGTATCGACCGATAGCAGGAAGAATGCTACGAACGATCAATGGTCGACCGGTTAATAAGATTTGTTCGACCGGTTAAGCGATGTATTTCGGGGTATGGTGAAAGTATGTGTATACGACCGTTGTATAATACGACAAGTATAACGGTCACAAAAGAAGACAAAAATAGGAATCAACCGGTCGAACAGAAAAGGACTTTCGGTCGACCGGTTTGCACTAAGGCACGTGTCTTCCAGCACGTATGAACAGTTGATCAGTCGACCAAAATACCTTAAGTTATTCTAATGAACCTGTCGAACCAGAACACAGTTCGGTCGACCGAAAGGGTTTAGAAAATAGTTTTTAGATTAAACGGTCGAACCAGATGGTCGACCGGTCGACCGGTTGAGTGCAGAATTCCTGGATATGGTTTGATTGATTTCTAAAGAAGTTTTGTATGGAATTTGAACGTTTAGTTCTACTTCTATGGAATCCTAAAGAGTAGTGATATGCAATGCATCAAGATTTAAGTGCTCAAGTTACATTTAAATCCTAATGACAATAATGTAAACCTATCTACTCTTCAACTTCATTTCTCGTTAAACTTGTCACCTGAAATGTTAGTACCAAACAATATATGTGTATTGTGCAAGAGTGATATGAACGAATTACATGTGTTTAAGTTATAAGTTGATTAATCATCAAAACGGATAAGCAATCATTTGCCAAAAAGCCAACAATCTCCCCCTTTTTGATGATGACAACTTATTAAATTAAATACATGTTATTTCAATGAATTTTACTCAATGCTCCCCCTATCTTATAGCTCCCCCTAGCTATATGGCATTCGTAAACCCAATAGACATGTATGAGTAGTATTACTCTCCCCCTTTGGCATAATTAAAAAGCTGAAAGAGAATATCCAACAACTAAAGCACAACCATTTGCCAAAACAACAATGAAGAAGAAGTAAAACATGCATTAAGAAAAGAAGGATTCAAAATACAACACACGCAAACGAGACACCACACATCCAAAGCGGAAAAGAAATCATACAAGACACACGACCAACCCACATTAAACCATTTAAAACAAAACGACAACCAACTCAATGTCCAAAACGATCACGAAACATAGATGTGAGAGAATCAATGCCATGAAGCACCGAGTCGAACTTAGCGTCAAGACGCTCAAGGTGTTGAGATGTCGAAGCTTCAAAATGATCAAGTCGTTGAGAAGTGGAAGCTTCAAACGCATCAAAACGATCCGAAATCTGCTGAAAGGAATGATCCGGAGTGTAATCAGTATAAGCGGATCTCCACTGACTCTCCTGCCAAGCAGATTCGTCGCCTTCTCCCCAAGAACAGTGACCCTCCTGCTGAGATGGCTGGGGCATCCAACGAGGATCGGCCGGCACATCATCTTCATCTTCTTGCTCAGAATCTCCCTCAGAGGACGCTTGAATAGAAGATGAGGCAATGGTTTTCATTTTAGAGAGAGTGGTCTTACAGATTTGGTATTTGTATGTGGCCGATGGACAATCGGTAACACGAATTTTCAGAAGGTCAAAGAGAGTGGTGAGCAACATGGGATAAGGGAGATACCTCCCTTTCTTAAAGCGCATATGAAGGAAAATGAATAGAGGCCAATTAACCGGAATTTTCTTGTAAATGCAATAGATACACACAAGCTCCGTATAAGAGACTTCGTTATGATGACCATGTTTAGGTAGCAAATTGAATGATACGATATAAGCCAAGATGCGAGCAAAAGGATGCATCAAGGAGGAGTTGTGAATAATATAACCATTTTTGGAAGGAGGTGGAAATGCATATAATTCAGCAACCATATCATCATGAGAAATGTTTTCTAGTACACTAAGAGGATGATCAACATATAAATGAACACCCGAGAACTCTAAGCCAAAAGCTTCAGCAAGAGTTCCGGGGACAATTTCATATCTAAGACCATTGATCATGGTACGAGCAATATGGTGATTTGGTTCAAAACGAAGATTACAATAGAATTGTTGAACCAAAAACGGATAGTAAGGTTTTGAAGCTAAATGGGTGAGACAATGAGTAAGTCCATTTGCATCTAAGCACGATTTAAGAGAATAATCATGAAAATCCGCTACCTCAACAGCACGGTTTGGAATAAAAGGAGCCGCCGAGAGCTTTTTCTCCCAATCGCTTTTGGCGAACTCGTCAATAGGATGGAAGGCAAGAGTTGGAGGCGCGGGCGGATGCCGGACATTTGGGGTAGTAGAGGAGCGATCGTGGGCCTTCTTGGTGCGTTTTTCGGTGGAAGTGGTGGAAGCATCCGAACGTTTCTTGCGGATAGCCATTTTCTTCCCGGTCATGGTGAATAACTCGAGTTTGGGGGAAAAATGGGTGCAAAATGAAGAGGAGATGATGAGAAGCGATAAAATGCAAAAAGATTTGAGTTTTACCGCAGGAAAAACGCAAAGTCGAGGGAGGAAGGTGATGGGGAAGGCTTAGGGTTAGAGAGAGAGATGGGTAAATGTGAAGACCATGTTTCGATTTAGCCCTAAATGCAGCAGAAAACGACAGCACCGGTCGACCGATCCATCTTTCGGTCGACCGAAAGGTTAAAGAAAACTGTAAAAAACTTAAGTCGACAAAACGAACGGTCGGACAGAAGCATATTTCGGTCGACCGGATCGAAGAACAAGGCAGACAGTCCCCTGCTATCAGTCGAACAAAACCTACCGGTCGACCGAACAAAATAAAATCGGTCGCACGGAAGACACGAGCGGTCGAACGAAAACTCAAAGTCAAAAACTTAAGATCCCTGCTATCGGTTGAACAAAACCAACCGGTCGACCGATATATTGAAAACGGTCGCACGGACAACACTTGCGGTCGAACAAATACTCAAAGTCAAAAACTTAAGATCCCTGCTATCGGTTGAACAAAACCAACCGGTCGACCGAACAACAAAAAAAAACGGTCGCACGGCGAACACATGCGGTCGAACAAAAACTCAAAGTTGAAAACTTAGGATCCCTGCTATCGGTTGAACAAACCAGACCGGTCGACCGATATATTGAAAACGGTTGAACAAACAGAATTCGGTCAAGAAACAACTCAGCACCGGTCGAACTAAATCTCAGTTCGGTCGACCGATGGAACAGTAAAAACCAGAACAAAGCTTCAAAAAACAAGAGACACTAGAACCAAATATAGTCAAATGGGCTCAAGTAAAACGTACTCAAATGTCATTTAGGGTACACATGCCAAGATTGAGTCTAATGAGATTGAATTGATCAACATTTAAGGGTTTGGTGAATATATCCGCTAATTGATCATTTGTGGGAACAAATATAAGTTTAATGTCTTCTTTATTTGCATGATCTCTAAGAAAATGATGTCTAACTTCTATATGCTTAGTTCTTGAATGCAAGATAGGATTTTTGGAAAGGTTGATAGCACTTGTATTATCACAATAAATTGGTGTAATTTGAAACTCAAGTTGCAAGTCCTTGAGGGTTTGCCTCATCCAAAGGACTTGTGCACAAACACAACCGGCGGCGATATATTCAGCCTCGGTTGTTGATAATGCAACACTATTTTGTTTCTTACTAAACCATGAGACAAGAGATTTACCCAAAAATTGACAAGTGCCACTAGTACTCTTACGATCTAAAATACAACCGGCATAGTCGGCGTCGCTATAGGCAACAAGATCGAAAGTCCTAGTCTTAGGGTAGAAAAGTCCAAAATCAAAAGTGCCTTTTAGATAACGAAAAATTCTTTTTAATGCATTCAAATGAGTTTCTTTTGGACATGCTTGAAAACGTGCACATAAACATACAGCAAACATAATATCGGGACGACTTGCAGTAAGATAGAGTAAAGAACCGATCATATCACGATACTTCTTGATGTCCACATCTTTGCCATTTTCGTCTTTGTCCAATTTTACGCTTGTACTCATAGGTGTCTTTTGAGGTTTGCTAGTTTCAAGCTCAAAGCGTTTGAGAAGTTCCTTTGTGTACTTTGCTTGATGTATGAAATTTCCCTCTTGAGTTTGCTTTATTTGGAGTCCGAGAAAGAAATTTAGCTCACCAATAAGGCTCATCTCGAACTCTCCCTGCATAGACTTAGAAAATTCTTCGCATAGACGCGGGTTACTTGCACCAAAGATAATGTCATCAACATATATTTGTACCACTAATAAATCATGATTAAGAGTTTTAACAAATAAAGTAGTATCTACTTTACCCATTTTGAATCCTTTATTAATCAAGAAGTTCTTCAACCTCTCATACCAAGCTCTAGGAGCTTGTTTGAGACCATAAAGAGCCTTCTTGAGTTTAAATACATGGTTCGGATAAGATTCATTAATAAAACCGGGGGGTTGAGCAACATAAACTTCTTCAGAAATAATTCCATTTAGGAAAACACTTTTAACATCCATTTGAAAAAGTTTAATGTCCATAAAAGAGGCATAAGCTAAAAGCATACGAATAGCTTCCATACGAGCCACGGGAGCATAAGTTTCATCAAAGTCTATTCCCTCCTCTTGGCGGTAGCCTTGAGCAACGAGTCTAGCTTTGTTTCTAACTACATTCCCATCCTCATCAAGTTTATTTCGGAAGATCCATTTAGTTCCAATAACGGTTTGATTAATGGGTTTTTCAACAAGTTCCCAAACATCATTTCGAACGAATTGGTTTAACTCTTCATGCATAGCCATTAACCAAAATTCATCATTACAAGCTTCGTCTACTTTCTTAGGTTCTAATTTAGATATGAAAGCATAAGAATCACAAACTACATGAGCCTTTGATCGTGTTGTCACACCTTGAGAAACATCTCCAATCACAAGGTCCTTTGGATGTTCCTTTCTATAGGTCCAATCCTTGGGAAGCTCCTCTTTGTTTTCTTGTGGAAAACTTGGAGGATCTTGATGTGGCTCATGGGAGACATCTTGAGATGAGACATGTCTAATTATATCCATATAGTCATCATCAAGAGAGGAATTATCTACACAAGCCAACTCATCAAAGTTAACGTGTAGAGACTCCTCGACACAAAAGGTTCGTTTGTTATAGACTCTATAGGCTTTGCTCCTATCGGAATATCCTAAAAAGATGGCCTCATCGGATTTTGCATCAAATTTTTCCAAGTTATCTTTAGTGTTGAGGACAAAACATTTTGACCCAAAAGCTTTAAAGTAACAGATTTTTGGAATACGTTTGTGCCACAATTCAAAAGGTGTTTTCTTCAAAATAGGTCTTATAAGAACACGGTTTAACACATAACAAGAAGTATTTACGGCTTCACACCAAAAATATTTTGGAAGCCCTTTTTCCATAAGCATGGTTCTTGCCATCTCTTGAAGAGTTCTATTTTTCCTTTCAACTACCCCATTTTGTTGGGGAGTGCGAGGAAAAGAAAAATTATGTTTAATCCCTTGTATTTCACAAAACTTTTGAAATAGCTCATTTTCAAATTCTCCTCCATGATCGCTACGGATAGTAATGATATGTAAATCTTTTTCTCTTTGAACACGTTTGCAAAAGCTTTTAAATCTTTCAAATGCATCATATTTATTAGCCAAAAACAAAACCCATGTAAATCGTGAAAAATCATCGACAATCACAAAGGCATATCTTTTACCACCTAAACTAATGGTTCTTGAAGGACCAAAAAGATCTAGATGTAAAAGCTCAAGAGGTTTTGAAGTTGACACAACATTTAAAGATTTGAAAGACGATTTAAATTGTTTTCCAAATTGACATGCATCACAAAGTTTATCCTTTTTGAAATCAATTTTAGGAAGTCCTCTAACTAATTCAAGTTTGGATAATTTGTGTAATTGTGACATACTAATATGTCCCAATCGGTTATGCCATAACCAAGCTTCGTCATTTGAGGCAACTAAACAAGTCTCTAAGGCTAGATTGCTAATGACATCAACAAACACAATGTAAATATTATGAGATCTACAACCTTTAAATATAGTTTTCATGTTATGTTTTGAGACAATATAGCAATTTGAATTGTCAAAGATAACCATATAATTTTTATCCGCTAGTTGACTAACACTTAGCAAATTGTGTTTTAGCCCTTCTACTAACAACACATTTTCAATATGAGGAGTAGAGGAATTGCCAACATTACCAATGCCGACAATTTGACCTTTAGCGTTGTCTCCAAATGTGACGGTTCCTCCCTTCTTAGGCTTTAGATTTGATAGAACTTGAGAGTCTCCCGTCATGTGCCTTGAGCACCCACTATCGAGTATCCACTTGCCCTTTCTCCTTGCTTTGATCTACATGCAAAGAGACAAGTGAAGACTTTGGTACCCAAATTTGTTTGGGTCCTTGAGGGTTAGCTTTTGGTACCCAAACTTGAGAGGTCTTAGGTACCCATACATTTGACAAACTTACTTTCTTAACATATGAATTGTTATGTTTAACAAAATAAGATGTAGCTTTCTTTTGTTTTCCACCCATGTACCCCAAACCATGCTTAGTCAAAGATTGAGTTTGGGTTCCTAGAAGCATGTCTAGCATTTTTCTACCCAACGTGCATTTCTCTAGATCTTTTGTAAGTTGTTCATTCTTGGCAATAAGATCTTTGTTGTTGTTACAATTACTAGTAGATTTCAGCATGTTTATCTCATTAGCAAGCAATTCATTGTCTTTAAGTAAGTTTTCATGTTTAGTAGATAAATCTAGATGCACTTTTCTTCCTAATTTGTTTTTATGACAAATCATCTCATATCTTTCAGCAAGTTCATGAAAAGCATCTAATAACTCATCATAGGAAGGGGTTTCTTGAATTGATACCTCATCGTCATCAATTTCCACCACTTGGGGTTGATTGCTTCTCTTTGGGGATGTAGCGGTGCTTGAATCCGAATCCTCATTGTGTGCCATAAAGCACATGTGTGCTTCTTCCTCTTGAGAGTATTCGGTGTCGGAGGATGTAGATGAGCTTGAATCATCCCAAGTGGCTTTAAAAGCCTTCTTTCCGTCTTTGTCATGGTGATCCCTTCTTTTGTGATCATCACGTTCTCGTCTTCTAGGTCTCTCTTCTTTATCTCTTCTAGGAGGCCTATCTTCCCTAATTCTCCTCGGTCTCTCATCTCTTTCTCTTCTAGGAGGGAATCTTCTTGGTTCTCGTTGTTCACGATCTCTTGACTTAAGGAGTGGACAATCCTTCTTCATGTGCCCCGTCTTGTTGCATTCGTAGCACGTGAAAGTCCGGGATGATTCTCCTTTCCCTCTTGTGAACCTTCCTTTGGCGAGAAATTTCTTGAAGTTGCGGGTTAGAAATGTAACATCATCATCGGTGTCATCGTCTTCGATACTTTCCAAATCCAACGTTGCTTTGAGAGCAATTGTTTTCTCCTTTCTCCTTAACCCCTCTCGCTCCTTCTCCTTCTCTCTTCTTTCCTCCATTTGAATCTCATAAGCCATGAGGCTTCCTATGAGATCCTCCATCTTTAGCTTTGAGAGATCTTTGGCCTCCTCGATTGCCGTTGTCTTCTTCTCCCACTCCAATGTCAACGATCTAGGAAACTTCCGTACCCTGTCACTTTCAATCAAGACCTTACCAAGGTTTTTCAAGGAGTTAGTGATATGAGTAAAGCGAGTATGCATCTCGCTAATGGATTCGTTGGGTTTCATGGCAAACATTTCATATTTTTGCATATATGAATCTATCCTAGTTTCTTTCACGGATGATCGTCCTTCAAAATGACTTTCTAACATATGCCATGCCTCAAATGCAGAATCACAAGCATTAATTCTACCATATTCCTCTTCGGTTAATCCACACATGAGAATGTTCATTAATTTTGCATTCATTTGAACCATTGCTAGTTCATCATCACTCATGAGTTCAAACTCTTTGTTTTGAGTATATGGAATTTGAAAGAAAACCCATAGCTTAACATCATATGATTGGATGAAGATTATCATGTGTTTCTTCCAATAGGCATAATTGGTTCCATTAAAAAGTGGAGGTCTACCGGTGTGGAATCCCTCACGTTGTTGGGCCATTGCTACAAATGTTAATTTGTTTATATGCAATTAACAAGGCTCTGATACCAAATGTAGGATCTAATTGCCCTAAATATTAGTCTTAAGGGGGGGTTTATAGACTAATTTCTCACTACCAACTATTTGTGCAATAACAAGATAACCAATGAAAATAGTGAGATGAAAAAGGCAAACCAAACACCGGATGTATAGAGGTTTGGATCCAACCACCGGATCCTAGTCCTCTCTTACGAAATGCTCTTCCTTGAGCAACTTCGCGATCTTCACTAAATTGATCTTCTTTCCGGGCAAAGATCGAGCCTTTACAATTCAAGCTTGCGAACACCCTCGCCAAGCTTGGACCTCCTTCTCACAACCCGAGAAGAGCTTCACTCCGGAAGCTTGTACAACTCCTTTGTAGTAGACTTTGTGTAACCTACTCTTGAGCACTTGAATTGATGATGAATGCAATTGAATGATTGATCAAGAGAGTGGTTGAGAGCAATAAAGAGAGTAAGAGCACTTGGAAGTTTTTAGCACAATGGGAGCTTAGAGAAGGGATTGGTAACCTTGTAAAGATGATCTAAGCTCTATATATAAGCCTCTTAAGTTTTCTAGCCGTTTGAGAAAGATTTGATTGGGTTTTGTGCAAGATACACAAACCAGAGATTCAGGAAACAATTCTGTCAAAGTTCGGTCGACCGGTAAGAATGAAACGGTCGACCGGTTACGTGAATAGTAGTCAAACGGTCAGACAAACGAGGAACGGTCGAACTAACTGGGAGGGAACTTAAGTGTACCGGTCGGACGAAACAAGGAAACGGTCGACCGATGTGAAGGTTCGGTAGAGACAAAGTGTGACCGGTCGAACCAAGGTGGTATCGACCGATAGCAGGAAGAATGCTACGAACGATCAATGGTCAAACGATCGACCGGTTAATAAGATTTGTTCGACCGGTTAAGCTATGTATTTCGGGGTATGGTGAAAGTATGTGTATACGACCGTTGTATAATACGACAAGTATAACGGTCACAAAAGAAGACAAAAATAGGAATCAACCGGTCGAACAGAAAAGGACTTTCGGTCGACCGGTTTGCACTAAGGCACGTGTCTTCCAGCACGTATGAACAGTTGATCGGTCGACCAAAATACCTTAAGTTATTCTAATGAACCGGTCGAACCAGAACACAGTTCGGTCGACCGAAAGGGTTTAGAAAATAGTTTTTAGATTAAACGGTCGAACCAGATGGTCGACTGGTCGACCGGTTGAGTGCAGAATTCCTGGATATGGTTTGATTGATTTCTAAAGAAGTTTTGTATGGAATTTGAACGTTTAGTTCTACTTCTATGGAATCCTAAAGAGTAGTGATATGCAATGCATCAAGATTTAAGTGCTCAAGTTACATTTAAATCCTAATGACAATAATGTAAACCTATCTACTCTTCAACTTCATTTCTCGTTAAACTTGTCACCTGAAATGTTAGTACAAAACAATATATGTGTATTGTGCAAGAGTGATATGAACGAATTACATGTGTTTAAGTTATATGTTGATTAATCATCAAAACGGATAAGCAATCATTTGCCAAAAAGCCAACACATCCTAGGTTGTTTGGTGGAAAAAAATGACCAAACTCATTTGGTGGGAAAACGACCCAGCTCGTTTTCTGTTCTCTCAAATCAGTAGTAGTCTTACACGTCCTTTATTAGCCCATTAGGTTAATAATTTAGAAATATGTTAAATATGAATATTTTGCGTCTCAAAATATACTTTGTTAGGAATCTTAAATATCCATATTTGGATATTAGAGGAGAGAGTTATGCACAAATTATTGATCATGTGTCGATTGTCCAGTTTCCAAATACGTTTTGTCTTGACACACGTTTTTCACCCTCGTATCATGGAATTTTGGCAAGTTGTAAGAGAAATTAATATGTGATACTTTCTATTATCTTTCCAACGGATCTGAAATCATCAAATTCTATATATGGATGTGGATGTCCTGAGCATGATTGGTGTGTCTTTCACGCCATTTATGAGCCCATTAGGTTCCTAATTTATAACAATGTTAAATATGAAAGTTTTGGGTCTCAAAATCCTCTTTTTAACGAGTGTTGAATCTCCTTATTTGGATATTAGAGGAGAGAGTTATGCACAAATTATTGATGATGTGTTGATTGTCTGATTTCCACATGCGGTCTCCAAGTTTCTGTTAAATAGTTTTGTTACTCAATCATTCATTTGTCGAGTTCCTATTAGACAATTGTTCGCAGTAGTACTGCAAAAATTTCAAAGACATACACCATTTGACCACCGCAGTAGTATAATAAAAATTACATACACAGAAAAAACAATTCGAAATCACACACACAACTATAATTAAAAGAGTAATATCATTCAACGTTATATCGATAAATAAAAAAGTCACATTTCAACCAACTGGCCCACTCAATCTAACCTAAGTGACCTCTTAATCTCTTCTTCAGACACGTCCTCTCCCCTGGCTGTGTCCCCCACCTTGTGCCGCATTTCTTGCCTCTTCCGTATCCTGAGTCAGACTACCATCACTGACGTCTTGTGTGCGTTGAATAATTGTATCATCTTATTCAACGATGCGATCTCGACTTAACCGAAGTGTGAGTTCTTCAATACCAAAACATATGAGCCAAGTCTTCATTTTGTCCTTCAACTTTGCAGTCATTGAAGAATCTGTCTTATGATCTCTGATCGCCTCGTAGGTTTTTATGAACTTCCTCATGGAACTCGTAAACTTGATGCACCTATAGACAATTTATACGTTATACAAACATCAAACACAATTTAAAAAAGTTGTAAGTGTCGAATTGCAAGTTTAGATCTTATTATCTCTCGGTCTCTATCCGCTCGGGGTCTGTACAAGTTCGGCTTTGGAATTGAACTATGATGAACAATCCAACGTATCGTGGTGTTCCAGTACCTTTCCGTATACAACTGTCTGCTCTCTTCGGGACTGACACCTAGGAGTGGTTGCTGAAACTGTAGATGATCTCTTGTATGAGACCAATGCTGGATGAATCAAAGATTTTCCACCAACCAATTAACATTTGCTCTCCCCTGAGCCGATTTCACTACATATCTCTCCATCGGCTTTAGAATGTGTTACTGTAGACCGAACTGCATCATCATCCAGTTTGGACAATGCGTAACCACTTCGCCAAAATTTATAAGTCATTTATACAGAACTTGGCAAATGAATGATTGAGTAACAAAATTGTCTAACAGAAACTCGACAACACCAGTGTCGAGTTCTCTTAAATAGAACTCCGACCCCGATCCACACACTCGTGGGGGTGTAGAAAATTTTCTAAGTGTTTGAAATATTTTGTCTACGAAGAACTCAACGTTCTCAACGTTGAGTTTTCCAAAGAATTTTTTTAGATGTTTAGTTTGGAATTTTTTTAAAAAATAATATTATTTCAAAAAATTCCTATTATTATTGGTATTTATAATGTAGGAGGTGGAAATTTAAAAAATAAGAGTTTCAAGAGAGTCAAAATGGACTTTACAAAATAGGTGGAATACAAAATTTCAGAGGTGCGAGCCTACTACTCGGAAAGCTTGCTTAGGGGCTAAGTCCATAGTTCCCGAACGGCCGAGAGGTGAAGAAGCTCTACTGCAAGCATAGCTTAGGCTTCTACCAACATGCTACGTTTCGTCTTGTTATCGACGGACATGTTGGAGTGTTTTATACTAAGGTTCATGGATGTTGGAGGCTGAGATATTGGTGAAAATTGTGGATAAGAGGAAGCCTCGTGGACCACGAGTGTGTGGACTGGAGAGACATTCGTAGCCGAGTTTAAGAGAGTTTGTAATAACGATTTAAGTCTTATTGAGGAAAAACATAACAGTGGGAATTAAGAGAGTTTGTGGTCGGCAACAATTACGACAGCTACGGTGATGGAATCAGTCTTCGTCTTCACGTCTAGATATGGATTATTGCTCCCCAATCTTCTTCCGATACCCACTTCAATCTCACATTCTTCTTCCACTTTTGGTCTTCCCAAAAGAAACAGAATTGCAGCAGCGCCAATGTCAGACTCAGTGCCCGCAACTGAAGGAGAAGGAGTGGATGTTGGGACGAGGAAGATCTTCGTGGCGGGGTCGACTGGCAATACCGGCAGGAGGATAGTCCAGCAGCTTCTGTCCAAAGGCTTCTTTGTCCGTGCCGGGTCTCTGGACGTGGACAGGGCCAGGACTACCCTGCCTTCCAGTCCCAATCTCGATATTGTCAAGGCCGACGTCACCAAAGGCCCGCAGGAGTTGGTTGAAGCCGTTGCTGGCTCGGAGGCTGTTGTTTGTGCCACAGGTTTCCGCCGCTCCTTTGATCCCTTCGCACCTTGGAAGGTCAAGCACACCACTAACTCATCCATAATAAAACTATACATATGTAATATGTAAATGATATGTGAATAAGCAAATCAAGTAATTAACCACATCATCTGATTGTTTATGGATTATAAAGTTATTATGCAGTCCGAATTAGTGAAAATTAAGAGTAGAAAATACAATTTTGTGTTCAATACCTCACGTTAAATTGTTGTTAGCACTTACCGTGAATCACTTGACCTCCAGGTTGACAATTTCGGTACTGTGAATCTTGTAGAAGCATGTCGTAGAAGTGGGGTGAAGCGATTTATCCTCATTAGTTCGATTTTAGTTAATGGAGCTGCGATGGGGCAATTACTTAATCCAGCATATGTGATTCTGAACTTGTTGGGGCTCACGTTGATAGCAAAGCTCAAGGCAGAGGAACACACACGGAGATCTGGAATCAATTACACAATTATAAGACCCGGTGGTCTAAAAAATGACCCTCCAACTGGAAATGTGATAATGGTTCCTGAGGTGACATTCTACGTTCTATTTTGCTTCAATATTTCATATCAGGTGTTATTGAAGTGGTTTAATTGGCTTAATTTTGCTTGGGAATTTGCATTTAGGACACACTTTCTGAAGGTTCTATCTCTAGAGATCAAGTTGCTGAAGTCGCCGTAGAAGCATTGCTCTGTCCAGAATCTTCATACAAAGTGGTGGAGATAGTTTCCCGCAGTGAAGCCCCGGATGTTTCTATTGGAGATTTGTTCAACTCCATTCCAAAGTCATAAAGAGAGCTTCAGCATGATGTTTCAACCAATAAATCAGCAGAACTGCAAATACACTATAAGGTCGGTAAAGGTGTCCCCATCCGACCGAAACTGAACCTTGAAAAGAGAAGTTCAGGTAGGTACAGAACATAAGATTTACAACAATCTCTTGAACTTCTGAAAAGAGACGTTCAAGTAGGTACAAAATAGGCGTCCCCCCTTGAATGTCCAAAGCTTGATATCGTTATTGTTGGGTCCTAACATTATGTTTTGTTTGTTCTAATTAGATTCCATGGAATTTAATCCCTTGTAAATTCTCATGAATTATGTTTTTTGTGTTCAAATTATATTGTTTGGTAATATTGATATGTCCATGTCGATGAGGTTGCGGAGTTTCAAAAAAAATCCCACAAGATCATGGTCCACGTTGTCATGGTCCACGTTTTGACTCTAGTTGTAATAACCCTAACCTTTTTAAGAGAGTAATGGTGATTAGGGTGTTAATTGGAGAGGCTTTGCATTGGACTTGGGGGAAGGAATAGTGGGGGCATGGGTGGAGTGATGTGAAGGAGGTGGGCTAGGGTGTAGGAGTGTGGTGGTGATGTGTTGGGGTGAAGTGAGGAAGTAAGGTTGCTATTGGGTTGGAAGAATAGAAGCACATCTCCCTCCTTTACTTCTCCCCCTCTCACGTTCTTTCTTTTCTTCTTCTTCAACCTTTCCCCTCTCCATCCTTTTCTTCCTCTCCCTTGGTGGCTCGTGAGTAGGTGGTGAAGGTGCGCGTGAGGCAAGGAAGTGCTGGGCGTGGTGCGGTGCGAGGAGGACGTGCGTGAGGTTGCAGTCCGGAGGCGTTGTCGTGTGAACTCCGGTGTTCGTCGTTGTCCTTCGCGTTGAGGTATGCCAAGTTCTTGCATTAGAGGCCTTTAGTGATCACCCACGTTGGGGCGATGTTGTGGTCGGTCGCGGTAGGTCGGAGACCTTGCCGGCGACGAGGAATCAGCGTAAAACCTTGACTGTGGCGAGATTGAAGACGACTGACGGTCGACCGGGTCCCTCGGACGGTCGACCGAACGTAGTGTTTTTTGACTGTCTGTTGTGTTTCGGTCGACCGGGTCCTTGTGTTCGGTCGACCAGAACTTAAGTGTACTGGACCTTGTATTGCTGTGTGCGGTCGACCGTTTTATGACTTAGAAATATTAGGATGCCGTGGTAGGTTTCTGTCGACCGAGACCCCTGAGTCGGTCGACCGATAGATTTAATTTTGATGTTGAACAGACTCCGGATTTTGACCTCGTTCGGTCGACCGGTTTTAGACCTTCGGTAGACCGTTGGGACTTAAGTTTTGCGCAAATAATTCGACCGTTTCAGACTTTCGGTCGACCGATTCCCTTGAGGAAATGGTCGACCGAGTTGACTCTTTCGGTCGACCGTTTTTTGCACAGGACTGAATTCCTGGTTCCCTTTCGGATGCCAACTCTGTCCACGGAAACTCGTGTCCTCGACTTGTGCGTGAGTCGGGAGGTGATGGTGGGCGCGTTATGCGTGCCTGCCCAGGGACAGCCGTGTGGAAGAGTGTGGGTGTCCGGGACGCGTCACCTCCATGTATTGATCGTGACTAATATGATGGATTGATAAGAATCATTGTAGAGTAGCAGCTTGAGGGATTGCGGATCCCATTGCTTCAGCGGGCACACAACTGTCGTTGGGTGAAGTGACTACAGGCCTGGATGGCTACGGAGGCCGTTGCCCTGCTTTTATAGCGGTCGAGTTGGTGTCTGCACGTGGAGCTCGATTACCCTGCGGACTTCGGTTCAGATCTGTTGATTGTCTGGCCCACTGTGTGGCGGATATGTTCGACTGGCCTTGATAGGCAGTGATTGCACGAGCCCGTGCGGCCTGTGTGGCGGCGGTAGGGTCCCTGTGCGGCCTGTGTGGTGGCAGGGAGGATCGCGCGTAGCCTGTGTGGTTGCGACGATGGATTGCCGATGATGTGTTCCGGCAGATAGCTCGATTGGGCACCTATCGAGTGAGATACCGTGCGGTCTGTGTGGCGCCGGTGATGGACTGACCTGAGCGACGGCTCCGTTGGTGTGGTGGTGGACCACGATGTTTTCAGATCTGATTCTACTTGCGCGTAAGTGCGAACGCCTCCTCACCAATCCCTTGGCTTGTGTAGTCGTGTGTGGGGATGTGTTGCATATTGTCCGCTAGACCGTTCCTACGGTAGGTCTCTACGGAGATTCGATGTTTGGACAATGCGGCATGTGTGGCGGTGGTGATGTTGCGGACCGTGTGGCCTGTGTGGTACCGGTGATTGTGGACCGTGCGGCCTGTGTGGCGACGGCGATGTTGCGGACCGTTGGGCCTATGTGGCAGCGGTGGCGGTTGTAGACCGCGGGGCCTGTGTGGCAGTGGGAACGATTGCAGGACGGATGTCCGGTTTTGCCCTTGTGGGAATGTTGTTTACTGCTTTGTATTTCATATCATGCTATACTAGTATGATATGGCATATAGGTGAGCTTGTCATACGGGGTTTCCTTGTGGAAACTCAGGCATTGTTGTTATGTTTATTTTCCGGACCGCGTTATGTTCCGACGGGTGGTGACTGAGGGAGATTGCACTTTAGGACTGGATCCTGTTGTCTGCTTATTTTAGGTTGTCGTGATTACGCGTTTTATGTATTACGTATTCTGATGTAATCACTCTTTTGACAAACTCTTATGTAATATGGTGCACCAAATGTATTTGGGTATTTCTTTCAGTAATGTCCCCACACTTGATGGTTTTATCCTCGTGTTTCCCTTGAATTTAAAAGTTTAAATTTTCCGCTGTTCGGGGATGTTACACTAGTGCCCTTAAGTATTAGAAAATCTCAGTGTACGTTTTAGAAGAGACTTCTACTTCAAATGGCGACTTCTACTTCGAAGTATCAAACCGATGAAACTGAGCACTTATTCATTTGTTTTAAGCTGATCCAATGTCGAGACGAAAGTTCAAATTATTTGGCAAAGATTTGACATTTGTTAAATTTTACTACACCAACAAATATCTCATGATCTTTTCTGCTTTTCGTGGGGTGAATCACCATCAAAGCACATCTTTCTTTGGCTCAGGTTTCATGGTTAATGAATCAATAGTAGGTTTTTCATGACATTTGAAGTATGAATGGGAAGAAAATCACGAGCCATAATAACAGATCAAGATCCCTCCACAAATGATTCATAGAATAAAGTTTGTCCTAAAACTATTCATAAGTATTGTGTTTACACATTATGGATAAAATGAACACGAAGATCGGAAATGTAACATCCCGAAACAGTGGAAATTTAAAAATTTATAATCAAGTCGACAGAGCTCAATAATCAAAGACGGGACTGTTACTTCTCATAAAACATATAAGCGGTGCACCATATTTCATCAGAGTTTGTCAAAACAATACATGATTACAACAGAACAACAAAAGAAGATAAACGTAATCATGTCGACCTCAGTGGTCCGAATAGAGGATCCGATCCCAAGATACGCGCGCCCGCTGATCACCACCCAACTGGACCTACTGCGGTCCTGAAAAAGATGCAACAACAATGCCTGAGTTTCCATAAGGAAACCCCGTATGCCAAGCTCACCTATATGCATGCAGTAGTACAAATGAACCTATCATACTAGTAGCATATCATGTCATCGACAGTAAGGAAAATAGTTCCCCCGAAGGGTAACATGGGACATCAGTCCGACAATCATCATCGGGTCTCCCGAGGAGACCTACCGTAGGCACATACGGTCTAATGGAACAAGACGTGATACTCCCCACACGCGGCTACACTAAACATGGAGTTCGGCAGGGAGCATTCGCCAGGTCTGCGCCATAAGAAACAGATCTGTAACTTTGTGGTCGAAACCACACCAACGGAGCCGTCGCTCGGTCGGTCCATCAATCAACATCTCAGTAGGTGCCCATCTGAGGAACATAGCCGGAACAACATCATCGGCCCATCAATCATCATCGCCGGAAGAGCATCGGCGGCATCACCGGCGCTGCAACGGTGGTCCATCGATATGTCCGACACATCATCGGACGGGTCCAGACCGAAGTCTGCCAGGTCATCAGGCTCCACGAGCCGCAAACACCAACTGCGCCGCTATAAAAGCAGGGCAGCGACCTCCGTAGCCCCGTAGGCCGATAGTCACCTCACCCAACGACAGTTGCGTGCCTGCACATCATCATACAATGGGATCCGTAATCCCTCAGGCCTGCTACTCTACAATGAGTCCAATCAATCCATCACATTAGTCACGATCCATACATAGAGGTGACGCGTCCCGGACACCCACACTCTTCCAAACGGTGGTCCCTGGGCAGGCACGCGTAACGCGCCCACCGTCACCTCCTGGCTTACGCACAAGGCGAGGACACATGTTTCCGTGGACAGAGTTGGCGTCCTAAACGGAACCAGGAATTCAGTCCTGTGCAAAAACGGTCGACCGAAAGAAGCAACTCGGTCGACCGTTTCCTCATGGGAATCGGTCGACCGAAAGTCTGGATCAGTCGAACTATTTGCGTAAAACTTAAGTCCCAACGGTCTACCGAAGGTCTAAAATCGGTTGACCAAAACGAGGTCAAAATCCGGAGTATGGTCAACATCAATTCATAACTATCGGTCGACCGACTCAGGGGTCTCGGTCGACCAAAAACTACCAGGGCATCCTATTACTTCTAAGTCATATAACGGTCGACCGCAAACATGCATAAAAGGTCCAGTGCACTTAAGTTCCGGTCGACCGAACACAAGGAACCGGTCGACCGAAACACAAGGAAGTCAAAATACACTACATTCGGTCGATCGCCCGAGGGACCCGGTCGACCGTTGGTCGTCTTCAACCTTGTGCCAGCCGAGGTTTTACAAGGAAAACGTCGCCGGAGAGGTCTCCGACCTCCCCCGACCGACCAACACCACCCTCCCATGAGGGTGAGAAACCACCAAACACACTAAGAACCGACATACCTCAAAGAAACGACGAACTCGCCGGAGCCTCGCTCGCGCACGTCGTCTCCGGAGATCACTTCGCGCGCTCGCCTCCTCGCACGACCTCCGTTGGACCCGCCTCCTCTGGTGTTGCCGGAAAGGAAAGAGGAAAGGAGAGTGAGAGAGTGAGCAAGTGAGGGAGAGAAACATATTTCTTCACTTAAACCCAAACCAAAACTTGCACCAACAGTACCCTACACCCTCAACCCATCACCCTCCACGTCGCCACTGTTCACGCCATCCCTTCCCCAAGCAAAACACTGTAGACCACCTCTTCCCCATGCTAATATCCTCCCTAATCTCCATCTCTCCTCCTAACACCCATTAACTCCTAATCAAGGGTTTAGGGTTCTAACAATCCACCCAACTTAAAAGGATTTCGTCCCGAAATCAAAGCGAACTACTCACCGAAAAGCTCTGGATACTGTTTTCTGACTTCCTCCTCGATCTCCCAAGTGGCCTCGCGCTCACTGTGATGCTGCCACCTGACCTTCACCATCGGAATGGTACTCCTCCTGAGCTGATGATCCATACGATCGACTATCTCGACTGGTCTCTCCTCGAGCGACAAGTCCTGCTGGATCTTTGGCACAACAATCTCAATCACGTGAGCTGGATCTGCAACGTACTTCCTCTGCATCGATACATGGAAGACATTGTGGAGACCCGAAAACTGCGATGGCAATGCAATCCGGTAGGCAACCTCTCCAACTCGGTCGAAGATCTCGAACGACCCAACAAACCTCGGACTGAGCTTCCCCTTCTTCCCAAACTTCATCACTCCTCAGGCAGGGGAAATCTTCAGAAACACATGGTCGCCCACCTCGAAACTCAACACCCGTCTGCGTCGATCAACATAACTCTTCTGCCTACTCTGTGCCGTGGCCAGGCTCCTCCGGATCAGATCAACCTTCTCTGCAAACATCTGCACAATCTCGGGACCCACTAACTGCATCTCGTCCACGTCACTCCAGCATAACGGTGATCTGCAAGGCCTCCCCTACAACACCTCGTACGGTGCCATCCCAATACTCGAATGGTAGTTGTTGTTGTAGGTGAACTCTATCAGCGGCAAGTGCTCATCCCAGTGTCCTGCCCAATCCAGTGTGCATGCCGTCAGCATATCCTCCAAGGTCTGAATCGTCCTCTCGGACTGGCCACTGTCTGAGGATGGAACGTTGTACTGAACCTCAGACGCGTCCCCAATGCCTGCTGCAGACTCCCCCAAAATCTGGTTGTAAAACGAGGATCTCGATCGGAGATGATGCTCACTGGCACTCCATGCAACCTGACTATCTCCTCCACATACAACCTAGCCAGACCCTCCAAAGGCAACGTGGTCCTGATCACTAAGAAGTACGCTGACTTGGTCAGTCGATCGACTATCACCCAAATTGCGTCGTGGAATCCCCTCGTCTTCGGCAATCCTGTGACGAAATCCATCGTCACGTGCTCCCACTTCCACTCTGGAAGCTTAATACACTGCATCGGTCCCGCTAGTCGCTGATGCTCAATCTTCACCTGCTGACAGACTAAGCATCACTCCACAAACTCTGCAATGTCTATCTTCATGCCCTTCCACTAGAAGTTCCGCTGCAGGTCCTTGTACATCTTCGTGCTCCCAGGGTGGATGGTGTATCTAGCTCTGTGTGCCTCCTCCATGATGTCATCTCTCAGCCCATCGACCTTCGGCACCCAGATCCGACTCCTGAGCCTCAAATGACCATCAACCCCTACACTGAAGTCTGACTCAACTCTGGAAGCTAACTGTAGCAGACCGGTAACTCGTCATTCCAATGCTGAGCCTGCACCACACGCGAGACTGTCTACGGCTCCACTCGAAGCCCAACAATCACTGCTCCCTCTGAACCCTCTGTGAACGGCCTCCACTTTGACAACGTCTCGAGTAGCCTCCACTCCTGAATGCACAAACTCGCAATCGAAACCTCCACCTTCCTGCTCAGCGCATCTGCAACCGAATTCGTCTTCCCCGGATGATAGGAAATGGTGAAGTCGTAGTCCTTAATGAACTCGAGCCATCTGTGCTGCCTCATATTCAACTCCTTCTGCAAGAACAAGTACTTTAGGCTCTAATGATCGGTGAAGACCTCGAACTGCTCACCATAAAGATAGTGCCGCCAGGTCTTCAATGCGTGAACTACTGCTGCTAACTCCAGATCATGAGTAGGGTAGTTCTTCTCGTGCACCTTCAGCTGCCTCGAAGCGTACGCCACCACCTTCCCGTGCTGCATCAGAACGCAGCCCAAGCCGATCCCTGACGCATCACTGTATATCACATAACCTCTACTACCACTCAGTAGCGTCAGAATCGGTGCTGTCGTCAGTTGCCTTTTCAGCTCCTGAAAGTTGTCCTCTCACTTCTGGGACCAAACGAACTTGAAGCCCTTCTGCGTCAACACTGTCAGCGGCGATGCAAGTCTGGAGAAATCCTGAATGAACCGTTTGTAATACCCTGCCAGTCCTATGAAGCTCCTGATCTCTGTAACGCTCGTCGGGGCTCTCCACTGAGTCACAGCCTTGACCTTCGCCGGATCCACCGAAATCCCATCTGCTGACACAATATGCCCCAGAAAAGCCACCTGGTCCAACCAAAACTCGCATTTCGTGTACTTGGCATAAAGCTGCTGATCCCTCAAGATACCAAGCACAATCCCCAGGTGTTCTCGATGCTGCTCCTTGTCATGTGATGCATTGCACACATTGCATCATATGTCTTTCATTTAGATTGCTTTTACATCAATAAATGCTACTAAGGTATGTGTTTAGTCTTATTTACAGAATACAGGGACCTGAATGCAAATTACCCACATCCCAAGCATAAACGCGTGCAAAAGACTCATTTCTATCATAAAGACCAAGTTCAAGTTTATCGGGTGTCAAATGGAAATGTATCCAAGCATAAAAGCATTCAAGTCTTAAATTGCAAAAAGAACAAGGACTTAAGCATAAAAAGTAGCCGGGGAATTAATTGCAAAAAGTCAAGGACCTAATTGCAATTAAAGCACCAAAATATTATCTTGGAGAAAATCTAAAGAAAAATCAATGTAAATCTCCAAACATATAAAGGAATTAATCCGGAGCTCAAAAGAATGGAAAAAAATCATCCAGACGCGCAAAGGAGGATCAAATCATACCATAAACTACCAGCAAAAATCCGGATTAAATCAGAGAAGATTGTGCGGCGAAATCGCCGCATATCACATACATTGTGCGGCGGAAACGCCGCCCCCTCAGCGATCTGTGTGCTCCAATTTCGTCCAGTCGTGTCTGGACACGTGTACTTTCCAATATTATACCTAGATCCCTTGTAGCAACTATAAATAGACCCGAGAACGATGTTAGAAGGGTCCTTAGTCTTTGGTGGTAGTTTTTATTCTTAATCTTAGTTTTGTATTCTTCTTTTCATTAATAAAATTCTGTCTTTTATTTCTTACTTTTAGTTTTCTTTTGTAATGTCTCAAGGACCCCTTCTTCCTCCCTCTATGAGTTTCTAACTCCTTCCAAAGGGTGGAGGTGACGGGTTTAGGGTGAAGAGAAGACGAATAAATGTTATTATTTTAAGTTCGTATTAGTCTATTTTGATTACTTGAGTTTATGTTAAATCATTTATCATGTAATGCTTTATAACTAATATGATTTATTATAAGTTTCTAAATTCTCTAATCTAAACCTTAAATCTAAACCTCCACCCGACGGAATTCACATCTTTGTTCTTGTTTTAAATTTAATTGTTCTTATTCTTACTTTAGATAATTAAAACCCAAAAATCTCAAAACCCAATTATTTCTTCTCTCCTTCTTCTCCTTAATCGAAAATCACACTAAAAACAGAATCTCTCCCTCCTTGTGTTCGACCCGTATTTGCCACGTCTCCATTGACGCCGTGCACTTGCGGTATAAATTTAATTCTCATCATCATGCGAGTACACCAAAATGTTGTCCACGAACACCACGACAAAACTGTCGAGGTACGGCTGAAAGGTCCTATTCATCAGGTCCATGAATACTGCAGGTGCATTCGTGAGTCCAAACGGCATCACCAAGAACTCGTAGTGCCCGTACCGTGTCCTGAAGACTGTCTTCTGAACATCTGACTCTCTGATCCGCAACTGGTGATAACCCGAACGGAGATCAATCTTCGAGAATACTCTCGCCGTCTACAACTGATCAAACAAGTCATCAATCCTGGGCAAAGGGTACCGGTTCCGAACGGTAACCTTATTCAGCATCCGTAGTCGATGCACATCTGCACCGACCCATCCTTCTTCACGAACAACACAGGGGTTCTCCACCGAGAAACACTCGACGAATGAACCCGGAGTCCATCAACTCCTGCAACTACTTCTTCAACTCTGTCAACTCAGTAGGTGCCATCCGATAAGGTGCCTTCGACTGAGGTGTCGTACCCACTACCAACTCAATGCCGAACTCGATATCCCGGTGCGGCGGTAATGATGGAATCTCTGCTGGAAACACATCTGGGAACTCGTACACAACCTCTATATCCTCCAGCCTCCTCATCTCAGGATTAGGAACAACCAGCGTGGCCACAAACGCTCTGCATCCCTACTGTATCAGTCTCTGTGCCTTAACTGCAGACACAAGCAGGCGACCCCTCTGCTCCTCATACCTCTAATCAAAACATCTAGCAAGCCCTCCATCGGAATCAAGATCTTCTCGCGGCAAAAGACTCGTACGTCGTACTGTGACAGTCAATCCATCCCCAGTATGACGTCGAAGTCCTCCATCGGTAACAAGACCAAATCTGCCGGAAACTCATGGTCTCCCGAAGCAACTGTGGTGCCGGGGAAATAACTTCCCACAGTGCCCACCTCACCCATGGTCGTGCTGACCTCCAAAACATCAGTCAATAGCACAGGGGTCCGACCCAACTCGCCAGCAAACTTCTCCGAAATGAAGGAGTGAGAGGCACCGCAATCAAACAACACACGCGCTACCAAACCAGAAACAGAAAGTGTACCTTCCACCACGCTGTTGGAGTCCCTCGCCTCCTCTGCCTAAATAGTGAAGACTCGCCCGATCTTCCTGCCCTGCCCTGGTGAAACAACTGAGCGGCTGCCTCCACTCTTCCCTGCTACTGGTGGCCCAAACCGCTTGGTAGGCTCGCCCAACCAGGTCGGGCACTCCCGCACAAAGTGACCCAACTGCCCGCACCCCATGCAAGCTCCAGTGCGCCTGAAGCACTCCTGACCTGGGTGAAACCTCCCACAGAAAGTGCACGCTCCAGACTGACGTGCTCCTCCTCCATCAAACCTGGGCCTCTTGCCCGGGTTCCCAGCTCCCCGACTGACTGGTCGGCTACCGGTTCTCACTGGTGGCTTCCTCGCCTCCTGAAGACACTCCCTCTGGTCCTGCTCAATGATAGTAGTGTGCTTCACCGCATCTGCAAGGGTCCGCGGCATATTGTTGATCACACGTGATCGGAGCGGCTATCTCAGTCCCTTTACGAACTTACTCGCCTGCTGCTCTGGGTCACGCGGATCTCTGGGCAGTAACGCTCCAAAGCATTGAACATGCTGATGTAACTCGCCAGAGTCATCTCCTTCTGCTCCAACGACATGAACTCCTCCCTCTTCCGATCCCTGGCGTGCTGGTTGAAGTACTGCTCATGGAACACCTCCAGAAACTCTTCCCAGCTGACGTCCTCACGGTCCTCAAACAAAACCGTGGACGTGGTCCTCCACCAGTTGTCTGCCTCGCCATCAAACACATAGGTGGCCAGGTCCACCCTCCTCTCAGGTGCGACTCCAATCGCTCGGAAGATCTTCTCCATCCTGAAGATCCAGTCCTACGCTACCTCAGGGGCATTCCTGCCATCAAAACTCAATGGGTGCTGATGCATAAACCGATCATGCTCAGCGCCCACCCCGCCCTGCACATTCTGGGTTACCCGACCCTCCAGAAACTCGCCCAACATGTCCCAGTTGGCGCCTCCAGTGTCGTCACTGGCATTGCCATCACGCGGGGAACTCAGCACGCGTCTAGGAGCCATCTGACAGAAGAAACAATCACAAACTTCAGCCATGAATGCATGCTAAAAGATAAAATGCACGTGTCCTATTACTACAAGGGTGATTTCATTGGGAACCGCATAGGAATCGACCGCTCTGATACCAAATTGTAACATCCCGAAATAACGGAAATTTAAAAATTTATAATCAAGTCGACAAAGCTTAATAATCAAAGACGAGACTGTTACTTCTCATAAAACATATAAGCGGTGCACCATATTACATCAGAGTTTGTCAAAACAATACATGATTACAACAGAACAACAAAAGAAGATAAACGTAATCATGTCGACCTCAGTGGTCCGAATAGAGGATCTGATCCCAAGATACGCGCGCCCGCTGATCACCACCCAACTGGACCTACTACGGTCCTGAAAAAGATGCAACAACAATGCCTGAGTTTCCATAAGGAAACCCTGTATGCAAAGCTCACCTATATGCATGCAGTAGTACAAATGAACCTATCATACTAGTAGCATATCATGTCATCGACAGTAAGGAAAATAGTTCCCCCGAAGGGTAACATGGGACATCAGTCCGACAATCATCATCGGGTCTCCCGAGGAGACCTACCGTAGGCACATACGGTCTAATGGAACAAGACGTGATACTCCCCACACGCGGCTACACTAAACATGGAGTTCGGCAGGGAGCATTCGCCAGGTCTGCGCCATAAGAAACAGATCTGTAACTTTGTGGTCGAAACCACACCAACGGAGTCGTCGCTCGGTCGGTCCATCAATCATCATCTCAGTAGGTGCCCATCTAAGGAACATAGCCGGAACAACATCATCGGCCCATCAATCATCATCGCCGGAACAACATCGGCGGCATCACTGGTGCTGCAACAGTGGTCCATCAATACGTTCGGCACATCATCGGACGGGTCCAGACCGAAGTCTGCCAGTTGATCAGACTCCACGAGCCGCAAACACCAACTGCGCCACTATAAAAGCAGGACAACGACCTCCGTAGGCCGGTAGTCACCTCACCCAACGACAGTTGGGTGCCTGCACATCATCATTCATTGGGATCCGCAACCCCTCAGGCCTGTGATTGACATCATTTCATGGTTATATTTGTATCTTGTATCCATTATCTTACACCTAAGCAATGCTACGTGACGAGTTTTATGTTTGAATTTCAGAAATAAATAGGTTTGAAGAGATGAAGCATGAAAGGACCCAAAAGCAGGGAAAAAGGACTTATTGTGAGACCTGGGGACTAAGATGCAAGGGAGAAGGACCTGAACGTAAGACCGAAGGACCAATGAGCAAAACAGAAAACTCCACATTATCATGAGGAGTATTTTGGCAATTCTATTTGGGTCGGAACTCCAACAAGTGAAGTAGATGCATCAAAGACCAACAAAGACATCCAGAAAAGCCCAGAATAAAATACGTCATCCGGACCATATAGACCGCCAATTGGCGGTCCAAGACCTCTAATTGGCGGTCTGTTTTGGCCCAGATCCGTTAAGATTTTGGTGGGTCGCGTATTAGTGTGTATTTAGTCCATTTCTGGTATTTTTTAGTCCCACATCGGGGGATTGTCCCAGATTGACTTTTTCTTTGGCTATAAATAGAACTCTTCACCTTCTATTGTAAACTACCCATTGCTTGGTGGCATTCTCTCTACTAAGGAGTGAGCCTTGAAGCAAAAACTCAAGGTGGAGAAGAATGCTACCTTCAATGTGAGTCATTGTTTATAAAATAATTGTTCTAGTTTCTTTTAATTTTGTCTTTTAAGTATTATCTTTTAATCTTGTCTTCCAATAATTGTCTTTTAATCTTTCCTTTTAAGTTTTTTTAGTATTTATTGCTTGCTTAGTATAGTTTCATTTCAGTATTATGCTTCATCTTGTTAATATAGTTAGTGTAATGAGTAGTGAGTAGTTCCATCCCCATTTGGGGGGTGGAGAAATATGTAATATGATCATGTAGTGTATTAAGTGTGTGTTATCTTAATCCCTTGAGCTTTATATGATTTCCATAACCATCTAATGGGATTTCACTCTTATGTTTGATATGCTAATGCTCTTGAATGAAGCTTAGCTTATGCTTTAATTAGTGAACCTATTTTATGGGGAATGATAATGTTAGGATATGGATGGAATTAATATTGGAAACACAATTTGTAGTGTATGTACTCTTGTTGCCTTTACCTTAGTTAATGTCTTGTATGTTTTAATGATATTGGGTTATCTTAATTCATGTGGAGGCATAGTAGGGTCTTGTCTTTATACATGAGTTCATTTAGCTTCATTCCAGTTATTGTGTTGTATGTTTTAATGATGTAGTCTTATCTTAATTCATGTGGAGGCAAAGTTGGATGTAGTTTTATGATTTCATGCCCTACATGTTGTGAGGAGCTTAATTGAACACACACACACACACATCTTTTTATTCACATTATTTCTCTACCCCCTATGAGGTTTAGTTTTTATTGCTTATCTTTCATTTCCTTTTGCATTCTAGTGTAGTTAGTGTAATCAATCTTTCTCTCCATTTTTTACCACTCGCCTTCGCACAAACCAAACGTCGACACACCTCCCAGTGGACGACCCATATTTGCCACTGCTTCAACGCGGCCGTGCACTTGCGGTTTAAATAAAACGATCAACCAGCCTGCTACTCTACAATGAGTCCAATCAATCCATCACATTAGTCACGATCCATACATGGAGGTGACGCGTCCCGGACACCCAAACTCTTCCACACAGCGGTCCTTGGGCAGGCACGTGTGACACGCCCACCGTCACCTCCGGCTCATAAACAAGGCGAGGACACGGGTTTCCGTGGACAGAGTTGGCATCCTAAACGCAACCAGGAATTCAGTCCTGTGCAAAAACGGTCAACTGAAAGAGGCAACTCGGTCGACCGTTTCCTCATGGGAATCGGTCGACCGAAAGTCTGGATCGGTCGAACTATTTGCGTAAAACTTAAGTCCCAACGGTCTACCGAAGGTCTAAAACCGGTCGACCGAAACGAGGTCAAAATCCGGAGTCTGGTCAACATCAATTCATAACTATCGGTCGACCGACTCAGGGGTCTCAGTCGACCGAAAACTACCAGGGCATCCTATTACTTCTAAGTCATATAACGGTCGACCGCAAACATGCATAAAAGGTCCAGTACACTTAAGTTCCGGTCGACCGAACACAAGGAACCGGTCGACCGAAACACAAGGCAGTCAAAATACACTACATTCGGTCAATCGCCCGAGGGACCCGGTCGACCGTTGGTCGTCTTCAACCTTGTGCCAGCCGAGGTTTTACAAGGAAAACGTCGCCGGAGAGGTCTCCGACCTCCCCCGACCGACCAACACCACCCTCCCACGAGGGTGAGCAACCACCAAACACACTAAGAACCGTCATACCTCAAAGAAACGACGAACTCGCAGGAACCTCGCTTGCGCACGTCACCTCCGGAGATCACCTCGCACGCTCGCCTCCTCGCACGACTTCCATTGGACCCGCCTCTTCTGGTGCTGCCGGAAAGGAAAGAGGAAAGGAGTGTGAGAGAGTGAGCAAGTGAGGGAGAAAACAGATTTCTTCACTTAAACCCAAACTAAAACTTGCACCAACAGTACCCTACACCCTCAACCCATCACCCTCCACGCCGCCACTGTTCACGCCATCCCTTCCCCAAGCAAAACACTGCAGACCACCTCTTCCCCATGCTAATCTCCTCCCTAATCTCCATCTCTCCTCCTAACACCCATTAACTCCTAATCAAGGGTTTAGGGTTCTAACAGGAAATGTGAGTCATAAGGGTGGCTTCATGGTGCAAATGAACAATTGTGTTTATAAAATAGAGTTTCCAACAAACTGTAAAGAAACTTGGCAGTAAATTGTGACAGAATATGAGCTTCTTCAAGAGATTGGTTTGTTGAGAGCAATGTTTCAAATTACAAAGAAATAGGCTCCTGCTGACATGCAAGAAACCTTCTTTGCTGAAATAAAAACCACACAAAGAAGTGAAGGAATGAATTCATTTATCATGAACAATGCAAATAGGACAAACATATTGCTGGAGTTGATATTTACTTATTTAGGAATGTAATACTGCATTTTTCGTAGTTGTTTAACCGTATGTAGGTATTTATGAATGTCATCCTGCTTTTTTCGTAGTTGTTTGGCCATTATGGATGAATGTGCAATATAAAAGTCTAGTTCCTTAATACGTACAATTAGTTGTTTAAAAAGTAGGATTTATTATTTAATATGTAAAGTTAGTTGGTCAGTGTGTTTCTTAAAGAAGAGCGAAGGATATAGCTTAATCTATATGTTGTTTGATAGTTCAACATGGTTGTTCAACAGGATAATGAATTTGCTTAACGAGTACTCCATGATTTGTATAGGTATGAAATGACTTTGAGATACCAAAGAGAAAAAGAAAACCGATCAGATTTTAATAGCAGTAACAGAACACCAAAACTACTTAACAAATTGGCAGTGGAAGCACAAATAGCAGACATTGGCACTTTGAAAATGTAACGTCCCGAAACAGCGGAAGATTTAAAATTTCAGAATAACCAACATAACAGACAACTCACGCGGGAACGTCACTAATATATAAATATATAAATCCGGGTGCACCCAAAATACAAGGAGTTTTCCAAAAGAAATACAACTACAATACTGATACAATGGAATAGAATACAAGTAGTCGTACGGTCTAGCAACTGCCGAAGAGGATCCGACTCCAAAGCGCTCCGTCCTCGGTCACCACCCACCCGGACCTACTGCGATCCTGAAAAAGATGCAACAACAATGCCTGAGTTTCCAGAAGGAAACCCCGTATACCAACTCACCTATATGCATGCGTCACATAATGAACCTATCATACTAGTAGCATGTCATGGCATCAACAGAAATGGAAAACATTTCCCCCGAAGGGTAAAACAGGACATCAGTCCGACAATCAATCATCGGGTCTCCCGAAGAGACCTACTGCAGGCACATGCAGTCTAGCAGCCCGCGACATCGCACCCCGCACACGCGGCTACACTACACAAGGGTTCGGCAGGGAGCCTCTGTCACGTCTACACGCCGATAGAAATAGATCTGTAAATCTCAGTGGTCGGGGCCACAGGGACCAACGGGGCCGTCGCCCGGAAGGTATAACAACATCATCTCGGTAGGTGCCCAGTCGAGGAAAACAACATAGCCGGCACAGCCTCGGCCCAACAATCATCATCGCCGGCACAACCTCGGCGGCATCACCGGCACAGCATCGGTGGTCCATCACAACAGTCCGGCACAACATCGGACAGATCCAGACCGAAGTCTGCCAGGTCATCGGGCTCCTCGAGCCGCGAACACCAACCGCGTCGCTATAAAAGCAGGGCAGCGACCTCCGTAGCCCGTGGGCCGGTAGTCACCTCACCCAACGCCAGTTGCGTGCCCGCACAACATCAACACTGGGATCCGCGATCCCTCAGGCCTGCTATACTACAAAGTGCCATCAATCATCTCAGAAGTCGCGGTCCATACATGGAGGTGACGCGTTCCGAACGCCCACACTCTTCCCAACGGCGGCCCCTGGGCAGGCACGCATCACGCGCCCACCGTCACCTCCCGGCTCACGCACAAGGCGAGGACACGGGTTTCCGTGGCAAAGTTGGCGTTCAAAAAGGGAACCAGGAATTCTGTCCTGGGCCCAAACGGTCGACCGTAAGAGGTGATTCGGTCGACCGTTTCCAGAAAGGAATCGGTCGACCGTCCCTAACAAGGTCTACCGCTGCGCACAGAACACAATCCCCCAATCGGTCTACCGAAGGTCTAAAACCGGTCGACCGAACGAGGTCAAAATCCGGAGTCTGGTCAACATTACAATCCAGTATATCGGTCGACCGACTCAGGTCCCGGTCGACCGAAAACTAACAGTACATCTTCTACATCATTTTAATCCATCGGTCGATCGACTCAGGGGTCTCGGTCGACCGAACTAACAGGGTCAACTTAATATTTCTACGTCATATAACGGTCGACCGAACATATACCACGGTCGCACCACATGCTTATAAAATCCAATATATTTAAGTTCCGGTCGACCGAACACAAGGCCTCGGTCGACCGAAACGCAACAGGCAGTAAAAATATACATGCATTCGGTCGACCGCCCAAGGGTCGGTCGACCGTCCGGTCGTCTTCAACCTCGCGCCAGCCGAGGTTTCTTCGCCCAAACGCGACGTCGGAGAGGCCTCCGACCTCCTCCGACCGACCAGCACGACCCTCTCATGAGTGTCAACAACAAAACCACACTAGAGAGCGGCATACCTCAAAAGAAACGACGAAAATGCCGGAGCACCGCTCGCGCACGCCGTCTCCGGTGACCTCTCCGCGCGCTCAACTCCGCACGCCTCACGCCGCGCGATCTCCGGTCTCCTCCTCTGCTCGGTCGGCGAAAAAGAACAAGAAGAGAGTGAGGGTGAATGGAGAGATAATGAGAGAGAGAGAGAAGAAAATGTTTATAAACCCAACTCAAATCTTCTCCCCACGCGTGAACAGTGCCCTACACTTCCAAACCCATCCCCTCAACCACGACCACTGTAGCGCGCCTCCACCTCTTCCCCATGCATACACTATGCACTCCAACTTCCCATGCTAAACACCTTCTAATCCTCCATTAACCCATGCTTAACCCTAACAAGGGTTTGGGTTCTTACAGAAAATCTTTCAGATGTTTCATCATTTGCTTCAGAATGCGTTGCTATGCACCCTAAAGATTTTGCATTCAGAAGAAGCTCCAGCAATTTCTGAACTGAAGAGCTTGGATGATGGCTTTGATCATGGAAGAAAGGTAAGGTATACCAATTCAGAAATATAATATCTATGTGATTGTTGCATAACACAATTTCAGGGAATACCATGGATGCACATATTAGCAGTTTTAAAGTATGATGAGATTAAAAGTGTAACGTTTCCAAAAATAACGGAAAATTTAAACGATATTCAAAGAATTAAAATGACAGAAACACGAGGACAATACTCATATAAAATCCAAAAGGTGCGCCATTACACAAGAGTTTGCAAAAAGTATGATTACATCAAGGTACATGAATGTATAAATACAAGTAATCATAATAACTTAAAAGATAGACTAGATAATCCGGTCCCGGAGTGCACTCGCCTTCAGTCGTCATCCAACCAACACCTACTAAGGTCCTGAAATGCAAATGTGATAATAATACCTGAGTTTCCATAAGGAAACTCCGTATACCAAGTCCACCTACATGTATATGAAAATACAATACAATGAACCTATCATAGTAGTATAAAATGACATAATAAATTGCAACAGTAAAGTCATCCCTTTCCAGGACAACAATCCCACCAATTACATCGGGTACCCCAAGGGAACCTACCACCAGCACACGCGGTTTTACGGAGAGTACTCGACACATCCCCACTCGCGACTATACTAATCATGAGGGTTTGGTGAGTGTCGCACGTATTTCCGTGTCATATATACAGATCTGATCTCGTGACCAACACCACACTCGCCAAAGCCGTCGTTCGCTAGACGGTCAACTCGCAAGACTGTGCCACAACTAAGCTACTTGTCGGAATAAATCACCGGTCAGTCATCTCCGCCACCATCAAGGTCGCGCGATCAACTCTCCTAGTTGTGCCACAGCTAGGGCTACCTGCCGGAATAAACGTCGGATAGTCATCTCACTCCGTGGAGCTGGGTAACAATGTAATGTATTGGGATCCACAGTCCCTCAGATCTACTACTTTGTATGTGTCATGACAAGCACTATGCTATGCCAAAGCTCATAACTGTAAAGGTAGCACGTGTACCAAGTGTTCACACCTTTCCCTACGACGGTCCCTGGGTAGGAGCGATCATCGCACCCACCATCATCTCTAGGCTCACGTACGAAGTGAGAACACGAGTTTCTATGGACAGAGTTGACACGAACCATGGGCAAGGACCCAAATATGGGTCTGGTCGTCGGAAAATCAGGGGCGAGAGGAGAGAGTTGTGGTGAGGGAGAGGGAAAGTGAAGTGAGGGAGAGAGAGATGAGTGTTTCCTTCTTAAAAACCAAGCACCAAGCACCCCCACCCATACTTCTCTTAACCTCCCCCCCATTAAACATGTTTTAGCCCCACTAAAAGGATTATGATCTAACAAAAAGATTGCCGAGCTTTTACATGCTCAGCCGTTGGAGAAAATATATTAAAGAAGGAAATTAGAATTCCTATATATGAAGTTGAAGTCTGCCCCCATTGAACGCAATCAGTTGTCCCATTTGTACAGAATGTCCAAAGATTTGATAAGCAATGCATTAAAAAAATGAGGACATTTATAAAATAGTTGAGAAAGATTTCACAAATGCTTAGAACGATGTTAAGCTCATCACGAATGAGATGGGAACTAGGAAGCATCTACCAGTACAACAGGCAGGCAACTGGAAAAAGTGGGTGGCCAAAACTCGGAACCACAAGAATAAAATCAGTTGTCGAACAAAAAGATAAAAAGAAGAGGAAATGTAGCTACATTTTTTATATGACAGACATGAAATACGCAGCTATCCAAAAAGAAAATAAGATGCAGAAACAACAAGAGTGCAAGGTAAAAAATGAGACCCACAAAGAATTATGATTTTGTTGTAAAATAAAGATTTGCAATGATGAAAAGATGAGGGAGAATTAGAGATATATCTTTCTTTCTTTCAACAAGAATTATATTAAATTGGCCTCATAATTATAAACTAATGAGACATGGGAGTTACACCATTTACAAGGGTCGGGATAAATACCATATCAATACACTTCAACGAGGATGTTATACAAATCATTGTGGAGGTTACAATATGAGTGTCTAATAGAATCACAAAGTGATTAATCCATTTGTTGTAATTTCATAACTCTATTCTTAGATGATCAACTTTTGCTATATATTTTTCGGTCTGTCACATAAAAATCTTACCAAGAAAACTTTGTGGGACAAAACTTAGTAAAAGAAAAAAAGTGCATAGCTTATAACTCTTCCTTTATTTCAAATACATTTATAACACTTAGGCAATAAACATTTTATTTATGTCTCGTTAAAAACTTTGATACAAAATCCAATAGAAAAATTAATTAAGGAAAAAAAGTACATGACATACACTAACAAAATTGCACAAACTGGCTTGTTAAAAACTTTTAACCAATAAAAACTTTGTAGGACAAAAGTCAAAAAAGAAAAAAGTGTATAATTATAAGCATTCTGGAGTCTATCCTTTAGTGATAGTCATCCTTCAGGCATAAGAATTACATATATGCTTTCTCTAATTCGTTTTTCACGAATCGTACGAATATCTTTTACAAAGTTCTTAATCACAGAGACACATAACGCTTCAATAAAAAAATATATTACCATTCAAACATATTTGCTTGATATTTAGTTACTATATTTCACTTAGATAAGATAGTGAAATATGTTTGTGGAATTGGCCTCAAATATTATACTGGGAGTGTTATTATCCATACACAACCTAAAGGTGTCTCATATTTATATTGGTTTCATAATGGTATAAGAATGTAAGGACAAAAGGATTGATTCACCAACGTACATAAATGCAATATCTCCACAAAATACTACTAAATAGTTTGTGATTTTGATGATGTGGATCAAACGTATAGGAAACATCAATAATGTAAATCCTTATCTTCTGATTATAGTAAGTAAACATTGATAGATTCATAAAGAGATAGTGAAAAAAATGTTGAATGTCATCTAAATGGTTTCAACATTTTGCCTAGATAGAGGATTCATTGTAAACGTACTACATCTAGTTTTATATACAAGATATTTTATAACGTATTAGGAGATGGACTTCAGGTCTCAATCCAACTCATTTTGTTACATATATAATTGGATCTTTGTTTACATAGTACACACAAATTGCCACCAGTATGCTTTCGAGGTCAACTATTCTTGTATTATATTATATTCCTTTCCTAATATATTTATATGATTGAATCTTGTAGCAATTCTCTTCTGGAATATAATTGACTTCTCCCTAGTATTTATTTCAAAATTCATCCTTCAAATACTTTATAGTGTTTAATCTCTTCAAGAGTTCCTATGACATTCAAGTCATCAACACACAATAAAAATAATTCTAAATTTTAATCTTAACTAAAACTTGTGGATTTTAATAAGATAACCTTTCGTATCATACTTCTTTGTTTGTTCATATAGTGTTATTTTCCTAATTTATATATTGCATCTTTAGATGTTTGTCACCATAACATGCTTTGTGCATTTTAGTTCTTTAGGGACTCTCATATAAATATAAATATCAATATCAAGTGACTCATATAGAATTGAAGTCACAATATATATTATATGCATCTCTATTTTTGTATTTATAAGTCATATCAATCACGTAACCGAACGTAATATAATACATTACGAGAGAATAAGTAACATTAATTTTAATCGATGTTGGGTCATGCGAATACCCTTGTGTCACTAGTCGCCTTACAATGTACCACTTGGTTATTGTAATGTGATTTCTATTTGTATCGTATAGTGATACAATTATAATTCAGGACTACAAGTCCAAACAATATATTTATTAAGCGACTTTGATTCTACTGTTCGTATTCTTTTATTCATTTCAAGTATGAATGCTTATAATATTATAGGTTATGGATCCATATTTTCTCTTCAAGTAGCATGCTACTTAAAGGCGAATGAATCATATGTTAGGATCTATGGCCTCTAATCGCTAGATAAATGCGGAATTGAAAATACTAATCGAAGGATTAAGAGATAAGACGTGCAAACCACAAAATCGACGACATCGGAGTTTAGAGAGGTTCGGCACCCACAGCCGGGTCCTAGTCCTCCTCGCAAGCCTCGCTCGATCCCCCGAGCCTCGCTTACGTTCCACTAACTGATCTCCGATCCGGGCCGAGATCAACGCTGTTTACAACTCCGAGCATCACGAACAACCTCGTCTCGCTCGTGTCTCCTCTCACAATCCGAGAGGGAGCTTCCTCGAAGCTTTACAACTTGATGATTCTTTGATGTGGAAGTTGAATCACAATCTAACACTCTATACTTGAGCACACTTGGATATGGATATAGAATTGGATAAGCAAGTGATGAAGTTTAAGCTTGAGTGTTGAAAAATACGATTTGAAGGTTTGGGAATTGAGAGTACAAAGATAGTTGATGAATAGAGGGTGTTAAGGGTTTGTGTCTCTAGAGTGGTGTTTATATAAACTTCAAAGCCTAGAGATCCGTTGGAGTGTTGGTGGGGGAAATGGACCAATGAGAATGCAAGATGTGACTTAAGCTCGACATATTTCGAGGCATATTCGGTCGATCGTTCCTAGAACGGTAGTCCGAAGGATTGGTCTGAATTAAACATTCGGTTGACCGATTATATATCGAATCACCGTTCATTAACCTCTAGTAGCTTTTATCAGTTTATCCCTAATTAAGTTCGTTAACCGAATTCCATTCGGTTCACCGTTCCAAGGTGGACAGTAGGATTGGTTGGGCTCTGATATACTGAAGTTTGGTTGACCGTGTATACTTCGGTAGACCGAAGTTAGCGCGGGTTTTGCGTTGATAGTTATAACTCAAATAGTTGTTGGGTACAACGGTCAAGTGCCTCGTGCCAATAGCCATTGTGAACCTAAAGCCAAGAAGGACTCGGTTGACCGATAGGTATTTGGTCGTCCGAAGTGGGTCAAGTCAATTGGACTCTAGGGACTCGATTCTAATGCGACCGTTGGAGCAAAGTCCAAAACCGGTCAAGGGCTATTCAGTCGACCGAGGTGGTTCAATCTTCCGTTGGGGCAATTCCAAAGAACATCTAAGTTTTACTGGTGGGAAGTATTCAGGTATCCGAAAGGTGTTTGGTAGACCGAACTAGTCAGGATTCGGTTAACCGAAGGTAGTTCGGTTTACCAATAAGGGACGAGACAAAATTCTAGTGCTCAAGTTTATATAAAAATCTTATGGACACAATAAATACAAAATTATGGTACAAAGTTTTGATTATAAGTCTTGAGTCTTGATGTCTTTGTCCCAATGCTCATTTTGTTGATTATCTTGATCAACCTATTAAGATGATTGCAAGTATATACAAATATGTATGCAATGCATGTAATCGTGTTTGCTCACTTTGATTGATTGATTAAGATTGGTTTAATTAATCATCAAAATTAGTATAGATTAAGGCCAAAAAGGAAACATCATCGACGATAATTTTAATTGTTTTATAATTTTCTCATGGGTATTTTAGTTTTTTGATTAATTTTTTTCGAAAAATCCTGGATTGATCTGAAGTCAAGGCTTTACATTTTTGTCCGTGTTTAAAGATTTCAATCTCACATGATAGTGTTATCACGTGAGTTCACATTTCCACCTCTCCAAGGTCAACCAAAAACTTCCACTAGTTATAAAATAAATATACATGGAACAAAGAAGATAAAAGATTTGGGGGAGAATATTTGTAGTATTTCATCATCACCAAAAGTATTTCAATGATCTTACAATGATCTCCCATTTATAGGCTATAGGAGGAAAATTAAAGGGTGTGTGTTACAAGAGTAATGAGAATGTGAGAGGTTGATGGAGTTATGGGAGGAGAAGGTGAATGTGAAGCATCCATGATGTTTCACAACACTCCCCCTTGGATCTTCACCTTTATACGCTAGGGATGTTGTCTCGTTAAAAACCTTATCAAGAAAACCCGATGGGATAAAAACTTGATGAAGGAAAAAAGAGTGCAACGTGTATGATGTTCCCCCTCACTTCAACATATATTCTTCAAACGACGAACACCAAATTTAAAGACAAGCTTCTTAAAGACTTTGGTGGCCAAGGACTTTGTAAATAAATCCGCCAAATTATCGCTTGATTGGATCTGATCAGTTGTCACTTGATTGGCCTGCCTCATTAAAAACCTTGCCAAGTAAACCCTGTGGGACAAAACTTGGTGAAGGAAAAAAAAGAGTGCATCGTATAATTCTCCCCCTCAATTAACCATACATTTATAACACTCTCTTATATAATATGCGTTATGTTTATGCCTCGTTAAAAACCTTGCTACAAAACCTTGTGGGAAAAAGTAACTAAGGAAAAAAGTGCATAATACACGCTAACAAAATTGCACAAGTTGCCTCATTAAAAACCTTTAACCAATAAAACCTTTTAGGACAAAAATTGGAAAAAGGGAAAAAAAGTGCAACTACAAGCCTTCTGGGCTTTATCCTTCAGGGACGATAAATACAAATCCGCTTCCCCTTATTACCAAAATTACGAATATATTTTACGAAGTCCTTAAACACAAAATTGCATGGAGATTCAATAAACAAATACATGATAGTTTAACAGAATTTAATGAATATTTACTATATTTCACTTAGATAATAAGATTGTGAAATATATTTGCGCAATTTTTCTCAAATAATATGCTGGGAGTAATACAAATTGTGGTAACTTTTGATATGAATATGTTACCTCAAAAGATATTACTTATGGACAATTTAAAGATGTCTCATAATTATATTGATGTCCTAGCAATACGAGAATGTAAGAATCAATAACTGATTCACCAACTTGCATAAAATTGTAATGACTCCACGCAATGACACCAAAATTTTGTGATTGTAATTGTTGTGGATCGGACATATAAGAAACATTGCTAACGTAAATCTTTATCGCATGACTATAAATTGGTAGATCCTTGAACGTCATCTAAATGTTTTCAGATGAACATTATGCTTAGATAAAATATTTACTGTGAACCTTATTAGGTTTCAAGTTATAAGAAAATGTTCATGACATTTTGATAAGGAACTTCAGGTCCTATTACAATTGGATTTTTGTTGATATACAATAGATGTCCTTTCTTAGTGTCATTTCAATGTGAGTATTAAGTAGAATATATTTTTTCTACAATATTCACTTTCTACAATTGAATCATTGTACAAATTCTCTTCCAGAGAATGTTCGAACTTCAGGTCGAAAAATAATTGAGTTTTCTCTGGTCATTTTTCAAAATTTGTCCATTAAATATTTCATGAGTTTTCAAAAACTCAAATGGAGGTCCTATGACATCAAGCATGTTATCAATATAATAAATAACAGTAACTTTTGTTATTAGATGAAACATATGGACGACTAAGATCAACTTCGCATCATTCTTCATGATGACTTTGATTGAAGAGGTTATATGCACACTCTTGTTTCTTTGTATAGCGATCTTTTCAAAAATTGTATAGTGCATCTTTTGATTCTTGTCATCATATAATATATTTTCAGGGACTCTCATATAATTACCAATAGTAAGTGACTTATAAAATTTTAAAGTCACAACATATCTTATATGCATATCATATGGGAACTACTATTCGTCGCCGGAAAACTACTTAAATCGCCCCCAAAATGACATTTTTGCCCTTAACAAATCAATTAATACCCATTTCGTCCCGTGTCTTTAAACTAGGTGTTTGACTCAGTTTTACTCACATTCCTAGTACCAACACCACGAACATATCTGGCGAAGCACCTAAATCAGGCGAGGTAATGGAGGCGGATTTTTTTTCCGACTCGGGCGTCTGACTAAGACGCTTGTACCATCGTGGAGGCGTCTGGCTAAGAGTCCTCCACCATGGTTCAGGCGTCTTAGCCAGACGCCTCGACCATGGTACAAGCGTCTTAGCCAGATGCCTAGACCATGGTATAGGCGTTTGGCCCAGACGCCTCCACGTAGGTGGAGGCTTCTTAGCCAGACGCCCTGCTTTTTTATTTTTTTTGTCAAATTGAGTTTTCGGTGGTAACGGGCCGGATTATAATGAGTTTTTTTGCAAGTGATGAAAATTCAAAAATTTCCAGATCCAACAATTTTTAAGATCCAAAATCCCCGGCGGTAAAACATCCCGACTTACAAATACCACCTCGACAGTGTATGAAATTTTTTGGATTTTGAAATTGTTGGATCTTGAAATTTTTGAATTTTCATCACTTGCAAAAACTCATTGTAAGCTGAGATGTGGGACGATCGACCGTTTGCTTCTCGGTCTACCGAACATGTTCCATGCGGATGACCGAGTTTCCATCGGTCCACCGTGATCGTAAAGACGGTAACTTTTTAATCTTCCTAGAATCATTGGGTCGGTTTATCGATCTCTACCCGGTCTTCCGAATATTTATTCTCAGTAGGTTCGACATTTCTCTGGAAATCTCTATTCAGTGTACCGAAGGGATATTGGTCATCCGAATATAGCAATTATTAACTTATTAATTAATTAATTTAGCAATTATCTAAATTTATAATCAATTATCTTTTTAATATAAAATAATAAAAAATTGTGGGCGTCCGACGGAGCCGCCCCACGTAGGAGAGGGGCGTCTGGCTAAGACGCCTCCCCACAGGGGAGGCGTCTTAGACAGACGCCTGTCCCATGGGCGGGGCGTCTGGGTAAAACGCCCCCCCATGGGAGAGGCGTCTTAGCCAGACGCCCCTCTCATACGCGGGGCGGCCCCGTCGGACGCCCGTAATTTATTATTATTTTATTAAAAAGATGTTGGATATTAATCCAGATTCGAGTACACCGGGGCGTCTGTTGGCTCATTACTGACCTCCAAAACATTATTTTTCATGATTATAAGAGGAAGCTAAAGAGAGATGTGTGATAGGAGGGCAAAATGTCGCGTTATAGCAGTAGAAATGAGAGAAGGGCAAAATGGTAATCTGTTGGGGCGATTTAAGTAGTTTTAGGGCAACGAATAACAGTTCAGTATCATATTGATCAAGTAACAGAACTTATTATCACTATTACGAGAGAATGAGTAACATCACGATGGATGTTGGGTCCTGCGAATACCCTTATATTACTCCTCGCTTTATAATGTATCACATGTTTTTCTGATTTCTATTTTTATCCTTCAGGGATATAATTTCAGAAATTAGGACTACAGGTCCAAATAGTATATTTATTCAGCGAGTTTATTATATATTGTACGCCTTCTTTTGTTTATATCAGATACGAATGCTTCTGACATTCTTATAATATCATAGGTTTTGGATCCATTTTTCTTTTCTTGAGATAGCATGCTATTAAGAAGGCGAATGAATTGTCGACATTAATTTTGATAATTATTTAATATCTCTCGTATCAACATATATAGTTGATTGCAAGTTTTACGTCAATAATAATCAAATCCTCATCGTTTCCCAAAATTTTAGGATTTGACCGTTTTGTATCCGTAATTTCATTAATCTTTTGTTTAGCAGCTGCATGTATTTTTACGGGTTTATATTCTTCAGGAATAACCTCTTCAGGAGGTTCAATGAGAGTGACTAACTTTTACTTTATTTCCACAAATAATATATGTTATGGTCCACGCTTCTGGCGTTGGTTGAGCTCAAATATATTTTATGATGTGGAGATCTTCACTTTATATTATGTGGTCTATGTCTAGTAATATAAGGCGTAGTCACTCTTTTGAGATCAATACAAATGTATGACAATTACTTGCTAGATATTGCAAGATAACGATTTTATGAACTTCAGCTTCAATCATACTTGTACGTATATTCTCTTATGAACTTCAGGTTCAATATAATACATTTTCTTGACATTCTTTAAGCTTCTAGCTTCTCCCCCTAATGCCAAAAAAATGTACATCTTATATATATGATTATTGGATTGGATAATAAAACTTAGCACTTCAGGAGCTTTAAATCGCAGGAGGGAAACAATTTATTCATTATTGTACAAGTAAAGTAGGGGAAGATTCATAACATGATGTATATCAACCATAAAAATTAATGAATAATATTAGCAGGTATATATGCACATTAATGTATCATGTATAAATTTTAAGATCACATAATGATCAATATTGAGAGATATTTTAAAAACAGAGGGACTCTCATTTTGTTGTGCAAAATCGGTCGCCAAATTTGACCTCATTTTGGTCGTGATAGAAGTCAACAATTTTATCTAAAGCTTTACAAAAAGAATACAAATGATGACATCCATAATTAATATAAGAGATGATTTTATTTAGGAACTTCTGGGCATGTTTGGTCTCGTTGATGTCATCTTTATTTCATATTTATTTGCATAAAATTTAGTCCACTGCTTATGCTCTTGTTTTCACGTACTTTGTAGTGAGTGCTTCTGCCACACACAAAAAAAGGTATAAAAAGTATCGTGATTCTCCAACAACTCTCATGACCTTCAATCATCGGTGATGCATAACCCAAAAGAGTATTGGGTCATTAATTTGTAAAGTGATCAATCAAATATATTTTTTTTCTTTTACTACTAATCTCTATATATCTATGAACTTCTGGTCATAGGATTTGATTTAGAGATCGACGTGTATTTTTACTCAATTATCTATTTGCACGTCGTTTAGATGATCATATGAATCCTTTAGGGATTATCATAAAATTTCATAGCCCTCTTTAAATGAATGATTTCTAAATCTTTGTATAGTAGCATTTTATGAATATTAAGATATTCGCCTTCTCGGCAAATGCATATTTTTTTCAATAACAATGATCACAAGGCATTTGTCTTCTGGGCCAATACATATCATTTTTAATAACAATGATCACTTGTAACATGGTGATTCAAATTCCACTATAATATAGCACATTGTACTATATATATACATCTATCAAGATGAATATTATGTGCTCACGATATGAATGCTTGTAATAGTTGTGAATGATCATGTGATGCATCAAAATTAACAAGTAATAATCACATGCTTGAACCACTTTACAAATACTCTTTTAATCAACATGATACTAAGAATTCATATAACTTATACTAACCAAATGAATCAATACAAAGTTACATGTGAGTAATTAATTACCTCATGATGAATAAATACAAATTCAAGATGTAAGTAAAATAATCGTATACCTACATATTTTGATATTTGCACCTTTTATGAATAATACAAATCAATAAAGGTCAATTGAACATTCACATTAAATCTTCAATTTAAGAAGATTTATAGAATTATGAAAACAAGTATTTGCTTCCAAATAAGCCTCAAATAAATTATTATCAATGCATTCCATATTGTATGTAACAACTGCATTGTATACAACATTAATATTCAAGTTAAAAGCTTATACAAGTTTTGTAAATGAGCATGCTCTAACGTACCACACATGTTTGACTTAATTATTGTTCTATAATATTGCAAATCTCTTATTGCTTTCTTTCATCATATATTAACCAAAAACTCATAATATTTTCTCTTATATATTTGAGCAAGAAATTATAATCCTTATGCATGGACGTAGATCTTATTAGAGACTACAACCAATGAGAAATAAATCTCTATTACCTCATACATGAACATAAAAAAACGTTGAAAATAAAATTATGGATTTAAGTTCACATGATATTCTATCGTATTCATTTAACTACATTGTTTATTCACAATATAACTAGTGAATAAAAAAGTATGAACACCATAACATTGATAAAAGAATCACAAATCTAGACATATAAAGATATGTATATTTTATCGGTAAATGAAAGAAAATGTCTCATTACATTACTTCAAAGACAATATATATGATTGACGATGAAAATGATTTAATACTCTTTCATGGAAAGACGAGGTAGAGAGAAGATCAACTTCTCAATCTAGAAGTAACTTATATGCAATGACTAAATAATATTCTCTAGACCTCATAGCTAAAAAGAAAAGATATGCACAACTATAATAAAACTCAAACTATTGCATAGTCAATATAGAAACCATAGGAAGAAAACAATACTAGATACATATGCTAGTTATGATCAAGATAAACTATATTTCTCCACCAATCTAGCATGACGAGGCAAAACAATATGGTTAGGAAATGAAACGAAAGCTTCTCAAGTTATTCTAGATGTAGATAGATACTATGTCGGACTTTATTCAAATATTGGGTGTAGGCAAAATACCTTTGAATGATTTCTACAATACCAATCAGGAGAAACTCGTGCTTCTGAAGAAGATTATGCATGAGTCAATTCGTGCTGATAACGTGTTATAAAATAAATATACATGGAACAAAGAAGATAAAAGATTTGGGGGAGAATATTTGTAGTATTTCATCATCACCAAAAGTATTTCAATGGTCTTACAATGATCTCCTATTTATAGGCTATAGGAGGAAAATGAAAGAGTGTATGTTACAAGAGTAATGAGAATGTGAGAGGTTGATGGAGTTATGGGAGGAGAATGTGAAGGTGAAACATCCATGATGTTTCACAACACCACTTTCATTTATTAACGTTTTATTATGCTTTGTCAGTCATCTCTTTTCACTAATAATTTTATAATTATTTGTTATTTATGATTTTATAATTCCCTCGAGGATAGATACGAGCAGTAGTATTTTTGTTTTTTATGATTTTATAATTATTTGTTATTACATATATTAGTACCGTTCCCATTAATTTTTGGTCCTTTAACCGATATCAATCGTTTGTTCTTTAGTCTCTCAAATGATCTCAGCCAAATGTTGTTTATCTACGACTTTAAAATGAAAAAACCTTCAAACCGACCTCAATTATCCTTTATTTGGTCAATTAGTCCCCAAATTCATCATGATCATGCACCATTTTAAATGATGTTTGGCATAAAAAAGATTGTAGCATGACTCCCACTAATTTGTTCAGGAGTAAAATTTAACAATTTCCAACTGATTTCTTTAAATCTCTTTGTTAACTCTTTTTCATGTAATAAAAATGAAAGAACACATTTTTATACAAAATATTAGAAATTTGATTTGATTGAATTCCTTTAAAGTCACAAATTTCAAATAATTATTTTGTTTGGTTCCTCAAATCGTTGTTTTACCATCTATTAAAATTAAAATAAAATATTATCTCATTTTTCTCTCATAGATCAATCCTCGCCTTTTATTAATAATCGTTTGCAATATTTAGGTTCGATCCATTAAAACAGGATTTATTCTTGAACTAAAGATTTTAGGATTAACTTTTTTTAATCTACAATAAATTCATTCAAGTTCATTTCTATTTGCATCAATTCAATTACATTTGAGAAAAATTGAATGCTTCATAGAGTTTGTGCGGGGAAGCTACATTTTGAGTCTGGGATTCTCAAAAGATGTGTTTCAAAGGTGGGTATATCTTTTTGAGTGGATCCGAATTTTTGAAGTAGGAGTCTAATTTTTCTGTTTAAAACAATAGAGTTTGGTTTGTTTTTTTGCTGTTTATGGTACCCTTCTAGATGTCATACACTAGTATAAATTATTTGAGACGCATATCCAAATAATTGGTGTAGAAATGATCATCTATTTGAATGTTATATATGGTTAATTTTGATATTTCAACTCATGTAAAGTTAGAGAAATCTTTCTCAATATAATTTTCAAATTTATTAGTGTTGATATTGTTCATCTTAGTTGGGTCATTATATGTGTTAATTTTTTTTCTAAATTATAAAATTAAAAACACATACCTATATTACTACAATTAAAAAGGCAACACACTAACTACTTCTTTTTGTAAAAAATATTACAAATTTATTCAGAAAACCTAATAAAAAATTATACGTGTCACGATTTGTTGACTCAAACATTAAAGAAATTTATAGAATTTGATGAAAATTGTGATCTTATTTACTTTAGTGGGAAATTAATTTCATTTATGAAATTTTTATGCATGAATCCCATTTTTTTATCTTAAGGGTAAGAACGTCCATAAAGTTGACATCTCATGAAAATCTTGGTGAGAATAGATTCTCAATTCAGCAAAAATAAATGGTAGCATCTAATTCCAACTACAGATTCTCAAGCCCCAAAATCCTATTTCAGACCAAAAACTGCGTCTCATTGTTTAATGAGACTCAAATGCAACTTTAGAAGTGTCTCAAAAGGACCCATAAAAATAATTCTTGCTTGCAAGCTTGGAAGTGTAATTTTATAAGTATCATTAAGAGCGATCATTTCGTTTGTACTTCCCGAATATTTGTAATTGATTCAAATTTATTTCAAAAGGAAAATCAATAATATGAAAATATAATTTGATGTATTCATGAAATGGATTATTCTGATTTTTTAATCAACCCATCAACTCATGATTAGCCACCCATGCTTTTCTTTTATATCCATAAAATTGAAATAATTTTTATCTTGCAGTTTTGAATGTCATTGTCCTTTGTTTAAACTATTTTTAGAAAATCACAAATAACTTAATATGATTTTAGGGTTGAGGATTAATCGTAGTTGATAAATTAATTTAACAAAATATGCAGTTTGGAAGATATTTTACTTCATATTTTTCAATAAAATAAGTTAATTTGTTATTTAAAAATAATAAGTTTGCACTAATTCCAAGCTTTATAGAACCATTCTATATTTCATTCTCAATTGTTGGTTGCTAAAATACATATTTACCCTTTTATTATTTGGCCCACTCTAACCAACTTACCATTTTTTCCTAAACACTTCATTATTGCTTTTAGATTTTATAACATTACTATATTAACATTATAACTTAATGATTATAATGTTTTGACTAATTGAACTTAAAGAATTTGAAGTTATGCCTATGAGGTCTTCATCCATTACTTTTCTTACCGTGAAAGCATGTTATGATTTTTTCTAATTCCACTCCTTTAATCTTTCCAATACCATCTCAACCGTCAATGAATTCGAACAAAAGAAACTAATTCCAATCTACTCATGAAAATCAAACAAAAGTCTTTTAAGACAAATTAATAAACATGGACTTTCCCCCCTAAAATCCATCCATATATACCTATAATCTCACTCCCCACGCTATTACATCTATATTTTAAGATACTATATAATGCTTAATGTTCTCTTCTCTAAAATAAAAAAATGTCATTCAATCTAAAACATATTCGAACAAGCATTAAAATTTTTTGTTGCAAGTTTTTTTAAGGATTAATTGCTTGGATGTCATTTGAAAAGACTGTAATTCCCGACAACCATCATTCTACACCTATTTGCTCCAATACCATCGAAAAACCAATGGCATGTCCTAGATGCCTTCAAATTTTCGGGCATGCTGCTCCTTTGATGGATTCCGTCGATGACGTCATTTTTCCGTTGATGATGTCATCATCTCAATAAAAAATGAAAATTTAATTGTAAAATCTACAAATTTTACCTTGTGTAATCTAATAATTTTTTTAAACTTCTCGTCTCTCTCCATTCTCTTTCCTTTCTCCCTCTCAACTCTTTCAGTCTCACTCCTCTCAAATACAACCTCTCTCCTTTCTTTCTCTCCTCCCTCTTTTTCTCTCTATCTCGAAGAATCTCTCTCTTTAAGAGCGAGAGCAAGAGAGAGAGAGAGAGAGAGAGAGAGAGAGAGAGAGAAAGGAGAGTGGTTGTGTTTGAGAGAGGAGGGAGAGAAAAGGAGAAGGGAGAGAAAAGGAGAAGGAAAGAGAGAAAAGGAGAAGGGAGAGATAGAGAGGAGTTTAAAAAAATATATTAGATTACACAAAAGGTAGAATTTGTAAATTTTACAATTAATTTTTTTTATTGAGACGATGACGTCATTGATGGAAAAGACGATGTCATCCACAAAATCTATGGAGTGACATGCTCGAAAATTTAATGGCATTTGAGACATGATATACATTTTTCGATAGCATTGGAGTAAATAGATGTGGAGTGATTACTGTTGGGAATTACGGTCTTTTCAAATGGCATCCAAGCAATTAACCATTTTTTCATTGGTGTGCTTCTATCAGTTGACCAAGTGTTGTTGGATTCTAGAGGTGACTCCCACCCTCTTGGTGTAATATTTAGTTTTCACAATTCCGGTTGGTCAAAACCCTGATACCATTTGAAACGGTATGTCACTGAGTCCGCATCGAGCCTGCGTTTGGTCCGTCACCCACCCACAACACCCTCCCTGAATTTGCCACAAAAGCTAAAGCTGGTTGAGTAGTGTAGTAGTGGACTCATGTCATTATATCCCACCCCAACATTCTCATGTTAGGCGACGTAGGACTAAACTTTTAGGGTGTTACAATAACAATGGTAATTAGTGAATATTTGCATTAGAGCATCCCAAACGCAAATCTTCAAAGAGTTTTATAAAGTTTTGTAATAATGATGGTAATGAAGTTGTGTTTATGCAAAATGACAACAATATAATACTCTTTTGATCCATATCTACTCCAGTCCAACACTAAAAATTAGATTCTTTTCCCTTATCCTGCTCCAGCTTCCACTCCGGCTATCCTCCACCCATCTACATCAATTTCCAATCTCATTTCGACATCTAAGATGGCTAGATCCGAGCTCTTTAGAATGTGGCACCAGTGCATAATAGGCTTTACTCGTCGCCCCATAGACGTCGGCCATTGTAACGGCTGACGTCTAGTGATTGACATTATTTCATGCTTATATTTGTATCTTATATCCATTATCTTTCACCTAAACAATGCTATATTACGATTTTTATGTTTAGTTTTCAGGAATAAATAGGTTTGAAGAGATGAAGCATAAAAGGACCCAAAAGCTGGGAAAAAGGACTGAATTGTGAGATTTGGGGACTAAGATGCAAGGGAGAAGGACCTGAATGTAAGACAGAAGGACCTAAGAGCAAAACAGAATACTCCACACCATCATGGGGAGTATTTTAGCAATTTGATTCGGGTCAGAGCTCCACCAAACCAAGTAGATGCATCAAAGACCAACAATACCATCCAGGAAAACCTCCAAGAAAGCCCAGATTAATCTGGATCCTGTAGACCGCCAATTGGCGGTCTGGGACCGCTAATTGGTGGTCCAGGTGGCTCCGAATCCGCTTAGCTATTAGAGTGTGTTTATGCTATTTATGGTATTTGTTTAGTCCCACATCGGGGGATTGTCTCGGATTGCCTTTTTCTTTGGCTATAAATAGAACTCTTCACCTTCTATTGTAATCACTCCATATTGTAAGTGGCTATTCTTCCTACTAGAAGTGAGGCCTTGAAGCACACACTAAAGTAGGAGGATGCTACTTGAAATGTGAGTCATTTTATCAATAAAGCTTTCTTTGTTTTGTGCTTCTTTTATTGTTTGTGCATATTTTAGTTTAATTGTCTTTTATTAAATCTAGCTTAGTTAATATGTCTTCTTATCTTAGTTTAATAATTAGTGTAATGTGTAGTGAGTAGTTTCATCCCCTTTGGGGGGTGGAGTAGATGTTCATACATGCATTAGAGAATGGAATGAATGCTTTATTTCCAATGTGTTGATAAAACATGAATGTATGCTTGCTTGTTTAGGATAGAATTTATAACTTGATGAGTTTTGCCAAAATGATTAGACACCTCTCATGCTTGTTTAGGTTCTGAAATAAACAACTTGTATATGTAAATGTTAATCAACTAGGTTGGTGAATAGATTGATATGTTTTGCCATAACATTTAGACACTTCCTATGCATGATAAACACCACCTTCATTTGTGCTTAAAGAATGTGTTCAACACCCACCTCTTTGCACGTGTGCACTCACTCCACCCCTTAGGGGTTTTCCCATTTCTGAATTCCAGCATTTCGTTCTTAGCTTAGTTGATATTTCATCGTTTGTTTCTTTCTTTCGCATTTCGTACTTCATAGTGTAGCGTAAACAATTTTCTTCCCCCTTTTTGTGCCACTTGATTTCTGATAAACAAGAGGCTGCTCACCTCCCTGAGGACGACCTGTACTTGCCACTGCTTCATCGTGGTCGTGCACTTGCGGTTTAAATAAAACGTTCAACATCTAGTAAGGACAGGACCGAATAGACGTCGGCCTTCGTAAAGACCGACGTCTATTGTGTACTATAGACGTCGTGTGTAGTAATACCGAGTTTAGCCGACATCTATAGGGTATAGACGTCGACCTATAGACGTCGGGTTTTTGAGGACCTTGTGCATCCGACGTCTATAGGGTATAGAGGTCGACCTATAGATGTCGTATGTTATATAAGACCGACGTCTATACGCCATGCATATAGACGTCGAGGTATAGACGTCGGCGTTATATAACATCTGACGTCTATATGTCTTATAGAAATCGAACAGATGCGTTTTCTTTCATTCATTTCAGACGAAACCCCCAAACCCTAGCCGTCTCGCGACCGAACTCTCCTCCGCGACCGATCTCCGACCAATCTGCACCGTCTCCGGCACCGCAGCGAGGTCCCAAGCTCTCCTCCACTTCTCCAACCCTCTTCTCCGTCTTCCTCCGTCTTTCTCCACATGTAAGTTTTAAGTTCGTTTTTGGTTGTTTAAGTTCGTCTTCCTCCACATATTCTTTCTATGTTAGTATACTTCTCGTGTCGTTTACAGCGACATCCTCCACTGCCACAACTGTGTGACGTCCTCCGCTACCACAGTCGTCACCGCACCACCTCCGCGACGTCTTCCGGAACCACAAAGACCTCCTCCGGCATCACAACTTTCCCCTCCTCCTTTGGTTCGTGCTTAACCACCTGTAGAAAAATCATATTGTTTGATTAGGTTCTCATATTTGATATGTTTAGATATGTTTAGATTGTGGTGTTTAGAAATATTCTTAAACCTGTAAAAATATTTGATATGTTTAGATATGTTAAGAAAGAGTGATCAAAGTGGTGGTCTGTAGAGGTGTGAAGATCCCATGAAAACATACACTACTTATATAGAGATATTGGTGAAGAATTTTTAACAAAGTTTATTACGTTTTGGTTTATGTCATTTTCATGTTGGATTCATTTGGTTGACTAGAATGGAGTGTGATTGTGTGAATGTTTAATTCATTTGATTTCACTCATTCATTGTATTGATTTGGTTTGGATTGAGTTGGGTTGGTTGGATGATTTAAATGAGTATATATGACTTGGATTGGTTTGGTTTGCTATCTTAGGTCTTGAGTTGGGTTGGTTGGATGATTTAAGTAATGATGTTATGTTGTTTGAGATACATTATTGAGTAAATTTGAATGCAAATAAACTAACGTTCTTCATGGATCTCATACATGTCTATTTCAACATAAGTAGATTTGTGATGTGAATGTGATGTAGTAGAGAAATACATGATGTGAATGTGAGTAGATATACATTTTTCTTGTTGATTTGAGGATTTGAAGAATTTTACATATCAAATTTTAAGTGGAGGTTCTGTCAAAATTTCAATAAAATTTTATTCCCAATTATTATTAATAACATGATAGTTTGTGTTTAAAATGTTTTTCTGTCAATCCAAGTAATTATTTTTAATACTTGCTTTTAATATTTTAAATGTTCATTGCCTTACTTTTTTGAATTTTTAATATTATGATAATAACTCATTGCCCCCCTTAAACAACTTGGCCTTTAATAACCCAAAGCAAAAAATTAGACAATATTTGCTAACTCATTCATCATATAGTATTTGCATGCATTGTATTTTTCTATTATTTACGATTTCTGTCGTAGATTGCTGGCGTAAGGTATGTACTATCTTTCACTCATCATTCATTAGAAAGCACGCATTAGTTAGTAGGACTTGCATTAGAACAAGAGTGAGGTGAGTGTTTGTTGTGTGTGTTGTTTGTTAGATTAAGGTATGAAAAACACTTAGGGGGCAGTCACCTATAGGAGATGAGGTGGGGGATTTCATCACCCTTTCCTTGGCCCAGAAACCACTTAATAAAAGAGCCTTAATAAAATCAATTACACGTTGGCCCCGAGGATTTTCGGACGCATTAAGGAGAGGAAATCGTTTAAGACCTTTATGGCCTGAATGTCGTTGCCCATCTAGTCTCCCTGAGATTTTAGGAACCTCCGGGTTCTTGATTTCCTTTAGATTAGTGGTCCTCGATGTTTAAGACCGTTTCGGCCTGAACGTCGTTGCCTATCTAGTCTCCCTGAGATATTAGGGACCTCCGGGTTCTTGATTTCCTACAGACTAGTGGTCCTCGGTGGGACCTCGATGTTAGGCGTCGTCTAATACTAAGGACCTATAGTGGACTTTAGGCTTGTTTTCGCCTTGATTGCTTAGTTAGGTTTCTAACCTTCCTTATTCCACACTAGATTAAGGACTTCATCTCTTCTCCTCTGAGTCATTCTTTTCTCATCTTAATGTCTCCGTATCTTCTAATCTACGAACACATTCTTTTAAATTGAAATTTTATTTATTGTGAGTATTTGTGAACATGTGGATGAAATTGTGAGTATTTGTGAACAAATTTATAGGTGAACGAATTTGGTGCAGTTGTATGTACACGAATACGATGACTAAAAACAATTTCGTCGGATGCTATTTATTTTTTTGTCCAGGTTTAGGAATAGACGTCGGCTGTTAATACTAGCCGACGTTTATTCCTCTGAAGAAAGGAATAGACGTCGGCTTTATGATGAATCCGACGTATATGCTTTAGGAATAGACGTCGTCTCTTATTGAACCGACGTCTATACCTAAAGAATAGATGTTTGTCTATATAACAACCGACGTCTATACGTTAAAGAATAGACGTCGTCTTATATATACAGTCGACGTATATTCTTTAGGTATAGACGTCGGTCTATACTAAGGCCGACGTCTATGTATAGACGACGCACAGATAGACGTCGGATCTGGGAGTGCTTATATCCGACTTATATAGCCCCGTACATCCGACGTATATTCCATTTTCTGTCGTAGTGTTGGAGGTGTATGCATGCAAGGAAGGATAGGAGATCTCATGAATTAAAGTTGTTGGCTATTTTTGACCTCATTAATCCTGATTTTGATAATTAACAAACTAATATGATGCATAATTCCAATTATCACATCACGTAGATCATATTGTCAACTTGCATTTATGTTGTATATCCTTAACATTCTAGATGCTGAAATTGAACTAATGAACCCCAAGATTAAGACTTAAGACTTGTAATTAAAGCTCAAGAAGAAGACATGTAATTTTCAATTTATTTGAGTTTAAGGATCAAATGTACACTTGATGCACAAAGCCAATTTCGACAGAAATCGGTTAATCGAACTTCATTCGGTCCACAAAATCCTCTTGATAGTAGCATTCCAATCCTTACTCGAATATCCAGTTCACACGGCCGAATACCTTTTGGTCATCTGTAATCCTTGGGCCAGTAAACTCTAAATCCTCACTAAAATCTTGTTGTCAATCGACCCACACCCAATTTTTTATTGTTTGAATCCTATGTGTATTGCTCTTATCCCATTGCGAAAAATCGTTGCAAACTCGTTCTTTGAAAACTCATTGACTTCAGACAACCTATCTGCTGTTGGTTGACTGTTTTATTTGGTTGGTCATTAACGGTAACAACTCTTTCCATGTCTGTCAATATAACTGCTAGACTCTCAATGGATATTTGATTTCCAACCATTAAAGCAAAAGATAAAACATTTGACTTTAAAGAAAATCCTCCTTCCGGACTACTGAATTGCATTCGGTGGACCGATTGATTTGGACAGAGCCCGACCAAATCTTTATTGTTAATTTTGGACAACTAACCAAACCCCTTTCGGTCAACCAAATTTTATATGGTTGAAATTCTATACAGTTACTGGAAGTCGGTGATCAACTATCCGACTTATTTTCTGTCAACCAAACTTCTAATTTTCACCAAGTCAACCTTCATTTGCGGATCACCGTTCTCCAAGTGGTTGACCAAATTTGTGCAGTCTGAAAGGAATGTGCTCTAAATGTTTACTTTTATATGTCTTTTATTATGAATGGAATGTATAAATATTTTGTTCCTTGATTAATGTATTCGTCTTTTAGAAGTGCTAAGGACGAGACTCTTGGTTCTTAATCGTAGAGCTCTAAAAGATAATGATATACATAAATCAAAAAGTAATTCACAATTATGGTGATTAACATGGGACATTGATTACCAAAATAAGATTGTCATGTTGGTTAAAGAATATTGTAGCTCTACAAGTATTTAACAACATGAGTATATGAAATAGAAAATATTTCTTTCATATATTGAATTGACCTAACAAATGGAACATTATAGAATTGTGTTTGTGTCATTAATGTTTCATTGGGGTTCAAGTTTTAATTGGACAGCGATGGAGGAGTTCAATACTTGTATAGATACGTTGCAATTAGTGGAGGTGCCATCCGGGGGTAGATAATTTACATGGTCCAATTCTTCTGAAGGGGACGCGTGCATTGAAACCCATATTGATAAGATGTTTATGTCCCTTTCTTGGCTCAATGCTTACCCGGAGTCCTTTATGTTGTGGGTGGAAAGGATCTTAGCGATCATGCATCGCTTACCATGAGCACAACGAAGGAGAATATGGTAAAGAAATGAATGTTCAGATTCACAAATTTTTGAGCTGACCATGAAGGCTTCTCGGAGGTAGTTCGCAATGCATGTGCAACTCTCGTTGATGGCAAGCCTATGTACCGGGTGGTGGCCAAGCTGCATAACGTTAAGACGGCGCTGAAAATATGGAGCGAGGAAACCTTCGGGCGTATTGAAAATAAGGTGGGTGAAGCCCAGATTCGACTGGAACAAGTGAGGCAACTACGATGAGATGCTCCGAGGGATTCCTCCTTTTGAGAGCTAGAGTCGACATGCAAACATGAGCTGCAACTGGCCTTGTCGAGAGAAAAGTCGATTTTGAGGTAGAAATCTAGGGTGAGGTGGTTACGGGACGGTGACCGAAATACTAGATTCTTCCATGCTTCCTTGAGAGTTAGGAGAGCCACCTACAATGTGAGACTAGTGAGCGATAATGGAGAGCTAGTGAAGGAGGAGAGCAACATTCGTGAGGCGTTCCGACGTCGTTTCTCTAACTTGTTTGCTAATGCTTTTTAGGTTACCCTGATTCCCTTAGCCATCCACTTTCCTCACATTACTTCTGACGAGGTAACCAGCCTTAGTAGGCCGCTTGAGATGAAGGAATTTGAGGAGGTGGTGCTGCACTCAAACGTAGACAAGGCACTTGGACCCGATGGATTCAATGCTAAATTCTACAAGGCGACGTGGGTGGTGATCAATAGGGACTTGTTCAAGGCCGTGGATGATTTTATGCGGAGTGGGAAGCTTCTAGCCGAGGTGAACTTTACATCGATCATGCTGATCCCAAAGAAGGTGACACCGTCAACAGTTGATGATTATTGACCCATTTCCCTTTGCAATATGATCTACCGTTATATCTCGAAGGTGTTGGCAAATAGATTGAAGCAAGTCCTCCCTCGGTTGGTTGGCGAGGAGCAAAGTGCATTTATTCGGGGGAGAAGAATCTGTGATAACATCTTACTAGCTCACGAAATCTGTCACAACATGCATATTGACCGAGGCCACGCAAAGATGTGTTTGAGGCTATATCTCCGAAAAGTATATGATTCAGTCTCTTGGAGTTTCCTACTAGAGGTGCTGTAATGATTCAGTTTCCCAGATCATTGGCAACGTCTTATCATGGCATGTGTGCGAGCATCATTTGTCGTCGTGGTAAATGGAGCCAATTCACGACCATTCAAGGCAGCAAACGGTCTAAGACAAGGTGACCCGATGACTCCCTATCTCTTTGTACTTTGTATGGAGGTTCTTAGCTTAATGATAAAGGAGGTGGTTGTGAGTAGACGGCTGGAACCGGTGAAGTGTGGGGGCACTACGGTGTCCCATCTATTGTTCACCGATGATGTTATGGTCTTCACAACGGCGACCAAGGCTAATGCTCGAGTGATAAAAGAGATATTGGTTGAGTTTTCCGCATGTTCTGGGCTACACTTAAACACCTCGAAAAGTCAAGCCTTTTTGGGAGAGGATGTGCGTCATGGCCGGTGGATATGCGCACATCTAGGAATGGAAAAGGTCGACTTCCCGGTCACGTACCTAGGGCTGCCATTGTTCACCTCCTGGCTTAGGAAGCATCACTGTGCGGGGCTGGTAGCTAAGGTAAAGGCAAAGCTTAGCTCCAGGAAATGGAGCCTCTTATCCATGGCTGGTCGAGTGGACTTGGTGCGAAGTGTGTTGGTATCATTTAGCATCTATTGGACTTCTATGTTTCTTATCCCTAGATTGGTATTAAAGGTGATTGACATCATTTCATGCTTATATTCGTATCCTATATCCATTATCTTTCACCTAAACAATGCTATGTTACGAGTTTTATGTTTAGTTTTCAGGAATAAATAGTTTGAATATATGAAGCATAAAAGGACCCAAAAGCTGGGAAAAATGACTGAATTGTGAGATCTGTGGACCAAGATGCAAGGAAGAAGGACCTGAATGCAAGACCGAAGCACCTCAGAGCAAAACAGAATACTCCTCACCATCATGGGGAGTATTTTGGCAATTCTATTTGGGTCAGAGCTCCAACATGCAAAATATATGCATCAAATACCAACAAAGCCTTCCAGAAAAGCCCACAAGAAATTCCAGAGCGATCCGGACACTGTAGACCGCTAATTAGCGGTTCAAGACCGCTAATTGGCGGTCACTTTTGGCCCAAATGTGCTCAAATATCTCCAGCACATGTATTAGAGGATTTTTAGGCTATTTGTGGTATCTGTTTAGTCCCACATCGGGGGATTGTCCTGGATTAGCTTTTTCCATGGTTATAAATAGAACTCTTCACCTCCTATTGTAATCACTCCATATTTTAAGTGGCTATTCTTCCTACTAGAAGTGAGGCCTTGAAGCACACACTAAAGTAGGAGGATGCTACTTTTAATGTGAGTCATTTTATCAATAAAGTTTTGTGTTTCTTTCATTGTTGGTTTTATGCTTCTTTTATTGTTTATGCATGTTTTAGTTTAATCGTCTTTTAATTCTAGCTTAGTTTTAATATGCTTTCTTTCCATAGTTTAATAATTAGTGTAATGTTTAGTGAGTAGTTCCATCCCCTTTGGGGGGTGGAGTAGATGTACATACATGCATTAGAGAATGGGATGAATGCTTTAATTTCAATGTGTTGATTAAACATGAATGTATGCTTGCTTGTTTAGAATAGAATTTATAACTTGATGAGTTTTGCCAAAATGATTAGACATTTCTCATGCTTGTTTAGGTTCTGAAATAAACAACTTGCATATGTAAATGTTAATCAACCAAGTTGGTGAATAGATTGATAGGTTTTGCCATAACATTTAGACACTTCCTATGCTTGATAAACACCACCTTCATGTGCTTAAAGAATGTATTCTACACCCACCTCTTTGCATGTGTGCACTCACTCCACCCCTTAGGGGTTTTCCCATTTCTGTATTCCAGCATTCTTCCTTTGTTCTTAGTTTAGTTGTTATTCCATCGTTTGTTTGTTTCGTTCGCATTTCATACTTCTTAGTGTAGCGTAGTCTAGATTAGCGTAACAAACCCTCTTCTCCATTTTTTTCGCCACTTGATTTCGTACAAGCAAGAGACTACTCACCTCCCTGATGACGACCCGTACTTGCCACCGCTTCATCGCGGCCGTGCACTTGCGGTTTAATTAAAACGTTCAACAAGTTTTTGGCGCCGTTGCCGGGGAGGTGCCAGTCCAGACTCTTGTTTGGATGATTCGAGTGGATTTAATTTGTGTTGTGTAGTTTTTCCTTGTTTCAGGAGACTTGGAGTCATCAGGAGGAACGCCTGGAGAAGTTTGGAGTGAATCTGAGCATTTAAGACCGCCAATCAGCGGTCTGGTAAGCTCGTTTTTGTCTCTTATTTCTTTGGTTGGTTTTCATAATTGATGTAGTGATCTGGGATTTAATTTGGTATGTTTTGACTTATAGTTTGTTCCCAGATCCATAATCAACCTCCTTTAAGCAACTTGGACCCTAAAAACTCAAAGCAAAAGATTAGGCATTCTTTTTGTTTAGGCCATGCATCATGTATGTGACTTAGGCATTTAGATTGTCTTTTATCTTAGCTTTATTTTCTGTTGCTGAGAGCTGGCGTGAGGTGCGCACCTTCTACACTCATTCATGCATTTCGTATGAACATGCATTAGTTAGTAGGAAGTGCATTGCAACAAGTGTGAGTTGAGCGTTGTTTGGAGAGTTGATTGCTAGATTTAGGACTCCAAAACGCTACTAAGGAGGGGCTGTCCCGTAAAGGATAAGGTGGGGGATTTCATCACCCTTTCCTTCGCCCCACACACCACACTAATAAAGACCCTAATTTTTAAAATCAAGTAGACATTGGCCTTAAGGATTTCGGGCGCATTAGGAGAGTGATCCGGTCCCGACCGTCATGACCTGATCGGCGTTGCCCACTTTGTCGATAGTAGGAGAGACGAGATCCCTGGATCTTGGTGTAGGATTTCATGTTTAATTATACATATATATATTTTCGAAATTTTTATGTATAATAAGGATCAATTACAATTTTCTTTGATTTATTTCATGCATGCATTGGTTTGTTTTAACATCTAGTTTCAAAACTCTATTAAAACAAACAAGGGCTTCGAAATTCATACCTAGAAGTTCTCAAAAACTTCTTGAAGATTCGGAGACGTTGGGGATGCTCCTCGCTACGCCGGATGCCTCCGAGATTTCACCAAACTCTAAACAAGATTGGAGAGAGAAAAGCTAGTCTCTCAATCTCCAATAGGGTTTAGAATCCAATTACTAACCCCTCTTTAGTTCCCTTGAGAAGATGATCTCTACAACTAAAACTAAACTTAAGAATTACTGGAATTTCGTGGAGAATTATGGAGAGAGAATTTTGCTCAAGAAAATAATGAATTAATTAAGGAGGTAATGAGATAACCTTGTATTTATAGGTTATCTCCAAATTACCTATTCATGTGCAACCTCTTGCCCATGATCCCATGCAAAATTCCATCTAACCATCCCTTATTTATTAATAAATAATATTAACCACGAATTAAATCAATTATGGACCAATTCCATGCATGATCTAATTAATTCTTAAATTAATTCCGCAGAAAACCGTCTGGACCGGTCGACCGTTACTGTTCATCGGTTGACCGGGACTGTTCATCATGGACCGGTACTGTTCATCGGTCGACCGGTTACTGTTCATCGGTCGACCGGGTACTGTTCATCGGTTGACCAGTACTATTCATCGGTTGACTTTTGCACAGTACTGCAGACTGGTCAAATTTTAGTTTAACCCCTACAAAATTTGACATTTCGGGATTAGTAGTAAATTCACAACTTATGTAACATATTATCCTATGTAATGTCAACTCATTACACCTCATAATATTTACATCACATATGAATTTAATTTAGATTCTAATTATGTTATTAATCACAAAATAATCTTGATTTTGTTTGTTCACCCCATGTGTCATATTTTCTACATGAAACCCGACACATCCTTATGAACTCAAAATCCCCATTTCTTGTTTCCCAGTTTTGTGGTGTGACCTATGGGAGGATCTAGACTAAGTTGGCAGTGATATTAAGAGCTTAATATCACAAGCTATAAGCGGTATCTAGCTACACATTATAGCTCCCAATTAGTTAGATGTCTTAATTCCACTCGAACCAAAACCCGATCCATTTAGTGATGGAGTGCACCACTTGTGTCCGTCCCTTGCCTCATGATATTAAGAATACACACAAAGTAGTGTTGTGTCATCTTTGTATTAGTATTCATTTCTTGATCTCTTTAAGCTAGTTATAAATATGCGACTTAACTCAAATCACATTGTGCACATTATAACTTTGCTTTATCAAGGGGCCCACTAATATCATCACTCAATTAAGAGGGGCAATGATAATCTTTTGACTAACTATCTTCTCCAACGAAAGTTGTACTTAACCAACCAATGCCTTTACACTACACTGATCAATAGTTCAAGACACTGATCTAATTAAGTATTCCTTAAGTGATTAGATATAAGTCTCATATCAAAGGACCAAAGACACAGTAAAATATTAATGACACAGAAACACATTTCTATAATATTTTACTTATTAGGTCTATTCAGTATACAGAAGTAATATTTTCCTCTTTTGCATACCCGTGTCGTCACTCACTTGTAGAGCTACAATGATCTATGACCAACACGACAATCTTAACTCGGTAATTAATGTCCCATGTTAATTACCATGATTGCGAATATCTTTTGTTTTATGTAAACCAATATCTTTTAGAGCTCTACGGTTAAGGACCAAGAGCCTCTTCCTTAACGCTTCTAAAAGACGAATAACATAAACAAGGAACAAAATGATTTCTCATTCAATTCATAATAATTGACATTTAAAAGTAAAACTTTTAGAACACATTCCCTTCAATCTCCCACTTGTTATCAAAGTTTTCTTTCACATACATTCTCAATGCATAAAACATCAATAACTAGGGTAACCTTCCCAAATCACCTATCAAGCCAATCCACATGGACCCTCGGATCCATGGACTCGAAATATATATTTCGTCTCTTAGCTTGGTATGAAGGTTTGTTGAATGGATCAGTTGTGTCACTGTTGTGTCCACCTATTTATTTATTTTGTCTTTCGTTGGTGGTTGAGTTAGCCGTAGTGATATTACTCCTAACTACACTAGCTCATACCTCCACCTTCGATAATGATGACGCATCATCACTCCAACCTTTTATTGTCTAGAATTCCTATAAGAATTGCATCAAAACAGCCCTCGGCTATTTTCTCCCTTGTCTTCCATAAACAAGAACCTTATCTTTAGTCCGGTTAAGGTACTTCAGAATATTCTTGACCGCAATCCTACGATTAGGACTTGCGTTGGATTGATGACCACTTGTCACGTTTAGAGCATACGAGATATTGAGCCTTGTGCAAGTCATTGTGTACATGGTCCTTCCTTTTGCCGAAGCATAAGGGATACCTTCATGTACTCCAAGTCTTTGTGTGATTGAGCACATTGAGACTTCTTGAGTTGCACACCTATACTCATACTTACTGGCATATTGTCCATATCGGAATTGTTCACCCTGAACATTTCAAAGACCTTGTCAATGTATGCACGTTGACTGAAGCCAATGAGTCTACGGGATGTATCTCAATGTATCTTGATTCTCAAGATAGGTTGAGCCTCATCCTTTTCTTTTCATTGAAATGCCGATTTCAATGAAATTTCTCGTTTGCTAATGCAAAGGTATATGGTTGCTCATGAGCAATATGTTATCGACATATAAGATCAGAAGTACTACATGGCTCCCACTAATCTCCTTGTATATACAAGGTACTCCTTTACTTTGAATGAAGTGAATCTTCTTCACCTCTTCGTCAAAGCGTTTGTTCCAACTCCTCGATGCTTGTTTCAATCCACAAATGGATTCTCGAAACTTGCATTTCTTCTCGCTATTATTTGGATCATCAAAACCTTGAGGTTGTACCATGTACATATCCTCCTCCAAGTTCCTGTTTAAGGAACGCCATTTCGATATCCATCTTCCATATCCCACAATTGTGAAATGCGGTAATAGTGAGCATAATCCGAATAGATTTTAATATGACAACTTCTCAAAAATTTCATCAAAGTCAATTTCTTGAATTTGAGTATAAGTTTTGCTACAAGCCTTGCTTCGTAGGTTGTCAAGTTACTATCCATGTCTATCTTCCTCCTAAAAGCTCATTTATACCAAATGATATTTTCTCTTGAGGAAGGCTAATCAAGTTTCATACTTGATTATCATACATCGATTCTACTTCGGATTCCATGGCTTTTAACCATAGTTTGGAGTCTTTTCTATTGCTTCTCGGAAGGTCGAGGGATCTTTGGTATCTAGTACCATGATCTCATGAAGTCCCACATACTTATTGGGTTTCTTCCTTTCCCTCATTGACCTTCTTAGTTCTTTTGGTTCTTCTCGTGTCTCTCGAACTTCTTCCACAATTTCTTGAGGAATAGGTTCATGTTCGACTCTCGAACGCACACCAGGTGAGGATGATTGAGATTCTCTCACAATTTCTTATAAGGATCTCTCACTCATGCTCCCACTAACCAAATGAATCTCGGCTGGGCCTTCATGATCTTGAATGCAACATTCACATCATGATCTTGTAGAGTATCTTGAGTTTTCTCAAGCTCAACTCTACTCCCACTACTTTTCTCTCTTTTCCAGAAATTCCAGAAAAACATATCTCTCTCTACAATCTTTCGATTGGAGGTGATATATCAAAAGTAGTATCCTCCTGTCATACGAGGACAACCTATATAGAAGCACTTAATCCATTTTTGGTTGAAGTTTGGTCGACATCAATTTCTCGACGTAGACCTCACAACCCCAAATCTTGAGAAAGTTGAGCTTAGGTGTCTTTCAACTCCATGGCTCACAAGACATTTTCTCCACGGATTTGGATGGAACATTATTTAGTGAGTTTGTCATTATTTGTAGTGCATAATTCCAAAAGTAAATCGGCAATTTAAATTGACTTATTATTGATCGAACCATGTCGAGCAATATCCTATTCCTACTTTAGGAATGAGTCAAATTAGGTATTCTAAGCACTCACCCCTACGAATTTTCATAGAGACTCGATATTCTTGTTGAGTTGGTTCGCTACTCCATTCTCGAATTCCTTGAACTTGTCAAAGAATTCATTTTTGCTTCCCATTAGACAAATATAGCCATAATGACTATAGTTGTCCGTGAACAAAATGAAGTACCTTAAACCGTCTCTTGCACTTGTACTTATCGGACCACATACATTAGAATGTATCATATCCAATTAGTTAATCGCTTTCGTTCCTTTCTTCTTGAAAGGTCTCTTGGTCATTTATTTGACCAATCCGATAGTGCTACAAGATTGTATCATTCACGTGAGTTATCTTAGTTTCTCTTTCGTTATTGTTTGTTTGAGTTTGTTCATTATTTATTTCAAGCAAATAGAAATCATTCCATATGAATGTATTTGCATAGAAAATTCCATTCTTCGATATAGACAAGCAAGAATTAAAATATTTATTAAAATTTATCCATATCTAAAACTTGATACAGAAATGTTCTTGCTAATCGAAGGCATATAACAAACATTCTTCAAAGCATAAATTTAAATCACCAGACTATTGAAGCTCCATAGAATCTTGTACAATCGCAGCGATGGTTGTACTATTTCCAATCTTCAATATCATCTCGTTCTCCACGAGTTCCTTCCTATCCTTCAATAGCTGCACATCAAAATTATGTGAGCACAAGATCCGGTAACCATTACCAAATCAAGGATAGAGGTGATTAAATTTATCTCAATAACAAACATACCTATGGCTCTTCTCGGGCGCCTACGTTCAATCATCCCATTTTCAAGGTCTTCCTTGTACTTGGGGCAATTCGGTCGGATGTGTCCCTTTTCACCGCAGTGAAAGCACTCCGTGTTGGGAGTTGGAGATTTGAAAGATTTCCCCCTTGAGGCACTCCCAGGAGCACCTCCTACTCCCTTGCTCTTGATTGACGTATCTTTGGTAAATTTGCCTTTACCTTTGTTGATCTTTTTGCTCCTCTCATGGACGGCTAGGACGTGATTGTCCTGACCTTTGCCCATGTCAACTTCAGCCGTTTTGAGAGCGTTGTGAAGCTCCTCAAGACTCACCCCTTTTTCACGCACATGATAGTGCATCACAAAACCCTTAAAGGACGGGGCTAGAGAGCCAAGAATTAGATCTTCGGCAATGTCCACTGGCATTGGAGAAGAGAGCTTCGACAACTTCTCAAGGTATCCTTGCATCGTGAGAAAATGCGTGGATACCGATGTTCCCTCCGCCATATGGCACCTTGTGAGTGCGATGGTGGTCTTATAGCGCTCCTTTCGGGCACTATCCATGAACATCTTGGTTAGAGCCTCCATGGTCTTCTTGGGTTTTGAATCCAAGTATTTCGCTTGAAGCGAGTCACCCATGGATGCTAGTATAAGACCGTGAACTTGGTTCTCTTGGTCTTCCCACTTGGCTATCGCCTCTTTCTCTTTATCGGTTGCCTTCTCATTTAATTTTGGGATTTCACCATCCAAAATATGAGATAGTTTTTCAAACCTCAACACGATATTGAGATTGAGTTGCCATTTCATGAAGTTTGAGCCATCATTTTGCAAAGGGTTCTTTTCGATCATAGATCGCACAATTGGTTGGATATTTGACATTTCTACAAAATAAATTATATAGGTTTTAATGCCAATTTTATGTTTTAATACATACATACATATATATATCGAATATGATGTAAATACTGCAAATAAAATCTTGCCCGTAAATGCAGTAATCCAAGATCCCATCAATTGTAATATAGACTAGCTAAGGGCTATCGAATACATTACAACATCAAGGTAAGAAAAACATTTTCTAATCACAACCTTTTTGAATTTTAGCAACATTTAGCATCTTCAAACTCTTGTGACTCTTGTCGTTTTAATTATGAGGGAATACGACCTATCCTCGTAAGAAAAACTTTTTCCCAAAACCGAGCGAGGGCTCTAGGTAATGTTAAGAAAACTTATTTTCATTTGATACGAGATACGTTTATCTATTGTATTCACAACTAAACATACTTGGGGTTCACTAGGGTGAAACACACCTCATATATTTAATTGTGGCACAACAACAGACAACCTTTATATCTCCCACTATTCCCAAAGATAGAGGGAGCTATCTCCCGCTAAGGGCGAGTAGAGTGTCCCTCGATCAATGGCTGCTAGTGGATGAAATAAGAAGGAAAAATTAATCTTAATTTTTGTTGGACAATTTCATTTATCAACATGTGATTTTGAATTTTAGTTTATCATGCATATTAAAATTTATACACATCCTAACATTCACCATTCATCACATGCATAGCAGAAATTATAAAAACAGAAATTAAACATTCACACAATCCATATCGCGTGAGTTTATATGTTCCCTTTGATCCTTGATCTTCGATCCCTGATCCTCGATCCTCGATCAATGCGCTATTCGGCGACTTCCTCTTGCACCGGAGATGTAGATTTTACAGAAAAATAAACATGCTCCTCACATTCGATAAAAACAAACTAGTGCAAGTCCTATGTAAAAACCTCTCACATGCAAATGCAATTCTAAAGATAGAAAATAGAGAATATGGCTTTTACATACATAAGCCCCTGTATAATAATAATTACATACATTTCTAGTGTCTGATTTGGAACATATAAACTCACAATCCTGCAAAGCAACTCAAGCATCCATGCACGCAATTGCTATAAACTACAGAATCTAATTTATCAATCATCTAGAATTCTCAACAATTCTTTGAAAAATATTTTGAAATCCATTAAAAACATTTTTCATACATCCATAGTTCACAAATTAATTATGAACCGCTGTTCATCCAATTTCCAATAGAAAGATGAATTGCAGTTTTTCGGTTTTGTTGATTCTCTTACAAAATAATCGTTTATACTTAAAACGAAATTATTGTAAGTTAGACTTATGTCTAAATCATAATTCTAATAATTATATGTCATGTTTTAAACATTCAAAATATTTAAAACGAATTATTATAAAGAATTATTTCAACAAACATTTAAAGACCGAAAAACCGGTAAAACGAATTGTTTAAATCCTAGATGGTAAACTAGATTTGTTTACAGCCATAAATCATGAGAAAATTGAACCCTAAGCTCTGATACCACTGTAGGATTTCATGTTTAATTATACATATATATTTTCGAAATTTTTATGTATAATAAGGATCAATTACAATTTTCTTTGATTTATTTCATGCATGCATTGGTTTGTTTTAACATCTAGTTTCAAAACTCTATTAAAACAAACAAGGGCTCCGAAATTCATACCTAGAAGTTCTCAAAAACTTCTTGAAGATTCGGAGACGTTGGGGATGCTCCTCGCTGCGCCGGATGCCTCCGAGATTTCACCAAACTCTAAACAAGATTGGAGAGAGAAAAGCTAGTCTCTCAATCTCCAATAGGGTTTAGAATCCAATTACTAACCCCTCTTTAGTTCCCTTGAGAAGATGATCTCTACAACTAAAACTAAACTTAAGAATTACTGGAATTTCGTGGAGAATTATGGAGAGAGAATTTTGCTCAAGAAAATAATGAATTAATTAAGGAGGTAATGAGATAACCTTGTATTTATAGGTTATCTCCAAATTACCTATTCATGTGCAACCTCTTGCCCATGATCCCATGCAAAATTCCATCTAACCATCCCTTATTTATTAATAAATAATATTAACCACGAATTAAATCAATTATGGACCAATTCCATGCATGATCTAATTAATTCTTAAATTAATTCCGCAGAAAACCGTCTGGACCGGTCGACCGTTACTGTTCATCGGTTGACCGGGACTGTTCATCATGGACCGGTACTGTTCATCGGTCGACCGGTTACTGTTCATCGGTCGACCGGGTACTGTTCATCGGTTGACCAGTACTATTCATCGGTTGACTTTTGCACAGTACTGCAGACTGGTCAAATTTTAGTTTAACCCCTACAAAATTTGACATTTCGGGATTAGTAGTAAATTCACAACTTATGTAACATATTATCCTATGTAATGTCAACTCATTACACCCCATAATATTTACATCACATATGAATTTAATTTAGATTCTAATTATGTTATTAATCACAACATAATCTTGATTTTGTTTGTTCACCCCATGTGTCATATTTTCTACATGAAACCCGACACATCCTTATGAACTCAAAATCCCCATTTCTTGTTTCCCAGTTTTGTGGTGTGACCTATGGGAGGATCTAGACTAAGTTGGCAGTGATATTAAGAGTTTAATATCACAAGCTATAAGCGGTATCTAGCTACACATTATAGCTCCCAATTAGTTAGATGTCTTAATTCCACTCGAACCAAAACCCGATCCATTTAGTGATGGAGTGCACCACTTGTGTCCGTCCCTTGCCTCATGATATTAAGAATACACACAAAGTAGTGTTGTGTCATCTTTGTATTAGTATTCATTTCTTGATCTCTTTAAGCTAGTTATAAATATGTGACTTAACTCAAATCACATTGTGCACATTATAACTTTGCTTTATCAAGGGGCCCACTAATATCATCACTCAATTAAGAGGGGCAATGATAATCTTTTGACTAACTATCTTCTCCAACGAAAGTTGTACTTAACCAACCAATGCCTTTACACTACACTGATCAATAGTTCAAGACACTGATCTAATTAAGTATTCCTTAAGTGATTAGATATAAGTCTCATATCAAAGGACCAAAGACACAGTAAAATATTAATGACACAGAAACACATTTCTATAATATTTTACTTATTAGGTCTATTCAGTATACAGAAGTAATATTTTCCTCTTTTGCATACCCGTGTCGTCACTCACTTGTAGAGCTACAATGATCTATGACCAACACGACAATCTTAACTCGGTAATTAATGTCCCATGTTAATTACCATGATTGCGAATATCTTTTGTTTTATGTAAACCAATATCTTTTAGAGCTCTACGGTTAAGGACCAAGAGCCTCTTCCTTAACGCTTCTAAAAGACGAATAACATAAACAAGGAACAAAATGATTTCTCATTCAATTCATAATAATTGACATTTAAAAGTAAAACTTTTAGAACACATTCCCTTCACTTGGCTCACTTGCTGGGCTTTGTGGTCCTCGTTGTAGGGAGGTGAGGCGTGTTGAGGCCGTGTGACCTCGCAGTTAGGCGTCGTCTAGCTGTAAGGCCCTATAGCGACCTTAAGATTGCTTGAGCCTTGTTTGCTTGTGTGCTTCTACCTGTACCCATCCGCCGTAGCATAAGGACTTCTTCCCTTCTCTCCTGAGTCATTCTTTCTCTCTTGTGTTCCCCCATCTTCTCCTCTACGCACATTCTTTGTTAGAAAAAAAAAGAAAAAAAAGTTTTGTTTTGTGTGTGCACCTTTGTGCATGCTTTCGTGGACACGAGACGAGAGTGGTCGTTTGACGAGGAGCGTTGTCAATCTGGCTTCGGTCATTGATTTCTCGACACCTCCCTCCTCTCGTGTCGCACGCAGTCCGGGTTCAATGGCTGCTAATTTCCGTGAGGAGGAGCAGTTGCTGGACCCACCTGTTCGACCAGTGCTTCCAGTTGTCATTCCCATACCTCTTCGTGATCGATGCTACCCGAGCCGTACAGCTCTACCCTCATGCATCGTATTACCAGAGGCTAATGGGAACCATTTTGAGGTTAAGCCTCAATTCATTTCCATGCTCCCTCATTTCACTGGGAAAGGTGACCCCTATATCTTTATCAGGGAATTTGAGGAGGTCTGTGCTATGTTCAAGCTGCAACAACTTAGCACAGACTCCATCCATCTTAGGCTCGTTCCTTTTGCACTAAAGGATGACGCCAAGAAGTGGTTGTACAGCAACCAGGCGAATTCCTTTAGGACTTGGGATGAGTTTCAATCTGCATTCCTCAAGAAGCACTTTCCTAATCATCGGACTCAAAAATTGAGGAACGAAATCAATTCGTTCTATCAACATGAGACCGAACCATTTCATGCATATCTTGAGAGGTTCAAAGAGCTACTATCCTCGTGCCCTCACCATGTGATTGAGTTGTGGCGTCTTTGTCAGATTGTGTATGAGGGTCTTCACATCCCGTCCAGAACGCTGCTTGAGTCCATGTGTCAAGGAGAGTTCTTGGGAAAGGATGAAAGGGAGGCATGGGCCTTCCTAGAAGACCTCGCTGAGAAAACCATGCAGTGGGAGAGTGTGAGGGAACCACCTGCATCATCTAGTATAGGAGCGAGGATCGCGAATGCAAACTCGACTAGATCGGGTACCGCATTTGCTATCGATACCACTACGGCCACCGAGGCACGCATGGCGGCCTTAATGCGCCGTATGGATTCGATTGAGCTCCAAAACCAACAAAGTGCACCTCACATGTCTACATCTGGTCCAGTTCCCTGTCATTCATGTGGTAGGATAGGTCATGTAGAGAGCGAGTGTGAGTCCATTCCTCCTGAGATGGAGTGTGTCAACGCCGTCTATGATAGAGTCAGGAATGACCCATACTCATCATCTTATAATCCTGGATGAAGGAACCACGCCAATTTTTCATGGAACCAAGCTAATGCCCCGGATGGTCCTCCAAACTCCTCTAGACCACCTTACCAATCACACCAACCTCCCATGCATGCGCATTCCTATCAGCCATCCCAAGCGCAAACCACCAATCAATCGGGTTTCCCAAATTCCAATAATATGGAAACCCGATTCAATTCGCTTGAGACCTTGACTCGTGGACTTGAAAACTTAATGAAAAATTTTATGTCAACCACGAGTCAAGTTCTCACTTCAAATCAGGGAATCACAATCCTTAAGTACCTGGGATTTGGAGGAGGGGGTTAAAGGGTTGCCTTTGGCTTTATACATCACCAAAGAGGATTATCAATGTGCAAGTGAAGTGTTTTCGTTTGTATAAAATTAAATGTATTGAATAATTTTATCGTAACTGTAATAAAATGTAATTTTTACTCTAGTAGACACCTTTATGACACCAGAAGGTCAGTCTTTCCCGATGATCAACTATTTGGATTTTTCAGTCCATCTACCTATATATACGGGAATGACGATAAATCAGGTCGGCTTGGGACTCTCATGAAAGAAGAAGACAAAAGATATTATTTTCTCCCTTATCATGAGAGGTAAACTTGTTAATTCATAGTGGAATTTTATTCTGTAATAAACTTCTAATTATATATATAAATAGGGCTCGTTGGATGCTTGTTGTTGTATGCCCCGCGACTAATTCGGCATATTGGTTTGATCCGTTGGGGTCGAGTAAACCAAGAGACTCCATAAAGAAACTTGTAAATCTGTAAGTTCATTCTAATCATCGTGTTTGTAATCCGTGGATTTTTATTAGTATTATTGAATTCATGTTCAATAACTTGTGCTACACAGGACAATGAAGGTTTACAGAGCGTTAGGTGGCAGGAGAACAACCCCAAAAGCTGGAGTAACATGGCATGGAATGGGAGTAAGTTCTTTCTCCCATTTTTGTTAATTAAGTTAAGTAATGGAACATATATTTAGCGAATTTATATGTTTGTAGTACCGCAAGTAGACTGGAAATACGGAATGTGGTTACTACGTGATGAGATACATGGAGGAAATCCTCGATTTTGCAATTCAAGATGTATCCTTATTTGAGGTAATATAGATCGTTATTCAGTTGTATAATTGTAGTTTCATTATCTAGATTTAAAAAATTAAATTTATATTTTTATAGGTCTTCCAAAAGAATAGCGATCCCTACTCACAACAGGAGCTCGATGATACTCGCGATCAATGAGCTCGCTATTTTTTCAGAAACATGTTAATGAACTAAGAGGTTCTCATATCACTAACACATATTTTGTAATTTATTTAGCTAGTTTACTTGTATTACAAACATACAATGATATGACTTAATATAATCGCCTCTTTTTTGGAATGAGAGCCAAGTGTATTGAATGAGAATGAAAGTGTTTGGAAAGATATGCCTTAATACAAATGTTTGGAATGAGAATGCCAAGTGTGTTGAATGATTGTGTATGTATTTGTGAATGAATTTGGTGCAGGATGAATGCTTTTCTTGTGTTGGTAGAATGTGTTTTCTACGCAGTGTTTTTGGTGCAGGATGAATGTGGTTGCTATTTTTTGTGTCTAGGTTTAGGAATAGACGTCAGTTGTTTGTATTAGCCGACGCCTATTCTTTTGAAAAAGGTATAGACGTCAGCTGTTAAGAGACCGACGTCTATGTATATACAACGTATACATAGACGTCGGGTCTGGGGAGCCTTATGTCCGAAGTATATACCCCGTGTATCCGACGTATATTCCCTTTTTACAGTAGTGTTGCTTGGGTGATTCGAGTGGTTTTAATTTTTTATTTTAGTTGTGGTGTTGTCCAGGTGGTCAGGTAAGCTCCAGATTTCGTTGGGAGCTTGAAAGCAGCTTTTGGAGCTAAGCATACCGCTATTCAGCGATCTATAACAACCAATTGGCGGTTTGGTAATCTCTTCTAGTCCTGTAGTTTCTCCTGTAGCTCACAATTCATGTTTGGTATTTGGGATCATGTTTCCTGATTTGTTTTAGTGTTTTTACAACTCCCAGTTTACCTATGAACCCGAAAATCCCCTTTAATCAATCTGGACACTAAAACCCAAAGCAAAAGATTAGGCATTTTCTCTGTTTACGTCATGCATCATCTAGTGATGACTTCAGCATGTTATTTGTATTCTCTTAGTTTTAATTTCTGTCGAATATTGCGGGAGCGAGGTACGCATTCCTTAACACTCATTCACACATTAGTACATTCATTAGTGAGTAAGGCTTGCATTGAAACAAGAGTGAGGTGAGTGTTTGTTTGGTGAGTTGCTTGCTAGTTTAAGAATCAAATGAAATTAAGGGGCACCACCTATATTCTACAAAGATAAGGTGGGGGATTTCATCACCCCTTCCTTAGCCCCAAAAACCACCTCAAAAAGGCTTCATTCTAAAAGCAAGTAGACATCGACCCATAAGGACTTCGGACGCACTAGGAGAGTGATCCAATTGAGACCGTCATGACCTGATCGGCATCGCGTGACTTGTCGATAGTAGGAGGTATTAGATCTCTGGATCCGGTATCACTTGCTGGGCATTGAGGTCTTCGCTATAGGGAGGTGAGGCATGTCGAGACTACTGATCTCGAAGTTAGGCGTCGTCTAGCCTGTGGACCTACAGCCATAAGTTGTTTGAGTCGTGTTTGATTGCTTGTCTTCTACCCTCACCCATACCTCTCCCCTCTCCTCTGTGTTCTCTGGTCTTCTCATCTATGCACCCTTCTCAGTTTTTTGTTGTTCTAAAAAAAGGTTTTACATTTGGTTCGTGTGTGTGCACACCTTTGTGCATGCTTGTGTGGGCACGAGACGAGAGTGACAATTTGACGAGGTGCGTCATCAATCCTGCCTCGGTAGTCAATTTCTCGACCCCTCCCCCTTCTCGTGTACAACACAGTCTGGTTCCATGGCTGATCAGTACCATGAGGAGGAGCAGTTGTTGGACCTACATGTTCCCGTTTCTTTGCGTGACCGATGCTTTCCGGAACGGATTGCTCTTCCATCCTACATTGCGTTGCCCCCAAGAAACAAGTAACCACTTTGAGATTAAACCTCAGTATATCTCCATGCTCCCTCATTTCTCGGGTAAGGGTGATCTTTAGCTCTTCCTCCGAGAATTTGAGGAGGTTTGTGTTATGTTTAAGCTGCAGCAACTGAGCACATACTCCATCCATCTTCTACTGGTACCTTTCGCTCAGAACGATGATGCCAAGAAGTGGTTGCTGTTGGATTTCGTCCCTATGCATGTGTATATTTTAAATTTTTTGATACAAGCATACATGATCGATTTCATATATTCAGCAATTTTATGTACATTATTTTGTGTTTATTCTAATATCATGCAAACCCACATATATTAAAATAAACAAACTAGAGAGGATCATACACAAAGGTTCTCTAAAACATTTTTGAAGATCCGGAGTTCTGTTACCCGTCGAATCGCCCGGCGATTCGCCTCCAAGTGTTCACCAAACTCTAAACAAGATTAGAGAGAAATGAGCTAGTTAATTCAATCTCCAAATCAAGATTAGAATCAAGCTAATAACCCCTCCAAAGCTCCACGAGATTTGATCACCAAAAGTTCTGACTAATTAATAGAATTTCGTGGTGATTAGTGGAGAGATCAGGGAGAGAGAGAATTTGCATTAACACTTATGAAGCAAGTAGGGTAAGAGGTCCAATTTATACCCTCACAAATCACCCATATCATGAACTATTCTCTAGCCATGATCTCTTGTTTTTCTCTCTCTAAAACCAATCACAAATTGACACATAATCATCCACATCCACATTTAACCATAATTGGAATAATTCCAATACATGATTAACACTAATTCCTTATTAATTCAGGTAAAGCCGTATTAACCGTTTTTTGCCTTTTACCAAATTTTGAATTTATATCCAACAAAAATTGATCTTCAGGGTTTTTAGCAAATTCATATATCATGTTATATATTGTCCTATGTAATGTCAAACTATTACACCCCATAATACGTACATCACATATGAATTTATTCATGATTCTAATTTTGTCATTTCTCACGACATATTGATTTTGTCAATTCACCACATGTATCATATTTCCCACGAAACCCGATACGTCATATGAACTCAAAATCAATCTTCTTGTTTCCCAGTTTTGTGGTGTGACCTATAGGAGGATGTAAGCTAAATTGGCAGCTATATTAAACACTTAATATCTCAAACTATAAGTGGTATCTAGCTACACATTATAGTTACCAAATTAGCATAGATGTCTTGTTCCACTCGAACCAAACACGATCCATTTAGTGATGTAAGTGCACCACTTGTGTCTATCCCTTGCCACATGATATTAAGAATATATACAAAGTAGAAATGTGTCACCTTTGTATTATATATTCATTTCTTGATCTCTTTAAGCTAATTATAACTATTTAACTTTACTCAAGTTACATTGTGCACAATATAATTTTGCTTTATCAAGGGGCCCAATAATATCATCACTCAATTAAGAGGGGCAATGATAATATTTTGACTAGCTATCTTTCCCAGCATAAGTCACTTTCAACCAACTATTGCCTTCATCACTATACTCATCGATAGCTTTTGACAATAATAAAATTTAACACTTCTTATGTGAAAAGACATAAGTCTCATATCTTGGGATTCAAGATACAGTGAAAGAATTAATGACACATAACACAATTCCATAATGTTTCACTTGCTAGGTCTATTCAATATACAAAGGTAACCATTTTCCTCTTTTATATACTCGTGTCGTCAAATATTTGTAGAGATACAATAATCTATGACCAACACGACAATCTTATCTCGGTAATTAATGTTTCATGTTAATTACCATGATTGTGAATAACTTTTGATTTATGTAAACCATTATATTTTAGAGCTCTACGGTTAAGGACCAAGAGCCTATTCCTTAACACTTCCAAAAGACGAGTACAATAATCAAGGTACTAAATGTTTGCACATTCAATTCATAACAATTGACATATAAAAGTAAAACTTTTAGAACACATTCCTTTCAGTTGTATAGCCACCTAGCGAGCGCCTTCGCAATGTGGGACCAGTTTCAATATGCATTTCTCAAAAAACTATTTTCCTCCTCATCGGACTCAAAAGTTGAGTCAAGAAATCAATCCTTGCTATCAACTCGAGTCTGAAACATTCCATGCATACTTTGAGAAGTTTAAGGAGCTACTTTCCTCATTCCCTCACCATGGCATCGAGTTGTGGCACCTTTGTCAAATTGTTAACAAAGGTCTTAGCACTTCATCCCGAATGTTTCTTGAATCCATGTGTCAAGGAGATTTCTTGGGAAAGGAAGAGAGAGATGCATGGGCTTTTCTCGAAGACCTTGCTGAAAAGTCCATGGAATGGGAATGTATTAGGGAACCACATGTATCACGTAGTAGCATAGGAGCAATGAACACAAATTTCAACCAAGCGAAAGCAGGTTTGGCTTTTGTCGTCGATTTCGATACGGCCAATGAGGTACGCTATGTAGTCTTGATGCGTCGTATGGACTTGATGGAGCTCCAGAACCAAACGAAAAGCTCCCAAGCAGATCTGCATGTAGCTTCGTTTCATGTCATAGGTGTGGTATGGTTGGTCATGTGAGCGAGAAGTGTGGCTACAATGTTCCAGAAATGGAGCACGTCAATGCCATTAACCACCGCCCCAGAAATGACCCATATTCCTCATCATATAACCCAGGTTGGAGGAACCACCCAAACTTCTCTTGGAACCAAAATAATGGCCAAGGTGTTCCTTCTAACTTTTCACACCCACCCCAACCACCACCTTACAAACACAACATGCATTCATCATCCATGCATCTATCTCATTCGCGTCCTCCCTAGGTCCAACCTGTTGGCCCACCAGGTTTCCCATGCAGCTTTGTCCCCTTCACCCCACGAGTCATCCGACACCCGCGGAGCTTGACTTGGCAGCCACCTCGGATCACCAGAGGCTTCTTCTTCTTCTTCATCATCTCCCTCTTGGTCAGAATCATCGGAGGAGGAAGGTTGCGAAGCGGCGATCATCTTCATTTTTTCCGACGGGAACTCAGACACATTGATTGACAAATACATGAAGATGGTTGTTACCACATGGGATAAGGTAAATACCATCCTTTCTGATGCCATATGTGCAAGAAAATAAAGTGGGGCCAATCTACCGTAATTTTCTTAAAAAGACAATAGATGTAAATAAGCTCTATAGAAGAAATTTCATTGTGATCGCCAAACTTGGGGTAAAGGTTATATGACACAATTTGGGCAAGGATACGGGGCAGGGGATGCAAAAGAGAGGCATTATGTTTGAATCTACCATTTAACCATTGTAGGGGGTGGCATATAGCATATCCACCATTTCTTCAACTTTATGACCGATTAATTCGGTTTGTGGATGGTATGTGCAATGAATACCAAAGCATTCGATACCTAGGGCTCAGGCAATCACTTCAGGTGTAATCATGTACTGTGTCCCATTAATCATAGTAGTCAATTTGTGGTGCTTGGGGTATTTTCTCAAATTGCAATAAAATTGTTGCACAATGAAAGGGTAGTAGGGTTTGGATACTAGTCTAGTTTGGATATAGGTGAGCTAATTTATATCTAAATGTCCTTTAAGGGAGAATTTAGTAAAATACGCTACCTCAATCTTGCAGCAAAGAATGAACAGAGTAATCAAGAACGCGTTGTCCTAAGCCTCCTCAGCATCGTCATGAATCGGGTAGAATGGGTGCGTTGAAGTAGCCAGGGGATGTTGCGCACTGGAGGATGAGGGAGGGTGATCATGTTGCCTCCTAGTTCGGCGTTCGGTGGTGATAACTCTGGGCACGACTGGAGCCTTGCGGGCGACCAACTTCATTCGTCCCATCAAGGAAGGAGAGGGGTGGAGAATGGAACATGTGGGTGGAGAGATGGACGGCTAGAAGAGGGGGATGGTCGACCGGAAGGAGAGCGGCGACAACTACAGTTAAAAGAAGGGGAGGGTAAAAGTGAAAATGAGACTCGATTTTAACCTAAAACAAGCAAAAAAAAGTGTCATCGGTTGACCGGTCAGGTCCAACGGTCGACCGAAAGCTAAAAAAATTAAAAAAAATTCTAGTCGATTTGGGTGATGGTTCGACCAAAAGAGCAAATGGTCGACCGATATGAGAAAGTTCAAACAACCTGGAAACGTTCGGTCGAACAAGAAGGCAGACCGGTCGACCAACACAATAAGCATACACTGCCTGGAAATGTTCGGTCGAACAAGAAAATAGACCGGTCGACCAAACGAGTAAGGAAGATTGAAACACAAACATCCTGGCAATGTTCAGTCGGACAAGAATGTAGAATCGGTCGACCGAAGGAACAAAAAGTAAAGAGAGTGTAAGATCGGATGAACATTTGGTCGAACAAAGAGTAAAGAAAATAGCAAAGCCGGTCGACCAAACCAAACACGGTTCGACCGATCACTTAAGTGAACTTAATAATCAAATCGAGGAGGGAGCAACCAGTCAAATAGAACACCTATTCCAGTCGACCGAAAAGAACCAGAAGAAGGAAAAATAGCTCAAAACACATCAAATAACCAAGAGACTCAATGAAAGACCCAATTAAGATGCAAATTTCGAAAATATGGCATGAGATAACAAAGTTATAAATCTTTTAAGTTGCACAAGCCTAGATTGAGTCTTATATGATGGAATTGATCAACATTAAGAGGTTTTGTGAAAATAACGGGTAATTGATCAATTGTAGGGAAGAAAACAAGTTTCATGTCTTCCTCAATTGCATAATCTCTAAGAAAATGATGTCTTACTTCTATGTGCTTAGTTCTTGAATGAAAAATAGGATTTTTCAAAAGGTTAATTGCACCTGTATTATCACAAGATGTAAGAGTAGTTTGAAACTCAAGTTGCAAGTCCTTGAGGAGGCCCTCATCCATAGGACTTGTGCACATGCACAACCGGCAGTGATATATTCGGCCTCGGTTGTAGATAATGCAACACTATTTTGTTTCTTACTAAACCAAGAGACAAGAGATTTTCCCGAAAATTGGCGAGTACCATTAGTCCTTTTACGATCTAGAATGCAACCGGCATAGTCGGCGTTGCTATAAGCAACAAGTTCAAAAGCTCTAGTCTTGGGGTAAAACAAACCAAAATCTTAAGATCTTTTGAGACATCGAGAAATTCATTTCAAAGCATTTAAGTGAGATTCTTTTGGACATGCTTGAAAACAAGCACATAAACACACATCAAACATGATATCTGGGTGACTAGCAGTAAGGTAGAGAAATGATCTGATCATACCTCGATATTTCTTGATGTCCACATCCTTTCCATTTTCATCTTTGTCTAGTTTAGTGCTAGTGCTCATGGGAGTCTTGTATGGCTTGCTATCTTCAAGACCAAAGCGTTTCAAGAAGTTCCTTTGTGTATTTTGCTTGGCGTATGAAGTTCCATCATGAGCTTGCTTGATTTGAAGTCCGAGAAAAAAATTTAGTTCACCAATTAAGCTCATCTCGAACTCCCCCTGCACAGACTTAGAAAATTCTTTGCAAAGACACTAGTTACTTGCACCAAATATAATATCATCCACATATATTTGTACCACTAATCGATCATGATCATAAGATTTTACAAACATAGTGGTATCCACTTTACCCACAATGAAACCTTTGTTGATTAAGAAGTTCTTCAAGCTCTCATACCAAGCTCTAGAAGCTTGCTTGAGACCATAAAGAGCCTTCTTAAGTTTAAACACATGGTTCAGGTAAGTTTCATTTACAAATCCGGGGGGGGGGGTTGAGCGACATAAACTTCTTCATTAATAAAACCATTTAGAAAAGCACTTCTGACATCCATTTGAATTTTTTTGATATCCTTAAAAGATGCATATACTAATAACATGTGAATGACTTCCATACGAGCAATGTGAGCATAAGTTTCATTAAAGTCTATCCCTTCCTCTTGGCGGTAGCCTTGAGCAACGAGTCTAGCTTTGTTTCTAACTATATTCACGTCTTCATCAAGTTTGTTTCGAAATATCCACTTAGTTCCAATAACTGATTTGTTAGTTGGCTTTTCGACAAGTTCCCAAACATCATTTCAAACAAATTGATTTAGCTCTTCATGCATAGCCATTAGCCAAAACTCATCATCACATGCTTGTTCTACTTTATTGGGTTCTAATGTAGACATAAATGTATAAGAGTCACAAACTACATGAGCTCTAGAACGTGTTCTCACACCTTGAGAGACATCTCCTATCACAAAGTCCTTCAGATGATCCTTTCTAACGAAGGCCTTCGGGGTAAACAATCTCAACGAAGGCCACCAGTTCCTCAAGCTACCTCTGAACTAACCCATCATTTTAATGTGATTCATACTTTGAGGTCCAGTAAGGAGGTGGACAACCAAATTTGGTTGCCTTCCTTGCAATCACCATCTCTTGGTGTCACCAGACCTGCGGTGATACCTGCATCTATGAGGGAGCTGGATCCTGAGGTTCCCTCAACAAATACCTCCATGACGGAGCTTGATCCTGAGGTTCCTTCTACATTTATTTCGACAATGGGGCCGAACCTGTGGCCCCATTGTCTCATCATGGGTCGAAGGAATCAGATTCTGCGATCCCCATTCATGTTTCTACGGAACAGAATGATGAAGTTCCTTCGAAAGAACCTTATGCCCCGAAGGCGTCATTCCCTAAGCGCCTTAAAAAGAAAACTTCTGATCTGCATGGCAAAATGTTTGAGATCTTTCGGCAAGTTAAGGTGAACGTGCCTCAGTTGGAGGTGATTGATGCATTGCATACATTGCATCATATGTCTTTCATTTAGATCACTTTTACATCAATAAATGCTACTAAGGTATGTATTTAGTCTTATTTACAGAATACATGGACCTGAATGCAATTTACCCACATCCCGAGCATAAACGCGTGCGAAAGACTCATTTCTATCATAAAGACCAAGCTCAAGATTATCGGGTTTCAAATGGAAATGTTTCCAAGCATAAAAGCATTCAAGACCTAATTACAAAAAGAACAAGGACTTGAGCACAAAAGTAGTCGGGGACTTAATTGCAAAAAGACAAGGACCTAATTGCAATTCACGAGTTATTATGGAGAAAATCTAAAGAAAATTCAATGTAGTTCTCCAAACATATAAAGGAATTAATCCGGAGTTCAAAAGAATGGAAAGAATCAATCCAGACGCGCAAAGGAGGATCAAATCATACCATAAACTAACAGCAAAAATCCGGATTAAATCAGAGAAGATTGTGCGGAGAAATCGCCGCATATCACATACATTGTGCGGCGGAAATGCCGCCCGCCTTGCGATCCGTGTGCTCCAATTTTGTCCAGTCGTGTCTGGACACGTGTACTCTCCAATTCTATACTTAGGTCTCTTGTAACAACTATAAATAGCCCCGAGAACGATGTTAGAAGGGTCCTTGGCCTTAGACCTAGTTTTTAGTTGTTGTTTGTATTTGTCTTTATTTGAGTAATAAAATTCTGTCTTTTATTTCTTGTTTTTACTTTTCTTTTGTAATGCCTCTAGGATCCCTTCTTCCTCCCTCCATGAGTTTCTAACTCTTTCCAAATGGTGGAGGTGACGGATTTAGGGTCAAGAGAAGACGAATAAATGTTATTATTTTAAGTTTGTATTAGTCTATTTTGATTACTTTAGTTTATGTTAAATCATTTATCATGTAATGCTTCATAACTAATATGATTTATTATAAGTTTCTGAATTCTCTAATCTAAACCCTAAATCTAAACCTCCACCCGACGGAATTCACCTCTTTGTTCTTGTTTTAGTTTTATTTGTTCTTGTTTCATGCCTTAGGAAATTAATAATCAAAAATCTCAAAACCCAAGTTATTTCTTCTCTCCTTCTCTCCCCCAATCGTAATCACACTAATAACAAATCTCTCCCTCCTTGTGCTCGACCCGTATTTGCCACGTCTTCATTGGTGCCGTGCATTTGCGGTATAAATAAAATTCTCATCAAGATTTTTTGGCGCCGTTGCCGGGGAGGGGACGCAGATTTTGTTTTTTGTTGATTTCGATTTTAGTCTGTTTATCTTGTGCGCAATCTAAGTATTTGGATTTGTGTTTCAGGAGACAACAGAGTCCGTGGAAAAATCCGGGCACATTCAGAGCTTAACGAGCGGCGAAATCGCCGCATATCAAGAGCAACATGCGGCGGAATCGCCGCACACTTGAAGCTTCTGGGCTTCAAACTTTTCTGGGACGCGACTCATCTCTGGGTGGACGCGTAGAGCTACTGAAATTTCTAGAGCGGGCGGCGAACCCGACTGAGCATAGCGTAGGTAACTTTTGTTGCCTTTTTCCTCGTAATTTCTATTTTCAGAAAATTTCCTTTTCATAGAACTGCATGTGTTAGGCCAAAATTCCATAATTTGCAATAATTCAACTCTGACCTAAAATTGACAAAATTAGAAAGGCCTCAGTGCATGCATCATCTAGTGTTTTGTATGCATTATTCTTGCTAAATTCTTGCAAATCAATTTCTGTTGAAGAGTGTTGGAGTCAAGGTACGTATCGTGATTTTCATTGATTTCATTTAAGCATATAATATAGTTTGCATACAACCTTGCAATTGCCCCCAATTAAAGACCATTGTTTGACTATATTTGCTAGATCTAAGTTAAACTATCTTAAGGGCAACTCCGTTGGCAAAGATACGGTGGGGATTTCATCACCCTTCCGTGGCCCACAAATAACAATCCCAAAGTGTCACCCAAGCCTTAAATTAAAATCAATTAGACATTGACCCCTAAGGACTCGGACTCATTTAAGGAGAAGAATTGGTTTGACTTGCTATGACCTGAAGCCGATCGAACTTAAGTTGGTGTCTAGAAAGTGTTTTTGTGTTGACGTAAGTCTTCCAAGCGAAGTGGTTGTCTAATTGGCACCGACTCTGTCGGAAGCGCCCCCACTAGCTATACACTGCCTGGCCAATTTGATTTGATTAGTGAGGGAGGTGAATCAAGCAAATCAATTCGACTCAACCAGTTAGGAGTCGTCTAGATCTAAGAGACACTAGGTCTAGGATTGTTTTAACCGTGCTTTCTTAGGAATTTTCTGACCAACCCTCTTTCTATCTTTAGAGTTAGGTTTCCCTTCTCATCTGAGTTTTCTTTCTCTTCTCACCTAAATTCTCTAGATTAGGATTCCTTTCTCATCTTTCCCCATTCTATTGTTTATTTCCCTGTTGAAAAAAAATTAAAAAAAACGAAAAAAAAAGTGTAATTAATTCTTGAAATTAAATTTTGAATTTAAATTTTGAATTTGAATTCAACAAGTGATTCAACTCGGTGCACTCAGATTTGGATTCGGGACTTGAGTAATCGACTCCCACGAGTTCATCTAGATTCCACTCTGGAACTTAGCCCCAATCCATCTGCTGCACCACCTCACCCGGATCCAATGGGTGAGAACGTAGTGGACCCGTCTGTTGCACAACCTATAACTCTGAGGGATCGATGCTATCCAGCGATGGTTGCTCAGCCATCGTGCATCGTTATGCCCACCATACCGGGTCGCGACTTCGAACTTAAGGCACAATACATGAGTATGTTGCCTAAGTTCACCTCTAGGGAAGACCCATATCTCTTCCTTAGAGAATTTGAGGAAATCTGTTCTCTTATGCAATACCAGCATATCCCTGAGGAGGCAGTGCGTCTGAAATTTGTGCCTCTGGCACTGAAGGACGACACTAAGAAATGGTTATATAGTCTAGCCGAAAGATCTATTAGGAGTTGGGCTGAGTTTGTTCAAGTATTCCTGAAAAAATATTTTCCCAACCATAAGACTATGAGGATTAGGAATGAAATTGTTGCATTCGTTCAGTCTGAGAGCGAGCCGTTCTATTCCTATCTAGAAAGATTCAAAAATGTTCTGACCCAATGCCCTCATCATGGAATTCCGAGATGGCAATTATGCCAAATTATTTATGAGGGATTGACACCCACATCTAGGGTTATGGTAGAATCCGTAAGCCAAAGGAACAATGATGCCTGGACTTTTCTTGAGGAATTAGCTGAAAACAGTATGCAATGGGACAATGCTAGAACACCGCTTAACCCGAGTATTGGATCTACAATAGCAAGTCAACCCAAACCAGGTGTCTTAGCTGTAGATGCTAACATAGCGGCTGAAGCAAAACTAGCTACCCTTATGCGCAGAATGGAAAGTTTAGAGCTACAAACCCAAAACCGAGTGAATCAAGCCTCGTCTATCCCTTGCTCTAGATGTGGTCAGACTGGTCATGTAATGGAGGATTGTGCGGACTGGGACCAAGTTAATGCCATGTATAACCATGCTAGAAATGACCCATACACATCAACCTATAACTCAGGTTGGCGTAATAATTCCAATTTCTCATCAAACCAACAGGGTCAACCTCCTAGACAACAACCAAACCCGTATAACCCAAATAATACATCTTCTGGGTTTAGTAACAATGGATCATGAGGCGAGGTTGACAAGCTTGGAAAATTTGATGAAAACCTTTATACAAACAACGAACCAGACCTTCCAAAGGCTAGAGACACAAGTCAGCCAACTAGCACAAATAGTAGGTGAAAGAGAAAAGGGTCGGTTTCCAAGTCAACCTGAGGTGAACCCTAGATCTAATAATTCATATCAATCCTATCAAGCACCTTCAGGAAATAACAACCCTAGACCGGTTCAAATGGTTAATGAGGAAGGTCTGTTCCAACAAATAAATGTTGTAGTATCATTACGGTCTGGAAGACAGATTGATAATAATGTGGTAAATCCTAGAACGTCTAATCAATCTAGCCATCAAGCTACCACATATGACCTAACCATTGAACCCGACGTCCAATCTGAAACACCCAACCCACCTACTCAACCTGAACCCATAGCTCAACCTGAACCTGAGCGAGTCTATGTTCCTAAAGCCCCAATAGACTCAAAAAGAACTCAAGTGCACAAATAGAGAAAATCTTGGAAGTATTTAAGCAAGTTAAGGTGAACATTCCACTCTTAGATATGATTCAACAAATACCTAATTATGCTAAATTCTTAAAAGATCTGTGCACTAAAAAGCGAAAAACAAACGTACCAAAGAAGGCGTTCTTAACTGCAAACATAAGCTCTATTTTGTCCAACACGTCTCCTATAAAATATAAGAATCATGGGTGTCCCACAATTTCATGTGCAATAGGAGATACTTATATCAACAAAGGCCTTCTAGACCTTGGTGCTAGTGTTAACCTACTCACGTACTCTGTCTATGAGCAAATGAACCTTGGTCAACTAAAACCCTCTAGGACAACCCTTCAATTTGCTGATTGCTCTATTAAGAAACCAAGGGGTGTAGTAGAGGATGTTTTGATCAAGGTTGGTGACTTCATTTACCCAGTGGATTTTGTCGTACTAGATACCGCACCTGTTGTAAATCCTAACAGACAAATCCCTGTAATTCTAGGCAGACCCTTTTTAGCCACTTCGGAAGTATTGATAAACTGTCGAAATGGGCTCATGCAATTATATTTTGGGAACATAAAAGCTGAATTTAATATCTTTCATATTGATAGTGAGCCAGAAATAATATGCAATCAAAGTGACGTTGTGATGAAATCGCGTATCTATAAGATTTCTGAATCATCACAAAATCAAAAAGGAAGTAAGAAAAAGGGGAGGAATTCATCTACACACCCACCATCACTCGAGCAAATAAGAGAACCTATTTATGTGAGGGGTGTGGAACCTGTGACTCATGACTCTCATTGCAACATGGGGAACAATTCAACTGGATACATGCACCAATATGGTGTCATTCAATCCAGTTGTGACTATGGTTGACTTTGAGCAAATTCCATCCTTCCACCGCAGTCCACCAAGGTAATAAGTGCATTTGCTTTATATTTGCATACATTGAGGACAATGCATGATTTAGGTGTGGGGGGTGTTTATGTATATATTTATCTATATATTTGTTCTTTTAGTTAAAAATAAAAATAAATCAATGTTTCATGACATAGCTTAAGATTGAACTACCAAAACCCGAGTGTAAATTGCATTGAATTTTTTATCTTTATTATATAGTTCTGCTTGTAGAAATTATGACATAAATCTAAGTTCCAAAGAAATAACCCATTGCCCTTTAAGATATGTATGCACTTAAATTGGATGAATCAAATCTTTGAAGTGGTTGATAAAAAGCAGAGGTTGAGGAAAATATACCGGGAAGTGTGGACTTCTAATAGCAATTAAGCCTTGAGGAAAATAAAATTAAAAATAAAGGAATAAAGTGAGGAAAGCGCATTCTGCAAAATGATTACAAAAGCCCAAGCCCTTGAGTCACTGGTCCGTAGGGGTATCTTGAAACCCGGTAACTTGAGTCTACCAGCTCGGGATTATCGACCAAACTCGCTACACGAATGCAAAAAGGGTAAAAGTGTCAAAAAGCAAATGTGTTGAATCACGGAAGAAAAGAAAAAAAAATAATACTCAAGGCCCAAAGCTAAAAGAATGATCCATGCCATGGTTGATCCGAATGATACTTCACCACCAGAGGTGGCGTGCAAAATAATTCAAGTGATAAACTGTGTAGAAGGGTTAGTGGTGTGAATGTTGGTGGAACAAAGACCAAGTCATATTTTTAATGAGTTAGATTTATATAATGAGCATGCAAAAATTCTTAGTGAGATGTATAAGGTTGAGGTAGGGATATTGAGAACTATTAATGAAATGTTGATTTAGGATTTTGTGGGTATATCCGCTGAAAACCCTCAGGAGACAACACTCCTCCTCCTTGGCAACAAAGAGGTTTAAAGGCTTGTTGCACATGCTAAGTGCAACCGTGATTCCTACGAAAGTGAGTTAGGATTTCCCTATTTTCATTTTTCTTATATTCTGTTTTCCTAGGGACTAGCAAAATCTAGGTGTGGGGGTATTTGATGCATTGCATACATTGCATCATATGTCTTTCATTTAGATCACTTTTACATCAATAAATGCTACTAAGGTATGTATTTAGTCTTATTTACAGAATACATGGACCTGAATGTAATTTACCCACATCCCGAGCATAAACGCGTGCGAAAGACTCATTTCTAACATAAAGACAAAGCTCAAGATTATCGGGTTTCAAATGGAAATGTTTCCAAGTATAAAAGCATTCAAGACCTAATTACAAAAGGAACAAGGACTTGAGCACAAAAGTAGTCGGGGACTTAATTGCAAAAAGACAAGGACCTAATTGCAATTCACAAGTTATTATGGAGAAAATCTAAAGAAAAATCAATGTAGTTCTCCATATATATAAATGAATTAATCCGGAGCTCAAAAGAATGGAAAGAATCAATCCAGACGCGCAAAGGAGGATCAAATCATACCATAAACTAACAGCAAAAATCCGGATTAAATCAGAGAAGATTGTGTGGAGAAATCGCCGCATATCACATACATTGTGCGGCGGAAACGTCGCCCGCCTTGCGATCCATGTGCTCCAATTTTGTCCAGTCATGTCTGGACACGTGTACTCTCCAATTCTATACTTAGGTCTCTTGTAACAACTATAAATAGCCCCGAGAACGATGTTAGAAGGGTCCTTGGCCTTAGACCTAGTTTTTAGTTGTTGTTTTTATTTGTCTTTATTTTAGTAATAAAATTCTGTCTTTTATTTCTTGTTTTTACTTTTCTTTTGTAATGCCTCTAGGATCTCTTCTTCCTCCCTCCATGAGTTTCTAACTCTTTCCAAAGGGTGGAGGTGACGGATTTAGGGTGAAGAGAAAACGAATAAATGTTATTATTTTAAGTTCGTATTAGTCTATTTTGATTACTTTAGTTTATGTTAAATCATTTATCATGTAATGCTTCATAACTAATATGATTTATTATAAGTTTCTGAATTCTCTAATCTATACCCTAAATCTAAACCTCCACCCGACGGAATTCACCTCTTTGTTCTTGTTTTAGTTTTATTTGTTCTTGTTTCATGCTTTAGGAAATTAATAATCAAAAATCTCAAAACCCAAGTTATTTCTTCTCTCCTTCTCTCCCCAAATCGTAATCACACTAATAACAAATCTCTCCCTCCTTGTGTTCGACCCGTATTTGCCACGTCTTCATTGACGCCGTGCACTTGCGGTATAAATAAAATTCTCATCAGTGATTCAGCAAATGTCACCTTATGCCAAGGTTCTCAAGGATTTATGGACCAAGAAGAGGAAAACCAATGTTTCCAAGAAAGATTTTCTTGCTGCTAATATGAGTTCATTGTTGGCACAACCCACACAAGTCAAATAAAAGGACCCTGGTTGTCCTACTATTTCTTGTGTGATTGGTGAGGTGTCAATACATCGAGACTTAGTGGACCTTACTGCATATGTTAATCTTCTGCCGTATTCGGTCTACGTCCACTTCGGTCTTGGAGACCTCAAACAAACAAAAACGACTCTTCAATTGGCTGATAGGTCTATGAGGAAACTGAGGGGCGTTGTGCAAGATGTTCTGATCAAAGTGGGAGAGTTCATTTATCGAGTCGATTTCTTTGTTTTGGATACGGAACCTGTGTCAAACCCACTTTGACAAATTCCTATTATTTTGGGGTGACCATTTCTATTGACTTCCAATGCCTTGATCAATTATCGGAATGGTCTGATGCACTTGACATATGGTAGTCAGTGCACTTATTTCAACATCTTCACCATTGGAAATAAGGCAGCTGCCTTCGATGATCCTGTGGGGTCAACCTTATCGAAGGCACAGATGAGATTGAAGTCAAAGGTACCTTCAAGTATTTCAGAGAGTTGTTCGAAGGAGATCTTGATGGTGGTGAAGATGTTTTACTGGCTGGCACAAGAAGGTGCCTTATCTTGTGATCATGTGGCCTTTGAGCCACATCCTTTCGAGCATGTGGCTCTTGAGCCACAAGATACCATTTTTGTGGCCTCTAGGACACCAACTCTTCACTATGTATCTATTGAGGACTCCATTTTGGTTAAGAATCAACCACCTGATACCTTACATTTCAAACAACCAGATAGAGGTTCACCTCTCATTCATGCCTCCAATCTTGCTCATTCTCAAGAGGCATCAAACGAGCACAATGCTTATAAGGGTATCAGGTGGTCAAGAACTTCTATTTCTGGACTTTGCCATCTAGGTAATAAGTCTAGGGTGTCACTTTGTGTAGATGAAATGATCCTGGTGCACCGTCAGCTTTGTCGTGGAATGGACACATATTGTTCCAATTTCCTTTCACAAACCCTGGTTTTGAGAGACATGAACCACCATTCGTGGTTCGTAAACATCTCAAAAATCCTCTTATTTCTTATGTTCCGAGTCCATGCAGGTGCATTTCTGGCTCGAGAGATGGCGGGTTCCCATTTGATGTCCATTGACATATGAAGATGGGAGCTCATTTTTGTACATAGTTATATTTGTTTATAAAAAGAAACAAAAAAGTCTCTATGAGTGAGCATTGATTGTTGTGGGCCCCACCCTTGTGTACTTGGGCCACATTTCTTTCACGTATTTGTCTCCCTTCTTAAGTATTTCACAGGTTTTGTGGGAAATTTGGGTTTATGTCCATCAATATGACCTTGAAACTTTCCTTGTGCTTCAAAATTTTGTGAGACCTTTACTTTTTCATGCAAAATCCATGTAGTATCATGCTTACATACACTGAGGACAATGCATGAAGTAAGTGGGGGTGTTTTACGTGTGCACATAGTCGAGTCTTTTCCATTGTTTTGTGTGCATTGTTAGGGTCATGTTAGTGTGCTTCATTTACTATCGATTTATCATCTTGCCATGATCCTTGGGTGACTTGCCTACTTTTGCTTGCCTGTCGCTTTAAACCTTTTCATTTCTTTCAAAATCATCATGTGTTTACAAAAGAAAATGTTTTGTGGATTTTGCGTGTGTTTGACATTTGCAAAACCGTTGAGAGACAAAGTAAAAAGGAATCTCCCAAAATTGACTTGAACATGATGCATTAGGATATCTAGTAAATCAACTTTATGCCTTATCTAGTCGTAAGGATGCATCCCAATTTTCCCTCGGTGGAGAGTAATCATAGGGTTTCAGTACTCAAACAAATAAAGAAGTCCACCCTGAACCTAGTGAGTTGAATAATTTGTGTCTATTAGTATAACGAAGTGGTAGTCAAGAGCCCTTGAACTCCTATTGTGAAACCTTAAGTGTAGGGGTTTTGGTTCATGTGTAGATAAGAAATAAGTGAGTAGGTGTTCTTTCTTCTCGCACGGATCCTACCACTCTGGAAATTAGTCTGAGGAGACCTAGTGCCTGGTGCTTTTGAGTCATTTGACTTGGAATGTGTCGACCGAATACCGTTACACGGGTGGTAGGGATCGCCTTATGTGGAGATATGGGGGAAGGTGTACGTGATAGTGTAAGTCCTCACAGGCAATGATGCATGAAGTCCGTCCATGGGAGAATCAAACACCAACCAATGTAATGCTCCAAAGAAAAGAAAAAAAATGATGAATGAAGAAAAGAAGAAAACGAAGAGTCAAATAAGAACCTTAACGGACTTTACACAATGTATCACTTTAAGAAGTTAAGGTTGCCCATGTCTTCCACTTAAGTCCTTAATTAACTTTCACGAATGGTTCATTAGGCTAGGTGTGTGGACTGATTACATATATAGAGTCGGCCCATAGAACTACCTATATGATCGACGAAAATGAGTCCAGCGAGTCATGTTGCTAGGTTGAATAATGCATCTATGTTCGGATTTTGTGGGTGTATCCACTGAAAACCCTCAGAAGACACCACTCCTCTTTGGTGACAAGGAGGTTTAACGGCTTGTTGCACGTGCTAAGTGCAACCGTGATTCCTACGAAAGTGAGTTAGGTTTCCCTGTTTTTCATATGTTTTCCTTTCCTTCATTTTTCTCTTTCTTTGTTGTACTCGGGACTAGCAAAAGGTAAGTGTGGGGGTATTTTATTAGTAGCATATCATGCATCATATTCATGTTATATATCCTTTATTTTACCCCAATATTGTGCTACTCGAGTTGTTGTTTGTAGTCTTTCAGGAGTTAGGTAATAAATAAAAGGAAGGGAGCAAAACGGTATCGAGGTATGATAGGTTCACTTCTTTACTTAATCGCTAGTAAAACCGATATCATGTTTAGTGTTTTCAATCTTGCCCTAAAGAATCTCATATGCATGCTTTGAGAAGGTTTTTTGCTATTTGAAAGATACTTGCGACTTTGGATTGTTTTATCCCAAGACTCAATCTTTTGACTTTATTGCCTATAGTGATGTCGATTATGCTGGATGCAAATCCGATTGCAAAAGCACTAGTGGCATGTGTCAATTCTTGGGTAAATATTTGGTTTCTTCATTTACTAAGAAGCAAAATAGTGTTGCACTCTCAACAATCGAGGCCGAGTATGTAGCAATCAGGTGTTGTTATGCACAAATTCATTGGATGAAGCAATCCCTCAAGTATTTGAGACTTGAGTTTCATATTATACCCATATTTTGTGATAATACAAGTGATATAAATCTTTATAAAACCCTATTCTACATTCAAGAACTAAGCACATTGATTAGTAGCATATCATGCATCATATTCATGCTCTATATCCTTTATTTTACCCCAATATTGTGCTACTCGAGTTGTTGTTTGTAGTATTTCAGGAGTTAGGTAATAAAGAAGAGAAATGGAGCAAAAAGTTCCTAAATGTAACAAGTATGGACTGATTTCAAAGGTTTTGGACCTATTTGTAATGCACACGCACTGGATCACAAATCATGAAGGACCTAAGTGCAAACCTAGAGGGACTTGATTGTGAAGTGCAAAATATGGTGACAAATGACTTGAATCAGATAATTATTTTCCCAGTTAAGCTCAAACTGATTCGAGCCAACAGACCATGACTTCACCCCCCGTGTCAATTGAAGAAATAAAGCAGCACACAAAATTGCAACCCGATCGGATCCATTTGATCCGCCATTGGCGGATCAAAATTGTCCAAAGGGTCTCAAATTTTGGTCGTGATTCGGGTTGTCGGGTCATAGCATTCCTGGACTATCAGATGTGATTTAGATCCGTACCATTACTCCCAGATTAATCCTAACCATGTATTAGTCTATATATACCATTGTAATCTCTCCTCTCCCACTTCTTCTTGCTTCTCTATAAGTTTTAAGTTTTGTTTTGCTGCTGATTAGTGAAGTTGGAGGAGAAGAAGCATACTTTGTAATCCTTTCATTTCAATCAAGTGTGAGTTTTGTTCTTTAAATACATGTCTTTTACTTTGGTGTTGTTGTTTGTTTAATCTTGTTTTTAGTCATTTCCATTATGGGTTCATTATATTTTTATGTTTTCTTTAGTGTAGAGATGAGTAGAGAGTAGTCCAACCCCATTGGGGGGTGGAGAAGAAGGTGATTTGATCATGTGATGAATTAGTGTGTGTTAATCTTAATCCTTTGAGCATTACATGATTTCCATAACCATCTTATGGGATTTCACTCTTATCTTTGATGTGCTAATGCTCTTGAGTGAAGCTTAGCACATGCTTATATTAGTGAGCCTATTTTATGGGGAATGAGGAGGTGAGGATAAGGATGGAGTGGAATAAGGGAACAAGGCATGTACATGCATGTGCTCATGTTGGTTTTATCTTAATTAATGTCTTGTTCTTCGTTCGGTCTATTAAACCTATCTCAAACGAACGACATTGTACCCTTCGGTCAACCATTTCCATCTACTCAATAGCATTCAGACTTTTCCTGGAATTCTTGATTTAGTCTACCGAATTTGGATCGGTCATCCAAATGTTTCTTTGTTTGTAATCCTAACGACCATATCCTATGGGCCGCACATGGAAACGAATCCGTTGAGAGTTTTTAAACATACTTATGTTTTGACATCTAGCAACCCATTTTGAAACATCCCTCAACAATCTACCGAGGCTTTTTTGGTCGACGATGCCTTTGTTTCTAATTAACGCGCAACGATTCTTTTTGCACGTGGAATTTGAACGTTACCTTCAACCAACGTTGAGTCATAACTGTCATCTGAAAACCTACGCATACTTCAGTCCACTGAATAGCCTACGGTTGACCAAACCGTAGAGCCTAACCATTCCTTACTATCCATCTTGGTATGGTGAACCGAATTTAATTGGTCCATCAGAGACACAATCAACACTTTGTTGGCTTTTTGGCCTTAATCTATGTTTTGATGATTTATTCAACCTAATCTTAATTATAATCATGTAGAGTAGCACACATATTGCATTGCATATATATTGCCTTGTGCTAACCTCTACAGGTGATCAAGACTCAAGGAAGAAAGGAAATCAAGTCAAGACATGTAATCAAGCTCATTTGAAGACATGTATTTTGTATTTCTTTGAGTATTTAGGAACCTTGTGTAATTGAGCATACTTGAGCTAAAAACTACTCAACCACACACTAGGTTCCCTATAGAAGTCACACACAAAATTTCACATAATTTGGACTTCAATAGATCATTCAAACTAGAACCGGAAAACACTTAAACAAAACTTGAACTGCCTGGACCAAAACGGTCGACCGTTGAAACCTTTCCGTTCGACCGTTTACACGTGTCACATGACCGTTTGTTTTGTCGTATTATACCCCACGGTCGTATTTGTATTATTCCTAAATACCCCAAAATTACCAAACATCCGGTCGATCGAAACTTTCCTAGCGGTCGACCCAACCAACACAATTTGGTCTCCCAGAACTGCCTGGACCAAAACGGTCGACCGTTGAAACCTTTCTGTTCGACCGTTTACTTAAGTGAACTCAAGTCAAAGCTGAATTTTGACCAAACGGTCGAACGGCATGCCCGTTTCGGTCGACCGTTTTTAGGCAGAATTGCGTCCTGCAGGTTTCTATTTTGTGTATCTTACACCAACTCATACCCAATCAACCCCAACGGCTATATTCTCTCTAATGCTTATAAATAGAGTTGTAAAACACATTTTAACACAACTCTCCGACACATATTTGTCCCCAACATTAGAGAGAAGATCCAAACACTCAAAAGCTCAAAACCTTCCACACTTTAGTCTTAATTCCTATTCTCACTCAAGTGTGCTCAAGTTTAGAGAGTGTTGTTCCACTCAATCATTGTGCAAGAAGCAAGGGTCTTGGTGAAAGCCCAAGACACAAGTATAGACTTCGGTGAGAGCCCGAAGTATCCCTCTCGGATTGTGAGAGGTGGAGACAAGCTCAACGAGGGTTGTTCGCGAACTTGAAGATTGTAAATGTGTTCTCTCCCGGCCCGGAACGGGGAGTGCTTAGTGAAGTCGTGAGCGGAGCTCGGTGATCCGAGCGGAGATTGCAAGAGAGGACTAGGACCCGGGTGGGGTGCCGAACCTCTATAAAATCCCCGTGTCGATTGTGGTTTGCATTTATCTTCCTTTTACTTGCTTGTTTAGTTTAAATTACGCTGCATATCTTTGATAGTTCAAACAAGTAGGTAATTAGAATTAATTGTGATTAGAGATTGTGGACCCATAACCCACACGATCCTACACACTTTACTTGCCAAAAATCTTTCATACTCTTGTGCTCTCAAATTCCAAGACTTCAAAGTTCTACCAACTATAAGATTTCGTCCCCTATGTATGTATATATTTTAAAAAGATTTATACATGCATAAAAATCGATATTCATATTTTCAGTGTTTCATGTACATTATTTTGTGTTTATTCCAATATCATGTAAATCTACATATACTAAAATAAAAAAGAAGAGAGGATCATACCCAAAGGTTCTCTAAAACCTTTATGAAGATCCGGAGTTGCATTGCTCGCCGAATCGCCCACCGATCCGCCTCTACGTGTTAACCAAACTCTAAACAAGATTAGAGAGAAATGAGCTAGCCAATACAATATCTAATTAAGCTTAGAATGTAGCTAATAACCCCTCTAAAGCTCCTGAGAATTTAATCTCCAAAAACTTGAATAATTAAGAGAATTTTCAGATGGATTAATGGGGTGGTTAGGGAGAGAGAAAATTTTGCATTCTCTTAAACAAGTAGGGAGAGGAGGCCTACTTATAGGCTCTCACAACACCTACATCATGGGTTATCCACTAACTCATGATCTCTTGCTTTTCTCTTCCTTAAACGAATCACAAATTGACACATAATCATCCTTAAAAATGTTTGACCACAATTGGAATAAATCTAGGTCATGATCAACATTAATCTCTTAATTAATTCCAGCAAAATCGTGTTCACTGGTCGACCGAAACTTGCCTACCGGTTGACCGATAGGCAATTAATTGCGGTTTCGGTTGGACCATGAAACTGGGAGGTCGACCCATCACACGTTACCAAAATCACTGTGATTTTTTGGTCCAACAAACATGCCCAAACGGTCAATCGATTCAACACAATAACAGTTACTGTGAATTTTCGGTCGGACGGTGCTACAAGTCAGTTGACCGTTCACAACCAAGAAAAGTTCCTGGGAACGTTCGATCGACCCACGCATCCATCCGGTCGACCGTTTACAAACTCAAAAGTTATTGTAAATATTCGGTCGACTGGTTCCCGAAAACGTTTGACTGTTTTGCCTAATTTTCTGCCTTTATCAAATTTTGGATTAGTATCCAACAAAATTTGATCTAATTATCATGTTATATATTATCCTATGTAATGTCGAACTATTAAACTCATAATACATACACCTCATATGCATTTATTCATGATTCTAATTGTGTCATTTCTTATGATATATTGATTTTGTCGATTCACCACAGTATCTTATTCCACACCAAACCCGATACATCATATGAATTCAAAAACAAGCTTCTTGTTTCTCAGTTTTGTGGTGTGACCTATAGGAGGATCTAAGTTAAATTGGCAATGATATTAAACACTTAATACCATAAACTATAAGCGGTATCTAGCTACACATTATAGTTACCCAATTAGCATAGATGTCTTGTTCACTCAAACAAAACACAATCCATTTAGTGATGTAAAGACATCACTTGTGTCTATCCCTTGCCCCATGATATTAAGAATATATACAAAGTAGAAATGTGTCACCTTTGTATTATATATTTATTTCTTGATCTCTTAAGCTAATTATAAATATGTAACTTTTACTCAAGTTACATAGTGCACATTATAATTTTACTTTATCAAAGGGCCCACTAATATCATCACTCAAATTAAGAAGGATAATGATAATATTTTGACTAGCTATCTTTTCCAACACAAGTCAAGCTCAACCAACTATTGTCTTATCACCATGCTCATTGATAACTTTTGACAATAATCAAATTGAACACTTCTTATGTGAAAAGACGTAAGTCTCATATCTTATTTTTCAAGACATAGTGAAAGCATTAATAACACATAACACATTTCCATATGTTTCTCTTGCTAGGTCTATTCAATATATAAAAGTAACAATTTTCCTCTTTTATATACTCGTGTCGTCAAATAAGTGTAGAGCTACAATAATCGATGACCAACACGACAATCTTATCTCGGTAATTAATGTTCTATGTTAATTACCATTATTGTGAATTAACTTTTCATTTATGTAAACATTATCTTTTAGAGCTCTACGGTTAAGGACCAAGAGCCTCTTCCTTAACACTTCCAAAAGACGAGTACAATAATCAAGGAACAAAATGTTTGCACATTCAATAAATAACAATTGACATATAAAAGTAAAACTTTTAGAACACATTCCTTTCACCACCTCTCAAACTTCAATCAATTCATTCCAAGTTCAACTCCATTCCTTTGAGTGCATTCAAGTTAGAGTTCAACAACATCAATCATCTTCTATTGCATTGTAAAGCTTTGAGGAAGCTCCCTCTCGGGTTGTGAGAGGAGATTCGAGCAATGCGAGGGTGTTTGCAATGCTTCGATTGTAAGTGGGTTATCTTCGACCTAGTACAAAGAGATTAGTGAATTCTCGAGTAGGGATCAAAGGATCGATCAGAATTTGAAGAGAGGACTAGATCACGGTGGTGTGATCGAACCTCTATAAATATCCGGAGTCAACTTTTGGTTTGCAATATTTTCATTACTTTTTTAATTGTGCTCTGTTTAGCTAAATTGTCATATAATCTATGTTGTTTTTTGGCTAATACTAGTTAATTCGGTTTTGATGATTAATTAACATATCAATAAATCGATGTTCATCTATCACTACTTCACATGCATATGCACATATATAGTTGGTTTTACTAACCATTTCAGGAGACAAGTGTTGATACAAGAAAAGAAATCAAAAATGTTGGAGAATATGTGGGATTTATGTTTCTTGTACTTAGGGTTCAAATATAACTTGGGCACTTGAAATCTTGTTGATTTGCATTGCATGGTCCATAGAAAACTTTAGAAGTCTCATACAAAATTTCATATGAAACTGACTCTCTTAGGTGACCGATTACATATAAGAATTCCCCTTCGATCACAGTTTATGCTCCAAAACGGTCGACCGGTAGAGCATTTAGTTCGACCAAATTTAACACTCTTATTCTTTTCCCAGAACGGTCGAACGGTAGTTCGTCTGGTTCAACCGATTTTAACAGGTTCGTACCCTGTCCAAAACGGTTCACTGATTATTCATCACAGTTCGACCGTTATCCTTGAATAACTAATATATGAGTTAAACTTATTCATTTCTACGTCATATATTATTTCTTTACATGTGTCACGGTTTGTGTGCAAACCGATTGACCGAAACCTGATTCTGGTTTGACCGTCAGACACCTCGTATTTGACTTTAATATGACCGTTATATTTATTGTATTTTACAACAATCATATACACATACTTCACCTAACCCCCAATTCGTATTTGGCCACTGGTCGAACAATGTCATGACGGCAGTCGACTCGATCAAAAACTATTCTAGCTCCAAACTTCTTGTTATTTTTGGTCAGACAGGACCCTCCTTTGTGTCCGACCGTTGCCTGATTTATTATTCTTATTCTGGACAAAAAACCTAAAAACGGTTGACCACCCATAGACTTGGTTCGACCGTTCACTTTTGTTCTAGCCTTTGTGGTTTGACCGGCCTGTACTTCAGCTCGAACGTTTTCTTAATTATGAGAAAATGGTCGACCGCTTTGCCCGTACCGGTCGACCGTTGGTCTTCTGATTTGTGTTTTGCATTTTTCTGTTTCGTGTATCTTACACAAATCCTAACCAAATCAATCCCAACGGCTAGATTAAGTTTTAAGCCCATAAATAAAGCTTAGAACAACTTCACAAAGTTCCCGATCCTTTCTTAAAAGCTCTCATACTACTTCAAATTGCTCTCAAACTTCTCATTGTGCTCAATCTTTCACTTGAATTATTCATTGCTCTCGTAAATCATTCAAGTGCTCAAGATTAGAAGTGGTTACTACAATCTTCAGCAAAGTGTTGTAATAGCTTCCAGAGTGAAGCTCTTCTCGGATTGTGAGAATGTGGTCCAAGTTTGGCGAGGGTATTCGTAAGCTTGAAGTGTAAAAAGCAAGATCTCCTGGCCTGAAACGGGAAGACGGGTAGTGGAAAACGCGAAGTTTCCCAAGGATGAGCAATTCGTAGGAGAGGATTAGGATCCGATTGGTGGATCCAAACCTCTATACATCGGTGTTGTGGTTTGATTTCTTACTCTCTTATTTAATCTTGTTACTATTTCATTGCATTATTTGCTTAACTTTTTAAGAACTCATTTAGTCTATTCACCCCCTCTAGACTAATTCTAGGGCTAGTTAGATGCTACAATCTATTCACCCCCTTCTAGATTAGTGATTGATCTAACTTACACCTTTGACATGAGTAATAGTTGTAAGGAGAATGGATTTGGCGAAGGTGTTGTGATTCTTTAGTGGGTCACGTATGCTAATCCTGTTCTAGTATCTTTTGACTTGAATAATAGTGTGAAGAAGCATGAATTTGACAGGGGTGTTGTGATTATTCGTCAAGTCACTTATGCTAATTGGGTTCTATTATTAATATAAAGTTCATTCATTAAAGGTCGAAGACCAATTCGTTGGACACCGAGACCATGTGACTATTAGCCAATACATTGTTGTCCGACGTTTTCTTATATAGTTATTGCGCACAACTTATATTTTAATTGTCAAAATAAAAAGTGATAGAAATATAACAAAAGTTGTAACTAAATTGACTGGCTTGTTGAAAGGATTCTAAATATATACTTACATCTTTGAGAAACCTTTTGTGGATCTCAAAATATTTGATTTAATAAAAGTAAAGGTGAAAAGATGTCAAATACTAATAACAATCAGAGGGGCTGAATTGGAAAGAAACCTGGATAACAATAAACAACAAAGATCTTAATGGTGGAGAATAATCTAGAACCCCAGTCAACTTCTCTCCTCCCACACAACATGCCACGTATGATAACATCGGATTGGCATTTGCAACGAGCATGGTGTCGAGACCCTATTTTATAATAGGAAAAGTTGAATTTTACCCAACAACCCACGCACATCTCACGCGTGATGACCTGGACAGCTGACCTGGAATTGCCACACAAGCTAACATTGTTTGCTCAGCAAACCTAGTACAACAAACCTACTACAAAGCCTACAACAAACTTTTAATGACCAATCAACTTCATCCTTCATTTCTCCAGCAAACATTAAATGACAAGCCAATAACATCAAATCATCTGGATAACATTTAATGACTAGCCTTCATTTGTCTGTTGGGATAAATTATATCGTCCCAGACTTTTATTAGTTATTGGGATAAATTTACCTTCTACGTGGGGTACATTCAGTTCATGTGAGCTGTAACTGAGGAAAAACATAGTTGTCTGCTCTTACATACAATATGCTCCTACTACCTAGTACCCAGTCTACAGTAAACATTTAATGACCAATCAACTTCATCCTTCTATTCCTCTCTCTTTATGCAGCCAACACTCAATGTCTAGCCAATAACATCAAATCGACAGCAAAATACTCTTCCTCTCTCTGATTCTGGTTCTGCTACATCATACTGTAGGGGAGGTCCAATTTAATTGTCGAGGTAAAGTTAGCTTCCATATGAGGTAACTGGAGACAAACATCTTTCTCTCTCACAATAATGTCAGAAGCTATAAAAATCTAATCAATAATGTCTTCTCCTTCACACAATAAAGCACAAATCCGTTAGACAATAACTCTAGTACTAATAACCAAAGGATAATGGAAGAAAGTTTTACAACTACCTTCATTTTGAAATTTTGAAACTACCATCAACTTCAACACTACCCACAATCTTGCATCCACACCACCACTTTCCTGTCAAGCACAAATGTCTTCCGGTAAATGTAAGCTATTCTACTCCATTATAGGTTTTTTTTTTGGCAATCTTTCATGCATATTTCACTGCTACAAAATGAAACAAATCTCCTTATTCTTACGTTTTTTCTACTATCAATGTGCTCATATTAAATGTCTACCGGTTTAAATTGAAGGTAACATGCATTAAATGAAAGAAAGTTCAATAAATGAGTTTTTCAAACATGCATTCAACGAAGTTAACGCATTAAATGAAGGATGCCCTCATCCATTGTTTTTTACAGCTCCTATCGAACTGGACTCCGACTCTAGTATCGAATGGTCTGACCAGGAGGAAGCCTTCACTCCGCAACTTGCTCAAAACCAGACGCATGATACCAGTTCAGAAATTGTAAAAAATACTATTCGAAAGGTCTAATGCTTTAATTTTTCCAATTATTCTAACCACACAAACTTACTATTATTCAGATAATTCTTTTTTACCAACTCATATGATATGTCACTGGTAATATTCAACTATTAATCCACCTTATTATCAAAATCAAATTAAACACTCACTTAGTTAGTCACCAATCATATTACGTTTTACCCCATCGTATTAACTGACAGGGTTACCCCACAAGTTGATAAATTTTACCTTGTACTGTGTTTTATATTACCTCAGGAAGAAACTGCTATAAAGATGAACACTGAACAGACTACAAACGAAACAATACAACTCAAAGTGCAAGCCAGCATAAAGGTATGTCATCAAATATATATAGGTAATAATTTCCTGTAATTTCCTGGAATTTCCTGCACACCACGAAGACATGTATGGCTTGCTAAAATCTTGTACGTAATAAACGCAAGCAGATATTCTTACCATGTATTCATTTTTTAAGTATCAAAAAACAAACCCAAAAAATGAAAACAGGAAAAGAACAGCTATGCACCAAATTGCAAGGATCATGGATGCCAAGCAGTTAACGACAAACATGTCACATTACCCGAAAACAGAGCACCACAACCAAGTTTAACGTCGAATTTGGCACAAGGAGGTAACTATCCTTCATGTCAATATCCTTTTATTTAAAAACCACATATTCATGTAATTTAGCATTTTATCAATTAATGGGTCAGACGGAATCAAGGACTTCGACGATGAACAAACTCCAAAACCAGGAATGCATTTTCAAAAGTTCAGCGATTTAATGGACTTCTTCGACAAATATGCCAATGCTAAAGGTTTTGCAATAAAAAAAACAAACTCAAATTACAACAACAATTATCTAGCCAGGGCTGTCATTGGATGTCATCGTGCAGGAACACCTCCACAGGTACTTTTTTCGCGCTGTCCTAAATTAGTTGATTACATGAAACTCTTTCACAATTCGGATTTCTAACAGGAACCCAAAACAGCATACTATTCTCACAAGTTAACATCACTAGTAAAATGCCCTGCTAGATACTACAAAATCTACCCCAAAATCTACCCCAAAATCTACCCCAAAATGCCCTGCTAGATACTACAAAATCTACCCCATCACAAGTTAACACGATACTACAATCTCACCCCTACTCCTATTATACCCCATCATTTTACATCTTTTACCCCGTTTATCAAGTCAATCTACCCCAATCCTTTTTCCAAATTTCCCCCTTAATACACAATCAGTTATCCAGACTGGATGTTTTCCCCCCAAAACCCATGCTATAATGCCTTCATAACACATTACGAATGTCTTCCGCGATGACAAGGAATGGTAGACAGAAATCTACTGTTGAAAAGAAAATACCACCGCCACTTAGTGATCTACTGTATCAACACAATCTCACACCTGGTCCTATTATAAAAAATCATTTAACATAATTTACCCGTTTATCAAGTCCATCTACACCGACTCTTCTTCAAAGTTACCCTATAATACAGTAATTTTTCCAGACCAGATGTTTCCCCCAAAAAAACATGATCTAATGCCTTCATAACACCTTACGGATGTCTTCCGCGATGACACGGAATTGTAAACTTTACAGTTTTAAAGGTTGCATAACTAATGCTCCGTTGAAATGTACGGTTGAAAAGAAAAGAACCCCGTACCTAAACACCAGTTATCGATGAAAACTACGTATGTGTGGTTTACTGATGTTTAGTTACTTCGATTTTGAACTTATACTGTGAGTGATAACTTACCCCACCCCCCCCCCCCCCCCCCCGGTTAGCCCATAGTCCAATGTTCAGTTGACCATGTTCCTGAACGGTAATTAACGTTCATTTATTATTTAAACCCAAACATAACACGTAGTTATAACCAAACAAACTTAATTTAAATCTTTTTTAACACCTTCCAAAACTGAATACGTTCAATAAAAGATGAAAACAATATTCCAGAAACAGTACAATTAATTTCGATAGGGTTAACCAATTTACCCTATTACTTAATTCAATATATCCCAATAATCAATATGTTTCCACAAACGAGCCATGCCTACAATCACTTAAACTGATAAATCATGCTTACAATACCCTGCTCCCAAATTCAAATTACCCCGGGAAAACATAAGAATGTCCTATATTAGTGATGTAAACAATACTAGAGATTTAACATCCAGTAAAAAATACAAATAGTTGAAAGACATTCAATACATAAAATGTAACTAACATATTCATAAGTTCCTAAGTTCCTACATACCAAGTTAACAAACATTACAAAATATTAAATGTTTAATAAGTTCCTACAACAAAACAAATGTTGTAATCACTTAACCAAGTTCAGAGAGACTGTCATTTCAGACCTCATGATTCCCATTGCTATCTCCCCACGAATTTTGTGCACATGTTCTACATCTTCAGCACTATCTGGTGGAAGTCCAGTTAGTAACCTGCGAATCCAATGAATAACAAACAAGCCACTATCATTAACACCATCCAGCTGTTGTGGGCAGTTACGCACAAATTCTAGAGGCCATAAACAATTCAGATATGTTCTCCAGAAAATAGATGCCCTTGACGCAACCTCTTCATGGAATCCATCAGCCTCTCCTGAAGGCTCATCCAACACAAGCTGCCTAGCCGAGCAATTATAGTGTTTTATTAATTTAGCTTCCGAGTAGATGACCAGCAGAGACCAATGATCATTGCCATTAATTGGATGACATATAATGTTCAATTTCTCAGAGAATCGATCCATTTGCATTTCAATTAAGTTAGTTGCAGCTTCAAATTTACGTTCTTCTAGCAAACCTGATAAAGCAGTTGGCATGACATCAACCCAACCAGAGTAGCAAGCCTTAGAATACCTAGTGAAGAGAACTTCTGTGTAGGCATCAAAAATCTACAAACAAGCATCAGAAAAGTAATTACCAACGTTATCGTTATCGTTAAAAGTAATGAATTATACATAAATATATACCTCTGCACTTGTTGGTCCAGCTTTGCTCATTAAGTTGATTAAATCGAATCTTCGGACAATGACGTATTTACTTTTAAAAATCACGTCTTCAGTGGCAACATTTTTCCGGGTTACCCATCGAATAACCTTTTTCTCTTCGTCGGTAAGGCTACCCATAGCATATTCGTCAATTTCAGAACACTCCCCAATGAAGAATTCTGGGATCCCAGACTTCGTTGGAGAAAACCTACCTTGAGACTCGAAGGGGCCACTGGGCTCGTAAAAATCCCGAACATCCAACACAGGTTTATTAAAGGAATGTATGTCCTGAGTGCCCAAAAAAAAATGGGCATATCAAAATAGATAGGAAGTTATTTACAAATCAAAAAACATCAATTTCCAAAAGCTTACAGCAGAACTACTGCACCCTCTTGTCAATTTGGCCCATTCAATCACTATTCCCGCATTTTCTCTAATAAGTTCCAGCTTACTCTTCCGGTTAAGCTGAATACAACGATAGATTTAATAACAACGATATGTAGCACTATCAACTCATTCTTTTAGTCATAGTACAAGGTTTAAAATGAAAACTGGCACGTTCTAAACATCCAAAGCAAGCTTTGACCCAAAAACATCAATTTTTTACAATTGATAAATCATGAGTCTAGTCCAAACCACATTCTAAAGTACCCACATTCTAAAATGTAACTCCATCAAAGCCAATATTTCCCCAAGAATCAAAACTGAAAACAGGTCAAATGCCCAAAATGTTCTTCCACCGCAAATTTTTTATCATGTTAAAACTGAAATAAAATAGGAAAGTACCACATATTATAAATGAACAGACCCCTTATTTCCCACTATTAACGGAACAAGCTTAAACCGCATATACAATTTGTCGTCCATAAACCCAAACGTCTACAATAAGAGATAATAACTGCTATAACAACATTAGTTATCTTTCTTACATGTTCCGTATTTTTCTTCCCTTTAGTAGAATGTGCTTCTGATCTAGCTTCACCCAGAACCTGTCCAAATTCCGTAGAATTCCGATGTCATACATCAAACTATAAACTGAATATAACGGAAATTAGCCAAATTATAACTGAACAAACCCGTATTTTCCATCATAAACACATAATATATGAAAATACCCCAAATTATAACTGAACAAACCTCTTATGTCGCACTATTAAATCAACAAACAGTAGAAAGGCTAAATAGGACTATATTAATAAAATCAACACATAAACAAAATGTTTAGTTTTTTTCTGCATACACTTAATGCAAAATAGTACTACATTAACTACAATAATGAATTATGTTGTACCTGTTTAGTAGTTTCCTTCACACTATTAGTGTGCGCTTAGAAATGCTAATATCATAAATTAAACATGAAACAACAAATTGTATTAACATATTAAGAGGAATAAACCACAATGAAAGAATACATATGTTATATTTGGTAAGAGCTTATTTTGTTAATGTAAATAAGTATTTGAGGTATATTCAATGCTTAAAGGTGGTTTGTTCAGAAACACTACCAGTACATCTATCTACTTAGTTATTTATATAACCAATCATTATATTACAATAATGTAAGAAACAAAAAAAAAAAATTTAATAAACAATTTATTCTTCACACACAACTACCTCAATGACTATAAGAAAGAACACAAACCTGGTCATTCTGAGATTGAGTCTTTCCTTCTACCGTCAATCCCTGATAATTTATTCATAAACAAGTGTGTCAATAAAGTCTTGTTCTTTCGTGGTTATAAAAATTGAATGATTGATTACCGTTGACTCCAGGTATTCCACAGCATCTTTTGGGCTCTTACCACGAAACCGAGAACGTGTTGCTCGTTTCTGTCAAAATTACAAAGATTTTCTTTAAAGCCAAATGTGGATTAATCTAGACAAAAATAATACTACTGAATATATTTTTAATAAGGATGTTTTTAAGAGAACCAACCTTCAAACTACCATACTTTGCAACTCCACGACTACGAAGTTGATAAGGTGAAACCCTTCCTCTACCACGTCTCAAGGCGGTACTAATAGTAGTACTAGTTGTATCATGTATTTGATGTAGCACACTTCGAATAACTTGATCCACATCCTGATAAGGGCACATTCCCTTTTCCACATCTAACAAAGATTCATAACAAATGTTGGAAATCTCCGTGGTTTTTCCTTGCTTGTTCAGCCTTTTTCCTATTTCCATCTCCTCCATGTTTACTATTCCATCAGCAGCAACTTCTTCATCGACCTCAGGGACAACGTTCTCTTCCGGAATTTCCACTGAACGATCAAGAACCATATCTTCATTTTCAAGACCAAAACCCAAGTCTTCTGTAACCTGAACTGTCCTATTCGTTGACAGCCCAGAACATGTATTAACTTCATTGTTCATCATAGAACATGACAAGTCAGACTCACCAACTATACGGTCTTCATCAGCTTCATTGATGTTTTCAGTTAGCTCTACCATCTTTTTCCCCTTGCTAGATGATGAATGTCTACCCTTCTGTGCCCTTTTCTTAAGGACACTAAGAGTGACAGAAATGGGCATGCTCTCCGATGGACTTCCTGGTAACTCATCCACGTATTCTGGGGGCTCATGTTCGTTACAAGGCAGGATGGTTGGATCAAGTGAACATTGTTCTGGGATTACGACTGGACTCGGTGCTACAAAGGTGGGAGATGGCGATGGTGGTCGGAATGGTTCAGTTACAAGTACCTTCAGCTGAGCACATTCATCTTCTTTACTGTGCAACTTTACTTGTGTCTCACGAAGCTCATTACGTAACGTGCTGCACCTCTGATTAGACTGAAAAAGCATTTCCTCAAGCTCATTCACCCTCAACTGCAACTGTTGGACAACCTCCACACTAACTAGATTATTTGGTATGTGGTATTGCTCAATTTCAGTGGCCGTTGGCACAATCCTTTCCAACTTGAAGAATTTTGCATGTAAGTTGGTGAACTTCATGCCCTTGACCTTCAAGCGTTTATCTAGATCACGCTTTACCAATGTACTCCCCCAACGATTAATCCGCGGTGTACCACCAACCACCTCACAAATGTTTAGGTGTTCGAATAGCCAAACCTGAAGATATATAAAACAAAATATTACATCAATTTGATGATAAATACATATACAATGCAGCCACACACCAAAAAAAATCATTTACCATAAGAACAACTGTGCATCCTTCAATGCGTCCCAGATGGATTTCTTCACCACTAGTCAATTCGTTGTATTTGAATCGGGCATTGTTTAGGGCTTTGGTTAGGTGGTGGTAAACACAGGCCCCCCAACCAACTGAATGTAAAGCATTCAGATCTTCGACTATATAAGTCATCCATTTCTGCACACGCATTGACGTACCAACAAACAAAAATACGCAGAATAAGTGGACAATGTAGAGACGTACACAATCAGCAACGTCAAGCGGATCATCTGAAGGGAGTAATTTCTGCTCCAAAGCACGAACATCAAAACGTGTTGGTAATTTCTTACTGAAAAAACGTCCGTGGAATTGACTCTCCTCCGTGTTCGCTATAACGTTGTGGAAATTTTGACCTCCAAGAGGTAATCCCAATATGCAAGCAACATCCATTTCTTCAAACTGCAACTCGTATTCTCCCATAATGAATGTTTTCCGTCTGGTAGAGTAACATCCTATTAGGTCCCGCACTATCTCATCGTTAACGACAATGTTCTCCATCTCTAGAAAATGACCAAAAGGGGTTGCAGAAAAAAGCTCTTTGTGAGGAGCTCGCATATTTTTGGCTGCTTTTAGCCAATGAATGAGAGACAAATGACTGTGGGTGTACTCCTCCTCCATCACAACCTAAAAAAGATAACGGGAATTTATGTTAAGATAAACACTTTTGGAACAAAATAACCAACATCCAAATATAAAAAACTGTTATCAAACACTTTCCCAAAGATTATAACGACAATTTATTACAAGGTCTACCAAAATAAATATGTACCACAAATACTATACAATATACCAAATGTACCCAATATGTTTCTCAAGTTAACATACCCCAAGGCATCCTTCAATTTACCCCACCTAGTATAACTAAAGAACATATTGGTTGTTCAGTTCTTTATTTCAATATACTGGAGCAAACCCCGATCTTTATTTCAACTAACCCCATTCTTTATTCCAACTAACCCCACTCTTTAATTCAACTAACCCCATTCTTTATTTCAACTAACCCCACTCTTTATTTCAACTAACCCCGACAATATACTGGATCTAACTGGATCTGAACATAATACTGGATCTAAAGAACATAAGGTTCTAACTTACCCATCAAAACTTACCCCGCCTTCGATTTCAACTAACCCCGAAAATACCAACCACGCACCACTGTAAATTTCTTCAAAAAAAGCTGTCAATTCAACACTTAAAATACACTTCCTTTCAATACGGATAACAGTTCTATCTATGTAAATAATAAACAAATTATAACTTTGATATGCAGAGAGGTTTCACATTATTTTAGAAATAAATAGATATGGTTGAAGTATTCTAAGGAAAGGTGAAAGTAATAAGAAACGATAGCAAGAAATACAGTATAAAAATTGTGCCAAAAACTAATTTTTTAAAAGTGATCTTATAAAATCTCTCTGTCGTCTCCTTGAAGCTCAAATTTAAGAAAACCCAAAATAAAGTTGCTAACCAAAAAAATTAACAAATATAGGTGGTTTACCGGGAAGGAAAGAATTAAAATGCCAAAAACCATTCTCGAAGGAAATGCTTCTACTGTGGGTTTTGTAAAAAAAAAGCGGATGATCAGATAAAACCCCAAAACCGCTAATAAACTAAAATAAAAGAAAACATTGAAAAAATTGATAATCAGTTCGTTTAAGGGGAGTTTATGGGTTGAATCGGTTACTCGGATTAGAGTAGTTTTTAAATATTTTTCAGTAAAATACCCAACCCTATTTCTCGTGGATAAAAAAATAACGTAGTATGAGAAGAATCGGTTACTTCGGAGAGGAAAACGAAGGACAATGGAGTTTGTAGCAATGTGGTTGAGAAAACCTACCTAAGCAAGGCGAGCGAAGAAGATCGGAGAGGAAAACGAAGGACTTCGAACAAATTTTGCTGATTTGGGGAGAAAGTTGATAGGGGAAAATGGAGATTTGGGCAGGTTTGGAGGAGATTTGGGCAGGTCAGTTTCAAGGAGCAAAAATCCAGCCGTGTCACATCAAAGGATATCTCTGTCATGTGATTAAAGACCAAAATACAATCAAAGATATCTCCTGCCCTATGCTTTTATCCGATATGTTTCAAAGGATATAACCCCACAAGTGCCAACTCGACGCCAGCTTTCACACTTGTTCTCCACGTCACACCCGCGTGAGAAATAGGGTGGGGAATTGCGTGGGCCTCCCGGGATCCTTTATAATATTTGTACTCATCACACGTCTCATCTTAAATCTCATTGATATTCCGTCTCAATGTATATTTTTTCAAAGCGGATAGATTTATACATGTATTTTATTTCACAAGTTTTTTGTTATTTTTCTACTATTTTCAAGTATTTTCTATAAGATATAATACAAGTGGTAGCAGAAGTTTAAGTATTTTGTGTGTAGGCTCAAAAAGAATTTTGAGTTAACATTGATCAATGACTACAAAATATGAAAACTAAATCGTGGCAATATTGCTTGTTATTTATCATAAAATCGTAGGTGATAAGACTTCAACCCTTCAACAACAATTTTTATTCAAATTGGGAGCTCTTTCAATGTATTATTCAACAGTAAATTGGATTGGATCAGCCCTTTTCTTTTCCGATCCAAAGGTGTCATAAGAATAAAATGTCAAGAAATCGAGAAAAGAAGCGAACTGCCAAAATCAGTATGACTTACAGAACACCGTAGGGCCGAAGGTAAGTGAGGCAAACTGCAATTGATGATCGTTAACAAATAATCACTACAAACTAATGCCAATATTGATGTCAAACCGCATACGTCTTAACTCTTTAAGATTCACACGTTCGCTTTGGATATCATTTTCCACTCGGCATGAGATGAAAAGAGAATCAATTGTATATTATTACAACCTTAAAAACTATTAACATTTTAAAAGACAGCACACAAACTACATATCGCAATGGTACAATAAAAAACAGGCGACTACAAATCATTAAGCGCAAGACAAGTGACAATTTCTGATAATAAATACAACCACAACCAGGAAATGTCCATTTATATATATCTTTTTCTTTAGGATGCACACAGGGAAGTAAAAAGATGTTCGCTCTGGAAGAGATGTTGGTCTACAAGGAAGCAGATTTGAGAAGCACCTCACGAACCCCAAACATTAAACTGCGCACGGGAACAACTGCGATGACCAACCACCTCTCAGATACAATGTAGAGTACAAATATTTACAGAACAAAACTATTTGACATGTATGCCTGTCAAGTCCCTAAATTGGATAGTGGATAAACACCAGATGTGTCGTTAGACCCCATTTAGCATCTGTCAGGCTGTAACCATCTGCATCACAGACGATTCCTGAAATCAGTTTTCTTCGTTGGAGCCTTGGAGGCCACATTTAAAAGCAAAGTTCATTAAAAAGACAAACGGATTAGGACCATATATCAACTATTTTCGAAATCAGAAGACTAAAATGCATAACACAACAAAAAAAAGATAGAATTTACATGTCTACTACACACCCGAGTACCAACTAGACATAAACTGCCTTAATACAAAAGACTTGGATTTTCTAAGTTATTTTTTATTGAAGATTCAGAAAACACTTTTTAGAACTAGAAAGGATAATATAACCTGTCTATTTTCTTTTTATATGAGAATGCATATGGAATTTTCGTAACATAATCAAGAAAAACAGACTAAGGAACCATGGAGCTATACGGGTATCCATCAAATCAAAGGCATGCATTAATCACCTTGCCCATGCTACGGTTTTTCAACGTTGTCATTGCAGCATCAGCAAAAAGTTGTGCTGCTTCAGCATCAGCTTCTGCAGCTTCAGCCTCTCTTGCAGCCTCTTCAGCTTCGGCTAGTGCTGCTTCAGCAGCTGCTACTGCTCGAGCAGCAGCAAGAGCAGCCTCTGCTGGGGTCATGCTCCTAATTTTCAGTAACTCCGCATCAATTTGAGATTTTACAAGAGGTTTAACATCATCCTCTACTTTGAAAGGTTCCTTTGGCTTTCCTTCCAATTGTAACACTTTCGATCCTGATAATTCTGTAGACAATGAACTTGGCGCAATTCTATACTTGCGCTTCACCTTCAAGAAAACATAACAAAATGGGAACATCAACCTCCGATTTCACCATCAAACTACAGCTAATGCATTAGAACGGTCAGGAATAATGAATTCCTTGAATTATTGCAAAACACTTTCTAGAAGGAAACAAGGATTTTGGCGAAAACTCTGTAATTGGCTTGGCAATGGAATTACTAGTTCCAGATTTGATTATACTGTCTCAAAATTCCATTGGCTCCTGATCCAGAATTGCTTACCAAAAGAAGCAAACCTGCAAATTTCACAGTGTAATAAGAAAACTACCTTAATTAACTTTGCATAAGCCACCAATTCTTTCAACTTCATGGATAACAACCTCTTGAAATTAGGAGGGGAGAAGTAATTGTCCTATGAAACGGCCAAGGAAAGAAAGTTAGCACTCCGGAGAAAATATTATCAGATGACAGGATTACGATAATTTTGCTACACAGTAACACAGGTGAATAACTGGACAACCAAATGAAATGATATTATTTTTCCTACTGCCTAACCTACGCATTTCAAATATATATAACACGATATGTACACAACCCTTGCTACATATGCATATAGTAAAACCTTAAATTCATTTTTTTAAATTTTCTGATGCAACAAATTGTCATACAAAAAGTTGATACAGTTAGAAAGAAAGATAAGAGACTAAGTACACATGACAATACTTAAGGATCTGTCGCGAGCAACGAATCACAATTTCAATATTATATTATCAAAAATATGATCATGCTTGAGCACTAAATACATATCATCTGTAAGTCACATCTTAATTCCGACAAATGTAGACTGAACATGATCATGCCCAATTCTTAGCATTGTATAAAACGTTCCACCAGAGATAAGTAGACATGCAGAAATATCAGAGTGATTGATAGATACTTCATTTTATCAGCAAGTGATTGATAGATGTGAGAGTTTGCAAATGACCTACATAACCACAACTGAGCATCAACTATAGACTCAATTGAACATAATGCTCCTGGTTTTCTAATGAAGCACAAAATACTATCAACTAGGACAATCAAGCATTTTTGCTAAAAGAAGATCCTCATGGGGCAAATCAGAGTCACACCTAAATGCTCAACAAGCAGCGGCATATCCTGACAAGGACGTGATCCAGCTGGTCTTACAGTATGGCTAAGACTAATTCAAATTCATCTTGATAGTACTAGTTTGTGCAAAACCTTTTTCACATGATCTAACATAAATATATATTGGTGAAGACCAGGCATTTCTTAAAACCATGAATATATGGAAATTATGGTGCAAATGATGCTAATGTTCAATTGAGATCAAATCTAAGAATGATTTCCAATTTATCCATGGTGAGTGATCCATGGAGTTTTTGCAGTATAGTAAATATATTCCAATAGGACCCATGAAACTATCAAGATTTTTAGTAGCACAAAAGAAAATTTTCTCAAAAGAGGAGGTCAAGTATACTTCTATGTATGTTGCAATAGCCGTCTTGTTGGAGCCAGTAGGCTCTTTTAAGGTTGTTATAGCCTCCATAATAAGACTCTCGAGCCTGCACATGGATATGGCAGAATATAAATAATATTGGAGAGACAGAGAAAAGTAAAAGCTGATCATAGTAAAACAAGTTATTTATATAAGGCTACCACAAGCCAAAATCAAAATACTTACAACACAAAAAACTAGTGGAACATGACCTCTGCAAAATAAACTCATCACGTGAATGACTGATTTCAAAAGCCATGTGGAGACCAAGGGAATTGGTAAAGGATGGTTGTAAATAAACATGACAACTGTGTTGTGTTGTATACGTTCATGTCATGCAATTATTCTGGTACTAATAATTTCACTATTTTTGTTTTGCAAGTCTTAAGGTACAAAGAGAGGGTGAAGGAAACAAGATAAACATGAGTCCAGCTTAGGGGATAAAGAGAGTTGACTCCTATGAACGAGTTGAACAAACAAGATGGTGTTATCTAATTCATTCCTTTCTTCCATATGTAAAAACTCAAAAAAATTATAATTCTTATTGCATTTTTTATAAGTATAATGCTTACATACTCATACCGAAGAGGCTTCGAAAAGCTTCTCTTTCAGGAGAGAACGAGAAGAGTGCTCAAGCATAGTGCAATTCACTCATTCTAGTACTACTCTTGAAGTCTTGCTCAAGTATGATTAACTACTAAGTGCTACAGGGATATGATGGTTTAGTACATAATTACATGCCAGCCGTAAAGTGATACTTTTGAGTTAGAACTTCTTTCGTATTTTAATGGGTCTTCTAACCCCTAAAATCTGATTATTTTAGGAAAAGATTCAAACACAAATAATCTACAACAACACATTCCCCCTCCCATTGCCTCATCCCCTGCCTGAACCAAGATTGATAAGGCAGCTCCTTTTGACCCCATAAATTTATTTTTTTGATCAATGATAAGAGTAAAAAAAGGGGGTACAAGGGGTGAGAAAACAAACAAAGGAAACCAGAAAAGGCATAAAAAACGGACAAAAGGAACTCCATCACAACCAAACAGAAGCGAACTGTCCAAACTATACCCACAAGCTGTGTTATATACCAAGACAAAATCTCGTAAAATATTTTCTGGCACTTTCCAAATGTGCGAACAAAGCGTTAGTGTGTATTTATTGTGCATGTAGTGATGGTATCAGAAGTTCAGAACTGAACTGGTTCTTTTTAATTTGTTGATGTTACCTACTTCAATATAGTCCATTTCCAATGAGTCAAAAATCAAAGTATTTTTTGGAATTTTGGATTAAAATGAACATAAACAAAATGGCTCTCCAAACATTCTCTGTTTCTTATTTATTGTGAAAAGAGAAACAATTGATTATGCTTGGAAAAAATGGGTTAACTAGAAACAATCTCTCTTATTACTAGGGATATGACTATGTACGTTCGACCACCCCATTACCTACCCTGTGCTGAAACATCTTATGAGGCATTTGGGTAATGTTGTTGATGGCATTACCAAATTCAAACATTGAATCATTAATTATCGTTTTATATTGGTAGTAATATGATAATGATTAATGAGTTGCGAAGAATAATGATTTGATTATGTTGAATTAGTTTTTACATCATTAACATTTTTAATAGTTAAAATCTTGAATGTACACACCTCTTAGCAAATACCTCAAATACTGCATATGTTTTGTCAATGTTCTCATGCAGAAAGGCTCACGTCGCACATTTGAAACATAAATGCCCCAATGATCAAAATCATGCCCTTCTGTATATCAGCTACTATTTTACTAGTACACATGGACACATGGTTATGTTCTTAAAACCATGGATTGTGATGTCCAAGTTTAATTAGCAAAGGTTATAATACAACCTGAAAAATTGATGTACAATAGGAACTAATGAGCAAAATTGTTCGTCAAAATCTTCAAGATAATATCATGTGTTATACTTCAATAAGTCACAGTTGGTCTATAAAATTGGAAAATGGTATAAGGGTTTTATAATTTTACTAAACCATTCCAGACTAGGAAACTAATTACTGATTTTTTGTATTTTGCTATTTTATTTCTAGTAATTCTAGGTCATGGATATATTTAATTTATTAAAAATTATAAGTACAAGAGAACTTAGGAACTTCCCAGGTTCAAAAGGTAGAGTAACATCATCCAAGAAACGGTAACTCAAACAAACTACACCGAACTAGCATAAAAATCAGAAAAGACCAGTTTCCAAATCAAGTATATGATATGGTACGAATTACGAAAGACAACCTTGGCAAAGACTTCTTTGGATCCACAACTTGTAACATTTCGGTGGACACTGCAAGAGGATTGACATCAACGATATCATCTTCGGAATCTTCCACCGTGCTAAGTGCCAAGGGGTTATCATCATGCCTGGGGGGTTGGCTCCTTTTCAAAGCAAATTTAGATCTGTCCCGGGACCCCCATCCATTAGCCGTCACACTCATATTCCTCCATTTGTCCTGCAAATAACTTAATTAGTTAACTCCATTCACAAACACTAAAAAATTTGGGCTTCTATGGATGTTCCAAAATAACATGGTTTCTAAAAACAAATGTATATTTATCAAACACAAGGTTTTGAACCAACAAATGGTGTTCAGATAATCCTAACATAATACCCTATAAATTTGGTTTTTCATTGAAGCTACATAGTTTAGAAAAGGAATGAGACATTTTTTTCTTCACGACCAAATATTTCTCTGCCTCCTTATTTTCGAGGAAACCTATGACTTCATCAAAACAAGTTTGCAATCCAAAAATTATAATTCATACAACAATGCGTTACCAAACACAAATTTTGAATTGGATTTCAGCTTAAACAACTGCATTTCCATTTCGAAACCTTCAAAATTATTTTCGAATTGAACTTCAACAACAAACGCACATTCCAACGGTTTTCAATTCAACCATCATGAAAACAACGCCGCATACTAAACACGCTACACGAGAGCAGAACAACCGGAACGAGATACGAACCTTGAGGTCGACATTGGAGCGCAGAAAAAGGATGCTCCTGAACTCCGGGTCTTTCAGAATCGTACACCATTTTCCGGCGCCGTGCCTGCGGACGCCTGCCTTGAGGGCCGACTCCTCCTCTCCCGTCCACTTCTGCTTCGGGGCGCCCATGGACGAGTCACCAGAGGGAAGGCGATGGCTTGGCGTGTATGTGGTTGATCAAGAAGTGATCGGGGATCGTGTAAGCCCACCGGAGGGTTTCGGAGATGAAGGTGCAGGCGAAGGGAAGATCGAACTGTTAGGATTAGGATTAGGGTTAGGGTTGGGTTAGAGGCCGCGACGTCGTAAGAATCGCGAGGGTAGAGAGAAGAACGGGTTTTTTTCGCTTGCACACCTCATAGAAATGAATTTTGTTTTCACCTCGTCACTTTTTGGTATTTATTCTTTACTTGCCACAAATATTTCAATAGCCATTTTGATGGTATTTCACTCTTCCCTTTGATGTGTTAATGGTCATAATGGATGCTTATCACATGCTTTGGTTAGTGGGTTCACTTTATGAGGAATGATGAGGTGAGAATAAGATTGGAGTGGATAAAAAGATAAGATTGACATGTAATCTTGTGATTTTCTTAGTTTGGCCTTATCTTAAGTAGTGTTTTGTGTGTTTTAATGATGGTGATAAATCTTAATTCATGTAGATACATACTTAGAATTATGACTATGATAGATTTCCATATTATTCATTTCATGAGCACTTAATTATACACATACATGAATCACACATTTACATTTTTGCATGCATTTTCCACATCCTACGAGACTTGTTATATTAGATTTTTTTAGTTGATTCGCGTCATCTTCATTAGTTAGCTTAGATACTCTCAATTTTAATTTCTTCCCCCACTCGAGTATGGTTGTCGTCGACCTTCACTCACTTCTCGTGGACGCGACCCGTACTTGTCATTACACTTGTGGTTTTGAACTTTTAATTCCCAACAAGATTTTGGCACCATTGCCGGGAAGTGAGTTCCATTGTCGTGTCAACCATTTCAGTGGGCTTTTCTTTCGTTTTTTGGTTGTTATTGTTTTCTATTTGGATTGATATGCAAGAGTTGAGGGTGGAAGGAGAACATACAAGAGAGCACTTATAAGAAACTTCAGAGCCAAAAACCATGTTCAATCCGCCATTGGCGGATCCAGTGTGTCTCTGGGCTTTGGTTTTTCAGGGAAGGCTTTCATGCTTTGCTTAAATATGTTGTAGTATTCTTTGTCACTCAGTACGTGCTTCAGGCTTATATCAGAACCTATGTGCATGAACAACCCTTTGAGACAACTTGGACTTTAAAACTCAAAGCAAAAGATCATTTGTAGACCTTACACGCATTTGTCTTCTTTTTTTTTTTACTTTTCTGTTGTCGATTGCTTGTGTAAGGTACAAGCATTCATCTCTTCTACATGCATGGTTAAAGCATGCATTAATTAGTGACGAGTCTTAAAAAATTTAATCACAAGCGTACGAGGTTGTAGCATACGGGTCGAACACAAGGAGAGGTTGCAAATTCCTGTCAATTTTATTTTCAATGAAGCACGAGTAATAACGTTGATAGATTCAATGGTGATTTATATTTTTGGTCTTTTGTTTGATGATGATATTAAGAGATAATGTTAATATTTTTATGAGTTTTTTTATAATAAGAATGCAATCAAAAATTAAGATGAGCTGAAACACTTAGAAGGTGAAAACATTTGCATATGCATGAATTGGGACAAGTGTGAGGTAAGCGTTTGTTTGGAGAGTTGATTTCTACATTTAAGACTTAAAACACTACTAAAGAGGGGTTGTCCCATACAAGATAAGGTGGGGGATTTCATCACCCCTTCCTTCACCTAAAAATCACACTAATTTGAAGCCTAAATTAAATTCAAGTAGACATCAGCCCTAAGGACTTTGGGCACACTTAGGAGACAATCACATTCTCGACGTCATGACATGAACGTCGTTGTTTGCTTAGTTACATTGAGACTTTTGGGACCTCTGGGTCTTTACGTTCTCATTCGGCCTTTTAATCTCGATCGAGGGAGATGAGGCATTTCAAAGTGTAGGCAGTCACAATTAGGCGTCGTCTAGCCTAAGGACCTATAGTTAGCCTTAAGTTTGCTTGAGCCGTGTTTGCTAGCTGATTAGTAGCACACCATACATTGCATTCATGCTATATATCCTTTATTTATCCCATATTTGTGCTACTCAGGTATTTATTTTGTATATTTCAGGGTTTAGGCATTAAAGAAGAGAAAATGACCTAATGCAAGAAGAATTGACTAGTTTGAAAGGTTTTTGGACCTGTTTGTAATGCACAAGAACTCGACTGAAAACAGGGAGGGACCCAAGTGAAAACCCGGAAAGACCAAAGTGTAAAGAAATATATTGTGTCACAAAAGTCCCTAACCTGAGGAGTAAATTAACAATTAAAATCAAATTGACTCGAGACAATGGACCAGGACTCGACTCCATGTACAACAAATGTAACTTCCCGCTGGAGAAACGCCAGACAGACCATATCTACTGAATCCTCCAGTGGTCGATTTTAATCTGCTACTAGCAAATTGTTCTGATTCGTTGGAGCTCCAATTTCTCCAACGGGTTGCGTTTTCGGGTCAAAGAATTATGCAATATCGAGATATGATTTACAACAGTCTGATTATGCCCTGATTAATCCAGACCATCGAATCTTCTATAAATACACTTGTAAACCTTCCTCCACTCTTCTTCCTTCTTCTTTGTTTTATTGTTTTTAGTAGTGTAGTGGAGGAGAAGAGGAGCAACTTTTTAATCTCCATTTCTTGATCAAGTTTAGTTTTTATGTTCTTCATGTTGTTATCTATCATTTGATGCAAATTTTGTTCACTTGCTTTGGTTAACTCTAATTTTCTTTACTTGCTTATGTGTTGTTTTGCTTTTATTATTTTCATGTTTTGGAGATGAGTAGAGAGTAGTTCATCCCCATTGGGGGTGGAGGGTGATGTGAAGTATTGAAGTGTTGTATTAGTGTGTGTTTAATCCTAATCTTGGAGCCTCACATGAATTACAAAGTCATTTAGTTGGTTCCTCACTCTTAGCTTTGATGTGCTAATGGTCTTAATTGATGCTTAGCACATGCTTTGGTTAGTGTGTCCACTTTATGGGGAATGATAATGTTAGAGTGGTAAAGAGATAAGGATGGCATGTGGGAGCTTGTGCTCTTGTTGGCTGATTGATATCATACCATGCATACATTTGTGTCTTATATCCGTTATCTTTCACCTAAAGAATGCTGCGTAACGAGTATTATGTTTGAGTTTCAGGAATAAACAGGATTGAGGAGAAGAGACATAAAAGGACCTAAGAGCAGGAAAAATGACTGATTTGAAAGACTTAGGGACTAAGATGCAAGGGAGAAGGACCTGAATGTAAGCCCAAAGGACAAATGGGCAAATCAGGAAACTTCACACCATCATGGGGAGTATTTTGGCAATTCGATTCGCGTCGGAGCTCCAACAACCAACTTGGATACATCACACATGAAGAAAGCCATCCAGAAAAGCCCACAAAAATTCCAGAGCGGATCCAAACCGTTTAGACCACCAATTGGCAGTCTGGGACCGTTAATTTGCGGTCCAGGTTGCTCTGGATCCGATGTGGTTTAGTCGGGTCTTGTATAATTTTGTGTTATGTCTATTTTTGGTATTATATTAGTCCCATACCGGGAGATTGTCCCGGATTACCTTTTTCTATGGCTATAAATAAAACTCTTCCTCCTCCCTTCTATCCGATCTCTCTCTTGGTGGTCATCCTCTCTACTAGGAGTTAAAGCCTTGAAGCAAAAAACCTGGTGGAGAGAGGCTACTTGTAATAGAGTGAGTAATAATAGATGTTTTGTTAAGTTTTCTTCATATTGTCTTGTCTTTTCAATTCTTGCATACTTAGTTAACTTGTTGTTTAGTCTTCTTATAATTAGTTTAAGCATGTTTTCTTTACCTAGTATAAATGTTAGTTTAAATATGTGTGAGTAGTTTCATTCCCCTTTGGAGGTGGAGTAGATGTGTATACATGTTATGTAGATGGTATGAATGCTAAACATTGTTGTTTGTGAGAAATGTTAGTATGCTTGTTTGAATTAATAAGAACTTTTCTTGATGGTTTCTGCCATATTGTTTAGGTACATTCCATGCTTGTTTATGTTCTTAATAACAAACTTGTCATGCTCATATTAATCACCTAGGTTGGTGCTTTAAATGATAGGTCTTGCTATTAGGTACTTCTTATGCATTAACAAACACTAATTACACTTTAGCTTATTGCATGCATTCACCACACTTATTTCATGTGTACACACACACTCCACCCCTTAGGGGTTTTTCCCATTCCTGAGATTTATCTTTCTTCTTAGTAGTTGCTTAGCTTATTTTAGTTCATTTCGTGCTTTCATTTCCTGCTTTCTAGTTTAGTTTAGTATAGTTTAGTGTAATCAATCCTTTCTCTCATTTATTTCACACTCGCCTTCGAATAAACTTAAGTTGACACACCTCTCTTTGGATCGACCCGTATTTGCCACCGCTTCAACACGGTCGTGCACTTGCGGTTAATTAAAACGTTCAATCGAGTTTTTGGCGTCGTTGCCGGGGAGGTATTCTGTACACACTTTGGTTTGGACGATTCGAGTGGTTTTAAATTTTCTTTTTTTAGTTTTGGTTTGTTTCAGGGATCCTCAGGATCAAAGGGAGGCAAATGGAGGAATTGGAGAGCGAAAAATGCAACAGTGACCGCCAATCAGTGGTCTGGGATCGCCAATTGGCGGCTGATGAGAATTAAATTTATACCGCAAGTGCACGGCGTCAATGGAGACGTGGCAAATACGGGTCGAACACAAGGAGGGAGAGATTTGTTATTAGTGTGATTTTGATTGGGGGAAAGAAGGAGAGAAGAAATAAGTTGGTTTTTGAGATTTTTGATTTTAATTATCTAAAGAAAGAAACATGAACAATTAAAACTAAAACAAGAATAAAGAGGTGAATTCCGTCGGGTGGAGGTTTAGATTTAAGGTTTAGATTAGAGAATTCAGAAACTTATAATAAATCATATTAGTTATAAAGCATTACATGATAAATGATTTAACATAAACTCAAGTAATCAAAATATACTAACACGAAATTAAAATAATAACATTCATTCATCTTCTCTTCACCCTAAATCCGTCACCTCCACCCTTTGGAAGGAGTTAGAAACTCATAGAGGGAGGAAGAAGGGGTCCTTGAGACATTACAAGAGAAAACTAAAAGTAAGAAATAAAAGACAGAATTTTATTAATGAAAAGAAGAATACAAAACTAAGATTAAGAATAAAAACTACAACCAAAGACTAAGGACCCTTCTAACATCGTTCTCGGGTCTATTTATAGTTGCTACAAGGGATCTAGGTATAATATTGGAAAGTACACATGTCCAGACACGTCTGGACGAAATTGGGAGACGCGGATCGACGCTTGGGCGGTGGAAACGCCGCACATTGTGTGTGTGGTGCGGCGGAAACGCCGCACAATCTGATCTGATTTTGTCCAGATTTTGGTTGAATGTTTATGGTATGATTTGATCCTTCTTTGCGCGTCTGGATTGATTCTTTCCATTCTTTTGAGCTCCGGATAAATTCCTTTATGTATTTGGAGATTTACATTGATTTTTCTTTAGGTTTTCTCCATAATAACTCGTGAATTGCAATTAGGTCCTTGACTTTTTGCAATTAAGTCCCCGGCTACTTTTGTGCTTAAGTCATTGTTCTTTTTGCAATTAGGACTTGAATGCTTTTATGCTTGGATACATTTCCATTCGTAACCCGATAATCTTGAGCTTGGTCTTTATGATAGAAATGAGTCTTTTGCACGCGTTTATGCTCGGGATGTGGGTAATTTGCATTCAGGTCCATGTATTCTGTAAATAAGACTAAACACATACCTTAGTAGCATTTATTGATATAAAAGTGATTTAAATGAGAGACATATGATGCAATGTATGCAATGCATCAGCGGCCTGGTGAACTTCACTTTCTCCCATTTTTGTTCAGGTTGTTGTGTGTTTCAGTGTAGTTGTATGGGAGTGCAATCTTGCATGTTGTGAGTTTTAGTTTGCTCCCAGATTAAGAATCAATCCCCTTTAATCAACTTGACCACTAAAATCCAAAGCAAAAGATTAGGCATTCTTACTTGTTTAGGTCATGCATCACATACTTGACTTAAGCACGTAGTTGTCTTTTATTTTAGCTTACTTTCAGTTGATGAGTGTTGGGATGAGGTACGGATTTCCTACTCATTCATGCATTTTGTATAACCATGCATTAGTTAGTATGAATTGCATCAGGACAAGAGTGATTTGAGCGTTTGATTGAAGAGTTGATTGCTAGATTTATGATAAAAACGCTAGTAAGGAGGGGTTGTCCCATAAAAGATAAGGTGCGGGATTTCAACACCCTTTCCATGGCCCCAAAAATCACTCTTAATAAAGCCTTAATTCTAAAAGCAAGTAGACATTGTTGATTAATCATTTTATATTAACCGCAAGTGCACGGCCGCGTTGAAGCGGTGGCAAATACGGGTCGTCCACTGGGAGGTGTGTCGACGCTTGGTTTGTTCGAAGGCTAGAGGTAAAAGAAGGAGATAAAGGTGTATTACACTACACTACACTAATCTAAACTAGTAAACAAGCAAGCTGAAATGAAATAACTAAACAACTAAGCTAAACAACTAATGAAGAAGATAAAAAGACAGGGATAGAAACCCCTAAGGGGTGGAGTATGTGTGTGTGCACATGAAATAAGTGTGGTGTTGAATGCATACTATAAGTTCAAGTGTGGTTAGTGTTTGTTCATGCATAAGAAGTACCTCATGGCAAGACCTATCATTTACAACACTAACCTAGGTGATTAATATGAGCAATTCAAGGTTGTTATTAAGACACTAAGACAAGCATGGAGTGTACCTAAGCTATGGCAGAAACCATCAAGTAAGGTTCTTAATAATTCAAGCAAGCATACTAATATTTCTCACAAAACATTCATATTAAGCATTCATACCACCTACATAACATGTACATACATCTACTCCACCCCCAAAGGGGATGGAACTACTCACTACTCATTACACTAACTATATTAACAAAAGAAAGCATAATACTGAAATGAAAGTTAACTAAGAAAGAAACAAGTATTAAAGAAGCTTAAAAGGAAATGAAAGACTAAACAAACATGCACAAATTAAAAAACAAGATTAAAAGAAACTAGAAGAATTATTTTATTAACAAATGACTCACCTTGAAGGTAGCATTCTTCTCCACCATGAGTTTTTGCTTCAAGGCTCACTCCTTAGTAGAGAGAATTCCACCAAGCAATGGGTGATTACAATGGAAGGTGAAGAGTTCTATTTATAAGCATGGAAAAAGCTAATCGGGGACAATCCCCCGATGTGGGACTAAACCAATACCAAAAATAGCCTAAACACATGATAATACAAGTCCAGGAGAAAGCTTAGCGGATCTGGGGCCATATGGACCGCCAATTAGCGGTCTATAAACTTCAGATCGCGTTGCTTTTGGTTGTGGGCTTCGCTTGATGGATTTGTTGGTCTTGGATGCATCTACTTGGTTTGTTGGAGCTCCGCCCCGAATCGAATTGACAAAATACTCCCCATGAAGGTGTGGAGTTTCCTGTTTTGCTCTTAGGTCCTTCTGTCTTACGTTCAGGTCCTTCTCCCTTGCATCTTAGTCCTCAGGTCTCACAATTAAGTCATTTTTCCTGCTTTTGGGTCCTTTCATGGCTCTTCTCTTCAAACCTCTTTATTTCTGAAATTCAAACATAAAACTCGTCACATAGCATTGCTTAGATGTAAGATAATGGATATAAGATACAAATATGAGCATGAAATGATGCCAATCAAATACCCCCACACCTAAGTTTTTGCTAGTCCCGAGCAAAACAAAGAAAGAGAAAAGCAAACGAGAAACAAGAAATCCTAACTCACTTTCAAAGGAATCACGTTGCACTTAGCACGTGCAACAAGCCGTTAAACATCTTTGTTGCCAAGGAGGAGGAGTGTTGTCTCCTGAGGGTTTTCAGCGGATATACCCACAAAATCCGAACAAGATGCATTATTCAATCTAGACACTCGACTCGTTGGACAAATTTTGTCGATCAATGGACGCGGTAATCCTACGGGCCGACTCTACATAGGTAATCAGTCCACACCTAGCCTAATGAACCATTCGTGCAAGTTAAATAAGGAATTAAGTGAAAAGACATGGACAACCTCAAGATCCTCAAGTGATACAAAGTGTAAGGTCCATTAAGGTTCTTATTTGCATTACCTTTTTTTTTCTTTTTGTTTCTTTTCACATTTTTTTTCTTTTTCTTTTTATTAGTTGGAGCTTCATTCTCTCAGGGTCAGGTTTCGTGCATCATTGCCCATGAGGACTTACACTATCACGTACACCTTTCCCCAAATCTCCACATAGGGTAATCCCTACCACCCGTGTAACGGGAGTTCGGTCGGCGCATCCCAAGTCAGATGACTCGAAAGCACCAAGCACAAAGTCCCCTCAGACCTACTTTCCCGAGTGATAGGAGCCGTGCGAGAAGAGAGAACACCTACTCACTTATTTCTTATCTACACATGAACCAAAACCCCTACACTTAATGTCTCACAACAAGATTTAAAGGGTCATTGACTACAACAAACTTCCTAAATTAACAAACACGAATTATTGACTCACTAGGTTCAGGGTGGACTTCTTTGAATGTTTGAGCACTGAAACCCTATGATTACTCACCCCCAAGGGAAAACTGGGGTGCATCCTAACGACTCGATAAATCCTAAAGCCACAGTACTAGATATCCTAATGCATCAAGTTCAAGAAAATTTTGGGAGCTTTCTTTTTACTTTGCCTCTCAACGGTTTTGCACATGCTAAACACACGCAAAACCCACAAAACATTTTCTTTCGCAAACACATGAATATTTTGAAAGAAATGTGAAAATTTTAAGGCACTAGGCAAGCAAAAGATGACAAGTCACCCAAGGATCATGGCAAGCAGATATATCGATATAAAATGCAGCACACTAACATGACCCTAACAATGCAAACAAAAGAAAACAAAATCAAAAGGAAAGACTCGACTATGTACACACGTAAAACAACCCCCCACACCTAGTTCATGCATTTTCCTCAATGAATGCGAGCAAGATACTACATGGATTTATGCATGAAAAAGAATAGATCTCACCAATGTGAAGGAAACGGGGAAGATTATGGCTATGTTGATGGACACAACCCAAATTCCCTCAAAACCTGCGAGATACTAAGGAAGGGATACAAATACATGAAAGAAATGGGGCCCAAATACTCAAGGGTTGGAGCCCACAACAATCGATGCTCATTAAAGGAGTCTTTTATTGTGTTTTTTTTTATGTACAACAAATGGGCTCCCATCTTTATATGTCAAGGGACATCAAATGGGAACCCGCCATCACTTGAGCCAAAAATGCACATGCATGGGCTCGCGACATACAAATCAGAATTGTTTGACCACCTGATACCCTTATAAGCGTTGTGGTCGTTTGATGCCTCTTGAGAGTGACAAAGATAGGAGGCATGAATGAGAGGTGAACCTCTATCAGGTTGAAGGGTATCAGGTGGTTGATTCTTAACCCACATGGGGTCCTCAGCAGATACAAAATGAAGATCATATGGCCCAGAGGCCATAAAAATGGTATCTTGTGGCTCAAAAACCACATGATCGAAAGGTTGTGGCTCAAGGGCCACAAGATCAGAAGAGTGTGGCTCAAGGACCACAAGATCAGAAGGATGTGGCTCAAGGGCCACAAGATCAGAAGAATGTGGCTCAAGGGCCACAATATCAAAAGGATGTGGCTCAAGGGCAACAAGATCAAATGGATGTAGCACTGAGGCCACATGATCAGAACATAAGGCACCTTCTTGTGCCAGCCGAGGTGAAACATCTTCACCACCTTCAGGAGCTTCATCGAACAATTCTCTGAAGTACTTGAAGGTGCCCTCAACTTCAATCTCATCCAAACCCTGGATAAGGTTGACCCCAACAGGGTCATTAAAGGCACCTGGCTTCTTGCCGATGGTGAAGATGTTAAAATCAGCGCATTGACTACCATAAGTCAAGCGCATCAGACCATTGCGACAATTGATCAATGCATTGGAAGTCGCAAGGAATGGTCGCCCCAGAATGACAGGAATTTGCGCAAGTGGGTTTGGCACAGGTTCAGTATCCAAGACAAAGAAGTCGACTGGATAAATGAACTCTCCTACTTTGATCAGCACATCTTCCACCACACCCCTCGGTTTCTTCATAGACCTATCAGCCAATTGAAGAGTGATCTTTGTTTGTTTGAGGTCTCCAAGACCGAGGTGGATGTAGACAGAATATGGCAGAAGATTAACAGATGCACCAAGGTCCAATAAGGCTCGATGTATGGACACATCACCAATCACACAAGAGATAGTAGGACAGCCAGGGTCCTTGTACTTGACTTGCATGGGTTGTGCCAACAAAGAACTCACGTTAGCTGCAAGAAAGGCTTTCTTGGGAACATGAATTTTTCTCTTTTTGGTGCATAAGTCCTTGAGAACCTTGGCATAAGGTGGCATTTGCTGAATCACCTCCAACAAAGGGATATTCACCTTAACTTGCCTAAACATCTCGAGCATCTTGTCATGCTGATCAGAGGTTTTCTTTTTAAGGCGCTGAGGGAATGACGCCTTTGGGGCATAAGGCTGCGAAGGAACCCCAGAATTCTGGTCCAAAGAAACATGAGTGGGGACCTCACAATCTGGTTCCTTCGACATAAGAGGAGACAAGGGGACCACAGGGTTCGGCCCCTTTGTTGAAGGAAATGTAGAAAGAACCTCAGGATCTGGGTCCTTCCTGGAAGTATTTGTGAAGGGAGCCTCAGGATCCGGCTCCCTCAAACATGGTGATAACAAAGAAGGCACCCCAATGTGGTTATCCACCTCCTTACCCGACCTCAAAGTATGAATCACATTAATATGATGGGTCGGTTCAGAGGTAGCATGAGGTAAAAGTGTCCTTCCTTGAGAATGGGTACCCCGAGGATTCACATCAGGTTGACTCGGTAATTGGCCCTTCTCGCGTTCATGGAGCTGATTAGCCAACTGTCTAACTTGCATTTCCAATGCTTTGACCGAATTGTTGCTGGCCGCAAACAAGGATTGAGTGCTCTGAATGAACGCATGAAGGGTTTGTTCAAGAGTGGGGTCCTTCGAGTCAAGCCGTTGGGGTAGTGGAGTCTGGTTAGAATAACCCGACGATGAGGTCTGAGGAGGTTGGTAATTATGGTTCTGAGACCTTTGATGTGGAGGTTGGTAGGTCGTCGATGGGCGTGGAGGTTGATAAGGTGGAGGTTGAGGTTGAGCATGCGAGCTCTGACCGTTACCCCCACTAGGCCCCCAAGAGAAGTTATGATGGTTACGCCATCCCGGGTTGTAGGAGTGACTGTACGGGTCGTTACGGGGTCTCTGTTGATACATCGCATTTGCATGCTCAGTATCCCTTGGAGCGTAAGTGCATTCCAAATCATCATGGCCCGTAAGTCCACACCTACCACACCCGGGAGTAGCGACGTGAGCTACAGGAGCTCGGTCCAACTCTAAACTCTCAATCCTACGCATGAGAGCAGTCATTTTCGCCTCAGACGCGATTGATGACTCAACTTGATAAGATCCAGCTCAACCAGAAGACCTGGCGGCTGGTGGCTCTCTCATGGTATCCCACTCGAAGGTGCGTTCAGCCATAGACTCAAAAGTATCCCATGCCTCCTCGATGGGTTTCATTTGGAAGTCACCCTGACACATCGACTCCAACAATGTGCGGGTGTTGTAATTGATGCCCTCATAAACAATTTGGCACAGCTGCCATAACTCAAATCCATGATGAGGGCACTGCTGGAGAAGGTCCTTGAACCTCTCAAAAAAAACATGAAACGATTCGGTCTCGGTCTGATACATTTGATGTATCTGGTGCCGTATCTGTTGAGTTTTCCTTTGAGGGAAAAATCTCTTCAGAAAGACGGTCACAAAGTCATCCCATGACCGAATCGAGCTCGCCGGGAGGCTATTCATCCATTTCTTCGCATTATCCTTCAATGCGAAAGAAATCATCCTCAACCGGACTGAATCCTCGTCAAGCTGTTGAAGCTTGAACATGGAGCATACTTCCTCGAATTCGCGTATAAAGATATACGGATCCTCCTTATTGGCAGTAAAGGTTGGAAGCATGCTCACATATTGAGGTTTCAGCTCATAGTTGTTCCCGCGAGCAGGGGGAACAACTATGCAAGAAGGTTGCACGGCCCGAACAGGATGGGTCCGCTCCCACAAAGTCATCGGTCTATCATGTCGAGCTAAAGGTGGTGGTGCACCAAGAACTCGATCCTGACCGAATCTCCATTCCTCTCGAGTCAGAGGAGGAGGAGAAGGAGGTCTACGTGGTGGCGGAAGCGGACCGAGGTATTCCATGTATGGAACCCGGTCTCCCTCGCCACCACGAGACGACTCGGCTTCATGCTCCAAAGGAGCACGAGGCAGAGATGGTCGATCACCAAGACCGTCCATCTCAGAAGAATGCACTCTCTCGAGTCGAACGCTCTCACCAGAACGAGCTCAACCTCGCATAAAATGCTCGACTCGACTCTAAAATAACACACAACAGAAGGTGTACTAGAGGAGGAGACTAAACGTAGAGAATAGATGAGGAGAGGACTCGGGTGAGGAGGGAAGAATCCCTAGAGCTAGCGTGGGTAGTGGGAGCAGGAAGAAGCCTAACTAGCAAGCACGACTCAAACAATGTAAGGCAATGGGTCCTTAGGCTAGACGACGCCTAACTTCGAGGTCACTAGCCTCGACACGTCTCACCTCCCTACAACGAGGACCACAATGCCCAGCAAGTGATACCAGATCTGGAGATCCAATACCTCCTACTATCGACAAGGTAGGCAACGCCGATCAGACCATGACGGTCTCAACTAGATTACTCTCCTAGTGCGCCCGCAATCCTAGGGCCAATGTTTACTTGCTTTTAGTTAAGGCTTATTAAGAGTGGTTTTTGGGGCCAAGGAAAGGGTGATGAAATCCCCCACCTTATCTTTTATGGGACAGCCCCTCCTTAGTAGCGATTTAATCCTAGATCTAGCAATCAATCGCTCCAATCAAATGCTCTCTCACTCTTGTCCTGATGCAATTCCTACTAACTAATGCATGGGCATACGAGATGCATGAATGAGTGTAGGAAATTGCGTACCTCACGCCAGTGCTCAACAACTGAAAATAAAGCTAAAAGAAAAGACAACTATATGCCTAAGTCAATACATGATGCGTGACCTAAACAAGTAAGAACGTCTAGTCTTTTGCTTTGGATTTTAGGGCCAAGTTGATTAATGGGGGAGTGATTAATGATCTGGGAGCAAACTACAAGTCAAAACATGCAAAATAGGGCTCCCAGATAACACAAATTACAGAACTAACTACCAGCAAAAATTTGAGAGCACGAATCCCTCACCAGGCCGCCAATTGGCGGTCTTCAACCGCTGATTGGCGGTCCCTTTGGAGCTTTTGCTCCTAAAACTTCACCAGTAGCCTCCCCTGGATCCGATGGTTCCCAAAAACTAAGAAAAACTGGAAACAAAAAATTAAAAACCCCTCGAATCGTCCAAACCAACGTCTGGACACAACACCTCCCCGACAACGGTGCCAAAAACTTGATTGATTGTTTTATATTAACCGCAAGTGCACGGCCGCGTTGAAGCGGTGGCAAATACGGGTCGTCCACTGGGAGGTGTGTCGACGCTTGGTTTGTTCGAAGGCGAGAGGTAAAAGAAGGAGAGAAAGGTGTATTACACTACACTACACTAATCTAAACTAGTAAACAAGCAAGCTGAAATGAAATAACTAAACAACTAAGCTAAACAACTAATGAAGAAGATAAAAAGACAGGAATGGAAACCCCTAAGGGGTGGAGTGTGTGTGTGTGCACATGAGATAAGTGTGGTGTTGAATGCATACTATAAGTTCAAGTGTGGTTAGTGTTTGTTCATGCATAAGAAGTACCTCATGGCAAGACCTATCATTTACAACACTAACCTAGGTGATTAATATGAGCAATGCAAGGTTGTTATTAAGACACTTAGACAAGCATGGAGTGTACCTAAGCTATAGCAGAAACCATCAAGTAAGGTTATTAATAATTCAAGCAAGCATACTAATATTTCTCACAAAACATTCATATTAAGCATTCATACCACCTACATAACATGTACATACATCTACTCCACCCCCAAAGGGTATGGAACTACTCACTACTCATTACATTAACTATATTAACAAAAGAAAGCATAATACTGAAATGAAAGTTAACTAAGAAAGCAAGAAGTATTAAAGAAGCTTAAAAGGAAATGAAAGACTAAACAAACATGCACAAATTAAAAGACAAGATTAAAAGAAACTAGAAGAATTATTTTATTAACAAATGACTCACATTGAAGGTAGCATTCTTCTCCACCTTGAGTTTTTGCTTCAAGGCTCACTCCTTAGTAGAGAGAATGTCACCAAGCAATGGGTGATTACAATGGAAGGTGAAGAGTTCTATTTATAAGCATGTAAAAAGCTAATCGGGGACAATCCCCCGATGTGGGACTAAACCAATACCACAAATAGCCTAAACACATGATAATACAAGTCCAGGAGAAAGGTTAGCAGATCTGGGGCCATATGGACCGCCAATTAACGGTCCAAGACCGCCAATTGGCGGTCTATAAACTTCAGATCGCGTTGCTTTTGGTTGTGGGCTTTGCTTGATGGATTTGTTGGTCTTGGATGCATCTACTTGGTTTGTTGGAGCTCCGACCCGAATCGAATTGACATAATACTCCCCATGAAGGTGTGGAGTTTCCTGTTTTGCTCTTAGGTTCTTCTGTCTTACGTTCAGGTCATTCTCCCTTGCATCTTAGTCCTCAGGTCTCACCATTAAGTCCTTTTTCCTGCTTTTGGGTCATTTCATGGCTCTTCTCTTAAAACCTCTTTATTTCTGAAATTCAAACATAAAACTCGTCACATAGCATTGCTTAGATGTAAGATAATGGATATAAGATACAAACATGAGCATGAAATGATGCCAATCACTCTTAATAAAGCTTTAATTCTAAATTAAGCATGAAAGGATGTAAGATAATGGATATAAGATACAAGGAGGTTTAACGGCTTGTTGCACGTGCTAAGTGCAACCGTGATTCCTACGAAAGTGAGTTAGGATTTCTTGTTTCTCATTTGCTTTTCTCTTTCTTTGTTTTGCTCAGGACTAGCAAAAACATAGGTTTGGGGGTATTTGATTGGCATCATTTCATGCTCATATTTGTATCTTATATCCATTATCTTACATCTAAACAATGCTATGTGACGAGTTTTATGTTTGAATTTCAGAAATAAAGAGGTTTGAAGAGAAGAGTCATGAAAGGACCCAAAAGCAGGAAAAAGAACTTAATTGTGAGACCTGAGGACCAAGACTTGATTGATCGTTTTATATTGGGGCCATGGAAAGGGTGTACAAAAACTTGATTGATCGTTTTATATTAACCGCAAGTGCACGACCGCGTTGAAGCGGTGGCAAATACGGGTCGTCCACTGGGAGGTGTGTCGACACTTGGTTTGTGCGAAGGCGAGAGGCAAAGAAAAGGAAGAAGGATGTATTACACTAAACTACACTACAATGCTAAACTAGTAAACAAACAAGCTAAAATGAACTAAACAACTAAGCTAATCAACTAATGCAAAAGATAAAATCACAGGAATGAAAACCCCTCAGGGGTGGAGTGTGTGTGTGTGTGCACATGAAATAAGTGTGATATGAAATGCATACAAGAAGCTCAAGTAGTTAGTGTTGCTAATGCATAAGAAGTATCTAACTATGGCAAGACCTATCATTACAACACTAACTTATGTGCATAATATGAGCAATGCAAGGTTGTTATTAAGACACTTAGACAAGCATGGAATGTACCTAAGCTATGGCAGAAACCATCAAGTAATGTTCTTAATAATTCAAGCAAGCATACTAATATCAACACAAAACATTCATATTAAGCATTCATACCACCTACATAACAAGTACATACATCTACTCCACCCCCAAAGGGGATGGAACTACTCACCACTCATTACACTAACTATATTAACAAAAGAGAGCATAATACTGAAATGAAAGTTAACTAAGAAAGCAACAAGTATTAAAGAAGCTTAAAAGGAAATGAAAGACTAAACAAACATGCACAAATTAAAAGACAAGATTAAAAGAAACTAGAAGAATTATTTTATTAACAAATGACTCACATTGAAGGTAGCATTCTTCTCCACCTTGAGTTTTTGCTTCAAGGCTCACTCCTTAGTAGAGAGAATGCCACCAAGCAAAGGTGATTACAATGGAAGGTGAAGAGTTCTTTTTATAAGCATGAAAAAAGCTAATTGGGGACAATCCCAAAAATAGACTAAGCATACACTAATACACGTCCTACAGAAAACTAAACGGATCCTGGGCTAAATGGACCGCCAATTGGCGGTTCCAGACCGCCAATTGGCGGCCTATATGCTTTAGATCCGTCTGGTTTTGTTTGTGGGCTTTGCTTGAAGTATTTCTGGGTCTTGGATGCATCTACTTGGTCTGTTGGAGCTCCGACCCGAATTGAATTGCCAAAATACTCCCCATGATGGTGTGGAGTTTCCTGTTTTGCTCTTAGGTCCTTCGGCGTTACGATCAGGTCCTTCTCCCTTGCATCTTAGTCCCCAGGTCTCACGATTAAGTCTTTTTTCTTGCTTTTGGGTCCTTTCATGGCTCTTCTCTTCAAACCTCTTTATTTCTGAAATTCAAACATAAAACTCGTCACATAGCATTGCTTAGATGTAAGATAATGGATATAAGATACGAATATGAGCATGAAATGATGTCAATCAAATACCCCCACACCTAAGTTTTTGCTAGTCTCGAGCAAAAAAAAGAAAGAGAAAAGCAAACGAGAAACAAGAAATCCTAACTCACTTTCGTAGGAATCACGGTTGCACTTAGCACGAGCAACAAGCCGTTAAACCTCCTTGTTGCCAAGGAGGAGGAGTGTTGTCTCCTGAGGGTTTTCAGCGGATATACCCAAAAAATCCGAACAAGATGCATTATTCAATCTAGACCTCGACTCGTTGGAAATATTTTGTCGATCAATGGACGCGGTAATCCTACGGGCCGACTCTATATAGGTAATCAGTCCACACCTAGCCTAATAAACCATTCGTGCAAATTAAATAAGGAATTAAGTGAAAGACATGGACAATCTCAACATCCTCAAGTGATACAAAGTGTAAGGTCCATTAAGGTTCTTATTTGCATTACCATTTTTTTTCTTTTTGTTTCTTTTCGCATTTTGTTTCTTTTTTCTTTTATTAGTTGGAGCTTCATTCTCCCAGGGTCAGGTTTCGTGCATCATTGCCCATGAGGACTTATACTATCACGTACACCTTTCCCCAAATCTCCACATAGGGCAATCCCAACAACCCGTGTAACGGGAGTTCGGTCGTCGCATCCCAAGTCAGATGACTCGAAAGCACCAGGCACAAGGTCCCCTCAGACCTACTTTCCCGAGTGATAGGAGCCGTACGAGAAGTGAGAACACCTACTCACTTATTTCTTATCTACACATGAACCAAAACCCCTACACTTAATGTCTCACAACAAGATTTAAAGGTTCCTTGACTACAACAAACTTCCTTAAATTAACACACACGAATTATTGACTCACTAGGTTTACGGTGGACTTCTTCGAATGTTTGAGCACTGAAACCCTATGATTACTCACCCCCAAGGGAAAACTGGGGTGCATCCTAACGACCCGATAAATCCTAAAGCCACTGTACTAAATCTCCTAATGCATCAAGTTCAAGACAATTTTGGGAGCTTTCTTTTTACTTTGCCTCTCAACGGTTTTGCACATGCTAAACACACGTAAAACCCACAAAACATTTTCTTTCGCAAACACATGAATATTTTGAAAGAAATGTGAAATTTTTTTGAAGCACTAGGCAAGCAAAAGAAGACAAGTCACCCAAGGATCATGGGACGCAGATATATCGATATTAAATACAACACACTAACATGACCCTAACAATGCAAACAAAAGAAAACAAAATCAAAAGAAAATACTCGACTATGTACATACGTAAAACACCCCCCACACCTACTTCATGCATTGTCCTCAATGAATGCGAGCAAGATACTACATGGATTTATGCATGAAAAAGGAGAGATCTCACCAACATGAAGTACAAAGGGAAGTGCAAGGTCATGTTGATGGACACAACCCGAATTCCCTCAAAACCTGAGACATGCTAAAGAAAGGGCACAAATACGTGAAAGAAATGGAGCCCAAATACACAAGGTTGGGGCTCACAACAATCGATGCTCACTGAAGGAGTCTTTTATTGTACTTTTTTTAATAACTATGTACAAACATAAGTTCCCATCTTCATTTGTCAAAAGACATCAAATGGGAACCTCAAGAGTGGGTCAATGCACTTGGAAAGGGAACATGACACCACGCGGGGCCAGAATACGCATGTGTGGGCCCCCTTCACAAAGAGCACCAAATGAAATGAGAGGTTCGTGAATTGGACGCAAAGGCGTCTCATTCAAAGGATCAAACTGAAAGAGCTTGAACCTCTCGAGAGTTTGGGAAATAAGGGGCAACGGAAGAAAAATATCTCCCGTTGCGGAACTGAAGTTTGATCATCAATCCAAACTCTCCAACCAACAGGCTGGTGGGTCGGAACGAAGTCAAGCACCTCGTTATGCATGTCCAACTCACCAGGAGAATAGGAAGTGGGTCTCATACCCAAAGTATCCTCCAAGGAATTCCTAATACCCTCATGAGCAATGTAGTTGTTTGATGTTCCATCATTTCCAAGATGATCAGGAACAATAGTGAGAGGCAAACTCTCATCAGGTTGTTTGAAATTGAGGGTACTAGGGAGATCTTGCTCCACCAGAGGTGAGTCCTTAAGAGGAACAACATGAATATCATGTGGCTCAAGGGCCACGGGACAAAAAGATAAGGTACAATCCTGTGCCGACTCATAATGAGGCTGCTCCATGTTATTCTCAATTTGAATTGAATCGTCCACTAAGTGATCGTGAATTGAAACCCCAAGTCCCTCAGACTGACTAGGAGTTTGACTTTGAAAGATTGTGCTTTGAATTTGTGGATGTGGTGGTGGTTTGATTTCAGAAGATAAATCCTCACGTTGACAAGAAAGGTTACCCTCCTCACGTTCATGGAATTGTTGTGTCATTTGACTCACTTGCATTTCCATATTTTGCAAGGAATTCAAGTTGGACTTCAATAAAGTTTGAGTGGTTTCCATGAACGTTTGGAGGGTTTGTTATAAGGAATCAAATTTGGGGTCAACAGTGAGGTCCAAGTCAGAGGTTGGGAAATTTTGGGGTTGGGTGTTGATGGGCTGGGAATGAGTCCAATGATTTGAAATTGGGTGTTGGTAGAATTCTGGGTATTCGGGAGGAGGATACGGGGGTGAAAATGAGGTATAAGAATTTGGATAGGAATTGTCTCCCCACGAATCCATCACTCTCGGGTTGTACGCGGATGCGTAATGGTCACGTTGAGCATTTTGGGAAAATGTATGCTCGTACTCAGGCTCAGGGGGAATATAAGGACATTCCTCGATAACATGACCACTCAACCCACAACAGTCGCACGGTACGGCTACTGGAGCCACCGGTGCACTCATGTCGTCTGTCATACGCATGAAAGAGGCCAAAGTTTCTTGTAATGTCTTAGTTTGTTGACCAGCATATGATCTGACATAACTAGATTGTGGTCTAGCAGTCGGTGCCTCTCTCATACTACCCCAATATGCAGATTGCTCAGTCACACAATTAAAATTGTCCCAATCATACGGGGTGTTAGTCTGAGCCACCCCAGGATGCATGGGTCCGGAATACCAGGACGAATTTGTAACGCCCCTGATCTCGCGGGTACGCACACTGGGAAAGGAAACTAGTGTCGCGATCAGAGACCTCCGCGACGACTGAAGGAGTTACAAAAGACAGACCAACAACGACTCGATAAAATGAAACAAACATACATGGATAGGCGATAAGGGTATAAAACTGAACCAAATGATTATCCATGTATACATAAATAATCCAATTACAATACATCGAGATTCAAAGGAAATACAATGACATAAGCGGAAGCAAAGATAACTGGGGAATATGGTCGACGCGTCCCTCGTGTACAGAATCTTCGGAACTCGTCCAGTCTACCCTGTGGAACCTAAGTACCTGCAAGCACCGCATTTAACAATGCGTGAGTTTTCAATTAAGAAAACCCAGTATGCCTCAGCCGAACAATAGTAAAATAGCATGAATGCAAATATGGCAAGCTTCAGAAACAGAACAGAACAGAAAGCATCAAATGCAACAGAAGGCTACGACTACACAAGCCATGCCGGTCGGGCGCACCCGAATCGTTCCTCCATAGGAACCAGAACACCAGCCTCGCTGGTCAGAGGTGGTCACTCGTCAGTGACCCACCGCTCGGCACAAAGCGGTGCGCCGGATAAGCGTCCCAATCCGCGGAAAATAAACCTACATGGTGTCATCGCGAACTGAGAAACACCTACCCTGAGACAGAATGGCAGCGCGCATGCCCAGGACTTATCTTAGGCCTGGCCCCCCATAAGGGTCTTAACCGAGTGGCCTCTGAAGCTAGAGGACCCACCCGTGGCCCGTCGGCCCAGAAAACAGAACGTGCCCAGAATTACTCCATCAGATTAGATGCAATGCAACTACTCTATAGTCTAATGCAACTAAATTATTCAGAATGAGTTCAAAGGAGAACATGCAATATCTCCCTCAAGTCTAAGCCAAAACAGAATTTAATTATATCCAAACCACACGAAATTTAAACAATTAGCATCAAGGATGTTTCCTAAATCCAACCAGCACCAAAACCAGAAAATAGAAGCACATGATACGCATCCCATTAGGAAATAAATCACATAATTTAGCCACTACAAATAATGCATGGAATAGGAAACACCTATGAGCTAGTAACTCAAGATGCAATTAAAGAAACCGGAAACAAAAGGAGGCGCATGTGTATTTCATACAATAGGTAATATCCAGCCAAGAACATTCCAGTTTTATGCTTCCTAATGGTCACGGTTTCTTACCAGAAATTAAATAGGAATGAATCCTCTAATTAGCAACTAAGTATCCAGAAAATACACAACCTATACCAGCAGCAAATCCGAATTTGACTTGATTAACTACCACCACAATCCGGTTAAATGAATCCATAGAATTTCTTTTGAACAATCCAGCCATGTAATATTTTGATTTTCTGGAATCTATCGTCTAGAATCAACCACAAAACATGGTAATGATCTGAAATCTGTAGCAAATGGGGGACCATCCAGCAACTAAATGATGTATGATTGTGCATGAATATATGGTCTGAACTCAGTAACAAATCGTCGATGATCATGCATGAATATATGGTCTGAAATCAGTAACAAATTATGGATGATCATGCAAGAATATATGGTCTGAAATCAGTAACAAATTATGGATGATCATGCAAGAATATATGGTCTGGAATCAGTAACAAATTATGGATGATCATGCAAGAATATATGGTCTGAAATCAGTAACAAATTATGGATGATCATGCAAGAATATATGGTCTGGAATCAGTAACAAATTATGGATGATCATGCAAGAATATATGGTCTGAAATCAGTAACAAATTATGGATGATCATGCAAGAATATATGGTCTGAAATCAGTAACAAATTATGGATGATCATGCAAGAATATATGGTCTGAAATCAGTAACAAATTATGGATGATCATGCAAGAATATATGGTCTGAAATCGGTAACAACGGGGGAATAATCCAGCAACTAAATGATGTATGAATATGCAAAGTCTTAGCAGCAAACCGAGTCATGAACTTTCCTATTTCCAGCAACCTAATGATGCATGAAATATGCGGCTTGTAATCAACAAGAAAAATCAGGAAATAAACCTTGTGTCCAGAACTAAAGATGTTTAGATATACAACAACATAACAGCAACTAAAGGTGAAGAATCATGTAAATCCCGCAGCTAAATAGACATGCATATGTAGCATCACGGTAATAACAAAACATGGGAATTAATGCACGAAATTAACCATCTAAATCATACACAAACATAGGGTATCTTGACAGCAAGGTAAACCAGAGAATGATCATGAAATCCATCAAGATAATCACATCTACAACTAGCAAGCAGCCAGAAATCTATTAGCATCTAAGGTAAAACACACAACCCAACCAGGCTGAGATTTCATCTCGCATGTGTGCCCCAGAAACTTGACCAGACATCTCCCTTGGTGCTGGATGAAGCTCCATCCGACACCCCCACCTATCATCCTACACTAATGGCTAGAGACATACCTGAAAAAGGAAGGTGCTGAGCTAAACCGGATGCACCAAGATTTTCCCCTTAGCCGCACGCAAGAAACACCTCCGGATCTCTTCTTCCAAGTTGCTGGAATTGCTGGGGAGATTTTCGGTGGCTGTGGGTGGAGAAAGGGTTTGGGGAAGTCGGCTGGAAGGTGGGCTTATAAAGGTGCAAGATGAGAAGAGCAACTAGCAAAAAGGCAAGAGATAATTTTGCTTTGATAGCCAATCAGCACTTTCCTTTAGGCAACCAATTTAGATATTTTGCAAATCTCAAGAGATTTGCTCTTGCTGATGTGGCATCCACGTCACCCAGCCTTCACACCTCAGCCCTAAATGCCTACTCAAAGCACAAGCAAAAACCACACACACGAATTCCACTCGATCGACCCGGTTAAGTCAATCGATTGAAAAACTGCCAGACGGTCGAACCCGTCCACGAGTCGCATTGACTCGCCCAAAAAGGAAACTTTTCCCCGAAAGGAAGCTTTTCCAAAACAAAGCATAAAATCACACAACTAACATCATTCATCAAGAAAACACAAACTCGGGCGTAAGGATGGATAAGACTTAATAAGGTACCGGAGAGCGGGTCTTACAACCTACACCCCTTAAACAAAATTTCGTCCTCGAAATTTGCTATCCCTAACTCTCAACCAAAAACTTGGGATACAAATCCTCACATCAACCCCACACTCAAACAACGGTAACAAAAGTTACAAGATGATGAAATACATGTGCCATAACAGCCAAAGATTCTGAGAACAAATCGTGAACCAATCACTTGAAATCCAGCAAGTAATAATGTATGAACCTATGATACATTGACAATCATAAAATTTATAGCAACTAATATATACATACATATGCGACATCTTGACAGTAATTACCCATGAGGATCATATAGTTTCCAGCAACCAATTAATACATGCATATGTGACGTCTTAGCAGCAACAAAACGTAAATAACATATGGTATTTAACAGCAACCTAATCATGAGATCGTATAGTTCCAACAACTAAATAATAGATATCATACATGTCATGTATCAAGACCGCAATTAAATGAAGAAGGAATAACAATCTCTCTATAGATAATATACGTGCACATGATGTATTTAGGCAGCAATTAAATCATGGAATTAATTACAAGATCTTAATAGACAATACTCATGCACGAGATATATCTAGGCAACCATTAAATCGTGTCATAATAACAAGATCTCCATGGATTTCTATATTTACATGTACATGAGTTATGTGGACAACCAATTAACTGCGTAATTATAATAAAAATTTCGATGGTTAAATATACATGTGCATGATGTAACTAGGCAACAACTAAATCATGAAATCGTAGTCATATCATCACGACATGAACTTACTTGCATGCACTTACACCATCATACCCCTAACAGTAACATGAACAATTATAATAAATTTGGTAAAGCACATGCTATAGTAATCATGGATCATGGAAACGAATATGCAACCAGTAGGAGATATGGGTCATGATGATTATACAACGTTTACTTCAAGCTATAGTAACGCATTCATGGGTTTTGAATTTATTCAAGCACGAATCTAATTATAATTAGGAGAAATATGGGACTATAACGTGACTGATTTCAGGGCTCATCATGCAAGACATCGAGGCTGTAAACTCAACCTCTACTCGCATATAAACACCTGAAATTTGCATTAGTTGCACTATGTATTAAACATACTAAGATTGAGATTATATGAATAATATAAGATCCCACGATGCAATCATCACAATACAGGGGATAGGCATGCATGCATGAATGGATGGTAAGTTACTTCTGATTTCAACATTTCCGGGCATAGCATCATGGACATTGTAGAATCAAACTATTTGGTTAACCTTTTCACATAGTACAATTTATTGTTTCCAACAACTATGTCATGCGTACCAATATAACTTCCTAACAGCAATCTAAACATGAAATGAGTAATAGAATGTGTAAAAGGCATCGTAGTAAAATACTACATGCATTCGATAGCATGAGTCATAAATTTCAGGACATATATGCGTTACAAACTTGCAAATCAGACCATGATCAGAGATTATATCGACATAAAACAATATAAGTATCAGTAATTCAACATGGTGAACATGCACATGAGATCAGGAGTCTATGTATATCCATAAATAATATACATGCATGCATTCGGATTCACACATTACGTTAAGTCATGGAATGAGTTGCATATGTCATGGATGAGTACATATTTTATTCTCAAAGAAAGCATAACGATAACATCAGAGAAGGTATACCAAATCAGATCATGAATGTTGTATGCTTACTACTGGGATGAAATCAACTCAAATAACAAGTCACCACAAACAACACCTATAATCCAACTGATTGCACCAATCATAATTTTAGAACGTACATGCATTAGAAGATAGCGATTCAGAAATGGCCCGAGATCATATGAACATGAATTAATATATGAATATTTCAGCGACCTAACATGGAAAGCATATATCTAGAAATCAGAAGTCGGAGCATATTCATGATCGATATAAATCTACATGCATAAGGATTTGCACAAAACTAGACGGCATAGGATGAATAGCATAACTCATAAATTCTGATATAGTATTCATGTGAGAGCATAACAAGTCATAGCAGAGAAGATTTATGGAAGTCAGATCATACACGTAAACTGAACATGGTGGGGTTAAAATCAGACTTGAGAAACTCATAGCAACATTAGAGTCAATACATGCATTTATACCAATGGCATCAACATTTAAATTAAAATTTATAACTTATGCTCAGATGTTGTAAAGAATATATCTCAGAGGGATTACAAATCAGAGCATATTCATTGATTAGTCATGACTGGGATAAAATCACACATTTAATTCATCTTAACATTCCAATCGATAAATGCAGCATTCCTTCAACATAAAATCAGATCACCATAGAAACTAGATTTGAAATTAATAACATGTCATGATGCCTGAACCAAATCAAAAATAACATGTGATTATGACATCTAACATCAGTAAGCATATCATGCGAGAAAATCCGGACTTGATCACAATATCATGCATGAACATAACATCTAAGAGATCACAAGATTCTACACCACAAGGTTATTAACACATCACTCAACATGAAAGCAAAACCCCCTTCCCCAACTAGCTCTCCACGATCGAGCCCACTTCCTCTGGTTTCTCCAGCAAACCACCAAGGAAGACTGAGGCCCAAGTCATAGTAGAGATGGAGGTGCTTAGCCACCTCTGAAATTCGGATGGTGCACCACAGTCCACACAATCGGTGGATCTCCACTAGTGCATACCAAACCTCAGATCGGAAAACACAATGGTGCTGGACCAAACTTTGTCCAACACGCACTCTACATCCTATTATGCTAAAGGAGTAGGAGCATACCTGAAACTGATGGAGGAGGATCCCAGCGTTTGCTGGAATTCAGCTACAGCCGCCTCCCATGCTTGCTAGCTAGTCATCTCTTGCACTTGCACTTTTTGCTTGTTTGATCGGTGGGACTTGTTGGAGATCTCAGCACCAAAACGTAGGAGGAGGTGAGGGAACTGATAAAGACAGATAGTGTTGGGTGGTTCGGTCTCCAAGCACACGAGGTAATCCACAAGAAGCAATTTAACTAATGCAAACATGATCTATCACTATCAGAAAGAAATTCTAAAAGATAAGAAATTACCAACAGGGTTTGGGCAAGATGCCCCACTGGAGAGTCTTTAGATTCTGTACACTTTAGAGACCGACCTGCTCTGATACCAAGTTGTAACGCCCCTGATCTCGCGGGTACGCACACTGGGAAAGGAAACTAGTGTCGCGATCAGAGACCTCCGCGACGACTGAAGGAGTTACAAAAGACAGACCAACAACGACTCGATAAAATGAAACAGACATACATGGATAGGCGATAAGGGTATAAAACTGAACCAAATGATTATCCATGTATACATAAATAATCCAATTACAATACATCAAGATTCAAAGGAAATACAATGACATAAGCGGAAGCAAAGATAACTGGGGAATATGGTCGACGCGTCCCTCGTGTACAGAATCTTCGGAACTCGTCCAGTCTACCCTGTGGAACCTAAGTACCTGCAAGCACCGCATTTAACAATGCGTGAGTTTTCAATTAAGAAAACCCAGTATGCCTCAGCCGAACAATAGTAAAATAGCATGAATGCAAATATGGCAAGCTTCAGAAACAGAACAGAACAGAAAGCATCAAATGCAACAGAAGGCTACGACTACACAAGCCATGCCGGTCGGGCGCACCCGAATCGTTCCTCCATAGGAACCAGAACACCAGCCTCGCTGGTCAGAGGTGGTCACTCGTCAGTGACCCACCGCTCGGCACAAAGCGGTGCGCCGGATAAGCGTCCCAATCCGCGGAAAATAAACCTACATGGTGTCATCGCGAACTGAGAAACACCTACCCTGAGACAGAATGGCAGCGCGCATGCCCAGGACTTATCTTAGGCCTGGCCCCCCATAAGGGTCTTAACCGAGTGGCCTCTGAAGCTAGAGGACCCACCCGTGGCCCGTCGGCCCAGAAAACAGAACGTGCCCAGAATTACTCCATCAGATTAGATGCAATGCAACTACTCTATAGTCTAATGCAACTAAATTATTCAGAATGAGTTCAAAGGAGAACATGCAATATCTCCCTCAAGTCTAAGCCAAAACAGAATTTAATTATATCCAAACCACACGAAATTTAAACAATTAGCATCAAGGATGTTTCCTAAATCCAACCAGCACCAAAACCAGAAAATAGAAGCACATGATACGCATCCCATTAGGAAATAAATCACATAATTTAGCCACTACAAATAATGCATGGAATAGGAAACACCTATGAGCTAGTAACTCAAGATGCAATTGAAGAAACCGGAAACAAAAGGAGGCGCATGTGTATTTCATACAATAGGTAATATCCAGCCAAGAACATTCCAGTTTTATGCTTCCTAATGGTCACGGTTTCTTACCAGAAATTAAATAGGAATGAATCCTCTAATTAGCAACTAAGTATCCAGAAAATACACAACCTATACCAGCAGCAAATCCGAATTTGACTTGATTAACTACCACCACAATCCGGTTAAATGAATCCATAGAATTTCTTTTGAACAATCCAGCCATGTAATATTTTGATTTTCTGGAATCTATCGTCTAGAATCAACCACAAAACATGGTAATGATCTGAAATCTGTAGCAAATGGGGGACCATCCAGCAACTAAATGATGTATGATTATGCATGAATATATGGTCTGAACTCAGTAACAAATCGTCGATGATCATGCATGAATATATGGTCTGAAATCAGTAACAAATTATGGATGATCATGCAAGAATATATGGTCTGAAATCAGTAACAAATTATGGATGATCATGCAAGAATATATGGTCTGGAATCAGTAACAAATTATGGATGATCATGCAAGAATATATGGTCTGAAATCAGTAACAAATTATGGATGATCATGCAAGAATATATGGTCTGGAATCAGTAACAAATTATGGATGATCATGCAAGAATATATGGTCTGAAATCAGTAACAAATTATGGATGATCATGCAAGAATATATGGTCTGAAATCAGTAACAAATTATGGATGATCATGCAAGAATATATGGTCTGAAATCAGTAACAAATTATGGATGATCATGCAAGAATATATGGTCTGAAATCGGTAACAACGGGGGAATAATCCAGCAACTAAATGATGTATGAATATGCAAAGTCTTAGCAGCAAACCGAGTCATGAACTTTCCTATTTCCAGCAACCTAATGATGCATGAAATATGCGGCTTGTAATCAACAAGAAAAATCAGGAAATAAACCTTGTGTCCAGAACTAAAGATGTTTAGATATACAACAACATAACAGCAACTAAAGGTGAAGAATCATGTAAATCCCGCAGCTAAATAGACATGCATATGTAGCATCACGGTAATAACAAAACATGGGAATTAATGCACGAAATTAACCATCTAAATCATACACAAACATAGGGTATCTTGACAGCAAGGTAAACCAGAGAATGATCATGAAATCCATCAATATAATCACATCTACAACTAGCAAGCAGCCAGAAATCTATTAGCATCTAAGGTAAAACACACAACCCAACCAGGCTGAGATTTCATCTCGCATGTGTGCCCCAGAAACTTGACCAGACATCTCCCTTGGTGCTGGATGAAGCTCCATCCGACACCCCCACCTATCATCCTACACTAATGGCTAGAGACATACCTGAAAAAGGAAGGTGCTGAGCTAAACCGGATGCACCAAGATTTTCCCCTTAGCCGCACGCAAGAAACACCTCCGGATCTCTTCTTCCAAGTTGCTGGAATTGCTGGGGAGATTTTCGGTGGCTGTGGGTGGAGAAAGGGTTTGGGGAAGTCGGCTGGAAGGTGGGCTTATAAAGGTGCAAGATGAGAAGAGCAACTAGCAAAAAGGCAAGAGATAATTTTGCTTTGATGGCCAATCAGCACTTTCCTTTAGGCAACCAATTTAGATATTTTGCAAATCTCAAGAGATTTGCTCTTGCTGATGTGGCATCCACGTCACCCAGCCTTCACACCTCAGCCCTAAATGCCTACTCAAAGCACAAGCCAAACCACACACACGAATTCCACTCGATCGACCCGGTTAAGTCAATCGATTGAAAAACTGCCAGACGGTCGAACCCGTCCACGAGTCGCATTGACTCGCCCAAAAAGGAAACTTTTCCCCGAAAGGAAGCTTTTCCAAAACAAAGCATAAAATCACACAACTAACATCATTCATCAAGAAAACACAAACTCGGGCGTAAGGATGGATAAGACTTAATAAGGTACCGGAGAGCGGGTCTTACAGAATTGTCCTGGTCCCAACAATCATATGGATGGTCGCCCATGTAACCATCCATCTCAACAAACAACTCTCGAGTCGACCACTCTCACCACCACGAGACTAAGCTCGCAAAAAGTGCTCGACTCAACCCTAAAACGCTACCAGAGAGTGTAAAGGGTCGGAGACTAAAACGTAGAAGTAGGTGAGAAGAAGATGACTCAGAGGAGAAGGGAAGAATCCCTAAAGCTAGCGTGGGTGAAGGGATCAGGTAGAAGCCTAACTAGCAAGCACGACTCAAACAATGTAAGGCAATGGGTCCTTAGGCTAGACGACGCCTAACTTCGAGGTCACTAGCCTCGACACGCCTCACCTCCCTACAACGAGGACCACAATGCCCAGCAAGTGATACCAGATCCGGAGATCCAGTACCTCCTACTATCGACAAGGTAGGCAACGCCGATCAGGTCATGACGGTCTCAACTAGATTACTCTCCTAGTGCGCCCGCAATCCTAGGGCCAATGTCTACTTGCTTTTAGTTAAGGCTTTATTAAGAGTGATTTTTGGGGCCAAGGAAAGGGTGATGAAATCCCCCACCTTATCTTTTATGGGACAACCCCTCCTTAGTAGCGTTTTGATCCTAAATCTAGCAATCAATCGCTCCAATCAAACGCTCACTCACTCTTGGCCTGATGCAATTCCTACTAACTAATGCATGGGCATACGAGATGCATGAATGAGTGTAGGAATTTGCGTACCTAACGCCAGCACTCAACAACTGAAAATAAAGCTAAAAGAAAAGACAACTCTATGCCTAAGTCAATACATGATGCGTGACCTAAACAAGTAAGAACGTCTAGTCTTTTGCTTTGGATTTTAGGGCCAAGTTGATTAATGGGGGAGTGATTAATGATCTGGGAGCAAACGAGAAGTAACAACATCCAAAATAGGGCTCCCAGATAATGAAAGTGAAGAAATAAACCACCAGAAGAAAAATGAAAGCAGGAAGACCTCACCAGGCCGCCAATTGGCGGTCCCAGACCGCTGATTGGCGATTACTTTTGAAGTGTTGGTGCTCCTACTCTTCCAGTAGCCTCCCCGTGAGCTCTAGGATCCCTGAGACTAAGAAAAAATGGAAACAAAAAATTAAAAAACCCCTCGAATCGTCCAACCCAACGTCTGGACAGAGCACCTCCCCGGCAATGGCGCCAAAAACTTGATTGATTGTTTTATATTAACCGCAAGTGCACGGCCGTGTTGAAGCGGTGGCAAATACGGGTCATCCACTGGGACGTGTGTCAACACTTGGTTTGTGTGAAGGCGAGAGACAAAGAAAAGGAAGAAGGATGTATTACACTAAACTACACTACAATGCTAAACTAGTAAACAAACAAGCTAAAATGAACTAAACAACTAAGCTAATCAACTAATGCAAAAGATAAAATCACAAGAATGAAAACCCCTCAGGGGTGGAATGTGTGTGTGTGCACATGAAATAAGTGTGATATGAAATGCATACAAGAAGCTCAAGTAGTTAGTGTTGCTAATGCATAAGAACTACCTAACTATGGCAAGACCTATCATTACAACACTAACTTATGTGCATAATATGAGCAATGCAAGGTTGTTATTAAGACACTTAGACAAGCATGGAATGTACCTAAGCTATGGAAGAATCCATCAAGTAAGGTTCGTAATAATTCAAGCAAGCTTACTAATATCAACACAAAACATTCATATTAAGCATTCATACCACCTACATAACATGTACATACATCTACTCCACCCCCAAAGGGGATGGAACTACTCACTACTCATTACACTAACTATATTAACAAAAGAGAGCATAATACTGAAATTAAAGTTAACTAAGAAAGCAACAAGTATTAAAGAAGCTTAAAAGGAAATGAAAGACTAAACAAACATGCACAAATTAAAAGACAAGAATAAAAGAAACTAGAAGAATTATTTTACTAACAAATGACTCACATTGAAGGTAGCATTCTTCTCCACCTTGAGTTTTTGCTTCAAGGCTCACTCCTTAGTAGAGATAATGCCACCAAGCAATGGGTAATTACAATGGAAGGTGAAGAGTTCTATTTATAAGCATGAAAAAAGCTAATCGGGGACAATCCCCCGATGTGGGACTAAACCAATACCAAAAATAGAATAAGCATACACTAATACATGTGCTACAGAAAACTAAATGGATCCTGGGCTAAATGGATTACCAATTGGCGGTTCCAGACCGCCAATTGGCGGTCTATAAGCTTTAGATCCGTCTGGTTTTCTTTGTGGGCTTTGCTTGAAGTATTTCTGGGTCTTGGATGCATCTACTTGGTTTGTTGGAGCTCCAACCCGAATCGAATTGCAAAAATACTCCCCATGATGGTGTGGAGTTTCCTGTTTTGCTCTTAGGTCCTTCGGCCTTACGATCAGGTCCTTCTCCCTTGCATCTTAGTCCCCAGGTCTCATGATTAAGTCTTTTTTCTTGCTTTTGGGTCCTTTCATGGCTCTTCTCTTCAAACCTCTTTATTTCTGAAATTCAAACATAAAACTCGTCACATAGCATTGCTTAGATGTAAGATAATGGATATAAGATACGAATATGAGCATGAAATGATGTCAATCAAATACCCTTTCCATGGCCCCAAAAATCACTCTTAATAAAGCCTTAATTCTAAAAGCAAGTAGACATTGTCCTTAAGGATTTTGGACGCACTAGGAGAGTGATCTAGTTGAGACCGTCATAGCCTGATCGGCGTTGCTTACCTTGTCGATAGTAGGAGGTACTGGATCTCCTGATCTGGTATCACTTGCTGGGCATTGTGGTCTTCGTTGTAGGGAGGTGAGGCGTGTTGAGACTAGGGATCTCGAAGTTAGGCGTCGTCTAGCCTAAGGATCCATAACCATACATTGTTTGAGCCATGCTTGCTAGATTAGGCTTCTACCTTCACCTCTACCCACGCTAGCTCTAAGGATTCTTCCCTCCTCATCTGAGTCCTCTCCTCATCTATTTTCTACGAGTAGTCTCCTCCTCTGAGTACACCTTCTGTTGTGTGTTATTTTAGAGTTGAGTCGAGCATTTTATGCGAGGTTGTGCTCGTTTTGGTGAGAGCGCTCGACTTGAGAGAGTGCATTTTTCTGAGATGGACGGTCTAGGTGATCGGCCATCTCCGCCTCGTGCTCCTTTGGAGCATGAGGTTGAGTCGTCTCGTGGGGATGGGGGAGACGGGGTTCCATACATGGATTACCTCGGTCCACTCCCGCCACCACGTAGACCTCCTCCTCTGACTCGAGAGGAAGAGGGATTCGGTCAGGATCGAGTTCTTGGTGCACCACCACCTTTAGCTCGACAGGATAGACCGATGACTTTGTGGGAGCGGACCCATCCTGTTTAGGCCGCGCAACCTTCTTGCATATTTCTTCCCACAGCTCGCGGGAACAACTATGAATTGAAACCTCAATATGTGAGCATGCTTCCTACCTTCACTGCCAATAAGGAGGATCCGTATATTTTTATACGTGAATTCGAGGAAATATGCTCCATGTTCAAGCTTCAACGACTTGATGAGGATTCAGTCCGGTTGAGGATGAGTTTTTTTGCGTTGAAGGATAATGCGAAGAAATGGATGTACAACCTCCCGGTGAGCTCTATTAGGTCTTGGGATGACTTTGTGACCGTCTTTCTGAAGAGATTTTTCCCTCAAAGGAAAACTCAACAGATACGGCACCAGATACATCAAATGTATCAGACTGAGACCGAATCTTTTCATGTTTTCTTTAAGAGGTTCAATGGCCTTCTCCAGCAGTGCCCTCATCATGAACTTGAGCTATGGCAGTTGTGCCAGATTGTTTATGAGGGCCTCAACTACAACACCCGCACATTGTTGGAGTCGATGTGTCAGGGTGATTTCCAAATGAAACCCATCAATGAGGCATGGGACACTTTTAAGTTAATGGCTGCACATACCTTTGAGTGGGACACCGTGAGAGAGCCACCAACCGCCAGGTCTTCTGGTCGAGCTGGATCATATCAAGTTGAGTCAACTATCGCGTTGAGGCAAAATTGGCTGCTCTCATGCGTAGGATTGACAGTTTAGAGTTGGACTGAGCTCCTGTACCTCAGGTCGCTACTCCCGGGTGTAGTAGGTGTGGACTTACGGGCCATGATGACTTGGAATGCGCTTACACTCTAAGGGATACTGAACATGCAAATGCGATGTATCAACACATGCCCACAATGACCCGTACAGTCACTCCTACAACCCGGGATGGCGTAACCATCCTAACTTCTCTTGGGGGCCTAGTGGGGGTCATGGCCAGAGCTCGCACACTCAACCTCAACCTCCACCTTATCAACCTCCACGCCCATCCACGACTTACCAACCTCCACATCAAAGGTCTCAACACCATAATTACCAACCTGCCCAGGCCTCATCGTCGGGTTATTCTAACCAAACTCCACTACCTCAACGGGTTGACCCGAAGGACCCCATTCTAGAACAAACCCTTCAAGCGTTCAAGCAGAGCACACAAACCATGTTTGCGGCCAGCAATAATTCGGTCAAAGCATTGACAATGCAAGTTAGCCAGTTGGCTCATCAACTCTATGAACGCGAGAATGGTCAATTACCGAATCAACCTGTGGTAAATCCCAGAGGTCAACCTGCTCATGCTAGGCAAAATGTGCACAATGTTGAAAGTGACCATTCCCAACATGCTAATGTAGGATTTCGTGTCCCTATGTATGTATATATTTTAAATTTTTTAATACAACATACAATATCGTTTTCATATTTTCAACAATTTCTATGTACATTACTTTGTGTTTATTCTAATATCATGCAACCCTACATTTATTAAAATAAACCACAAAGGTAGAATCATACCTAAAGGTTCTCTAAAACCTTTTTGAAGATCCGGAGTCACGTTGCCCGTTGAATCGTCCATGGATTGTTCACCAAACTCCGAGTGTTCACCAAACTCTAAACAAGATTAGAGAGAAATGAGCTAGTCAATCAATCTCTAATAAGGTTTAGAATCTAGCTAATAACCCCTCTTTGAGCTCCTGAGATTTCTATCTCCTAAACTCAAAATTAGTAAGAGAATTTCGTGGTGCTTAGAGGAGAGATTAATGAGAGAAAGATTTTTGCATTAGTATTAAACAAGTAGGAGTAGGTGCCCTTTTATAGGCTACCAAAACATCCTTATGAAGAGCTATTCTTTAGCCATGATATGAACTTAAAATCAAGTGAACTACCAAAACCCGACACATCATATGAACTTAAAATCAAGCCTCTTGTTTCCCAGTTTTGTGGTGCGACCTAGAGGAGGATCTAAGCCAAATTGGCAGAGATATTAAACACTTAATATCTCAAACTATAAGCGGTATCTAGCTACACATTATAGTTACCCAATTAGCATAGATGTCTTTGTTCCACCCGAACCAAAACACGATCCATTTAGTGATGTAAGTGCACCACTTGTGTCTGTCCCTTGCCTCATGATATTAAGAATATATACAAAGTAGAAATGTGTCATCTTTGTATTATATTCATTTCTGGATCTCTCTAAGCTAATTATAAGTATGTAACTTAACTCAAGTGCACATTGTAATTTTGTTTTATCAAGGGCCCCACTAATATCATCACTCAATTAAGAGGGGCAATGATAATTGTTTGACTATCTATCTTTTCCAGCATAAGTCATGTTCAACCAACTATTGCCTTTATCACTACACTCATTGATAGCTTTTGACAATAATCAAATTAAGCACTTCTTGAGTGAAAAGATATAAGTCTCATATCTTAGGATCAAAGACACAATAAAACATTAATGACACGAAACACAATTCCATAATGTTTTACTTGTTAGGTGTATTCAATATATAAAAGTATTCTTTTCCTCTTTTATATACTCGTGTTGTCAATTATTTGTAGAGCTACAACAATCGATGACCAACACGACAATCTTATCTCGGTGATTAATGTTCCATGTTAATTACCATGATTGTGAATAACTTTTGATTTATGTAAACCATTATCTTTTAGAGCTCTACGGTTAAGGACCAAGCGCCTCTTCCTTAACACTTCCAAAAGACGAATACCATAATCAAGGAACAAAATGCTTGCACATTCAATTCATAATAATTGACATATAAAAGTAAAACTTTTAGAACACATTCCTTTCATCTAATGTTGTCCATACCTTAAGATCAGGAAGGGTTGTTGACAACAATGTGGAAATGCATGAAGCCAACCCTGTTGGTGACTCTTCCGAGGAGGTCGTGAGTCTTTCAAGCAACCTAATTCTGAGACTTCTACTCGTGATAGTTATGTCCCCAAGGCACCATTCTCTCATAGGCTGACTAAAAACGTGATGAGCATTGGGACAAAATCGTTGAGGTACTTAGGCAAGTCAAGGTGAACATCCCGTTGTTGGACGTTGTTCAGCAAATGCCGCCGTATGCCAAGTTCCTTGGACCTTTGTACCATTAAGAGAAGAACAAATGTTCCCAAAAAGGCATTTTTGTTCGCCAATCTGAGCTCAATATTGACACAACCCATGCAAGTCAAATACATGGACCTAGGTTGTCCAACTGTCTCTTGCATGATCGGTAATGTGACCATTCCTCAAGCTTTATTGGATTTAGGAGCACCTGTCAACCTTCTTCCCTACTCTATCTATGTCAACCTTGGAATATGCGATCTTAAACCAACGAGGACAACCCTCCAGTTGGCTGACAGATTCGTCAAGATTCCACGAGGGAGTGTGGAGGATGTCCTTATTAAAGTGGGTGAGTTCGTATTTCCAGTTGATTTCATCATCTTGAATACTGAACCTGTGTCCAACCCACAAGGATAAATTCCAGTGATCCTTGGGAGGCCTTTTCTTGCGACATCTAATGCTTTGATCAATTGTCGCAATGACTTGATGATGTTGTCTTTTCGAAACCTCACGGCGGATTTCAACATCTTTACTCTTGGTAAGCAACCCAGGTTCTTCGACGATGCTGTCGGAGCCAATTTCATTCAAGACCACGGATGAGCCCAAGTCATTAGGCATGTTCGACTCACATCGACATATTATTGAGGTGCCTAAAAACCAGGTTATGAGTGAAGATGATCTTGAGGAATCCGCCCGTGAAATTTTGGAAGAAGAGACACATCTGGGTGCTTGCTCCTCTTACTCTGTGGCCCCTGAGCCACTTGAAATCAACTCTGAATCCAACAAGGACCCACCTCTGGTCGAGCTCAAACCGCTCCCCGATAACCTCAAATACATCTTTTTAGGGGATAATGAGACATTGCCACTCATTATAGCTTCTGATCATGCAAAAGATCAAAAGGTTGCCCTCAAAAAAGTGCTCATTGAAAACAAAGAGGCTATCGGGTGGTCCTTGAATTAGTCATGGTATTTTTCAGCATCGGATCCAAGAGGATTGTAGGCCTTGTCGGGACCCACAACGAAGATTGAATCTTGTACTGAAAGAAGCCGTCTGAAAGGAGGTTCAAAAGTACTTGGATCATGGTATATCTACCCTATCTCTGATAGTTTGTGGGTGAGTCCTGTCCATGTGGTTCCAAAGAAGTCAGGCTTGACGGTTGTTGAGAATGAGCAAATGAGCTTATCCCGACACGCCTGCAAACTGGCTGGCGAGTTTGTGTTTATTATCACAAGCTCAATGCGGAAACACGAAAAGATCATTTCCCATTGGCATTCATTGATCAGATTTTGGAAAGGTTGGCCGGACATGAGTATTATTGTTTTCTTGATGGATACTCCGGTTACAACCAAATTTCCATCGCCCCCGAGGATCAAGAGAAAACCACCTTTACTTGTCCCTTTGGCACGTTTGCCTACTGTTGCATGCCCTTTGGGTTATGTAATGCGCCGACAATGTTTCAAAAATGTATGATCAGCATCTTTTCCGATATGGTAGAGCATTTCCTTGAGATTTTCATGGATGACTCTTCCATATTTGGCGCTTCCTTTGATGAGTGCCTTCGTCACTTGAGCCTTGTCCTCAAGCGATGCCGTGAGAAGAACATCGCTCTCAATTGGGAAAAATGTCACTTCATGGTGAAGGGAGGGATTGTACTTGGATATGTGGTCTCAAGTAGCGGAATTGAGGTCGATCCCGCCAAAGTGGGTCTTATTGCTAATCCCCACCGCTACGTAATGTGAAGGATATCCGTGCCTTTTTGGGGTATGTTTGATTCTATCGGAGGTTCATTCGGGATTTTAGCAAAATTGTTCGACCTCTCACTGCCTTGTTGGCTAAGGATGCCATTTTTGAGTTTACACCGGATTGCCACCATGCCTTTTTGACCTTGAAGAAAGAGTTGACTTCAACTCCCATAATTAAGGCACCAATGTGGACTGAACCCTTCGAGTTAATGTGTGATGCATCTGACTTCACTGTGGGAGTAGTGTTTGGGCAACGATTGGACAAATTACCTCATGTGATCTACTATGCCAGTAGAACACTCAATGATGCCCAATTGAACTACACTGTGACCGAGAAGGAATTCTTAGCGATTATATTCGCTTTGGAGAAATTTCGGTCGTACTTGATTGGCTCCCATGTGATTATCTATTCTGATCACACACCATCAAACACCTCATGACAAAGAAAGATGCAAAATCCCGACTCTTGAGATGGATCTTGTTGTTACAAGAATTCGATCTCGAGATTCGGGACAAAAAATGTGTGAAAATGTTGTACCAGACCACCTGTCTCGTCTAGAGACAACCAACCCATAGGACCAAATTATTAATGACAAAGTTCATGACGAGTAGTTGTTCACGATCGAAGATAACCCTTGGTTTGCCGACATCGTGAACTACCTCGTGACCGAGCAACTTCCTGTGGGTTGGTCAAAATCTGACCAAACCATATTTAGATCTTATGTCAGATTCTTAAACTGGGATGACCCCTACCTATTCAAATACGGCTCTAACCAAATTTTCATGCGGTGCGTCCCAGATAACGAGTTCCAAAGTGTGCTCCATTTCTGCCACTCTAAGGCATGTGGAGGACACTTTGGAGCAAAGAAAACTGCCGCCAAGGTGCTCCAATCTGGATGCCACTGGCCTTCTCTTTTCAAAGATGCTTACAACTTTTGTAAGCAATGTGATAGGTGCCAACACCTTGGTAGGATTAGTCAACGTGACATGATGCCTTTGCAAAATGTCCTTGTTGTCGACATCTTCGATGTGTGGGGCATCGACTTTATGGGTCCCTTCCCGAATTCGTTCGGGAATGTTTACATTTTGGTGGTCGTTGACTATGTGTCTAAGTGAGTTGAGGTTACCCCCACAAAGACAAATGACAACAAGGTGGTCACCAAATTCTTATGGGACATTTTTACGCGATTGGTACTCCTCCTACCATAATCAGCGATAGGGGTACCCACTTCTATATTCGCTCCTTTGAAGCGCTTATGAGGAAATATTCGATCACCCACAAGCTTGCGACCAAATATTATCCGCAAACTAGTGGGCAGGTCGAAGTCTCTAACCGTCAATTAAAGCAAATCCTTGAGAAGACGGTTAATTCCTCGAGGAAGGATTGGTCAACTATGTTGAATGACATGTTGTGGGCCTTCCGCACCGCGTATAAGACCAATTTGGGTATGTCCCCCTATCGGGTAGTGTATGGCAAGACTTTCCACCTACCCGTCGAGCTTGAGCATCGTTCTTTCTGGGTGATCCAGAACCTGAATATGGATCTTGATCAAGCAGGGATGCAGCGTAAACTCGACATTGTTGAGTTGGAAGAGCTACGCAATGATGTGTATGAAAATGCCAAAATTCATAAGTCCCGAGTCAAGTTGTTTCACGATCGCATGATTATGCGAAAGGTGTTTACGGTCGGGCAGAAGGTGTTGCTCTACAATTCCCGACGTCATCTGTTTGCGGGTAAGCTCCGCAGTCGCTGGTCTGGCCCTTTTATTGTCCAAACCGTATATCCTCATGGAGCGGTTGACATCTTGAATCTAGGGAATGGGGACGTGTTCAAAGTTAATGGTCAACGCCTCAAACCCTACTTGGAGGGGGTACCAGTTGAAGTTGAGGAGGTCGTGTTCCTTCATGAACCTCTCTCGCACTCAACCATTCATGTGCCTGCATGAATGGTTGAGCTTTCATGTTTGTATATAGTCAAATTTGAAAAAAATGAAAAAAAGAGGAACAAAAGACTCCATGAGTGAGCATTGATTGTTGTGGGCTCCAACCCTTGAGTATTTGGGCCCCATTTCTTTCACGTATTTGTATCCCTTCTTTTGCATCTCACAGGTTTGAGGGACTTTGGGGTTATGTCCATCAACATGACCATAACACTTTCCTTGTGCTTTACGTTGGTGAGATCTTTCCTCTTTCATGCATAAATCCATGTCGTATCATGCTTACATTCGTTGAGGACAATGCATGAAGTAGGCGTGGGGGGTATTTTACGTGTGTACATAGTCGAGTCTTTTTCCTTTGATTTTATTTTCTTTTGTGTGCATTGTTAGGGTCATGTTAGTGTGCTGCATTTAATATCTATATATCTGCTTGTCACGATCCTTGGGTGACTTGTATTCTTTTGCTTGCCCAATGCTTTAAAATTTTCACATTTCTTTCAAAATCTTCATGTGTTTGCGAAAGAAAATGTTTTGTGGGTTTTGCGTGTGTTTAGCATGTGGAAAACCGTTGAGAGGCAAAGTAAAAAGAAAGCTCCCAAAATTATCTTGAACTTGATGCATTAGGATATCTAGTACAGTGGTTTAGGACTTATCTAGTCGTTAAGATGCACCCCGGTTTTCTCGTGGGGGCGAGTAATCATAGGGTTTCAGTACTCAAACAATTAAAGAAGTCCACCCTGAACCTAGTGAGTCAATAATTCGTGTCTGTTAATTTAAGGAAGTTTGTTGTAGTGAAGGACCCTTTAAATCTTGTTGTGAGACATTAAGTGTAGGGGTTTTGGTTCATGTGTAGATAAGAAATAAGTTAGTAAGTGTTCTACCTTCTCGCACGGCTCCTATCACTCAGGAAAGTATGTTTGAGGGGACTTTGTGCCTGGTTCTTTTGAGTCATCTGACTTGGGATGCGCCGACCGAACTCCCGTTACACGGGTGGTAGGGATTGCCCTATGTGAAGATTTGGGGAAAGGTGTATGTGATAGTGTAAGTCCTCATAGGCAATGATGCACGAAACCTGACCCTGAGAGAATGAAACTCCAACTAGTAAAAGAAGAAGAAAAAAAGTTAGAAAAGAAACAAAAAGAAGAAAAAATGGTAATGCAAATAAGAACCGTAATAGACTTTACATTTGTATCACTTGAGGATGTTGAGGTTGTCCATGTCTTTCACTTAAGTCCTTATTTAACTTGCACATATGGTTCATTAGGCTAGGTGTGTGGACTAATACCTATATAGAGTCGGCTCGTAGGATTGCCGCGTCCAATGATCGATAAAAATGAGTCCATCGAGTCGAGTTTCTAGATTGAATAATGCATCTATGTTCGGATTTTGTTGGTATATCCGCTGAAAACCCTCAGGAGACAACACTTCTCCTCCTTGGCGACAAGGAGGTTTAACGGCTTGTTGCACGTGCTAAGTGCAACCGTGATTCCTACGAAAGTGAGTTAGGATTTCCCTGTTTTTCGTATACTTTTTCCTTTCTTTTATTTTTCTCTTGCTTTGTTTTGCTTGGGACTAGCAAAAGTTAGGTGTAGGGGTATTTGATTGACATCATAACATGCATACATTTGTGTCTTATATCCGTTATATTTCACCTAAACAATGCTGCGTAACGAGTTTTATGTTTGAGTTTCAGGAATAAACAGGATTGAGGAGAAGAGGCATAAAAGGACCTAAAAGCAGAAAATGACTGATTTGAGAGACTTAGAGACTAAGATGCAAGGGAGAAGGACATGAATGTAAGCCCAAAGGACCAATGGGCAAATCAGGAAACTCCACACCAACATGGGGAGTATTTTGGCAATTCGATTCGCGTCGGAGCTCCAGCAACCAACTTGGATACATCACACAAGAAGAAAGCCATCCAGAAAAGCCCACAAAAATTCCAGAGCGGATCCAAACCTTGTAGACCGCCAATTGGTGGTCTGGGACTGCAAATTGGAGGTATGGGTTTCTCCGGATCCGATGTGGTTTAGGCGGGTCTTGTATAATTGTGTGTTATGTCTATTTTTGGTATTATATTAGTCCCATACCGGGGGATTGTCCCGGATTACCTTTTTCTATGGCTATAAATAAAACTCTTACTCCTCCCTTGTATCCGATCTCTCTCTTGGTGGCCATCTTCTCTACTAGGAGTTAAAGCCTTGAAGCAAAAACCCTGGTGGAGAGAGGCTACTTGTAATAGAGTGAGTAATAATAGATGTTTTGTTAAGTTTTCTTCATATTGTCTTGTCTTTTCAATTCTTGCATACTTAGTTAACTTGTTGTTTAGTCTTCTTGTAATTAGTTTAAGCATGTTTGCTTTACTTAGTATAAATGTTAGTTTAAATATGTGTGAGTAGATCCATTCCCCTTTGGAGGTGGAGTAGATGTGTATACATGTTATGTAGATGGTATGAATGCTAAATATTGTTGTATGTGAGAAATGTTAGTATTCTTGTTTGAATTAATAAGAACTTGTCTTGATGGTTTCTGACATAATGTTTAGGTACATTCCATGCTTGTTTATGTTCTTAATAACAAACTTGTCATGCTCATATTAATCACCTAGGTTAGTGCTTTAAATGATAGGTCTTGCCATTAGGTACTTCTTTTACATTAACAAACACTAACTACAATTGATCTTATTGTATGCATTCACCACACTTATTTCATGTGTAGACACACGGACTCCACCCCTTAGGGGTTTTCCCATTCCTGAGATTTATCTTTCTTCTCAGTAGTTGCTTAGCTTAGTTTAGTTCATTTCGTGCTTTCATTTCCTCCTTTCATGTTTACTAGTTTAGTTTAGTGTAGTTTAGTTTAATCAATCATTTCTCTCATTTCTTTCCCACTCGCCTTCGAATAAACTAAAGTCGACACAATTTGGTTGTAGATCGACCCGTATTTTCCACTGCTTCAATGCGGTTGTGCACTTGCGGTTAATTAAAACGTTCAATCGAGTTTTTGGGGAATGATGAGGTGACGATAAGGTTAGAGTGGTAAAGAGATAAGGATGGCACATGGGAGCTTGTGCTCTTGTTGCCCTCATCTTAATTATTGTCTTGTATGTTTTAATGATAATGTTACATCTTAATTCATATGGAGACATAGTTGGGTTTTGGTCATTATGGATTCCATGTTCTTTATGTCATTAAACATGTAATCATGTGGTTGTCTTTGTACTCATCTTGAGTAGTGTGTTGTATTTTTTCATTGATTGTGATAAACTAATATTCTGTCACATCTTAATGTTACATCTTAATTCTTGGTGAACCCATTTTTATTTTTGTTTCACTTATAGCTCGTTCTTGCTATTCCTAGTTGATATATGTCACTGTCCACTTCATATATTCTCTCTGTTTTGATGCCAGAAATTAATTTGACATGCATATTCCCCTCTATAAGACAACTTGTGTTGGTTTTTTTAGCCTTAATCCGTGTTTTGATGATTTAATCAATCTAATCTTAACCACAATCAAATGTAGAGTAGCACACATTACGCATAAACATTATATTGTGCTAACATCTACAGGTGATCAAGACTCAAGGAAGAATGGAATTGAAGTCAAGATATGTAATCAAGCTACTTGAAGACATGTAATTTTACCTTTTATTTGAGTCTTAGCAACTTATGTGAACTTGAGAATACAAGAGTTAAAATCTATTCACATACACACTAGGTTCCTTGTAGAAGTCACACACAAAATCTCAGATCAATTGGACTTCAATAGATCACCCAAACCTTAGCCGTAAAATCACTTAAACCAAACCTAAACTGCATGTGCAAAACGGTCAACTGAAACCAGTTCTTTGTTCGACCGTTTCTATCAGTTATTCAGTTACCAAATAGTGAGTTTTCCCAGTCCAACCGGTTGACTGGTTAACCCATAAATTCTTGACGATTGTTATACTTGTCGTATTGTAGAACAGTCGTATTTGTATTTTCATCTAACTCGTTAAATATGTTTGGCCACTGGTCGAATCTTGACCTAAAAATGGTCGACTGGATGAATACTTTTTTTGTGCCAAAAAATGCCTGTTATTTTCGGACAAACAAATTCATATCTTGTGTTTGACCAATTACATTTACTCTGGCGAACACCCTTGTATCGGTCGACCGACCCCTGACCTGGTTCGACCGATAACTTAAGTTATAGGCCAATTGGTTCGACCGTAGCTTAAGTTGGTTCGAACATTTCCTTATCTTTATGGAAATGGTCGATTGTTTATCCCGTACCGGTCGACTCTTATAGACAGATTTGCTGAACTTAAGTTTTCCGTTGTGTGTATCTTACAAAAACTTCAACCAAATCTTCCCTAACGGCTATAACACTTTAGGAGCTTATAAATAGAGGTTCCCACACCTTATTTAGAGATATCTCTCCCACACCAAACTTACACATATACTAGAGAGAAATCCCCAACTCCTAAAGTGTCAATCTTACACAGTCCAAGCCTAAACTTCCACACCTTTGATCAAATCCTACTCATACTCAAAGTGTGCTCAAGTTAGAGAGTGTTTGAATCACTCAACCTCAGTTGTCAAAGAACGAAAGGTCTCGGTGAAAGCCTGAGACATCTTGTAAAGGTTTCAATGAGAGCGCGAAGTATCCCTCTCGGATTGTGAGAGGAGGAAACCAAGCTCGACGAGGGTGTTCACGAGCTTGCTGTGTAAAGGCATTCTCTGCCTACCCGAAACAGGGAGTGGTTAGTGAAGACGCAGGAGGAGCTTGCGGAGTCGAATAGAACTTGCAATAGAGGAAGTAGGCGGGTGGCCGAACCTCTATAAAAACTGATGTCTTTATTGCAGTTTGTTGTGTCTCTTCTCTACTTGTTTTTATTATTTCCGCTGCATTTTTAGTAGAGATTAGGCAAAATTTATTAGATAATTAAGGGACATTACGATACTACAACTTGGACATTAAAACTCAAAGCAAAAGAGTAGATGAATTCCATCTAGTCATGCACCATACATAGACCTTGCACGCATATTGTCTTTTCTTTGTTTTACTTTCTTGTTGTGATTGCTGGCGAATGGTACGATACCTTCTTCACACATTCATGCATTAACTTGCATGCATTAGTTAGTAGGGTCGTATTGAAACAAGAGTGAGGTGAGTGTTTGATTGGAGGGCCTGATTGATAGTTTAAGGATCAAAATATCCTAAGGGGGTTGTCCATATAAGATAAGGTAGGGGATTTCATCACCCATTCGTTTGCCCCAAAAATCACATAATAAAAGGCCTTAATCTAAAATCAAGTAGAGTTTGACCCCTAGGACTTCGGGCGCACTTAGGAGATAATGGCATTCTCGACGTCATGGCATTGACGTTGTCGTTTGCTTAGTTGCATTGAGACTTGCTTTACGTGTGTACATAGTCGAGTGTTTTTCCTTTTTTTGTTAACTTTTGTTTGTATTGTTATGGTCATGAAAGTGTGTTGTATGTTACATTGATATATCTTGCTATTTCATGATCCTTGGGTTACTTGCTTTCTTTTGCTTGCTGAGTGTTTTTTTTTCATTTCATTCAAAATATCTATGAGTTTGCAAAAGAAAATGTTTTGTAGGTTTTGCTTGTATTTAGCATTTGAAAAAACATTGAGAGGCAAAGTAAAAAGGAAGTTCCCAGAATCTACTTGAACATGATGCATTATGATATTTAGTACACCGATTTTAGGTCTTATCTCTAGACATAAGGATCCACCATAGTTTTCCCTTAGGGGAGAGTAATCATAGGGTTTCAGTACCTAGTGAGTCTAGTGAACCTAGTGAGTAAACAAATATAGAAGTCCACCTTGAACCTAGTGAGTGTCCTTCTTTTGAAGGAATTCGAGTCTGTTAGTATAAGGAAGTTTGTTGAAGTTAGGTACCCTTAAACTCCAATTTTGAAACCTTAAGTATATGGATTTTGGTTCATATGTAGATAAGAAATAATTTAGTATGATGTTCTCTCTTCTCGCACGTCTCTTATCACCCAGGAAATAGGTCCGATGGGGACTTAATACATAGTGCTTTTTAGTCATCTGACTTGGGATGCACTGATCGAACACCAGTTACACGGGTGGTAGGGATAGCCATATGTGGAGAATTGTGGGAAGGTGTACGTGTTGGTATAAGTCGTCACAAGCAATGATGCACGAAACCTGACCCTAGGAGAATTAAACACCAACAAGTTTTAATTCTTTGTTATGAAAAATACCCCAAAAATGAGGAACAAAAGAAATACAAATAAGAACCTTAATGGACTTTAAAAAACGTCTCATTTAAGGATATTAAGGTTGTCCATGTCTTTTACTTAAGTCCTTAATTAACTTGCACGAATGAATTTCTAGGCTAGGTGTTTGGACAAGATTCATATATATAGTTGGCTCGTGAGATTACTGTGTTCAATGATCGACAAAAGTGGCTCATCGAGTCGTACTGCTAGATTGAATAATGCATCAATGTTCAATTTTGTGGGTATATCCACTGAAAATCCGCAGGAGACACCACTCCTTCTTTGCGACAAGGGGGTTTAACGGCTTGTTTCAAGTGCTAAATGCAACCGTGATTCCTTAGAAAGTGAGTTAGAATTTCCCATTTCTAAGGTTGTTTTTATTTCTTTGTTTTTCTCCGGACTAGAAAAAGAGAAGTGTGTGGGTATTTGATTAGTAGCATATCATACAGTGCATTCATGTTATATATCCTTTACTTTACCCCATAATTGTGCTACTCGGGTGTTTGTTTCTTATATTTCAGGGTTTAGGTAATAAAGAAGAGAAATGAAGCAAAAAGACATAATAGTAGGAAGAATGGACTGATTTGGAATGTTTCGAGACATGTTTGTAATGCTCAAGGACTGGACTAAAAGTCAGGAGGGACCGAAGTGAAAAACTGTCGGGACCTAAGCGTAGAGAAAAATATGTTGGTTGCCAAATTCCATAATCTCCTAAATCTGAGGAGTAATTTAACAATTAAGACCAAACTAATTAGAATCAATAGCTCCAGGTGCACCCTACGTGTTAAATTGGTTACCTAAAGCTTCAAGTGAACTTTGGGGCGGATTGGACAAAAAGATCCGCCAACGGCAGATCAAATTCCACTATTGGCAGATCATGTGGGTTTGTTTGACCGCCAATTTCTCTAGTGGATACGGTTGTCGGGTCAGAGCACTATGAAATATCCAGATCTGATTTGCAGCTGTCCGATTGCGCCCAGATTTATGCAGACCTTCTAATCTTCTATAAACACACTTGTAAACCTTTTTCCACTTTTCTTCTTCCTTCCTCTCCCCATTAGGTTATCTTTATTTCTTGTTTTGTAGAGTAGTGGAGGAGAGGAGAAGAACACTTGTAATCTTTTTCTTCATTAATCAAAGTTGTTATTTATTTCTTGTTTTAATCTAATCTTCTTTACTTATTATGTGTTGCTTTTATGTTGTTGTTTTCTTGGTTAATATGGTGATTAGTGAGTAATCCGTCCACATTGGGGGGGTGGAGAATGTTGTGAAGTGTGGATGTTGTTAGATTTGTGTGTATTATTCTTCATTCTGGAGCTTCAAATGATTTACATAGTCATTTTGATGTGTTTCTCACTCTTGCCTTTGATGTGTTAATGGCTGATTGATAGGTTATAATACCGCAAGTGCACGGCCGTGATGAAGCGACAGCAAGTACGAGTCAAGTCCACAGGGAGCGTGTGCGAGTCGAGATCCACCATACTCGAGTGGGAAAAGAAAAGATAGAAATGAGGTCAGATTACAATACGATATGTATGAAACTAGAAAACAAATAATAAAAATAAACCCAGTATGGGGTAGAGAAAGAACACGGGAATGAAAATATGTGTATGTGTGTGTTCAATTGTGCTCATCACAACATGTAATACATGAAATCCAGAAAACCAAATCCAACTTTGCCTCCACATGAAATAAGATAAAACATTATCATTAAAACATACAAGACAATAATTGAATTGAGACTAATATGAACACATGTAAAATAACCAAACCCCACTATGTCTCCACATGAAATAATATTTAACACAATTATTAAAACATACAAGACATTAATAAGGATGAGACCAACATGAGCACATGCATGCACATGTCATGTTTACTTCTTCCACTCCATCATTATCCTCACATCATCATTCCTCATAAAATAGGCCCACTAATCTAAGCATGTGCTAAGCATCACTCAAGAGCATTAGAACATCAAAGACAAGAGTGAAAATCTCATTAGATGGTTATGAAACTCATGTGAAGTTCAAAGGTTAGGATTAACACACACTTAATACATCACATAATCACAACACCTTCTTCTTCACCCCCAATGGGGATATACTACTTCCTACTCATCTTTAAACTAAAGAAAACTTAAGAACAACGTCAGCCCATAATGGAAATGTAGAAAATATATTAAGCAAACAACAAACATGAACAAAATTTGCATCAAGTGAAATACAACAACATGAAGAACATAAAACTTACTTGATTAAGAAAATGAAGAATACCAAGTTGCTCATTTTCTCCTCCACTACACTAAAACCCACTCTAATAAACAAGAAATGAAACCTACTCTACTAAAGAAGAAAAGAAACTAACCTCAAGAGGAGAGGAAGGAAGAGGAAGAAAGGAGACATTACTGTTGGCTTTTTGGCTTTAATCTATATTAATTTTGATGATTAATCAAACTAATCATAATCAATCAACCTAATCAATCAAAGTGAGCAAACACGATACATGTATTGCATACATACTTGTATACTTGCAATCATCTTAATAGGTGATCAAGACAATCAAGGAAAGGAGCATTGGGACAAAGGCATCAAGACTGAAGACTTGTAATCAAAGCTTTGGACCAAGACATGTAAATTTGTATCTATTGAGTCCATAAGGTTTAATGTAAACTTGAGCAGTAGGATTCTGTCTCATCAAAATTCGGTAAACCAAAACCCTTACGGTCAACCAAAACCTTTCTAGTTCGGTCCACTGAACACCTATCAGTTACCAGTATACTTCCCATCAGTAAACCTTAGGTGTTATCTGGAATTGCCCCGACGAAAGACCGAACCACCTTTGGTTCACCGAATAACCCTGGACCGGTTTTGGACATTGCTCCAACGGTCGCATTTGAATCAAGTCCCTAGAGCCCAATTGACTTGTCCTAATTCGGACGACCGAATACCTATTAGTCAACCGAGTCATTCTTGGCTTTAGACGCCCAACGACAATTTACACGTCGCACATGACCGTTGTACCCAACTTAACTGTTAGCGCAAAACCCTTGCTAATTTCGGTCTACCAAAGTATACACGGTCAACCGAACTTAATTAGATCAGAGCTCAACCAATCTTATTGTCCACCTGGGAATGGTGAACTGAATGGAACTCGGTTAACTGAACTTAATTAGGGCTAAATTGATAATAGTTACTGGAAGATGGTGAACAGTGATCCAAACCCTATTCGGTCAACCGTATGCTTAATTCAGACCAATCCTTCGGACTACCGTTCTATTAACGGTCGACCAAATCTGCATAGAAATCTGCCCGAGCTTAAGTCACATCTTCCTTTTCATTGGTCCATTTCGCCACTGACTCCCAAACATTAGTAGAGCGTGAAGTCTTATAAATAGGACCCCATTTGTTGGTTTTGGGTCTCTTGAACACTCTCTATCTATCCAATACTCAAAGCCAAATCCTCTTCATCTTCAAGCTCTCAATCCTCAACACTCAAGCCAAAACTTCACCACTTGAATATCCAATTCCATATCAATATCCAAGTGTGCTCAAGTGTAGAGTGTTAGTTAGACTCCATATTCAAGAATCACTGATTGACATCATTTCATGCTCATATTTGCACCTTATATCCATTATCTTTCACCTAAACAATGCTATGTTACGAGTTTTATGTTTGAATTTCAGAAATAAATAGGTTTGAAGAGATGAAGCATAAAAGGACCCAAAAGCTGGGAAAAAGGTTTAAATTGTGAGATCTGGGGACTAAGATGCAAGGGAGAAGGACTTGAACGTAAGACCGAAGGACCAAAGAGCAAAACAAAATACTTCACACCATCATGGGGAGTATTTTGGCAATTCTAGTCGGGTCGGAGCTCCAACAAGCAAAGTAGATGCATCAAAGATCACCAAAGACATTGAGAAAAGCCCAGAAGAAAACTTAGCGAGATTCGAACCATATAGACCGCCAATAGGCGGTCCAAGACCGCTAATTGGCGGTCTGTTTTGGCCCAAATCCGCTAAGATTTTGGTGGGTCGCGTATTAGTGTGTATTTAGTCCATTTCTGGTATTTGTTTAGTCCCACATCGGGGGATTGTCCCGGATTGCCTTTTTCTATGGCTATAAATAGAACTCTTCACCTTCTATTGTAATCACTGCATATTTTGAGTGGCTATTCTTCCTACTAGAAGTGAGGCCTTGAAGCACACACTAAAGTAGGAGAATGCTACTTGAAATGTGAGTCATTTGTTAATAAAAGTTTCTTTGTTATGTTATTAGTTTCATTTTGCTTGTTTTACTTTGTTTCATATTTTTTGCTTTACTTTGTTTAATTTCTTTTCATTAGTTTTAGTAGCTTAGTTAATATGCTTTCCTTGCTTAGTTTAATAATTAGTGTAATGTGTAGTGAGTAGTTCCATCCCCTTTGGGGGGTGGAGTAGATGTTCATACATGCATTAGAGAATGGAATGAATGCTTTATTTCCAATGTGTTGATAAAACATGAATGTATGCTTGCTTGTTTAGGATAGAATTTATAACTTGATGAGTTTTGCCAAAATGATTAGACACCTCTCATACTTGTTTAGGTTCTGAAATAAACAACTTGTATATGTAAATGTTAATCAATTAAGTTGGTGAATAGATTGATAGGTTTTGCCATAACATTTAGACACTTCCTATGCATGATAACACCACCTTCATTTGTGCTTAAAGAATGTGTTCATCACCCACCTCTTTGCATGTCTGCACTCACTCCACCCCTTAGGGGTTTTCCACTTTTGAATTCCAGCACTCTTCTTTTGTTCTTAGTTAAGTTTTAGTTAATCGTTTGTTGCTTTCTTTCGCATTTCGTATTTCGTAGTGTAGTGTAGCGTAGAGTAGCATAAACAACTCTTTTCTCCATATTTTTGCCACTTGATTTCGTGCAAACGAGAGGCTGCTCACCTCCCTGAGGACGACCCGTACTTTCCACCGCTTCATCGTGGCCGTGCACTTGCAGTTTAAATAAAACGTTCAACATGTTTTTGGCGCCGTTGCCGGGGATGTGCCAGTCTAGACTCTTGTTTGGACGATTCGAGTGGATTTGATTTTTTGTTTTAGTTTTTTTGTTATTTCAGGTCATTTGAGATTCAAAGAGAAAGTAGCAGGAAAAGTTGGGAGCACTTCAAGCCTTCAAGACCGCCAAATAGCGGTCTGAGACCACTGTTTGGCGGCCTGGTGAGATATTTTCACCCCCAATTTTCTTCTGTTTGTTTCTATTTACATTTTAGGTATCTGGGAGCCCAAGTTGGCATGTGTGAACCTATAGTTTGCTCCCAGATAAATAAATAACCAATAAACCCTCCTTTAATCAACTTGGACACTAAAACCCAAAGCAAAAGATTAGGCATTTGCTATGTTTAGGTCATGCATCATCTAGTAATGACTTGAGCATGTTAATTGTCTTCTCTTAGTTTTACGTTTTGTCTTTGATTGCTGGAGCGAGGTACGCATTCCTTAACACTCATTCACGCATTAGGACATTCATTAGTGAGTAAGGTTTGCATCGAAACAAGAGTGAGGTGAGTGTTTGCTTGGTGAGTTGCTTGCTAGCTTAAGGGTCAAAATATCTTAAGGGGCACCACCTATAGTCTTCAAATATAAGGTGGGGGATTTCATCACCCCTCCCTTAGCCCCAAAAAGCACACTCAAGTAAAGCCTTAATCTAAAAGCAAGTAGACATTGGCCATTAGGACTTGGGCGCATTAGGAGAGTGAGCCGGTCACGACCGTCATAGCCTGATCGGCGCCGCCCACTTTGTCGATAGTAGGAGAGACGAGATCTCCGGATCTTGGCTCACTTGCTGGGAATTGTGGTCTTCGTCGTAGGGAGGTGAGGTGTGTTGAGGCTGTGTGACCTCGCAGTTAGGCGTCGTCTAGCTCTAAGGACCTATAGCCAGCCTAATCTTGTTTGAGCCGTGTTTGCTAGACTAGGCTTCTACCCTCACCCTTTACCCACGCTAGTTTATAGGGATTCGTCCATTCTCCTATGAGTCATCTTCATCTCACCTACTTCTACGTTTTAGTCTCCTCCCCTTTACACTCTCTGTTAGCGTTTTAGGGTCGAGTCAAGCACTTTTTGCGAGCTTGGCCTCGTGGTGGTGAGAGTGATCGACTCGAGAGTTCTTTGTCGAGATGGATGGTTACATGGGCGACCGTCCATATCATTGTTGGGACCAGGACAATTCTCCCTAGTACTCCAGACCCATGCAACCTGGGGTGGCTCAGACGAACACCCCGTATGGTTGGGATAATCTTCATTGTGTGACTGAGCAATCTTCAAATAGGGGTGATATGAGAGAGGCACCAACTGCTAGATCTCCATCTAGTTACGTCGGATCATATGTTGCTCATCAAACTGAGACAATGCAAGAGCCTTTGGCCTCTTTCATGTATGTGGTAGAAGACATGAGTGCACCGGTAGCTCCAGTAGCTGTACCATGTCACTGTTGTGGGTTGAGTGGTCATGTTTGTGGGGAATGTCCTTATGTTCCCTCAGAGTCTGAGTATGAGGATACTTTTTTCCCAAAATGCTCAATATGACCATTACGCATTCGCAACAACCCGAGAAAGATGGATTCATGGGGAGACAATTCTTATTCCAATTCTTATACATCACTCCCACCCCAGTACCCTCCTTCTGAATATCCTAAATTCTACCATCACCCCACGACCAATCATTGGACTCATTCTCAGCCCATCACCACCCAACCCATCCATTTCCCAAATTCTCACATGAACCTCACAGTTGACCCCAAACTTGATTCTTTGGAAGAAGCCCTCCAAACGTTCATGGAAACCACTCAAAATGTGTTGAAGTCCAATCACGATTCCCTGCAAACTATGAAAATGTATGTGAGTCAAATTACACAACAATTAAGTAAACGTGAGGAGGGTGACATTTCTTGTCAACATGTGGATTCATCTTTTGATATCGAACCACCACCACATTCACAGATTCAAAGCACAATCTTTCAGAGTCAAACTCCTAGTCAGTCTGAGGACTTGGGGTTTCAATTCACGATCACATTGTGGGGGATTCGATCCAAATTGAGAATAACATGGACCAATGCCATTATGAGTGGGCACAGGATTGTGCCTTATCTTTTTGTCCCATGGCCCTTGAGCCACATGATCTTCATGTTGTGCCTCTTAAGGACTCACCTCTGGTGGAGCAAGACCTCCCTAGTACCCTCAATTTCAAACAACCTGATGAGAGTTTGCCTCTCACTATTATTCCTTATCATCTTGGAAATGATGGAACATCAAACAAGTACATTGCTAATGAGGGTATTAGGAGTTCCTTAGAGGATAGCTTGGGTATGAGACCCACTTTTTTTTGCCTGGCAAGTCGGACATGCCTAACGAGGTTCTTGACCTCGTTCTGACTCACCAGTCAGTTGGTTGGAGAGTTTGGATTGATGATCATAACTTTAGCAGCGCAACAAGAGAAACTCTTCTTCCGTTGCCCCTTATTTCCCAAACTGTCGGGAGGTTCAAGCTCTTTCAGTTTGATCCTTTGATTGAGACGCCTTTGCGTCCAATTCATGAACCTCTCATTTCATCTTGTGCTCTTTGTGAAGGGGGCTCACGCATGAGTATTCTGGCCCCGCGTGGTGTCATGTTCCCTTTCCAAGTACATTGACCCACTTTTGAGATTCCCATTTGATGTCTTTTGGCAAATGAAGATGGGAACTTATGTTTGTACATAGTTATATTCCAAAAAAGAAAAAAAGAAAAAAAAGAAAAGACTCTTTCAGTGGGCATCGATTGTTGTGGGCTCCAACCCTTGAGTATTTGGGCCACATTTCTTTTACGTATTTGTATCCCTTCTTTAGCATCTCACAGGTTTTGCGGGAAGTCGGGTTTGCGTCCATCAACATAACCATGAACTTCCCTTTGTACTTCACGTTGGTGAGATCTATTCTTTTTCATGCATAAATCCATGTAGTATCTTGTTCACATTCATCGAGGACAATGCATGAAGTAGGTGTGGGGGGTGCTTTACGTGTGTACATAGTCGAGTCTTTTTCCTTTGATTTTGTTTTCTTTTGTGTGTACTGATAGGGTCATGTTCGTGTGCTGCATTTAACATTGATATATCTGCTTGCCATGATCCTTGGGTGACTTGTCTTCTTTTACTTGCCTAGTGCTTTAAAATTTTCACATTTCTTTCAAAATCTTCATGTGTTTGCAAAAGAAAATGTTTTTGTAGGTTTTGCGTGTGTTTAGCATGTGCAAAATCGTTGAGAGGCAAAGTAAAAAGAAAGCTCCCAAAACTGTCTTGAACTTGATGCATTAGGATATCTAGTTTACTGGCTTTAGGTCTTACCGAGTCGTTAGGATGTACCCCAGTTTTCCTCGGGGGGTGTGTAATCATAGGGTTTCAGCACTCAAACATTTAAAGAAGTCCACCCTGAACCTAGTGAGTCAAATAATTCGTGTCTGTTAGTATAAGGAAGTTTGTCGTAGTCAAGCGCCCTTAATCTCTTTTTGTGAAACTTAAGTGTAGGGGTTTTGGTTCCCATGTAGATAAAAAAGTAAGTGGTGTTCTCTCTTCTCGCACGACTCCTATCACTTGGGAAAGTAGGTCCGAGGGGACTTTGTGCCTGGTGCTTTCAAGTCATCTGACTTGGGATGCACCGACCGAACTCCCGTTACACGGGTGGTAGGGATCACCCTATGGAGATTTGGGGGGTGTACGTGATAGTATAAGTCCTCATAGGCAATGATGCACAAAACCTGACCCTGGGAGAATCAAACACCAACCAATAAACTGCTCCAAGAAAAAGAAAAAAAAAGAAAAAAAAGAGAAAAAAGAGAGTTTCAAATAAGAACCAAAATGGACTTTACACATTGTATCACATTCAGACGTTAAGGTTGCCCATGTCTTTCACTTAAGTCCTTAACTAACTCTCACGAATAACTCATTAAGCTAGGTGTGTGGACCGATTACATATATAGAGTCGACCCGTGGTATTACCGCGTCACATGATCGACAAAATAAGTCCAACGAGTCATGTAGCTAGATTGAGTAATGCATCTTGTTTGGATTTTGTGGGTATATCCACTGAAAACCCTCAGGAGACAACAATCCTCCTCCTTGGCAACAAGGAGGTTTAACGGCTTGTTGCACGTGGTAAGTGCAACCATGATTCCTACGAAAGTAAGTTAGGATTTCTTATTTTTCTTGTATGCTTTTTCCTTTCTTTGTTTTGCTCGGGACTAGCAAAAGTTAGGTGTGGGGTATTTGATTGACATCATTTCATGCTCATATTTGCACCTTATATCCATTATCTTTCACCTAAACAATGCTATGTTACGAGTTTTATGTTTGAATTTAAAAAATAAATAGGTTTGAAGAGATGAAACATAAAAGGACCCAAAAGCTGGGAAAAATGACTGAATTGTGAGATCTGGAGCTAAGATGCAAGGGAGGAGGACCTGAACGTAAGACCGAATGACCAAAGAGCAAAACAAAATACTCCACACCATCAAGGGGAGTATTTTGGAAATTCTAGTCGGGTCGGAGCTCCAACAAGCAAAGTAGATGCATCAAAGATCACCAAAGACATCCAGAAAGCCCAGAAGAAAACGTAGCGAGATACGAACCATATAGACTGCCAATTGGCGGTCCAAGACCGCTAATTGGCGGTCTGTTTTGGCTCAAATCCGCTAAGATTTTGGTGGGTCACGTATTAGTGTGTATTTAGTCCATTTCTGGTATTTGTTTAGTCCCACATCGGGGGATTGTCCCGGATTGCCTTTTTCTATTGCGATAAATAGAACTCTTCACCTTCTATTGTAATCACTCCATATTTTGAGTGGTTTTTCTCTCTACTAGAAGTGAGACCTCGAAGCACACACTAAAGTAGGAGAATGCTACTTGAAATGTGAGTCATTTGTTAATAAAAGTTTCTTTGTTATGTTATTAGTTTCATTTTGCTTGTTTTACTTTGTTTCATATTTCTTGCTTTACTTTGTTTAATTTCTTTTCATTAGTTTTAGTAGCTTAGTTAATATGCTTTCTGATGCATTGCATCATATGTCTTTCATTTAGATTAATTTTATATCAATAAATGCTACTAAGGTATGTCTTTAGTCTTATTTATAGAATATAGGGACCAGAATGCAAATTACCCATATCCTGAGCATGAACGCGTGCAAGAGACTCATTTCTATCATAAAGACCAAGTCAAGATTTTCGGGAGTCAAATGGAAGTCCATCCAAGCATAAAAGCATTCAAAGACCTAATTACAAAAAGGCTAAGGACTTAAGCACAAACTCCTTTGTACTACATGCTACTAGTATGATATGTTCATTTGTACTACTGCATGCATATAGGTGAGCTTCGCATACGAGGATTCCGTATGGAAACTCAGGCATTGTTGTTGCATCTTTTTCAGGACCGCAGTAGGTCCAGTTGGGTGGTGATCGGCGGGCGCGCACATCTTGGGATCAGATCCTCTATTCGGACCACTGAGGTCGACATGACTACGTTTATCTTCCTTTTGTTGTGCTGTTGTAATCATGTACCGTTTTGACAACTCTGATATAATATGGTGCACCGCTTATATGTTTTATGACAAGTAACAGTCCCGTCTTTGATTATTAAGTTCTATTGACTTGATTATAAATTTTTAAATTTCCGCTGTTTCAGGATGTTACAATTTGGTATCAGAGCGGTCGATTCCTATGCGGTTCCCAATGAAATCACCCTTGTAGTAATAGGACGCATGCATTTTATATTTTAGCATGCATTCATGGCTGAAGTTTGTCATTGTTTCTTTTGTCAGATGGCTCCTAGGCGCGTACGGAGTTCCCCGCGTGATCGCGATGCCAGTGACGACACTGAAGGCGCGAACTGGGATAGGTTGGCCGAGTTTTTGGAGCGTCAGGCAGCCCAGAATGTGCAGGGCGGTGTGGGCGTTGAGCATGATCGGTTTATGCGTCAGCACCCACCGAGTTTTATGGCAGGAGTGCCCCTGAGGTAGCGGAGGACTGGATCTTCCGGATGGAGAAGATCTTCCGAGCGATTGGAGTCGCACCTGAGAGGAGGGTGGATCTGGCCACCTATGTGTTTGATGGAGAGGCGGCCAACTGGTGGAGGACCACGTCCACGGTTTGTTTGAGGACCGTGAGGACGTCAGCTGTGAGGCGTTTCTCGAGGTGTTCCACAAGCAGTACTTTCCCCAGTACGTCAGGGACCAGAAGAGGGAGGAGTTTATGTCACTAGAATAGAAGGAGATGACTCTCGCGAGTTACATCAGCAGGTTCAACGCCTTGGAGCGTTACTGCCCCGAGATTTGTGTGACCCCAGAGCAGCAGGCGAGGAAGTTTGTGAAGGGACTGAGGCAGCCACTCCGATCACGTGTGATCAACAGTATGCCGCGAAACCTTGCAGATGCGGTGAAGTACGCTACTATCATTGAGCAGGACCAGAGGGAGTGTCTTCAGGAGGCGAGGAAGGCACCAGTGAGCACCGGTAGCCGACCAGTCAGTCGGGGAGCTGGGAACCCGGGCAAGAGGCCCAGGTTTGATGGAGGAGGAGCACGTCAGTCTGGAGCGTGCACGTTCTGTGGGAGGTTTCACCCAGGTCAGGAGTGCGTCAAGCGCTCAGGAGCTTGCATGGGGTGCGGGCAGTTGGCTCACTTTGTGCGGGAATGCCCGACTAGGCCGGGCGAGCCTAGTAGGAGATTTGGTCCACCAGTGGCAGGGAAGAGAGGAGGCAGTCAATCAGTCGTTTCACCAGGATAGGGCAGGAAGATCAGGCAAGTCTTCACCATTCAGGCTGAGGAGGCGAGGGACTCCCACACCGTTGTGGAAGGTACACTTTCTGTTTCTGGTTTGGTAGCGCCTGTGTTGTTTGATTGCGGCGCCACTCACTACTTCATTTTGGAGAACTTTGCTGGCGAGTTGGGTCGGACCCCTGTGCTGCTGACTGATGTTTTCGAGGTCAGCACGCCCATGGGTGAGGTGGGCACTGTGGGGAGCTTTTTCCCTGGAACCACAGTTGCTTCGGGAGACCATGATTTTTCGGCAGATCTGGTCTTGTTACGGATGAAGGACTTCGACGCCATACTGGGGATGGACTGGCTGTCACAGTACGACGTGCGAGTCTTTTGCCGTGAGAAGAAGATCCTGATTCCGATGGAGGGCTTGCCAGATGTTCTGATCAGAGGTACGAGGAGCGGAGGGGGTCGCCTGATTGTGTCTGCAGTTAAGGCACGGAGACTGATACAACAGGGATGCAGAGCGTTTGTGGCCACGTTGGTTGTTCCTCATCCTGAGACGAGGAGGCTGGAGGACATTGAGGTTGTGCAGGAGTTCCCGGATGTATTTCCAGCATTACCGCCGCACCGGGAGATCGAGTTTAGCATCGAGTTGGTAGCGGGTACGACACCTCAGTCGAAGGCTCCGTATCTTATGGCACCTGCTGAGTTGACAGAGCTGAAGAAGCAGTTGCAGGAGTTGATGGACTCCGGGTTCATTTGACCGAGTGTTTCTCCATGGGGAGCGCCTGTGCTCTTTGTGAAGAAGAAGGATGGATCGTTGCGGATGTGCATCGACGACAGGATGCTGAATAAGGTTACCGTTCGGAACTGGTACCCTTTGCCCAGGATTGACGACTTGTTTGATTAGTTGTAGACGGCGAGAGTGTTCTTGAAGATCGATCTGCGTTCGGGTTATCACCAGTTGCGGATCAGGGAGGCAGATGTTCAGAAGACAGTCTTCAGGATGCGGTACGGCCACTACGAGTTCTTGGTGATGCCATTTGGACTGACGAATGCACCTGCAACATTCATGGACCTGATGAATAAGACCTTTCAGCCGTACCTCGACAGATTTGTCGTTGTATTCGTGGACGACATCTTGATATACTCGCCTGACAGAGAGCAACATAGAGAGCACCTGAGGATTGTGCTGGGCATCTTGAGGGATCAGCAGCTTTATGCCAAGTACATGAAGTGTGAGTTTTGGTTGGATTGGGTGGCTTTTCTGGGGAATATTGTGTCAGCGGATGGGATTTCGGTGGATCTGGCGAAGATCGAGGCTGTGACTTAGTGGAGAGCCCCGACGAGCGTGACAGAGATCAGGAGTTTTGTGTGACTGGCAGGGTATTACAGACGGTTCATCCAGAATTTCTCCAGACTTGCATCGCCGCTGACAACATTGACGCAGAAGGGCGTCAAGTTCGTTTGGTCCCAGAAGTGCGAGGAGAACTTTCAGGAGCTGAAGAGGCGATTGACGACAGCACCTATTCTGACTCTACCGAGTGGCAGTGGAGGTTATGTGATATACATCGATGCGTCAGGGATTGGCTTGGGCTGTGTTCTGATGCAGCACGGGAAGGTGGTGGTGTACACTTCGAGGCAGTTGAGGGTGCACGAGAAGAACTACCCTACTCACGATCTGGAGTTAGCAGAGGTAGTTCACGCATTGAAGACCTGGAGGCACTATCTGTATGGCGAGCAGTTCGAGGTCTTCACAGATCATCAAAGTCTGAAGTATTTGTTCTTGTAGAAGGAGCTGAATATGAGGCGGCGCGGATGACTTGAGTTCATTAAGGACTACGACTTCACCATTTCCTATCATCCGGGGAAGGCGAATTTGGTTGCAGATGCGCTGAGCAGGAAGGTGGAGGTTTCAGTTGCGAGTCTGTGCATCTAGGAGTGGAGGCTACTCGAGGCATTGTCAGAGTGGAGACCGTTCACAGAGGGTTCAGAGGGAGCAGTGATTGCTGGTCTTCGGGTGGATCCGCTGACAGTCTCACGGGTGATGCAGGCTCAGCATGGGGATGAGGAGTTAGCTGGTCTGCTACAGTTGGCTTCCAGAGATGAGTCAGACTTCAGTGTAGGGGTTGATGGTGGTTTGAGGTTCAGGAGTCGGATCTGGGTGCCGAAGGTCGATGGGCTGAGAGATGACATCATGGAGGAGGCACACAGAGCTAGATACACCATTCACCCTGGGAGCACGAAGATGTATAAGGACCTGCAATGGAACTTCTGGTGGAACGGCATGAAGAGGGACATTGCAGAGTTTGTGGAGCGATGCTTAGTCTATCAGCAGGTGAAGATCGAGCATCAGCGACCAGTGGGACTGATGCAGTGTATTGAGCTTCCTGAGTGGAAGTGGGAGCATGTGACGATGGATATGGTCACAGGATTGCCGAAGACGAGGAGATTCCACGACGCAATTTGGGTGATAGTCGATCGACTGACCAAGTCGGTGCACTTCTTAGCGATCAGGAGCACGTTGCCTTTGGAGTTGTACATGGAGGAGATAGTCAGGTTGAATGGAGTGCCAGTGAGCATCATTGATTAACATCATTTCATGCTTATATTTGTATCTTATATCCATTATCTTACACCTAAGCAATGCTACATGACGAGTTTTATGTTTAGTTTTCAGGAATAAAGAGGTTTGAAGAGAAGAGCCATAAAAGGACCCAAAAGTAGGAAAAATGACTTAATTGTGAGACCTGGGACTAAGATGCAAGGGAGAAGGACCTGATCGTAAGACCAAAGGACCTAAGAGCAAACCAGGAAACTCCACACCATCATGGGGAGTATTTTGCCAATTCGATTTGGGTCGGAGCTCCAACAAACCAACCAGATGCATCCAAGACCAAGACACACAACAAGGAAGGCCCACAAACAAATCCAGACGGATCTGGATCATATAGGCCGCCAATTGGCGGTCTGGATTGGCCCAGATCCACTTGACTTTCTCCTGGACTTGTATTAATGTGTGCTTAGTCTATTTTTGGTATTGGTTTAGTCCCACATCGGGGGATTGTCCCGGATTAGCTTTTCCATGCTTATAAATAGAACTCTTCACCTCCCATTGTATCCATCTCTCTCTTTGGTGGCCATCTTCCCTACTAAGAGTGAAGCCTTGAAGCAAAACTCTGGTGGAGGAAGAGCCACTTGTACTTTGAGTGAGTTAATAATAGAAGTTTTGTAGTTAATTGTTGTTTGCTTAGTTTTTACATTGCTTAGTAATTTCGATTTACATGTCTTGCTTGTTTCTTTAGTCTTATAGTTTCTTTTCTGTTTCTTGCTTGCTTAGATAAATTTCATTTCAGTATTATGCTTTCTTTTGTTAATATAGTTAGTGTAATGAGTAGTGAGTAGTTCCATTCCCATGGGGGGTGGAGTTGGTGTATGTACATGTTATGTAGTTGGTTTGAATGCTTAATATAAATGTTTTGTGTTAATATTAGTATGCTTGCTTGAATTATTAAGAACCTTACTTTATGGTTTCTGCCATAGCTAGGGTACACTCCATACTTGTCTAAGTGCCTTAATAACAACCTTGCATTGCTCATATTATTCACACAAGTTAGGGTTGTAATGATAGGTCTTGCCATAGTTAGGTACTTCTTATGCATTAACAACACTAACTAACTTGAGCTTATTGTATGCATTTCATACCACACTTATTTCATGTGCACACACACACACTCCACCCCTTAGGGGTTTTCCATTTCTGTGATTTCATCTTTGGCATTTAGTTGATTAGCTTAGTTGTTAGTTCATTTCAGCTTCTTAGTTTCCTAGTTTAGCATTGTAGTGTAGCTTAGTGTAACCAATCCTTTTCTACTTTCTTTACCTCTCGCCTTCGCACAAACTAAGTGTCGACACACCTCCCAGTGGACGACCCGTATTTGCCACCGCTTCAACGCGGCCGTGCACTTGCGGTAGAAATATAAAACGAGCAATCAAGTTTTTGGCGCCGTTGCCGGGGAGGTGCTCTGTCCAGACCTTGGTTTGGACGATTCGAGGGGTTTTTAATTTTTTGTTTCCAGTTTGGCTTAGTTTCAGGGAACCAGAAGAGCAAGGGGAGGCTACTAGACAAGTTTGAAGGAGAGAAGCTTCAACTGGACCGCCAATTGGCGGTTTGGAACCGCCAACTGGCGGCCTGGTGAGGTCATCTTGCCTTGAAATTTTTTCTGGTAGTTGTTTTCTTCTATTTTGTTATCTGGGAGCTCTATTTTGCATGCTTTGACTTCTGGTTTGCTCCCAGATCATTAATAACTCCCCCATTAATCAACTTGGCCCTAAAATCCAAAGCAAAAGACTAGACGTTCTTATTTGTTTAGGTCACGCATCATGTATTGACTTGAGCATATAGTTGTCTTTTCTTTTAGCTTTAATTTCAGTTGTTGAGTGCTGGCGTAAGGTACGCATTTCCTACACTCATTCACGCATCTCGTATGCCCATGCATTAGTTAGTAGGATTTGCATCAGGACAAGAGTGAGCGAGCGTTTGATTGGAGCGATTGATTGCTAGATCTAGGATCAAATCGCTACTATGGAGGGGCTGTCCCATAAAAGATAAGGTGGGGGATTTCATCACCCTTCCCTTGGCCCCAAAAACCACTCTTAATAAAGCCTTAACTAAAAGCAAGTAGACATTGGCCCTAGGATTGCGGGCGCACTAGGAGAGTAATATAGTTGAGACCGTCATGACCTGATCGGCGTTGCCTACCTTGTCGATAGTAGGAGGTACTGGATCTCCGGATCTGGTATCACTTGAGGATGATTTCGTTCGCATTGAAGGATAATGCGAAGAAATGGATGTATAGCCTCCCGGCGAGCTCGATTCGGTCTTGGGATGACTTTGTGACCGTCTTTCTAAAGAGATTTTTCCCTCAAAGGAAAACTCAACAGATACGGCACCAGATACATCAAATGTATCAGACCGAGACCGAATCTTTTCATGGTTTCTTTGAGAGGTTCAAGGACCTTCTCCAGAAATGCCCTCATCATGGACTTGAGCTATGGCAGTTGTGCCAGATTGTTTATGAGGGCATCAACTACAACACCCGCACATTGTTGGAGTCGATGTGTCAGGGTGACTTCCAAATGAAACCCATCGAGGGGGCATGGGAAACTTTTGAGTCCATGGCTGAGCGCACCTTCGAGTGGGATACCATGAGAGAGCCACCAGCCGCCAGGTCTTCTGGTCGAGCTGGATCATATCATGTTGAGTCGACTATCGCGTCTGAGGCGAAAATGGCTGCTCTCATGCGTAGGATAGAGAGTTTGGAGATGGACCGAGCTCCTGTAGCTCAGGTCGCTACTCCCGGGTGTACTAGGTGTGGACTGTCGGGACATGATGACTTGGAGTGCGCTTACGCTCCAAGGGATACTGAGCATGCAAATGCGATGTATCAACAAAGGCCCCGAAATGACCCGTACAGTCATTCCTACAACCCGGGATGGCGTAACCATCCTAACTTCTCTTGGGGGTCTAGTGGAGGACACGGTCAGAGCTTGCACGCTCAACCTCAACCTCCACCTTATCAACCTCCACGCCCATCGGCGACCTACCAACCCCCACATCAAAGGTCTCAGCACCAAAATTACCAACCTGGTCAGGCCTCTTCGTCGGGTTATTCTAACCAGACTCCACCACCTCAGCGGGTTGACCCCAAGGACCCTTCTAGTGATCTGACCCTTCAAGCGTTCATGCAGAGCATGCAAAGTACAGTCAAGGCTTTGGAAATGCAAGTTAGCCAGTTGGCTCATCAATTCCATGAACGCGAGAAGGGTCAGTTCCCGAGTCAACCTGTGGTAAATCCCACGGGTCAGCCTGCTCATGCTAGGCAACATGTACACAATCTTGAAAGTGACCCTTCCCAACATGCTAATGTTGTTCATACCTTGAGATCGGGAAGGGTCGTTGACAACAATGTGGAAATGCCTGAAGCCAACCCTGTTGGCGAGTCTTCCGCGGAGAGTCTTGAGCCTGTCAAGGAACCTAATTATGAGTCTCCTCCTCGTGATTCTTATGTCCCCAAGGCACCATTCCCTCATCGGTTGACTAAAAAACGTGATGAGCATTGGGATAAGATCGTTGAGGTACTTAGGCAAGTAAAGGTGAACATCCCGTTGTTGGACGTTGTTCAACAAATGCCACCGCATGCCAAGTTCCTCAAGGACCTTTGCACCACCAAGAGAAAAACAAATGTGCCCAAAAACGCCTTTTGGCCGCCAATGTGAGCTCCATATTGACACAACCCATGAATGTCAAGTACAAGGACCCAAGTTGTCCAACTGTCTCTTGCATGATTGGGAATGTGACAATCTCTCAAGCTCTATTGGATTTGGGGGCATCTGTGAATCTCCTGCCTTACTCAGTCTATGTCAACCTTGGAATAGGCGATCTTAAACCAACGAGGACAACCCTCCAGTTGGCTGATAGATCTGTCAAAATTCCACGAGGGAGTGTGGAGGATGTCCTTATCAAAGTGGGTGAGTTCGTATTTCCAGTTGATTTCATCATCTTGGATACCGAACCCGTGTCCAACCCACAAGGACAGATTCCTGTGATCCTTGGGAGGCCATTTCTTGCGACATCTAATGCTTTGATCAATTGTCGCAATGGCTTGATGAGATTGTCTTTTGGAAACCTCACGGCGGATTTCCACATCTTCACTCTTGGCAAGCAACTCGGGCTCTTCGACGACACTGTCAGAGCCAATTTCATCCAGGACACGGATGAGCCCGATTCATTAGGCATGTTCGACTCACATCGACATATTATTGAGGTGCCTAATGACCAGGTTGCGAGTGAAGAGGATCTTGAGGAATCCGCCAGCATATCTCTGGACGAGGAGGCACATCTGGGTGCTTGCTCCTCTTACCCTGTGGCCCTTGAGCCACTTGAAAGTAACTCTGAATCCGACAAGGACCCACCTCTGGTCGAGCTTAAACCGCTCCCTGATAACCTGAAGTACATCTTTTTAAGGGATAATGAGACCTTGCAACTCATTATTGCTTCTGATCTTGAAAAAGATCAAGAGGTTGCCCTCAAAAGAGTACTCTTTGAAAACAAAGAGGCGATCGGGTGGTCCTTGAAGGATATCAAGGGAATTAGCCCTGGTATTGTTCAGCATCGGATCCACATGGAAGAGGATTCTAGGCCCCGCAGGGACCCACAACGGAGATTGAATCCTGTACTGAAAGAAGCCGTCTGAAAGGAGGTTCTTAAGTGCTTGGATCATGGCATAATCTATCCTATCTCTGATAGTTCGTGGGTGAGTCCTGTCCATGTGGTTCCCAAGAAGTCAGGCGTGACGGTTGTGGAGAATGAGCATAATGAGCTTATCCCAACACGCCTGCAAACTGGCTGGCGAGTTTGCGTTGATTATCGCAAGCTCAATGCGGCAACACGGAAAGATCATTTCCCGTTTCCATTCATTGATCAGATGTTGGAGAGGTTGGCCGGACATGAGTATTATTGTTTTCTTGATGGATACTCCGGTTACAACCAAATTCCCATCGCCCCTGAGGATAAAGAGAAAACCACATTCACTTGTCCCTTTGGCACGTTTGCCTACCGTCGCATGCCCTTTGGGTTATGCAATGCGCCGGCAACGTTTCAGAGGTGTATGATCAGCATCTTCTCCGATATGGTTGAGCGTTTCCTTGAGATCTTCATGGACGACTTTTCCATATTTGGCGCTTCCTTTGATGAGTGCCTTCATCACTTGAGCCTTGTCATCAAGCGATGCCGTGAGAAGAACCTCGCTCTCAATTGGGAGAAATGTCACTTCATGGTAAAGCGAGGGATTGTACTTTGACATGTGGTCTCAAGTAGGGGAATTGAGGTCGATCCCGCCAAAGTGGGTCTTATTGCGAATCTCCCACCACCACGTAATGTGAAGGATATCCGCGCCTTTTTGGGGCATGCTGGATTCTATCGGCGGTTCATTCGGGATTTTAGCAAAATTGCTCGACCTCTCACCGCCTTGTTGGCTAAGGATGCCATTTTTGAGTTCACACCGGATTGCCACCATGCCTTTTTGACCTTGAAGAAAGAGTTGACTTCAGCTCCCATTATTAAGGCACCGGTGTGGACTGAACCCTTTGAGTTAATATGTGATACATCTGACTTCGTTGTGGGAGCAGTGCTTGGGCAACGATTGGACAAATTGCCTCATGTGATCTACTATGCCAGTAGAACACTCAATGATGCCCAATTGAACTACACTGTGACCGAGAAGGAATTCTTAGCGATCATATTTGCTTTGGAGAAATTCCGGTCGTACTTGATTGGCTCCCACGTGATTATCTATTCTGATCACACAGCCATCAAGCACCTCATGGCGAAGAAAGATGCAAAATCCCGACTCTTGAGATGGATCTTGTTGTTACAAGAATTCGATCTCGAGATTCGGGACAAAAAAAGGTGTGAAAACGTTGTAGTTGACCACTTGTCTCGTCTTGAGATGACCAACCCACAGGACCAAATCATTGACGACAAATTTCCTGACGAGAAGTTGTTCACGATCGAAGATAACCCTTGGTTTGCCGACATCGTGAACTACCTCATGACCGAGCAACTTCCTGTGGGTTGGTCAAAATCTGACCAATCCAAATTTAGATCGTATGTCAGATTCTTTCACTGGGACGACCCCTACCTATTCAAATACTGCTCTGACCAAATTTTCAGGCGGTGCGTCCCAGATACCGAGTTCCAAAGTGTGCTCCATTTCTGCCATTCCAAGGTATGTGGAGGACACTTTGGAGCAAAGAAAACTGCTGCCAAGGTGCTCCAATCTGGATTCTACTGACCCTCTCTTTTCAAGGATGCTTACGACTTTTGTAAGCAATGTGATAGGTGCCAGCGCCTTGGCAGGATTGGTCGACGTGACATGATGCCTTTGTAAAATGTCCATGTTGTCGACATCTTCGATGTGTGGGGCATCGATTTCATGGGTCCCTTCCCGAACTCGTTCGGGAATGTTTACATTCTGGTGGCCGTTGACTATGTGTCTAAGTGGGTTGAGGCTAAACCCACAAAGACCAATGACAACAAGGTGGTCACCAAATTCTTGAGGGACATTTTTGCGCGATTTGGTACTCCTCGTACCATAATCAGCGATAGGGGTACCCACTTCTGTAATCGCTCCTTTGAAGCGCTTATGAGGAAGTATTCCATCACCCACAAGCTTGCGACCCCATACCATCTGCAAACTAGTGGGCAGGTCGAAATCTCTAACCGTCAATTAAAGCAAATTCTTGAGAAGACGGTTAGTTCCTCGAGGAAGGATTGGTCAACTAAGTTGAATGACGCGTTGTGGCTTTCCGCACCGCGTACAAGACCAATTTGGGTATGTCCCCATATCGGGTAGTGTACGGCAAGGTTTGCCACCTACCCGTCGAGCTTGAGCATCGTGCTTTCTGGGCGATCAAGAACCTGAATATGGATCTTGATCAAGCTGGAGTACAACGTAAGCTCGACATTGTGGAATTAGAAGAGCTACGCAATGATGCGTACGAGAACGCCAAAATTCATAAGTCCCGAGCCAAGTTGTTTCACGATCGCATGATTATGCGAAAGGTGTTTACGGCCGGGCAGAAGGTGTTGCTCTACAATTCCCGACTTCATCTGTTTGCGGATAAGCTCCGCAGTCGCTGGTCTGGCCCGTTTATTGTCCAAACCGTCTATCCTCATGGAGCGGTTGAGATATTGAACCCAGGGAATGGGGACGTGTTCAATGTTAATGGACAACGCCTCAAACCCTACTTGGAGGGGGCACTAGCCGAAGTCGAGGAGGTCATGTTCCTTCATGAACCTCCCTCGCACTCAACCATTCATGCTCCTACATGAGTGGTTGAGCTTTCATGTGTATATATGTTAAAAAAAAGAGAAGAAGACTCCTTCGGTTAGCATCGATTGTAGTGGGCCCCAACCCTTGAGTATTTGGGCCACATTTCTTTCACGTATTTGTATCCCTTCTTTAGCATCTCACAGGTTTTGAGGGAAGTTGGGTTGTGTCCATCAACATAGCCATGAACTTCCTTGTGTACTTCACGTTGGTGAGATCTATTCTGTTTCATGCATACATCCATGTAGTATTTTGCTCACATTCATTGAGGACAATGCATGAAGTAGGTGTGGGGGGTGTTTTACGTGTGTACATAGTCGAGTCTTTTCCTTTGTTTTTGTTTTCCTTTGTGTGCATTGTTAGGGTCATGTTAGTGTGCTGCATTTAATATCGATATATCTGCTTGCCACGATCCTTGGGTGACTTGTCTTCTTTTGCTTGCCTAGTGCTTCAAATTTTCACATTTCTTTCAAAATATTCATGTGTTTGCGAAAGAAAATGTTTTGTGGGTTTTGCGTGTGTTTAACATGTGCAAAACCGTTGAGAGTCAAAGTAAAAAGAAAGGTCCCAAAATTGTCTTGAACATGATCATTAGGATATTTAGTACAGTGACTTTAGGATTTATCGAGTCGTTAGGATGCACCCCAGTTTTCCTTTGGGGGTGAGTAATCATAGGGTTTCAGTGCTCAAACATTCAAAGAAGTCCACCCTGAACCTAGTGAGTCAATAATTCGTGTTTGTTAATTTAGGAAGTTTGTTGTAGTCAAGGACCCTCTTAATCTTGTTGTGAGACATTAGTGTAGGGGTTTTGGTTCATTTGTAGATAAGAAATAAGTGAGTAGATGTTCTCTCTTCTCGCACAGCTCCTATCACTCGGGAAAGTAGGTCTGAGGGGACTTTGTACCTGGTGCTTTCGAGTCATCTGACTTGGGATGCGCCGACCGAACTCCCGTTACACGGCTGGTAGGGATTGCCCTATGTGGAGATTTGGGGAAAGGTGTACGTGATAGTGTAAGTCCTGATGGGCAATGATGCACGAAACCTGACCCTGGGAGAACGAAACTCAATCTAATAAAAAGAAAAAAAAGAAAGAAAAAAAATGTGAAAAGAAACAAAAAGAAAAAATATATGGTAATGCAAATAAGAACCTTAATGGACCTTACACTTTGTATCACTTAAGGATCTTGAGGTTGTCCATGTCTTTCACTTAATTCCTTATTTAACTTGCACGAATGGTTGGTTCATTAGGCTAGGTGTGTACTGATTATCTATATAGAGTCGGCCCAAAGGATTGCCGCGTCCAATGATCGACAACATATGTCCAACGAGTCGAGTGTCTAGATTGAATAATGCATCTTGTTCGGATTTTGTGAGTATATCCGCTGAAAACCCTCAGGAGACAACACTCCTCCTCCTTGGCAACAAGGAGGTTTAACGGCTTGTTGCACGTGCTAAGTGTAACCGTGATTCCTACGAAAGTGAGTTAGGATTTCTTGTTTTTCGTTTGCTTTTCTCTTTCTTTGTTTTGCTCGGGACTAGCAAAAACTTAGGTGTGGGGGTATTTGATTGACATCATTTCATGCTTATATTTGTATCTTATATCCACTATCTTACTCCTAAGCAATGCTACGTGACGAGTTTTATGTTTAGTTTTTAGTAATAAAGAGGTTTGAAGAGAAGAGCCATAAAAGGACCCAAAAGCAGGAAAAAGGAATTAATTGTGAGACCTAGGGACTAAGATGCAAGGGAGAAGGACCTGATCGTAAGACCAAAGGACCTAAGAGCAAACCAGGAAACTCCACACCATCATGGGGAGTATTTTGCCAATTCGATTTGGGTCGGAGATCCAACAAACCAACCAGATGCATCCAAGACCAAGACACACAACAAGGAAGGCCCACAAACAAATCCAGACGGATCTGGATCATATAGGCCGCCAATTGGCGGTCCGGAACCGCCAATTGGCGGTCTGGATTGGCCCAGATCCACTTAACTTTCTCCTGGACTTGTATTAATGCGTGCTTAGTCTATTTTTGGTATTGGTTTAGTCCCACATCGGGGGATTGTCCCGGATTAGCTTTTTCCATGCTTATAAATAGAACTCTTCACCTCCCATTGTATCCATCTCTCTCTTTGGTGGCCATCTTCCCTACTAAGAGTGAAGCCTTGAAGCAAAACTCTGGTGGAGGAAGAGCCACTTGTAATTTGAGTGAGTTAATAATAGAAGTTTTGTAGTTAATTGGTGTTTGCTTAGTTTTTACATTGCTTAGTAATTTCGATTTACATGTCTTGCTTGTTTCTTTAGTCTTATAGTTTCTTTTCTGTTTCTTGCTTGCTTAGATAAATTTCATTTCAGTATTATGCTTTCTTTTGTTAATATAGTTAGTGTAATGAGTAGTGAGTAGTTCCATTCCCATGGGGGGTGGAGTAGGTGTATGTACATGTTATGTAGTTGGTTTGAATGCTTAATATAAATGTTTTGTGTTAATATTAGTATGCTTGCTTGAATTATTAAGAACCTTACTTTATGGTTTCTGCCATAGCTAGGGTACACTCCATACTTGTCTAAGTGTCTTAACAACAACCATGCATTGCTCATATTATTCACACAAGTTAGGGTTGTAATGATAGGTCTTGCCATAGTTAGGTACTTCTTATGCATTAACAACACTAACTAACTTCAGCTTATTGTATGCATTTCATACCACACTTATTTCATGTGCACACACACACACTCCACCCCTTAAGGGTTTTCCATTTCTGTGATTTCATCTTTGGCATTTAGTTGATTAGCTTAGTTGTTAGTTCATTTCAGCTTCTTAGTTTCCTAGTTTAGCATTGTAGTGTAGCTTAGTGTAACCAATCCTTTTCTCCTTTCTTTACCTCTCGCCTTCGCACAAACTAAGTGTCGACACACCTCCCAGTGGACGACCCGTATTTGCCACCGCTTCAACGCGGTCGTGCACTTGCGGTAGAAATATAAAACGAGCAATCAAGTTTTTGGCACCGTTGCCGGGGAGGTGCTCTGTCCAGACCTTGGTTTGGACGATTCGAGGGGTTTTTAATTTTTTGTTTCCAGTTTGGCTTAGTTTCAGGGAACGAGAAGAGCAAGGGGAGGCTACTGGACAAGTTTGAAGGAGAGAAGCTTCAACTGGACCGCCAATTGGCGGTTTGGAACCGCCAACTGGCGGCCTGGTGAGGTCATCTTGCCTTGAAATTTTTTCTGGTAGTTGTTTTCTTCTATTTTGTTATCTGGGAGCTCTATTTTGCATGCTTTGACTTCTGGTTTGCTCCCAGATCATTAATAACTCCCCCATTAATCAACTTGGCCCTAAAATCCAAAGCAAAAGACTAGACGTTCTTATTTTTTTAGCTCACGCATCATGTATTGACTTGAGCATATAGTTGTCTTTTCTTTTAGCTTTAATTTCAGTTGTTGAGTGCTGGCGTAAGGTACGCATTTCCTACACTCATTCACGCATCTCGTATGCCCATGCATTAGTTAGTAGGATTTGCATCAGGACAAGAGTGAGAGAGCATTTGATTGGAGCGATTGATTGCTAGATCTAGGATCAAATCGCTACTATGGAGGGGTTGTCCCATAAAAGATAAGGTGGGGGATTTCATCACCCTTCCTTTGGCCCCAAAAACCACTCTTAATAAAGCCTTAACTAAAAGCAAGTAGACATTGGCCCTAGGATTGCGGGCGCACTAGGAGAGTAATCTAGTTGAGACCGTCATGACCTGATCGGCGTTGCCTACCTTGTCGATAGTAGGAGGTACTTGATCTCCGGATCTGGTATCACTTGAGGATGATTTCGTTCGCATTGAAGGATAATGCGAAGAAATGGATGTATAGCCTCCCGTCGAGCTCGATTCGGTCTTGGGATGACTTTGTGACCGCTTTTCTGAAGAGATTTTTCCCTCAAAGGAAAACTCAACAGATACGGCACCAGATACATCAAATGTATCAGACCGAGACTGAATCTTTTCATGGTTTCTTTGAGAGGTTCAAGGACCTTCTCTAGAAATGCCCTCATCATGGACTTGAGCTATGGCAGTTGTGCCAGATTGTTTATGAGGGCATCAACTACAACACCCACACATTGTTGGAGTCGATGTGTCAGGGTGACTTCCAAATGAAACCCACTGAGGAGGCATGGGACACTTTTGAGTCCATGGCTGAGTGTACCTTCGAGTGGGACACCATGAGAGAGCCACCAGCCGCCAGGTCTTCTGGTCGAGCTGGATCATATCATGTTGAGTCGACTATCGCGTCTGAGGCGAAAATGGCTGCTCTCATGCGTAGGATAGAGAGTTTGGAGATGGACCGAGCTCCTGTAGCTCAGGTCGCTACTCCCGGGTGTACTAGGTGTGGACTGTCGGGACATGATGACTTGGAGTGCGCTTACGCTCCAAGGGATGCTGAGCATGCAAATGCGATGTATCAACAAAGGCCCCGAAACGACCCGTACAGTCATTCCTACAACCCGGGATGGCGTAACCATCCTAACTTCTCTTGGGGGTCTAGTGGAGGACACGGTCAGAGCTTGCACGCTCAACCTCAACCTCCACCTTATCAACCTCCACGCCCATCGGCGACCTACCAACCCCCACATCAAAGGTCTCAGCACCAAAATTACCAACCTGGTCAGGCCTCTTCGTCGAGTTATTCTAACCAGACTCCACCACCTCAGCGGGTTGACCCCAAGGACCCTTCTAGTGATCCGACCCTTCAAGCGTTCATGCAGAGCATGCAAAGTACAGTCAAGGCTTTGGAAATGCAAGTTAGCCAGTTGGCTCATTAATTCCATGAACGCGAGAAGGGTCAGTTCCCGAGTCAACCTGTGGTAAATCCCAGGGGTCAGCCTGCTCATGCTAGGCAAAATGTACACAATGTTGAAAGTGACCCTTCCCAACATGTTAATGTTGTTCATACCTTGAGACCGGGAAGGGTCGTTGACAACAATGTGGAAATGCCTGAAGCCAACCCTGTTGGCGAGTCTTCCGAGGAGAGTCTTGAGCCTGTCAAGGAACCTAATTCTGAGACTCCTCCTCGTGATTCTTATGTCCCCAAGACACCATTCCCTCATCGGTTGACTAAAAAACGTGATGAGCATTGGGATAAGATCGTTGAGGTACTTAGGCAAGTAAAGGTGAACATCCCGTTGTTGGACGTTGTTCAACAAATGCCACTGTATGCCAAGTTCCTCAAGGACCTTTGCACCACCAAGAGAAAAACAAATGTGCCCAAAAAGGCCTTTTGGCCGCCAATGTGAGCTCCATATTGACACAACCCATGAATGTCAAGTACAAGGACCCAGGTCGTCCAACTGTCTCTTGCATGATTGGGAATGTGACAATCTCTCAAGCTCTATTGGATTTGGGGGCATCTGTGAATCTCCTGCCTTACTCAGTCTATGTCAACCTTGGAATAGGCGATCTTAAACCAACGAGGACAACCCTCCAGTTGGCTGATAGATGTGTCAAAATTCCACGAGGGAGTGTGGAGGATGTCCTTATCAAAGTGGGTGAGTTCGTATTTCCAGTTGATTTCATCATCTTGGATACCGAACCCGTGTCCAACCCACAAGGACAGATTCCTGTGATCCTTGGGAGGCCATTTCTTGCGACATCTAATGCTTTGATCAATTGTCGCAATGGCTTGATGAGGTTGTATTTTGGAAACCTCACGGCGGATTTCCACATCTTCACTCTTGGCAAGCAACCCGGGCTCTTCGACGACACTGTCAAAGCCAATTTCATCCAGGACACGGATTAGCCCGATTCATTAGGCATGTTCGACTCACATCGACATATTATGGAGGTGCCTAATGACCAGGTTGCGAGTGAAGAGGATCTTGAGGAATCCGCCAACATATCTCTGGACGAGGAGGCACATCTGGGTGCTTGCTCCTCTTACCCCGTGGCCCTTGAGCCACTTGAAAGTAACTCTGAATCCGACAAGGACCCACCTCTGGTCGAGCTTAAACCGCTCCCCGATAACCTGAAGTACATCCTTTTAGGGGATAATGAGACCTTGCCACTCATTATTGCTTCTGATCTTGAAAAAGATCAAGAGGTTGCCCTCAAAAGAGTACTCTTTGAAAACAAAGAGGCGATCGGGTGGTCCTTGAAGGATATCAAGGGAATTAGCCCTGGTATTGTTCAGCATCGGATCCACATGGAAGAGGATTCTAGGCCCTGCAGGGACCCACAACGGAGATTGAATCCTGTACTGAAAGAAGCCGTCCGAAAGGAGGTTCTTAAGTGCTTGGATCATGGCATAATCTATCCTATCTCTGATAGTTCGTGGGTGAGTCCTATCCATGTGGTTCCCAAGAAGTCAGGCGTGACGGTTGTGGAGAATGAGCATAATGAGATTATCCCAACATGCCTGCAAACTGGCTGGCGAGTTTGCGTTGATTATCGCAAGCTCAATGCGGCAACGCGGAAAGATCATTTCCCGTTTCCATTCATTGATCAGATGTTGGAGAGGTTGGCCGGACATGAGTATTATTGTTTTCTTGATGGATACTCCGGTTACAACCAAATTCCCATCGCCCCTGAGGATAAAGAGAAAACCACATTCACTTGTCCCTTTGGCACGTTTGCCTACCGTCGCATGCCCTTTGGGTTATGCAATGCGCCAGCAACGTTTCAGAGGTGTATGATCAGCATCTTCTCCGATATGGTTGAGCATTTCCTTGAGATCTTCATGGACGACTTTTCCATATTTGGCGCGTCCTTTGTGAGTGCCTTCATCACTTGAGCCTTGTCCTCAAGCGATGCCGTGAGAAGAACCTCGCTCTCAATTGGGAGAAATGTCACTTCATGGTAAAGCGAGGGATTGTACTTGGACATGTGGTCTCAAGTAGGGGAATTGAGGTCGATCCCGCCAAAGTGGGTATTACTGCTAATCTCCCACCGCCACGTAATGTGAAGGATATCCGCGCCTTTTTGGGGCATGCTGGATTCTATCGGCGGTTCATTCGGGATTTTTGCAAAATTGCTCGACCTCTCACCGCCTTGTTGGCTAAGGATGCCATTTTTGAGTTCACACCGGATTGCCACCATGCCTTTTTGACCTTGAAGAAAGAGTTGACTTCAGCTCCCATTATTAAGGCACCGGTGTGGACTGAACCCTTTGAGTTAATGTGTGATGCATCTGACTTCGTTGTGGGAGCAGTGCTTGGGCAACGATTGGACAAATTGCCTCATGTGATCTACTATGCCAGTAGAACACTCAATGATGCCCAATTGAACTACACTGTGACCGAGAAGGAATTCTTAGCGATCATATTTGCTTTGGAGAAATTCCGGTCGTACTTGATTGGCTCCCACGTGATTATCTATTCTGATCACACAGCCATCAAGCCCCTAATGGCGAAGAAAGATGCAAAATCCCGACTCTTGAGATGGATCTTGTTGTTACAAGAATTCGATCTCGAGATTCGGGACAAAAAAGGGTGTGAAAACGTTGTAGTTGACCACTTGTCTCGTCTTGAGATGACCAACCCACAAGACCAAATCATTGACGACAAATTTCCTGACGAGAAGTTGTTCACGATCGAAGATAACCCTTGGTTTGCCGACATCGTGAACTACCTCGTGACCGAGCAACTTCCTGTGGGTTGGTCAAAATCTGACCAATCTAAATTTAGATCGTATGTCAGATTCTTTCACTGGGACGACCCCTACCTATTCAAATACTGCTCTGACCAAATTTTCAGGCGGTGCGTCCCAGATACCGAGTTCCAAAGTGTGCTCCATTTCTGCCATTCCAAGGTATGTGGAGGACACTTTGGAGCAAAGAAAACTGCTGCCAAGGTGCTCCAATCTGGATTCTACTGACCCTCTCTTTTCAAGGATGCTTACGACTTTTGTAAGCAATGTGATAGGTGCCAGCGCCTTGGCAGGATTGGTCGACGTGACATGATGCCTTTGTAAAATGTCCATGTTGTCGACATCTTCGATGTGTGGGGCATCGATTTCATGGGTCCCTTCCCGAACTCGTTCGGGAATGTTTACATTCTGGTGGCCGTTGACTATGTGTCTAAGTGGGTTGAGGCTAAACCCACAAAGACCAATGACAACAAGGTGGTCACCAAATTCTTGCGGGACATTTTTGCGCGATTTGGTACTCCTCGTACCATAATCAGCGATAGGGGTACCCACTTCTGTAATCGCTCCTTTGAAGCGCTTATGAGGAAGTATTCCATCACCCACAAGCTTGCGACCCTATACCATCTGCAAACTAGTGGGCAGGTCGAAATCTCTAACCGTCAATTAAAGCAAATTCTTGAGAAGACGGTTAGTTCCTCGAGGAAGGATTGGTCAACTAAGTTGAATGACGCGTTGTGGGCTTTCCGCACCGCGTACAAGACCAATTTGGGTATGTCCCCATATCGGGTAGTGTACGGCAAGGTTTGCCACCTACCCGTCGAGCTTGAGCATCGTGCTTTCTGGGCGATCAAGAACCTGAATATGGATCTTGATCAAGCTGGAGTACAACGTAAGCTCGACATTGTGGAATTAGAAGAGCTACGCAATGATGCGTACGAGAACGCCAAAATTCATAAGTCCCGAGCCAAGTTGTTTCACGATCGCATGATTATGCGAAAGGTGTTTACGGCCGGGCAGAAGGTGTTGCTCTACAATTCCCGACTTCATCTGTTTGCGGGTAAGCTCCGCAGTCGCTGGTCTGGCCCGTTTATTGTCCAAACCGTCTATCCTCATGGAGCGGTTGAGATATTGAACCCAGGGAATGGGGACGTGTTCAAAGTTAATGGACAACGCCTCAAACCCTACTTGGAGGGGGCACTAGCCGAAGTCGAGGAGGTCATGTTCCTTCATGAACCTCCCTCGCACTCAACCATTCATGCTCCTACATGAGTGGTTGAGCTTTCATGTGTATATATGTTAAAAAAAAGAGAAGAAGACTCCTTCGGTTAGCATCGATTGTAGTGGGCCCCAACCCTTGAGTATTTGGGCCACATTTCTTTCACGTATTTGTATCCCTTCTTTAGCATCTCACAGGTTTTGAGGGAAGTTGGGTTGTGTCCATCAACATAGCCATGAACTTCCTTGTGTACTTCACGTTGGTGAGATCTATTCTGTTTCATGCATACATCCATGTAGTATTTTGCTCACATTCATTGAGGACAATGCATGAAGTAGGTGTGGGGGGTGTTTTACGTGTGTACATAGTCGAGTCTTTTCCTTTGTTTTTGTTTTCCTTTGTGTGCATTGTTAGGGTCATGTTAGTGTGCTGCATTTAATATCGATATATCTGCTTGCCACGATCCTTGGGTGACTTGTCTTCTTTTGCTTGCCTAGTGCTTCAAATTTTCACATTTCTTTCAAAATATTCATGTGTTTGCGAAAGAAAATGTTTTGTGGGTTTTGCGTGTGTTTAACATGTGCAAAACCGTTGAGAGGCAAAGTAAAAAGAAAGGTCCCAAAATTGTCTTGAACATGATCATTAGGATATTTAGTACAGTGACTTTAGGATTTATCGAGTCGTTAGGATGCACCCCAGTTTTCCTTTGGGGGTGAGTAATCATAGGGTTTCAGTGCTCAAACATTCAAAGAAGTCCACCCTGAACCTAGTGAGTCAATAATTCGTGTTTGTTAATTTAGGAAGTTTGTTGTAGTCAAGGACCCTCTTAATCTTGTTGTGAGACATTAGTGTAGGGGTTTTGGTTCATGTGTAGATAAGAAATAAGTGAGTAGATGTTCTCTCTTCTCGCACAGCTCCTATCACTCGGGAAAGTAGGTCTGAGGGGACTTTGTGCCTGGTGCTTTCGAGTCATCTGACTTGGGATGCGCCGACCGAACTCCCGTTACACGGCTGGTAGGGATTGCCCTATGTGGAGATTTGGGGAAAGGTGTACGTGATAGTGTAAGTCCTGATGGGCAATGATGCACGAAACCTGACCCTGGGAGAACGAAGCTCAATCTAATAAAAAGAAAAAAAAGAAAGAAAAAAAAAGTGAAAAGAAACAAAAAGAAAAAAAATATGGTAATGCAAATAAGAACCTTAATGGACCTTACACTTTGTATCACTTAAGGATCTTGAGGTTGTCCATGTCTTTCACTTAATTCCTTATTTAACTTGCACGAATGGTTGGTTCATTAGGCTAGGTGTGTACTGATTATCTATATAGAGTCGGCCCAAAGGATTGCCGCGTCCAATGATCGACAACATATGTCCAACGAGTCGAGTGTCTAGATTGAATAATGCATCTTGTTCGGATTTTGTGAGTATATCCGCTGAAAACCCTCAGGAGACAACACTCCTCCTCCTTGGCAACAAGGAGGTTTAACGGCTTGTTGCACGTGCTAAGTGTAACCGTGATTCCTACGAAAGTGAGTTAGGATTTCTTGTTTTTCGTTTGCTTTTCTCTTTCTTTGTTTTGCTCGGGACTAGCAAAAACTTAGGTGTGGGGGTATTTGATTGACATCATTTCATGCTTATATTTGTATCTTATATCCACTATCTTACTCCTAAGCAATGCTACGTGACGAGTTTTATGTTTAGTTTTTAGGAATAAAGAGGTTTGAAGAGAAGAGCCATAAAAGGACCCAAAAGCAGGAAAAAGGAATTAATTGTGAGACCTGGGGACTAAGATGCAAGGGAGAAGGACCTGATCGTAAGACCAAAGGACCTAAGAGCAAACCAGGAAACTCCACACCATCATGGGGAGTATTTTGCCAATTCGATTTGGGTCGGAGATCCAACAAACCAACCAGATGCATCCAAGACCAAGACACACAACAAGGAAGGCCCACAAACAAATACAGACGGATCTGGATCATATAGGCCGCCAATTGGCGGTCTGGAACCGCCAATTGGCGGTCTGGATTGGCCCAGATCCACTTAACTTTCTCCTGGACTTGTATTAATGTGTGCTTAGTCTATTTTTGGTATTGGTTTAGTCCCACATCGGGGGATTGTCCCGGATTAGCTTTTTCCATGCTTATAAATAGAACTCTTCACCTCCCATTGTATCCATCTCTCTCTTTGGTGGCCATCTTCCCTACTAAGAGTGAAGCCTTGAAGCAAAACTCTGGTGGAGGAAGAGCCACTTGTAATTTGAGTGAGTTAATAATAGAAGTTTTGTAGTTAATTGGTGTTTGCTTAGTTTTTACATTGCTTAGTAATTTCGATTTACATGTCTTGCTTGTTTCTTTAGTCTTATAGTTTCTTTTCTGTTTCTTGCTTGCTTAGATAAATTTCATTTCAGTATTATGCTTTCTTTTGTTAATATAGTTAGTGTAATGAGTAGTGAGTAGTTCCATTCCCATGGGGGGTGGAGTAGGTGTATGTACATGTTATGTAGTTGGTTTGAATGCTTAATATAAATGTTTTGTGTTAATATTAGTATGCTTGCTTGAATTATTAAGAACCTTACTTTATGGTTTCTGCCATAGCTAGGGTACACTCCATACTTGTCTAAGTGTCTTAATAACAACCTTGCATTGCTCATATTATTCACACAAGTTAGGGTTGTAATGATAGGTCTTGCCATAGTTAGGTACTTCTTATGCATTAACAACACTAACTAACTTGAGCTTATTGTATGCATTTCATACCACACTTATTTCATGTGCACACACACACACTCCACCCCTTAAGGGTTTTCCATTTCTGTGATTTCATCTTTGGCATTTAGTTGATTAGCTTAGTTGTTAGTTCATTTCAGCTTCTTAGTTTCCTAGTTTAGCATTGTAGTGTAGCTTAGTGTAACCAATCCTTTTCTCCTTTCTTTACCTCTCGCCTTCGCACAAACTAAGTGTCGACACACCTCCCAGTGGATGACCCGTATTTGCCACCGCTTCAACGCGGTCGTGCACTTGCGGTAGAAATATAAAACGAGCAATCAAGTTTTTGGCGCCGTTGCCGGGGAGGTGCTCTGTCCAGACCTTGGTTTCGACGATTCGAGGGGTTTTTAATTTTTTGTTTCCAGTTTGGCTTAGTTTCAGGGAACGAGAAGAGCAAGGGGAGGCTACTGGACAAGTTTGAAGGAGAGAAGCTTCAACTGGACCGCCAATTGGCGGTTTGGAACCGCCAACTGGCGGCCTGGTGAGGTCATCTTGCCTTGAAATTTTTTCTGGTAGTTGTTTTCTTCTATTTTGTTATCTGGGAGCTCTATTTTGCATGCTTTGACTTCTGGTTTGCTCCCAGATCATTAATAACTCCCCCATTAATCAACTTGGCCCTAAAATCCAAAGCAAAAGACTAGACGTTCTTATTTGTTTAGGTCACGCATCATGTATTGACTTGAGCATATAGTTGTCTTTTCTTTTAGCTTTAATTTCAGTTGTTGAGTGCTGGCGTAAGGTACGCATTTCCTACACTCATTCACGCATCTCGTATGCCCATGCATTAGTTAGTAGGATTTGCATCAGGACAAGAGTGAGAGAGCGTTTGATTGGAGCGATTGATTGCTAGATCTAGGATCAAATCGCTACTATGGAGGGGTTGTCCCATAAAAGATAAGGTGGGGGATTTCATCACCCTTCCCTTGGCCCCAAAAACCACTCTTAATAAAGCCTTAACTAAAAGCAAGTAGACATTGGCCCTAGGATTGCGGGCGCACTAGGAGAGTAATCTAGTTGAGACCGTCATGACCTGATCGGCGTTGCCTACCTTGTCGATAGTAGGAGGTACTTGATCTCCGGATCTGGTATCACTTGAGGATGATTTCGTTCGCATTGAAGGATAATGCGAAGAAATGGATGTATAGCCTCCTGTCGAGCTCGATTCGGTCTTGGGATGACTTTGTGACCGCTTTTCTGAAGAGATTTTTCCCTCAAAGGAAAACTCAACAGATACGGCACCAGATACATCAAATGTATCAGACCGAGACTGAATCTTTTCATGGTTTCTTTGAGAGGTTCAAGGACCTTCTCTAGAAATGCCCTCATCATGGACTTGAGCTATGGCAGTTGTGCCAGATTGTTTATGAGGGCATCAACTACAACACCCGCACATTGTTGGAGTCGATGTGTCAGGGTGACTTCCAAATGAAACCCACCGAGGAGGCATGGGACACTTTTGAGTCCATGGCTGAGTGTACCTTCGAGTGGGACACCATGAGAGAGCCACCAGCCGCCAGGTCTTCTGGTCGAGCTGGATCATATCATGTTGAGTCGACTATCGCGTCTGAGGCGAAAATGGCTGCTCTCATGCGTAGGATAGAGAGTTTGGAGATGGACCGAGCTCCTGTAGCTCAGGTCTCTACTCCCGGGTGTACTAGGTGTGGACTGTCGGGACATGATGACTTGGAGTGCGCTTACGCTCCAAGGGATGCTGAGCATGCAAATGCGATGTATCAACAAAGGCCCCGAAACGACCCGTACAGTCATTCCTACAACCCGGGATGGCGTAACCATCCTAACTTCTCTTGGGGGTCTAGTGGAGGACACGGTCAGAGCTTGCACGCTCAACCTCAACCTCCACCTTATCAACCTCCACGCCCATCGGCGACCTACCAACCCCCACATCAAAGGTCTCAGCACCAAAATTACCAACCTGGTCAGGCCTCTTCGTCGAGTTATTCTAACCAGACTCCACCACCTCAGCGGGTTGACCCCAAGGACCCTTCTAGTGATCCGACCCTTCAAGCGTTCATGCAGAGCATGCAAAGTACAGTCAAGGCTTTGGAAATGCAAGTTAGCCAGGTGGCTCATTAATTCCATGAACGCGAGAAGGGTCAGTTCCCGAGTCAACCTGTGGTAAATCCCAGGGGTCAGCCTGCTCATGCTAGGCAAAATGTACACAATGTTGAAAGTGACCCTTCCCAACATGCTAATGTTGTTCATACCTTGAGACCGGGAAGGGTCGTTGACAACAATGTGGAAATGCCTGAAGCCAACCCTGTTGGCGAGTCTTCCGAGGAGAGTCTTGAGCCTGTCAAGGAACCTAATTCTGAGACTCCTCCTCGTGATTCTTATGTCCCCAAGACACCATTCCCTCATCGGTTGACTAAAAAACGTGATGAGCATTGGGATAAGATCGTTGAGGTACTTAGGCAAGTAAAGGTGAATATCCCGTTGTTGGACGTTGTTCAACAAATGCCACTGTATGCCAAGTTCCTCAAGGACCTTTGCACCACCAAGAGAAAAACAAATGTGCCCAAAAAGGCCTTTTGGCCGCCAATGTGAGCTCCATATTGACACAACCCATGAATGTCAAGTACAAGGACCCAGGTTGTCCAACTGTCTCTTGCATGATTGGGAATGTGACAATCTCTCAAGCTCTATTGGATTTGGGGGCATCTGTGAATCTCCTGCCTTACTCAGTCTATGTCAACCTTGGAATAGGCGATCTTAAACCAACGAGGACAACCCTCCAGTTGGCTGATAGATCTGTCAAAATTCCACGAGGGAGTGTGGAGGATGTCCTTATCAAAGTGGGTGAGTTCGTATTTCCAGTTGATTTCATCATCTTGGATACCGAACCCGTGTCCAACCCACAAGGACAGATTCCTGTGATCCTTGGGAGGCCATTTCTTGCGACATCTAATGCTTTGATCAATTGTCGCAATGGCTTGATGAGGTTGTCTTTTGGAAACCTCACGGCGGATTTCCACATCTTCACTCTTGGCAAGCTACCCGGGCTCTTCGACGACACTGTCAAAGCCAATTTCATCCAGGACACGGATTAGCCCGATTCATTAGGCATGTTCGACTCACATCGACATATTATGGAGGTGCCTAATGACCAGGTTGCGAGTGAAAAGGATCTTGAGGAATCCGCCAGCATATCTCTTGACGAGGAGGCACATCTGGGTGCTTGCTCCTCTTACCCCGTGGCCCTTGAGCCACTTGAAAGTAACTCTGAATCCGACAAGGACCCACCTCTGGTCGAGCTTAAACCGCTCCCCGATAACCTGAAGTACATCCTTTTAGGGGATAATGAGACCTTGCCACTCATTATTGCTTCTGATCTTGAAAAAGATCAAGAGGTTGCCCTCAAAAGAGTACTCTTTGAAAACAAAGAGGCGATCGGGTGGTCCTTGAAGGATATCAAGGGAATTAGCCCTGGTATTGTTCAGCATCGGATCCACATGGAAGAGGATTCTAGGCCCTGCAGGGACCCACAACGGAGATTGAATCCTGTACTGAAAGAAGCCGTCCGAAAGGAGGTTCTTAAGTGCTTGGATCATGGCATAATCTATCCTATCTCTGATAGTTCGTGGGTGAGTCCTATCCATGTGGTTCCCAAGAAGTCAGGCGTGACGGTTGTGGAGAATGAGCATAATGAGCTTATCCAAACACGCCTGCAAACTGGCTGGCGAGTTTGCGTTGATTATCGCAAGCTTAATGCGGCAACGCGGAAAGATCATTTCCCGTTTCCATTCATTGATCAGATGTTGGAGAGGTTGGCCGGACATGAGTATTATTGTTTTCTTGATGGATACTCCGGTTACAACCAAATTCCCATCGCCCCTGAGGATAAAGAGAAAACCACATTCACTTGTCCCTTTGGCACGTTTGCCTACCGTCGCATGCCCTTTGGGTTATGCAATGCGCCAGCAACGTTTCAGAGGTGTATGATCAGCATCTTCTCCGATATGGTTGAGCGTTTCCTTGAGATCTTCATGGACGACTTTTCCATATTTGGCGCGTCCTTTGTGAGTGCCTTCATCACTTGAGCCTTGTCCTCAAGCGATGCCGTGAGAAGAACCTCGCTCTCAATTGGGAGAAATGTCACTTCATGGTAAAGCGAGGGATTGTACTTGGACATGTGGTCTCAAGTAGGGGAATTGAGGTCGATCCCGCCAAAGTGGGTCTTACTGCTAATCTCCCACCGCCACGTAATGTGAAAGATATCCGCGCCTTTTTGGGGCATGCTGGATTCTATCGGCGGTTCATTCGGGATTTTTGCAAAATTGCTCGAACTCTCACCGCCTTGTTGGCTAAGGATGCCATTTTTGAGTTCACACCGGATTGCCACCATGCCTTTTTGACCTTGAAGAAAGAGTTGACTTCAGCTCCCATTATTAAGGCACCGGTGTGGACTGAACCCTTTGAGTTAATGTGTGATGCATCTGACTTCGTTGTGGGAGCAGTGCTTGGGCAACGATTGGACAAATTGCCTCATGTGATCTACTATGCCAGTAGAACACTCAATGATGCCCAATTGAACTACACTGTGACCGAGAAGGAATTCTTAGCGATCATATTTGCTTTGGAGAAATTCCGGTTGTACTTGATTGGCTCCCACGTGATTATCTATTCTGATCACACAGCCATCAAGCCCCTAATGGCGAAGAAAGATGCAAAATCCCGACTCTTGAGATGGATCTTGTTGTTACAAGAATTCGATCTCGAGATTCGGGACAAAAAAGGGTGTGAAAACGTTGTAGTTGACCACTTGTCTCGTCTTGAGATGACCAACCCACAGGACCAAATCATTGACGACAAATTTCCTGACGAGAAGTTGTTCACGATCGAAGATAACCCTTGGTTTGCCGACATCGTGAACTACCTCGTGACCGAGCAACTTCCTGTGGGTTGGTCAAAATCTGACCAATCCAAATTTAGATCGTATGTCAGATTCTTTCACTGGGACGACCCCTACCTATTCAAATACTGCTCTGACCAAATTTTCAGGCGGTGCGTCCCAGATACCGAGTTCCAAAGTGTGCTCAATTTCTGCCATTCCAAGGCATGTGGAGGACACTTTGGAGCAAAGAAAACTGCTGCCAAGGTGCTCCAATCTGGATTCTACTGACCCTCTCTTTTCAAGGATGCTTACGACTTTTGTAAGCAATGTGATAGGTGCCAGCGCCTTGGCAGGATTGGTCGACGTGACATGATGCCTTTGTAAAATGTTCTTGTTGTCGACATCTTCGATGTGTGGGGCATCGATTTCATGGGTCCCTTCCCGAACTCGTTCGGGAATGTTTACATTCTGGTGGCCGTTGACTATGTGTCTAAGTGGGTTGAGGCTAAACCCACAAAGACCAATGACAACAAGGTGGTCACCAAATTCTTGAGGGACATTTTTGCGCGATTTGGTACTCCTCGTACGATAATCAGCGATAGGGGTACCCACTTCTGTAATCGCTCCTTTGAAGCGCTTATGAGGAAGTATTCCATCACCCACAAGCTTGCGACCCCATACCATCTGCAAACTAGTGGGCAGGTCGAAATCTCTAACCGTCAATTAAAGCAAATTCTTGAGAAGACGGTTAGTTCCTCGAGGAAGGATTGGTCAACTAAGTTGAATGACGCATTGTGGGCTTTCCGCACCGCGTACAAGACCAATTTGGGTATGTCCCCATATCGGGTAGTGTACGGCAAGGTTTGCCACCTACCCGTCGAGCTTGAGCATCGTGCTTTCTGGGCGATCAAGAACCTGAATATGGATCTTGATCAAGCTGGAGTACAACGTAAGCTCGACATTGTGGAATTAGAAGAGCTACGCAATGATGCGTACGAGAACGCCAAAATTCATAAGTCCCGAGCCAAGTTGTTTCACGATCGCATGATTATGCGAAAGGTGTTTACGGCCGGGCAGAAGGTGTTGCTCTACAATTCCCGGCTTCATCTGTTTGCGGGTAAGCTCCGTAGTCGCTGGTCTGGCCCGTTTATTGTCCAAACCGTCTATCCTCATGGAGCGGTTGAGATATTGAACCCAGGGAATGGGGACGTGTTCAAAGTTAATGGACAACGCCTCAAACCCTACTTGGAGGGGGCACTAGCCGAAGTCGAGGAGGTCATGTTCCTTCATGAACCTCCCTCGCACTCAACCATTCATGCTCCTACATGAGTGGTTGAGCTTTCATGTGTATATATGTTAAAAAAAAGAGAAGAAGACTCCTTCGGTGAGCATCGACAACATATGTCCAACGAGTCGAGTGTCTAGATTGAATAATGCATCTTGTTCGGATTTTGTGGGTATATCCGCTGAAAACCCTCAGGAGACAACACTCCTCCTCCTTGGCAACAAGGAGGTTTAACGGCTTGTTGCACGTGCTAAGTGCAACCGTGATTCCTACGAAAGTGAGTTAGGATTTCTTGTTTTTCGTTTGCTTTTCTCTTTCTTTGTTTTGCTCGGGACTAGCAAAAACTTAGGTGTGGGGGTATTTGATTGACATCATTTCATGCTTATAGTTGTATCTTATATCCACTATCTTATACCTAAGCAATGCTATGTGACGAGTTTTATGTTTAGTTTTCAGGAATAAAGAGGTTTGAAGAGGAGAGCCATAAAAGGACCCAAAAGCAGGAAAAAAGACTTAATTGTGAGACCTGGGGACTAAGATGCAAGGGAGAAGGACCTGATCGTAAGACCAAAGGACCTAAGAGCAAACCAGGAAACTCCACACCATCATGGGGAGTATTTTGCCAATTCGATTTGGGTCGGAGATCCAACAAACCAACCAGATGCATCCAAGATCAAGACACACAACAAGGAAGGCCCACAAACAAATCCAGACGGATCTGGATCATATAGGCCGCCAATTGGCGGTCTGGATTGGCCCAGATCCACTTAACTTTCTCCTGGACTTGTATTAATGTGTGCTTAGTCTATTTTTGGTATTGGTTTAGTCCCACATCGGGGGATTGTCCCGGATTAGCTTTTTCCATGCTTATAAATAGAACTCTTCACCTCCCATTGTATCCATCTCTCTCTTTGGTGGCCATCTTCCCTACTAAGAGTGAAGCCTTGAAGCAAAACTCTGGTGGAGGAAGAGCCACTTGTAATTTGAGTGAGTTAATAGTAGAAGTTTTGTAGTTAATTGTTGTTTGCTTAGTTTTTACATTGCTTAGTAATTTCGATTTACATGTCTTGCTTGTTTCTTTAGTCTTATAGTTTCTTTTCTGTTTCTTGCTTGCTTAGATAAAATTCATTTCAGTATTATGTTTTTTTTAATATAGTTAGTGTAATGAGTAGTGAGTAGTTCCATCCCCATGGGGGGTGGAGTAGGTGTATGTACATGTTATGTAGTTGGTTTGAATGCTTAATATAAATGTTTTGTGTTAATATTAGTATGCTTGCTTGAATTATTAAGAACCTTACTTGACGGTTTCTGCCATAGCTAGGGTACACTCCATACTTGTCTAAGTGTCTTAATAACAACCTTGCATTGTTCATATTATTCACACAAGTTAGGGTTGTAATGATAGGTCTTGCCATAGTTAGGTACTTCTTATGCATTAACAACACTAACTAACTTGAGCTTATTGTATGCATTTCATACCACACTTATTTCATGTGCACACACACACACACTCCACCCCTTAAGGGTTTTCCATTTCTGTGATTTCATCTTTGGCATTTAGTTGATTAGCTTAGTTGTTAGTTCATTTCAGCTTCTTAGTTTCCTAGTTTAGTATTGTAGTGTAGCTTAGTGTAACCAATCCTTTTCTCCTTTCTTTACCTCTCGCCTTCGCACAAACTAAGTGTCGACACACCTCCCAGTGGACGACCTGTATTTGGCACCGCTTCAACGCGGCCGTGCACTTGCGGTAGAAATATAAAAGGAGCAATCAATCATCTCCGATCGAGATCCTCGATTCACTTCCAGATTTTGGGGGAGTCTGCAGCAGGCATTGGGGACGCGTCTGAGATTCAGTACGGCGTTCCATCCGCAGAGAGATGGTCAGTCAGAGAGGACGATTTAGAACTTGGAGGATATGCTGGAGCATGCACACTGGATTGGGCAGGATACTGGGATGAGCACTTGCCGCTGATAGAGTTCGCCTACAACAACAGCTACCATTCGAGTATTGGAATGGCACCATACGAGGCATTGTACGGTTGGCCTTGCAGATCACCGGTATGCTGGAGTGATGTGGGCGAGAGACAGTTAGTGGAGCCAGAGATTGTGCAATTGTATTCAGAGAAGGTTGATGTGATCCGGAGGAGACTGGCTACGACACAGAGGAGGCAGAAGAGTTATGCTGATCGACGTAGACGAGTGCTGAGTTTTGAGGTGGGCGACCACGTGTTTCTGAAGAATTCCCCGGCCCGAGGCGCGATGAGGTTTGGGAAGAAGGGGAAGCTCAGTCCGAGGCATGTTGGGCCGTTTGAGATCCTCGACCGAGTTGGAGAGGTTGCCTACCAGATTGCATTGCCACTGCAGTTTTCGGATCTTCACAATGTCTTCCATGTATCGATGCTGAGGAAGTACGTTGCAGATCCAGCTCACGTGATCGAGATTGCAGTGCTAGAGATCCAGCAGGAGATGTCGCTCGAGGAGAGACCAGTCGATCGTATGGATCACCAGCTCAGGAGGAGGACCATTCCGATGGTGAAGGTCAGGTGGTAGCATCACAGTGAGTGCGAGGCCACTTGGGAGATCGAGCAGGAAGTCAGAAGGCGGTATCCAGAGATTTTCGGTGAGTAGTTCGCTTGATTTCGGGACGAAATCCTTTTAAGGTGGGTGGGTTGTAATATCCCTAAACTCGATTAGGGGTTAATGGAGATTAAGGAATGGGTTTGCATGGGGAAGGAGGAATGATGATGAAGGTATGGGTTGAGGTGTAGGGTGATGCTGTAGGGTGAGGGTGAGGTGATGGGGTATGGGGTTTTATAAGAAAAATCTCTCTCTCTCTCTCTCTCTCTCTAACTTGCACTCTCTCACCCTCTCTCCCTTTCCATTTTCCGGCGACCAAGCAGAGGAGGAGGCTGAAGCTCGTGCGGCGTGAGATGTGTGGCGATCGTGCGGGGAGGTGGACGTGTGAGGAGGTGCGGAGACGGCGTGCGCGAGCGGAGCTCCGGCGTAGTTCGTCGTTTCTTGAGGTATGCCAGTTCTTAGTTTGCTTTGTTGTTGCTCACCCTCGTGGGAGAGTTTTGTTGGTCGGTCGAGGGAGGTCGGAGACCTCCCCGGAGACAAAAAATGACATAAATCCTGGGCTGGCGCGAGGTTGAAGACGACCAACGGTCGACCGGGTACCTTCGAGCGGTCGACAGATATAGGGTATTTACCCGACTTTAGCCTTCACCGGTCGAACGATGTATCGTGGCGGTCGACCGGTAGTGCATTTTGCTGGTGAGTTGGGATTGCCTGTTGTGTTTCGGTCGACTGGTTCTTTGGGGTCGTTCGACCGGAACTTAAGTGTACTGGTTATTATGCATGTTTGTTCGACCGTTGTTATGATTATGTTTGACTATTTATGACTTAGAACTGCTAGGATGCCCTGGTAGTTTTCGGTCGACCGAGACGCCTGAGTCGGTCGACCGATAGTTTGAATTGATGTTGACCAGACTCCGGATTTTGACCTCGTATCGGTCGACCGGTTTTAGATCTCTGTTCGACCGTTTGGGACTTAGGTTTTGCGCAATGAGTTCGACCGACGCAGACTTTCAGTCGACCGATTTCCTTGTGAATGCGGTCGACCGGGTTGCCTATTTTGGTCGACCGTTTCTGTACAGAACTGAATTCCTGGTCACTTTTTGAATGCCAACTTTGTCCACGGAAATCCGTGTCCTCGCCTTGTGCGTGAGCCGGGAGGTGACGGTGGGCGCGTTCTGCGTGCCTGCCCAGGGACCACCGTGTGGAAGAGTGTGGGTGTTCGGGACGCGTCACCTCCATGTATGGATCGTGACTAATATGATGGATTGATTGGACTCATTGTAGAGTAGCAGGCCTGAGGGATCGCGGATCCCAACGTTTGATGATGTGCAGGCACGCAACTGTCGTTGGGTTGGGTGACTACCGGCCTGAGGGGCTACGAAGGTCGCTGCCCTGGTTTTATAGCGGCGCGGTTGGTGTTTGCGGCTCGTGGAGCCTCATGACCTGGCAGACTTTGGTCTGGACCCGTCCGATGATGTGCCAAACGTATTGATGGACCACCATTGCAACGCCGGTGATGCCGCCAATGTTGTTCCGGCGATGATGATTGATGGGTCGATGATGTTGTTCGGGCTACGTTCCTAGATGGGCACCTACTGAGATGATGATTGATGGACCGACCGAGCGACGACTCCGTTGGTGTGGTTTCGACCACGAAGTTACAGATCTGTTTCTTATGGCGCGGATCTGACGGATGCTCCCTGCCGAACCCCATGATTAGTGTAGCCGCGTGTGGGGAGTATCACGTCTTGTTCCGTTAGACCTTATGTGCCTACGGTAGGTCTCCTCGGGAGACCCGATGATGATTGTTGGACTGATGTCCCATGTTACCCTTCGGGGGAACTATTTTCCTTACTGTTGATGACATGACATGCTACTAGTATGATAGGTTCATTTGTACTACTGCATGTATATAGGTGAGCTTCGCATACGGGGTTTCCTTATGGAAACTCAGGCATTGTTGTTGCATCTTTTTCAGGACCGCAGTAGGTCCAGTTGGGTGGTGATCAACGGGCGCGCGCATCTTGGGATCAGATCCTCTATTCGGACCACTGAGGTCGACATGATTACGTTTATCTTCCTTTTGTTGTGCTATTGTAATCATGTACCCTTTTGACAACTCTGATATAATATGGTGCACCGCTTATATGTTTTATGAGAAGTAACTGTCCCGTCTTTGATTATTGAGTTATATTGCCTTGATTATAAAATTTTCAATTTCCGCTGTTTCGGGATGTTACATGTAGAGTTAGTTTAATAGGGAAAAATTACAAAAATCCAAATGCTCGATTATGTATAAAAAGAAATAAGAATTGGGTTGCAGAAAAACAAAACAAATCCTGAGTAACACAGTTAAGCAAAGTAACATATATTTTTAACAAAAGAATCCCGTGGAAAAAAACAAAAAAACGTGAAGGCATACTCACGTTACCAACATCCGAAATTTTGAATAAGTGTGGTTTTTTTTGCTATCGTAACCCACACATTAGAGTTGGAAATCCCATACCGTGAAAGCCCAAAACTAACAAAATTGCAAAAGCTGGGAAATTTATGTAAAGAACTAACAATGGCCTATTAGTAAGTAAAAAAACCCAATAAAAAACAAATGTTGTGTGAAAACAAAAACATGGATTTTTGACATCCATTGGGTGCGGAGAAGAAATGTAGAATAAGTAGAATGGTTGTGTTGTTTGAGAATTGAAGGATCACTTTTTGTGTTTTCTTTTGTTTTTTATTTTTTTATTTTTCTTTCTGTGAGGAAAGAGATGGTTTGCTTATTTCGCACTAGTGCAGAATAGGCTTTACTCGTCGCCCAATAGACGTCGGTCGTTATAACAGCCGGCGTCTAGAAGGGAGAGCATAGAATAGACGTCGGTCGTTACTACGACCGATGTCTATGTGGTAATATAGACGTCAGCTATTGTATTACCGCGTTTATCCGACGTCTATGGGGTATAACGTCGACAAATAGACGTCGGGTATTTGAATACCCTGTGCAGCCGACGTCTATAGGATATAGACGTCGGATATTATAAATATCTGACGTCTATAATCCCTGCATATAGACGTTTGGGTATAGACATCAGACATTTATAATATCCGACGTCTATAGGTCTTAATGAAATCGAACAGACGCGTTTTCTATCATTCATTTCAGACGAAAACCCACCTAAACCCTAGCCGTCCCGCGACCGAATCCTCCTCCGTGACCGTTCGCCGACCGATCTGCACTGTCTCCGGCACCGCAGCGACGCCCCAACCTCTCCTCTCCTTCTCCGACCCTCTTCTCCTTCTTCCTCCGTCTCTCCACATCCTACCAATATAAGTGTAAAGTTCATTTTTGTAGGTTTATTTTTAGATTTTTCTTGTAGTAATGATTCTTTTCTATGTTAGTATACTTCTCGTGTCACTTATTGTTGGTGAATGCGACATTTTGATTTTTTGGTTTCAATCTTGAATATATTCGTATTTTCGTGATTTATGCTTAAGTTTGTTGATATTTTGTATGTTCTAGAAAAAATTGAAGTCTCTTGCTAGCTTGAACTAGTTAAGCTTTGATCGAAATCTTTTGGACTCGTGATTTACTAGACATTGTAAATTAGGACAACTAAGGAGAGAAATTAGGACCAATGAAGTCTCTTACTTTTGCTAATGAATGATAGAAATGAAGTCTCTTACTTTTGCTAATGAATGAAAGAAATGAAAAAGACATGTTTATAACACCTAAGGAGATAAATTAGGACCAATGTAAAGAATACGTCAAGTTTTGCCTTCACCAACCCTTTTAATTTACTTGATCATTTGGTTTCATGTCCAATCTATTCATTAACTTTTGTGAGTGTGGTCATGTAAAATTATATCAATTTGTTCCAATTTGAACATTGTCACGAACTGAGACAAAATTAATGTAGGCATGATTTAAGTTAAATGTAAGGGTGTCTAGTCTGTAGATTGTTATCCCCAATTTCATAGGAGTTTCGTTGATCTTAAAAGAAAGAGTCATAATGGTAAAAAAAATTGTGGGAGTATTTTATTTGTGGAAGTATTTCTTACAATTTTTATTTAGTACGTACAGTTTCTTTGTGGGAGTATTTTCAATTCTAAATTTTAAATGTTTATTTAGTTACATGTTTATTTAGTTAAATGCTTATTTATGCTTAAGATATTCTTTTATTTAGACAACTTTTAATGTTTAACTCATCAACCCCCTTAAACAACTTGGCCTTTAATAACCCAAAGCAAAAGATTAGATAATATTTGCTAAGTCATTCATCATATAAGATTTGTATTCATCGTATTTATTATTTATTTACGATTTCTATCGTAGATTGCTGGCATAAGGTACATACTATGTTTCACTCATCATTCATTAGAAAGCACACATTAGTTAGTAGGACTTGCATTGTAACAAGAGTGAGGTGAGTGTTTGTTTGGTGTGTTGTTTGTTAGATTAAGGTATGAAAAACACTTAGGGGGCAGTCAGTCACCTATAGGAGATGAGGTGGGGGATTTCATCACCCTTTCCGTAGCCCAAAAACCACTTAATAAAAGAGCCTTAATAAAATCAATTAGACGTTGGCCCCTAGGATTTTCGGACACATTAAGGAGAGGAAACCATTTAAGACCGTTATGGCCTGAATGTTGTTGCCCATCTAGTCTCCCTGAGATTTTAGGAACCTCCGGGTTCTTGATTTCCTACAGATTAGTGGTCCTCGATGTTTAAGACCGTTTCGGCCTGAACGTCGTTGCCCATCTAGTCTCCCTGAGATATTAGGAACCTCCGGGTTCTTGATTTCCTACAGATTAGTGGTTCTCGGTGGGACCTCGAAGTTAGGCGTCGTCTATTACTAAGGACCTATAGTGGACTTTAGGCTTGTTTTGGCCTTGATTGATTAGTTAGGTTTCTAACCTTCCTTATTCCCACGCTAGATTAAGGACTTCATCTCCTCTCCTCTGAGTCATTCTTTTCTCATCTTAATGTCTCCGAATCTTCTCATCTACGAACACATTCTTTTAAATTGAAATTTTATTTATTTTCTCCAATAATAACTATCATTTTTGTTAATGTTTAGATTGAAATGGATCGAGAGTGGATTGTTTCAAACAGATTGAGTGATGAGTATGAGAATGAAGTGAATATGTTCTTAGAGGTTGTCAAAATCATTCCAAGAAAATGAAAGAAAGCGACATGGCGTATTGTCCGTGCAATAAGTGTCATAATATGTCAGTGCCGAGTTTTCGGAAAATGAAAGAACATTTGTTTGAGAAAGGTTTCGACCCAAATTACAGACGGTGGATATGGCACGGCGAAATTGAATCATTTAGTCATTCCAAGAATGACGGAGAAGACGTTAGTGTGGAAGATCACTTAGAGGAAATGGTTGAGGATATGACTGAAAAGTTTTCGTCCAACCCCGATTTACTTGGTAATTTGTTGAGTGACAATGAGAAGCCGTTGTATAAGAATTGTACCAAATTCACTAGATTGTCAGCAGTGTTGAAGTTGTACAATTTAAAATCTGGAAATGGTTGGTCCGATGTGAGTTTCACTTCAATGTTGAAGTTATTGAAAGAGATGCTTCCAGATGATAATGAGTTGCTAGATAGAACTTATGATGCTAAGAAAGTGTTGTGTCCTATGGGAATGGAATATAGGAGGATACATGCATGCCCGAACGATTGTATATTGTATAGGGGTGAGTTTGAAAACTTACATTCCTGTCCCAGGTGTAATGTTTCAAGATACAAAATGAAACGTAATGGACCAAACCACAATCAAGAGGCTGATGAGATGAAAATCAAAGGACCTCCTGCTAAGATTTTGTGGTATCTTCCGATAATACCAAGACTTAAATGTTTATTTGCGGGTAAGGAGGATTCCAAGAACATGACGTGGCATGCTGATCGTGAGAAACCAAATGATCAGTTGCTACGTCACCCTGCAGATTCACCTCAGTGGAAAAAAATAAATTTCGACTTTCCTGTGTTTGGTGAAGAATCCAGAAATGTACGACTTGGACTATGTACTGACGGAATGAATCCTTTCAGTAGTTTGAGTAGCATTCCAGTTCTTGGCCCGTTCTGCTTGTAATTTACAATCTGCCTCCGTGGTTATGCATGAAATGCAAATATATCATGTTGTCCTTAATGATTTCTGGTCCGCAACAACCTAGAAACGACATCGATGTGTATTTAAGACCTTTAGTTGATGACCTAAAGAGATTCTGGGATGACGGAGAGTCAACTTTTGATTCTTATCGTCAGGAGTCGTTCGTAATGTGGGCAATGATATTTTGCACGATTAATGACTTTCCAGCTTATGGTAAGTTGTCCGGATATTCAGTCAAAGGTCATAAAGCTTGTCCAATTTGCGAAGAAAATACATGTTCTTTGCAACTAGTTAATGGTTCTAAGACTGTCTATCTTGGTCATCGGAGATTTTTTCCGAACTCCCATCCTTATCGTAGGTTGAAGAAGGTATTTAACGGAAAACAGGAGTTTCAGAATCCGTCAGTCGAAATCAGCGTCAAAAAGTGTACGAACGAGTAATGAACATTGAATGTGAATTTGGAAAACCGTACAACCGACCAAACGACAAAAGTAGTTGGAAAAAAGATCCATAGTTTTTGATCTCCCTTACTGGAAAACTTTAGAAGTTAGACATTGTATTGATGTGATGCACGTAGAGAAAAATGTTTGGGATAGTCTTGTTGGCACTCTGTTGAACATACCTGGTATAACCAAAGATGGATATAATGCAAGACTTGATCTTGTTGATATTGGTATACGAGCAATGTTGGCACTAGAGAAGAAAGGAGATCGGAATTACTTACCTCCAGCTACTTATACATTGTCTAGAAAGGAGAAAAAATTTCTCTGTCAGTGTTTGCACGATGTAAGGGTTCCACAAGGTTATTCTTCAAATATCAGTAGTCTTGTTGTTATGAAGGATTTGAAACTTGTGGGGATGAAGTCTCACGATTGTCACACTTTAATGCAGCAGTTGTTACCTATAGCACTGAGATCCATATTACCGAAAGATGTTAGACATGTAATAATAAAGTTGTGTTCTTTTTTCAATAAGATTTGCAGTAAAGTGGTCGATCCCGTGCAGTTAGATAAGTTACAGAATGAAATTGTGGTGACATTATGTCAGTTGGAGATGTTTTTTCCCCTGCTTTTTTCGACATTATGATTCATCTAGTTATTCATTTGGTTAGAGAAGTTAAATTGTGTGGACTAGTTTTTTTAAGTTGGATGTATTCTTTCAAGCGTTATATGAAAGTGTTGAAAGGTTATTGCAAAAATCGTCAAAGACCAAATGCTAGTATTGTTGAAGGTATATAGCTGAGGATGTTATTGAGCTTTGCACATGATACATAGAAAACACCAAAATTGTTGGACTTCCGAAGAATCATCATGATAAACGTGCCGATGGTAAAGGGACACGTGGGATGAAAATGTTAAATCTAAATGGTGAGGACTTAATGACACCATATTTTTATGTATTGTGCAATTCGAATGAAGTTCAACCTTACCTAAATTAACACATGAAGTTTCTATAGGAAAGAAATCCTTTGTGGAGTGATCAACAAGTAATTAATAGTCACAATAAGAATTTCATCTCTTGGTTCAAAAATCTGGCTTACAAGCGTGATGTTTCTGAGACAATACAATGGTTGGCCTACAGTCCGCATTCTGTTGTTATAAGTTACAGTGGTTATGATATCAATGGATATTCTTTCTACACAGTTTGTGAAGATGCGAAAAGTGCTGTTTAGAACAGTGGCGTCACCTTAATAGCAGAGTCTTTGCATGTGTCTAGTTCTAAAGACAAGAATCTTGTATACGCCGACATGTCCTATTACGGTGTAATTGAAGACATATGTGAGCTAGACTTTGTAAAATTCAAAGTACCTGTATTTAGATGCAAGTGGGCCGATAATAAAAGTGGAGTTCGAGTGGATGATTATGGGTTCACTTTGATTGATTTTTCAAAAAAAGGGTATAAAGGAGAACCTTTTATTCTCGCTTCCCAAGCGAAACAAGTCTTCTATGTGGCTGATCCATGTGATAAGAAATGGGCAGTAATTCTAGAAGGGAAGAAAAATATTGTATCAAATGATAGTCTGATCGAGTATGAAGAGACCCCACCTTTCTCTAAGAAAGCACATGAGGTGACCTCAGTAGATGAAGAAATAAATGTTGAGACTTGTATGTTTAGAGATGACGACGGTGAAGGTATATGGATTGAAATTCCATTAAGGAAAAAGTAGTAAAGGTGCAAATTTTCTGTTGTAACACATTGTAATAGACATTTAATGTTTCGACCTTATTTAATGACTTGAATTTATCTTTTATAGTATCATGACTCTGAAAACGAAACCCACTTCCTCAGAGTCTGAAGGCTCAAAGACATATAGTACACGAGGTCCTTGTCTCATGAAAGAATTCGTGGGGAGAAGAAATATAGACGGTAGAGTTCCAATCTAGTTTGATGACCGTCTTGAGTCGTTAGGCATGCTGTCTGATAATTGGAAAAGTTTTCTTGGTAGATTAGCGAGGGCCAAAGTTGACATTTGTTTCTCGAATTGGGCCGATGTAGATGAGAAGTTGAAGGACACAATATGGGATAACATGCTGGTAATGATTCCATTATAGATTTCTATAGTTTTAGTCGAAATTTTGATATATATAAAGTTAACATGTTGTAGGAATATTTTGAGTTTCAATCCACTGACAAGTTGAAGAAAAAGTGGATGACATACATGTCAGTTCGTTGGAGGGATTTCAAAACAAATTTAACGAACAAGTACATATTCGGAGACTACCAGGATAGAAATCCATGCGATGTCTATAAATTTATCACTCTGAATCAATGGGAACTATTCAGAAAATCCAGAGATAGCCCGGAGTTTTAGTAACTGAGTTTAATTTAGAATATAGTAACTGATTGACATCATTTCATGCTCATATTTGTATCTTATATCCATTATCTTACACCTAAGCAATGCTACGTGACGAGTTTTATGTTTAGTTTTCAGGAATAAAGAGGTTTGAAGAGAAGAGCCATGAAAGGACCCAAAAGCTGGGAAAAAGGACTGAATGGTGAGATCTAGGGACCAAGATGCAAGGGAGAAGGACCTGAATGTAAGACAGAAGGACCTAAGAGCAAAATAGAATACTCCACACCATCATGGGGAGTATTTTACCAATTCTATTCGGGTCGGAGCTCCAACAAGTCGAGTAACCGCATCAAAGACCAACAATACCAGAAAGCAAAGCCCACAACAAATTCCAATACGATCCGACAATTTTGGACCGCCAATTAACGGTCTTGGACCGCTAATTGGCGGTCCATATTGCTCAGGATCCGTCGAAATTTCTCCTGGACTTGTATTAATGTTCGTTTAGGCTATTTTTGGTATTGGTTTAGTCCCACATCGGGGGATTGTCCCCGATTAGCTTTTTCCATGCTTATAAATAGAACTCTTCACCTTCCATTGTAATTACCCATTGCTTGGTGGCATTCTCTCTACTAAGGAGTGAGCCTTGAAGCAAAAACTCAAGGTGGAGATGAATGCTACCTTCAATGTGAGTCATTTGTTAATAAAATAATTCTTCTAGTTTCTTTCAATCTTGTCTTTTAATTTGTGCATGTTTGTTTAGTCATTCCTTTCCTTTTATGTTTCTTTAATGCTTCTTGCCTTCTTAGTTAACTTTCATTTCAGTATTATGCTTTCTTTTGCTAATATAGTTAGTGTAATGAGTAGTGAGTAGTTCCATCCCCATTTGGGGGGTGGAGAAATATGTGATATAATTATGTAGTGTATTAAGTGTGTGTTATCTTTATCCCTTGAGCTTTATATGATTTCCATAACCATCTAATGGGTTTTCACTCTTATCTTTGATATGCTAATGCTCTTGAATGAAGCTTAGCTTATGCTTTGATTAGTGGACCTATTTTATGGGGAATGATAAGGTTAGGATATGGATGAAGTTAATATTGGAAACACAATTTGTAGTGTATGTACTCTTGTTGCCTTTACCTTAGCTAATGTCTTGTATGTTTTAATGATGTAGTGAAATCTTAATTCATGTGGAGGCATAGTAGGGTATAGTCTTTATACTTGAGTTCATGTAGCTTCATTCCAATTATTGCCTTGTATGTTTTAATGATGTAGTCTTATCTTAATTCATGTAGAGGCAAAGTTGGATGTAGTTTTATGATTTCATACAATACATGTTGTGATGAGCTTAATGAACACACACACACTCTTTTATGTTCACATTATTTCTCTACCCCCTTTGGGGTTTAGTTTTATTGCTTATCTTCATTTCCTTTTGCATTCTAGTTTAGCATTGTAGTGTAGTTTAGTGTAACCAATCCTTTTCTCCTTTCTTTACCCCTTGCCTTCGCACGAACCAAGTGTCGACACACCTCCCAGTGGACGACCCGTATTTGCCACCGCTTCAACGCGGCCGTGCACTTGCGGTAGAAATATAAAACGATCAATCAAGTTTTTGGCGCCGTTGCCGGGGAGGTGCTCTGTCCAGACGTTGATTTGGGCGATTCGAGGGGTTTTTAATTTTTTGTTTCCAGTGTTGTTTAGTTTCAGGGAACCTAAGGATCAAGGGGAGGCTACTGGAGAAGTTTGAGGACCAGAAGCTACAAAAAGACCGCCAATCAGCGGTCTGGGACCGCCAATTGGCGGCCTGGTGAGCCTCAATTGTTCTCAAATTTGTTCCAGTTGTTATATTGTTCATGTTAGTTATCTGGGAGCACAATTTTGCATGCTGTGAATTCTACTTTGCTCCCAGATTTAATTTCAATCCCCTTTAATCAACTTGGACCATAAAACTCAAAGCAAAAGACTAGACTTCTTGCCATCTAGGTCATGCATCATTTGTAGACCTTGCATGCATTTGTCTTTTCTTTTCCTTACATTTTGTTGTTGATTGCTGGCGTGAGGTATGTGCACCCCGATCTCTCATTCATGCATGTTTCGATCATGCATTAGTTAGTAAGGTGCATCGGGACAAGAGTGAGTTGAGCGTTTGATTGGAGTGATTGATTGCTAGATTTAAGCTCAAAACGCTACTAAGGAGGGGCTGTCCCATAAAAGATAAGGTGGGGGATTTCATCACCCTTTCCTTGGCCCCAAAAATCACTCGTAATAAAGCCTTAACTAAAAGCAAGTAGACATTGGCCCTAAGGAATTCGGACGCACTAGGAGAGTAATCTAGTCGAGACCGTCATGACCTGATCGACGTTGCCTACCTTGTCGATAGTAGGAGGTACTGGATCTACGGATCTGGTATCACTTGCTGGGCATTGTGGTCCTCGTTGTAGGGAGGTGAGGCGTGTCAAGGCTAGTGACCTCGAAGTTAGGCGTCGTCTAGCTTAAGGACCCATTGCCTTACATTGTTTGAGCCGTGCTTGCTAGTTAGGCTTCTTCCTGATCCCGTTACCCACGCTAGCTTTAGGGATTCTTCCCTTCTCCTCTGAGTCATCTTCTTCTCACCTTCTTCTACGTTATAGTCTCCTCCCCTTTACACTCTCTGGTAGCGTTTTAGGGTCGAGTCGAGCACTTTTTGCGAGCTTAGTCTCGTGGTGGTGAGAGTGGTCGACTCGAGAGTTGTTTGTTGAGATGGATGGTTACATGGGCGACCATTCATATCATTGTTGGGACCAGGATGATTCTCCCTGGTATTCCGGACCCATGCAACCTGGGGTGGCTCAGACGAATACCCCGTACGGTTGGGATGATCTTCATTATGTGACTGAGCAATCTTCATTATGAGACATTGCAAGAAACTTTGGCCTCTTTCATGCGTGCGGCAGACAACATATTTGTACTGGTGGCTCCAGTAGCCGTACCATGCGACTGTTGTGGGTTGAGTGGTCATGTCTCTAGGGAATGTCCTTATGTTCCCCCAGAGCCTGAGTATGAGCATACATTTTCCCAAAATGCTCAATATGACCATTACGCATCCGCGTACATCCCGAGAGCGATGGATTCATGGGGAAACAATTCTTATTCAAATTCTTATACTTCATATTCACCCCAGTATCCTCCTCCCGAATACCCAGAATTCTACCACCACCCCACTCCAAATCATTGGACTCATTCTCAGCCCATCAACATCCTTATGTTCCCCCAGAGCCTGAGTATGAGCATACATTTTCCCAAAATGCTCATTATGACCATTACGCATCCGCGTACAATCCGAGAGTGATGGATTCGTGGGGAGACAATTCGTATTCAAATTCTTATACTTCATTTCCACCACAGTATCCTCCTCCCGAATACCCAGAATTCTACCAACACCCCACTCCAAATCATTGGACTCATTCTCAGCCCATCAACACCCAACCCCAAAATTTCCCAAGCTCTGACTTGGACCCCATCGTTGACCGCATACCTGATTCCTTGAAACAAACTCTCCAAACATTCATGGAAACCACACAAAATTTATTGAAGTCCAACTTGAATTCCTTGCAAACCATGGAAATGCAAGTGAGCCAGATGACACAGCAATTCCATGAACGTGAGGAGGGTAACTTTTCTTGTCAACATGAGGATTCATCTTTTGATATCGAACCACCACCACATCCACAAATTCAAAGCACAATCTTTCAAAGTCAAACTCCTAGTCAGTCTGAGGGACTTGGGGTTTCAATTCACGATCACTTAGTGGAGGATTCGATTCAAATTGAGAATAACTTGGACCAGTTTCATTATGAGTCGGCACATGATTGTGCCTTATCTTTTTGTCCCGTGGCCCTTGAGCGACATGATCTTCATGTTGTGCCTCTTAAGGACTCACCTCTGGTGGAGCAAGAGCTCCCTAGTACCCTCAATTTCAAACAACCTGATGAGAGTTTGCCTCTCACTATTGTTCCTGATCATCTTGGAAATGATGGAACATCAAACAACTACATTGCTCATGAGGGTATTAGGAGTTCCTTGGAGGATACTTTGGGTATGAGACCCACTTCCTGTTCTCCTGGTGAGTTGGACATGCATAACGAGGTGCTTGACCTCGTTCCGACCCACCAGCCTGTTGGTTGGAGAGTTTGGATTGATGATCATAACTTCAGTTCCGCAATGGGAGATATTTTTCTTCCGTTGCCCCTTATTTCCCAAACTCTCGAGTGGTTCAAGCTCTTTCAGTTTGATCCTTTGAATGAGACGCCTTTGCGTCCAATTCATGAACCTCTCATTTCATCTGGTGCTCTTTGTGAAGGGGGCCCACGCATGCGTATTCTGGCCCCGCGTGGTGTCATGTTCCCTTTCCAAGTGCATTGACCCACACTTGAGGTTCCCATTTGATGTTTTTTGACAAATGAAGATGGGAACTTATGTTTGTACATAGTTATATGAAAAAAATAGAAAAAAAGAAAAAAAAGAAAAAGAAAAAAAGAAGTACAATAAAAGACTCCTTCAGTGAGCATTGATTGTTGTGAGCCCCAACCCTTGTGTATTTGGGCTCCATTTCTTTCACGTATTTGTATCCCTTCTTTAGCATCTCACAGGTTTTGAGGGAATTCGGGTTATGTCCATCAACATGACCTTGCACTTCCCTTTGTACTTCATGTTGGTGAGATCTCTCCTTTTTATGCATCAATCCATGTAGTATCTTGCTTGCATTCATTGAGGACAATGCATGAAGCAGGTGTGGGGGGTGTTTTACGTGTGTACATAGTCGAGTCTTTTTCCTTTGATTTTGTTTTCTTTTGTTTGCATTGTTAGGGTCATGATAGTGTACTGCATTTAATATCGATATATCTGCTTGCCATGATCCTTGGGTGACTTGTCTTCTTTTGCTTGCCTAGTGCTTCAAAATTTTCACATTTCTTTCAAATCTTCATGTGTTTTCGAAAGAAAATGTTTTGTGGGTTTTGCGTGTGTTTAGCATGTGCAAAACCGTTGAGAGGCAAAGTAAAAAGAAAGCTCCCAAAATTGTCTTGAACTTGATGCATTAGGATATCTAGTACGTGGCTTTAGGATTTATCGAGTCGTTAGGATGCACCCCAGTTTTCCCTTGGGGGTGAGTAATCATAGGGTTTCAGTGCTCAAACATTTAATGAAGTCCACCCTGAACCTAGTGAGTCAATAATTCGTGTCTGTTAACTTAAGGAAGTTTGTTGTAGTCAAGGACCCTCTAAATCCTGTTGTGAGACATTAGTGTAGGGGTTTTGGTTCATGTGTAGATAAGAAATAAGTGAGTAGGTGTTCTCTCCTCTCGCACGGCTCCTATCACTCGGGAAAGTAGGTTTGAGGGGACTTTGTGCCTGGTGCTTTCGAGTCATCTGACTTGGGATGCGCCGACTGAACTCCCATTACACGGGTGGTAGGGATTGCCCTATGTGGAGATGTGGGGAAAGGTGTACGTGATAGTGTAAGTCCTCATGGGCAATGATGCACGGAACCTGACCCTGGGAGAATGAAGCTCCAACTAATAAAAAGTAAAAGAAAAAAAATGTGAAAAGAAACAAAAAGAAAAAAAAATTGATAATGCAAATAAGAACCTTAATGGACTTTACACTTTGTAGCACTTGAGGATGTTGAGGTTGTCCATGTCTTTCACATAATTCCTTATTTAACTTGCACGAATGGTTCATTAGGGTAGAGGTGTGGACTGATCACCTATATAGAGTCGGCCCGTAGCATTACCGCGTCCATTGATCGACAAAATATTTCCAACGAGTCGAGGTCTAGATTGAATAATGCATCTTGTTCGGATTTTGTGGGTATATCCGCTGAAAACCCTCAGGAGACAACACTCCTCCTCCTTGGCAACAAAGAGGTTTAACGGCTTGTTGCACGTCCTAAGTGCAACCGTGATTCCTACGAAAGTGAGTTAGGATTTCTTGTTTCTCGTTTGTTTTTCTCTTTCTTTGTTTTGCTCGAGACTAGCAAAAACTTAGGTGTGGGGGTATTTGATTGACATCATTTCATGCTCATATTTGTATCTTATATCCATTATCTTACACCTAAGCAATGCTACGTGACGAGTTTTATGTTTAGTTTTCAGGAATAAAGAGGTTTGAAGAGAAGAGCCATGAAAGGACCCAAAAGCTGGGAAAAAGGACTGAATGGTGAGATCTAGGGACCAAGATGCAAGGGAGAAGGACCTGAATGTAAGACAGAAGGACCTAAGAGCAAAACAGAATACTCCACACCATCATGGGGAGTATTTTACCAATTCTATTCGGGTCGGAGCTCCAACAAGTCGAGTAACCGCATCAAAGACCAACAATACCAGAAAGCAAAGCCCACAACAAATTCCAACACGATCCGACAATTTTGGACCGCCAATTGGCGGTCTTGGACCGCTAATTATCGGTCCATATTGCTCAGGATCCGTCGAAATTTCTCCTGGACTTGTATTAATGTTCGTTTAGGCTATTTTTGGTATTGGTTTAGTGCCACATCGGGGGATTGTCCCCGATTAGCTTTTTCCATGCTTATAAATAGAACTCTTCACCTTCTATTGTAATTACCCATTGCTTGGTGGCATTCTCTCTACTAAGGAGTGAGCCTTGAAGCAAAAACTCAAGGTGGAGATGAATGCTACCTTCAATGTGAGTCATTTGTTAATAAAATAATTCTTCTAGTTTCTTTCAATCTTGTCTTTTAATTTGTGCATGTTTGTTTAGTTTTTCCTTTCCTTTTATGTTTCTTTAATGCTTCTTGCCTTCTTAGTTAACTTTCATTTCAGTATTATGCTTTCTTTTGCTAATATAGTTAGTGTAATGAGTAGTGAGTAGTTCCATCCCCATTTGGGGGGTGGAGAAATATGTGATATAATTATGTAGTGTATTAAGTGTGTGTTATCTTTATCCCTTGAGCTTTATATGATTTCCATAACCATCTAATGGGTTTTCACTCTTATCTTTGATATGCTAATGCTCTTGAATGAAGCTTAGCTTATGCTTTGATTAGTGGACCTATTTTATGGGGAATGATAAGGTTAGGATATGGATGAAGTTAATATTGGAAACACAATTTGTAGTGTATGTACTCTTGTTGCCTTTACCTTAGCTAATGTCTTGTATGTTTTAATGATGTAGTGAAATCTTAATTCATGTGGAGGCATAGTAGGGTATAGTCTTTATACTTGAGTTCATGTAGCTTCATTCCAATTATTGCCTTGTATGTTTTAATGATGTAGTCTTATCTTAATTCATGTAGAGGCAAAGTTGGATGTAGTTTTATGATTTCATACAATACATGTTGTGATGAGCTTAATGAACACACACACACTCTTTTATGTTCACATTATTTCTCTACCCCCTTTGGGGTTTAGTTTTATTTCTTATCTTCATTTCCTTTTGCATTCTAGTTTAGCATTGTAGTGTAGTTTAGTGTAACCAATCCTTTTCTCCTTTCTTTACCCCTTGCCTTCGCACAAACCAAGTGTCGACACACCTCCCAGTGGACGACCCGTATTTGCCACCGCTTCAACGCGGCCGTGCACTTGCGGTAGAAATATAAAACGATCAATCAGTAACTGAGTTTCAAAACAAACTTTTTAGTTATTGTTTTTATTGACAATCTAATAAACTTGATTTTGGGCCATCCGGACGAAAAACCAAAAGATTAGATCTCATAACAAGTATACACATCGTATGTCTCAAGCGGGGTACCAAAAGTTAGAAGCACAAATGATGGCCGATAAAATTTCTCTGAAGAAATAAGAGGCAATTGACTCCGGTATGAGTGACGAGCAAGCAAGTAACTTATCTCCTCCTTCTCCCATAGCTCGTTGTGATTCTTAGAAGAGAACGAGAGTAAACTCCTGAGGGGAGTACGTCACAGACGAGTGGCAAGCGATCGGCTCGAAGATAGTAAGTTGCATCAGTTATATATATGTTATTAATTCAGAATCATTAATTTTATATTTTCAATTGTTAGTAAATATTGTTTTAAACTTAGGACTCTCTGAAGTTGAGAGAATCTCAAGGAAAATTTGCTTCCGATGGTCGGAATAATATTCTATGCAAGGCCTTGGGAAACGACGAACACCCCGGTCATGTGCAGGGGGTAGGGAGTAGAGTTGGACTTCGACAATATTATGGAAAGACTCAACGGTCTAGTTCGTTGACTGGTCATACCAAATGCCTGCAAGAGATCACAGTTTTGAAGAATACGTTGCAACTTTTTTTGGAGAGATTGGATCGTGATTTGCCTACTTCTCCTACCAGTCGTAAGACCGGTTCTTCCTCAAAGACTACTCCTCCAGTGCCGCCAGTGTTCCACCCTGATCGACAATATGATTTCGTGTCTCATTCTCGATAATTGGCCTTCCTCGGCGGTCCCTCGGTTGGAAAGTTCGCGGATGGATCTAGATGGGCTTTATGTGTCGAAGACTCTGATCGTAGATTGGTGGGACACGGGAAAGTTTATAACATCTCCAGACACCACTTCACAGAGGTAGGAGAGGGAGAAGTGAAGGTTGCAGTTGAGAGTTGCTTAGATACTGGTGCTTTTGTGTCATTTCCGGAAGAAGAGATTGTTACTCTTGGCGATGCTATTGGTGGGTTCATGCGGTGGCCTAGTTATTTAGTAGAGCTAAATGACAAACATGAGGTATAATTTAACTTTGACAGACTTTAAACTTCCAATTTGTTAACAATTGTATTTTAACGGTTGTATATATATCTGTAAGGTGTCAAGCCCCCGGAGCAAAGGATCAAACAACCAATCTCCGATCAAGATTAATTCGCTTCCAAGTAGGTGCAAAATGATGTATCAATGTATGGTAGGTAGGGAAGCACAATCCTTAAGTACCTGGGAGTTGGAGGGGGATAAAGGGTTGCCTCTGGCTTTGTACGTCACCAAAGAGGATATCATGCAGTTCTTGGCAATGGATTCGTTGTGTATCATGATTATCGACGTGCAAGTGAAGTAAGTGTTTTTTTGTATACAATGAAAAGTATTGAATAATTTTATCGAAACTGTAATAAAGTATTATTTTTATACTTGTAGACATCTTTATGATGCCAGAAGGCCATTCTTTCCCGACGATCAAGTATTTGGATTTATCAGTCCATCTACATATATATACGGGAATGACGATAAATCGGGTCAGCTTGGGACATTCTTTAAAGAAGAAGACAAAAGATATTATCTGCTCCTTTATCATGAGAGGTAAACTTTGTAATTCAAAGTGGAATTTTATTTTTTAATAAGCTTCTAATTATATATATAACAGGGCTCATTGGATGCTTGTCGTTGTATGCCCCACGACTAATTCGGCATATTGGTTTGATCCGTTGGGGTCGAATAAACCAAGGGACTCAATAAAGAAACTTCTAAATTTGTAAGTTCATTTTAGTCGTGGGAAAAGTAATTCGTGGATTTTTATTAGTATTATTGAATGAAATTTTAACTTGTGCTACTCAGGGCAATTAAGGTTTACAGAGCTTTGGGTGGCAGGAGAACAACCACAAAAGCAGGAATAACATAGCATGGAATGAGAGTACGTTCTCTCCATTTTTTGTTAATTAAGTTAGGAATTAGCGAATTTCTATGTTTGTAGTACCGGAAGCAGGTTGGAAATACGGAATGTGGTTACTACATGATGAGATACATGGAGGAAATCCTCGAATTGGCAACTCAAGACGTATCCCTATCCGAGGTAATGTAGATTGTTAATCAATTGTATAGTTGTAGTTTCAATATTTAGTATTTAATATTCACACTTGTATTTTTTTGATAGGTCTTGCCAAAAAGTAGTGATCCCTTCTCGCAACAGGAGCTCGATGAAACTCGCGACTGATGGGCTCGCTATTTTATCAGAAACATGTTGACGAACTAAGAGGTTCTCCTGTCACTAACTTTTTTTGTAATTTAGTTAACAAGTGCACTTGTATTACAAACCTACAATTTATGCCTTAATATAATTCCCTTAGTTTTAGAATGAATTAATTGCAAGTGTGTTGAATGTCAATTGTGTATGCTTGTATGTTTGTGTTTGTGCATGTATGGTTGTATGTTTGTGTTTGTGCAAGTTGGCGAATGTGTGTTTGTGCTTGTACGTACATGTGGATGAAAGTGTGAGCATCTGTGAACGAATTTGGTGCAAGTTGTATGTACACGAATACGATGACTAAAAACAAGTTTGCAGGATGCTATTTGTTTTTTTTGTCCAGGTTTAGGAATAGACGTCGGATATTTATACTAGCCGACATCTATTCCTCTGAAGAAAAGAATAAACGTCGGCTTTATTTATAATCCGACGTCTATTCTTTAAGAATAGACGTCGTCTGTTAGTTCACCGACGTCTATACCAAAATAATAGACGTCGGTTAGATGTAACGGCCGACATTTATTTTTCAAGAATAGACGTCGGCTGTATGTAGAAGCCAACGTCTATTCTTGAAGAATAGACGTCAGATATTGGTTGTCCAACGTCTATGTATAGACGACGCACGCATAGACGTCGGATCTGGGAGTGCTTATATCCGACGTATATACCCCCGTACATCTGACGTATATGCCATTTTCTGTAGTAGTGTCGAGTGACTGAACTGCCATTTAAGGCTCTTTATGTATTTGTGTTGTTTTTATAATTTTTTTTAAGGATTCACAACTAATTAAGATATTATTACCACAAGTGGATTCACAAATGCGGTAAAACACTTCCACAAATTTTTTATGACCTTGTTACATTTTGCACAAGGGGCTAAAATTTGGAAAATTAAACACCAACCCTACTTAAAAATTTATGATCGATAAAATGATGATCTAATATACCATGCTCAATGATGAGAATTTTATTTATACCGCAAGTGCACGACGTCAATGAAGACGTGGCAAGTACGGGTCGAACACAAGGAGGGAGAGATATTGTTATTTTTGTGATTTTTGATTAAGGAAAGAAAGAGAGAGAAATAAGGTTGGTTTGAGATTTTGGATTTTTAATTTTCTAAAGCAAGAACAACAAAAACAAACTAAGAATAAAGCAAATATGGATGAGAGTCCAGCGGGTGGAGCTTAGATATCGGGTTTTGTTTGGAGAAATCTGAAACTTATAATAAATCACATTAGTTATAAAGCATTACATGATAAATGATTCAACATAAACTCAAGTAATCAAAATATACTAACACGAAATTAAAATAATAACATCATTCTTCTTCTCATCACCCTAAATCTGTCACCCCCGCCCTTTGGAGAGAGTTAGAAACTCATGGATGTAGGAAAGGAGAAGGGGCCTAGAGAAAATACCAAAGAAAACTAAAAACACAAAATAAACCAACAGAATTTTATTACTAAAACATGGAATAAAACAAGTCTCTCCTTTTACAACATCATTTCGGGGCTATTTATAACCGATACAAGGGACCCAAGTATAAAATAGGAAAGTACACGCATCATGACACGACTGGACAAAATCCGGGGCCACGGATCGAAAGGGGTGCGGCGTTTTCGCCGCAAGTTGTATGTAATGTGCGGCGGAAATGTCGCAATTTTAGCTCTTATTGGATCCGGATTTTTCCTGTGTGTTTATGGTATGATTTAAATGTCCTTTGCGCGTCTGGATTGATTTCTTTCCTTTCTTTTGAGCTCCGAATTTATTTCTTCATATATTTGGAGATCCAAATTGATTTTTCTTTAGAACTTCTCCAAAATAATATTTTGGTACTTGTAATTTGCAGTCGGGTCCTCGGTTTTTTGTAATTAAGTCCCTGGCTACTTTTGTGCTTAGGTCCTTGACCTTTTTGTAATTAGGTCTTTGAATGCTTTTATGCTTGGATGGACTTCAATTTGAACCCCGATAATCTTAACTTGGTCTTTATGAAAGAAATGAGTCTCTTGCACGCGTTTATGCTTGGGATATGGGTAATTTCCATTCAGGTCCCTGCATTCTGTAAATACGACTAAACACGTACCTTAGTAGCATTTATTGATATAAAATTAATCTAAATGCAAGACATATGATGCAATGTATGCAATTCATCAAATACCCCCACACCTAGATTTTGCTAGTCCCTAGCAAAACAAAATATAAGAAAAATGAAAACAAGGTAATCCTAACTCACTTTCGTAGGAATCACGGTTGCACTTAGCATGTGCAACAAGCCTTTAAACCCCTAAGTTTTTTTAGAGGACGAGTTTTGTCTCGTGAGGGTTTTCAGTTGACACACCCACAAAGTCTTAATTCAACATTTCATTAATAACTCTCAATATCTCCACCTCAACCTTATACATCTCACATAGAATTCTTGCATGCTCATCATATAAGTCTAACTCATAAAAATTCTGACTTGGTCTTTGTTCCTCCAACATTCACACCACTAACCCTTCTACACATGTCATCACTTAAATTTTTTTGCACGCCTCCTGTAGTGGTGTAGTATCATTCGGATCAACCATGGCATGAATCATTCTTTTAGCTTTGGGCCTTGAGTATCTTAAAGTTTTTTTTCCGTAATTCAACACATTTGCTTTTTTTGACACTTTTACCCTTTTTGCATTCGTGTAGCGAGTTTGGTCGATAATCCTGAGCTGGCAGACTCAAGTTACCGGGTTTCAAGATACCCCTACGGACCAGTGACTCGAAGGCTTGGGTTTTGTAATCATTTTGCAAAATGTGCTTTCCTCACTTTATTCCTTTATGTTTTTACTCAAGGCTTAATTGCTATTAGAAGTCCACACTTCCCGGTATATTTTCCTCAACCTCTGCTTTTTATCAACCACTTGAAAGATTTGATTCATCCAATTTAAGTGCATTCATGTCTTAAATGGTAATGGGTTATTTCTTTGGAACTTAGATTTATGTCATAATTTCTACAAGCAGAACTATATAATAAGGAACAAAAACTCAATGCAATTTGTACACGGGTTTTGGCAGTTCAATCTCAAGCTATGTCATGGAGCATTGAATTTTTTTTAAACGAACAGAATATATAGATAGATATATAGATAGATAAACACCCCCACACCTAAATCATGCATTGACCTCAATGTATGCAAAGATAAAGCAAATGCACTTATTACCTGAGTCAACTGCGGTGGAGGGATTGAATTTGCTCAAAGTCAACCATAGTCAGAACTGGATTGAATGTCACCATGTTGGTGCATGTATCCAGTTGAATTGTTCCCCATGTTGCCCTGAGGTAAAGGTTCCACACCTCTCACATGTGTTGGTTCTCTTATATGCTCGAGTGATGGTGGTTGGGTAGGTGAATTACTCCCCTTTTTCTCATTTTCTTTTTGATTTTGTGATGATTTATTTGATTCATAAATCTTATAGATACGCGATTTCATCACAACATCATTTTGATTGCATACTATTTCTGGTTCACTATCAACATGAAAGATATTAAATTCAGCTTTTAAGTTTCCAAAGGATAGTTACATGAGTCCATTTCGACAATTTATCAAAGCTTCAGAAGTGACTAAAAAGGGTCTGCCTAGTATTACAGGGATTTGTCTCTTAGGGTTGACAACAGGTTCAGTGTCTAGAACGACAAAATCCACTGGGTAAATGAAGTCACCAACCTTAGTCAAAACATCCTCTACTATACCTCTTGGTTTCCTAACAGAGCAATCAACAAATTGAAGGGTTGTCTTAGAGGGTTTTAGTGGACCAAGGTTGAGTTGCTCATAGACAGAGAAAGGGAGTAAGTTAACAGTAGCACCAAGGTCTAGAAGGGCTTTGTTGATAAAAGTATCTCCTATCACACATGAAATTGTAGGACATCCAGGGTCCTTATACTTTATAGGAGACGAGTTGGATAGAATAGAGCTTATGTTTGCAGTTAAGAATGCCTTCTTTCGTACGTTCGTTTTTTTAGTGCACAGATCTTTTAAGAATTTAGCATAAGCAGGTATTTGTTGAATCATATCTTGGAGTCGAATATTCACCTTAACTTGGTTAAATACTTCCAAGATTTTCTCCATTTGTGCACTTGAGCTCTTTTTGAGTCTATTGGGGAATGGGGCTTTAGGAACATAGACTCGCTCAGGTTGAGCTATAGGTTTAGGTTGAGTAGGTGGGTTGGGCTTTTCAAATTGGACTTCAGGTTCAATGGTCAGGTCATATGTGGATGCTTGACGGCTAGATTGATTAGGAGCCCTAGGATTTACCACATTGTTATCAACTTGTTTTCCGGACCGTAATGATACTACTGCATTTATTTGTTGGAACGGTCCTTCCTCATTAACCATTTGAATTGGTATAGGGTTGTTACTTCTTAGAGGTGGTTGATAGGGCTGATATTGATTATTAGGTCTTGGATTCACCTCAGGTTGACTTGGAAACTTACCCTTTTCTCTTTCACCTACTATTTGTGCTAGTTGGCTGACTTGTGTTTCTAGCCTTTGGAAGGATTGGGTGGTTGTTTGCATAAAAGTCTTAACCATATTTTCCAAGCTTGTCAATCTAACATCATAATCCCCATTGTTACTAAACCCAGATGATGTATTATTTTGGTTATATGGGTTTGGTTGTTGTCTAGGAGGTTGACCTTGTTGGCTCCATGAAAAATTAGGATGATAACGCCAACCCGGGTTATAGGTTGATGCATATGGGTCATTTCTAGAATGGTTAAAGGTGGCATTAACTTGTTCCAAGTCCACACAATCCTCCATTATATGACCCGTCTGACCACATCTAGAGCAAGGGATAGAAGATGCTTGATTCACTAGGGGTCGGGTTTTTAGCTCTAGACTTTCCATTCTACGCATAAGGGTAGCTAGTTTTGCTTCAGCAGCTACAGTAGCATCTACAGCTAAGACACCTGGTTTTGGTTGACTTGCTATTCTAGATCCAATACTTGGGTTAATCGGTGCTCTAGCATTGTCCCATTGCATACTATTTTCGGCTAAATCCTCAAGAAAAGTCCAAACATCATTCTCATTTTTGGACATGAAGTTTCCTTGGCTTACAGAGTCTACCATAACCCTAGATGTAGGTGTCAATCCCTCATAAATAATTTCGCACAATTGTCATCTTGGAATTCCATGATGAGGGCATTGGGTCAACAAACTTTTAAATCTTTCTAAATAGGAATAGAACGACTCGCTCTCAGATTGAACGAATGCAACAATTTCATTCCTAATCCTAATAGTCTTATGGTTGGGGAAATATTTCTTTAAGAACACTTGAACAAACTCGGCCCAACTCCTAATAGATCTTTCGGCAAGACTATATAGCCATTTCTTAGCGTCGTCCTTCAGTGCTAGAGGCACGAATTTAAGATGCACTGCCTCCTCAGAGATATGCTGGTATTGCATAAGGGAGCAGATTTCCTCAAATTCTCTAAGGAAGAGATATGGGTCTTCCTTAGAGGTGAACTTGGGCAACATACTCATGTATTGTGCCTTTAGTTCGAAGTCGCGACCCGGTATGGTGGGCATAACGATGCACGATGGCTGAGCAGCCATCGTGGGGTAGCACCGATCCCTCAGAATCATAGGCGAGTCCACTACATTCTTACCCATTGGATCCGGGTGAGGTGGTGCAACAGGTGGATTGGGGCTAAGCTCTAGACTGGAATCTAGATGAACTCGTGAGAGTCGATTGCTCATGTCCCGAACTCAAATCTGAGTGCACCGGTTTGAATCAATTTTTGAATTCAAATTTGAAATTTAAATTCCAAATTCAATTTCAAGAATCAATTACGTTTTTTTTTACTTTTATTTATAATTTTTTTTAAAATGGAAACAAAACAATAGAAGGGGGAAAGATGAGAAAGGAATCCTAATCTAGAGAATTGAGGTGAGAAGAGAAAGAAGACTCAGATGAGAAGGGAAACTTAACTCTAAAAGATAGATCAGAGGGTTGGTTAGAAGTTTCCTAAACAAGCACGGTTCAAACAATCCTAGACTTAATGTTGCTTAAATCTAGACGACTCCTAACTGGTTGAGTCGAATTGGTTCGCTTGATTCACCTCCTTCACTAATCAAACCAAATTGGCCAGGCAGTGTATATCTAGTGGGGGCGCCTCTGACAGAGTCGGTGCCAATTAGACAACCACTTCACTTGGAAGACTTACGTCAACACAAAAACACTTTCTAGACACCAAATTAAATTCGATCAGCTTCAAGTCATAGCAAGTCAAACCAATCTTCTCCTTAATTGAGTCCGAGTCCTTAGGGGCCAATGTCTAATTGATTTTAATTTTAAGGCTTGGGTGATACTTTAGGATTGTGATTTGTGGGTCACGGAAAGGTGATGAAATCCCCACCGTATGTTTTCCTACGGAGTTGCCCTTAAGATAGTTTAACTTAAATGTAGCATAGATAGTCAAACATTGGTCTTTAATTGGGGGACAATTGCAAGGTTGTATGCAAACTAAATTATATGCTTAAATGCAATCGATAAAAACTATGCACGTACCTTGCCTCCAGCACTCTTCAACAAAAAACATAATTTACAAGAATTTAGCAAGAATAATGCAAACAAAACATTATATGATGCATGCACTAAGTCCTTCTAATTTTACCAATTTTGAGGTCAGAGTTCAATTATTGTCAATTATGGAATTTGAGCCTAACACGTGCAGTTCTACTAAAAATGAAATTTTACGAAACTAGAAATTACGAGGAAAAAGGCAACAAAGGTTACCTACGCACGGTCAGTCGGGGTCGCCGCCCGCTATCGAAAATTTCCGGTTGCTCTACGCGTCCAGCCAGAGATGGAGATGACCCCAGAAAAAATTGAAGCCCAGATGCTTCAGACGTGCGGCGGATTTGCCGCAGATTCTTGTTCACGTGCGGTGATTTTGCCGCCCTTCTTGCTGCAACTATGCCCAGATTTCGCCGCGCACTCTGTTGTCTCCTAAAACGCAAACCCAAATAGTTAGATCGTGCACATGATAAACAGAATAGAATTGAAATCACAAAAAAACAAAATCTTCGTCGCCTCCCCGGCAACGGCGCCAAAAACTTGATGAGAATTTTATTTATACCGCAAGTGCAGGACGTCAATGAAGACGTGGCAAGTACGGGTCGAACACAAGGAGGGAGAGATATTGTTATTTTTGTGATTTTCGATTAAGGAATGAAAGAGAGAGAAATAAGGTTGGTTTGAGATTTTGGATTTTTAATTTTCTAAAGCAAGAACAATAAAAACAAACTAAGAATAAAGCAAATATGGATGAGAGTCCAACGGGTGGAAGCTTAGAAATCGGGTTTTGTTTAGAGAAATCTGAAACTTATAATAAATCACATTAGTTATAAAGCATTACATGATAAATGATTCAACATAAACTCAAGTAATCAAAATATACTAACACGAAATTAAAATAATAACATCATTCTTCTTCCCATCACCCTAAATCCGTCACCCCCACCCTTTGGAGAGAGTTAGAAACTCATGGATGAAGGGAAGGAGAAGGGGTCCTAGAGAAAATACCAAAGAAAACTAAAAAAATAAAATAAACCAACAGAATTTTGTTACTAAAACATGGAATAAAACAAGTCTCTCCTTTTACAACATCGTTTCGGGACTATTTATAGCCGATACAAGGGACCCAAGTATAAAATAGGAAAGTACACGCGTCCTGACACGACTGGACAAAATACGGGGCCACGGATCGAAAGGGGTGCGGCGTTTTCGCCACATGTTGTATGTGATGTGCGGCGGAAACGCCGCAATTTTAGCTCTGATTGGATCCAAATTTTTCCTGTGTTTATGGTATGATTTAAATGTCCTTTGCGCGTCTGGATTGATTTCTTTCCTTTCTTTTGAGCTCTGAATTTATTTCTTCATATATTTGGAGATCCAAATTGATTTTTCTTTAGAACTTCTCCAAAATAATATTTTGGTACTTGTAATTTGTAGTCGGGTCCTCGGCTTTTTGCAATTAAGTCGCTGGCTACTTTTGTGCTTAGGTCCTTGGCCTTCTTGTAATTAGGACTTTAAATGCTTTTATGCTTGGATGGACTTAAATTTGAACCCCGATAATCTTAACTTGGTTTTTATGACAGAAATTAGTCTCTTGCACGCGTTTATGCTTGGGATATGGGTAATTTGCATTCAGGTCCCTGTATTCTGTAAATACGACTAAACACATACCTTAGTAGCATTTATTGATATAAAAATAATCTAAATGCAAGACATATAATGCAATGTACTCTAGCATGATTTTTTTTGCCTTGGCTATTTAACTTCACTGAATGGGTTCATTTGGAGGCCTTCAACATGTTTTGTGAGATACTTGTTCGTGTGTCTGAAATTGTTGATCTCTTGTCATGTGCTCTCAGCCATTTCACTCTGCGTAAAAAATGACGCACAATTCACTACTAAGATTTCAAAATATACCACAAAACAATTTCATTGTCATGCTTATAGTATCAATCATCCAATGAGAAACCAAAAATACTATCATAAGATCATACCAAAGGGAAGTGTGGTGGAGATCAATTGGTGGCATGAATAAATAAAGTTTGAGAGAGAGAGATTGGTGGTTGTCAAGGTATGTAATTTTTGGATTCTTATTATTTTTCTAATATTTTGTGGGGGGGGGGGGGGGGGGGAGGGGGGGGGCGTTGGACCTTCTCCAAGCTTATTGTGAGATTTCTTGATTTTTTAAAGAAAAATCCAAAGTTATTGCATATGTGAAAAATCCAAATTAAGAGCCAGGATTTTATAATTTGTGGGTGTTTTACTGCATTAGTGAATTTGTCTGTGGTAATAATGGCTTAATTAGTTGTGAATCCACCTTGATTAATCCTGACTCTTAATTTGTGGTATGCAAAAAAGGCATTTAGATGTCATTTTTTCCTTTTCTAAAAAATGACATCCGTGATGTAGTTTTGATTAAAGAAAAAACATCTGTGATGCTATTTTTTGTAAATAAAATGGTATCAGAGGTGTTGTTTATCCACCTCATATTTTGCCAAATAAGTTTCACATGTGATCGATCGTTTTATTTAAACCGCAAGTGCACGGCCGCATTGAAGTGGTGGCAAATACGGGTCGTCCACTGGGAGGTGTGTCGACCATTGGTTTGTGCGAAGGCGAGTGGTAAAGAAAGGAGAGAAAAGTTGGTTACACTAAACTACACTAAGATACAAAAGGAAATGAAGATAAGCAATAAAACTAAACCCCATAGGGGGTAGAGAAATAATGTGAATATAAAGATGTGTGTGTGTGTTCAATTTATGCTCCTCACAACATGAGTGCATGAAATCATAAAATTAAATCCAACTTTGCCTCCACATGAAATAAGATAAGACTACATCATTAAAACATACAAGACAATAATTGGAATGAAGTTAAATGAACTCATGTATAAATACTAGACCCTACTATGCCTCCACATGAATTAAGATAAGACTATATCATTAAAACATACAAGGCATTAACCAAGGCCAAGGAAACAAGAGCACATACACTACAAGTCATGTTTCCTATATTAATTCCATCCTTATCCTTACCTCATCGTTCCCCATCAAATAGGTCCACTAGTCTAAGCATATGCTAAGCTTCATTCAAGAGCATTAGCATATCAAAGACAATAGTGAAATCCCATTAGATGGTTATGGAAATCATATAAGGCTCAAAGGATTAAGATAACACACACTACTACATTACATAATCATATCACATATTTCTCCACCCCCCCCAAATGGGGATGGAACTACTCACTACTCATTACACTACAAACTAGATTAACAAAATGAAACATTATACTGAAAGGAAATTTAACTAAGCAAGAAAGGAGTATTAAAGAAGCTTAAAAGGAAAGGAAATACTAAACAAGCATGCACAAATTAAAAGACAAGATTAAAAGAAACTACAACAATTATTTTATTAACAATGACTCACATTGAAGGTAGCATTCTTCTCCACCTTGAGTTTTGCTTCAAGGATTACTCCTTAGTAGAGAGAATGCCACCAAGCAATGGGTAATTACAATGGAAGGTGAAGAGTTCTATTTATAGGCATGGAAAAAGTTAATCCGGGACAATCCCCTGATGTGGGACTAAACAAATACCAAAAATAGACTAAGCATACACTAATACACGTGATCCACAAATCTTAACGGATCCAGAGCTATCTGGACCGCCAATTGGCGGTCTATAAGCTCCAGATCCATTTGGATTTCGTGTTGGGCTTTGCTTGAATTATTTCTTGGTCTTGGATGCATCTACTTTGTTTATTGGAGCTCCGACCCGAATCGAATTGCCAAAATACTCCCATGATGGTGTGGAGTTTTCTGTTTTGCTCTTAGGTCCTTCGCTCTTACGTTCAGGTCCTTCTCCCTTGCATCTCAGTCCCCAGGTCTCACAATTACGTCCTTCTCTTCAAACCTGTTTATTTCTGAAATTCAAACATAAAACTCGTCACGTAGCATTGCTTAGGTGTAAGATAATGGATATAAGATACAAATATAAGCATGAAATAATGTCAATCAATATGCTTATATTCTTCCAATTTCATTTTGATATCATATTGTTTGATAAGTTATATAGAAGTAGACTAGGGTTGTTTTTAGTTGGTCGAGGCTTTGACTTGGATCGTAAGTTTGAATAGGGTTAGAGTATACTAGCATTCGGCCATACATTGATCATTACATAATAGATAGGTGATGCTTGAAGATGACACAGTTGTAACAGAGTTAAAATTTGTTTTAATTATTCATCCTTGATTTAGCTTTGAAGGATTTATTTGTAAGATTGTTAATTTGAAATTATACATGACAATATACATACATATATATGTATGTATATATATAAGATTTATAAAAAATAAAAAATGACAATATATATAGTAAAAACATGACAATATACATATATCAAAACACATACTTGAACTCTCAACCCAACAAACAAAAAAACCATCTTAAACATATAGAAATGTCATTGCTGAACTTGATAGAAATTTGTAGGCTTCACCTTCTAAAACACAATTATCACTGCGGAAATGACTTATTGTTCTCCATCATTGTTGTTGTTGTAGTCTCCTTTACGTTTGAGTATTTAATATTTAAAATGAGTAAATTAGGAAGACAAAAATCATTATGTAGTTGCGGCATGCTTCTTTTTGACGTTTAGTTCAAAGTTATGAATTTCCAAAGAAGTAGAACAACCAAATAACTTTCATTTTCAATAAGGATCCTTTTGTGAAGCTAAATTTTAACATTCATGTTAGTTGGTAATTAAATTCAGTAGTATCTGCTGATTTGAATCATGTGCATTGTTTAAGACCTCAGTTAACACTTCCGTGTAGACAACATTCTATGTGTGGCCTGGACAATTGTTGGCATTTGAGAGGTAGTCATAATTTCAGCCCTGCCTGTGATGTTGCTCTTGAGACAACTACCTATGTGAGAAGACCGGACTCTGCATATTTATACCGACTTTGGTTAATGGTTGCCCTTGACTTTTATTTATTGTCATTGCGAAAGCTAGACTCACAGGAATCGACAATGGATCCATAAGAAAGGACCAGAAGATCGTGGAGCCACCATGTCTAAATTCTGAAAATGAGCACTCTTTCACCAATATCACGCCTAGTGAGAATTTCAGCATCTATGAAACGTTCATCTAAGGATTTAATTAGTAGTTGAGTGCCATTACATAAGCCAATAGATTGGAGATTAGTAGCATATCATACAACGTATTCATGCTATATATCCTTTATTTTACCCCATATTTGTGCTACTCAGATTGTTGTTACACGTATTTTAGGTTTTAGGAAATAAAGAAGACGAATGAAGCAAAAATGACCCAAATGCAAGTACTAATTTGGAAGTTTTTTGGACCTGTTTGTAATGGCCAAGGACCTGATTGCAAACCTGAAGGGATATGACTGTAAAGAAAATATCTTGGTTACAAAAATTTCATAATCTCAAGAGTCTGTGGAGAAATTCTATAATTCAAACAACACATGCTCAAACCAACCAATCAGGGTGCACCTCACGTGCTCCGTTGGTGAGCGTAAGCCGCTATTGAAATGTGGGGCATACCCAAACCAAACAACAATTCACCAATAGTGGATCCCAATCCACCACTAGTGGATCCAGTTGGCCGTTCGACTCCTACATTTCTGGAGTGGGTCGGGTATTCGGTTAGGAGCACTTCAGAGCATCCAAAGCTGATTTGTAGTCGTCCGATTGTGCCCAAATTAAACCATCCCTTCTATTCTTCTATAAATAACCATGTAACCCTTCCATTTTCCCACTTCTTTCTCTTCCTTAGGGTGGGTTTAATTCTTACTTAGTAGAGTAATGGAGGAGAGGAGAAGACACCAACCTTGTAATCTTCTTTTATTAATCAAAGATTTGTTGTTATGTACATTCTTGCCTTGACTAGATTTAGTTTCTTTACTTCTTTTTACTAGTCACTTTAGATTTCTTTAGTTGACTCATGTCACATTGTTAGATAGTTTCAATACACCAAATCCTCATCTTATTCCCCCACTCGAGTATGGTCGATGACGATCCACACTCGCTCCTTTTGAACACGACCTGTACTTCCAACCTCTTCAACGTGGTCGTACACTTACGGCTTTTTTCTTTAAAATCCTAACAAGTTTTTGGCACTGCTGCCAAGAAGTAAGTTTCGGTTGTCGTGTTAACCATTTCAGTGAGATTTTGTTTAATTTTTTGTTGTTTTTGTTTTATGTTTGCATGGATATGTAGGGGATTTTAGTGGAAGGAGGACACACAGGATCAAGAGACCATTGAGGACAAAATGCACAACTAATCATGCAATTACATCTATTAGTGGCGGATTAGGTGTGTAGTGTAACACCCTCGATCTTGTGGGTATGCACACTGGGAAAGACTATGGTCGATTTGTCCCTCGTGTACAAAACCCACTGAAACTTGCCCAGTCAACCCTGAAGGAACCTAAGTACCTGAGGCTTAACATCAACAAATGTGCGTGAGTTTTCAATAAAGAAAACCCAGTACGCCCTCGACCCAATCAGAGTTTTATAGAAGAAGGCATGCATCTAACTAAGATAAAAGCATCAAAATTACAACAGAAAAGCACAATATGCAACAGAACGCTAAGACTCCAACAGTCGTGCCACTCAGGCGCACCCGACCACATTCCTCTAAAAGGAACCAGAACACCAGCCATGCTGGTCAAAAACAGAAGCGGGTCACTCAACAGTGACCCTACCGCTTGGCACAAAGCGGTACACCGGATAGACGCCTGAAATTGCGGAAATAAACCTACATGGTGTCATCGCAAACTTGGAAACATCTAACATGAGACATAATGACAACGTGCCTACCCAGGTCACAATCTTCACCTGTCCTCTCTACATAGAGGTCTTTGCGAATGGCCTCTGAAGCTAGAGGAACCACTCATGGCCTATCGACCCAGAAAACAGAACGTGCCCAGAATTACTTATCAGACTAAATGCAATGCAAACTACTTAAGCATCTAAAATCTAATGTAGCTACAGAGTCCAAAACGAGCTCAACGAAGGATAAGTGACTACCCTCCTCACAGCCCAAACAAAATCAGAACCAAAACACTCCAATCAGGGATCAAAATGCACTCACAACAGCAACCAATCTTAACTGGATCGGTAAATCAAGATAACAACTAATCGAGTCATCTACGAGTCGTGATAAAGATGATATAAGGTCTGATGTCCTAAGCAACATACATAACCACATAATAACACTTCACATCAGTAACACATGGACATCTAAGAAGCAATAGGATGGTGCATTACAACAAGGTACATCATAATCGAACTCCACAATAATCGATAACATGCAACATCAATTTCAGAGCGTATATGCGATAGTAATTAAAATCTCAGTACATGATCAGAGTTGATATGGGTATGAATTATATACATATATATATATATATATATATATATATATATATATATATATATATGTTGAATAACATGATGGGGCATGCATGAAATATCAGCAACAATATAGATCTCTAAACTAGCATACATGCGTGCAATCAAGTTCACATGTTGCATTAGAATATGACACGAATAGCATATAACACGAAAGAGTCTGATTACATTCATGTATGCATGCATGACTCCAGCATCAAGAAACACACACACACTAGATTATAAATCAGCATGACTAGAGTAACATAACATGCACAGTAGTTGGAGACATCATAAACTAACGTCATAAACAATCAGTAATGTGCACCATCAATTTCAGGACATGCATGCGATAGGACTAGAACCTCAGAACATGATAAGACCTTATGTGGACATGATATGACATATATATTAGTGACACAACAGGGCCAAAGATACACATGATATGAGGAAGCTACATTTATATATATACATCCATAGACCGTATACAAGCATGCAATGGGGTTACACGTGGTAATAAAGCTTATAATGGGCAACATATAATATTGATGGATATAATAGCATTTCTAATTGAAAACATGACATTAATATCAGAGGATATACATGAATCAGGTCTGCACATAAACTAAACGTTGTTGGGCTAAAATCAGGCTTGTGAAACTCATAGCAACATTAGAGTCGATACATGAATTTATACCGATTGCATTAACATTTAAATTAAACTATATAACTTATGCTCAGATGCTGTAAAGAATATAGCTTAGGGTGATTAAAAATAAGAGCATATATATATATATGGATTGGTCATGACTGAGATAAAATCAGACATGTAAACTTCTCTTATCATTCCCATCGACACATGCAATATTACTTGAGCATTAAATCAGATCACAAAAGATGCTACATCTGACATCAGTACCGTGTCATATGAATGTTGCCTGATTGAAATTATAAAATAATAAATGAATATCAGTAGTACAATATGGTGGAACATGCACATAATATCAGAAGGCTAAACATATCTATAAATATTACACATGCGTGCATTCTAGTTCACAACTTGCATTAAAATATAACATGGGTACCATATCACATGAACAGATCTAATTTCATTCTTAAGTGCATGAGTGACATAAAAATAAGAAATCATACACATTGGATCATGTGTGTGTATATATATATATCTACTGCTGGGGAGAAGAACTCACAACTCATGCCACGACAAACCCACATAGAACACGGTAGTTTGTATCAACAAGCTAACAAAGCAACAGACGCTCAACCATGCATATGCTCCCTGATCCGTCCAACCCATGTGCTGTGAGTCTGAGATGGGAGAAAGTCAGTTGAGATCCATCCAGGCAGCCCAGTCCAACAACCGAGCAAGATGGCGTGCATGGTGCACTAATCTTATGATTGCCCACCCTTGCGCACCCAGCTCAGACCAAGCTTGCCCATCTAGACCCCCTCACCCTCAACCTCCCGAGGGTCCATACCCACCCCTCCTGACCCCAGCCACCATCTGGGAGGGCTGCACCAGCCAGCCGTCCAAGACAAGGAGTCAAAAGGTGGAAGACAAAACCTAGCTGGATCTTGTTTGCACCAGCCACACCCAACCAGATCCGTGATCACTCCAAACTCATCCCATAAGGAAAACTCTTCACCCCTGGTCAGACCTCACTGGAGCTTGCCAGAGCCCCGGTCCATTTGGCTGCCCCACAGCCAGCCCCATCTAGTGCATGCTCCATGCACACACAATAAGGGAACTCCGTTGATGGTGCAACTGATTGCACCAACCACCAACATGGTGCCGGCCAGCCCTCCAACCAACACCCCTCCCATAAAACTCATCATGGGTCAGGAGCATACCTGATCAGCAAGTAGGTTGCCTAAATTTAGCCGTAGATGTTGTCCACCACTTTTCTTCTAGCTGCACAAAGTTGCCTTTGACGTTGCTTAACTCAGCTTGCCGGATATCAGCCCACCAACACACCGGAGAGGAGAGGATGGGTGGTAGGAGGAGAGGTGTGGGTGAGAAAAGAAAAGGCTGGAGAGGGATGGCTGGTCAGGGGGGTTTTGTTTGCAAAAACTCTCCAACTTCCATATTATTCATGGCTATTCAAGCCACCTCAAAACATGCCAAAAATGGCACCAAGCAAAGGCATCCAAAAGCCACGAAATAAAGTTCATCCAAACCCAAAATGCACCCCTTCCAATTCCACGCCACCTCAACATGGGCTCAGCCCAAACTTGCACCACACTCCCACTCGTACCCGGATTGAGTCGATCAAGCCAAGCAAACAAACACTCCCCCAGTGAGTTGCACCCGATCGACCGGCAAGGAACCCAAGCCAAATCAAGCATACAAACATACCACAAACAGAATTAGGTAAGATAAGAACTAAATTATGCATAAAAGAGGAGAGTGGACTTATTATTATTCAAGCAGGAGAGTGGGTCTTACATGTAGTCTAACCTTGCCTTTTACTATATGGTTCTTGCTTTGCTTAATTATGTTTTTGTGTCCCTCTTCACTAAGTACATGCTTTTGGCTAATATCAGAACCTATTAAATGTGCATGAACCCCCTTTTAAGACATTTCCCTTTAAAACCCAAAGCAAAATATTAGATTGATTGTCATCTAGGTCATGCATCATTTGTAGACCTTGCACGCATTCGTCTTTCTTTTCTTTACTTTTATATTATCGATTGCTGACGTGAGGTACATGCATTCTTCCATTCTACATGCGTGGTTAAAGCATGCCTTAGTTACTAAGGTGCATCAGGACAAGTGTGAGGTGAGCATTGGTTTAAAGAGTTTATTGATAGATTTAAGACTAAAAACACTACTAGGGAGGGGTTGTCCCATACAATATATGGTGGGCGATTTCATCATCCCTTCCTTCACCCCCAAAAACCACACTAATCTGAAGCCCTAATTAAAAGTAAGTAGGCATCAGCCCTAAGGACTTCAGGAGCACTTAGGAGACAAACTCGATCTCGACGTCATGGACTGAACGTTGATGTTTGCTTAGTTGCTTTGAGACATTTGAGACCTATGGGTGTTGACTTTCTCATTCGGCTTTGCAACCTACGGCCAAGGGAGGTGAGGCATTCAGGAGTGTGGGGAGTCGCGGTTAGGCATCGTCTAGCCTAAAGACCTATAGTAAACTCTATGTTAGTTTGAGTTGTGTTTGCTAGTTTAGGCTTCTACCCAATCCCACTACCCGCGCTAGTCATTAGGGATTCTTCCATTCTCTCTTGGATCATTCTTCCTCTCATTTTATTCTACGCTAAGTCTCCTCCCCTTTAGACCGTTTCTTGATAAGTATCGTAATTTATCGTTTTTATCTTCACTATTATCTTATTTTTGTATTTCAATAATGGTATGTCGGGTATGTTTGTTTGATTTTGTAGGTTGTAAGGAAATATGTGAAGTTGTCACAAATATCATAGTAAGGAGGAACTTAAATGCAATTCAAGATGCTTTTTTTATATATAAAGATATATACATTTCACACATTTGTGTCCTTTTTTATGATTCAAATGATAAGAAAAGATGCAATTCAAGATGCTTTGAAATGATAATTAAAAGGAGAAAATATGCATTTGACTTGAGATTTTCCAAATTCCGATAATACGAAGGTGAAAAAGTGTGTCAAGACAGACTGTGTTTTGAAACTGGATAATCGACAGATTATCAGTAACTGGTTCATAACATTCTGCTCCGATATCCAAATAAGTCTATTCAAGATGTGTTACAAATAAAAATTCCATATGCACAACTTTCATATGTTACATATTTCTAAATTAGGAAGATACAAGGCTCATAAAGGGCGTGGAAGACTGCTGATGTGAGAGAACAAAAAACCCTACTTGTATTGGCTATATAGAGGGGTGGAAAGGAGAGAGTCTCTCCTCCTCCACAAACCTATCTTTCTTGATTCTTGTTTCTTATAATTTTCATAAGTGTATTGACGAAAAATCTAGAGTTATTCAAGCAATGAAATTCATCCCTTTCTTTTACTTGTTGTTTCTTTTGTTCTAGTATTAGTGGTTTGATGTTTATGCATTTTTTATCGTTGGTTCCTTTGTAGAATTTCGTTTTTTTCTTTTCTTATTCTTATTTTTTCTAATGATCCTCCCCATGTCACTCACCTCCATGGGTGGATAAGCTCTCTGTGGGATGAGGTAGACGGATCAAGTTGATAGGAATGAATGGATTGAGAAAACTGAGCTTCAAAGTGTATTCTTCTTGTTGTTGTTAATCTTTTTTTTTGTTTTATTTTAGTGAATTTAACTATATGAGTTTTATAACTGAAATCTTAAAGAACAAGGATATAATTCATAAGAATACACTATTTAATTTTGTTAGATGTAAGGTTGTAGTAAATTTTGATAACTTAAGAACATGTTATTTTATGTGATGCTTAGTTTGTATAATCTAAATCTTTTCTTCTCAGCCTTGAATTCTTATAAACCCTAAATCCATACACCTCATCTCCAATTTTAATATCGGAATTCTCATCTCAAATATCCTTAGTTTAGCTTAAGTTAAATCATTAGGTGCACGATTCATAAAAGAAAAAAAATCAACTTCTCTCGACCATAGGTTTTTGCATGAATGTTAGTTAAGTTGCATAAATCATTCAAATTGGAATTCACCATCGCCTTCTTGTGTTCGACCCATATGCTACAACACCATACGCTTGTGATAAATTCTAAAACGCATCAAGTTTTCGGTGTCGTTGCCAAGGAGGCACGTCGTGTGCAGTTCAATTTGTATTTTGGGAACATATTGATTAGTGCTAGAAGATTGATCTAACAATAATTTCAGGGTTCATTGAAGAAAAGAGGTCCGGCAGGAAAATCAGAGCGTTGGGAGCAAGTCAGATCTGCAGATCCACGGACCATAAGCTTGGTTGACCTGCAAAATATGGGATCAAGTTTGTCTATTTGATCCAAACTTTTTTGTATTGGTTTACAACTTCTTTTAGACAATGATTAATTTGAAAAATGAAATTCATGTTGCTCTAAAAATTGAAAAAAAAGAAACCCATTTTAAATCAGCAACTTGGACACTAAAATCCAAAGCAAAAAATTTGATGCTTCTGCCTACGTTATTCATCATATAAGATTGACTTGTGCATGCACCATCTTTTCTTTACTTTCATTTTTTGTCATTTATTATTGGAAAAAGGTATGTACTCCAACACTCATTCATGCATTAGGTTGCATTTCATATAGTTAATAGGGTTGCATCAGGACAATAGTGAGATTCGAGTTTGTTTGGAGTGATTGATTGCTAGGTCTAAGTTAAACAACTCTAAAGGTCACCACCCAAAGAAAATCAAGATATGATGGGGATCCCAAGCCTAATTTAAAATCAATTAGACATCAGACCCTAAGGATACTCAAACTCAATTAAGGAGTCGGTTCTGTTGTGACTTGTATGACCTAAACGTAATTAGAGAAAATTGGAGTCTAGGAAGTATTTTCGAGGCGACAAAAGTCACCCAAGAAAAGTGGTTATTTAATTGGCACCAGTTATGCTGGAAGTGCTCCCACTAGCTATACACGGCTTGGCTAATCTATCAGATTGTTGAGGGAGGTGAACCAATAACGACTTAATCGACTCACCAGTTAGGATTCGTCAAGTTTTAAAAACATTAGGTCTAGGTTGTTTGAACCTTGTTTGTGGTGTGAAATTCTAAACCTGGCCAATTAGAAGTTAAGTTTATCTCTCTGCTCATCTAAATCTCTCACTCCTCTATATCTCTTCTTCAGGAAATTCTCATCTTTCCATTTCTGTTGTTTGAATAAAAAAACAAAAGTTTTGAAAAATTGAAAATTCACAATACAAAAAAATAATGATTTGGAAGATCTTGATCTGATTTCCAAGATTTCAAAAAGAATTCCTTTTTTTGGATCTATCCAAATCCATTTCAAAAACTTTTCAGGAAAGAAGTCTAAGGGGAAAGATTTGTTTGAATTCTAAATTTTAAATAACTCCCACTTTTGGAAAGTTTTCTTGGTGCATGCAAACTTGGATTCGAGATTCAATCGTTCGGCTTCCACGAGTTGATTATGATTCAAGACCTAACTTGGATCTCAATTTTTCTAGTCAAACCTTATGGCTGAGACTCTTGAAATTAATGAGGAAGACTAAAATAATGAGAGAGTTACTCTCCGGAACCGATGCTTTCCTGCGAGAAGTGCTCAAAACTTGTCCATCGGATTACTGACTATCCAAGCAACACAATTCGAACTCAAAACTCACTACATTAGTATGTTGCCAAAATTCCCCTCGAAAGAAGATCCATATGTTTTCCTTTGATAATTTGTGGAATGCATCGGGATGATGAGGTATGCTGGAGAAAGTTAGGACGTAATTCATCTGAAAATTATTCTGTTTGCTTTAAAAGATGACTTGAAAGTTTGCAAGGAAATGACTTTACAATTTTGAAGAAAACTACTTTCAAACATGGAATCAATTTGAAATGGATTTCCTAAATATTTTTTCCAAATCATAAAACTTTGAAAATCCAAAATGAAATTTTAATGTTTATCGAAAAGGAAGGAGAAGATTTCTATAAATGTTGGGAGAGATTCAAGGAACTTCTCAATCAATGTTCTCATTACGAAGTACCTAAGTGGCAACTTTGTAAAAATATGTATGATGGGTTAAGCTACCAGTCACGCACACTGCTAGAGTCGTTGTGCGAAGGAAGTTTCATGGACAAAGAATAAGAAGACACTTGGAAATACTTGGGAGAGTTTGCTGACAACTGTATGCAATGGGAGACTACACGAGAACCAATGAGCATTAGAGAAAAAATTGTAAGTAATGCGCGAGGCGGTGTTATGACTGCAGACTCGTCCTTTGCAACTAAAGGTAATCTCGCAACTCACTCATAGGTTAGAAAATCTTGAGTTGCAAGGTCGCACTCAATCTCCTCAAATTGTGTCTTGTAACACACGTGTCTTATCCGGGCATGTTTCAGAGGAATGTGCCTATATTCTTTCTAAGGTCGAACATGTTAATGCTATGTTCAATCATCCTCAAATGATCCATACTCTTTCAATAATCCGAGATGGCGTAACCACCGTAACTTTTCTTGGAGTCATGGTACTTCCAATCCTGGTCCCTTAAATTATCATACGCCACCCAACAATCTCCAACCTCGTGCTCATAATCAATCATCTACTCTGAGTCATTCGCACCAACCAAATCCAGCACTAGGGCTTCACCAAAATATACAAGATTCTAGGATATCCTCCATAAAAAACAACTTGAAATCATGAATAAAATTTTGGATTCATTTATGCAAACCATAGGTTTTACTACAGGTTGAGTGTGCGAACAAAACAGCTCTTGGGTGGACAATGGTTAACTGATTGACATCATTTCATGCTTACATTTGTATCTTGTATCCATTATCTTTCACCTAAACAATGCTATGTGATGAGTTTTATGTTTGAATTTCAGAAATAAATAGGTTTGAATAGATGAAAAATAAAAGGACCCAAAAGCAGGGAAAAAGGACTGAATTGTGAGACCTAGGGACTAAGATGCAAGGGAGAACGACCTGAACGTAAGACCAAAGGACCAACGAGCAAAATAGAAAACTCCACATCATCATGGGGAGTATTTTGGCAATTAGTTTCGGGTCGGAGCTCCAATAAACAAAGTATAGGCATCAAAGACCAACAAAGAAATCCAGAAAATCCCACAACAAATTCAAGCCGGATCCAGACTTTATGGACCGCTAATTGGCGGTCTGGATCTCTCTGGATCCGCTAAAACTTCACGAGCACATGTATTAGAGGGTGTTTATTCTATTTCTGATATTTGTTTAGTGCCATACCGGGGGATTGTCTCGTATTACCTTTTTCTATGGCTATAAATTGAATTCTTCACCTTCTATTATGATCACTTCACATTTTGAGTGACTATTCTTCCTACTAGAAGTGAGGCCTCGAAGCACACACTAAAGTAGGAGGATGCTACTTGAATTGTGAAGTCATTTTAATAAAAGTTTCTTTATTATGTTGTTTGTTTCATGTTGCTTGTTTTACTTTGTTTAATTTCATTTCATTAGTTTTAGTAGCTTAGTTAATATGCTTTCCTTGCTTAGTTTAATAATTAGTCTAATGTGTAGTGAGTAGTTCCATCCCCTTTGGGGGGTGGAGTAGATGTTCATACATGCCTTAGAGAATGGAATGAATGCTTTATTTATAATGTGTTGATAAAACATGAATGTATGCTTGCTTGTTTAGGATAGAACTTATAACTTGATGGGCTTTGCCAAAATGATTAAACCCCTCTCATGCTTGTTTAGGTTCTGAAATAAACCAGCTTGTGTATGTAAATGTTAATCAACTAGGTTAGTGAATGGATTGATAGGTTTTGCCATAACATTTAGACACCTCCTATGCATGAAAACACTACCTTTATTTGTGCTTAAAGAATGTGTTCAACACCCACCTCTTTGCATGTGTGCACTCACTCCACTCCTTAGGGGTTTCATTTCTGAATTCCATCACACTTATTTCGTTCTTAGTTAAGTTTTAATTCATCGTTTGTTGTTCGTTTATGCATGCGTTACTTCGTAGTGTAGTATAGCGTAGATTAGGATAATCAAACTCTCTTCCCTATTTTTGTCACTTGATTTCGTGCAAACGAGAGGCAGCTCACCTCCCCGTAGACGAACCGCAAGTGCATGGCATCGGTGAAGACGTGGCAAATATGGCGGTCCATAAAGTCTGGATCCGGTTGGAATTTGTTGTGGGCTTTTTTGGATTTCTTTGTTGGTCTTTGATGCCTATACTTTGTTTATTGGAGCTCTGGCCCGAATCTAATTGCCAAAATACTCCCCATGATGGTGTGGAGTTTTCTGTGGTGTGGAGTTTTCTGTTTTGCTCTTTGGTCCTTTGGTCTTATGTTCAGGTCGTTCTCCCTTGCATCTTAGTCCCCAGATCTCACAATTCAGTCCTTTTTCCCTGCTTTTGGTTCCTTTTATGCTTCATCTCTTCAAACCTATTTATTTCTGAAATTCAAACATAAAACTCGTCACATAGCATTGTCTTGGTGAAAGATAATGGATATAAGATACAAATGCAAGCATGAAATGATGTCAATCAAATACGCCCACACCTAACTTTTGCTAGTCCCGAGCAAAACAAAGAAAGAGAAAAAACATACGAAAATTAAGAAATCCTAACTCACTTTCGTAGGAATCACGGTTGCACTTAGTACGTGCAATAAGCCGTTAATCTCGGACAATCCCCCGGTATAGGACTAATATAATACCAAAAATAGACATAACACACAATTATACAAGACCCGCCTAAACCACAACGGATCCAGAGAAACCCATACCTCCAATTTGCTGTCCCAGACCACCAATTGGCGGTGTACAAGGTTTGGATCCGCTCTGGAATTTTTGTGGGCTTTTCTGGATGGCTTTCTTCTTGTGTGATGTATCCAAGTTGGTTGTTGGAGCTCCGACGTGAATCAAATTGCCAAAATACTCCCCATGTTGGTGTGGAGTTTCCTGATTTGCCCATTGGTCCTTTGGGCTTACATTCATGTCCTTCTCCCTTGCATCTTAGTCTCTAAGTCTCTCAAATCAGTCATTTTTCTGCTCTTAGGTCCTTTTATGCCTCTTCTCCTCAATCCTGTTTATTCCTGAAACTCAAACATAAAACTCGTTACGCAGCATTGTTTAGGTGAAATATAACGGATATAAGACACAGATGTATGCATGTTATGATGTCAATCAAATACCCCTACACCTAACTTTTGCTAGTCCCGAGCAAAACAAAGAAAGAGAAAAATAAAAGAAAGGAAAAAGTATACGAAAAATAAGAAATCCTAACTCACTTTCGTAGGAATCACGGTTGCACTTAGCTCGTGCAACAAGCCGTTAAACCTCCTTGTTGCCAAGGAGGAGGAGTGTTGTCTCCTGAGGGTTTTCAGCGGATATACCCATAAAATCCGAACAAAGAGGCATTATTCAGTCTAGCTACACTACTCGTTGGGTCATTTTGTCGATCATGGGAAGCGGTAATACTACGGGCCGACTCTATATATGTAATCAGTCCACACACCTAGCCTAATTAATTATTCGTGAAAGTTAGTTAAGGACTTAAGTGAAAGCCATGGGCAACCTTAACTTCTGAATGCGACACAATGTGTAAAGTCCATTAAGGTTCTTATTTGACTTCTTTTTTTTCTTCTTTGGAGCATTTTATTAATTGGTGTTTGATTCTCACAGGGTCAGGTTTCCTTCATCATTGCCTATGGGGACTTACACTATTACGTACACCTTCCCTAAATCTCCACATAGGGCGATCCCTACCACCCGTGTAACGGGAGTTCGGTCGGTGCATCCCATGTATAAGTCAGATCACTCGAAAGCACCAAGCACAAAGTCCCCTCAGACCTACTTTCCCTAGGAGTTGTGCGAGAAGAGAGAACACCACTTATTTATTTATCTACATGAGAACCAAAATCCCTACACTTAAGTTTCACAAAAAGAGATTAAATGCCCTTGACTACGACAAACTTCTTTATACTAACAGACACGAATTATTTGACTCAATAGGTTCATGGTGGACTTCTTTAAATGTTTGAGTGCTGAAACCCTATGATTACACGCCCCCGAGGGAAAACCGGGGTGCATCCTAATGACTCGATAAGACCTAAAGCCAGTAAGCTATATATCCTAATGCATCAAGTTCAAGACAATTTTGGGAGCTTTCTTTTTACTTTGCCTCTCAACAGTTTTGCACATGCCAAAGACATGCAAAACCCACAAAAACATTTTCTTTCGTAAACACATGAAGATTTTGAAAGAAATGTGAAAATTTTAAAGCACCAGGCAAGCAAAAGAAGACAAGTCACCCAAGGATCACTGCGAGCAGATATATCGATATTAAATGTGGCACACTAACATGACCCTCTCAATACACACAAAAGAAAACAAAATCAAAGGAAAAAGACTCGACTATCTACACACGTAAAACAGCCCCCACACACACACCTAATCCATGCATTGTCCTCAATGAATGTGAGCAAGATACTACATGGATTTATGCATGAAAAATGAAAGATCTCACCAACATAAAGCGCAAAAAGGAAGTTCGCGGTTATGTTGATGGACACAAACCCGAATTCCCTCAAAACCTGTGAGATACTGAAGAAGTGAGACAAATACGTGAAGAAATGGGGCCCAAGTACACAAGGGTTGGGGCCCACAACAATCAATGCTCGCTCATGGAGTCTTTTATTACTTTTTTTACAGGTATATACATCAACAAAGATATTCTCATAATCATTTGGTCAAGGAACATCAAATGTGAACATCAAGTTATGAGGACCAGAGACTTGCCGAGATGGGCAAACTTCAGTGGTACTCTGAGGTGTCATGAGGGGTTAAAGGTCAAAGCAGAAAGGCTCGAACCCTCATGATATTGGTTGGGTGTGGGCAACATGAATGAGTGATGATGGGTTGCCTCACTAGGGTTTAGTTTCTCATCGAACAAAACCCTCCAACCAATAGGTGGGTGCATCGGAATGAGTTCCTCAAGCTCATTCGATGGATGCAGCACACCTGCATCACTAAGAATGAGGCTTCTCCCCAAGTCATCCAACAAGGACCTCCCACCATCATTTATATCATCAAGCATAAGATCGCTCGTAGGTGGGTCCTTGTTGGAGTCAATATGAAGCTCAAATGGCTCAATGGCCATGGGACATGAGGTAGAGACACCTTCTGGTATAGGCATATGATGAGGTGTCTCACTCTCACTAGTACTCTCAACTGAATCATGCAACGAACACTCCCTTTGGACGTTCATGTTCGACGCCAGCTCACTTTGTTGCATTGCGAAGATAGGCAATGAGTTTTCGCTGGGCCCACAAACATTCTCAATGGGTTGCATTGGTGTTAGGGGTGTTCGATGATTTTGCGGTGCTTTCTCTAATTGGCGGATGAAATTGAGATTTAAAGGTTGGTCCATGGGCTCCTGTTGCCTACCAGAGTTGAACACATGAAACTCGGCACTCATGTTACCGAATGAGAGCTTCATGAGACTATTTCTATAATTAATTAAGGCGTTCGAAGTTGCCTTAAATGGTCTACCCAAAATTAAAGGTATTTGAGAGTGGGTGTTCGCAACAGGATTGGTATCGAGGACAACAAAATCAACTGGAAATATAAAATCTCCAGCTTTGATAAGCACGTCCTCGATAATCCCCTTTGGAATACGAATGGATCTATCCGCCAATTGGAGGGTGATCTTAGTTGGTTTCAATTCTCCCAAGTTCAACTGTTGATAAACTGAAAATGGGAGGAGGTTGACCGCTGATCCTAAATCAAGCAATACATTACTCATGCTAGTGTCCCCTATCGTACACTGAATAATAGGACACCCAGGGTCCTTGTATTTTGTGTAGGCGGGATTGGACAAAAGTGAGCTTACATTTGCAGCCAAGAATGCTTTCTTAGGAACATTGGTCTTCCTCTTGGTTGTGCAGAGATCCTTCAAGACTTTGGCATATTGAGGTATTTGTTGGATGACATCCAACAAGGGGATGTTAACCCCTTCACTTGCTTAAACACCTCTAATATCTTATCCATTGTGTCACTCTCCTTTCTGGTTAACCTACTTGGATAGGGGGCTTTTGGCAGGTAGGTTTTCTGTGGTGCCTAAGAAGGAGGCGTTGGTGTATTACCCTCACCCTCGGCTTCTTCTTCACCACCATTCCCACTGACGGGCTGCATAGATGGTGGTGGTGTCAAGGAAATGTGATTGTCAACCTGCTTTCCATTCCTTAAGGTTACAATGGAATTGACATGGTGAACAGGTTCCTCCACATAGCTCACTTGCCTCCCCTGAGGTACCACATTATCATTTTGCTTGTGTTGTCGCTAGTACATGCGGGGGTTAGCCTCTGGCTGGCTAGGCACAGACCCTCTCTCTCTTTCATGTACAGACTGAGCCAATTGGACCATCTGAAGCTCTAGAGATTTGATGGTCTGCTGATTTGAAGTACGAACTTCACTTGTGGTTGACATAAAAATTTTAATTGAGTTTTCAAGTCCACGAGTCAAGGTCTCAAGCGAATTGAATCGAGTTTCCATATTATTGAATTTGGGAAACCCGATTGATTGGTGATTGGAGCTTGGCGTGGCTGATAAGATTGTGCATGCATGGGAGGTTGGTATGATTGGTTAGGTGGTCGAGAGGAGTTTGAAGGACCACCCGGGGCATTATTTTGGTTCCATGAAAAATTGGGGTGGTTCCTCCATCCAGGATTATAAGATGATGAGTATGGGTCATTCCTAGCTCTGTCATAGATGACGTTGACATGTTCCATCTCAGGAGGAATGGACGCACACTTGCTTTCTACATGACCTATCCTACCACATGAATGACAGGGAACTCGACCAGATGTGGACATGTGAGGCGCACCTTGTTGGTTTTGAAGCTCAATCGAATCCATACTGTCATTTAAGGCCGCCACACGTACCTCGGTGGCCGTAGTGGTATCGACAACAAATGCGACACCCGATCTAGTCGAGTTTGCATTTGCGATCGTCGCTCCTATGCTAGATGATGCAGGTGGTTCCCTTACAGTCTCCCATTGCATGGTTTTCTCAGCGAGGTCTTCTAGGAAAGCCCATGCCTCCCTTTCATCATTTCCTAAGAACTCTCCTTGACACATGGACTCAAGGAGCGTTCGGGACGGGATGTGAAGACCCTCGTACACAATGTGACAAAGATGCCACAACTCAATATCATGGTGATGACATGAGGATAGTAGCTCATTGAACCTCTCTAGATATGCATGAGATGTTTCGGTCTCAAGTTGATAGATCGAATTGATTTCGTTCCTCAATTTTTGAGTCCGATGACTTGGGAAGTACTTCTTGAGGAATGCAGATTGAAACTCATCCCAAGTCCTAAAGGCATTCGCCTGGTTGCTGTACAACAACTTCTTCGCATCATCCTTTAGTGCAAAAGGAACAAGCCTAAGATGGATGGAGTCTGTGCTAAGTTGTTGCAGCTTGAACATAGCACAGACCTCCTCAAATTCCCTGAGAAAGATATAGGGGTCAAATTTCCTAGTGAAGTGGGGGAGCATGGAAATAAACTGAGGCTTAACCTCAAAATGGTTCCCATTTGCCTCTGGCAATACGATGCATGAGGGTAAAGCAGTACGGCTCGGGTAGCATCGAACACGTAGAGGTATGGGAGCGACAACATGAAGAACAAGTGGAATAGGTGGGTCAAGCAACTACTCCTCCTCACGGAAATTAGCAGTCATTGAATCCGGACTGTGTGCGACACGAGAGGAGGAAGGCATCGAGAAGTCGACTAGCAAAGCAGGGTTGACGACACGCCTCGTCAAACAACCACTCTCGTCTCGTGCCCACGAAAGCATGCACAAAGGTGCACATACACAAACCAAAACATTTTTTTACAAAGAATGTGCGTGGAGGAGAAGACACTGGAGAGAAAGAATGACTCAGGAGAGAAGGGAAGAAGTCCTTATGCTACGGCGGATGGGTACAGGTAGAAGAACACAAGCAAACAAGGCTCAAACAATCCTAAGGTCGTTATAGGTCCTTACAACTAGACGACGCCTAACTGCGAGGTCACACGGCCTCAACACGCCTCACCTCCCTATGACGGGGACCACAAAGCCCAGTAAGTGAGCCAAGATCTGGAGATCTCGTCTCTCCTACTATCTACAAAGTGGGCAACGCCGATCATGGCATGACGGTCGTGACCGGATCACTCTCCTAATGCGTCCGAGATCCTTAGGGCCAATGTCTACTTGATTTTAAAATTAGGCTCTTGATTAGTGTGGTTTTTGGGGCAAAAGAAAGGGTGATGAAATCCCCCACCTTATCTTTTATGGGACAACCCCTCCTTAGTAGTGTTTTGGAGTCTTAATCTAGCAATCAACTCTCCAAACAAACACTCAACTCACACTTTATGCAATGCACTTCCTACTAACTAATGCATGTTCATACGAAATGCATGAATGAGAGTAGAAGGTGCGTACCTCACGCCAGCACTCAGCAACTGAAAATAAAGCTAAAATAAAAGATAATCTACATGCTTAAGTCGCATACATGATGTATGACCTAAACAAGAAAGAATGCCTAATATTTTGCTTTGGGTTTTAGGGTCTAAGTTGCTTAAAGGAAGTTGATTATTCATCTGGGAGCAATCTAAGAGTCAGAACATGCCAATTCGAGTCCCAGATTCCTAAATGAATTACGGAAACAACCTAAAGAAAGGAGAAGGCAAACAGATCTCACCAAACAGCCAATTGGCGATCTCAGACCGCTGATTGGCGGTCCAAAGTGCCAGGTTTCCTCCAAACTTCTCCAGTTGCCTCACTGTGCCACTCCAAGTCTCCTGCAATAAAGAAACACTACAAAACAAAAATTAAATCCACGCGAATCGTCCAAACAAGAGTCTGGACTGACACCTCCCTAGCAACGGCGCCAAAAACTTGATTGAACATTTTATATTAAACCGTAAGTGCACGGCGTCGGTGAAGACGTGGCAAATACGGTTTGCCCACAGGGAGGTGAGCAGCCTCTCGTTTGCACGAAATCAAGTGGCCAAAATAGGAAAGAGGGTTTGATTATCCTAATCTATGCTATACTACACTACGAAGTAACGCGTGCATAAACGAACAACAAACGATGAATTAAAACTTAACTAAGAACAAAATAAGTGTGCTGGAATTCAGAAATGGAAAACCCCTAAGGGGTGGAGTGACTGCACACATGCGAAGAGGTGGGTGTTGAACACATTCTTTGGTTGAAATCATGATATTATGAATAAAATTTTGGATTCATTTATGAAAACCATATGTTTTACTACAGGTTGAGTGCTTGAACAAAAGAGCTCTTGGGTGGACAATGGCTAACATCACGGGTATTAGTCCATCCATAGTTCAACATCGTATTCAATTGGAGGAATCTGCCCAACCTAAACGTGATGTGAAACGAATACTGAATCAAGTTCTTAAGGAAGTAGTCTGCAAGGAAATTTTGAAATGGTAGGAAAATGGCATTATCTATCCCATTTCTGATAGTAAATGGGTGAGTCTTGTACAAGTGGTACCTAAGAAAATCAAAGATTACGGTACTTGCAAACAAGTTGAACGAGTTCGTGCCGACCCACATTCAAACTGGTTGGCGTGTTTGTATTGACTATCGGAAACTAAATTCCACAAAACTGAAGGACCACTTTGCCCTCTCATTCATTAATCAAATGCTTGAAAGACTAGCCGGGCATGAGTATTATTGCTTTCTAGATGGATATTTGTTGAACGTTTTATTTTAAACCGCAAGTACACGACCGCGATGAAGCGGTGGCAAGTACGGGTCGTCCTCAGGGAGGTGAGTAGCCTCTTGCTTGTACGAAATCAAGTGGCAAAAATAGGGGGAAGAAAGTTGTTTATGCTAATCTAGACTACGCTACACTAAGAAGTATGAAATGCGAACGAAACAAACAAACGATGGAATAACAACTAAACTAAGAACAAAGGAAGAATGCTGGAATACAGAAATGGGAAAAACCCCTAAGGGGTGGAGTGAGTGCACACATGCAAAGAGGTGGGTGTAGAATACATTCTTTAAGCACATGAAGGTGGTGTTTATCAAGCATAGGAAGTGTCTAAATGTTATGGCAAAACCTATCAATCTATTCACCAACTTGGTTGATTAACATTTACATATGCAAGGTGTTTATTTCAGAACCTAAACAAGCATGAGAGGTGTCTAATCATTTTGTCAAAACTCATCAAGTTATAAATTCTATCCTAAACAAGCAAGCATACATTCATGTTTTATCAACACATCAAAAATAAAACATTCATCCCATTCTCTAATGCATGTATGTACATCTACTCCACCCCCCAAAGGGGATGGAACTACTCACTAAACATTACACTAATTATTAAACTAGCCAAAGAAAGCATATTAAAACTAAGCTAGAAATAAAAGACGATTAAACTAAAACATGCACAAACAATAAAAGAAGCATAAACAAACAATGAAAGAAACACAAAACTTTATTGATAAAATGACTCACATTAAAAGTAGCATCCTCCTACTTTAGTGTGTGCTTCAAGGCCTCACTTCTAGTAGGAAGAATAGCCACTTAAAATATGGAGTGATTACAATGGAAGGTGAAGAGTTCTATTTATAGCCATGGAAAAAGGCAAACCGGGACAATCCCCCGATGTGGGACTAAACAGATACCAAAAATAGCCTAAACATCCTCTAATACATGTGCTGGAGAAATTTGAGCGGATTTGGGCCAAAATGAACCGCCAATTAGCGGTCTTGGACCGCCAATTGGCGGTCTATATGGTTCAGATCCTGCTCATTTTTGTTGTGGGCTTTTCTTTCTGGTATTGTTGGTCTTTGATGCTGTTACTTGACTTGTTGGAGCTCTGACCCGAATCGAATTGGTAAAATACTCCCCATGATGGTGTGGAGTATTCTGTTTTGCTCTTAGGTCCTTCTATCTTGCAATTAGGTCCTTCTTCCTTGCATCTTGGTCCCCAGATCTCACAATCCAGTCCTTTTTCCCAGCTTTTGGGTCCTTTTATGTTTCATCTATTCAAACCTATTTATTCCTGAAAACTAAACATAAAACTCGTAACATAGCATTGTTTAGGTGAAAGATAATGGATATAAGATACAAATATAATCATGAAATCATGTCAATCAAATACCCCCACACCTAACTTTTGCTAGTCCCGAGCAAAACAAAGAAAGAGAAAAGCATACAAAAAACAAGAAATCCTAACTCACTTTCGTAGGAATCACGGTTGCACTTAGCATGTGCAACAAGTCGTTAAACCTCCTTGTCGCCAAGGAGGAGGAGTGTTGTCTCCTGAGGGTTTTCAGCGGATATACCCACAAAATCCGAACAAGATGCATTAATCAATCTAGCTACACGACTCGTTGGACTTATTTTGTCGATCATGGGATGCGGTAATACTACGGGTCGACTCTATATATGTAATCGGTCCACACACCTAGCCTAATGAGTTATTCGTGAGAGTTAGTCAAGGACTTAAGTGAAAGACATGGGCAACCTTAACTTCTGAATGTGATACAATGTGTAAAGTCCATTTTGGTTCTTATTTGACTCTTTTTTTTCTTCTTCTTTTTCTTTTTTTTTCTTTTTCTTTGGAGCATTTTACTGGTTGGTGTTTGATTCTCCCAGGGTCAGGTTTCATGCATCATTGCCTATGAGGACTTATACTATCACGTACACCTTCCCCCAAATCTCCACATAGGGCGATCCCTACCACCCGTGTAACGGGAGTTCGGTCGGCGCATCCCAAGTCAGATGACTCGAAAGCACCAGGCACAAAGTCCCCTCAGACCTACTTTCCCGAGTGATAGGAGCCGTGCGAGAAGAGAGAACACCACTCATTTTTCTATATGGGAACCAGAACCCCTACACTTAAGTTTCACAAAAAGAGATTAAGGGCCCTCGACTACGACAAACTTCCTTATACTCACAAACACGAATTATTTGACTCACTAGGTTCAGGGTGGACTTCTTTAAATGTTTGAGTACTGAAACCCTATGATTACACGCCCCCTGAGGGAAAACAAGGGTGCATCCTAACGACTCGACAAGACCTAAAGCCAATAAACTAGAAATCCTAATGCATCAAGTTCAAGACAATTTTTGGAGCTTTCTTTTTACTTTGCCTCTCAACGGTTTTGCACATGCTAAACACACGCAAAACCCACAATAACATTTTCTTCCACAAACACACGAAGATTTTGAAAGAAATGTGAAAATTTTAAAGCACTCGGCAAGCAAAAAAGACAAGTCACCCAAGGATCATGGCAAGCAGATATATCAACGTTAAATACGACACACTAACATTACCCTAGCAGTACAAACCAAAGAAAATAAAACCAAAGGAAAAAGACTCGACTCTGTACACACGTAAAACACCCCCCCACACCTACTTCATGCATTGTCCTCAATGAATGTGAACAAGATACTACATGGATACATGCATGAAAAAGGAAAGATCTCACCAACATGAAGTACAAAGGGACGTTCAGGGTCATGTTGATGAACACAAACCCAAATTCCCTCAAAACCTGTGAGAAGCTGAAGAAGGGAGATAAATACGTGAAGAGATTGGGCCCAAGTACACAAGGGTGGGGGCCCACAACAATCGATGCTCACTGAAGGAGTCTTTTATTACACACTTTTTTTTAAAAGATATATACATCAACCAAGATATTCTCATAATCATTTAGTCAAGGAACATCAAATGAGAACATCAAGTCAGGAGGACCAGAGACTTGCCGAGATGGGCAAACTCCACTGGTACTCTGAGGTGTCATGAGAGGTGAAAGGTCAAAGATGAAAGGCTCGAACCCCTCATGATATTGGTCGGGTGTGGGCAACAAAGAATGAAGTTGTGTTGCCTCACTAGGGTTTAATTGCTCATTGAAGAAACCCTCCAACCAATAGGCGGGTGCATCAGAATGAGTTCCTCAGGCTCATTCGATGGATGCAGCAGACCTACATCGTGAAGAATGGGGCTTCTCCCCAAGTCATCCAACAAGGACCTCCCACCATCATTTAGATCATCAAGCATAAGCTCGGTCATAGGTGGGTCCTTGTTGGAGTCAATATGAAGCTCAAATGGCTCAATGGCCATGGGACATGAGGTAGAGACACCTTCTGGTATAGGCATATGATGAGGTTTCTCACTCTCACTAGTATTCTCAACTGAATCATGCAACGAACACTCCCTTTGGACGTTCATGTTCGAGGCCAGCTCACTTTGTTGCATTGCGAAGATAGGCAATGAGTTTTCGCTGGGCCCACGAATATTCTCAACGGGTTGCATTGGGGTTAGGGGTGTTCGTTGATTTTGTGGTGCTTTCTCCAGTTGGCGGATGAGATTTAGATTTAAAGGTTCATCCATGGGTTCCTGTTGCTTACCAGAGTTGAACACATGAAACTCGGCACTCATGTTACCGAATGAGAGCTTCATGAGACCATTTCTACAATTAATCAAGGCATTGGAGGTTGCCAGAAATGGTCTACCCAAAATCAATGGTATTTGAGAGTGGGTGTTCCCAACAGGATTGGTATCGAGGACAACAAAATCGACTGGAAATATAAAATATCCAACTTTGATAAGCACGTCCTCGATAATCCCCATGGGAATATGAATGGATCTATCCGCCAGTTGGAGGGTGATCTTAGTTGGTTTCAATTCTCCCAAGTTCAACTGTTGATAAACAGAGAATGGGACGAGGTTGACCGCTGATCCTAAATCAAGCAAAACATTGCTCAATCTAGTGTCCCCTATCGTACACTGAATAGTAGGACACCCAGGGTCCTTGTATGTTGTGTAGGTAGGATTGGACAAAAGTGAGCTGATATTTGCAGCCAAGAATGCTTTCTTAGGAACATTGGTCTTCCTCTTGGTTGTGCAGAGATCCTTCAACACTTTGGCATATTGAGGTATTTGTTGGATGACATCCAACAAGGGGATGTTAACCTTTACTTGCTTAAACAGCTCTACTATCTTGTCCATGTTGTCACTCTGCTTTTTGTTTAACCTACTTGGATAGGGAGCTTTTGGCAGGTAGGTTTTCTGTTGTGCCTGAGAAGAAAGCTTTGGTGTATTACCCTCACCCTCAGCTTCTTCTTCACCACCATTCCCACTGGGGGGCTGCATAGATGGTGGTGGGTGTGGCAAGGAAATGTGACTGTCAACCTGTTTTCCATTCCTTAAGGTCACAATGGAATTGACATGGTGAACAGGTTCCTCCACATGGTTCACTTGCCTCCCCCGAGGTACCACATTCTCATTTTGCATTTGTTGTTGTTGGTACATGCGGGGGTTAGCCTCAGGCTGACTAGGAAAAGACCATCTCTCTCTTTCATGTACAGACTGAGCCAATTGGCCCATCTGAAGCTCTAGAGATTTGATGGTCTGCTGATTTGAAGTGAGAACTTGACTCGTGGTTGACATAAAAATTTTCATTGAGTTTTCAAGTCCACGAGTCAAGGTCTCAAGCGAATTGAATCGGGTTTCCATTTTATTGGAATTTGGGAAACCCGATTGATTGGTGGTTTGCGCTTGGGGTGGCTGATAGGAATGCGCATGCATGGTAGGTTGGTGTGATTGGTAAGGTTGTCTAGAGGAGCTTGGAGGACCACCCGGGACATTAGTTTGGTTCCATGAAAAATTGGGGTGGTTCCTCCATCCAGGATTATAAGATGATGAGTATGGGTCATTCCTGGCTCTATCATAGACGGCGTTGACACGCTCCATCTCAGGAGGATTGGACTCACACTCGCTTTCTACATGACCTATCCTACCACATGAAGGACAGGGAACTGGAGCAGATGTAGACATGTGAGGTGCACTTTGTTGGTTTTGGAGCTCAATCGAATCCATACGGCGCATTAAGGCCGTCATGCGTGCCTCGGTGGCCGTAGTAGTATCGATAGCAAATGCGGTACCCGATCTAGTCGAGTTTGCATTCGCGATCCTCGCTCCTATACTAGATGATGCAGGTGGTTCCTTCACACTCTCCCACTGCATGGTTTTCTCAGCGAGGTCTTCTAGGAAGGCCCATGCCTCCCTTTCATCCTTTCCCAAGAACTCTCCTTGACACATGGACTCAAGGAGCGTTCTGGACGGGATGTGAAGACCCTCATACACAATCTCACAAAGACGCCACAACTCAATGCCATGATGAGGGCACGAGGATAGTAGCTCTTTGAACCTCTCAAGATATGCATGAAATGGTTCGGTCTCATGTTGATAGAACGAATTGATTTCGTTCCTCAATTTTTGAGTCCGATGATTAGGAAAGTACTTCTTGAGGAATGCAGATTGAAACTCATCCCAAGTCCTAAAGGAATTCGCCTGGTTGCTGTACAACCACTTCTTGGCGTCATCCTTTAGTGCAAAAGGAACGAGCCTAAGATGGATGGAGTCTGTGCTAAGTTGTTGCAGCTTGAACATAGCACAGACCTCCTCAAATTCCCTGAGAAAGATATAGGGGTCACATTTCCCAGTGAAATGAGGGAGCATGGAAATGAATTGAGGCTTAACCTCAAAATGGTTCCCACTAGCCTCTGGTAATACGATGCATGAGGGTAGAGCGGTACGGCTCGGGTAGCATCGATCACGAAGAGGTATGGGAAACGACAACTGGAAGAACAGGTCGAGCAGGCGGGTCCAGCAACTGCTCCTCCTCACGGAAATTAGCAGCCATTGAACCCGGACTGCGTGCGACACGAGAGGAGGAAGGTGTCGAGAAATCGATGACCGAAGCCGGATTGACAACGCTCCTCGTCAAACGACCCCTCTCGTCTCGTGTCCACGAAAGCATGCACAAAGGTGCACACACAAACCACAACTCTTCTTTTTCTTTTTTTCAAACAAAGAATGTGCGTAGAGGAGAAGACGGGGGAACACAGGAGAGAAAGAATGACTCAGGAGAGAAGGGAAGAAGTCCTTATGCTACGGCGGATGGGTACAGGTAGAAGCACACAAGCAAACTAGGCTCAAGCAATCCTAAGGTCGCTATAGGTCCTTACAGCTAGATGACGCCTAACTGCGAGGTCACACGGCCTCAACACGCCTCACCTCCCTACAACGAGGACCACAAAGCCCAGCAAGTGAGCCAAGATCCGGGGATCTCGTCTCTCCTACTATCGACAAAGTGGGCAACGCCGATCAGGTCATGACGGTTGGGACCGGATCACTCTCCTAATGCGCCCGAAATCCTTAGGGCCAATGTCTACTTGATTTTAAAATTAGGCTCTTGATTAGTGTGGTTTTTGGGGCGAAGGAAAGGGTGATGAAATCCCCCACCTTATCTTTTACGGGACAACCCCTCCTTAGTAGTGTTTTGGAGTCCTAAATCTAGCAATCAACTCTCCAAACAACGCTCAACTCACACTTGTTGCAATGCACTTCCTACTAACTAATGCATGTTCATACGAAATGCATGAATGAGAGTAGAAGGTGCGTACCTCACGCCAGCTCTCAGCAACAGAAAATAAAGCTAAGATAAAAGACAATCTAAATGCCTAAGTCACATACATGATGCATGGCCTAAACAAAAAGAATGCCTAATCTTTTGCTTTGAGTTTTAGGGTCCAAGTTGCTTAAGGGAGGTTTGATTATTGATCTGGGGACAAACTATAAGTCAAAACATGCCAAATTAAGTCCCAGACCACTATATCAGATAAAGTAAACAGACCAAAGAAATAAGAGAGCGAGCTGAGCTTACCAGACCGCCAATTGGCGGTCTCAGGCCGCTGATTAGCGGTCTTAAATGCTCAGATTCACTCAAAACTTCTCCAGCCGTTCCTCCTGATGACTCCAAGTCTCCTGAAACAAGGAAACACTACACAACAAAAATTAAATCCACTCGAATCGTCCAAACAAGAGTCTGGACTGGCACCTCCCCGGCAACGGCGCCAAAAACTTGTTGAACGTTTTATTTTAAACCGCAAGTGCACGACCGCGATGAAGTGGTGGCAAGTACGGGTCGTCCTCAGGGAGGTGAGTATCCTCTTGCTTGTACGAAATCAAGTGGCAAAAATAGGGGGAAGAAAGTTGTTTATGCTAATCTAGACTACGCTACACTAAGAAGTATGAAATGCGAACGAAACAAACAAACGATGGAATAACAACTAAACTAAGAACAAAGGACGAATGCTGGAATACAGAAATGGGAAAAACCCCTAAGGGGTGGAGTGAGTGCACACATGCAAATAGGTGGGTGTAGAATACATTCTTTAAGCACATGAAGGTGGTGCTTATCAAGCATAGGAAGTGTCTAAATGTTATGGCAAAACCTATCAATCTATTCACCAACTTAGTTGATTAACATTTACATATGCAAGTTGTTTATTTCAGAACCTAAACAAGCATGAGAGGTGTCTAATCATTTTGGCAAAACTCATCAAGTTATAAATTTTATCCTAAACAAGCAAGCATACATTCATGTTTTATCAACACATCAAAAATAAAGCATTCATCCCATTCTCTAATGCATGTATGTACATCTACTCCACCCCCCAAAGGGGATGGAACTACTCACTAAACATTACACTAATTATTAAACTAGCCAAAGAAAGCATATTAAAACTAAGCTAGAAATAAAAGACGATTAAACTAAAACATGCACAAACAATAAAAGAAGCATAAACAAACAATGAAAGAAACACAAAACTTTATTGATAAAATGACTCACATTAAAAGTAGCATCCTCCTACTTTAGTGTGTGCTTCAAGGCCTCACTTCTAGTAGGAAGAATAGCCACTTAAAATATGGAGTGATTACAATGGAAGGTGAAGAGTTCTATTTATAGCCATGGAAAAAGGCAAACCGGGACAATCCCCCGATGTGGGACTAAACAGATACCAAAAATAGCCTAAACATCCTCTAATACATGTGCTGGAGAAATTTTAGCGGATTTAGGCCAAAATGGACCGCCAATTAGCGGTCTTGGACCGCCAATTGGCGGTCTATATGGTTCAGATCCTGCTTATTTTTGTTGTAGGCTTTTCTTTCTGGTATTGTTGGTCTTTGATGCGGTTACTTGACTTGTTGGAGCTCCGACCCGAATCGAATTGGTAAAATACTCCCCATGATGGTGTGGAGTATTCTGTTTTGCTCTTAGGTCCTTCTGTCTTGCAATCAGGTCCTTCTTCCTTGCATCTTGGTCCCCAGATCTCACAATCCAGTCCTTTTTCCCAGCTTTTGGGTCCTTTTATGTTTCATCTCTTCAAACCTATTTATTCGTGAAAACTAAACATAAAACTCGTAACATAGCATTGTTTAGGTGAAAGATAATGGATATAAGATACAAATATAAGCATGAAATCATGTCAATCAATATTCTAGTTATAATCAAATTCCCATCGCTCCTGAAGATTAGGAGAATACCACTTTCAGTTGTCCTTTCAGCACCTTTTGCCTTCCGACGCATGCCATTTGGTTTGTGCAACACTCCTGCCATATTTCAGAGTTGTATGGTTAGTATATTCTTGGAAATGGTGGAAACGTTTCTAGAAATTTTCATGGATGATTTCTGAATTTTTGGCTCCTTCTTCTCCCAATGTCTAGCCCACTTCGAATTGGTCCTCTTGCGATGCAAAGAGAAGAAAGTCACTCTTAATTGAGAGAATTGTCATTTCATGGTCAAACAAGGCATTGTTTTGGGACATGTAGTGTCCAAAAATGGCATTCAAGTGGATAAAGCGAAGGTAGGCCTCATAAACAATTTACCACCTCCAACTTCTGTCATAGAAATTCGTTCATTCTTAGGATATGTAGGATTCTACTGGCGATTCATTACGGATTTTAGCAAACTCGCTAGGCCCTTAACTGAATTATTGGCTAAGGACTCACAATTTAATTTCATGACTTTATGTCAAAAGTCCTTTGACCAATTGAAGTCAGAGTTGTGGTTAACATCAGTCCCTATCGTTCACTCACCTGATTGGATCCACCCATTTGAACTAATGTGTGATGCATCTGATTATGCTGTTGGTGTTGTGCTGAGTCAAAGAATTGAAAAATGACCTCATGTGATATATTACGCTAGTCGAACTTTAAATGATGCCCAATTAAACTACACAATCACTGAGAAGAAATTTTTGGTTGTAATCTTTGCTTTGGAGAAATTTTGCCAATATCTTATTGGTAGTATGCTTGTTATCTTTACTGACCATGCCGCGATTGGACACCTTTTGGCAAAAAGGATGCTAAACCGTGATTGTTAATGTGGGTCTTGGTATTGCAAGAATTTGACATGGAAATCCGTGACAAGAAAGGATCATAAAATGTTGTTGCAGACCATCTTTGACAAATCAGTATCCCACCAACTTCTGAACCACCAGTGAATGAATCATTTCCCGATAAAAAAGTGCTAGCAACTGTGGTTGAACCATGGTATGCTGGCATTATCAATTTCCTAGTCACTGATAGCACCCCTGGTCATTGGTCTAAGAATGTTCGAGATAAATTACAATCTTTGGTGAAGCACTTCTATTGGGATGAGCCATATTTGTTAAAATATTGTCCATACCAAATCATCTGACGTTGTGTGCCCAATGAAGAATTCAGGAGTGTCTTGTCATTATGTCATGATGAAGCATGTGGGGCCCATTTCAGTGCCAAGAACACTGTTGAACGTTTTATTTAAAACCGCAAGTGCACGGCCGCGATGAAGCGGTGGCAAGTACGGGTCGTCCTCAGGGAGGTGAGTAGCCTCTTGCTTGTACGAAATCAAGTGGCAAAAATAGGGGGAAGAAAGTTGTTTACGCTAACCTACGCTACACTACGCTAAGAAGTATGAAATGTGGAAGAAGCAAACAAACGATGAAATAAGAACTAAGCTAAGAACAAAACAAGAATGCTGGAATTTCAGGAATGGAAAAACCCCTAAGGGGTGGAGTGAGTGCACACATGCAAAGAGGTGGGTGTAGAATACATTCTTTAAGCACATGAAGGTGGTGTTTATCAAGCATAGGAAGTGTCTAAATGTTATGGCAAAACCTATCAATCTATTCACCAACTTGGTTGATTAACATTTACATATGCAAGGTGTTTATTTCAGAACCTAAACAAGCATGAGAGGTGTCTAATCATTTTGGCAAAACTCATCAAGTTATAAATTCTATCCTAAACAAGCAAGCATACATTCATGTTTTATCAACACATCAAAAATAAAGCATTCATCCCAATCTCTAATGCATGTATGTACATCTACTCCACCCCCCAAAGGGGATGGTTCTACTCACTAAACATTACACTAATTATTAAACTATGGAAAGAAAGCATATTAAAACTAAGCTAGAATTAAAAGACGATTAAACTAAAACATGCACAACAATAAAAGAAGCATAAAACAAACAATGAAAGAAACATAAAACTTTATTGATAAAATGACTCACATTAAAAGTAGCATCCTCCTACTTTAGTGTGTGCTTCAAGGCCTCACTTCTAGTAGGAAGAATAGCCACTTAAAATATGGAGTGATTACAAAAGGAGGTGAAGAGTTCTATTTATAGGCATGGAAAAAGCTAATCCGGGACAATCCCCCGATGTGGGACTAAACAGATACCACACATAGCCTAAACATCCTCTAATACATGTGCTGGAGCAATTTGAGCGCATTTGGGCCAAAAGTGACCGCCAATTAACGGTCTTGGACCGCCAATTAGCGGTCTACAGTGTCCGGATCACTCTGGAATTTCTTGTGGGCTTTTCTGGAAGGCTTTATTGGTATTTGATGCATCTAGTTTGCATGTTGGAGCTCCGACCCGAATAGAATTGCCAAAATACTCCCCATGATGGTGAGGAGTATTCTGTTTTGCTCTTAGGTCCTTCTGTCTTGCAATCAGGTCCTTCTTCCTTGCATCTTGGTCCCCAGATCTCACAATTCAGTCCTTTTTCCGAGCTTTTGGGTCATTTTATCCTTCATCTCTTCAAACCTATTTATTCCTGAAAACTAAACATAAAACTCGTGACATAGCATTGTTTAGGTGAAAGATAATGGATATAAGATACAAATATAAGCATGAAATGATGTCAATCAAATACCCCCACACCTAACTTTTGCTAGTCCCGAGCAAAACAAAGAAAGAGAAAAGCATACGAAAAAACAAGAAATCCTAACTCACTTTCGTAGGAATCACGGTTGCACTTAGCACGTGCAACAAGCCGTTAAACCTCCTTGTCGCCAAGGAGGAGGAGTGTTGTCTCCTGAGGGTTTTCAGCGGATATACCCACAAAATCCGAACAAGATGCATTAATCAATCTAGCTACACGACTCGTTGGACTCATTTTGTCGATCATGGGATGCGGTAATACTACGGGTCGACTCTATAAATGTAATCGGTCCACACACCTAGCCTAATGAGTTATTCGTGAGAGTTAGTGACGGACTTAAGTGACAAACATGGGCAACCTTAACTTCTGAATTTGATACAATGTGTAAAGTCCATTTTGGTTCTTATTTGACTCTTTTTTTCTTTTTCTTTTTCCTTTTCCTTTTTTTTCTTTTTTTTTCTGTGGAGCATTTTATTGGTTGGTGTTTGATTCTCCCAGGGTCAGGTTTCGTGCATCATTGCCTATGAGGACTTACACTATCACGTACACCTTCCCCCAAATCTCCACATAGGGCGATCCCTACCACCCGTGTAACGGGAGTTCGGTCGGTGCATCCCAAGTCAGATGACTCGAAAGCACCAGGCACAAAGTCCCCTCAGACCTACCTTCCCGAGTGATAGGAGTCGTGCGAGAAGAGAGAAGACCACTTATTTATCTACATGGGAACCAAAACCCCTACACTTAAATTTCACAAAAAGAGATTAAGGGCCCTTGCCTACGACAAACTTCCTTATACTAACAGACACGAATTATTTGACTTACTAGGTTCAGGGTGGACTTCTTTAAATGTTTGAGTACTGAAACCCTATGATTACACGCACCCCGAGGGAAAACCGGGGTGCATCCTAACGACTCGATAAGACCTAAAGCCAGTAAACTAGAAATCCTAATGCATCAAGTACAAGACAATTTTGGGAGCTTTCTTTTTACTTTGCCTCTCAACGGTTTTGCACATGCTAAACACACGCAAAACCTACAAAAACATTTTCTTTCGCAAACACATGAAGATTTTGAAAGAAATGTGAAAATTTTAAAGCACTAGGCAAGCAAAAGAAGACAAGTCACCCAAGGATCATGGCAAGCAGATATATCAATGTTAAATGCGGCATACTAACATGACCCTAACAATGCACCCAAAAGAAAACAAAAAATCAAAAGAAAAGACTCGACTATGTACACACGTAAACACCCCCCCACACCTACTTCATGCATTGTCCTCAATGAATGTGAACAAGATACTACATGTAGATATGCATGAAAAAGGAAAGATCTCACCAACATGAAGTACAAAGGGACGTTCAGGGTCATGTTGATGAACACAAACCCAAATTCCTTCAAAACCTGTGAGAAGCTGAAGAAGGGAGATAAATACGTGAAGAGATTGGGCCCAAGTACACAAGGGTTGGGGCCCACAACAATCGATGCTCACTGAAGGAGTCTTTTATTACACACTTTTTTTAAAAGATATATACATCAACCAAGATATTCTCATAATCATTTGGTTAAGGGACATCAAATGAGAACATCAAGTCAGGAGGACCAGAGACTTGCCGAGATGGGCAAACTCCACTGGTACTCTAAGGTGTCATGAGAGGTGAAAGGTCAAAGATGAAAGGCTCGAACCCCTCATGATATTGGTCGGGTGTGGGCAACAAAGAATGAAGTTGTGTTGCCTCACTAGGGTTTAATTGCTCATTGAAGAAACCCTCCAACCAATAGGCGGGTGCATCGGAATGAGTTCCTCAGGCTCATTCGATGGATGCAGCAGACCTGCATTGCGAAGAATGGGGCTTCTCCCCAAGTCATCCAACAAGGACCTCCCACCATCATTTAGATCATCAAGCATAAGCTCGGTCATAGGTGGGTCCTTGTTGGAGTCAATATGAAGCTCAAATGGCTCAATGGCCATGGGACATGAGGTAAAGACACCTTCTGGTATAGGCATATGATGAGGTGTCTCACTCTCACTAGTACTCTCAACTGAATCATGCAACGAACACTCCCTTTGGACATTCATGTTCGAGGCCAGCTCACTCTGTTGCATTGCGAAGATAGGCAATGAGTTTTCGTTGGGCCCACGAATATTCTCAACGGGTTGCATTGGGGTTAGGGGTGTTCGTTGATTTTGTTGTGCTTTCTCCAGTTGGCGGATGAGATTTCGATTTAAAGGTTCATCAATGGGTTCCTGTTGCTTACCAGAGTTGAACACATGAAACTCGGCACTCATGTTACCGAATGAGAGCTTCATGAGACCATTTCTACAATTAATCAAGGCATTGGAGGTTGCCAGAAATGGTCTACCCAAAATCAAAGGTATTTGAGAGTGGGTGTTCGCAACAGGATTGGTATCGAGGACAACAAAATCGACTGGAAATATAAAATCTCCAACTTTCATAAGCACATCCTCGATAATCCCCATGGGAATACGAATGGATCTATCCGCTAATTGGAGGGTGATCTTAGTTGGTTTCAATTCTCCCAAGTTCAACTGTTGATAAACAGAGAATGGGAGGAGGTTGACCGCTGATCCTAAATCAAGCAAAACATTGCTCAATCTAGTGTCCCCTATCGTACTCTGAATAGTAGGACACCCAGGGTCCTTGTATTTTGTGTAGGTAGGATTGGACAAAAGTGAGCTAATATTTGCAGCCAAGAATGCTTTCTTAGGAACATTGGTCTTCCTCTTGGTTGTGCAGAGATCCTTCAATACTTTGGCATATTGAGGTATTTGTTGGATGACATCCAACAAGGGGATGTTAACCTTCACTTGCTTAAACACCTCTACTATCTAGTCCATGTTGTCACTCTGCTTTTTGGTGAACCTACTTGGATAGGGAGCTTTTGGCAGGTAGGTTTTCTGTTGTGCCTGAGAAGAAAGCTTTGGTTTATTACCCTCACCCTCAGCTTCTTCTTCACCACCATTCCCACTGAGGGGCTGCATAGATGGTGGTGGGTGTGGCAAGGAAATGTGATTGTCAACCTGTTTTCCATTCCTTAAGGTCACAATGGAATTGACATGGTGAACAGGTTCCTCCACATGGTTCACTTGCCTCCCCCGAGGTATCACATTCTCATTTTGCATTTGTTGTTGTTGGTACATGCGGGGGTTAGCCTCAGGCTGGCTAGGAAAAGACCCTCTCTCTCTCTCATGTACAGACTGAGCCAATTGGCCCATCTGAAGCTCTAGAGATTTGATGGTCTGCTGATTTGAAGTGAGAACTTGACTTGTGGACGACATAAATTTTTTTCATAGAGTTCTCAAGTCCACGAGTCAAGTTCTCAAGCGAATTAAACCGGGTTTCGGAGTTGTTACAATTTGGGAAACCGGGTTGGTTGGTGCTTGGAACTTGGGGTTGCTGATAAGATGGTGCATGCATGGGAGGTTGGTGTGATTGGTAAGGTGGTCTAGAGGAGTTGGAAGGACCACCCGGGGCATTAGTTTGGTTCCATGAAAAATTGGGGTGGTTCCTCCATCCAGGATTATAAGATGATGAGTATGGGTCATTCCTGGCTCTATCATAGACGGCGTTGACACGCTCCATCTCAAGAGGAATGGACTCACACTCGCTTTCTACATGACCTATCCTACCACATGAATGATAGGGAACTGGACCATATGTGGACATGTGAGGTGCACTTTGTTGGTTTTGGAGCTCAATCGAATCCATACGGCGCATTAAGGCTGCCATGCGTGCCTCGGTGGTCGTAGTGGTATCGATAGCAAATGCGGAACCCGATCTAGTTGAGTTTGCATTCACGATCCTCGCTCCTATACTAGATGATGCAGGTGGTTCCCTCACACTCTCCCATTGCATGGTTTTCTCAGCGAGGTCTTCTAGGAAGGCCCATGCCTCCCTTTAATCCATTCCCAAGAACTCTCCTTGACACATGGACTCAAGGAGCGTTCTGGACGGGATGTGAAGACCCTCATACACGATGCCGTGGTGAGGGCACGAGGATAGTAGCTCTTTGAACCTCTCAAGATATGCATGAAATGGTTCGGTCTCATGTTGATAGAACGAATTGTTTTTGTTCCTCAATTTTTGAGTCCGATGATTAGGAAAGTACTTCTTGAGGAATGCAGATTGAAACTCATCCCAAGTCCTAAAGGAATTCGCCTGGTTGCTGTACAACCACTTCTTGGCATCATCCTTTAGTGCAAAAGGAACGAGCCTAAGATGGATGGAGTCTGTGCTAAGTTGTTGCAGCTTTAACATAGCACAGACCTCCTCAAATTCCCTGATAAAGATATAGGGGTCACCTTTCCCAGTGAAATGAGGGAGCATGGAAATGAATTGAGGCTTAACCTCAAAATGGTTCCCATTAGCCTCTGGTAATACGATGCATGAGGGTAGAGCTGTACGGCTCGGGTAGCATCGATCACGAAGAGGTATGGGAACGACAACTGGAAGCACTGGTGGAGCAGGTGGGTCCAGCAACTGCTCCTCCTCACGGAAATTAGCAGCCATTGAACCCGGACTGCGTGCGACACGAGAGGAGGAAGGTGTCGAGAAATCGATGACCGAAGCTGGGTTGACAACGCTCCTCGTCAAACGACCACTCTCGTCTCGTGTCCACGAAAGCATGCACAAAGGTGCACACACAAACCACAACTCTTTTTTTTATTTTAACAAAGAATGTGCGTAGAGGAGAAGACGGGGGAACACAGGAGAGAAAGAATGACTCAGGAGAGAAGGGAAGAAGTCCTTATGCTACGGCGGATGGGTACAGGTAGAAGCACACAAGCAAACAAAGCTCAAGCAATCCTAAGGTCGCTATAGGTCCTTACAGCTAGACGACGCCTAACTGCGAGGTCACACGGCCTCAACACGCCTCACCTCCCTACAACGAGGACCACAAAGCCCAGCAAGTGAGCCAAGATCCGGGGATCTCGTCTCTCCTACTATCGACAAAGTGGGCAACGCCGATCAGGTCATGACGGTCGGGACCGGATCACTCTCCTAATGCGCCCGAAATCCTTAGGGCCAATGTCTACTTGATTTTAAAATTAGGCTCTTGATTAGTGTGGTTTTTGGGGCGAAGGAAAGGGTGATGAAATCCCCCACCTTATCTTTTATGGGACAGCCCCTCCTTAGTAGCGTTTTGGAGTCCTAATCTAGCAATCAACTCTCCAAACAAAACGCTCAACTCACACTTGTTGCAATGCACTTCCTACTAACTAATGCATGTTCATACGAAATGCATGAATGAGAGTAGAAGGTGTGTACCTCACGCCAGCTCTCAGCAACAGAAAATAAAGCTAAGATAAAAGACAATCTAAATGCCTAAGTCACATACATGATGCATGACCTAAACAACAAGAATGCCTAATCTTTTGCTTTGAGTTTTAGGGTCCAAGTTGCTTAAAGGAGGTTGATTATGGATCTGGGAAGAAACTATAAGTCAAAACATGCCAAATTAAATCCCAGATCACTACATCTATTATGAAAACCAACCAAAGAAATACGAGACAAAACCGAGCTTACCTGACCGCCAATTGGCGGTCTCAGGCCGCTGATTGGCGGTCTTAAATGCTCAGATTCACTCAAAACTTCTCCAGGCGTTCCTCCTGATGACTCCAAGTCTCCTGAAACAAGGAAAAACTACACAACACAAATTACATCCACTCGAATCGTCCAAACAAGAGTCTGGACTGGGACCTCCCCGGCAACGGCGCCAAAAACTTGTTGAACGTTTTATTTAAAACCGCAAGTGCACGGCCGCGATGAAGCGGTGGCAAGTACGGGTCGTCCTCAGGGAGGTGAGTAGCCTCTTGCTTGTACGAAATCATGTGGCAAAAATAGGGGGAGAAAGTTGTTTACGCTAACCTACGCTACACTACTCTAAGAAGTATGAAATGTGGAAGAAGCAAACAAACGATGAAATAAGAACTAAGCTAAGAACAAAACAAGAATGCTGGAATTTCAGGAATGGAAAAACCCCTAAGGGGTGGAGTGAGTGCACACATGCAAAGAGGTGGGTGTAGAATACATTCTTTAAGCACATGAAGGTGGTGTTTATCAAGCATAGGAAGTGTCTAAACGTTATGGCAAAACCTATCAATCTATTCACCAACTTGGTTGATTAACATTTACATATGCAAGGTGTTTATTTCAGAACCTAAACAAGCATGAGAGGTGTCTAATCATTTTGGCAAAACTCATCAAGTTATAAATTCTATCCTAAACAAGCAAGCATACATTCATGTTTTATCAACACATCAAAAATAAAGCATTCATCCCATTCTCTAATGCATGTATGTACATCTACTCCACCCCCCAAAGGGGATGGTTCTAGTCACTAAACATTACACTAATTATTAAACTATGGAAAGAAAGCATATTAAAACTAAGCTAGAATTAAAAGACGATTAAACTAAAACATGCACAACAATAAAAGAAGCATAAAACAAACAATGAAAGAAACATAAAACTTTATTGAATAATGACTCACATTAAAAGTAGCATCCTCCGACTTTAGTGTGTGTTTCAAGGCCTCACTTCTAGTAGGAAGAATAGCCACTTAAAATATGGAGTGATTACAAAAGGAGGTGAAGAGTTCTATTTATAGGCATGGAAAAAGCTAATCCGGGACAATCCCCCGATGTGGGACTAAACAGATACCACACATAGCCTAAACATCCTCTAATACATGTGCTGGAGCAATTGGAGCGCATTTGGGAGAAAAGGGACCGCCAATTAGCGGTCTTGGACCGCTAATTAGCGGTCTACAGTGTCCGGATCGCTCTGGAATTTCTTGTGGGCTTTTCTGGAAGGCTTTGTTGGTATTTGATGCATCTAGTTTGCATGTTGGAGCTCCGACCCGAATAGAATTGCCAAAATACTCCCCATGATGGTGAGGAGTATTCTGTTTTGCTCTTAGGTCCTTCTGTCTTGCAATCAGGTCCTTCTTCCTTGCATCTTGGTCCCCAGATCTCACAATTCAGTCCTTTTTCCGAGCTTTTGGGTCCTTTTATCCTTCATCTCTTCAAACCTATTTATTCCTGAAAACTAAACATAAAACTCGTGACATAGCATTGTTTAGGTGAAAGATAATGGATATAAGATACAAATATAAGCATGAAATGATGTCAATCAAACACCATCGCAATAATTTTGCAGTGTTGATTCTGCTGACCGACTCTGTTTAAGGATGTGTTTGATTTCTACAAAGTGTGTCTTAGGTGTCAAACACTTGGTAAAATTAAACGACATGATATGATGCCTTTGAGCCCAATTCTCGAGGTTTAAGTCTTCGATTTCTGGGGCATTGATTTCATGGGTCCATTTCCTAAATCCTTAGGAAAGAATACATTCTAGTTATTGTGCACTATGTGTCCTAATGGGTTGAGGCCATGGCTACATGTTCTAATGACAATAAAATTGTTGTTAAATTACTCAAAGAAAATATCTTCTCTCGCTTTGGTATGCCTCGAACAATAACAAGTGATAGAGGCACACACTTATGTAATCGTTCATTCTAAAGTTTAATGCGCATGTATTCTATTACACATAAACTAGCCACTCCATATCATTCCCAGACAAGTGGGCAAGTGGAAGTTTCTAATAGACGACTTAAGCAAATCTTGGAACAAACTGTGAGTGCCTCGTAGAAGGACTAGGTGGTTAAGTTGAATGATGCCCTTTGGGCTTATTGAACCACATTCAAAGACAATTTCAGAATGTCCCCATACTGACATTTCTACGGCAAACCTTGTCATTTTCCAATCGAGTTGGAGCACTGTGCTCTTTAGGCCATTAAGCAAATTGAATATGGATATCAATGAAGCCGGTGCAATCAAGAAATTAGATTTGTGTGAACTGGAAGAGCTTTGGAATGAGGCTTATGGGAACTCGAAAATATACAAGGAGAAAACCAAAATTTTCCATCATAAGGATATCGTACAAAAGTCATTTTCTGTAGGAAAAAAATCTTCTGTATGATTCCAGACTACATCTATTTCCTGGCAAATTGAAAAGTAGGTGGACAGTGGAAATTAGGAGCCCCACATGTGGGGAGATCATGAAAGTTAATGGTCAGAGATAAAGCCTTATCTTAACCGTCCATCTGAACTTCAAGAATAGGTCGTGTGTCTACACGTACTTCCACCAATAAGTTAGGTTGTGTTTTCTTTCAAAAACAAAAACAAAAACAAAAAAGAAAAAAAGGCTCCCTTTGTTTTGCACCCCAACCCTTGAGTAAAAAGGCACCTTGTAATTTCTAACTATTTCCATGGTTTGTGTCCCTCAAGCTTTCACAGGATTTCTGTAAGTGGCATGTTATATTGGTATTTCGCTAAATTTTGGTGAGATAGTTCTACTTTAATGTTTGTTATGCAGCTCACCTTATTTTCCATTTGCTACATTGAGGACAATCCAATAAGTTTAGTGTGGACGGGTAATTAAGTGTGTATATAGTCAAGTCTTTTTCATTTTATTTTCTTTTGATTGTATTGCTAGGGTCATGATAGTGTGCTGCAATTTACATTGATATACATTGCTATACAATGATTCTTGGGTAACTTACCTTGTTTTACTTGCCAAGTGCTTTTAATATTTCAATTTCGTTCACAATCTTCATGTGTTTATGAATGAAAATGTTTTGTGGGTTTTGCGTGTGTTTAGCACTTGTAAAATCGTCGAGAGAGGCAAAGTAAAAAGAAAGCTCCCAGAATTGACTTGAATATCACACATTAGGATATTTAGTACATCGATTTCGGTCCTATCTCTTGTCGTAAGGATGCACCCTAGTTTTCTCTCGGTGGGAGAGCAATCATAGGGTTTAAATACTCAAACAAATAAAGAAGTCCACCCCGAGCCTAGTGAGTCTCCTTCTTCTGAACGAATTCATGGTTGTTAGTATAAGGAAGTTTGTTGAAGTTAGGGACTCTTGAACTCCTGTTGTGAAACCTTAAATATAGAGCTCTAGTTCATATGTACAATAAGAAATAATGTAGTATGGGTTCTCATTTCTTGCATGATTCCTTTCACTCAGGAAATTAGGTCTGAGGGGGCTTAATATCTGACTTGGGATGCACCGACCGATCTCTTGTTACACGGGTGGTAGGGATTGCCCTAAGTGGATATTTGGGGGAAGGTGTATGTGATAGTGTAAGTCATCATAGGAATCGATGTTCATCATTTCTCTTAGTGTTTTATGGTTGACTAGAGCACTTTTATGCGAGCTTCGTCTCCTTGTGGTGAGAGTAGTCAATTTGAGAGTGTTATTGTCGAGATGGATGATTACATGGGCAATCATTGATTTCATTGTTGGGACCAAGACTATTCTACCTGGTATACCCAACCAATGCATACTAGGGTGCATCAGACAAACACCTAAGTGGGTTGGGACAATTTTAATTGTGTGACTGAGTAGTCTTTATATTGGGGTGAAATGAGAGAGGCACTGATTGCTAGAACCTTATCTAGTTGTGTTGGATCATATGTTTGTGAACAAACTAAGTCATTACAAGAAGCTTTTGCCTCCTTCGTGTATGCGGTAGAGGGTATGAGCACATCAGTGGTTCTAGAAGCCACGTCAGATGACCAGAGTTGTTTAAGTGATCATGTGTTTGAGGAATGTTTGTATGTTCCTCTGGAACCCGGATATGATGATGTTTTTTCCAGAAGTACTCATTATGACCCATATACCTTCACATATAACCCAAGGAGGACATATTCATGGGGAAACCTTAGAAATCCTAAGTATCATACATCATGCCCTCTCCAGTATCATCCTCCAGAATACCCATATCTCTACCAATACCCAACTACTAATCACTGGACTCATTCTCAGCCCATGAACACCCAATCTAAAAAAATTCAAATATCTAACTTGAGCCTCATAGTTCACTCCAGACTTGATTCCTTAGAAGAACCCTCCAATGGTTCATGAAAACCACTCAAAATTTGATCAAGTCCAACATGAATTCCTTGCAAACTCTAGAAATACAAGTAAATTGACACAACAATTAAGTGAAAATGAGGAGGGTGCCCTTTCTTGTAGACGTGAGGAATCATCTTCGGATTTCGAACCACCAACACATCAAAAAATTCAAAGCATAATCATTTAAAGTCAAAGTCCAAGTTAGTGTGAGGGATTTGGGGTTTCAATTAATGACCACTTAGTGGGGATTCTATTCAAATTGAGAATAACATGGACCAACTTGATTTTGATTCGGCACAAGATTGTGTCTTATCCTTTTTGAAAGGAATGTGTGCTAAAAGTTTTACTTTTATATGTCTTTTATTATGAATTGAATGTATTGAACATTTTCTTCCTTGATTAATGTATTCGTCTTTTGGATGTGTTAAGGAAGAGGCTCTCGGTCCTTACCTGTAGAGCTCTAAAAGATAATGATTTACATAAATCAGAAGTAATTCACAATCATGGTAATTAACATGGGATATTAATTACCGAGTTTAGATTGTCGTGTTGGTTAAGTGAGATATTCTAGATCTACAAATAGTTAACAACATGAATGTATGAAATAGAAAATGTTTCTTCAATATATTAATGTGACCTAATGAATGAAACATAATGGAATTGTGTATGTGTCATTAATATTTCATTGTGTCTTTGCATTCTAAGATATGAGACCTATATCTTTTCACATAAGGAGTGTATAATTTGATTATACCAAAAGCTATCAATGCTTATAGTGATAAAGGTATTAGTTGGTTATACATAACTTGTGGGGGAAAAGTTGATATGTCAAAAGATTATCATTGTCTCTCTTGACTTGAGTGATGATATTGTCGGGCCCTTGATAAAGCGAAATTATAATGTGCACAATGTAACTTGTGTATAGTTACATATTTATAATTAGCTTGAGAGATCAAGAAATGAATATATAATACAAAGATGACACATTTCTACTTTGTATAATATTCTCATTATCATGAGGCAAGGAATAGACGCAAGTGATATTAAATATCACTAAATGGATCGTGTTTAGTTCGAGTGAGCAAAACATCTTTGTTATTTGGGTAACTATAATGTGTAGCTAGATACCACTTCTAGTTTATGATATATAGTGTTTCGTATCATTGCAAACATAAGTTAGATCCTCCTATATGTCACACCACAGAACTGGGAAATAAGCAATTTGATTTTACATTTTATATGATGTATTGAAATACATGTTGGGAAAATATTAAAATCAAATGTGTCGTGGTTACAACATGGTTCGAATATCAAATGAATTGTATGAGATGTGTATATATCTTGTAGTGTAATATTTGACATTATATATGATAATATATTATATAATATAATGTGATCTGCAACATTATATTGTACAAGTTTGCTAAAAGCCCAAAGGTTAAATTAGGAATTTTGTACATGAAAATTGTTGGAAAAAATATGAAAATCGATCCTAAATGCTTGTTATTTTTTTTAAATATACACAAGTATAGGGCATGAAATCCTATAGTAGTATGAGAGCATTTTGTTCATAATTTTTATAATTATGCCATTTAATATATTTAGTTTGCCATCTCTTAAGTGAATAATTCATGTTTTACCTTTTTTCGACTCTTTTTGATATTTGATGGATGCACCAAACTGAAACCATGGATTTTTATGTTTCTTATATTCCTACATTAGTTTGTAATGTTAGAAAATATTTTAACCATTGAGATTAATGGATTAATTCTGATCTTTAAGGTGAAACAAAGAAAATCGGGAAAATAGGATTGTTTTGTCGATTTTAATTTTAATTTTTCTTTTAAGAGTTTTAAATGTTTTTAAACATGTCATATGATTATTAAAATCAAGTTTTAGACTTATCACTAATTTAGTAAAATTTTCGTTTATTTAAAATGATTGTTTTACTTGGAATCAACAAAACAAAAATGAGCATATAAGTTTATTTTTTCTTGAAGTGTTATTGGGAATTTAGATAAACTTTGGTTCTAATATTTTTAATATCTTCAACTATGGATTCTTGAATAATTTTAAAGAATTTCAAATGATTTTGAATTATTTAATTGAGAGATGAAGGATCAACTAAATAATGTAAAATAGTATATGTACATATTGTTGAACTTGTTCGGTTTTGCAGGAATAAGTGAGTTTATATGTTCCAATCGAAGCCATATGTGAATGAATGATATGCGTATATCATTTTTGTTATTATTATTATAAATGACAAGGGCTTATGTATAGGTAAAGGCCATTTATTTTATATGCCTGCATTTGAGAGGACTTTTATATATAGGCCGGACTTGCACTAGACAATTTAGTTTCAATTTGAGAGATGCGTGTTTATATTTTGTAATATTTACATCCATGGTGCAAGAAGAAGGCATGAAGGTCGAGGTCGCAGGAACATATAAACGCACACCAGTGTGTGAAGGGATTTATTTATGTTTGTGTGCTTGACATGTATGTGATTGAATGAATGGTTAGGATAGGCATGAATGTATTCTTGCATGACCACCTAAATTCTAAAATCACATGTAAAAAATTTAAATGTTGAAACTAAAAATTAAGATGTTATTTCTTTCTTATTTCATCCAATAGAAGCCATCGATCGAGGGACATTCTGCTTGCCTTTAGTGGGAGATAATTTCCTCTATCTTTGGAAATAGTGGGAGATATGAGGATATTCATTGTTGTGCCAGCAATAAGTACATGAAGTGAGTTTCACCCTTAGTGAACACTAAGTGAATTTGTTCATGAATATAATGGACAATCGTATCTCATATCAATTGAAATAAGTTTTCTTAACAAAACCCGAAGACTTCGCTCGCTTTTGAGAAAGGGGGTTTTTCTTAGGATGATTGGACAAATCCCATCTTAACTTAAACGACAAGAATCATAAGAGTTTGAAAAGAAAAAGGTCACGAAATATCAAATTGGTTATGATTAGAAAATATTTCTTACCTTTGAGTTTATGACATATTCGATAGCCCTTAGCAAGTCTATGCTATAAATGATAGGATCTTGTATTACTGCATTTTTGGACATATTTATTTATTTGCGGTACAATTTTTACTAACATAAAATTTACATGAAAACCCTTATAAATTATTTTGTAGAAATGTCAAACATTCAACCTATTGTCGATCTATGATTGAAAAACATTCATTGGCTAATGATGGCTCTAACTTCAATGGTTGGCATCTCAAGCTTAACATCGTGTTGAAGTTTGAAAAACTATCTCATAGTTTGGATGGTGAAATCCCAAAATTATATGAGAAGGAAACCGATGCTGAGAAAGAGGTTGCAACAAAGTAGGAAGACCTAGAGAACCAAGTTCAGGTCTAATATTAGCCTCCATGGGTGACTCGCTTCAAGCGAAATACTTGGATTCAAAACCCAAGAAGACCATGGAAGCTCTCACAAAGATGTTTATGGATAGTGCTCGAAAAGAGCGCTATAAGACCACCATAACGCTCACAAGGTGGCACATGGTGGAGGGAACATCTGTGTCCATGCATTTCTCACGATGCAAGGATATCTTGAGAAGTTAGAAAACTCTCTTCTCCGATGCCGAATGACATTGCGGAAGATTTGATTCTTGGCCCTCTAGACCCATGCTATAAGGATTTCATCATGCATTACCATGTGCGTGAGAAAGGGATGAGTCTTGAGGAGCTTCATAGCCCTCTCAAAACGGCTGAAGTTGATATGGGCAAAGGAAGGGACGAGAATGTCCTAGCCATCCACAGTGGAAGTAGAAAGATCGCCAAAAGTAAAGCAGAAGGCAAATTCACCAAAAAGACGCAAATCAAAGGCAAGGGACTAGGAGGTGGTAATGCGAGTACCTTGATTGAAATTAAGTTTAACCGCAAGTGCACGACGTCGGTGAAGACACAACAAGTACATGTCGAGTCCACAGAGAGGTGTGTCAACTCTTGTTCTTCAGAAGTCAAGTGGAAAATAAAGGGAGAAGATGTTTGATTACACTAAACTAAGCTACACTAAATTAGCAATTAACAATAAGAAACATGGAAGCACAAGACTAATATGAAACTAAACTTGCAACTAACAAACTAGAAAGCTGAAATTCACGAAGGAAAACCCCTAAAGGGTGGACTGTGTGTACACTTGTGATAAGGTGGTGAAGAATGCATTCAATAAGGCATCAGTTAGGTTGTGTTTTCATGCATAGGAAATATCTAACGGTTGTGGCAGAACCTATCATTCCAATCACTAACATAGTCTATTAACATGAGCATAAACAAGTTGGTTATTAAAAACCTAAACAAGCATGGGAAGTACTAATGGTTATGGCAAAACCCATCAAGGTAAGTATTCTCTTTTAAACAAACAAAAATACACTCACGTTCATCACATATTGCATAAGATAGTTTGCTTGATTGAATCAGTTATAGTACCGCAAATGCACGGCCGTGTTGAAGCGGTGGCAAATACGGGTCAGTCCACAGAGAGGGCGTGTGAAAAGAAAAGGAGATGAAGGTCAAAACTACAGTATAATGCGAAAGAAATCAGAAAATAAGCAATAAAACTAGACCCCTAGGGGGTAGAGAAAGAACATGGAATTGAAAATGTGTAGTGTAGTGTGTGTTCAAATGTGCTCATCAAAACATGTCATACATGAAATCCATAAAACTCAAATTCAATTTTGACTCCACATGAAATAAGATAAAACATTATCATTAAAACATACAAGACAATAATCGAAAAGAAGCAAATATGTTCACATGCATAATGACTCCAATCCAACTATGTCTCCACAGTAAATAAGATTTATCACAATCATTAAAACATACAAGACATTAATTTGGATAAAGCCAACATGAGCACAAACATGCACATGTCTTGTTCCCTTCTTCCACTCCATCCTTATCCTAACCTCATCATTCCCCATAAAATAAGGTCACTAATCTAAGCATGTGCTAAGCTTCACTCAAGAGCATTAGCACATCAAAGATAAGAGTGAAATCCCATAAGATGGTTATGGAAATCATGTAATGCTCAAAGGATTAAGATTAACACACACACACAATTTTGATCCGCCAGTGGCGGATCAAATTGATCCGATTGGTCTGAAATTTTGTGTCCCACTTTATTTCGTCATTTGGCACATGGGGTGAAGTCTTGGTCTGCTGGCTCGAATCACTTTGAGTTTAATTGGCAAAATACTGATCTGATTCAAGTCATGTGTCACCCTATTTTGCACTTCACAATCAAGTCCCTCCAGGTTTGCACTTGGGTCCTTCCTGATTTGCGATCTAGTCCTTGTGCATTACAAATAGGTCCAGAACCTTCTAAATCGGTCCATACTTGTTACATTTAGGTCCGTTTTGCTCCATTCCTCTTCTTTATTACCTAACTCCTGAAACACTACAAACAACAACTCGAGTAGCACAACATTGGAGTAAAATAAAGGATATATAACATCAATATGATGCATGATATGCTTCTAATCAAGCATAAATAAGTTGGTTATTAAGAACCTAAACAAGCATGGGAAGTACCTAATGATTATGGCAAAACCCATCAAGGTAAGTATTCTCTTTTAAACAAAACAAGCATACACTCACATTCATCACATATTGCATAAGATAGCATTGATTCCCATTCTTCATTACATGTATAAACATCATCTCCACCCCCAAAGGGGGATGAAACTACTCACAACATGTTAAGCTACAAACTATATAAGAAAGAAAGACATTATAACGAATTATACTAAGATTAAGAAAACAAACTAAGCTAAACATGCAAGCATTAAAATATACAACATTAAAACAAAACTATGAAGAATTATTTTATTTACATGACTCACATTACATGTAGCATTCTTCTCCACTTGAGTTTTGCTCCAAGGCTTTACTCTATGTAGAGAGAATGGCCACCAAGCAGGAGTAATAACAAATGAGGAAGAATAATTCTATTTATAGACATGAAAAAGGCAACTAGGGATAATCGCCCGACGTGGGACTAAAGAAACATTCCCAGAATAGACATAAACACATAACCCACATCCGTGCGAAATTGGGTTGTATTCTGACCAAAAGGGACCACGAATTGGTTTTTCAAATTGGTAAGATGAGACTGAGTTTTGAGCGTCTACTTAATCTCTTCAATTTTGCACGTGGGGTGTGCCCTGGTCAGTCATTGGAGTCTACGCCCAAATCTAATTGCCAAAATACTCCTCATGATGGTGTGGAGTTTCTCGGTTTTCTATTTGGTCCCTTCAGTCTTATGTCTAGGTCATTTCCTCTTGCTGATAGGTCATTGTGCATGACAGAGAGGTCAATTTTGTTTCGTTGAATTCCTTTCTACTTATGTTTCTGTCCTTTTTCTCTTCCCTTCTCTTCTTTATTACCTAATACCTGAACTATAACAACAAACACTCGAGTAGCACAATATTGAGGTAAAATTAAGGATATATAGCATGAATATGATGCATGATATGCTACTAATCATAAAGGGGGAATTCTTCGAAATCTCCAACTCCCAATACAGAGTGTTTTCACTGCGGTGAAAAATGACACATCCGGCCTAATTGCCCCAAGTACAAGGAATACCTTGACAATGGAGTGATTGAGCATAATCGCCCCAAAAAAGGCCAAATGTAAATTTGTTGTTGATATAAATTAAGTCACCGTTGTCCATGATTGGGTACTTGATACCGGATCTTGTGCTCACATAATTTCCAATGTGCAACAACTAAAGGATAAGAAGGACCTCGCACGAAGAGAGATGATTTTGAAGGTTGGAAATGGTGCAAACTTCACTACAATTGCACAAGGCTCTGTGGATCTTCATTGATCTAGTGGTTTAATTTTATGTTTAAAGAATCTCTATTATGTACCTTCGATTAACAAGAATATTATATCCATGTTGTGTTTATATATGGATCACTTTAAAATAAATATTTAAAATTCTTGCATGTCTTTATCGAAGAATGGAATTTTCTATGCAAATGCTTTCATAAGAAATGGACTCTATTTTGCTTGAATTGAATAATAGACAAATTTTAAATATCAATAACAAAATACCTAAGATAACTCATGTGAATGATACAATCTTATGACACTTTCGCCTTGGTCACATCAATTATAAACGCATCAAGAAATTGCTGGAAGCTAACGTTCTTGGTCCTATTGATTTTTAATTATTAGGACATGCGAACCTTGCCTTATGGGTAAAATGACAAAAAGGCCATTCAAGAAGAAAGGTCTGAGAGCAAGCGACTTTCTAGATTTGATACATTCCAATGTATGCAGTCCAAAGAGTACAAGTGCAAGAGATGGCTATAGGTACTTCAGTACGTTCAAGGATGACTATAACCGTTACGGTTATATTTATCTAATGAGAAACAAAGGTGAATCCTTTGACAAGTTCAAAGAATTCAAGAATGAAGTAGAGAACCAACTCAATAAGAAGATCAATTCAATACGAACCAATTGTGGAGGTGAGTACTTAAGTACCAAATTGAACTCGTTCCTAAAGGAATGTGGTATTGTACCACAACTCACTCCACCAGGTACACCTCAATGGAATGGTGTGTCCAAACGGCGAAATAGCACATTAGTCAACATGGTTCGATCAATGACGAGTCAAGCTGAATTACCACTTTATTTTTGGAGTTATACACTACAAGCTGTGACATACACACAGAATAATGTTTCATCAAAATTCGTAGAGAAAACGCCATATGAGCTTTGGAGTGGTAAAATACCCAAGCTCAAGTTTCTCAAGATTTGGGGTTGTGAGGCCTACATCAAAAATTTGATGTCGACCAAACTTCAACCAAAAGGGGATAAATACTTCATATGTTATCCTCGTGAGACAAGAGGATACTACTTTTGGCATAAAACCTCCAATCGAGTGATTGTCGAGAGGGATGCCGTATTCTTAGAGAAAGAAATTCTCAAAAGAATAAGCAGTGGGAGTAGAGTACTACTTGAGAAAACTCAAGATACTTGACAAGATCATGATGTGAATGATAGCATTCAAGATTATGAAGGCCCAACCGAAGTTCCTTTGGTTAGTGGGAGTATGAGAGAGCAACCCTCACACGCAATTGTGAGTGAAACTCAATCATCCCCACGTAGTGTTCGTTCAAAAATTGAACATGAACAAATTCCACAAGAAATTGTGCAAGAAGTTCAAAAAGTACACATGGAACCAAAAAAACTTAGAAGGTCAACGAGGGAGAGAAAGAAGCCTGATATGTATTTCGGACTTCAGAAAATCATGGTACTCGATACCGATGATACTCGATACCGATGATCCCTCGACCTTTTAAGAAGCAATGGAAATGAAAGACTCCAAACTATGGCTTAGTGCCTCAGAATTCGAATTACAATACATGTATGACAATCAACTATGGGACTTGGTTGACCTTCCTCAAGGAAAGAATGTTAGGATCTATGGCCCTCTAATCACTAGATAAATGTGAAATTAAAAATACTAATTGAAGGATTAAGGGAAGAGACAATGCAAACTACAAAATCGACGACACCAGAGTTTAGAGACGTTCGGCACCCACACCCGGGTCCTAGTCCTCCTCGCAAGCCCCCGAGCCTCGCTTATGGTTCCACTAATCGATCTTCGTTCTGGTCCGAGATTAATGCCATTTACAACCACCTCGCCTCACTCGTGTCTCCTCTCACAACCCAAGAGGGAGCTTCCTCGAAGCTTTACAACTCTTTGGTGATTCTTGAATATTGAAATGGAATCACAATCTAACTAACACTCTATACATGAGCACACTTGGATATTGATTTGGAATTGGATATGAAAGTGGTGAAGTTTTGGCTTGAGTGTTAAGGATTGAGAGCTTGAAGATGAAGAGGATTTGGCTTTGAGTATAGGATATATAGGGAGTGTTCAAGAGTCTCAAAACCAACAAATGGGGTCCTATTTATAAGCCTTCAAGCTCTACTAGCCATTTGGGAGTTGGTGGGGAAATGAACCAATAAGAATGCAAGATGTGACTTAAGCTCGGGCATATTTCTATGCATATTCGGTCGACTGTTAACCGAATGGTAGTCCAAAGGATTGGTCTGAATTAAGCATACGGTTGACCGAAAGTGGTTCGGATCACCGTTCACCAACATCCAGTAGCTTTTAACAATTTAGCCCTAATTGAGTTCGGTTAACCGAATTCCATTCGGTTCACCGTTCGAAGGTGGATAGTAGGATTAGCAGGGCTCTGATCTACTCAAGTTTGGTTGACCGTGTATACTTTGGTAGACTGAAGTTAGCACAGTGTTTGTGCTAAAACTTATGGGTAAATAGTTGTTGGGTACGACGGTCAAGTGCCACGTGTAAATAGTCATTGGGCGCCTAAAGCCAAGAAGGACTCGGTTGACCGATAGGTATTCAGTCGTCCGAATGGGGACAAGTCAATTGGGCTCTTAGTGACTTGATTCAAAAGTGATCGTTGGAGCAAAGTCCAAAACCGGTCTAGGGCTATTCGGTTGACTGAAGATGGTTCGGTCTACCGTCGGGGCAATTCCAGATAACACCTATGTTTTACTGGTGGGAAGAATTAGAGTAGCTGATAGGTGTTCGGTGGACCAAACTAGAAGGTTTTGGTGGACCGTCTGGGGTTTGGTTTACCGAATCATGACAGGATAGAATCCGGGTGCTGAAGTTTACATTAAACCTTATGGACTCAATAAATACAACATTACATGTCTTCGTCCAAAGCTTTGATTACAAGTCTTGAGTCTTGATGTCTTTGTCCTAATGCTCATTTCCTTGATTGTCTTGATCAACCTATTAAGACGATTGCAAGTATACAAGTATATATGCAATGCATGTAATCGTGTTTGCTCACTTTGATTAATTAAGATTAGTTTGATTTATCATCAAAATTAATATAAATTAAGGCCAAAAAGCCAACAAAGAAAGTCGTTCAAAACAAATGGGTTTTAAAGAGGAAGATGGATGATTGACATCATTTCATGCATTCATTTGTGTCTTATATCCATTATCTTGAACGTAAACAATGATACGTAATGAGTTTTATGTTTAAGTTTCAGGAATAACAGGTTTGAGAAGAATAGACTAAAACAGGACATAAAAGCGAGAAAAAAGACTAAGTTGCAAGACTTATGGACTAAGGTGCAAGAGAGAAGGACCCGGATGTAAAGCCAAAAGGACTATTGAGGAAATCAAGAAGCTCCACACCATTATGAGGAGTATTTTGGCATTTACATTTGAACCCAAAAATCAACAACCAAATCAGGTTCATCAAACATCAAGAAATCAAGACAGAAACGAACCACCAAAATTCAGACTCAATCCAAGCAATCTCGACCGCCAATTGGCAGTCCAAATATTCCATGGTTGAGTCGGGTCGTGTATTATGTTGTTTTATGTCCATTTATAGTATGTGTTTAGTCCCATATCGAGGAATTGTACCTGATTGCCTTTTTCTTTAACTATAAATAGAACTTCTCCCCCTCCCTTCTATTCTACCCATTTCTTGGTGGCATTCTCTCTACTTGGAGTAAATCCTTGAAGTAAAAAACTCAAGGTGGAGAAGAATACCACTTACAATGTGAATCATGTTAATAAAATAATTTTCTTAGTTTCTTTAATATTGTCTTGTCTTTTAATTCTTGAATGCTTCTTAAGTTTAATTTCCTTTTATTTAGCTTCTTTAAATAATTCTTGTTTGCTTAGTTTAATTGTCTTTCATTAGAATGTTTTATTTTGTTAATGTAGTTTGTAGTGTAATGAGTATTGAGTAGTTTGATTGACATCATTTCATGCTCATATTTGTATCTTATATCCATTATTTTTCACCTAAACAATGCTATGTTACGAGTTTTATGTTTAGTTTTCAGGAATAAATAGGTTTGAAGAGATGAAACATAAAAGGACCCAAAAGCTGGGATAAAGGACTGGATTGTGAGATCTGGGGACCAAGATGCAAGGGAGAAGGACCTGAACGCAAGACAGAGGGACCTAAGAGCAAAACAGAATATTTCACACCATCATGGGGAGTATTTTAGCAATTGGATTCGGGTCGGAGCTCCAACAAACGAAGTAGATGCATCAAAGACCACCAAAAGCAAAAAGAAAAGCCCAGAAGAAATCTCAGCTGGATCCGGACATTTTGGACTGCCAATTGGCGGTCTGGAACCGCCAATTGGCGGTCTGGATTAGTCCAGATCCGCCAAGATTTCTCCTGGACTTGTATTAATGTTCGTTTAGGCTATTTTTGGTGTTGGTTTAGTCCCACATCGGGGAATTGTCCCGGATTAGCTTTTTCCATGCCTATAAATAGAACTCTTCACCTCCTATTGTAATCACTCCATATTTTAAGTGGCTATTCTTCCTACTAGAAGTGAGGCCTTGAAGCACACACTAAAGTAGGAGGATGCTACTTTTAATGTGAGTCATTTTATCAATAAAGTTTTGTTTTCTTTCATTGTTTGTTTTATGCTTCTTTTATTGTTTGTGCATGTTTTAGTTTAATTGTCTTTTAATTCTAGCTTAGTTTTAATATGCTTTCTTTCCATAGTTTAATAATTAGTGTAATGTTTAGTGAGTAGTTCCATCCCCTTTGGGGGGTGGAGTAGATGTACATACATGCAAATGAGAATGGATTGAATGCTTTATTTCCAATGTGTTGATAAAACATGAATGTATGCTTGCTTGTTTAGGATAGAATTTATAACTTGATGAGTTTTGCCAAAATGATTGGACACCTCTCATGCTTGTTTAGGTTCTGAAATAAACAACTTGCATATGTAAATGTTAATCAACTAAGTTGGTGAATAGATTGATAGGTTTTGCCATAACTTTTAGACACTTCCTATGCTTGATAAACACCACCTTCATGTGCTTAAAGAATGTATTCTACACCCACCTCTTTGCATGTGTGCACTCACTCCACCCCTTAGGGGTTCTCCCATTCCTGAATTCCAGCACTTCTATTTTGTTCTTAGCTTAGTTTTTATTTGATCGTTTGTTTCTTTCTTTCGCATTTTGTACTTCTTAGTGTAGTTTAGTGTAGAGTAGCGTAAACATCTTTCTCCCCCTATTTTTGCCACTTGATTTTGTACAAGCAAGAGGCTACTCACCCCCCTGAGGACGACCCGTACTTGCTACCGCTTCATCGCGGCCGTGCACTTGCGGTTTAAATAAAACGTTCAACAAGTTTTTGGCACCGTTGTCGGGGAGGTGCCAGTCCAGACTCTTGTTTGGACGATTCGAGTGGATTTAATTTTTGTTTTATAGTTTTGCTTTGTTTCAGGAGACTTGGAGTCGTCAGGAGGAGCACCTGGAGAAGTTTTGAAGCAAGCTTGGCACTGTAGACCGCCAATCAGCGGTCTGGAACCGCCAATTGGCGGTCTGGTAAGCTCAGCTCGCTCTCTTATTTCTTTGGTCTGTTTACGTTATCTGATATAGTGGTCTGGGACTTAATTTGGCATGTTCTGACTCTTAGATTGTTCCCAGATCAATAATCAAACCTCCTTTAAGCAACTTGGACCCTAAAACTCAAAGGAAAAGATTAGGCATTCTTGTTGTTTAGGTCATGTATCATGTATGTGACTTAGGCATTTAGATTGTCTTTTATCTTAGCTTTATTTTCTGTTGCTGAGAGCTGGCGTGAGGTACGCACCTTCTAATCTCATTCATGCATTTCGTATGAACATGCATTAGTTAGTAGGAAGTGCATTGCAATAAGTGTGAGTTGAGCGTTGTTTGGAGAGTTGATTGCTAGATTTAGGACTCCAAAATGCTACTAAGGAGGGGCTGTCCCGTAAAAGATAAGGTGGGGGATTTCATCACCCTTTCCTTCTCCCCAAAAACCACACTAATCAAGAGCCTAATTTTAAAATCAAGTAGACATTGGCCCTAAGGATCTTGGACGCATTAGGAGAGTGATCCGGTCCCGACCGTCATGACCTGATCGGCGTTGCCCACTTTGTCGATAGTAGGAGAGACGAGATCTCCGGATCTTGACTCACTTGCTGGGATTTGTGGTCCTCATCGTAGGGAGGTGAGGCCGTGTGACCTCGCAGTTAGGCGTCGTCTAGCTGTAAGGACCTATAGCGACCTTAGGATTGCTTGAGCCTTGTTTGCTTGTGTGCTTCTACCTGTACCCATCCGCCGTAGCATAAGGACTTCTTCCCTTCTCTCCCGTGTCATTCTTTCTCTCCTGTGTTCCCTCGTCTTCTCTTCTACGTACATTCTTTGTTCAAAAAAAAGAAAAAAAAAGAGTTGTGGTTTGTGTGTGCACCTTTGTGCATGCTTTCGTGGACACGAGACGAGAGTGGTCGTTTGACGAGGAGTGTTGTCAATCCGGCTTCGGTCATCGATTTCTCGACACCTTCCTCCTCTCGTGTCGCACGTAGTTCGGGTCCAATGGCTGCTAATTTCCGTGAGGAGGAGCAGTTGCTGGACCCACCTGCTCCACCAGTGCTTCCAGTTGTCGTTCCCATACCTCTTCGTGATTGATGCTACCCGAGCCGTACAGCTCTACCCTCATGCATCATATTACCAGAGGCTAATGGGAACCATTTTGAGGTTAAGCCTCAATTCATTTCCATGCTCCCTCATTTCACTGGGAAAGGTGACCCCTATATCTTTCTCAGGGAATTTGAGGAGGTCTGTGCTATGTTAAAGCTGCAACAACTTAGCACAGACTCCATCCATCTTAGGCTCGTCCCCTTTGCGCTAAAGGATGACGCCAAGAAGTGGTTGTACAGCAACCAGGCGAATGCCTTTAGGACTTGGGATGAGTTTCAATCTGCCTTCCTTAAGAAGTACTTCCCAAATCATCGGACTCAAAAATTGAGGAACGAAATCAATTCGTTCTATCAACTTGAGACCGAGACATTTCATGCATATCTAGAGAGGTTCAAGGAGCTACTATCCTCATGCCCTCACCATGGCATTGAGTTGTGGCTCCTTTGTCAGATTGTGTAAGAGGGTCTTCACATCCCGTCAAGAACGCTCCTTGAGTCCATGTGTCAAGGAGAGTTCTTGGGAAAGGATGAAAGGGCATGGGCTTTCCTAGAAGACCTTGCTGAGAGAACCATGCAATGGGAGAGTGTGAGGGAACCACCTGCATCATCTAGTATAGGAGCGAGGATCGCGAATGCAAACTCGACTAGATCGGGTACCGCATTTGCTATCGATACCACTACGGCCACCGAGGCACGCATGGCGGCCTTAATGTGCCGTATGGATTCGATTGAGCTCCAAAACCAACAAGGTGCACCTCACATGTCCACATCTGGTCCAGTTCCCTGTCATTCATGTGGTAGGGTAGGTAATGTAGAAAGCGAGTGTGAGTCCATTCCTGCTGAGATGGAGCGTGTCAACGCCATCTATGACAGAGCTAGGAATGACTCATCCTCATCATCTTATAATCCTGGATGGAGGAACCACCCCAATTTTTCATGGAACCAAACTAATGCCTCAGGTGGTCCTTCAAACTCCTCTAGACCACCTTACCAATCACACCAACCTCCCATGCATGCACAATCTTATCAGCAACCCCAAGTTCCAAGCACCAACCAACTAGGTTTCCCAAATTCTAACAACTTCGAAACCCAGTTTAATTCGCTTGAGAACTTGACTCGTGGACTTGAGAACTCTAAGAAAATTTTTATGTCTACCACAAGTCAAGTTCTCACTTCAAATCAGCAGACCATGAAATCTCTAGAGCTTCAGATGGGCCAATTGGCTCAGTCTGTACATGAGAGAGAGGGTCTTTTCCTAGCCAGCCTGAGGCTGACCCCCGCATGTACCAACAACAAATGCGAAATGAGAATGTGGTACCTCGGGGGAGGCAAGTGAACCATGTGGAGGAACCTGTTCACCATGTCAATTCAATTGTGACCTTAAGGAATGGAAAACAGGTTGACAATCACATTTCGTTGCCACACCCACCACCATCTATGCAGCCCCTCAGTGGGAATGGTGGTGAAGAAGAAGCTGAGGGTGAGGGTAATACACCAAAGCTTTCTTCTCAGGTACAGCAGAAAACCTACCTGCCAAAAGCTCCCTATCCAAGTAGGTTAACCAAAAAGCAGAGTGACAACATGACAAGATAGTAGAGGTGTTTAAGCAAGTAAATGTTAACATCCCCTTGTTGGATGTCATCCAACAAATACCTCAATATGCCAAAGTGTTGAAGGATCTCTGCACAACCAAGAGGAAGACCAATGTTCCTAAGAAAGCATTCTTGGCTCCAAATATCAGCTCACTTTTGTCCAATCCCACCTACACAAAATACAAGGACCCGGGGTGTCCTACTATTCAGTGTACGATAGGGGACACTAGAATGAGCAATGTTTTGCTTGATTTAGGATCAGCGGTGAACCTCCTCCCATTCTCTGTTTATCAACAGTTGAACTTGGGAGAATTGAAACCAACTAAGATCACCCTCCAATTAGCGGATAGATCCATTCGTATTCCCGTAGGGATTATCGAGGACGTGCTTATCAAAGTTGGAGATTATGGGGACGTGTTGAACGTTTTATTTAAACCGCAGGTGCACGGCCGCGATGAAGCGGTGGCAAGTACGGGTCATCCTCAGGGGGGTGAGTAGTCTCTTGCTTGTACGAAATCAAGTGGCAAAAATAGGGTGAGAAAGATGTTTACGCTACTCTACACTAAACTACACTAAGAAGTACGAAATGCGAAAGAAAGAAACAAACGATCAAATAAAAACTAAGCTAAGAACAAAATAGAAGTGTTGGAATTCAAGGATGGGAAAACCCCTAAGGGGTGGAGTGAGTGCACACATGCAAAGAGGTGAGTGTAGAATACATTCTTTAAGCACATGAAGGTGGTGTTTATCAAGCATAGGAAGTGTCTAAAAGTTATGGCAAAACCTATCAATCTATTCACCAACTTAGTTGATTAACATTTACATATGCAAGTTGTTTATTTCAGAACCTAAACAAGCATGAGAGATGTCTAATCATTTTGGCAAAACTCATAAAGTTATAAATTCTATCCTAAACAAGCAAGCATACATTCATGTTTTATCAACACATTGGAAATAATTCATTCAATCCATTCTCATTTGCATGTATGTACATCTACTCCACCCCCTAAAGGGGATGGAACTACTCACTAAACATTACACTAATTATTAAACTTTGGAAAGAAAGCATATTAAAACTAAGCTAGAATTAAAAGACGATTAAACTAAAACATGCACAAACAATAAAAGAAGCATAAAACAAACAATGAAAGAAACACAAAACTTTATTGATAAAATGACTCACATTAAAAGTAGCATCCTCCTACTTTAGTGTGTGCTTCAAGGCCTCACTTCTAGTAGGAAGAATAGCCACTTAAAATATGGAGTGATTACAATAGGAGGTGAAGAGTTCTATTTATAGGCATGGAAAAAGCTAATCTGGGACAATCCCCCGATGTGGGACTAAACCAACCCCAAAAATAGTTCTATCCCCATTTGGGTGGTGGAGATTATGTGATGTATTAGATGTGTGTAAACTTAATCATTTGAACCTTATATGATTTCCATAACCATCTAATGAGATTTCACTATTGTCTTTGATATGCTAATGCTCTTGAATGAAGCTTAGCATATGCTTAGATTAGTGGACCTATGTTATGGTGAATGATGAGGTGAGGATATGGATGGAATTGATAAAGTAAATATGACTTGTAGTTGCATGTACTCTTGTTGCCTTTACCTTGGTTAATGTCTTGTACATTTTAATGATTGTGTAAATCTTATTTTAGGTGGAGGCATAGTGGGGTTTGGTCTTTATACGTGAGTTCATTTAGCTTCATTCCAATTATTGTCTTGTATATTTTAATGATAATGTGTTATCTTATTTCATGTGGAGGCAAATTTGGATTTAGTTTTATGATTTTCATGCATACATGTTGTGATGAGCACAATTGAACACACACACCTACACATATTTTTGTATTCACATTCTTTCTCTACCCCCTATGGGGTTTAGTTTTATTGTTTATTTTTCAATTCCTTTCGCATTCTAGTGTAGTTTCAATCATAACTCCTTTATCTTTTATTTCCCACTCGCCTTCGAACCAACTAAAGTCGACACACCTCCCTGTGGATCGACCCGTATTTGCCACCGCTTCAACGCGGTCGTGCACTTGCGGTTAATTAAAACATTCAATCAATGGACATGGATGGGAACTTGATAACCTACAAAATGAGGCTTGCAGCAAAAGGTTTCACTCAAATTCAAGGAATTGATTATGATGAAACTTTTTCACCGCTTGTCATGTTCAAGTCTATTCGGATTATGCTCGCTATAGAGGGAAGTTGGATGTAAAAACAACATTCCTTAATGGGAAGTTGGAGGAGAATGTGTACATGGTACAACCTCAAGGTTTTTAAGATCTAAAGAATAGCAATAAAATATGCAAGCTTAAACAATCCATTTATGGATTGAAGAAAGAATTGAGGAGTTGGAACAAACCCTTTGACGAAGAAGTCAAAAAGATTAACTTCGTCCAAAGCAAGGAAGAAGCTTATATATAAAAGAAGGTCAATGGGAGCCAGGTAGTGTTTCTCATATTATTTATCGATGACATACTCCTCATGGGAAATCATATCCCTTTGCTAGAGCAAACGAGATGTTCATTGAAATCTGCATTTTTATGAAGGACATGGGTGTGGGTCAATACATCTTGGGAATCAAGATATATAGGGATAGACCTCGTAGGCTCATTGGCCTAAGTCAACGTACATACATTGACAAGGTCTTGGAGAGGTTCAATATGAACAATTTCAAAAAGGACAATGTGTCAATGAGTACGGGTGTGCAACTCAAGAAGTCTCAACGTGCAATATTCATTGATTCATTTTATATTAAACCGCAAGTGCACGGCCGCGTTGAAGCGGTGGCAAATACGGGTCAATCCACAGGGAGGTGTGTAGACTTTTGGTTTGTGCGAAGGCGAGTGGGAAAGAAAGGAGAGAAAGATTGATTACACTAATCTAAACTAGTAAACTAGGAAACATGAAATGAAATGACAAAACAAACTAAACTAAGCAACTAATTAAAGGAGATAAAACTCAGGAATCTAAAACCCCTAAGGGGTGGAGTGTGTGTTGCACATGAAATAAGTGTGGTGAATGCATACAATAAGCTCAAGTGTGGTTAGTGTTTGTTAGTGCATAAGAAGTACCTCATGGAAAGACCTATCATTTTCAACACTAACCTAGGTGATTAATATGAGCAATGCAAGGTTGTTATTAAGAACATAACGAGCATGGAGTGTACCTAACTATGGCAGAAACCATCAAGTAAAGTTCTTATTAATTAAAGCAAGCATACTAATATCTCTCACAAACAATAATATCTAGCGTTCATACCACCTACATAACATGTACATACATCTACTCCACCCCCAAAGGGTATGGAACTACTCACTAATCATTACACTACCTACATTAAGAAAATGAAACATTATACTGAAAGGAAATTTAACTAAGCAAGAAGGGAGCATTAAAGAGCTTAAAAGGAAAGGAAAGGAAAGACTACACAAGCATGCACAAATTATAAGACAAGATTAAAAGAAACTAGAACAATTATTTTATTAACAATGACTCACATTGAAGGTAGCATTCTTCTCCACCTTGAATTTTGCTTCAAGGCTTACTCCTTAGTAGAGAGAATGCCACCAAGCAACGGGTAGTTTACAATAGAAGGTGAAGAGTTCTATTTATAGCCATAGAAAAAGGTAATCCGGGACAATCCCCCGATGTGGGACTAAAAAAAACCAAAAATAGCCTATACAAACATTAATACATACGCTCCAGAAATCTTAGCGGATCCGGGAAGCTCCAGACCGCCAATTGGTTGTTCCAGACCGGCAATTGGCGGTCTACAGGATCCAGATCGAGGTAAATTTTGTTGTGGGCTTTCCTTGATATATTTGTTGGTCTTGGATGCATCTACTGCGCTTGTTGGAGCTCCGACCCAAATCGAATTTCCAAAATACTCCCCATAATGGTGTGGAGTTTTCTGTTTTGTTCTTAGGTCCTTCCGTCTTACGTTCAGGTCCTTCTCCCTTGCATCTTAGTCCCCAGGTCTCACAATTAAGTCATTTTTCCCTGCTTTTGGGTTCTTTCATGCCTCTTCTCTTCAAACCTCTTTATTTCTGAAATTCAAACATAAGACTCGTCTTGTAGCATTGCTTAGGTGTAAGATAATGGATATAAGATACAAATATAAGCATGAAATGATGTCAATCAAATATCACGTAAGGACTTAGAGTACATGATAGACATTCCTTATGCTTCAGTAATAGGATCCATCAGGTACGCAACAACTTGCACAACACCCGATGTCTTGTATGCTTTAAGCGTGACAAGTCGTCATCAATCCAAAACAGGTCCCGATCAATGGACTGCGGTCAAGAATATTCTGAGGTACCTTAACCGGAACAAAGAAATGTTTCTTTTTTTATGGAGGACAAAGACTACTCGGATGAGAGTTTCATGAGTGATCCAAACGATATGAGGTCTCAATCAGGATATGTCTTTACTATGAATGGTGGAGTCATAAGTTGGCGTAGTTGGAAGCATACTACTACGACTGACTCAACCACTGATTCAGACGAGATGGTTGTCGTTGAAGTGAGCATGGAAGGAGTGTGGATCAAGAAGTTCCTTGAAGAGCTTGGAGTGATTCCTTCGAGAGAAGGACCAATAGAGCTATTTTACGACAATAGTTTGTCTATCTCACAAATCAAGGATCCTAAATCACATCACAAGGTGAAGTACATGGATATTAAGTACTTTGTCACCCGTGATTTTGCCGACGAAGACAAAATAAATTTATTATGGATGACCACAAATAGCAACATAGCCGATCCATTCACCAAACCCTTATCCCAAGCCAACAGCGAAATTCATTTCGAGTCCATGGGTTTGAAGAACCATGTAGAGTGGCTTGATGAGTGATACGAAAGGGTTACCATAGTTATTATAGTTTTATAAATTGTGAATGTATGTGAAAGAAAACTTTGATAACAAGTAGGAGATTGAAAGGAATGTGTTCTAAAAGGTTTACTTTTATATGCCTTTTATTATGAATTGAACATTTTGTTCCTTGGTTAATGTATTAGTCTATTGGAAGTATTATGGAAGATGCTCTCGGTCCTTAACCGTATTAAATAAATCAAAATTAATTCACAGTCCTGGTAATTAACGTGGGACATTAATTACCGAGTTAAGATTTTCGTGTTGGTTAAGAGAGATCTTGTAGCTCTAGAAATATTTAACAACATGAGCATATGAAATAGAAAAATATTTCTTTCATATATTGAATGGACCTAACGAATGAAACATTATGGAATTGTGTTTGTGTCATTAATATTTCATTGTGTCTTTGAATCCTAAGAAATGAGACATATATCTTTTCACATAAGGAGTGTATAATATGATTATTATCAAAAGCTATCAATGCGTATAGTGATAAAGGTATTAGTTGGTTATACATAACTTGTGGTGGAAAATGTGATGTGTCAAAAGATTATCATTTCCCACCAAAAATATCAATGACTTCTTACACATGGATTCTTCTACATCCGATCGACCCCTGTTGTGGCATCGGCCCATCGGTACTCGGGCGATGCCTGGGCTACACCTAGGCAGTATTAGGGAACGTGCGTTGGCTTTGAGGCCTTAATCTATGTTTTGATGATTTAATAAACCTTATCTTAATAACAATCCAAAGTAGAGTAGCACACATCATGCATAACATATATATTGCATTGTGCTAACATCTACAGGTGATTAAGACTCAAGGAAGAAAGGAATTCAAGTCAAGACATGTAATCAAGCTTATTGATGACATGTAATTGTGTATTTCTTTTGAGTCTTAAGAACTTTGTGAACTTGAGCATACTAGAGTAAATATCTACTCACACACACTAGGTTCGATATAGAAGTCATACCCAAACACTCAAATCAACTGGACTTCAGTAGGTCACCGAAACTTAGACCGGAACATCACTAAACTTAAACAACCCGAAACTGCTTGTGCCAATCGGTTGACCGAACCTATTATCAGTTCGACCAATTGGATCAGTTACATCAGTTAGCCAATAGTGATTCATCCAGCTTTGATCGGTCAACCATTTTGACCTTCTCGGTCGACGGCTACACATGTCACTTGACAATTAGATTTGTAGTTTTATACAACAGTCGGATTTCCCAAAACCCAAAATACTTTAGCACCAATCGACCGTTCCCTAGACCTTGGTCGACCTATCGAAGAGTTCTCTTGTCTCCCAAAGTTCTTTGAAATTTCCGGTCGACCATTCCCAAGACCCCGGTCGACCGAACGTAATTTAACTCTTGCCAAAACTCCCTGGACGGCCGACCGTCCCACTTTTTAGTTCGACCGTTCACTTAAATGAACTGAAGTTATACCCTTGTTCATTCAGCCGCCCTTGGTTCGGTCGACTGTTTTGATCCTAGACTTGTCTGGACTTCTTTTTTGGACGTCTTCTGGTCGACCGATAAGCCGGTTTCGGTCCACTGTACTTAACCCAAACTATGCCTTCAACTTCTCTATTTTGTGTTTCTTACACAAACTCTTTCCATATTAATCACAACGGTTATAACACCTTAGGAGCTTATAAATAGATGTTACCAGGACACAATTCAATATCTCTCACACTTCTATTTGCTCAATACATTAGCGAGAAACTCTCCCACTCAAGAATCCCCATCCTATACTCTCCAAGCCAAAACTTTCACACCTTTGATCAATTCCTAATCTACTCAAAGTTTACTCAAGTTAGAGACTGTTAGATCACTCAATCCACTATTGTCAAAGAGTAAAGGTTTCGGTGAAAGCCCGAAGCATCCTTCTCGGATTGTGAGAAGAAGAATCCAAGCTTGCGAGGGTGTTCGCAAGCTTGCTTTGTAAAGGCATTCTCTCCCAGCCCGAAATGGGGAGTGGTTAGTGAAGACGTAGGCGGAGCTCGCAGAGTCGAGCGAAGCTTACAAGAGAGGAAGTAGGCAGGATGCCGAACCTCTATAAAAAACCTCGTGTCCATTGTGGTTTGCATTGGTTTTCCCTACTTTGTTTAAATTGTTTCCGTTGCATATCTAGTTTGTTTTAGTAGGGATTTAGGGTAAAATTGATTAGATAATTAGGCCATTTTGATCCTACAATGCGGAGGCGTTGCTTCGCCGTGTCGGTTGGCGCCCAGTCCTCCAGCCACCCATTGTCACCAGCAACGCCTCCGGCCACCCGGCGATGAACCAAGCTCCATCACGCACCTTGTGTGAGTAAATGAAATGTAACTTAGCATACCTTTCCAAAGTTTGCCGGAGTTCGATCCACGTCCACCACCCTCCTTTCAACTTAGCACCTCTGGTCGCCTCCTTGTGTCGCCTACTCGTCGGTCACGCCTTCGCAACACACCACATTGCTTCGCCTTTCAACTTAGTACCTCTGGTCGCCTCCTTTTGTCACCTACTCGTCGGTCACGCCTTTGCAACACACCACATTGCTTCGCCTCCACCGCTAGCCAACAACTCCGGCGAGCTCCTGCGGCAGCCTCTGGTTGCCGACGTGAAGATGGGAGGAAAGGGAGATGGGTGCGAGGAAGAGGAGAGTTGAGTTGAGAAAGAAGGAGGGAGATGTGTGTTTTCTTCCTTAAACACACACACCAACCAAGTATGGCTACCCATCCTCACCACTCCTACCCATTCCTCCCCCATGCCTACAACATACCTCCCACATGCACCCAATGTCAAAGCCAACATTAGCACCAAAAACCCACCACAAAGCATGAGTAAACCAACCTAAACCTTTGAATTCTCCACCTTCTTAATTGCCTACAAAATAATGGTTAACCATATAATTTAGATTAGGTCCTAACAATTACGTACCATGATATGTTGGATGAAAACCCATTTGGCACCTTAATGGAATGAAGAACACTACAAAACGTTTTCTTTTCAATGGCGCTCATTCAAAATGAAGCGGAAGGATAAACAATTTTGCCATCAGCTATATGCTGGATGTGCAAGTGTCTTCTTATACCCATGGCCAAATAGTTAATCAAACGATTTCCTAGTCTTTCACATTTCCTAGTCCTACTTGCAACTTCTCAATCAAACGATTGATCCTTTCCAAGTCAACCATTTTCCGTTTGACTTGAACTCATATTCACGTCAAGAATTCTCGATGAATATAAAATATAGTTGTTAGTTCTATATCACATCTGGGCGATCGATTAGTTAGAAGATGATCTTATGGATTTGGACGGAATTGACCCAATGTCACTGAACTATACAAAGGGGTTGATGCATAACCTATGGGTCGATCGTTTATTTCGGGCAGACATTTGTAATATGGATTGCTTGCTTTTCCCTTTCATTCACCAACTACCATATCCAGTACAAACTGAAAGTAATGTGTTCTAAAAGTTTTACTTTTATATGTCAATTATTATGAATTGGTTGTGCAAGCATTTTGTTCCTTGATTATGGTATTAGTCTTTTGGAAGTGTTAAGGAAGAGGCGTTTGGTCCTTAACCGTAGAGCTCTAAAAGATAATGATTTACATAAATCAAAAGTTGTTCACAATCATGGTAATTAACATGGAACATTAATTGCCGAGATAAGATTGTCGTGTTGGTCATCGATTATTGTAGCTCTATAAATAATTGACGACACGAGTATATGAAATAGGAAAAGATTACTTTTATATATTGAACAGACCTAACAAGTAAAACATTATGGAATTGTGTTTCGTGTGATTAATGTTTTACTGTGTCTTGGATCCTAAGATATGAGACTTATATCTTTTCACTCAAGAAGTGCTTAATTTGATTATTGCCAAAAGCTATCAATGAGTGTAGTGATAAAGGGAATGGTTGGTTAAACATGACTTGTGTTGGAAAATATAGCTAGTCAAATGATTATCATTGCCCCTCTTAATTGAGTGATGATATTAGTGGGCCCCTTGATAAAGCAAAATTATAATGTGCACAATGTAACTTGAGTTAAGTTACATAGTTATAATTAGCTTAAAGAGATCAAGAAATGAATATAATACAAAGGTGACACATTTCTACTTTGTATAAATTCTTAATATCATGAGGCAAGGGACGGACACAAGTGGTGCACTTACATCACTAAATGGATCGTGTTTTAGTTTGAGCGGAACAAAGACATCTATGCTAATTAGGTAACTATAATATGTAGCTAGATACCGCTTATAGTTTGAGATATTAAGTGTTTAATATCTCTGCCAATTTGTCTTAGATCCTTCTATAGGTCACACCACAAAACTGGGAAACAAGAGGCTTGACTTTAAGTTCATATAATGTGTCAGTTTCATGTGAAAATATGACACATGTGGTGAATGAATAAAATTAATATGTCATGAGAATTGACATAATTAGAATCATAATAAATTCATATGAGGTATATATATTATGGTATGTAATAATTTAATATTACATAGGATAATATATTACATAAGATGTGAATTTGCTAAAACCCCAAAATATCAAATTTTGATGCAAATAAATCCAAAATTTGACAAAGGCAAAATCGGGGTCAAACACGGTGAACCGTTCAGGGTTCAGTCGATCGTGGTATCTTCGGATCGGTTAACCGATTGGGGAACGGGTAAGCACAAATGGTTGACCAAAATTATCTAGAGTGTCTAGACAATCGGGTTCGGTTAACCGAGCATGAACGGTCAACCGAGAAAGAGTATTTTCAGTAGACCGAAGGTGACACGGTCATCCGATGACTATGCTCCAGGAGAAATTTTGGTGAGTCAACGGTCGATCGAAGAGAAGACGTGGTTCGTCCGAATTTTTCCAGAGAACTTTTCTCATGCGGATTCGGTCGACCGTCTAGCTCACGGTGCACCAAACACGTGTTCAAACCGAATGGTTCGGTTAACCGAAAAAAAATCTCGGTCAACCGAACAATGTGATTTCTGCCTGAATTATTAAGAGATTAATTAGATCATGGGTGGATTAATTCCAGATTTAATTAAAATGTTTTAGAGGATGCTTATGTGCCAATTAGAGATTAATTTTAGGAGAGAATAAGCAAGAGATCATGACTAAAGAATAGTTCTTGATAAGGATGTTTTGGGAGCCTATAAAAGGACCCCTCCTCCTACTTCTTTAAAAAAATGCAAAAAAATTTCTCTCATTAATCTCTCCTCTAATCACCACGAAAATCTCTTATTAATTTTGAGTTGAGGAGGTAGGAATGTCAGGAGCTCAAAGAGGGGTTATTAGCTAGATTCTAAGCATTATTAAAGATTGATTGGCTAACTCCTTTCTCTCTAATCTTGTTTAGAGTTTGGTGAACACTAGGAGGCAAATCGGTGGACGATTCTACGAGCAACGTGACTCCGGATCTTCAAAAAGGTTTTAGAGAACCTTTTAGGTATGATCTCACTTTGTGGTTTCTTTTAATAAATGTAGGGTTGCATGATATTAGAATAAACACAAAGTAATGTACATAAAATGTGTTGAAAGTATGAAATAAATCTTTTATGTTGTATTAAAAAATTTAAAATATATACATACAAAGGGACACGAAATCCTACACAAACATCTAGTTGAGCTTGAAAGCTTATTAATAGAGTCTTGTACCATTTTCTCAAAGCACTCTAACACTGCATATTCTCATGTTTTTTAGAGACAAACATTTATCACTTTCAAGCTCCCATTTCCTCCAACCAAGCTCAAACTTCACCACTTGTGTTATCCTTTCCATATCGTATCCAAGTGCTCAAGTATTAAATATATTGTGATTCCAATTTCTATATCAAAGAATCACCAAGGGTCTAATCGACTTCGGGCGGAAGTCCCCTTTAATGTTGTGAGAGGCAAATCGAGCAAGATGAGTGTTGTTCGCTTAGGCTGATGTTGTAAATGGTAAAGATATAGGCCCAAAATGAAGATTGGTTAGCGGAGAAAATCAAGTAAGGCTCAGAGAATTAAGTGGAGCTTGAAAGAGAGTACTAGGACGTGGCTGGCATCCGAACCTCTTTAAAAATCATGTGTCGATATGTGGTTTGATTGCTCTATCTCTTGCTTTGTTTTAAATTTCACAAATAGTAACATTTAGACCTTCATCAATAGGTCATCGATCATTTCCATCTTCAACACTTATTACGATGTAACATGCACAAGTGTGGGGTATATATATATCTGCGTGTGAATTGACATCATAAAATAAAGATCGGATTAAGGTTATAAAGCCACCAATTTTCATTTTGTTGATAACTAGAGGGCATGGATTGTAATCGAGAGTAGATTATTTAGTGTTTGGTGTTTTCCTTTGAGCAAAAAATGAAATCTCTCGCTAATTGATGTTCTGACACTCAATATGTGAGGCTTTTTTTGTTTTTCTAATGAATATGATCAATTGGAATTTGTAGGAAACTGATTGAATAAGTAATAATATTGTAAGTGCACGGCCGCGTTGAAGCGGTGGCAAGCACGGGTTGATCCACATGGAGTGTGCGCCAGTTGGATTCGCAATACTCAAGTGGGGAAAGAAAAGGAGATGAAGGTCAAACCTACATTACAATGAGAAAGAAGTCAGAAAAATAAGCAATAGAACTAGACCCCTTACGGGGTAAAGAAAGAACATGGAAATGAAAATGTGTGGTGTAGTGTGTGTTCAAATGTGCTCAGTAAAATATGTCATACATGAAATCCATAAAACTCAATTTCAACTTTGCCTCCAAATGAAATAAGATAAAACCTTATCATTAAAACATACAAGACTATAATTGAAATGAAGCTAATATGTTCACATGCAAAATGACTCTAATGCAACTATGTCTCCACATGAAATAAGATTTATCACAATCATTAAAACATACAAGCCATTAATTTGGATAAAGCCAACATGAGCACATGCATGCACATGTCTTGTTCCCTTCTTCCACTCCATCCTTATCCTAAGCTCATCATTCACCATAAAATAGGCCCACTAATCTAAGGATGTGCTAAGCTTCATTCAAGAGCATTAGCACATCAAAGATAAGAGTGAAATCTCATTAGATGGTTATGGAAATCATGTAAAGCTCAAAGGATTAAGATTAACACACACTAATCTATCACATGACCAAATCACATTCTTCTCCACCCCCAATGGGGATGGACTACTCTCTACTCATCTCTACAGTAAGGAAAGCATGAAAAGAACATAAACCCAAAATAGAAATGAAGCAAAACAAGATTAAGCAAACAACAATTTAAAAGAATTTGCATCAAAGTAAAGACACTAAAGTAAAGAACAAGAACAAAACAAGATTAAGAAAAAAAAGACAAAGTTTGCTTCTCTCCAACCCCCTTATTACACTACTAAAATAGGAAACTAAAACCTACTCGAATGGGGAAGGAGGAAGAAGAAGTGGAGAGGAGGGATTACAATGGTATATATAGACTAATATATGGTTAGGATTAATCAGGGAATATTTGGATGGCTCTAAATCACATCAGATAGTCCAGGAATGCTCCAAACCGAATACCCGACCCACGACCGAAATTTCAAATGATTTGGACCATTTTGATCCGCCAGTGGCGGATCAAGTGTCTCTGATCGGGCTGAAATTTTGTGTCGCGCTTGATTTCTTCATTTGGCACATGGGGTGAAGTCCTGGTCTGCTGGCTTGAATCACTTTGAGTTTAATTGGCAAAATACGGATCTGATTCAAGTCATGTGTCACCATGTTTTTGCACTTCACCATCAGGTCCCTCCGGGTTTGCACTTCGGTCCTTCCTGATTTGCGATCTAGTCCTTGTGCATTACAAATAGGACTAGAACCTTCCAAATCAGTCCATACTTGCTACATTTAGGTCATTTTTGCTCTTGTCCTCTTCTTTATTACCTAACTCCTCAAACACTACAAACAACAACTCGAGTATTGAGGCAAAATAAAGGCTATAGAGCGTGAATATGATGCATAGTATGCTACTAATCAAATACCCCCACACTTACCTTTTGCTAGTCCCGAGCAAAACAAAGAAAGATAAAAATGAAGAAAAGTGAAACAGCCAAAAAAAATAGGGAAATCCTAACTCACTTTCGTAGGAATCACGGTTGCACAACACGTGCAACAAGACGTTAAACCTCCATTTCGCCAAGAAGGAGGAGTGGTGTCTCCTGAGGGTTTTCAGTGGATATACCCACAAAATCCAAACATTGATGCATTATTCAATCTAGCAACACGACTCGTTGGACCCATTTTTGTCGACCATTGGACATGGTAATACTACAGGCCCACTCTATATATGTATCCAGTCCACACACCTAGCCTAATGAATCATTCGTGCAAGTTAATTAAGGACTTAAGTGAAGGACATGGACAACCTTAACATCCTCAAGTGATACAAAGTGTAAAGTCCTTTAAGGTTCTTATTTGCATTACCATTTTTTTCTTTTTTTGTTTCTTTTTGTTTCTTTTCTTTTTACTAATTGGTGTGTAATTCTCCCAGGGTCAGGTTTCTTGCATCATTGCCTGTGAGGACTTACACTATCACGTACACCTTTCCCCACATATCCACATAGGACAATCCCTACCACCCGTGTCACGGGAGTTCGGTTGGTGCATCCCAAGTCAGATGACTTGAAAGCACCAGGCACAAAGTCCCTCACACCTAATTTCCCAAGTGATAGGAGTCGTACGAGAAGAGAGAACACCTACTCACTAATTTCTTATCTACACATGAACCAAAACCCCTACACTTAATGTCTCACAACAGGAGTTAAAGGTCCTTGACTACAACAAACTTTTTTATATTAACAGACACGAATTATTCAACTCACTAGGCTTTCGGTGGACTTCTTTATTTGTTTGAGTACTGAAACCAACACCGGGGTGCATCCTAACGACGAGAGAAGACCTAGAGCCGTCGCACTAGATATCCTAATGCATCAAGTTCAAGACAATTTTGGGAGCTTTCTTTTAACTTTGCCTCTCAACGGGTTTTGCACGTCAAACACACGCAAAACCCACAAAACATTTTCTTTCACAAACACATGAAGATTTTGAAAGAAATGTAAGTTTTAAAGCGCTACGCAAGCAAAAGAAGACAAGTCACCCAAGGATCATGGCAAGCAAATATATCGATATTAAATGCAGCACACTAACATGACCCTAACAATACAAACAAAACAAAACAAAAGGAAAAGACTCAACTATGGACACACGTTAAACACCCCCACACTTACTTCATGCAATGTCCTCAATGATGCGACCATGATACTACATGGATATATGCATGAATTAGACAAGATCGCACCAACGTGAAGCACAAAGGGAATTTCATGGTTATGTTGATGGACACAACCCAAATTCCTCTCAAAACCTTTGAAATACGGAAGAAGGGATACAAATACGTGAAATAAAGGGGGCCCAAATACACAAGGGTTGGGGTGCACAACAATCAATGCTCACTCATGGAGTCTTTTATTGTATTTTTTCTTTTTTTTCTTTTGAAATATAACTATGTAAAAAAATAAGTTATCATCTTCATTTGTCAAAGGACATCAAATGTGAACCTCAAAAGTGGGTCAATGCACTTGGAATGGGAACATGTCACCACGCAGGGCCAGAATACTAATGTGTGCCCCCTCCCTCAAAAAGAGCGCAAGATGAAAGGGGAGGTTTATGAATTAGACGCAAAGGCGTCTCCTTCACAGGATCAAACTGAAGGAGCTTGAACCTCTCAAGAGTTTGGGACATAATGTGCAACGGAAGAAGTGTTTCTCCCGTTGCAGAATTGAAGTTATAATCGTCAATCCAAACTATCCAACCAACAGGTTGGTGGGTCGAAACGAGGTCAAGAATGTCGTTATGCATGTCTGACCCACAAGGCGAACAGAAGGTGTGTCGCATACCCAAGGTATCCTCTAAGGCACTCCTAATACCCTCATTGGCAATGTAGTTTTTTGATGTCCCATCATTTCCAAGATGATCAGTAACAACAGCAGGAGGCAAACTCTCATCATGTCATTTGAAACTAAGGGTACTAGGGAGCTCTTGCTCCACCACAGGTGGGTCCTTAAGAGGCACAACATGAGGATCATGTGGCTCAAGGGCCACGGGACAAAAAGAAAAGGCACAATCCTGTGGTGACTCATAATTAAGTGGTCCATGCTATTCTCAATTTGGATCGAATCCCCCACTATGTGATCGTGAATTAAAACCACAAGTCCCTCAGACTTACTAGAAGTTTAACTTTGAAAGATTGTGCTTTGAATTTGTGGATGTGGTGGTAGTTCGATATCAAAAGATGAATCCTCATGTTGACAAGAAAGGTCACCCACCTCACATTCACTTATTTGTTGTATCATTTGACTCACTTGCATTTCCATAGTTTGCAAGGAATTTTGAGTGGACTTCAACATATTTTTAGTGGTTTCCATGAACGTGTGGAGGGTTTGTTCTAAGGAATCAAGTTCGGGTTCAACCTTAAGGGTCAAGTCAGAATTTGAGAAATTGTTGGGTTGGATGTTGATGGGCTGAGAATGAGTCCAATAATTGGTCATGGGTGGTTGCTGGTAGGGATATGGGTATTCGGGAGGAGAATAAGTCGGTGGGTATGATGTATAAGACTTTGAAAAAGAATTGTCTCCACTAGAATCCGTCCCTCTCGGGTTGTACGCGGATGCGTAAGGGTCACATTAAGCATTTTGGGAAAAGGTTTGCTCATACTCAGGTTCTAGGGGAAGATAGGGACATTCCCTGATAACATGACCACTCAACCCGCAACAGTCACATGGTTCGGCTACTAGAGCCACCAGTGCTCTCATATCATCTACTGTACGCATGAAAAAGCTCAAAGTTTCTTGTAATGTCTCAGCTTGTTGACCAACATTTGATCCGACAAAACTAGATGGTGGTCTAGATGTCGATGCCTCTCTTATATTACCCCAATTTGAAGATTGGTCAGCCACACAACTAAGATTGTCCCAACCATACGGGGTGTTTCTCTGAGGCACCCCAGGCTGCATGGGTCCGGAATACCAAGGACAATGGTCCTGGTCCAAACAATGAAATGGATGGTCGCCCATGTAACCATCCATCTGGCCAAAGAACTCTCGAGTCGACCACTCTGACCACCACAAGGCCAAGCTCATAGAAGGTGCTTGACGTGACCCTAAAACGCTAACAAAGAGTGTAAAGGGGAGGAGACTAGAACGTAGAAGTAGGTGAGAAGAAGATGACTCAGAGAAGAAGGGAAGAATCCCTAAAAACTAACGTGGGTAAATGGTGAGGATTGAAGCCTAGTCTAGCAAACACGGCTCAAACAAGCTTAGGCTGGCTATGTGTCCTTAAGTTAGACGATGCATAACTTCGAGCTCATGCGGCCTCAACACGCCTCACCTCCTTAAGTTAGTCTTATTGGCCAGTGTCTACTTAATTTTATATTAAGGCTTCCCTTGAATATGATTTTTTGGCTAAAGAAGGGGTGATGAAATCCCCCACCTTATCTTGAAGACTATAGGTGGTTCCCCTTAAGGATGTTTTGAAAGCATAAGCTAGCAATCAACTCACCAAACAAGCACTCACCTCACTCTTGTTACAATGTACCTTACTTACTAATGCATGATCTAAACATGCGTGATTGACATCATTTCAGGCATTCATTTGTGTCTTATATCCATTATCTTGAACCTAAACAATGCTACGTAACGAGTTTTATGTCTGACTTTCAGTAAATAAATAGGATTGGGGAGAAGAGGCATAAAAGGACTTAAAAGCAAGAAAAAGGACTAAGTTACAAGACTTATGGACTAAGATGCACAAGAGCCAATGTGAAAATCAAGAAACTCCACACCATTATGAGGAGTATTTTGGCAATTAGATTCGAGTTGACACTCCAATAACCAAACCGAGTGCACTCCATGTGAAGAATTGAAGAACTAAAACACATATCCGAAAATGGGTCGGATCCGAGAAAAAGTGACCGGCAATTGGCGGTCCAAGACCGCCAATTAGCGATCCGTTTGTCTCCGAATCCGACCCAGTTTCTCCAGGACATGGGTTGTGTGTTTTTGTGTATTCTGGGAAGATTTCATTAGTCCCATACCGGGGGATTGTCCCCGGTTACCTTTTTTCATGCATATAAATAGAACTCTTCCTCCTCATTTGTATTCACCGATTGCTTGGTGACATTCTCTCTACTTGGAGTAAGTCTTGGAGCAAAAACTCAAGGTGGAGAAGAATGCTACTAGTAATGTGAGTCATTTAATAAAATAACTTTTCATTGTTTTGTTCTCATGTTGTTTCTTTTTTTATGCATACTTAGCTTAGTCTTATTTCTTTGATCATAGGCTAAATTAGTTATAATGTCTCCTTTCTTCTTTAGTTTAATTGCTAGAATAATGTGTAGTGAGTAGATCCATCCCCTTTGGGGGTGTAGATGATGTTCATATATAGTGTGAAGTTTGGATGTTTGATGAATTTTTAATTGTGTAGACTTGCATGTTTTGTATGTTCATTAGGGTATTTTTAATCATCTACATGTTGGGGAATTTTGATGGGTTTTGCCAAAAGATTTAGACACTTCCCATGCTTAGTTTTCTAATGTTTATTGACTAAAATTTCTTGTTGAATATGCTACATGTTAGTTATGTGTTTTTATTTGTGTTTGCTTGCTTGATTAATTGAAGAAACTTTGTTTTGATGAGTTTTGCCATAACATTTAGACACCTCCCATGCTTACCTTTGTTTTTCACATGAGTTTATGGTTTTGGATGAGTCTTGCCATATCTTTAGACACTTCTCATGCTGAACCTAATCTTATGTTAGTCAAGTAGTAATTGCCGATACGTTGTGTGAATGGATTGATAGGTTTTGTTACATCTTTAGACACTTCCTATGCATGAAGACACACACGCAACACACACACATACATGCTTACATGTATCTTTCTGTTGGCTTTTTAGCCTTAATCTTTATTTAGTTTTGATGATTAAGTAATCTAATCTTAATCTATATTTAATCAATCAACCTAGACAATCAAAGTAAGCAAACATGAATACATGCATTGCATATATATTCGTGTACTTGCGATATTCTTAATAGGTTGATGAAGAATCAAGCTAAGGAGCTTGGGGACAAGAAGATAAAGACTCAAGACATGTAATCAAGCTTTGGACCAATATGTAATGTAGTATAATTTGAGTCCTAAGGATTAATGTAAACTTGAGCACATTAGGATTCTGTCCCGTATCCCCACGGTTAACCGAACCCTTCTCGGTAAACCGAATCTTGTAGAGTTCGGTCCACCGAACACCTTGCGGTCAACCGTGTAGAATCCTTTAGGTGTTCCCTGGAATAACCACCTCGGTATACCGAACCGCCTTCGGTAGACCGAATTAGCCTGGACCGGTTTTGGACTTTGCTCCAACGGTCGTATTTAAATCTTGACCTAAAGCCAAATTGACTTATCCATATTCGGTACACCGAACTTCATTCGGTCAACCGAATCATATTGCTTTAGGAGACCAACGGCTATTTAACTTGACCGTTATTGGTAAACCAATCTCCCACGCTTTGTCAGCGCATTTCCCGCGTTACTTCGGTATACCGAAGTAGAGACGGTCAACCGAACCTAGCATAAACAGAACCCTACCAATCTTACTGTCCATTTTGGAACGGTTAACCGAATCATATTCGGTACACCGAAAAACATTAGGGTTGCTAGTTAGAGAGCTACTGGAGTTGAGTGAGCGGTTCACCGAATAGAATTCGGTAAACCGAAACGACCATCTTCGGTAATCCGTTGGGTTAACGGTCTACCGAAGAGCGTGCAAATTCTGCCCGAACTTTTGTCACATCATCACATTTCATGGGTCAACTTTCTCACCCACTCCCCAACGACTCTAAGAGATTTGAATCCTATATAAGGACCTCATTAGAAGCACAACACAAGTACTACACTCTCCAAAACATCAAGTATCCTTGTGCTATCTTTCCCAAACCTTCAAAGCTCAAATCCTATACACTCAAGCCAAAACTTCACCACTTGTATTCCTAGATCCATATCATAATCCAAGTGTGCTCAAAGTTAGAGTGTCATTAGCAAGAGTTGTGATTCCATTCTTTCATCCAAATCACAAGAGTTGTAATAGCTTCAAGGAAGCTCCCTCTCGGGTTGTGAGAGGAGACACGGGCGAGGCGAGGTTGTTCGCGAGGCTCGGGTTTGTAAAGGCGTTGATCTCGGCCCGGTAACGGAGATCGGATAGTGGAAACCACAAGCGAGGCTCGAGGGACGAGCGGGGATTGTGAGTGAGGACTAGGACCCGGGGAGGGTGCCGAACCTCGTTAAATCGGGCGTCGACTTCAACGTTGGTTTGCAAGTTCTCTATCTCTTAGAATAACCCTTGCATGATTAGTTGTTAGTTCGTAATTAGTTTTTAATTCCGCATCTTGTTTAATTACGATCACTAGAGGGCCCCTTAAGATCCCCACATTTGGTATCAGAGCCTTGTTAGCTAAATTTATTTTCTTAATCGAAATATTAGCATGGCTCAATCTAATCATAGTGAGGGTTTATCAACTAATAAACCACCTCTTTTTAATGGCCTAAATTATGATTATTGGAAAAAGAGGATGAAAATATATTTGCAATCTCATGATTTAAAATTTTGGACTTTTATTTTAAAATCATACACTCCACCAAATGATGATGAGATTATTTCATTACCTAAACCCAAAATTAAGGAGGCGGAAATTAATGCACGCATTATGAATATGTTATATTGTGGTTTAAATGAAAATGAATATAATCGAGTGAGAGGGTGTGAAAGTGCATATGAAATTTGGCACACATTAGAAATGCATCATGAGGGATCCACTAGATTAAAAGAAACTAGGATTAATCTACTCATGCATAAATATGAATTGTTTCATATGCTACCCGTTGAAAACATAAGCGAGATGCACACTCGCCTCACCGAAATTATTAACTCCCTTAGTGCTCTTGGAAAGATTTTTAGCAAGGGAGAAATGACAAGGAAGATTCTCCGGTCTCTCAACGACGATTGGGAAGAAAAGACAAGCGCAATAGAAGAAGCGCAAGATCTAACGAAATTGTCGGTTGAAGAACTCATGGGAAGTCTCATGACATATGAGATACAAATGAAAGACCGCGATGAGAAGAGAGTCAAGAAATCCTTGGGGCTACACGCCGTCGCCAATTCGATCAAAGAAGATAGTGATATCGAGGAACAATTGGTGACACATCAATTTAAGGAATTTCTCAAAGAAGAGAAAGAAAGGAAAAAGAAGAAGAAGAAGAGCAAAAAGAAGGAGAAGAAGAAGAAGGCACTTAAAGCCACTTGGGACTCCTCATCATCTTCTTCAATAGAGGAATTCACCTCATTGTGCTTCATGGCAAGAAAAGACGATGAAAGTGAGGTATCTTCCTCCTCTTCTTATAATTCAAATAGTTCAAACAATTCAAATGATTATAATGAACTTCAAAATGAATTTAACGAATTGCTTGAAAATTTTGAAAAGGTTTGTGAGAAAAATAAACTAGCAAAGAAAAATATAAATGAGCTTCAATCTCAAATCAAATCTATTATGAATGAAAAGATTGAAATTCTTGCTAGTCATGATAAGATTGCATTAGAGAACACTCAATTAGTAGATAAAATTACATCTCTAAATGCAAATTCATCATGTGATCAAAATATTCAAGATCTAATTTCCAAAAATGTTAGATTACAAAGAGATCTTGAAAGATTCACAAACGGTAAGAAAATGCTTGACATGTTAATAAGTAGTCAAAGACAATCACTAGATAAACATGGTATAGGTTTTTATGCTAATAACATTAAGAACCATGTTATTCACACTACTTTGAATGGAAAGCATTTTGTAGTGAATAAAACTTCCTCAAGTATTTGGGCACCTAAAACCAAAATGGTTTGGGTTCCAAAAACTAACATGATTGGACCCAAGCAAAAATGGGTACCAAAATCTTCAATTGTAGGTACTTGAAGGAGGAAATCGGTGGTGACCGGATGAGCTTAAAAGAAAATTTTAAAGCCGGTTGCATCACCGAATACGGGTTGAGTCAATTCAAAGCGCCACGACGGTATAAATTTTGATTGATTCTAATCTAAATTTTAGAGCTTAATAGACATATCTTATGATATAATTCATTGCATATCTTATACCCTATTCATTGCATATCTTATACCACATCCATAATCATAAATGTAAAATTGTAAAATGGATGTTAAATAGGCTAAGAGGGAGAATAGAAATGCACTTAATTGTTAATACTCATTGTTGCTATTTAGCCTAATTGATAGGGGGAGCCTAAAATTGCAAAATCATATAATTAAGGGGGAGAATTAGATATCTTTTACCTTTGCATCAAATGCATAATGTTTGCTTTTTGATTGATGTCAAAGGGGGAGAAGAATTAAGATGAGCTTCAATTTTAAATAAACTATGCATGTTGTTAGGGGGAGAAATCTTGTAAATGCATAGATTACATATATGTTAAGAAACAAAGCATATAGAAAGGGGAGAAATACAATTGAACTCAAAATATTAAGATATAGATTTGCCATCATCAAAAAGGGGGAGATTGTTGGCTTTTTAGCCTTAATCTTTATTTAGTTTTGATGATTAAGTAATCTAATCTTAATCTATATTTAATCAATCAACCTAGACAATCAAAGTAAGCAAACATGAATACATGCATTGCATATATATTCGTGTACTTGCGATATTCTTAATAGGTTGATGAAGAATCAAGCTAAGGAGCTTGGGGACAAGAAGATAAAGACTCAAGACATGTAATCAAGCTTTGGACCAATATGTAATGTAGTATAATTTGAGTCCTAAGGATTAATTTAAACTTGAGCACATTAGGATTCTGTCCCGTATCCCCACGGTTAACCGAACCCTTCTCGGTAAACCGAATCTTGTAGAGTTCGGTCCACCGAACACCTTGCGGTCAACCGTGTAGAATCCTTAAGGTGTTCCCTGGAATAACCACCTCGGTATACCGAACCGCCTTCGGTAGACCGAATTAGCCTGGACCGGTTTTGGACTTTGCTCCAACGGTCGTATTTAAATCTTGACCTAAAGCCAAATTGACTTATCCATATTCGGTACACCGAACTTCATTCGGTCAACCGAATCATATTGCTTTAGGAGACCAACGGATATTTAACTTGACCGTTATTGGTAAACCAATCTCCCACGCTTTGTCAGCGCATTTCCCGCGTTACTTCGGTATACCGAAGTAGAGACGGTCAACCGAACCTAGCATAAACAGAACCCTACCAATCTTACTGTCCATTTTGGAACGGTTAACCGAATCATATTCGGTACACCGAAAAACATTAGGGTTGCTAGTTAGAGAGCTACTGGAGTTGAGTGAGCGGTTCACCGAATAGAATTCGGTAAACCGAAACGACCATCTTCGGTAATCCGTTGGGTTAACGGTCTACCGAAGAGCGTGCAAATTCTGCCCGAACTTTTGTCACATCATCACATTTCATGGGTCAACTTTCTCACCCACTCCCCAACGACTCTAAGAGATTTGAATCCTATATAAGGACCTCATTAGAAGCACAACACAAGTACTACACTCTCCAAAACATCAAGTATCCTTGTGCTATCTTTCCCAAACCTTCAAAGCTCAAATCCTATACACTCAAGCCAAAACTTCACCACTTGTATTCCTAGATCCATATCATAATCCAAGTGTGCTCAAAGTTAGAGTGTCATTAGCAAGAGTTGTGATTCCATTCTTTCATCCAAATCACAAGAGTTGTAATAGCTTCAAGGAAGCTCCCTCTCGGGTTGTGAGAGGAGACACGGGTGAGGCGAGGTTGTTCGCGAGGCTCGGGTTTGTAAAGGCGTTGATCTCGGCCCGGTAACGGAGATCGGATAGTGGAAACCACAAGCGAGTCTCGAGGGACGAGCGGGGCTTGTGAGTGAGGACTAGGACCCGGGGAGGGTGCCGAACCTCGTTAAATCGGGCGTCGACTTCAACGTTGGTTTGCAAGTTCTCTATCTCTTAGAATAACCCTTGCATGATTAGTTGTTAGTTCGTAATTAGTTTTTAATTCCGCATCTTGTTTAATTACAATCACTAGAGGGCCCCTTAAGATCCCCACACTTTCATCACTTAATTCACTTCATATGTGCACACTCCACCCCTTAGGGGGTTCTCTTTCTGATTTCCAATCTTTCGTGCTTTCTTTCGCATTTCGTACTTATTAGTTTATTGTAGTTTAGCTTTAGCGTAATGTACAACTTTTCTCGCCTTTTTTCGCCATCTGATTTTGGGCATACCAGAGGCTGCTCACCTCCCTATAGACGACCCATACTTGTCCCGTCTTCACCGACGGCTGTGCACTTGCGGTCTAAATTTAAAACGAAGAAACAAGTTTTTGGCGTCATTGCCGGGAGGTGCCAGTCCAGACTCTGGTTTGGACGATTTGGGTGGATTTAATTTTTTGTTTGTAGTTTTTCTTTGTTTCAGGAGACTTGGAGACGCAAGGGGAGGGAGATGGAGAAGTTTGGTGGCAAACTGAGCTTGTTCGACCAGCAATTAGCGCCCTAAGACTGCCAACTGGTGGAATGGTAAGCTCCTCTCCACTTCTTCTTTCTGTGACTTGTTTCTTTATCTGATGTAGAGGTCTGGGGAATAATTTGGCATGTTCTGACTGTTAGTTTGTTCCCAGATCAATAATCAATCTCCCTTTAAGCAACTTGTACCCTAAAACCCGAAGCAAAAGATTAGGCCTTCTTTCTTGTTTAGGTCATGGATCATATACTTGACTTAGGCATGTAGATTGTCTATTATTTTAGCTTTACTTTCAGCTGTTGAGTGCTGGCGTGAAGTATGCATTTCCTACTCTCATTCATGCATTTCATATGAACATGCGTTAGTTAGTGCATTATTGACATCATTTCATGCTTACATTTGTATCTTATATCCATTATCTTTCACCTAAACAATGCTACGTAACGGGTTTTATGTTTGAATTTAAGAAATAAATAGGTTTGAGGAGAAAAGGCATAAAAGGATCTAAAAGCAGGAAAAATGACTGAGTTGGGAGACTCGAGGACTAAGATGCAAGATCGAAGGACCTAAATGTAAAATCGACGGACCAATGAGCAAACAAGAATACTCCACAGCATCATGGGGAGTATTTTGGCAATTCTATTCGGGTCCGAGCTCCAGCAAGCGAAGGAGATGCATCAAAGACAAACAAAGACATCCTGAAAAGCCCAGACAAAAGACCAACGCGATCCAAACTCTGTAGATCTCTAATCAGCGGTCTGGGACCGTTGTTTGGTGGTTCGAGTTGCTCCGGATCCGCTAAGATTTCTTTGGGTCGTGTATTAGAGTGTATTTAGTCCATTTCTGGTATACGTTTAGTCACATACCGAGGGATTGTCCCGGATTACTTTTCCTATGGCTATAAATAGAGCTCTTCACCTTCTATTGTAAGCACCCATTGCTTGGTGGCATTCTCTCTACTTGGAGTAGGCCTTGGAGCAGAATCTCAAGGTGGAGAAGAATGCTGCTAGTAATGTGAGTCATTTAATAAAATAATTTTTTCATTGTTTTGTTCTCATGTTGTTTCTTTATGCATGCTTAGCTTAGTCTTATTTCTTTGATCTTAGGCTAAATTAGTTAGTGTTGGCTTTTTAGCCTTAATCTTTATTTAGTTTTGATGATTAAGTAATCTAATCTTAATCTATATTTAATCAATCAACCTAGACAATCAAAGTAAGCAAACATGAATACATGCATTGCATATATATTCGTGTACTTGCGATATTCTTAATAGGTTGATGAAGAATCAAGCTAAGGAGCTTGGGGACAAGAAGATAAAGACTTAAGACATGTAATCAAGCTTTGGACCAATATGTAATGTAGTATAATTTGAGTCCTAAGGATTAATGTAAACTTGAGCACATTAGGATTCTGTCCCGTATCCCCACGGTTAACCGAACCCTTCTCGGTAAACCGAATCTTGTAGAGTTCGGTCCACCGAACACCTTGCGGTCAACCGTGTAGAATCCTTTAGGTGTTCCTTGGAATAACCACCTCGGTATACCGAACCGCCTTCGGTAGACCGAATTAGCCTGGACCGGTTTTGGACTTTGCTCCAACGGTCGTATGTAAATCTTGACCTAAAGCCAAATTGACTTATCCATATTCGGTACACCGAACTTCATTCGGTCAACCGAATCATATTGCTTTAGGAGACCAATGGCTATTTAACTTGACCGTTATGGTAAACCAATCTCCCACGCTTTGTCAGCGCAATTCCCGCGCTACTTCGGTATACCGAAGTATACACGGTCAACCGAACTTGAGTAGATCAGAGCCCAATCAATTCTACTGTCCACCTTGGAACGGTGAACCGAATGGACTTCGGTGAACCGAATTTAATTAGGGCTAAATAGATAAAAGTTACTGGAGGTTGGTGAACGGTGATCCGATACATAATCGGTCAACCGAGTTCTTTGTTCAGACCAATGTTTCGGACTACCGTGTGGATAACGGTCGACCGAATCTGTCTCGATTTCTGGCCGAGCTTAAGTCACATCTTGCTTTCTCATTGATCCATTCCCCACCAACTCCCAAACGGCTAGATGAGCTTGAAGGCTTATAAATAGGACCTCATTTGGTTGCTTTGGTCATCTTGAACACTTCCTATCTATCCAATACTCAAAGCCAAATCCTCTCCATCTTCAAGCTCTCAATCCACAACACTCAAGCCTAAACTTCACCACTTGCATATTGATTGACATCATTTCATGCTTATATTTGTATCTTATATCCATTATCTTACACCTAAGCAATGCTACGTGACGAGTTTTATGTTTAGATTTCAGAAATAAAGAGGTTTGAAGAGAAGAGCCATGAAAGGACCCAAAAGCAGGAAAAGGGACTTAATTGTGAGACCTGGGGACCAAGATGCAAGACAGAAGGACCTGATCGTAAGACAGAAGGACCTAAGAGCAAACCAGGAAACTCCACACCATCATGGGGAGTATTTTGGCAATTCGAGTCGGGTCGGAGCTCCAACAAGTCAAGTAACCGCATCAAAGACCAACAATACCAGAAAGAAAAGCCCACAACAAATTCCAACACGATCCGAAGATTTTGGACCGCCAATTGGCGGTCTTGGACCGCTAATTGGCGGTCCATATTGCTCAGGATCCGTCGAAATTTCTCCTGGACTTGTATTAATGTTCGTTTAGGCTATTTGTAGTATTGGTTTAGTCCCACATCGGGGGATTGTCCCCGATTAGCTTTTTCCATGCTTATAAATAGAACTCTTCACCTTCCATTGTAATTACCCATTGCTTGGTGGTATTCTCTCTACTAAGGAGTGAGCCTTGAAGCAAAAACTCAAGGTGGAGATGAATGCTACCTTCAATGTGAGTCATTTGTTAATAAAATAATTCTTCTAGTTTCTTTCAATCTTGTCTTTTAATTTGTGCATGTTTGTTTAGTCTTTCCTTTCCTTTTATGTTTCTTTAATGCTTCTTGCCTTCTTAGTTAACTTTCATTTCAGTATTATGCTTTCTTTTGCTAATATAGTTAGTGTAATGAGTAGTGAGTAGTTTCATCCCCATTTGGGGGGTGGAGAAATATGTGATATAATCATGTAGTGTATTAAGTGTGTGTTATCTTTATCCCTTGAGCTTTATATGATTTCCATAACCATCTAATGGGTTTTCACTCTTATCTTTGATATGCTAATGCTCTTGAATGAAGCTTAGCTTATGCTTTGATTAGTGGACCTATTTTATGGGGAATGATAAGGTTAGGATATTGATGAAGTTAATATTGGAAACACAATTTGTAGTGTATGAACTCTTGTTGCCTTTACCTTAGCTAATGTCTTGTATGTTTTAATGATGTAGTGAAATCTTAATTCATGTGGAGGCATAGTAGGGTATAGTCTTTATACTTGAGTTCATGTAGCTTCATTCCAATTATTGTCTTGTATGTTTTAATGATGTAGTCTTATCTTAATTCATGTGGAGGCAAAGTTGGATGTAGTTTTATGATTTCATGCACTACATGTTGTGAGGAGCTTAATAAACACACACACACTTCTTTATGTTCACATTATTTCTCTACCCCCTTTGGGGCTTAGTTTATTGTTTATTTTCATTTCCTTTTGCATCTTAGTGTAGTTTAGTGCAACCAACCTTTCTTCCCTTTCTTTACCTCTCGCCTTCGCACAAATCAAGTGTCGACACACCTCCCAGTGGACGACCCGTATTTGCCACCGCTTCAACGCGGCCGTGCACTTGCGGTTAAATATAAAACGATCAATCACATATCCAATTCCATATCATATCCAAGTGTGCTCAAGTATAGAGTGTTAGTTAGATTGTGATTCCAATTCCTTATTCAAGAATCACCAAGTTGTAAAGCTTCGAGGAAGCTCCCTCTCGGGTTGTGAGAGGAGACACGAGTGAGGCGAGGTTGTTCGCGAGGCTCGGTGTTGTAAACGGCGTTGGTCTCGGCCCGGAACGGAGATCGGTTAGTGGAACCGTAAGCGAGGCTCGGGGGATCGAGCGAGGCTTGCGAGGAGGACTAGGACCCGGGTGTGGGTGCCGAACCTCTCTAAACTCCTGTGTCGACGAATTTGTGGTTTGCAATTGTCTCTTCCTTAATCCTTCGATTAGTATTTTTAATTCCGCATTTTTCTATCGATTAGAGGGCCATAGATCCTAACAGTTAGAATGTCTCCTTTCTTCTTTAGTGTAATTGTTAGAATAATGTGTGGTGAGTAGATCCATCCCCCTTTAGGGGTGGAGATGATGTTCATACATGCATTAAAGAATGGAAATGAATGCTTTATTTGGAATGTGTTGATAAATGTGAATGAATGCTTGCTTGTTAGAGTAGAATACTACACTTGATGGGTTTTGCCACAAATCTTAGACACCTCCCATGCTTGTTTAGGTTCTGAAATAACCAGCTTATGTATATGAATGTTAATCAACTAGGTTAATGAATGGATTGATAGTTTTTGCCATAACCTTTAGACACTTCCTATACATGAAAACACTACCTACATTTGAGCCTAAAGAATGCATTCTTCACCATCTTTTTACATGTGTGCACAAACTCCACCCCTTAGGGGTCTCTCTCTTCTTGATTCCAGCTTAGTATTAAAAAATTTTGGGTTTTGTCGAAGCAATCATTAGTCTCTTTCCTTTGCATTCCCTTCTTAGTAGTTTAGTATAGCGTAGATTAGCATAAACAAAACTCTTCCCTCTTTTGTTGCCACTTGATTTTTGAAAAACCATAGATTGCTCTCCTCCCCGTGGATCAACCCGTATTTGTCACGTCTTCACCAATGTCATGTACTTGCGGTAGTTTAAACGATTAAATAGTAGGAATTGCATTGCAACAAGTGTGAGTTGAACGTTTGTTTGGAGAGTTGATTGCTAGATTAAGACTCCAAAAGGCTACTAAGGAGGGGTTGTCCCATATAAGATAAGGTGGGGGATTTCATCACCCTTTCCTTCGCCCCAAAAATCACACTAATTAAGAGCCTAATTTTAAAATCAAGTAGACATTGGCCCTAGGGATCTCGGGTGCATTAGGAGAGTGATCCGATCACAACCATCAAGGCCAGATCGGCGTCACCCACTTTGTCGATAGTAGGAGAGACGAGATCTCCGGATCTTGGCTCACTTTCTAGTCTTTATGGTCTTCGTCGTAGGGAGGTGAGGCGTGGTGAGGTCACGTGACCTTGCAGTTAGGCGTCGTCTAGCTGTAAGGACCTATAGCGACCTTAGGTTGTTTTAGCCTTGTTTGCTTGTGTGCTTCTACCTGTACCCAACTGTCGTAGCATAAGAACTTCTTCCCTTCTCTCCTGAGTCATTCTCTCTCTTCTATGTCCTATTGTCTTCTCCTCTACGTACATTCTATTTTAGTTCTCAAAAAAAGTTTTTGGTTTGTGTGCACCTTTGTGCATGCTTGTGTGGGCACGAGACGAGAGTGGCCAATTGACAAGGCGTGTCATTAAACCTACCTCGATAGTTGATTTCTCGACGCCTTCATCTTCTGGTATCGCACACGGTCCGGGTTCCATGGTTGTTCATTACCGCGAGGAGGAGCAGTTCTGGGACCCACTTGTTCTTCCTGTTCTTGCTCCCATACCTCTGCGTGATCGATGCTACCCGAGTTGTACCGCTCTGTCCCATGCATCGTATTGCCAGAGGCAAATGGGAACCACTTTGAGGTTAAGCCTTAGTTTATCCCCATGCTCCCTCACTTCACTGGGAAGGGTGACCCCAATATCTTTCTCAGGGAATTTAAGGAGGTCTGTGCTATGTTCAAGCTGCAACAACTAAGCACAAACTCCATCCATCTTAGGCGTGTCCCCTTCGCAACCAGGCGAATGCCTTTAGGACTTGGGATGAATTTCAATCTGCATTCCTCAAGAAGTAGTTTCCAAATCATCGGACTCAAAAATTGAGTAACAAAATCAATTCGTTCTATCAACTTGAGACCGAAACATTTCATGCATATTTAGAGAGCTTCAAGGAGTTACTATCCTCATGCCCTCACCATGGCATCGAGTTATGACGCCTTTGTCAGATTTTCTACGAGGGTCTTCACTTCCCATCTCGAACTCTCCTTGAGTCCATGTGTCAAGGAGAGTTCTTAGGAAAGGATGAAAGGGAGGCATGGGCTTTCCTAGAAGACCTCGCTGAGAAAACCATGCAGTGGGAGAGTGTGAGGGAACCCCCAGCATCATCTAGCATAAAAGTGAGGATCGCAAATGCAAACTCGACTAGATCGGGTGCCGCATTTACTGTCGATACCACTACGGCCACCGAGGCACGCATGGCGGCCTTAATGTGCCGTATGGATTTGATTGAGATCCAAAACCAACAAGGTTCACCTCATGTGTCCACATCTGGTCCAGTTCCATGTCATTCATATGGTAGGATAGGACATGTAGGAAGCAAAAGTGTGCGTCAATTCCTCCTGTGATGGAACGTGTCAACGCCATCTATGATAGGGCTAGGAATGACACATACTCATCATCTTATAATCCCGGATGGAGGAACCACCCCAATTTTTCATGGAACCAAAATAATGCCCCGGGTGGTCCTTCAAACTCCTCTCGACCACCTAATCAATCATACCAACCTCCCATGCATGCACAATCTTATCAGCCACGCCAAGCTCCAATCACCAATCAATCGAGTTTCCCAAATTCAATAATATGGAAACTCGATTCAATTCGCTTGAGACCTTGACTCGTGGACTTGAAAACTCAATTAAAATTTTTATGTCAACCACAAGTCAAGTTCGCACTTCAAATCAGCAGACCATCAAATCTCTAGAGCTTCAGATGGTCCAATTGGCTCAGTCTGTACATGAAAGAGAGAGAGGGTCTGTGCCTAGCCAGCCAGAGGCTCACCCCCGCATGTACTAGCGACAACACAATCAAAATGATAATGTGGTACCTCGGGGGAGGCAAGTGAACCATGTGGAGGAACCTGTTCACCATGTCAATTCCATTGTAACCTTAAGGAATGGAAAGCAGGTTGACAATCACATTTCCTTGCCATGACCACCATTTATGCAGCCCCTCAGTGGGAATGGTGGTGAAGAAGAGGGTGAGGGTGAGGGTAATACAACAACGCCTCCTTCTGAGGCACCGCAGAGAACCTACCTGCCAAAATCTCCCTTTCCTAGTAGGTTAACCAAAAAGTATAGTGACACAATGGATAAGATATTAGAGGTATTTAAGCAAGTGAAGGTTAACATCCCCTTGTTGGATGTCATCCAACAAATACCTCAATATGCCAAAGTGTTACAAGATTTCTTTACAACAAAGAGAAACACCAATGTTCCGAAGAAAGCATTCTTGGCTGCAAATGTAAGCTCACTTTTGTCCAATCCCACCTACACAAAATAAAAGGGCCCGGGGTGTCCTACTATTCAGTGTATGATATGGGACACTAGCATGAGTAATGTATTACTAGATTTATGATCGACGGTCAACCTCCTCCCATTTTTTGTTTATCAACAGTTGAACTTGGGAGAATTGAAACCAACTAATATCACCCTCCAATTGGCGGATAGATCCATTTGTATTCCAAAGGGGATTATCGAGGATGTGCTTATCAAAGTTGGAGATTTTATATTTCCAGTAGATTTTGTTGTCCTCAATACCAACCCTGTTGCGAACACCCACTCTCAAATACCTTTGATTTTGGGTAGACCATTTCTGGGAACCTCCAATGCCATAATTAATTGTACAAATGGTCTCATGAAGCTCTCATTCGGTAATATGAGTGCCGATTTTCATGTGTGCAACTCTGGTAGGTAGCAGGAGCCCATGGACCAACCTTTAAATCTCAATCTCATCCGCCAATTAGAGAAAGCACCGCAAAATCAATGAACACTCCTAACACCAATCCAACCCATTGAGAATGTTTGTTGGTCCAGCGAAAACTCATTGCATGTCTTTGCAATGAAACAGAGTGAGCTGGCATCAAACATGAAGGTATAAAGGGAGTGTTCGTTGCATGATTCAGTTGAGACCATTAGTGAGGGGGACACACCTACCTACACCCAACCAATATCATGAGGGGTTCGAATCTTTCAGCTTTGACCTTTCACCCCTCATGACACCTCAAAGTATCGATGAAGTGGGCACATTTTTGCAAATCTTTGGCCCGTAGGACTCGATGTTCTTATTTGATGTTCCTTGACCAAATGATTATGAGAATACCAACGTTGATGTATATATCTCGTTTAGAAAAAAAAGAAAAAGTAATAAAAGACTCCACTAGTGAGCAATGATTATTGTGGGCCACAACCCTTGTGTATTTTGGCCACATTTGTTTGACGTATTTGTCTCCCTTCTTAAGTATGTCACAGTTTTTTGGGAATTCGGGGTTATGTCCATCAACATGACCGTGAAACTCTCATTGTGCTTCACGTTGGTTAGATCTTTTCTTTCTCATGCATAAATCCAAGTAGTTTCATACTCACATTCATTGAGGACAATGCATTAAGTAAGTGTGGGGGGTGCTTTACGTTTGTATATATGTGGAGTCGTGTTTTTTTCGTTTTCTTTTGTTTGTATTTTTAGGGTCATGATAGTGTGCTGCATTTAATATTGATATATCTGTTTGCCATGATCCTTGGGTGACTTGTCTTCTTTTGATTGCCTAGCGCTTTAAATTTTCACATTTCTTTCAAAATCTTATGTGTTTGTGAAAGAAAATGTTTTGTGGGTTTTGTGTGTGTTTAGCATGTGCAAAACCGTTATGAGGCAAAGTAAAAAGAAAGCTCCCAAAATAAATTGTGTCTGTTAATAATTCGTGTATGTTAATATATGGAAGTTTGTTTTAGTCAAGGACCCTTTAAATCTTGTTGTGAGACATTAAGTGTAGGGGTTTTAGTTCATGTGTATATAACAAATAAATGAGTAGGTGTTCTCTCTTCTCGCGCGACTCCTATTACTCGGGAAATTAGGTCTGAGGGGACTTTGTGCCTTGTGCTTTCGAGTCATCTGACTTGGGATGCACCCACCGAACTCCCGTTACACGGGTGGTAGGGATTACCCAATGTGGAGATGTGGGAAAAGATGTACGTCATAGTGTAAGTCCCCATAGGGAACGATGCACGAAACCTGACCGTAGGAGAATTATACTCCAACTAGTAAGAAAAAAAAGAAAAAAAATGGTAATGCAAATAAGAACCTTAATAGACTTTACAGTTTCTATCACTTGAGGATGTTGAGGTTGTCCATGTCTTTCACTTAAGTCCTTAATTCACTTGCACGAATGATTCAGTAAGCTAGGTGTATGGACTGGATACATATATATAGTCATCCCATAGGATTACCGTGTCCAATGATCGACAAAAATGAGTCCATCGAGTCGAGCTTCTAGATTCAACAATGCATCAATGTTCGGATTTTGTGGGTATATCTGCTGACAACCCTCAGGAGACAACACTCCTTCTCCTTGGTGACAAGGAGGTTTAACGGCTTGTTGCACGTGCAAAGTGCAACCGTGATTCCTTCGAAAGTGAGTTAGGATTTCAATGTTTCCCGTATGCTTTTTTCTTTCTTTCATTTTTTTCCTTTCTTTGTTTTGCTCGGGACTAGCAAAAGTTACGTGTGCGGGTATTCGATTGACATCATTTCATGCATTCATTGTGTCTTATTTCCATTATCTTGAACCTAAACAATGCTACGTAACGAGTTTTATGTTTGAGTTTCAGGAAATAAATAGGATTGGGGAGAAGAAACATAAAAGGACCTAAAAGCAAGAAAAAGGACTAAGTTGCAAGACTTATGGACTAAGATGCACAAGAGAGGGACCCGAATTTAAGCCGAATGGCCAATGTGAAAATCAAGAAACTCCAAACCATCATGAGGAGTATTTTGGCAATTAGATTCGGTCCGACACTCCAATAACAGAACCGAGTGCACTCCATGTGAAAAATTGAAGAACTAAAGAACATATCCGAAAATTGGTCGGATCAGGGAAAAAGTGACCGGCAATTGGCGGTCCAACACCGCCAATTAGAGGTCTGTTTGACTCCGAATCCGACCCAGTTTCTCCAGGACATGGGTTATGTGTTTATGTGTAATCTGGGAAGATTTCATTAGTCCCATACCGGGGGACTGTCCCCAGTTACCTTTTTTCATACCTATAAATAGAACTCTTCCTCCTCATTTGTATTCACTGATTGCTTGGTGGCATTGTCTCTACTTGGAGTAAGCCTTGGAGCAAAAACTCAAGGTGGAGAAGAATGATACTAGTAATGTGAGTCATTTAATAAAATAATTTTTCATTGTTTTGTTCTCATGTTGTTTCTTTTTTTATGCATGCTTAGCTTAGTCTTATTTCTTTGATCTTAGGCTAAATTAGTTAGAATGTCTCCTTTCTTCTGTAGTTAGTAGATCCATCCCCTTTGGGGGTGGAGATGATGTTCATATGTAGTGTGAAGTTTGGATGTTTGATGAATTTTTGATTGTGTAGACTTGCATGTTTTGTATGTTCATTGGGGGTATTTTTAATCATCTACATGTTGGGGATTTTGGATGGGTTTTGCTATAAGATTTAGACACTTCCCATGCTTAGTTTTCTCATGTTTATTGACTGAAATTTCCTGTTGAAAATGCTACATGTTAGTTATGTGTTTTTACTTGTGTTTGCTTGCTTGATTGATTGAAGAAACTTTGTTTTGATGGGTTTTGCCATAACATTTAGACACCTCTCATGCTTACCTTTGTTCTTCACATGAGTTTATGGTTTTGGATGAGTCTTGCATATATTTAGACACTTCTCATGCTGAACCTAATCTTATGTTAATCAAGTAGTAATTGCTAATATGTTGTGTGAATGGATTGATAGGTTTTGCAACATCTTTAGAAACTTCCTATGCATGAAGACACACACGCAACACACACACACATACATGCTGACATGCTTCTTTCATCACTTATTTCACTTCATATGTGCACACACTCCACCCCTTAGGGGTTTCTCTTTCTGATTTCCAATCTTTCATGCTTTTTTTCGCATTTCATACTTATTAGTTTAGTGTAGTTTAGCTTTAGCTTTAGCGTATCTACAACTCTTCTCCCCTTTTTTCGCCATCTGATTTTTGACATACCAGTGGTTGCTCACCTTCCTACGGATGACCCGTACTTGCCCCGTCTTCACCGACGACTGTGCACTTGCGGTCTAAATTTGAAACGAACAAACAATACGTGAATGAGAGATCGGGTGCATGTACCTTACGCCAGTAATCGACAACGAGAATGTAAAGAAAAGGAAAATACAAATGTGTGCAAGGTCTACAAATGATGCATGACCTAGATGGCAATAAGTCTAATCTTTTGCTTTGAGTTTTATGGTCCAAGTTGTCTTAACATGGGGTCATGCAAGCCAAATTAATTTTTATCACTAAAACAGAGCATTCATTGCAACAATAGTGAAAGGAACCAACTAGAAATAGGCAAAGGAAGCTACAGTGCAAACAGAAATTACAAAAACCTCACCAAATCCGCCACTAGCCAATGGAAATCCGCTACTAGAGGATCTCCATGGGTTTCAGGTCCCCAGAACTCACCAATGTGCTTCCAAGCCCCTATAGGTCCTATTGTCCACTTGTGACCCCATTTCAGTAACCAAAACCAAAAGGAAGACGTAAAAATAAAGAAAAACTCCACCGGAATGCGAACTCCACTCCAGAAATGGTGCTCCCCGGCAACGGCGCCAAAAACTTGATTAAATAAGTTATAATACCGCAAGTGCACGACCGCGTTGAAGCAGTGGCAAGCACGGGTCGATCCACATGGAGCGTGTGCGAGTCGGATTTGCAATACTCGAGTGGGGAAAGAAAAAGAGATGAAGGTCAAAACTACACTACAATGCCAAAGAAGTCAGGAAAATAAGCAATAAAACTTGCCCCCTTACGGGGTAGAGAAAGGACATGGAAATGAAAATGTGTGGTGTAGTGTGTGTTCAAATGTGCTCATTAAAACATGTCATACATGAAATCCATAAAACTCAATTCCAACTTTGCCTCCACATGAAATAAGATAAAACCTTATCATTAAAACATACAAGACAATAATTGAAATGAAGCTAATATATTCACATGCAAAATGACTATAATCCAACTATGTCTCCACATGAAATAAGATTTATCACAATCATTAAAATATACAAGACATTAATTTGGATAAAGAGAACATGCCACATGCATGCATGTCGTGTTCCCTTCTTCCACTCCATCCTTATCCTAACCTCATCATTCCCCATAAAATAAGCCCACTAATCTAAGCATGTGCTTCATTCAAGAGCATTAGCACATCAAAGATAAGAGTGAAATCTCATTAGATGGTTATGGAAATCATGTAAAGCTAAAAGGATTAATATTAACACACACTAATCTATCACATGACCAAATCACTTTCTTCTCCACCCCAATGGGAATGGACTACTCTCTACTCATCTCTACACTAAAGAAAGCATGAAAAGAACTTAAACCCAAAATAGAAATGAAGAAAAACAAGATTAAGCAAACAACATAAAATTTTATATAATTTTAAATTTATTAACCATAAACTAATATTAAATAATACTTCTTTAACTAAATCTTAACGAAAAAATTAATTTAGTTAGACCCAATTCGGTTCGGTTTCAAACCAAATTGATTGACTTCAGTTTTCAAATCTTGAATCTGGCTCATTTTGGTTTCTGTTCATTGCAGTTTGATTCGAAGACCGATGTACATCTCTTAAGGATACAAAGTAGTTAGGGCCAACCTGTTTGGTTAAAGCAAAAAACTATATTTTTTGGATGGAACTCTATTTCAGAAAATTATGTTATGCACATTTTATAATGGTGTTTGTGCTGTCTTTTTGGCTTATCATATAGTAATTTTAATTATTTATGCTAACCTATCACTAAACATGTATTAATCAAATATTACTCACACAAATGCATACATCACATGCCATATTGCATATCTATTAGATGAATAGAGTTTCTGGTTTCGAGAATGGAGAATTTGACTCACACATGCAAAAAAGGATCAAGAAATGAAGACAAAATGATTGTAATTTTTACTTTTTGAGTCCTATGGGATGTTGTAAACATGAGCATTTAAGTTAATCTCTCTTCACACACTTACACTAGGATACGTCTAAAAGTCACATATAAAATTTCAATTTTAATTTCAATAGATCATCCAAACCTAACCCAAAAATATCCAAAACAAACATTAGCCTGTCTATTCCAAGCAGTCGACCGTTAGCAAACTTGGTTGAATGGTCGACCATTCTGCCCATTTCGTTCGAGCATTGCTGGTTTTTGAAAATTCATTTGTAGACATTTTCTTGTTGTTTTCCCCTAACGACTATATTTCAAGAATCACATCTTTACCAAATTTGGTCTTTAGGATATTGGTATATTGCTCCACCTTTTAACAGTTGAACCTTTCATCACTCAATTAGGTCAGTAATTTTTTTCATATTCGATCGACTGTTTCTATCCCAACAGTTGACCTATCACTTAACCAGTTTCTTCCCAATGGTCAACATTCGATTGAGCCAACTCCCAGCTTGATGTTGCTCGATTTTCTGCTATATGGATTTGATTTACCATTTACTTAAGTTTTAAGTCAACTGTCCAATAGACTATTTGGACGCCTGATGAGATTCATTGTACACTTTTTGTCGGTTATTCCACAAACTATCTTTGTAAGTAGAATCAAACACTATCTAGAGAGGGTGAATAGTTAAGATGTAATTAACTCTAATAATGTAGAATTAAAAGTAAAGTAAGAGAATTAGAAACCACAAATCGACTCCAGTGATTTTATAGAGGTTTGATCACAACCATCGTGATCAAATCCTCTCCTCGAGTTCCAACCGATCCTCTGATCCCTACTCGAGTATCCACTAATCTCTTCGTTCTGGGTCGAATATAACCCTCTACAATCTGAGCTTGCAAACACCCTCGTCTTGCTCGATTTCCCACTCACAACCCAAGAGGGAGCTTCTCGAACTTTACAACACTTTAAATTTATTGAAGCTTGTTGAACTCTAACTTGAATGCACTCAAACGATTTGAATCGGGCTTGGATTGAATTGAATGAAGTTTGAGATTGTTGGAGCTTTGAAGACTTGGAATTTGAGATCTCAAAGAGTATGAGAGGTTGTTGTATGTAAAGTGTATGTTTGTGTCTCTTGAATGAGGGTTTTATAAGTTTCAAAGAAAATAGAGTGGTTTCGAAGAGTTAGTGAGAATTGAACCAATGAAAGATATGATTTGATTTAAGTTTGGGCAAAAATATGAACATATTAGGTCGTCCATTTATGACACGGTCGTTCGAAACAAAATTGTTGACTTGGTCAAAATAAATTATTCAATTGACCAAACAAAAGTCGGATAACCAATCTACAACTTCCAGTAACTTTTTTTAATTTCAAATAATTAAATTTCTATTGACGGAATGGGTTTGGCCAGCTATGCAAGAATGGATAGTAAGAATTGGTCAGTTTCTGTCACGAAATGTTTGGTTAACTGAAAGACATTCGGTGGTCCAAAGTGTTTGTTTTGTCAAAGTCAAGAATTATGCTAACGGTTGTGAATCAAATATCCATTGAGAGTCCATTGACTATCTTACACAACCTTTACCCAATTCATCCCTAGCGGCTATAATTGTCTTGGAGCTTATAAATAGAGTTGTAAAACACATTTTAACACAACTCCTCACACATATTTGCCTCCTACATTAGAGATATCATTCCAAACACTCCAAGCCTCAATTTCCACACTTAAGATCAATTCTTATCTTTCTCAAGTGTGCTCAAGTTTAGAGAGTGATTCTCCCACTCAAGTTTGTTGTTGTCAAAGTCAAGTAAAGGTTTTGGTGAAAGCCTGAAGCATCCCTCTCGAATTGTGAGAGGAGCCAAGCTCGGCGAGGGTTGTTCACGCGTTTGAAGATTGTAAAGGTGTTCTCTCCCAGCCCGAAATGGGGAGTGGTTAGTGAAGTCGTGAACAGAGCTCGGTGATCTGAGTGGAGCTTGCAAGAGAGGAGTAGGACCCGGGTAGGGTGCCGAACCTCTATAAAAAGTCCCCGTCTCATTGTGGTTTGCTTATTTCCTCTTTACTTGCTTGTTTAGTTTTAATGCCGCTGCATATTCTTGATTGCTTAAACAAGTAGGTAATTAGCTCAAAAGTGATTAGAATTAGAGACCCTTACGATCCTACATTTGGTATCAGAGCCTTGTGAGAAAAATATCATTACTTGACCGTAATTTTTAGCAATGGCATCAACTTCTAATCTGTAGAGGGATTGTGCACAACTAGGCATCCTTTGCTTAATGGGTCTAATTATGATTATTGGAAGAATAGGATGAAAATTTTCCTAATTTCAAATGACCTTCAGTATTGGATGTTTCTTCAAAATCCCTACACACCCCCAAATGAAGAATTAGATTCACTTTCTATGGCCAAAATGAAAGAAATCGAAATGAATTCAAAAATCATGAACATCTTGTATTGTGGCCTTAATGAAGGAAAATATAATAGAATTAGGGGTTGTCAAAGTGCACATGAGATATCGCATAGACTACAAATGCATCATGAGGGTGATAGGAAAACTAAGGAAACTTGCATTAGTCTCCTCATGCATAAATATGAAATATTTTCTATGCAAATCGGTGAAAACATAAGCGAAATGAACACTCGCTTCACCGATATTACTAACTCTCTTTTGGTTCTTGGAAGAAGAATAAATGATGGAGAGATGACAAGGAAATTTATCTGATCGCGATATTACTAACTCTCTTTTGGTTCTTGGAAGAAGAATAAATGATGGAGAGATGACAAGGAAATTCATCTGATCGCTTAGCAACGATTGGGAAGATAAAGTTGTCACAATTGAAGAGGCGCACGATCTTTACAAATTAAAGTTGGAGGAACTCGTTGGAAACTTGATGGCGTATGAACTTCAAATCAACCATCGAAAGGAGATGGAAGCTTCAAAGAACAAACCCTTCTTGTCATTACATGCAAATCTTGAGGAAACAAGGAGGAGTGTAGAAGATGAGGACATTGAAGTCCTAGCCAAAGACTTCTTCAAATATCTCAAGAAGGATAAGGAAGAAAAGAATGAAAGAAGAGGTAGAAGAAGTGAAATGACAGAAAAAAAGAAGGAGAAGGAGAGTGAAAATGAGACAAAAGAGAAGGAGAAGAAAAATGAGAGAAGGGAGAGAAGGAGAGGAGTAAGAGAAAAGATAAGAGGTTTGAAACTCACAAGGCTACTTGGGACGATTCATCGTCATCATCTTCATCCCAATCAACCGCACCTTCATTAACAAAGGGATATGCACATATGTGCTTCATGGGTATTCAAGTTTAAGGAGGTGAGGTATCATCTAACTCTTACTCTACTAGAACACATTCTTGCTCATCTAAGTCATATGCTCGTGATAGTTCATGTTCTAAAGAAGAAAGATATTCACATGATGAACTTCAAAATGCATTTCATGACTAAGTCAAACAAATAAGATTATTTATGAAAAGAACAAGAATGCTAGAAAGTAAATCAATGATCTCAAATGCCAAATTGATATAGTCATGAATGAGAAGAATGAGGTGCTTGCTAGACTTGAAAATAATGCATCAACTCTTGATAATTTAAAAAGCAACACCTATAGATGTTGAACAATTAGATCTTCATGCTTGCAATGTTCAATTAAGAAAAGATCTAGAAAAGTTCACAAATGGAACTAAGATGCTTAATATGCTTTTAGGTAGTCAAAGGCAATCTTTGCAAAAACATTGTTTAGGATACAATGTAAAATTAAAAACCATGTATCTCACACTACACTAAATGGCAAGCATATGTTCATTAATCATAGTTCTTCAAGAGTGTGAGCTCCTAAAAGCAAAATGGTTTGGGTTCCCAAATCTAACATTCAAGGACCCAAACTCAATCGAAAAATCATTATCATATTGATAAGGGAGCTTAATGAATATCATTTTCTCACTGTAATGAAGTGCAAAATTTAGGGGGAGCAACTTCATTACAAGACATCCAAAATTCAATGCTTAAATCGTATAATTTTTTATGGATGTCAAAGGGGGAGAGATAATATAGGGGGTAACTTGAAATTTGAGTTTAATTGAACAAAAACTATGCAAAACCATACGGGGAACATTTATATGCATAGTTTACATCTAAAATTTTCAAGTATTAAGATATAGGTTTCCATCATCAAAAAGGGGAAGATTGTTGGCTTTTTTGCCTTAATTTATGTTTTAATGATTTATTCAACCTAATCTTAATTATAATCAATGTAGAGTAGCACACATATTGCATTGCATATATATTGCTTACTGCTAACTTCTACAGGTGATCAAGCCTCAAGAAAGAAAAAATTCAAGTCAAGACATGTAATCAAGCTCAATTGAAGACATGTAATTTTCTCTTTTGAGTCTGAGGAAAATTATGTAAATTGAGTATACTTGAGCTAAAACCTACTCAAACACACACTAGGTCCTTATAGAAGTTACACACAAAATTTCATATAATTTGGACTTCAATAGATCACCCAAACTTAAACCGGAAAACACTAAACACTTAACATGAATTGTCTCCCCACATTCGGTCGACCGAAACAGACCGTTCGGTCGATCGAGTGATCAATTACCCAGTTAGTGTTTTGCTGCTCGGTTTCGATCGACTGAGTTAACACAATTTCCGACCTTTTGTTTTGTCATTTTATACCCAACGGTCTTATTCCTATTTTTCCAAATACCCCAAAAATACATTGTTCGGTCGACCGAACTTAAGATGTCTCGACAAACCCAAACTGCTAGTTGGTTTTCGGTCGACCATGGACCTTGTTTTGGTCGACCGAATTCGATCTTGTTTGTCAACCCCGTAGAGCCTGTTATGAATCGGTCGACCGATCCTTATTTGGAGTTCGACCGATCACTTAAGTGAAGTTAAGTCAGCCAAAATTGACCAACCGGTCGACCGACATACCCGATTCGGTCGACCGATTTTGTTCTGAATTGGGTCCTGCAGATTTCTATTTTGTGTATCTTACACAACCTTTACCCAATTAATCCCCAACGGCTATAATTGTCTTGGAGTTTATAAATAGAGTTGAAAACACACTTTAACACACCTCTCCCACACATATTTGCCTCCTACATTAGAGACAACATTCCAAATACTCCAAGCCTCAATTTCCATACTTAAGATCAATTCTTATCTTTCTCAAGTGTGCTCAAGTTTAGAGAGTGATTCTCCCACTCAACTTTGTTGCTGTCAAAGTCAAGTAAAGGTTTCGGTGAAAGCCCGAAGTATCCCTCTTGAATTGTGGGTGGCGCCAAGCTCGGCGAGGGTTGTTCGTGAGTTTGAAGATTGTAAAGGTGTTCTCTCCCGGCCCGGAACGGGGAGTGGTTAGTGAAGTCGTGAACAGAGCTCGGTGATCCGAGCGGAGCTTGCAAGAGAGGACTAGGACCCTGGTGGGGTGTCGAACCTCTACAAAAATCCCCCGTCTCATTGTGGTTTGCTTATTTCCTCTTTATTTGCTTGTTTAGTTTTAATTCCGCTGCATATTCTTGATTGCTTAAATTAGTAAGTAATTAGCTTAAAAGTGATTAGAATTAGAGACCCTTACGATCCTACAATTTTTATTATTTGGGTAACTATAATGTGTAGCTAGATACCGCTTATAGTTTATGATATAATGTGTTTTATATCATTACCAACATAAATTAGATCCTTCTATAGGTCACACCTCAAAATTGGGAAACAAGAAATATTATTTTATATTTTATATGATGTATTAAGTTTCATGTGTTATGAAATAGTATACATGTGCTAAACTAATAAAATCAATATGTCGTTAAAATGACTTGGTTAGAATAATACATAATATTTTATGAGATGTATATATTACGGGGTATAATGTTTGACGTTATATATGATAATATATTACATGATATAATGTGATCTACAACATTATAATATATGAATTTGCTAAAACCCCAAAGTCCAAATTTTGTTTGATATTAATTCAAAATTTGGTGGAGTCAAAAATAGTGAAAAATGGTCCAACTGTTTGACCACATTTTTGCATATATTAATAAGATATTTTTTACTGATTAATGGTTGTATTTAATCCACCTTAGTCAAATGTAGTTATGAGGTGATAATGTGGCAAAATAAAAAAGAGATCATGTGCAAATTGGTTTGCCCATGATATGGTTTAGTGGCGATGTAAACAAGAGATCATGTGTAAGTGGTTTACACATGATATGGTTTAGTGAAGAGATTAACAAGGGATCTTGTGTAAGTGGTTTGCACATGATGTGGGTTAGAGGAAATTCTATAAATAGGTCCCTCCTCCCTTCCTTGTTAATACTGCAAGAAATCCACCAAGGGGGTGGATGAACGGAGAACAAACCCTAAAGAGGGTTGAGATCACGAACTGTGGATTGAAGGAGGTGGAAGAGCGGCTAGGGTTAGGAACCCTAATCAGTTGCGGCGGAAGAAAAAGTTTCTGTTGTTTTCATGTTAGTGTTTTAGTTTTATTACATGTATTTATATGATTTGTATCCGGGTTAATCGGATATCCTGACCAAATAAACAAACGAGAATAACATCCAGGAACCGAATACATCACTCTACTTTGCATAATCGGGTGTCAACCGATGGATCGAATGGGATCCGATTTTGGGCCTCAGTTTCTTAGACCCAATTCATCATTTCTAGGTGCACCATCTCAAGTAATGGGCTCTAGTCACAACTGATTTTGGCTGGTACCTTAATTAGATCACAAAGCCTAATCAAGTGCTTAAACCATCATTTGGCTTGGAGCTGGTTCCTCGATAATAGGTCTAGGAATTCATCATAGGCTAACCCTCTTCCTTCTCTTGAGTAGCTTGGAGGTCTTGATCAGTTGAACTCTTGTTATTCTTGATACTCCCCTTCAAACTTGGCTGGTGATTGAGGCCGAGTTTGGTAACAAAATTCCGGAAGGCATCTTTAGGCAAAGGCTTAGTGAACACATCAGCCAGCTGATGTTTGGAGGGAACATGCTTGGTGATGAGAAGACCCAGAGTCACGCGTTCACGTACAAAGTGGTAGTCGACCTCAATGTGTTTTGTCCTAGCATGAATAACATGATTTATTGACATATGTAGTGCACTAATATTATCACAAAAAATAAGAGTGATAGACAGTGGGATTTGCAGGTCTCGAAGAAGAAAAGTGACCCAAGTGAGATCCGCTGTGGCAACAACCATAGAACGATACTCAGCCTTAGCACTAGATCTTGAAACTATGGGTTGTTTCTTGGTTTTCCAAGTTAAACAATTTGACCCCAAGAAGATGCAGTGACCACTCGTGGATCTTCGAGTTGTTTCACAGCCTGCCCAATCACTATCACTAAATGCATATAAATCTAAGGACGAAGCTTTATGAATGTCCATACCATAAGGAACTGTACCATTTACGAATCGAAGAATCCGTTTTTATAAAGAAAAATGGTAGTTGGTAGGGGAATGCATGTATTGACATATGAACTTCACATTAAAGGTTAAGTCTGGTCTGGTCAATGTAAGGTATTGAAGAACACCTACTATTTGTCTGAAATATGTGGGATCATGAAACTGATTATTATCGTGGATTTTATCTAATCGAGCTGGTAAAGGGGTGCTGATATATATTTTGAATTGTGCATGCTGGCTTTATGTAAAATACTGGATGCATAATGTTTTTGTGTGAGAAATAAGCCATGTTTGCTTCTAGTTACTTCAATACCCAGAAAATGATGGAGTGCTCCCAAATTTATCAAAGAGAATTCATATGCTAGATCACTAATCAGAGAGTCTACATGATCCTTGTTAGACCCAGTTATAATTATATCATCTACATATATGAGCAAAAAAAGTGGCCCATTATAGTGGGAAATGAATAAAGTGTTATCAGAAGTGCTGCTGAAAAAACCTTTGGAAAGTAAAAAGGAAGTGAAACGATCATACCATGCTCGAGGTGACTGTTTGAGACCATAGAGAGCCTTATTTAGCTTACAGACATGAGTCGGAAAATTTGAGTCCACAAAACCTGGGACTTGAGACATGTGAACCAATTCATCAATGGAGCCATGAAGAAATGCATTTTTCACATCTAATTGATTTATGACCCAATCATTCATAACAGCAATACTAAGTATAAGTCGAATTGTTGTGGACTTGACTACTGGTGAGAAAGTTTCAAGGTAATCTACACCTTCAAATTGTTTGTACTCTTTAGCCACAAACCTAGCTTTTAATTTGTCGAAGGATCCATCAGGAAGAAGTTTAACTCTAAACACCCATTTGCAACCAATAATATGCATAGTTTTCTGATGTGGTACTAGATACCATGTATTATTTTGTGATAGGGCATGCATCTCTTCCTCCATTGCCTTTTTCCAACCAGGATGGCTAAGAGCCTCTCTGACAGAGCTTGGCTCATGGGGAATGGGTTCTATATGATGAAAAAGAGAATATTTAGGATTTGGTTTGCTAATGCCAGATTGAGATCTAGTTGTCATCTGATGTGAAGTAGTTTCAGTAGTGGACAATGGATGATGAAGCATACGAGGATCCTCATGATTAACACTATCAGAAGAAATATTATGCTGAATATCAGATGAAAATTCGGGTTGATCAACAGATGCAATGGTTTGCAAATGTAAAGGTGAGGAATTATGAATATTAGATGAATTGTTTCCTTCAGTTGTGTGTGGTGATGTAATAATGGGTTCAGGAATGGGTGTAACCCAGTCATGAAGTTGAGATTGGTAGATATTACCTGGGTTACCTTCTTGGTGAGTAATAGGAGAGAAGACTGAATGAGGCTCATCAGATATGGAGCATATTACAAAGCTCCCCTTCAGCATCATCATTCTCATTTTCAGTTAGGGACAATGTAGTTGAGTCTGAGACAATTCCTTTAATGGAAGGAAAGGATTGTTCACTAGAGACAACATTAGTATTGGTGGAGTTGCATTCGTTTTCACATATCCATTCAGAAAAATCCAAAACAATTGGTTCAAAATCATTTTTGTTCAAGATATCAGGAATTTTCTTAAATGGAAAGTAATTTTCATTGAAAATAACATGCCTGGTCATATATATTTTCTTTGTTTGAGGATCAAGACACATATATCCTTTATGTCTAAGACTATATCCAAGGAATACACAAGTAGAAGATCTATCAGACAATTTATTTTGAGTATAGTCCGTTAAACATGGAAAGCATAAACACCCAAATACCCTTAAACAAGCATAATCAGGGTTTCTTGAAAATAAGGAGACATAGGGTATGTTCCCATTTTTATTTGGAAGTCTATTTAACAGAAATACAGCAGTATGAAAAGCTTCCACTCAATACTTCTTGGGTACTCCACTATTAATGAGTAAGGTGAGTCCCATATCTACAATAAGTCTATGTCTTCTTTCAACCACTCCATTTTGCTCTGGAGTGTGTGAACAGGACATTTGTAAGTTTACTCCATTGGTTTTTAGATGATTTTGAAAGATGTTAGATGAAAATTCACCACCACCATCACACTGAAAAGTCTTGATGCCATATTGAATTATGTTTGGATGAAATTTTCAAAAAAACATAACAGTCAAACAAATCAGACTTCAATTTTAATGGAAAGATCCAGGTATATCTGGTGCAATCATCAACAAAACAAGCATAATATCTAAAATTGTTTCTCCCCACAATAGGTGAGGGTCCCCACAAGTCACAATGTATCTTATCAAAGGATTTAAAGGAATATGAGTCAGAGTTTGAAAAAGGAAGTCTAGTAGCTTTGCCTAGTTGACAACTACTTCATATGGAATTTGGAGGTTGAATTGTTTTAGTGATGCAAATTGAGCCTTTATGTTGAAGATCCTCCAACACTTTAGGATTAGGATGTCCAAGTCTACAGTGCCAGATATGTGAGTCTACATTTCTTTGCCTGTTTGAGAAAAAGGCCTTATGAGGTTCACTGGGTAGAGTGTAAAGGTCATCTCTTAATTTCCCAGTGGTGATTATTGTTCCAATGTGTCTATTTTTTATAAAGAATTGAGTGTTGGAGAATTCAACATTGTAAGGAAAAGAGTTAGTAAATTTGCTTACAGACAACAAGTTTTGTTTCATATTTGGTGCAAACAACACATTATTTAGAGTAAATGAACCTTTATGATGTTTGATTGTGGCAGATCCAGTGTGTGTGATGGCAATAATTGTCCATTCCCAACCATAATTTTATCAGATCCATTGTATGGCCTAAGTGAATGGAGCATACCTGCATTACCTGTGATGTGAGTGGTTGCTCCAGAATCTGTGTACCAATCCTCAAGAGAATCCTCAACTGTCATGGCGGCTAGGGCTTGAGGCAACTCCCTTGGTTGGAAAGAGTGATTAAACTGATGCCAGCATTTGATAGCCTCATGCCCTGGCTTTGAGCAAATCTGACAGACTACATAAGGTCTCTTGTGAGTAGGATTAGTGCTTGCAGCTTCTGGTGCACTCGCTTCACCAACTGGACCCGATTCTTGGGCACTTTGTGGAGGGGGTGGCTTTCCTTGAGCGTTGGGTTGAAAACCCCTACCCTTCGAGGAGAAGCCTCCATCCCTCTGTCCTTTTCCTTGTTTATTTCCTTTCCCTTCCTGTTTCTGACTAAAGAATGCCAACTGAACTTGTTCCTCTGCTTCGTCATTTTTGACCCGAAGCTCATAGCTTTGAAGCATAGGTACAAGATCAAGATAAGACGGAAGGGGAGGCTTCTAGTGGACTGTAGTGAAGGCGTTATATTCCTTCCCAAGTCCATTTAACATCCAGAACACCTTTGTCTGATCTCTGACTGGCCTACCGATAGCGGCAAGTGATTGATCGTTTTATATTTAACCGCAAGTGCACGACCGCGTTGAAGCGGTAGAAAATACGGGTCGTCCACTGGGAGGTGTGTCGACACTTGGTTTGTGCGAAGGCGAGAGGTAAAGAAAGGGAAGAAAGGTTGGTTACACTAAACTACACTACAAAGCTGAAATGAGATGGAGAAGAAACGATAAAACTAAACCCCAAAGGGGGTAGAGAAATAATGTGAACATAAAGAAGTGTATGTGTGTGTGTTCATTAAGCTCTTCACAACATGTAGTGCATGAAATCATAAAACTACATCCAACTTTGCCTCCACATGAATTAAGATTTCACTACATCATTAAAACATACAAGACAATAGTTGGAATGAAGCTACATGAACTCAAGTATAAAGACTTGTAACATCCTCAAAAGCGGAAGAAATTAAATTTTTAATAAAACACAACACGAGGATATTACCAACGAAAAAGGCCAACTGGTGCACCAACATATATACAATATATATATCTGAGAGTTTACAAAAGTGTGATTACAACAAAAGATAAGGAAAATATACATGTAATCACTCGGACCTCCAAAACAGGGAAAGCAGGATCTGGTCCCGAAGGCGCTCCTCCGCGGTCACCACCTCCTAATGCTGCCTACGACCTGACATAAAACATGAATATGCCTGAGTTTCGCGAGAGGAAACCCCGTATGCCAAACCTCTATAACAATAAATGACTAGATATCTAAAGCATGTATGATATGAAATGCGATAGACCAACAAACGTCTCACTGGGTCCTCAGGAACTCTCTCCCTACCACAGTAGACACCAAACAGTGACGGGTCCCACGGGTCCTCTAGCCCAACCCTCACACACGTGCCCCAGGCACCTCAGCCGGAAACTCCCTCGGCGACAACAATGTGCCCCAGGCACCACGATCGGAAATATCCTCGGTCAACACACACATGTGCCCCAGGCACCGCCGGATTACTCTCAGGTCGGTATCCTCTGTACCGCTGCCATCTTGAGCTGTCCAGAAGACCACTCTCAGGCCGACACCGTCACCCCTCTAGGGCCGGAGATCCGTTGCCATCTTGAGCTGGCCCCACACGCGAACCACCCTCAGGCCGGCACCGGTCACCCCACTAGCGCCGGAGATCCGTTGCTTTCTTGGGCTGGCCCGACAACACCCGTGAACCACTCTCAGGCCGGCACCGGTCACCCCACTAGGGCCGGAGATCCGTTGCCATCTCGAGCTGGCTTCACAACACAAGAACACACAAAAACCGTACCAAACGGTCGAACGAAAACTCCCAACCGGTCGACCGAATCCTCTCAGCAGGACTGGCCCAACCAACAAAACTGTCAATCGGTCGAACGGAAAAGGGGTCCCGTTCGACGGAATTCGACCAGTAAAAACTCGTGCCACAGTACTATGCACCAACGGTCGAACGACCCAAACTCACCGGTCGACCGAAAACGACCAGTACCAAACTCGAAAATCCGCATAGTGCACCGGTCGACCGGAACATCTCACGGTCGAACCAACTTAAGTTATTTTTAATCGCCGGTCGAATAAGTCAACAAGGCGGTCGACCGTTTGGATGGTCAACGCCCCCAACCGACTTACAACAGTGCTTTCGGTCGACCGGCAAAGGGGTCCCGTTCGACCGAAAACACACAGAGTCTCCACCCCTTGCTTCAAATGCACTACCGGTCGACCACCATCATGGTATCGTTCGACCGGTACAAGGGATTTCGCCCAAATTTCTCTACAACCGGTCGACCGAACCATGCCACCGGTCGACCGATTACAGTGCAGAACGCTGCTGCACGGGTCCGACGAGCCCTCCGGCCTACCGTCGACCACCCCAACACCCACCAAAGCACAAGTGAGCATCAAAGTAAAGTTTGACATACCTTGAAGACTTGAAGAAGCCTTCGAAGACTCGACGGCGAGCTTTTCCTCGCAAATCACCTCCTCCGGTGAAAACCAACCCAACAACGATCTACCCTCACCGGCGAACGTCCGATCCTTGCCTCGCCTTCAGAACCGCACGGCTCGAGCTCCTCCACGCACCGGAGGTCTGATCAGAGAGAGAGAGAGAGAGTTTGAGCGGTGAGAGAGAGGAATGCGCGAGCGAGAGAGAGAGAGAGAGAGAGAGAGAGAGAGAGAGAGAGAGAGAGAGAGAGAGAGAGAGAGAGAGAGAGACACACTCACCACTTAAACTCTTCCCCCCAATTCTCCACCATCCACTTCAACTCCCCAATCAATCTCAGCCATCCACTCCAAATCACCACTTAAGCACCTAAACAAGGCCCAAAACAAGATTAGTCTTAAAAAGGATTAAGGACATTACAAGACTAGACCCTACTATGCCTCTACATGAATTAAGATAAGACTACATCATTAAAACATACAAGACATTAGCTAAGGTAAAGGCAACAAGAGCTCACACACTACAACTTGTGTTTCCAATATTAACTTCATCTATATCCTAACCTTATCATTCCCCATAAAATAGGTCCACTAATCAAAGCATAAGCTAAGCTTCATTCAAGAGCATTAGCATATCAAAGATAAGAGTGGAGACCCATTAGATGGTTATGGAAATCATATAAAGCTCAAGGGATAAAAATAACACACACTTAATACACTACATGATTGTATCACATATTTCTCCACCCCCAAATGGGGATGGAACTACTCACTACTCATTACACTAACTATATTAGCAAAAGAAAGCATAATACTGAAATGAAAGTTATACTAATCAAGCAAGAAATATTAAGGAAGCATACAATATAACAAGCAACAAAGCAAACATATGAAAGGAAATTACTAAGAGAGAAACAACATAATTAAAGGAAAACTTCTATTATTAACTCACTCAATTACAAGTAGCTCTTCCTCCACTAGAGTTTTGCTTCAAGACTTCACTCTTAGTAGGGAAGATGGCCACCAAAGAGAGAGATGGATACAATGGGAGGTGAAGAGTTTTATTTATAAGCATGGAAAAAGCTAATCCAGGACAATCCCCCGATGTGGGACTAAACCAACACCACAAATAGACTAAGAATACACTAATACACATTCTCCACGAAACTTAGTGGATCCAGAGCAATATGGACCGCCAATTAGCGGTCCAAGACCGCCAATTTGCGGTCTATAAGTTCTGGATTCATCTGGGATTTGTTGTGGGCTTTGCTGGTGGTCTTTGTTGGTCCTGGATGCATCTACATGGTTTGTTGGAGCTCCGACCCGAATCGAATTGACAAAATACTCCCCATGATGGTGTGGAGTCTCCTGTTTTGCTCTTAGGTCCTTCTGTCTGGTCGTTCTGTCTTGCATCTTGGTCCCCAGGTCTCACAATTAAGTCATTTTTCCTGCTTTTGGGTCCTTTCATGCCTCTTCCCTTCAAACCTCTTTATTTCTGAAAACTAAACATAAACTCGTCACGTAGCATTGCTTAGGTGTAAGATAATGGATATAAGATACAAATATAAGCATGAAATGATGTCAATCAGCAAGCTCATCACAGAACAACTTGAACCTTCTTAAGTACTCTTGAAGGTCCTTACAGGCTTTCTTGCGGAGCATCTGGAGTTGTTGAAGGAGTTGAAACTCGCATTCTTCAGAGTTCTGAGCAAAGGCATGCTTTAACGCTTCCCAGACCTCCTTCGACGTCTCCAGACGAACTACCACGTTAAGAACTCCTTCTCCAAGAGTACTAATGATCTATGCCTTCAGAAGGCTATCTGATCGCTTCCAACGGTCATATTTTGGATTTTGCACAACTTTGGGCTCAGAATCCTCACTGGATTCCTTGATAGTTTTCTCAGGCATAGGAAAACCCTCGTCGATAAACCCAGCCATACCTTGTGACTCGATGAGTCCAAGAAGTTGCATTTCCCACAGTAAATAGTTTGAGGGTGATAGCTTCATGGAGATGAAGTTGCTGACATTTATTGTGGTGGGAAAAGGATAGAGACTTTCTGATCCATAGAGAGGCGAGCCACCGGATGCCATCGGACGATCCTTTGTATGATTTCTTCAGGAAAAGCTCTAATACCATGCGAGAAATCCACCAACGGGGTGGATGAACGGAGAACAAACCCTAAAGAGGATTGAGATCACGAATTGTGGATTGAAGGAGGTGTAAGAGCGGCTAGGGTTAGGAACCCTAATCAGTTTCTCCAGTGCAAAATTATTCCCTCTCCAATTTCTCCATCATTCCATCCAAAATTCTTTTAATTTTAATTGTGTGCTACAGATTAATTTCTTTGGAGCATAGAAGGGGTTATTAATTAGCTATATTCTAACCTTAATTGAGAGATCGATTGACTAGCTCCTTTCTCTTTAATCTTGTTTAGAGATTGATGAACACTTGGAGACGAATCGGTGGACGATTCAATGCGCAACGTAACTCCGGATCTTCATAAATGTTTTAGAGAACCTTTGGGTATATCCTCTTCTATTTATTTTAATATATATGTAGATTACATTGTATTAAAATAAAATATATGATAATGTACATGAAATCATCGAAAATATGGAAATCGATCTTATATGCATGTACAAAAAATTAAAAATATATACATACATAGGGACACGAAAGCCTACACTTACGTTACTATACTTGCGCGTTACACCTATACATCTTTCTCACAACTCTATTTATATTCAACATCAATGGCAACTAACATGTTGTGCACCAATCACAACTTAACACATCATCTCCAACAAAGCATCGAACCATCATTCGGTGGAAATGGATTTTTGCCAACTCACCCTCTCTTCTCATCTATTATAGACAACTCTTCACTTTTCATAACTTTTAAGATTGTCCTCCACTTTCCTTTAACTTCTAGAACCTTGTCAAGGTTTGTTCATCTTCTAGAAAGTCCTCCAACCTTTTTAATTCTCTTTGTTTTATTTTGGAGAATTTGACTGTCCAACAAGGATGAAGATTAATGGATACACAATAATGGTTATATTTAGAAGACGATAATCTATTAGAAATATACGAAGCTCGTATATGTATTTGGTGGTGGGGGTAGTGGACAAGGAAAATAGATGAACTAGATGGGAGAGACTGAAAGATCTTCTTCTTCTTCTAACTTTAAGAACAAAATACATCACTTTCTCTATTCGTTCTTGCACACATAACAAACATGACTTGTGTGCTATTTATAATACTACAATGACTCTTAGACTTCCTAAGAACACCCACTAACTCCACTTAAAAGACCACAATAAAACGCCTAACTAAAGAGACTTAAAAACCATGATATAAAGGACTCTACAAATGCCCATTAGAACACATAAGTCCATCACATAATTCACCAAAATAACATGAAATAAACTTGGAGGTTAAGAGAGAAATGTCTCTCTCCATCTCCTCATCTTTTTATCTTCTAACTTGATAACTCATCACCTTTGATGACTTGGATGCCAACTTTGATGAATTAAGATCAAATTTCAACACTCCTCCTTGATCTTAATCCTCTCTCATCTTCCATCCCAAGTAGGTTGCGCATCCTCTCATGCAACCTTATCGGAAATGCTTTTGTGAAGATATCGGTCACTTGATCTTCACTTCTCACATGCAAGAGCTCAAATTCCTTCTCCTTCATATGCTCACGGATAAAGTGAAACATGTTGTCCATATGTTCGCTCCTCTCATGATGGACCGGATTTTTGGCTAGTTCGATAGCAGACTTGCTATTCATATACACCTTTGTTGCTTTATCTTGGCCCGAACTTAGCTCCTTCAACAATTCTTTAAGTCATATTGCATGACACACACATGCACTACTTGACACATATTTGGCCTCACAAGTTGATAAAATATGAAACCGGATGTGCTCTTTCGATCATCAACATCTCCACTACAATCTGTTGGCTTTTTGGCCTTAATCTATGTTTTGATGATTTAATCAACCTAATCTTAATTGTGATCATGTAGAGTAGCACACATATTTCATTGGATATATATTTCTTTGTGCTAACCTCTACAGGTGATCAAGACTCAAGGAAGAAAGCAAATCAAGTCAAGACATGTAATCAAGCTCAATTGAAGACATGTATTTTGTATTTCTTTGAGTCTTAGGAACTTGTGTAAATTGAGCATACTTGAGCTAAAATCAACTTAAACACACACTAGGTTCCTTAGAGAAGTTACACACAAAAATTCACAACATTTGGACTTCAATAGCTCACCCAAACAAGAACCGGAAAACACTTAACCTAACCTGAACTGTCTGGACCAAATCGGTCGACCGGAATGAGTTCTTCGTTCGACCGATTGGGTTGTTATTTCTGTTATAGGATTTAGTGTTAAGAATGGTCGACCATTTACTCCTTTCTGTTTGACAGATCACACGTGTCACATGACCGTTTGTTTTGTCGTTTTTCTACAACAGTCGGATTTCCCAAAACCCCAAATTTACCAAACATCTGGTCGACCGAAACTTACCTAACGGTCGAACAATCCAACACATCTTGGTCGCCCTAAACTCTCTGGACTTATTCTCTCGAACGTTTCTCAACCTTCGGTCGACCAAAATTCAATTCCTCCCAAACCCAGAAGTGCCTGGACTTTTTCGGTCGAACCAACCACTTGCCTAGTTCGACCGATCCTACTTACTCAGACCAGAAACCCTAGAACGGTCGACCAATCCCCTAAGCCCGTTCGACCGTTCACTTAAGCGAACTTAAGTCATAGTCATAATTTAACTAACTGGTCGACCGGTATACCCGATTCGGTCGACCGATTTTAAGCAGAATTGGGTCCTGCAGATTTCTGGTTAGTGTATCTTACACAATCTTTACACAATTCATCCCCAACGTCTATATTATCTCTAATGCTTATAAATAGAGTTGTAAAACACATTTTAACACAACTCTCCCACTACTATTTGTCCAACACATTAGAGAGAAACTCAAAACACTCCAAGCCTCAAACCTTCCAAACTTTAGTCATAAATCCTATTCTCACTCAAGTGTGCTCAAGATTATAGAATGTTGTTCCACTCTTTGTTGTGAAAGAAGCAAGGGTCCTTGTGAAAGCCCAAGACAAAGAGCATAGACCTCGGTAAGAGTCCGAAGTATCCCTCTCGGATTGTGAGAGGAGCAGCCAAGCTCGGTGAGGGTTGTTCGCAAGCTTGAAGACTTGTAAAGGCGTTGTCTTCCGGCCCGGAACAGGGGCGGATAGTGAAGTCGTGAGCGGAACTCGAAGTGTCGAGCGGAGCTTGCAAGAGATGACATAGGCGGGTGGCCGAACCTCTGTAAAATCCCCTGTGTTCCTTGGGGTTTGCATATCTCCTTCCTTACTTGCCTGTTTTAAATTCCACTACATATCTTTGATCGATTAAACAAGTAGGTAATTAGCTTAGAAGTCATTAGAATTAGCGACCCTCACAATCCCACACAATCGGTATCTGATTATCCGAAGAGATCTTCTTTGTTATCGGATGTGCCATAGAACTGAGAAAGCTTTAAGATGCATTTTATGTAGCGAAAAAATTTCTTGATCGCCATCCAATTCTCTATGGTTGGCACTCCATGTAGCGACTTACCAAGCCAACTCCATACACTATATCTGGTCGAGTGCAGGTTCAGTAACGCAAGCACCCTACCGCACTCTTGAATAAGGTTGCATCAACTAACTCTCCTTTCTTATGCTTGGATAATTTTAAACCACACTCCACCAGTGTGCTCATAGGTTTGCAATCATCCATCTTGAACCTCTTCAAGGTTTCCTTCACATAGCTTTCTTGCATCATGAATTGAAGGGAATGTGTTCTAAAAGTTTTACTTTTAAATGTCAATTACTATGAATTTAATGAGAAATCATTTTGTTCCTTGTTTATGTTATTCATCTTTTAGAAGTGTTAAGGAAGAGGCTCTTGGTCCTTAACCGTAGAGCTCTAAAAGATATAGGTTTACATAAAACAAAAGATATTCGCAATCATGGTAATTAACATGGGACATCAATTACCGAGTTAAGATTGTCGTGTTGGTCATAGATCATTGTAGCTCTTCAAGTGAGTGACAACACGGGTACACAAAAGAGGAAAATATTACTTTTGTATACTGAATAGACCTAATAAGTAAAACATTATAGAATTGTGTTTTCCGTGTCATTAATGTTTTACTGTGTCTTTGGTCCTTTGATATGAGACTTATATCCGATCACTTAAGAATTGCTTAATTAGACTAGTGTCTTGAGCTATCGATGAGTGTAGTGTAAAGGCATTGGTTGGTTAAGTATGACTTTTGTTGGAGAAGATAGTTAGTCAAAAGATTATCATTGCCCCTCTTAATTGAGTGATGATATTAGTGGGCCCCTTGATAAAGCAAAGTTATAATGTGCACAATGTGATTTCAGTTAAGTCACATATTTATAACTAGCTTAAATAGATCAAGAAATGAATATTAACACAAAGATGACACAATACTACTTTGTGTGTATTCTTAATATCATGAGGCAAGGGACGGACACAAGTGATGCACTCCATCACTAAATGGATCGGGTTTTGGTTCGAGTGGAATTAAGACATCTAACTAATTGGGAGCTATAATGTGTAGCTAGATACCGCTTATAGCTTGTGATATTAAGCTCTTAATATCACTGCCAACTTAGTCTAGATCCTCCCATAGGTCACACTGCAAAAAACCGGGAAACAAGAAGCTTGATTTTGGTTCATATGATGTGTCGGGTTTCTTATAGAAAATATGACACATGTGGTGAACAAGTAAAATCAATTATGTTGTATATAACATAATTAGAATCATGATAAATTCATATGTGATGCATATATTATGGGGTGCAATAATTTATCATTGCATAGGATAATATATATTGCATAAGTTGTGGATTTGCTAAAACCCCAAAAGTTCAAATTTTGTTGGAAATAAATCCAAAATTTGAAAAGGCAAAATCGGGTAAAAGTTCAGTAATCCGTTATGGTTCGGTCGACCGAAGGATCTGCGGATCGGTCAACCGAACGTGGAACGGATAGTCATAGTTGATTGACCGAACTTGACCAAAGTGCCTGGAACTCTGGTACGGTGTACCGAACCAGAATCGGTCGACCGAACAATGTCCAGTTCCGATATTTTCGGTTAACCGAATGGCACTTGGTCTTAGACGAGAATTCGTCCGATCGGTTAAGGAGAATTTTTCTCCTTAAGAATCGGTCATCCGTCCAATACTCGGTAAAGCAATCGTGACATATTCGGTTAACCGAGTGTGACTCGGTAAACCGAACTGCGATCGATTTTCTGCCTTTGATAATTAAGAGATTAATTTGATCAATGGTTGGATTAGCTCCAAACTTGGTCAAACGTTTTGTGGATGCATGTAATGCATTTTGGAATTAGTTTGTGAGAGAAAATGTCAAGAAAACATGGCTTAAGAATAGCCATGATTAAGAATAAGATTGGACCCTATAAATAGGTCCTTATTCTCCTTAATTATGTTAGAAGTTTGCAAAATATTTTCTCTCCTAAATTCACCACAAAAATCCACGAAAATTCTCTTAGTTTTCTAAGTCTTTGGAAGGAGAAATCTCAGAGATTAAGGAAGGGGTTTGTAGCTAGATTCTAAGCTAGTTTGGAGATTGATTGACTAGCTCCTTTCTCTCCAACCTTGTTTAGGGTTTCGGTGAACACTCGGAGGCATCCGGCACAACGAGAAGCGACGATCGTCTTCCTCAACGTCTCTGGAACATCAAGAAGTTTTAGAGAACTTCTAGGTATGAATTTCGGAGTCCCTTGTGTTTGTTTTAATGAGTTTTTGAAACTAGTTATTAAAACAAATTGATACATGCATGAAATAAATCGTAGAAAATTGTAATTGATCCTTATTATACATAAAAATTTCGAAAATATATATGTATGATTAAACATGAAATCCTACAGAATGCACCATCGTTTCCTTGCTTGAACTCAAGGACAAGAAAATAGGACATGAATCCTAAGTCCGTCATCTCGAACTCCCTCCTCATAGATTGATTGAACTCCTCAAGCATGATCTCGTTGCTTCCTACAAAGATGTGATGATCAACATACAAGGCTACAATCAATATATCATTACCGCTCTTGTTCACATAGAGCGCATATTCGTGTGGGCATTGCATGAAACCATGTTGCTTGAAATACGCAACAATCCTCTCATTCCATGCTCTCGGGGCTTGCTTCAACCCATATAGTGACTTCTTTAACTTTTGCACCTTCACTTCTTTGTCTTTCTTTTCATAACCCGGAGGTTGCTCCATATATACCTCTTCTTCAAGAGTCCCATTCAAGAATGCAGACTTCACGTTCATTTGATGCACGTTCCACCTTCTTCGAGCTGCAAGAGAGATTAGGATTGTCTCCATGCATGCCACTAGAGCGAACACTTCTTCATAATCTATGCCGGCCCTTTGCTTGTAGCCTTTAGCCACCAATCGTGCCTTGTACCTTTCCACTTCTCCTTGGGTCATCATCTTCTTCTTGAACACCCATTTGACAACAATCCCTGTTGTCCCTTTGGCAACGAGACTAACTCCCAAGTCTCATTCTACTCGATGGAGCGCATCTCTTCATCCACCGTCGTGCGCCACATAGCATCCTCAACAATATCTTCAAAGGGATTGTATTGTCCTTGTGCTAGAATGCACATCACGTGATGCTCACTTGTAGCCTCATGAAGCTACTTTGGACTTATCTCATTGTCAACAATGAAAGTCGTCGCCTCCACTCCTTTCTCCTTTTCTTTATTTTCTTGATATTCCTCCTTATTCTCATCATTAACTTGAGCATGCATGACATGATTGGTCACCTCCTCGTTATTAACGAACAAAGTCATTCCATCACCATGGGCATCTTCCTCCATGGCAACAGGGTTGGAACTCTCTCTTCCACCTTCGACCAACACTCACTAGAAAAGTGTCCACACTTCCAACAATTGAAGCATTCAACATCCTTTTTAATTGTTCAGCCTCCATGACCACGGTTGGAGCTCTCCTGCATCTTCTTTTGCGACTGACACTCTTTCGCAAAATGACCATGCTTCCCATACTTGAAGCACTCGCCATCCTTCTTATTTGAAAGGACTCCATAGTCACGACCTCTTCCACAATCTACATTGTCAGGTTTCTCCCTCCTCAAGCGACAACTTTGCTTGCAATGCCTCCTCCAATACATCTTGCTTCTTCTTCTTCCTTTGCTCATGTGCCTACAACGACTAACAAGATCGTAGATCATCATCTCCTTGAGGTTCTTTGATTCCTCTATGGCACACACCATATTTTCAAAGCATTCAGTGAGAGAACGGAAGATCTTCTCCACCACTCTCTCTTCCTTCAACTCCTCTCCATTTCTTTTCAATTGGTTCACAACCATGCGCACCCCTGTGATATAGTCGGCCACTCCTTTAGACTACTTTATTTTCAATGCTTTGAACTTGCCTCGAAGCGCATAGAGGCGCACTTGTCTCACACGATCCACACTCTTATATCCCTTTTCAAGAATTTTCGACTCCTGCTTAGACATCCTTGCTCCCACAACCTTCTCAAAGCCGGTATCATCGACCACTTCAAAGAGAAGAAACATTGCACTTTGATCTATTTTGCGCATCTCCTTCACCACCTTTCTTTGTTTGGCGTTCATGGCCTCCGACTCCTCCTCGAAGTTGTTCTCGACCAAATCCCATGAATCTTGTGCACCCAACAGTGTGCGCATCTGAAAACTCCAATTGTCGTAATTGGATTTCGATAGGTAGGGCAACATAACTTGACCGAACAGAGTCATACTTGAGCTCGTCATGCCTACGAGGCTCTGATACCATATTGTTAGAAATATATGAAGCTCGTATATGTATTTGGTGGTGGGGATGGTGGACAAAAAAAGATCAACAAGAACGGAGAGGTTGAAATCTCTTCTTTTTTTAACTTTAACAACAAAATACAACACATCTTTCTCTATTCCTTCTTCTACACATAACATACTTGGACTTGTGTACTATTTATAATACTACAATGACTCTTAGACTTCCTACGAACACCCACTAACTCCACTTAAAACACCACAATAAAATGCCTAACTAAAAAGACTTAAAAACCATGATCTAAAGGACTCTACTAATGCCCATTAGAACACATAACTCCATCACATAATTCATCACATTAACATGAAATAAACTTGGAGGTTAAGAGAGCAAAACGTCTCTCTCTCCATCTCCTCATGTTTTCATCTTCAAACTTGATGACTCATCACCTTTGATGACTTGGCTGCCAACTAGGATGGATTAAGATCAATTTTCAACATAATCAACCCTACTTGCTGAATAGTAGGCCAACTATTTCATTGCTCGATTCGACAGTTGATCTTTTCAAGGCAATATGGGTCAAATATTTTTCTAAACCACATTAATTCTAGCTGATATTTTCTAAGGAATTTGTTCAAGCTGTTATATATAACAACTAAAAGTTGAATTGTTGATCATCTCAACTCTCGATCCATTTTAAATGACAGCAACTTGCATCTTCACAGACTTATACAAATTAAAAAATAGCTACCACTCCATAAATGTTGACGTCCGGCTAGACCTGGGACTCGTGTCATGTCGTGTTGGCACAACACGGTCCAATCATGCTGGCCACCAGATCTGACATAGCATGGTAGCTCGTACCCCTAGCACAGGATGGCCCACCGGCACGGGTCGTGCCATGCCGGATCTGGGGTGGTCGGGTCGGGTTTTCTTCGTTTGTTCGTGTCAGTTTTTTGATTTTTTGGGTGTTTTATAAATTTCAAATAGGTATACAACCACTGAACTACAATCGAATTAATAAAAAAGAAACACAATTTTGCCCCAAAGTAACTAATTTATTGATTAGTAATTGTTGACTCAATTAGAGAAATAATATATTGGTTACATATAATAGAAGCCCGAAGGCTTGCTAAACCTAAGGAGTAATTAAAAATTCCTAAGGGGTACTAAGAAAAAATTACTCCTTTAACAGAATGGTTTAGCTAATTTATCTTCAATCTTCGTTATCACTACTGTCGTGAATATTCATGTTTTCTTCTGTCTGCAACGTCAATCCAATCTTTCAGGCATACGCTTATCTCAATTGACTTGTCGGACAAGATTTGCCTCTTGTCAGACAATACCCGTTTACCTACACCAAAGCAGCCTCCAACGCCATGGTTGACGTCGGAGGACATAATAAGTCTCGCGCCATAAAAGAGACTAGTGGAAATCTACTTGAGTTTTTTCTCCACCAACCTAAAACGTCAAAAGATTTTAACTCAGTCGCACTTACATAAAGTTTAGTGTTTAAATATGCAGTTAATTCTTTTTGGGTGTCGGTTTGCACTAATTTTTCCTTCTTTTGACTTTAACAAATTCCATTAGGAGTCGTCGTCATATGGATCCGCTGCAGTTGGAAGTGGCTATGATGATGAACTAGCAACATTTAAACCTATTAGATTTAGATTATATAGTCTTTCATAATCTTCAAAATATTTGATTAATAAAGACATACACCTATCTACATGATTTTGAAAATTTTCATAATTCATATTTTCAAAACAAATTCTAAGAAAACTAGTAAACCAGTAATCTTCAATCTAGGATCCATAATAAAGGTGAACAAAAACTAAATCGAGGAGGATTCCAATATTTATTAAGCTTAGCCTCTATTACATATAAAATTTCAACAAAACCAGCATTGTGCCTATATTTCACAAATACTCTAGTAATTGGAAATAAATATGTTAGAGGTTGGGTAATATTGTCCTTTTAATCTAGTAGTGGATGTGAAAAAAAGTTTCAAAAAAGCATGTATAATTTTACAATTTTCCCAAGCTAAATCGGTTAACACGTGCTCATTTTGTTTTTCATTGTAAAAGGTTGAAATTGCAAGATGATAAGGAAATCAACATTTTAACATTTCATATGTAGAATTTCATCAACGAGGGACATCTAATTTGAACTTCTTAGGTTTAATTTCATTATATGCACAAAATTCTCTGAATCCCTGATATCTGGATGTACTACTACAACCTACATAAGCAAATGCATTCCTAACATGTCACGCCCTCGATCTAGTGGGTACGCACACTGGGAAAGGAACACTAGTGTCATGATCAGAGACCTCCGCGATGACCAAAGGAGTTACAATAGACAGACTGAAATGGACAACTCGACAACACATGGAGGAACATATATGGATAGATCAACAAAATATAACTGAAACAACTGATTATCCATATATATAAAGGATTCAATTACAACACATCAAAGTAAACAAAAACACAACAAGATAAAAGCGGAAGTAAAGGTAATAGAAAGACCCTAGTCAACGTGTCCATCATGTACAGAACCCTCCGAAACTCGTCCAGTCCACCCCTGAAGGAACCCAAGTACCTAAGGCACAACATCAACAAATATGCGTGAGTTTTCAATTAAGAAAACTCAATATGCCCCCGGCCCAATCAGAGTTTTATAGAAGAATGGATGCAATCTAACTAAGACAAAAGCATCAGAATCACAACAGAAAAGCATAATATGCAATAGAAGGCTACGACTCCAATGATCGTGCCAGTCAGGCGCACCCGACCACATTCCTCTAAAAGGAACAAGAACACCAGCCACGTTGGTCAGAAATAAAAGTGAGTCACTCGAAAGTGACCCTACCGCTTGGCAGAAAACGGTATGCCGGTTAGACACCCCAAATCACCGAAATAAACCTACATGGTGCAATCGTGAACTTTGGAATATCTAACCTGAGACAGAATGGCAGCGCGCCTACCAGGACTTATCTTACGCTTGGCCACCACATAGAGGTCTTATGAAGATGACCTATGAAGCTAAAGGTCCCACTCGTGGCTTGTCGGCCCAGAAAACCGAACGTGCCCAGAATTACTTATCAGATCAAATGCAATGAAAGCTAGTGAAGCATCTAAAATCTAATGTAGCTACAAAGTCCAGAACGAGCTCAAGGAAGTATATAAGAATACCCTCCTCACAGTCCCAAACAACAATCAGAAACAACGTCCCAAATCAGGGATCAAATAGCATCCACAACAACAACCAATCCTAACCAAAACAGTAAAACCGTCAGCAACTAATCGGGTCGTCTACGAGTCATGATAATGATGTTTAAGTGATCTGAAATATGAAGGGTCATACACGAGCACAACATAACATCACATCAGACATAGATTAGCATGAATAGGGTAACATAACCATGCCTAAGAATACAAGATATCAAAATTGCACCACACAACAATCGATGATATGAATTACCAATTTCAGAGCATACATGTGATAAAAACTAAAATCTCTGAACATGATCAGATCTTATGTGGACATGAGACGACATGTTTATAAGTGTTCCAACATGGAAAGACATGCATATGATCTCAGGAAGCTATATATATATATATATATACCCAAAATACATGCATGCAAAAAGGTTACATGTTGCAATAAAGCTTATAATGGACAGCATATAACATGGATGGATGTAATAGCATTTCAATGTGAGAACATGACATTAATATTAGAGGCTACCCATGAAATCAGAACATGAATATATTCACATCTACTGCTGGAAGGAAATCAAGTTGATTACTAACTCAATCGATCGACGTAAATCCATTTTACCGATAGCATTAATGTCTAGATGAAACTACGCCACTTATGCTCAACCGGACATAATGACTTTATCTTATAGGATTACAAAACATAACACATATATAATTGGTTATTTCTGGAATAAAATCAGACATGATAGCTCATCTTGACATTCAAATTGATTCATGCAGCATTACTTGAACACAAAAATCAGATCACGAGTAGATGCAACATCTGAAATCAATAACGTGTCATATGGATGATGCCTGATCGAAATCATAACATAACACATGAATATCAGTAAGCATAACGTGCAAGAAAATCTGGACTTGATCACAATACCATGCATGAACATAACATCCAAAAGATCATAAGATTAAACACCACAAGGTGATTAACACAACTCGCAACATGCAAGCCAAAACCTCTCCCAACCAGCTCTCCGTGGCCCAGCCCCATCTCCTAAGGTTTCTCCATGAACCACCAATGGAGAACATGAAGCCAAGGTCGTGGTAGAGAGGGAGGTTCTCAGCCACCTCTGAAATTCGGATGGCGCACCACAGTCCACACAATCGGTAGATCTCCACTTGTGCACTCCGAACCTCAGATCGGTTAACCCAATGGTGCTGGACTAAACGTTGTCCAACACCCACTCTACATCCTCTTATGCTAAAGGGGTAGGATCATACCTGATCTTCAAGAAGAATGCCTGAGCTTAGCTGGAGATTCTGCCCACCAACTTCTAGCCGCACCAACAATTGCACTAGCCGCTGCTTTAGGCCTTGCAGCAATTGAAGCTCACCGGAGCAACACCACAGTGGCTTGTTTACTTGGCTGGAGGGTGGAGGAGACGCGAAGAATGGGAGAGGAAGTGTGAGGGTCGGCTGGAGCTGGAGAGACTATTTGTTTGCAACAAAACACCTCCTTCATTAGACATCAAGGCTATTCAAGCCACTTCAAACCATGCCAAAAATGGCACCATTCAAGAGCATGAATAATGTGTATGCAAACATAGGAGCAACCCTTCAACTCCCACGCCACCTCACCTGGACTCAGCCCATAACACACACCATACACCCATTCGAATCCCGGATTGAGTCGATCAAGTTAAGCAAATGCGCACTCGCCCGGTGAGTTGCACCCGATCGACCGACAAGGAACCCTACCCGAATCAAGCATACAAACATACAAAAAACACAATTAGGTAAGATAAGAACTAAATTATGCATAAATGTGGAGAGTGGACTTATTATTAATAAAACAGGAGAGCGGGTCTTACAACCTACCCCCTTAAATAAATTTCGTCCTCAAAATTTGTAATCCCTAACGCTAGACAAAAAGCTCAGGATACAAACTTCTCACATCATACTCACAGTCCCAAGCAGCCTCACTCGCTCTCCTTGGTGTCCTTACCTTGGATAGAAAACATGTGTCCAGCTGACCTGCTCTGCATCGCGGCCCTATCCACCAGAGGTGTTTCCCTGACTCGCACCAGTGTCTGGCCTGCTAGTGCATACACCCTGGCCTCCTGGAATCTTTTGAGGACACTACCGGACGAAATGCCCCATCTGGCCGCATCTCAGACATGCTCTAGACCTCCTGAAACAGTCCTTCGTGGCGTGTGCTCCACCACAATGCTCGCACCGGCCACCTCCGGACTTCTGACTCTCTTTCTCATCCTTGCGGGATCACTTCGATGAGTCACCACCCTGCTTCCCTTCGTCCTTTCGTCCATGAGATGCACCAAATGACCGCTTCCCATCGGACTAACCCTCTTGATAATCCACTTCCAGCGGAGTAGCACACTTCACTACCTCCTCCAGAGTCTGAGGCATCCTGATCAACACCTTCGATCTCAGACCTTGCTGCAGCCCGTGAACAAACTTCATGGAACACTGCTTATCAGTAACATAGATACCAGGGTTGTACTTCTACACTGAATGGAACTTGTTGAGGTAGACCTCTAGCCCCAAGTCCCGCTGCTCTAGTGCTAGGAACTCCTCGCGCTTCCGATCTTGCACGTGCGGAGGGAAGAACTTCCTGTTGAACTCAACGAGAAACTCATCCCAATTGACGTCAATCCTGTCCCAGAACACAACCCCAGCAGTCGCCCTCTACCAAGTCACCGCGTGCTGAGTAAGGTTTTATTATGAAAAAGTGTGACAAAGTTCAAAGTGTGACAAACACATCTCATATGAAAAGGCAAATCATCTAAAGGTGGATGGCAATAATTAATAAGCATTTGTATTACTGAACTATTGTTAGTAGCATTATCAAATGCAATTGCACAAACTTTATATTCAAGAGTATTAGCTACGATGACATATTTAAGGTGATTAAATATAACTTTGGTATTGTGTGGATGCAAAATAGGTAAAAATGAAATGACTTTTTATTTAAACACCATGAACCATCTAAATAATGAGCAGTTACGCAAGAGTAAGGATAATTATTTGGTCACGTCCAAACATCACTGATTAATGCTACATTATTGTTTCTTGATGAAAAATAAGTAATCATGATTTCTCTTTGTTTACCGAATTTATCAAATGCAATATTTTTAAGTGTTCTTCTAGAAAATGGTTTAAATTGCGGATTATGGTAGAGAATTTGCTATCCCTAAGTCTCGACAAAAATCTCAAGATACAAACTTCTCACATCATCCTCACAGTCCCAAGCAGCCTCACTCGCTCTCCTCGGTGTCCTTAGCTTGGATAGAGAACACGCGTCCAACTGGCCTGCCCTGCTCTACATCGCTGCCCTGTCCACCAGAGGTCTTGCCCTGACTTGCACCAGTGACTGGCCTACTAGTGCCTGCACCCTGTCCTCCTGGAATCTTCTGAGGACACTCCCGGATGAAATGCCCCATCTGGCCGCATCTCAGACATGCTCTAGACCTCCTGAAACAATCCTTTGGGGAGTGTGCTCCACCACAGTGCTCGCACCGGCCACCTCTGGACTTCTGACTCTCTTTCTCATCATTACGGGACCACTTCGATCAGTCACTACCCTTCTTCCCTTCGTCTTGTCATCCATGAGATGCGCTGAATGACCTCTTCTCGCCGGACCGACCCTCTCGGTAATCCTCTTCCAGCAGAGTAACACACTTCACTGCCTCCTCCAGAGTCTGAGGCATCCTGATCAGCACCTTTGATCTCAGACCTCGCTGCAACCCGTGAACAAACTTCATGGCACGCAGCTCATCAGTAACATAGATACCAGGGTTGTACTTCTTCAGTGAATGGAACTTGTTGATGTAGGCCTCCAGCTCCAAGTCATGCTGCTCTAGTGCTAGGAACTCCTCACGCTTCCGATCTTATACGTGTGTAGGGAATAACTTCCTATTGAACTCGACGAGAAACTCGTTACAACTGACGTCAGTCTTGTCCCAGAACACAACTCCAGCAGTCACTATCCACCAAGTCACCGTGTGCTAAGTAAGGTTTAATTATGAAAAAAGTGTGACAAAGTTCAAAGTGTGACAAACACATCTAATATGAAAAAATAATCATCTAAAGGTGGATGGCAATAATTAATAAGCATTTGTATTGCTGCTATTGTTAGTAGCATTATCAAATGCAATTGCACAAACTTTATTTTCAAGAGTATTAGCTATGATGACATATTTAAGGTGATTAATTATAACTTTGGTAGTGTGTGGATGCAAAGTAGGTAAAAACGAAATGAATTTTTTATTTAAACACCATGAATCATCTAAATAATGAGTAATTACGCAACAGTAAGGATAATTATTTGGTCACGTCCAAACATCACTGATTAATGCTACATTATTGTTTCTTGATGAAAAATAAGTAATCATGATTTCTCTTTGTTTACTGAATTTATCAACTGAGATAATTTTAAGTGTTTTTTCTAGAAAATGGTTTAAATTGCGGATTATGGTAGACAATTGCTTCCCTAAGGCATTTAGATTCACATATGCTAAATGGTAGTTCATATCTAATTATGAAATCAACAATTATCTCTCTACCTTTAATCTGACAATATCTTCTGAAATTTAAAGTTCCACTAGCTGTGTCTAAAACCGATTCATGTGAATCAACTACCGATGCAGTATTATTCTTAACATTACATGAAAGTTGATGTCTACCTCAATGACCGGGTCCTCCACTTGACTTAGCCGAATATACATGACCACACCATTTACAAGTAGCAATTGGATTACTGTTCTCATCACGTCCTTGATCAAAATCAACCCATACTGGACTAGTTTTTTTTCTACTACTCGTATTATCTTTTGTCTTAGGTGGATTAACGGGAGGGAGATGTGGTGGGTTATCACTATCTTCAGAATTATATGATAAAGTCATGGAAATTATTAAATATGCAAACAAAAACTGAATTTTTTCATAAATGAGTAAGTCATGATTATGGTTGATTAACTAAATTTAACTACTAAAATGATTAGAAAAAGTCTGGGAAATGAATAGCAGAGAAGTCGCAAAATCGATGATCAAATGTTTGTTTATAGCTTCAACCTTCACGCTTTACTTCAAACTCGGCCCATCTCCACAAAAATCAGAGCAATTAATGAAATATTAGAACAGATTTGGAGAGATTTGTGTGAATAGAACGAGAGATGTTGTGTTTTGAGTGAATAGAATGAGAGGAGTTGGGGGTTTATATAAGATATGTGGATGGTAGTTTAAGAATTAAAAAAAAATCTCCCAGGCCCGGCGCGTTACCACGGCGTGCCTGGCCGTTCTACGTCCCGCCAATGTAAATACATGGATGTTTCGCCTAATGGAATCCTATCCACTTCCAGCACCAATCACACACCACCACGTCAGTTCACAGCATCCACCAAGAATCCAAATCCATCATTTGAAGCCACAAATTCTACGCAAACTTATGACCCCAAATACTCCCACGCCATATCTGAAAGATCTTTAAAACCCAACACAGACCATAAAAACATATCCATCAAAAAAGTCAAAACAAGCCAAGTCGTTTGGTCATCATGGCAGCAACGATGATGTCTGCACCAACTGTGATATTTGTCCCTCAGTTTGATGGCCTCAAGTGCAAGCCAACCATGGTCAGTAGCTCTTTTGCATTTTAATTTGATGGTTTTTCACAATGGATTCATATTACTCATGTTATTCATGTTTGCAATTTTGATTTCTCCTGGGACATAAAAAGTGATTCAGGGTGCATTTTTGGAAAGATTACATATTGATAGGAACTGTTTCTATAATTGCATATATTCTAAAAAATATGTGCCTTTAGACTTTATTTGTATTGCATTTTAATTATTTAAATAATTATCTCAAGTTTTTCTAAAACAATATTCTTAGCATGTCATTTCTTTATCAATCCTTTACCCAAGTAACCTTTAACTAATGCGCGCATTCAACAAATGTCATCGCCATTGCTATATTTCAACATGCATAGCAAATGTAAACAAATTGGTTTCTTCAGGTGGTAACTTTAGGCACATTTTGCACCTGATTTGATTTCCAAAAAACAAAACATTCATAAACTCTACGCTATGGATCAGAATTCCCAGCGTGATCACTTTTAACCACACTTCGTAGTTCAAAGTTAATTTAAAAAGTGACCATTTAGCTATTATGTTTCTGTAAAATCAATTTTTTATAAATCAGTTTCCAGATGCTAGTTGAATTTTGAAATGGAGTAAAAAACTACAAGTAGTTCAATTATACTTCATACCAAACTCATATATTAAGAAACCAGTCCCTAAGCTTAAATTCTTCTGTTTGTTGCTGTATCAGGCCATGCTTCCAACTCCAAGGCGTCAGGGAAGAGCTGCTGTAGGTGCTCGCTGCGACTTCATCGGGTCATCAACCAACATTGTAACCATTACTCACAAACTTGTCCTCCCAAACAAACCACACAACATATCATCCACATCATATCTTAAACAGTGGGGTCCATTTTGCAGATAATGGTGACTACCACAAGCCTGATGTTGTTCGCGGGTCGGTTTGGGTTGGCTCCTTCGGCAAACCGGAAGGCCACTGCAGGGCTGAAGCTGGAAGTGAGGGAATCCGGCCTGCAGACAGGCGACCCGGCAGGGTTCACCTTGGCCGATACCTTGGCTTGCGGCACGGTTGGGCACATTATGGGGGTTGGAATTGTGTTGGGGCTTAAGAACATGGGTGCTCTTTAAGTAAGGTGACGACAATGATGTTTTATGCTTCTCTCAGTGTTCTTGCTTCTTAATGAACTTGATTACAAAAGGGTTTGTGTACATGTAATGTTGTGTTTATGAATTGGATTTGCTTATTTGGTTTTTTAGTGATGAATTCTTGGGTACGTACCTTCAGAATTTTGGTTAGCCTTCCAGGAGCTGCTAAATCTGACAAGTAATATTTGGGCTGGTTCATTGCAATGGTGTTGGGCTTCTGTTTTTTGAAATTCAATGTTCGATATTGGTTGATATGTAGATGACAAATTGGAAAGTGTTGCATTTAACAAGGAATTACGTAAAAGGAAAGAACTCGAATTGCTGTATGAGAGATTCATCATATCCAAAGTGCATCAGATTCAACGTTGTAGTTGTTCTTGTAACGCCCCGAGCGCGGACATGTACTTACCCGCCCGAAATCGGTGCGTTAAGATACGATCCACGACCCTGACCGCTGCACATTCTGATATTTATATCCATCTGATAGACCCATAATTAATCTGAAAAATATAATCAACAATTTATGAGCTCGACAGCCCGCAAGTTCCAACCGTCAATCAATCAAAATCAAAATCATGTGAAAAATAATACAGAATATGACATTCAGTAAAAAAGCACAATCAAGAGATATACATCACAAGTAATATGCATGCGTAACAATCTGGAACCCCCATTGGGATTCGACCACACCCTATGCTTCTGAAATCTATCAATTAGTCAGACGCACACCTGATAGCTCCACACTAACGACAGACAACCCTTTCCTCTCTCGGGTGGCTCCACACTGTCCGCTAGGCAGCTCTTTCCTAAGTTGCTCTGTCAGAAACATACACACAGCCACAGGACATGTCGACCGAAACACCACCATACAACCATATGCATATCACTAAGTTCAATATCGATACTAAGCATGCGTGCAACTACGAACATCAAGAGAGACATACATGAAATGAAACTCAAGAATAACGAATCAGTACTTGCCTATCTCGCAACCACAATCGTGATTCGCAACCCAAATCAAATGTCCAGAATTCTTATTTCCTCTTTTCTTCTAGTTCATCTTGCACAACAGAAACCTAATAGTTAATAATCAACATCATCAATAATTAATCATACCAAACTAAATCCAACTAATTAACTAAAAATCCATCTACCTTACCTTTATTTCCTCTTCTTCTCACTTTCAAACTCTTCTCTGATTTCTCCTTATCTTTATTTCCTCTTCTTCTCACTTTCAAACTCTTCTCTGATTTCTCCTCTTCTAAATCTTCTGATTTCCTCAACTCTTAACTTCTCTCTTCCCAGCTCCTATCTTCACTCCACCAACACAAACATCAACTGATTTCTCTTAACTCCTTTCTTTTATACTCATTCATCTCCACCGACTCTCAACATCACACGTGGAAAGACTTGGGTAAATTGCACTCAAGCCCAAACATCACCTAAAACCACACATGGATCCAAAGACTTGATTTAATTTCTTCAAAGGTTTGGGTTCTTACAGTTCTAACCTTAGAGAAACCATCAGACCCTTACAACAACAGTATGTATTGGCGCGATATTTTGTCTACGTGGTTTTTTGAGGTGGCAGTTGTGGTTTAACCAACTCCCAGTTAATTGTATCTTATTTTCTTGTATGGATTATTAGTCTTTATTTCGATCGTGTTGTTTATTTTGGTTGACATATTTCTGTATAACTGTTAACTATATTAATCATTTTGTTGACAAATGTAAAGCAATTGTTGTATGATTTCAAAAGAGTAACTACGGTCTGCATAAGCCCGACACTAGGTAACCAATGCTTCACCCTACCGTGACTACTGATTAGTTTACAAAAATGACCATAGAAGTTGAAATTTTTATTCTTGAAAGATCTGTTAGTAATAGGTTATTTTAAAGACATTATCAAAGAATTTTTTTCCACAATCCAACTTACAAATTACATTTGGATAATAATCTGACGTTACCCTGCCTTTCCTCTAATTTGTAATTTTTCTATAACTTTTCATCATGAATATTATTCTAAGATTCCAAAAAATTATAAATGATAGAGAGACACACCAGGGCTCACCAACGGTGCAACTTCCAGCCTCACCTCCGAATCGACCCTCTCAACGCCACGAAAAAACGGCTGGATGGCAACCACCCTTCTAACCACAACCACCAGTTCCCCCTTCCCCTCCTTCGTCCACATCCTCACAGCATTATGAGCACTTTTCCCTCAAGCACTATCCCCCACGACGAAACACCTCGCCAAATCTGCAACATTTGCGAACTTCTCCAACCTCAAATGCTTAACGGAATTCTCGTTCAGAAAGGAGATCACGTCGAATGCGTCGGAGTACTGCGCCAGGAACGTGTGCTCCGACGTGAGGCGGTAGTCAACGGAGACAACGACGTCGGGAAGGAAGAGGGAGAATATCCAGCAGGCGGGGTCGTAGAGGGCGTTGGACGGGGAGAGGAAAGCGAAGCCCCACCGTGGAAGAAAATCAGGGTAGGGAGAGGGGTTTGAGTATGAAGGGGGACGTAGAGGCGGAAAGAGGGGGAGGAGGAGATTCAGACGTCGGAGATGAAAAGGGGGGAGGTGGAGAGGGGTGGGACGGGATGGTCGAGAAGGGAGAGAGGGCGGCGGTAAACGGTGACGTTGCGGCAGCGGGCGGCATCGTAGACGAAGGAGCCGATGGGAAGAGTTTGGTCTTCCACGGAAGGGATGAGATGCGAATATTGGATTGGGTTAGGGGTAGAATGGTCTTTTTATCTCTCTATCGGAAGAAATTAAACGGTATATTAACGGTAGACTGGTTTTATAAAAAATATCGAAAATGAATAGATTAATGTGTGATTTAACAAAAAATGAGGAAATAAAAACAATGTAAGAAAATTACAAACCAGAAGATGACTCTCGAGATTTATAGAGGTTCGATCACACCAAAGTGATCTAGGCATCTTCTCAAGTTTCGATCGATTCTCCGATCCCTACTCGAGTATTCACTTCTTCATTTTGGATCGAAATTTGTAACGCTCTTAATACGCACTCAGGACACAATAATCAATCACAACTATAACAACCGAAAAAGAGACATTAACAATAATCAAGTCGATGCCTCAATTAAAAACATACCATAAAATCAAGATCGGATTACAATACGAAGGGAAATACAAGAACTCTGAATTTCCTACTACATGACTATTAAAAGGAGAAGGAAAATACATGACAACTCACTACAAGAAAAAGGGCATTTTCCAACCACATTTCTGTCCACTTGCTGACGGCATTTCCATCGGCATTGATCGGACGGGCGTAGCTGTGTTGGGACGTATAACGCCGATGGATATTTCGTCAGCTTGCTTTTGTTTCGCGCCAAGAAAAGGGCACACCAAAAGTCACGACCGACGGAATTTTCTTCGGAGAGGAATTGTACTTGCTGACGAAATTTCCGTCGGCATGTGATGGCCACCCGACGAATATATCGTCGGCCACATAATTTTCTTTGTTGTTATTGCCGACAGAAAATCCGTCGGAAATAACAATACCTACTACAAAACAATGTTGTTAGTTAGTATTAGATGGCCTTGGTCGAGTCGATACAACCTACAATAAAAATATCATCGTACTTCGCTCATTCAAAGTATTCATTCAAATGTAGAACTCATATATTCAACCAAACACATTCACAATAATATCAAAGTAGAACACATTTAAAATGCAATATATAGTTTTCATGTCATAAGAAATTGAAAGCATATGATTCACATATATTCATAAGTCCAACTACACTAGAACAAAAAAACTATCTAAAAAGTACTAACTAAGGCTCGAAAGAAGTTGGATCGGTCGATGGATCATCCTTATGTTGTGAAGATGTATCGATGACATCACTCTATAAAATAAAATTGATTTGATTAGTTGAACCTAAACATTTATAATTTTTAGTAAATTAAAGAAAACAACTACAAATTAATCGTACATACCTGATCTTCTCTAAAATGAGCCGCCATCAACTTATTGATAATATCATGAGTCTTAATCGTTGAACACTCACCCTGCTCTTGGGTTAGTGTTTGTTGTGTTAATTTCTAACTCGCTAATTGTTGTATCTCAACCTACATTATTTTGATAATGTAATAAAATCTAAAAGATAAAATGGAAACTTCATATTGTCTTGTAAAAGATTCAAACTTACCATTCGTACTCATCGGTATAATAGATAGTCATTTTTTTGAAGTTTGGTAATAGGTCTCGTGATTTCATTCTGATCCATGTAATTATTTAAAAAAAACAATTCAAAATAAGAATCAGTCAATATTAATCTAAAGATTCAAACCATTATAAGTTATAAAGACTTATTGAAACACAAACCTTACGTGGAGTTTTGTTTTGTTGGCGAATGTCTTAGATCCGGTCTTGTGGTTCATCTTCTACAACCTCGGTTCACGCTATTCGTTAATGAATTTTTCTACAATGAACAAAAAATATTAAAACATAACAATTGATACTCGTAAACAAATAAAATGCGTGAAGACTCAAAACATTATACATACCTTTACGGTTTCAGTGTTCCATTCCTCCAACATTTGGTGAAATTGATCCATGTGCACCCTCGGATCTCCCTTGCTACACAAGTAATCAATCCATTCGTCCATTGTCTCGAATGGGGTATAATATTTCATCTTCACGGAATAACGATAATCTCCGAGGAAACCACCAATCTTATGAAAACCATAGTCCACACGTTCACAGAGTTACCGAAGTCAAAACACTCCTACAAATAACATGTAATTATTTGTTAGCAAGACATTTTAACGTTCAAGTGTTAATTCAAAAATAAGATAACTAAGAAAGCATAACGTACCAGAAGAATATCCCACGTGTCGACAAATGATTGACGACTCTGATGTGCCATCTTCACATCCATTGGCCACAACTCAGGCTATTTCGCCAACAGTGCCAAAGTTGTGTTCAACTTCTCACCACATGGACCAACCGGAACTAAGTCATCACTCCATTGAATTTGGAACCGATGCCTAGCAGAGGGAACAAGATCCACGCCTCTAGTCGGCCCTCGACTTCTCTTCGTTGATCTCTCCCTCTAATCAGTTTGTCCTACAAAAGAATAATATCATATTTAGGTAATTTATATGAAATTAAATATTACCGTCAAATTAAAGATATTGTTACCTTCAATGTCGCCGATGATACGTGCTTGAACGTTGCCACGACGCTAACTACCTTCTGCTCTCATATCCAGTTCACCTTGTACCTCTGCTGGAATCCCCTCCACTTCATGAGGCCTAACAACCTCAATGATATTATGATGTGCATGTACAGACTGAGGAAGATCTTCCATCTGTCGAGACCGAACAACACGATTACGGGGAGGCATACCTGTATAACATATTTTAAAAAATAGAACGTTAGAATAATGAATGATTCAAATTAAGTAAATTATTTCAAAGTAACATATAATATATAGCTAATACATTGTAAATCCCACCTAATCATCAAAGATATCTCTAGGTCGATATTTCAATACAATGTGTCAATTACACTCAACTGGATCTTGAACATAAAAGCATTGTTCGGCGTGACATGCTAAAATGAATGGATCTTTCTCGTGCTTTGTTCGGGCCGTGTTAATGGAAGTAAAACCAGTTTTATCAACTCGTATGTCATCCCTTCCTGACTCATCAAACCATGTGCATTTCAACAACACTATCTCCAAACTTGGGCCGTAGGATAACTCAATCATTATCACTTCATCCAACATACCATAATAGGTAAGGACATCAAATATGGGATTTCTATCTCTACTACTTGAATAACTTGATATTTCAACTGACATGGTAATGCCACTATGTTGGGTTCTTCTTGTAGCCTCGAGTTTTTTTGTATGAAACTTATATCCATTCACACAATAACCCTTATACGATGTAACCTGAGCGGATGGACCTCTTGCTAACCAATTCAAGTCATCAGTAACATCTGGATTCTCTTGAACACGAATCTTATTCACGAACTCACAAAACCACATCTCGAACAAATCACTGTGTATTTTTTTCTAATTGATGAGGATTCAAAATTTTTTCACTTCATCAATTCACTAATAAAACTTCATTAACTAAGTGTATAGGTAGATACCATATGATCGTGAAAAATCCCAGGGGAAAGATACGCTCGAGCTGACAAAGAGTAATTGCAATTTCACCCTTTAACTTTTCCATTTCTTGTACATCAATTACTTGACTGCAAATCCCCTTAATGAAGAGAGTGACACAATAATGCCACAAATATCTTCATACAATGCTTTCCAAAGAGCAAGAGGAAGGATCTGCTGCATAAGTATGTGACAATCGTGACTTTTTAAACCAGAAATCTTTCTCTCTTTCTACTATACTCTTGCCTTGATATTTGACGAAAACCCATCAGGAACCTTAAGATCATGCAGCACCTTAAAGAATATATCTTTCTGTTGATTCGACAACATGAATTGAGATTCTGGACCCTTGCCTTTACATGATTCCCCCAAAAGTAACTCTGGATGAATACCCATTTCTTGTAGGACCATCCTAGCATTCCCATCATCTTTTGATTTGTCTATTGTCAACACAACATTTAATATGTTGTCACAGACATTCTTCCAATAAGGTAGTTGAAAAAAAATTGATTTTTTCTTCCAACCATAAAGAAGTTTCACTTCCTCCACATCTTTTCTCCTTTTTCCAAGCCCAAATGGTAACGACTTACCAAACTCAATGTCTTTGTAGCCGGCAAGCTGCTGCAACACCTCATTTCCTGATAAGACAGACGGTGCAGTACGAAACTCTTGGTTTCCATCAAAAAAATTCTTATCCCGCCGCCAACGATGATCATCCGGAAGCCATCTTCTGTGACCCATGAATGATTCTTTCCGTCCATGCTTCAATCGAATACTGTATGTTTCCTTATTGCAGGGAGGACAAGCGAATTTTCGTTTTGTACTCCAACCAGAAAGATTAGCGTGCATCTTGAAATTCTCTTTCAAATAGGAATCATATGTGGGAACTCCTTCAGTCCATAATATTTTCAAGTCCTCAATTAACGGTTGTTGGTACACATCAATGTTATTTCCCGGTGCTTGAGGACCAAGAATTAACAAAGACATGATAAAATATAGTTGTTTCATACACAACCAAGGTGGTAGATTATACGGCATCAAAATCATGGGCCATGTGTTGTGACTTGCTGACATTGTACCGAAAGGACTAAACTCGTCACTTGCCAAACCCAACCTAATATTTCTTGGTTCTCTAGCAAAATCCAGATAGGTCTTGTCCATGTGCTTCCACGTAAGAGCGTCGACAGGATGACGAAGAGAACCATCAGTTTTTTCGCTCTTCAAAATACCACCTCATGTTTTTCGCCACGTCCTTGTTCATGTAAAACCTACATAGCCTTGGAATCAATGGGAATTGCCTCAACACCTTAGCCAGAATTTTCTTCCGAATATAGACTTCTTCGTCTACTCCTTCTTGTGACCATCTTTGAATCTCTTTTCCAATACAACATGCAATATTTAGGACAAGCATCAATCTTCTTACAACTGAGCCCTAACTCTTTGACGACTTTCTTAGCTTCATAATAGGACAACGGAATATTTCTACCACCATCTGGAATAGTTTCTCGAATCAAAGCAAGAAGCATAGAGAATGACTTATTGCTCCAACCGTTCAAGATTTTCAAATGAAATAAACGAACCAAAAATGACAACTTCATGAACTTCTTACACCTAGCATACAACGGTTCTTCAGCATCTTTCACAAGTTCTGACAGACGATCTGAGTCACCAACGACTTCAGCTTCTTCTATTTCATATTCGTCATCCACAAGATCTTATATTTGAAGAGCATCATTAACACTAACGTCATTTTCCGCATCAACTTCTTCCCCTCAAACGTCTTCGTAAATGTCTCGCAACATTCCTCGCATGTCATCAACAACATTTGAACTTGACGGGAAGGATGACTGAAATGTTCTATTCATTCCAGATGGTTTTTCACCATGACGTATCCACGTAGGATAATCCGGCATAAAACCTTTTAGGATGACATGTTCACAAATTTGGTCTCGATCAAGAAGTGCTTGATTTCTGCAAATTTTGCAAGGGCAAGGGATAGAACCACTCGATCTTTCCAAATTTTTACTTGCGAAATTCAAGAACTCATCCAACCCTCTTATGTATTCAAGTGTAAATCTATTACCAATCTATAACCAAGATTTGCCAGGTACAATCGACATCCTACAGAGACACACAAAAAATCAATTATAAAATTGAGGTTATTAAAATTTGGGCAAAACCTCACCTAAAATTGTAAATGTTAAACCATTTCAACCTGCATTTAAACCACAAACTAAATCAATCTTAATAATCCATCAAATCTACATATAATATCCAAACATAGTTCTCAGTTTTTGTAATAACCCAACTAACCAAACTGACTCTAGTTGCACATTAAAATCACACGAAAATAGCACGACAACATGATTTTATTTTAACACTTTTGTTGTGATATTTATGGCATGAATTTAACACGCTTGGATCATGTTGAAATCCTGGTTGGTGCCTTTTTCTAAGACGAAGTCTTTCTCTTGCTTTTGACATCACACTTCCCATTGCATGATAAACAAAAGATCAAATCCTCACTTTTCTTCTTCCAACGTTATCTTGTGCTCCAAATGATATAATCATTCGTGCGTGGGTCGTCAAGTCTAGCACATCCCCATGACACAGTATACATGAATCCTTGTTCATGTCATGTGAGGTTGCAAAATTTTAAGGAACTAGATATACATTGATATAAACCTACTAATTTTCTGGTATTCTTTACAAACAAATTAAAAGAAACTTCAATGTAATTACTATAAAGCTTTCATAATTTTAAAGGGGGAAAATCTCACTTGTATGAGTTTATAAAATAGAATTCTTAAAAGCTCACATAAAGATCACCATATTAGCAAGACCTGATTACTTCTCAGTCATTTGGACAAGTCACCAAGACCAACTAATTAATAATCAATGTTTTTGTCTCATATATTATTATATAAGACCTTAGCCAAAAAAAACTTAACCAAATTCTAAAAATGACAATAATTTTGGTAACCAGACACTTCATAAACACAAAGCTAAAAACTAATCAAGCACCAACTGAGCATCAATAATTTTGAAATAACCGATCAACAATCGCATGGTCACACCCCCAACAAAACCGATTACATCATGTGCTTTAATTAGAATTACATACAAACCACTTAAATTCAGGAAAAAACACAAACAAGAAACTAAGCAACTACATTTATTTGTTCGCAACTGGATATACATGGTAGTGCACAACATGCCAATGCTCATCTCAATAACAATCTAGCCAACAAACTCATGACTCAAAGAAATCATTAATTCTAGGATTAATTTTGCTAATCAAGAACTCAAGAATTTGATCTTAATTAGCAAGACGCTGAAGTAGTTCAGAAACCAGACCTCCTCAAAGGCGACGTGGTGGACTTGGCGTGGTGGGGGTGGCAAGGAGGTGGGCAGCACGGAGGTGGTTGGCGGATGTGCGTGGGTCGGTCGTGCACGGAGGTGGTTCGACGTTCGGTCGGTGAAGGATGGTTTGGTCGGTGAAATGGAGACGGCCAGTGAAGATGGAAACAGTCGTTCGGTGAAGAGGGGACAGGGGAGACGACCGGTGAAGACGGGAGAGGTTGTAGAGACGGTTGGAACGATCTGATTTGGGGCGACGGAAATTTGGGGGAGAAGAGAGTAGGGTTCATCGGGTGAGTCGAGGGATTTCACCCCTAAATATCTAACCTGCCGACGGATATTCCGTCGGCACGCTAAAAATTACGCATGCGGAGCACGTGCTTAAGAAATTAAGCGCGAGAACGAAATTTTTGTGCATGCCCCGATGACATATTTGCCATGCTGACGGCAATTCCGTCGGCATGAATCCGCTGGAAAATCCATTTTTGTGGTAGTGACTGAGCTCAACAGATCCAGTACAGCGTTCCAATCCCAAGTCGTCTCTAGTCACCTATCACGTCTCACCTGCACACACATAGTGTTCCAGTCCCGTACACACACAACATTTCAGTCTCGTAGGAAGTGGATAATGCATGTAAAAGTGTAGATATGTGACACATATGTGTATAATTAAGTGCTAATGACATGCGTACCATGGAAATCTATCAAGACCAAAACCTTAAGTGTATCTCTACATGGATTAAGATTGATCATCATTATTAAAACATTCAAAATACTACTCACGATAAAGACAACTATAACCACATGATTACATGTCAATCTTCTCTCTTCAATGACATGAAGAACATAGAAATCCATGATGACCATAACCCCAACTATGTCTCCACTTGAAATAAGATTTAATATGATCATTATTAAAACATACAAGACATTAATCATGAAAAGGCCACATGCTTCCACATGTCATCTTTATCTCTTTATCCACTCAAATCTTACCCTCACCTCATCATTCTCTATTAAGTGCGCCAACTAATCAAAGCATGTGTTCCATTAGGATCGTTAACACGTCAAAGGCAAGAGCTACAAACTCATCAAAATGGCTATGTAAATCATTTAAAGCTCCAAAATTAAGATTAAAAACACACACAAGTCTAACTACATTCACACTTCACATCATCCTCCAACCCCTAATGGGGATGGACTACTCACTAATCAAATCCATAACAAAGAAAACAACAAAAGAAAACAACACATGAACAAGTAAAGATCTAACCAAAGAAATGGAATAAAATTGCATGAAATGAACGACAAGAACAAAAAGAACATGAAACTAATTCCTGATTAAGAAACAAAGATTACATAATGGTGTTCCTCTTCTCCTCCACTACACTATTAAGCAAGAAATAAAGCCTACTCTATTGCAGAAGAAGGAAGAAGAGAAACCAAAGGATTATAAGTGTATTAATAGAAGATTAGAGGGTCTAGATTAATCTGGGCACAATCGTACGACTGAAAATAAAATCTGGATGATTTGGCGTGCTTCTACCCGAATACCCGGCCCACGAGAGAAATTCGAGCACCAATCTCCCAACCGGATCTGCTAGTGGCAGAGTTGGATCCACCAGTGGGGGGATCATTTGGGTCGGATCAACCTTATATTTCAGCAGGAGCTTTAGTTAAACAATGTAGCACGTAGGGTGCACCTGGAGTCATTGGTTTGAGCCGGTTTGGTTTTAATTGTTGAAGTACTCCTTAGGTTCATAAAATTATGGACTTTTGTGACCAACATATTTTGTTTATGATCAGGTCCTTATAGGTTTTCACCTAGGTCCTTTTTGAGTTGCAATCTGGTCCTTGAGCATTACAAAGAGGTCTAAAAGGTTTCCCAATCAGTCATTTCTTCTTGCATTTAGATCCCTTTTGCTTCATTTCTCTTCTTTATTACCCAAACCCTGAAATGTAAGAAACAAATACCCGAGTAGCACAAACATGGGTAAAATAAATGGATATACAACTTGACTGGAATGTATGATATGCTACTAATCAAAAGCATTTAGTGTATCAAGTGAACATTTGATCTTATGACTCAAGTAAAATGAAAAATTACATGTCTTTTCCTTGAGTTTTGATTACAAATCTTGGCCTTATCTTGAACTGGGTTAGTTCTTAAATTTGAGCATCTACAATGTTAGAAGTATACAATATATATGCAATTTGACAATATGATATATGCGTTGTGTTAATTGAAGTCATGCATAATATTAATTTTTTAATCATCAAACTTAAGAGTAAGGAGGCCAAAACCTCAACAATCACCCTCTTTTTGATGATGACAAACTCATGTCAATCTTGTGTGTAGATGAAACTCCCAATGTGCATGAATTTCATTGAGCATATCATGTTAATACAATATTCCTACCCTTCTGTCATGAAGCAAGAAGATTTACATAGAGCATAGGTTGAAACAGAAAACATAGAATTTCATTGCTGAAATGGAGTTAAGACAAAAGCAAATGCATACAAAAAGCAAACAAAGGAGTAGAAAAGGCATAAAGCTAACTCTAGTTGTCTGGCTTGTTCATATTGTGAAAGAGGTCCATGATCTCATTTTGGGAGTCTTAAACGCTTGGTGAGAATCCCAAACCATACGAATTTGTTTGTGTGTTTTACTGAGCAAGTTCAACGTTACCAACTGAAATGCATGAAAATCACTTGTAAGCTCTTGACTTTCTTGATATTTGTGATCCACTAGCCCACGAACCTCTTGGATCTCGTGCTGATAAGGCCATACGGGTTGGTTCCAATGAGCATCCGAGTCGGATGACCATTCGGGATGAGAGTAGTGTCGAGGACCATGACTCGATCTCGGATAGAAATTTGGGTTGGTTGCGGGTTTGATAGGAGGAGGAGACCCAGATTGAGCATCGGCCAAGTCTTCATTGGTTGATTCAGTTATAATATTGTAAGTGCGCGACCGTGATGAAGCGGTGGCAAGTACGGGTCGAGTCCACAGGGAGGTGTGTCAACTCTGGTTCTTCAGAAGTCAAGTGGAAAATAAAGGGAGAAGAAGAGATTATTACGCTACTAGTAAAAAGACAATTACACTAGAATGCAAAACAAACTAGATTACGATGCAAATGAAAACTAAAGAAATGCAGCAAACGATATGGAACGAAATATGGATGAACCCCTAAGGGGTGGAGTCCACATATGAGGTGAGATAAGTGATGAATGATGCATGTAAGCATGCATGTGTTTGTGTGCCATGTGTGTGTCTTCATGCACAGGAAGTGTCTAAAGATTTGGCAAAACCTATCAATCCATTCACACAACGTATCGACAATTACTACTTGATTATCATAAGACGAGGCTCAGCATGAGAAGTGTCTAAAGATATGGCAAGACTCATCAAAAACCAGGAACTCATGTGAAGAACAAAGCTAAGCATGGAAAGTGTCTAAATGTTATGGCCAAACCCATCAAAACAAAGTTTCTTCAATTAATCAAGCGAGCAAACACTAATACAAACACTAACATGTAGCATATCCAACAGGAAATTTCAACCAATAAACATGAGGAAACCAAGCATGGGAATTGTCTAAATGTTATGATAAAACCCATCAAAAATCCCCCAACATGTAGATGATTAAAACAAACCCGATGAACATACAAACATTCAAGTCTACACAATCAAAATTCATCAAACATCAAAACCTCAAAACATAAATGTACATCATCTCCAACCCCCCAAAGGGGGATGGAACTACTCACTACTCATTATGCTAACATTCATATTAAGAAGAGAAAACATTCTAATTATACTAAGATTACTAAAACACAATTAAGCTAAGCATCCAAGAATTAAAAGAGACAACATGAAACTAACAAAGATTGATTTTATTCATGACTCACATGACAAGTAGCATCTCTCCACTTGAGTTTTGCTCCAAGGCTTTACTCCAAGTAGAGAGAATGGACACCAAGCAAGGAGTAAATACAAAGGAAAAAGAAAAGTTCTATTTATAGGCATGAAAAAAGGTAACCGGACACAATCCCCCGGTATGGGACTAATTAGTAGGATATCATTCATCATATTCATGCTATATATCCTTAATTTAACCCCAATATTATGCTACACAAGTGTTTGTTGTTATATTTCAGGTATTAGGTAATAAAGAAGAGAAGGGAAAAGAAAAAGGACTGAAATGTGAGAATAAAGGACTTAAATGATGCAAAATGGACCTCTCGGTCATACACAATGACCTATCTGCAAGAGGAGAGGACCCGGACGTAAGCCCGAAAGGACTAAATAGCAAACCGAGAAACTCCGTACCATTATAAGGAGTACTTTGGCAATTAGATTTGGGCGTATCTAGACTCAAATAATCGATCTGAGTGCACCCCACATCACTAATTGAAGCAATAAATAAGATATGCAAAAATGGGCCGATCCAAGACAAAAGTGACCGCCAATTAGCGGTCCCTTTTTCTCAGAATTTGACCTTGTTTCTTGTGAATATGGGTTATATGTTTATGTCTATTCTGAGAATGTTTTATTAGTCCCACATCAGGGGATTGTCCCCGGTTACCTTTTTCTATGACTATAAATAGAACTCTTCCTCATCCTTAATATTTACTACATGCTTGGTGGCTAATCCCTCTTCTTAGAGTCAAGCCTTGGAACAAAAACTTTAGTGGAGAGATGCTACTTGTATTGTGAGTCTGAAATTAAATAAAATTTTCTTTGTTATGTTGTGTATTTTGTGTTTATTGCATGCTTAACTTAATTTCCTTTCATTAAATTTAGCACGCTTAGTTATTATGTTTTTCTATTAAAATAATAGTTAGATTAATGATTAGTGAGTAGATCCGTCCCCCTTTTGGGGTGGAGATGATGTTCATACATGCAATAAAGAATGGAAATGAATGCTTTATTTTGAAATGTGTTGATAAATGTGAATGTATGCTTGCTTGTTTAGAGAAGAACACTTCACTTGATGGGTCTTGCCACAACTATTGGACACCTCCCATGCTTGTTTCGGTTCTAAAATAATCAACTTGTGTATGTGAATGTTAATCAACTAGGTCAGTGATTGGATTGATAGGTTTTGCCACAACCATTAGACACTTCCTATACATGAAAACACTACCTACATTTGTGTCTTTTGAATGCATTCTTCACCATATTATTGCATGTGTGCACTCACTCCACCCCTTAGGGGTCACTCTTCCTGATTTGTAGCTTTGCATTGAGTTCCGTTAGTTTAGTTTAAATCACTCGTTAGTTGTTTTCTTTTGCATTTCTTCTTACTAGTTTAGTGTAGCTTAGATTAGCATAATCAAAGCTCTTTACCTCTTTTTCCGCCACTTGATTTTTTCAAACCAGAAGCTACTCACCTCCCCGCGGATCGACCCGTATTTGCCGCTTCTTCACCGACGTCGTGCACTTGCGGTATTTTAAACGATTAAACAAGACTAATGGCACCTACTACAATTATATTAAGGAAGGAATACATTCTAACTAATTATACTATGATTAAGAAAACAAAACCAAGCTAAACATGCAAGCATTAAAAGAGACAATATTAAACTTACAAGAAATTATTTATTAATGACTCACATTACAGGTAGTATTCTCTCATCTTAAGTTTTGCTTCATAGACTTACTCCATGTTTAGAGAATGGCCACCAAGCAATTGGTAGGTTACAAAGGAAGAAGGTGAGTTCTATTTATAGACATGAAGATGGCAACTGGGGACAATCCCCCGGTGTGGGACTATTGAAACTTGCCTAAAATAGACATAAACAACATAATACACAATCACAAGATGTCGGGTCGTATCTTAACCAAACTAGACTGCAAACTGGAGGTCGGGGGTCGCCAATTGAAGGTCAAAATTGGTCTGAGTCGACCCGGTTTCGGATTCCTTCTTAAATGCTCAATTATTCACATGGGGCACACCTTGAACGGTTGTTTGAGTCTGGACCCGAATCGAATTGTCAAAATACTCATCATGATGGTGTGGAGTTTCTAAGTTTGCTATTTGGTCCTTCCCGCTTATATCCAGGTCATTCCCTCTTGCAGATAGGTCCATAAGTTTCACATATCGGTCCTTTTTCTTGTGTTGCAGCCATTTTTTGGTCTTCTTCTTCTTAAACTTGTTTATTCCTGAAACTTAACATAAAACTCGTTACATAGCATTGCTTAGGCTCAAAATGGGGATATATAACCTGGATATATGCATAATATTATATTAATCACATAATTCTTGTCTAATTTTATCAATTTGATCAAAATTTAAAGGTTTAGTGAAGATATCTGTTAATTGATCATTTGTTGAAATAACTTTTAGTTCAATATCACCCTTAAGAGAATGATCTTCAAGAAAATGATGATGGGACATCTATACGCTAAGGTCTTGAATTTAAAGGTGATTTTTCGAAAAAATATTGCACTAATGTTATCATAAAATATTGGTATAGTATGAAACTCAAGTCCTAAATCCTTAAGGGTTTGCCTCATCCAAAGATTTGTGCACAACACCACCCAGTGGCTGCATACACGGCCTCGATTTTTGAGAATGCTACAAATTTTGCTTCTTACTAAACCAAGAAATCAAATATTTACCTAAGAATTGACATTTGCCCCTAGTACTTTTCCGATCGGATTTGCATCCACCATAATCAGCATCAGTATAGGCAACAGATCAAAAGAACGAGTCTAGGGATTAAACAATTCAAAATCATAAGTAGCTTTCAAATATCGAAAAACCCTTTTCAAACCAAGCAAATGAGATTCTTTAGGACACAATTGAAAATGGGAACATAAGCAAGCACTAGACATGATGTCCGGTCTACTAGCGATTAAGTAATGAAGGGAGTCGGTCATACCTCAATACCTTTCAATGTCTACCCATTTGCCTTGTTCATCTTTATGCAATTTCAAGCTTGTGCTCATAAGAGTATTTGGGACTTGCAATCATCAAAAACCAAATCACTTGAGAAGTTCTTTTGTGTATTTCGTTTGGTTGATGAAATATCCCTCTGAAGTTTGCTTAATTTGGAGTCCAAGAAAGAAGTTGAGCTCACCCATCATACTCATTTCAAATTCACCTTGCATAGACTTAGAGAATTCTTGGCAAAGACGATCATCAGTAGCACCAAATAAAATGTCATCAACATAAATTTGTACTACAAATAAATCTTTGTTCTTAATTTTAGTAAAGAAGGTGGTGTCAACTTTACCCATTGTGAACACATTATCAAGCAAGAAGTTCTTCAACCTGTCATATCAAACTCTAGGAGCTTGCTGGAGCCCATGGCAAATCTTTAAGCTTGAATACATGATTCAGGTAAGTTTCACAGAAAACTAGGTGGTTGTTTCAGATAAACTTCTTCCATAATAAAACCATTTAAAATGCACTTTTAACATCCATTTAAAAAGGTTTAAAATCCATGTACGATGCATAAGCTAATTGCATTCTAATGGCTTCTTGTCAAGCTACCGGAGCATAGGTTTTATCAAAGTCGATGCCTTCCTCTTGGTTATAATCTTGACCAACTAATTGAGCTTTGCTTTCTAACCATTTGCCCCAGATTCATAATGTTTGTTTCCAAAAACCCTCTTGGTGCCAATCATTATTTGATGTTTGGGTCTTGGAACAAGTTCCCAAATATCATTTTCAGTGAATTGGTTCAACTCTTCATACATAGCCATTAACCAAAATTCACTCTCATATGCTTCTTCTATTTTCTTAGGTTCAAGTTGAGATATAAATGCATAAGAGTCGCATACAACAATAGCATTTGATCTAGTAACAACTCCTTTTGATACCTCACCAAAGACAAATTCCTTAGGATGGTCCTTTCTATAGCACCAATTGATTGACATCATTTCATGCATTCATTTGTGTCTTATATCCGTTATCTTGAAACTAAACAATGTTACGTAATGGGTTTTATGTTTGAGTTTCAGGAATAAACATGATTGAGGAGAATAGGCATAAAAGGACCTAAAAGCAAGAAAAATGACTGAGTTGTGAGACTTGGGGACTAAGATGCAAGGGAGAAGGACCCGAATGTAACCCCAAATGACCAATGCGCAAATGAAGAAACTCCACACCATCATGAGGAGTATTTTGGCAATTAGATTTGGGCCGACACTCCTATAACCGATCCGAGTGCACCCCATGTGAAGAATTGAAGAAATAAAGAACATATCCGAAAATGGGTAGGATCCGGGAAAAAGTGACCGCCAATTGGCGGTCTTCTCTCCGAATTCGACCAAGTTTCATCAGGGCATGGGTTATGTGTTTATGTGTATTCTGGGAAGGTTTTATTAGTCTCACATCGGGGGATTGTCCCCGATTACCTTTTTCTATTGCTATAAATAGAACTCATCCTCCTTTTGTATTCACCCATTGCTTGGTGGCATTCTCTCTACTTGGAGTAAGCCTTGGAGAAAACACTCAAGGTGGAGAAGAATGCTACTAGTAATGTGAGTCATTTAATAAAACAATTTTTCATTGTTTTGTTCTCATGTTGTCTCTTTTTATGCATGCTTATCTTAGTCTTGTTTCTTTGATCTTGGGTTAAATTAGTTAGAATGTCTACTTTCTTCTTTAGTTTAATTGCTAGAATAATGTGTAGCGAGTAGATCCATCCCCTTTGGGGGGTGGAGATGATGTTCATATATATTGTGAAGTTTGGATGTTTGATGAATTTTTGATTGTGAAGACTTGTATGTTTTGTATGTTCATTTGGGGTATTTTAGTCATCTACATGTTGGGGAATTTTGATGGGTTTTGCCATAACATTTAGACACTTCCCATGCTTAGTTTTCTCATGTTTATTGACTGAAATTTCCTGTTGAATATGCTACATGTTAGTTATGTGTTTGTATTTGTGTTTGCTTGCTTGATTGATTGAAGAAACTTTGTTTTGATGGGTTTTGCCATAACATTAGACACCTCCCATGCTTACCTTAGTTTTTCACATGAATTTATGGTTTTTGATGAGTCTTGCCATATGTTTAGACATTTCCCATGCTGAGTCTAATCTTATGTTAATCAAGTAGTAATTGCCGATGTGTGAATGGATTGATAGGTTTTTGCCACATCTTTAGACACTTCCTATGCATGACAACACACACACAACACACACACATACACGCTTACATGAATCATTCATCACTTATTTCACTTCATATGTGCACACACTCCACCCCTTAGGGGTTTCTCTTTCTGATTTCCAATCTTTCGTGCTTTCTTTCGCATTTCGTACTTATTAGTTTAGTGTAGTTTAGCTTTAGCGTAATCTACAACTCTTCTCCCTTTTTTTCCATTTGATTTCAGTCATACCAGAAGCTGCTCACCTCCAGGTGGATGACCCGTACATGCCCCGTCTTCACCGACGGCTGTGCACTTGCATTCTAAATTTAAAACGAACAAACACCAATCCATTGGAAGATCGATCTTGCTCTTCTTGAGGTATCTCATTGAATTGTTCTTGAGATGTTGTATTTCCAATATGATGACTAAATTCATCATCAAGGTTAGAATTATCCTTACATGGTTCTTTTTGAAAGTGAACATGTATGGATTCTTCTACACAACTAGTTCTTTTTCTAAGTTATGTCGATCACTAATCTAGAGGGGGTGAATTGTAAGATCGATGAGGGACGCTAAATCTAATCAATTTTAAGCTTAATCTCTACTTGCTTAAACAATAGATGCAGCGGAAAAAAAATTAAACAAACAAGTAGAAAAATGCAAACCACAAAGGACACAGGCTTTTTATAGAGGTTCGGTCTCCCGCCTACTTCCACTCTTGCAAGCTCCTCTCACGACTTCACTATCCTCTAACCGTTCTGGTCTGGGAGACAACGCCTTACAATCTTCACACTAGCAAACAACCATTGCCTAGCATGGAATCCTCTTCTCATAATACAAGAAGGATGCTTCGGGCTTTCACCGGAGCCTTTACAAACTTTGTTTGTCTGAGAACTTGAGTGGATCACACTCTCTAAATTTAGCACACTTTGAGTAGATATGGAATTGAACAAAGGTGTAAATTTTAGGCTTGGAGGGTAGGATTGGAGAATTGAAAGCTTGGGAGTTTCTCTTAGATGTGTATGATAATATCAAGTGTAGGAGTTGTCAAATTGTGTCTTGGTGACATCTATTGATAAGCTCCTAAGGGGTTATAACCGTTGTGACAAAAGTGGTAGAGGAATGTGTAAAAAACACAAAATAGAGAATCACAGGTCACTGTTCTGGTTAAGTTCGGTCGACCGAAAATGGGTCAAATGGTCGACCGGATTCTGTCCAGAAAAGACGTCCAGATAGTTCCAGAAACAAACAGTCGACCAAACAAGGGGCGGTCGAACGAACAGGGCTATAACTTAAGTTAACGGTTGAACCAAAGGTGGAACGGTCGACCGATTAGGCAGTCCAGATTTATTGTCCAGGAAAGTCCAGGGACAATCAGTCGAACAAAAAGGTTTGTTCGGTCGACCGATAAAAACGGACACTACGGGGTTCCAGAGATGTCTAAGTTCGGTCAACCAAAACTAGGTCCACGGTCGACCAGTGATCAAATGCATTTCTAGGGAATGGATAAAAATGTGAATACGACCGTTGGTATAATACGACAAGTCTAACAATCAAATGACACATGTAGATGGTTGACCGAAAAAGATCATGGTCGAGCAGTTCAAATCACTATTGGTTGAAAGATCAATCGGTCGGACGAAGGTGGTTTGGTCCACCGAAATTACCTAGGAAGTTTAGGTTTGGTTTAGTGATTTCCGGTATGAGTTTGGGTGACCTATTGAAGTCCAAATGATATGAGATTTTGTGTGTGACTTCTATAAGGAACCTAGTGTGTATGTGATTAGTTATTTACTCTAGTATGCTCAAGTACACAAATTTCCTAAGACTCAAAAGAAATGCAAAATTACTTGTCTTCAAGCCTGATTACATGTCTTGACTTGAGTTCATTTCTTCCTTGAGTCTTGATCACCTATAGATGTTAGCACAAAGCAATATATATGCTATACAATTTGTGTGCTACTCTACATTGATTATTATTAAGATTAGGTTGATTAAATCATCAAAACATGGATTAAGGCCTAAAAGCCAACACTCTCCCCCTTTTTGATGTTGGCAACCTATATCTTAATTTCTTGAAATTTCGAGATGTAACTAGGCATATAAATGCTCCCCCTATGAGTGTGCATAGTTTTTGTTCAATTTTCTATCCAATTTCAAGGTTGGAAATCTATCAAAAATTTGCAATGAATTCATTTTCTCCCCCAAATTCTTGTAATTAAGTTGCTCCCTTTAATTTTGCACTTCATTACCTTTTCTAGATAAAGATTTTCATTAAGCTCACCCTATCAATATATATATGATATGACAATTAAGTTCAATTCTATTCTCCCCTTTTAAACATCAATCAAATATGAACATATAAGCATATGATGTTCTACTCTCAAATTTAAGATATGCAATGAATGATATGGTAGATATGACAATTTAGTATTCAATGTCCTTGATTAGAACCAATATAATATGAATGTAGAGGATAGATAAATTTTACCCAATTTGATCCTCGAATTGGTTCCAATCTCCTTTCAATAGTGCAACCAACTTTGAATTTGACTCTTCAAGCTTGCCCGATCACTACCGATCTCTCATCCTTCTTCATGTACCTACAAGTGTAGATCTAGGTACCCAAACAACTTTAGACCCTTGAACATTAGCTTTAGGAACTCAAACCATTTTGGTTTTGGGAGTCCACACACTTAAAGAACTTTGATTAACAAACAAATGCTTGCCATTTAAGGTAGTATGAGAAACATGGTTTTTCAATTTAGCATTTAACGTAAGCCATGTTTATCTAAAGAATGCCTTTGACTAACTAGAAGCATGTCAAGCATTTGGGTTCCATTTGTGAACCTTTCTAGATCTTTTCTTAATTGTCCATTAGAAGCTCTAATATCTACTTGTTCATCATATATAGGTTTTACTTTTAGACTAGCAAGTTATAATGCACGTTTTCATGTCTAGCAATCACCTCATTTTTCTCATTCATGATTATCTCAATTTGGCATTGGAGATCATTTATCAACTTTCTAGCATTCTTATTCTTTACACAAATGATCTCATATTGTTTAACAAATCATGAAATGCACTTTGAAGCTCATCATGTGTGTATGATTCATCATTAGCATTTGGCATTGAGCTATCACTAGAATATGACTTAGTTGAGAATTTGATCTAGTAAAGCATTAGTTAGAAGCTACCTCACTTTGTTCATCCTTAATAGCCATGAAGCATGATTGAGCAACTTCTCTTCTACTTTACAAGGAGGAGGAGGATCATGGTGATGAAGAATCATCCCAAGTAGCTTTGCGAGCTTCCTCATTCCTTTCTCTTCTCTTGCTCTTCTCCTTTTCTTTTCTCCTCTCCCTTCTCTCCTTTCTCTTCTGATTTTCACTCTCCTCTTTCTCCTTTTCTTTTTCTCTCTTCCTACTTCTTCTTCCTCTCATTTCTTCCTTATCTTTTTTGAGGAATTTGAAGAAGTCTTGAGCAAGGAATTCAATGTCCACATTCTCCTCTCTTCTCCTTGGCTCAATTGATTTTGCATGTAATGCCAAGGTTGGATTCTTCTTGGAAGCTTCCTTCTCCTTCCGATGACTTATTTGGAGCTCATAAGCCATGAGGTTTCCAATTAGTTCCTCCATTTTTAGTTGGGATAGGTCATGTGCTTCTTCAATTGCAACCACCTTGCCTTCCCAATCGTTGCTTAGCGACTAGAGGAACTTCCTTGTCATCTCTCCTTCACTATTTTTTTCTTCCAAGAACCAAAAGAGTATTAGTGACATCGGTGAAGCGAGTGTTCATTTCGCTTATGTTCTCACCGATTTGCATAGTGAAAATTTCATATTTATGCATGAGGAGACTAATGCAAGTTTCTTTAGTTTTACTATCTCCCTTATGTGGATTTGTAGTTTATGTCATATTTCATATGCACTTTCACAACCTCTAATCCTATTATATTCACCCTCAGTTAAGCCACAATAAAGGATATTCATGATAGTTGAGTTCATTTCATATTCCTTCATTTTAGTCCTAGTCAATGAGGCTAGTTCTTCTTCATTTGGGGGTGTATGGATTTTGGAGGAAGATCCAAAACTTGAGGTCACTAGATACTAAAAAAAATCATTCTATTCTTCCAATAATCATAGTTTGACCCATTAAGTAGTGGAGGCCTAGTTATGAATTTTCCTTCTACATGATTAGATGAAGCAGATGTCATGCTAAAATATGGTTAAGTATATGAAATTAAGCACCTATGCTCCGATGCCAAATGTAGGATTGATGAGGGTGGCTAAATCTAATCAATTTTAAGCTTAATCTCTACTTGCTTAAACAATAGATGCAACAGAAACAAATTAAACAAACAAGTAGAGAAAATGCAAATGACAAAGGACACTATATTTTTATAGAGGTTCGGTCTCCCACCTACTTCCTCGATTCCACGAGCTCCGCTCGATTCCATGAGCTTCGCTCACGACTTCACTATCCTCTCCCCAATTTGTGCCGGGAGACAACGCCTTACAATCTTCAAACTAGCAAACAACCCTCGCCTAGCTTGGAATCCTCTTCTCACAATCCAAGATGGATGCTTCGGGCTTTCACTGGAGCCTTTACAAACATTGTTTGTCTGAGAACTTGAGTGGATCACACTCTCTAAACTTTAGCACACTTTGAGTAGATATGGAATTGATCAAAGGTGTTGAATTTAGGCTTGGAGAGTAGGATTGAGGAATTGAAAGCTTGGGATTTTCTCTTAGATATGTATGGCAATAGAAAGCGTAAGAGTTGTAGAATTGTGTCTTGGTAATATCTATTTATAAGATCCTAAGGGGTTATAGCCGTTGTGACAAAAGTGGTAAGAGGAATGTGTGAGAAACTCAAAATAGAGAATCACAGGCCACTGTTCTGGTTAAGTTCGGTCGACCAAAATAGGTCTAATAGTCGACCGGATTCTGTCCAGAAAAGACTTCCAGACAGTTCTAGAAACAAACGGGCGACCAATGAAGGGGTGGTTGAACGAACAGGGCTATAACTTAAGTTAATGGTCGACCAATTAGGCAGTCCAGATTTATTGTCCAGGAAAGTCCAGGGACAATCGGTCAAACAAAAAGGTTTGTTCGGTCGACCGATAAAAACTGGCACTATGGGGTTCAACAGATGTCTAAGTCCGGTCGACCGAAACTAGGTTCACGGTCGACCGACGATCAAAAGTATTTCTAGGGTATGGATAAAAATGTTAACCCCGTAGTGCCAGTTTTTATCGGTCAAATGACACGTGTATACGAATGTCAAATAACTAATCACAAAATGTTTTTATACCAATGTGAATATGACCATTGGTATAATACGACAAGTGTAACGGTCAAATGACACGTGTAGACAGTTGACCGACAAAGGTTACAGTCGAGTTGTTAAAATCACTATTGGTTGAAAGATCAATCGGTCAAAAGAAGGTGGTTCGGTCAACCAAAATTACGCAGGAAGTTCGGGTTTGCTTTAGTGATTTCCGGTCTGAGTTTGGGTGACCTATTGAAGTCCAAATGATCTGAGTTTTTTTGTGTGACTTCTATAAGGAACATAATTTGTAAGTGATTTAGTTATTTACTCTCGTATGCTCAAATACACAAACTTCCTAAGACTCAAAAGAAATGCAAAATTTCATATCTTCAATAGCCTGATTACATGTCTTGACTTGAGTTCATTTCTTCCTTGAGTCTTGATCACCTGTAGATGTTAACACAAAGCAATATATTTGCTATGCAATATGTGTGCTACTCTACATTGATTATTATTAAGATTAGGTTGATTAAATCATCAAAACATGGATTAAGGCCTAAAAGACAACATGAATAAATTATTTGCTAATTAAGCTAAAAAAAGCACATATATAATTATAAATGAGAAAAATATGAACCCCAAGTCGACTCTGGAGATTTTATATAGGTTCGATCACACCATCATGATCTAGTCCTCTCATCAAGTTCTGATCGCTCCTCTGATCTCTACTCGAGAATTCACTAATCTCTTCGTGTCGGGTTGATTGACATCATTTCATGCATTCATTTGTGTCTTATATCCATTATCTTGAACCTAAACAATGCTACATAACGAGTTTTATGTTTAAGTTTCAGGAATAACAGGTTTGAGAAGAAGAGACATAAAAGGACATAAAAGCAAGAAAAATGACTAAGTTGCTAGACTTATGGACTGGGGTGCAAGAGAGAAGGACCCGGATGTAAAACCAAAAGGACTAATGAGGAAATCAAGAAGCTCCACACCATTATGAGGAGTAATTTGGCAATTAGATTCAGGCCCAAACATCAACAACCAAATCGGGTTCATCAAACTTCAAGAAATCAAGCCAGAAACGAACCACCAAAATCTAGACTCAATCCAAGCAATCTAGGCCGCCAATTGGCTGTCCTAGACCACCAATTGCTGGTCCAAATTTGTCCAAATGTTTTATGGTTGAGTGGGATTGTGTATTAAGTAGTTTTATGTCCATTTATAGTATGCATGTAGTCCTATACCGGGGGATTGTCACCGGTTACCTTTTTTCATGCCTATAAATAGAAGTCTTCCTCCTCATTTGTATTCACCCATTGCAAGTGGCATTCTTCTCCTTCTTGAGTTTTTGCTTCAAGGCTTTTACTCCAAGAGTTCTATTTATAGGCATGAAAAAATGTAACCGGGGACAATCCCCTGGTATGGGACTAAATGCATACTATAAATGGACATAAAACAACATAATACACAACCAGACTCAACCATAAAACATTTGGACAAATTTGGACCTCCAATTGGCGGTCCAGATTGCTTGGATTGAGTCTGGATGTCAGTGGTTCGTTTCTGGCTTGATTTCGTGATGTTTGATGAACCCGATTTCGGTTGATTTAGTCCCATACTGGGGGACCGCTGATTGGCGGTCTAGGTTACTCCGGATCCGATGCGGTTTAGTCGGGTCATGGATAATTGTGTGTTATGACGATTTTTGGAATTGTATTAGTCCCATACCGGGGGAATGTCCCAGATTACCTTTTTTCTATGGCTATAAATATAACTCTTCCTCCTCCTTTGTATCTCATCTCTCTCTTGGTGGCCATCCTCTCTACTAGGTGTAAAAGCCTTGAAGCAAAAACCATGGTGGAGAGAGGCTACTTGTAATTGAGTGAGTAATAATAGATGTTTTGTTAAGTTTTCTACATATTGCCTCTTTTCATTCTTACATACTTAGTTAACTTGTTTGTTTTAGTCTTCTTATTAATTAGTTTAAACATGTTTTCTTTCCGTAGAATAAATGTTAGTTTAAATATGTGTGAGTTGTTCCATCCCCCTTTGGGGGTGGATGATTGAACGTTTTAATTAACCACAAGTTCACGGCCGCGTTGAAGCGGTGGCAAATACGGGTCGATCCATAGGGAGGTGTGTCGACTTTAGTTTGTTTGAAGGCGAGTAGGAAAGAAAGGAGAGAAAGGAGTTATGATCTAAAATACACTACAATGCGAAAGGAATTGGAAATACGCAATAAAACTAAACCCCATAAGAGGTAGAGAAAGAATGTGAATACAAAGATATGTGTATGTGTGTGTGTTCAATTATGCTCATCGCAACATGTAGTGCATGAAAATCATAAAACTAAATCCAACTTTGCCTCCACATGATATAACATAACACAACATCATTTAAAATATACAAGACAATAATTGGAATGAAGCTAATTGAACTCGTGTATAAAGATAAAACCCCATTATGCCTCCACATGAAATAATATTTACACAATCATTAAAACATACAATGCATTAACCAAGGTAAAGGCAACAAGAGTACATGCAACTACAAGTCATGTTTCCTTTATCAATTCCATTCATATCCTCACCTTATCATTCCCCATAAAATAGGTCCACTAATCTAAGCATATGTTAAGCTTCATTCAAGAGCATTTGCATATCAAAGACAAGAGTGAAATCTCATTAGATGGTTATGGAAATCATGTAAGGTTCAAAGGATTAAGATAACACACACCTAATACATCACATAATCACATCACATATTTCTCCACCCCCCAAATGGGGATGGAACTACTCACTAATCATTACACTACAACCTACATTAACAAAATGAAACATTATACTAAAAGGAAATTAAACTAAGCAAGCAAGAAATATTAAAGAAGCTAATTGAAAGGAAATTAAACTAAAGAATCATGTAAGAATTAAAAGACAAGACAATATTAAAAGAAACTAAGAAAAATTATTTTATTAACATGACTCACATTGTAAGTGGCATTCTTCTCCACCTTGAGTTTTTGCTCCAAGGCTTTTACTCCAAGTAGAGAGAATGTCACCAAGCAATGGGTGAATACAAAGGAGAATGAAGAGTTCTATTTATCGTGATAGAAAAAGGTAACCCGGGACAATCCCCTGGCATAGGACTAATTGCATACTATAAATGGGCATAAAACACTGTAATACACATTCGATAGAAGTCGGGTCGGATCTGGAGCGAAATAAACTGCCAATTAGCGGTTTGGGACCGCAATTTGGCAGTTTGGATCTTTTGGATCCGGCCCATTTTTGTCTGACTTGTTTATGGCTTTGTTTCTTCTCCTGGAGTGCACCCTAATCGGTTGTGTGAGTTGCGACCTGAATCCAATTGCCACAATACTCCTCATGATGGTGTGGAGTGCTTGATTTTGCTACTTAGTCCTTTTGGATTTATATCCGGGTCATTCTCTCTTGCATCTTAGTCGATAAGTCCTACAACTTAGTCATTTTCCTTGCTTTTATGTCCTTTTTGGAGACTCTCTTCCCAAACCTATTTATTCCTGAAACGTAAACATAAAACTCATTACGTAGCATTGCTTAGCCTAAGAATAAAGGATATAAGACACAAATATATGCATGATATGATGTCAATCAAATACCCCCACACCTAACTTTTGCTAGTCCCGAGCAAAACAAAGAAAGAGAAAAATGGTAGAAATGAAAGCATACAAAAAACAAGAAATCCTTACTCACTTTCGTAGGAATCATGGTTGCACTTAGCACGTACAACAAGTCGTTAAACATCCTTGTTACCAAGGAGGAGGAGTGTTGTCTCCTGGGGTTTTTAGCGGATATACCCACTAAATCCGAACAGAGATGCATTATTCAATCTAGAAACTTGACTCGATGGACTCATTTTATCGATCAGTGGGCGCGGTAATTCTTCGGGTCGACTCTATATAGGTATTAGTCCACACACCTTGCCTAATGAACTATTTGTGCAAGTTAAAAAGGACTTAAGTGAAATACATGGACAACCTCAACATCCTCAAGTGATAAAAAGTGTAAAGTCCATTAAGGTTCTTATTTGCATTACCATTTTTTCCTGTCTTTTCTTACTTTTTCTGTTTCTTTTTCTTATTAGTTGGAGTTTCACTCTCCCAGGGTCAGGTTTCGTGCATCATTGCCTATGAGGACTTACACTATTACGTACACCTTTCCCCAAATCTCAACATAAGACAATCCTTACCACTCGTGTAACGAGAGTTCGATCGATGCATCCCAAGTCAGATGACTCGAAAGCACCAGCCACAAAGTCCCCTCAGACCTAGTTTCCCGAGTGATAGGAGCCGTGTGACAAGAGAGAACACATACTCACTTATTTCTTATCTACACATGAACCAAAACCCTACACTTAATGTCTCAAAACAAGATTTAAAGGGTCCTTGACTACAACAAACTTCCTTAAATTAACAAACACGAATTATTAACTCACTAGGTTCAGGGTGGACTTCTTCAAATGTTTGAGTACTGAAACCCTATGATTACTCGCCCCCCGAGGGAAAACTGGGGTGCATCCTAACGACTAGATAAGTCCAAAAGCCATTGTACTAGATATCCTAATGCATCAAGTTCAAGATAATTTTGGGAGTTTTCTTTTTACTTTGCCTCTCAACGGTTTTGCACATGCTAAACACACACAAAAATCCACAAAATATTTTCTTTCGCAAACACATGAAGATTTTGAAAGAAATGTTAAAATTTTAAAGCACTAGGCAAGCAAAAGAAGACAAGCCACCCAAGGATCATGGCAATCAGATATATCGATATTAAATGCGGCACACTAACATGACCCTAACAATGCACACACAAGAAAACAAAATCAAAGGAAAAAGACTCGACTATGTACATACGTAAAACACCCCCACACCTACTTCGTGCATTGTCCTCAATGAATGTGAGTATATGCATGAAAAAAGGAAAGATCTCACCAACGTGAAGCACAAGTAAAGTGTTATGGTCATGTTGATGGATATAACCCCGAATTCCCTTAAACCTGTGAGATGCTAAACAAGGGATACAAATACGTGAAAGAAATGGGGCCCAAATACACAAGGGTTGTGGCCCACAACAATCAATGCTCCCTCGTGGAGTCTTTTATTGTACTTTTTTTTAATATAACTATGTACAAAAATAAGTTCTCATCTTCATTTGTCAAAGGACATCAAATGAAAACCTCAAAAGTGGGTCAATGCACTTGGAAGGGGAACATGACACCACGTAGGGCCAGAATACTCATGTTTGGGCCCCCCTCACAAAGAGCACAAGATGAGTGGAGAGGTTCATGAATTAGACGCAAATGCGTCTCATTCAAAGGATCAAACTAAAAGATTTTGAACTTCTCAAGAGTTTGGGAAATAAGGGGCAACAAAAGAAGAGTTTCTCCCGTTGCGGTAGTGAAGTTATGATCGTCAATCCAAACTCTCCAACCAACAGGATGGTGGGTCGGAATGAGGTCAAGAACCTCGTTAGGCATGTCCAACTCACCAGACGAACAGAAAATGGGTCTCTTACCCAAGGTATCCTCCAAGGAACTCCTAATACCCTCATTAGAAATGTCATTGTTTGATGTTGCATCATTTCCAAGATGACCAGGAACAATAGAGAGAGGGAAACTCTTATCAGGTCGTTTGAAATTAAGTGTACTGGGGAGCTCTTGCTCCACAAAAGGTGAGTACTTAAGAGGCACAACATGAATATCGTGTGGCTCAAGGGCTACGGGACAAAAAGAAATGGCACAATCATGTGCTGACTCATAATGAAGTTGGTCCATGTTATTCTCAATTTGGATCGAATCCCCCACCATGTGATTGTGAATTGAAACCCTTGTCCCTCAGACTAACTAGGAGTTTGACTATGAAAGATTGTGCTTTGAATTTGTGGATGCGGTGGTGCTTCGATATCAGAAGACAAATCCTCATGTTGACAAGAAAAGTTACCATCCTCATATTCACGTAATTGTTGTGTCATTTGACTCACTTGCAGTGCCATATTTTGTATGGACTGTTGAGTGGTTTCCATGAATCCATCCCTCTCGGGTTGTACGCGGATGCGTAATGGTCATACTCAGGCTCTGAGGGAACATAAGGACATTCCCCGATAACATGACCACTCAACCCACAACAATCACACGGTACGGCTACTGGAGCCACCGGTGCACTCATGTCATCTACCACATGCATGAAAAAGGCCAAAGGTTCTTGCAATGTCTCAGTTTGATGACCAACATATAATCCGACGTAACTACATGGTGGTCTAGCAGTCGGTGACTCTCTCATTATACCCCAATAAGAAGATTGCTCAGTCACACAATGAAGATTGTCCCAACTGTACATGGTGTTTGTCTGAGCCACCCCAGGTTGCATGGGTCCGAGATATCGGGACAATTGTCCTAGTCCCAACAATAATATGGATGGTCGCCCATGTAACCATCCATCTCAACGAAAAAACACTTGAGTCGACCACTCTCACCACCACGAGGCCAAGCTCGCAAAAAGTGCTCGACTCGACCCTAAAACGCTAACAGAGTGTAAAGGGGAGGAGACTAGAATGTAGAAGTAGGTGAAAAGAAGATGACTGAGAGGAGAAGGGAAGAATCCCTAGAAACTAGTGTGGGTAGTGGGAGAAGGTAGAACTAGTCTAGCAAGCACGACTCAAACAATTTATGACTATGGGTCCTTAGGTTAGACGATGCCTAACTTCGAGATCACTAGTCTCGACACGCCTCACCTCCCTACAACGAAGACCACAATGCCCAGCAAGTGATACCAGATCCAGAGATCCAGTACCTCCTACTATGGACAAGGTAGGTGACGCCGATCAGGTCATGACGGTCTCAACTAGATCACTCTCCTAGTGTGTTCGAAATCCTTAGGGTCAATGTCTACTTGCTTTTAGAATTAAGGCTTTGATTAAGAGTGATTTTTAGGGCAAAGGAAAGGGTGAAGAAATCCCCCACCTTATCTTATATGGGACAACCCCTCCTTAGTAGCGTTTTGATCCTTAATCTAGCAATCAACTCTCCAATCAAACGCTCAACTCACTCTTGTCCTGATGCACCTAACTAATGCATGATCTAAACATGCATGAATGAGGGAATTGGGTGCACGTACCTCACGCCAGTGATTGACATCATTTCATGCTTACATTTGTATCTTATATCCATTATCTTTCACCTAAACAATGCTACGTAACGAGTTTTATGTTTGAATTTCAGATATAAATTGGTTTGAAGAGAAGAGACATAAAAGGACCAAAAAGCAGGAAAAAGGACTGAGTTGAGAGACTTGAGGACTACGATGCAAGATCGAAGGACATGAATGTAAGATCGAAGGACTAATGAGCAAACAAAAATACTCCACACCATCATGGGGAGTATTTTGGCAATTCTATTCGGGTCGGAGCTCCAGCAACCGAAGTAGATGCATCAAAGACAAACAAAGACATCCAGAAAAGCCCACACGAAACAACAGCCCTATCCAAACCCTGTAGACCGCCAATTGGCGATCTGGGACCGCTGATTGGCGGTCCGACTTGCTGCGGATCTGCTATGATTTCGTTAGGTCACGTATTAGAGTGTATTTAGTCTATTCTGGTATATATTTAGTCCCGTACCGGGGAATTGTCCCGGATTACCTTTTTCTATGGCTATAAATAGAACTCTTCTTCCTCTCTTGTATCCCATCTCTCTCATGGTGTTGCATTGCATACATTGCATCATATGTCTTTCATTTAGATTAATTTTATATCAATAAATGCTACTAAGGTATGTGTTTAGTCTTATTTACACAATACATTGAATGCAAATTACCCATATCCTGACCATAAACGCGTGCAAGAGACTCATTTCTATCATAAAGACCAAGGCAAGATTATCGGATTTCAAAATGGAATTCGATCCAAGCATAAAAGCATTCAAAGACCTAATTACAAAAAGGACAAGGACTGAAGCACAAAAGTAGTCAGGGACTTAATTGCAAAAGGCCGAGGATCCAACTGCAAATTACAAGTACCAAATATTATTTTGGAGAAGTTCTAAAGAAAAATCAATTAGGATCTCCAAAGACTGTATTGACGCGTGTACTTTGCTTTTATGTATTGGGATCCCCGGTTGAGGCTATAAATAAGGTCGAATCATGTATTGAGAAAGGAACTTGTTTTTTATTCCATGCTTTAGTAATAAAATTATGTTGGTTTATTTTGTGTTTTTAGTTTTCTTTGATAGTTTCTCTAGGACCCCTTCTCATTCCCTCCATCCATGAGTTTCTAACTCTCTCCAAAGGCTGGGGGTGACGGATTTAGAGTGATGAGAAGAAGAATGATGTTATTATTTTAATTTCGTGTTAGTATATTTTGATTACTTGAGTTTATGTTGAATCATTTATCATGTAATGCTTTATAACTAATGTGATTTATTATAAGTTTCAGATTTCTCTAAACAAAACCCGATATCTAAACCTCCACCCGCTGGACTCTCATCCATCTTTGTTTTATTTTTAATTTGTTTTTGTTGTTCTTGCTTTAGAAATTAAAAATCCAAAAATCTCAAACCAACCTTATTTCTCCTATTTCTTTCCTTAATCGAAAATCACAAAAATAACAATATCTCTCTCTCCTTGTGTTCGACCCGTACTTGCCACGTCTTCATTGACGTCGTGCACTTGCGGTATAAATAAAATTCTCATCAAGTTTTTGGCGTCGTTGCCGGGGAGGCGACGAAGATTTTTTTTTGTGATTTCGATTCTATTCTGTTTATCGTGTGCGCGATCTAACTGTTTGAGTTTCAGGAGACAACAGAGTGTGTGGCGAAATCCGGGTACATTCGGAGCTAGAAGGGTGGCGAAATCGCCCCATCCAAAGAAGAATCTGCGGTGAATTCGCTGCACGTCTGAAGCATTTGGGCTTCAATTTTTTCTGGGGTCGTCTCCATCTCTGGGTGGACGCGTAGAGAAACCGGAAATTTTCGAGAGCGGGTGGCGAACCCGACTGAGCGTGCGTAGGTTACCTTTGTTGCCTTTTTCCTCGTAATTTCTAGTTTCGGAAAATTTCCTTTTTAGTAGAACTGCACGTGTTAGGCTCAAATTCCATAATTGGCAATAATTCAACTCTGACCTAAAAATTGGCAAAATTAGAAGGACTTAGTGCATCCATCATATAGTGTTTTGTTTGCACTATTTTTGCTAAATTCTTGCAAATTATTTTTTGTTGAAGAGTGCTGGAGGCAAGGTACTTGCGCAGTTTTTATCGATTGCACTTAAGAATATAATTTAGTTTGCATACAACCTTGCAATTGTCCCCCAATTAAAGACCATTGTTTGACTATCTTTGCTAGATTTAAGTTAAACTATCTTAAGGGCAACTCCATTGGAAAAGATACGGTGGGGATTTCATCACGCTTCCGTGGCCCACAAATCACAATCCTAAAGTGTCACCCAAGCCTTAAAATTAAAATCAATTAGACATTGGCCCCTAAGGACTCAGACTCAATTAAGGAGAAGATTGGTTTGACTTGCTATGACTTGAAGCTGATCGAATTTAATTTGGTGTCTAGAAAGTATTTTTGTGTTGACGTAAGTCTTCCAAGCGAAGTGGTTGTCTAATTGACACCGGCTCTGTCGGAATCGCCCCCACTAGCTATACACTGCCTGGCCAATTTGGGTTGATTAGTGAGGGAGGTGAATCAAGCGAACCAATTCGACTCAACCAGTTAGGAGTCGTCTAGATCTAAGCGACATTAGGTCTAAGATTGTTTGAACCGTGCTTGTTTAGGAAACTTCTGACCAACCCTCTCATCTATCTTTTAGAATTAAGTTTCCCTTCTCATCTGAGTCTTCTTTCTCTTCTCACCTCAATTCTCTAGATTAGGATTCCTTTCTCATTTTTCCCCCTTCTATTGTTTGATTCCATTTTTGGTTTAAAAAAATAAAAAAAATAAAAATAAAAATCAATTGATTCTTGAATTTGAATTTGAATTTTGAATTTAAATTTTGAATTTGAATTTGGAATTTAAATTTCGAATTTGAATTCAAAAATTAATTCAAACCGGTGCACTCAGATTTGGGTTCGGGACTTGAGCAATCGACTCTCACGAGTTCATCTAGATTCCAGTCTAGAGCTCAACCCCAATCCACATGTTGCAGCACCTCACCCGGATCCAATGGGTGAGAATGTAGTGGACCCACCTGTTGCACCACCTATGACTCTAAGGGATCGGTGCTACCCAACGATGGCTGCTCAGCCATCGTGCATCGTTATGCCCACCATATCGGGTCGCGACTTCGAACTAAAGGCACAATACATGAGTATGTTGCCCAAGTTCACCTCTAAGGAAGACCCATATCTCTTCCTTAGAGAATTTGAGGAAATCTGCTCCCTTATGCAATATCAGCATATCTCTGAGGAGGCAGTGTGTCTTAAATTCGTGCCTCTAGCACTGAAGGACGACGCTAAGAAATGGCTATATAGTCTAGCCGAATGATCTATTAGGAGTTGGGCAGAGTTTGTTCAAGTGTTCTTAAAGAAATGTTTCCCCAACCATAAGACTATTAGGATTAGGAATGAAATTATTGCATTCGTTCAACTTGAGAGCCAGCCGTTCTATTCATATTTAGAAAGATTTAAAAGTCTGTTGACCCAATGCCTTCATCATGGAATTCCAAGATGGCAATTGTGCCAAATTATTTATGAGGGATTGACACCTACATCTAGGGTTACGGTAGAATCTGTAAGCTAAGGAAACTTCATGTCCAAAAATGAGAATGATTCTTGGACTTTTCTTGAGGATTTAGCCGAAAATAGTATGCAATGGGACAATGCTAGAGCACCGATTAACCCGAGTATTGGATCTAGAATAGCAAGTCAACCCAAACCAGGTGTCTTAGTTGTAGATGCCACTATAGCTGTTGAAGCAAAACTAGCTACCCTTATACGTAGAATGGAGAGTCTAGAGCTAAAAACCCGACCGCTAGTGAATCAAGCCTCTTCTATCCCTTGCTCTAGATGTGGTCAGACTGGTAATATAATGGAGGATTGTGCGGACTTGGAACAAGTTAATGCCATCTTTAACCATTCTAGAAATGACCCATACGCATCCACCTATAACCCGGGTTGGCGTAATCATCCCAATCTTTCATGGAACCAACAAGGTCAACCTCCTAGACAACAACCAAACCCATATAACCAAAATATTACATCATCTGGGTTTAGTAACAATGGAGATTATGATGTTAGGTTGACAAGCTTGGAAAATATGGTTAAGACTTTTATGCAAACAACCACCCAATCCTTCCAAAGGCTAGAAACACAAGTCAGCCAACTACCACAAATAGTAGGTGAAAGAGAAAATGGTCAGTTTCCAAGTCAACCTGAGGTGAATCCAAGACCTAATAATCAATATCAGCCCTATCAAACACCTCTAGGAAGTAACAAGCCTAGACCAGTTCAAATGGTTCATGAGGAGGGACCATTCCAACAAATAAATGCAGTAGTATCATTACGGTCCGGAAAACAAGTTGATAACAATGTGGTAAATCCTAGGGCTCCTAATCAATCTAGCCGTCAAGCACCCACATATGACCTAACCATTGAACCTGAAATCCAAATTGAAAAGCCCAACCCACCTACTCAACCTGAACCTATAGCTCAACCTGAGCGAGTCTATGTTCCAAAGGCCCCATTCCCCAATAGACTCAAGAAGAGCTCAAGTGCACAAATGGAGAAAATCTTGGAAGTTTTTAAGCAAGTTAAGGTGAATATTCCACTCCTAGATATGATTCAACAAATACCTGCTTATGCTAAATTCTTAAAAGATCTGTGCACTAAGAAGAGAAAAACGAATGTACCAAAGAAGGCATTCTTAACTGCAAACATAAGCTCTATTCTGTCCAACTCGTCTCCTATAAAGTATAAAGACCCTGGGTGTCCCACAATTTCATGTGTGATAGGAGATACTTTTATCAACAAAGCCCTTCTAGACCTTGGTGCTAGTGTTAACTTACTCTCGTTCTCTGTCTATGAGCAACTCAACCTTGGACCACTAAAACCCTCTAAGACAACCCTTCAATTTGCTGATTGCTCTATTAAGAAATCAAGAGGTATAGTAGAGGATGTTTTGATTAAGGTTGGTGACTTCATTTACTCCGTGGATTTTGTCGTTCTAGACACTGAACATGTTGTCAACCCTAAGAGACAAATCCCTGTAATACTCGGCAGACCCTTTAAGACATGTATGCACTTAAATTGGATGAATCAAATCTTGGAAGTGGTTGATAAAAAGCAGAGGTTGAGGAAAATATACCGGGAAGTGTGGACTTCTAATAGCAATTAAGCATTGAAGAAAATAAAAGTAAAAAAATAAAGGAATAAAGTGAGGAAAGCACATTTTGCAAAATGATTACAAAACTCAAGCCTTCGAGTCACTGGTCCGTAGGGGTATCTTGAAACCCGGTAACTTGAGTCGGCCAGCTCGAGATTATCGACCAAACTCGCTACACGAATGCAAAAAGGGTAAAAGTGTCAAAAAACAAATGTGTTGAATTACGGAAAAAAATAATACTTTAAGATACTCAAGGCCCAAAGCTAAAAGAATGATCCATGTCATGGTTGATCCAAATGATACTTCACCACCAGAGGAGGCGTGCAAAATAAGTTAAGTGATGACATGTGTAGAAGGGTTAGTGGTGTGAATGTTGGAGGAACAAAGACCAAGTCAGAATTTTTATGAGTTAGATTTATATAATAAGCATGCAAGAATTCTAAGTAAGATGTATAAGGTTGAGGTGGAGATGTTGAGAGTTATTAATGAAATGTTGAATTAAGACTTTGTGGGTGTGTCAACTGAAAACCCTCACGAGACAAAACTCATCCTCTAAGGAAATTCAGGGGTTTAAAGGCTTGTTGCACATGCCAAGTGCAACCGTGATTCCTACGAAAGTGAGTTAGGATTTCCCTGTTTTCATTTTTCTTATATTTTGTTTTGCTAGGGACTAGCAAAATCTAGGTGTGGGGGTATTTGATGCATTGCATACATTACATCATATGTCTTTCATTTAGATTAATTTTATATCAATAAATGCTACTAAGGTATGTGTTTAGTCTAATTTACACAATACAGGGACCCGAATGCAAATTACCCATATCCCGACCATAAACGCGTGCAAGAGACTCATTTCTATCATAAAGACCAAGTCAAGATTATCGGATTTCAAAATGGAATTCGATCCAAGCATAAAAGCATTCAAAGACCTAATTACAAAAAGGCCAAGGACTTAAGCACAAAAGTAGCCAGGGACTTAATTGCAAAAGGCCGAGGACCCAACTGCAAATTAGAAGTAGCAAAATATTATTTTGGAGAAGTTCTAAAGAAAAATCAATTTGGATCTCCAAATATATGAAGAAATTAATTCGGAGCTCAAAAGAAATGAAAGAAATAAATCCGGACGCGCAAAGGACAGCTAAATCATACCATAAACACATAGGAAAAATCCGGACCGAATCTGAGCCAAAAAGGTGGCGATTCCACCGCACCCCATGTACAAAATGCGGCGAAAACGCCGCACAAGAGTTGATCCGTGCGCTCAAATTTTTACCAATGATGTATTGACGCGTGTACTTTGCTTTTATGTATTGGGATCCCCGGTTGAGGCTATAAATAAAGTCGAATCATGTATTGAGAAAGGAACTTGTTTTTTATTCCATGCTTTAGTAATAAAATTATGTTGGTTTATTTTGTGTTTTTAGTTTTCTTTGATAGTTTCTCTAGGACCCCTTCTCATTCCCTCCATCCATGAGTTTCTAACTCTCTCCAAAGGGTGGGGGTGACGGATTTAGGGTGATGAGAAGAAGAATGATGTTATTATTTTAATTTTGTGTTAGTATATTTTGATTACTTGAGTTTATGTTGAATCATTTATCATGTAATGCTTTATAACTAACGTGATTTATTATAAGTTTCAGATTTCTCTAAACAAAACCCGATATCTAAACCTCCACCCGCTGGACTCTCATCCATCTTTGCTTTATTTTTAATTTGTTTTTGTTGTTCTTGCTTTAGAAATTAAAAATCCAAAAATCTCAAACCAACCTTATTTCTCCTCTTTCTTTCCTTAATCGAAAATCACAAAAATAACAATATCTCTCCCTCCTTGTGTTCGACCCGTACTTGCCACGTCTTCATTGACGTCGTTCACTTGCGGTATAAATAAAATTCTCATCAGTGGACAACCTCTCTACTAGGAGTAAAAGCCTTGAAGCAAAAATCCTGGTGGAGAGAAGCAACTTGTAATTGAGTGAGTAATAATAGATGTTTTGTTAAGTTTTCTTCATATTGTCTTGTCTTTTCAATTCTTGCATACTTAGTTAACTTGTTGCTTTAGTCTTCTTATAATTTATTCAAGCATGTTTTCTTTCTTAGTATAAATGTTAGTTTAAATATGTGTGAGTAGTTCCGTCCCCTTTGGGGTGGAGTAGATGTGTATACATGTTATGTAGATGGTATGAATGCTAGACATTGTTGTTTGTGAGAAATGTTAGTATGCTTGTTTGAATTAATGAGAACACTTAACTTGATGGTTTCTTCCATATTGTTTAGGTACATTCCATGTTTGCTTAGGTTCTTAATAACAAACTTGTCATGCTCATATTAATCACTTAGGTTAGTGCTTTGAATGATAGGTCTTGCCATGAGGTACTTCTTATGTATTACAAACACTAACTACACTTGAACTCATTTTATGCATTTATCACTTCTTATTTCATGTGTACACACACTCCACCCCTTAGGGGTTTTCCATTACTGATTTCTATCTTCTTTTATTAGTCGCTTAGTTTTAGTTCGTTTTGTGCTTTCATCTCCTTCCTTGTTGCTACTAGTTTAGTGTAGTTTAGTTTAATCAATTTTTCTCTCCTTTCTTTCCCACTTGCCTTCGAATAAACTAAAGTCGACACACCTCCCTGTGGATCGACCCATATTTGCCACCGCTTCAACGTGGTTGTGCACTTGCGGTTAATTAAAACGTTCAATCAAGTTTTTGGCGCCGGTTGCGGGGAGGTGTTCTGTCCAAACTTTGGTTTGGACGATTTGAGTGGTTTTAATTTTTCTTTTTTAGTTTAGATTTGTTTCAGGGATCCTGAGGTTCAAGGGTAGGCAACTAGAGGAATTGGAGAGCGAAACACTCAACAGTGACCGCCAATCAGCGGTCTGGGACCGCCAATTGGCAGCCGGGTGAGCGTCTTTAGCTTCCAGTTTTGTTCTGGTAGTTTGTGCTTTCATATTAGTTGTCTGGGAGCGCAATCTTGCATGTTCTGACTTTTACTTTGCTCCCAGATTAACAATCAATCCCCTTTAATCAACTTGGACCTTAAAACTCAAAGCAACATAATAGATTGATTGTCATCTAGGTCATGCATCATTTGTAGACCTTGCACGTATTTGTCTTCTCTTTGCTTTACATTTTTGTTGTTGATTGCTGGCGTGCGGTACGTGCACCCAATTCTCTCATTCATGCATGTTTCGATCATGCATTAGTTAGTAAGGTGCATCGGGACAAGAGTGAGTTGAGCGTTTGATTGGAGAGTTGATTGCTAGATTTAGGATCAAAACACTACTAAGGAGGGGTTGTCCCATAAAAGATAAGGTGGGGGATTTCATCACCCTTTCCTTGGGCCCAAAAATCACTCTTAATAAAAGCCTTAATTATAAAACCAAGTAGACATTGGCCCTAAGGATTTCAGACGCACTAAGAGAGTGATCTAGTCGAGACCATTAGGACCTGATCGACGTCGCCTGCCTTTCCGATAGTAGGAGGTACTGGATCTCCGGATCTGGTATCACTTGCTGGGCATTGTGGTCTTCGTTGTAGGGAGGTGAGGCGTGTTGAGACAAGTGACCTTGAAGTTAGGCGTCGTCTAGCCTAAGGACCCATAGCCTTAAGTTGTTTGAGCCATGCTTGCTAGATTAGGCTTCTACCTTCACCACTACCCATACTAGCTCTACGGATTCTTCCTTCCTCATATGAGTCCTCTCCTCATCTATTTTCTACGAGTAGTCTCCTCCTCTGAGTACACCTTTTGTTGTGTGTGTTTTAGAGTCGAGTCAAGCGTTTTATGCGTGGTTGGGCTCGTTCTGTTGAGAGCGTTCGACTTGAGAGAGTGCATTTTTCTGAGATGGATGGTCTAGGTGATCGACCATCTCCGCCTCGTGCCCCTTTGGAGCTTGAGGCCGAGTCTTCTCGTAGTGACGGGGGAGACCGGGTTCCATACATGGATTACCTCGGTCCGCTCCCACGCACACGTAGACCTCCTTCTCCTCCCCCTCTGACTCGAGAGGAAGAGGGATTCGGTCAGGATCTAGTTCATGGTGCACCACCACCTTTAGCTCGACAGGATAGACCGATTACTTTGTGGGAGCAGACCCATCCTGTTCGGGCCGCGCAACCTTCTTGCATAGTTCTTCCCCCAGCTCGCGAGAACTATGAGCTGAAACCTCAATATGTAAGCATGCTTCCTACCTTCACTGCCACTAAGGAGGATCCGTATATTTTTATACGTGAATTCGAGAAAAATGCTCCATGTTCAAGCTTCAACAGCTTGATGAGGATTCAGTCCAGTTGAGGATGATTTCTTTCGCGTTAAAGGATAACGCGAAGAAATGCATGTACAGTCTCTCGCGAGCTCTATTCGGTCTTGGGATGACTTTGTGACCGTATTTCTGAAGAGATTTTTCCCTCAAAGGAAAACTCAACAGATACGGCACCATATACATCAAATGTATCAGACGGAGACCGAATTTTTTCATGCTTTCTTTGAGAGGTTCAAGGGTCTTCTCCAGCAGTGCCCTCATCATGGACTTGAGTTATGGCAGTTGTGCCAGATTATTTATTAGGGCCTCAACTACAACACCCGCACATTGTTGGAGTCGATGTGTATGGGTGATTTCCAAATGAAACCCATCAATGAGGCATGGGACACCATGAGAGAGCCACCAGGCGCCAGGTCTTCTGGTTGGGCTGGATCAAGTCAAGTTTGGTCAACTATCGCGTATAAGGCAAAATTGGCTGCTCTCATGCGTAGGATTGAGAGTTGGACCGAGCTCCTGTAGCTCAGGTCGCTACTCCTAGGTGTAGTAGGTGTGGACATACGGGTCATGATGACCCTTGAATGCGCTGACGCTCCAAGGGATACCGAACATGCAAATGCGATGTATCAACGGAGGCCCCATAACGACCCGTACAGTCACTCCTACAACCCGGGATGTCGTAGCCATCCTAACTTCTCTTGGGGGCCTAGTAGGGGTCACGGTCAGAGCTCGCATGCTCAACCTCAACCTCCACGCCCATCGGCGACCTACCAACCCCCACATCAAAGGTCTCAGCACCATAATTACCAACCTGCTCAGGCCTCATCGTCGGGTTATTCTAACCAAACTCCACTACCCCAACGGGTTGACCCGAAGGACCCCACTCTAGAACAAACTCTTCAAGCGTTCATGCAGAGCACACAAACCATGTTTGTGGCCAGCAATAATTCGGTCAAAGAATTGGAAATGCAAGTTAGCGAGTTGGCTCATCAGCTCCATGAACGCGAGAAGGGTCGGTTACCGAGTGAACCTGTGGTAAATCCCAAGGGTTAAACTGCTCATGCTTGGCAGAATATACACAATGTTGAAAGTGACCCTTCCCAACATGCTAATGTTGTCCATACCTTAAGATCGGGAAGGGTTGTTGACGATAATGTGGAAATGCCTGAAGCCAACCCTGTTGGTGACTCTTACGAGGATGGTCGTGAGTCTGTCAAGGAACCTAATTATGAGACTCCTCCTCATGATACTTATGTCCCCAAGGCACCATTCCCTCGTAGGTTGACTAAAAACGTGATGAGCATTGGGACAAAATCATTGAGGTACTTAGGCAAGTCAATGTGAACATCCCATTGTTGGACGTTGTTCAACAAATGCCACTGTATGCCAAGTTCCTTAAGAACCTTTGTACCGTTAAGAGACAAACAAATGTTCCCAAAAAGGCATTTTTGGCCGCCAATGTGAGCTCGATATTGACACAACCCATGCAAGTCAAATACAACGACCCAGGTTGTCCAACTGTCTCTTTCATGATCGGTAATGTGACAATTTCTCAAGCTTTATTGGATTTTGGAGCATCTGTGAACCTCCTGCCCTACTCTGTCTACGTCAACCTTGCAATAGGCGATCTTAAACCAATGAGGACAACCCTCGGGTTGGCTGACAGATCCGTCAAGATTCCACGAGGGAGTGTGGAGGATGTCCTTATTATAGTGGGTGAGTTCGTATTTCCTGTTGATTTCATCATCTTGGATATTGAACCAGTGTCCAACCCACAAGGACAAATTCCAGTGATCCTTGGTAGGCCTTTTCTTGCAACATCTAATGCTTTGATCAATTGTCGCAATGGCTTGATGAGGTTGTCTTTTGGAAACCTCACGGCGGATTTCAACATCTTTACTCTTGGTAAGCAACCCGGGCTCTTCAACGATGTTGTCGGAGCAAATTTCATTCTGGACATGGGTGAGCCCGAGTCATCAGGCATGTTCGACTCACATCGACATATTATTGAGGTGCCTAATGACCAGGTTGCGAGTGATGATCTTGAGGAATCCACTTGTGAACCTCTGGGTGAGGAGGCACATCTGGGTGCTTGCTCTCTTACCATGTGGCCCTTGAACCACTTGAAATTAACTCTGAATCCAACAAGGACTCACCTCTGGTCGAGCTCAAACCGCTCCCCGATAACCTTAAATACATCTTTGTAGGGGAAAATGAGACATTGTCACTCATTATTGCTTCTGATCTTGCAAAAGATCAAGAGGCTGCCCTCAAAAACGTACTCTTTGAAAACAAAGAGGCTATCGGGTGGTCCTTGAAGGACATCAAGGGAATTAGCCCTAGTATTGTTCAGCATCGGATCCACATGGAAGAGGATTCTATGCCCCACCGGCACCCACAACGAAGATTGAATCCTATACTGAAAGAAGTCGTCTGAAAGGAAGTTCTTAAGTGCTTAGATCATGGTATAATCTATCCTATCTCTGATAGTTCATGGATGAGTCATGTCCATGTGGTTCCCAAGAAGTCAGGCGTGACGGTTGTTGAGAATGAGCATTATGAGCTTATCCCGACACGCCTGCAAACTGGCTGGCGAGTTTGCGTTGATTATCGCAAGCTCAATGCGGCAACGTGGAAAGATCATTTTCCGTTGCCATTCATTGATCAGACGTTGGAAAGGTTGGTCGGACATGAGTATTATTGTTTTCTTGATGGATACTCCGGTTACAACCAAATTCCCATCACCCCCGATGATCAAGAGAAAACCACATTTACTTTTCCCTTTGGCATGTTTGCCTACCGTCGCATGCCCTTTGGGTTATGTAATGCACCGACAATGTTTCAAAGGTGTATGATCAACATCTTCTCCGATATGGTAGAGCATTTCCTTGAGATTTTCATGGACGACTTCTCCATATTTGGCGCTTCCTTTGATGAGTGTCTTCGTCACTTGAGCCTTGTCCTCAAGCAATGCAGTGAGAAGAACCTCGCTCTCAATTGGGAGAAATGTCACTTCATGGTGAAGCGAGGGATTGTACATGGACATGTGGTATCAAGTAGGGGAATTTAGGTCGATCCTGCCAAAGTGGGTCTTATTGCTAATCTCCCACCGCCACGTAATGTGAAGGATATCTGCGCCTTTTTGGGGCATGTAGGATTCTATCGGCGGTTCATTCGGGATTTTAGCGAAATTCCTCGACCTCTCACCGCCTTGTTGGCTAATGGGTGTCATTTTTGAGTTCACACCGAATTGCCACTGATTGATATCATTTCATGCTTACATTTGCCTCTTATATCAATTATCTTTTACCTAAAAATGCTACGTGACGAGTTTTATGTTTGAATTTTAGAAATAAAGAAAGTCTTATATCCATTATCTTACACCTTCTATTGTAATCACTCCATGCTTTGTGTCCATTCTCCCTAATTGAAGTGAAAGCCTTGAAGCAAGAAACTCAAGTGGGGAGATGCTACTAGTATTGTGAGTCTTAATTCAATAAAGTTTTCTTTGTTTTGTGCTTCTTTTATAGTTCTTGCATGTTTAGTTTAATTGTCTTTTATTAAATCTAGCTTAGTTAATATGTCTTCTTATCTTAGTGTAATAGTTAGTTTAATGTTTAGTGAGTAACACCACTTTTTTTGCAAAGCAAAAGGGAGGCGCAGCCTCGAATTTTATTGATTTGTGTAAACAGACTTACATACAAACCAAACCAACAAACACCCAAAGCATTCCAAACTTGCTGGGTACAAGCTCAGATTCTTACCTAGTATATTACTATCACAAGTTCCACCGTCTACGACAATGTATTACAGCATGCCCCACATTGCTTAGCTATTACTACTTTAAAGCTACACTAACGAAGGAAACCCATTGCTACCTCCATGTTGTCGCAAATGTCACCCTCTCATGCTCGTCTGCCTTTCCTTCAAGCATACCAAGCCCTTTTAACTGAATCACATCCTTCACTTGCTGAATAATGGACTCCACTCGTCGTTCCTCACCCTCCATAGATCGCCTATTCTGTTCAGCCTAGCACTCGAACACCATAGCTCCCAATGCTAACTTCAGCGTTAGTGCCCCATGCTTTGTAGGTGTAATCCACGTCTGAATCCTATAAATCTCCTCGAATGTAGCTCCAACCATGCGACCCATATCTCCTCCCACCCTCCGGATTGCTTCCCATACAACTTGTACGAAGGGGCACTCCGAAAACAAGTGCTTTAACTCCTCATAGGCATTCTTACATAGCGCACACCTTGACACCATGCATAGCTTTAGCCCCCTTCGTCTCATCATATCATGAAGAGATACGGCGCCAAAAACATGATGAGAATTAAATTTATACCGCAAGTGCACGACGTCAATGAAGACGTGGCAAGTACGGGTCGAACACAAGGAGGGAGAGATTTGTTATTAGTGTGATTTCAATTGGGGGAAAGGAGGAGAGAAGAATAAATTTGGGTTTTTGAGATTTTTGATTTAATTATCTAAAGCAAGAAACATGAACAAATAAAACTAAAACAAGAATAAAGAAGTGAATTCCGTTGGGTGGAGGTTTAGATTTAAGGTTTAGATTAGAGAATTCAGAAACTTATAATAAATCATGTTAGTTACGAAGCATTACATGATAAATGATTTAACACAAACTCAAGTAATCAAAATATACTAATCACGAACTTAAAATAATAACATTTATTCTCTTCTCTTCACCCTAAATCCGTCACCTCCACCCTTTGGAAAGAGTTAGAAACTCATGGAGGGAGGAAGAAGGGGTCCTAGAGGCATTACAAAAGAAAGGTAAAAACAAGAAATAAAAGACAAAATTTTATTAATAAAACTAAGGAACAAAAATAAACAACTAAAAACTAGGTCTAAGGCCAAGGACCCTTCTAACATCGTTCTCGGGGCTATTCATAGTTGTTACAAGAGACCTAAGTATAGAATTGGAGAGTACACGTGTCCAGACACGACTGGACAAAATTGGAGCACACGGATCGCTAAGGGGGCGGCGAAATCACCGCAGATGGTGCGGCGGAAACGCCACATATAATGTTCTGATTTTGTCCGGATTTTGGTTGAATGTTTATGGTATGATTTGATCCTCCTTTGCGCGTCTGGATTGATTCTTTTCATTCTTTTGAGCTTCAAATTAATTCCTTTATATGTTTGGAGATCTACATTGATTTTTCTTTAGATTTTCTCCATAATAACTCGTGAATTGCAATTAGGTCCTCGGCTACTTTTGTGCTTAAGTCCTTGTTCTTTTTGTAATTAGATCTTGAATGCTTTTATGCTTGGATACATTTCCATTCGTAACCCGATAATCTTGAGCTTGGTCTTTATGATAGAAATGAGTCTTTTGCACGTGTTTATGCTCGGGATGTGGGTAATTTGCATTCAGGTCCCTGTATTCTGTAAATAAGACTAAACACATACCTTAGTAGCATTTATTGATATAAAAGTAATCTAAATGAAAGACATATGATGCAATGTATGCAATGCATCACATAGCTTTAGCCCCCTTCGTCTCATCATATCATGAGTAGGTAGCTTCCCATGCATTGTCCTCCATAATATTAACGCATGCTTTGGGACAGCCCATTTGTGCCACACCATTGTCCCCCACCTAACGACAGGTCGTTCCAGCTTGACCCACTTCCATGTATCCCTCAAGGTAAGTGTGCTTCGATATGCACCCATCCACGAGAGCTCGTCCTCCCCCCGGCCCACCTGGATGGTAGGCAGTCGGGCCCAAAGTTGTGTGAGAGCTCGGGAGCGTAGTCGAGGCACTCTCCACCTACCATCTTCGAGGAAGTGGGACACGGTGATATCATGTGGGACCCCTAGATCATACCTCATTCTCTCCCCCTCCAGCAAGGTTATAAGTGGCGGGCCACACCAAGGATCCTCAAAGAACTTCACCCTCCGCCCATCACCTAGTCTGAAAATTATTTTCTCCCTCGCCATATTCCGAACTCGTATGAGACCTCGCCACACCCAAGAGAAATTTGCTGGGGGCCGCATTATCCATATGGTCTTCCTCCTCAGATACTTACTCCATAAGCAAGAGGCCCAAAGGGATGTATCATGTGACGCAATGATCCAAAATAAGCGTAGAAGGCCAGCATCGTTCCAATCCACCAATCGACGCAATCCGAGACCTCCTTCCCACCTCCGAGTACATATGTCCTGCCACGAGACAGCAGTGATTGACATCATTTCATGCTTATATTTGTATCTTATATCCGTTATCTTTCACCTAAACAATGCTATGTTACGAGTTTTATGGTTAGTTTTCAGGAATAAATATATTTGAAAAGATGAAGCATAAAAGGACCCAAAAGCTGGGAAAAAGGACTGAATTGTGAGATCTGGGGACTAATATGCAAAGGAGAAGGACCTGAATGTAAGACAGAAGGACCTAATAGAAAAATAGAATACTCCACACCATCTTGGGGAGTATTTTAGCAATTCTATTCGGGTCGGAGCTCCAATAAACGACGTAAATGCATCCAAGACCAGAAAATATACCAAGAAAAGCCCACAACAAAAATGAGCAGGATCTAAACCATATAGACCGCCAATTGGCCCAAATCCGCTCAAATTTCTCCAGCACATGTATTAGAGGATGTTTAGGCTATTATTGGTATCTGTTTAGTCCCAAATCTGGGGATTGTCCCGGTTTGCCTTTTTCCATGGCTATAAATAGAACTCTTCACCTTCCATTGTAATCACTCCATATTTTAAGTGGCTATTCTTCCTACTAGAAGTGAGGCCTTGAAGCACACACTAAAGTAGGAGGATGCTACTTTTAATGTGAGTCATTTTAATACAAGTTTTCTTTATTATGTTGTTTGTTTTGTGTTTCTTGTTTTGTTTTGCTTAATCTCATTTCATTAGTTTTATTAGCTTAGCTAATATGCTTCGTTTGTTTAGCTTAATAATTAGTGTAATGCTTAGTGAGTAGTTCCATCCCCTTTGGGGGTGGAGTAGATGTACATACATGCAAATGAGAATGGATTGAATGCTTTATTTCCAATGTGTTGATAAAACATGAATGTATGTTTGCTTGCTTAGGATAGAATTTATAACTTGATGAGTTTTGCCAAAATGATTAGACACCTCTCATGCTTGTTTAGGTTCTGAAATAAACATCTTGCATATGTAAATGTTAATCAACTAAGTTGGTGAATAGATTGATAGGTTTTGCCACAACATTTAGACACTTCCTATGCATGATAACACCACCTTTATTTGTGCTTAAAGAATGTGTTCAACACCCACCTCTTTGCTTGTGTGCACTCACTCCACCCTTTAGGGGTTTTCCCATTTCTGTATTCCAACATTCTTCTTTTGTTCTTAGCTTAGTTGTCATTTCATTGTTTGTTTCTTTCATTCGCATTTCATACTTCTTAGCGTAGTTTAGTGTAGAGTAGCATAATCAATCTTTCTCCCCCAATTTTTGCCACTTGATTTCTGATAAACAAGAGGCTGCTCACCTCCCTGAGGATGACCCGTACTTGCCACCACTTCATCGCGGCCGTGCACTTGCGGTTTTAAATAAAACGTTCAACAAGCAGCCAACCGCTTCGTTCCCCCCAAACAAAGTGCATCATCAATCTTTCTATTTCGTGAAGCACACTCCGTGGTACGAGAAAGGCCGAAATCCAATAAATGCTAAAGGACGTAAGCACACTACGCACTAGCTCCACTCGCCCCGCCATGGAGAGGAGCTTTCCCTTCCATGAGCCCAGCCTCCCCTGTACCTTGTCCAGGAGTGCTTCACAATGCGTCTTCGCAAACCTCTATGAAAAAAGTGGCAACCCAAGATATGTCACCGGGAAGGTGCTCCGCTGCATTCGAAAATGGCTGCAAATCCACTCCTCGTCCGGTATGCCCCCTCCCACGAATACTTGGCTCTTAGAGTTGTTTAGTTGCAGACCCGAGTATCGTGAGAACTCATCCAGCACCTCTTTCCGCGCATGGGCATCAGCCTTTTTGGCACTCGTGAAAACCATTACGTCATCAACAAACATCAAGTGTGAGACCGAGATCGAACCACATTTAACCGGTCGAAGGCCACCTCTCCTCTCCTCACGACGCAGCAAGGCTCCCAGCACTTCCATGCAAAGCACAAAGAGGTATGGGGCCAATGGGTCACCTTGTCGGAGACCATTGGAAGCCACGAAGGGCCTCGAATAGGCACCATTTACATTCACAACGAAGGAGGCCTTCACGCACGCCCCCACCGGCTTCCTCCATTTGTCATTGAAACCGAGCCTACATAGCACCTCATCCAGAAATCTCCATGACACTGTGTCGTACGCCTTCCTCAAATCAATCTTGACAGCCATGCGTCCCGGCCTTTTTTAGAATGCAAGTTGTGACATAATTCGTGGGCCAGCAAAACATTGTCCCCAATCTGACGCCCTCGGATGAAAGCACTTTGGTTCTCACTTACAAGCTTGGGCAGCACCTCCTTCAACCTATTCGCAAGAATCTTTGAGATATAGCGATACACCATATAGCATAAGGAAATCGGTCGGTAGTCATCAATCCTAGTTGGGCCTCTCTTCTTTGGAATCAATGTAATCACCGTATAATTGACTTGCTTGAGGAGTTTACCCTCACGAAACAAAGAAGCAACGGCCTTAAGAAGATCGTTCTTAATAATCTCCCAAGCCACCTTGAAAAACTTTGCATTAAAGTCGTATGGTCCCGGTGCTTTGTCATTATTGGATTGCAAAACCACGAATTCCAGCTCAACCATGGTCACCGGACGTATGAGCAGCCCAACCTCCATAGTTTCTAACTTAGGAAGATCAATATCATCCGCAATGTTACCCCCTGCACAGTAGAAGCAAATAAGTTAACAAACCGGTGACGTATCGCCTCACGAATTTGATCCTCGTCCTCGATTGTCTCTTTGCCCTCGACTATCCTAGGCACTGTGTTGGTGGCTCTTGATGCATTGCATACATTGCATCATATGTCTTTCATTTAGATTGCTTTTATATCAATAAATGCTACTAAGGTATGTGTTTAGTCTTATTTACAGAATACAGGGACCTGAATGCAAATTACCCACATTCCGAGCATACACGCGTGCAAAAGACTCATTTCTATCATAAAGACCAAGTTCAAGCTTATCGGGTTTCAAATGGAAATGTATCCAAGCATAAAAGCATTCAAGACCTAATTACAAAAAGAACAAGGACTTAAGCACAAAAGTAGTCGGGGACTTAATTGCAAAAAGACAAGGACCTAATTGCAAATCACGAGTAGCTTTTATTATCTTGGAGAAAATCTAAAGAAAAATCAATGTGGATCTCCAAATATATGAAGGAATTAATCCGGAGCTCAACAGAATGGAAAGAATCAATGCAGACGCGCAAAGGAGGATCAAATCATACCAAAAACACACAGCAAAAATCCGGATTAAATCAGAGGATATTGTGCGGCGAAATCGCCGCATATTGCATACACTGTGCGGCGGAAACGCCGCCCCCTAGTCGATCTGTGTGCTCCAATTTTGTCAAGTCGTGTCTGGACACGTGTACTCTCCAATTCTATACTTAGGTCTCTTGTAACAACTATAAATAGCCCCTAGAACGATGTTAGAAGGGTCCTTGTCCTTAGACCTAGTTTTTAGTTGTTGTTTGTATTTGTCTTTATTTTAGTAATAAAATTCTGTCTTTTATTTCTTGTTTTTACTTTTCTTTTGTAATGCCTCTAGGATCCCTTCTTCCTCCCTCCATGAGTTTCTAACTCTTTCCAAAGGGTGGAGGTGACAGATTTAGGGTGAAGAGAAGACGAATAAATGTTATTATTTTAAGTTCGTATTAGTCTATTTTGATTACTTGAGTTTATGTTAAATCATTTATCATGTAATGCTTCATAACTAATATGATTTATTATAAGTTTCTGAATTCTCTAATCTAAACCTTAAATCTAAACCTCCACCCAACGGAATTCACCTCTTTGTTCTTGTTTTAGTTTTAATTGTTCTTGTTCTTGCTTTAGATAATTAAAACCCAAAAATCTCAAAACCCAATTATTTCTTCTCCCATTCTTCCCCCCAATCGAAATCACATTAATAACAAATCTCTCCCTCCTTGTGTTCGACCCGTATTTGCCACGTCTCCATTGACGTCGTGCACTTGTGGTATAAATTTAATTCCCATCAAGTTTTTGGCACCGTTGCCGGGGAGGCGACGCAGATTTTGTTTTTTGTTGATTTCGATTTTATCCTGTTTATCTTGTGCGTGATCTAAGTATTTGGATTTGTGTTTCAGGAGACAACAGAGTGCACGGCGAAATCCGAGCACCATCTGAGCTAAACGAGCGGCGAAATCGCCGCACCTGAAGTGTAACTTGCGGCGAATCCGCCGCACAACTGAAGCTTCTGGGCTTCAAATTTTTCTGGGGTTAGCACCATCTCTGGGTGGACGCGTGGAGCATCTGAAATTTCAAGAGCGGACGGTGAACCCGACTGAGCATTGCGTAGGTAACTTTTTTTGCTTTTTTCCTCGTAATTTCTATTTTCAGAAAATTTCCTTTTCATAGAACTGCATGTGTTAGGGCAAAAATTCCATAATTGGCAATAATTCAACTCTGACCTAAAATTGGCAAAATTAAAAAGGCCTTAGTGCATGCATCATCTAGTGTTTTGTATGCATTATTCTTGCTAAATTCTTGCAAATCAATTTCTGTTGAAGAGTGCTGGAGTCAAGGTACGTATCGTGGTTTTCATCGATTGCATTTAAGCATATAATCTAGTTTGCATACAACCTTGCAATTGCCCCCTCTAAAGACCAATGTTTGACTATCTTTGCTAGATCTAAGTTAAACTATCTTAAGGGCAACTCCGTAGGCAAAGATACGGTGGGGATTTCATCACCCTCCCGTGGCCCACAAATAACAATCCCAAAGTGTCACCCAACCCTTAATTAAAATCAATTAGACATTGGCCCTAAGGACTCGGACTCATTTAAGGAGAAGAATTGGTTTGACTTGCTATGACTTGAAGCTGATCGAATTTAATTTGGTGTCTAGGAAGTGTTTTTGTGTTGACGTAAGTCTTCCAAGCGAAGTGGTTGTCTAATTGGCACCGACTCTGTCGGAAGCGCCCCCACTAGCTATACACTACCTGGCCAAGTTGGTTTGATTAGTGAGGGAGGTGAATCAAGCAAATCAATTCGACTCAACCAGTTAGGAGTCGTCTAGATCTAAGAGACAGACACTAGGTCTAGGATTGTTTGAACCGTGCTTGTTTGGGAAACCTCTGACCGACCCTCTTTTCTATCTTTAGAGTTAAGTTTCCTTTCTCTTCTGAGTCATCTTCTCCTCACATACTTATACGTTCTAGTCTTTCCCCCCCCCCCCCTTTACATTCTCTATTAGCATTTTAGGGTCGAGTCGAGAACTTGTGCTTGCTTAGCCTCATAAGGGTAAGAGTGCTTGACTCAAGAATGTTTTGATGGATGGTTACATGGGAAACCATCCATATCATTGTTGGGACCAGGACAATGTTTCCTGGTATTCTAAAACCATGCAACATGGGGTGGCTCAGACTAACACCCCATATGGTTGGGACAATCCTAATTGTATGACTGAGTAATCTTCATATTGGGGTAACATGAGAGAGGCACCAACTGCTAGACCACAATCTAGTTATGTTGGATCATATGCTGGTCAACGAACTGACACATTACAACAAACTTTTGCCTCTTTCATGCGTTGGACTGACAACATGAGTGCACTGGTGGCTCCAGTAGCCGTACCGTGCGACTGTTGCGGGTTGAGTGGTCATGTTATCAGGGAATGTCCTTATGTTCCCCCAGAGCCTGAGTATAAGCATACATTTTCCCAAAATGCTCGATATGACTATTACACATCCGCATATAACCCAAGAGTGATGGATTCGTGGGGAAACAATTCATATCCAAATTCTTATACGTCATGTCCGCCCCAATATCCTTCTCCCGAATACCCAGAACTCTACCAACACCCCACTTCAAATCATTGGACATATCCTCAGCCCACCAACACCCAATCGCAAAATTTCCGGAGTTCTGACTCGAACCTCATAGTTGACCACATACCTGATCCCTTGGAACAAGCTTTCCATACGTTCATGACAACTACTCAACAGTCCGTAGACAATATGGTATTACAATTGAGTCAAATGTCGCAGCAATTAAGTGAGGAAAGTAACTTTTCGTGTCAACATGAGGATTCATCTTTTAGTATCGAACCACCACCACATACACAAACTCAAAGTACAATCTTTCAAAGTCAAATTCCTAGTCGGTCTGAGGGACTTGGGATTTCAATTCACGATCACTTAGTGGAGGATTCGATTTATATTGAGAAAAACATGGACCAATTTCATTATGAGTCGGCACAGGATTGTGTCGTATCTTCTTGTCCCGTGGCCCTCGAGCCACATGATCTTCATGTTGCATCTCTTAAGAACTCAGCTCTGGTGGAGCAAGATCTCCCTAGTACCCTCAATTTCAAACAACCTGATGAGAGTCTGCCTCTCACATCTGTTCCTGATCATCTTGGAAATGATGGAACATCAAACAACTATATAGCTTATGAGGGTATTAGAAGTTCCTTAGAAGATACCTTGGGTATGAGACCCACTTTTTGTTCGCCTGGTGTGTCGGACATGCCTAACGAGGTTTTGGACCTCGTTCCGACGCACCAGCCAGTTGGTTGGAGAGTTTGGATTGACGATCATAACTTCAACACCGCAACGGGAGAAACTCCTCTTCCGTTGCCCCTTAATTCCCAAACTCTCGAGAGCTTCAAGCTCTTTCAGTTTGATCCTTTGAATGAGACGCCTTTGCGTCCAATTCATGAACCTCTCATTTCATCTAGCACTTTTTGTGAAGGCGGCCCACACATGCATTTTCTGGCCCCACGTGGTGTCATGTTCCCTTTTCAGGTGCACTGACCTACTCTTGAGGTTTCCATTTGATGTCTCTTGACAAATGAAGATGGGAACTTATGTTTGTACATAGTTATATATGTATAACAATAAAAAATAATAATAAATAAAAATAAATAAATAAATAAATAAATCATATGTTGTATTTATCCCTTCTTTAGCATCTCACAGGTTTTTGAGGGAATTCAGGTTTTTTGTCCATCAACAGAGCCAGGAACTTTCCTTTGTACTTCACGTTGGTGAGATCTTTCCTTTTTCATCCATAAATCCATGTAGTATCTTGCTCACATTCATTGAGGACAATGCATGATTTAGGTGTGGGGGGTGTTTATGTATATATTTATCTATATATCTGTCTTTTATTTTAAAAAAAAGTTTCTGACATAGCTTAAGATGGAACTACCAAAACCCGAGTACAAATTGCATTGAATTTTTTGTTCCTTATTATATAGTTCTGCTTGTAGAAATTATGACATAAATCGAAGTTCCAAAGAAATAACTCATTACCCTTTAAGACATGTATGCACTTAAATTGGATGAATCAAATCTTTGAAATGGTTGATAAAAAGCAGAGGTTGAGGAAAATATACCGGGAAGTGTGGACTTCTAATAGCAATTAAGCCTTGAGGAAAAAGTAAAAATAAAGGAATAAAGTGAGGAAAACACATTTTGCAAAATGATTACAAAAGCTCAAGCCTTTGAGTCACTGGTCCGTAGGGGTATCTTGAAACCCGGTAACTTGAGTCTACCAGCTCGGGATTATCGACCAAACTTGCTACACGAATGCAAAACGGGTAAAAGTGTCAAAAAGCAAATGTGTTGAATCACGGAAGAAAAGAAAAAAAATATACTCAAGGCCCAAAGCTAAAAGAATGATCCATGCCATGGTTGATCCGAATGATACTTCACCACCAGAGGAGGCGTGCAAAATAATTTAAGTGATAAACATGTGTAGAAGGGTTAGTGGTGTGAATGTTGGAGGAACAAAGACCAAGTCAAAACTTTTTATAAGTTAGATTTGTATAATAAGCATGCAAGAATTCTAAGTGAGATGTATAAGGTTGAGGTGGAGATATCGAGAGCTATTAATGAAATATTGAATTAAGATTTTGTGGGTGTGTCAACTGAAAACCCTCACGAGACAAAACTCGTCCTCTAAGGAAACTCAGGGGTTTAAAGGCTTGTTGCACATACTAAGTGCAACCGTGATTCATACGAAAGTGAGTTAGGATTTCCCTGTTTTTTTTTCGTATCTTCTGTTTTACTAGGGACTAGCAAAATCTAGGTGTGGGGGTATTTGATGCATTGCATACATTGCATCATATGTCTTTCATTTAGATTGCTTTTATATCAATAAATGCTACTAAGGTATGTGTTTAGTCTTATTTACAGAATACGGGGACCTGAATGCAAATTACCCACATTCCGAGCATAAACGCGTGCAAAAGACTCATTTCTATCATAAAGACCAAGTTCAAGCTTATCGGGTTTCAAATGGAAATGTATCCAAGCATAAAAGCATTCAAGACCTAATTACAAAAAGAACAAGGACTTAAGCACAAAAGTAGTCGGGGACTTAATTGCAAAAAGACAAGGACCTAATTGCAAATCATGAGTAGCTTTTATTATCTTGGAGAAAATCTAAAGAAAAATCAATGTGGATCTCCAAATATATGAAGGAATTAATCCGGAGCTCAACAGAATGGAAAGAATCAATCCAGACACGCAAAGGAGGATCAAACCATACCAAAAACACACAGCAAAAATCCGGATTAAATCAGAGGATATTGTGCGGCGAAATCGCCGCATATTGCATACACTGTGCGGCGGAAACGCCACCCCTAGTCGATCCGTGTGCTCCAATTTTGTCCAGTCGTGTCTGGACACGTGTACTCTCCAATTCTATACTTAGGTCTCTTGTAACAACTATAAATAGCCCCTAGAACGATGTTAGAAGAGTCCTTGGCCTTAGACCTAGTTTTTAGTTGTTGTTTGTATTTGTCTTTATTTTAGTAATAAAATTCTGTCTTTTATTTCTTGTTTTTACTTTTCTTTTGTAATGCCTCTAGGATCCCTTCTTCCTCCCTCCATGAGTTTCTAACTTTTTCCAAAGGGTGGAGGTGACGGATTTAGGGTGAAGAGAAGACGAATAAATGTTATTATTTTAAGTTCGTATTAGTCTATTTTGATTACTTCAGTTTATGTTAAATCATTTATCATGTAATGCTTCATAACTAATATGATTTATTATAAGTTTCTGAATTCTCTAATCTAAACCTTAAATCTAAACCTCCACCCAACGGAATTCACCTCTTTGTTCTTGTTTTAGTTTTAATTGTTCTTGTTCTTGCTTTAGATAATTAAAACCCAAAAATCTCAAAACCCAATCATTTCTTCTCCCCTTCTTCCCCCCAATCGAAATCACATTAATAACAAATCTCTCCCTCCTTGTGTTCGACCTGTATTTGCCACGTCTCCATTGACGTCGTGCACTTGCGGTATAAATTTAATTCCCATCAGCTCTCCTCACCCTAAGAGAAGCATGGAAGAACCTCGAGTTAGAGTCACATTCCCTCAACCATTTCACCCCAGATTTTTGTCGAATGATCGACTCCTCAATCCCCAATTGTTGGGATAGCTTATCCACCACCTCGCTCTCCTTCCTTCTCAGTCCCTCCTCATCCGGAAGGTGTTCCATCTCCATTCGAATTTGTTGTAGCTCATTCCTTGCCTCATTAAGACGCTCGGTTATATTCCCAAACACCTCATCACTCCACGTCTTAAGTTCCCTCTTAACAGCCTCCAACTTCCCCACCACCCGATACATTGGGGTACCTACAATGTATGTCGACCACGCCTCCTTTACCACCCCCCCAAAAACTGGTCATGCCCTGCCCAAGCATTCACGAACCGGAACATCTTTTTCTTCCGCACACCATGAGGCTCGAGATCCACCATCAAGGGACAGTGGTCGCTGAGCTCTTTACCTTCCACATAACAAATTGCATCCGGGAAGCATTCGAACCACACCTGGGAGCAAAGGGCTCGATCAATCCGTGTCTCTATCCATCCGGGCCCATGCGTCGAATTCGACCATGTGAAATCGCCTCCTGTTGTTTGTACCTCAACCAAACTACTTGTGTCAATCCAATGAGTAACACCACTCCCTTTTTGGGGGTGGAGATGATACTTATATATGCAATTAAGAAAGGAAGAATGTTTTATTTTGAAATGTGTTGATTAATTTGAATGCATGCTTGCTTGTTAGAATAGAACACTTCACTAGATGGGTTTTGCCACAAGTTTTAAGACACCTCACATGCTTGTTTAGTTTCTTAAATAACCAGCTTGTGTTTATGAATATTAATCAAATAGGTTAGTGATTTAATTGATGGGTTTTGCCATGATAAGTAGACACCTCTCATGCATGAAAACACTACCTCCACTTGTGGCTATAGGAAAACATTCTTACCTCCTTATTGTGTATGTGTAGTCACTCCACCCCCTAAGGGGTCTCTCTCTTACTGATTCCAGCATACTTATGAAGTTCTTATTTCAGTTATTAGTTCATCGCTTGTTGTTTGCTTATGCATGTGTTACTTCCTAGTTTAGTGTAGGATAGATTAGTATAATTAAACTCTCTTCCCTCTTTGTTGCCACTTGATTTCGTGCAAACGAGAGGCTGCTCACCACCCTGTGGATGACCCGTATTTGCCACATTTTCACCGACGTCGTGCACTTGCGGTATTTAAAACGATTCAACAGCCACCATGATTTTTTGACCTTGAACAAAGAGTTGACTTCAGCTCCCATAATTAAGGCACCAGTGTGGACTGAACCCTTCGAGTTAATGTGTGATGTATCTGACTTCACTATCGGAGCAGTGCTTGGGCAACGATTGGACAAATTGCCTCATGTGATCTACTATACCAGTCGAACACTCAATAATGCCCAATTGAACTACACTGTGACCGAGAAAGAATTCTTAGCGATTATATTTGCTTTGGAGAAATTCTGGTGGTACTTGATTGGCTCCCAAGTGATTATCTATTCTGATCACACAGCCATAAATCACCTCATGGCGAAGAAAGATGCAACATCCCGACTCTTGAGATGGATCTTGTTGTTACAAGAATTCGATCTTGAGATTCAGGACAAAAAAAGGTGTGATAATATTGTAGCGGACCACCTGTCTCGTCTAGAGACGACCAACCCACAAGACCAAATTATTAATGACAACTTTCCTGACGAAGATAACCCTTGGTCTGCCGACACCGTGAACTACCTCGTGACTGAACAACTTCCTATGGGTTGGTCAAAATCTGACCAAACCAAATTTAGATCTTATGTCAGATGCTTTCACTAGGACGACCCCTACCTATTCAAATACTGGTCTGACCAAATTTTCAGGCGGTGCGTCCCAGATAACGAGTTCCAAAGTGTGCTCCATTTTTGCCACTCTAAGGCATGTAGAGGACACTTTGGAGCAAAGAAAACTGCCACCAAGGTGCTCCAATCTGGATTCTACTGGTCTTCTCTTTTGAAAGATTCTTACGACTTTTGTAAGCGATGTGATAGGTGTCAGCGCCTTGGCAGGATTAGTCGACGTGACATGATGCCTTTGTAAAATGTCCTTGTCGTCGCCATCTTCGATGTGTGGGTCATCGACTTTATGGGTCCTTTCCCGAATTCGTTCGGGAATGTTTACATTCTAGTTGTCATTGACTATGTATCTAAGTTGGTTGAGGCTATCCCTACAAAGATCAATGACAACAAGGTGGACACCAAATTCTTAAAGGACATTTTCACGCGATTTGGTACTCCTCGTACCATAATCAGCGATCGGGGTACCCATTTCTGCAATTGCTCCTTTGAAGCGCTTATGAGGAAATATTCGATCACCCACAAGCTTACGACCCCATATCATCCGCAAACTAGTGGGCAGGTCGAAGTCTCTAACCGTCAATTAAAGCAAATCCTTGAGAAGACGGTTAATTCCTCGAGGAAGGATTGGTCAACTAAGTTGAATGACGCGTTGTGGGCCTTCCGCATCGCGTAGAAGACCAATTTGGGTATGTCCCCATATCGGGTAGTGTACGGCAAGGCTTGCCACCTACCCGTCGAGCTTGAGCATCGTGCTTTCTGGGCGATCAAGAACCTGAATATGGATCTTGATCAAGTAGGGGTGCAACGTAAACTCGACATTGTGTAGTTGGAAGAGCTGCACAATGATGCATATGAAATTGCCAAAATTCATAAGTCCCGAGCCAAGTTGTTTCACGATCGCATGATTATGCGAAAGGTGTTTACGATCGGGCAGAAGGTGATGCTCTACAATTCCTGGCTTCATCTGTCGCTGGTCTAGCCCTTTTATTGTCAAAACCATTTTTCCTCATGGAGAGTTTGACATCCTGAACCCAGGGAATGGGGATGTGTTTAATGTTAATGGACAATGCCTCAAACCCTACTTTGAGGGGGCACCAACTGAAGTCTAGGAGGTCATGTTCCTTCATGAACCTCTCTCGCACTCAACCATTCATGTTCTCGAATGAGGTGGAAGAGTTATATTCATAGGCATGAAAAAAGGAAATCGGGGACAATCCCCTGGTATGGGACTAAACGCATACTATAAATGGACATAAAACAACATAATACACAACCCCACTCAACCATAAAACATTTGGACAAATTTGGACCAGCAATTGGTGGTCTAGGACAACCAATTGGCGGCCTAGATTGCTTGGATTGAGTCTAGATTTTGGTGGTTCGTTTCTGGCTTGATTTCTTGATGTTTGATGAAGCCGATTTGGTTGTTGATGTTTGGGTCCGAATCTAATTGACAAAATACTCCTCATAATGGTGTGGAGCTTCTTGATTTCCACATTAGTCATTTTGGTTTTACATCCGGGTCCTTCTCTCTTGCACCTCAGTCTATAAGTCTAGCAACTTAGTCTTTTTTCTTGCTTTTATGTCCTTTTTTAGTCTCTTCTTCTCAAACATGTTATACCTAAAACTTAAATATAAAACTCGTTATGTAGCATTGTTTAGGTTCAAAATAATAGATATAAGACACAAATGAATACATGAAATGTTGTCAATCAAATACCCCCACACCTAACTTTAGTTAGTCCTGAGCAAAACAAAGAAAATGAAAAATGATAGAAATGAAAAATCATTCGTAAAACAGGGAAATCCTAACTCACTTTCGTGTGGAGTTTCCTGTTTTGCTCTTTGGTCCTTCGGTCTTACGTTCAGGTCCTTCTCCCTTGCATCTTAGTCCCCAGGTCTCACAATTAAGTCATTTTTCCCTACTTTTAGGTCCTTTCATGCTTCATCTCTTCAAACCTATTTATTTCTGAAATTCAAACATAAAACTCGTCACGTAGCATTGCTTAGGTGTAAGATAATGGATATAAGGTACAAATATAAGCATGAAATGATGTCAATCAAATACCCCCACACCTAAGTTTTTGCTAGTCCCGAGCAAAACAAAGAAAGAGAAAAGCAAACGAGAGAGAAGAAATCCTAACTCACTGTCGTAGGAATCACGGTTGCACTTAGCACGTGCAACAAGCCGTTAAACCTCCTTGTCGCCAAGGAGGAGTGTTGTCTCCCGAGGGTTTTAAGCGGATATACCCACAAAATCCGAACATAGATGCATTATTCAATCTACAAACTTGACTCGATGGACTCATTTTTGTCGATCATTGGGCACGGTAATCCTACGGGCCGACTCTATATAGGTATTAGTCCACACACCAAGCCAGACAAACCATTCGTGCAGGTTTATTAAGGACTTAAGTGAAAGACATGGACAACATCAACATCCTCAAGTGATACAAAGTGTAAAGTCCATTAAGGTTCTTATTTGCATTACCATTTATTTATTTATTTTATTTTATTACTTTGTTTTCTTTTTCTTTTTCTTACTAGTTGGAGTTTCATTCTCCCAGGGTCAGGTTTCGTGCATCATTTCCTACGAGGACTTACACTATCACGTACACATTTCCCCAAATCTCCACATAGGGCAATTCCTACCACCAAGACAATAATTGGAATGAAGCTAAATGAACTCATACAAGACAATAATTTGGAGATCTCGTCTCTCCTGCTATCGACAAAGTGGATGACGCCGAACAAGCTATGACGGTCTTGATCGGATCACTCTCCTAATGCACCTGAGTCCTATTGGCCAATGTGTACTTGATTTTAAAATTAAGGCTTTGATTAAGAGTGATTTTTAGGGCAAAGGAAATGGTGATGAAATCCCCCATCTTATCTTGTATGGGACTGCCCCTCCTTAGTAGCATTTTGAGTCTTAATCTAGCAATCAACTCTCCAAACAAACGCTCACCTCACTCTTGTCCTGATGCACCTTACTAACTAATGCATACTTAAACCATGAATGAATGAGAGAATGGGTGCACGTACCTCACGCTAGCAATCAACAACAAGAATGTAAAGAAAAGAAAGACGAGTGTGTGCAAGGTCTACAAATTATGCATGACCTAGATGATAATCAATCTACTCTTTTGCTTTGAGTTTTAAGGTCCAAGTTGATTAAAGGGACTTGATTGTTAATCTAGGGGCAAACTATAAGTCTAAACATGTTAAATTGAGCCTCCAGATGACCTTGTGAATGTAGAAACGACCAGAAAAATTAAGAGAGAATTTGGAACATACCAGGCCATCAATTGGCGGTCCAGAACCGTTGAATGGAGGTATGTTTCGTCTTGTCTCCCTCCCGGCTTCTCCTGGTGACGTCTCTTGATCTTTTAAGCCTCCTGAAACAAACTAAAACTACAAACAAAAAATTAAAACCACTCGAATCGTCCAAACCAAAGTCTAGACAGAACACCTCCTCGGCAACAGTGCCAAAAACTTGATTGAGCATTTTAATTATAACCACAAGTGCACGGCCGCGTTGAAGCGGTGGCAAATACGGGTTGATCCATACGGAGGTGTGTCGACTATGGTTAGTTCGAAGGAGAGTGGGAGAGAAAGGAGTTATGATCGAAACTACACTCAAATGCGAAAGGAATTGAAAAATCAACAATAAAACTAAACTTCATAGGGGGTAGAGAAAGAATGTAAAAACAAAGGTATGTGTGTGTGTGTGTGTTCAATTGTGCTCATCACAACATGTAGTGCATGAAAATCATAAAACTAAATCCAACTTTGCCTCCACATGAAATAAGATAACACATTATCATTAAAACATACAAGACAATAATTGGAATGAAGCTAAATGAACTCATGTATAAAGACCAAACCCCATTATGCCTCCACATGAAATAAGATTTACACAATCATTAAAACTTACAAGACATTAACTAAGGTAAAGGCAACAATAGTACATGCAACTACAAGTCATGTTTCCATTATCAATTCCATCCATATCCTCACCTCATCATTCCCCATAAAATAGGTCCACTAATCTAAGCATATGCTAAGCTTCATTCAAGAGCATTAACATATCAAAGACAAGAGTGAAATCCCATTAGACGGTTTTGGAAATCATGTAAGGTTCAAAGGATTAAGATAACACACACCTAATACATCATATAATCACATCACATATTTCTCCAGCCCCCAAATGGGGATGGAACTACTCACTAATCATTACACTACAAACTACATTAACAAAACGAAACATTCTAATGAAAGGCAATTAAACTAAGCAAACAAGAAATATTAAAGAAGCTAAATGAAAGGAAATTAAACTAAATAAGCATGCAAGAATTAAAAGACAAGACAATATTAAAAGAAACTAACAAAAATTATTTTATTAACATGACTCACATTGCTTGGTGGCATTCTCTCTACTTGGAGTAAAAGCCTTGAAGCAAAAACTCAAGAAGGAGAAGAATGTCACTTGCAATGTGAGTCATGTTAATAAAATATTGTTTCTTAGTTTCTTTTAATATTGTCTTGTCTTTTAATTCTTGCATGCTCCTTTTGTTTAATTTCCTTTCATTTAGCTTCTTTAATAATTCTTGTTTGCTTAGTTTAATTGTCTTTCATTAGAATGTTTTGTTTTGTTAATGTAGTTTGTAGTGTAATGATTAGTGAGTAGTTCCATCCCCATTTGGGGGTTGGAGAAATATGTGATGTGATTATGTGATGTATTAGGTGTGTGTTATCTTAATCCATTGAACCTTACATGATTTCCATAACCAGCTAATGGGATTTCACTCTTGTCTTTGAATATGCTAATGCTATTGAATGAAGCTTAGCATATGCTTAGATTAGTGGACCTATTTTATGGGGAATGATGAGGTGAGGATATGGATGGAATTGATAAAGGAAACATGACTTGTAGTTGCATGTACTCTTGTTGCCTTTACCTTGGTTAATGTCTTGTATGTTTTAATGATTGTGTAAATCTTATTTCGTGTGGAGGCATAGTGGGGTTTGGTCTTTATACATGAGTTCATTTAGCTTCATTCCAATTATTGTCTTGTATGTTTTAATGATAATGTGTTATCTTATTTCATGTGTAGGCAAAGTTGGATTTAGTTTTATGATTTTCATGCACTACATGTTGTGATGAGCACAATTGAACACACACACATATCTTTGTATTCCCATTCTTTCTCTACCCCCTATGGGGTTTAGTTTTATTGTTGATTTTTCAATTCCTTTCGTATTTGAGTGTAGTTTCGATCATAACTCTTTTCTATCCTTTCTTTCCCCCACTCACCTTCAAACTAACCATAGTCGACACACCTTCCTGTGGATCTACCCGTATTTGTCACCGCTTCAACGTGGGTGTGCACTTGCGGTTATAATTAAAACGTTCAATCACGGGTCGAACATATACCCTCCTATAATTTGAGCCTTGCGAAAACCCTCGCATTGCTCGAGTCTCCCCTCACAAACCAAGACAGAGCTTCCTCGAATCTTTACAATGCAATGGAAGTTGATGAAAGATGTTGAACTCTAACTTGAATGCACTCAAAGGATTGGAATTGAACTTTGAGTGAATGGAATGAAGCAAAAGAGTTGGTGAGGCTCTGAAGGCTTGGAAATTAATAGTATAAGAGTATAAAAGATTTTTGGCAAGTAAAGTGTTGATTGTGTCTCTTAAATGATGCTTTTATAGACTTCAAAGCAAAAACACCCGTTATAGTGGGTTGGTGAGATTTGGACAAATGAGAAGCAAGAAATGACTTAAGTTTAGGTAGATTTCAGAGCTGGTTCGGTCAACCGTGGAACAAATGATCTTCCAAAACAAGATGGATGGCTTGGTTAGTGTGTAGCCCTCAGTTGACCGAACGATGCTCGGATAATCGATCACCAACTTCCAGTAATTTTATAAAATTTTGACCAATTAAAGTTCGGTTAACCGAATGGAGTTCAATTCACCGTTCTAAGATGGACAATAAGAAATAGTCGGGGCCTGATTAATCGTGTTCGGTCGACCGCAGGCTATTTGGAAGACTTAAGTAAGCACATGTTTTTCATTTATAGTTATGGCTTAAAAGTTGGTTGAAGGGCAATGGTCAAATGCCACGTGGAAGAGAACCATTGCGCGCTGCTTAGCAACAAAGGCTTCAGTCGACCGACTAAGGCTCGGTAGACCATTGAGGGACATTTCAAAATGTGTTGCTAGACAACAAAAGATAAGTGTTGAAAACTCTCAACAAATTTATTGCCATGTGGGCCAATAGCATCTGGTCGTTAGGTTTTAAAAACAAAGGATAACTTTGAATGACCGATTCCAAGTCGGTAGACCGAATCAAGAATTTCAAGGAAGGTTTGAATGATACTGATTAGCTGGGAAAGGTTCACTGAACCACGTGTGGTAGTTTGAATCAAAAGTTTCAGGAAAGGTCTGAAGGCTACTAACCGGGAATGGTTCACCGAAGGGTACTCGGTCGTCCGTTTGAGAGAAGATCAGTATACCAAAGCAAACACGGTCGATCGATAGGAATTGATGATCCTTTTGTGCATCAAGTGTACATTTGAACCTATAACTCAAATGAATAGAACATTACATGTCTTCTCTTTGAGCATTGATTACAAGTTTTGAGCCTTGATCTTGAAGTTGATTAGTTCTTTCGTTTGAGCACCTACAAAGTTAGAAAGATACAATATATGTGCAATTTGACAATATGATATATGTGATGTGTTAATTGGAATTGTGCATAATGTTAGTTTGTTAATCATCAAAATTAAGAGTAATCAGGCCAAAAGACCAACAATCTCACCATTTTTGATGATGGTAAACTAATGTCAAATTGTTTATGTGATCCTCCTATCAATATGCATAAGTTGGATGAAAACTCCCCCTTACTATGTGCATGAATTTCATATAGTCATTAAACCATATTATGTAAATTTTTCTCCCCCTTTTGACTTCAAGAAAAAAGATTAATCAAGCATAGGTTGAGACAAAAGACAAACAATAAAGAAATAAAATATCATTGCTAAAAGAGAAGATAAGGCATAAAGTCAAGACATGCATATGCATACGAAAATTAAACAAACAAACAAGCAAAAATATAGAGCAACTTGTTCATATTTTGAAGAACATCCATGATTTCATTTTGCAAATCGATAAATGCTTGGAGAGAATCTCCAACCACACGAATTTGGTTGTTCATTTTGTTAAGCAAATTCAATGTCACAACTTGAAAAGATTGGTATTCGGATGTGAGCTCTTGAATATCTTGATAATTGCAATCCACTAGCCCACGAACATCATGGATCTTTTCACAATTTTGGTCAAGGAGTTGCTCGTGCTGATAAGCCCATGCGGGTTGGTCATTGAGCATCGAAACTGGATGACCATTTAGGGAGAGTGTAGCGCTAAGGACCACAGGTCAAATTTGGATCCCAATACGGACTAGCCTCAGCTTCGGATGGAGGAGGAGACCAATGTGGAGCATTGGTTAATGCGGCTTCTTCATTATTTGACTTATCTTCGTCATCTTTTTCAATTATTTCCTTTTCGAAGTGCATCCTTTTGAGAGTATACTTGTCAATGATTGTCCTCGATGTTGGTTTTTTTGGCCTTAATCCATGTTTTGATGATTTAACTAACATAATCTTAATCACAATTAAATGTAGTATAGCACACATTATACATAGCATATATATTGTGTTGTGCTAACATCTACAGGTGATCAAGACTCAAGGAAGAATAGAATAAAGTCAAGACATGTAATCAGGCTATTTGAAGACATGTAATTTTTCCTTTAAGCATCTTAGGAATATATGTGAACTTGAGCATACAAGAGTTAAAACTTATTCACATACATACTAGGTTCCTTGTAGAAGTCACACACCAAATCTCCCATCAAGTGGACTTCAATAGATCACCCAAACTTAGGTAGGAAAATCACTGAATCTAAACATTTGCTTGTCTGTGCAGAATGGTCGACCAAAATGAGTTTTTCGTTCGACCGTTCTACCAGTTAACAGTTATCCAAATAGTGATTTCACCTAGCTCCATTGGTCGACCTATTTTACCTTTTCGGTAGACCGATTGACCCGTATTTTCCGGATGACCGTTATACTTGTCATTTTCTACAACAGTAGTATTCATATTTTCTTAAATACCCTAAAATGTATTTGGCCACCGGTCGATCGTTACCAAGCAACCGGTCAACCGGACATAAATTATTTGTGTCCCCAAAAGTGCATATTATTTTCGGTCGGACGAACTTCCTTGTTGCGTTCAACCATTAATCTTTTACCTGGTCAAAAGCCTCAGAGCGGTCGACCGTCCCCTAGATTTAGTTCGATCGTTCACTTAAGTTCTAGTTGTTTGGTTCGACCGTGTCTTTAGTTGGTTCGAATGTTTCCTTAATTTCATGTAAACAGTTGACCGTTGATCCCGTATTGGTCGACCGGTTTAGGACAGATTTGCATAACTTAAATTTCTATTTTCTGCATCTTACACAAACCTTCACCAAATCTTTTCCAATGGCTATATCTCTCTAGGAGCTTATAAATAGAAGTCCACACACCTTATTTAGAGAACTCTCCAACATCTATTTGCCTCCTACATTAGATAGAATAGTTCACACACTCAAAAGCTTACACTTCCACACTTTAGTTATCAAATGCTATTCATACTCAAAGTGTGCACAAGTTAGAGAGTGTAATCCACTCACAATTGCTGTCAAAGTTTGTAAGCTTTCGGTGAAAGCCCGAAGCATCCCTCTCGGTTTGTGAGAGGAAGAAATCGAACTCAGCGAGGATTGTTAGCGAGTTCGTGTTGTAAAGGCATTCTCTCCTGGCCCAGAACGTGGAGTGGTTACTAAAGACGTAAGCGGAGCTCGTGGGATCGATCGGAGCTTGCAAGAGAGGAAGTAGGACCCGGGTGGGGTACCGAACCTCTATAAAATCGCTACGTCTATTGTGGTTTGTATTGTTTTCCCTACTTGTTTTAAATTATCATTTCTCCAACATCGTAAGTAGGGATTAGATGAAATTGATTAGATTAATTTGGGGCCATATCGATCCAACACTTGATGATTTGAAGAGTCTGCTATCAAGTTGGACGTTGAATTAAGCATCGATAAAAGAAATGATCATTAGGAATGGAAGAAAGTGTAACTTCCTCCGAGCAGTGTAGCACATATGGTTGATGATAAACAAAGGCCAATTAGGGTGCATTCCGGTGGAGAGATTGAAGAGACACTTCATATTTTATGGACAAGCTCATTGTGATGAGCTTTGAACACAAAGATGTTGGAAGATATGAATTGACAAAGGATGCGACCGATGAGTGGTAGGTAAGGAATGGCAAGCTTTTCACCTTGTGGGATGACCGGTCGAGTAACCTCCAAGAACTGAGCATTGAGCCATAGACTGCCTCCCACATGATAGGAATCAATGTTAAGTGGTTAACATCATATCATGCATATATTTGTGTCTTATATCCTTTATTTTTAGCCTAAGCAATGATACGTAACGATTTTAATGTTTATGTTTCATGAATAAATAGGTTTGAGAAAAAGAGACTCAAAAAGGACTTAAAAGCAAGGGAAAAGACTAAGATGCAAGACCTATGGGCTGAGATGCAAGAGAGAATGACCCGGATGTAAAACCAAAATGACCAATGAGCAAATCAAGAAGCTCCACACCATCATGAGGAGTATTTTGGTAATTAGATTCGGGCGCAAACATCAAGAACCAAATCGGGTTCACCAAACATCAAGATATCAAGTCCTAAACAAACCTCCAAAACCGGGGCCACTCAGACCAATATGGACCGCCAAACAGCAGCCATAGATGGCCGATTGGTGGTCCAATATGGCCCAATGGCAACCTCCTTTGGCATGGGTGTTTGTTATATTGTTTTATGTCCATTTGTGGTATGCAGTTTAGTCCCATATCGGGGGATTGTTCCCGATTGCCTTTTTCATTGACTATAAATAGAACTCTTCCTATCCTTTTGTATTCACCCAATGCTTGGTGGCATTCTCTCTACTTGGAGAAAAAGTCTTGAAGCAAAAACTCAAGGTGGAGAAGAATTCCACTTGTAATGTGAGTCATGTAAATAAAATAATTTTTCTTAGTTTCTTTTAATATAGTCATTTAATTCTTGCATACTTCTTTAGTTTAATTTCCTTTCATTTAGCTTCTTTAATATTTCTTTTTTGCTTAGTTTAATTTCCTTTCATTAGAATGTTTCATTTTGTTAATGTAGTTAGTGTAATGATTAGTGAGTAGTTTCATCCCCATTTGGGGGTGGAGAAATATGTGATTGTGATTATGTGATATATTAGGTGTGTGTTATCTTAATCCTTTGAACGTTACATGATTTCCATAACCATTTAATGAGATTTCACTCTTGTCTTTGATATGCTTATGCTCTTGAATGAAGCTTAGCATATGCTTAGATTAGTGGACCTATTTTGTGGGGAATGATGAGGTGAGGATATGGATCGAATTGATAAAAGAAGCATGACTTGTAGTTGCATGTACTCTTGTTGCCCTTAGCTTGATTAATGTCTTGTATGTTTTAATGATTGTGTAACTTTTTTTTCATGTGGAGACATAGTAGGGTTCGGTCTTTATGCATGAGTTCATTTAGCTTCATTCCTTATTTACCGGTTGCGTGTTGACGCGTGTACTTTCCTATTTTATACCTAAGTCCCTTGTATCGGCTATAAATAGCCCTGAAACGATGTTGTGAGAGTCCTTAGCTTATGTTCTAGTTTTTATTCCTTAGTTTAATAAATTTCTGTTGTTTTATTTCTTGTTTTTAGTTTTCTTTTGTAATTCCTCTAGGACCCCTTCTCCTCCTTTCCATCCATGAGTTTCTAACTCTTTCCAAAGGGTGGAGGTGACGGATTTAGGGTGAAAAGAAGAAGAATAAAAGTTATTATTTTAATTTCGTGTTAGTATATTTTGATTACTTGAGTTTATGTTAAATCATTTATCATGCAATGCTTTATAACTAATATGATTTATTATAAGTTTCTGAATTCTCTAATCTAAACCCAATACCTAAACCTCCACCCAACGGAATTCACCATCTTTGTTCTTGCTTTAGTTTTATTTGTTCATGTTTCATGCTTTAGGAAATTAAAAATCAAAAATCTCAAAACCCAATTTATTTCTTCTCTCCTTCTTCCCCTTAATCGAAAATCACACAAATAACAAGATCTCTCCCTCCTTGTGTTCGACCCGTATTTGTCACGTCTTCATTGACGCCGTGCATTTGCGGTATAAATTTAATTCTCATCAAGCATTTATTTGGAGAGTTGATTGCTAGATTAAGACTCAAAACGCTACTAAGAAGGGTCAGTCCCATACATGATATGGTGGGGGATTTCATCACCATTTGCTTCGCCCTAAAAATCACTCTTAATCAAAGCCTTAATTTTAAAATCAAGTACACATTGGCCAATAGGACTCGAGCGCATTAGGAAAGTGATCCGGTCACGACCGTCATAGCCTGATCGGCGTCACCCACTTTGTCGATAGCAGGAGAGTCGAGATCTCGAGATTATTTTCTTGTATGAGTTCATTTAGCTTCATTCCAATTATTGTCTTGTATGTTTTAATGATATTGTGTTATCTTATTTCATGTGGAGGCAAAGTTGGATTTAGTTTTATGATTTTCATGTACTACATGTTGTGATGAGCACAATTGAACACACATACACATATTTTCGTAGTCACATTCCTTCTCTACCCCCTATGGGGTTTAGTTTTATTGATTGTTCATTCCTAGTTTAGTGTAGTGTAACCAAACTCCTCACCTTTGTTTCACACTTGCCTTCGAACTAACCAAAGTCGACACACCTCCCTGTGGATCGACCCCTATTTGCCACTGATTCAACGTGGTCGTGTACTTGCGGTTATTTTTTAACTGATTCAATCATTAAGCTTATGAATATATTTATTTGTGGAGTATATGCTCAAGAATATGGTAGAATTAGTGGGTGTGTTACCACTTATGACATATGAAAATTGCTTGAATATCATCATGAATGATCATCTAAAATGAAAGAAACTAGGGTCAACATATTTGTGCGTAAATATGAGGTATTTTCTATGCAATCCGGTGAAAGCATAAGCCAGATCGATGAACACCCGCTTGACCAAAATCACTAACAATTTCAAACATCTTGGGAAGAAAGTGAACGAAAGTGAAAATGTGTGGAAGATTCTTTGATGTCTCTCAAGTGATTGGGAGAAAAGGATCACCACCATTGAGGTGGCTCAAGACCTCAACTTGTCGACACTACAACAATACAGGGCTTCACTAACGATAGGTATCTATCCGTGCATAATAATCCGTCAGTGTAGGGCATCACTGACGGATATGGCTCCATCGGTGTTACATGCGTCGGTGTAGGGATACTCCAACAGATGTTCCGATGGATAGAGTCCGTCGGTGGTACCTTTGGAGCGAAAATTCCCGTCAAAATTTTTCACATACTTTCGTCATTTTAGAGAACACCAATGGATTATGCATCTATGCTAGACACTAATGGAGCACTCCATCGGTGTAGGTTACACCAACAAAAATGTTCTCCGATGGTAGTAGAACCGACATTGACGGATATGTGTTGTCGGAGCTAAATATTGGTTACATACACCGATAGATAGGTACTGTCGGTGTACGTCTACAAATGTTAGTGTATGAGTGTCACTAAATGTCAGAATCTACACCGACGTATATAGTCTCGGTGTATGTCTTTTCCAAAACCCAAGCTTGTTTGCTCTTCCGAGTTGCGGAGTTCCCTGTTCATTCACAAAACATACATACACATCCAATTCAATCATCATAAAACAAGCATTCATACACATACAACTCATTCAACAAATAATTCATACATATTTAAATACAAAAGTCATATATATTCATTTATCTAAAAACAATTCAAACAAAGAAGTTATAATTACATTACAGTTACCATCTAAATTGAGTAAGTAAAAATAGAGTTTATGGATAACAACTGACAGAAGACATAAACCACTAAGAGACTAAACCTCCCATGTCAGTTCCGCCCGATGGGCCGTCATCGTTATCTCGACTCCGCGGATTAAAACATTATACCTTAAGTCACTTAGAACATTATAATGCATATAAACAAAATTATTAAATGTAATATAATTTACTAAATTATAAATACAATACTTTGGGATTAACCCCCCCCCCCCCCCTCTCCATCTAAAAGTCAACCATCGACATATACCTCTCGAGGTCATTTGTCGTATCCGCTAGCTTATTTTTCGTATCTGATAGCTCGCATATCATCATCTTCATCTGCTCATCTTTCTCAACCTCCGCTTTGACGTTACAACTTTGCTTGAGATGGCATCCCGCGAGGTTCGTATATGTTGGTCGGAGTGCTGAGACTCGAGTACATCCTAACACGTCAATGCCCATCACCGAGAACTATCTCGACCGGATCCTGGGTGCCAACTGTCATATCGATAGACCCCTGAGAGCTTGTCTCACTCGGTCCTCGCAAATCTTTCAATTGTTCCTAAAATAAGAAAACGTTATAAATTCACAAAGAATGTATCAAACAACATTGACTAATTGAAAACTAATAATAATCTTAAACTTACAATAACGACCACAGCTTCAGGAAGTCTCTTGTCATGAAGTCGGATGTACATATTTGTATGACTAGACTCAGGAGCGTCTGGGTTTTCTGCAATCTGCAATACCTTTGAATCTATAAGAGTTTAAAAAAGTAACGAATCTACAAAAATTAAAAAAAATCTCAGTATTTTCTTCTATGGTCGCACCACCGATTTGGTACCACGTTGATGTGGTATTACCAAATTCGCCTGTTTTTCTTGTTAGTCTCGCTCTTCTTTTGCGTCACCAATAAACCAAATTTTTAGGATTTTCTTCATTGATAATAATTTAAATAAAAATGTAACAAATATACCTTAAATGCCTCGTTGGACCAGTAGTCAAGCAGAGTAGACCAATCATCCATGAAAATATGTGGCGATCTAGCCGCCAATCTAGCCTCTCTACTCTCCAAATACGCGACGTCAAGGTACAACTAGTACTTGTTTTCCTTCAATTTGGTGATCTGAGACTTCATAATTTTGCCTCTGAACCCCTCAGGAATTGTCCAGTGTGACTGTGAAATAAATTCAAATTAGTTTACAATTTAAATCAATACTAAGAACTAATGTAACTTAAGAACGTATTTAACAAGGAAGCAATACTTGTGTCCTCCTGACTATCATGCTGATGAGATTCTGGAAGCATTTGGCATTCTTTCCCTTCGTTACACCTTCCTATGTGAACTCGATCTCATTCTAAATTGTAGAGTTCCAATCCTCCAGAAGTTGGGTAGATCCATGATCTCTACTCGTACTTGTTGTAGCAGAGCCCGAAGGGCTAGGATCCCCCTCAATATCAGCTACACCATTGGCTATATGTGGGGTATCTGTTGGCTTTTTGGCCTTAATCCGTGTTTTGCTGATTTAACTAACCTAATCTTAATCACAATCAAATATAGAGTAGCACACATTAGACATGGAATATAAACTGTATTGTTCTAACATCTATAGGTGATCAAGACTCAAGAATGAATGGAATGAAGTCAAGACATGTAATCAAGCTATTTGAAAACATGTAATTTTGCCTTTATTTGAGTCTTATGAATTTATGTGAACTTTAGTATACTAGAGTTAAAACCTATTCGCATACACACTAGGTTCCTTGTAGAAGTCACACACCAAATTTCACATCATTCGGACTTCAATAGATCACCCAAACTTGGGTCCAAAATCACTCATTTATACCTTAAACTATATGTGTGTAACGATCGACCAAAACCAGTTTTCTATTCGACCGTTTGTACCAGTTAAACGGTTAACCCAAAGTGAGTTTTCCCAGTCCAACCGATCGACATCTTTTGACCTTTTGGTCGACCGGTTAACCCGTATTTTGTAGACAATCGTTATACATGTCATATTATACAACGATCGTATTTGTATTTTCATCTAACCCCTAAGATACATTTGGCCCCTGGTCGAACGATGCCTTATGAGCGGTGAACCGGATGAAGACTACTTTGTGTGCTAAAAGTGGTTGTTATTTTCGGTCGGACGAACTTCCTTGTTGCATTCCACCACTAATATTTTACATGGTCAAAACCCTCAGAACGGTCGACCGTCTCCTAGATTCAGTTCAACCGTTAACTTAGTTTTTAGCTGTTTGGTTCGATCGTGCCTTATATGTTGGCTTTTTTGCCTTAATCTATGTTTTGATGAATTAATCAACCTAATCTTAATTATAATCATGTAGAGTAGCACACATATTGCATTGCATATATAATGCCTTGTGCTAACCTCTACAGGTGATCAAGACTCACGGAAGAAAGGAAAATCAAGTCAAGACATGTAATCAAGCCCTTTTGAAGACATGTATTTTGTATTTTCTTTGAGTGTTAGGAACATGTGTAAATTGAGCATACTTGAGCTAAAATCAACTTAAACACACACTAGGTTCCTTATAGAAGTCACACACGAAATTTCACATAATTTGGACTTCAATAGATCACCCAAACTTAGACCGGAAAACACTAAACTTGAACCCTAACAGTCTGCCCACATTCGGTCGACCGCAACAGGTCGTTCGGTCGACCGAGTGATCAAGTATCATGTTTGTGTTTTCACTTCCCAGTTTCGGTCGACCGTGTGAACTTATTTTTCCGACCGTTAGTTTTGTCGTAATATACCCAACGGTCGTTTTCGTATTAACCAAATATACCCCAAATACATTTCATGTATCGGTCGACCGAGGACCTTGATCGGTCGACCGAATATACGTCTCTTTACAAACCCAAACCTTCTGTTGAAAATCGGTCGACCGTCAGACCTTGTTTTGGTCGACCGAATAGATCATTGTTTGTCAACCCCAAAGTGCCTGGTACAAATCGGTCGACCGAACCCTTTCCTGAGTTCGACCGATCACTTAAGTGTACCTAAGTCGTAGCGTTGGGCGATCGACCGTTACCTAACCGGTCGACCGAACTTAGTTCAAAACTGCCAAACGGTCAACCGTGAATCCCGATCCGGTCGACCGAATTAACTCATAATTGGGTCCTGCGAGTTTCTGTTTTGTGTAACTTACACCAACACTCACCCAATTAATCCCAACGGCTCTATTCTCTCTAATGCCTATATAAAGAGTTGTAATACATTAGAGAGAATCCCAACCACTCCAAGCCTCCAATTTCCACACTTAGTGATCAATTCCTTATTTCTACTCAAGTGTGCTCAAGTTTAGAGAGTGTTGTCCCACTCAATCTTTGTGCAAGAAGCAAGGGTCTTGGTGAAAGCCCAAGACACAAGTATAGACTTCGGTGAAAGCCCGAAGTAATGCTTTCGGATTGTGAGAGGTGGAGCCAAGCTCGGCGAGGGTTGTTTGCAAGCTTGAAGACTTGTAAAGGCGTTCTCTCCTGGCCCGGAACGGGGAGTGGATAGTGAAGTCGTGAGCGGAGCTCGAAGTGTCGAGCAGAGCTTGCAAGAGAGGACATAGGCGGTGGCCGAACCTCTGTAAAACCCCCGTGTCCATTGTGGTTTGCATTTCTATTCCTTTACTTGCTTGTTTGTTTTTAAATTCCACTGCATATCTTTGATTGTTAAACAAGTGGGTAATTAAGGTTAAAAGTTATTAGCATAACCGACCCGTACGATCCTACATTATGTTGGTTCGAACGTTTCCTTATTCTTATGGAAATGGTCAACTATTTTTCCTTTGTCGGTTGACCGGTTTAGGACACATCTGCTGAACTTAGATTTCTGTTTTGTGTTTCTTGCACAAATTTCAACTAAATCTTCCCCAATGGCTATAACACTTTAAGAGCTTATAAATAGAGGTTCACATACCTTATTCACACAACTCTCCAACTTCTATTTGTGTCCTACATTAGAGAGAATCCTCCCATCTCATGAAACCCAAATCATATACTCAAAAGCTTACACTTCCACACTTTACTTATCAAATCCTATTCATACTCAAAGTGTGCTTAAGTCAGTGAGTGTTTGATCCACTCACAATTGTTGTCAAAGGTTGTAAAGGTTTCGGTGAAAGCCCGAAGCATCCCTCTCGGCTTGTGAGCGGAAGAAATCGAGCTCGGTGAGGATTGTTCGCAAGTTCGTGTTGTAAAGGCATTCTCTCTCAGCCCGGAACGGGGAGTGATTAGTGAAGACGTAGGCGGAGCTCGTGGGATCGAGTGGAGCTAGCAAGAGAGGAAGTAGGACCCAGGTGGGATGTCGAACCTCTATAAAATTGTTGTCTTCATTTGTGGTTTGCATTGCTTTTCCGTACTTGTTTTAAATTATTGTTTCCGTTGCATCATAGTAGGGTTTGTTAAATTGATTAGATTAATTAGGGACATAATGATCCCGCAGTATACTCCGCCAAACATCGTCGATGTCTCCACCTATCACCATCCTCCCACAGGGTGTGGTGGTAAAGACTGACGTCTCGTCATACCTGAATTATGAAGTAATATAATTTATGATCAACTACATAATAAAACTTATAAACTACAAATCTATTCATAAATATATTGGATCTATCTAACAAATTGACCAAATTAATATTGTCTAATTCGACTCTATCTTGTACAAGATTTCCTCACCCGTACTTACGGACTTTGAATGCTTCGTCCTCTATGCTATTGATTGATCGTTTTATATTTAACCGCAAGTGCACGGCCGCGTTGAAGCGGTGGCAAATACGGGTCGTCCACTGGGAGGTGTGTCGACACTTGGTTTGTGCAAAGGCGAGAGGTAAAGAAAGGGAAGAAAGGTTGGTTACACTAAACTACACTACAAAGCTGAAATGAAATTGAGAAGAAACTATAAAACTAAACCCCAAAGGGGGTAGAGAAATAATGTGCACATAAAAGAATGTGTGTGTGTTTATTAAGCTCATCACAACATGTATTGTATGAAATCATAAAACTACATCCAACTTTGCCTCTACATGAATTAAGATAAGACTACATCATTAAAACATACAAGGCAATAATTGGAATGAAGCTACATGAACTCAAGTATAAAGACTATACCCTACTATGCCTCCACATGAATTAAGATTTCACTACATCATTAAAACATACAAGACATTAGCTAAGGTAAAGGCAACAAGAGCACATACACTACAAATTGTGTTTCCAATATTAACTTCATCCATATCCTAACCTTATCATTCCCCATAAAATAGGTCCACTAATCAAAGCATAAGCTAAGCTTCATTCAAGAGCATTAGCATATCAAAGATAAGAGTGAAAACCCATTAGATGGTTATGGAAATCATATAAAGCTCAAGGGATAAAAATAACACACACTTAATACACTACATGATTATATCACATATTTCTCCACCCCCCCCAAATGGGGATGGAACTACTCACTACTCATTACACTAACTAAATTAGCAAAGGAAAGCATAATACTGAAATGAAATTTATACTACTCAAGCAAGAAACATTAAAGAAGCATAAAACTAAACAAACAAACAAGCATGCATATGAAAGGAAATTAAACTAAGAGAGAAACAACACCATTAAAAGAAAACTTCTATTATTAACTCACTCAATTACAAGTAGCTCTTCCTCCACTAGAGTTTTGCTTCAAGGCTTCACTCTTAGTAGGGAAGATGGCCACCAAATAGAGAGATACATACAAAGAGAGGTGAAGAGTTCTATTTATAAGCATGGAAAAAGCTAATCCGGGACAATCCCCCGATGTGGGACTAAACCAATACCAAAAATAGCCTAAACGAACACTAATACAAGTCCAGGAGAAGTTGGGGCGGATCTTGCATGATCCAGACCGCCAATTGGTGGTTCCAGACCGCCAATTGGCGGCCTATAAAGCCCAGATCCGTCTGGGTCTTCTGGTGGGCTTTCCTTGGTGTGTTTCTTGGTCTTGGATGCATCTAACTTGTTTAGTGGAGCTCCGACCCGAATCGAATTGACAAAATACTCCTCATGATGGTGTGGAGTTTCCTGTTTTGCTCTTAGGTCCTTCTATCTTACGATCAGGTCCTTCTCCCTTGCATCTTGGTCCCCAGGTCTCCCAATTAGGTCCTTTTTCCTGCTTTTGGGTCCTTTCATGGCTCTTCTCTTCAAACCTCTTTATTTCTGAAAACTAAACATAAAACTCGTCACGTAGCATTGCTTAGGTGTAAGATAATGGATATAAGGTACAAATATAAGCATGAAATGATGTCAATCAAATACCCCCACACCTAAGGTTTTGCTAGTCTCGAGCAAAACAAAGAAAGGAAAAAGCATACGAAAAACAAGAAATCCTAACTCACTTTCGTAGGAATCACGGTTGCACTTAGCACGTGCAACAAGCCGTTAAAACCTCTTTGTTGCCAAGGAGGAGGAGTGTTGTCTCCTGAGGGTTTTCAGCGGATATACCCACAAAATCCGAACAAGATGCATTATTCAATCTAGACCTCGACTCGTTGGACAAATTTTGTCGATCAATGGACGTTGTAATGCTACGGGCCGACTCTATATAAGTGATCAGTCCACACCTAGCCTAATGAACCATTCGTGCAAGTTAAATAAGGAATTAGGTGAAAGACATGGACAACCTCAACATCCTCAAGTGATACAAAGTGTAAGGTCCATTAAGGTTCTTATTTGCATTACCATTTTTTTTCTTTCTTTTCACATTTTTTTTTCTTTTTCTTTTTATTAGTTGGAGCTTCATTCTCCCAGGGTCAGGTTTCGTGCATCATTGCCCATGAGGACTTACACTATCACGTACACCTTTCCCCAAATCTCCACATAGGGCAATCCCTACCACCCGTGTAACGGGAGTTTGGTCGGCGCATCCCAAGTCAGATGAATCGAAAGCACCAGGCACAAAGTCCCCTCAGACCTACTTTCCCGAGTGATAGGAGCCGTGCGAGAAGAGAGAACATCTACTCACTTATTTCTTATCTACACATGAACCAAAACCCCTACACTAATGTCTCACAACAAGATTAAGAGGGTCCTTGACTACAACAAACTTCCTAAATTAACAAACACGAATTATTGACTCACTAGGTTCAGGGTGGACTTCTTTGAATGTTTGAGCACTGAAACCCTATGATTACTCACCCCCAAAGGAAAACTGGGGTGCATCCTAACGACTCGATAAATCCTAAAGTCACGTACTAGATATCCTAATGCATCAAGTTCAAGACAATTTTGGGAGCTTTCTTTTTACTTTGCCTTTCAACGGTTTTGCACATGCTAAACACACGCAAAACCCACAAAACATTTTCTTTCGAAAACACATGAAGTTTTTGAAAGAAATGTGAAAATTTTGAAGCACTAGGCAAGCAAAAGAAGACAAGTCACCCAAGGATCATGGCAAGCAGATATATCGATATTAAATGCAGCACACTATCATGACCCTAACAATGCAAACAAAAGAAAACAAAATCAAAGGAAAAAAACTCAACTATGTACACACGTAAAACACCCCCCCACACCTACTTCATGCATTGTCCTCAATGAATGCAAGCAAGATACTACATGGATGCATGCATGAAACAGAAGAGATCTCACCAACGTGAAGTACACAAGGAAGTTCATGGCTATGTTGATGGACAACCCAACTTCCCTCAAAACCTGTGAGATGCTAAAGAAGGGATACAAATACGTGAAAGAAATAGGGCCCAAATACTCAAGGGTTGGGGCCCACAACAATCGATGCTCACTGAAGGAGTTTTTTTTTTAAACATATATACACATGAAAGCTCAACCACTCATGTAGGAGCATGAATGGTTGAGTGCGAGGGAGGTTCATGAAGGAACATGACCTCCTCGACTTCGGCTGGTGCCCCCTCCAAGTAGGGTTTGAGGCGTTGTCCATTAACTTTGAACACGTCCCCATTCCCTGGGTTCAAGATCTCAACCGCTCCATGAGGATAAACGGTTTGGACAATAAACGGGCCAGACCAGCGACTGCGGAGCTTACCCGCAAACAGATGAAGCTGGGAATTGTAGAGCAACACCTTCTGCCCGGCCGTAAACACCTTTCGCATAATCATGCGATCGTGAAACATCTTGGCTCGGGACTTATGAATTTTGGCATTCTCGTACGCATCATTGCGTAGCTCTTCTAATTCCACAATGACGAGCTTACGTTGTACTCCTGCTTGATCAAGATCCATATTCAGGTTCTTGATCGCCCAGAAAGCACGATGCTCAAGCTCGACGGGTAGGTGGCAAGCCTTGCCGTACACTACCCGATAAGGGGACATACCCAAATTGGTCTTGTATGCGGTGCGGAAAGCCCACAACGCGTCATTCAACTTGGTAGACCAATCCTTCCTCGAGGAACTAACCGTCTTCTCCAGAATTTGCTTTAATTGACGGTTAGAGATTTCGACCTGCCCACTAGTTTGCGGATGGTATGGGGTCGCAAGCTTGTGGGTGATCGAATATTTCCTCATAAGCGCTTCAAAGGAGCGATTACAAAAGTGGGTACCCCTATCGCTGATTATGGTACGAGGAGTACCAAATCGCGAAAAAATGTCCCTCAAGAATTTGGTGACCACCTTGTTGTCATTGGTCTTTGTGGGTATAGACTCAACCCACTTAGACACATAGTCAACGACCACCAGAATGTAAACATTCCCGAACGAGTTCGGGAAGGGACCCATGAAATCGATGCCCCACACATCGAAGATGTCGACAACAAGGACATTTTGCAAAGGCATCATGTCACGTCGACCAATCCTGCCAAGGCGCTGGCACCTATCACATTGCTTACAAAAGTTGTAAGCATCCTTGAAAAGAGTGGGCCAGTAGAATCCAGATTGGAGCACCTTGGCAGCAGTTTTCTTTGCTCCAAAGTGTCCTCCACGTGCCTTAGAATGGCAGAAGTGGAGTACACTTTGGAACTCGGAATCTGGGACGCACCGCCTGAAAATTTGGTCAGAGCAGTATTTGAATAGGTAGGGGTCGTCCCAGTGAAAGAATCTGACATACTATCTAAATTTGGATTGGTCAGATTTTTACCAACCCACAGGAAATTGCTCGGTCACGAGGTAGTTCACGATGTCGGCAAACCAAGGGTTATCTTCGATCGTGAACAACTGCTCGTCAGGAAATTTATCGTTAATGATTTGGTCCTGTGGGTTGGTCGTCTCTAGACGAGTCAAGTGGTCAGCTACAACATTTTCACACCCTTTTTTGTCCCGAATCTCGAGATCCAATTCTTGTAACAACAAGATCCATCTCAAGAGTCAGGATTTTGCATCTTTCTTCGCCATGAGGTGCTTGATGGCTGTGTGATCAAAATAGATAATCACGTGGGAGCCAATCAAGTACGACCGGAATTTCTCCAAAGCAAATATGATCGCTAAGAATTCCTTCTCGGTCACAGTGTAGTTCAATTGGGCATCATTGAGTGTTCTACTGGCATAGTAGATCACATGCGGCAATTTGTCCAATCGTTGCCCAAGCACTACTCCCACAGCGAAGTCAGATGCATCACACATTAACTCAAAGGGTTCAGTCCACACCGGTGCCTTAATAATGGGAGCTGAAGTCAACTCTTTCTTCAAGGTCAAAAAGGCATGGTGGCAATCCGGTGTGAACTCAAAAATGGCATCCTTAGCCAACAACGCAGTGAGAGGTCGAGCGATTTTGCTAAAATCCCGAATGAACCGCCGATAGAATCCAGCATGCCCCAAAAAGGCGCGGATATCCTTCACATTACGTGGCGGTGGGAGATTAGCAATGATACCCACTTTGGCGGGATCGACCTCAATTCCCCTACTTGAGACCACATGTCCAAGTACAATCCCTCGCTTCACCATGAAGTGACATTTCTCCCAATTGAGAGCGAGGTTCTTCTCACGGCATCGCTTGAGGACAATGCTCAAGTGATGAAGGCACTCATCAAAGGAAGCGCCAAATATGGAAAAGTTGTCCATGAAGATCTCAAGGAAATGCTCAACCATATCGGAGAAGATGCTGATCATACACCTCTGAAACGTTGCCGGCGCATTGCATAACCCAAAGGGCATGCGACGGTAGGCAAACGTGCCAAAGGGACAAGTGAATGTGGTTTTCTCTTGGTCCTCGGGGGCGATGGGAATTTGGTTGTAACCGGAGTATCCATCAAGAAAACAATAGTACTCATGTCCGGCCAACCTTTCCAACATCTGATCAATGAATGGAAACGGGAAATGATCTTTCCGCGTTGCCGCATTGAGCTTGCGATAATCAACGCAAACTCGCCAGCCAGTTTGCAGGCGTGTCGGGATAAGCTCATTATGCTCATTCTCCACAACCGTCACGCCTGACTTCTTGGGAACCACATGGACAGGACTCACCCACGAACTATCAGAGATAGGATAGATTATGCCATGATCCAAGCACTTAAGAACCTCCTTTCGGACGGCTTCCTTCAGTACAGGATTCAATCTCCGTTGTGGGTCCCTGCGGGGCCGAGAATCCTCTTCCATGTGGATCCGATGCTGAACAATACCAGGGCTAATTCCCTTGATATCCTTCAAGGACCACCCGATTGCCTCTTTGTTTTCGAAGAGTACTCTTTTGAGGGCAACCTCTTGATCTTTTTCAAGATCAGAAGCAATAATGAGTGGCAAGGTCTCATTATCCCCTAAAAAGATGTACTTTAGGTTATCGGGGAGCGGTTTAAGCTCGACCAGAGGTGGGTCCTTGTCGGATTCAGAGTTACTTTCAAGTGGCTCAAGGGCCACAGGGTAAGAGGAGCAAGCACCCAGATGTGCCCCTCGTCCAGAGATATGCTGGCGGATTCCTCAAGATCCTCTTCACTCGCAACCTGATCATTAGGCACCTCAATAATATGTCGATGTGAGTCGAACATGCCTAATGAATCGGGCTCATCCGTGTCCTGGATGAAATTGGCTCCGATTGTGTCGTCGAAGAGCCCAGGTTGCTTACCAAGAGTGAAGATGTTGAAATCCGCCGTGAGGTTTCCAAAAGACAACCTCATCAAGCCATTGCGACAATTGATCAAAGCATTAGATGTCGCAAGAAATGGCCTCCCAAGGATCACAGGAATCTGTCCTTGTGGGTTGGACACGGGTTCAGTATCCAAGATGATGAAATCAACTGGAAATACGAACTCACCCACTTTGATAAGGACATCCTCCACACTTCCTCGTGGAATTTTGACGGATCTATCAGCCAACTGGAGGGTTGTCCTCGTTGGTTTAAGATCGCCTATCCCAAGGTTGACATAGACTGAGTAAGGCAAGAGATTCACAGATGCCCCCAAATCCAATAGAGCTTGAGAGATGGTCACATTCCCAATCATGCAAGAGACAGTTGGACAACCAGGGTCCTTGTACTTGACATTCATGGGTTGTGTCAATATGGAGCTCACATTGGCGGCCAAAAAGGCCTTTTTGGGCACATTTGTTTTTCTCTTGGTGGTGCAAAGGTCCTTGAGGAACTTGGCATACGGTGGCATTTGTTGAACAACGTCCAACAACGGGATGTTCACCTTTACTTGCCTAAGTACCTCAACGATCTTATCCCAATGCTCATCACGTTTTTAGTCAACCGATGAGGGAATGGTGCCTTGGGGACATAAGAATCACGAGGAGGAGTCTCAGAATTAGGTTCCTTGATAGGCTCAAGACTCTCCTCGGAAGTCTCGCCAACAGGGTTGGCTTCCGGCATTTTCACATTGTTGTCAACGACCCTTCCCGATCTCAATGTATGAATAACATTAGCATGTTGGGAAGGGTCACTTTCAACATTGTGTACATTTTGCCTGGTATTAGCAGGCTGACCCCTGGGATTTACCACAGGTTGACTCGGGAACTGACCCTTCTCGCGTTCATGGAATTGATGAGCCAATTGGCTAACTTGCATTTCCAAAGCCTTGACTGTACTTTGCATGCTCTGCATGAATGCTTGAAGGGTCGGATCACTAGAAGGGTCCTTGGGGTCAACCCGCTGAGGTGGTGGAGTCTGGTTGGAATAACCCGACGATGAGGCATGAGCAGGTTGGTAATTTTGGTGCTGAGACCTTTAATGTGGGGGTTGGTAGGTCGCCGATGGGCGTGGAGGTTGATAGGGTGGAGGTTGAGGTTGAGCGTGCGAGCTCTGACCGTGACCCCCACTAGGCCCCCAAGAGAAGTTAGGATGGTTACGCCATCCCGGGTTGTAGGAGTGACTGTACGGGTCGTTACGGGGCCGCTGTTGATACATCGCATTTGCATGCTCAGTATCCCTTGGAGCGTAAGCGCATTCCAAGTCATCATGGCCCGTAAGTCCACACCTACCACACCCGGGAGTAGCGACCTGAGCTACAGGAGCTCGGTCCATCTCCAAACTCTCAATCCTACGCATGAGAGCAGCCATTTTCGCCTCAGACGCGATAGTTGACTCAACATGATATGATCCAGCTCGACCAGAAGACCTAGCGGCTGGTGGCTCTCTCATGGTGTCCCACTCGAAGGTGCGCTCAGCCATGGACTCAAAAGTGTCCCATGCCTCCTCGATGGGTTTCATTTGGAAGTCACCCTGACACATCGACTCCAACAATGTGCGGGTGTTGTAGTTGATGCCCTCATAAACAATCCGGCACAGCTGCCATAACTCAAGTCCATGATGAGGGCATTGCTGGAGAAGGTCCTTGAACCTCTCAAAGAAACCATGAAAAGATTCGGTCTTGGTCTGATACATTTGATGTATCTGGTGCCGTATCTGTTGAGTTTTCCTTTGAGGGAAAAATCTCTTCAGAAAGACGGTCACAAAGTCATCCCAAGACCGAATCGAGCTCGCCGGGAGGCTATACATCCATTTCTTCGCATTATCCTTCAATGCGAACGAAATCATCCTCAACCGGACAGAATCCTCGTCAAGCTGTTGAAGCTTGAACATGGAGCATACTTCCTCGAATTCGCGTATAAAAATATACGGATCCTCCTTATTGGCAGTAAAGGTTGGAAGCATGCTCACATACTGAGGTTTCAGCTCATAGTTGTTCCCGCGAGCAGGGGGAACAACTATGCAAGAAGGCTGCGCGGCCCGAACAGGATGGGTCCGCTCCCACAACGTCATCGGCCTATCCTGTCGAGCTAAAGGTGGTGGTGCACCTAGAACTCGATCCTGACCGAATCTCCCTTCCTCTCGAGTCAGAGGAGGAGGAGAAGGAGGTCTACGTGGTGGTGGGAATGGACCGAGGTAGTCCATGTATGGAACCCGGTCTCCCTCGCCACCACGAGACGACTCGCCCTCTTGCTCCAAAGGAGCACGGGGTGGAGATGGTCGATCACCAAGATCTTCTATCTCAGAAATAAGCACTCTCTCGAGTCGAGCGCTCTCACCAGAACGAGCCCAACCTCGCATAAAAACGCTCGACTCGACTCTAAAAAACACACAACAGAAGGTGTACTAGAGGAGGAGACTAAACGTAGAGAATAGATGAGGAGATGACTCAGGTGAGGAGGGAAGAATCCCTAGAGCTAGCGTGGGTAGTGGGATCAGCAAGCACGGCTCAAACAATGTAAGGCAATGGGTCCTTAAGCTAGACGACGCCTAACTTCGAGGTCACTAGCCTCGACACGCCTCACCTCCCTACAACGAGGACCACAATGCCCAGCAAGTGATACCAGATCCGGAGATCCAGTACCTCCTACTATCGACAAGGTAGGCAACGCCGATCAGGTCATGACGGTCTCAACTAGATTACTCTCCTAGTGCGCCCGCAATCCTAGGGCCAATGTCTACTTGCTTTTAGTTAAGGCTTTATTAAGAGTGGTTTTTGGGGCCAAGGAAAGGGTGTTGAAATCCCCCATCTTATCTTTTATGGGACAACCCCTCCTTAGTAGCGATTTGATCCTAGATGTAGCAATCAATCGCTCCAAACAAACGCTCTCTCACTCTTGTCCCGATGCACCTTACTAACTAATGCATGAAATAAACATGCATGAATGAGGGATGTGGGTGCACGTACCTCACGCCAGCAATCAAGGACAAAATGTAAAGCAAAGAAAAGACAAATGCATGCAAGGTCTACCAATGGTGCATGACCTAGATGACAAGAAGTCTAATCTTTTGCTTTGAGTTTTATGGTCCAAGTTGATTAAAGGGGAGTGATTAATGATCTGGGAGCAAACTAGAAGTCATAGCATGCAAAATAGGGCTCCCAGATAACACATATTACAGCACTAACTATCATGAGAAATTTGAAGGAAAGAAGCCCTCACCAGGCCGCCAATTGGCGGTCTACAACCGCTGATTGGCGGACCCTTTTGGTCTTCTGGTCCTCAGATTTTCCCAGCAGCCTCCCCTTGATCAGATTGTTCCCTGAAACAAAGAAAAACGGAAAACAAAAAATTAAAAACCCATCGAATCGCCCAAACCAAGGTCTGGACAGAGCACCTCCCCGGCAACGGCGCCAAAAACTTGATTGATCGTTTTATATTTAACCGCAAGTGCACGGCCGCGTTGAAGCGGTGGCAAATACGGGTCGTCCACTGGGAGGTGTGTCGACACTTGGTTTGTGCAAAGGCGAGAGGTAAAGAAAGGGAAGAAAGGTTGGTTACACTAAACTACACTACAAAGCTGAAATGAAATTGAGAAGAAACTATAAAACTAAACCCCAAAGGGGGTAGAGAAATAATGTGCACATAAAAGAGTGTGTGTGTGTTTATTAAGCTCATCACAACATGTATTGTATGAAATCATAAAACTACATCCAACTTTGCCTCTACATGAATTAAGATAAGACTACATCATTAAAACATACAAGGCAATAATTGGAATGAAGCTACATGAACTCAAGTATAAAGACTATACCCTACTATGCCTCCACATGAATTAAGATTTCACTACATCATTAAAACATACAAGACATTAGCTAAGGTAAAGGCAACAAGAGCACATACACTACAAATTGTGTTTCCAATATTAACTTCATCCATATCCTGACCTTATCATTCCCCATAAAATAGGTCCACTAATCAAAGCATAAGCTAAGCTTCATTCAAGAGCATTAGCATATCAAAGATAAGAGTGAAAACCCATTAGATGGTTATGGAAATCATATAAAGCTCAAGGGATAAAAATAACACACACTTAATACACTACATGATTATATCACATATTTCTCCACCCCCCAAATGGGGATGAAACTACTCACTACTCATTACACTAACTAAATTAGCAAAGGAAAGCATAATACTGAAATGAAATTTATACTACTCAAGCAAGAAACATTAAAGAAGCATAAAACTAAACAAACAAACAAGCATGCATATGAAAGGAAATTAAACTAAGAGAGAAACAACACCATTAAAAGAAAACTTCTATTATTAACTCACTCAATTACAAGTAGCTCTTCCTCCACTAGAGTTTTTCTTCAAGGCTTCACTCTTAGTAGGGAAGATGGCCACCAAAGAGAGAGATACATACAAAGGGAGGTGAAGAGTTCTATTTATAAGCATGAAAAAAGCTAATCCGGGACAATCCCCCGATGTGGGACTAAACCAATACCAAAAATAGCCTAAACGAACACTAATACAAGTCCAGGAGAAGTTGGGGCGGATCTTGCATGATCCAGACCGCCAATTGGCGGCCTATAAAGCCCAGATCCGTCTGGGTCTTTTGGTGGGCTTTCCTTGGTGTGTTTCTTGGTCTTGGATGCATCTAACTTGTTTAGTGGAGCTCCGACCCGAATCGAATTGACAAAATACTCCTCATGATGGTGTGGAGTTTCCTGTTTTGCTCTTAGGTCCTTCTGTCTTACGATCAGGTCCTTCTCCCTTGCATCTTGGTCCCCAGGTCTCCCAATTAGGTCCTTTTTCCTGCTTTTGGGTCCTTTCATGGCTCTTCTCTTCAAAGCTCTTTATTTCTGAAAACTAAACATAAAACTCGTCACGTAGCATTGCTTAGGTGTAAGATAATGGATATAAGGTACAAATATAAGCATGAAATGATGTCAATTAGCTATATAAATCTCTTGGCAACCCGAAATACAAACTAAGGGAAATACAAACCATACGAAATACGGACTACAACAAATTACACGTACCCATTCTCTTCTGCCCAGGAGAGAAGTTTATCGATTACTTTTTGATCATTCTCCGTCGGGTTGTCCTTCCTCATCAGAGAGTGAAGCATGTCCAACTTATTTTTTATTAAATGCCTCTGGAAATTCTTTTCCGCTAACTCCTCTTGCTTGGAGAAACCATCTTCTCTGACTTGGGCGGTGTATCGCATCTGTTGTGCAAGTTCTCTAACATCGGTGTCTCTTTCGGGGCGTAATGCACTCTTAGCCTTTTTCTTAGCCTTCTTCACACCTTCTGGGCGTGTAGACGACTCCGGCATCAGCTCTTCTGTATCCGAGGGTGATTGCGTCCTCGAGCCGTCCGTGCTCTTTCTTTTCCCAAGGCTTCCTGACTGGGGACTATTTTCGTCGTGCAACTCCGGGGACTCCCAGTCAACACGCACGGCATTAGCTCCGGAGATCACACTCTCCCATTTTGGGTACCTACGCAACATAACCCAAGCATCAAAATAAAGAAATTTACTAGGCCCATGAGTTCGCTCGTAGGTCACGTGCGCTTGTCGGACAACATCGTCGTCATTCTGGCCGCTCCTTTTCCGTCGGAATGCCTGATCAAAGCACCCGACCCACTTGTTCACAGCAGGTATATTCTCCTCCACCGTCCTTTTAAGGACTCTGCGTTCCTTTCGGGTAGGCCAGTGTCTTCCACGGAGATGTCGTACACACGTTTCACTCTAGCCCACAATGAAGTAGACTTCTGGTTTGTCCCTGTCACCGCATCGCAACTGACTTCCATATATGCAGAGACAAGTCTCTCGTCCTCAGCTGTGGTCCACAACTTCGGATTGGCTTTGACAGTTTGGACTTGCTTGCGGTGACGACGCTGTGGAGGTGAGGATGGTGGTGTGAGGGTGTGTCGTGGTGGGGACTCATCGTCGTCGTTACCCTCATCTTCAGTGTCCGCCATACTCTCGCGGCTTTTTTGAGACAAGGGTCGGCCAAACATCTGGAACTGCGGTTGATTATAAGGGAATGATGGTGCATATTGAGAGTATTGTGGGAATGGTAAGTTTTGATCTGGGGATGCGTAGTGGGAGAATTGTGGGAATGGCGAGTTTTGGTCAGGTGGTGGGAATGGTGGTGCGTACTGGGAGAAGTCGGGTTGTTGGAATGGTTGTTGGTAAAATGGACGTGAGGGATATGGTTGTGGATAGCGTGGATGCGGATTTGATTGTGGAGGAGGGGGGAACGATTGTACTCCGGAGAAGACATTGTGGGAGAGATATGGGATGTAAGTTGAGTTTTGAGTTTTGTGGAAGAGATATGGGGTGTAAGTTGATTTTTGTGTAGGGTATATATAGAGAAAAAATTAGACACTGTGCAATCACGCGGATTACTTTTCTTTCACGCGTATACTGTACATTCACGCGGACTACTTTTCTTTCACGCGTATACTGTAGATTCACGCGGACTACTTTTGATTCACGCGTAGACTGTGCAATCACGCGTATACTGTGCAGTCACGCACGTTTCGAAATTCAAATATTCAAATTTCAAATATTCAAAATTTTGTGTTTAATAGTGATTAATATTGTTAATTAATTAATAGTAATAATAAGTATATCGCGAATTAGAATTATAATGTAATTAGAATTATATTTATATATAATGTATTTTGTTAAATGTTGTGTGAGAATTAAATTTGTTTAATTAAGAAATGATGTGGACGAAAGAGAGTGTAGGGTGAGTGGGGGTAGCCTGGGCATGGATAATGGGATTTTTTGGGTGGATTGGGTGAGCTGACGTGGCAGAGAGAGAAGCTGACGTGGTAGAGAGAGAATGCAGGGCGTCCGGGGGTACCCAAATTGTTAAATTTGTTAAATATGCTCTAAGTCGCTATAAACCCAAATTTTCGTCCCCACCTATAGACCCAAAACCCTAATCTCCGTCCCGCTACCAACCCATGGCGGAGATCGACGCGATCGGCGGCGGGAAGAGGGAGAAAAAGAAGAGATCGTCCTCGAACCCAAAGAAGAACAACGTCAAGGCTCTAACTCTACTATCCGTCGCCGCGTTCCTCCAGAAGAATGGGTTCTCCCGGACCTTCACTGCATTTCTATCAGAATCCCAGCTTGAGGTACTTTCTTTTGAATCTTCACGTCGAAACTTTTGAGTCTTTGGCAAATTCTGCGAAGTTTGGAGTGACACTGTGTTCTGAGGAAAGGTTTGGTCGCATATGATTAGAGGATTGGTGGGTTGGGAATTTAAAAGTTACACTCCTAACTTTTCGGTATGTATTTCTTATTGTGTAATGACATATGATTGATTGTGAACCGACTCAATGTGTCCGTTAAGAACATCATTTCTGATTATGAAGGGTATGGTTGCGTACGTTTGAACCCTCTTACATTGGGTAATAATGTTTATGTCAACATTGAAATTGTAGATGTGTCGTGTGCGTTGTGGACTATGGAAGCATTTGGTATGGTACCAGAAATTTTCATGGGTTTAGGTTGGATTGATGATGTGAAAGTTCTTTTTGGATATTCTAGTTTTTAATGTGGATAATATGTTTTTCTCTGTAAAGAAAATGGCAACATTGGTATTAGGTTTGAACACTTAGCCATTTACAAGTATAAATGCTGCCACAAAAGGTTAGAAAAGGGTTTTGCATTTGATATTGTAGTGTATAGAGGTGGTCAGAATAGGAAAGACACAATCTGTGTTGAAATCTTTGTCTATAATATTCTGCTTCTTCATTCCTTAGCCTTTGTACAAATTTGGATGGGTCTTTTTAAAGTTTATTTTCTATCAGGTCAGTTTGCTAAACTATAGTTTAAAAGTTTGAAAGTAGGGGTAATTGAAATAGGAGACAACTCAATTGTGAGTTGGAATTTTTGTCCATAACATCTGCTTCATTCCTTAGCCTTTTTATGATTTGAGTGACTTGTTTTAATGTTTATCTTCTTTTAGGCCAGCGTGCTAAGTTATTGTTCTACATTGTCTTCCATATCTGATTTGTTGATTCTTTGGTTTAGTTGCCACATATCTCATATTTTAATATTTTAAACAGTTAAATGGTGTAAAGGGCCACTCCGTAGATTTGGATGATGTGTTTCTTAAATTCTTGGCTTCAAGGTAATATATATTGGTTTTCTTAAATTTATCCACATTTGATGCGATGTTCTTGTTTAATTCATTAACAAGTTTTAGTCACGTGTTGCACAGAAAACAAAACAGTGGCACAATATGTCATAGGCATGAAAGTATTGTCACAGGGGCAGGAATATCACATGAATACGTTCTTTTTCGAAGAGGCAAAATATCATATCTAAATTTTAATGGTTACCAAGTGTTACATAATTGCATATATATGGATATAAAACATATTCCAATGTGAAATTGGGAAGCAGTATTACATTGATGGTGGCTTCTCTGTTGTATTAGAGAAAAGGAATGTGTAAGGAGGTCAATGGTTTTAATCATTCACTGAGATACTCAACTTTAAATCACATAGCAATGTACACTTAGATTGGTTAACATTTTTATTGAAAAGGCTCTGTAAAGCGAAAAAATTATCAGTCTTTTCCACCTTTTATTGCATATGTGTATCATGTTCGTCATCCAAACCGGGCCCAAACTTGTCAATTAACTAAGTCTTGAGCTGCTCCATACATGCTTAATGGTGTACCCCTCATATATTTATGGGGTGTTCAAGGATTGTCCAGGCTTGTGAAGTGCAAAAGTTGCCATGGACTTACCATTTGGTGTACTCCCCACATGTCTGACTGTTTGACCCCTTGTTCCACCGTGATACGACAAAGGCATATGAGTCTGTTTCAAACATCTGTGCCTATTCGGTTATAACTTATAAGTCGACACATGTTGCACTATTAATGTTATTGTTCTAGCCGTCCTACATTGTAACTAGAGCATATGTTTCTTTAGGAAGGTTCTTTTCTTACTTGTACACATTTTACATGGTTTTTTTGAAGTATAATTTTGTCATTTGTTGCAGTAATCAACTTAGGGATGACTTTTTCATTGCTTTTAGTTGCAGTATCAAAATCATTTTTACGGATAAGACTTTCAAACCCAAGTACTTGTTGTAAACCTTAGTATGTAGGATACCTTTTTGACATGATCTAATCAGTTTTTCTTTCGCAAGGTTATCCAAAAAGTAGATTATTGTCTAAAGACATTCATTGTGCTTATATCTGTTCAGATGTCAAAATCTGTATGACCAGAATGTTGCAAAACATATCTCTTAACTACAAATTAGTATTGTACAAAATTTAGCTTGTTGCTGTTATATTTTAAGGTCAGTTGAGGTTCTTCAAATTTTGTAGTATTTCTTATACTTTGAGTTGATTTACGTCACCAGCGAAGATCCCGATCAAGTGAGTAATGATCGTCAAGAAGAAAAAGGTATGTTTGAAATTTTGTTTTTATATCTTTCAATTAAAATCTGTTAATTTGTGGACTGTGTAAGTGCTCATTCTGATGGTTTTTAATTGAACTGCAGATGTGAGCAGGGGTCAAGGTACGATTGAACGTCAAGCTTGTGATGATTCAGTTCCTCAGGAAAAAAGAAAGAAAAGAAATGGCATTGATGATACATCAACCAAACTAAATAAGCATGACGATGGGAATAATGAAAAAAATGTAGCTAATGCAGTGCAGGAGGAGACTGAAAAGTCACAACTCGAAAACAAACAAAAGAAGAGGAAAAACAAGAACCTTTCAGAATCCGGTGAAGTAGACAATGAAGACATACCAGCAAAAAGGGTTAACCAAGAAATTGAGAACCTGAATTTGGGAAATCAGATTAGTGATACCCATGTGAAATTCGAAAGCAAGAAAAAGAAGAAAGCTGAGGTACCAGCAGAAAAGGCTAACCAAGTAAAGGAGAACCTAAATGAGGAAAATCAGATTCATAATTCTAATGAAAAATCTGAAAGCAAGAAAAGGAAGAAATCTAAGCTAGTCTCTGATGCGACAGGTGAAAATACCGAACAGGTACACCATTAATTTGTGCAAGGGATACTTGTAAACACCTGAGTAACGGATGTATCTGAACAATTAAATTCAAAAATCATGTAACTAAAAAAATGGAAAACAAAAAACTTGAGTTGGCAAATTTCTTATGTGGGTGCTGATTAGGTTGATTTTTTCGTTTTCAGGTTGCAGTCGAAGAAAAACCTTTGTCTTCTGAGACTAAAGTTGACTCCTCTGTTTCTGAAGCTGTCATAGAGAATCAGGATTGCTCTAAATTGAAGGACAAAAAGAAGAAAAAACCCAAGACTGCATCTGAAACCAAAATTGATGGCCAATTAGATGGAGATGTATCCGATGTAAAAAATAAAGATGCTGTTCATGAAAATCAGGATAGTCTCACCACTAAAACACCAAACAAGGAGAATATTCACATTTCCAAGGCTATTACCGGTGGTAATAAAGATGAAGTTAATGGGAAGGAATCACTTAGCTCATCGAAAACCACAAAGAAAGAACATAGGCACTCGGCAGAGGTATGGCTGGTTGGTATCTATTTGAAGCTTTTCCACATTCTGCAGTTGAGGTCCACAAACATACATGCCTTTTGCCTGTTTGTGTTAATCTGATTTTTCCAATATATAAAAACATTAGAATCTGACATGTCTGCTGAGAAAAGTTTTGATTTGGCGTTCCACAATCTGTAGTAGGTGGGCTACAGGGCTACTTGTCGAAGGAGATGCTAAAGGCACACTTCAGGCTTTTTAGTTAATTTTCTCTCTTCCTGGTTTGGTCCTGCTACATAGAGATCTCAAGTTTGGAAATATTGTTTTTTCTTTAGTGGCAAGCTAGAGATCATTTTCGCCCCCTTGTTTTTCAAGTATTTGGCCATAAACAATTTCATTTAATATCCATTCCGCAGTTGCCTACCCCAACTAGTTTCGGGTTAAAGACTTTGTTGTTGTTTGCAGTTGTCTTCAATTAATTATCCAACAAAAATCGTTATTGAATCTGACCTGAATCATTTGCTATTCTGCAGTCTAAATCTATTAATCCATTCCAAAGGATAAAGATTGATGAGGTAGAGTTTGTGAACGAAAGGCTTCAGGATAATTCTTATTGGGCAAAGGTTTTCCCTGCCCCTCTCCTCTCCTATGTCTTGTATATATAAATGGGTTTATTACTTGGGTACGTCTTCAAAAGATGCCAATAACTAATTTACATCTGTGTTTTCCATATTTACTTGAGTATGCCTTACGTGCTGTGTTTTTACTTGGGTACGTCTTCCCTGTCAACGGGACTCACTCCGTCAGACTTCCGTAACCCCCCGTAACTAGGGGTGAGCAAAATTCGGTCCGGTCCGGGCACCCGGACCGAACCGGACCGAATTTTTTCGGTCCGGTCTTCGGTCCACAAAATTTTGGAAATTCGGTCTTCGGTCCGGACCGGACCGAAAATTTAAGGGGACAATCCGGGTTTTGGACCGACCCGGACCGGACCGGACCGAACCTATTCGGTCCGGTCTTCGGTCCGGACTGCCCGAAAATCCGGGTTTCGGTCCGGTCCGGTCCTGGACCGAAGCTCACCCCTACCCGTAACACCCACATCAGACTCTACAATCCCCAAGTAACTGATTTTCACTTGGGTTTTCCATATTTACTTGAGTACGCCTTACGTGTTGTGTTTTTACTTGGGTACACCTTTTCCGTCAATCCTAAATTTTAAAATTTGGTGAGTGTGACTTGATTTTAATTGAGGTTAATGAATTAAGTGAATGTATTGATTGAATGTGAGTGTGATTTATCTTTAAATGATGTGCATGTAGCGATTTAGGATTGATTTGTGCTTCTAGGACTATGGTGTTTAGATATTGGATTGATTTATGCTTACATCTCAAATTGATTTGTGCTTAGATCTATGCATTTCTCATGTTAAAGTTTAGGAATTAAAAACATAAATAGGAAATGTTAGATCATTACATGCATTTCTCATATTGATACATCACCTAAAAACATATGCATTTCGCAGATCGATTTGTTTAGGATTTAAAAACATATGCATTTCTCAAATTGATTTGTGCATTTCTCAAGCCACATTCACATTCAATCAATACATTCACTTAATACATTAACCTCAATTAAAACCAAGTCACATTCTCCAAATGTTAAAATTTAGGATTGACGGGGAAGATGTACCCAAGTAAAAACACAGCACGTAAGGCGTGTCAGGTAAATATGGAAAATATAGGTGTAAATCAGTTACTTAGGATTCTAGAGTCTGACGGGGTGTTACGGGGGGTTACAGAGGTCTGACTGAGTGGGTCCCATCGACGGGGAATGCGTACTCAAGTAAAAACACAACACATAAGGCGTACTCAAGTAAATATAGAAAACACAGGTGTAAATCAGTTATTGGCATCTTTTGAAGGCGTGCTCAAGTAAAAAACCCATAAATAAATGATCTATGTTGGACTTTTATGTTACACTTTTCTCTTATTTCTGGTTCCTCGTTGATTAACAGGGAGGAGCAGACACTGGTTATGGGGCGAAAGCCCAGGAAGTTCTTGGGCAAGTTAGAGGAAGGTACTTCCATATTTTATTTTTCAGTATCTATTGCATTCTTTGTTAATATTATGTATCGTGTCATGATATGATGTAATTTTTGTGAGACGTTTTTATCTGAGCATCTCTTAGTTGTAATTGTTAAGGTCTCTTTGATTGTCCTCTGAATAGCTATTGTTGCTATCACATACCATCTCCTTCTCTAGTGACACATATCTGAGATGTTTATAACAGTAAGCGTTGACGTACTTGAGATGTTTCAATGTTCATTCTTGAAGTCTCTCATGTGCACTATACCATCTTAGATATACCAGAGTCATTGGATTCCATATGTTTTGTTGACTTCACATAGGACATTTAACGTTCAGGTGGGCGGTCGCCTAGGCGACCACCCGCACACCTTGTGTGCGGGTTGTGCTGTCGCCTAGGCGACCAGGCGATTTGCCAAGTTGGCTAGGCGACATGTCTTGTTGACAGCACAAAGTCCTTCCTCGCCGGAGCAACGACGCCGGAGGTGTTGCTGCTGCCGCTGGTGACGCCGGAGCAACAACGCCTGAGGTGGAGGTGGTGCTAGGAAAGTAGGAGGAGAAGGTGGAGGTGGTGCTAGGAGGGGAGAGGGTAGCCATCACCTTTTGTTTTGAAATTAAGGTTAGGGTTTGAGGAGATTAAGTTATATATAGGGGGGTATTTGGTGAGATAAAATCTTGAGCCTCCGTTTTTTTATTTAAGATACTCATTTATCTCTTCCAATCATATAAATACCTTAGTGAGTTAGTGATTTAAGATTTTTCTTTTTTTGTGGCCAAACATATAATCTTTGTTTCTATAATTTTTGGGTATTTTTCCTTATTTTTTATGATTTTTTTCTTCTGATATTTTATAATTAAAACAAAAAAATAAAAACAAAAAATAAAAAATGGTCGCCCAACTCTGGGCGATCACACAAATGCCTAGGCGATCGCCTAGGTGTTTGGGCAGGTCCAATCGCCTAGGGTCGCCTAGGCGTTCCCTAAACATTGAGGGCATTAATGTCTAACGACATTCACTCTGTTTTCTTTCTTAGGAACCTGTCTCAATCGAATTCTAGGAATCGGATTTGATGTCCCTTATCAGTAATTTTGTACTTAGATTATCAGTCTTGCCTTTCCTTTTGTTCTCCTCACTATGAATGTCTGCACCCTGTTGCTCTTATATTTTTATTTGTGCATATCCTTGCCAGTGCTGCAGGACTGCTTCGTTGTTTTTAAATAAGTCTAGCAACCCGATAAAAAAAAACTAGCAACAGTTGCAGTGATTCCTTGCTCATGCCAGTCACTTTCCAATTTTTGAATTTGGTATCTTGGTTTCATCTTTTTTATTTCTTCACAATTGTCTACTAATAGGATTATACTGCATATTCTCGTCAATTGTCATACATCTCCCAGCATCAAGTTCTTTCCTTCTGTAGGCAAAGTGTTGAGTCAGGAATACAAACTAGCCAAGAGTGTGGAGGAATTGAATATCCAAGCAATATGATATGCCTCTTCATTGTCTTAAAATGCTAATTTCTTCCCATTCCAATTTTATATGCTTAACTACTAATGATTATTATAGTGAATCTGATCCATCATATGGGATTTAGATGATATGTAGACTTTAAGTTAACTTAGGCATGGACCTAGGTGAATATGATTTTCTATTTTGAATATGGGTTTTCTATTTTGAATATGATTTGGAATTCAACAAGGATTGCTTTTAAGTTTTTAATCATGACCTCTATCATCTTTCAGGAACTTTAGGCATGAGAAGACCAAGAAGAAGCGTGGAAGCTACAGAGGCGGACAGATAGATCTAGACTCACACTCAATCAAGTTCAATTATTCGGACGATGATGAGTGATCCTAGATTGCTAAATGTTTGCAATTTTCTTACTGATATTATACCTTTGGTCATGTATTTCTTATTTATCACCGGCAGTTTTAGATTCAGGTTGTCCTTGTACTGGTTATTTATGCATGGCAAAGAACCATAATTTCAAAGTTGTGGGATCTGTATCGGAACCGGCCATCGGCATTTTATTATAAGCATTTGGTTTTAATCGGAGAAAAAACAAAGAGGAAAAGAAATAATAAGTAAATTGGTATTTCTTGTTAAGCAACTCAATGAGAAAAAAATAGACATGCAGAGAGTAAAAGTGGTATGTAGCGAGGAACGAATTAATTGTCAATTTTGTTTGTCTAAACTTTTAATTGGAACAATTTTGAATAGAATCCTTACAGTGGATGAGGGGCGTCCAAGAGATCAAGACAATGTTAATTTTTTAAACATGTTTGTTTTTTTTATATTAAGGAGATTGTTCTTTTTTGACACGAAATATTCTATTATTTTGTAATGTATTTTCATTAAGTCTACCTTTTAAATAAAGTAGTGTCCTTTTTACGGACGTCTACGACGACACTAAACATTTTCCTTTTGAATATAGTGCACAACCTTTACAAAACTTAACACCTAGGTTTTCAGAATGTTCTTGATTTTCTTGACCGGTGAGCATCTATAATCAAAGTTTAAAAAAATATTAGTTATCCAAAAAATCTATATTCTTTAATAAAATATGTAAAGAAGCAATCACACAAGTTTTTTCTTTTTTGTTGTTGAATGCACTCACGATCTGGAAACGTCTTTTTCTATTATTTTTTGAAATTGTAATTACTTGTGCGTACGTGGATTTGAGACAAATTTCTTCTAATTAGAATCCAAAAATATGTTTACGAACCAAAGATGCCTAAATTACTACACCACATGATGAATCTTTGGGAGTGTCTTGAGATAAAATATTTTTAAATTTTCTATAGTTAAGTTTACACGAATCAATAACAGCATCTCAATGACAATAAACAACAGTTTTCAATTATTTCAACACCGACCTCAACTAAATATGAGGTTTTGTTTTTGATCTGCAAGAGCTTGTCTTTTCTATTGTTATCCTGGGTAGGAGTTAGTTTGTGTTCCAAAGATGTTGCAGAATATTTTAGGTCATAAGCATCAGATTCTAATAAAGTAATGGAGTAAAATTGGAAATACAAACGGTAAATGCCAGTTTAAAGTTCACTGTTGAGCATCTAAAGATTTCATAACCAGCAGTACCCAAGATTAAAAGCATAAATTTACCATCTCAAAGTTGAGATGTCTCTACCACAGGAACCTCACTCATTCGTAACGAGGCAACTGTAATAGGTTAAGAAGGCAATGCTAGGTGGTCTTTTTTTTGTAGGTTCTTTTTTAGACTTTTAGGCAAAAATCAGGATATATCTGGGATATAATGATTTCTGACGTTCCACGTCTCCTTAGATATATCTGGTTACCTCCAGATATATCTCGTTACCCCAGATATATTCGAATATAAAGTTTAATGCATATCTAGGGTAGCCGAATATATCTTTTTTGTTTGTCTTTAATATTGGACTAAGAATGTCAAGGTTTGTAAGAACCACACTAAAAATTGAAATTGTTTGGTTGATTGGTTTCAGGTTTGATTGGATATTTTTTCTATACATGAGTAATAAATACCCTCGTACTAGAAATTAGGTAAAAGTTAATCTGTCTTCTATTGGTATTCAAAAAATCAAGAGTCGTAATTTTAGGAAATAAAAATTCAGGAAGGTTGTACATTCCAAAAATCGAGAGGAGCTCGACCCCCTCATTCTAGCTACCACTGCGTGCCACCTTCTCATATGCAGTCTAATTACTACAAATAAGAAAATTAAGAATTGCTTGACATGCATGTGGTTAAAAATTACGTTGTCGTGACTCAGTGAACAAAAAATAAATGTCTGATTCTCGTGAGTACATGCAATCGCATTTTGAAATTCAAAAATCAAAATTACCTCTGATGCAAATGGAATCAACGAATGGTCGGTTTGTTTTTTATTAAGAATAAAGTTCAGAAACAGAGGAGGATAAGACATAGAACAACGTGCAACAAGATGTTAACTCTACGTGGATAGGAGCAGATTAAGACGACAATGACAAGTATATATACTTTTGTTAATAATAATAAGTTGCATAACACATGTACATTATCAAGATATTCAAATAAAGCTAATTTACAAATCATGTAGGTAAACCAAAAAAAAAAGGTAAGTACTGAGAACACCTCAACCGAGTCATCTTGAGTGCATAGGCTTTCTCCACGTACTGAAGAAATTATTGTCCCCAAGGCCCAAGTACTAGTGTGATTGGGTGTATGCACTTTCTCTAAGGATAGAACAATTGCAACGTTTTTGTTGTCGCATTACGACTCCAACGAACCACGAGAGCACGAGTGGGACCCGCAAGTTCGCTTTCAATAGGAAACGTAAGAGGTTGAGGTAGAGAGAGAAAAGTGGTGTGTATTGAGTGAATGAAGTGTTGGTTATAGTATAATATGAAAAGAATGTGTTCTAAGTTTTACTTTTATATGTCAATTATTATGAATTGGATGTGCAAACATTTTTTCCTTGATTATGATATTCGTCTTTTGGAAGTGTCAAGGAAGAGACGCTTGATCCTTAACCGTAAAACTCTAAAAGATAATGGTTTACATAAATAAAAATATATTCACAATCATGGTAATTAACATGAAACATTAATCACCGAGATAAGATCGTCGTGTTGGTCATCGATTGTTGTAGCTCTACAAATAATTGACGGCACGAGTATATTAAATAGGAACATATCACTTTTATATATTGAATAGACCTAATAAATAAACATTATGAAATTGTGTTTCGTGTCATTAATGTTTTACTGTGTCTTGGATCCTAAGATATGAGACATATCTTTTCACTCAAGAAGTGCTTAATTTGATTATTGTCAAAAACTATCAATGAGTATAGTGATAAAGACAATAGTTGGTTGAACATGACTTGTGCTGGAAAAGATAGCTAGTCAAACGATTATCATTGCCCCTCTTAATTGAGTGATGATATTAGTGGGCCCCTTGATAGAGCAAAATTATAACGTGCACAATGTAACTTGAGTTAAGTTACATAGTTATAATTAGCTTAAAAAGATCAAGAAATGAATATAATAAAAAGTGATACATTTCTACTTTGTATATATTCTTAATATCATGAGGCAATGGACAAACACAAGTGGTGCACTTACATCACTAAATGAATCGTGTGTAGTTCGAGTGGAACAAAGACATCTATGCTAATTTGGTAATTATAATGTGTAGCTAGATACCGCTTATAGTTTGAGATATTAAGTGTTTAATATCACTGTCAATTTAGCTTAGATCCTCCTATAGGCCACACCACAAAACTGGGAAACAAGAAGTTTGATTTTGAGTTCATATGATGTGTCGGGTTTCATGTGAAAAGGGACACATGTGGTGAATCAATAAAATCAATATGTCATGAGAATTGACATAATTAGAATCATGGATAAATTCATATGAGTGTATATATTATGGGGTGTAATAATTTAATATTACATATGATAATATATTATATAAGATATGAATTTGCTAAAAAACCCCAAAAGATCAAATTTTGTAGGATATAAATCCAAAATTTGACAAAGGAAAAATCAGGGTCAGCACAATAAACCGTTTAGGATTCGGTCGACCGAGGTGTCCTCGGAACGGTCAACTGAACGGGGAACGGATAACACAATTGGTTGACCGAAATGTTGTGGAGTGCCTGGACAATTGAGTTTGGTCAACCGAGCGTGAACGATCAACTGAGAGAAAATATCCAGGAGCTATCTTGGGATATTTTCGGTAGACCGAAAGTGACACGGTCGTCCGATGAGATTCGACCAGAAGAAATTTTGGTGAGTCAATGATCGACCGGAGCAAGACGCGGATCGTCCGAATTTTTCCAGAGAATTTTTCTCATGTATATTCGCTCGACCGTCTAGCTCACGGTCAACTGAACGTGTGTTAAAAACCGAATGGTTTGGTTAACCGAGAAGAATTCTCGGTGAACCGAACAACATTATTTTTGCCTGAATTATTAAGAGAATAATTAGATCATGGGTTGGATTAATTCTAGATTTGATCAAACTTTTTTGAGGATGCTTATGTGGTAATTTGGGATTAATTTTAAGAGAGAAAAACAAGAGATCATGACTAGAGAATAGTTCTTGATATGAATGTTTTGAGAGTCTATAAAATGACCCCTCATCCTACTTGTTTATGTTAATGCATAATTCTCTCTCTCATTAATGTCTTCCTTAATCACCACGAAAATCTCTTACTAATTTTAAGTTTTGGAGATAGAAATCTCAGGAGCTTAAAGAGGGTTATTAGCTAGATTCTAACGTTAATTAGAGATTGATTGACTAACTCGTTTCTCTCTAATATTGTTTAGAGTTTGGTGAACACTTGGAGGCGAATCGGCAGGCGATTCAACGAGCAGCGAAACTCCGGATCTTCTGAAAGGTTTTAGAGAACCTTTGGGTATGATCCTCTCTCTTTTGTTTGTTATAATATTTGTAGGAATGCATGGTATTAGAATAAACATATACATGTTCCTAAAGTCAATGAAAATATGAAATCGATCTTGTATGTTTGTATTAATTTTTAAAAAATATATACATACATAGGAACACGAAATCCTATAGTGATATCAGAGCATTTAGTTCATATTTTCAATGATTAGACTATATAATTAATTTTAGTTTACCATCTACAATCGAAACAATTCATGTTCTATGTCTTTTTCGAGTTTTCCGATAGTTTTGTTGATTTAATTCTAATTGATTCTTTTGATGGTTTTAAAAGCTTTGAAACACATCATGTGAATGTTAGAATTAAAATTTAGACTTATGTCTAATATATAAAATTTTTGTTTTTAATTAAATGATTATTTTATAAGGAATTGACAAAACGAAAAAGGCATATGTTTATCTATCCTTATTTTTTTTTTGGAAATTGGATAAGCAACGATTCAAATGTTTTGTGTTTTGAACTATGGATGTATAAAATCATTTTTAATGAGTTTCAAATGGTTTTAGAATTGTTTGATTTAGAGATGCATGATAAACTAAATCGAGTAATTTATAGTATATGTACATGCGTTGCTCGAGTTCTCTAATGCAGGGATATGTGAGTTTGTATGTTCCGATGAAGCCATGTGTGAATGAATGAATGTGTATGTTATTATTATTCAATCACAGAGGCTTATGTATATGTAAAAGCCAATTTCTATTTCTATGTATATGCATGCATATGAGAGAGTTTTTACATAGGACTTGCACTAGACAATTTTCGAAATTGTGAGATGCATGTTTATATTTTTGCAATATCAACATCCATGGTGCAAGAGGAATTCGCGGAGAAGGCGCAAAAGTCGAGGACGCGGGAACATATAAACTCACACCAATCTGTGTGTGAATGGATATATTTATGTTTGTGTGCTTGACATGTATGCGATTGTATGTATGAATGTTAAGATATGTATAGATGATAAATATGCATGATCACCTAAATTCTAAAATCACATGTAACTGTTTAAATTGTCCAACCAAAAAGTAAGCGTTTTTTTCTTATTTCATCCACTAGCAGCCATCGATCGAGGGATATTCTTCTCGCCCTTAGCGGGAGATAGCCCCCTCTATCTTTGGGAATAGTGGGAGATATAAGGTTGTTTATTGTTGTGTCATAAGTAGGTGTACAAGGTGCGATTCACCCTTAGTGAACACTGAGTGCATTTATTTGTAAATACAATGGATAAACATATCTCGTATCAAATGAAATGAGTTTTCTTAACAAGACCCGGAGCCGTAGCTCGGTTTTGAGAAAGAGATTTTCTTACGAGGATTGGTCAAAATCCCTCTTAATTAAAACGACAAGAGTCCTAAGAGTTTAAAAATGCAAATGTTGCAAAATTTCGAAATGGTCATGATTAGAAAATGTTTTCTTACCTTGATTTTATAATATATCCGATAGCCCTTAGCAAGTTTGTATTATAATTGATAGGATCTTGAATTACTGCATTTATGGACAAATTTTTATTTGCTGTATTGATTTTTAAAAACATTAAATTGACATTAAATTCCATATAATTTATTTTATAGAAATGTCGAATATTCAACCTATTGTGCGATCTATGATTGAAAAATATCCTTTGGCAAATGATGACTCAAACTTCATAAGTTGGCAACTCAAGCTTAATATCGTGCTGAAGTTTGAGAAAGTATTTCATATTTTGGATGGTGAAATCCCAAAATTAAATGAGAAGGCAAACCGATAGCGAAAAATAGGCAAAAGCCAAGTGGCAAGACCAAGAGAACTAGGTTCACGGTCTAATATTGGCCTCCATGGGTGACTCGTTTCAAGCGAAAATACTTGGATTCAAAACCCAAGAAGACCATGGAAATTTAACAATGATGTTCATGGATAGTGCTAGAAAAGAGTGTTATAAGACCACCATCGTACTCACAAGGTGCCACATGGTGGAGGGAAGATCGGTATCCATGCATTTTCTCACGATGCAAGGATACCTTGAGAAGTTGTCGAAACTCTCTTCCCCTATGTCCGATGACATTGCGGAAAATTTGATTCTTGGCTCTCTAGCCCCGACCTTCAAGTACTTCATTATGCACTATTATGTGCGTGAGAAAGGGGTGAGTCTTGAGGAACTTCACAACGCTCTCAAAACGACTGAAATTGACATGGGCAAGGGTCAGGACAAGCACGTCCTAGCCGTCCTTGAGAGGAGCAATAAGATCACCAAAGGTAAAGACAAATTGACCAAAAAGACGCCAATCAAGAGCAAGGGAGTAGGAGGTACTCATGGGAGTGCCTCGAGGGGGAATTCTTCGAAATCTCCGACTACCAATACAGAGTGCTTTCCCTACGGTGAAAAGGGACACATTTGGCAAAATTGCCCCAAGTACAAGGAAGACCTCGACAACGGAATGATTGAGCGTAAGCGCCCCAAAAAGGCCAAAGGTATATTTGTTATTGAGATAAATTTAGCCAACTCTGTCTATGATTGGGTAATTGATACCGGATCTTGTGCTCACATAATTTCTAATGTGCAGCTACTAAAGGATAGAAAGGAACTCGTGAAGAACGAGATGATCTTGAAGGTCGGAAATGGTGCGAGTGTTGCTGCGATTGCACAAGGTTCTGTGGAGCTTCAATTATCTTGTGGTTTAAATTTATGTTTAAAGAACGTTTATTATGTGCATTCGATTAGCAAGAATCTTATTTCTGTATCATGTTTGGATAATTAATATAAATATTTCAAATTCTTGCTTGTCTATATCGAAGAATGATATTTTCGATGCAAATGCATTCGTGAGGAATGATCTCTATTTGCTTGAATTGAATAATAGACAAATCTTAAACATCAATAACAAAATGCTTAAAACTACTCACGTGAATGATACACTCATGTGGCACTATCGTCTTGGTCACATAAATGAAAAACGCATCAAGAAATTGCAAGAAGCTAACCATCTTGGTTAACTTGGTTTTAATCATTGGAGACGTGCGAACCTTGCCTAATGGGGAAAATGACCAAGTGGCCTTTCAAGAAGAAAGGACCGAAAGCGAATGACTTGCTGCATTTGATACATTCCGATGTATGTGGTCCGATGAGTGCTAGTGTAAGAGACGGTTTTAGGTACTTCATTACGTTCACGGATGACTATAGTCGTTATGGCTATATTTATCTAGGGAGAAACAAAAGTGAATCCTTTGACAAGTTCAAGGAATTCAAGAATGAAGTAGAGAACCAACTCAACAAGAAAATCAAGTCTCTACGAGCAGATCGTGGAGGTGAGTACTTAAGTACCGAATTTGACTCATTCCTAAAGGAGTGTGGTATTGTTACACAGCTCACCCCACCCGGTACACCTCAGTGGAATGGGGTATCCGAAAGGAGGAATATGACATTACTTGATTGACATCATTTCATGCTTATATTTATATTACTTGATTGACATCATTTCATGCTTATATTTGTACCCCTATTTCTTTGTTTTACTCGGGACTAGCAAACGTTAGGTGTGGGGGTATTTGATTGACATCATTTCATGCTTATATTTGTATCTTATATCCATTATCTTTCACCTAAACAATGCTATGTAACGAGTTTTATGTTTAGTTTTCAGGAATAAATAGGTTTGAAGAGATGAAGCATAAAAGGACCCAAAAGCAGGGAAAAAAGACTGAATTGTGAGACCTGGGGACTAAGATGCAAGGGAGAAAGACCTGAACGTAAGACCAAAGGACCAAAGAGCAAAACAGAAAACTCCACACCATCTTGGGGAGTATTTTGGCAATTATATTCGGGTCGGAGCTCCAATAAACAAAGTAGATGCATCAAAGACCGACAAAGCCATCCAGAAACGCCCAGAAGAAAATCCAACGTGATCTGAACCATATTATGAGAACCTAATCCTAAATGTGCCTTAACGATGTCTTAGGTGGTGATTAGGAGGACATGGAGATGGACGGTTGGGATTGAAAGTTGATGGATGAAGGGCTGAGATGAATTGGATTTGGATGGATGGTTGAGATTGGAAGAGGAGGAGATATTTTGGGTGAGTTTTCCCTCTCTCTCACTTCTCCCTCGTCTCTCTCTCTCTTTCTCACGTTTCTCTGTCTCAGAGGTGGTGCTCCGGCGTAGAGATTGCGCTCCGGCGAGTAGGAGGTGTTTGTCGCGTTGCGGTTGCGTGTGGAGGTGAGTGTTGAGTTCCCAACCCTTTCCGCTCGTTTGGTTTCTCTCCCTCGACCTAACTCATTGTTGTGGTCGTGGTTGGTTGGTGGAGGTTGATGGAGGTGGAATCGTGAGTGTGGATCGTCGAGGAAGTGTTGATCGTTGTTTAGACGCGAGGTTCGTTGACGGATCATGATTTTGGGAGGCATGCTCGTGGAAGCACCGTCGTGGTTCTTCTAAGGTTTCTTCAAGCCTTCCTGTATGTCAACTCGCTCACTTAAGTAGTGTGAGTATTTGGAAGTCGATGGTAGGCCTTCCGACTCGTCGCAAGTAAATGTGCAGCATATTTTACTGCCTGATCGGTCGACTGGTTGGTGCAAACGGTTGACCGTTCGTATTGAGATTTCGGGTTCTGCCTTACATCGGTCGAACGATGCCCCAGGGGAGGTCGACCGATTGTGCGTGGGAGGCAGGCCTGGGAAGATTCGGTCGAACGGGTCCCCTTTTCCGTTCGACAGTGTGCACTGTCATAGGTCAGTGATTGACATCATTTCATGCTCATATATGTATCTTATATCCATTATCTTACACTTAAGCAATGCTACGTGATGAGTTTTATGTTTAGTTTTCAGAAATAAAGAGGTTTGAAGAGAAGAGCCATGAAAGGACCCAAAAGCAGGAAAAAGGACTTAATTGTGAGACCTGGGGACTAAGATGCAAGGGAGAAGGACCTGATCGTAAGACCAAAGGACCTAAGAGCAAACCAGGAAACTCCACACCATCATGGGGAGTATTTTGGCAATTCGATTCGGGTCGGAGCTCCAACAAACCAAGTAGATGCATCCAGGACCAACAAAGACCACCAGCAAAGCCCACAACAAATCCCAGATGAATCCAGAACTTATAGACCGCTAATTGGCGGTCCATATGTCTCCAGATCAGCTAAGATTTGTGTTGGGCTTGTATTAGTGTATTCTTAGTCTATTTTTGGTATTGGTTTAGTCCCACATCGGGGGATTGTCCCCGATTAGCTTTTTCCATGCTTATAAATAGAACTCTTCACCTTCCATTGTAATTACCCATTGCTTGGTGGCATTCTCTCTACTAAGGAGTGAGCCTTGAAGCAAAAACTCAAGGTGGAGAAGAATGCTACCTTCAATGTGAGTCATTTGTTAATAAAATAATTCTTCTAGTTTCTTTTAATCTTGTCTTTTAATTTGTGCATGTTTGTTTAGTCTTTCCTTTCCTTTTATGTTTCTTTAATGATTCTTGCCTTCTTAGTTAACTTTCATTTCAGTATTATGCTTTCTTTTGCTAGTATAGTTAGTGTAATGAGTAGTGAGTAGTTCCATCCCCATTTGGGGGTGGAGAAATATGTGATATAATTATGTAGTGTATTAAGTGTGTGTTATCTTTATCCCTTGAGCTTTATATGATTTCCATAACCATCTAATGGGTCTCCACTCTTATCTTTGATATGCTAATGCTCTTGAATGAAGCTTAGCTTATGCTTTGATTAGTGGACCTATTTTATGGGGAATGATAAGGTTAGGATATGGATGAAGTTAATATTGGAAACACAATTTGTAGTGTATGTACTCTTGTTGCCTTTACCTTAGCTAATGTCTTGTATGTTTTAATGATGTAGTGAAATCTTAATTCATGTGGAGGCATAGTAGGGTATAGTCTTTATACTTGAGTTCATGTAGCTTCATTCCAATTATTGTCTTGTATGTTTTAATGATGTAGTCTTATCTTAATTCATGTAGAGGCAAAGTTGGATGTAGTTTTATGATTTTATGCACTACATGTTGTGAGGAGCTTAATGAACACACACACACTTCTTTATGTTCACATTATTTCTCTACCCCCTTTGGGGTTTAGTTTTATCGTTTCTTCTCCATCTCATTTCAGCTTTGTAGTGTAGTTTAGTGTAACCAACCTTTCTTCCCTTTCTTTACCTCTCGCCTTCGCACAAACCAAGTGTCGACACACCTCCCAGTGGACGACCCGTATTTGCCACCGCTTCAACGCGGCCGTGCACTTGCGGTTAAATATAAAACGAGATCAATCAAGTTTTTGGCGCCGTTGCCGGGGAGGTGCTCTGTGCTGGACATTGGTTTGGATGATTCGAGGGGTTTTTAATTTTTTGTTTCCAGTGTTTCTTAGTTTCAGGGAACCATCACATCAAGGGGGGCCTACTGAAGAAGTTGAGGAAGAGAAACCACAAAAGGACTGCCAATCAGCGGCTGGAGACCGCCAATTGGCGGCCTGGTAAGGGTGTCCTGCTTCTAAATTTTTTGTGGTAGTTATTTCTGTAATTGGTGTTATCTGGGAGTCCAATTTTGCATGCTGAGACTTTGTGTTTGCTCCCAGATCATTAATCACTCCCCCTTTAATCAACTTGGACCATAAAACTCAAAGCAAAAGATTAGACTCTTTGTCATATAGGTCATGCATCATATGTAGACCTTGCATGCATCTTTCTTTTCTTTGCTTTACATTTTGTCGTTGATTGCTGGAGCGAGGTACGCATTCCTTATCACTCATTCACTCATTAGGACATTCATTAGTGAGTAAGGTTTGCATCGAAACAAGAGTGAGGTGAGTGCTTGTTTGGTGAGTTGCTTGCTAGCCTAAGATTTCAAAACATCTTTAAGGGGCATCACCTATAGTCTTCAAAGATAAGGTGGGGGATTTCATCACCTCTCCCTTAGCCCCAAAAAGCACACTCTAATAAAGCCTTAACTAAAAGCAAGTAGACATTGGCCCTAAGGAATTCAGACGCACTAGGAGAGTAATCTAGTCGAGACCGTCATGACCTGATCGGCGTTGCCTACCTTGTCGATAGTAGGAGGTACTGGATCTCCGGATCTGGTATCACTTGCTGGGCATTGTGGTCCTCGTTGTAGGGAGGTGACGCGTGTCGAGGCTAGTGACCTCGAAGTTAGGCGTCGTCTAGCCTAAGGACCCATTGCCTTACATTGTTTGAGCCGTGCTTGCTAGATTAGGCTTCTTCCTGATCCCGTTACCCACGCTAGCTTTAAGGATTCTTCCCTTCTCCTCTGAGTCATCTTCTTCTCACCTTCTTCTACGTTATGGTCTCCTCCCCTTTACACTCTCTGGTAGCATTTTAGGGTCGAGTCGAGCACTTTTTGCGAGCTTGGCCTCGTGGTGGTGAGAGTGATCGACTCGAGAGTTTTTTCTTGAGATGGATGGTTACATGGGCGACCATCCATATCATTGTTGGGACCAGGACGATTCTCCCTGGTACTCCGGACCCATGCAACCTGGGGTGGCTCAGACTAACACCCCGTATGGTTGGGATAATCTTCATTGTGTGACTGAGCAATCTTCATATAGGGGTAACATGAGAGAGGCACCGACTGCTAGACCACCATCTAGTTACGTCGGATCATATGTTGGTCATCAATCTGAGACATTACAAGAACCTTTGGCCTCTTTCATGCATGTGGTAGATGACATGGGTGCACCGGTGGCTCCAGTAGCCGTACCATGTCACTATTGTGGGTTGAGTGGTCATGATTTCAGGGAATGTCCTTATGTTCCCCCAGAGCCTGAGTATGAGCACACATTTTCCCAAAATGCTCATTATGACCATTACGCATCCGCGTACAACCCGAGAGGGATGGATTCGTGGGGAGACAATTCGTATTCAAATTCTTATACATCATTTCCACCCCGGTATCCTCCTCCCGAATACCCAGAATTCTACCAACACCCCACTTCAAATCATTGGACTCATTCTCAGCCCATCAACACCCAACCCCAAAATTTCCCAAGATCTGACTTGGACCTCCTCGTTGACCGCATACAAAATCTGACACTTCAAGTGAGTCAACTGACGCAACAATTAAGTGAGGAGAGTAACTTTTCGTGTCAACATGAGGGTTTATCTTCTGAAATCGAACCACCACCACATCCACAAATTCAAAGCACAATCTTTCAAAGTCAAACTCCTAGTCAGTCTGAGGGACTTGGGGTTTCAATTCACGATCACTTGGTGGACGATTCGATCCCAATTGAGAATAACATGGACCAACTTCATTACGAGTCGGCACATGATTGTGCCTTATCTTCTTGTCCCGTGGCCCTTGAGCCACATGATCTTATTGTTGTACCTCCTAAGGACTCACCTCTGGTGGCGCAAGAGCTCCCTAGTCCCCTCAATTTCAAACAACCTGATGAGAGTTTGCCTCTCACTATTGTTCCTGATCATCTTGGAAATGATGGAACATCAAACAACTACATTGCTCATGAGGGTATTAGGAGTTCCTTGGAGGATACTTTGGGTATGAGACCCACTTCCTGTTCTCCTGGTGAGTTGGACATGCATAACGAGGTGCTTGACCTCGTTCCGACCCACCAGCCTGTTGGTTGGAGAGTTTGGATTGATGATCATAACTTCAGTTCCGCAACGGGAGATATTTTTCTTCCGTTGCCCCTTATTTCCCAAACTCTCGAGAGGTTCAAGCTCTTTCAGTTTGATCCTTTGAATGAGACGCCTTTGCGTCCAATTCATGAACCTCTCATTTCATTTGGTGCTCTTTGTGAAGGGGGCCCACGCATGCGTATTCTGGCCCCGCGTGGTGTCATGTTCCCTTTCCAAGTGCATTGACCCACTCTTGAGGTTCCCATTTGATGTCTTTTGACAAATGAAGATGGGAACTTATGTTTGTACATAGTTATATAAAAAAAGAAGAAAAAAAGAACAAAAAAAAGAACAAAAAAAAAGAAAAACAAAAAAAAGAAAGGAAAAACAGAAAAAAAAGAAGTACAATAAAAGACTCCTTCAGTGAGCATTGATTGTTGTGAGCCCCAACCCTTGTGTATTTGGGCTCCATTTCTTTCACGTATTTGTATCCCTTCTTTAGCATCTCACAGGTTTTGAGGGAATTCGGGTTATGTCCATCAACATGACCTCGCACTTCCCTTTGTACTTCATGTTGGTGAGATCTCTCCTTTTTATGCATCAATCCATGTAGTATCTTGCTTGCATTCATTGAGGACAATGCATGGAGTAGGTGTGGGGGGTGTTTTACGTGTGTACATAGTCGAGTCTTTTCTTTTGATTTTGTTTTCTTTTGTTTGCATTGTTAGGGTCATGATAGTGTGCTGCATTTAATATCGATATATCTGCTTGTCATGATCCTTGGGTGACTTGTCTTCTTTTGCTTGCCTAGTGCTTCAAAATTTTCACATTTTTTTCAAAATATTCATGTGTTTTCGAAAGAAAATGTTTTGTGGGTTTTGCGTGTGTTTAGCATGTGCAAAACCGTTGAGAGGCAAAGTAAAAACAAAGCTCCCAAAATTGTCTTGAACTTGATGCATTAGGATATCTAGTACAGTGGCTTTAGGATTTATCGAGTCGTTAGGATGCACCCCAGTTTTCCTTTGGGGGTGAGTAATCATAGGGTTTTAGTGCTCAAACATTCAAAGAAGTCCACCCTGAACCTAGTGAGTCAATAATTCATGTCTGTTAACTTAAGGAAGTTTGTTGTAGTCAAGGACCCTCTAAATCTTGTTGTGAGACATAAGTGTAGGGGTTTTGGTTCATGTGTAGATAAGAAATAAGTGAGTAGGTGTTCTCTCTTCTCGCACGGCTCCTATCACTCGGGAAAGTAGGTCTGAAGGGACTTTGTGCCTGGTGCTTTCGAGTCATCTGACTTGGGATGCGCCGACCGAACTCCCGTTACACGGGTGGTAGGGATTGCCCTATGTGGAGATTTGGGGAAAGGTGTACGTGATAGTGTAAGTCCTCATGGGCAATGATGCACGAAACCTGACCCTGGGAGAATGAAGCTCCAACTAATAAAAAGAAAAAAAGAAAAAAAATGTGTGAAAAGAAACAAAAAGAAAAAAAAATGGTAATGCAAATAAGAACCTTAATGGACCTTACACTTTGTATCACTTGAGGATCTTGAGGTTGTCCATGTCTTTCACTTAATTCCTTATTTAACTTGCACGAATGGTTTATTAGGCTAGGTGTGGACTGATTACCTATATAGAGTCGGCCCGTAGGATTACCGCGTCCATTGATCGACAAAATATTTCCAACGAGTCGAGGTCTAGATTGAATAATGCATCTTGTTCGGATTTTGTGGGTATATCCGCTGAAAACCCTCAGGAGACAACACTCCTCCTCCTTGGCAACAAGGAGGTTTAACGGCTTGTTGCACGTGCTAAGTGCAACCGTGATTCCTACGAAAGTGAGTTAGGATTTCTTGTTTCTCGTTTGCTTTTCTCTTTCTTTGTTTTGCTCGGGACTAGCAAAAACTTAGGTGTGGGGGTATTTGATTGACATCATTTCATGCTCATATCTGTATCTTATATCCATTATATTACACTTAAGCAATGCTACGTGATGAGTTTTATGTTTAGTTTTCAGAAATAAAGAGGTTTGAAGAGAAGAGCCATGAAAGGACCCAAAAGCAGGAAAAAGGACTTAATTGTGAGACCTGGGGACTAAGATGCAAGGGAGAAGGACCTGATCGTAAGACCAAAGGACCTAAGAGCAAACCAGGAAACTCCACACCATCATGGGGAGTATTTTGGCAATTCGATTCGGGTCGGAGCTCCAACAAACCAAGTAGATGCATCCAGGACCAACAAAGACCACCAGCAAAGCCCACAACAAATCCCAGATGAATCCAGAACTTATAGACTGCCAATTGGCGGTCTTGGACCGCTAATTGGCGGTCCATATGTCTCCAGATCCGCTAAGATTTGTGTTGGGCTTGTATTAGTGTATTCTTAGTCTATTTTTGGTATTGGTTTTGTCCCACATCGGGGGATTGTCCGCGATTAGCTTTTTCCATGCTTATAAATAGAACTCTTCACCTTCCATTGTAATTACCCATTGCTTGGTGGCATTCTCTCTACTAAGGAGTGAGCCTTGAAGCAAAAACTCAAGGTGGAGAAGAATGCTACCTTCAATGTGAGTCATTTGTTAATAAAATAATTCTTCTAGTTTCTTTTAATCTTGTCTTTTAATTTGTGCATGTTTGTTTAGTCTTTCCTTTCCTTTTATGTTTCTTTAATGATTCTTGCCTTCTTAGTTAACTTTCATTTCAGTATTATGCTTTCTTTTGCTAGTATAGTTAGTGTAATGAGTAGTGAGTAGTTCCATCCCCATTTGGGGGTGGAGAAATATGTGATATAATTATGTAGTGTATTAAGTGTGTGTTATCTTTATCCCTTGAGCTTTATATGATTTCCATAACCATCTAATGGGTCTCCACTCTTATCTTTGATATGCTAATGCTCTTGAATGAGGCTTAGCTTATGCTTTGATTAGTGGACCTATTTTATGGGGAATGATAAGGTTAGGATATGGATGAAGTTAATATTGGAAACACAATTTGTAGTGTATGTACTCTTGTTGCCTTTACCTTAGCTAATGTCTTGTATGTTTTAATGATGTAGTGAAATCTTAATTCATGTGGAGGCATAGTAGGGTATAGTCTTTATACTTGAGTTCATGTAGCTTCATTCCAATTATTGTCTTGTATGTTTTAATGATGTAGTCTTATCTTAATTCATGTAGAGGCAAAGTTGGATGTAGTTTTATGATTTCATGCACTACATGTTGTGAGGAGCTTAATGAACACACACACACTTCTTTATGTTCACATTATTTCTCTACCCCCTTTGGGGTTTAGTTTTATCGTTTCTTCTCCATCTCATTTCAGCTTTGTAGTGTAGTTTAGTGTAACCAACCTTTCTTCCCTTTCTTTACCTCTCGCCTTTGCACAAACCAAGTGTCGACACACCTCCCAGTGGACGACCCGTATTTGCCACCGCTTCAACGCGGCCGTGCACTTGCGGTTAAATATAAAACGAGATCAATCAGTCAGTTGGGGGCATTGAGCATCCAAACGGTCGACCGCTCATTTGACTTTGTCCGACCGTGACTGAAGTTGGAATAGTGGTCGGTTTGACCGAAGGTGGTTTCGGTCGACCGGACTTGATGAGGAGCTTGGGGGAATTCTCTGGAGGAATTCGGTCGACCGGATTCATGGTGAGAGTTGAGGGTTTTCCCTGGAGGGATTCGGTTGACCGGGAGTGCTCGGGGTTCGACCGAATTCGTTGTGAATTTTGAGGGACTTGTCCCTGGTGACTTTCGGTCGAACGAGGGCCCTTTACCGTTCGACCGATTGGTCATTTTGTTCGTTGAACCTGGGAGTTGACCATCTAAACGGTCGGCCGTCCCTTGATTTGGGTTCGACCGAACGAGTGATGTTGGTGGGAATCGGTCAACCGAGGGAGTGCCGGTCGAGGCGATTGCCCAGTGTTTTCGTGATTCAGTCGACCGGGACTTTTGGTTCGGTCGACCATTTGTGTCCAGTTTTGCACTGTGGAGGTGCGGTTGTTGTGGTCGTCCGTGTGAGGTAAGTTGTGGTGTCGATGTTCTTCCGGGAAGTGTGCTAGGGTGCACGAGTGTTGCGGTGATTGGGTGAAAAATCCCTGGAGCCCCGTAACTGTGTGAGAGCTTGGGTTGGCTGAAAAAGGCTTGGAGCCCAGCTTAGAAAATGTGGTGTTGCTGCGGTTGGGTGGAAGTGCCCTGGAGCCCTGTAACTGTGTGAGAGCTGTGGTTGGTTGAGAAAGACCTGGAGCCCAGCTAGTCTGTGTGGGGTTGGTTGAAAAAGACCTGAAGCTCCGTAGTGCGTTCAGGCTGACTGAAAAAGGCCTAGAGCCTAAGCAGGGACCGCGTGTTAAGGGTTGGTTGAAAAAGACCTGGAGCCCTTGGTCGTGTCGTGGTCGATGTGGTTGGCTAAAAACGGTCTGGAGCCCAGCTTGGCGACGAGCGAGAGTGGCGGTGGTTGGGTGAAAAAGCCCTGGAGCCCCGTGACGGAGGTGTGTGTTGTGGTTGGGTGAAATGCCCTGGAGCCCAGCCTGTTTGAGATGCTTTTCTTGTTAGTAGAATTACATGTTAGGGTGCTTTCATTTCATGCATTGTAGAGTTTGGCATACGGGGTTTCGTTCTGGAAACTCAGGCATTGTTGCATGTTTACTTTCAGGCCGTGACCGGTGTTAGGTGGGGTGGTGACCGAGGAGAGGAGCACTGCTACCTGATCCTGCTTTCTCTCATTTGGGGTCGAGTGATTACTTGAATTTATTGTTTAACCTTTTGATGTAATCACCCTTTTGGGAAATACCCAGATATATATATATATATATATATATATATATTATATGTTGGTGCACCGTCTTCCTAGTGTTTGAGTAATATCCTGTGTGGCCCAAATCCGCTAAGATTTTGGAGGGTCGCGTATTAGTGTGTATTTAGTCCATTTCTGGTATTTGTTTAGTCTCACATCGGGGGATTGTCCCGGATTATCTTTTTCAATGGCTATAAATAGAAATCTTCACCTTCTATTGTAATCACTTCACATTTTAAGTGACCATTCTTTCTACTAGAAGTGACGCCTTGAAGCACACACTAAAGTAGGAGGATGCTACTTGAATTGTGAGTCATTTTAATAAAACTTTCTTTATTATGTTGTTTGCTTTATGTTTCTTGTTTTACTTTGTTTAATTTCATTTCATTAATTTTAGTAGCTTAGTTAATATGCTTTCCTTTCTTAGTTTAATAATTAGTCTAATGTGTAGTGAGTAGTCCAACCCCTTTGGGGGGTGGAGTAGATGTTCATACATGCAAATGAGAATGGAATGAATGCTTTATTTACAATGTGTTGATAAAACATGGATGTTTGCTTGCTTGTTTGTTTAGGATAGAACTTATAACTTGATGACTTTTGCCAAAATGATTAGATACCTCCCCTGCTTGCTTGAGGTTCTGAATTAAACATCTTGTGTATGTAAATGTTAATCAACTAGGATAATGAATGGATTGATAGGTTTTGCCATAACATTTAGACACTTCCTATGCATGATAACGTCTTTGCATGTGTGCACTCACTCCACCCCTTAGGGGGTTTCCATTCCTGAATTCCAGCACTTATTTAGTTCTTAGTTTAGTTTGGTAGTTCATCGTTTGTTGCTTTCTTTCGCATTTCGTACTTCGTAGTGTAGTGAAACGTAGAGTAGGATAATAAAACTCTCTTCCCTATTTTTTCAACTTGATTTTGTGCAAACAAGAGGCTGCTCACCTCCCTGTGGACGACCAGTATTTGCCACCGCTTCAACGCGGTCGTGCACTTGCGGTTTAACATAAAACGTTCAACAAGCTTTTGGCACCGTTGCCGGGGAGGTGCCAGTCCAGACTCTTGTTTGTACGATTCGAGTGGATTTAATTTGTGTTTTGTAGTTTTTCTTTGTTTCAGGACACTTGGAGTCTCCAGGAGAGGTAGCTAGAGAAATTGGAAGGCAACCTGCACACTTTGGACAGCCAATCAGCGGTCTGGTGAGCGCTGTTTCCCTTCTCTTTTCTTCAGCTTGTTGTCATAATTGATGTAGTGATCTGGGACTTGATTTGGCATGTTTTGACTTATAGTTTGTTCCCAGATCAATAATCAAACCTCCTTTATGCAACTTGGACCCTAAAATCCAAAGCAAAAGATTAGACATTCTTTTTGTTTAGGTCATGCATCATGTATGCGACTTAGGCACGTAGATTGTCTTTTATTTTAGCTTTATTTTCAGTTGCTGAGTGCTGGCGTGAGGTACGCACCTTCTACTCTCATTCATGCATTTCGTATGAACATGCATTAGTTAATAGGAAGTGCATTGAAACAAGTGTGAGTTGAGCGTTTGTTTGGAGAGTTGATTGTTAGATTAAGACTCCAAAATGCTACTAAGGAGGGGTTGTCCCATAAAAGATAAGGTGGGGGATTTCATCACCCTTTCGTTCGCCCCACAAAGTACACTAATCAAGAGCCTAATTTCTAAAATCAGGTAGACATTGGCCCTAAGGATCTCGGGCGCATTCGGAGAGTGATCCGGTCACGACCGTCATGGCCTGATCAGCGTTGCCCACTATGTCGATAGTAGGAGAGATGAGATCTCTGGATCTTGGCTCACTTGCTGGGCTTTGTGGTCCTCGTCGTAGGGAGGTGAGGCGTGTTGAGGCCGTGTGACCTCGTAGTTAGGCGTCGTCTAGCTGTAAGGACCTATAGCGACCTTAAGATTGCTTGAGCCTTGTTTGCTTGTGTGCTTCTACCTGTACCCATCCGCCGTAGCATAATGACTTCTTCCCTTCTCTCCTGAGTCATTCTTTCTCTCATGTGTTCCCCCGTCTTCTCCTCTACGCACATTCTTTGTTAAAAAAAGAAAAAAAAGAAAAAAAGGTTTCGGTTTGTGTGTGCGCACCTTTGTGCATGCTTTCGTGGGCACGAGACGAGAGTGGTCGTTTGACGAGGTGCATTGTCAACCCGGCTTCAGTGGTCAATTTCTCGATGCCTTCCTCCTCTCGTGTTGCACATAGTCCGGGTTCAATGGCTGCTCATTTCCGCGAGGAGGAGCAGTTGCTGGACCAACCTGTTCCACTTGTGCTTCCTGTTGTGGCTCCCATACCTCTACGTGATCGATGCTACCCGAGCCGTACCGCTCTACCCTCATGCATCGTATTGCCAAAGGCTAATGGGAACCATTTTTAGGTTAAGCCTCAGTTTATTTCCATGCTCCCTCATTTCACTGTGAAGGTGACCCCTATATCTTTCTCAGGGAATTTGAGGAGTTCAGTGATATGTTCAAGCTGCAACAACTTAGCACAGACTCCATCCATCTTAGGCTTGTTCCTTTTGCACTAAATGATGATGCCAAGAAGTAGTTGTATAGCAACCAGGTAAATTCCTTTAGGACGTGGGATGAGTTTCAATCTGCATTCCTCAAGAAATACATTCCAAATCATCAGACTCAAAAATTGAGGAATGAAATCAATTCGTTCTATCAACTTGAGACCGAAACATTTCATGCATATCTAGAGAGGTTCAAGGAGCTACTATCCTCATGCCCTCACCATGACATTGAGTTGTGGCGTCTTTGTCAGATTGTTTACGAGGGTCTTCACATCCCGTCCCGAACGCTACTTGAGTCCATGTGTCAAGGAGAGTTCTTAGGAAAGGATGAAAGGGAGGCATGGGCTTTCCTAGAAGACCTTGCTGAGAAAACCATGCAATGGGAGAGTGTGAGGGAACCACCTGCATCATCTAGCTTAGGAGCGAGGATCGCGAATGCAAACTCGACGAGATTGGGTGCCGCATTTGTTGTCGATACCACTACGACCACCGAGGCACGCATGATGGCCTTAATGCGTCGTATTGATTCGATTGAGCTCCAAAACTGATTGATCGTTTTATTTAAACCGCAAGTGCACGGCCGCGTTGAAGCGGTGGCAAATACGGGTCGTCCACTGGGAGGTGTGTGGACACTTGGTTTGTTCGAAGGCGAGAGGTAAAAGAAGGAGAGAAAGGTTGGTTACACTAAACTACACTAAGATGCAAAAAGGAAATGAAGACAAGCAATAAAAACTAAACCCCAAAGGGGGTAGAGAAATAATATGAACATAAAGAAGTGTGTGTGTGTGTGTGTTCATTAAGCTCCTCACAACATGTTGTGCATGAAATCATAAAACTACATCCAACTTTGCCTCCACATGAATTAAGATAAGACTACATCATTAAAACATACAAGACAATAGTTGGAATGAAGCTACATGAACTCAAGTATAAAGACTAGACCCTACTATGCCTCCACATGAATTAAGATAAGACTACATCATTAAAACATACAAGACATTAGCTAAGGTAAAGGCAACAAGAGCACATCCACTACAAATTGTGTTTCCAATATTAACTTCATCCATATCCTAACCTTATCATTCCCCCATAAAATAGGTCCACTAATCAAAGCATAAGCTAAGCTTCATTCAAGAGCATTAGCATATCAAAGATAAGAGTGAAAACCCATTAGATGGTTATGGAAATCATATAAGGCTCAAGGGATAAAGATAACACACACTTAATACACTACATGATTATATCACATATTTCTCCCCCCCTCAAATGGGGATGGAACTACTCACACATATTTAAACTAACTACTCTAATAAAATGAAGCATTATACTGAAATAAAACTATACTAATCAAGCAAGAAATATTAAAGAAGCATAAAACAAAACAAGCACCAAAGCAAACACATTAACTAAGCAAGAATTAACAAGCTAATGAAAAACTTCTATTATGAACTCACTCAGATTACAAGCAGCCCTTCCTCCACTAGAGTTTTGCTTCAAGGCTTCACTCTTAGTAGGGAAGATGCCACCAAAGAGAGAGAGATGGATACAATGGGAGGTGAAGAGTTCTATTTATAAGCATGGAAAAAGCTAATCCGGGACAATCCCCTGATGTGGGACTAACCCAATACCAAAAATAGCCTAAACACAAGATAATACAAGTCCAGGAGAAAGCTTAGCGGATATGGGGCCATATGGACCGCCAATTAGCGGTCCAACACCGCCAATTGGCGGTCTATAAACTTCAGATCGTGTTACTTTTGGTTGTGGGCTTTGCTTGATGGATTTGTTGGTTTTGGATGCATCTACGTGGTTTGTTGGAGCTCCGACCCGAATCGAATTGACAAAATACTCCCCATGAAGGTGTGGAGTTTCCGGTTTTGCTCTTAGGTTCTTCTGTCTTACGTTTAGGCCCTTCTCCCTTGCATCTTGGTCCTCAGGTCTCACAATTAAGTCCTTCTTCCTGCTTTTGGGTCCTTTCATGGCTCTTCTCTTCAAACCTCTTTATTTCTAAAATTCAAACATAAAACTCGTCACATAGCATTGCTTAGATGTAAGATAATGGATATAAGATACAAATATGAGCATGAAATGATGTCAATCAAAAACCAACAAGGTGCACCTCACATGTCCACATCTGGTCGAGTTCCCTGTCATTCATGTGGTAGGATAGGTCATGTAGAAAGCGAGTGTGGGTCCATTCCTCCTGAGATGGAACACGTCAACGCCATCTATGACAGAGCTAGGAATGACCCATACTCATCATCTTATAATCCTGGATGGAGGAACCACCACAATTTTTCATGGAACCAAAATAATGCCCCGTGTGGTCCTTCAAACTCCTCTCGACCACCTAACCAATCATACCAACCTCCCATGCATGTACAATCTTATCAGTCACCCCAAGCTCAAATCACCAATCAATCGGGTTTCCCAAATTCCAATAATATGGAAACCTGATTCAATTCATTTGAGACCTTGACTCGTGGACTTGAAAACTCAATGAAAACTTTTATGTGAACTACAAGTCAAGTTCTCACTTCAAATCAGCAGACCATGAAATCTCTAGAGCTTCAGATGGGCCAATTGGCTCAGTCTGTACATGAAAGAGAGAGAGTGTCTCTGCCTAGCCAGCCTGAGGCTAACCCCCGCATTTACCAGCAACAACACATGCAAAATGAGAATGTGGTACATCAGGGGCGGCAAGTAAACCATGTGGAGGAACCTGTTCACCATGTCAATGCCATTGTAACCTTAAGGAATGGAAAACAGGTTGACAATCACATTTCCTTGCCACCACCACCACCATCTATGCAGCCCCTCAGTGGGAATGGTGGTGAAGAAGAGGCTGAGGGTGAGGGTAATACACCAACGCCTCCTTCTCAGGCACCACAGAAAACCTACCTGCTAAAAGCTCCCTATCCAAGTAGCTTAACCAAAAAGCAGAGTGACACAATTGATAAGATATTAGAGGTGTTTAAACAAGTAAAGGTTACCATCCCCTTGTTGGACGTCGTCCAACAAATACCTCAATATGCCAAAGTGTTGAAGGATCCTACACAACCAAGAGGAAGACCAATGTTCCTAAGAAAGCATTCTTGCCTGCAAATGTAAGCTCACTTTTGTCCAATCCCGCCTACACAAAATACAAGGACCCTGGGTGTCCTACTAATCAGTGTACGATATGGGACACTAGCATGAGTAATGTATTGCTTGATTTAGGATCAGCGGTCAACCTCCTCCCATTTTATGTTTATCAACAGTTGAATTTGGGAGAATTGAAACCAACTAAGATCACCCTCCAATTGGCGGATAGATCCATTCTTATTCCAAAGGGGATTATCGAGGACGTGCTTATCAAAGTCGGAGATTTTATATTTCCAGTCAATTTTGTTGTCCTCGATACCAATCCTGTTGCAAACACCCACTCTAAAATACCTTTGATTTTGGGTAGACCATTTCTGGCAACTTCCAACGCCTTAATTAATTGTAGAAATGGTCTCATGAAGCTCTCATTCGGTAACATGAGGGTCGAGTTTCATGTGTTCAACTCTGGTAGGCAACAAAAGCCCATGGATCAACCTTTAAATCTAAATCTCATCCGCCAATTAGAGAAAGCGCCACAAAATCAACGAACACCCCTAACACCAATGCAACCCATTGAGAATGTTTGTGGGCCCAGCGAAAACTCATTGCCTGTCTTTGCAATGCAACAGAGTGAGCCGGCATCAAACCTAAATGTCTAAAAGGAGTGTTCGTTGCATGATTCAGTTGAGATTACTAGTGAGAGTGAGACACCTCATCATATGCCTATACCAGAAGGTGTCTCTATCTCATGTCCCTTGGCCATTGAGCCATTTGAGCTTCATCTTGACTCCAACAAGGACCCACCTACGACCGAGCTTATGCTTGATGATATAAATGATGGGGGGAGGTCCTTGTTGGATGACTTGGGGGAAGCCCCATTCTTAGTGATGTAGGTCTGCTGCATCCATCGAATGAGCGTGAGGAACTCATTCCGAGGCACCCACCTATTGGTTGGAGGGTTTTGTTCGATGAGAAACTAAACCCTAGTGAGGCAACACAACTCCACTCATTCATGTTGCCTACACCCAACCAATATCATGAGGGGTTCAAGCCTTTCAGCTTTGACCTTTCACCCCTCATGACACCTCAGAGTACCAGTGAAGTTTGCCCATCTCGGCAAGTCTTTGGTCCTCATAACTCAATGTTCTCATTTGATGTTTCTTGACCAAAAGATTATGAGAATATCTTTGTTGATGTATATATCTTGTAAAAAAACGAGAAATAAAAGACTTTATGAGCGAGCATTGCTTGTTGTGGGCCCCAACCCTTGTGTACTTGGGCCCCATTTCTTCACGTATTTGTCTCCCTTCTTCAGTATCTCACAGGTTTTGAGGGAATTCGGGTTTGTGTCCATCAACATAACCACGGACTTCCTTTTGCACTTCACGTTGGTGAGATCTATTCTTTTTCATGCATAGCTCCATGTAGTATCTTGCTCGCATTCATTGAGGACAATGCATGAAGTAGGTGTGGGGGGGGGGGGGTGTTTTACGTGTGTACATAGTCGAGTATTTTCTTTTGATTTTGTTTTCTTTTGTTTGCATTGTTAGGGTCATGTTAGTGTGCTGCATTTAATATCGATATATCTGCTTGCCATGATCCTTGGGTGACTTGTCTTCTTTTGCTTGCCTAGTGCTTCAAAATTTTCAAATTTCTTTCCAAAAAAACTTCATGTGTTTGCGAAAGAAAATGTTTTGTGGGTTTTGCGTGTGTTTAGCATGTGCAAAACCGTTGAGAGGAAAAGTAAAAAGAAAGCTCCCAAAATTGTCTTGAACTTGATGCATTAGGACATCTAGCTTACTAGCTTTAGGTCTTATCGAGTCGTTAAGATGCACCCCGGTTTTCCCTCGGGGGGCGTGTAATCATAGGTTTTTAGTACTCAAACATTTAAAGAAGTCCACCCTGAACCTAGTGAGTCAAATAATTCGTGTCTGTTAGTATAAGGAAGTTTGTCGTAGTCAAGGGCCCTTAATATCTTTTTGTGAAACTTAAGTGTAGGGGTTTTGGTTCCCATGTAGATAAATAAATAAGTGGTGTTCTCTCTTCTCACACGACTCCTATCACTCGGGAAAGTAGGTTTGAGGGGACTTTGTGTAACGCCTCGAGCCCGGACAACTGCTCACCCGCCCGAACCCGGTGCGTTAAGATACGATCCACGATCCTGACCGCTGCGCACTCTGATATTTAAATCCATCTGATAGGCTCATAATTAATCTGAAAAATATAATCAACAATTTGTGAGCTCGACAGCCCGCAAGTACCAACCATCAATCAATCAGAATCATAATCATGTGGAAAATAATACAGAATATGACATTCAGTCAATAAGCACAATCAAGAGACATGCATCACAAATAAAATGCATGCATATCAATTTGAAACCCCCATTCAGATTCGACCACATCCTGTGCTTCTGAAATCTATCAATCTGTCAAACGCACACCTGGTAGCTCCACACTAACGACAGGCAGCCCTTTCCTCTCTCGGGTGGCTCCACGTTGTCCGCTAGGCAGCTATTTCCTAAGTGGCTCAGCCAGAAACATACACACAGTCACAGGACATGTCAACCGAAACACCACCATGCAATAATATGCATATCAATGAAATCAACATCGATACTCAGCATGCATGCAACTACGAATATCAAGAGAGACAGACATAATATGAAACTGAAGAATAACGAATCAGTACTTGCCTCAAAATCTCCATCTTTTTTTCTCAATATTCTTCTCAAAATTCCATCTTCTCCTAAAACCACACAATCATCCAACAATCTTAATTAGTCCATTAAGATATTTGATTATTACCTCAACTAAAAAATTCAGGATATTACACTTTGTGCCTGGTGCTTTCGAGTCATCTGACTTGGGATGCACCGACCGAACTCCCGTTACACGGGTGGTAGGGATCGCCATATGTGGAGATTTGGGGGAAGGTGTACGTGATAGTGTAAGTCCTCATAGGCAATGATGCACGAAACCTGACCCTGGGAGAATCAAACACCAACCAATAAAATGCTCCAAAGAAAAAGAAGAAAAGAAGAAAAAAGGTTGATTCAGAAGTTAAGGTTGCTTTCAGTAGTTAAGGTTACCGATGTCTTTCACTTAAGTCCTTAACTAACTTTCACGAATAATTCATTAGGCTAGGTGTGTGGACCCATTACATATATAGAGTCGACCCGTAGTATTACCGCGTCCCATGATCGACAAAATAAGTCCAACAAGTCATGTAGCTAGATTGATTAATGCATCTTTGTTCGGATGTTGTGGGTGTATCCGCTGAAAACGCTCAGGAGACAACACTCCTACTCCTTTGCGACAAGGAGGTTTAACGGCTTGTTGCACGTGCTAAGTGCAACCGTGATTCCTACGAAAGTGAGTTAGGATTTCTTGTTTTTCTTATGCTTTTCTATTTCTTTGTTTTACTCGGGACTAGCAAAAGTTAGGTGTGGGGGTATTTGATTGACATCATTTCATACTTATATTTGTATCTTATATCCATTATCTTTCACCTAAACAATACTATGTAACGAGTTTTATGTTTTGTTTTCAGGAATAAATAGGTTTGAAGAGATAAAGCATAAAAGGACCCAAAAGTAGGGAAAAAAGACTGAATTGTGAGACCTGGGGACTAAGATGCAAGGGAGAAGGACCTGAACGTAAGACCGAAGGACCAAAGAGCAAAACAGAAAACTCCACACCATCTTGGGGAGTATTTTGGCAATTAGATTCGGGTCGGGGATCCAATAAACAAAGTACATGCATCAAAGACCGACAAAGCCATCCAGAAAAGCCCAGAAGAAAATCCAGCATGATACGAACCATATAGACCGCCATTTGGCGGTCCATGACCGCTAATTAGCGGTCTGTTTTGGCCCAAATCCGCTAAGATTTTGGTGGGTCGCGTAGTAGTGTGTATTTAGTCCATTTCTGGTATTTGTTTAGTCCCACATCGGGGGATTGTCCCAGATTACCTTTTTCTATGGCTATAAATAGAACTCTTCACCTTCTATTGTAATCACTTCACTTTTTAATTGGCTATTCGTCCTACTAGTAGTGAGGCCTTGAAGCACACACTAAAGTAGGAGGATGCTACTTGAATTGTGAGTCATTTTAATAAAAGTTTCTTTATTATGTTGTTTGTTTTATGTTTCTTGTTTTACTTTGTTTAATTTCATTTCATTAGTTTTAGTAGCTTAGTTAATATGCTTTCCTTTCTTAGTTTAATAATTAGTCTAATGTGTAGTGAGTAGTCCATCCCCTTTGGGGGGTGGAGTAGATGTTCATACATGCAAATGAGAATGGAATGAATGCTTTATTTACAATGTGTTGATAAAACATGGATGTATGCTTGCTTGTTTAGGATAGAACTTATAACTTGATGAGTTTTGCCAAAATGATTATACACCTCTCATGCTTGCTTAAGGTTCTGAATTAACCAGCTTGTGTATGTAAATGTTAATCAACTAGGATAGTGAATGGATTGATAGGTTTTGCCATAACATTTAGACACTTCCTATGCATGATAACACTACCTTTATTTGTGCTTAAAGAATGTGTTGAACACCCACCTCTTTGCATGTGTGCACTCACTCCACCCCTTAGGGGTTTTCCATTCCTGAATTCCAGTACTTATTTAGTTCTTAGTTTAGTTTGGTAGTTCATCGTTTGTTGCTTTCTTTCGCATTTCGTACTTTGTAGTGTAGTGTAGCGTAGAGTAGGATAATCAAACTCTCTTCCCTATTTTTTCCACTTGATTTTGTGCAAACAAGAGGCTGCTCACCTCCCTGTGGACGACCAGTATTTGCCACTGCTTCAACGCGGCCGTGCACTTGCGGTTTAACATAAAACGTTCAACAAGCTTTTGGCGCCGTTGCCGGGGAGGTGCCAGTCCAGACTCTTGTTTGGACGAATCGAGTGGATTTAATTTGTGTTTTGTAGTTTTTCTTTGTTTCAGGACACTTGGAATCTCCAAGAGAGGTAGCTGGAGAAATTGGAAGGCAACCTGGACACTTTGGACCGCCAATCAGCGGTCTGGTGAGCGTTGTTTCCCTTCTCTTTTCTTCAGCTTATTGTCATAATTAATGTAGTGATCTGGGACTTGATTTGGCATGTTTTGACTTATAGTTTGTTCCCAGATCAATAATCAAACCTCCTTTAAGCAACTTGGAGCCTAAAACCCAAAGTAAAAGATTAGACATTCTTTTTGTTTAGGTCATGCATCATGTATGCGACTTAGGCACGTAGATTGTCTTTTATTTTAGCTTTATTTTCAGTTGCTGAGTGCTGGCGTGAGGTACGCACCTTCTACTCTCATTCATGCATTTCGTATGAACATGCATTAGTTGATAAGAAGTGCATTGAAACAAGTGTGAGTTGAGCGTTTGTTTGGAGAGTTGATTGTTAGATTAGGACTCCAAAATGCTACTAAGGAGGGGCTGTCCCATAAAAGATAAGGTGGGGGATTTCATCACCCTTTCCTTCGCCCCACCAACCACACTAATCAAGAGCCTAATTTCTAAAATCAAGTAGACATTGGCCCTAAGGATCTCGGGAGCATTAGGAGAGTGATCCGGTCACGACCGTCATGGCCTGATCAGCGTTGCCCACTATGTCGATAGTAGGAGAGACGAGATCTCCGGATCTTGGCTCACTTGCTGGGCTTTGTGGTCCTCATCGTAGGGAGGTGAGGCGTGTTGAGGCCGTGTGACCTCGCAGTTAGGCGTCGTCTAGCTGTAAGGACCTATAGCGACCTTAGGATTGCTTGAGCCTTGTTTGCTTGTGTGCTTCTACCTGTACCCATCCGCCGTAGCATAAGGACTTCTTCCCTTCTCTCCTGAGTCATTTTTTCTGTCCTGTGTTCCCCCGTCTTCTCCTCTACGCACATTCTTTGTTAAAAAAAGAAAAAAAAGAAAAAAAGGGTTTTGGTTTGTGTGCGCGCACCTTTGTGCATGCTTTCGTGGGCACGAGACGAGAGTGGTCATTTGACGAGGTGCATTGTCAACCCGGCTTCAGTGGTCAATTTCTCGATGCCTTCCTCCTCTCGTGTTGCACATAGTCCGGGTTCAATGGCTGCTCATTTCCGTGAGGAGGAGCAGTTGCTGGACCAACCTGTTCCACCTGTGCTTCCTATTGTGGCTCCCATACCTCTACGTGGTCGATGCTACCCGAGCCGTACCACTCTACCCTCATGCATCGTATTGCCAGAGGCTAATGGGAATCATTTTTAGGTTAAGCCTCAGTTTATTTCCATGCTCCCTCATTTCACTGTGAAGGTGACCCCTATATCTTTCTCAGGGAATTTGAGGAGTTCAGTGATATGTTCAAGCTGCAACAACTTAGCACAGACTCCATCCATCTTAGGCTTGTTCCTTTTGCACTAAAGGATGATGTCAAGAAGTAGTTGTATAGCAACCAGGTAAATTCCTTTAGGACGTGGGATGAGTTTCAATCTGCATTCCTCAAGAAATACATTCCAAATCATCATACTCAAAAATTGAGGAATGAAATCAATTCGTTCTATCAACTTGAGACCGAAACATTTCATGCATATCTAGAGAGGTTCAAGGAGCTACTATCCTCATGCCCTCACCATGACATTGAGTTGTGGCGTCTTTGTCAGATTGTTTACGAGGGTCTTCACATCCCGTCCCGAACGCTACTTGAGTCCATGTGTCAAGGAGAGTTCTTAGGAAAGGATGAAAGGGAGGCATGGGCTTTCCTAGAAGACCTTGCTGAGAAAACCATGCAATGGGAGAGTGTGAGGGAACCACCTGCATCATCTAGCATAGGAGCGAGGATCGCGAATGCAAACTCGACGAGATTGGGTGCCGCATTTGCTGTCGATACCACTACGACCACCGAGGCACGCATGACGGCCTTAATGCGTCGTATGGATTCGATTGAGCTCCAAAACCAACAAGGTGCACCTCACATGTCCACATCTGGTCGAGTTCCCTGTCATTCATGTGGTAGGATAGGTCATGTAGAAAGCGAGTGTGGGTCCATTCCTCCTGAGATGGAACACGTCCACGCCATCTATGACAGAGCTAGGAATGACCCATACTCATCATCTTATAATCCTGGATGGAGGAACCACCCCAATTTTTCATGGAACCAAAATAATGCCCCGTGTGGTCCTTCAAACTCCTCTCAACCACCTAACCAATCATACCAACCTCCCATGCATGCACAATCTTATCAGTCACCCCAAGCTCAAATCACCAATCAATTGGGTTTCCCAAATTCCAATAATATGGAAACCCAATTCAATTCGCTTGAGACCTTGACTCGTGGACTTGAAAACTCAATGAAAACTTTTATGTGAACCACAAGTCAAGTTCTCACTTCAAATCAGCAGACCATGAAATCTCTAGAGCTTCAGATGGGCCAATTGGCTCAGTCTGTACATGAAAGAGAGAGAGGGTCTCTGCCTAGCTAGCCTGAGGCTAACCCCCGCATGTACCAGCAACAACACATGCAAAATGAGAATGTGGTACATCAGGGGCGGCAAGTGAACCATGTGGAGGAACCTGTTCACCATGTCAATGCCATTGTAACCTTAAGGAATGGAAAACAGGTTGACAATCACATTTCCTTGCCACCACCACTACTATCTATGCAGCCCCTAAGTGGGAATGGTGGTGAAGAAGAGGCTGAGGGTGAGGGTAATACACCAACGCCTTCTTCTCAGGCACCACAGAAAACCTACCTGCTAAAAGCTCCCTATCCAAGTAGCTTAACCAAAAAGCTGGGTGACACAATTGATAAGATATTAGAGGTGTTTAAACAAGTGAAGGTTATCATCCCCTTGTTGGACATCGTCCAACAAATACCTCAATATGCCAAAGTCTTGAAGGATCTCTACACAACCAAGAGGAAGACCAATGTTCCTAAGAAACCATTCTTGGCTACAAATGTAAGCTCACTTTTGTCCAATCCTGCCTACACAAAATACAAGGACCCTGGGTGTCTTATTATTCAGTGTACGATAGGGGACACTAGCATTTTGGTCTGTTTTGGCCCAAATCCGCTAAGATTTTGGTGGGTCGCGTAGTAGTGTGTATTTAGTCCATTTCTGGTATTTGTTTAGTCCCACATCGGGGGATTGTCCCGGATTACCTTTTTCTATGGCTATAAATAGAACTCTTCACCTTCTATTGTAATCACTTCACATTTTAAGTGGCTATTCGTCCTACTAGTAGTGAGACCTTGAAGCACACACTAAAGTAGGAGGATGCTACTTGAATTGTGAGTAATTTTAATAAAAGTTTCTTTATTATGTTGTTTGTTTTATGTTTCTTGTTTTACTTTGTTTAATTTCATTTCATTAGTTTTAGTAGCTTAGTTAATATGCTTTCCTTTCTTAGTTTAATAATTAGTCTAATGTGTAGTGAGTAGTCCATCCCGTTTGGGGGTGGAGTAGATGTTCATACATGCAAATTAGAATGGAATGAATGCTTTATTTACAATGTGTTGATAAAACATTGATGTATGCTTGCTTGTTTAGGATAGAACTTATAACTTGATGAGTTTTGCCAAAATGATTAGACACCTCTCATGCTTGCTTAAGGTTCTGAATTAACCAGCTTGTGTATGTAAATGTTAATCAACTAGGTGTTTAATGTTTTATTTAAACCGCAAGTGCACGGCCGCGATGAAGCGGTGGCAAGTACGGGTCGTCCTCAGGGAGGTGAGTAGTCTCTTGCTTGTACGAAATGAAGTGGCAAAAATAGGGGGAGAAAGATGTTTATGCTACTCTACTCTATACTACGCTAACAAGTACGAAATGTGAAAGAAGCAAACAAGCGATGAAATAAGAACTAAGCTAAGAACAAAGGAAGAATGCTGGAATTTCAGGAATGGAAAACCCCTAAGGGGTGGAGTGAGTGCACACAAGCAAAGAGGTGGGTGTAGAATACATTCTTTAAGCACATGAAGGTGGTGTTTATCAAGCATAGGAAGTGTCTAAATGTTATGGCAAAACCTATCAATCTATTCACCAACTTGGTTGATTAACATTTACATATGCAAGTTGTTTATTTCAGAACCTAAACAAGCATGAGAGGTGTCTAATCATTTTGGCAAAACTCATCAAGTTATAAATTCTATCCTAAACAAGCAAGCATACATTCATGTTTAATCAACACATTGAAATTAAAGCATTCATCCCATTCTCATTTGCATGTATGTACATCTACTCCACCACCCAAAGGGGATAGAACTACTCACTAAACATTACAGTAATTATTAAACTATGGGAAGAAAGCATATTAAAACTAAGCTAGAATTAAAAGACGATTAAACTAAAACATGCACAAACAATAAAAGAAGCATAAAACAAACAATGAAAGAAACACAAAACTTTATTGATAAAAATGACTCACATTAAAAGTAGCATCCTCCTACTTTAGTGTGTGCTTCAAGGCCTCACTTCTAGTAGGAAGAATAACCACTTAAAATATGGAGTGATTACAATAGGAGGTGAAGAGTTCTATTTATAGCCATGGAAAAAGGCAAACCGGGACAATCCCCCGATGTGGGACTAAACAGATACCAAAAATAGCCTAAACATCCTCTAATACATGTGCTGAAGAAATTTGAGCGGATTTGGGCCAAAATGGACCGCCAATTATTGGTCTTGGACCACCAATTGGCGGTCTATATGGTTCAGATCTTGCTCATTTTTGTTGTGGGCTTTTCTTTCTGGTATTGTTGGTCATTGATGCGGTTACTTGACTTGTTGGAGCTCCGACCCGAATCGAATTGGTAAAATACTCCCCATGATGGTGTAGAGTATTCTGTTTTGCTCGTAGGTCCTTCTGTCTTGCAATCAGGTCCTTCTTCCTTGCATCTTGGTCCCCAGATCTCACAATTCAGTCCTTTTTCCCAGCTTTTGGGTCCTTTTATGCTTCATCTCTTCAAACCTATTTATTCCTGAAAACTAAACATAAAACTCGTGACATAGCATTGTTTAGGTGAAAGATAATGGATATAAGATACAAATATAAGCATAAAATGATGTCAATCACTAGGATTGTGAATGGATTGATAGGTTTTGCCATAACATTTAGACACTTCCTATGCATGATAACACTACCTTTATTTGTGCTTAAAGAGTGTGTTAAACACCCACCTCTTTGCATGTGTGCACTCACTCCACCCCTTCGGGGTTTTCCATTCCTGAATTCCAGCACTTATTTAGTTTTTAGTTTAGTTTGGTAGTTCATCGTTTGTTGCTTTCTTTCGCATTTCGTACTTCGTAGTGTAGTGTAGCGTAGAGTAGGATAATCAAACTCTCTTCCCTATTTTTGCCACTTAATTTCGTGCAAACGAGAGACTGCTCACCTCCCCGTAGATGACCCGTATTTGCCACCACTTCAACGCGGTCGTGCACTTGCGGTTTAATATAAAACATTCAACATTACTCGACATGGTTCGATCAATGATGAGTCAAGCTGAATTGCCGCTTTACTTTTGGAGTTATGCACTAGAACTTGTAACTTACACACTAAATAATGTTCCATCCAAATCCGTAGAGAAAACGCCTTATGAGCTATGGAGTGGTAAAACACCTAAGCTCAATTTTCTCAAGATTTGGGGTTGTGAGGCCCACGTCAAGAGATTGATGTCGACCAAACTTCAACCAAAAGCGGATAAATGCTTCTTTGTAGGTTATCCTCGTGAGACAAGAGGATACTACTTTTGACATAAAACCTCCAATCGGGTGATTGTAGAGTGGGATGCCGTATTTCTAGAAAATGAATTTCTGAAAAGAATAAAAAGTAGTGGGAGTAGAGTTGTGCTTGAGGAGATTCAATATCTTCTACAAGATCATGATATGAATGGTGACATTCAAGATCATGAAGGCACAACCAAGGTTCCTTTGGTTAGTAGGAGCATGAGTGAGGGACCCTCGCAAGCAATTGTGAGAGAAACTCAATTCCCCACCTAGAGTACGTTCGAGAATCGAACACGAACCAATTAGGCAAGAAATTGTGGAAGAAGTTCGAGAAGTACACGTAGAACCAAAAGAACTTAGAAGGTCAACGAGGGAAAGGAAGAAACCCGATATGTATTTGCGACTTCATGAGATCATGGTACTAGATACCGACGATCCCTTGACCTTTCAAGAAGCAATGGAAAGAGAGGACTCCAAACTGTGGTTTAAAGCCATGGAATTCGAAATAGAGTCCGTGTATGATAATCAAGTGGGGAACTTGGTTGACCTTCCTCAAGGGAAAAAATGTCATTCAAAATAAATGGGTTTTCAAGAGGAAGATCGACATGGATGGGAACTTGACAACCTACAAAGCGAGGCTTGTAGCAAAAGGTTTCACTCAAGTTCAAAGAATTGACTATGATGAAACTTTTTCACCGGTTGCCTTGTTCAAGTCTATTCGGATTATGCTCGCTATTGCCGCATTTCATGATTATGAGATATGGGAAATGGATGTAAAAATGGCGTTTCTTTAATGGGAACTTGGAGGAGGATGTGTACATGGTACAACCTCAAGGTTTTGAAGATCCAAAGAATAGCGAGAAAGTATGCAAGCTTCAAAGATTCATTTATGGATTGAAGCAAGCATCAAGGAGTTGGAACAAACGCTTTGACGAGGAAGTCAAAAAGATTCACTTCGTCCAAAGTACGGAAGAGCCTTGTATATACAAGAAGGTTAGTGGGAGCCACATAGTGTTCTTGATCTTATATGTCGATGACAAACTCCTCATGGGAAATCATATACCTTTGCTTGAGCAAACGAGAAGTTCATTGAAATCTGCATTTTTGATGAAAGATTTGGGTGAGGCTCAATACATCTTGGGAATCAAGATATATAGAGATAGATCCCGTAGACTCATTGACCTAAGTCAACATACATACATTGACAATGTCTTGGAAAAGTTCAGTATGAACAACTCCAAAGAGGACAATGTGCCAATGAGTATGGGTGTGCAACTCAAGAAGTTTCAACGTACTGAATAACGTAAAGACTTGGAGTACATGAAAGATATCCCTTATGTTTCGGCAATAGGATCGATCATGTACGCGACGACTTGCACAAGACCCGATGTCTCGTAGGCTCTAAGTGTGATAAGTCATCACCAATCCAACACATGTCCTTAGCATTGGACTATGGTCAAGAATATTCTGAGGTACCTTAACCGGACCAAAGATAAGTTTCTTGTTTATGGAGGACAAAGGGAGTTAATAGCCGATGGCAATTCGGATGCGAGTCTCATGAGTGATCCCGACGATAGAAGGTCGCAATCAGGATACGTTTTCCTTCTAAATGGTGGAGCTGTGAGTTGGCATAGTTGGAAGCAAAGCACTACGGCCGACTCAACCACTGCTTTTGAAGTAATGGTTGTCGCTGAAGCGAGCAAGGAAGGAGTGTGGATTAAGAAGTTCCTTGAAGAGCTTGGAGTAGTTCCCTCGTGCGAGGGACCAGTAGAGCTATTTTGCGATAATAGCGCATCTATCTCGCAAATCAAGGATCCCAAATCACACCACAAAGTGAATTACATGGATCGTAAGTACATTGTCACACGTGCCTTCATCGACGAAGGCAAAATAAATTTGTTATGGGTGGACAGAAACGACAACACAGCTGATCCATTCACCAAACCTTTATCCCAAGCCAAGGGCAAAATGGATTTCGAGTCCATGGGTCTGAGAAACCATGTGGATTGACTTGATGAGTGATTAGAGAGGGTTACCCTAGTTATTATTGTTTTATACATTGAGAATGTAGGTGAAAGAAAATTTTGATAACAAGTGGGAGATTGAAAGAATGTGTTCTAAAAGTTTTAGTTTTATATGTCAATTATTATGAATTTGGTGTGCAAACATTTTGTTCCTTGATTATGGTATTCGTCTTTTGGAAGTGTTAAGGAAGAGATGCTTGGTCCTTAACCGTAGAGCTCTAAAGGATAATAGTTTACATAAATAAAAATTATTCACAATCTTGGTAATTAACATGAAACAATTATCACCGAGATAAGATTGTCGTGTTGATCATCGATTGTTGTAGCTCTACAAATAATTGACGACACGAGTATATAAAAGAGGAAAATATCACTTTTATATATTGAATAGACCTAACAAGTAAAACATCCACAATACGAAAGTGTCTGATCATGTATCCTCGATACACGACCATCTTTGTCCCCGACACATGTACTCTTCCGATCATACGGACAAATGGGTCGTGCGACCGGTGATGCACCTGCAATTTAGGAGTCTCAAACTAGAAACCTTACTAGAAGGCCAGAATGACAACATCCTCATAAAACAACAAATAAGCAGTCAAAATGCACATCACAGTTCCCCAGGTTTACTCAGAAACTCACTTAACATGAACGGTATCTCGATCCCTCGGAGAGAATACCTTCTTGTCCTCAAGGTACTTGCTATTGTATCCAATACAGTTGGGCCCAGCAAATACTTTTAGGGCAGTTGAGTCAAACCTTTCCCTTCGCCCCAGACCATCATTGCACTCAGAGTTGACTCCTTTCCCGAAGATGCCTCTTTAGACCGAATCTCTCATGGTCATAGATAACATCCCAAAGTAGCCACATCAACTCTTTGCTTCATGGTGTCGTCGAAGGTCACTGAGGGCAACTAATGACAATCAAGTCTTGGACTCACACAATGAAGGAGCAGGGATCAATCCTTTCACTTCCAAATGGTCGCTCAGCACATGTTGTATGACAAACATGTTATGGTGGATCATACTGTATACAACAGTATGTATGTCTCTCAACACCATACAAGTCTTAGTCCAGTCGCACCCCCTCTGCGCCTGACCCGAGCTTCATCATTGTCGCCTTAACACCATACAGGTGCCATCTGGCGCCACATGTGATTCTCGCACTTGGCTTCTATAGGTCACATGAATCGTGGGAACATTCATGTCAATCCTCACCAACATAGAAGATCTCATCTTGATTCCCAATCATCTCTGCTCGCTATCAAAAACGCCAGAGGCGAATGCTCGTGTGAGTGAGCATTCTTCAGCCTATTGACAGAATATATTTTATGATAGAACAACTACATCAACAAAACAGATATAGTCGAAAGGAAAACACTATCACTCATAAAAGGAAGTTAGACATGTCAATGCATCAAAGTCTGCGTAAGCCTAAGGACTTCACATGAGACACAAACGAGTCCTTAGCTATAGCCTTGGTAAGAGGGTCAGCTACCATAAGACTAGTAGACACATGTCTTAACACAACTTCCTTTCTCGCTATGATGTCCTTCACAAAATGATACCTAACCTGTATATATTTGGTCTTTCCATGATATTTGGGGTCTTTCACATAACAAAGGGCAGCCATGCTATCACATTAGATAACAACATGCTCATCTGATGTCTCTACTAGCCCAGTATGTTGTAAGAACCTCCTCAACCAAACTGCCTCCTGTACTGCTGCAGAGCATGCAACATACTCTGCTTCCATAGTCGACAGGGCTATACAGGTTTGCTTTTTGCTGGACCATGAGATGGCCCCATTAGCCAGCAACAAAAGCATAACCAGAGGTAGACTTCCTTTCATTAATGTCTCCAACCCAATCGACATCACTATAGCCAATCAGGCGGAGATCTGATGCTTGGTAACACAACATGTAGTTACTCGTTCCTCTGAGGTATCTCATGATTCTCTTGACTATCTTCCAGTGCTCCATGCTTGGGCAAGACTGGCATCGACTCACCATGCCAACAACATAGCAAATGTCTGGCCTAGTACACATCATAGCGTACATAAGGCTTCCCACAGCATTGAAGTATGGAACCTTGCTCATTTTGACATTCTCTTCAGGAGTCTCAGGATGCTTATCAAGGCTCAAGTGCAAACCTTCTCAACAGGAGTGTCAATTAGTTTGCATTTGTCCATATGGTATTTCTTCAAGATGTTGTTAATATAAGTCTCTTGAGACAGTCCCAGAAGTCTCTTGGACCTATTTCTAACTATCTTGATACCAAGGACGTAGCTAGCTTCACCCATGTCCTTCATATCAAACGTGGAGGACAACCACTCTTTAGTGGATTTCAGCAACTCTTTGCTATTGCCAGCCATGAGTATGTCATCAACATACAAGGTCGGAATGACAATTTTACCATTGGATCTCTTAACGTACACACAGTGATCTTCCTCAAGCATAGAGAACGCATTCTCTGATATAGCTTGATTGAAGCGAATGTTCCACTGTCTAGACGCTTGTTTTAAGCCATACAAGGACTTATTGAGCTTACACACTTTGCGCTCTTGTCCTTTGACTTCAAAACCTTGAGGTTGATCCATATAGATCTCCTCCTCAAGTTCTCCATTGAGAAAAACAGTCTTTACATCCATTTGGTAAAGCTCTAAGTCCATCTGAGCTACAATAGCTAGTAGAAGGTGGATGAAGGCAAACCTAACCACGGGTGAAAAAGTTTCCTCAAAATCCACGCCTTCTCTTTGGGTGTAGCCTTTAGCTACCAGTCTAGCCTTGAATCTATCAATAGATCCATCCGCCTTCCTCTTAATCTTGAGGATCCACTTGGTCCCAATGGCCTTTCGGTTCGGCGGTAAGTCGACCAAGTCCCAGACTCGATTAACTTTCATCGACTCCAACTCTTCCTTTATAGCTTCTAACCACTCTTTCACATTTGGACCTTCCAAGGCCACTTTCAAGGTCTCCGGTTCTTGCTCATCGATTATTGTCATCCCAGATGATTCATAATCAATTTCTTCTTGAGCTATCATGAGGGCCTCTTCCTCTAAGCGAAACCGCCTACAAGGAATGAGCCCGTGTTCACTTCGACGCAGATGGGTATCTGATGGCTCATCCTCCGTGAGAGTTATCGGATCCTCAGCATTGCTGCTCCCACTAGGATTGACTGGTGGAACCTCATGTTCAACTTCCAGATCCTGATCCTGTGGAGTGGCAATGTCCTTATCTTGTTGTTCAAAGAAGTCCACTGACTCTTTGATAGCTCCAGCAAGAGTTGGAAAAACATTTTCCAAGAATGTGGCATCCCTAGACTCCAGTTCCGTCCTTCTTTCATTCTCATCTAACCCGATAAAAACATAACCTTTGGAGAGATTACTGTATTTTACAAAGATACACTTTTTCCCTCTAGGTCCCAGTTTTCCATATCGGTGACTAGTAGAATGAATGTATGCCGCGCATCCCAAGGATGCAGTAGACTAAAATCAGGCTTCCGTCCTGTCCATAACTCATATGGAGTTGAGGGAACCGATTTTTTTCGTACTCTATTGAGGATATAAGCAGTAGTCATTAGAGCATCTCCCCAAAACGAAATTGGCAAGCTCGCATGCGCCATCATGGATCTAACCATGTCTAGCAACGTTCTATTCCTTCTCTCAGCAACACCATTTTGCTGAGGAGTATAAGACATAGTGAGTTGTCTAGATATCCCCTTTTCATCACATAACTCCTTGAACATTATGGAGAGATACTCCCCACCTCTGTCCGTTCTAAGAGTTTTTATCTTATTATCCAATTGATTCTCTACCAAGCTCATGAATTTCTTAAAGCATTCTAAAGCTTCTGACTTGTGAGAAATAAGATAAATATGACCATATCTAGTGTAGTCATCAATAAATGTGATGAAGTAACTTTGTCCATGTCTAGTACGCACATTCAAAGGTCCACAAATATCCGAGTGAATTAGTTCTAAAGGAGAAGTAGCCCTAATGGCTTTCCCGAACGGTTTTCTAGTTGCCTTTCCAGCTAGACAAGATTCACAGGTCGGCAATTCAAATTTGGAGCATTCTCCTACTACCCCCTCCTTTGCCAACCTGCTCATCCGGTCAACAGCAATGTGACCTAGTCTAGCATGCCACATAACTGAATCATTATTCATGGAACTTTGAATCATAAAGGCACTAGTGTTATGATTGAAATCATAAATTGCGTCAAACACAATAAAACCGTCTGAAAGAAAGGCACGTCCATAATAAATGTTAGCAAGGTATAAACCCATATCATTGTTCTCAAAAACAACTTTAAAACCATGTCTCATCAAAACAACAGAAATAATATTTCGCCGTATAGCTGGTGCATACAACACGTCGTGAAGTAATAGGATCCGGCCACTTCGCAAAGCCACTTTGCATGTGCCAACTCCAAGAACCTCAATGCTAGTGTTGTTCACCATGTTTATTCGCCTCCCACTTGGAACACGACGATATTCCACGAAGGCAGAACGATCCTTTGTTACGTGGTCTGTGGCACCTGAATCCACAATCCACACAGGAGAGTGATCAGTGAGCATCACAGAACTAGTCACGTTACAATTCAAGGGACTACACACAGTAATTACCTTTTGCTCAGTGCACTCACGAGAAAAAATGTCCAGTCTTTCGGCAGTTAAAACAAGTCACATTAGACTTATCTTTCCCACCTCTGGATCCTCGAGGTCGTTTCTTTCCAGCTTTGTTTTCTATTTTGTTTTTATTTGCACCATTCTTGCCTTTAAAACCCTGAGCTCTATCTCTTTTGCGCTTAAAACCTGCACTCCTCCGAGGAGAGCCAGCTTTAGCAGCAAACACTTCAGTTACAGGGGCTTCCGCAAGCATGCGGTCCTCCTCCAGGTCTAGGTTTTTTGCGGCCTGGTCAAATGTCCTGATGTCATCAACATGAGTCAGATGGACCTTCATATGCTCCCAACTCTTCGAAGGCAATGATCTGATGAGAGCAGACACTTGCTCCTCATCGGTCTTAGCACGACCGGCAGCGCTCAGCTCGCTTATCATGTTTGACATTGCGGTAATATGTTGCCTCATCGTGTGACCTTGGCGCATTTTATACCCATCAAACATGAGCCTAAGATGGCGGGCCCTTGTGACGGAGGTCACTCCATACTGAAACTTCACAGCTTCCCACAAGGCCTTTGCAGTTCGCAATTTTTCAAACCGCAGTAACAGATCATCTCGCATCGAACTCAGAATTGTAATGCGAGCAATACGATCTTTCTTTTTCCATGCATAGTAGACATCCATATTTCTGCGATGCTGCGCAGTGTTCCCCTCCTCGGGGGGAGACATAGTTTGGGTTATATTTTTTAACATGTCCTGATCCTCTAAGAGATACTTAATTTTACGATGCTACAGATCGTAATTTCTTTCATTGAGTTTATCTCCTCGAGTCAAATCAACGACAATGCGCTTGGATGCAACCATAAAAAATCAAGGACAAAAAACTACATAGCGATACATGAGTTCTAGCATAAAATACAACGAGCCGCAATAGTCATAAAAAAATAAACTAACTTAATAACTATAGCATTCAGACCAAAGGAAAACATAAAGCGTTCGATCAAATCCTCATGCAATAGTTAATAAAGCTATTTTACCAATTCATATATTGCGCTCCATCATGATTTAATAACCCCAAAAAAACGTATAAATCATGGCAAATCAGCAGCAAATAAATAATTATCCGCCGGTTGCAAGGTGGTTTACACAAAACACTTCTACCTTGCAACTCTCACTAGGCATGCAAGTTCCAAAAAAAAACGTTCCTTTCAGAACATTCCAATGAAGATCACACAGAAATTGATTGCTACGTTACTTCCATATCGACCTAAGGATCCCCCATAGGGATTTAGCACTGTAGATGGGAACCTGCATAAGCCTTATAGCAATAATATCGTAATAATAAAAATAAATGAACCCCTCGTCTCCCTAGGGCAATAAACAGTCCACAGTCCATAATTATTACAGTCCATAAACATTACAACCCATTGCGATATCTATTGCAAATGGAAATGAATGAATGAAATTACGCTCAACTCTCAATAAGGCAGCAAAATAAATCAGCATCCATTCACACCATTCATACCATACAAGCGCAATCTTTCCATACGTTAGCACGATCACACGCATGAATAAAGTGTACACCACTTCCAAATAAGAAGGGAGTAATATATAAGGAAACAACGCATATATGGAGCATAAGAAAAACGTATATGGAAATACCAATGAATCTCCATAATAGTATCTCAAAACAGAAATTTTCTTTTCATTCCCCAATCAACATAATCATGAGAGCGTAAAAATTATCCTACTCGCATTAGGAAAGAAAAATCCGGAAAAATCCTCAATGAGATCAACACATGTATGTGGATTTAATCATAAAGGAAATATTTCAAATGAAATGCATGCTATCAATCCAAAAAATCCGAAATTACTTAAACGAGATCAACACATATATGTGCATCAAAGGAAAGCATTCAAAAATACTCTTAAGGCAACAAAACTCCAGCCCATAATATGCTCTAAAAAAATTCAGAATTTGACAATCTTTCCTTAATCAATATAAGCATGTAATCAACAATAATTATGCTACTTGTATTGGAAAGGAAAAATTCAAAATTTTCAAAAGAACAACAACATATATGCGCATTTTTCAGTAAGGAAACCAATCAATCACATGCATGTTAATGCTCCAAAAACAGCCATATCCGAAATTCTTTGGAGCAACAATGCAACACAATTATCATGCATATGCATATGGAAATAAACATCTACTCTAGATGCATGCTCATGTTGAAAAATGTTAAATAAACAAGCATATACACGAAATTCCAGCAAACATGAGATCTAGTCATGCATGTACACAAATCAGAGATAACAACATTTGATCCATCCATGCAATCCGACATGCATGATGATATACAAATGACATACAAACATTATCATCTAATTCAAGCATGAAAAAATATCAGAGAATTAAACTACTGATTATCATAGAAAACATGCACAAAAACAGAAGATCATCATGATAGGGTTAACACAGATTTCATGTATACATGCTCAAAGATTAGAATAAATAATATCTAACCCTAATTCGGAAAAATCAGGAAAAATAGACATCTGATTTCATGTATACATGTGCATGATTTAGAAGAATCAACATGGAAAATAACTTCTGATTTTATCTAATACATGCGCAAAGAATAGAGGTAACAACACAGAAAAAATAGAATTCTGGTCACATCTATGTATGTGCAATGATAGGAGAGCAACATATCATATTGGCTCGAAATAAAATCAGGAAAAATCCATCTTAAACCATGCATACATGCGCAAGAATGGAGGAGCAAAATCTAACCCTAGATGCATGCTCTAATGAACCAAAACATGCGCAACAAGTAGAGTCTAGTCTAAGCCCTAATCACATGTTAGAAAGAACTCAACAAACATGCACCACTTATATCTCTAAATGAACGATCATATTATTTCATTTAAAGATAAAAAACCCTCTGAGTTTTCATTTCCAGAATATCAAAAACGAATTTGAAAGAAAAAAATGAACAATCAACATGTATAACATGCGCATCATGTAAATAAGCAATGCTGATTTTTCTGTTATCTTTCTTTCTCCAAAAAACATAACCACCAATTTTTTTAATCTCAAATCAGATTATCATGAAACAAAAAATTCGTCAAGCATGGTGAGGATTCGAAGGTAACCGAGATGCCTCTGGTACCAATGTTAGCAAACAACGATTCTACAGGTTCAGGAGTACATTTCTTGGAGAGAACATGTGGCAGCGGAAGGAAGATCGGAGGTCACCTTACGGAATCCTTTTCACCGGTCGGTCTCCTACTCTCTTGGAGAATGAGCGCGAGTCCACAACCCAAGAGTCCACGGAATGAGCTTGGTGGAGGTGGAGGGACGAAATGGGAGAGAGAGAAGGTGGCGGCTAGGGTGGGTGGAGGCTAGGGTTTGCACACTTGTTGTTCCATCCAATGGGAGGCTCCCCTCCTTATATAGATGGCTCCACCCTAAACCCTTAAATGTGTAGTCCAATAGGGACGCACCATGTGTCAGTGCTTTGGGCAAATATCTTATTAATCCTAGATTAATCCAATAGCTAATACCTCAGCAATGTATGTTTGGTGTAATGTCAGCAGATATGTTAATGTCTTTCCACCGCACACAAAAATAATAGCCTTAAAAATAATGTAAGGTTTTGGGTAGGGGTGTAAGCGGGTCAGGGTGGATTTTGCTCCACTGCTACCCGTTCCGCCTAAGTTAGGCGAGTAAGCGGGGCGGGATGGGGCAAAAAATAAAAAAATCCACTACCCGTCCCACCTAAGGGTGGACTAGGCGGGGTGGGTTTGGCAGGTTACTATTTGATTAAAGCTAAATACAAAAATCAATTTATTTTTCTTAATATTTTTCATTTTGATCAAAGTTAGATACACAAAAATAAGAAAAATATCAATCGATGTAAGTTTTTAAAGCTAGATACAAAAAGATCAAAGCTAGATACAATGCAAATGCAAGTATGAGTTATTAGATTATGTGGGTTGTGAGAAAACTGCAACCCTCCCCTCTTATTATGCGGGTTGTGCGGGTGGCAGGTTGGTGAGTAAGTTTTTTTTGTCCGCAACCTACATTCTGCAGGGTGGGGCAGGACGGCGGGTCAAACCCACCCCCATTTACAACCCTAGTCGTGGGGGGTGAATGAGGTGTTCACACGGTTCTAATATACTACTACATATGCGAATAGGAGACCACATCGCATCCAAAGGATGCATGTTTGTTTATGCAGACAACATATGTGACGGATGCAGTCGCATATGTGGCGCATCCGAGAACAATCAATTTCAATTTTTAAAATCTGGGTTTGTTTTCAAATTCTCTCTCCCTCTCAAGGAAATGAATATATTATTATTATTTGTATACGTGTACTAGCAAATTCTCTTTTGTTTAATATTTATGTAAGAAATGATTCATAATTTTACCTAAATTTGAGCATACATATGTATAATTTATAATTAATATGTATAATACTAATAATATTAAATTATTAAATGGTATATGCACCCACGTTACATTAGCATGTTGCGGTGCCTTACGCCGTCCAATCCGCATACTGTGTTCCTAAACCTCCGGTGTCCATATGTAACAGGGGCGTTTTTGTCATTTTCTGTAGGCAGAAGCCACTGATTACTGAACTGAACTACCTTTTGATTCCCCTGAAGAAGCCCATGTGTTTATTCATGTGCACTATTTTGAAGTTTGAACTTTGAAGCATGTCATAAGTTCATTCATTGGCTTCTCCACAGCTTTATTTGATCCACAAGAGAAGTAGCATGGGAGACCCCAATCTTGTCTATAGCTTCATACAAAATAAAAAATAAATTATTTTAGATTTTAAATAATTGCATGGCTCTTGTATCTTGTTATTATTGTTCCGGTTGCAGCGTGATGTAGTCATTAACATCTGTGAGGTTCTATTGGGTCGCGTTGATTTTCTTTATATGTTAATAATGGTTCGTTAGATCTTGAGATCCATGAATACATAAAGTACATGTGAGACAAATTGGTATTGGTGTAGCACGAATATCCGCAATAGAAATTTATAAACCGCATTTAGGTATTTGGTTTGTAAAGAAATGATTTCAATATTGATAAATGAATTTTTTGGAATAATTTGTAGTGAATTGTGTTATTCCAAAGCAAGTTACTAGGCATTTAGGTCTTTGTAACAAACATTCTATTTTTATATAACGACTTCTGCCTCTATTTTAAGAAAAAGAATTCGAACAATATTAGTAATGAATTTTCTCTTTTGTAGTGTGTGAGAGTAGTAAAAAGACTACAAAATGTCAATTTGTAGAGTGAGGATGGGTCAACAAACAAGAAATGAAATCTAAGAAAATTCCTACTAAGAAAATCAGATTAAATAAAAATATTTCGAATTTCGAACCACTAACCGATCAATCGGTATTGGGATTTGACATCTTAAATTGGTCTGTCCATTTGATATCCCTTTTGAATTTGGATACCGATTGGGATATTGATCGATCCTAATGGGATTACATAGGATACTAATTAAGAACCGCCTGGAGTGACATTAATTCTAGGAGAATTTCTGTTAGACCCTAACCCTCCTTAGGGTTACTGTAGGGTTTTGTGTGATGTGAGGGGTTGGGGTGGTAGGGTAGCCGGATTGATGGATTGGATTGGTGTTGGATTTGGTTTTGGGTTGGAAAAAACCAATGTTTTCTTCTTCCTCCATTCCTCACTCCATCTCCAACTCATCTCTTCTTCTCCTCAGCTTCCACGTCCACCGTCGAGCGGAGCTCCGGCCTGCAGCAACAAGGAGGTGGAGGCGAAGCACAACGTGTCGAGATGCGTGTGCGTGGCTTCGAGGCGTGACCGTTGAGGCTTCCCGTGTGAGCGTTCTCGGACGAGCGAAGAAGGTACGCCAGTTTTTTAGTGTGTTTCTTTTACTCACACAAGTCGTGTGATGGGTTGGCTAGTCGGTGGAGGTCGGAGACCTCGTCGGCGTTTAACGTGCATCAAATTACACCTAGTCGGGCTAGGTTGCTGCCGGCTAACAGTCAACCGGTTCCTTCGGGCGGTCGACTAGTTGTAGTGTTTTTGCCTGATCTTAACCAACACCGGTCGAACGACGCCTTGTGGCGGTCGACCGGTTGTGCTTGTGTTGGTGGATCAGAGGAGCCTCTGGAAGTTTTCGACCAGACGGGACCCCTGAGCCGTTCGACTGTGGCTTCATGTTTCGCTCGGACCGAATGTTGACCCCCGAAACGGTCGACCGTTCCTGACTTTTGGTCCGACCGGAACTTAAGTGAACTTAATGTGTTGTTCGACTGATTTTTGGCTTGTTCGACCAATAGATGACTAGAACTGCTAGGTTGCCCCTGGTAGTTTCCGGTCGACTGAGACCCTTGAGTCGGTCGCCCGTTGGGACTTAGGTTATGTGCAGAGAGTTCGACCGTTGCAGACTTTTGGTTGACCGGACCCCATGGGAATGGTCGACTGGATTGCCTATTTCGGTAAACCGTTTGGGCGCAGAACTGAATTCTCAGTCCTAGTTAAGTGTCAACCCTGTTCACGGAAACCTATGTCCTCGCCTAGTGCGTGAGTCAGGAGGTGACGGTGGGTGCGTAATCGCATCTGCCCAGGGGCAGGGAAGAGCATAGATAGGAGATCCATCGTTCCATAAGACTAGAGCAAGAGGGTTGGGCATGTCTTCATTGTCTGAGCTGAGGAGGCAAAGGGCTCTAACACTGTCGTGGAAGGTACCATTGTCGTTTCAGGTTTGGTTGCTCGTGTTTTATTTGATTGTGGTGCCACACACTCCTACATTTTGGAGAAGTTTCACTACTACAGAAAAGGGAATATACGTCGGATATACAGGGCTATATACGTCGGATATAAGCACTCCCCGATCCGACGTCTATGTGTGCGTCGCCTATACATAGACGTCGGTCTTCGTATAGCCGACGTCTATACCTAAAGAATATACGTCGGTTGTATGTATCGTCCGACGTCTATTCTTTAACGGATAGACGTCGGGTGTGCTATAGCCCGACGTCTATTCTTTAGGTATAGACGTCGGTGCAATAACAGACGACGTATATTCTTTAGGTATATACGTCGGTTCAATAAGAGACGACGTCTATTCGTTAAAGCATAGACGTCGTATGATACATACGGTCGACGTCTATACCTTTTTTCAAAGGAATAAACGTCGTCTAGTACAAACAACCGACGTCTATTCCTAAACCTGGACAAAAAAAATAAAATAGCATCCGACGAAATTGTTTTTAGTCATCGTATTCGTGTACATACAACTGCACCAAATTCGTTCACCTATAAATTTGTTCACAAATACTCACAATTTCATCCACATATACATACAAGCACAAACACACAAGCATACATGCACAAACACAAACATACAACCATATATGCACAAACATACAAAGCATACACAATTGACATTCAACACACTTGTAATTAATTCATTCTATAATTAAGGCGATTATATTAAGGCATAAAGTGTAGGTTTGTAATACAAGTGCATTTGTTAACTAAATTACAAAAAATACTATTGGCAGGAGAACCTCTTAGTTCGTCAACATATTTCGGATAAAATAGCGAGCCCATCGGTCGCGAGTTTCATCGAGCTCCTGTTGCAAAAAGGGATCACTACTTTTTGGGAAAACCTATCAAAAAATACAAGTGTGTTGAATATTAATAACTAAATATTAAAACTACAACTATACAATTGAATAACGATCTACATTACCTCGGATAGGCATACGTCTTGAGTTGCCAATTCGAGGATTTCCTCCATGTATCTCATCACGTAGTAACCGCATTCCGTATTTCCAATCTGCTTCCGGTACTACAACCATAGAAATTCGCTAAAAATTTGTTCCTAACTTAATTAACAAAAATGGGATAGAACGTACTCTCATTCCATGCCATGTTATTCCTGCTTTTGTGGTTGTCCTCCTACCACCTAAAGCTATGTAAACCTTAATTGCCCTGAGTAGCACAAGTTAAAATATCATTCAATAATACTAATAAAAATCCACGAATTACTTTTTTCACGACTAAACGAACTTACATATTTAGAAGATTCTTTATTGAGTCTCTTGGTCTATTCGACCCCAACGGATCAAACCAATATGCCGAATTAGTCGTAGGGCATACAACGACAAACATCCAATGAGCCTTGTTATATATATAATTAGAAGCTTATTACAAAATAAATTTTCACTTTGAATTACAAAGTTTACCTCTCATGATAAGGGAGCAGATAATATCTTTTGTCTTCTTCTTTAAAGAATGTCCCAAGCTGACCCGATTTATCGTCATTCCCGTATATATATGTAAATGGACTGATAAATCCAAATACTTGATCCTCAGGAAAGATTGACCTTCTGGCGTCGTAAAGATGTCCACAAGTATAAAAATTATACTTTATTACAGTTTTCATAAAATTATTCAATACTTTTCATTGTATACAAAAGCACTTACTTCACTTGCACGTAGATAATCATGATACACAATGAATCCATCGCCATGAACTGCATGATATCCTCTTTGGTGACGTACAAAGCGAAAGGCAACCCTATATCCCCCTCCAAGTCCCAGGTACTTAAGGATTGTGCTTCCCTACCTAACATACATTGATACAACATTTTGCACCTACTTGGAAGCGAATTAATGTTGATTGGAGATTGGTTGTTTTACCCTTTGCTCCAGGGGCTTGACACCTTACAGATATGTATACAACCGTTAAAATACAATTGTTAACAAATTTGAACTTTAAAGTCTTTCAAAGTTAAACTACACCTCATGTTTGTCGTTTAGCTCTACTAAATAACTAGGCTACCGCACGAACCCACCGATAGCATCGCCGAGAGTAACAATCTCTTCTTCCGGAAATGGCACAAAAACGCCAGGATCTAAGCAACTCTCAACTGCAACCTTCAATTCTCCCTCTCCTACCTCTGTGAAGCGGTGTCTGGAGATGTTATAAACTTTCCCGTGTCCCACAATCTTCGATCAGGGTCTTCGACAAATAAAGCACATCTAGATCCATCCGCGAACTTTCCAAACGAGGGACCGTCGACGAGGGCCAATTCTCGAGAATGAGACACGAAATCATCTTGTCGATCAGGGTGGAACACTGGCGGAACTGGAGGAGTAGTCTCCGCGGAAGGACTGGTCTTACGACGGGTAGGAGAAGTAGGTAAACGATCTAATCTCTCCAAAACAAGTTGCAACGTATTCTTCAAATCTACGATCTCTTGCTGGCATTTGGTATGACCAGTCGACGAAGTAGACCGTTGATTCTTTCCATAATATTGTCGAAGTCCAACTCAACTCCCTACTCCCGCACACGACCGGGGTGTTCGTCATTTCCCAAGGCCTCGCGTAGAATATCATTCCGACCATCGGAGGCAAATTTGCCTTGAGATTCTCTCAACTTAAGAGAGTCCTACGTTTTAAACAATATTTACTAACATTTGAAAAATATAAAATTAATGATTCTGAATTAATAACATATATATAAATGATGCAACTTACTATCTTCGAGCCGATCGCTTGCGACTCGTCTGTGATGTACTCCCCTCTGGAGTTTACTCTCACTCTCTTCCAAGAATCACAACGAGCAACGGGAGAAAGAGGAGATAGGTTACTTGCTTGCTCCTCACTCATACAAGAGTCAATTGCCTCTTGTTTCTTCTGAACAATATTTTAGCAATCATTTGTTCTTCTAACTTTTGGTACCCCACTCGAGACATACGATGTGTATACTTGTTAGAAGATCTAATCTTTTGGTTTTTTGCTCGGATGGCCTAAAATCAAGTTTATTAGATTGTCACTAAAATCAATAACTAACAACTTTGTTTTGAAACTCAGTTACTATATTATGAATTAAACCCAGTTACTCAAACTCCGGGCTATCTCGGGATTTTCTGAATAGCTCCCATTGATTTGGAGTGATAAAGTTATAGACATCGCATGGATTTCTATCCTGGTAGTCTCGGAATATGTACTTGTTCGTTAAATTTGTTTTGAAATGCCTCCAACAAACTGACATGTATGTTATCCACTTTTTCTTCAACTTGTCAATAGATTGGAACTCAAAAGATTCCTACAACATGTTAACTTTATATATATATATATATATATATATATATATATATATATATATATAAATTTTGACGAAAACTATAGAAATCTATAATGGAATCATTACCTGCACGTTATCTCATATTGCGTCCTTCAATTTCTCATCTACATCAGCCCAACTCGAGAAACAAATGTCAACTTTGGCCCTCGCTAAGCTACCCAGAAAACTTTTTCAATTATCAGACAGCATGCCTAACGGCTCAAGACGGTCATCAAACTGGATTGGAACTCTACCGTCTCTATTTCTTCTCCCCACGAATTCCTTCATGAGACAAGGACCTCATGTACTGTATGTCTTCGAGCCTTCAGACTCGGAGGAAGTGGGTTTCTTTTTCGGAGCCATTATACTATAAAAGATAAATTCAAGTCATTAAATAAGGTAAAGACATTAAATGTCTATTACAATGTGTTACAACAGAAAATTTGCACCTTTACTGTTTTTTTCCTTAATGGATTTTCAATCCATATACCTTCACCGTGGACATCTCTAAACATACAAGTCTCAACATTTATTTCTTCATATACTGAGTTCAACTCAGGTGCTTGCTTAGAGAAAGGTGGTGTCTCTATATACTCGATCAGGCTATCATCTGATACAATTTTTTTCTTCCCTTCCAAAATTACTGACCATTTCTTATCATATGGATCAGCCATATAGAAGACTTGTTTCGCTTGGGAAGCGAGAATAAAAGGTTCTCCAATACCCTTTTTTGAAAAATTAATTAAAGTGAAACCATAGTCATCCACTCGAACTCCATTTTTATTATCAGCCCACTTGCATCTAAATATAGGTACTTTGAATTTAACAAAGTCTAGCTCCCATATGTCTTCAATTACACCGTAATAGGACATGTCGGCGTATACAAGATTCTTGTCTTTAGAACTAGACACATGCAAAGACTCTGCTATTAAGGTGACGCCACTGTTCTGAACAACACTTTTCGCATCTTCACAAACTGTGTAGAAAGAATATCCATTGATATCATAACCACTGTAACTTATAACAACAGAATGCAGACCGTAAGCCAACTATTATATTGTCTTAGAGACATCACGCTTGTATGCTAGATTTTTGAACCAAGAGATGAAATTCTTATTGTGACTATTAATTACTTGTTGATCACTCCACAAAGGATCTCTTTCCTTTAGAAACTTCATGTGTTCATTTAGGTAAGGTTGAACTTCATTCGAATTGCACAACACATAAAAATATGCAGTCATTAAGTCATCCCCATTTGGATTTAACATTTTCATCCCATGTGTCCCTTTACCATCGGCACGTTTATCATGATGATTCTTCGGAAGTCCAACAGTTTTGGTGTTTGCTAGGTATCCAAGGCAAAACTCGACAACCTCCTCAGCTATGTATCCTTCAACAATACTAGCATCTGGTCTTTGATGATTTTTGCAATAACCTTTCAACACTTTCATATAACACTCGAAAGGATACATCTACCTTAAAAAAACTGGTCCGCACAATTTAAGTTCTCTAACCAAATGAATAACAAGATGAATCATAATGTCGAAAAAAGTAGGGGGGGGGGGGGAAACATCTCCAACTGACATAATGTGACCACAATTTCATTATGTAACTTATCTAACTGCACAAGATCGACCACTTTACTGCAAATCTTATTGAAAAAGGAACACAACTTTATTATTGCATGTCTAACATCTTTCGGTTATATGGATCTCAGTGCTACAGGTAAAAACTGCTACATTAAAGTGTGACAATCGTGAGACTTCATCCCCACAAGTTTAAAATCCTTCATAACAACAAGACTACTGATATTTGAAGAATAACCTTGTGGAACCCTTACATCGTGCAAACACTGACAGAGAATTCTTTTCTCCTTTCTAGACAATGTATAACTAGCTGGAGGTAAGTAATTCCGATCTCCTTTCTTCTCTGGTGCGAACATTGCTCGTATACCAATATCAACAAGATCAAGTCTTGCATTATATCCATCTTTGGTTTTACCAGGTATGTTCAACAAAGTGCCAACAAGACTATCACAAACACTATTCTCTACGTGCATCACATCAATACAATGTCTAACTTCTAAAGTTTTCCAGTAAGGGAGACAAAAAATATGGATCTTTTTTCCAACTACTTTTGTCGTTTGCTCGTTTGTACGGTTTTCCAAATTCACATTCAATGTTCCTTAAACGTTCGTACACCTTTTCGACGCTGATTTCAACTGGCGGATTTTGAAACTCCTGTTTTCCGTTAAATGCCTTCTTCAACCTACGATAAGGATGGGAGTTCGGCAAAAATCTCCGATGACCAAGATAGACAGTCTTAGAACCATTAACTAGTTGCAAAGAACATGTATTTTCCTCGCAAATTGGACAAGCTTTATGACCTTTGACTGAATATCCAGACACATTACCATAAGCTGGAAAGTCATTAATCGTGCAAAATATCATTGCCCACATTACGAACGACTCCTTACGATAAGAATAAAAAACTGACTCTCCGTCATCCCACAATCTCTTTAGGTCATCAATTAAAGGTCTTAAATACACATCGATGTCATTTCTAGGTTGTTTCGGACCAGAAATCATTAAGGATAACATGATATATTTGCGTTTCATGCATAACCACGGAGGTAGATTGTAAATTACAAGCAGAACGAGCCAAGAACTGTGCATGCTACTGAAACTACCAAAAGGATTCATTCCGTTAGTACAGAGTCCAAGTCGTACATTCCTGGATTCTTCACCAAACACAGGAAAGTCGAAATCTATTTTTTCCACTGAGGTGAATCTGCAGGGTGACGTAGCAACTGATCATTTGGTTTCTCACGATCAGCATGCCATGTCATGTTCTTGGAATCCTCCTTACCCTCAAACAAACGTTTAAGTCTTGGTATTATCGGAAGATACCACAAAATCTTAGTAGGAGGTCCTTTGATTTTCATCTTATCAGCCTCTTTATTGTGGTTTGGTCCACTACGTTTCATTTTGTATCTTGAAACATTACACCTGGGACAGGAATGTAAGTTTTCAAACTCACCCCTATACAATATACAATCGTTCAGGCCAAAACGGTCTTAAACATCGAGTACCACTAGTCTGTAGGAAATCAAGAACCCAGAGGTTCCTAAAATCTCAGGGAGACTAGATGGGCAACGACATTCAGGCCATAACGGTCTTAAACAATTTCCTCTCCTTAATGCGTCCAAAAATCCTAGGGGCCAACGTCTAATTGATTTTATGAATGCTCTTTTATTAAGTGGTTTCTGGGACAAGGAAAGGGTGATGAAATCCCCTACCTCATCTCCTATAGGTGACTGCCCCCTAAATGTTTTTCATACCTTAATCTAACAAACAACACACCAAACAAACACTCACCTCACTCTTGTTCCAACGCAAGTGCTACTAACTAATGCGTGCTTTCTAATGAATGATGAGTAAAAGATAGTACGTACCTTACGCCAGCAATCTACGACAGAAATCGTAAATAATAGAAAAATACAATGCATGCAAATCCTATATGATGAATGACTTAGCAAATATTGTCTAATCTTTTGCTTTGGGTTATTAAAGGCCAAGTTGTTTAAGAGGGGCAATGAGTTATTATCATAATATTAAAATTTCAAAATATTAAGGCAATAAACATTTAAAATATTAATAGCAAGTATTAAAAATAATTACTTGGATTGACAAAAAAATATTTTAAACACAAACTATCATGTTATTAATAATAATTGGGAATAAAATTTTATTGAAATTTTGGCAGAACCTCCACTTAAAATTTGATATGTAAAATTCTTCAAATCTTGAAATCAACAAGAAAAATGTATATCTACTCACATTCACATCATGTATTTCTCTACTACATCACATTCACATTACAAATCTACTCATGTTGAAATAGACATGTATGAGATCCATGAAGAACGTTAGTTTATTTGCATTCAAATTTACTCAATAATGTATCCCAAACAACATAACATCATTACTTAAATCATCTAACCAACCCAACTCAAGACCTAAGATAGCAAACCAAACCAATCCAAGTCATATATACTCATTTAAATAATCCAACCAACCCAACTCAATCCAAACAAAATCAATCCAATGAATTAGTCAAATCAAATGAATTAAACATTCACACAATCACACTCCATTCTAGTCAACCAAACTTTGTTTTCACCAATAAACTTTGTTGAAAATTCTTCACCAATATCTCTATATAAGTAGTGTATGTTTTCATGGGATCTTCACACCTCTACAGACCACCACATTGATCACTCTTTCTTAACATATCTAAACATATCAAATATTTTTACAGGTTTAAGAATATTTCTAAACACCACAATCTAAACATATCTAAACATATCAAATATTTTTACAGGTTTAAGAATATTTCTAAACACCACAATCTAAACATATCTAAACATATCCGAACACCATGCGAACCTAATCAAACAATATGATTTTTCTACAAGTGGTTAAGCATGAACCAGAGGAGGGGAAAGTTGTGATGCCGGAGGAGGTCTTTGTGGTTCCGGAAGACGTCGCGGAGGTGGTGCGGTGACGGCTGTAAACGACACGAGATGAAGGCTAACTTAGAAAGAATATGTAGAGAAAGACGGAGGAGGACGAACATAAACAACCAAAAATGAACTTAAAACTTACATGTGGAGAAAGACGGAGGAAGAAGGAGAGGAGGGCCGGAGAAGTGGAGGAGAGCTTAGCAGCTCGCTGTGGTGCGGGAGACGGTGCGGATCGGTCGGAGATCGGTCGCGGAGGAGAGTTCGGTCGCGGGACGGCTAGAGTTTGGGTGGGTTTCGTCTGAAATGAATGAAAGAAAACGCGTTTGTCCGATTTCTTTAAGACATATAGACGTCGGATGTTATATAACACCGACGTCTATACCTCGACGTCTATATGCATGGAGCATAGACGTCGGTCGTATATTACATACAACGTCTATAGGTCAATGTCTATACACTATAGACATCGGATTCACAAGGTACTCAAACAACCGACGTCTATAGCTCGACGTCTATACCCTATAGACGTCTGCTAAACTTGGTATTCCTACACCCGACGTCTATAGTACGACATAGACGTCGGCCTCAGTAAGGACCGACGTCCATTCTGTCCTCTCCCCAATAGACGTCGGTTGTTATAACGGCCGACGTCTATTGGGCGACGAGTAAAGTCTATTCTGCACTAGTGTTTACTGGAGAGTTGGTTCAGACCCTTGAGCCGCAGACTGATTTGTTGGAGGTCAGTACGCCCATGGGTGAGGTGGGCATTGTGGGCATGTTTCTCCCCGACACCACAATTGTTTCGGGAGACCATGATTTTCTGGCAGATCTGGTCTTGCTACCGATGGAGGATTTGGACATCATACGGGGATGGATTGGATGTCATAGTACGACGTACGAGTCTTCTTCCATGAGAGGAAGATCCTGATTCCGTTGATAAGAGGGACGAAGAGCAGAGGGGGTCATCTGATTGTGTCTGCGATTAAGGCACAGAAGCTGATACACCAGGGTTGCAGAGCGTTTGTGGCTACGCTGATTGTTCGGGATCCTGAGACGAGGAGGCTGGAGGATATAGAGGTTGTACGAGAGTTTCCAGAGGTGTTCCCAGTAGAGATTCCTGGTTTACTGCCACACCGAGAGATCGAGTTCGGCATCGAGTTAGTGGTGGGCACGGCACCTCAGTCTAAGGTTCCGTATCGGATGACACCTGGAGAGTTGACAGAGCTGAACAAGCAGTTGTAGTAGTTGATGGACTCCAGGTTTATATGACCGAGTGTTTCACCTTGGGGAGCACCTGTGTTGTTCATGAAGAAGAAGTAACAGGTCATTGTGGATGTGCATTGACTATAGGATGTTGAATAAGGTTACTGTCAAGAACTTGTACCCTTTGCCTAGGATCGAGGATTTCTTTGACCAACTGCAGACGGTGAGAGTCTTCTTGAACATAGATTTGAGTTCCGGTTATCACCAGTTGAGGATCAGAGAAGTAGATTTTCAGAAGACAACTTTCTGGACGCGGGACGGGCACTACGAGTTCTTGGTGATGTTGTTCGGACTGACGAATGCACCTGCAACATTCATGGATCTGATGGATAGGACCTTTCAACCATATCTCGACAAATTCGTCATTGTCTTCGTGTCGACATCTTGGTTTACTCGCCAGATAGGGAGCGGCACCAGGAGCACCTGAGGGTCGTGTTTGGCATCTTGAGGGATCAACAGCTCTATGCCAAGCACGCGAAGTGCGAGTTTTGGGTGGATCGGGTGGCTTTCCTGGGGCACATTGTGTTATCGGATGGGATATCAGTGGATCCGGCGAAGGTTGAGGTGATGCTTTAGTGGAGGGCCCTGACGAACGTGACAAAGATCAGGAGCTTTGTGGGACTCACTGGGTATTACAGACAGTTCATTCAGGATTTCTCCAGCCTTGCTTCACCAATGATGGCGTTGCAGAAAGGGCGTCAAGTTTATTTGGTCCCAAAAGTGTGAGGATAGTTTTCAGGAGCTGAAGAGGCGACTGACGATAGCACCTATTCTGACGCTACCGAGTGGCAACGGTGGTTATGTGATATACAGCGATGCGTCAGGGATTGGCTTGAGTTGTGTGATTGACATTATATCATGCATATATTTGTGTCTTATATCCTTTATTTTTAGTCCAAGCAATGCTACATAACAAGTTTTATGTTTAAGTTTCAGGAATAAAAATGTTTGAGAAGAAGAGACTCAAAAAGGACTCAAAAGCAAGGAAAAAGAATAAGATGCAAGACTTATGGACTTAGATGCAAGAGAGAAGAACCCAGATGTAAAACTAAAAGGACCGATGAGCAAATCAAATAGCTCCACACCATCATGAAGGGTATTTTGGCAATTAGATCCGGGCCTAAGCTCTAACAACCACTTCTGGTGCACCAAATATGACGAAATCGATCCACCAAAGTCTCCACCAAAGCACAACCCGATTATCCCAAACCAGACCGCCATATGGTTGCGCAAACCGCCAACCAATGGTCCATTTGGATCCAAACCCGATAAGCCTCCGCCGGGTGGTGTATTAGTATGTATTTAGTCCATTTTTGGTATGCGTTTAGTCCCATACCGAGAGATTGTCCCGGGTTACCTTTTTCATGGTTATAAATAGAACTCTTCCTCCTCATTTGTCATACATTTCCTCTCTTGGTGGTCATTCTCTCGACTAGGAGTAAAGCCTTGGAGCAAAACTCTGGTGGAGAGAGGCTACTTGTAAGGTAAGTGAGCAATACAAATAATGTTTTGTTAGTTTCTTTGTTGTCTTTTTAATTCTTGCATGCTTAGTTAACTTTCATTATTTAATCTTTGTAGAATTAATTAGCATGTTTTCTTTCTTTACTATGAATGTTATATTAATTACGTGTGAGTAGTTCCATCCATCTTTGGGGGTGGAGTTGTTGTTTATACATGTCATGTAGAATGCAATGGATGCTAAATGTTGTTGTATGTGAGAAATGTGAGTATGCTTGTTTGAATTAAAGAGAATACTTCATTTGATGGTTTCTGGCATAATCTTTAGGTACATTCCATGCTCGTTTATGTTCTTAGTAACAAACTTGTTCATGCTAATATTAATCACTTAGGGTAGTGATTTGGATGATAGGTCTTGCCATAAGGTACTTCTTATGCATAGCAACACTCCCTACACTTGTGCAATATTGAATGCATTCATCACCACTTACTTTATGTGTACACACACTCCACTCCTTTGGATTTTCCATTCCTGATTTCTAACTTGCTTTTATTAGTCACTCAGTCTAGTTTTATTTCATCTCATGCTTTCATCTTCTTTGTTTGTTTCGTGCTAGTTTAACGTAGTTAGTTTAGTTCAATCAATCACCTTCAACCCTCTTTTCCCACTCAATTTCTGAATAACCAAAGTTGGCACACCTCCCCGTGGACACGACCTGTATTTGCCACGTCTACACTGACGTCGTGCACTTACGGTAATATAAACAATCAATCAAGTTTTTGGCGTCGTTGCTGGGGAGGTGCTTAGTCCAGACTTTGGTTTGGACGATTCGAGTTGTTTTAATTTTTTGTTTGTAGTTTTTCTTTGTTTTAGGAGGCTCTAAAGATCAAGAGACGTCACCTGGAGAAGTTTGGAGGGCAACAAAGGTGAACAGGCTGCCAATCAGTGGTTGTGGACCGCCAACTGGTGGCCTGGTGGGCTCAGTTGTTCCTCCACTTTTTTGGGTAGTTTCTACATTCACATAGCGTGATTTGGGGCTCAGTTTGGCATGTTTTCACCCGTATTTTTCCCCCATATTCAAAACCAATCCCCTTTCTATACAACTTGGACCTTAAAACTCAAAGCAAAAGATTAGATTGATTGTCATCTAGGTCATGTATCAATTGTAGACCTTGCACACACTCGTCTTTTCTTTTCTTTACATTCTTGTTGTTGACTATTGGCGTTAGGTACGTGCACCCATTTTCTCATTCATGCATGGTTAAAGCTTGCATTAGTTAGTAGCGTGCATTGGGACAAGTGTGAGTTGAGCGTTTGTTTGGAGAGTTGATTTCTAGATTAAGACTCCAAAACGCTACTGAGGAAGGGTTGTCCCATACAAGATAAGGTAGGAGATTTCATCACCCTTTCCTTATCCCCAAAAATCACACTAATCAAAACCTAATTTCTAAAAGAAAGTAGACATTGGCCCTAAGGATTTCGGACGCACTAGGAGAGTGATCGAGTTGAGACCGCCATGACCTGATTGACGTCACCTACATTGTTGATAGTAGAAGGTACTGGATCTCAGGATCTGGTATCACTTGCTGGGCATTGTGGTCTTCGTTGTATGTGTAGGATCGTGAGGGTCTCTAATTCTAATCATTTAAAATCTAATTACGTACTTGTTTAACGATCAAAGATATGCAGCGGAATTTAAAACTAAACAAGCAAGTAAAGGAAAGACAAATGCAAACCGCAAGGAGTCGGGGGATTTTACAGAGGTTCGGCACCCCACCCTGGTCCTAATCCTCTCTTACAAGCTCCGCTCGGATCACCAAGCTCCGCTCACGACTTCACTCACCAGTCCCCATTCCGGGCCGGGAGAGAACGCCTTTACAATCTTCAAACTCGCAAACAACCCTCGCCGAGCTTGACTCCTCTCACAATCCTAGAGGGATACTTTGGGCTCTCACCGAAGTCTATACTCTTGTCTTGGACTTTCTCCAAGGCCCTTGCTTCTTGAACAACAATGAGTGGAATAACACTCTCTAATCTTGAGCACACTTGAGTGAGAATAGGATTTAAGACTAAAGTATGGAAGGTTTGAGGCTTGGAGTATTTGAAGCTTTCTCTCTAATGTAGGGGACAAATAGTAGTGGGAGAGCTGTGTTAAAATGTGTTTTACAACTCTATTTATAAGCTCCAAAAAACTTATAGCCGTTGGGGATGAATTGTGTAAAGATTGTGTAGGATACACAAAACATAAACTGACAGGACCCAATTCTGAGAAAGTTCGGTCGGCCGGATCGGGCTGAACGGTCGACTGTTTGGCAATTTTGGTCACTGTTCAGTCGACCGGTAAAGGAACGGTCGATCGCCAAAGGCTATTATCTTGGTACACTTAAGTGATCGGTCGAACACCAAGATAGGTTCGGTCGACAGATTCACACCAGGCTCATTGTGGTTGACAAACAAGATCATATTCGGTCGACCGAAACAAGGTCCACGGTCGACCAAAAACCGACAGGTACTTTGGGTTTGTCGAGATCTGTAAGTTCGATCGACAGAAAAAGGTCCTCGGTCGACCGGTACGCTAAATGTATTTGGGGTATATGAATACAATCGTTGGGCATATTACGACAAAACAAACGGTCAAAAAATTGTTGTTATTTGGTCGACCGAAAAGGTCTGGACGGTCGACCGAACTTGGGCAGTAAAACACTAACAGAATATATGATCACTCGGTCGACCGAACGGTCTGTTCTGGTCGACCGAATGTGGGCAGATTGTTCAGGTTAAGTGTTCAGTGTTTTCCGGTCTAAGTTTGGGTGACCTATCGAAGTCCAAATTATGTGAAATTTTGTGTGACTTCTATAGGGAACCTAGTGTGTTTGAGTTTTTTTAGCTCCAGTACGCTCAATTACACAAAGTCCCTAAAACTCAAAGAAATGCAAATTACATGTCTTAAATATAGCTTGATTACATGTCATGACTTGATTTCCTTTCTTCCTTGAGTCTTGATCACCTATATATATATATATGCAATGCAACTTGTGTGCTACTCTACATGATCACAATTAAGATTAGGTTGATTAAATCATCAAAACATAGATTAAGGCTAAAAAGTCAACAATATGGAGGTGAGGCGTGTCGAGACTAGTGATCTCGAAGTTAGGCGTAGTCTAGCCTAAGGACCTATAGCCATAAGTTGTTTGAGCCTTGTTTACTTCTACCTTCTCCCATTACCCATGCTAGCTCTAGGGATTCTTCCTTTCTCATATGAGTCTTCTCCTCCTCTATATTCTTCCTTATAGTCTCCTCCTCTGATTACACCTTCTGTTGTGTGTCGTTGTAGAGTCGAGTTGAGCGTGTTATGCGAGGTTGGGCTCGTTCTGGTGAGAGCGCTCGACTTGAGAGAGTGCATTTTTCTGAGATGGACGGTCTTGGTGATTGCCCATGTCCGCCTCAAGCTCCTTTGGAGCGTGAGGCCGAGTCGTCTCGTAGAGATGGAGGAGACCGGGGTCCATACATGGATTACCTCGGTCCACTCCCACCACCACGTAAACCACTTTCTCCTTCTCCTCCGACTCGGGAGGAAGAGGGATTCAGTCAGGATTGACTTCTTGGTGCGCCACCACCTTTAGCTTTACGGGATAGACCGATGACTTTGTGGGAGCGGACCGATCCTGTTTGGGTCGCGCAACCTTCTTGCATAGTTCTTCCACCATCTCGCGGGAACAACTATGAACTGAAACCTTAATATGTGAGCATGCCTCATACCTTCACTGTTAATAAGGATGATGTGTATATTTTTATACGTGAATTCCAAGAGGTATGCTCCATGTTCAAGCTACAGCAGCTTGATGATGACTCAGTCTGGTTGAGGATGATTTTTTCGCGTTGAAGGATAACGCAAAGAAATCAATTTACAGCCTCCCGACGAGCTTTATTCGGTCTTGGGATGACTTTGTGACCGTTTTTCTAAAGAGATTTTTCCCTCAAAGGAAAACTCAATAGATAGGGCATCAGATACATCAAATGTCTCAGACTGAGACCGAATCTTTTCATGTTTTCTTTGAGAGGTTCAAAGACCTTCTCCAGTAGTGTCATCATGATGGACTTGAGCTATGGCAGTTGTGCCAGATTGTTTATGAGGGCCTCAGCTACAACACCCGCACATTGTTGGAGTCGATGTGTCAAAGTGATTTCCAAATGAAACCATCGATGAGGCATGAGACACGTTTGAATTGATGGCTGAGCGTACCTTTGAATGGGACAGCATGAGAGAGCTACCAGCCGCAAGGTCTTCTGGTCAACCTGGATCATATCAAGTTGAGTCAACTATCGCGTCTGAGGCGAAATTGGATGCTCTCATGCGTAGGATTGAGAGTTTAGAGTTGGACGGAGCTCCTATAGTTTAGGTCGCTACCCCCGTATGTAGTAGGTGTGGACTTACGGGAAATGATGACTTGGAATGTGCTTATGCTCCAAGGGATACGGAGCATGCAAATGCAATGTATCAACAAAGGCCCTGTAATGACCCGTACAGTCACTCCTACAACCCGGGATGACGTAACCAACCTACCTTCTCTTGGAGGCCTATTGGGGGCCACGGTCAGAGCTCGCACGCTCAATCTCAACATCCACCTTATCACCCTCCATGCCCATCAACGACCAACCAACCCCCACATCAAAGGTCTCAGCACCCTAATTACCAACCTCATTAGGCCTCATCGTCGGGTAATTCTAACCAAACTCCACTACCTCAGCGGGTTGACCCAAAGGACCCCTCTAGTGATCCGACCATTCAAGCGTTCATGCTATCATGCAAAGTACAGTCAAAGCTTTGGAAATACAAGTTAGCCAGTTGGCTCATCAGTTCCATGAACGCGAGAAGGGTCAGTTACCAAGTCAACTTGTGGTAAATCCCAGGGGTCAACCTGCTCAGGCTAGGCAGAATATACACAGAGTTGAAAATGACCCTTCCCAAGATGAAAATGTTGTCCACGCCTTAACATCGGGAATGGTTGTTGACAACAATGTGGAAATGCCTAAATCCAACCCTGTTGGTGACTCTTCCGAGGAGGGTCGTGAGTCTTTCATGGAACCTAATTTTAAGACTCCTCCTCATGATAGTTTTTTCCCCAAGGCACCATTCCCTCATAGGTTGACTAAAAAACGCGATGAGCATTGAGACAAATTCGTTGAGGTACTTAGGCAAGTCAAGGTGAACATTACGTTGTTGGACGTTGTTTAGCAAATACCACCGTATGCCAAGTTCCTTAAGGACCTTTGTACCGTTAAGAGGAGAACAAATGTTCTCAAAAAGGCATTTCTGGACACCAATGTGAGCTCGATATTGACACAACCCATGCAAGTGAAATAGAAGGACCCGGTTGTCAAACTTTTTCTTGCATGATCGGTATCGTGACAATTCCTCAAGCTCTATTAGATTCGGAGTATCTGTGAACCTCCTGCCCTACTCTGTCTATGTCAACCTTGGAATAGGCGATCTTAAGCCAATGAGGACAACCCTCCACTTGGCTGACATATCCATCAAGATTCTACGAGGAAGTGTGGAGGATGTCCTTATTAAAGTGGGTGAGTTCATATTCCCAGTTGACTTCATCATCTTGGATACTGAACTTGTGTCCAACCCACAAGGACAAATTCCAGTGATCCTTGGGAGGCCATTTCTTACGATATCTAATGCTTTGATCAAGTGTCGCAATGGCTTGATGAGGTTGTCTTTTGGGAACCGCACGACGGATTTCAACATCTTTACTCTTGGTAAGCAACCCGGGCTCTTCAACGATGTTGTCGGAGCCAATTTCATTCAGGACACGGATAAGATCGAGTCCTTGGGAATGTTCGACTCACATCGACATGTAATTGAGGTGCCTAATAACCAGGTTGCGAGTGAAGATGATTTTGAGAAATCCGCCTGTGAACTTCTGGATGAGGGGCACATATAGGTGCTTGCTCCTCTTACCCTGTCGCCCTTGAGCCACTTGAAATTAACTCTGAATCCAACGAGGACCACCTCCTGTCGAGCTTAAACCGCTACCCGATAACCTTAAATACATCTTTTTAGGGGATAATGAGACTTTACCACTCATTATTGCTTCTCATCTTGCAAATGATCAATAGTCTATCCTTAAAAAAGTGCTCTTTGAAAGCAAAGAGGCTATTGGGTGGTCCTTGAAGGATATCAAGGGAATTAGCCCTGGTATTGTCTAGCATTGGATCCACATGGAAGAGAATTCTAGGCCCCACCGGGACCCACAATAAAGATTGAATCGTGTGCTGAAAGAAGTCGTCAAAAAGGAGGTTCTTAAGTACTTGGATTATGGTATAATCTATCCTATTTCTAATAGTTCGTGGGTGAATCCTGTCCATGTGGTTACCAAGAAGTCAGGCGTGACAATTGTTTAGAATGAGCATAATGAGCTTATACCAACAAGCCTGCAAACTGGTTGGCAAGTTTGCGGTTATTATTGCAAGCTCAATGCGGAAACGTGGAAAGATCATTTCCTGTTGTCATTCATTGATCAGATGTCGGAAAGGTTGGTTGGACATGAGTATTATTGTTTTCGTGATGGATACTCCAGTTACAACCAAATTCCCATCGCCCCCGAGGATCAAGAGAAAATCACATTTACTTGTCCCTTTGGCACATTTGCGTACCGTCGCATGCCCTTTGGGTTATGTAATGCGTCGACAACGTTTCAAAGAAGTATGATCAACATCTTCTCTGATATGATAGGGCATTTCCTTGAGATTTCCATGGATGACTTTTCCATATTTTGTGCTTCCTTCGATGAGTGTCTTCATCACTTGAGCCTTGTCCTCAAGCAATGTCGTGAGAAGAACCTTGCTCTCAATTGGGAGAAATGTCACTTCATGATGAAGCAAGGTATTGTATTTGGACATGTGGTCTCAAGTAGGGGAATCAAGGTCGATCCTGCCAAAGTGGGCCTTATTGCTAATCTCCCCCCACCACGTAATGTGAAGGATATCCGTACCTTTTTATGGTATGCTGGATTCTATAGGTGGTTCATTCAGGATTTTAGCAAAATTGCTCGACCTCTCACCACTTTGTTGGCTAAGGATGCCATTTTTGAGTTCACACCGGATTGCCACCATGCTTTTTTGACTTTGAAGAAAGAGCTGACTTCAGCTCCCATAATTAAGGCACCGGTGTGGACTCAACCCTTCGAGTTAATGTGTGATGCATCTGACTTCACTGGGGGAGCAGTGCTTGGGCAACGATTGGACAAATTACCTCATGTGATATACTATGCCAGTAGAACACTTAATGATGTTCAATTGAACTACACTGTGACCGAGAAAGAATTCCTAGCGAATCATATTCGCTTCGGAGAAATTTCGGTCGTACTTGATTGGCTCCCACATGATTATCTATTCTGATCACACAGTCATCAAGCACCTCATGGCGGAAAAAGATACAAAATCCCGACTCTTGAGATGGATCTTGTTCTTACAAGAATTCAATCTCAAGATTCTGGACAAAAAAGTGTGAAAATGTTGTAGCGGACCACCTATCTTGTCTTGAGACGACCAACCCACATGTTCAAATTATTAATGACAAATTTCCGGATGAGCAATTGTTCACGATCGAAGATAACCCTTGGTTGACCGAGCAACTTCCTGTGGGTTGGTCAAAATCTGACCAAACCAAATTTAGATCTTATGTTAGATTCTTTCACTGGGACGACCCCTACCTATTCAAATACTGCTCTGACCAAATTTTCAGGCGGTGTGTCTCAAATAATGGGTTCCAAAGTGTGCTCCAATTTTGCCACTCTGAGGCATGTGGAGGACACTTTGGAGCAAAGAAAACTGTCACCAAGGTGTTCCAATCTGGATTCTACTGGCCTTCTCTTTTCAAAGATACTTACGAATTTTGTAAGCAACGTGATAGGTGTCAGCGCCTTGGCAGGATTAGTCGGCGTGATATGATGCCTTTGCGAAATGTCCTTGTCGTCGACGATATCTTCGATGTGTGGGGCATCGACTTTATGAGTCCTTTCCCGAATTCATTCGGGAATGTTTACATTCTGGTGGCCGTTGACTATGTGTCTAAGTGGGTAGATGCTATCCCCACAAGGACCAATGACAACAAGGTGGTCACCAAATTCTTGAAGGACATTTTTACGCGATTTGGTACTCGTCGTACCATAATCAGTGCTAGGGGTACCCACTTCTGTAATCGCTCCTTTGAAGAGCTTATGAGGAAGTATACGATCCCCACAAGCTTGCGACCCCATGTCATCCGCAAACTAGTGGACCGGTCGAAGTCTCTAACCGTCAATTAAAGCAAATCCTTGAGAAGACGGTTAATTCCTCGAGTGGATTGGTCAACTAAGTTGAATGACGCGTTGTGGGCTTTCCGAACCGCCTATAAGACTAATTTGGGTATCTCCCCATATCGGGTAGTGTACGGCAAGGCTTGCCACCTACCAGTCGACCTCAAGCATCGTGCTTTCTGGGCGATTAAGAACTCGAATATGGATCTTGATCAAGCAGGAGTGTAGCGTAAACTCGACTTTGTGGAATTGGAAGAGCTACACAATGATGCGTATCAAAGTGCCAAAATTCATAAGTTCCGAGCCAAGATGTTTCACGATCGCATGATTATGTAAAAGGTGTTTATGGCCGGGCAGAAGGTGTTGTTCTACAATTCCCGGCTTCATCTGTTTGCGGTAAGCTCCGCAATCGCTGGTCTGACCCTTTTATTGTGCAAACCATATTTTCTCATGGTGCGGTTGAAATCCTGAACCCAAGGAATGGGGATGTGTTCAAAGTTAATGGACAACGCCTCAAACCTTACTTGGAGGGGGCACCAACTGAAGTCGAGGAGGTCATGTTCCTTCATGAACCTCTCTCGCACCCAACCATTCATGTTCCTGCATGAATGGGTGAGATTTCATGTTTGTACAAAGTTAAATTTGAAAAAAACAAAAAAACAAAAAAGAAATGAAAAAAAGAAAGAAAAAAAGACCCCAAGAGTGACTATTGATTGTTGTGGGCCCCAACCCATGTGTATTTGGGCTCCATTTCTTTCACGTATTTGTCTCCCTTCTTAAGCATTTCACAAGTTTTGAGGGAAATTCGGGTTTGTGTCCATCAACATGACCATGAAAGTTTCCTTATGCTTCAAAGTTTGGTGAGATCTTCACTTTTTCATTTAAAATTCATGTAGTATTATGCTCACATTCATTAAGGACAATCCATGAAGTAAGTGTGAGGGGTGTTTTACGTGTGTACATAGTCGAGTCCTTCTCCTTTTGTTTCATTTTTTTATTTGTATCGTTAGGGTCACGTTAGTGTGTTGCATTTAATATCGTTATATCTGCTTGCCATGATCCTTGAGTGGCTTGTCTTCTTTTGCTTGCCTTGTGCTTTAAATTTTCACATTTCTTTCAAAATCTTCATGTGTTTGCGAAAGAAAATGTTTTGTAAGTTTTGCATGTGTTTAGCATGTGCAAAACCGCTGAGAGGCAAAGTAAAAAAAGAAAGCTCCCAAAATTGAGTTGAACTTGATGCATTAGGATATCTACTACATTGCCTTTAGGTTTTATCGAGTCGTAAGGATGCACCCCAGTTTTTCTTCAGGGGAGAGTAATCATAAGACTTCAGTACTCAAACAAATAAAGAAGTCCACCCTGAACCTAGTAAGTTGAATAATTCATATTTGTTAATATAAGGAAGTTTGTTGTAGTCCTTAGCCTTAAACTCCTATTGTGAGACATTAAGTGTAGGGGTTTTGGTTCGTGTGTAGATAAGAAATAATTGAGTAGGTGTTCTCTCTTCTCGCACGACTCCTATCACTCGGGAAATTAGGTCCGAGGGGACTTTGTGCGTGGTGCTTTCGAGTCATCTGACTTGGGATGCACCGACCGAACTCCCTGTACACGGGTGGTAGGGATTGCCTTATGTGAAGATGTGGGGAAAGGTGTACGTGATAGTCTAAGTCCTCATAGGCAATGAGACACGAAACCTGACCAAGGGAGAATTACACACCAACTAAAAAAAGAATAAAAAAGAAAAACCAAAAGAAAAGAAGAAAAAAATGGTAATGCAAATAAAAGAACCAAGGGAGAATTAAACATGTTTGAGAAGAAGAGACTCAAAAAGGACTTAAAAGCAAGGAAATGACTAAGATGCAAGACTTATGGACTGAGATGCAAGAGAGAAGAACGCAGATGTAAAACTAAAAGGATCAATGAGCAAATCAAGAAGCTCCACACCATCATGAGGAGTATTTTGGCAATTAGATACGGGCCTAAGCTCCAACAACCACTTCCGGTGCACCAAACATGACGAAATCGATCCACCAAAGTCTCCACCAAAGCACAACCCGATTAGCCCAAACCAGACCGCCAATTGGTTGTCCCAAACCACCAAGTGGCAGTCCATTTGGATCCAAACCTGATAAGCCTCAGCCAGGTGGTGTATTAGTATGTATTTAGTCCATTTGTGGTATGCGTTTAGTCCCATACCGAGGGATTGTCCCGGGTTACCTTTTTTCATGGCTATAAATAGAACTTTTTCTCCTCCTTTGTAATACATCTCCTCTCTTGGTGACCATCGTCTCAACTTGGAGTAAAGCCTTGGATCAAAACTATGGTGGAGAGAGGCTACTTGTAAGGTGTGTGAGCAATAATAAATATTTTGTTAGTTTCTTTGTTGTTCCTTTTAATTCTTGCATGCTTAGTTAACTTTTCTTGTTTTAATCTTTGTAGAATTAATTAGTTGTTTTCTTTCTTTAATATGAATGTTTTATTAATAATGTGTGAGTAGTTCCATCCCACCTTCGGGGGTGGAGTTGATGTTTACATGTCATGTAGAATGGAATGAATGCTAAATGTTGTTGCATGTGAAAAATGTGAGTATGCTTATTTGAATTAAAGAGAATACATCACTTGATGGTTTCTGCCATAATCTTTAGGTACATTCCATACCCGTTTAGGTTCTTAATAACAAACATGTTCATGCTAATATTAATCACATAGGGTAGTGATTTGGATGATAGGTCTTGCGATAAGGTACTTCTTATGCATAGCAACAATACCTACACTTATGCTATATTGAATGCATTCATCACCACTTACTTCATGTGTACACGTACTGCACCCCTTAGGGTTTTCAATTCCTGATTTCCAGCTTGCTTTTATTAGTCACTTAGTCTAGTTTTATTTCATCTCATGCTTTCATCTTCTTTGTTTGTTTCGTGCTAGTTTAACGTCGTTAGTTTAGTTTAATCGATCGCCTTCTCCCCTCTTTTCCCACTCGATTTCTGAAGAACCAAAGTTGACACACCTCCTCGTGGACAGGACCCGTATTTGCGACGTCTTCACCAACGTCGTGCACTTGCAGTAAAAGAAACGATCAATCACTGTGTATTGATGCAACACAGGAAGGTGGTGGTGTATGCTTCGACGCAGCTGAAGGTGCACGAGAAGAACTACCCCACTCATGATATGGAGTTAGTAGTGGTGGTTCACGCATTGAAGACCTGGAGACACTACCTTTATGGAGAGCAGTTCGAGGTATTCACATATCACCAGAGCCTAAAGTATTTGTTTTCGCAGAAGGAGGTGAATATAAGGCAGCGTAGATGTCTCGAGTTTATTAAGAATTACGATTTCATTATCTCCCATCATCCAGGGAAGGCAAATTCAGTTGCAAATGCCCTGAGAAGGAAGGTGAAGGTGTCAGTTGTTGGCTTGTGCATTCAGGAGTGGAGGCTACTCCAGACATTGTCAGAGTGGAAGCCTTTCGCAGAGAACTTTGGGGGCATAGTGATTGCTGGGCTTCGGGTAGAGCCACAGACCGTTTCACGAGTCGTACAGGCTCAGCATGAGGATGCGGAGTTATCTAGTCTGTTGCAGTTAGCGGTCAGGGATGGATCAGACTTCAGTGTGGGAGTTGATGGTGGTTGAGGTTCAGGAGTCGGATTTGGGTACCGAAGGTGGATGACCTGAGGAGTGATATCATGGAGGAGGCACACCGAGCGAGATATACCATTCACCCAGGTAGCACAAAGATGTATAAGCACCTGCAGCGGGACTTCTGGTGGAAGGGCATGAAAAGGGATATTGCAGAGTTTGTGGACCGGTGCTTAGTCTGTCAGTAGGTGAAGATTGAGCATCAACGACCAACATGACCAATGTAGTGTATTGAGCTGCCAGAGTGGAAGTGGGAGCACATAACAATGGATTTGGTCACAAGTCTGCCGAAGACGAGGAGATTCCACGACACGATTTGGGTGATAGTCGATCGACTGACAAGTCCACGAACTTCTTAGCTATCAGGACTACAATGCCTCTGGAGGGTCTGACTAGGTTGTACGTGGAGGAGATAGTCAGGCTGCATGGAGTACCAGGGAGCATCATCTCTGATCGAGATTCCAAATGTACATCCAGATTTTAGAGGAGTTTGCAATAGGCTTTGGGGATACAACTGAGGTTCAATACAATATTTCACCCAGAAACCGATGGTTAGTCTGAGAGTACGATCTTGACCCTGGAGGATATGCTAAGAGCATGCACACTGGATTGGGCAGGACACTTGCCGTTGATAGAGTTCGCCTACAACAACAACTACCATTCTAGTATTGGGATGACACCGTACGAGGCGGTGTACGGGAGGCCTTGCAGATCTATGGTATGCTGGAGTGATGTGGGCGAGAGGTAGATAGTAGGGCCAGAGCTCGTGCTAACGTATGCAGAGAAGGTCAACGTGATCAGGAGGAGACTGGCCACAGTACAAAGCAGACATAAGAGTTATGCTGACAGACGCAAACGAGTGTTGAGCTTTGAGGTTGGCGACCATGTGTTTCTGAAGATCTCCCCAACTCGGGGAGTAATGAGGTTTTGGAAGAAGGGGAAGTTCAGTCTGACGTATGTCGGACCGTTCGAGATCCTAGACCGAGTTGGAGAGGTTGCCTACCAGTTGTGTTGCCGTCGTAGTTTTTGGGTATTCACAACATCTTCCATGAGTCAATGCTAAGGAAGTACGTTGCAGATTGACATCATATCATACATATATTTGTGTCTTATATCCTATATTTTTAGCCAAAGCAATCTACGTAATGAGTTTTATGTATAAATTTCAGGAATAAACATGTTTGAGAAGAAGAAACTCATAAAGGACTTCAAAGCAAGGAAAATGGCTAAGTTGCAAGACTTATGGACTGAGATACAAGAGAGAAGGAACTAGTTATAAACCATAAGGACCAATAAGCAAATCAAGAAACTTCACACCATCATGAGGAGTATTTTGACAATTAGATACGGGCCTTACTCCAATAACTGATATGAGTGCACCCCATGTAAAGAATTAAAGAACTAAAGAAGATATCCGAAAATGGGTCAGATCCGGGAAAAAGTGACCGCCGATTTGCAGTTCGTTTTTCTCAGAATTCGACCCAATTTCTCCCGGATATTGATTATGTGTTTATGTATATTCTGGGAATGTTTCATTAGTCCCACATTGGGGGATTGTCCCCGATTACCTTTTTCTATGACTATAAATAGAACTTTTCCTCCTCCATTTTAAACATCTCCTTTCTTGGTGGCATTCTCTCTACTTGGAGTAAAGCCTTGGAGCAAAACTCTAGTGGAGAGATGTTGTTTGTAATGTAAGTGAGCAATAAAAGAATGTTTTGTAAATTTTATATTGTCTCTTGCAATTCTTGCATGCTTAGTTTAATTTCGTTTTGTCTATTTTCTTAATGAGTAGTTAGTAGTTCCATACCCCTTTGGGGGTGGAGGTGATGTAGATTATGTGGTAGTGTTAGGTTCTTTTATTTGTGCCATTTTATATGCTTAATGTAGATCTATACATGTAGCATGCTTAAACTTGTATTAGATGGGATAATGTCCACACTATGTACTTATCTCATGCTAGCTTTAGAGTTTATCTTGTTTCTTGTAATTGTTTGATGGGAATGACTTGTTATGTATGGATCCATGTTTAGTGCACATTCACACGAACGATTTAGGTTGTATGTAGGATTGATTGATGCTCTAATGGCTATAATAGGTACTTATTGCATGCTTGATAATCAAAAATCAACCTCAACTATATGTGAGATATGCATGTTCATGGTTTGCCATGTAGTGTTGTGTATCCTACACTTAGATTCTACACTAGCTTCTAATTGTTTACCACCAAACTTACACTTGCTCCTAATTGAAATGAAGACCCACTCACACACATGCCGACACACCTCCACTCCATGGGGGTCTAGTTTAATTGGTAGTTCATTCATAGTTTAGTTTAGAGTGACCACACTTCTACTTCCCTCTTTTCCCACTTGCCTTTGAAAGAACCAAAGTCGACACACCTCCCTGTGGATCGACCAGTACTTGCCACCGCTTCATCACGGTCATGCACTTGCGGTATTTAAAACAAACACATCAAGTTTTTGGCACCGTTGCCGGGGAGGTGCTATGTCCAGACTCTGGTTTGGACGATTCGAGTGGGTTTAATATTTTCTGTTTAGTTTTGTTTGTTTCAGGGACATCTCCTCACTAAGGAGAGGTACCAAGATAAGTTAGAGGGCATAAAATGCTTTTAGGACCGCAAATCAGCTGTCTGGGACCGCCAATTGGCGGCCTGGTGAGCGATTCTTGACTTGGTGCTTCTTCTTGTTGTTTCTTTTTAAAGAATAGTTATCTGGGGCTCAATTTGGCATGTTTTGACTTGTAGTTTTCCCTCAGATCAATAATCAATCCCATTTAATCAACTTGGCCACTAAAATACAAAGCAAAAGACTAGGCACTCATGTTTGTTTAGGTCATGCATTATATACTTCACCTAGGCACGTAGTTTTCCATTTGTTTTAGCTTTACTTTCAGTTGTTGAGTGCTGGCATGAGGTACGCACTTCCTACTCTCATTCATGTAGTTTGTATGACAATGCATTAGTTAGTAGGAATTGCATTGCAACAAGTGTGAGTTGGGCGTTTGTTTGGAGAGTTGATTTCTAGATTAAGACTCCAAAACACTACTAAGGAGGGGTTGTACCATACAAGATAAGGTTGGGGATTTCATCACCCTTTCCTTAGCCCCAAAAATCACACTAATCAAGTCCTACTTTCTAAAAGCATGTAGACATTGGCCCTAAGGATTTTGGACGCACTAGGAGAGTGATCGAGTTGAGACCGTCATGACCTGATCGGCGTCGCCTGCCTTGTCGATAGTAGGAGGTATTGGATCTCCGGATCAGGTATCACTTGCTGGGCATTGTGGTCTTCTTTTTTGTAGGGAGATGAGGCGTGTCGAGACTAGTGATCTCGATGTTAGGCGTCGTCTAGCCTAAGGACCTATATCCGTAAGTTGTTTGAGTCTTGTTTGCTTATAGACTTCTACCTTCTCCCACTACCCGCGCTAGCTCTAGGGATTCTTTCTTTCTCATATGAGTCTTCTCCTCCTCTATATTTTTCGTTATAGTCTCCTCCTCTGATTACACCTTCTGTTGTGTGTTGTTTTATAGTCGAGTTTAGCGTTTTATGAGAGGTTGGGCTAGTTCAGGTGAGAGCGTTCGACTTGAGAGAGTGCATTTGTCTAAGATAGACGGTCTAGGTGATTGCCCCTCTCCGCCTTGAGCTCCTTTGGAGTATGAGGCCGAGTCGTCTCATGGAGATGATGGAGATCAGGTTCCATACATGGATTACCTCGGTCTACTCCCACCTCCATGTAGACCTCCTCCTCCGACTCGGGAGGAGGAGGGATTCGGTCAGGATTGAGTTCTTGGTGCACCACCACCTTTAGCTGGACGGGATAGACTGATGACTTTGTGGGAGCAGATCCATCATGTTCGGGCCGCGCAACCTTCTTGCATAGTTATTACACCAGCTCGTGGGAACAATTATGAGTTGAAACCTCAATATGTGAGCATGCTTCCTACCTTCACTATCAACAAAGAGGATCCGTATATTTTTATGCGTGAATTCAAGAAGGTATGCTCCATGTTCAAGCTTCAACAACTTGCCAATGATTCATTCTGATTGAGGATGATTTTTTCATGTTGAAGGCTAACGCGAAGAAATGGATGTACAACCTCCTGACGAGCTCTATTCGGTCTTGGCATGACTTTGTGACCGTCTTTCTGAAGAGATTTTTTCCGCAAAAGAAAACTCAACAAATAGGGAAACGGATACAACAAATGTATCAGACTGGGACCGAATCATTTAATGCATTCTTTGAGAGGTTCAAAGACCTTCTCTTGTAGTGCCCTCATCATGGAATTGAGTTGTGGTAGTTGTGCCAATTTTTTATGAGGGTCTCAACTACAACACCCGCATATTGTTGGAGTCGATGTTTCAGGGTGATTTCCAAATGAAACCCATCGATGAGGCAAGGTACATCTTTGAATAAATGGTTGAACGTACCTTTGAGTGAGACACCATGAGAGAGCCACTAGCCGCCAGGTCTTCTGGTCGAGCTCGGTCATATAAAGTTGAGTCAACTATTGCGTCTGAGGCGAAAACGGATGCTCTCATGCGTGGGATTGAGAGTTTAGTGTTGGACCAAGCTCCTGTAGCTCAGGTCGCTAATCCCGCGTGTAGTAGATGTGGACTTACGGGATATAATGAATTGGAATGTGCTTACGCTCCAAGTGATACTGAGCATGAAAATACGATGTATCAACAGAGGCAATGTAATGACCCGTACAATCACTCCTACAACCTGGGAAGAGGAAACCACCCTAACTTCTCTTAGGAGCCTAGTAGAGGCAACAGTCAGAGCTTGCACACTCAACCTCCACCTCATCACCCTTCACGCCCATCGGCGACCTACCATCCCCCACATCAAATGTCTCTGCCCCACACTCACCATCCTACTCAGGCTTCACCATCAGGTTATTCTAGTTAGACTCTAGCTCAGCGAGTTGACCCAAGGGATTCCACTATTGAACAAAGCCTTGACGCGTTCATACAGAACACGCAAACCATGCTTGTGGACAATAACTCCACGGTCAAAGCATTGAAAACTCAAGTTAGCCAGTTGGCTCTTCAGCTCCATGAACGTGAGAATGGTCAATTCCCAAGTCAACATGATGTAAATCCCCGGGGTACGCAATCTCAAGGAAGGCCACCAATTTCTCATGCTACCTCTAAACTAGGCCATCATGTTAATGTGATTCATAGTTTGAGGTCTGGTAAGGAGGTGGACAACCAGATTGGGTTGTCTTCCTTGCAATCATCATCTATTGGTGTCACTAGACCTGCGGTGATACCTACATCTATGAGGGAGCCGGATCCTGAGGTTCCCTCAATAAATGCTTCCAGGAAGGAGCTTGTTCCAGAGGTTCCTTCTACATTTATTTCGACAATGGGACTGAACCCTGAGGTCCCATTGTTTCATATTGTGTCGAAGGAATCAGATTCTGAGGTCCCCACTCCTGTTGCTATGGACCAAAATTATGAGGTTCCTTCGAAAGACCCTTATGCCCCGAAGGCGTCATTCCCTGAGCGCCTTAAAAAGAAAATTTCTGATCAGTATGACAAAATGCTTGAGATCTTTCGGCAAGTTAAAGTGAGCATTTCTCTGTTGGAGGTGATTCAACAAATGTCACATTATGCCAAGGTTCTCAAGGATTTATGCACCAAAAAGAGGAAAATCAATGTTCCCAAGAAAGCATTCCTTGCTGCTAATGTGAGTTCATTGTTCGCACAACCTACGCAAGTCAAATACAAGGACCCTGGTTGCCCTACTATTTCTTGTGTGATTGGTGAGGTGTCAATACATCGAGCTTTATTAGACCTTGGTGCATCTGTTAATGTTCTGTCGTATTCGGTCTACGTCCACCTCGGTCTTAGAGACCACAGACAAACAAAAAACCACTCTTCAATTGGTTGATAGGTCTATGAAAAAACTGAGGGGCATGGTGGAAGATGTTCTGATCAAAGTGGGAGAGTTCATTTATCCGGTTGATTTCTTTGTTTTTTATACTGAACTTGTGCCCAACCCACTTGGACAAATTTCTGTTATTTTTGGGCGACCATTTCTAGCGACTTCCAATGCCTTGATCAATTGTCACAATGGTCTAATGCACTTGACATATCGTAGTCGATGCACTGATTTCAACATCTTCACCATCGGCAAGAAGCCAGGTGCCTTCGATGATCCGGTTGGGGTCAACCTTATCCAGGGCACAGATGAGATTGAACTCCAAGGCACATTCAAGTATTTCAGAGAGTTGTTTGATAAAGATCCTGATGGTGGTGAAGATGTTTCACCTGGGCTGGCACAAGAAGGTGCCTTATCTTGTGATCATGTGTCCTTTGAGCCACATCCTTTCGATTATATGGCTCTTGAGCCACAAGATACCATTTGTGTGGCCTCTAGGCCACCTGCTCTTCACTCTGTATCTGTTGAGGACCCCATGTGGGTTAAGAATCAACTACCTGATACCCTACATTTCAAACAACCAGAGAGAGAGATTCACCTCTCATTCATACCTCCTATCGTTCTCATTCTCAAGAGGCATCAAACGACCACAATACTTATAAGGGTGTCAGGTGGTCAAGGAATTCTGTTTTTGGATTTTGCCATCTGGGTAATAAGTTCATGGTGTCACCTTGTGTGGATGAAATGATCCTGGTGCACCCAAATATCGGTTGGAGGGTATACATTGATGACATTCAACTCTGTCGTGGAGTGGAAACATCTTTGTTTCCATTTCCTTTAATTGACCCTGGTTTTGAAAGGCATGAACCTCAATTCTTGGTTCATAAACCTCTTAATAATCCTCTTGTTTCTTATGTAGCGAGCCCATGTAGTTGCATTTCTTGCTCGAGACATGGCGGGTTTCCGTTTGATGTCCCTTGACAAATGAAAATGGGAGCTCATTTTTGTACATAGTTATTTCAAAAAAACACAAAAAACAAGAAAAAAAGAAGACAAGACTCCATGAGTGAGCATAGCTTGTTGTGGGCTCCAACTCTTGTTTATTTGGGTCTCATTTCTTTCACGTATTTGTATCCCTTCAAAATTATTTCATATGTTTTGAGGGGAATTCGGGTTTGTGTCCACCAACATAACTGATTGACATCATATCATGCATATATTTGTATCTTATATCTATTATCTTGAACCTAAACAATGCTACGTAACGAGTTTTATGTTTGAGTTTCAGGAATAAACAGGATTGAGGAAAAGAGGCATAAAAGGACCTAAAGCAAGAGAAAAAATTAAGTTGCAAGACTTATGGACTAAGATGCACAAGAGAGGGACCCGAATGTATAGCAAATAAAGGACCTCCACACCATCATGAGGAGTATTTTGGCATTTCGATTCGGGTCTGAGCTCCAACAACCGATTCGATGCATCACACATGAAGAAATCGAGCCATACAAACACACACCAAAACCTGACCTGATCCAAAGCATATAGACTGCCAATTGGCGGTCTGTTTTGCTCCAGCTCTGATAAGTTTTAGTCGGGTCATGTATTAGGGTATTTTATGTCTATTTTTGGTGGTGTATTAGTTCCACATCGGGGGATTGTCCCCGATTGCCTTTTTCTATGGCTATAAATAGAAATCCTCCTCCTCCCTTGTATAGTACCCATTGCTTGGTGGCATTCTCTCTACTTGGAGTAAAAGCCTTGAAGCAAAAACTCAAGGTGGAGAAGAATGACACTTGCAATGTGAGTCATGTTAATAAAATATTTTTTCTTAGTTTCTTTTAATATTGTCTTGTCTTTTAATTTTTGCATGCTTCTTTAGTTTAATTTCCTTTCATTTAGCTTCTTCAATATTTCTTGTTTGCTTAGTTTAGATGCCTTTCATTAGAATGTTTCATTTTGTTAATGTAGTTTGTAGTGTAATGATTAGTGAGTAGTTCCATCCCCATTTGGGGGGTGGAGAAATATGTGATGTGATTATGTGATGTATTAGGTGTGTGTTATCTTAATCCTTTGAACCTTACATGATTTCCATAATCGTCTAATGAGATTTCACTCTTGTCTTTGATATGCTAATGCTCTTGAATGAAGCTTAGAATATGCTTAGATTAGTAGACCTATTTTATAGGGAATGATGAGGTGAGGATATGGATGTAATTGATAAAGGAAACATGACTTGTAGTTGCATGTACTCTTGTTGCCCTTACCCTGGTTAATGTCTTGTATGTTTTAATGATTGTGTAATCTTATTTCATGTGGAGGCATAGTGGGGTTTGGTCTTTATACATGACTTCATTTAGCTTCATTCCAATTATTGTCTTGTATGTTTTAATGATAATGTGTTATCTTATTTCATGTGGAGGCAAAGTTGGATTTAGTTTTATGATTTTCATGCATTACATGTTGTGATGAGCACAATTGAACACACACGCATACACATACACATATGTTTGTATTCACATTCTTTCTCTACCCCCTATGGGGTTCAATTTTATTGCTGATTTTTTAATTCCTTTCGCATTTTAGTGTAGTTTCGATCATAACTCCTTTCTCTCCTTTCTTTCCCACTCTCGTTCGAACTAACCATATTTGACACACCTCCCTGTGGATCGACCCATATTTGCTACCACTTCAACGCGATCGTGCACTTGCGATTATTTTAAAATGTTCAATCATTAACCATGAACTTCCTTTTGTGCTTCACGTTGATGAGATCTTTTCTTTTTCATGCATAAATCCATGTAGTATCATGCTCACATTCATTGAGGAAAATTCATGTAGTAAGTGTGGGGGGTGTTTTACGTGTGTACATAGTTGAGTCTTTCTCCTTTTGTTTTTGTTTTCTTTTGTGTGCATTGTTAGTGTGCTGCATTTAATATCGTTATATCTGCTTACCATGATCCTTGGGTGACTTGTCTTCTTTTGCTTGCCTAGTGCTTTAAAATTTTCATTTCTTTCAAAAAATCTTCATGTGTTTGCGAAAGAAAATATTTTGTGGGTTTTACGTGTCTTTAGCATGTGTAAAACCGTTGAGAGGCAAAGTAAAAGGAAGCTCCCAAAATTGTCTTGAACATGTTGCATTTGGATATTTAGTACACCAGCTTTAGGTCTTATCTAGTCGTAAGGATGCACCCCGGTTTTCTCTCGGGCCGATGTTCTGCCGCCGATGTTCTGCCGATAATACCGTCGATGTTGTTCCAGCGAGGATACCTGAGCTGGGAACCTACTTGTAGGATCATCTATGGTCGGATTATCTAATCACTTTTAAGTTAATTAAACTTAGTTGCTCAATCAAAGATGTGCAGCGGAAATTAAAACAAACAAGCAAGTGGAGAAAGAAATATGCAAACCATGAAGGAGACAATGGATTTTTATAGAGGTTCGGCACCCACACCCGGGTCCTAGTCCTCTCTTGCAAGCTCCACTCGAATCACCGAGCTCCGCTCACGACTTCACTATCCACTCCCCGTTCCGGGTCGGGAGAGAACGCCTTTACAATCTTCAAGCTCGTGAACAACCCTCGCCGAACTTGACTCCTCCTCTCACAATCCGAGAGGAACACTTTGGACTTTCACCAAAACCTTTACAAGACTTTGAAAACAACAAACTTGAGTGGAACAACACTCTCTAAATTTGAGCACACTTGAGTAGTATAGGATTTAATACTAAATTGTGAAGGTTTTTAGCTTGTGAGTGTTTGGAGGTTTCTCTCTAATGTATGAGACAAATAGTAGTGAGAGAGATGTCCTAAACAAGGTTTGGCACATCTATTTATAAGCTCCTAAGGTATTATAGTCGTTGAGGTTAAGTGTGGTGAAGAGTTGTGCAAAAACACAAAATAGAAAACTGCAGCACACTTTTCAGTGCAAGTTCGGTCAACCGGACGGGTCAAACGGTCGACCGATTGACATTTCAGAACAAGGAACGATCGAACGAGAAGGTAATGGTTGAACGAAAATAGGCTATAACTGAGTTCACTTAAGTTAACTGTCAAACAAGAAAGTGGAATGGTCGACCGAAAATTAGCATGGATTCTGGGGTTCAAGAGAAATACTCTAGACGGTCGATTGGGGACATAGTAACGGTCGACTGGAAATGTCCAGTAAGTTCTAGATAAACAAGAATGTTTCAAGTGGTTGTCCGCAAGGCAGGGAATGGTCGATCGGAGGCTAAGGGAATTTAGGGGTTTGGTTACGTTTATACGAATATGACCGTTGGCATAATACGACAAGTGTAACAGTCAAATGCACGTGTAGACAGTCGACTAAGAAGGTCTAAACGGTCGACTAGTTAGGTGATTAAATTCACTATTTGATGAATGATCAAATGGTCGACCGAAGGCATTTCGGTCGACCGAAATGACACATGAAATTTTGGTTTAGGTTTAGTGAATTCCGGTCTAGGTTTGGGTGACCTATTTAAGTCCAAATGATTTGAGATTTTGTGTGTGACTTCTATAAGGAACCTAGTGTGTGTTTAATTAGTGTTTAACTCTTGTATGCTCAAGTACACATAGTTCCTAAGACTCAAAATAAATTAAGATTACATGTCTTCAACTGAGCTTTGATTACATGTCTTAACTTGAATCATTTCTTTCTTGAGTCTTGATCACCTGTAGATGTTAGCACAAAGCAATGTATATGATATGCAATATGTGCGACACTACATTGATTATAATTAAGATTAGGTTGATTAAATCATCAAAATATAGATTAATGCCAAAAAGCCAACACTACTAAGTGCTTGTTGGACTGACCGGACGACGACTCCGTTGGTGTGGTGTAGACCACGATGTTTCATATATGAATCATTTTGCGTGGAAGTGCGGACGCTCCTCACCGATCCTTTGGCTAGTTTAGTCGCGTATGGGGGCGCGCTGCGTACTGTCCGTAAGACCGTATGTGCCTACGGTAGGTCTCCGAGGGAGACCCGGTGTTATTTTCTGGACATATGTCCTTGTTGACCCTTAGAGAGTGTTTATTGTTGTTGTAGGACTGAGGACCTGTTTTACACTTGGAGGAGAACTGTTTTTCTTACTGTGATGACATGACATGCTACTAGTATGATAGATTCATTACCGTACTATTGCATTCATATAGGTGAGCTTGGCATACAGGGTTTCCTAATGGGAAACTCAGGCATTGTTGTTGAATTCATGTTTCAGGACCGTAGTAGGTTTTGTGGGGTTGGTGACAGCGGGCGCACACATTTCGGGGCTAGGATCCTCTTCAGACTATTCGAGGTCGTCATGATTACCTGTATTCCTTTCGTCGTATTGATGTAATCATGTATTTTGATAAACTCTGTTGTATTTGGTGCACCGACTGATTATTTATTGTGTAACATTCCTGTTTGATGATTATTATCTTGAGATCTATTTTATTGTTAAAATTTTCAAAATTTCCACTATTTCGGGATATTACAATTTCATAGGATAATCTATCTGATTACATATGAAGCTTGCCTTACATAAATATCCTAATTGTAATCCTAATCTACCCATAAGTAAAATAGAATGAAATATATGACTCAATTGAAATCTTGATGTCTATCTGATTTTCTTCCATCTATGAGTGGTTCTATTGGCTAAATTTGCATTTGCATTTTACAAGTAAGACCTTGAACTTTCGAATTAATGATTTGCACTTAAGACTTGAAACACTTAACAATTACGTTAGTAAAAGTAATTATCCAAACTAGTGGAGTTTATTCAACCATTCTCCTCATTTTTTACGATGACAACATTAAAGATTATGCATAAACTAAAAAGCTCCTGAATCTGATATTTTCCATCTTTGGCATCAACAACAAGTAGATATAGGAAATTAAATTTACGAATATTTCAGTTAACATTATTCATCGAAATAGGAAGTATCTAAATGTTTTTGAAAGACTTGAAATTCAAAAGTTTAAATAAAATATGATTTTCAAGATCATAATTGATAGATAAGGAATATTTATTGAAAAATCTAATTTAATTCAGCAATAATCATGAGTGCACCCCCTCAATTAATCAAACAACGTACTTTCCTGTTAATGCATGATCAAAATATATATATAGGTAATTTTTTTTATGAGGTATACCTCACCTAATGTCAAAATAAGGTACAAATATCCTCAACTGTCAAATCGTTTTTAACTTGCATCCAATGGTTGTGTTCTAACCATCATCTCTCTCACGTGATTAAATTCATCTTCTTCCTAATTGTTTTTCTTCTACTCTCTCCAACCCGCTTTCTCCTATTTTTGCTATCCACGTTCATCCACGAAACGACGGTGTGATTTGGGGTGAGATTCTAACCGGTCTTGGGTGTCCTCCTCTCTAGCAACGAGAGCTTCCAGCGGTGTGATTTGGGGCGAGATTCTGGTCGGTCTTTGGTGTTCTCTGCACATATTCTGTTTTATGTTAATCATTTCTGTGCCTAATTGTCCATCTTAAATGCCAGGCAGGGATGATAGTTTGAAATCCCCAACCTGCACTAATCTGGTTAATGGTTGTCCTGATATAACCACATTGGCGCTCAAGGGTTTTGTTGAAACAAACCAAAAGAAGCAAGATATGGACGTTAAAGAAACATACCGTATAAAGATCCAATCAAGCTAATTAGGCGTATCCAATCCAACGCATATGGAATGTATTCCAACGGCTCCATAAGAAGTATGGAATGTATTCTACTATATAACACTCATGTAAAACCCTAAAACAATACAACAAATCAATTTTCTTCGTGCACTGTTCAAATCAACATGGTACCAGAGCGTGCGTTCTGAGAAGAAGAAAAATACACACACACAAACCCACCCAAAACCCTACACCCAAACCCGGCCTCAGAGGCTTCCCTGAGCTCATCACCGGCCGGGACGCTAGGCGGTTGCGACCGCTGTCGCCTTCCACTCCTAGCTATGACAGACCACGGTGGTGAATCATCCCAACGCCTCACCACACAACCCCTCAATGGGACAAACTTCCTCACCTGGGCACGCGCCGTCTCCCTATCCCTCAGCGGCAAAGGGAAGTTCGGCCACCTCACTGGGAAGACCATCAAACCCACAGAACAAGGAAGCGAGGCAAAGCAGGAGGAGTGGCAAAACGCCGACCACCTCGTGATGTCCTGGCTCCTACAATCCATGCAACATCAAATCGCAGAAATCTTCATGTACAAGAATAGCGCCAAAGAACTATGGGACTCCGTTCATGAACACTATGGTAAGCAACAAAACTTTGCGCATATATTTAAACTCAAACAAGATCTTTCGCAGATCAAACAAAACCAAAAATCTGTGACCGAATACCTCGGCATGCTGAAACGAACATGGGATGAACTTGCTATCCATGAGCCACCCACCAAAGATCCCGAAATCATACAAGCAAGAACCGAGCAAGACCGTATTTACACGTTTCTTGTTGGGTTGGATTCAAGCTTCGAGGCGCTCAGATCGAACATCCTCATGGCGCCGGAACTTCCCACCTTCTCGACCATCATAGCGATGGTTAACCGGGAGGAAACTCTCCGGAAAACCCACACCGCTCAGTCGGACACCCCCCACGAAAATCAGGCGTTTGTCGCCGCAAAAAACACCGCAAACACCGCAAACACTCGCGACAAAGGTAAAAACAAATTCGGAAATAAAAGCAACGAATATTGCGATAACTGTAAGAAACAGGGACACAACCGGTCTACGTGCTACTTTCTCTACCCGCATCTCCGGCCATCTAGAGACGGCTCAGAGAGGAGGGGGGAGAGAAGCGGCGGCCACACAAACCCTAGCGGGAGAGGCGGCGGCGGCGCTCCAGGAGGAAACCCTAGCAACCAAGGAGAAGGAACGAAATGGGGCTCAGTCGGGTCGGCGTCGGATCAACGCGGGTTTTATAGCGTGAATGGTGGAGGATCCGACCCGTTTGCCTACCCGGACCCAGCTGTGACCGGTTCTACAAGTGCACCAGATCCGACCCAGCTCAGCTCTCTCCTGGCCCACTTGAACACATTCTTGCAAACCAACACCCCAAATAAAGGTAATTGCTCAGGTATGAATACTTTCTTGAATAATTACAATTCTTGTCTTTCAGTAAATAATGATTCTAGTTGGATTATTGACTCCGGTGCAACTGATCACATGACAGGAAACCCTTCCCTGATTAATAATGTAAAAACTAGTTTAAATTTGTTGAATAAATTCGTCACTGTTGCTAATGGAGACAAAGTACAAATTAAGGGCACTGGAGAAGTACAATTCTTAGATAATAAAATACCTGAAAATGTTTTGTATGTACCTAATTTCGACTCTAATCTCTTGTCTGTTGCAAGACTCACGAAAAATTTGAATTGCAATATTATCTTCACACCTTTTGATGTAACCTTTCAGGATCGTACCACAGGGAGGACGATTGGTAGCGGGAAACTCATCAATGGACTATACGTGCTTGAAACTCAACCAAAAGGGTTAATTGCTAAAAATCCTACACATGATACTTGGCACCAAAGAATGGGACACCCATCTCACACAGTTTTACAAAAATTATTTCCTTCTTTTAAACATGAATTATCTTGTGATGTATGTCGATTGTCAAAACAAACTAGACTTCCGTTTTATGCTTCTGAAAATAAGACAGCTCGTGCTCTCGAATTGATCCACTCGGACATATGGGGACCCGCTCCCGTAGAATCCTATAATGGGTTCAAGTACTTTATTTCGTTTATTGATGATTTCTCACGTACAACTTGGTTATATTTGTTAAAAGCTAAATCTGATGTTTTTTTGGTTTTTTGTGAGTTTGTAGCCTTTGTCGAAAACTTGTTTGATTCTAAAATTCAGATACTTAGATCCGATAATGGATCTGAGTATACTAGTAACAACTTTCAAAGTTTTTTAAAGCAAAAAGGCATTTTTCATCAAACCACATGCATAAACACCCCTGAACAAAATGGTATTTCTGAACGAAAAAATCGTCATCTTTTGAATGTTACTCGTTCTCTGCTTTTTCAAAATCATGTCCCCAAACATTTCTGGTCAGATGCTATTTTAACTGCCACTTACATTATAAATCGTTTACCTAGTTCAACAATTCAAAACAAACAACCATTAGAAATCTTACACGGCAAACAAATGAGTCTTAATCATCTTCGTATTTTTGGTTGTACTTGTTTTGTTCACAGGAAGCGTCTGGACAAGTTTGATTATAACTCCATCAAATGTATTTTTTTAGGCTACTCTGTCAAGAAAAAGGGGTACAAATGTTATGACCCCATAAATTGTAAATTTTATGTCTCTCGTGATGTATCCTTCTTTGAGAATATTCCTTACTTCAACGATCATCACAATCCTTCCGCTACACCCAAAGCTCCTCTACCGACCGCTGATGTCTTCGACACCACCACACCACCAACTCAGGTAGTCGACACCCCTCCGCTAGAGGAACTTGAGCCACCTATACAAGTGGACGACCGAGGGGGAGATGATGAAGGTATTCCTCCAAGGAGGACCACCCGTCCTACTCGTCCACCACCTCGACTCCAAGATTATGTGGTATCTCACGTCACTTATCCTATCGAGGACTACTTGTCCTACTCTCAAATAAAACCCACCTACTATGCTTTCTTAAGTCAAATAGACAAAATTAATGAACCCACCAATTTTCATGAAGCTAGTCAACACCCCAAGTGGACTAAGGCTATGGAAGATGAATTAAAAGCTTTAGAAACCAACAAAACATGGAGTCTTGTTATTCCCCCAAAAGGAATAAAACCAGTAGGCTGTAAATGGGTTTATAAAATAAAATATAACAGTGATGGCAGTATAGAACGATTTAAAGCCCGGTTAGTTGCAAAAGGGTACACTCAAACTTATGGGTTAGATTACCAAGAAACGTTTGCTCCAGTTGCAAAGATGAACACTGTTCGTGTTCTCCTCTCTATAGCTGTTAATTCTGGATGGAACCTCTTCCAAATGGATGTTAGAAATGCTTTTTTGCAGGGCAACTTAGAAGAAGAAGTCTATATGACTCCTCCCCCAGGTTACGAATCCGATCCAGACAAGGTATGCAAACTCCATAAGTCCATATACGGACTTAAACAATCTCCACGCGCATGGTATGCTAAACTCAGTCACTCTCTTCTACTTTATGGGTTCTCTAAAAGTTCTGCTGATGCCTCCATGTTCACTAAACACAATCATAAAACCACTATAATTGTCTTAGTATATTATAATAACCGGAAACAATGATGAAGAAATTTCCTCAGTGAAACTTTACCTCAAATCAAAATTTGATATTAAAGATCTAGGCATCATGAAATACTTCCTTGGAATTGAAATTGCGCACTCAAAAAAGGGACTATTTTTATCCCAAAGAAAATATATTCTAGATCTGTTACATGAAACTGGGAAAATAGGGTCTAAACCAGCTAACACCCCGATCGAGACAAATCGGAAAGTTAGTCTAATTGACGATGAACCAATTCAAAACATAGGTCAATTCCAGAGATTGGTTGGCAAACTCATCTACCTCACAGTCACTAGACCTGACATCACATATGCCGTTAGCGTAGTAAGTCAATTTATGCATGCACCTCACAAAGGTCATCTAGAAATCGTTGACCGAATCCTACACTATCTTAAAAAAACTCCGGGTCAAGGTCTTTGGATGAAAAGAAACAACTCTAATACAATTGTTGGTTATTCTGATGCAGATTGGGCAGGAAGTCACGATCGAAAATCCACCACCGGATTTTGTACATTCGTTGGGGGAAACTTGGTCACATGGAGAAGTAAAAAACAAAATGTAGTTGCTAGATCAAGTGCTGAAGCCGAGTACCGTGCAATGGCCTCCACAACAAGTGAGCTAATTTGGCTCAAACAACTCCTCAAAGACATGAACATAAGCAACCAAGATCCTATACAAATGTTCTGTGACAATAATGCTGCAAGACACATCGCCTCCAATCCTGTCTTCCATGAACGAACAAAGCACATTGAAGTAGATTGTCACTTCATCCGTGAAAAGATCCAAGCAAAAGAAATCGAAGTTCCCTACGTCCAAAGCAAAGACCAATTAGCAGATATCTTCACCAAAGCACTCGACCAACGACACTTCCAAAACATTCTTGGCAAGTTGGGCTCCTTCAACATCTTCCGGAGCCAACTTGAGGGGGAATGTTGAAACAAACCAAAAGAAGCAAGATATGGACGTTAAAGAAACATACCGTATAAAGATCCAATCAAGCAAATTAGGCGTATCCAATCCAACGCATATGGAATGTATTCCAACGGCTCCATAAGAAGTATGGAATGTATTCTACTATATAACACTCATGTAAAACCCTAAAACAATACAACAAATCAATTTTCTTCGTGCACTGTTCAAATCAACAGGTTTCAAGCTAAATGATCATAAGGTCCGCATATTTGTAAAGGTGAGTTTATATTTCAAATGATGGGAATGTCAGTCCTTTATGTATTTTATGTTTTTGCTATTGTTTGTTCAATTTATGAATCCTTCGGTGTGATAAAAATGTACTGATATGAACTTGTTGAACTTTCTTTACCTTGTTATCTTTCTTATTTTTAATTTGTCTATTTTGAATGTTTAGGGTTTCCACAAACTAAAAATAGTCGACTTCTCAACCTCTTATGCCATTACGGGTGCTTTCTTAAAGTGTGTCTTGCACTTTTTGAAAATTGACATAGAGATTCCTTTTCCTAAATCATCTCCGTATTTTTGTTTGTAGGAACCTTGGTGTTGTTTCGAATGGCTTGGAGGTTCTCATATTGCGTGACTGCTTACACTTAAAAGAAGTAAGGACATTGATAGTATGTTAAGCTTGTGGCTCATTCATCATTAACCCAATCATTTGTCCAGGTGGAAGTACGTCGATTCTTGTCAACTTGCCTAACCGGGGAATATATATCACTTGCAAATCTGGTACGAAACTTGGAACTCAATATATGGTGTCCTCCTTCAACAAATCTGTAGCACATGGTTTTTTTGTTTATGAATAGGACATCTCAAATAGAGATGGATTATCGACAGAAGATGATTGGTATGATCGATGTTATTAGCTAGGTGACAAAAGTGCAATTAGTTCTCATGCTACTTCTTAGCTGATCTCTTTCAACCTTGCTATTACAACTTGTTTGACATCATACACGTATTCCTGCAGTAGCAGTCTGATATCAAGTATCAATGAGGAGAGATCTGACATATGTTTGATAGTCGAGTTCCCCTCCGAGAAAGGGTCTCTCTCTGTCTTTCTTAAAATGTGTTGGCAAAAGAGCAAATTCTCACATGTTCTTGATTGTGCATGTTTTGTTTCAGATATTTTGGAACTGAAGAACTTGTTGAAGAGGAACTACACAGTGATACAAGTTTTCCTTCCCCGATGACACTTGATTCTTTCGCGACTTCTTCTGAGAGAAGCTATACTAATGATCAGGGAAGCGACAATGATGAGGAAAACAATGTCCACGTTGTAGCTTATGGTGAGAGCTCGGACGACTTGGAGTTCCAGTAATTGGTCTACCAGTGCGATAAAGGACTACCTTGCAAGTGCAAGTTAGTTCATGTATCATTTCTTATGATGATGATTTATACGATCTTATATCTTAAAGCCATCGTTTTGGAAGATAATTGTTCTTTCGAGTTGTCTTCCACATGTTCCTAGCGTCAAGTATGCAGAGGTTATTCCGGTAGAGCACAAGAGACGACACTATCATCTCTACTGATTTTGCAGATATTTTGTTCTTAGTTTTCAACTTCCTTGATATACTATTTCTACAATTATTCTTGGGTAGTCGAAATTCAGAGGGTTCCATGAGTTTTATCGTTTTGATTATAGCTGCAAATGTGGGAACTGTTCAAAATCTAAATTGTCATTTCGAACATTTAATTTACACTTATTTTTGGAATAATTCATGATGTTTGCACTAAAATATATGTCGGCATTGTATACTTGGTAATGATTTTAAAATGTATTTAATTATGGGGATCAAAACTAGTTAGGAATTATATTGAAGTGATACTTTGTCATCGGTTGTTGCAAATTTACAATTGCCTAAAGAAGTTCTTTGTTTAGATCTTAAAATATGAAATGCTAAAGGCACACAAGCAAATCAGTATTGGCATTGCTCATTTGATTCTTGAAACGTGTCGCAAATAGGACGAGAAAGGAATTATGTGGGTTGTTTTTAGGGGCGTAAATGGAATAAATCATCTCTACCATTTTTAAAATGCAAACAATCATAGATAAAATACACAAACGCATTCTAAAAATACACAAAACGATATTCTAAATACATTAATTCATGTTTAAAATACACAAATAATTTCTAAAAACACACAAAATGATATTTTAAATACATCAATCCATGTTTAAAATACACACCCTATGAGACAACATTATCCACAATCACCTAAATACATCAAATGGAACTCTACCAAAATTACAAGAACTATTATTTCAAAATGTAAAATATTTCTTCGATTTCATTTGATCAAAATCCCAAGAAGTTTACGTTTTTGAACAAAACAGAGTAGACCTTGTCACATGAAAACCTATGATTGAAATGTTTGCTATGTCTTATTTTGAAGAAAAATGTGACTTCAATGATTCTTGCTGCCATCTCCCCTCTAATACGATCAGCCACAACTTCACAAAAATGTAGTCATCACTACAAGCAGCCACAACTTCACGACAAGATCAATTTCAGAATCATCATGTTTCTTAACCGTTTGTTCAAACAATATTCCAATTTTTCCCTTGAGACATCTTCATCAGTTACGAACAAAGTCTGTGCAAGGTCAATTTCTCTTAAGAAGTCTCTTACTTCTAACATGTCAATGCCTCCATCCAGAACACCTAAAATGTCTGCAACAACTTTAACTTCTCGCCAAGTACCAAAAATATGTTTCCACCAATGTAGTTTCAAAATAAATCGTCGATCATGTATCTATCTACAATGAAATGTTCCATCTCCAAAACTTGGTTGAAACATGTAGAAGAAATTGCTAGTATTTGTTTTTCATCAAGCTCAACATTATCCTTATTTTCTTGTATGCAGTCATACTACATCTATCTTGAATTTGGTTTGAGCTGCAATGAAATATTCAGAAGTCACAACTATTTGCTTCTCAAAAAATATGTAAAAAGTTTTAAATTAAGAAATATATTTTGACCTCCCATTCTCGTGGCATTCTTGTGAGCATAAGTATGTGGTGAAAAACCAACTCTTGTGAAACACCTAACATAAATTAAGAATTAAAATAAAAACAAAATTTCTAAAAAAATCAACACAAAAATGACTAAAATACATAGAAACACATGCCTTTTCTTTTTGCTTTCATTTTATTTCTCGTTTTCATTATTGTTTCATTTACTTTCTCTGTTCCATGTACTTCGGTTTCCTTTACTTTAATCCCGTCCACGTTGGTTGACGGTGTAGATGATTTTTTCCTTGGACTTGGAGTTTCTGAGATTCAATATGACTCAATCCTAAACTAAATGATGGTAGAGGCACTGCAAAAGAAATAGACTTTCATTAGGAGATCAAATTTAACCGTTAGCTAAACCTATATCTTATTATAAAAAATATGTACAATATCAAATGCACAACAAAATGAGTTAAAATTATGTCAAATAAATTGAAAGATGTGGATTACACACAACGATAATTAAACTATAAAACTACAAGTATCAAATTAAACTATATTTAAAATACATTGTTTGAAGCTTAAAATACACAAATAAGTATTTAAATTACAATACTTAGATTACACTTAGTTAAGGGACACAAAAGTGATTGTTTGTAAGATCTCTAAAATATGACAAAGAAACTATACGCTATGTGAAGGAGACCCTTAACCACTCATAACATGGTTTAGCTGATCAAATGAAACGACCACGAACAACAACCATCTCTTTCTTAACTAACCAAATTACAAACAACAACAAACCAAACATTTTTTTATTAGTCACAAACAAAACAATCATAGAATGCAGTTTAATAAAATCCAAATTGGATTCAATGTAAAACACAAAAATAGAGATGGGAAAATATGCAGGACAAGAACAGCTGAAACAACCTGAAGCTGCAAATATCTATTCAAGGTGAGGGGCCAACGCCTTAGCCTCTGTTCAGTCGGTCCCTTTCGAAAAGGCAATTACCATTTCGGATTCTGGACACCAACATCACCTCCAATGTGCCTCTTTGAAGGTCTCATTAATTTAAATGGGTATAAAAACCTCTAAATCAAATATCTAAACCCCAGTAGATGTAGACAACTAACAACTTCAAATTCACAATTTTCATTTATGTCCTTTCTAACTTTTACATCATCGTAAATCATTATTCAATCAATTTTTTATAGGAAAGTTAGAAATCATGTTACTATATATTTAACAATGCAATGATAAATTTTAGGTAATAAACACGAAATCTCCAGAAAAAAACATTAGTAATTTTTGGAAATGTAGAACTAACGAAATGGAGCAATAAGAAGGTGGGAATCACCTCAGGAGATATATGCATACAAACCATGTGTACACAATACTAAAAAACATATGGATTCATCGTTGGATGCAATCTAGGAGAAGACCTAGTCTTCATCTCCATAAACGGAGGAATAACTCGTCGTAAATGATGTTGTCGCCGGAAACGAAGGGAAGATCTAGGGTTTGAAGGTTTTGGAGTGGAAGAGAAGGTTTTGGGTTGCGTTTCGTGGGCTTGAAGTGAAATTGAAGGTTTTGGGGATTTGAGAGTGGTGTTTGTGAGAGTTTAGAGTGCATCTAACGGTCAAAAATAATGTAACTTAATCTGACGGTCACAAAAATTTGTACCTCATATTTGCTTAAATGAGGTATACTTCATAGGAAAATTACTCTCTCTCTCTCTATATATATATTTATACACACACATGGTTCCCAGGTGACCTCAAACTCATTTAAGGTAAATGAGGTTATTTAATCATGTCTTTAGATTTATATTCCGGCAATTCTATCTCTTAGATTAACATTGATTAAGATTTCGCAAATTAGGTGATTTCGTACATTTCAATTTGCAAAACATATGGTATTTCGTTTGCAATTACCCAAAATGTGAGTTGAAATACAACTTTACATATTTGTTCGTCTCTCTCCAACGTCAGTGCATCTGTTTCCCTACTTGGGGAAGTGCATTATGTTTTAAAAATGATTATTTTTTCTTCCTTTTTGTTCTGTAATTGTTCTTACTTTTGATTCAAAATGAATATATGATGCTTTCTTGCTTCATTTTTTTTATAAGCAATAATTCTATGGATCTTGTCAGAATAAAAAATGCACTTTGTGAAGTCTACATTTTTGTGAAGATTGTATTTTTAGATGTTATAAATTTTTTCGAAATTCTATGATTGAAAATGGTGTTTTTAGTAATTATTTTGTTCATATTCACATTTTTAAGTAATTGCATTATTAAACTTTGCAAATTTCTTATTTTGTAGTTACGGATTTTTATAATTATGTTAACCTATTGTATTAGATATATATGACTTTTTAATTCAATATGCATTTATTGATTTTATGATATTTGTATTTTTTTTATAAATTAATTTTTCGTTCCTTGGATACAAACATATGCATATCTCACATTCCTATCATTTTTTTAATTGATACAACATTCATGGTAGAATGGACGAATTTATCAAAGTGAGGGATGGACTAATAAGAAATGTTCGCTGATGTTTGGAGACATTATTGTTTTTTAACATTTTAAGAATTTGGCAAAGTAAAGAAAATACTTTTAAGATTTTGCATTTAGATCAATTTTTTCTCATATTAAATCATTTCCAAATTTGACCAAATCCATTGATTAAAATGTGACGGTTCATATTAGGTAACCTCATTTAGCATCGAATGAGGGTAACCTCACCTAAAAATGTCTATATATTTTTATAACCCACCAACCCAGTCTGCAACCTACCAAATCCTGGCAGGTCGAGGTCGACCCGCTCCACCCCGAACTTACCCGGCTTACAACCCTACATATCTTGCTTTTGCGATTTCCAGCCCTAGCTTATAGGGGTACATATTGTTAGGTTTGTGTATATTTTTGTGTCTTCGTTTTCTTGTAATCCGACTTATGTCTATGAGGATTTGTAGTAATTTTAGGCTTCCACTCCTTCATGAAAAAACATGCTTAATCCAAAAATAATCACAACGTGAAAGAAAAGAAATAGAATATTTTATTGTTATATTATCTGACGCATAACATTTTTTTTCTGGATAGAAGTCCAAAATCGCAATATGTCGGAAACCCATACAATAATCTCACCGATAATTGCTATTTTCCCAAAAAAAAATACAATTAGAACTAAACACTGCCTAACGCAAAATCAATACTGTACGTACACTTGTTAAGCCAATATCACGTCAACGGCCAGTAACGGCTGGTGTATTTTCTTCTCATTCCCAACTTCAAACTAATTCCCCTTACTCGTACACGTACTTGCAGCTTATTCAGCTCCATTAGTTTATTAACGACAATGATTCCACCACACCGCTTATAAGTCTCTAGTCTTTAACCCATCTCTTCTTCTGATAAGAGTTCGATTTGAATTATCATCCTTATTTTTTTTACCGAACTTGGTTGGGATAGCACATGGGGATTTCGCATTATAATAAGGCGTATCATTGTTTTCTACTTCTCTCTCCTCAAGGTGTGGTGTGTCCCTCCTTGTCCTTTCATGTGCCACATCGCTATTAAGAGGGAGACAGAAATTTTAAGAAAGAGAGAGAAGGGTACTTGAGATTTGCTAACTTATGGCCTCTAAGCCTTACTCTACTATAATTTGTTGTTTGTAGAAGTTCAATTTGAGGATTTGTGATAAAGGTGGGAAGTTTTTTTGGGTGAGGAGTTTGTAATCATGAGTTGGAAGAGTAGAGGGGGGTTTGGCGGTGGAGATGGGAAGGTTGTCGCCAGGAAGTGGACTGTTTTGTTCTGTATTGGTAGTTTCTGTGCTGGCCTTCTCTTCACCAACAGGTAATATTTCTGGGTCTCTCCCTTTCTTTTCGGAATTTCGGTTTTCTGTTGGTTGTTGGGATTTGGGGGTGGCAATTGAACAGGATCTTTGTGTTGTGGCAGTAATTTTGGATTGGTTTTCATGAATTCTGGGAATTTGGTGGAATTTGGCTTCTTTTTGTGTGGTTGTTAACTTGTTTCTGACTTTTTAAGTGTGATGTAGGGTGGTATTTGTATCCTCTGTGATTACTTATTAAAAGTTATTTGACTATTATTTCGTTTTCGTTGGTTTTGATGGTTTATAATTTATTGTGACAATATTCTTGATGTTGTTTTATGAATTTTGGTAGGCTTGGTTTGCTGATGATATTTGAGTGAAGTTTAGGGTGATACCCTAGTTCATAATCATGGTAGTTGTAGTTGTTTATTGTTATTTGGTTTTCATTGGTTTGAGGGATTGCCGTATTGGTAGATTTGTGGTGTTTTTTTTTCAAATTTTTGATATGGGAGCTTGTCCAGTGCTATGTTGTTTAGCCCCATTTCAAAGAAGTAATTGGCTACAACTTTTGGTGTTATTTTGGATTCAGGGATTTTGTTGTTTGGGGCGTCTGGCTTTTGATCTTTTCTATTGAAAATATAAGTTGGTGTTTTGATTTCGTTTCAAACTAGTGGTAACTACAATTGAATGAGGTCTTCATGGGAGTTTTGGTATTTGGCTTTGTCTTGATTTGTGGGATTGTGACATTTCTGGTTAAGGAATTAAATGCAGGCTGAGCTTGAAAGTTCATCTTTGGTCTGGCAAAAAGATCAAGGACATCTTGGTCCTGTCGAAGTCTTAGATTATGTATTTGTGTAAGAGACCAATTCCAAGTAACTGTGGGTTGGTTGTATTTGCTTGTGCAAATCTGTTCCAACCATCTATCTTAATTTATGGAAATTGTTGATGTTCAAATAGCAAGAAAAGCTCGTAGACAGCAAATCCATGGCTTTTGATAAGTGTTTCTACTTATGTATATGTGAAAAGCGTTACCGATAAAAATGTATGTGAAATAATAAAGTTAGTATTTATAATCTTTGAGCTCTAATTGTTTGTTCAATTTTCTTGACTCTAATATGCATTCTGAAACGATGCACAACATTTTACAAGTGTGATTGACTAATATAGGTATAGTATATTACATAAATGATGTATTTCAAGATCATATTGCACTAACTCTTATTGACAATTGCAGGATGTGGACAATGCCAGAAGTAAGTGACGTGAGAAACCCAAACCAAGAAAACAAGCTTCAGCTACTTTCAGTGGAATGTGGTTCCAAAGCGGTAAGGACCTTCACTAAGACATTTTTCATTACTTAACTTTTTTTTTGTTATACATATACAAAGCCAAAAGGTTGGGAATGGTTAGGCGCACTTTGCTAATATTTTGGTTCAATGTTCGACAAGACGATGCCATTTTTTTGCCATTCCCTACAAAAAAGAGGCTTTGGTTGCTAAGCATTTTCCGTATAACTTGTCCAGAAGGATATTAAACGTGATACCATGGACATAATGGGAGAGGTTTCAAGGACGCATGATGCTATACAGTGAGACTAACTATCATATTATTTTTCTTTCTGTTTGGTGAATTTTTTTATTAAGCACAATAAGAATTTTCGGGATTCTGCAGAACATTGGATAAAACAATTTCAAACATAGAAATGGAACTAGCTGCTGCAAGGGCTGCCCAAGAATCTATACTTAGTGGTTCACCAGTTTCAGAAAACATGGAAGATACCGCCATAGGTGGAAAACAGAAATATCTAATGGTTGTGGGAATCAATACTGCTTTTAGCAGTCGTAAAAGAAGGGATTCCGTTCGAGCTACTTGGATGCCCCAAGGTTAGTAACATAATCCATGCTTCTCTCTTCCATTCCAATCCATATATTTGTACCTTTAATACTATTTTGTGATTTGGTACTTTTTTTCATGGATATCATAGGTGAAAAAAGGAAGAAACTTGAGGAGAAAGGAATAATAATGCGTTTTGTTATCGGTCACAGGTACGTCTCTTAGTCACAAACATGTTGAGCTTATGCTACCATTTACCTACGAAAGGATTTTGCTTTTGACATTTATTATATTGACATGTTTACTTCCAATTCAATAGTGCAACCACTGGAGGAATTCTTGATAGAGCTATTGAAGCTGAAGACCGGAAGCATGGAGATTTCTTGAGGCTGGTAATTTGTACAAAAAATTCTGTACTCTATAGTGTATATTTGAACTTTATTAAGTTTTTATTTTTTAACATGTCGTTTGAGCACCTCACCCAAATTATATCCAGATCTACATTCACATATTTGCACTGTGGCATGTTTTGTTTGGTAAAAGATAGTTATTAAACTACAATTTACTTACAGGATCATGTTGAAGGATACTTAGAATTATCTGCCAAGACAAAGATATACTTTTCAACTGCTGTGGCGATGTGGGATGCAGACTTCTATATCAAGGTTGATGATGATGTACATGTAAACATTGGTAAGTATTTAATATTTTCTCTATTTTTTATTTGTTTTGGGTTCCTATGCTTGAGATCATATGTGGCTTCTGAAATAACTGAGATTTGCATATAGGATCACAACAAACTTCACTGAAAAAAACAAAACACTGAACAAGTATATTGAAAGGGTCACTTACAGTTCCAGCCTATATATTTTTGTTGTAGGTTCACATTCTTAAACATGCACAATGTTCATATGATATACCATCTTCTAGGAAAACTAGTTGATCTTCATGTAATTAGACGAGCCCAAACATACACACAATATCCACAAGTACAAACTACATGATATCATCTTTTACAAAATCTGGTAGATCCTCAAGCAATAGCATAAGATCCAATACTCTTAAAATTTTGTCAATCATCTAAAAACTAATACTTGTCAAAAGTGGAATGATGTCTAGGAAAAATCAAGCACAAAGTTGTATGGCTTACAAATCATGTTTAATATTTCAACATTAAACAAGTATACTTGTAGTTACCCATCAATGATGGGCGAGTGATGATAACGAGATCGGTAGCTTAGGAGTTAGGATTACTGATTTTCTAGTTTCAAAGCTTGCTGCTTTGTGGATGCTTCATTTTGGAATACTTTGGTTGTGCAATTTTATCAATGCAAAATTGAAATAATAATAATAATAATGCGGAAGTGGAATTCTTTTAGCATTTGTTTACTTTTTTTTGTATGAATACATTTCATATTAGTTTTTTTGTTACCTCAGCTACACTTGGAGTGACTTTGGCTAGATACCGGTCAAAACGTCGAGTTTATATGGGATGCATGAAATCTGGTCCTGTTTTGGCTAAAAAGTAAATTTTCAATCACCTTTTACATGTTAATGGCAGTGATGAAGCAACATATTTATGAAATTATGAGTAACTATGTCATGTAACAGGGGGGTTAGATATCATGAACCTGAATACTGGAAATTTGGTGAAGAAGGGAACAAGTATTTCCGGCACGCAACTGGACAATTGTATGTTATTTCGAAGGATCTTGCAACATATATATCCGTAAACCAGTAAGTCGACCTACACACTCACTAAAGTTTCAGTAAGAACACCTTTCTAGAAATACAGGAAAGAGTAATGTTCTTTTGTTCTTTGCCAGGCATGTGTTGCACAGATATGCAAACGAGGATGTTTCTCTAGGTGCTTGGTTCATTGGCTTAGATGTAGAACATATTGATGACCGCCGACTATGTTGTGGTACTCCACCAGGTAAGGCCTCCATATAGCAAATAATCATTTCCCCTGTATACGCTCTAAGATTTCAGAAAAAAAACTTTCCTTTTTTTCTAAGTAATCAAATTCACTTACACCTCCAACTTGCAGTGCGATTTATGGGCCCAATGTGGTAAATAATCACCAAATATGTTGGTTTTGCATAAGCGAGAATTAATTTTGTTTCCTATGGGAATATTGTGACCCTAAATTTTAAAAATTCATTGTCTAAATATATGACAGAGTTACCACAAGCACCAATTTTGCAGGGTATTATTGTTTAGAGCTAAAATGCATCCCTTTTGATCTTTAAAGTATTGGTCGATTATATAAATATAAAACAATATGCCACATTTGCAGATTGTCAGTGGAAGGCCCAAGCAGGCAACATCTGCCTTGCCTCGTTTGACTGGAGCTGCAGTGGTATCTGCAACTCCGCGGATAGGCTCAAAGAAGTGCACCGCCGATGTGGTGAAGGAGACAACACTCTACTAAACGCAGTGTTCTAAGTCTCAGCTGCGACAAACGCTCATCATCCCGTCTCACCCCAGCATTGATTTGATTTTTTGTTTTTTTTCCATTGTACGTATGATTGTATCTAAAGAAGAGCCAGAGAGGGGTTGTTCTATATTTAAATGGTAAGTTCCTTAGAGGTGAGAAAGTAAAAAGATGTGAGCACATTCTTTGATTGTTTTGTTAGCCATGTCTTCTCTTGAAACGTTGTAAAATGGCAACCATGCATGCTCTAGTAATAAATATTTTTGGCAGTTCTTTGCTGCTGTAGTTTGGTACAGATGTTTCCTTATTTCGGCTTTCTAAACATTTAGGCTCTTCATTCTATTTTATCAATTTTATCAGAAGCTGACATAGCAATTGTAACGCCTCTAATCCGTACTCGAGACACAGCAATGAGACAACACTAAAGGAAGTGAAAAATGGACATTAACTGTAATAATCAACTCGAGACCTCAATTTAAAATATATGATAAGGTCAAGTCAAGGTGCAATGCGGAAGGAAATACAAGCAATCTGAAACCTACTACACAACTACTAAGATGAGTAGGAAAATACATGACAACTGAGCTCAACAGATCCAGTCCACGCGTCCCAAGCCCAAGTCGCCTCCGATCACCTACCGCGTCCCACCTGCACACGAACAGGCATGCCTGAGTCTTAAATCAAGACACAGTACACCACCCCAACCCGACACTGAACAAGGTCTAGTCGTCCCTGACGACTCACACTGGTCTCGTGTTCCAAGGCGGTCACGCGCCCAGCGAGGCCGAGCGTGCACCTCGAACCCCACCGCGCATCCAACCCACAAGGCGACACTCAACCCGCTCTCACGGCAGAACTGTCACACGTCCCAAGGCAACCACGCGCCTAGCCAGCACAAGCGTGCACCCTCGACAAGACCGTGCATCCGGCCCACAAGGCAACGCCTACTCCAACCACGTGCCTGAGCCCGTGAGCAACGCTCCCGAACGATCACCCATCAAAACGCTGGTGAGCTGACCAGTTCCGCATCCGGCTTCGGAAGCCGACCACACGCCCGAGCCCGTGAGCAACGCTCCCTAACGGTCACTCGCCACAACGTGGGTGGGCCCTTCCGAACCGCAACAAGGGGGAAACCGACTCCGGGAATCCAACCACAACGCCCGAACCCGTGAGCAACGTAGTGAAACTATAGCTCTAAGTCCACAAATCAAAGTACAGGGGTATAAGTGTAATTTGCCTAAAATTCCCTTATATTTCACAATTCCCAAATGTTTAGGGGAAAACAGTAAATTACCCAATTATAATTCCTGAATTCAAATGCACTAGAATTCAAAGTTTTTCCAGCAATTAAACCAGTTGTTAATCAATTAAACCAATACAATTAAATCTAGGGTTTATTCTGCAATTAATCAAATTATTAACTAGTCAATTAAATACTCATAGTTTTGGAGTTTATTTAGCAACTTTCCCAATTACTAACATAGTTAACCAAAACCATAAAATTCAAGGTTTTGCTGCAATTAACCCAATCTTTAATCAACCCACCCAATTACAACTAACATGCATAAACTATATGCAAATTTCCCAAATATTTCTCCTCCACCCGACAACCCAAAACTAGCTAACTCCGGTCGTCGGATTCCGGCCCTCCGGCCGCGCCATCGCCACCGAAACACCGCCGCGGGTTGCAAAGGCCGAAGGACACCGCCTCCACGGGGTGGCACGACTCTCGCGGCTGCACGCGCAACTCCAACGCACACGCGTCGTTTGCACCTCCGACGCTTCTCCGACCGGCCTCCCCGGCACCCCCTCCCACTACCCCGACCTCCTAACTCTAAACGCGAGGGAGGGATGGCATACCTCACGAGAAGAAGACCGGAGAAAAGGACGATTCCTCTCCGCGTCTACACGCAGTCGCCGGAGCTCCTCGCCGTCAAGGTCGTCGTCGTCGTCGCTGGAAGGAGGAAGAAGTGGGTTGGGGTTAGGGTTAGGGTTAGGGTTAGGGATTTGGGGAAGAGAGGTGAGAGAGAGAGGGTTGGGTTTGGGGTTCTTATAATCACCCCACCAAAAAGGAATTTCGTCCACGAAATGAAGATAAGTTACGCACCGAAAAGCTCTGGGTACTTCTCCCGCACATTTGCCTCGATCTCCCACATGGCCTCTCGCGGTGTGTGGTACTCCAATCGAACCTTTACCATCATGATGACCCTCCTACGCAACTGGTGTTCCATCCGATCCACTATCTCTACTGGTCGCTCCTCCAACGACAAATCTGGCCGCACCCCAGGCATATATGCCTCCAACACGTGCAAAGGATCAGCAACGTACTTCCTCAGCATCGAAACATGGAATACATTATGTACTCCCGAAAACCGAGGTGGCAATGCAATCTGATACGCAACGACACCAACTCGGTCCAAAATCTCGAACGGCCCTATGTACCTCGGACTCAACTTCCCTCGGTGCCCAAATCTCATGACTCCCTTGGCAGGAGAGATCCTCAGGAACACGTGATCGCCCACAGCAAAAGTTAACTCTCGCCGACGCTGGTCTGCATAACTCTTCTGCCTACTCTGCGCTGTGGCCAAGCTCTGCCGGATGACATCCACCTTCTCTGCACACTGCTGGACGATCTCTGGCCCAATCAGTTGTCTCTCGCCCACCTCACCCAACACGAGGGTGATCTACACGGTCGTCCGTACAACGCCTCATAAGGTGCCATCCCTAAACTGACATGGAAGTTGTTGTTGTACGCGAACTCAATCAGCGGTAAATGCTCAACCCAACTACCTACCCAGTCCAAGGTACACACTCTCAAGATGTCCTCGAGTGTCTGTATGGTCCTCTCTGACTGACCATCCGTCTGAGGGTGAAAAGCAGTACTGAATTTCATCTTTGTCCCCAATGCTCTCTGAAGCGACCCCCAAAAACCTGACGCGAATCGCGTGTCTCGATCTGAGATGATGGATATCGGTACTCCATGCAACCTGACTATCTCATCAACATATAACTGTGCAAAGATGCTCAACGGCAACATCATCCGTACCGCTAGAAAGTGCGCCGACTTGGTCAGTCGGTCCACAATCACCCAGATCACGTCATGGAAACGTCTCGTCTTGGGTAGTCCCGTAACGAAATCCATGGTCACGTGCTCCCATTTCCACTTTGGAAACTCAAACCTCTGCAATAATCTAGCAGGCCTCTGGTGCTCAATCTTCACCTGCTGACAAACCAGACACTGTGACACAAACTTCGCGATATCCCTCTTCATGCCTCGCCATCAGTAATGTCTCTACAAAACCCTATACATCTTCGTGCTCCCCGGATGGATCGTATATCGAGCACGATGAGCTTTCTCCATGACTTCTCTCCGCAGGTCAGCTGTCACTAGTACCCACAGTCTGCTCCTGAACCTGATGCCTCTATCAGGAGATATCCTGAACACTGATCCCTCTGTCTGAGCTGACTGCATCAAGGTGGCCATCTCAAGGTCGTCTGCCTGTACGCGAACAATGTGCTCCACTATATCTGGCTCAACCCGTAAACTGGCAATCATAGCTCCGCTGTTTGCTGCTGCAAACGACCTCCACTGCACTAGGTCCTCCAACAACCTCCACTCACAGACTCGCAAGCTAGCCACCGAACTCTCCCACTTCCGACTCAGAGCGTCGGCTACCGTGTTCGCCTTTCCCGGGTGGTAGGCGATCATGGGGTCATAATCTTTCACGAACTCTAACCAACATCGCTACCTCATGTTCAGTTCCTTCTGCGAGAATAGATACTTCAGACTCTGGTGATCTGTTAATACCTCGAACTGCTCGCCATACAGGTAGTGCCTCCAGATCTTCAGTGCATACACCACTGCTGCCAACTCCAAATCATGAGTGGGATAATTCTGCTCGTGGACATTCAACGGCCTCGACGCATATGCTACCACCTTCCCATGCTGCATCAGCACGCACCCTAGACCCGTACCAGAAGCATCACTGTAGATCATGAGACCGCCACTGCCACTAGGAAGGGTAAGGACGGGCGCGGTCGTCAGCCGCCTCTTCAACTCTTGGAAGCTATCCTCGCACTTCTGCGACCAGACAAACCTCACACCCTTCCACGTTAATGTTGTCAATGGAGAAGCAATCTTCGAGAAGTCCTAAATTAAGCACCTGTAATAACCTGCTAATCCCACAAAGCTTCTTACCTCTGTCACTGATGTGGGTGCCCGCCACTGTGTCACTGCCTCAATCTTCGCCGGATCCACCGAAATGTCATCCTTTGACACGATGTGCCCAAGGAACGCCATGCTATCAAGCCAAAATTCACACTTTGAGTATTTGGCATACAACTGATGCTCCCTCAGAGCCTGTAGTACGGTCCGCAAATGCTCTCTAAGTGTCTCATGATCCGGTGAATATACCAGGATATCATCTACAAACACAATCACGAACTGATCCAATAATGGCTTAAAATTCCTGTTCATCAAATCCATGAACGTTGCAGGTGCGTTCGTCAATCCGAATAACATCACCAAAAACTCGTAGTGTCCATATCTCGTGCGAAATGCCGTCTTCGGCACGTCCTCATCTCTGATCCTCAACTGATGGTACACAGATCTCAAGTCAAACTTCGAGAAAACCGTCGCGGCCTTCAACTGATAAAAAAGGTCATCAATCCTCGGCAACGGGTAACGGTTCCTGACAGTCACCTTTTTCAACATCTGGTAGTCGACACACATTCTCATCGAGCCGTCCTTCTTCACGAACAAAACAGGGGCACCCCACGGTGACACACTCGGCCGAATGAACTCCTTGTCCAACAACTCCTGCAATTGAATCTTCAACTCGGACAACTCTGCTGGGGCCATCTGTTACGACGCCTTAGGCTGAGGCGTCGCACCAGGAAGCAGGTCGATAGCAAACTCAAACTCTCGATGCGGAGGCAATCCTGGCAGATCCTCTGGAAACATATCCGCAAAAACCCGGACCGTCTCGACCTGTTCCAAACTGGGTCTCTCACCCTCTGCCACTACGCTCGCCAGAAAAGCTGCACACCCCTGGCTCAAGAGCTTCTGTGCTTTCAGTGCAGAAACGAAAATACGACCCTCTCCGCCGCGCACTCCACGGATCACCAGATACTGACCCAATGCCCGCGGAATCAACATCCTCCGCTCTCGACAATGAACTTGTACATCATATCGGGACAACCAGTCCATCCCGAGTATCACGTCAAAGTCCACCATCGGCAACAATACCAAGTCAATCGTGAAGCTCTCGTCGCCCGACACAATCGGTACGCCATCTAGAAACTTCCCGAGCACAAGCCTCTCTCCAACAGGGGTGCCGACCTCGAGACGGGAGGCCAGACTCAGGGGGCAAATGTCCACTACGCTCGCAATTCTCTCAGCAATGAAGGAATGCGTAGCACCGCTATCAAATAAAATCATGGCCACACGACCAGCAACAACAAGTATACCTTCCACCACGTCAGCAGACACAGCTACAGAATCCTCCAAGCGTCCTGCGAAAACACGTCCAGCGGCCCTCGACGACCCATCTGTCGACTTGGTACCCCCTGCACCTAATCTCTGTACCCTGCAGTTACGTGCAACGTGCCCCGGCTTCCCACAAGTGAAACAGGCTCTCGCTGCTCCACCCCTAATCCGCACTCGGGACACAGCAATGAGTACAACACTAAAAGGAAGCAAAAAAGGGACATTAACTGTAATAACCATCTCGAGGCCTCAATTTAAAATATATGATAAGGTCAAGTCAAGGTACAATGCGGAAGGAAAATACAAGCAATCTGAAACCTACTACATAACTACTAAGATGAGTAGGAAAATACATGACAACTGAGCTCAATAGATCCAGTCCACGCGTCCCAAGCCCAAGTCACCTCCGATCACCTACCGCGTCCCACCTGCACACGAACAGGCATGCCTGAGTCTTAAATCAAGACACAGTACACCACCCCAACCCGACACTGAACAAGGTCTAGTCGTCCCTAACGACTCACACTGGTCTCGTGTTCCAAGGCGGTCACACGCCCAGCGAGGCCGAACGTGCACCTCAAATCCCACCGCGCATCCAACCCACAAGGCGACACTCAACCCGCTCTCACGACAGAACTGTCACACGTCCCAAGGAAACCACGCGCCCAGCCAGGCCGAGCGTGCACCCTCGACAAGACCGCACATCCGGCCCACAAGGCAACGCCCTACTCCAACCACGCGCCCGAGCCCGTGAGCAACGCTCCCGAAAGGTCACCCGTCACAATGCTGGTGAGCTGACCAGTTCCGCATCCGGCTTCGGAAGCCGACAACACGCCCGAGCCCGTGAGCAACGCTCCCTAACGGTCACTCGCCACAACGTGGGTGGTCCCTTCCGAACCGCAACAACAAGGGGGGAACCGACTCCGGGAATCCAACCACAACGCCCCAGCCCGTGAGCAACGCTCCCTAACGATCACTCGCAACAACGCTGGTAAACCATCCTGGACCGCCCCAACAAGGGAACACCCTACATCTAATCATACGTGCCTCACGCGTCATCTCCATTACTCGACCACACGCCCGAGTCCGTGAGCAACGCTCCAACGGCCACTCGAACCAACGTGGGTGGACAATCGGTTCCATGAACCTCTCACAATCTCACAGTCTCACTAGGCAATGGGGTAAATGCAATTTACCCCCGACAGCATGGGTCCATAGCCCCAACAAGGCATAAAGCAATAAAGAATGAACAAGATTATAAAATCATGTAAGCAACGTAGTAAACTATAGCTCTAAGTCCACAAATCAAAGTACAGGGCTATAAGTGTAATTTGCCTAAAATTTCCTTATATTTCACAATTCACAAAAGTTTAGGGGAAAACAGTAAATTACCCAATTATAATTCCTGAATTCAAATGCACTAGAATTCAAAGTTTTCCAGCAATTAAACCAATTGTTAATCAATTAAACCAATACAATTAAATCTAGGGTTTATTGTGCAATTAATCAAATTATTAACTAGTCAATTAAATACTCATAATTTTAGAGTTTATTCAGCAACTTTCCCAATTACTAACATAGTTAACCAAAACCATAAAATTCAAGATTTTGCTGCAATTAACCCAATCTTTAATCAACCCACCCAATTACAACTAACATGCATAAACTATATGCAAATTTCCCAAATCTTTCTCCTCCACCCGACAACCCAAAACCAGCCAACTCCGGTCATCGGATTCCGGTCCTCCGGCCGCGCCGTCGCAACCGAAACACCGCCGCGGGTTGCGAAGGCCGAAGGACACCGCCTCCACGGGGTGGCACGACTCTCGGGCTGCACGCGCAACTCCAACGCACACGCGTCGTTTGCACCTCCGACGCTTCTCCGACCGGCCTCCCCGGCACCCCCTCCCACTACCCCGACCTCCTAACTCTAAACGCGAGGGAGGGATGGCGTACCTCACGAGAAGAAGACCGGAGAAGAGGACGATTCCTCTCCGCGTCTACACGCGGTCGCCGGAGCTCCTCGCCGTCGAGGTCGTCGTCGTCGTCGATGGAAGGAGGAAGAAGTGGGTTGGGGTTAGGGTTAGGGATTTGGGGAAGAGAGGTGAGAGAGAGGGTTGGGTTTGGGGTTCTTATAGCAATGTAGTGACTGTCTGTGTTTGGACCACAGAATAAATGTGGATCACTTATTCACGATGGTCTGGTACGACAAGACTGTTAGAGCATCCACGGTCATGACCTAGGTCATCCCGGATGACTTAGGTCATCATCCACTTTCTCTCTCTTCTCTCTCTTCCTACCACATTATCATGACTCAATCTCATCTTTCACTATTTACCCTTAACCATGACTTAGGTCATTCCACTCTTTCTTCCACATCGTTAATTTTTTTCTCAACTTCTATTTTATTCCAAAATCATTTATATTTACCAAAAACATTAATAATCTATTCGGAAAAACCAAAGTACCAATAAATCTCGTATTTCCAAATTGTATATATTTTATTTATTTAACACATAGTACGTGCGTGATTCCTTTTCTTGTAGGATTGACAATCTACAGTACGCGTGTGATGTCTGCACCAAATTCGTTCACAAACGCAAATACATACACACTTTCATCCACATATACATACAAACATACATACACAAACAAATACATACAAACATACACATAATCATTCAACACACTTGACATTAATTCATACATAAACACTTGACATTCATTTTAAAAGTGAAGCGATTATATTAAGGCATAACATTGTATGTTTGTAGTACAAGTGAATTTGTTAACTAAATTACAAAAAAGTGTTAGTGACATGAGAACCTCTTAGTTCATCAACATGTTTATGATAAAATAGCGAGTCCATCGGTCGCGAGTATCATCGAGCTCCTGTTGTGAGTAGGGATCACTACTTTTTGGGAAGACCTATCAAAATACAAGTAAAAATATTAATATCCAAATAATGAAACTATAACTATACAACTGAATAGTGATCTATACTACCTCGGATAGGGATAAGCATTGACTTGCAAATTTGAGAATTTCCTCCATGTATCTCAACACGTAATAACCACATTCCATATTTCCAGTCTGCTTCTGGTTCACAAACATAGAAATTCGCTAATTATATGTTCCTAACTTAAAATGGGAGAAAGAACTTACTCTCATTCCATGTCATGCTACTCCCGCTTTTGGGGTTGTTCTCTTGTCACCTAACGCTCTATAAACCTTCATTGTCCTGAGTAGCACAAGTTATTGAACATGAATTCAATAATACTAATAAAAATCCATGGATTACAAACACAATGATTAGAATGAACTTTCAGATTTACAAGTTTCTTTGTGGAGTCCCTTGGTTTATTCGACCCCAACGGATCAAACCAATATACCGAATTAGTCACGAGGCATACAACGACAAGCATCCAATGACCCATGTTTATATATATAATTAGAAGTTTATTACACAATAAAATTCCACTTTGAATTAACAAGTTTACCTCTCATGATAATGGAGTAGATAATATCTTTTGTCTTCTTCTTTCATGAGAGTCCCAAGCTGACCCGATTTATTATCATTCCCGTATATCTAGGTAGATAGATTGATAAATCCAAATACTTGATCGTCGGGAAAACTGACCTTCTAGCATCATAAAGGTGTCTACAAGAGTAAAAATTACATTTTATTACAGTTACGATAAAATTATTCAATATATTTCATCTTATACCAAAGAAAATACTTACTTCACTTGCACGTCGATAATCATGATACACAATGAATCCATTGCCAAGAACTGCGTAACATCCTCTTTGGTGACATACAAAGCCGAAGGAAACCCTTTAACCCCCTCCTCCAAATCCCAAGTACTTAAGGATTGTGATTTCCTACCTACCATACATTGATACAACATTTTGCACCTACTTGGAAGCAAATTAATGTTGATCGGAGGTTGATTGTTTGACCCTTTGCTCCGGGGGCTTGACACCTTACAAATATATATACAACCATTAATAATACAATTGTTAACAAATTTGAAATTTACAGTCTTTCAAAACTAAAGTATACCTCGTGTGCGTCATTTAACTCTACTAAATGGCCAAGCCACCTCACGTACCCACCGATAGCATCGCGGAGGGTAACAATCTCTTCTTCCGGAATTGGCACCACAACACCAGCATCTAAACAACTCCCCACTACAACCCTCACTTCTCCCTCTCCCACCTCTGTGAAGTGGTGTCTGGAGATGTTATAAACTTTGCCGTGTCCCACCAATCTTCGATCAGGGTCTTCGACAAATAGAGCACATCTAGATCCATCCTCGAACATTCCAAACGAGGAACCGCCTAGAGGGCTAATTCTCGAGAATGAACCACGAATTCATATTTTCGATCGGTGTTGAACACTGGCTACACAAGAGGAGTGGTCTCCGGGGAAGAAGTGGTCCTACGATGATGGGTAGGAGAAGTAGGCAAATCACAATTCAATCTCTCTAAAACAAGTTGCAACGTATTTTTCAAATCTGCGATCCCTTGCTGCCATTTGGTATGACCCATCGACAAAGTAGACCATTGAATCTTTCCATAATATTGTCGCAGTCCAACCCCCGCACACGACAGGGGTGTTTGTCATTTCCCAAGGCCTCGCATAGAATATCATTCGGACCATCCGAAGCAAATTTGCCTTGAGATTCTCTCAACTTCAGAGAGTCCTAAAGTTGCAGGGAGCATCGATGACCTTTCCAAGGAGCATGTATTCTCTTCGCAAATTGGACAAGCTTTATGACCTTTGACCGAATATCCAGACAGATTACCATAAGCTGGAAAGTCATTAATCGTGCAAAATATAATTGTCCGCATTACAAACGACTCCTGACGATAAGAATCAAAAACTGGCTCTCCGTCATCCCACAATTTCTTTAGGTCATCAATTAAAGATCTTAAGTACACATCGATGTCATTTCTAGGTTGTTTCAGACCAGAAATCATTAAGAACAACATAATATATTTGTGTTTCATGCATAACCACGGGGTAAATTGTAAATTACAAGCAAAACAGACCAAGAACTGTGAATGCTACTCAAACTACCAAAATGATTCATTTCGTCCGTACAGAGTCCAAGTCGTACATTCCTGGATTCGTCACCAAACACAGGAAAGTCGTAATCTACTTTTTTCCACTGAGATGAATCTGCAGGATGACGTAGCAACTGATCATTTGGTTTCTCACGATCAGCATGTCATGTCATGTTCCAAACAAACATTTAAGCCTTGGTATTATCGGAAGATACCATAAAATCTTAGCAGGAGGTCCTTTGATTTTCATCTCATCAGCCTCTACATTGTGGTTTGGTCCACTATGTTTCATTTTGTATCATGAAACATTACACCTCGGACAGGAATGTAAGTTTTCAAACTCACCTCTATACAATATACAATCGTTCGGGCATGCATGTATCTTCCTATATTCCATTCCCATAGGACACAACACTTTCTTAGCATCATAAGTTCTATCTGGCAGCTCATTATCATCTGAAAGCATCTCTTTCAATAGCTTCAACAATGATGTGAAACTGACATCGGTCCAACCATTTCCTGCTTTTAAATTGTACAACTTCAACACCACTGACAATGTAGTGAATTTGGTACAACTTTTATACAATGGCTTCTCATTGTCACTCAACAAATTACCAAGTAAATCAAGGTTGGACGAAAACTTTTCAGCCATATCCTGAACTATTTCCTCTAAGTGATCTTCCACACTAACATTGTCTCCGTCATTCTTGGAACAACTAAATGATTCATTTTTGCCATGCCATATCCACCGTCTGTAACTTGGGTCAAAACCTTTCTCAAACAAACAATCTTTATTTCCAAAAAGTCAGCACTGACATATTATGACACTTACTGTATGGACAATACGTCATGTCGCTGTCATTTGTTTTTTTTGAATGTTTTTTGGCAACCTCTAAGAACATATTCACTACGTTCTCATACTCATCACTCAATCGGTTTGAAAGAATCCACTCTCGATCCGTTTCAATCTAAACATTAAGAAAAATGATAGTTATTATTGAAGGAAATAAATAATATTTCAATTTACGTTGCGTTGTTAAAAGATTAAATATTGTGGTTCAAGTATAAAGACCTATAGACGTCGGCTGTACAAATAGCTGACGTCTATACCCCGACCTCTCGACACATAGACGTACTTCAATCAAATTCACTCCAAGCTCAATCAAATTCACTCCAAGCTCAATTCTAATCCTTGAGAGCATTCAAGTTAGAGTTCAACAACTTCATTCGTCTTCCATTGTGTTGTAAAGCTTCGAGGAAGCACCCTCTCTGGTTGTGAGAGGAGATTAGAGCAAGGCGAGGGTGTTCGCAAGGCTCTGATTGTAAGAGGGTTTATCTTCGACTCGGAATGAAGATAATAGTGAATTCTCAAGTAGGGATCAGAGGAGCGATCCGAACTTGAGGAGAGGACTAGATCATGGTGGTGTGATCAGACCTCTATAAATCTCCGGAGTCGTCTTTTGGTTTGCAATCTTTTCTTCACAATTTTGATTGTGCATTATTTATCTAAATTGGGATATAATCTATTCACCCCCTCTGGATTAGTGATCGATCTACTTACGTTTCGCTACTGGTCGAACGTTGCCAAGCAATCGGTAGACCAGACATAGACTATTTCTGTGCCCAAAAGTGCTTGTTATTTTTGATCAAACATACTTCCTTATTTTGTTCGACCGCTAATCTTTACTTGGCCAAAACCTCAGAACGGTTTATCGTCCCCTAGATTTAGTTCGACCGTTCACTTAAGTTGTAGCCGTTTAAGTTCGACCGTTGTCTTATTGGGTCGAACATTTCCTTATCTTCATGGAAAGGGTCGACCGTTCATCCTATACTGGTCGAACGGTATTGGACAGATTTGCTGAACTTAGTTTTCTATTTTGTGTGTGTATCTTGCATAAATCTCAACCAAATCTTCCCCAATGGCTATAACACCTTAGAAGCTTATAAATAAAGGTTCACACACCTTATTTACACAACTTTCCAACTTCTATTTGTCTCCCACATTAGAGAGAATATGTAACATCCCTTCCGGATGGTCAAAGCGGAAGACGAAATAAAAAATGGAAGAAGATCATTACTGGAAGACAATAAAAGATAATAGGAGCTCAATTAGTTCAAATACATGTATACGTGTTTGAGGATTCAAGAATAAGGCATGTACACGACGTACAAATCCGAGAATCAATACATTCAAGAGGTATTAAAAAGAATCAATAATAACTGTCAATCAAATTCTAGGTGCATAGAGACATAAAAGAAAACTAAACACCACCTATGCAACTATATGCCCTGAATGTTATGCCTGTACCGCCACTTCAAGATGGTTACCTACAAAAATAAATTCACCACATTATGAGTTTGGGAAAACTCATATGTCAATGGATCAAACTTAAACAAGCAATTTACTAGTCAAACTCAATCAATAAATGCAATCCAATAACCAATTTTCCAATAATGAGAATGACCTTAGCAATATAGCTCAAAGCTAATACACATAAATCAATACATTAATGGTTCAAGAGAAATAACATGTTCAACAAAGATAAAACCATACAAGTAACATTTCTAGTTCATATTTTCCTGCAAATAGAAGTCTAACGATACAATGAACTTGAGCATAAAATGCTACACAATTAAGACCTCTCCTGCTTTTTTTAATAAAGTCTTATTCCATCTTCATGCTTGTTTTTGTGTTATTTGATTGTTTGATTGCTATTTTTTAAACGTTTATATTTTGTTTCGGGAAAGTTTCCTTTTTGGGTGAGCAAATGCGACTCGTACGCGGGTGCGACTCATCGGGTATGTTTGCAATCAACTTATTCAATCGGGTCGGTCAGGTAATGGTTGCTTGTGTAATTCGGCTCTTGCCTTGTGTGTGACATGTAGGGCTGAGTGTGCTAGGGAGGATGATGTGGCATCCTAGTCAGCATGGGAGGATTTGAATTGTGCAATTTATTTGAAATGCATAGCTTTTGGCAAGTGATTAATGAGGATTATTTGCATTGATTAATTTCCTTTCATGTGGATTGCCTTGTGTGTTTGGAGACAAAAACCACCCCACAACCCTAACCGTCCTTCCTTTCTCCCCCTCCCCCACGAAATCCACCTCTTTCCCTCCTCTCTCCAACATTTGGTGCTGACATCTCCAGAAAGTCCAGCCGGTCAAACAAGCAAGAAGTGCAAGTGCAAGAGGCGACTAGCTAGCAAGCATAGGAGGTGGCTGCAGCTGGATTCCAGCCAACTCTGGGCACCTTCTCCACCAGTTTCAGGTATGCTCTTGTCCCTTAAAGAGGATAGTAAGTGGGGGTGTTAAGTGAAGGTTCGTCTAGCACCAAAGGGGTTATCCAATCACACGTTTAGAGCACGCTTGCCGGTGGAGATCAGCTTGTTTGGGTTGGTGGTGGCGTGAGCTTTTGGCTGTTGTGGCTGGTTGAGATGTTCTTCCCCTCCAGCACGACTTAGGCACACGTTACTAGTTCGTTTGATGAGAGAATCAGGGGATGTGTGGCTAAATCATGAGGGAAGCTCTTCGGGTGCATGGCATGCATGTTTAGTGTCATGGGTTGCATATGTTGCTGCTGGATTCACTAGTGCAGAATTGTTCATACTCGTTGGCTAATAGACGTCGGATATATTAACGACCGACGACTATAGGTATAGACGTTGGCCGTTAATACAGCCGACGTCTATTGAGTGCCATAGACGTCGGCTATTGATACACCCAACGTGTATACCCTGACATCTATTCTCCGCCTATATCCGTCAGGGTATACACGTCGGGCGTATCAACAAACGACGTCTATGACACTCAATAGACGTCGGCTGGTGATACAGACGACGTCTATAGGTTTTTAATTGCAGACAGTTATGTGTTTTTTTTCATTTGTTCCAGACAAAACCCCCGAACAAACCCTAGCCGACAAAACCCCCTACCGAACCCTCCTCCGCGACCGATCTCCGACCGATCTGCAGCAACATCCGACACCACAGCGACGTCCCAACCTCTCCTCCCGTTCTCCGGCCCTCTCCTCCCATCCTTCGTTCTCTCCTCGACACTTCTTCTTACGGTAACACTTCTTCTTCTTCTTCTTGGACTTTGTGTTTTTAAACAAAACATGGTTTTAGGTTGTTTGATGTCGTTTCTTAGAAATCAATACATTTGGGTAACCAAAGGTTTTGGAAATTTGATTTCACAAGTTGTCATCCAATTTGAATAATGTATTTCGGAAAACACAGAATTGCATGTATCTTTTTTTATTTGAAAATGTCGATTTTGGATGAAAATTGTGGTTTTGTTAAAACTATAGGGATGAAGCAGAGACAATGTAACTCATTTCTTGAAAAATGTATTTTCAACAAACAAAATAAATGCATTTTTATGTTATTGAAACACCATTTTAGGTTTAAAAAATTATTTTCTGAAAATGCAGCTTTTGTCAAAGACCATGTTATTTTTTGACCATCCAACTGTTTTGGTTTGGAGGAAATGTGGTTTTTTAAAAATAGTTTGGTTGTTTGGTTCGGTGGGGTTTGTTGTTATTGTGGGAAGGTTAAGTTGTTTTGGTGTCTAGGGTTTATTAGTAGGCTTTTTGGTGGATGTTTAATGGACTGTTTTGTTGAATTGTTGTTCAGTTTTTAAAAAATTTAACTCGCTATTTTAAATAATTTTAAATAACTTAAAAAATCAGAAAAGTCAATAAAAAATTACATTTAGTGTTCACTAAATAACAGTGACAATTCAAACTCGATATGGAAATTAGGTGTCATGGTTTATATGATTTGTCAATAATCTCTTTAGTCATAAAAACAACTTTAAACGAAATGGTTAAATTATAACGTGTAATCTATGTTTGTTGCTGTTAAGAAATGTCAAGAGTATTGCTTCTTTTGCACTAATCTTAGTCTCAGTCTATTTAGTTAAATATTTAAAGCACCTTTTCGATTTATTTTATTTAGTTAAATATTTATTTAGTTAAATGTTTATTTATGCTTTAGAGATTCTTTTATTTAGAAAAGTTATAATGTTTAACTCATTGACCCCCTTAAGCAACTTGGCCTTTAATAACCTAAAGCAAAAGATTAGACAATATTGCTAAGTCATTCATCATATAGGATTTGCATTCATCGTATTTATTATTTATTTTACGATTTCTGTCGTAGATTGTTGGCATAAGGTACATAATCTGTTTCACTCATCATTCATTAGAAAGCACACATTAGTTAGTAGGACTTGCATTGGAACAAGAGTGAGGTGAGTGTTTGTTTGGTGTGTTGTTTGCTAGATTAAGGTATAAAAACACTTAGGGGGCAGTCACCTATAGGAGATGAGGTGGGGGGATTTCATCACCCTTTCCTTGGCCCAACAACCACTTAATAAAATAGCCTTAATAAAATCAATTAGACGTTGGCCCCTAGGATTTCCGGACGCATTAAGGAGAGGAAACCATTTAAGACCGTTATGGCCTGAACGTCGTTGCCCATCTAGTCTCTCTGAGATTTTAGGAACCTCCGGGTTCTTGATTTCCTACATACAAGTGGTCCTCGATGTTTAAGACCGTTTCGGCCTGAACGTTGTTGCCCATCTAGTCTCCCTGAGATTTCAGGGACCTCCGGGTTCTTGATTTCCTACAGACTAGTGGTCCTCGGTGGGACCTCGAAGTTAGGTGTTGTCTAGTACTAAGGACCTATAGTGGACTTTAGGCTTTCTTTGACATTGATTGCTTAGTTAGTTTTTAACCTTCCTTATTCCCAAGCTAGATTAAGGACTTCATCTCCTCTCATCTGAGTCATTATTTTCTCATCTTAATGTCTCCGAATCTTCTCATCTACGAACACATTTTTTTAAATTGAAATTTTATTTATTTCCTTCAATAATAACTATCATTTTGTTAATATTTATATTGAAATGGATCGAGAGTGGATTCTTTCAAACCGATCGAGTGATGAGTATGAGAACGAAGTGAATATGTTCTTAGAGGTTGCCAAAAAACATTCAAAAAAAACAAATGACAACGACATGGCATAGTCCCTGCAACAAGTGTCATAATATGTCAGTGCTGACTTTTCAGAAAATAAAAGATCATTTGTTGTGAGGTGGCTTAGTTTTTTAGTAGAGCTAAATGACACACATGAGGTATACTTTAATTTTGAAAGACTTTAAATTTCAAATTTGTTAACAATTGTATTTTTAATGGTTGTATATATATCTGTAAGGTGTCAATCCCCAGAGCAAAGGTTCAAACAACCAATCTCCGATCAACATTAATTTGCTTCCATGTAGGTGCAAAATGTTGTATCAATGTATGGTAGGTAGGGAATCACAATCCTTAAGTACCTGGGATTTGGAGGAGGGGGTTAAAGAGTTGCCTTCAGTTTTGTACGTCACCAAAGAGGATATCATGCAGTTCTTGGCGATGGATTCATTGTGTATCATGATTATTGATGCAAGTGAAGTAACTGTTTTCTTTGGTGAAAAATGAAATGTATTGAATAATTTTATCGTAACTGTAATAAAGTGTAATTTTTACTCTTGTAGACACCTTTATGACGCCAGAAGGTCAGTCTTTTCCGACGATCAAGTATTTGGATTTATCAGTCCATCTACATATATATACGGGAATGACGATAAATCGGGTCAGCTTGGGACTCTCATGAAAGAAGAAGACAAAAAATATTATTTGTTCCCTTATCATGAGAGGTAAACTTTGTAATTCAAAGTGGAATTTTATTTTGTAATAAGCTTCAAATTATATATAACAAGGCTCATTGGATGCTTGTCGTTGTATGCCCCACTCCTAATTCGGCATATTGGTTTGAGCCGTTGCGGTCGAATAAACCAAGGGACTCCATAAAGGAACTTCTAAATCTATAAGTTCGTTTTAGTCATCGTATTTGTAATTGGTGGATTTTATTAGTATTATTAAATGAAGATTTTCAATAACTTGTGCTACTCAGGGCAATTAAGCTTTACAGAGCGTTAGGTGGCAGGAGAATAACCACAAAAGCGGGAGTAACATGGCATGGAATGAGAGTACGTTTTCTCTCCCATTTTTGTTAATTAAGTTAGGAACATATATTTAGTGAACTTCTATGTTTGCAGTACCGGAAGCAGGTAGGAAATACGGAATGTGGTTACTACGTGATGGGATACATTGAGGAAATCCTCGAATTGGCAACTCAAGATGTATGCCTATCCGAGGTAATATAGATCGTTATTCACTTGTATAGTTCTAGTTTCAATATTTAGATATTAAAATTTTACTTGTATTTTGATAGGTCTTCCCAAAAAGTAGTGACCCCTTCTCGCAACATGAGCTCGATGATACTCGCGACCGATGGGCTCGCTATTTTATCAGAAACATGTTTATGAACTAAGAGGTTCTCATGTCACCAGCATTTTTTTGTAATTTAGTTAACAAGTTCACTTGTATTATGCTTGTACTATACAATTTATGCCTTAATATAATCGCCTCAATTTTAGAATGAATGCCAAGTGTTTATGTATGAATTAATGCCAAGTGTTTATGTATGAATTAATGCCAAGTGTGTTGAATGATTGTGTATGCTTGTATGTGTGTGTTTGTGCATGTATGCTTCTATGTTTGTGTTTGTGCATGTATGCTTGTATGTACATGTGGATGACAGTGTGTATGTATTTGTGAACGAATTTGGTGCAGGATGAATGTGTTTACTATGATGCTATCTTTTTTTTCCAACTTTAGGAATAGACGTCATATGTTTGTATTAGCCGACGTCTATTCCTCTGAAAAAAAGTATAGACGTCGGATGTTTGTATTGGCCGATGTCTATATCTAAAGAATAGACGTCGGCCTGTATTTAACTCCGACGTCTATTCTTTAGGTATAGATGTCGGTTGTATATAACAGCCGACGTCTATTCTTTAGGTATAGACGTCGATTTGACGTGACCAACATCTATGTATAGACGACGTACACATAGACGTCGGATCTGGGAATGCTTATATCCAACGTATATACCCCCGTACATCTGACGTATATTCCATTTTCTGCAGTAGTGATTCGTGATTTGTTTTCCTTGTTATGGATGTGTTTCTCAAGCTGAATACATGCTATTGTTTGAGTTTCATTTGTTGTTAGATACATCACGTGCATGTATATTTATCTACTGAAATATGGTAATTATCCCATGATTTAATTGCTGTGAAGATGCTACATGTTGATGTATCTTTAGTTGCTAGATACATGTGATTATTTCCTAGCTAAGTTGTTGTTAAGATGCTTCATGCCAATGTATTATTTAGCTACTAGATTTATGGGATTATTCATGTTTAGATTGTTGTTAGAAAGTTATACTGGCACACATGACATAGTTGTTGGAAACAGGAAATTGCACTACATGAAAAGGCTAACAAAACAGTTTTAATTCAGCTATGTGCGTGATGCTATGCTCTGAAATGTTCAAATCAGAGGTAACTTGCCATCCATTCATGCATGCCTATCACTTGTATTATCATAATTGCATCGTGGGATCTTATATTATTCATATAGTCTCAATCTTGGTATGTTTAATATTTAGTGCAAGTAATGCAAAATTCCAGGTGCTTGTATGTGTTTGAGTTTTACAGCCACGATGTCTTGCATGATGAGGCCTGAAATCAGCCACATTATAGTCTCATATATCTCATAAATATACTTAGCTTCGTGCATGAATAAAGTCTAAACTCATGAATGCGTTATAATAGAGTGAACTAAGTGTTGTATGATCATCTCTTCATGACCCATAGCTCCTGCAGGTTGCATGTTTGATTTCCATGAGCTACTATTATTATGACATGTGTTTTACCTAATTTATTATAATTGTTGCTGTTGTTGTATGTGTATGATGATGTAGGTGCATGCAAGTAAGTTCATGTTGTGATGTTATGACTATGATTTCATGATTTATTGGTTGTCTAGATACATTATGCATATGTATATTTAGCTATCGAGATCTTGTTATTATTTCATGAATCGATTGCTGTCCGGATACGTCTTGTGCATGTATATTACCCATTGAGATCTTATTATGATTACACGTTTTAATTTCTGTTCTCATACATCATGTGCATGTAGATATATAAATACATGGAGATCTTGTTATTAATACATAATTTAATTGTTGCCTAGATATATCTTGTGCATGAGTATTGTCTATCGAGATCTTGTCATTATTTCCATGTTTTATTTGTTGTTCTCATACACCATGTGCATGTAGATATAAATATATTATATGTTCATGTATGTTTGGTGGTTGTATTTTATGTGACCTTCCTAACTAGTTTGCTGTCAGTATATATATTATGATCATGCATGAATTACTTACTGGATTTTAGGTGACATTCCTAACTAGTTTGCTGTCAATATTTATTATGATCATGCATGAATTACTTGTTGGATTTTATGTGACATTCCTAACTAGTTTGCTGTCAATATATATTATGATCATGCATGATTACTTGCTGGATTTTATGTGACCTTCCTAATTAGTTTGTTGTCAATATATATTATGATCACTATGATTAGCTTGCTGTCATTATGTCATATGTATATATGTTATTAGTTGTCGGGTTTTATGTGATATTCATGATTAGCTTGCTGTCATTATGTCATATGCATATATGTTATTAGTTACCGGGTTTTATGTGATATTCTTGATTAGATTGTTGTCATTATCTCATATGTATATATGTTATTAGTTGCTGGATTTTATGTGATATTCATGATTAGCTTGCTGTCATTATGTCATATGTATATATGTTATTAGTTGCCTAATTTTATGTGATATTCACGATTAGCTTGCTGTCATTATGTCATATGTATATATGATATTAGTTGCTGGATTTTATATGATATTCATTATTAACTTGTTGTCATTATGTCATATGTATATATGTCATTGATTGCTGGATTTTATGCGATATACATGATTAACTTGTTGTTATGTCATACATATATAGGTTATTAGTTGCTGGATTTATGCGACCTTCATGATTTATTTGATGTCAATATGTTTCATGTTCATGTATTATTAGTTGTTGGATTCCTGTGATTTGTTCATGATTAGTTCTCAGAATCCATGGCTGTCATGACACTTGTATATCATCGTCTTATAGCTATTATTGCTGCTGTTTGAGTATGATGATGTGGTTGAATGTATATAGGTCAAGAATTCGATACTATGGTTATTGTTTTGCGACCGTAGATAGCAATGCTATTGTGTTATGCCTTGTTTATGTTGTTCTATGATGATTGTATGATCATGTCCTTGCTGCCATGTAGAGATGCATGCATGTTATATAGTGTGGATGTTATGATGTATTCATGCATGAAGTCTATGTATTTATGTATTGTATTATCGGTGGGCGCTCATAGCATGGTCTGCATTGTGATTAATTGTGAATGTCTATGTATTTATGTATTGCATTAGATGACTTGCATGTGCATTTCAGAATTCATAATTAATCTTGGGCACGATTGTTTCGGGGCCGATGGGCCATGAGTAGGACCTTTATGCAGAGAGGCCTATTCGAAAAGACCTCAATGTAGAGAGGCCAGGTGAAGATTGTAACTTGGACAGGCACGCTGTCATATCTGCTACAGGACAGGCATTCCCAATTTTGTTATGGAACCATGTAGGTCACTTGCCGTGAGTTGGGGTGTCAATCCAGAAGGCCGTTGTGTGTCAAGTGGTGGGTCACTGTTGAGTGACCCACTTGTGGATTAGACCACTATGGCTGGTGGTTCGATTCCTATGTAGAGGGATCATTTCGTGTGAGATCTGACGGGAGAAGCTATGTAGAGTCGTTGCCTGGTGCAGCTATGTAGAGTTGTTGCCTTTCTGTTGCATGTGTCATATATTGGATTTAATGCATAACTTCTTATCCTATTTTTGGACCCGGGGAATACGAGGTTTTCTTTACTGAAAACTCATGCATATTTGTTGTTGTTTTTGCCTCAGGTACTTAGGTTCTGACAGGGTTAGAATGAAGTGGTTTCGGAGGATTCTGTACACGAGGGACACGTCAACCAGATTATTCCAGTTGTCTTTTGCTTCCGCATTATTTTGATGTATTTCCCTTTTTAAACTTGATGTACTACTGTATTTGAATGATTCCCATATATGGATAATCTCTTGTTCCAGTTATATTCCTTTTAGTCTATCTATGTATGTTTATGTCATGTATTGTCGAGTAGTTTTGTTCTCTTATTGTAACTCATTCACTCTGATCACGACACTTCTTTTGGATTCCCCAATGTGTGTACCTGCTAAATCGGGGGTGTTACAACAATAGTCATTTCCAATATAATCAAGTACCAAATAATTTGAAGAACTCGAATTTAAAAGTGAATCATAGTTCACACATCTATAGTAACTTCAATAGACAAAATGACATAATGAACTAGAGCATAATCTTGCATCATATTTTCATTTCAATCAATAACAATCAATAAGCAATATGAACTACAGAACAAACATGTGTCTTAGTTCCCATACATGCATCCGGAATTTCGAAGGAAACCCACCGCTAGCACGTGCGGTCTTCCAGTTAGTGTATGGCCCGTCCCCATTCTCATTCTGTAAACACAAGCATTTCAAAACACTTTTAGTTTCGTTCTTTATTCAGTTCAGTTCATTGTGGGGTCCCATACACCAACCTGTGTCAATACGATAGATAACAGATCTGTATCTGCGGTCCTACAACCACCAATTGCCCCATCGGGCCCAATACTCCGAAGAGTTCAGTATGCTCTTAAAGAGCCAATAATGCCAAATCCACAATTTATTTTTCAGTGTTAAGTCAGTAGTGTGTAATTCATCACCCTTGTTATTCCATCAGAATAACTCACAATTGGGTCTATCAATAATCACTAACTCATAAGTTAGTTTAAATGACTTTGGTAATAATTAAATCGAAATTTACTCATAAACATATGAGAAACAAGACCAATGATATAAATTTCAATATTCATTGTTCACCATGAACGGTGATTTAACTAGAACTCGCTAGTTTATACAAGCAACGAAGATGCTCACATGCATTAACTAATGGATTCAAATAACATCAAATCAATGCCAGTAAAACACAATCATATGCAATAAAGATCCAGATGTGATTGCCCAAGACTTCTGTAAGAACTTGGGACCAAAAATACAATTAGCATTATCCAAACTCGCCAATGAAAAAAATTACAATATCCAGTTGGGTATCAATCGTTATCATTATTATCCATTCCTTATAAATGGTAAATTTACATAGATCTAGTGATGACCACCAGATACTATTTAAGATATTTGAATCGATACACTTTCTTTTGGAAACAATCATATAAGACATGCGGCAATTACATGAAAATATAAAGCGAGTAGAACTCAAATAAGACGATCATGCACTCTAAAACACTACTAAGTCATGTAGTCAACTTGAAAAGATAACACTCATCAATAAAACATGCATTTAACAGAATGCTAAAGACATAAATAATAACAATCGACTAATACATAGACTAATAATGAGGTTAAACAATGCAAGTCCCAACACATTAGCAATTATACTCCTTTAGTCATTCAACAGAAATTTGCATAGTTAACCTAATATAACCATAATTTACGAGAAGTCCAAATTGATGAAAAGACAATCTATAACTAATACATTCCTCTTGGAGATCATTTAACTTCGATACAGCAAAGATATATATATTCACCATGATTCCAATTATTTTACACCATGATTCCAATTATTTTACACCATGGCAACAAACCGGTGGACACCCAACAAGACCTATTTCTTAGGTGAGCATTCATCCCTTATCTTGGAATATTATCCGAAACCACCATCGATTTGGTTATGCAAGACAATGAGCCAATACATTTATTATGACTACTACCATTTCTATCTCTATGAAGATTGTAAAACGACATTAAGGTTAACATAACCTATGTAAAGCAATACATCACAATAATTAAGTAAATACAATTTAAATCATATCATGCAACCCTTTGATTGAAAACATTAAATATGTGATCTAGCCAAAATCATTGTATCTCACTACCTTAAATTTATGAAAGCACAACATCGAGTGTAAAACAATATATTGAGTTTCAAAGTTTAAATACCACTTAAACGCCATCACGGGTTTGACTACGTGGACAATACCACCCAAGATTAGTTGCAAGGAGTGAGAAATGATTAATAGAATACTAACTCAAACTTCATTGATAGTTATGGTTAATCCATTTCTCAGTGATAAAACAATGCATTTGTTGCTATCGATGGTCATCTACATGATTGGGTTTTAAGGACATTAGACAATTACTTATAGATGACCATGCATAAGTAGGCTCGAGTGGAAAACACAATCCAAGCATTCAACCACCAAATTATTATTATAGTTCACTAAGAGTCACAATACCAACATAAATACCTACCATGACATAGTGAGATTAAAACTCTATCAATCACCTTACTTAGTCTATTATGACCACAACTTCGGTATATCCTAAATTTCATATTAGTGCTTAACTATAAATGAAAATCATTGCAATTCTACTCCCCATTGATGAGTATGAAGTCATGAATATTGACAAGAATTCCATCATTTACTTTGTATGTCCAATACAACTCAAGATGCAACTACAATCACATTCCTTTCGGTCATCCTACAAGTCAAGGCAATTAAATCCGATGAAATCGGTAATAACCAATTATACCATTAAGATATACATTATCTCATTAAACCCACACAAATGGAAACCAAGAGCGATGACCTTTCAATTGTTCCACTACAATGTGAAAGGGCAAATATTGACATGCGACGGTTGTAATTCCATTACTAGCTTGCACAAAAACATTACCAAATGCAAATGAAGTGGTCATAAGAAATCTTATTTTAGACCTCAAATGGAAAAACACATCGATGCATAGACTTATGCCATAAAACAACAGTGGGACCATTAACCTAGTATTTCATCATTCACCTTGTGGGAATAAAACAACCCACTTCAAAACATCAATCAAGGCAACCCAAAAGGAGTGGCATGATCTCTATTGTGTTCAATGGGTCTAAACACATTTAGAGTGCAAAAACCAACCATCAAACATTCACGTCGGGATTTATTAAAGATCAAGATGACTAATAAAAAGTTTGAGTAAGTAGATCCAATGACATACCCCCATCAAAACCTACCACACATGAGTCACCTTTCTCCACCTAATTGCGTTGAAAGTTGGATCTGTCGGGCTCGTCGTGGCAACGTCGTGCTGAACACCAATTCCCCCTCTTCGTTGCCCTTCATTGTGGTTGGCGTGAGTGTGAGGTCTAGGAAGTGGATCCACGGTTGGGAGTTGCAATGGAAGCTGGAGACGGATGGAGAAGCTTGGAGTGGACGGAGGAGGACCAGAAAATTGGTCTTCGAAATCATCGTCCCCCTACTCATGTTTCTTCAAGCAACAAGGTGCCCACGAGATGGATAGGGATGGATAATAGCTTGAAGAAGAAGATTACGGTGGGAACTTTTGCTAAATAACCCTGCAAAATATCACAATTTGTATTTACTTTAAACAATACCTAATATTTCTCAACCAAGGTTTTGGATTTAGGATATTAAAGAATACTCCACACCCTCAAAAGCTTAAATCTCCACCCCTTTGATCTAAATCCTTATCATACTCAAAGTGTGCTCAAGTTTGATCAAACGAAGATGTAGGCGGAGGTCGTGGAATCGAGTGGAGCTTGCAAGAGAGGAAGTAGGGCCCAGGTGGGGTGTCGAACCTCTATAAAATCGTTGTCTTCATTTGTGATTTATATTGTTTTCTCTACTTGCTTTTTAATCATTGTTTCCACTGCACATTAAGAATAGATTAGACGAATTTGATTAGATTAAATTAGGGGTTATATCGATCCTACAAACCTTATTTCGGAGTGGAAGCTCGTAATTAAAGATTTCAAGGAAATCAACATCTCAATGTTTCTCGCCAAAGATCATCTAGGTGATTTCTTCCAAAACAAGTTTCTGGTGAAATTTTCCTCGGAAGATTGCCAGCAATTTTATGCCAACCTTGTAGAAACCACTGCTCAAGATGGCACTCAAAAGGCCCTCATATCTAAAATCAATAGGGTTTCTTTCACTCTCACTGTCTCACTACTTGGGGAGAACACTGGACTTCCAAGTGCTGGAGACGACATTTATGACTTAGCTTGGGAGGAGGTATGTGTCTCCATCGATCAATTCATCGATGTAACCAAACCATTGGTGCCACCACAACAAAAGTTCTCAGTTACTCATCTACCAATCATCGATAAAGCCGTTTGCCGATTCATCTCCTACAATCTTTTTGTTTGCAAAGGTCATGAAGATGAATTCAATCATCAAATGATGAAATGCTTATTCAGTCTTTGCATCGAGATTTACATAAATTGTCCCTCTTCATAATCAATCACATATGCTATGTCTCTCAGCACATGCTTAATTTTCTTGCTTTCCCGATGATCATCTCCCTCATTGGTGAACAGTTTGAAGTAGGCTCCGATTCTGATTTTTTCAAATCATCCTCAAACAGATGAAAATTGAGGAGCAACAAGCCACGAGTGAAGTACCTCCCGGAAAATCAAGAATATGACTCCACCAATGATGATCAATCCCTGAATGATGAAGAAATGACTAGCGCTCAATCTTTGTCTCCCACTCTAATCGAACCCACAATTGACACAAGATGGGATGCAGAATCAGCTCATGTTCCTCGGCGCCACACTCGCCCCAAAAGGCCATCTAGTTTGGATGCTCAATCGAATCAACCCACGTAGGCTTGTCGGCTCGAGAGGAATATCGACAGGAATTGCCAAGATATCCAAGAAGTTCGTGGGCTAGTGGAAGAACAAATACTAAGGAATAAAAGAGGTCATTGATGATTTCTATGCTTTCCAGTCGACAACATTGAATTCGCTCAACAAAATCAACAACCAAATTCGTGTGGTTGGAGATTCTCACCATGCGTTTATTGATTCTCAAAATGAGATCATGAATATCCTTCACATTATGAAAAAGCTAGACAATTAGCATATTTGTTCATTTGGTGGATCAACATGTATGTGGTCGTCCGTTTAGCACATTCTGGTGGATCAAAATGTTTTTGGTTGATCGTATTTGATTGTTTTTGTTGCTTTCTGACCTCAATCATTGAGAAAGGAAAAGAAAAGTGGGCATGGTTTCCCAGAAGTGCACAAACAACCCCTATCTACAGAGTCAAATGTAATCTCAAGTCAAGAGAGCATCCCTCAAAAAAATAACTATATGTCAAGATAACTAGATGAATATACTAATCACAAATCTACAAAGCCATGAATGAAATCTCTTACCAAGCATATTACTCCCTCTAATGTTCCATTTTATGGTTTATTGACCCTATGGATTGACTATGTGATTGTTGATGCAAAATTGATGTGATCGTATTTTCTTTTTTGTGTTGCATTTCAATTGACTACTTACCTAATGTTTACTCATGTGAATTATATCTAGAAATTGTGCATTAATACTCATATTCGTGTTTGCAAGTGTACAATTAGTGGTGGTATACTATTGTATAGTTATAGTGTTAATTGTGTTTGCGCATTAAATCTATATCAAATATTTGTTTATTAATTGTGTTACAACCTTACACCAAAAACTTAATTGTGTAGAAATTTTCCAATCCATATTCCTGAATTTCTTCCTTTATTAAACAATCCATATTTTTAAAGGACATATGTGTTCTTTAAGGACATGCATGTCCTTAAAGAACACATTTAAAAGACACATTCGAGTTCTAAGGACGGATTCGTGCTTTAAATAATAGACTCAAGTCCTTTAAATGACATAAGTACCATTTAAAGGATAAACTTGAGTTCAAAGGACAGATCCTTGCTTTAAAGAACATACTTGTGTCCTTTATAGGGTAGACTTGTGGTTTAAAGAGTAAAGACTCTTTCAAGTTTTAAAGAACAGACTCGTGTGCTTTAAAGGACATACGTGTCCTTTAAAGGATATATGTGTTATTTTAAGCACAAGCTTGTGGTTTAAGGACTCTTTCGAATCTAGAGAACAAACAAGTATGTGCTTTAAAGGACACGAGTCTATGTGATTGTTGCATGCAAAATTGATGTAATTGTATTTCATTTTTGGTGTTGCATTTCAATTGACTACTCACCTAATGTTTATTTCTTGTGAATTACATGTAGCAATCGTGCATTAATACTCGTATTCGTGTTTGCAAGTGTACAATTAGTGGTGGTGTACTATTGTATAGTTATAGTGTTAATTGTGTTTGGGCATTAAATCTATATCAAACATCCATTTATTAATTGTGTTACAACCTTACAATAAAAACTTAATCGTGTAGAATTTCCAATCCATATTCTTGAATTTCTTCCTATGCTAGAAAATCCATATTATTCTCTAACTTCTTGTTGTATAAACTTGTCTTGTCTTACAATTACCATCCTAGAACAATATTTCGCAAGCATTGGTCTTATATCGACTTAATGCATTTCGGTTGTCCAAACAAGTGATTTTAGTTAGGGGTTTTGGTGGACCAAAATGGGTTCAATCGACTGCAGACTTGTAAGGTTTCTGTTGCTTTCCGACCTCAAACATTGACAAAGGAATAATAAAACTTAAGCAAATTAATCTTATGGATTTGTGTTGTCAATTAGCATATCCTATTGGGTAATCTACAAGTGTTGGCGTAATCTATCCTTCCTTACCCTGAAAACCCACTTCTTGAAATGACTTCCATCAACGTGCAGGAAGAACCCACTTTCTCCCACCGCACACCCACTTGCTTTTGTGGTTTGTTGGCAAAGTGCGATCGAGTAGGGACATTAGAGGCCCCCGATCCCCGGTTCTTTGCCTATCCTACTCCTCTGAATACGGTGGCATTACTTCTGCCTTCTTCATCATAAGTTTTTTCTATTTGGATTGGTCCTAACGATTATTTTGGTTTATATTTTTTGTAGGGGGTCTCTCGATGTGTCTTGTTTGTGTATGAGGACGCATTGAGAGTGCCCTGCTTCATTCTCCACTGTTTGTATAACGTGCAACACCGCCTGTATGACACTTCAAAAGAGGTTGGTATCACTAGAGGTCACCTAGCTTTCAGGATCTCGACACCCCCTTAAATCGATGATTTCCTAGATCTCCACTGCGCATGTGGGGTTGTTTGCATATATGAGGGACTGACTAGAGACGTCTCCACACCCGACCACATTCCTGACATCAAGTCCCGTGCACAAGTGTTGCCTTCTATGTTGGTGGTCATCTTGAAGAGGTAGTTCGCTAGAGCTCCAGCTTCCCAACTAGATGTCATCATGGAGAAGGAGTCAGCGAGCGCTCCTGCCTCCCAAGTTGGTGGTCAGTGGATCCTAATTCAACTTCCAATAGCTTTAGCCTCCCAAGATGGTGGCAAATTGCAATTTAATACGATGTTGTGGCATATATATTTATGTAATGTATGATAAATACCGTTTTTTGAAAAAAATTCAAGTCGGTTTTATTATTAAGTAGGTGAATATAAGACACGTAAACCTAATAGTGTTTTAAAGATGCTAATTTGTTAAAGATGAAATATGAACGTGACATTTTAAACTCAAGAATATTTAACGGGGATAGGCTTCAACGTTATTAATTAGGTATCTGGTCCGAAATTTATTTCTCATGGGGCAGTATCATATATAAATGCCATAACCCTCTTACTACCTATAAACTTAATGTCTCACAAATCAAAAGAGCAAGCGACAAACATGGATGAATCCAACTTGCATTCCCTTTCCTCGTCCGAGCACCACACCCCTCTTTTGTCTCCATCATCTTCCACCACACCCTCCCCATCCAAAGTCCACGGAGGCAACGATCGTCTGGAGAGCATACTAAACGATACCAACATCCCTTTGCTCCACCGAGTCCGTTCCGCAACATGGATCGAGCTCAAACTCCTGGCGCACCTAGCTGGCCCTGCCGTCTTCGTCTACATGGTCAATTATGTGATGTCGTTGTCCACTCAGGTGTTCTGTGGTCACTTAGGCAACCTCGAGCTCGCTGCCTCCTCGTTAGGGAATAGAGGCATCCAAGTTCTAGCCTATGGTGTTATGGTACTAAACTCTAAGATTATTTTTCATCTTATAATAACTATTAACTCACAAGATGCCATCCGTTTTCGTTGAGATGTTGTTCTGTCTGACTGGCAGCTAGGCATGGGTAGCGCAGTAGAGACGCTATGCGGCCAAGCTTACGGAGCGAAGCGATACAACATGTTGGGTATCTATATGCAGCGATCGACAATCCTATTAACAGCGACTGCGATCCCACTAACTCTCGTATACATCTTCTCCAAACCATTGCTCATACTTCTTGGAGAATCCTCCGAAATCGCGTCTGCTGCCTCTACCTTCGTCTACGGTCTAATACCGCAGATATTCGCCTACGCCATAAATTTTCCCATCCAGAAGTTCTTGCAGTCACAGAGCATTGTTTTGCCGAGCGCATGCATTTCCGGTGGGACGGCGCTGGTGCACATGTTGTTCAGTTGGATTGCGGTGTTCAAGTTGGGGTTGGGACTGTTCGGGGCTGCTCTTGTGCTTAGCATCTCATGGTGGGTGATTGTAGGGGTAAATTTTGTGTATATCATCCGTAGCTCAAGGTGTCGGGAAACATGGACGGGATTCTCTGTTCAGGCATTCTCGGGCATGCCGGAGTTCTTTAGGTTATCGGTGGCTTCGGCGGTGATGCTTTGCCTAGAGGCGTGGTACATTCAGATACTAGTCCTCCTCGCTGGGCTCCTGGAAAATCCCGAGATAGCATTGGATTCACTGTCCATCTGGTAAATATTTTTCTAATTTACTAGCAAAAGCGTTAGTATTATTATCTTAACGAAATAAATATAAGAACTTTTCTTGTGGTTATAAATGAAATAAATATATGAAGTTTTCTTGTGGTTATAAATGAAATAAATAATTCACTAGTACGCAAGGTGTTTTGTGTGAAACAAACAAAGGGTTGGAACGAATCTTTTAAAAGAATCGTATGATTTATGACACATACAACATTTCGCTGATTGTTCACATGATCCACAGTCCCCACTTTCGTTGGTTTTTCCTCTTTGGTCAGACAATTTGTCGCATTGGGTTTCCTCTGTCTATTCCGTAGGTTTAAAAAGGACCACAGTTAGTTTTTGAGTAAGAAAAACAACATTTTGTTACCTCCGTTCTAGCTTCTATGATTTATAACTCAATCAACATTTCGCTCATTGTTCACACGATCCTCAGTCGCCACTTTCGATGGATTTTAGTGTTTGATCAGATAGGTTTGTCGCATTGGGTTTGGAATTGAATCTATATATTCCGTAGGTTAAAAAAGGACCACATTTAGTTTTTGAGTAAAAAGGTGATGATTTGTTGGAAATTTTGTGAAATAAGGGTTCCATTGATTTGCAGGAACTGGATAGAACTCCAGAAGTAGACATTTAGGAATTAAGTTCTCAGAACTGAAGTTCAGTTTTTGGTGATTGATACAGCCAAATAATATTTTTGGGAACTCGAGTTCTTAGTGATTAGAACCATTAGTACTAAAAAAAATTATTTGATTAGCATAGGGTTTATGTTGTATGAAAATTGTTTTCTAAACTTGAAACTATAAACAAGTTGGTGAATCTTGTAACTTGGCCTCTATAACTAATATTCAATATTTACAAAAATTAATATGAAGTTTTGATGTATTTATGTTATATTAACTTATGTCCAATATTTACAAATATTAATATGAAATTTTGATGGATTTATGTGACAAGAACACATTTTTCACGCGTCATCTTGCTAAATAGCACAAGCATGTGTTCTTGGGAAAATAGCACATTTTATCAATTTTGATGACATTTTTCCCAAACTTTGTTTGTGACGGTTGGTTAATGAATGCCTTTTGGGATATTTTTATTTCCTCATTTCGGCATGTTGTGTATAAAGTTGATATTTACATAACAAGTTTGCCAATTTTCCCGAAATTTTCAAGATGATGTCATCTTCTACTTCTCGACCCCTAAATAGCACAAGCATTATTCCTGTTAAAAATGAAGGAATCACCGTGTGCAAAAATAGGAAAAAATTAAGAACGGAAATTGGGGTAAATGATTCACATCTTGAAAACTCTCCAAGTCCACAAAGAGAAGGATTTCACAAACACCCTAAATAGTTCAAATATTATTCATGTTCAAAAATGAAGAAATCTCCATCCACAAAAAAAGAAAAAAAGAAAAACGAAAATAGGGGAAAATGGTTTGAATTTTGAAAACTTTCCAAGTCCACAAGAAATGAGGTAGAGAGTCCAAAGTGGTTTTTTCCCTTGGTTGCGGATGAAGTAGTGGAATTAAGTCTAGTTCTAACAATTCGTACAAAGCAATCACAAAAAAATTCTCATACGGAACTAGCTTCTCTCACTTCCAGACTCACTTCTTGCAAATCAATCAGACCTTACAGTGACCTCGCTTCTTAATTCTGTTTCACGACTAAATCTTCACGTCTAGATATATTTGTAAATTTTCATGATGTGGGATATTGACACCTTACAGTGAACTTTGTGAAACAATAAATTTAATTGTTAATATGATTTCCTAAAAAATATAAATCTCCACATAGACGTGATGATTTACAAATCATCATGAAAATTTACAAATCCAAATAGACGTGAAGATTTAGTCGTGAAATAGAATTGAGTGACGACCGGTAGCGGAAGAGGACCCAAAAGAATTCCTGCCATAACATCTCAGCCGTCTGCGCCCATTTATCAAGTGATTAAATAATGCAAAAGTTACTTCAAACTGCTCCCACAAGTGGTGAATATCAAGTGATTAAATAATGCAAAAGTTACTTCAAACTGCTCCCACAAGTGGTGAATATAAAAACTGAGCAAGTTTAGTTCTCTTACACCTCTAGAAGTTAAACAGATACTATCAGCTGCTCCTTTAAAGATCGACCGTCGCGAATCAAAACATATCATGTGCCTTACCAAATTAAATATTTTTTTGTCTGTATTTGCAGTATGAACATCTCAGGTCTTGTTTTCACGATCTCTGTGGGATTCAACGCAGCTGCAAGGTAACTTCCTCCTGAATCATTGTATTGCTTAAATTAGTTATGTTTCAAAGGAAAACAAAATTGCTAAAATTTGAGTGGCCTTTGGCCGACCATGACTAATTTCATTATATAGGAAAATGTCTAGAATTCAATATTTGAGGGAGAGAACAACTTAACTATATATCTTCTTTTTTTAACGTCTAATATGAACCCTTTCATCAAAATCTATTGTTATAGAATATGTTTATGACGGTACTTAATGTATTAGCTTGGTGTCAATTTTGATTTTTTAAGAAAAAAATGTTGGGGAATACGTTTACTTTCTCCAGGAAATTCAACAATATCTTTGCAACTCCATTTTCGGTAGTACATGCAAAAACCAAAAAAAATAAGTTATTGATGTAGGGATCGATTGAGGTCCCTAAATCTATTCAATTTAAGATTTAATCTCTGCCTAAACAATCAAAAATGCAGCGGAAACAAAAAAGACAAGTAAAGACTAGAAATATGCAAACCACAAATGACACAAATATTTTTATAGAGGTTTGGCATTTCGCCTACTTCATCTCTTGCAAACTCCGCTCAAGATTTCACTATCCGCTCCCCGTTCTGGGCTGGGAGACAACACCTTACAATCTTCAAGCTAGCGAACAACCCTCGCATAGCTTGGAATCATCTTCTCACAATCCGAGAAGGATGCTTCGGGCTTTCACCGGAGCCTCTACAAACTTTGCTTGGCTGAGAACTTGAGTATATCACACTCTCTAAACTTGTTTGACTGAATTTGGATATTATCAAACGTGTAGAATTTAGACTTAGAGTGTAGTGTATGTGTAACGCCCCGAGCCCGGACAACTGCTCACCCGCCCGAACCCGGTGCGTTAAGATACGATCCACGATCCTGACCGCTGCGCACTCTGATATTTAAATCCATCTGATAGGCTCATAATAATCTGAAAAATATAATCAACAAATTGTGAGCTCGACAGCCCGCAAGTACCAACCATCAATCAATCAGAATCATAATCATGTGGAAAATAATACAGAATATGACATTCAGTCAATAAGCACAATCAAGAGACATGCATCACAAATAAAATGCACGCATATCAATTTGAAACCCCCATTCAGATTCGACCACATCCTGTGCTTCTGAAATCTATCAATCTGTCAGACGCACACCTGGTAGCTCCACACTAACGACAGGCAGCCCTTTCCTCTCTCGGGTGGCTCCATGCTGTCTGTTAGGCAGCTCTTTCCTAAGTTGCTCTGCTAGAAACATACACACAGCCACAGGACATGTCGACCGAAACACCACCATGCAATCATATGCATATCCATAAAATCAATATTAATGCTCAACATGCATGCAACTAGGAATATCAAGAGAGACATACATGATATGAAACTGAAGAATAACGAATCAGTACTTGCCTCAAAATCTCCATCTTTTTCTTCTCTATATTCTTCTCAAAATTTCATCTTCTCCTAAAACCACACAATCATCCAATAATCTTAATTAGTCCATTAAGATATTTGATTATTAACTCAACTAAAAATTCAGGATATTACATTCTACCCTCCTTAAAAGAAATTTCGTCCTCGAAATTTTAATTCAACATCATATCATTTGGAATTCACATATCCATATTAAAATAGACTCTCACATCTAAAACAGTTTGATCCAAATCAAAACAAAATTTTCAATCCTACTTTCATTAAATCTAAAATTCATCTCCAACTATTTATTCATAATTTGGATAGCAAATCCAACCAAGTCGAAATTCACATTTTGAACTCAAGTCCGAATAACTCCAAATTCATATTCAAATCAATAGTCGAAACTTCTAAATCTAAATTCTGACTAATTCCGATTCAATCAAAAATTTCTATTTCAAATCCGATTCCGACTAATTCCGAGGATCGTATTGCTCTGATACCATTTGTAACGCCCCGAGCCCAGACAATTGCTCACCCGCCCGAAACCGGTGCGTTAAGATACGATCCACGATCCTGACCGCTGCGCACTCTGATATTTAAATCCATCTGATAGGCTCATAATAATCTGAAAAATATAATCAACAAATTTTGAGCTCGACAGCCCGCAAGTACCAACCATCAATCAATCAGAATCATAATCATGTGGAAAATAATACAGAATATGACATTCAGTCAATAAGCACAATCAAGAGACATGCATCACAAATAAAATGCACGCATATCAATTTGAAACCCCCATTCAGATTCGACCATATCCTGTGCTTCTGAAATCTATCAATCTGTCAGACGCACACCTGGTAGCTCCACACTAACGACAGGCAGCCCTTTCCTCTCTCGGGTGGCTCCATGCTGTCCGTTAGGCAGCTCTTTCCTAAGTTGCTCTGCTAGAAACATACACACAGCCACAGGACATGTCGACCGAAACACCACCATGCAATCATATGCATATCCATAAAATCAATATTAATGCTCAACATGCATGCAACTAGGAATATCAAGAGAGACAGACATGATATGAAACTGAAGAATAACGAATCAGTACTTGCCTCAAAATCTCCATCTTTTTCTTCTCTATATTCTTCTCAAAATTTCATCTTCTCCTAAAACCACACAATCATCCAATAATCTTAATTAGTCCATTAAGATATTTGATTATTAACTCAATTAAAAATTCAGGATATTACAGTATGAGCTTTTGGGATTTGGAGACTTCTCTCTAATGTATTGGACAATTATGTGTGAGAGTGTTGTCTAAACAATGTATTAAATCCCCTATTTATAAGCTCCTAATGTGTTATAGCCGTTGTGGCAAAAGTGGTAGATGAATGTGTGAGAAACACAAACCAGAAAAGCACAGATCACTTTTCTGGTTAAGTTCGGTCGACCAAAATGGGTAAAACGGTCGACCGGATTCTGTCCAGAAAAGGTATCTAGACAGTTCCAGAAACAAACGGTCGACCCGAACAAAGGGTTTGATTGAACGAACATGGCTATAACTTAAGTGAACGGTTGTACCAAAAGTGGAATGGTCGACCGATTAGGCAGTCCGGAATTATTGTCCAGGAAAGTCTAGGGACAGACGATCAAACAAAAAGGTTTATTCGGTCGATCGATAAAAACTGGCACTACGGGGTTCAAGAGATGTCTAAGTTCGGTCGACCAAAACTATGTCCACGGTCGACCGATGGTCAAATTTATTGCTGGGATATGGGTAGAAATGTGAATACAACCATTGGTATAATACGACAAGTCTAACGGTCAAATAACACGTGTAGACGCTCGACCGAAAAAGGTCACAGTCGAGCAGTTAAAATCACAATTGGTTAAAAGATCAATCAGTCGAACGAAGGTGGTTCGGTCGCCCGAATTGGCCAAGCAGTTCAATTTGGTTTAGTGATTTCCGGTCTAAGCTTGGGTGTCTATTGAAGTTTAAATGATCTGAGATTTTGTGTGTGACTCCTACAAGTAAGCTAATGTGTATGTGATTAGTTATTTACTCTAGTATGCTCAAGTACACAAAGTTCTACTCAAAAGAAATACAAAATTACATGTTTTCAATAGCTTGATTACATGTCTTGACTTGAGTTCTTTTCTTCCTTGAGTCTTGATCACTTGTAGATGTTAGCACAAAACAATATATGTGCTATGCAATATGTGTGCTACTCTACATTAATTATTATTAAGATTAGGTTGATTAAATAATCAAAACGTGGATTACGGCCTAAAAGCCAACAATCTCCCATTTTGATGATGACAACTAATATCTTAATTACTTGAAATTTAGAGATGTAAACTATGTATATAAATGCTCCCCCTATATGTGCATAGTTTTTGTTCAATTTTTAATCCAATTTCAAGTTGGATCCTAATTCCCTCCCCCCTTTGACATCTATCAAAAATTTGCAATGAATTCATTCTTCCCCCCAAAGTTCTTGTAATGAAGTTGTTCCCCCTTAATTTTGCACTTCATTACCCTTTCTAGATAAAGATTTTCATTAAGCTCTCTATCAATATAGATATGATATGACAATTAAGTTCAAATCTATTCTCCCCTTTTATTATATGTGCAATGAATGGTTTCAATTAGGCAATGTAATCATTTTTCTCCCCCTTAATGATTTACATGAAGTATATCCTAATTTATCAAAGAATGTGATAAAGATATAACAATTAAGCATTCAATATGTCCTAGATTAGAACCAATCTAATATGAATGTAAAGGATAGTTAAATTTTACCCAATTTGATCCTCGATTGGTTTCAATCTCCTTTCGATAGTGTGATTGATTGTTTTAATTAACCGCAAGTGCACGGACGCGTTGAAGTGATAGCAAATACCGGTCGATCCACAGGGAGGTGTGTCGACTTTAGTTTGTTCGAAGGCGAGTGAGAAAGAAAGGGGAGAAAAGATTGATTAAACTAAACTATACTAAACTAAACTAGTAAACTAGAAAGGAGGAAAGGAAAGCACAAAACAAACTAAACTAAGCAACGAATAAAAGAAGATAGAAATCAGGAAAGGAAAACCCCCAAGGGGTGGAGTGTGTGTGCACATGAAATAAGTGTGGTGAATACATACAATAAGCTCAAGTGTAGTTAGTATTTGTTAATGCATACAATAAGCTCAAGCATGGAATGTACCTAAACATTATGACAGAAACCATCAAGTAAAAGTTATTATTAATTCAAACAAGTATACTAACATCTCTTACAAACAACAATGTCTAGCATTCATACTATCTACATAACATGTAGACACATCTACTCCACCCCCAAAGGGGATGGAACTACTCACTGATCATTACACTACAACATACATTAAAACGAAACATTCTACTCAAATGAAATTAACCTAAGCAAGCAAGAAATATTAAAGAAGAGGAAAGGAAAGTAAAAATAAAGAAGCATGCAAGAATTAAAAGACAAGATTAAAAAAAACTAAAAACAATTATTTTATTAAAATGACTCACATTGAAGGTAGCACCCTTCTCCACCTTGAGTTTTGCTTCAAGGCTTACTCCAAGTAGAGAGAATGTCACCAAGCAATGGGTGAATACAAAGGAAGGTGAAGAGTTCTACTTATAGGCATTGAAAAAGCTAATCCGGGATAATCCCCCTGTATGGGACTAAAACGCATACCAAATATGGACTAAACACAACATAATACACCACGCGACCAAAACATGTCGCCTTTGGACCGATTTGGACCGCTGATTGGCGGTCTATAAGTGTTGGATCGAGTCTGGATTTTGGTGTCTCGGTTCTGGCTTGATTTCTTAGTGTCTGATGAACCCAATTTGGTTGTTGATGGTTGGGCACGGATTTAATTGCCAAAATACTCCTCATTAAGGTGTGACGCTTCTTGATTTTCTCATTGATCCTTTTGGTTTTGCATTCAGGTCCTTCTCTGTTTCATCTCAGTCCATAAATCTTGCAACTTAGTCATTTCCCTTGCATTTGAGTCCTTTTTGAGCATCTTCTTCCTAAACCTATTTATTCCTGAAACATAAACATAACACTCGTTACATAGCATTGCTTAGGCTAAATTAAAGGATATAAGACACAAATATATGCATGATATGGTGTCAATCAAATACCCCTACACCTAACTTTTGCTAGTCCCGAGCAAAACAAAGAAAGAGAAAAATGAAGGAAAGGAAAAAGCATACGAAAAACAGGGTAATCCTAACTCACTTTCATAGGAATCACGGTTGCACTTAGCACGTGCAACAAGCCGTTAAACCTCCTTGTCGCCAAGGAGGAGGAGTGTTGTCTCCTGAGGGTTTTCAGCGGATATAGCCAAAAAATCCGAACATAGATGTATTATTCAATCTAGAAACTCGACTCGATAGACTCATTTTTATCGATCATTGGACGCGGTAATCCTACGGGCCGACTCTATATAGGTATTCAGTCCACACACCTAGCCTAATGAATCATTCATGTAAGTGAACTAAGGACTTAAGTGAAAGACATGGACAACCTCAACATCCTCAAGTGATACAAAGTGTAAAGTCCATTAAAGTTCTTATTTGCATTACCATTTTTATTTTTTTTATTTTTTTCTTTTTATTAGTTGGAGCTTCATTCTCCCAGGGTCAGGTTTCGTTCATCATTGCCTATGAGGACTTACACTATCACGTACACCTTTCCCCAAATCTCCACATAGGGTAATCCCTACCACCAGTATTACGGGAGTTCGGTCGGCACATCCCAAGTCAGATGACTCGAAAGCACCAGGCACAAAGTCACCTCAGTCCTACTTTCCCGAGTGATAGGAGCCGTGCGAGAAAAGAAAACACCTACTCACTTATTTCTTATCTACACATGAACCAAAACCCCTACACTTAATGTCTCACAACAAGATTTAAAGGGTCCTTGACTACAACAAACTTCATTTGGGAGTTGATCCTTGAAGGAAGCGTGATAATGATGAAGAATGACATTGATGACAATCCAGCTGATATGCTCAGAAAATCGGTTACGTTGACCAAATTCAAAGATTGTTTGAGTTCGGTCGGATTGAGCTCCACGTAGATATGGAGCAAAGGCGGAGATAGGAGACATTGTGAAGATAGATAAATGTGTGAGTCTCATAATAGATGGGTTTTCAAGACAATGGGAGATTCTTAGAAAGTTTTCTTGGCAACAACGTCAGGAACAATCGATTGAATACCATTCGGTCGACTAGAACGCATCCAACAGAGTTTGATGGAAATTTACTAAACTCTTAGAGTCGCTGACTGAATCCAATTCAGTCCACCATTACCCATCAGACAGAGTTGGCCTAGGAGTTATTGGAATGCGGAGAAGGACATCCGAACCACATTGGATCCTCCAGAGCTGGTCATTCGTCTGGCCAACGGTTGACTGAATCCAAGTGGACAGTAGTTGCTGGAGGTATACTGGAATATGAAGAACGATTGACCATTACCCGAATGGTCGACTGAAATCTGGGCGCGAGTAGATTTTATTAAGGGCAATTTGGCATTCCAAATCCATTTGGATTGGCTAATCCTTTCCTTTAAATACTTAAGTTACTTAGAACCCTAATTTTGTTGAAATCTTTAGAGAAAAAAGAGTCACCAATGTTGAGAGGTAAGTTTAACTACCATGAGATATGGTTCTGGATTCGGGAAAAATCTTGTTGTTGGAGAATCATCCAACCCCCAATCTAGGCAGAGCAAGCCAACTCCGATTGCATTCTCCTTGTACGTCAACTGTTGTCATAGTGAAGTTCCTCCGTCTTCACTATCGTAGTTTTTCCGAAATTGGTTTTCACCACAATCCGGTGTTGCGCTTGTTTGTGCTTGCTTGATTGCTTGTGAGATTGCTAGATGCATGCTAGGTGTTTGATAGATTGCTTGACTAGAGTTCTATTAGTTTATTCATCAATTCCACGTACGAACCACCACACCAAAGATCCTAACAGAAGATATTAGGAATTTTCATTGGCACTAGCGTATATAGTCTTATTGCAGTTTTGGATCAACAATTAAGGTCACTTGAAATGTCACGCCAGCAAATCACCCCACATTTTTACATGTCAAACTCAATAAGTCTAGCTCTATCATGTTGTTCCTATTTACACCCTTACTATTAGGATGACAAAAGCAATTAGCAAAGAGAATAAAACATGAATTTTTTTCATTATTATCTTCATTTATCACTCGATATTCACCAGCAATGAAATGTATGATGTTGATATAAATTGCTTAATTAGTTTCTCATGCATTTGATAGCGTTCGAGTAAGCAATGAGCTTGGCGCTGGTAACCCCAAGGCAGCACAGTTCTCGGTGGCTGTTGTGACATTGTTATCGGCCACAATCGCTGTCGTGATTGGAGTGATTGTCATATCTCTTAGGCATGTAATCAGCTATGCTTTTACCGAAGGCAAGGTTGTAGCCCAAGCTGTCTCTGATCTCTGCCCTCTGCTTGCTCTAACTCTTTTTTTAAATGGTATCCAACCTGTTCTATCCGGTAAGTTTAACTCGATTTCAAACGCCTGCTTGCATTTTGAATTTGCATAATCATTTGTGGTTTTGAAGGGAAAAGAACTGAGTATGTACAATTCTTAAGGGAGATAGTACCTATAAGTAATTGATAGTTAAGATAATAATTTATAATACATAATGATTGCAAAATATACATAATGGTTTCTCGAATATTTTTATGTATTTTCTGGTTAGTTTCATGTAGATGTCTTTTAGTTCTGATTGCGCTTAGTTCGTTGTAAGAGTTAGGAATGTGTTTTTTCTTCCCACCCCACTGCATTAATACTAAAAGAATAATTAAAAAGGTCTTTGGCTTACCCCGTCCTGTGTCGACTCTCTAGAAGTCTGAGTTCCTTGCATTCCTAGAACTGGAGCTTGGTTGACCTCGAATCCTTTTGTCGTGTTCCTAATTTAGAGCCAACTGTTGACTCTATCCAAATCTATGGCCACGGATGGTTTTGTTGCTAGAATTGACCCTAAGTGAATTCCTAGGAAATTGGTACTAGACCCACGTTTGAGCAAATGTGGATCTTAAATGAAGAATCTTTAAGAATTGAAGGCCCTTAGGTTATTTACTATTCTAGAGTAACATTGAAAGGTAAAAGAGCATTAACAACAAATGGAAGAGAAGATGAAATCGTTGGATCTGCGAATCAGAGATCTTCTGGACTTAGCTGGTTAGGTGGAGTCTATGTAGGTAAGAAAGCATCCTTATTAACAAATATGAGTGTTAAGCAGATAAAGCTACGAGGAAAAACTGTAGTAATTATAATTAACAGGAGTCTGATCCTTGAAATTTAAGCATCGGAACAAAATTTGTATGATTGATTATAATGGAATGTCTGATCCAGCTAGGTGGATCTATAGAATAAATCGGTTCTTTGTAGTTGACTCTGCTACAAAGATTCATATAGTCTATTGTGATGACAGATTGCACAGGAGCCGCAAGTGTGTTGTCAATAACGTGTTCTCAACAAGAAAAACGTTGACACTTCGGAATCAATCGACACCGATAACTGAATAGCTCGTCAAAGAGTATTTTGATTTCTGTATTCATGCGCGTATATATTAACTATTAAAACAGAAGTATGTTTTTATGGCTAAGGGTAAGTCAGGGGTAAGTTTGCTTGTCGAGAAAAAAGTGCTTCGACAAGTTCACGAAAATAAAATTTCAATGCTTCGCTAAATGAAAGTGTAGTTTCAGGGAATGGGAAAGTTGATGATATATTGCCAATATTCTTTCCACAACTTACTACGGGGAAAAAATTATAATTTAATTATTATCTACACCAACATCATACAAACTAACTTAAACCAGATATAATATATTTATCACTAAAGGTTACACCGAAACAAGGAAACTAACGTAATTCTACAGAATGCACTTAATTCGAATTGGGTACTCACTAGTTCATTAAGGCTTAATTTAGTGGATCGTTTTTTCCCCGAAAGTATGTAATCCATACTGCTTAAAGATTTAATAATTAAATGTATCATGTGATAACTAAATATGTTGTCTATGCAGGTGTAGCCGTTGGATGTGGTTGGCAAGCCTTTGTAGCTTACGTAAATGTTGGATGCTATTATATCATTGGAATCCCTTTTGGTTGTCTTCTTGGATTCCATTTCAATTTCGGAGCAAAGGTATATTGAAATTTCCTTGCCTTCAATGTTACATCAAAAGCTAAATCCCCTATTTACTAGTGGACATCGTCAGGAAACAATATTGATGATAAAAGCAAAGTTGTCTACGGGAATATATTATCTAGATCAAAAATGCAAAACCAATCTTTAGAAAAAGAGAATTATAACAAGTCATCGATTTTGATCATATTCTACAGCCTACTGGTTTCTCTTTCGCATCAATCTCTAAACACTTTAAGGCAATTTCTTACCGTTTAGTGGTCTGAATCTCTCCCTCTTGCGCTGGAGCTCTATCCGTATCCTCGGAAGATGAGGAACAATAATAGAATCCTTTTTTCGGGACCATATGGAACACATAAAAAATTATTCCGAATCATGAGTGGTTAGTTTATTATCCTGAATACCAGTCTGTAATACGTCATTCATATTATCATGAAATATATCTTTTTTGTGTATCATTTAACTTTCTAAATGTGAATGTATATACGCAAGAGATTTTTTTTTCAAACTTAGTTACAATTTGTTTCCTTGACCTATGACCGAATTGCACTTTTCATCACTATCCTTTGTAAATAAATACTTACCCAACTCTAAGTGAATTAACGACAATGAATCCATGTTTTTTCACTGGAGAGCTCTTGACGATCCGGGTCGAACACAATGCTCAAAGAGAGAGTACCAATATCGACCGTATGTAAGTTGTGACTCTTTATATATGTTTCAGGGTATATGGGTTGGCATGATCAGTGGCACTATGATCCAAACCCTAATTCTGATATGGGTCACGTGGAGAACCGATTGGAACAAAGAGGTAAATTTTGTTTCCCACCATTTTTTGGTATATATAACGGTGTATGTGTATCTTTATTTCATTTATTTCAAAAAAAGGAATACATAGTTGAATACCATTTCAAATATATGATTAGTTTACTAGCTTAATAAAATTGAAGCACTTAAGTTAAGAGCAATAACGATATACACAAGATCTTATACAAGAGGAACAATGATTTAGTTGTCCTATGGTGCCACATGTGTGACTCCTACTTATCAGGCTTCAACTCTCTTGGAGCGCACAACACCACAATATAATGTCTCTCAATCCACTTGGGGAAGAAGAGGGACAAAATCGTAGCTACAGAGGTGACGACGGTTAAGAGTGGGGTGGAGGCTAGGAAGCTAAGAGAGAGACCCTAGTGCTCCAACCCACTCTCTATTCATAAAGGGGAGCTAGGGTTCTATCATGCACGAGCCAAAACAGGTTGTGTCGTGTGTCATGTACCATTGGGCATAAACAAATATATTCCAACATTCAATATCTCCCGCTTGCACATGGCCCATGTTGACAATAAGTCTTGTCCCTACGTCTCTGACTCACATATATATACCATATATATACACACCTTTCGTTCTCCAATGATGTATGCTAGATACATTATCACTGGTGTCCTAGACTATTGCACCTAATCAATCATATAGACAAATAGATCGTGAGACCGGTGATATACCTACAATCGGGAGCCCCAAACTACATTATAGAAGAACAACCCTTCACTGACGGAACATATCCTTTGGTGAAAGTGCTCATCCATCGGTATAGTAAAACATCGATGGATATACCTATCATCGGTGTTGGTTTCCCCTGTGTTTTCTTCCACCGACGAATGTTCTGATGGATAATTGTGGTCAGTGTTAGATTTGGCGTGATTTTTCCCACGTTTTTTGCCTTATTGTCGGAGCAAAGAAGACTAAAGGGAAATCGCCGATAGATATCCATTGGTGTATTATGCACCGACTACTACTTATTTCCCTTTATCTTTAACAAATACCTACTTACTCTGCCATATACAATTTGTTGGTGGATTCAGTGGTTTACCTTCACTGACGGATAAGTACCGTCGGTGTAGGTTATCCGAAAAACATAAGTGTAGGATCGTGAACGCGGCTTAGTTCTAATCACTTTTAACCCTAAACAAACTCTACTTGCTTTTCAAATAGAGAATTAAAAACTAACGAGCAAACAAAGTAGAAATATGCAAACCACAAACAAAGACAGGGATTTTTATAGAGGTTCGGCCTCTCGCATAGTTCCTCTCGTGCAAGCTCCGCTCGATCTACCTCGAGCTCCGCTCATGACTTCACTATCCACTTCCTGTTTTGAGCCGGGAGAGAACACCTTTACACCACAAGCACCGCAAACACCCTCGCTAGCTTGACTTTCTTCCTCTCACAATCCGAGAGGTACACTTCGGGCTTTCACCAAAGTCCTTGCTTCTTTACAACAGAATGTTTTGAGTGGATCACTCACTCTCTAACTTGAGCACACTTAGCTTATGATGTGGAATTGATCTAAGATGTGGAATTGTAAGCTTGGAGAGTAGATTTGGGGAATGGGAGACTTGGAGTTTTCTCTTGAGTGTATATGACAATAGGGATCGGAAGAGTTGTTTATTTGTGCCATAGGAAGACCTATTTATAAGCTCCTAAGGTGTCATAGCTGTTGGGGTTAAGTTGGGTAAGGTTTGAGTGAGATACACAAAATAGCAACCTGCAGGACCACATTTAGACAAAGTTTGGTCGACCGAAATGGGTAGAACGGTCGACCGTTTGGCAAATTTGAACAATGTTTGTTGACCGATAAAGGAATGGTCGAACGAAACAGGCTAGAACTTAGGTACCCTTAAGTTAACGGTCGTACACCGAATAGGGTTTGGTGGACCGTAAACTTCCAGACTTTACGGGGTTGACAAAAATGATCAAGTTCGGTCGACCGATCCAAGGTCTTCGGTCGATCGGAAACTTCCAGGTAGTTTCACTTTACGGAGACATTTATGGTCGGTAGACCGATACAGGTCCACGATCGACCGATAGGCAATATGTGTTATGGGTATAGGTGAATAATTCGAATACGACCGTTGGTATAATACGACAACCATAACGGTCAAAAACATATGTGTAAACTGTCGACCAAATGTGGGTAGTTGAAAACACTATAGGATAATTGATCATTCGGTCGACTGAAAAGTTTGGGTCGGTCGACCGAATGTGGGCAGACAGTTCTGGTTAAGGTTTCGTGTTTTCTGGTCTAAGTTTGAATGATCTATTGAAGTCCAATTGATGTAAAATTTTGTGTGTGACTTCTATAGGCAACCTAATGTGTATGTGAATTGATTTTAGCTCAAGTATGCTCAATTTACACAATATTCCTAAGACTCAAAAGAAATGCAAATTACATGTCTTCAAATGAGCTTGATTACATGTCTTGACTTGAATCATTTCATCCTTGAGTCTTGATCACCGGTAGAGGTTAGCACAAAGCAATATATATGCTATGCAATATGTGTGCTACTCGACATTGATTACAATTAAGATTAGGTTGATTAAATCATCAAAATATAGATTAAGGCCAAAAAGTCAACAATTAGAATGTACACTGATTCCGTCAATGTAAGTCTTGTCCAGAACTAGGAAAAACCTGTTGACATCGATTGCGATGTATTCCTACTCCCATGAAGGCATTATAAAGGTTAAAGCATTTGCAAGAACCGAATTTCATTGTTAATGTTGTAATAATTATATTAAATAAACATTATCAAAGTATACTTTTGTTTACTTACTCTTGATATTCATCAACAATGGTGGTGTTATTCAACACCTAATTGTGAGCTTTTCTAATTTACAGGGTTTAGAACAATCATTTGACCCTTACCTAACAGTCTTTCACATCCATTGTTCCTGAAACGTCTAATAAAAATTATCTCTATGCTCTTCAAATATCTAGAGCAAAAGGTAGTGCATTCCTCTGTTAGAATGCCATCAGTAATTGATCCTTCAGGTATATTTATGTTTTGAACAAAAGATTTCAACTTATTCATATAACTTTCGAATAGGTACATCCAACAATAGTACACCAGAGTTGCCAGTCGTACCTCACAAACCAGGTGAACATGATGCAATATAACATCAAAAGACCTCAGTGGATATATCATTGCCAACTGGAATAAAATAATAACAATGTTCCTTTTGAGATGATCAACATCTTCACTTGTGTTTACTTTCAAACAAAAAATGTGAGAAAAACTAACTCAGGTTAATGATTGTTTCTCGCACTTCTTTAACTCCATGACTCATTCTTATGGCCAGAGGTAACAAACCCTTACATCAAAATGTGATGAACATGACTCCTCTTTCCATCAAAATGTGTTTGCATTTGACTAAATTTCTGAAACCCATTTGCGACCAACCTTAACCTCAGATTTCTTTTTCTGAAGTGAATGAGGGATGTGTTTGTTGTTCAACGTACTCAGGCCAACACTCAGAATTTATCAGATGACGCAATTTCTCGTCTTTTTCTAATTCCTCTGCATGCCATATCATCAAGTTAGCAATATTAGTAGTGAGATATAACCTGTGAAGCCTTGTTTGAGCGGGAAGTGCCACAAGACTGCCACTGGAATTCTTTTACCTTTTCGGGCACTAGCAAATTAAGTTTCTACTTCATCTATTTCCTGCACTAATCAATCCAACACAATCCAACAAACAAATCCAACAAACCAAATCCAATTTTGGTTAATCTAACTAAAGTCCAATTAGAAATATCACGTTCAACACATATTTCAATTTTTTTGACAGAACCTATCTTATATTTTCACTTATGAAAAATATTCCATGTCCTAGATTGACAAAAAAAAACACATTTTTGAATGCATATCATTTATAGTCATATCATCTAAATGCCCTATCACATCACATTTCAAATTACATTCATATCATCCAATCCATCACACATTTCCACGTATCATAACTTTTTTGGCTACTAATCACATTCACAACCTATTTGACAACAAATGCAAATATTAATCTTTCAATATCGTTTACTATTACGAAATCACATTAATTCAACTATGTAAAACTATATGCACATAGGCAAACTACATTTCAACTATATTCACATATTCAAACTACACTCAAATCAAATTGTATTCAAAATGACATTCAATCTACATTCAAATTATATTCATATTGTATTTAAAATCAAATTAAAGCTACATTCAAACAATACATACGGGAGACTACATTAGTATAGAAGATAGGCATAATGGATAGTTGGGGTGGTTAATGAGGGGTGGTTGGCGATGGGGGTGGATGGTGGTGGCAGCTAATGGGGTAAAGGTGGAGGAGGTGGTAGTGGTTGGCGGCGGGGCTAGATGAGGCAGTGGTGGCTGATGGGGTGGAGATGGAGGAGGTCACTGGTGGTGGAGGAGATGGAGGAGGAAGGGGTGTCTTGTGGTGGAGGAGGTGGAAGTGGTGGGGCTGATGGAGTGTGGTGGTGGAGGAGGAGGAAAGGAGAGGAGGAGGTGTGTGGTCGGATCAGAGGTGTGGTGGTGGAGGAGATGGAGGAGGTAGGGATGACTTGTGGTGGAGGAGGTGGAAGTGGTGGGGCTGATGGAGTGTGGTGGTAGAGGAGGAGGTGGGTGGTCGGGTCAGAGGTGTGGTGGTGGAGGTTGTCGATGGTGAAGAGAAGTAGAGGAGGAAGTGGTGGTCGGAAGGATGAGGTGAGGATGTATACCTTGGGACAAGGGGGAAGCAACGAAGAAAGCGATGGAAGCGACCACACGGTAAGGAGGAGGCTGTGAGGTGGAGACGACGAGCACGACAAGGTGGCAATGCCATAAGGAAGAGGCAACCACATGGTGAGGTGGAGATGACAAACACAGTGAGGCGGCGACACGGCAAGGTGGAGGAGGAGAAACGAAGTTAGGGTTAACGGAAAATGAGGAGAATTCCCGACTCGGGTTAATGTTGAGAAGAATCCCCGATGGAATTTTTTTGTCAATGATTACAATGATATCCATCGGTGTGTGTTAATATTTATTGATGGAGTAATGATAAGTTTTTGAATTATTTACGGATGGATATTATCCATCGGTAAATTGTTGAAGTCTACACCGACGAAATTGATCTGTCGGTGTCTACTACAACGTCCATCGGTGGTTGTCTTGCGCCAAAAAATTCACTTTGCCGCCATGTGATTTGTTTGGAAGCTAAGCCAACGGTACTTATCCCTCGGTGTTTCTATTCATTGTTTTGAAAATATAACCGACGACCGATATCCGTCGGTGTTGATTAACCTATCCTCCAATTTAGATTAGCACTGACGTATATTGGTATTCGTCGGTGTATGTGTGTCTATTCCGATAGATCCTTTACCGATGAATGTGTTTCTGTCAGAGTAGCCCATTTTTCTAGTAGTGCTAGAAACCTTACTAAAAGGCCAGAATGGTAGCATCTCCTAAAAAACAAGAAAAATAAGTAGTTATTTGTATATCACATTTCACCAAGTTTTGTCAAAACTCACTTGACAACAACATGTCTCGATCCCTTGGAGAGTCCAATTTCAGTGCAGTTGAATCACTCGATCACCACTACGCTCATAGTTGACTCCTTTCACGAAGATGCCCCTTTAGACCGAATCAATCATGGACATAGGCAAGATCCAAAAGTTGCCACATCAGCCCTTTGCTTTCTATTGTCGTCGAAGGTTCCACAAGGGCAACTAATGATAATTAAGCCTTGGACTCACATAGTGAAGGAGAAGGTATCTATCTTGCCACTTCCAATGGCCTCTAAGCACATATAGTACGATATACCTATTACGGTGGGGCACTTTGTGCATAATAGAATATCTCTCTCAAAACATTGTACATGTCTTAGTCTAGTCGCACACCCTCTACACCTAACATGAACCTTCTTACTGTCACTGTCTCAACGCCATATGACCACTACCTAGTGCCACATAAGATCCTCGCACCTAGCTACTGTAGATTTTATGAATGATGACATCATTCATGTTGATTCTCTTCAACATTGGGAATCTCATCTTGATTCCAAATCAAGGAGACTCTTCAATTACGAACTAATATGGGTCCTTCGCACAAGATCATTCATAATTAGTCTCATATCTACTCTCTTCCAATGCGCTAAAGGTGTCTGCTCGTGTGAGTGAGCCATTATTTAGCCTATTGACATATCACCTTTTATGCTAGAATAACAAACAACCATAATGTACACAACAAAATGCTAAAAATGTAACTCAAATTATATATATTTATTTGGAAGTCAAAGATGTTAATACATCAAAATCTATGTAATCCTAAGGACTTCACATGACACACAAAAGAATTTCTTAGATATCGCCTAGGTAAACTGGGTCAACTACTATATGATTAGTAGATACATGTTTCAACACAACTTCCCTTCTTGCTATTTTATCTTTCACAAGTTGAACCATTGGCCAAGTTTAAGACCACGTGTACTACGACGTAGATGGGGCCCCGATTGCTCACACTCTATGGAAGTCATCTGATTATCAACATTACTACTCCTACTGGGATCAATTAGTGGAACCAATGTTCAACATCTAGATTTTGATGTCCTTGAGTGATAATTCATCAATCATTTTCTTCAAAGAAGTCCACCAACTCCTTGTTAGCCACTGCAAGAGTTGGAAAATCATCTTCCAAAAAAGTAGCATCTCTAGATTCCAGTTCCATCCTTCTCTCATTCTCATCAAAGTCAATAAAAATGCAACTCTTGGAGCAATCTGAATATCTCACAAGGACACATTTTCTCTCTCTTGGTCCTAGTTTTCCATATTGATGAGAAGCAGAGTGTGTACACGCTGTGTGTCTGCATGGATGTGGCTGGCTTAGGTCAGGCTTCCTTGCGGTCCACAACTTATATGGACTTGAATGGGCTGACTTAATCCAAACTCCATTCAGGATATACACAACAGTCAATAGAGCATCTGCCCAATAGGAGATCGGCAAACTCACGCATGCCATCATGGATCTAACGTCTAGCAAAATTTTGTTTCGTCTTTCAGCAACATCATTTTGTTAAGGGGTATAAGGAACAATAAGTTGTCTAGATTCTCTTTTGATCATCACACAACACTTTAAACATATCGGAGAGATACTCTCGACCTATATCCATTCTAAAGAGTTTTTATCTTACAGTCCAACTAATTTTCAAAGAAGCTAATGAACCTTTTGGAATTCTAGAGTATATGATTTATGAAAAAAAGATAAATATGATCATACCTACTAAAGTCATCAATAAATGTGACAAAATAATTACTTCCTTGTCTTGCTCATACATGGAAAGAACCACAAAGTTTGAGTAAATAAGTTGTAAGGGAGAAATATATAGCTCTCATAGATTTTTCGAACGGTTTTCTTGTTGATTTTCCTGCTAGACAGGATTCCTAGGTTGGCAACACAATTTTGAGCATTCAGCTAATACCCCTCCTTTGCCATCCAGTTAATTCGATCAAGAAAAATACGACCAGGTCTAGCATGCCATTTACCGAATCAATATTCGAGCAATTTTTGGCACACGAAAGTAATAGTAAAATGATTAGACAAATCATTAAAAGTGTCTATAACACAATAAAGCCATAAGAGAGATTTCCATGACCATAATAACTACGCAAATGTTGAAACCCACATCATTGTTCCAAAAAAAGAAACAATTTCAAAACCACATGTGACAACAGAAACAATATTTAAAGTATATTTAGCCCACACAACACATTATTAAGTTATAAGGTATGGTAACATCGCAAAACCACTTTGCATGTCTCAATCACCAGAACTTTTAGCGATGGAGTTGTTTGCCATGCAAATACTCCTTCTGCTCGGAACACGAAAATATTCAAGAGGTGACACTATATTTGTTATGTGATATATTGCTTCTGAATCCATAATCCATATAGAAGAAGGTTTGGCAAGCAACACTGTACTAATCACATAACATAAATGAAGGATCAAACATAGTAATCACATCAAACACTCACGAACTAAATTTTTTCAATGTGGTGTAAAAGAAAGTCTCCCTTGACTTATCTTTAACACATTTGGACTTTGGGATCATTTCTTACATTTGTTTCCGTTATCAACAATCATGCCCTGCTCCCAGAGAAATGGTCATTTTGTGCACCAACTATAGCAACAAATAACACCTTTTGTGGAGAATTTGCAACCGTGCAATCCATTTTAATATTAACATAACAGAATTGAAGGTTACTCGGTGACATGGTTTGGGTTATGGTCTCCAACTTGCCCTGATCCTTGCGGAGATACTGAACTTTTCAATGCCATAGATCGTAATTAGTTTTTTTTAGTTTCTCTCCGTAGGTAAGGTCAGCGATATTACTCTTGGAAGCATCCAGTAGGATCTAAGACATAATACTCGGTATAAGTTCTAGACTAAGACTAAAGCACCAAAAATCAAATCAATACATACGACTTACAAGCAGGTGCACTCGAACCAAAAGAGATAATGTGTATTCAATCAAATCGTTATGCACAAGAAAAATAAGTCGTGTACTCATTCATCTTCACGCTACTAGCATAATTTAACAACTAAAATGACCAAAAAAATTACAAATCATTGTACACAAGAGACAAATAACACATAAATCTCTAACTTGTGTTCTATGTCGTAAGATGGTTCACATAGAACACTTCTACATTTATAACTCCCACTAAAATCATGTACGCTTAATTCCAAAAGAATATGCTTACGATATACACATTCACATCGAACGAATAAGTCCACATTGAGCTTCAGTAAGCTCACACAAATCATAACTCAAGCTCACACAAAACTTAATCTAATAATTTCAACAATTTAAATCAGGTTAAGGATCTATCTCACGAATTGATTATAATAGATACAAAACCACATACACATCAAATATTTTTTCCTCGATTCGTCACATGATAATGTTGAAATATATTACAAATAAGTCTACACAAGACTTGGAAAAAGAATGAAACTTAGAAACAAAATGAAAATTCCTATATAACACCAAAAAGGTGTTGAAAAAACGGCTCCAAAAAAATACCCGAAGAAACAAGATCAAACTGATCAATTGATTGACTGTCCCCTCCTTGGGACAGCCAGCTGCCTACGCGGACGTCGGGTAGTAGAGACTAGACGTCTGCTCAGCGTTGCTGCCCATCTTGGCGCAACGCCTTTTCTTTTGGTGCAACGCCTCGTCGATCAAGCATGTAATGAAAACAATAATCTTAGGGTACATAAACATGACTCAAGAAGAGGAAAAACGTAGATCAAGCATGTAATGAAAACAATAATCTAATATGTCATTTTTAACATGATCCATCACATAAACCTCATACTACATGCATGCATATATATCAATTTGCTAAAAATCAAAACATTTTTATAGACATGTATACGATTTCGTTTAGATCTAAATACAATACAAAATTTGAGATCTAAATAAATCATATGAAACAAATATATTTTAGATCTAAACTACAAATAACATGTAGATCCAAATAAACTAATCCAAATGAGTTATTTTTTAGATCTAATAAACAAACAAAATATATAAATCTAAAAATTAACAAAAACAACTCCGCTTTGATCTAATAAACAAAAAATACATAGATTTAAAATATTGAAAGCACGAAGAACAACCTTATGGCTATGGTACCAATGTAGATTAATAACGATCTACACAAGATCTTATACCTTCAGAATCAATCGCAGCTCCAAATGGTTGGAATATAAAAGAATACGCCCTAGTTTATTACCCAGAAGCCAAATTGCCATTTACTTGCTGAAACCTTGAATCACACGTTGACTTGGATACATCCTTAGTTCTTTACCACATCACATGCATTATTCCTTATATGTACTTTATAACCACTCCTAGCTATGAGGTAGTGCTCATGAACCATGAGCGCCTCAGTTATACATGTGACCCTCATCACTATGCTATGACTCACTTGTTCCCATTTTGTTGTCTGAAGTACATCAGTCCATGCCATTGGTTCCTAAGTTGCTCCATCACCCAGAATTGCTTTTTATTCGTCACTGGACAGCAAATATTTAGTTTTCACATAAAGCCGAAAATAATGTAAAGTTTCATGCATAGAGCAACGGTAGAATGTTTTGAAAAGTAAGAGAGCAAATAACGTCGTTCACCATTGTCCGAAACCATTATACCTGACATTGTAATTTTTTTATTATTTATTGTATAGTTGTCACTATATCGTACTAGACATATTTTCAAATTATTACCAAATTTTCTTGAAAGCAGAAAACTCTCAACTCTAAAAAAAACACTTTTCTGATAGCAGAAAACTTTCAACTCTCGACTGATTCACTGATTTGATATAAAAATATAAAAATATAAAAACTCTCAACTCTCAACTCTCAACTGATTTACTGATTCACTTAACATATTCACTGATTCACTGATTTGATAGCAGAAAACTCTCAACTCTCAATTGATTCACTGATTTGATATAAAAATATAAGTTACATTGTGTAATCATTTTAATGCAAGAGATTTTCAATAGTATTGAATTGAGCTTTCTTATGTTCAGACTCCGTAGATTGAACACTAACATTCTAATATTTTAACTAACATTTTTATCGATTAATTCTTTCCCGTCTTATATATAAGTGTTGGTGTGTATTCACAAAGTTGTTCTGGCTACTATGATAGGTGCAAGAGGCTTTGAGGAGACTGGACAAATGGGGAAGCAACAAAGAACCACCTCAAAATCGTAATTGAGATGTAGAGATTCATACAGTAGATAAACTTACCCTATGTTAATCATTGAAGAAGGTGTTCATTCAATAACGTTTGATATTTCTCCCTTTTGGAAGAATGTCTTCTAATAAGCTTCAATTTCACAAATGTACTCCCACTAATAGAGTATTAACTATACCTTTCAATTTCATATTTTATTTCGCTAGTACCTTTAATCTACACAAGATCTTAAGTTTGAGGGAATGTTTTGAATTGAAAGGCATGCAAGAAAATGTATCTACTTAAATGGCATTGGTGAAATTGAAGCTCATCTAAAGTGTATCCACAAAATACCCAATTACCTTCTTGAAATCACATGTATGATGTTCTAGGTATACAGATGGGAATATATTGTGTTGACTTCATGAGCCCCTGTTGATCTTGGGATCCCGTACGCCTAGAATGATACCATTGTTTTGTCATTGTTGGCACGTGCATTTTAGTCGGTATTGTCTTTGGACTTTTTCGATATGTTTTAAATCATTACTTCAACTTATCTGATCTTTCGAAATGCTTCATTGATTTGATTAAAGTGCCAATCTACAAATACCTTTTCTAATTATTCTTTCCATTATCCACTCAAACAATATCCTTCCCACGGCTAATTTTGTCTGCGAAAACCCAAATTGCATCTCAGTTATTCCTTCCAAGTACGATTGGATTTCAAAGTGGGAGATCAGTCTCAACGTTTCGATTAAGCTTAAATCGTAAATGCACGACCGCGATGAAGGGGAGGCAAGTACGGGTCAAGTCTACAAGGAGGTGTGTCAACTCTGATTCTTCAGAAATCAAGTGACAAATAAGGAGAGAAGAATTTTGAATATACTAAACTAGTAACTAACAAATAAGAAAGATAATAACTCAAGATAACTAAAATTAAACTAAACAACTAACAAAGCTAGATGAAATTTAGCTAGATGAAAACCCCTAAGCGGTGGATTATGTGTACACATGTAATAAGTGGTGAAGAATGCATTCGATATGACACAAGTATAGATTGTGTTTTTATGCATATGAAGTGTTTAATGGTTGTGGTAAAACCTATCAATCCAATCACTAACCTAGTTGATTAATATGAGCATAAATAAGTTAGTTATTAAGAACCTAAACAAACATGTGAAGTGTCTAAAAGTTGTGGCAAAACTCATCAAGTTAATTATTCTCATTTTAACAAACAAACATACAATCACATTCATCATACATTTCATAAGATAGCATTCATTCTCATTCTTCGTACATGTATAAACATCAGCGTTACCTCCAAAGGGTGATGAAACTACTCATTACACATTAAGCTAACAATTATATTAAAAAAGGAAAACATTCTAACTAATTATACTACGATTAAGGAAACAAAACTAAGCTAACCATGCAAACATTAAAAGATACAACACGAAACTAACAAAAAATATTTTATTCATGACTCACATTACAAGTAACATTCTTTCCACTTGAATTTTTCTCCAAAGGCTTACTTCACGTAGAGATAATGACTACCAAGCAATGTGATGTTTACAAAGGAAGAAGATAAGTTCTATTTATAGACATAAAAAAGACAACTAAGGACAATCTCCCGGTGTGAGACTATTGAAACATGCCTAAAATAGACGTAAACAACATAATATGACCATGAGAAGCCAGCTCGGATCGTAACCAAAATAGATAGCCAATTAGAGGTCTGAGGCCGCTAATTGGCGGTCATAATTGGTCTGATTCCACCCAGTTTCGGATGACTTCCTAGTTGCTTTAATTCTCCACGCGGAGTGCATCCTGATCGGTTGTTTGAGTCTGAACTTGAATCTAATTGCCAAAATACTCTTCATGATGGTGTGGAGTTTCTCAGTTTTCTAGTTGGTTATTCCAGCTTACATCTAGGTCATTTCCTCTTGCAGATAGGTCCATAAGTCTCATAAATCAGTCATTTTCCTCGCATTTTAGTCATTTTTGTGTCTTCTTCTTCTTAAATCTGTTTATTTCTGAAAGTTAAACATAAAACTCGTTACATAGCATTGCTTAAGCTCAAAATAGAGGATATATGACCAGGATATGTGCATGATATGACACTAATCACTCAACAATTTGACTACATTGTCTACCTTGATCTAGTTGTAATATCCTAGGTTCTATCTAAAATATTAATTACATAGAAGGAATGGATCTAAATTAAAATCACTGGATTATTAGGTATTGTGTGATGGAATGAGGAAAACATGAGATGGATTTGCAAATTGCCCCATCAAAACTGAAATTTAATTGTGTGACATAGAAGACGGGGTGAGCTCGGTGGAGGGTTTGGTTGGAATTGGGGGAGAGAAAGAGAGATTAGGGTGTCAAGGTCGTTGATGTTGTCGTTGTCGTCCTCGGTGTCGTGACTTTTAGCGCTGCTGTATTGCTTGAGGTTGGTTCAGTAATGGGTCTATCATTGTCGGATTCAGTTTGGGGTTGGAGGTATGCAAGAGCACACCTTAATTTATAGATGAATCAACCATCTAGTTGATAGATAAGAATTTTCTGGCTCTTCGGAGTTCCCCCAAACTACAGAATGCATTAACTCTTCGAAGTATACTAGCTCTTTTGAGCATATGCCGACGGAATGGCAGGATTGGGATACTTGATTCATAGTGGATTATGTGGCAAAGATAAGTAGACAAGACTTAGATCTAATTTCGCTTTACGGATAAAGGTAGCATATGAGGGCTTCACAAGAGTCAAATGTTAGATAAATTAATATCTTGAAATTTCTGAATGTGAAAATTCACAAGAGCCAATTGGCGGTCTACAGGGTTTGGATCCGTCTGGGTTTTCTTCTGGGCTTTTCTGGATGGATTTGTTGGTCTTTGATGCATCTACTCGCTTGCTGAAGCTCCGACCCGAATAGAATTGCCAAAATACTCCCCATGATGGTGTGGAGTATTCTTGTTTGCTCATTGGTCCTTCTATCTTGCATTCAGGTCCTTCGATCTTGCATCTTAGTCCTCGAGTCCTTCAACTCTGTCCTTTTTCCTGCTTTTAGGTCCTTTCATGCCTCTTCTCTTCAACCCTATTTAGTTTTGAAATTCAAACTTAAAGCTCATTACGTAGCATTGTTTAGGTGAAAGATAATGGATATAAGATACAAATGTAAGCATGAAATGATGTCAATCAAATATCCCCACACCTAAATTTTGCTAGTCCCGAGCAAAACAAAGAAAGAGAAGCATACGAAAAATAAGAAATCCTAACTCACTTTCGTAGGAATCACGGTTGCACTTAGCACGTGTAACAAGCCGTTAAACCTCCTTATCGCCATGGAGGAGTGTTGTCTCCTGAGGGGTTTTAGCAGATATACCCACAAAATCCGAACATAGATGCATTATTAAATCTAGAAACTCGACTCGATGGACTCATTTTTATCGATCATTGGACGCGGTTATCCTACGGGCCGACTCTATATAGGTATTCAGTCCACACGCCTAGCTTAATGAACCATTCATGTAAGTTAACTAAGGACTTAAGTGAAAGACATGGACAACCTCAACATCCTCAAGTGATACAAAGTGTAAAGTCCATTAAAGTTCTTATTTGCATTACCATTTTTTATTTTTTTATTTTTATTAGTTGGAGCTTCATTCTCCCAAGGTCAGGTTTCGTTCATCATTGCCTATGAGGACTTACACTATCACGTACACCTTTCCCCAAATCTCCACATAGGGTAATCCCTACCACCAGTATAACGGAAGTTCGGTCGGTGCATCCCAAGTACGATGACTCGAAAGCACCTGGCACAAAGTCCCCTCAGACCTACTTTCCCAAGTGGTAGGAGCCTTGCGAGAAGAGAGAACACCTACTCACTTATTTCTTATCTACACATGAACCAAAAGCCCCTACACTTAATGTCTCACAACAAGATTTAAATGGTCCTTAACTACAACAAACATCCTTAAATTAACAGACACGAATTATTGACTCACTAGGTTTAGGGTGAACTTCTTTAATTGTTGGAGTACTGAAACCCTATGATTACTCGCCCCCGAGGGAAAACCGGGGTGCATCCTAACGACTAGATAAGTCCTAAAGCCACTGTAATAGATATCCTAATGCATCAAGTTCAAGACAATTTTGAGACCTTTCTTTTTACTTTGCCTCTCAACGGTTTTGCACATGTTAAACATACGCAAAACCCACAAAACATTTTCTTTTGCAAACACATGAAGATTTTGAAAGAAATGTGAAAATTTTAAAACACTAGGCAAGAAAAAGAAGAAAAGTCACCCAAAGATCATGACAACCAGATATATCGATATTAAATGCAACACACTAACATGACCCTAACAATGCACACAAAAGAAAACAAAATAAAAGGAAAAGACTAGACTATGTACACACGTAAAACACGCCCCCACACCTATTTCATGCATTGTCCTCAATGAATGTGAGCAAGATACTACATGAATTAATGGTTGAAAAAGGAAAGATCTCACCAACATGAAGCACAAAATGAAGTTCATGGTTATGTTGATGGATAAAAACACGAATTTCCTCAAAACCAGTGAGATGCTAAAGAAGGGATACAAATACGTGAAAGAAATGGGGCCCAAATACAAAAGTGTTGGGGCCCACAACAATCAATGCTCGCTCATGGAGTCTTTTTTTGAATATAACTATGTACAAACATAAGTTCTCATCTTCATTTGTCAAAAAGACATCAAATGGGAACCTCAAAAGTGGGTCAATGCACTTGGAAAGGGACACATGATACCACACGGGGCCAGAATACTCATGTTTAGCCCCCCTCACAAAGAGCACAAGATGAAAGGAGAGGTTCATGAATTGGACGAAAATGCGTCTCATTCAAAGGATCAAACTGAAAGAGCTTGAACCTCTCAAGAGTTTGGGACATATTGTGCAACGGAAGAAGAGTTTCTCCTATCGCGGAACTGAAGTTATGATCATCAATCCAAACTCTCCAACATTAGCAATGCTAGTGGGTCGGAACGAGGTCTAGAACCTCGTTAGGCATGTCCGACTCACCGGGTAAACAAAAAGTGAGTCTCTTACCCAAGGTATCCTCCAAGGAACTCCTAATACCTTCATTAGCAATGTAGTTGTTTGATGTTCCATCATTTCCAAGATGATCAGGAACAATAGTGAGAGGGAAACTCTCATCACGTAGTTTGAAATTGAGGGTACCACTACTACAGAAAAGGGAATATTCGTCGGATGTAAGGGCTTATACACGTCGGATATAAGCACACCCGTATCCGACGTATATGTGTGCGTCGTCTATACATAGACGTCGGCCATCGTATAGCCGACGTCTATACCTAACAAATAGACGTCGGCCTTAATTAGACTCCGACGTGTATTCTTTAATGTATAGACGTCGGTTAATTAACATACGACGCCTATACTTTAGGTATACACGTCGGTTAACTAACATACGACGCCTATACTTTAGGGATAGACGTCGGGTACCTAACATACGACGCCTATACTTTAGGGATAGACGTCAGATTACATAGAAAGCCGACGTCTATTCCTTTCTTCAGAGGACTAGACGTCGGCTTATAGAGACAGCCGACGTCTATTCCCAAACCTGGACAAAAAAAAATAAATAGGATCCGACGAAATTGTTTTAGTCATCGTCGTCGTGTACATACAACTGCACCAAATTCGTTCACCTATAAATTTCATCCACATACATCCATATACATCCCACATACATCCATACAATTGACATTCACAAGCATCCACATACATCCACAAGCATACATGCACAAACACAAACACAAAAATACAACCACACAATTGACATTCAACACACTTGCAATTAATTCATTCTAAAATTAAGGCGATTATATTAAGGCATAAAGTGTAGGTTTGTAATACAAGTGCACTTGTTAACTAAATTACAAAAAATACAATTGGCAGTAGAACCTCTTAGTTCGTCAGCATGTTTCTGATGAAATAGTGAGCCCATCGGTCGCGAGTTTCATCGAGCTCCTGTTGCGAGAATGGATCACTATTTTTTGGGAAAACCTATCAAAAAAATACAAGTGTGTTGAATATTAATAACTAAATATTGAAACTACAATTGAATATACAATTGAATAACGATCTACATTACCTCGGTTAGACATACGTCTTGAGTTGCCACATCGAGGATTTCCTCCATGTATCTCATCACGTAGTAACCGCATTCCGTATTTCCAACCTGCTTCCGGTACTACAAACATAGGAATTCGCTAAATATTTGTTCCTAACTTAATTAACAAAAATGGGAAAGAACGTACTCTCATTCCATGCCATGTTATTCCAGATTTTGTGGTTGTTCTACTACCACCTAAAGCTCTGTAAACCTTAAATGCCCTGAGTAGCACAAGTGAAAATATCATTCAATAATACTAATAAAAATCCAAGAATTACTTTTTTGACAACTAAACGAACTTACATATTTAGAAGTTTCTTTATTGAGTCCCTTGGTTTATTCGACCCCAACGGATCAAACCAATATGCCGAATTAGTCGTGGGGCATACAACGACAAGCATTCAATGAGCCCTGTTATATATATAATTAGAAGCTTATTACAAAATAAAATTTCACTTTGAATTACAAAGTTTACCTCTCATGATAAGGGAGCAGATAATATCTTTTGTCTTCTTCTTTAAAGAATGTCCCAAGTTGACCCGATTTATCATCATTCCCGTATATATATGTAGATGGACTAATAAATCCAAATACTTGATCCTCGGGAAATATTGACCTTCTGGCGTCGTAAAGATGTCTACAAGTATAAAAATTATAATTTATTATAGTTTTGATAAAATTATTCAATACTTTTCATTGTATACAAAAAAAACACTTACTTCACTTGCACGTCGATAATCATGATACACAACGAATCCATCGCCATGAACTGCATGATATCCTCTTTGGTGACGTACAAAGCGGGAGGCAACCCTTTATCCCCCTCCAAGTCCAAGGTACTTAGGGATTGTGCTTCCCTACCTACCATACATTGATACAACATTTTGCACCTACTTGGAAGCAAATTAATGTTGATCGGAGATTGGTTGTTTGACCCTTTGCTCCGGGGGCTTGACACCTTACAAAGATGTATAGAACCGTTAAAATACAATTGTTAACAAATTTGAAGTTTAATGTCTTTCAAAGTTAAACTATACCTCATGTTTGTCGTTTAGCTCTACTAAATAACTAGGCCAACGCACGAACCCACCGATAGCATCGCCGAGAGTAACAATCTCTTCTTCCGGAAATGGCACAAAAGCACCAGGATCTAAGCAACTCTCAACTGCAACCTTCAATTCTCCCTCTCCTACCTCTGTGAAGTGGTGTCTAGAGATGTTATAAACTTTCCCGTGTGCCACCAATCTTCGATCAGGGTCTTCGACAAATAAAGCACATCTAGATCCATCCGCGAACTTTCCAAACGAGGGACTGTCGACGAGGGCCAATTCTCGAGAATGAGACACGAAATCATCATGTCGATGAGGGTGGAACACTGGCGGAACTGGAGTAGTCTCCGCGGAAGAACCGGTCTTACGACGGGTAGGAGAAGTAGGCAAATCACGATCCAATCTCTCCGTAAGAAGTTGCAAAGACTTCTTCAAATCTGCGATCTCTTGCTAGCATTTGGTATGACCAGTCGTCGAAGTAGACCGTTGAGTCTTCCCATAATATTGTCGAAGTCCAACTCTACTCCCTACCCCTCGCACACGACCGGGGTGTTCGTCGTTTCCCAAGGCCTCGCGTAGAATATCATTCCGACCATTGGAAGCAAATTCGCCTTGAGATTCTCTCAACTTCAGAGAGTCCTAAGTTTAAAACAATATTTACTATCATTTGAGCAATATAAAATTAATGATTCTGAATTAATAACATATATATAAGTGATGCAACTTACTATCTTCGAGCCGATAGCTTGCGACTCGTCTGTGACGTACTCCCCTCTGGAGTTTACTCTCGCTCTCTTCCAAGAATCACAACGAGCTACGGGAGAAGGAGGAGATAGGTTACTTGCTTGCTCCTCACTCATACCGGAGTCAATTGCCTCCTGTCTCTTCTGAGCAATTTTTTCAGCCATCATTTGTGCTTCTAACTTCTAGTACCCCGCTCGAGACATACGATGGGTATACTTGTTAGAAGATCTAATCTTTTGGTTTTTTGCTCGGATGGCCTAAAATCAAGTTTATTAGATTGTCACTAAAATCAATAACTAACAAGTTTGTTTTGAAACTCAGTTACTATATTATAAATTAAACTTAGTATACCTCAAACTCCGGGCTATCTCTGGATTTTCTGAATAGCTCCCATTGATTCGGAGTGATAAAGTTATAGACATCGCATGGATTTCTATCCTGGTAGTCTCCGAATATGTACTTGTTCGTTAAATTTGTTTTGAAATCCCTCCAACGAACTGACATGTATGTCATCCACTTCTTCTTCAACTTGTCAGTGGATTGGAACTCAAAAGATTCCTACAACACGTTAACTTTATATATATCAAAAGTTCAACTAAAACTATAGAAATCTATAATGGAACCATTACCTGCACATTATCCCATATTGTGTCCTTCAACTTCTCATCTACATCAGCCCAACTGGATAAACAAATGTCAACTTTGGCCCTCGCTAAGCTACCCAGAAAACTTTTCCAATTATCAGACAGCATGCCTAAGGGCTCAAGACGGTCATCAAACATGATTGGAACTCTACCGTCTCTAGTTCTTCTGCCCACAAATTCTTTCATGAGACAAGGACCTCGTGTACTGTATGTCTTCGAACCTTCAGACTCGGAGGAAGTGGGTTTCTTTTTCGGAGCCATTATACTATAAAAGATAAATTCAAGTAATTAAATAAGGTAAAGACATGGATTAAATGTCTATTACAATGTGTTACAACAGAAAATTTGCACCTTTCCTGTTTTTTTTCCTTAATGGATTTTCAATCCATATACCTTCATCGTGGTCATCTCTAAACATACAAGTCTCAACATTTATTTCTTCATCTACTGAGTTCAACTCAGGTGCTTGCTTAGAGAAAGGTGGTGTCTCTTCATACTCGATCAGACTATCATCTGATACAATATTTTTCTTCCCTTCCAAAATTACTGCCCATTTCTTATCACACGAATCAGCCACATAGAAGACTTGTTTCGCTTGGGAAGCTAGAATAAAAGGTTCTCCTTTATACCCTTGTTTTGAAAAATTAATTAAAGTGAAGCCATAGTCATCCACTCGAACTCCTGTTTTATTATCAGCCCACTTGCATCTAAATATAGGTACTTTGAATTTAACAAAGTCTAGCTCCCATATATCTTCAATTACACCGTAATAGGACATGTCGGCGTATACAGGATTCTTGTCTTTAGAACTAGACAAATGCAAAGACTCTGCTATTAAGGTGACGCCACTGTTCTGAACAGCACTTTTTGCATCTTCACAAACTGTGTAGAAAGAATATCCATTGATATCATAACCACTGTCACTTATAACAACAGAATGCGGACCGTAAGCCAACCACTGTATTGTCTCAGAAACATCACGCTTGTATGCTAGATTTTTGAACCAAGAGATGAAATTCTTATTGTGACTATTAATTACTTGTTGATCACTCCACAAAGGATTTCTTTCCTTTAGAAACTTCATGTGTTCATTTAGGTATGGTTGAACTTCATTCGAATTGCACAACACATAAAAATATGCTGTCATTAAGTCATCGCCATTTGGATTTAACATTTTCATCCCACGTGTCCCTTTACCATCGGCACGTTTATCATGACGATTCTTCGGAAGTCCAACAATTTTGGTGTTTGCTAGGTATCCAGTGCAAAACTCGATAACCTCCTCAGCTATGTATCCTTCAACAATACTAGCATCTGGTCTTTGACGATTTTTGCAATAACCTTTCAACACTTTCATATAACGCTCGAAAGGATACATCCACCTTTAGAAAACTGGTCCGCACAATTTAACTTATCTAACCAAATGAATAACAAGATGAATCATAATGTCGAAAAAAGCCGGGGGGAAGAACATCTCCAACTGACATAACGTGACCACAATTTCATTATGTAACTTGTTTTACTACACATGATCGACCACTTTACTGCAAATCTTATTGAAAAAGGAACACAACTTTATTATTGCTTGTCTAACATCTTTCGGTAATATGGATCTCAGTGCTACAGGTAACAACTGCTGCATTAAAGTGTGACAATCGTGAGACTTCATCCCCACAAGTTTCAAATCCTTCATAACAACAAGATTACTGATATTTGAAGAATAACCTTGTGGAACCCTTACATCGTGCAAACACTGACAGAGAATTCTTTTCTCCTTTCTAGACAATGTATAACTAGCTGGAGGTAAGTAATTCCGATCTCCTTTCTTCTCTGGTGCCAACATTGCTCGTATACCAATATCAACAAGATCAAGTCTTGCATTATATCCATCTTTGGTTTTACCAGGTATGTTCAACAGAGTGCCAACAAGACTATCACAAACATTTTTCTCTACGTGCATCACATCAATACAATGTCTAACTTCTAAAGTTTTCCAGTAAGGGAGATCAAAAAATATTGATCTTTTTTTCCAACTACTTTTGTCGTTTGCTCGTTTGTACGGTTTTCCAAATTCACATTCAATGTTCCTTACACGTTCATACACCTTTTCGACGCTGATTTCAACTGGCGGATTCTGAAACTCCTGTTTTCCGTTAAATGCCTTCTTCAACCTACGATAAGGATGAGAGTTCGGCAAAAATCTCCGATGACCGAGATAGACAGTCTTAGAACCATTAACTAGTTGCAAAGAACATGTATTTTCCTCGCAAATTGGACAAGCTTTATGACCTTTGACTGAATATCCAGACAGATTACCATAAGCTGGAAAGTCATTAATCGTGCAAAATATCATTGCCCGCATTACGAACGACTCCTGACGATAAGAATCAAAAACTGACTCTCCGTCATCCCATAATTTCTTTAGGTCATCAATTAAAGGTCTTAAATACACATCGATGTCGTTTCCAGGTTGTTTCGGACCAGAAATCATTAAGGACAACATGATATATTTGCGTTTCATGCATAACCACGGGGGCAGATTGTAAATTACAAGCAGAACGGGCCAAGAACTGTGAATGCTACTCAAACTACCGAAATGATTCATTCCGTCAGTACAGAGCCCAAGTCGTACATTCCTCGATTCTTCACCAAACACAGGAAAGTCGACATTTATTTTTTTCCACTGAGGTGAATCTGCAGGGTGACGTAGCAACTGATCATTTGGTTTCTCACGATCAGCATGCCATGTCATATTCTTGGAATCCTCTTTACCCGCAAACAAACGTTTAAGCCTTGGTATTATCGGAAGATACCACAAAATCTTAGCAGGAGGTCCTTTGATTTTCATCTCATCAGCCTCTTCATTGTGGTTTGGTCCACTACGTTTCATTTTGTATCTTGAAACATTACACCTGGGACAGGAATGTAAGTTTTCAAACTCACCCCTATACAATATACAATCATTCGGGCATGCGTGTATCTTCCTATATTCCATTCCCGTAGGGCACAACACTTTCTTTGCATCATAAGTTCTATCTGGCAACTCATTATCATCTGGAAGCATCTCTTTCACTAACTTCAACATTGATGTGAAACTCACATCGGACCAACCATTTCCAGCTTTTAAATTGTACAACTTCAACACCGCTAACAATCTAGTGAATTTGGTACAATTCTTATACAACGGCTTCTCATTGTCACTCAACAAATTACCAAGTAAATCGGGGTTGGACGAAAACTTTTCAGCCATATCCTGAACCATTTCCTCTAAGTGATCTTCCACACTAACATCTTCTCCATCATTCTTGGAACGACTACATGATTCATTTTCGTCGTGCCATACCCACCGTCTGTAATTTGGGTCGAAACCTTTCTCAAACAAATGATCTTTCATTTTCCGAAAAAGTCAACACTGACATATTATGACACTTATTGCACGGACAATACGCCATGTCGCTGTCTTTCATTTTCTTAGAATGTTTTTTGGCAACCTCTAAGAACATATTCACTCCGTTCTCATACTCATCACTCAATCTGTTTGAAACTATCCACTCTCGATCCATTTCAATCTAAACAGAAGCAAAAATGATAGTTATTATTGAAGAAAATAAATAAAATTTCAATTTAAAAGAATGTGTTCGTAGATGAGAAGATTCGGAGACATTAAGATGAGAAAAGAATGACTCAGATGAGAAGAGATGAAGTCCTTAATCTAGCGTGGAATAAGGAAGGTTAGAAATCTAACTAAACAATCAAGGGCAAAACAAACCTAAAGTCCACTATAGGTCCTTAGTAATAGACGACGCCTAACTTCGAGGTCCCACCGAGGACCACTAGTCTGTAGGAAATCAAGAACCCGGAGGTCCCTAATATCTCAGGGAGACTAGATGGGCAACGACGTTCAGGCCGAAACGGTCTTAAACATCGAGGACCACTAATCTATAGGAAATCAAGAACCCAGAGGTTCCTAAAATCTCAGGGAGACTAGATGGGCAACGACATTCAGGCCATAACGGTCTTAAACGATTTCCTCTCCTTAATGCGTCCGAAATTCCCAGGGGCCAACGTCTAATTGATTTTATTAAGGCTCTTTTATTAAGTGGTTTCTGGGCCAAGGAAAGGGTGATGAAATCCCCCACCTCATCTCCTATAGGTGACTGCCCCCTAAGTGTTTTTCATACCTTAATCTAACAAACAACACACCAAACAAACACTCACCTCACTCTTGTTCCAATGCAAGTCCTACTAACTAATGCGTGCTTTCTAATGAATGATGAGTGAAAGATAGTACGTATCTTACGCCAGCAATCTACGACAGAAATCGTAAATAATCGAAAAATACAATGCATGCAAATCCTATATGATGAATGACTTAGCAAATATTGTCTAATCTTTTGCTTTGGGTTATTAAAGGCCAAGTTGTTTAAGGGGGGCAATGAGTTATTATCATAATATTAAAAATTCAAAAAATTAAGGCAATAAACATTTAAAATATTAAAAGCAAGTATTAAAAATAATTACTTGAATTGACAGAAAAACATTTTAAACACAAACTATCATGTTATTAATAATAATTGGGAATAAAATTTTATTGAAATTTTGGCAGAACCTCCACTTAAAATTTGATATGTAAAATTCTTCAAATCCTGAAATCAACAAGAAAAATGTATATCTAGTTATCTACTCACATTCACATCATGTATTTCTCTACTCAATCCAAACCAAATTCTTAACATAATCCAAACCAAATCAATCCAATGAAAACAAAGTTTGGTTAAATCATCCAACCAACCCAACTCAATCCAAACCAAATCAATCCAATGAAGTTGTTTATCAAATATCAACACATATAACACACACATAACGTCAAGAGTGTACATCCACATCAAGACCATACAACTCATGCCATTACACATCATCAATCCATAATTTTGATTTCGTTTTTTTCTACTTTGGAAACCATTTGCTACACACCAACAAATTGAATCATTAAATAACTTGGAAAATAAAAGGAATTCTAAATGTTGATATTTGCATCAATACACTTAAATTATCACATTAACCAATAATGATTATCACATTAACCAATATTTGCATCAATACGTTATTATTTTGAACAAATCCTAATTTGGCGTTGGATTCTTGGTCTAAACTAATCCTAAATTAAGGATCAAAAATTGAGCACGAACCAGAGGAGGGAAAAGTTGTGATGCCGGAGGAGGTCTTTGTGGTTCCCGAAGACGTCGCGGTGGACACGGCTGTAAACGACACGAGGAAGCTACATGTGGAGGAGACTAAGTTAGAAAGAATATGTGGAGAAAGACGAACTTAAAACAACCAAAAATGAACTTAAAACCTACATGTGGAGAGAGACGGAGGAAGACGGAGGAAGAAGGAGAAGAGGGCCGGAGAAGTGGAGGAGAGCTTGGGAGCTCGCTGCGGTGCCGGAGACGGTGCGGATCGGTCGGAGGATGGTCGCGGAGGAGAGTTTGGTCGCGGGACGGCTAGGGTTTGGGTGGGTTTCGACTGAAAAGAATGAAAGAAAACGCGTCTGTCCGATTTCTTTAAGACCTATACGTCGGATGTTCCATAACTCCGACGTCTATACCTCGACGTCTATATGGTTGGAGTATAGACGTCGGTCTTACATTAAGTCCGACGTCTATAGGCCGACGTCTATACCCTATAGACGTCGGATTCACAAAGTACACAAACCACCGACGTCTATAGGTCGACGTCTATAGGGTATAGACGTCGGCTAAACGTGTTATTACAAAACCCGACGTCTATAGTGTCACATAGACGTCGTCTTCCATTACAACCGACGTCTATTCGGTCCTCTCCACACTAGACGTCGGTGGTTGTAACGGCCGACGTCTATTGGGCGATGAGTAAAGCCAATTCTGCACTAGTGTACTAGGGAGCTCTTGCTCCACCAGAGGTGAGTCCTTAATAGGCACATCATGAAGATCATGTGTCTTAAGGGCCACAGGACAAAAATTATGGCACAATCCTGTGCCGACTCATAATGAAGTTGGTCCATGTTATTCTCAATTTGAATCGAATCCTCCACTAAGTGATCGTGAATTGAAACCCCAAGTCCCTCAGACTGACTAGGAGTTCGACTTTGACAGATTGTGCTTTGAATTTGTGGATTAGGTGGTGGCGGTTCGATATCAAAAGATGAATCCTTATGTTGACAAGAAAAGTTAGTCTTCTCATGTTCACGTAATTGCTGCGTCATTTGACTCACTTGCAGTGACATATTTTGTATAGGCTGTTGAGTGGTTACTATGAATGCAAGGAAAGTTTGTTTCAAGGAATCAGGTATGCGGTCAACTATGAAGTCAAAGTCAGCGCTTGGGAAATTTTGGGGTTGGGTGTTGATGGGCTGAAAATGAGTCCAATGATTTGAAGTGGGGTGTTGGTAGAATTATGGGTATTTGGGAGCAGGATACTGGGGTGTAAATGATGTATAAGAATTTGAATAAGGATCGTCTCCCCAAGAATCCATCCCTCTTTGGTTGTACGCGGATGCGTAATGGTCATATTGAGCATTTTGGGAAAAGGTATGCTCATACTCAAGCTCTGGGGGAACATAAGGACATTCCCCAATAACATGACCACTCAACCCACAACAGTCGCACGGTACGGCTACTGGAGCCTCCGGTGCACTCATGTTGTCTACCGCACGCATGAAATAGGCCAAAGGTTGTTGTAATGTCTCAGTTTGTTGACCAACATATGATCCAACATAACTAGATTGTGGTCTAGCAGTTGGTGCCTCTCTCATACAACCCCAATATGAAGATTGCCCAGTCACACAATTAAGATTGTCCCAACCATACAAGGTGTTAGTCTGAGCCACCCTAGGTTGCATGGGTCCGGAATACCATAAAGAATTGTCCTGGTCCCAACAATGATATGGATGGTCGCCCATGTAACCATCCATCTCAACAAAAAAACTCTCGAGTCGACCACTCTCATCCCCACGAGTCTAAGCTCGCAAAAAGTGCTCGACTTGACCCTAAAACTCTACCAGAGAGTGTAAAGGGGAGAAGACTAGAACGTAGAAGTAGGTGAGAAGAAGATGACTTAGAGGAGAATGGAAGAATCCCTAAAGCTAGCGTGGGTGAAGGGTGAGGATAGAAGCCTAGTCTAGCAAACACGGCTCAAAGAAGCTTAGACTGGCTATGGGCCCTTACAGCAAGGGTTGACAAATTCGTGTTTCGTGTCGTGTTTGCCACGAATTGTTTTTCCTTGACCCGAACACGAACACGAATTAATAAGAAATAGTCGACACGAACACGAATACGAAAATCTGATCTTAAACCCTAACACGAATTTGGTAACCCGAACACGACCCACGTTGACACGAATCCATTTTTCGTGTTCGTGTTGACACGAACACGAATTAACCCAAATAACTCGAACTGACTTGTTTGACACGAATTTTTACAAACACGAATTAGCCTGAACACGAAATAACATGTTTGACACAAATTTACACAAACATGAATTAACCTGAACACGAACTAGCATGTTTGACACTAATTACACGAAACACGAACCCGACCCGAATTACAGTTCGTGTTATTCGTGTCAACCCGAATTACACGAAACACGAAATACTTCTACCCGAACCCGACCCGAATTACAGTCTGTGTCATTCGTGTCGACCCGAATTACAGTTCGTGTCATTCATGTCGACCCGAATCGTGAAATTTAGTGTCGGGTTCGGGTTTGTGTCATGACCCGAATTGCCAGCCCTACTTACAGCTAGACGACGCCTAAGTACGAGGTCACACGGACGAAGAACACAATGCCTAGCAAGTGAGCAATGATCCGAAGATCTCGTCTCTCCTACTATCGACAAAGTGGGCGACGCCGATCAGGCTGTGACGGTCGTGACCGGATCACTCTCCTAATTCGCTCGAGTCCTAATGGCCAATGTCTAATTGCTTTTAGATTAAGCTTACTTGAGTGTGCTTTTTGGGGATAAGGGAGGGGTGATGAAATCCCCCACCTTATCTTTGAAGACTATAGGTGATGCCCCTTAAAGATGTTATGAAATCTTAGGCTAGCAAGCAACTCACCAAACAAGCACTCACCTCACTCCTGTCCTGATGCAATTCCTACTAACTAATGCATGGTCATACAAAAATGCTTGATTGAGTGTAGGAAATGCATACCTTACGCCAACGCTCAACAACTGAAAATAAAGCTAAAATAAAAGACAACTACGTGCCTAAGTCAAGTATATGATGCATGACCTAAACATGTAAGAATGTCTAATCTTTTGCTTTAGATTTTAATGGCTAAGTTGATTAATGGGGGAGTGATTAATGATCTGGGAGAAAACTACAAGTCACAACATGCAAGATTGTGCTCCCAGACAACTACACTGAAGCAAAGAACAACCAGAACAAAACTGAGAGCAAATGAAGCTCACCAGGCCGCCAATTGGCGGTCCCAGACCGCTGATGGGTGGTCTCTGTTGAAGTTCTTGTGCTCCAATTCCTCCAGTAGCCTCCCCTTGATCCTCAGAATCCCTAAAACAAACAAAAACAAAAAACAAAAAATTAAAACCACTCGAATCGTCCAAACCAAAGTCTGGACAGAACGAACACCTCCTCGGTAACGGTGCCAAAAACTTGATTGATATGTTTTAATTAACCGCAAGTGCACGGTCGCGTTGAAGCGGTGGCAAATACGGGTCGATCCACAGGGAGGTGTGTTGACTCTGGTTTGTTCGAAGGCGAGTGGAAAAGAAAGGGGAGAAAAGATTGATTAAACTAAACTATACTAAACTAAACTAGTAAACTAGAAAGGAGGAAAGGAAACCACAAAACAAACTAAACTAAGCAACTAATAAAAGAAGATAGAAATCAGGAATGGAAAACCCCTAAGGGGTGGAGTGTGTGTGTACACATGAAATAAGTGTGGTGAATGCATACAATAATCTCAAGTGTAGTTAGTGTTTGTCAATGCATAAGAAGTACCTAATGGCAAGACCTATCATTTAAAGCACTAACCTAGTTGATTAATATGAGCATGACAAGTTTGTTATTAAGAACATAACAAGCATGGAATGTACCTAAACATTATGGAAGAAACCATCAAGTAAAAGTTCTTATTTATTCAAACAAGCATACTAACATCTCTCACAAACAACAATGTCTAGCATTCATTCCATCTACATAACATGTATAAACATCTACTCCACCGCCAAAGTGGATGGAACTACTCACTGATCATTACACTACAACATACATTAAAATGAAATATTCTACTAAAATGAAATTAACCTAAGAAAGCAAGAAATATTAAAGAAGCTAAAAGGAAAGGAAAGTAAAACTAAAGAAGCATGCAAGAATTAAAAGACAAGATTAAAAGAAACTAAGAACAATTATTTTATTAAAATGACTCACATTGAAGGAAGCACTCTTCTCCACCTTGAGTTTTTCTTCAAGGCTTACTCCAAGTAGAGAGAATGCCACCAAGCAATGGGTAATTACAATAGAAGCTGAAAAGTTCTATTTATAGCCATAGAAAAGTAATCTGGGACAATCCCCCCGTGTGAGACTAAACAAATACCAAAAATAGACTAAACACACTCTAATACACGACCCAAAGAAATATTAGCGGATCCGGAGCAACCCAGACCGCCAATTGGCGGTCTACAGGGTTTGGATCCGTCTGGGTTTTTCTTCTGGGATTTTCTGGATGGATTTGTTGGTCTTTAATGCATCTACTTCGCTTGCTGGAGCTCCGACCCGAATAGAATTGCCAAAATACTCCCCATGATGGTGTGGAGTATTCTTGTTTGCTCATTGGTCCTTCTATCTTGCATTCATGTCCTTCGATCTTGCATCTTAGTCCTCGAGTCTCTCAACTCAGTCATTTTTCCTGCTTTTAGGTCATTTCATTCCTCTTCTCTTCAACCTTATTTATTTCTGAAATTCAAACATAAAGCTCATTACGTAGAATTGTTTAGGTGAAAGATAATGGATATAAGATACAAATGTAAGCATAAAATGATGTCAATCATTGACAAAATCACCTAATGGCAATAATGGAATATAAACTAAATGGTTGATCAATATTGGATAGTATAATTGAATAAACTACTGAACCAAAATGTGATGGATAATTTTTTAGTAATTGTCATCTTTCTTCTCTTAAGTTAATGCACTCACACTTTATACAACATAGTGATTTATCATTTTAATAACTGCAAGTTCACGGTGTCGGTGAAGACGTGACAAATATGGGTCGAACCTTAAGGAGTTGTGAGTGTTGTTCTGACTACCATTCTTGAGTGGGAAAGGAGATGAGAGTGAAGGGATTATGCTAAACCAAATACATAAAAAGATGAATGAATAAACAATTAAATTAAACCCCCAAGGAGTGGAGGTGCGTAGGTATTTGTGTGTGACTGGTTCTTGATTACATGATGCACAAATGTGTAAAGTATGTGAAGTCAACTAGAAAGTAGTCCTGAGTCTAATTAACATCAACTAGATTTAGATAAATACAAGACTAATATAGTTAGACATGAAGTTAAGATGCACATTGAGTTCTCAAAATGAACTAAGAACCTAGTGTGGCCATTAGGACATCAATTAACCATCCATAAAACTCAAGACATTCATGCATTCTCTACTAATCAAGCATCCATACATAACAAGCCAATTCCATACAAGGATAAACCATTTCAAGCAGAAGATAAACTCTAGATCTAGCATGAGACAAGTACCTAGTGTGGTCATTTTCCCATATAATACAAGTTTAAGCATGCTACAAGTATAGATTTATATTAAGCACATGGAAATGACACAAATAAGAAGAACCCATCATCACACAACACATAGTCTACATTACCCCACCCCAAATGGGGTGGATCTACTCTCTACTCATGATAACAACTATGGAAAGCAAGACACCTACATTAAATATGGTAAGAAAAGCAAACTACTAAATCTACTAACAATACTTGGATAGAAACAAAGCTAGAGAAAAGAGGAAGGAAAATATACCTTTAGATTAACAAAAGAGTAATATTATAAGTTTCAAATCTCACCTTTCTTTACTGCCCAAATTGGATAAAACCAAAGCTATTCTAATGGTGGAGGTTGAGCCCAAGAAGAAAGGTAGGAGAAACATTGCTATTTATAGAAGAAAGAGTGGTGTAGATGAATCTGGAAGCAATCCGATGATTGTAATTGATTTCTCTATAGTCTGGTGCACCCAAATAAACAAGGTCGAGCCATAGGTGAAATTTGGGGGGATTTGGACCAAACTAATTTGTCGTTGGTGGATCTTTTGGCTTTAATTAACCACTAATTCTCCCAGAAGCTTATGTTTTCTATTTTGCATGGAGGTGCACTCTAGGTCGCTGGTTCAAACCTTTTTGTCCTTAATTTCCCAAATACTACTCAATATCATGATGTTTATGGATTGGAACCAGAAATGTTTTCCTTATGCTCAGGCCCCTCTGGATTTCATCTGGGTCCTTCCTTAATTGCAAATGGGTCCTTGAGCATGACAACCAAGTCCAAAATGCTTCAACAAAGTCATTTCTTCTTGCATTTTGGTCATTTTGGTTCCTTTCTCCACTTCATTACCTAAAACTTGAAACACATCAAACAAACACTTGAGTAGCACACAATTTTGAGGTAAAATAAAGGATATATAGCATGAATGCAATGTATGATATGCTACTAATCAAATAGGAAAATGTTCAATCCTCGAGGCCCGAAAAAAGACAACTAGGGTGTTAAAAGGCTCGATCGTAAGTGTAAAAAGGTACCCCCAGAAGTGATGAAGTACACTGCAAATGATGGAATACCCCGTGTTTAAAAATGTCTGATCGTAAGTATAGAGAGGACAAACACCATGTTTAAAAAGGCAGCACGTCCTAAAGGCAGCACAATACATTACTCATGCTAGTGTCACCTATCATACACTGAATAGTAGGACAGCCAAGGTCCTTGTACTTAATGTATGTGGGATTGGACAAAAGTGAGCTCACACTTGCAGCTAAGAATGCTTTGTTAGGAACATTGGTCTTCCTCTTTGTTGTGTAGAGATCCTTCAACACTTTGGCATATTGAGGTATTTGTTCGATGACATACAACAAGGAGATGTTAATCTTCACTTGTTTGAAGACCTCTAATATCTTATCCATTGTGTCACGCTAATTTTTTGTTAACCTACTAGGATATGGAGCTTTTGGCAGGTAGGTTTTCTGTGGTGCCTGAGAAGGAGGCATTGGTGTATTACCCTCACCCTCTTCCTCACCATCATTCCCACCGAGGGGCTGCACAAATGGTGGTGGTGGCAAAGAAATGTCATTGTCAACCTACTTTCCATTTCTTAAGGTTACAAAGCACAAATGGGAGGTTGGTGTGTTTGTTAGGTGGTCGAGAGAAGTTTGAAGGACCACCCTGGGCATTGTTTTGGTTCCATGCAAAGTTAGGGCGGTTCCTCCATCCAGGGTTATATGATGATGAGTATGGGTCATTCCTAGATCTGCCATATATGACATTAACCTGCTCCATCTCAGGAGGAATGGTTGCAAACTCGCCTCCTACATGGCCTACTTGACCACATAAATAACAATGAACCTGACCAGATGCAGACACATGAGACACACTTTGTTGGTTTTGGAGCTCAATCGAATCCATACGACGCATTAAGGCCGCAATGCATGCCCCGGTGGCCGTAGTGGTATCGACAGGAAACATGGCACCTGATCTACTCGAGTTTGCATTCGGTATCCTTGCTCCTATGCTAGATTATACTCTCCCACTGCATGGTTTTCTCAACGATGTCTTCTTGGAAAGCCCATGCCTCCCTTTCATCCTTTCCTAAAACCTCTCCTTGACACATGGACTCAAGGAGCGTTCGGAATGGGATATGAATACCCTCGTAGACAATCTGACAAAGGCACCACAACTTGATGCCATTGTAAGAGCCTGAGGATAGTATCTCCTTGAACCTCTCTAAGTATGCATGGAATGATTCAGTCTCATGTTGATAGAATGAATTGATTTCATTCTTCAATTTTTGAGTCTAATGATCTGGGAAGTACTTCTTGAGGAATGCAGATTGAAATTCATCCCAAGTCCTAAAGCCATTCGCCTGGTTGTTGTACAACCACTTCTTGGCATCATCCTTTAGTGCAAAGGGAACAAGCCTAAGGTGGATGGAGTCTGTGCTAAGTTGTTGCAACTGGAACATAGCACAAACCTCCTCATATTCGCTGAGAAAGATATAGGGGTCACCCTTCCCAGTGAAGTGAGGGAGCATAAAATAAACTGAAGCTTAACCTCAAAGGGGTTCCCATTCACCTCTTGCAATACGATACAAGAAGGTAGAGCAGTACGACTCGGGTAGCATCGATCGCGGAAGGGAATGGGAACCTAGGGAACCAATTGATGAGGTTGTGGACCCCGACCTTCTGGATCAGAGGGTGGTGGAGGTCCAAAACGTGAGTCGTCCTCGTGTGGTCCACGACTCGTCATGGTCCCAGGACTGTGTAGGACACGGGACAGGGATGCGTTTGAAAAGTCGACAATTGAGGATAGATCGATGTCGTATCTCGTCAAATGGCCCTTAGCATCTCGTGACCACACTAGCATGCACAAAGCTGCACACCCACATGAGTCACATGAAAAAGTTAAAAAAACTTGTTTTTTTAAACAATTAAAACCAAACATGCGTAAAGGAGAAGGTGGGAAGACTCAAATGAGATGGAATGACTCAGGAGAGAAGAGAAGAAGTCTTTATGCTATGGTAGGTAGCTAATGGTAGAAGCACACAAGCAAACAAGGCCCAATCAACCTAAGGTCACTATAGGTCCTTACAACTAGATGATGCCTATCTTTGAGGTCATGCAACCTCGACACGCCTCACCTCCCTACGACGAAGACCACCAAGCCCAGCAAGTGAGCCAAGATCCGGAGATATTGTCTCTCCTACTATTGACAGAGTGGGTGACGCCACTCAGGCCATGACGGTCGTGACCCCATCACTCAGGCCATCACTCTCTCCTTAGGGCCCAATGTCTACTTGATTTTAAAATTAGGCTTTTTGAGAGGTGTTTTGTGGGGCTGAAGGAAGGGGTGATGAAATCCCCCACCTTATCTTGAAAACTATAGGTGGTACCCCTGAGAGATGTTTTGATTCCTTGATCTATTGAGCAACTCACTAATTAAACACTCATCTCACTCTTGTTCCAATGCAATTCCTACTAACAAATGCATGGTCATATGAACACATGCATGAATGGCAGTAGAAAATGAGTACCTCACTCCAACGCTCAACAACTGAAAGTAAAACAAAATAAAAGACAAACTACTTGCCTAAGTCAAGTATATGATGCTTGACCAAAACAAGCAAGAAATGTCTAAATTGTTGACTTTTTGGCCTTAATCTATGTTTTGATGATTTAATCAACCTAATCTTAATTGTAATCAATGTAGAGTAGCACAGACATTGCATAACATATATATTGTATTGTGCTAACCTCTACAGGTGATCAAGACACAAGGAAGAAAGGAAATCAAGTCAAGACATGTATTAAAGCTATATTGAAGATATGTAATCTTGATTTATTTTGAGTCTTAGGAACTATGTGTAATTGAGCATACTTGAGCTAAAATCAACTCAAACACACACTAGGTTCCTTATAGAAGTCACACACAAAATTTCAGATAATTTGGACTTCAATAGATCACTCAAACATAGACCGGAAAACACCAAACCAAAACCAAAACTGTCTGCCCACGTTTAGTCGACCGAAACAGACCGTTCGGTTGACCAAGTAATCAATTATCCAGTTAGTGTTTTACTGCTCAGTTTTGGTCGACCGTCCAGACCTTTTTGGTCGACCGAGTCAACATAAATTTCCGACCATTAGAATTGTCGTATTATACCAATGGTCGTATACATATTTTTCTAAATACCCAAAAATACATTTTCCTAGCGGTCAATCGAGGACCTTGTTAGGTCGACCGAACTTAAGATATCTCGACAAACCCAAACTGCCTGTTGGTTTTTGGTCGACCGTGAACCTTGTTTAGGTAGATCGAATTTGATCTTGTTTGTCAACCTCGTAGAGTTTGTTAGTTTTTGGTCGACCGAACCTTATTCGGTGTTCGACCGATAACTTAAGTGTACCTAAGTTATAGACTGATTCGGTCGCCCACACCTTTATCGGTCAACTGAACCGAGTTCAAATTTGCCTAACGGTCGACCGTTCAGCCCGATCCGGTCGACCAAACTTACTCAGAATTGGGTCCTGTAGGTTGCTATTTTGTTATTCTCACTCAAACCTTAGCCAACTTAACCCCAACGGCTATAACACCTTAGTAGCTTATAAATTGAGTTGTTTAATACCATTTCACACTCCCACTCCATATTGTCCCCTACATTAGAGAGAAATCTCCACACACTCAAAAGCTTAAAACCTTCCACACTTAGTAATCAATTCCATATCTTACTCAAGTGTGCTTAAGATTAGAGAGTCTTGTTCCACTCAAACATTGTCAAAGAAGCAAGGGTCTTGGTGAAATCCCAGGACAAGAGTATAGACTTCGGTGAGAGCCTGAGGTGATCCTCTCGGATTGTGAGAGGAGGAGCCATGCATCGCCGAGGGTTGTTCGCGAGCTTGAAGACTTGTAAAGGCATAATCTCGGCCTGGAACGAGGTTGATAGTGAAGACACGAGTGGAGCTCGAGGGAGTTCGAGTGGAGCTTGCAAGAGAGGAAGTAGGCGGGAGGCCGAACCTCTACAAAAAATCACCAGGTCATTTTGTGGTTTGCGTTGTATTCTTTACGTGCTTGTTTATTTGTTTATTTCCGCTGTGCATTCTTTGATTGCTTAAACAAGTAGGTAATTAGCTTAAAAATGATTAGAAGTAGAGACCCTTATGATCCTACATAAATCTTATGGCAAAACCCATCAAACCAAAGTTTCTTCAATCAATCAATCAAGCAACCACAAATACAAACACTTAACTAACATGTAACATATTCAACAGGAAATTTCAGTCAATAAACATGAGGAAACTAAGCATGGGATGTGTCTAAATCTTATGGCAAAATCCCTCAAAATCCCCCAACATGTAGATGATTAAAATACCCCCAATAAACATACAAACATGCAAGTTTACACAATCCCAAATTCATCAAACATCCAAACATCACAACATATATGTACTTCATCTCCACCTCCAAAAGGGGATGAAACTACTCGGTAATTATTAACCTAACTATTATGTTAAGAGATGAAAACATATTAACTAACTCTACTAAGATTAATGAAAGAAAGAGAAAATACGAAAAGGAAAATCCTAACTCACTTTCGTAGGAATCACGATTGCACTTAGCACATGCAACACGCTATTAAACCCCATTGTCCTCAAGGAGGAGTGGTGTCTCCTGAGGGTTCTCAACAAATATATCCACAAAATCCGAATATTGATGCATTATTCAACCTAACGACACGACTCGATGAACCTACTTTTGTCGATTATTGGACACGGTAATCCAATGGGCTGAATCTATATATGTATCCAATCCACACACCTAGCTTAGGGAACCATTCATGCAAGTTAATTAAGGACTTAAGTTAAAGACACGAGCAACCTTAATATCCTGAAATGATACGTTGTGTAAAGTCGATGAAGGCTCATTTTTTTAAATTTTTTTCTGAACAAGGAATTAAAACTGTTCGTGTTTAATTCTCTCAGGGTCCGGTTTCATGTGTCGATGCCTATGAGGACTTACACTATCACGTACAGTTGGAGTTTCATTCTCTCAGGGTCAGGTTTCGTGCATCATTGCCTATGAGGACTTACACTATCACGTACACCTTTCCCCAAATCTCCAAACAGGGCGATCCCTACCACCCGTGTAATGGGATTTCGGTCGGTGCATCCCAAGTCAGATGACTCGAAAACACCAGGTACTTAGTCCCATCAGATCTAATTTCCCGAGTGATAGGAGCCATGAAACAAGAGAGAACACTATATTATTATTTATCTACATATGAACCAAAACCCCTACACTTAAGGTTTCTCAACAAGAGTTTAAGGGTCATTGACTACGAGAAACTCCCTTATACTAACAAACACAACTTATTTGACTCACTAGGTTCAGGGTGGACTTCTTAATTTTTTTATGGAATGGGAGACACGACAACCGATGTTTTTTTATGTTCTTTTTTAATATAACTATATACAAAAAACTCTCATCATCCTTTTTCAAAGGACAACGAAAGGGAACCTTATAGTGTATCAATGTACATGGAATGAGAACATGACACCACATAGGGCCAAAATACTCATGTGTGGTCCCCTCTCACAATGAGAACAAGATATCGGGAGATGTTCATTAATTAGACACAAAGACGTCTGATTTGAAGGATCCAATTAAAAGAGCTTGAACCTCTCAAAAGTTTGGCAACAATTACGCAATGGAGGAAGAGTTCCCCCATTGTAGTATTAAAATTAGAATCATCAATCGAAGCTCTTCAACCAATAGGCTGGTGTGTCGAAACGAGGTCAGGAACCTCTTTATGCATGGCCGACACATCAAGTGAACAGAAGGTGAGTCTTTTACCCAAGATATCCCTAAAGACATCCAAATACCGTCATCAGTTCTAATGAAAATGTGAGTATTCAGCAGTTGTTGCTCCACCCAAGGTGGGTCCTTTAGGGGCACAACATTAAGATGATGTGACTCAAGGGCCACAGGACAAGAAGATAAGGCATAGTCTTGTGCCAACTCAAAATCAAGTTGGTCCATGTTATTGTTAATTTGGATTGAATCCTCAACCAAGTGGTCGTGAATTGAAACCCCAAATCCCTCAGACTGACTAGGAGTTTGACTTTGAAAATATGTGTTTTGAATTTGTGGATGTGGTGGGGGTTCAATATCAAAAGATGAATCCTCAGGTTGACAAGAAAGGTCACCCTCCTGACATTCACTTAATTGTTGTGTCATCTTACGCACTTGCATTTCCAGAGTTTGCAAGAAATTTTGAGTGGTTTCCATGAACGTTTGGAGAGTTTGTTTAAGGAATCAAGTTTGGGGTCAATTGCGAGGTTCAAGTCAGAATTTGAGAATTTTTTGTTTGGGTGTTGATGGGTTGAGAATGAGTCCAATGATTGGTAGTTCGGTGTTGGTAGAATTCTGGGCATTCAGGAGGAGGATACTGGGGTGGGCATAAGTATGATACTCAGGATTTCTATGGGTTTCCCATGAATAAGTCCTCCCTGGGTAAGACATGAATGTGTATGGGTCATAATGAGTACTTTGGGGAAAAGCATTATCATATACGGGTTAGGAAGAACATACGAACATTTTTCGAAAACCTTACCGCTTACCACTCTGGTCATCTGGCGTGGCTTCTGGAAGCACCGATCCAGTCCTACCCTCTACCGTACGCACGAAAGAGGCCAAAGTTTCTTGTAATGACTTAGTTTGTTAACCAACATATGATCTGACACAACTAGATGATGGTCAAGCAGTCAGTGTCTCTCTCATATTACCCCAATTTGAAGACTACTCAGCTACACAATTAAGATTGTCCCAACGATACTGGGTGTTAGTCTGAGGCACCTTAGGATACAAGGCTTGGGTATAACAGGGAGAGTGGTCCTGGTCCCAACAATGAAATGAATGATCACCCATGTAACCATCCATCTCAACAATAACACTCTCAAATTGACTACTCTCACAACCACGAGTTCAAGCTCGCATAAAAGTGCTCGACTCGATCCTAAAACACTAAAAGAAGGTGTAAGGGGGGGGGGAGACTAAATGATAAAAGTAGAGGATAAGAAGACTGGGGTAAAAAGAGAAGAAACCTTAAGAGTTAACGTGGGTAAGGGTGAGGGTAGACGCCTAATCTAGTAAACACGGCTCAAACAAGCTTGGGCTGACTATGAGTCCTCAGATTAGATGATGAATAACCATGACTCTCCACACTCCTGAACGCCTCACCTCCCTTGGCTGAAGGTCACAAAGCTGTCCAAAAAATCCCAATAGCTAAGCAAACATCAAAGTTCAGGCCATGACGTCGAGAATCAGATTATCTCCTAAGTGCGCCCGAAGTCCTAGGGGTCAATGTCTACTTGATTTTAGATCAAGGCTATAGATTAAGTGTGAGTTTTGGGGCAAAAGAAGGGGTGATGAAATCCCCTACCTTATCTTTCACTGGGACAACACCCCCTAGGGTAGTTTGATCCCTAAACTAGCAATCAAGCCCTTCAATTAAACACTCACCTTACGCTTGTTCCAATGCGACCCTACTAACTAATGCATTCAAGGTAATTGTTGAACGTTTTACTATTACCGCAAATGCACAACGTCGGTGAGGACGTGGCAAATACGGGTCGATCCATGGGGAGGTGTGTCGACTCTGGTTCTTTCGATGGCAAGTGGAAAAGAGGGGAAGAAATAGTTGATTACGTTAAACTAGACTAAACTAAACTAGTAAGCACAAACAAGGAAACAAAAACACGCAACGATGAAACTAAACTAAGACAACAAGCTGGAATTCAGGAATGGAAACCCCTAAGAGGTGGAGTGTGTGCACATATGAAGTGAAATAAGTGATGAATGACGCACGTAAGCATGTATGTGTGTGTGTCTACTTGCATAAGACGTGTCTAAAGATGTGGTAAAACCTATCAATCCATTCACACAATGTATTGGCAATAACTACTTGATTAGCATAAGACTAGGCTCAGGATGAGGGGTGTCTAAATGTTATGGCAAGACTCATAAAAAACCAGGAAATTATGTGAAGAAAAAATCTAAGCATGGGAAGTGTCTAAATGTTATGGCAAAACTCATCAAAACAATGTTTCTTTGATCAATCAAGCAAGCAAACACAAATACAAACACATAACTAACATGTAGCATATTCAACAAGAAATTTCAGTCAATAAACATGAGGAAACTAAGCATGGGAAAGTCTAAATCTTATGGCAAAACCCATAAAAGATCCCCCAACATGTAGATGATTAAAATACTCCCAATGAACATACAAACATGCAAGTGTACACAATCAAAATGTTCATCAAACATCCAAACTTCACAACATATATGTACATCATCTCCACCCCCAAAGGGGGATGGAACTACTCACACATTATTCAGCTAAAATTCATATTTAAGGAGAGAAAACATTCTAACTAATAAAACTAGATGTGCAAGAATTAAAATAAGTGACAATATTAAAACAAACTAAACAATTATTTTATTTACATGACTCACTTTACAAGTAGCATTCTTTTCCATTTGAGATTTCCTCCAAGGCTTACTCTAATTAGAGAGAATGCCACCAAGCAATGGGTAAATACAAAGGTGAAGGAAGAGTTCTATTTATAGGCATGAAAAAAGGTAACTGGGGATAATCCCCTGATGTGAGACTAATGAAACATTCCCAGATTAGACATAGACACATAACCCATATCCGGGCGAAAGTGGGTCGGATTCTTAGAACAATGGACCGCTAATTGATGGTCTTGGACAACTAATTGGCGGTCACTTTTTCTCGGATCTCATCCCTTTTGCACATCTTCTTTATTGCTTCAATTAGTCATGTATAGTGCACTTGGATCAGTTATTGGAGTATAGGCCCGAATCTAATTGCCAAAATACTCCTCATGATGGTGTGAAGTTTTCCGATTTGCTATTTAGTCCTTTCGGGCTTACGTCCAGGTCATTCCCTCTTGTAGATGAGTTCTTGTGTATGACCGAGAGGTCCATTTTGCCTCATTTAAGTTATTTCTTCTTACGTTTCAGTCATTTTTCTGTTCTCTTCCTTATTTATTACCTAATACCTGAAATATAACAACAAACACTCGAGTAGCACAATATTGGGGTAAAATTAAGGATATATAGCATGAATATGATGCATTATATGCTACTAATCACTAATGCATTTATTAGTGAAAAAGGTCTTGTACCTCACGCCAGCAATGGGCAATAAGAAAGTATAGCAAAGGAAAGACAATATACGTGCAAGATTTATGTATGGTGCATGACCTAGATGACATTCATCTACTCTTTTGCATTGAGTTTTAATGTCCAAGTTGTCTTAAAGAGGGGAATATGCATGTCAAATTAATATCTGGCATCAAAACAAAGCATATATGAAGTAGACAGTGATAGATATCAACTAGAAATAACACTATGGAGCTAAAGGTGAAACGGAAAGGCAAAAGCTCACCACATTCGCCACTGCAGGATTGTTTAGGGATTCTAGTCCCTAAACTCCTCCGGAAAGCTCTAGTGCCTCTATGCAGTTCCCACTGCACTTTTTCCCCGTCAAGTAACAAAACTAAAAAGCAAATGCAAGAAAAACCCACCGAAATAGTGGAAACAACAACGACTACGACCAACTTCCCGACAATGGTGCCAAAAACTTGATTGAACGTTTTAATAACCACAAGTGCACAATGTCGGTGAAGTTGTGGCAAATACGGGTCCAACCTGAAGGAGTTGTGAGTGTTGTTGTGATTACCATACTCGAGTGGGAAGTGAGAGGAGAATAAGGAGTGATTGGCATCATATCATGCATATATTTGTGTCTTATATCATTTATTCTTAGCCTAAGCAATGCTACATAACGAGTTTTGTGTTTGAGTTTCAGGAATAAATAAGGTTGAGGAAAGATGCATAAAGGACTCAAAAGCTAGGAAAAATGACTAAGTTGCAAGACTTGTGGACTGCGAAGAAAGAGAGAAGGACCCGGATGTAAAACCAAAAGGATCAATGAGCAAATCAAGAAGCTCCACACCTTAATGAGGAGTATTTTGGCAATTAGTTCCGGGCCCAACCATCAACAACCAAATCGGGTTCATCAAAGACCAAGAAATCTAACCAGAACCGAGCCACCAAAATCCAGACTCGATCTGACACTTATAGACCGCCAATTAACAGTCCAAGTCCGCCAATCAGCGGTCCAAATCGGTCCAAAGGCGACATGTTTTGGTTGGCTGGTGTATTATGTTGTTTTATGTCCGTTTATAGTATGCAATTAGTCCTCATATTGGGGGATTGTCCCCGATTGCCTTTTTCATTGGCTATAAATAGAACTCCTCCTCCTTTTGTATTCACTCATTGCTTGGTGGCATTCTCTCTACTTGGAGGAAAATCCTTGAAACAAAAACTCAAGGTGGAGAAGAATGCCACTTGTAATGTGAGTCATGTAAATAAAATAATTTTTCTTAGTTTCTTTTAGTATTGTCTTGTCTTTTAATTCTTGCATGCTTCTTTAGTTTTATTTCCTTCCAATTAGATTCTTTAAAATTTCTTGCTTGCTTAGTTTAATTTTCTTTCAGTAGAATGTTTTATTTTATTAATGTAGGTTGTAGTGTAATGATTAGTGAGTAGTTTCAACTCCATTTGGGGGTGGAGTAAAATATGATGTGATTATGTGATGTATTAGGTGTGTGTTATCTTAATCCTTTGAGCCTTACATGATTTCCATAACCATCTAATGAGATTTAACTCTTATCTTTGATATGCTAATGCTCTTGAATGAGGCTTAACATATGCTTAGACTAGTGGACCTATTTTATGGGGAATGATGATGTGAGGATATTGATGGAATTAATAAAGGAAACATGGCTTGTAGTTGTATGTGCTCTTGTTTCCATTACCTTGATTAATGTCTTGTATGTTTTAATGATTGTGTAAATCTTATTTCATGTGGAGGCATAGTGGGGTTTGGTCTTTATACGTGAGTTCATTTAGCTTCATTTCAATTATTTTTGTTGTTTGTTTTGATGATATTGTGTTATCTTATTTCATGTGGAGGTATAGTGGGGTTTGGTCTTATACGTGAGTTCATTTAGCTTCATTCCAATTATTGTCTTGTATGTTTTAATGATATTGTGTTATCTTATTTCATGTGGTGGCAAAGTTGGATTTAGTTTTATGATTTTCATGCACTTCATGTTGTGATGAGCATAATTGAACACACACATACACATACTTTTGTATTCATATTCTTTCTCTACCCCTGATTGACATCTTATCATGCATATCTGTGTGTCTTATATCCATTATCTTTCACCCAAACAATGCTATGTAACGAGTTTAATGTTTAAGTTTCAGGAATAAGAAGGTTTGTGAAGGAGAGACTCGAAAAGGACGTCAAAGCAAGAAAAAGGACTAAGTTACAAGCCTTATGGACTAAGATGCAATAGAGAGGGACCCGAATGCAAAACCAAATGACCAATGAGCAAATAAAGAAACTCCACACCATCATGGGGAATATTTTGGCAATTCTATTCGGGTCGGAGCTCCAACAACCGAATTAGACGCATCAAACATAAACAAAGTCATCCAGAAAAGCCCACAGGAATGCCCAACGTGATCCAAAACTCTGTAGACCGCCAATTGGCGGTCTGGGACTGCTGATTGGAGGTCCGGGTTGCTCCGGATCCTACGCAGTTTAGTCGGGTAGTGTATTAGAGTGTATTTAGTCTATTTCTGGTATATATGTTTAGTCCCATACCGGGGGATTGTCCGGATTACCTTTTTCTTTGGCTATAAATAGAACTCCTCCTCCTCCATTGTATCCCATCTCTCTTGGTGGCCATCCTATCTACTAGGAGTACAAGCCTTGAAGCAAAAACCCTGGTGGAGAGAGGCTACTTGTAATTGAGTGAGTAGTAATAGATGTTTTGTTAAGTTTTCTTCATATTGTCTTATCTTTTCAATTCTTGCATACTTAGTTAACTTGTTGTTTTAGTCTTCTTATAATGAGTTTAAGAATGTTTTCTTTACCTAGTATAAATGTTAGTTTAAATATATGTGAGTAGTTCCATTCCCCTTTGGGGGTGGAGTAGATGTGTATACATGTTATTTAGATGGTATGAATGCTAAACATTGTTGTATGTGAGAAATGTTAGTATGCTTGTTTGAATTAATAAGAAATTTTACTTGATGGTTTCTTCCATAATGTTTGGATACATTCCATGCTTGTATATGTTCGTAATAACAAACTTGTCATGCCCATATTAATCACCTAGGTTTGTGCTTTAAATGATAGGTCTTGCCATTAGGTAATTCTTATGCATTAAGTAATACTAACTACACTTGAGCTTATTTTATGCATTCACCACACTTATTTCATGTGTTCACACAAACACACACTCCACCCCTTAGGGGGTTTTCCCATTCCTGAGACTTATCTTTCTTCTTAGTAGTTGCTTAACTTAGTTGAGTTCATTTCGTGCTTTCATTTCCTCCTTTCTAGTTTGCTAGTTTAGTTTAGTGTAGTTTAGTTTAATCAATCCTTTCTCTCCCATCTTTCCCACTCGCCTTTGAATAAACTAAAGTCGACACACCTCACTGTGGATCGACCCGTATTTTCCACCGCTTCAACGCGACCATGCACTTGTGGTTAATTAAAACGTTTAATCATGTTTTTTGTGCCGTTGGCGGGGAGGTGTTTTGTCCAGACATTGGTTTGGACGATTCGAGTGGTTTTACTTTTCTTTTTTAGTTTTGGTTTGTTTCAGGGATCCTCAGGATCAAGGGGAGGCAGCTAGAGGAATTGGAGAGCGAAAATCGCAACAGTGACCGCCAATCAACGGTCTGGGACCGCCAATTGGCGGCCTGGTGAGCTTCACTTTTTCCCACTTTTCTTTTGGTTGTTGTGTATTTCAGTGTAGTTGTCTGGGAGCACAATCCTGCATGTTGTGACTTTTAGTTTGCTCGCAGATTAAAAATCAATCCCCTTTGATCAACTTGGCCACAAAAATCTAAAGCAAAAGATTAGGCATTCTTACTTGTTTAGGTCATGCATCACATACTTGACTTAGGCACGTAGTTGTCTTTTATTTTAGCTTACTTTCAGTTGATGAGTGTTGGCGTGAGGTACGCATTTACTACTCTCATTCATGCATATTTTATGACCATGCATTAGTTAGTAGGAATTGCATCGGGACAAGAGTGAGTTGAGTGTTTGATTGGAGAGTTGATTGCTAGATTTAAGATCAAAACAATACAAAGGAGGGGTTGTCCCATAAAAGATAAGGTGGGGGATTTCATCACCATTTCCTTGGCCCCAAAAATCACTCTTAATAAAAGCCTTAATTCTAAAAGTAAGTAGACATTGACCCTAAGGATTTCGGATGCAGTAGGAGAGTAATCTAGTCGAGAACGTCATGACCTGATCGGCGTCGCCTGCCTTGTCGATAGTAGGAGGTACGAGATCTCCGGATCTGGTATCACTTTCTGGGCATTGTGGTCTTCGTTGTAAGGAGGTGAGGCATGTCGAGACTAGTGACCTTGACGTTTGGCATCATCTAGCCTAAGGACCCATAACCTTAAGTTGTTTGACCCGTGCTTGCTAGATTAGGCTTCTACCTTCACCACTACACACACTAGCTCTAAGGATTCTTCTCTCCTCATCTGAGTCATCTCCTCATCTATTTTCTACGAGTAGTCTCCGCCTTTGAGTACACCTTCTGTTGTGTGTTTTTTAGAGTCGAGTCGAGCGTTTTATGGAGGTTGGGCTCGTTCTGGTGAGAGCGCTTGACTTGAGAGAGTGCATTTTTTTAAGATGGACGGTCTAGGTGATCAGCCATCTCCACCTCGTGCTCCTTTGGAGCGTGAGGCCGAGTCTTCTCGTAGTGACGGGGGAGACTGGGTTCCATACATGGATTACCTCAGTCCGCTTCCACCACAACGTAGACCTCCTTCTCATCCTCCTCTGACTCAAGAGGAAGAGGGATTCGGTCAGGATCGTGTTCTTGGTGCACCACCACCTTTAGCTTGACAGGATAGACCGATGACGTTGTTGGAGTGGACCCATCCTGTTCGGGCCGCGCAACCTTCTTGCATACTTCTTACCCCAGCTCGCGGAAACAATTATGAACTGAAACCTCAATATGTGAGCATGCTTCCTACCTTCACTTCCAATAAGGAGGATCCGTATATTTTTATACGTGAATTCGAGGAAGTATGCTCCATGTTGAAGCTTCAACAACTTGATGAGGATTCAGTCTGGTTGAGGATGATTTGTTTGCGTTGAAGGATAATGCAAAGAAATGGATGTACAACCTCCCCGCGAGCTCTATTTGGTCATGGGATGATTTTGTGACCGTATTTTTGTAGAGATTTTTCCCTCAAAGGAAAAATCAACAGATACGACACCAGATACATCAAATGTGTCAGACTGAGACCGAATCTTTTCATGCTTTCTTTGAGAGGTTCAAGGACCTTCTCTAGCAGTACCCTCATCATGGACTTGAACTATGGCAGTTGTGCCAGATTGTTTATGAGGGCCTCAACTACAACACCCGCACATTGTTGGAGTCGATGTGTCAGGCCGATTTCCAAATGAAACCCATCAATGAGGCGTGAGACACTTTTGAGTTAACGGCTGAATGTACCTTTGAGTGGGACACCATGAGAGAGCCACCAACTGCCAGGTGTTCTGGTCGGGCTGGATCATATCAAGTTGAGTCAACTATCGCGTCTGAGATGAAATTGGCTGCTCTCATGCGTAGGATTGAGAGTTTAGAGTTGGACCGAGCTTCTGTAGCTCAGGTCGCTACTCCTGGGTGTAGTAGGTGTGGACTTACGGGCCATGATGAATTGGAATGTGCTTACGCCCCAAGGGATACTGAGCATGCAAATGCGATGTATCAACAAAGGCCTTGTAACGACTCGTACAGTCACTCCTACAACCCGGGATGGCGTAACCATCCTAACTTCTCTTAGGGGCCTAGTGGGGGTCACGATCAGAGCTTGTACGCTCAACCTCCACGCCCATCGGCAACCTACCAGCCCCCTGATTGACATCATTTCATGCTCATATCTGTATCTTATATCCACTATCTTACATCTAAGCAATGCTACGTGACGAGTTTTATGTTTGAATTTCAGAAATAAAGCGGTTTGAAGAGAAGAGCCATAAAAGGACCCAAAAGCAGGAAAAAAGACTTAATTGTGAGACTTGGGGACTAAGATGCAAGGGAGAAGGACCTGAACGTAAGACCGAAGGACCAAAGAGCAAAACAGAAAACTCCACACCATCACGGGGAGTATTTTGGCAATTCGATTCGGGTCGGAGCTCCAATAAACAAAGTAGAAGCATCAAAGACAAACAAAGCCCACCAGCAAGTCCCACAACAAATCCCAGTTGAATCCAGATCCAATAGACCGCCAATTGGTGGTCCAAATCATTATGGATCCTCTCAGATTTGTGGGGCACGTGTATTAGTGTATTCTTAGTCCATTTTTTGTATTGGTTTAGTCCCACATCGGAGGATTGTCCCGGATTAGCTTTTTCCATGCCTATAAATAGAACTCTTGACCTTCCATTGTAATCACCCATATCTTGGTGGTATTCGCTCTACTAAGGAGTGAGCCTTGAAGCCAAACCCAAGGTTGAGAAGAATGCTACCTTCAATGTGAGTCATTTGTCATTTGTTTAGTCTTTCCTTTCCTTTTAAGCTTCTTTAATATTTCTTACTTTCTTAGGGTAATTTCATTTCAGTATTATGCTTCATTTTGTTAATATAGTTAGTGTAATGAGTAGTGAGTAGTTCCATCCCCACTTGGGGGTGGAGAAATATGTGATATGATCATGTAGTGTATTAAGTGTGTGTTATCTTAATCCCTTGAGCTTTATATGATTTCCATAACCATCTAATGAGTTTTCACTCTTATATTTGATATGCTAATGCTTTTGAATGAAGCTTAGCTTATGCTTTGATTAGGGGACCTATTTTATGGGGAATGATAAGGTTAGGATATGGATGGAATTAATATTGGAAACACAATTTGTAGTGTATGTACTCTTGTCGCCTTTACCTTAGTTAATGTCTTGTATGTTTTTAATGATGTAGTCTTATCTTAATTCATGTGGAGGCATAGTAGGGTCTAGTCTTTATACATGAGTTCATTTAGCTTCATTCCAATTATTGTCTTGTATGTTTTAATGATGTAGTATTATCTTAATTCATGTGGAGGCAAAGTTTGATGTAGTTTTATGATTTCATGCACTACATGTTGTGAGGAGCTTAATTGAACACACACACACACATCTTTATATTCACATTATTTCTCTACCCCCTATGGGGTTTAGTTTTTATTGCTTATCTTTCATTTCCTTTTGCATTCTAGTGTAGTTAGTGTAATCAATCTTTCTCTCCATTTTTTTACCACTCGCCTTCGCACAAACCAAACGTCGACAAACCTCCCAGTGGACGACCCGTATTTGCCACCGCTTCAACGCAGCCGTGCACTTGCGGTTTAAATAAAACGATCAATCACCCCCACATCAAAGGTCTCAGCACCATAATTACCAACCTGCTCTAGCCTCATCGTCGGGTTATTCTAACCAAACTCTACTGCCCCAGCGGGTTGACCCGAAGGACCCCACTCTAGAACAAACCCTTCAAGCGTTCATGCAGAGCACAAAAATCATGTTTGCGACAAGTAATAATTCGGTCAAAGCATTGGAAATGCATGTTAGCCAGTTGGCTCATCAACTCCATGAACGCGAGAAGGGCTAGTTACTGAGTCAACCTGCTCATGCTAGGCAGCTGATGGAGAATTAATTTTATACCGCAAGTGCACGGCGTCTATGAAGACGTGACAAGTACGGGTCGAACACAAGGAGGGAGAGATTTCGTAGTTGATGTTATTTTCGATTAAGAGGAAGAAGGAGAGAAGAATCAATTGGGTTTTTAGGTTTTTGGATTATAATTATCTAAAGCAAGAACAAGAACAAATAAACTAAAACAAGAACAAAGAGAGAAATCCGTTGGATGGAGGTTTAGATTTAGGTTTAGATCAGAGAATTACTGAAACTTATTGTAAATCATGTTAGTTATGAAGCATTACAAGATAAATGACTTAACATAAACTCAAGTAATCAAAATATACTAATCATGAACTTAAAATAATAACATGCAATTCATCTTCTCTAACCCTAATTCCATCACCTCCACCCTTTGGAAAGAGTTAGAAACTCATAGAGGGAGGAAGAAGAAGGGATCCTAGAGACATTAAAAGAAAAGAGAAACAAAACAAAATAAAACAGAAATTTATTACTAATGATCCAAGACCAAAGGTTCAAAAGATGTGTTACATTCGTCCTACGAGGCTATTTATAGCCGATACAAGGGATACCAATACATAAAAGGAGAGTACACGCGTCACTACGGGACTGGAGGAAATTTGAACGCCGGATGATCAAGGGGGGCGGCGGATTCGCCGCAGATCATGTGTAATGTGCGGCGGATTCGCCTCACACGATGCTCGGATCAGGTCCGGATTTTGGCTGTGCGTTTATGGTATGATTTGATCCTCCTTTGCGCGTCTGGATTGATTCTTTCCATTGTCTTGAGCTCCGGATTAATTCCTTCCATTGTTGGGGATTTATTTTTGACTTTTCTTTTGACTTCTCCAACACAATAACTTTGCCCTTTTATTTTGTAGTCAGGTCCTTGATATTTTGCACTTAAGCCCTTGACCTTTTTGTGATTAGCTCCTTGAATGCTTTTGTGCTTGGATGCATTTCCATTTGAAACTCGATAAACTTGAACTTGTCTTTATGATAGAAATGAATCTTTTGCATGCGTTTATGCTCGGGATGTGGGTAATTTGCATTCAGGTCCCTGTATTCTGTAAACAAGGCTAAACACATACCTTAGTAGCATTTATTGAATTAAAAGCAATCTAAATGAAAGACATATGATGCAATGTATGCAATGCATCAAATACCCCCACACCTAGATTTTGCTAGTCCCTAGCAAAACAGAATAAGAAGGAATGAAAACAGGGAAATCCTAACTCACTTTCGTAGGAATCACGGTTGCACTTAGCATGTGCAACAAGCCTTTAAACCTCCAAGTTGCCTTCGAGGACGAGTTTTGTCTCGTGAGGGTTTTCAGCTGACACACCCACAAAGTCTTAATTCAACATTCCATTAATAGCTCTCAATATTTTTACCTCAACCTTATACATCTCACTTAGAATTCTTGCATGCTCATTATACAATTCTAACTTATAAAAGTTTGACTTGGTCTTTATTCCTCCAACATTCACACCACTAACCCTTCTACACATGTTTATCACTTGAATTATTTTGCACGCCTCCTCTGGTGGTGAAGTATCATTTGGATCAACCATGGCATGGATCATTCTTTTAGCTTTGGGCCTTGAGTATCTTAAAGTATTTTTTTCTTTTTCCGTGATTCAACACATTTGCTTTGACACTTATACCCTTTTTGCATTCGTGTAGCGAGTTTGGTCGATAATCCCGAGCTGGAAGACTCAAGTTACCGGGTTTTAAGATACCCCTACGGACCAGTGACTCAAAGGCTTGAGCTTTTGTACTCATTTTGCAAAATGTGTTTTCTTCACTTTATTCCTTTATTTTTATTTTTATTTTCCTCAAGGCTTAATTGCTATTAGAAGTCCACACTTCCCGGTATATTTTCCTCAACCTCTGCTTTTTATCAACCACTTCAAAGATTTGATTCATCCAATTTAAGTGCATACATGTCTTAAAGGGCAATGGGTTATTTCTTTGGAACTTAGATTTATGTCATAATTTCTACAAGCAGAACTATATAATAAGGAACAAAAATTTAATGCAATTTGTACACAGATTTTGGTAGTTCAATCTTAAGCTATGTCATGGAACATTGAATTTTTGTTTTTTTTGGAAGAAGAAAACAAACAAATAGATATATACATAGATAAACACCCCCCCACACCTAAATCATGCATTGTCCTCAATGTATGCATAGATAAAATAAATGCACTTATTACCTGAGTCGGCTTGCGGTAGAGGGGTTGAGTTTGCTCAGAGTCAACCGTAATCAGAACTGGATTGAATGACACCATATTGGTGCATGTATCCAGTTGAATTGTTCCCCATGTTGACTTGAGGAAAAGATTCCACTCTTCTCACTTGAATTGGTTCGCTTATTTGCTCGAGTGATGGTGGTTGAGTAAATGAATCACTCCCTTTTTTCTTACTTCCTTTTTGCTTATGTGATGATTTATTTGATTCAAAATTCTGATAAATACGTGCTCTCATCACAACATCACTTGGGTTGCATATTATTTCTGGCTCATTATCAATATGGAAGATATTAAATTCTGCTTTTAAGTTCCCGAAAGATAATTGCATGAGCCCATTTCGACAGTTTATTAATTCTTCCGAAGTGGCTAAAAAGGGTCTACCTAGAATTACAGGGATTTGTCGATTAGGGTTTACAACTGGTTCAGTATCAAGTACGACAAAATCCACTGGATAAATGAAGTCACCAACCTTAATCAAAACGTCCTCTACTCTACCTCTCGGTTTCTTAACAGAACAATCAGCGAATTGGAGGGTTGTCTTAGAGGGTTTCAGTGGACCAAGGTTGAGTTGCTCGTAGACAGAAAATGGGAGTAAGTTGACGCTTGCACCTAGGTCTAGAAGGGCTTTATTGATAAAAGTATCTCCTATTGAACATGAAATTGTGGGACACCCAGGGTCCTTATATTTTATAGGAGATGTGTTGGAAAGAATAGAGCATATGTTTGCAGTTAAGAATGCCTTCTTTGGTACATTCGTTTTTCTCTTTTTAGTGCACAAATCTTTCAAGAATTTAGCATAAGCAGGTATTTGTTGAATCATATCTAAGAGTGGAATATTCACCTTAACTTGCTTAAATACTTCTAAGATTTTCTCCATTTGTGCACTTGAGCTCTTCTTGAGTCTATTGGGAAATGGGGCTTTAGGAACATAGACTCGCTTAGGTTCAGGTTGTGTAGGTGGGTTGGGCTTTTCAACTTGGACGTCAGGTTCAATGGTCAGGTCATATGTGGTTGCTTGATGGCTAGATTGATTAGACATTCTAGGGTTTACCACATTGTTATCAACTTGTCGTCCGGACCGTAATGACACTACTGCATTGATTTGTTGGAACGGTCCTTCCTCGTTAATCATTTGAACCGGTCTGGAGTTGTTATTTCCTGAGGGTGGTTGATAAGATTGATATTGATTATTAGTTCTTGGGTTCACCTCAGGTTGACTTGGAAATTGACCCTTTTCTCTTTCACCTACTATTTGCGCTAATTGGCTGACTTGTGTCTCTAGCCTTTGGAATGATTGGTTGGTTGTTTGTATAAAAGTTTTCATTAAATTTTCCAAGTTTGTCAACCTAACTTCATGATTTCCATTGTTATTACCCCAGATGATGTATTATTTTGGTTATATGGGTTTGGTTGTTGTCTAGGAGGTTGACCTTGTTGGTTCCACGAAAAATTGGGATGATTACGCTAACCCGGGTTGTAGGTTGATGCATAAGGATCATTTCTAGAATGGTTAAACGTGGCATTAACATGTTCCAAGTCTACACAGTCCTCCATTAAATGACCAGTCTGACCACATCTAGAGCAAGGGGTAGGGGATGCTTGTCGGGTTTGGTTTTGCAGCTCTAAACTTTCCATTCTGCGCATAAGGGTGGCTAGTTTTGCTTCAGCCGCTATGTTGGCATCTACAGCTAAGACACCTGGTTTGGGTTGACTTGCTATTCTAGATCCAATACTCGGGTTAAGCGGTGTTCTAGCATTGTCCCATTGCATACTGTTTTCAGCTAAATCCTCAAGGAAAGTCCAGGCATCATTTTCGTTTTTCGACATGAAATTCCCTTGGCTCACAGATTCTAGCATAACTCTAGATGTGGGTGTCAATCCCTCATAAATAATTTGGCATAATTGCCATTTTGGAATTCCGTGATGAGGGCATTGGGTCAAGACACTTTTAAATCTTTCAAGATAGGAATAGAACGGCTCGCTCTCAGACTGAACGAATGCAACAATTTCATTCCTAATCTTCATAGTCTTATGGTTGGGGAAATATTTTTTTAGAAACACTTGAACAAACTCAGCCCAACTCCTAATAGATCTTTCGGCTAGACTATATAGCCATTTCTTAGCGTCGTCCTTCAGTGCTAGAGGCACGAATTTCAGACGCACTGCCTCCTCAGGGATATGCTGGTATTGCATAAGAGAGCAGATTTCCTCAAATTCTCTAAGGAAGAGATATGGATCTTCCCTAGAGGTGAACTTAGGCAGCATACTCATGTATTGTGCCTTAAGTTCGAAATCGCGACCCGGTATGGTGGGCATGACGATGCACGATGGCTGAGCAGCCATCGTTGGGTAGCACCGATCCCTCAGAGTCATAGGCGGGTTCACAACATTCTCACCCATTGGATCCGGGTGAGGTGGTGCAACAGGTGAATTGGGGTTAAGTTCCAGACTGGAATCTAGATGAACTCGTGAGAGTCGATTACTCAAGTCCCGAATCCAAATCTGAGTGCACCGGGTTGAATCAATTTTTGAATTCAAATTCGAAATTTAAATTCCAAATTTAATTTCAAGAATTAATTACATTTTTTTTTAATTTTCGTTTTTTTTTCAAAAGGGAAACAAACAATAGAATGGGGCAAGATGAGAAAGGAATCCTAATCTAGAGAATTTAGGTGAGAAGAGAAAGAAGACTCAGATGAGAAAGGAAACTTAACTCTAAAGATAGAAAAGAGGGTTGGTCAGAAATTTCCTAAGAAAGCACGGTTCAAACAATCCTAGACCTAGTGTCACTTAAATCTAGACGACTCCTAACTGGTTGAGTCGAATTGATTCGCTTGATTCACCTCCCTCACTAATCAAACCAAATTGGCCAGGTAGTGTATAGATAGTGGGGGCGCTTCCGACAGAGTCGGTGCCAATTAGACAACCACTTCGCTTGGAAGACTTTCGTCAACACAAAAACACTTCGTAGACACCAAATTGAATTCGATCGGCTTCAGGTCATAGCAAGTCAAACCAATTCTTCTCCTTAATTGAGTCCGAGTCCTTAGGGGCCAATGTCTAATTGATTTTAAATTTTAAGGCTTGGGTGACACTTTAGGATTGTGATTTGTGGGCCACGGAAGGGTGATGAAATCCCCACCGTATCTTTTCCTACGGAGTTGCCTTTAAGATAGTTTAACTTAGATCTAACAAAGATAGTCAAACAATGGTCTTTTTAATGGGGGCAATTTCAAGGTTGTATGCAAACTAAAGTATATGCTTAAATGCATTCGTTAAAACCGCGATACGTACCTTGCCTCCAGCACTCTTCAACAATAAAAATTATTTTGCAAAAATTTAGCAAGAATAATGCAAGCAAAACATTATATGATGCATGCACTAAGGTCTTCTAATTTTGCCAATTTTAGGTCAGAGTTGAATTATTGCCAATTATGGAATTTGTGCCCTAACACGTGGAATTCTACGAAAGGAAACTTTTCAACAATTCAGATTTTACGAGAAAGGCAAGAAAAGTTACCTCCGCAATGCTCAGTCGGGTTCGCCGCCCGCTCTCGGAGATTCCAGTAGCTTAATGCGACCACCCAGAGATGCCGACGATGCCCCAGAAATTTGAAGACCAGAACCCACACTGGTGCGGCGATTCCGCCGCAAGCCACCTTGTAGATGCGGCGATTCCGCCGCCCAAGTGTCTCAGAACGCTCCCGGATTTCGGCGCGCGCTCTGTTGTCTCCTGCTACACAAATTCAAATACTTAGATCGCGCACAAGGTAAACAGGATAAAATCGAAAACACAAAAACACAAAATCTGCGTCGCCTCCCCGGCAACGGCGCCAAAAACTTGATGGAGAATTAATTTTATACCGCAAGTGCATGACGTCTATGAAGACGTGGCAAGTACGGGTCGAACACAAGGAGGGAGAGATTTCGTAGTTGATGTTATTTTCGATTAAGAGGAAGAAGGAGAGAAGAATCAATTGGGTTTTTAGGTTTTTGGATTATAATTATCTAAAGCAAGAACAAGAACAAATAAACTAAAACAAGAACAAAGAGAGAAATCCATTGGATGGAGGTTTAGATTTAGGTTTAGATCAGAGAATTACTGAAACTTATTGTAAATCATGTTAGTTATGAAGCATTACAAGATAAATGACTTAACATAAACTCAAGTAATCAAAATATACTAATCATGAACTTAAAATAATAACATGCAATTCATCTTCTCTAACCCTAATTCCATCACCTCCACCCTTTGGAAAGAGTTAGAAACTCATAGAGGGAGGAAGAAGAAGGGATCCTAGAGACATTAAAAGAAAAGAGAAACAAAACAAAATAAAACAGAAATTTATTACTAATGATCCAAGACCAAAGGTTCAAAAGATGTGTTACATTCGTCCTACGAGGCTATTTATAGCCGATACAAGGGATACCTATACATAAAAGGAGAGTACACGCGTCACTACCGGACTGGAGGAAATTTGAACGCCGGATGATCAAGGGGGGGCGGCGGATTCGCCGCAGATCATGTGTAATGTGCGGCGGATTCGCCTCACACGATGCTCGGATCAGGTCCGGATTTTGGCTGTGCGTTTATGGTATGATTTGATCCTCCTTTGCGCGTCTGGATTGATTCTTTCCATTGTCTTGAGCTCCGGATTAATTCCTTCCATTGTTGGGGATTTATTTTTGACTTTTCTTTTGACTTCTCCAACACAATAACTTTGCCCTTTTATTTTGTAGTCAGGTCCTTGATATTTTGCACTTAAGCCCTTGACCTTTTTGTGATTAGCTCCTTGAATGCTTTTGTGCTTGGATGCATTTCCATTTGAAACTCGATAAACTTGAACTTGTCTTTATGATAGAAATGAATCTTTTGCATGCGTTTATGCTCGGGATGTGGGTAATTTGCATTCAGGTCCCTGTATTCTGTAAACAAGGCTAAACACATACCTTAGTAGCATTTATTGAATTAAAAGCAATCTAAATGAAAGACATATGATGCAATGTATGCAATGCATCAAATACCCCCACACCTAGATTTTGCTAGTCCCTAGCAAAACAGAATAAGAAGGAATGAAAACAGGGAAATCCTAACTCACTTTCGTAGGAATCACGGTTGCACTTAGCATGTGCAACAAGCCTTTAAGCCTCCAAGTTGCCTTAGAGGACGAGTTTTGTCTCGTGAGGGTTTTCAGCTGACACACCCACAAAGTCTTAATTCAAAATTCCATTAATAGCTCTCAATATTTTTACCTCAACCTTATACATCTCACTTAGAATTCTTGCATGCTCATTATACAATTCTAACTTATAAAAAGTTTGACTTGGTCTTTATTCCTCCAACATTCACACCACTAACCCTTCTACACATGTTTATCACTTGAATTATTTTGCACGCCTCCTCTGGTGGTGAAGTATCATTTGGATCAACCATGGCATGGATCATTCTTTTAGCTTTGGGCCTTGAGTATCTTAAAGTATTTTTTTCTTTTTCCGTGATTCAACACATTTGCTTTGACACTTATACCCTTTTTGCATTCGTGTAGCGAGTTTGGTCGATAATCCCGAGCTGGAAGACTCAAGTTACCGGGTTTTAAGATACCCCTACGGACCAGTGACTCAAAGGCTTGGGCTTTTGTACTCATTTTGCAAAATGTGTTTTCTTCACTTTATTCCTTTATTTTTATTTTTATTTTCCTCAAGGCTTAATTGCTATTAGAAGTCCACACTTCCCGGTATATTTTCCTCAACCTCTGCTTTTTATCAACCACTTCAAAGATTTGATTCATCCAATTTAAGTGCATACATGTCTTAAAGGGCAATGGGTTATTTCTTTGGAACTTAGATTTATGTCATAATTTCTACAAGCAGAACTATATAATAAGGAACAAAAATTTAATGCAATTTGTACACAGATTTTGGTAGTTCAATCTTAAGCTATGTCATGGAACATTGAATTTTTGTTTTTTTTGGAAGAAGAAAACAAACAAATAGATATATACATAGATAAACACCCCCCACACCTAAATCATGCATTGTCCTCAATGTATGCATAGATAAAATAAATGCACTTATTACCTGAGTCGGCTTGCGGTAGAGGGGTTGACTTTGCTCAGAGTCAACCGTAATCAGAACTGGATTGAATGACACCATATTGGTGCATGTATCCAGTTGAATTGTTCCCCATGTTGACTTGAGGAAAAGATTCCACTCTTCTCACTTGAATTGGTTCGCTTATTTGCTCGAGTGATGGTGGTTGAGTAAATGAATCACTCCCTTTTTTCTTACTTCCTTTTTGCTTATGTGATGATTTATTTGATTCAAAATTCTGATAAATTCGTGCTCTCATCACAACATCACTTGGGTTGCATATTATTTCTGGCTCATTATCAATATGGAAGACATTAAATTCTGCTTTTAAGTTCCCGAAAGATAATTGCATGAGCCCATTTCGACAGTTTATTAATGCTTCCGAAGTGGCTAAAAAGGGTCTACCTAGAATTACAGGGATTTGTCGATTAGGATTTACAACAGCTTCAGTATCAAGTACGACAAAATCCACTGGATAAATGAAGTCACCAACCTTAATCAAAACGTCCTCTACTATACCTCTCGGTTTCTTAACAGAACAATCAGCGAATTGGAGGGTTGTCTTAGAGGGTTTCAGTGGACCAAGGTTGAGTTGCTCGTAGACAGAAAATGGGAGTAAGTTGACGCTTGCACCTAGGTCTAGAAGGGCTTTATTGATAAAAGTATCTCCTATTGAACATGAAATTGTGGGACACCCAGGGTCCTTATATTTTATAGGAGATGTGTTGGAAAGAATAGAGCATATGTTTGCAGTTAAGAATGCCTTCTTTGGTACATTCGTTTTTCTCTTTTTAGTGCACAAATCTTTCAAGAATTTAGCATAAGCAGGTATTTGTTGAATCATATCTGAGAGTGGAATATTCACCTTAACTTGCTTAAATACTTCTAAGATTTTCTCCATTTGTGCACTTGAGCTCTTCTTGAGTCTATTGGGAAATGGGGCTTTAGGAACATAGACTCGCTCAGGTTCAGGTTGTGTAGGTGGGTTGGGCTTTTCAACTTGGACGTCAGGTTCAATGGTCAGGTCATATGTGGTTGCTTGATGGCTAGATTGATTAGACATTCTAGGGTTTACCACATTGTTATCAACTTGTCGTCCGGACCGTAATGACACTACTGCATTGATTTGTTGGAACGGTCCTTCCTCGTTAATCATTTGAACCGGTCTGGGGTTGTTATTTCCTGAGGGTGGTTGATAAGATTGATATTGATTATTAGTTCTTGGGTTCACCTCAGGTTGACTTGGAAATTGACCCTTTTCTCTTTCACCTACTATTTGCGCTAATTGGCTGACTTGTGTCTCTAGCCTTTGGAATGATTGGTTGGTTGTTTGTATAAAAGTTTTCATTAAATTTTCCAAGTTTGTCAACCTAACTTCATGATTTCCATTGTTATTACCCCAGATGATGTATTATTTTGGTTATATGGGTTTGGTTGTTGTCTAGGAGGTTGACCTTGTTGGTTCCACGAAAAATTGGGATGATTACGCCAACCCGGGTTGTAGGTTGATGCATAAGGATCATTTCTAGAATGGTTAAACGTGGCATTAACATGTTCCAAGTCTACACAGTCCTCCATTAAATGACCAGTCTGACCACATCTAGAGCAAGGGGTAGGGGATGCTTGTCGGGTTTGGTTTTGCAGCTCTAAACTTTCCATTCTGCGCATAAGGGTGGCTAGTTTTGCTTCAGCCGCTATGTTGGCATCTACAGCTAAGACACCTGGTTTGGGTTGACTTGCTATTCTAGATCCAATACTCGGGTTAAGCGGTGTTCTAGCATTGTCCCATTGCATACTGTTTTCAGCTAAATCCTCAAGGAAAGTCCAGGCATCATTTTCGTTTTTCGACATGAAATTCCCTTGGCTCACAGATTCTAGCATAACTCTAGATGTGGGTGTCAATCCCTCATAAATAATTTGGCATAATTGCCATTTTGGAATTCCGTGATGAGGGCATTGGGTCAAGACACTTTTAAATCTTTCAAGATAGGAATAGAACGGCTCGCTCTCAGACTGAACGAATGCAACAATTTCATTCCTAATCTTCATAGTCTTATGGTTGGGGAAATATTTTTTTAGAAACACTTGAACAAACTCAGCCCAACTCCTAATAGATCTTTCGGCTAGACTATATAGCCATTTCTTAGCGTCGTCCTTGAGTGCTAGAGGCACGAATTTCAGACGCACTGCCTCCTCAGGGATATGCTGGTATTGCATAAGAGAGCAGATTTCCTCAAATTCTCTAAGGAAGAGATATGGATCTTCCCTAGAGGTGAACTTAGGCAGCATACTCATGTATTGTGCCTTAAGTTCGAAATCGCGACCCGGTATGGTGGGCATGACGATGCAAGATGGCTGAGCAGCCATCGTTGGGTAGCACCGATCCCTCAGAGTCATAGGCGGGTTCACAACATTCTCACCCATTGGATCCGGGTGAGGTGGTGCAACAGGTGAATTGGGGTTAAGTTCCAGACTGGAATCTAGATGAACTCGTGAGAGTCGATTACTCAAGTCCCGAATCCAAATCTGAGTGCACCGGGTTGAATCAATTTTTGAATTCAAATTCGAAATTTAAATTCCAAATTTAATTTCAAGAATTAATTACATTTTTTTTTAATTTTCGTTTTTTTTCAAAAGGGAAACAAACAATAGAATGTGGCAAGATGAGAAAGGAATCCTAATCTAGAGAATTTAGGTGAGAAGAGAAAGAAGACTCAGATGAGAAAGGAAACTTAACTCTAAAGATAGAAAAGAGGGTTGGTCAGAAATTTCCTAAGAAAGCACGGTTCAAACAATCCTAGACCTAGTGTCACTTAAATCAAGACGACTCCTAACTGGTTGAGTCGAATTGATTCGCTTGATTCACCTCCCTCACTAATCAAACCAAATTGGCCAGGTAGTGTATAGCTAGTGGGGGCGCTTCCGACAGAGTCGGTGCCAATTAGACAACCACTTCGCTTGGAAGACTTTCGTCAACACAAAAACACTTCCTAGACACCAAATTGAATTCGATCGGCTTCAGGTCATAGCAAGTCAAACCAATTCTTCTCCTTAATTGAGTCCGAGTCCTTAGGGGCCAATGTCTAATTGATTTTAAATTTTAAGGCTTGGGTGACACTTTAGGATTGTGATTTGTGGGCCACGGAAGGGTGATGAAATCCCCACCGTATCTTTTCCTACGGAGTTGCCTTTAAGATAGTTTAACTTAGATCTAACAAAGATAGTCAAACAATGGTCTTTTTAATGGGGGCAATTTCAAGGTTGTATGCAAACTAAAGTATATGCTTAAATGCAATCGTTAAAACCGCGATACGTACCTTGCCTCCAGCACTCTTCAACAATAAAAAAAATATTTTGCAAAAATTTAGCAAGAATAATGCAAGCAAAACATTATATGATGCATGCACTAAGGTCTTCTAATTTTGCCAATTTTAGGTCAGAGTTGAATTATTGCCAATTATGGAATTTGTGCCCTAACACGTGGAATTCTACGAAAGGAAACTTTTCAACAATTCAAATTTTACGAGAAAGGCAAGAAAAGTTACCTCCGCAATGCTCAGTCGGGTTCGCTGCCCGCTCTCGGAGATTCCAGTAGCTTAATGCGACCACCCAGAGATGCCGACGATGCCCCAGAAATTTGAAGACCAGAACCCACACTGGTGCGGCGATTCCGCCGCAAGCCACCTTGTAGATGCGGTGATTCCGCCGCCCAAGTGTCTCAGAACGCTCCCGGATTTCGGCGCGCGCTCTGTTGTCTCCTGCTACACAAATTCAAATACTTAGATCGCGCACAAGGTAAACAGGATAAAATCGAAAACACAAAAACACAAAATCTGCGTCGCCTCCCCGGCAACGGCGCCAAAAACTTGATGGAGAATTAATTTTATACCGCAAGTGCACGGCGTCTATGAAGACGTGGCAAGTACGGGTCGAACACAAGGAGGGTGAGATTTCGTAGTTGATGTTATTTTCGATTAAGAGGAAGAAGGAGAGAAGAATCAATTGGGTTTTTAGGTTTTTGGATTATAATTATCTAAAGCAAGAACAAGAACAAATAAACTAAAACAAGAACAAAGAGAGAAATCCGTTGGATGGAGGTTTAGATTTAGGTTTAGATCAGAGAATTACTGAAACTTATTGTAAATCATGTTAGTTATGAAGCATTACAAGATAAATGACTTAACATAAACTCAAGTAATCAAAATATACTAATCATGAACTTAAAATAATAACATGCAATTCATCTTCTCTAACCCTAATTCCATCACCTCAACCCTTTGGAAAGAGTTAGAAACTCATAGAGGGAGGAAGAAGAAAGGATCCTAGAGACATTAAAAGAAAAGAGAAACAAAACAAAATAAAACAGAAATTTATTACTAATGATCCAAGATCAAAGGTTCAAAAGATGTGTTACATTCGTCCTACGAGGCTATTTATAGCCGATACAAGGGATACCAATACATAAAAGGAGAGTACACGCGTCACTACCGGACTGGAGGAAATTTGAACGCCGGATGATCAAGGGGGCGGCGGATTCGCCGCAGATCATGTGTAATGTGCGGCGGATTCGCCTCACACGATGCTCGGATCAGGTCCGGATTTTGGCTGTGCGTTTATGGTATGATTTGATCCTCCTTTGCGCGTCTGGATTGATTCTTTCCATTGTCTTGAGCTCCGGATTAATTCCTTCCATTGTTGGGGATTTATTTTTGACTTTTCTTTTGACTTCTCCAACACAATAACTTTGCCCTTTTATTTTGTAGTCAGGTCCTTGATATTTTGCACTTAAGCCCTTGACCTTTTTGTGATTAGCTCCTTGAATGCTTTTGTGCTTGGATGCATTTCCATTTGAAACTCGATAAACTTGAACTTATCTTTATGATAGAAATGAATATTTTGCACGCGTTTATGCTCGGGATGTGGGTAATTTGCATTCAGGTCCCTGTATTCTGTAAACAAGGCTAAACACATACCTTAGTAGCATTTATTGAATTAAAAGCAATCTAAATGAAAGACATATGATGCAATGTATGCAATCCATCAAATACCCCCACACCTAGATTTTGCTAGTCCCTAGCAAAACAGAATAAGAAGGAATGAAAACAGGGAAATCCTAACTCACTTTCGTAGGAATCACGGTTGCACTTAGCATGTGCAACAAGCCTTTAAACCTCCAAGTTGCCTTAGAGGACGAGTTTTGTCTCGTGAGGGTTTTCAGCTGACACACCCACAAAGTCTTAATTCAACATTCCATTAATAGCTCTCAATATTTTTACCTCAACCTTATACATCTCACTTAGAATTCTTGCATGCTCATTATACAATTCTAACTTATAAAAAGTTTGACTTGGTCTTTATTCCTCCAACATTCACACCACTAACCCTTCTACACATGTTTATCACTTGAATTATTTTGCACGCCTCCTCTGGTGGTGAAGTATCATTTGGATCAACCATGGCATGGATCATTCTTTTAGCTTTGGGCCTTGAGTATCTTAAAGTATTTTTTTCTTTCAGGACACAGGAATATGGCTTGATGAGGTTGTCTTTTGGAAACCTCACGGCGGATTTCAACATCTTTACTCTTGGTAAGCAACTCGGGCTCTTCGACGATGTTGTCGGACCCAATTTCATTCAGGACACGGATGAGACCGAGCCATTAGGCATGTTCGAGTTACATCGACATATTATTGAGGTGCCTAATGACCAGGTTACGAGTGAAGATGATCTTGAGGAATCCACCTATGAATCTTTGGATGAGGAGACACGTCTGGGTGCTTGCTCCTCTTACCCCGTGGCCCTTGAGCCACTTGAAATTAACTTTGAATCCGACAAGGACTCACCTCCGATCGAGCTTAAACCGCTCCCCGATAACCTTAAATACATCTTTTTAGGGGATAATGAGACCTTGCCATTAATTATTGCTTCTAATCTTGCAAAGGATCAAGAGGTTGCCATCAAAAAAATGCTCTTTGAAAACAAAGAGTCTATCGGGTGGTCCTTAAAGGATAGCAAGGGAATTAGCCCTGGTATTGTTCAACATCGGATCTACATGGAAGAGGATTCTAGGCCCCGCCGGGACCCACAACGAAGATTGAATCCTGTACTGAAAGAAGCCATCCGAAAAGAGGTTCTTAAGTGCTTGGATCATGGCATAATCTATCCTATCTCTGATAGTTCGTGGGTGAGTCCTGTCCATGTGGTTCCCAAGAAGTCAGGCGTGACAGTTGTTGAGAATGAGCATAATGAGCTTTTCCCGACACGCCTGCAAATTGGCTGACGAGATTGCATTGATTATCGCAAGCTCAATACGGCAACGCGGAAAGATCATTTCCCTTTGCCATTCATCGATCAGATGTTGGAAAGGTTGACCGGACATGAGTATTATTGTTTTCTTGATGGATACTCTGGTTACAACCAAATTCCCATCGCCCTCGAGGATCATGAGAAAACCACCTTTACTTGTCCCTTTGGCACGTTTGCCTACCGTCGCATGCCCTTTGGGTTATGTAATGCGTCGACAATGTTTCAAAGGTGTATGATCAACATCTTCTCCGATATGGTAGAGCATTTTCTTAAGATTTTCATGGACGACTTTTCCATATTTGGCGTTTCCTTTGATGAGTGCCTTCATCACTTGAGCCTTGTCCTCAAGCGATGTCGTGAGAAGAACCTCACTCTCAATTGGGAGAAGTGTCACTTCATGGTGAAGCGAGGGATTGTACTTGGACATGTGGTCTCAAGTAGGGGAATTGAGGTCGATCCCGCCAAAGCACGTCTTATTGCTAATCTCCCACCACCACATAATGTGAAGGATATCCGTACCTTTTTGGGGCATGCTGGATTCTATCGGCGATTCATTCGGGATTTTAGCAAAATTGCTCGACCTCTCACCGCCTTGTTTGCTAAGGATGCAATTTTTGAGTTCACACCGAATTGCCATCATGCCTTTTTGACCTTGATGAAAGAGTTGACTTTAGCTCCCATAATTAAGGCACCGGTGTGGACTGAACCCTTTGAGTTAATGTATGATGCATCTAACTTTGCTGTGGGAGCAGTGCTTGGGCAACGATTGGACAAATTTCCTCATGTGATCTACTATGCTAGTAGAACACTCAATGATACCCAATTGAACTACACTGTGACCGAGAAGGAATTCTTAGGGATCATATTCGCTTTGGAGAAATTCCGGCCGTACTTGATTGTCTCCCACGTGATTATCTATTCTGATCGCACAACCATCAAGCACCTCATGGCGAAGAAAGATGCAAAATCCCGACTCTTGAGATGAATCTTGTTGTTACAAGAATTTTATGTCGAGATTCGGGACAAAAAAGTGTGAAAATATTGTAGCAGACCACCTGTCTTGTCTAGAGATTACCAAGCTACATGACCAAATTATTAATGACAAATTTCCAGACGAGCAGTTATTCACGATCGAAGATAACCCTTGGTTTCCCGACATCGTGAACTACCTCGTGACCGAGCAACTTCCTTTGTGTTGGTCAAAATCTGACGAAACCAAATTTAGATCTTATGTCAGATTCTTTCACTGGGACGACCCCTACCTATTCAAATACTTCTCTGACCAAATTTTCAGACGGTGCGTCCAGATAATGAGTTCCAAAGTGTGCTCCATTTCTGCCACTCTAAGGCATGTGGAGAACACTTTCGAGCAAAGAAAAATGCCGCCAAGGTGCTCCAATCTGGATTCTACTGGCCTTCTCTTTTCAAAGATGCTTACGACTTTTGTAAGCAATGTGATAGGTGCCAACACCTTTGCAGGATTAGTCGACATGACATCATGCCTTTGCAAAATGTCCTTGTTGTCGACATCTTCGATGTGTGGGGCATCAAATGTATGGGTCCCTTCCTGAATTCGTTCGGGAATGTTTACATTCTGGTGGGTGTTGGCTATGTGTATAAGTGGGTTGAGGTTATCCCCACAAAGACCAATGACAACAAGGTGATCAGCAAATTCTTAAGGGATATTTTTGCACGATTTGGTACTCCTCGTACGATAATCAGCGATAGGGGTACCAACTTATGTAATCGCTCCTTTGAAGCGCTTATGAGGAAATATTCGATCATCTACAATCTTGCGACCCCATTTCATCCGCAAACTAGTGGGTAGGTCAAAGTCTCTAACCGTTAATTAAAGCAAATCCTTGAGAATACGGTTAATTCCTTGAGGAAGGATTGGTCAACTAAGTTGAATGATGATTGACGTCATTTCATGCTTATATTTGTATCTTATATCCATTATCTTTCACCTAAACAATGCTATGTAACGAGTTTTATGTTTAGTTTTCAGGAATAAATAGGTTTGAAGAGATGAAGCATAAAAGGACCCAAAAGCTAGGAAAAATGACTGAATTGTGAGATCTGGGGACTGAGATGCAAGGGAGAAGGACCTGAACATAAGACCAAAGGACCAAAGAGCAAAACAGAAAACTCCACACCATCTTGGGGACTATTTTGGCAATTAGATTCGGGTCTGAGCTCCAACAAGCCAAGTAAATGCATCCAAGACCAGCTATCCGGATCCTGTAGACCGGCAATTGGCGGTCTGGATCTTCCCGGATCAGCTGAGTTTTCTGGAGCATATGTATTAGTGTTTGTTTAGGTTATTTTTGCTATCTGTTTAGTCTCTCATCGGGGGATTGTCCCGGAGTGCCTTTTTCTCTGGCTATAAATAGAACTCTTCACCTTCTAATGTAATCACTCCATATTTTGAGTGACTATTCTTCCTACTATAAGTGAGGCCTTGAAGCACACACTAAAGTAGGAGGATGCTATTTGATATGTGAGTCACTTTAATAAAAGTTTCTTTATTATGTTGTTTGTTTCATATTTCTTGCTTTACTTTGTTTAATTTCTTTTCATTAGTTTTAGTAGCTTAGTTAATATGCTTTCCTTGCTTAGTTTAATAATTAGTGTAATGTGTAGTGAGTAGTTCCATCCCCTTTGGGGGGTGGAGTAGATGTTCATACATGCATTAAAGAATGAATTAATGCTTTATTTCCAATGTGTTGATAAAACATGAATGTATGCTTCCTTGTTTAGGATATAATTTATAACTTGATGAGTTTTGCAAAAATGATTAGACACCTCTCATGCTTGTTTAGGTTCTGAAATAAACAACTTGTATATGTAAATGTTAATCAACTAGGTTGGTGAATAGATTGATAGGTTTTGCCATAACATTTAGACACTTCCTATGCATGACAACACCACCTTCATTTGTGCTTAAAGAATGTGTTCAACACCCACCTCTTTGCATGTGTGCACTCACTCCACCCCTTAAGGGTTCTTCCACTTCTGAATTCCAGCACTGTTCTTTTGTTCTTAGTTAAGTTTTAGTTAATCGTTTGTTGCTTTATTTCGCATTTCGTATTTCGTAGTGTAGTGTAGCGTAGAGTAGCATAAACAACTCTCTTCTCCATATTTTTTCCACTTGATTTCGTGCAAACGAGAGGCTGCACACCTCCCTGTGGACGACCCGTATTTGCCACCGCTTCAACGCGGCTGTGAACTTGCGGTTTAATTAAAACGTTCATCAAATGACGAGTTGTGGGCCTTCCGCACCGCGTATAAGACCAATTTGGGTATGTCCCCATATCAGGTAGTGTACGGCAAGACTTGCCACCTACCCGTCGAGCTTGAGCATCATGCTTTCTGGGCGATCAAGAACCTGAATATGGATCTTGATCAAGCAGGGGTGCAGCGTAAACTCGACATTGTGGAGTTGGAAGAGCTACGCAATGATGCGTATGAAAATGCCAAAATTCATAAGTCCCGAGCCAAGTTGTTTCACGATCGCATGATTATGCGTAAGGTGTTTACGGCAGGGCAGAAGGTGTTGCTCTACAATTCCCGGCATCATCTGTTTGCGGGTAAGCTCCGCAGTCGCTGGTCTAGCCCTTTTATTGTCCAAACCGTGTTTCCTCATGGAGCGGTTGACATCCTGAACCCAGGGAATGTGAACGTGTTCAAAGTTAATGGACAACGCCTCAAACCTTACTTGTAGGGGGCACAAGCTGAAGTCGAGGAGGTCATGTTCCTTCATGAACCTCTCTCGTACTCAACCATTCATGTTCCTGCATGAATGGTTGAGCTTTCATGTTTGTATAAAGTTAACTTTGGAAAAAACAAAAGAAAAAAACAAAAGAAAAAAAGAAAAAAGAAGAAGAAGACTCCTTCAGTGAGCATCGATTGTTGTGGGCTCCAACCCTTGAGTATTTGGGCCACATTTCTGCCACGTATTTGTATCCCTTCTTTAGCATCTCATAGGTTTTGAGGGAATTCAGGTTTCTATTCATCAACATAACCATGAACTTCCTTTTACGTTTCACGTTGGTGAGATCTTTCCTTTTTCATGCATAAATCCATGTAGTATCTTGCGCAGATTCATTGAGGACAATGCAAGAAATAGGTGTGGGGGCGGGGTGTTTTACGTGTGTACATATTCGAGTCTTTTTCCTTTGATTTTGTTTTCTTTTGTGTGCATTGTCAGGGTCATGTTATTGTGCTGCATTTAATATTGATATATATGCCTGCCATGGTCCTTGAGTGACTTGTCTTCTTTTGCTTGCCTAGAGCTTTAAATTTTCACATTTCTTTCAAAATCTTCATGTGTTTGCAAAAGAAAATGTTTTGTGGGTTTTGCGTGTGTTTAGCATGTGCAAAATCGTTGAGAGGCAAAGTAAAAAGAAAGCTCCCAAAATTGTCTTGAACTTGATGCATTAGGATATCTAGTACAGTGACTTTACAACTTATCTAGTCGTTAGGATGCACCCCGGTTTTCCCTCGGGGGGGGGGGGGGGGGAGTAATCATCGGGTTTCAGTACTCAAACAATTAAAGAAGTCCACCATGAACCTAGTAAGTTGATTGACATCATTTCATGCTTATATTTGAATCTTATATCCATTATCTTACACCTAAGCAATGCTACATGACGAGTTTTATGTTTAGTTTTCAGGAATAAAGAGGTTTGAAGAGAAGAACCATGAAAGGACCCAAAGCAGGAAAAATGTCTTAATTGTGAGACCCGGGGACTGAGATGCAAGGGAGAAGGACCTGAACGTAAGACAGAAGGACCTACGAGCAAAACAGGAAACTCCACACCATCATGGGGAGTATTTTGTCAATTTGATTTGGGTCGGAGCTCCACTAAGCAAAGTAGATGTATCCAAGACCAAGAAACACTCCAAGCAAAGCCCACAAACAAAACCAACCGGATCCGAGCTTTATAGGCCACCATTGGCGGTCTGGATCAGCCCAGATCCGCCAAGCTTTCTCCTGGACTTGTATTAATGTGTGTTTAGGCTATTTTTGGTATTGGTTTAGTCCCACATCGGGGGATTGTCCCGGATTAGCTTTTTCCATGCTTATAAATAGAACTCTTCACCTCCCATTGTATCGATCTCTCTCTTGGTGGCCTTCTTCCCTACTAAGAGTGAAGCCTTGAAGCAAAACTCTAGTGGAGGAAGGGCTGCTTGTAATTTGGAGTGAGTAATAATAGAAGTTTTGTAGTTAATTGTTGTTTGCCTTAGTTTTTACATTGCTTAGTTAATTTCAATTTACATGTCTTGCATGTTTCTTTAGTCTCATGTTCTTTTAGTTTCTTTAATGTTTCTTGCTTGCTAAGATTAATTTCATTTCAGTATTAATGCTTCATTTTGTTAGAGTAATTAGTTTAAATATGTGTGAGTAGTTCCATCCCCATTTGGGGGTGGAGAAATATGTGATCATGTAGTGTATTAAGTGTGTGTTATCTTTATCCCTTGAGCTTTATATGATTTCCATAACCATCTAATGGGTTTTCACTCTTATCTTTGATATGCTAATGCTCTTGAATGAAGCTTAGCGTATGCTTTGATTAGTGGACCTATTTTATGGGGAATGATAAGGTTATGATATGGATGAAGTTAATATTGGAAACACAATTTGTAGTGTATGTGCTCTTGTTGCCTTTACCTTAGCTAATGTCTTGTATGTTTTAATGATGTAGTCTTATCTTAATTCATGTGGAGGCATAGTAGGGTCTAGTCTTTATACATGAGTTCATTTAGCTTCATTCCAATTATTGTCTTGTATGTTTTAATGATGTAGTCTTATCTTAATTCATGTGGAGGCAAAGTTGGTTATAGTTTTATGATTTCATGCACTACATGTTGTGAGGGCTTAATTGAACACACACACACACACACATCTTCATATTCACATTATTTCTCTACCCCCTATGGAGTTTAGTTTTATTGGTTATCTTCATTTCCTTTTGTATCTTAGTGTAGTTTAGTGTAATCAACCTTTCTCTCCTTCTTTTACCACTCGCCTTCGCACAAACCAAACGTCGACACACCTCCCAGTGGACGACCCGTATTTGCCACCGCTTCAACGTGGCCTTGCACTTGCGGTTAATATAAAAGATCAATCAAGTTTTTGGCGCCGTTGCCGGGGAGGTGCTCTGTCCAGACGTTGGTTTGGACGATTCGAGGGGTTTTAATTTTTTGTTTCCAGTTTTTCTTAGTTTCAGGGAACGATCGGATCAAGGGGAGGCTACTGGACAAGTTTGAGGAGCAAAAGCTCCAAAAGGACCGCCAATTGGCGGCCTGGTGAGGGATTCGTGCTCTCAAATTTTTGCTGGTAGTTAGTTCTGTAATTTGTGTTATCTTGGAGCCCTATTTTGCATGCTGTGACTTCTTGTTTGCTCCCAGATCATTAATCACTCCCCATTAATCAATTTGGCCTTAAAATCCAAAGCAAAAGACTAGACGTTCTTATTTGTTTAGGTCGCGCATCATGTATTGACTTAGGCATATAGTTCTCTTTTCTTTTAGCTTTATTTTCAGTTGTTGAGTGCTGGCGTGAGGTACGCATTTCCAAAACTCATTCATGCATCTCGTATGCCCATGCATTAGTTAGTAGGAATTGCATCACGACAAGAGTGAGTTGAGCGTTTGATTGGAGCGATTGATTGCTAGATCTAGGTTCAAAACGCTATTAAGGAGGGGCTGTCCCATAAAAGATAAGGTGGGGGATTTCATCACCATTTCCTTGGCCCCAAAATCACTCTTAATAAAGCCTTAACTAAAAGCAAGTAGACATTGGCCCTAGGATTGCGGGCGCACTAGGAGAGTAATCTAGTTGAGACCGTCATGACCTAATCGGCGTTGCCTACCTTGTCGATAGTAGGAGGTACTGGATCCCCAGATCTGGTATCACTTGTTGGGCATTGTGGTCCTCGTTGTAGGGAGGTGAGGCGTGTCGAGGCTAGTGACCTCGAAGTTAGGCGTCGTCTAGCCTAAGAATCCATTGCCTTACATTGTTTGAGCCATGCTTGCTAGTTAGGCTTCTTCCTGATCCCACTACCCACGCTAGCTCTAGGGATTCTTCCCTCCTCATCTGAGTCCTCTCCTCATCTATTCTCTACGTTTAGTCTCCTCCTCTAGTACACCTTCTGTTGTGTGTTGTTTAGAGTCGAGTCGAGCATTTTTATGCGAGGTTGGGCTCGTTCTGATGAGAGCGCTCGACTAGAGAGAGTGCATTCTTCTGAGATGGATGGTCTTGGTGATCGACCATCTCCGCCTCGTGCTCCTTTGGAGCATGAAGCCGAGTCGTCTCGTGGTGGCGAGGGAGACCAGGTTCCATACATGGAATACGTCGGTCCGCTTCCGCCACCACGTAGACCTCCTTCTCCTCCTCCTCTGACTCGAGAGGAAGGGAGATTTGGTCAGGATCGAGTTCTTGGTGCACCACCACCTTTAGCTCGACATGATAGACCGATTACTTTGTGGGAGCGGACCCATCCTGTTCGGACCGCGCAACCTTCTTGCATAGTTGTTCCCCTTGCTCGCGGGAACAACTATGAGCTGAAACCTCAATATGTGAGCATGCTTCCAACCTTTACTGCCAATAAGGAGGATCCGTATATCTTTATATGCGAATTCGAGGAAGTATGCTCCATGTTCAAGCTTCAACAACTTGACGAGGATTCAGTCTGGTTGAGGATGATTTCTTTCGCATTGAAGGATAATGCGAAGAAATGGATGTATATGTAGGATTTCATGTTTAATTATACATATATATTTTTCGATTTTTCATGTATAATAAGGATCTATTACAATTTTCTTCGATTTATTTATGCATGCATCGGTTTGTTTTAACAACTAATTTCAAAAACTTATTAAAACAAACACAAAGGGACTCCGAAATTCATACCTAGAACTTCTCAAAAACTTCTTGACGTTTCAGAGACGTTGAGGAAGCTAATCTTCGCTTCTCGTTGCGCCGGATGCCTCCGAGTGTTCACCGAAACCCTAAACAAGGTTGGAGAGAAAGGAGCTAGCCAATCGATCTCCAAACAAGCTTAGAATCTAGCTACAAACCCCTTCCTTAGCCTCTGAGATTTCTACTTCCAAAGACTTAGAAAACTAAGAGAATTTTCGTGGGTTTTAGTAGTGAATTAGGAGAGAAAATAATTTCTGAATTGTGTAACCCAATTAGGGAGAATAAGGACCTATTTATAGGTTCCAATCTTACTCTTAATCATGGCTATTCTTAAGCCACGGTTTTATGACAATTTCTCTCACAAACTAATTCCATAATGCATTATATGCACCCACAAAACGTTTGACCAAATTTGGAGCTAATCCAACCATCGATCAAATTAATCTCTTAATAATCAAAGGCAGAAAATCGACCGCTGTTCGGTTTACCGAGTCCCACTCGGTTAACCGAATTTGTCACGATCGTTTAACCGAGTACGTGACGGATGACCGAATCTTAAGGAGAAAAATTCTCCTTAACCGATCGGACCCATTCACGTCTAAAACCGAGTGCTATTCGGTTAACCGAAAATATTGGAACTTGACATTGTTTGGTCGACCGTTTCTGGTTCGGTACACCGTACCAAAGCTCCAGGCACTTTGGTCAAGTTCGGTCAATCAATTACGATTATCCGTTCCACGTTCGGTTGACCGATCCATAGATCCTTCGGTCGACCGAATCATAACGGATTACCGAACTTCTACCCGATTTTGCCTATTTCAAATTTTGGATTTATTTCCAACAAAATTTGAACTTAAGGGGGTTTTTTGCAAATTCACAACTTATGCAATGTATTATCCTATGCAACAATAAATTATTGCACCCCATAATATATGCATATCATATGAATTTATCATGACTCTAATTATGTTTATATACAACATAATTGATTTTACTCGTTCACCACATGTGTCATATTTTCTATGAGAAACCCGACACATCATATGAACCAAAAATCAAGCTTCTTGTTTCACGGTTTTTGCGGTGTGACCTATGGGAGGATCTAAACTAAGTTGGCAATGATATTAAGAGCTTAATATCACAAGCTATAAGCGGTATCTAGCTACACATTATAGCTCCCAATTAGTTAGATGTCTTAATTCCACTCGAACCAAAACCCGATCCATTTAGTGATGGAGTGCACCACTTGTGTCCGTCCCTTGCCTCATGATATTAAGAATACACACAAAGTAGTATTGTGTCATCTTTGTATTAGTATTCATTTCTTGATCTCTTTAAGCTAGTTATAAATATGTGACTTAACTCAAATCACATTGTGCACATTATAACTTTGCTTTATCAAGGGGCCCACTAATATCATCACTCAATTAAGAGGGGCAATGATAATCTTTTGACTAACTATCTTCTCCAACGAAAGTTATACTTAACCAACCAATGCCTTTACACTACACTGATCGATAGTTCAAGACACTGATCTAATTAAGTATTCCTTAAGTGATCAGATATAAGTCTCATATCAAAGGACCAAAGACACAGTAAAATATTAATGACACAGAAACACATTTCTATAATATTTTACTTATTAGGTCTATTCAGTATACAAAAGTAATATTTTCCTCTTTTGCATACCCGTGTTGTCACTCACTTGTAGAGCTACAATGATCTATGACCAACACGACAATCTTAACTCGGTAATTAATGTTCCATGTTAATTACCATGATTGAGAATATCTTTTGTTTTATGTAAACCAATATCTTTTAGAGCTCTACGGTTAAGGACCAAGAGCCTCTTCCTTAACACTTCTAAAAGACGAATAACATAAACAAGGAACAAAATGATTTCTCATTCAATTCATAATAATTGACATTTAAAAGTAAAACTTTTAGAACACATTCCCTTCAGTATAGCCTCCCGGCGAGCTCGATTCGGTCATTGGATGACTTTGTGACCGTCTTTCTGAAGAGATTTTTCCCTCAAAGGAAAACTCAACAGATACGGCACCAGATACATCAAATGTATCAGACCGAGACCGAATCGTTTCATGGTTTCTTTGAGAGGTTCAAGGACCTTCTCCAGCAGTGCCCTCATCATGGATTTGAGTTATGGCAGCTGTGCCAAATTGTTTATGAGGGCATCAACTACAACACCCGCACGTTGTTGGAGTCGATGTGTCAGGGTGACTTCCAAATGAAACCCATCGATGAGGCATGGGATACTTTTGAGTCCATGGCTGAACGTACCTTCGAGTGGGATACCATGAGAGAGCCACCCGCCGCCAGGTCTTCTGGTTGAGCTAGATCTTATCAAGTTGACTCATCGATCGTGTCTGAGGCGAAAATGGCTGCTCTCATGCGTAGGATTGAGAGTTTAGAGTTGGACCGAGCTCCTGTAGCTCAGGTCGCTACTCCCGAGTGTGGTAGGTGTGGACTTACGGGCCATGATGACTTGGAATGTGCTTACGCTCCAAGGGATACTGAGCATGCGAATGCAATGTATCAACAGAGGCCCCGTAACGACCCGTACAGTCACTCCTACAACCCGGGATGCCGTAACCATCCTAACTTATCTTGGGGGCCTAGTGGGGGTCACGGTCAGAGCTCGCACGCTCAACCTCAACCTCCACCTCATCAACCTCCACGCCCATCGGCGACCTACCAACCCCCACATCAAAGGTCTCAGCACCAAAATTACCAACCTGCTCATGCCTCATCGTCAGGTTATTCCAACCAGACTCCACCACCCCAGCGGGTTGACCCTAAGGACCCTTCTTGTGATCCGACCTTTCAAGCGTTGCAAAGTACAGTCAAGGCTTTCGAAATGCAGGTTAGCCAGTTGGCTCATCAACTCCATGAACGCAAGAAGGGTCAGTTCCCGAGTCAACCTGAGGCGAATCCTCGGGGTACCCATTCTCAAGGAAGGACACCTTTACCTCATGCCAGCTCTGAACTGACCCATCATATTAATGTGATTCATACTTTGAGGTCTAGTAAGGACGTGGATAACCACATTGGGGAACCTTCTTTGTCATCACCATCTTTAAAGGAGCCGGATCCTGAGGCTCCCTCCACAAATACTTCCAGGAAGGAGCCAGATCCTGAGGTTCTTTCTACATTTCCTTCGACAAAGGGGCCGAACCCTGAGGTCCCCTTGTCTCCTCTTGTGTCGAAGGAACCAGATTCTGAGGTCCCCACTCATGTTTCTTTGGACCTGAATTCTGGGGTGCCTTCGCATCCTTATACCCCAAAGGCGCCATTCCCTGAGCGCCTTAAAAAGAAAACCTCTGATCAGCATGACAAGATGTTTGAGATGTTTAGGCAAGTTAAGGTGAACATCCCTCTGTTGGAGGTGATTCAGCAAATGCCACCTTATGCCAAGGTTCTCAAGGACTTATGCACCAAGAAGAGAAAAACTCATGTTCCCAAGAAAGCTTTTCTTGCGGCTAACGTGAGTTCTTTGGTGGCACAACCCATGCAAGTCAAGTAGAATGACCCTGGCTGTCCTACTATCTCTTGTGTGATTGGTGATGTGTCCATACATCGAGCCTTATTGGACCTTGGTGCATCTGTTAATCTTCTGCCATATTCTGTCTACGTCCACCTCAGTCTTGGAGACCTCAAACAAACAAAGAGCACTCTTCAATTGGCTGATAGGTCTACGAAGAAACCGAGGGGTGTGGTGGAAGATGTGTTGATCAAAGTGGGAGAGTTCATTTATCTAGTCGACTTCTTTGTCTTGGATACTGAACCTGTGCCAAACCAACTTGGACAAATTCCTGTCATTCTGGGGTGAGCATTCCTTGCGACTTCCAATGCATTGATCAATTGTCGCAATGGTCTGATGCGCTTGACTTATGGTAGTCAATGCGCTGATTTTAACATCTTCACCATCGGCAAGAAGCCAGGTGCCTTCAATGACCCTATTGGGGTCAACCTTATCTAGGGTTTGGATGAGATTGAAGTTGAGGGCACCTTCAAGTACTTCAGAGAATTGTTCGATGAAGCTCCTGAAGGTGGTGAAGATGTTTCACCTGGGCTAGCAGAAGAAGTTGCCTTATGTTATGATCATGTGGCCTCAGTGCCACATCCTTTTGATCTTGTGGCCCTTGAGCCACATTCTTCTGATCTTGTGGCCCTTGAGCCACATTCTTCTGATCTTGTGGCCCTTGAGCCACAACCTTTCGATCATGTGGCTTTTGAGCCACAAGATACCATTTTTATGGCCTCTGGGCCATATGATCTTCATTTTGTATCTGTTGAGGACCCTATGTGGGTTAAGAATCAACCACCTGATACCCTTCAACCTGTTAGAGGTTCACCTCTCATTCATGCCTCCTATCTTGCTCAATCTCAAGAGGCATCAAACGACCACAACGCTTATAAGGGTATCGGGTGGTCAAACAATTCTGATTTGTATGTCAAAGGGCCCCTGCATGTGCATTTTTGGCTCGAGTGCTGGCGGGTTCCCATTTGATGTCCCTTGACATATGAAGATGGGAGCCCATTTGTTGAACATAAAAAAAGTACAATAAAAGACTCCTTTAGTGAGCATCGATTGTTGTGGGCTCCAACCCTTGAGTATTTGGGCCCCAATTCTTTCACGTATTTGTATCCCTTCCTTAGTATCTCATAGGTTTTGAGGGAATTTGGGTTGTGTCCATCAACATAGCCAGAAACTTCCCTGTGTACTTCACATTGGTGAGATCTATTCTTTTTCCTGCATAACTCCATGTTGTATCTTGCTCGCATTGATTGAGGACAATGAATGAAGTAGGTGTGGGGGGTGTTTTACGTGTGTACATAGTCGAGTCTTTTCTTTTGATTTTGTTTTCTTTTGTTTGCATTGTTAGGGTCATGTTAGTGTGCTGCATTTAATATCGATATATCTGCTTGCCATGATCCTTGGGTGACTTGTCTTCTTTTGCTTGCCTTGTGCTTTAAAATTTTCACCTTTCTTTCAAAAAATCTTCATGTGTTTGCGAAAGAAAATGTTTTGTGGGTTTTGCGTGTGTTTAGCATGTGCAAAACCTTTGAGAGGCAAAGTAAAAAGAAAGCTCCCACAATTGTCTTGAACTTGATGCATTAGGATATTTAGTACAGTGGCTTTACGATTTATCGAGTCGTTAGGGTGCACCCCAGTTTTCCTTTGAGGGTGAGTAATCACAGGGTTTCAGTGCTCAAACATTTAAAGAAGTCCACCCTGAACCTAGTGAGTCAATAATTCGTGTCTGTTATCTTAAGGAAGTTTCTTGTAGTCAAGGACCCATTAAATCTTGTTGTGAGACATTAAGTGTAGGGGTTTTGGTTCATGTGTAGATAAGAAATAAGTGAGTAGGTGTTCTATCTTCTTGCACGACTCCTATCACTCGGGAAAGTAGGTCTGAGGGGACTTTGTGCCTGGTTCTTTCGAGTCGTCAGACTTGGGGTGCGCCGACTGAACTCTCGTTACGCGGGTGGTAGGGATTGCCCTATGTGGAGATTCGGGGAAAGGTGTACGTGATAGTGTAAGTCCTCATGGGCAATCATGCATGAAACCTGACCCTGGGAGAATGAAGCTCCAACTAATAAAAAGAAAAAGAGAAAAAAATGTGAAAAGAAACAAAAAGAAAAAAAATGGTAATGCAAATAAGAACCTTAATGGACCTTACACTTTGTATCACTTGAGGATGTTGAGGTTGTCCATGTCTTTCACTTAATTCCTTATTTAACTTGCATGAATTGTTTATTAGGGTAGGTGTGGACTGATTACCTATATAGAGTCGGCCCGTAGGATTACCGCGTCCATTGATCGACAAAATTTGTCCAACGAGTCAAGAGTCTAGATTGAATGATGCATCTTATTCGGATTTGTTGGGTATATCCGCTGAAAACCCTCAGGAGACAACACTCCTCCTTGGTAACGAGGAGGTTTAACGACTTGTTGCACGTGCTAAGTGCAACCGTGATTCCTACGAAAGTGAGTTAGGATTTCTTGTTTCTCGTTTGCTTTTCTCTTTCTTTGTTTTGCTCGGGACTAGCCAAAACTTAGGTGTGGGGGTATTTGATTGACATCATTTCATGCTCATATTTGTATCGTATATCCATTATCTTACACCTAAGCAATGCTACGTGAAGAGTTTTATGTTTAGTTTTCAGGAATAAAGAGGTTTGAAGAGAAGAGCCATGAAAGGACCCAAAAGCAGGAAAAAAGGACTTAATTGTGAGACCTGGGGATAGAATGCAAGGGAGAAGGAACTGAACGTAAGACAGAAGGACCTAAGAGTAAAACAGGAAACTCCACACCATCATGGGGAGTATTTGGTCAATTTAATTCGGGTCGTAGCTCCACTAAGCAAAGTAGATGTATCCAAGACCAAGAAACACTCCAAGAAAAGCCCACAAACAAAACCAACCGGATCCGTGCTTTATAGGCCGCCATTGGCGGTCTGGAACCGCTAATTGGCGGTCTGGATCAGCCCAGATCCGCCAAGCTTTCTCCTGGACTTGTATTAATGTGTGTTTAGGCTATTTTTGGTATTGGTTTAGTCCCACATCGGGGGATTGTCCCGGATTAGCTTTTTCCATGCTTATAAATAGAACTCTTCACCTCCCATTTTATCGATCTCTCTCTTGGTGGCCTTCTTCCCTACTAAGAGTGAAGCCTTGAAGCAAAACTCTGGTGGAGGAAGGGCTGCTTGTAATTTGGAGTGAGTAATAATAGAAGTTTTGTAGTTAATTGTTGTTTGCCTTAGTTTTTACATTGCTTAGTTAATTTCAATATACATGTCTTGGATGTTTCTTTAGTCTCATGTTCTTTTAGTTTCTTTAATGTTTCTTGCTTGCTTAGATTAAATTCATTTCAGTATTAATGCTTCATTTTGTTAGAGTAATTAGTTTAAATATGTGTGAGTAGTTCCATCCCCATTTGGGGGTGGAGAAATATGTGATCATGTAGTGTATTAAGTGTGTGTTATCTTTATCCCTTGAGCTTTATATGATTTCCATAACCATCTAATGGGTTTTCACTCTTATCTTTGATATGCTAATGCTCTTGAATGAAGCTTAGCTTATGCTTTGATTAGTAGACCTATTTTATGGGGGAATGATAAGGTTAGGATATGGATGAAGTGAATATTGGAAACACAATTTGTAGTGTATGTGCTCTTGTTGCCTTTACCTTAGCTAATGTCTTGTATGTTTTAATGATGTAGTCTTATCTTAATTCATGTGGAGGCATAGTAGGGTCTAGTCTTTATACATGAGTTCATTTAGCTTCATTCCAATTATTGTCTTGTATGTTTTAATGATGTAGTGTTATCTTAATTCATGTGGAGGCAATGTTGGATGTAGTTTTATGATTTCATGCACTACATGTCTTGAGGGCTTAATTGAACACACACACACACACACACACACACACATCTTCATATTCACATTATTTCTCTACCCTCTATGGGGTTTAGTTTTATTGCTTATCTTCATTTCCTTTTGCATCTTAGTGTAGTTTAGTGTAATCAACCTTTCTCTCCTTCTTTTACCACTCGCCTTCGCACAAACCAAACGTTGACACAACTCCCAGTGGACGACCCGTATTTGCCCCCGCTTCAACGCGGCCGTGCACTTGCGGTTAATATAAAACGTTCAATCATAAGTCAATATTTCGTGTCTGTTAATTTAATGAAGTTTGTTATAGTCAAGGACACTTTAAATCTTTTTGTGAGACATTAAGTGTAGGGGTTTTGGTTCATGTATAGATAATAAATAAGTGAGTAGGTGTTCTCTCTTCTTGCACAACTCCTATCACTTGAGAAATTAGGTCTAAGGGGACTTTGTGCTTGCTGCTTTCGAGGCATCTGACTTGGGATGCACCGACCGAACTCCAGTTACACGGGTGGTAGGGATTGCCCTATGTGGAGATTTGAGAAAAGGTGTACGTGATAGTGTAAGTCCTCATAGGAAATGATGCATGAAACCTGACCCTCGGAGAATGAAACTCCAACTAATAAAAAGAAAAGAAGAAAAAAGAAGTAAGAAAAAAAAGAAAAATAAATGGTAATGCAAATAAGAACCTTAATGGACTTTACACTTTGTATCACTTGAGGATGTTGAGGTTGTCCATGTCCTTTACCTAAGTCGTTATTTAACTTGGACGAATGGTTCATTAAGCTAGGTGTGTGAACTGAATACCTATATAGAGTCGGACCGTAGGATTACCGCGTTCAATGATCGATAAAAATGAGTCCATCGAGTCGGGTTTCTAGATTGAATAATGCATCTATGTTCGGATTTTGTGGGTATATCCGCTGAAAACCCTCAGGAGACAACACTCCTCCTCCTTGGCGACAGGGAGGTTTAACGGCTTGTTGCACGTCCTAAGTCCAACCGTGATTCCTACGAAAGTGAGTTAGGTTTTTCTTGTTTTTCGTATGCTTTTTCCTTTCTTTCATTTTTCTCTTTCTTTCGTTTGCTCGGAACTAGCAAAAGTTAGGTGTGGAGGTATTTGATTGACATCTTATCATGCATATCTTTGTGTCTTATATCCATTATCTTTCACCCAAAAAATGCTATGTAACGAGTTTAATGTTTAAGTTTCAAGAATAAGTAGGTTTGAGAAGGAGAGACTCTAAAAGGACGTCAAAGCAAGAAAAAGACTAAGTTACAAGACTTATGGACTAAGATGTAAGAGAGAGGGACCCAAATGCAAAACCAAAGGACCAATGATCAAATGAAGAAACTCCAAACCATTATGGGGAGTATTTTGGCAATTATTTTCGTGTCGGAGCTCCAGCAATCGAATTAGACTCATCAAACATAAATAAAGTCATCCAGAAAAGCCCACATGAAAGCCCAACGTGATCCAAACCCTGTAGACCACCAATCGGCGGTGCGGGTTGCTCCAGATCCGATGTGGTTTAATCGGGTCGTGTATTAGAGTTTATTTAGTCCATTTTGGTATATGTTTAGTCCCATACTGGGGGATTGTCCCGGATTACCTTTCTTTGCCTATAAATAGAACTCCTCCTCCTCCCTTGTATCCCATCTCTCTCTTGGTGGCCATCGTATCTACTAGGAGTAAAAGCCTTGAAGCAAAAACCGTGGTGGAGAGAGGCTACTTGTAATTGAGTGAGTAATAATAGATGTATTGTTAAGTTTTCTTCATATTGTCTTGTCTTTCCAATTCTTGCATACTTAGTTAACTTGTTGTTTTAGTCTTCTTATAATGAGTTTAAGAATGTTTTCTTTCCCTTGTATAAATGTTAGTTTAAATATGTGTGAGTAGTTATATTCCCATTTGGGGGTGGAGTAGATGCGTATACATGTTATGTAGATGGTATGAATGCTAAACATTGTTGTATGTGAGAAATGCTAGTATGCTTGTTTGAATTAATAAAAACTTTTACTCGATGGTTTCTGCCATAATGTTTGGATACATTCCATGCTTGTTTATGTTCTTAATAACAAACTTGTCATGCTCATATTAATCACCTAGGTTAGTGCTTTAAATGATAGGTCTTGCCATTAGGTACTTCTTATGCATTAACAAACACTAAATACACTTGAGCTTATTGTATGCATTCACCACACTTATTTTATGTGTTCACACACACAGTCCACCCGCTTGGGCCTTTTTCCCATTCCTGAGATATATCTTTCTTCTTAGTAGTTGTTTAGCTTAGTTTAGTTCATTTCGTGCTTTCATTTCCTCCTTTCTAATTTACTAGTTTAGTTTAGTTTGGTTTAGTTTAATCAATCCTTTCTCTCCCTTCTTTCCCACTCGCCCTCGAATAAACTAAAGTCGACACACCTCCCTGTGGATCGACCCGTATTTTCCACCGCTTCAACGCGGCCGTGCACTTGCGGTTAATTAAAACGTTCAATGAACCCCCTATGGGGTCTAGTTTTATTACTTATCTTCCATTTCTTTTTTGCATTTTAGTGTAGTTTGATCATAACTCCTTTCTCTCCTTTCTTTCCCACTCGCCTTCGAAGTAACCTAAAGTCGACACACCTCCCTGTAGATCGACCCATATTTGCCACCACTTCAACGTGGCCGTGCACTTGCGGTTAATTAAAACGTATCAGTCAAGGAGATTATGCTAAGCTAACTACACTAAACGATGAATGAATCAACAATTAAACTAAACCCCCACGAAGTGGAGGTGTGTAGGTATGTCTGTGTGAGTGGTTCTTGATTTCATTTGGTACAAAAGTGTAAAGTAGGTGAAATCAACTAGAAACTAGTGTGGAGTCTAATTAACATCAACTACATTTACATGAATACATGAGTAATATAGTTAGACATGAAGTTAAGATGCACTTTGGGTTCTCAAGAATGAACTAAGTAGCTAGTGTGGCCTTTAGGACATCAATTAACCATCCATGCATTCTCTACTAATCAAGCATCCATACACAATAAGCCAATTCCATACATTTAAGCATGCTACAAGTATAGATCTACATTAACCACATGGAAATGACACAAATAAGAAGAACCCATCATCACAAAACACATAGTCTACATCATCTCCACCCCCAAATGGGCTGGATCTACTTTCTACTCATGGTAACAACTATGGAAAGCAAGAAACCTACATTAAACATGGTAAAAATAGCAAACTACTAAATCTACCAACAAAACAAAGCTAGTTAAGAGAGGAATCCAAATCTACCTTTAGATTAACAAAAGTAACATACAAGCTTAAGTTTTCTATTTTGCACGTAGGGTGCTGGTTCGAGCATATTTGTCCTTCATTTCCCAAATACTACTTTAGATCATGATAATATTGGATTTTTGCACCAGAAATGTTTTCCTTATACTCAGGTCCCTTCGGGTTTCATCTGGGTCCTTCCTGAATTGCAGATGGGTCCTTAAGCATGACAACCAAATCCAAGATGCTTCAACAAGGTCCTTTCTTCTTGCATTTGGGTCGTTTTGGATCATTTCTCCTCTTTATAACCTAAAACCTGAAACACATCAAAGAAACACTTGAGTAGGACAAAATTAGGGTAAAATAAAGGATATATAGCATGAATATGCAATGTATGATGTGCTACTAATCACATAGCTTGTTTAATGTGCTATTACTTAGAAAATGAAGTGTATCCTCTATGGAATAGTTAATGTTCTTTTATTATTTAAACGGCAATAGATTTATAAATATATTAATGACTGATGAATTGTGTTTATTTAAATACTCAGGTGGGTGATTCTTGCATACGATGTCCCCCTGGACACACACAATTTATTTCTATATTTCTTTTGAGGTTTGGTTGCATAAATGAGAACACAATTGGTGGCAGACCCAATTGATCGTTCTGTACAAGTGGAACTGATTGACCACTTAAACTTTGGTTTATTATGTCTTGCTGATGTTATTTTTTCGGCATTGTTTATTGATATTGTTTACTAATGTTCTTTTTCCCCTGAATTTTGTTCGTTTCCGCATATTATCGTGGGAAGGGGACATCATACTAGATCAGAGAAATATGGAGGAAGGTGACAACATTATGATGAATTGACACTACTACAAATATGGGTTTTCTAAAGGACAAATCCATCGGCAAAAGTCCCAAATTCCATTGGCATTGGACATGCCAAAGAAATTTCCATTGGCAAAAGTTCACCGGTATTTGCTCATTGGCAATAGCATTGGTGATAGAATTTTCGTCGGCATGTCCAAAGTTTGCATGCAAAAAAAATCACGCAAACGTCTATTGCTTATGGAAATTCCATTGGCAATGGACAATTTCTCTCGTCAAAACATTCTGTTTTCACATGAAAATACTACTACTGGCAATAGATACATCACCATGACCTTGTATCTGAGTCTCTAACTTTGCTCATCGAACAATTGGTAACAATGCCCTACAATAAAAAGGACATTGTCAACTCCATAAAATCGAACAAAACTACATCGCCTATCTGACCGTATCAATGAACACTATGGAGCAACACGCCCTAACACCTTGACCCTCAGTGTAGTACCAACCTCAAGCACACACAAGTAATAGGGGACCATAGCCATCTCCAGACCATAGCAACATGAACAGGCCCTAGACGAACTCTCAACGAAAAACCTCAACACCAAACCATACTCGTCCTGAGCATGACTACCTTGTCAGCCTCAGGCCTCCATTCAAGTAGCTAATTCCACTTAGGGAAAGTTTATCATCTTTGCTTGCCAAAATCAGAGTCTATCTCCGATTCCCAGAGAACCACCATCAACAGGAGGCTTCTCCCCCTAATACGACCCCAACACCTTCTGTGACTTTCACAAAGTCATTGGACTTACCATAACGGTTGCATGATGCTAAAACACACGATCCAAATCAAATCAAGAAAGGATTTAAAAAAATCAATTGATACAGATCTATAGTCGGTTGCTTCCGCACCACAAAGGACCCATAATTTAACAACCATCAACACCTTGAGAGGATGGGTCGCTAGGCCATTGAAGCTCATAGTCATAGATGGACTACCAGATTAGTGGCATATCACACATCACATTCTTGTCATATATCCTTTATTTTACCCCATTTGTGTGCTACTCAGTTTACTTAATGTGTTTTAGGTATAAAGTAATAAAGAAGGGAAAATATGCAAAATGACTCATTGTAGGGAGAAATGACTGATCTGTAACCATTTTGGACCTAATTTGTATTGTCCAAGGACCTATTTCTAAAACCGAAGGGACATGATTGATAAATATTTTCAATGCAAAATTCAAAAATTTAGGAATCAAAGGAGTTTTCATGCAATTAAGAGAAAACAGGTGCACCTATGCGGACCAAGGTATGTTAGGATATATGACTACTCTAGAGGGGACTAAATAGAGTAATGAAAATTATATGCATGATTCCTTAAAAATTAGACATGTTTGTGATCTAATATGTGGGAAATAAAGATAAAATCGCAAGAAGAAACCAAACCAAAATAGATAGAAACACAACAATTTTATATTGGGTCGGCAAAACCTCTACGTGACTAGTCTCATTCCCGAGCCCCTTGTTTGATACTTCTTACCTTGGACCTTTTTCGGTAGATGCAGAAGCCGTTTATGCCCACGCTCGGCGAGTGAAGTCGACTTCCACAACCTGGAAGCTCCAAGTAAGGTTTTCTACAAAGCACACACTTCCCAACCACCCACGAGCGGGCTTTTGAATTAAATGAAGTATGGAGTGAAGGATTGAGTTAAGAGGTCGATGTGTGTGTGAGAGGATGAAGACAGATGAATGTGAACTTTAGAGGACAAAGATTTTTTTTAAAAAGAAACGATAGAATGAATAGAATTCTCCAATAAATAGGTTCAATTCTAATTAGAAAAATTAGGAAAATATTTAAATCAAATAAAAAAGAAAAGGACAAGAAATTCAAAAAGAGGGTCGACCCAAACGTTCGCCTTGCATGACCGTACGACGCTCGACTAGTCGTTGTATATGATATGAGCAAGGGTGGACGTCTGATCCAAGGGGCATGTGTTGTCTTATTCCCTACTTAAAGTCAAGTTATGTTTGTATGGTTGGACCAGAAGTTCGCTCAAGTTTGTTGTTCAGGAATTTCTAATTTCGTGTTCAGGCACTTGTTCGATCCATGGGGGCAGACGACCAGTGTCAGGTATTTTTTTTTGAGGATTCTTTGGGCTTCTCTTTACATCAAATTCCAATACGAACATAATCTAACCCATACACATACATTTTTATAGTAAGGAAAAATATTTTGAGGTCTTTTGTAGTAGAGCAAATCTTCACACTTATTGCTTTCAAAACTTCATGTTTGTTTGGAAATTTTCTACCACTTGTATCTAAAGCTGGGTACCAGATCGGGCCTCTGGCCCATGTGGGTTCATGTTCAGGTTCTTGTCGATCGGATTCGCAGGGCTATTTTCTCGTACTAGAGATATTCATATACCCGTAACTTATAATGTTTCAATTAAAAACACTCTTAAATTAGGATTTCAACAAAACAATTGGTTCATTGACGTCATTGCCTCAACAACTACCCCGTCTACCCATCCCACCCGATAATGAATTTTTATTAAATACAATAAATTTATAAACTACATACAATGATATGATATCTAATGTATTAAGTATTACAAATGCAAATTGCAATTATAGATAGTTTATTCAAGCAAACACTTGTCTCTAGTGATCTAGCGGATGTGTTGCACCTCTTGTTGGTCAAGACCCATTTACCTGTGCTAAACGCATCCTCAGATGCCACAGTTGACGCTGGAGGAGTTAGTAAATTGCATGCTAATAAAGTAACTATTGGAAATCTAGCATAGTTAGATTCCCACCAGTTTAAATCATCAAAAGAGTTGCAATACGCAGCACTTAAGTACATATCAATATTTAAATATGCATTTAATTCATTATGTGTTTCATTTTGTTCTAATCTTAATCTTTTCTGATTTAACCAATTCCATTGAAAGTTTCCATCATCTTCATCTTCATCCACAAGTAGGTGTTGTTGGGATGATGATGAACTAGGAATGTTTGAACCCATTTGATTAACATTATGTAATAGTTCATATAGACTAAAATATCTATTTAGGTGTGTTCTAATGTCTTTTTAAGTAATCTTCAGAACTTTCATAAATCATGTTTTCAAAAATAGTTTCTAAGTAAATTTAGAAACCAGTCATTCTAAATCTAGGATCCATACCAAAAGCTAAACAAAAATTAAATGGTGGAGGTTTCCAATATTTATTAAACTTAGTCTCCATTACATTTATAATTTCTACAAAACTGCCGTTGCTCCAATATTTCTTAAATACTTTTGTAATTTGAAGTAATTCAGATATAAATAAGTTAGCAGTGTGTAATATGTTCCACTTAATATGTTAGTGAAGTTGAAAAATGTTTCCAAAATCTAAAAAATTTACAATTTTCCCAAATTGTAAAAAATTAATTTTAATTTAAAAAATTAATTTTGTTTTTCATTATAAAAAAATGTAATTAAAGATTTATAAGAAAAACAACATTTCAACATTTCATAAGTACAGTTCCATCCATGATGGACATCTAATCTAATTTTTCTAGGTCTAACATCATTACTAGAGCACAATTCTCTAAATTCTTGATATCTATACGTACTATTACTATGTAAATATGTGATTGCATCTCTAACATTTTGTAATTAAGGTTTTATTATTTCAAATCCATCTTGTACAACTAAGTTTAAAACATGACAAACACATCTAATATGAAAAAGAACACAAGTTAACGGTGGATTAGATAATGTTCCAACTAATTCTACTGCTCCCGAGTTATTACTAGCATCGTCAAAAGAAATTGAACAAATTTTATTTGTTATTGAATATTCATGCAATACATCTTTTATTTGGTTATATATAATCATAGTACTATGTGGGCACAAAGTGGTGTATAAGATATAATGTTTATATGTAAAACTCTTGAATTATCTAAAAAATGAGAAGTTACATAGCAAAATTGAAAGCCAGATTCTGTGGTCCAAATATCACTTGTTAATGCTATCCTATAAGGCACTGATGCAACTATATTAATCAAGTCAATTTTCCCCTTGTCATATTTTGTATTTGCAGCAACCCCAATTGTGCGTCGCGAAAATGGTTGAACTTGTTGGTTATTGTAACTAAATACATTTCTAAGGTTTGGAGATTCAACTTGGTCAAACGGTAATTCATCTTTAATTATATAATCAACAATTACATCTCTACCTTTAATTGGATCGTATTTCCTAGTTTTTAATGTCAAGAACTATAGTCTAAAATAGATTGTTGTGAGATAGATGCTCCAACATTCCTAAATTAATAATTTTTCGCATGTCTTGTTAGATGAGTAGTTCCTTGACTACTAGTTGCAGAAAGTTCAGTACCACATATTTTACATATAGATCATTCTTTCCTATTTTTATCTTGTGATAAGTGAAAATCATTCCAAACCTTACTAGTTCTTCTTCTAATACTTTTGCCTCTACTTGATACACTAATATGGGGATTACTATCCCCCTCAAGTTCAGGTGATGAATTAATTGATGGGTTAGATGCCCATCAATAAACTAAATTAAGGGAGTAGATTTGTTAGCTTCAGGCTTTTGCTTAAACTCGACCAACTTCTAACAATGAGAACACTTCGTGAAAGATTAAGAAGAGTTGGTGTGGAGAAATGAATGGAATGAGGGGTTTATATAGATTTTTGAAATGACATTTTTGTAATTAAGGGAGGGCATTTTCGTAACTTTTTTAAAAATTAAAAAACAAGAATTCCAAAGACACGGGCCTAGCCAAAATCCCGGCCTATTAATTTTGCCCCGGCCCGGAGCCCGTTACCCGGCTCTACTTGCAGTATTCAAAATTGGTGTGATTTTTGATAGGGAATCCTGAAACAATTGAACAATAGATTAGTCCATAATGTATTTGTTGTCATCTAATCAAAATTAAGGAAGTGAGATTTACATTCCCTTTTTTTATGATGACAACAAATTAGCAAAAAGAATAATATTTATGTATAATGTATGTTATGTAGCTCCTCCTCAATATGATCTCTCCACCTTTGGCATCATGAAAAACAATTAAGGAACTATTAAGTTCAATTTAAAAGCACGTGATAACATATAATGAGTTCCACAAGCATGATAATACGCGATACATAGTCATGATAACACAAGTGTGAACTTATCGATAGAACACAACATACATATTATAACGTCGGGTTGGCCACCACCGGTAATGGATGTGATATACGGGACGTGGTAAGGGAGGGGATATTACTTCGATCAAAGGTACGACGTTGTATGTAGGCATACCACGTCAGAGTTTAACAACAAAACTCTTGTTTGTCGACCTTGTCGTTCAGGAGGTGCCTCGAACTCGGCTCATTAACCAGTGCCCCCCCTCCCCGCAATGTGGTGAGCACCCCCATTATCCTCTCGGGCAGAACGAATTGCACATAGAGGCTATAGGAGCAATTCGTTCTGCCGGAGAGGATAGTAGTGGGTGCTCACCACACTTGGGGGGGGGGGGGAGCTCACCACACTCAAGGGGGGGGACTCACCAAACAGGTATTGGACCTATTTGTCATGTTCAACGACCCATCTGCAATTCAGGAAGGACTCAGATGAAACCTGGAGGGACATAAACAAAATAAAACATTTTGGGAGCAAAAATCCCTTAATAACATGATCTTGAAGAGTATTTGGGAAATTAAGACTATATAGGCTCAAACCAGCAGACCAAAAGTTCACCCCATCTGCAACATAGAGAACTTAAGTTTATGAAGAAAATTGGGGCGGATAGGACACAAAATATCAGCCAGTCGCCAATCATTTTGACCCAAGCACACCTTAATTTTTCCCGTGGCTCAAGCTTGTTTATTTAGGTGCACCAGACTATAAAGAAAATGATTATAGTCGTTTAATTGCTTCCAGATTCATTTACACCGCTCTTTCTTCTATAAATAGCAATGTTTCTCCTATCTTTCTTCTTCTCAGCCTCCACCACAAGAATAGCTTAGGTTTTACCCAATTTCGGCAGTAGAGAAAGGTGGGCTTTGAAGCCTGTAATGTTACTCTTTTGGTAATCTAAAGGTAGATTGGGATTCCTCTTGTCATTAGATTTCTTTCTATCTAATTAGTTTTTGATTTTGTTGGTTAGATTTCTAGTTAGAGTTTTATGCCATGTTTAGTCTTAATCTCTTGCTTTCCATGCTTGTTATTATGATTAGTGAGTAGATCCACCTCATTTGGGGTGGAGGTGATGTAGATTATGTGATGTGTTAGTGATGGGTTCTTCTTATCCTATTTCATATGGTTAATGTAGATTTGTGCTTGTAACTTGCTCAAACTTGTATTAGATGGTATAATGGTCACACTAGGTACTTGTGTCATGCTAGATCTAGAATTTATCTTGTTGCTTGTAAATGATCATGTTGTTATGGTAAATGGCTTGTTATGTATGGATGCTTGATTATTAGATAATGCATGAATGTATTGAGTTCTATGGATGGTTAATTGATGTTCTAATGTCCACACTAGGTACTTAGTTCATTCTTGAGAACCCAAAGTGCATCTTAATTTCATGTCTAATTATATTGGTCATGTATTCATGTAAATGTAGTTATTGTTAATTAGACTCCACACTAGTTTCTAGTTGATTTCACCTAATTTACACACTTTTGCCTCAAGTAATCAAGAACCACTCACACACACACATGTACCTACGCACCTCCACTCCATGGGGGTTTAGTTTAATTGTTGATTTATTCATCGTTTAATGTAGTTAGTTTACATGATCCCTTCATTCTCATGTCCTTTCCCACTCGAGTATTGTAGTCACAACAACACTCACAACTCCTTGAGGTTTGACCCATATTTGCCACGTCTTTACCGACGTCGTGCACTTGCGGTTATTAAAACGATCAATCAAGGTGTTAAACCCGTTCCTTTAGGATTTCGCTGCCAATAATCACCTCGTATGATTCCACGATTGCTTATGTTTTGGTTTCTCACCACATTCTTGTCGTCTATGACTGGCGTTATGCCGTGATGGAGAAAAGAATTGTGTCCTCCAATCGGCCTTAGGTACGGTATGGTAGGAATGAAGTGCCAATTCCAAGCTAATCACTTCCTTGTCTCTCTATGAAAGTAATGAAGTATCTATAACCATCTCTCGCACTTGTGCTCATTGGACCACATACATTAGAATGTATAATTCCAATAAATCTTTCCCTGTTGAACCTTTTCCTTTGAAAGGTTTCTTGGTCACCTTCCCAATTAAACAAGGCTCGCATGTCTCTATTGCTTTGCAGTCAACGAGACCAAGAAGATTAGCTTCATGTAATTTCTTAATGCATTTCTCGTTTATGTGACTAAGACGATGGTGCCATAAGAGAGTCTCATACTCATGAGACATCTTGAGTCTTTTGTTATTGATATTGAGAATTTGTTTACCACCCAATTCAAGAAAATATAGCCATTACAAATAAAAGCATTTGCATAGAATAAACCATCTTTCGAAACATTACAACATGCATTCAAAATAGTAATTTAAAACCATCTATGTCTAAACACGACACGGATATAATGTTTTTACATATTGATGGCACATAGTAAACATTGTTCCAAACTAAAACTAAACTACTAGGCAAGTGAGGGGAGATGTTTCCAATTGCAACCGCTAAGTTGTTTGCACCATTTTCAACCTTTAACACCACTTCTCCCTTTACGTGAGTCCTCTCCTTTAACGCTTGCATATTTGCACAAATATGGGCACATGATCCGGTATCAATTACCCAATTGTGGATGGATGTGGTTAAGTTTATTTCAATAACAAAGATACCTTTGGGAGCCTTGGGACACTTACGTTCCACTTTGCCACTATCCAAGTCAGCTTTGTATTTGGGGCAATTTGCCTTGACGTGCCTCAACTCATGACAATGGAAACATTAGGTTTGGGGAGTAGGTGTCCTACTCTAAGAGGTGCTCTCTTGAGCAATTCTCCCTCGCTTTGGGTTGGCATCTTGGCTACCTTTTTGCCTTTGTTATTGTAGATAATTTTACTCTCTTGACGTACCACCAAGACATTTCTTCCACGCTTTCCTTCATTAAGGTCTACCTCGGCTTGCTTGAGATTTTGATGGATCTCATCCATGGTTGGTGACTTTTAACACATATGAAGGTGCATAATAAAGTCCTTGAAAAAGGAAGCCAACAAACAAAGAATTATATCCTCAGCAATGTCTCCCAGAATTGGTGTTTTAAGCTTCTCTAATTTCTCGAGGTACCCCATCATTTTTAGCATTTGCAAGTTGACAGACGTGCCTTCTGCCATCTTGCACCCAATGAAGGCTAGGGTGGTCTTACAACACTCCTTGAGAGTGCTATTTAGAAATGCCTTAGAGAGTTGTGTGATCATGTTCTTGGGAGTGTACTCAAGATACTTCCATTGAAGTTCACTTGCCAAACTCGTAAGCATGATTCCTTGCACAATAAGTTCATCCTGCTGGAATTTCTCTTTGGTGGCTTTCTCTTCTGAAGTGACATTCTCCCTTAGAGTTGGGGATTCACCATCCAACAAATATGAGAGGTCCTCTTGTCTCAATATTAAATTGAGTTTGATGTCCCAATCCAGAAAATTGGAACCATCACTCTCAAGGGGTGTTTTTCGATAATAGAGAGGACTAAAATATTACTTGTCATTCTACAAACATATACAGGTTTTTATGTCAATGTTTAAATAAAAATAAGTTTATCAAAACTTCATACTACATTTGAAAAAAAAGGTTCCTCAATGCAGTAATTCAAGATCCCATTGTACATAAAACGAACTCATCTGAATCATAAACTCAAGGTAGGTAATCTTTTACCAATCACAACCTTTAAGAAAACTATTACAAGCATTTGCATTTCTCAAACTTTATGACTCTTATTGTTTATTAAGAAATCATTTCCATAACAACGTCATTTATATTGATCTAAGAAAAAAATACATTACAACAAAAATGATTGTTCAATGCACACAAAAAAACCTAGTCTGAAACATTAAAAACAGTCAGATAGACCATCCGAATGAGTTTGAAATTGATGAATGGCTCGTCCTCATCGCACCCACACTCATTATAAGTATGCTCCTTTGATCACGTATTTCACTTGTACTTTCTACTGGAAGGTCGATCTACCTCCGCTCCACCCGTGTCTCGGAGGCCACACCCTCTTTCGTTCCATACGCCTCTATGGTGGCGGCTCTTGCTTCCTTACGAGGGCTACGAGCAAAAATGGCTTTCAATCGGTCCACGACCTGCTCCACAACTTGGGAAGCCAGACACTCCATGTTGTTCTCCAGCGTCCTCTGCATTTCAGCCATTCGACCATCTATGGATGCCAGCGACAATTCATGTAAAATTAAAGAATCGGAAATGTTTGGATGCCGAGAATCTGAAATGATTTTTTGAAGAAACAACATTGTTTATTGCACCATTTTAAGCATTTTTTGGGCAGTTTGTGATGAAACATTAATGGGTGTTTGGCTGCCAGAATCGGTGTTGGGTGTAGAGGCATCTTTTCGAACTCCAAAGATGGATATTCCACAGGATATTCTTATGTGACTTGTTAATTTTATTTATTCCAATTCTCTTCATTCATGAAATTTTGTTGGTTAGCATCTTATAGTAGAAGACAAATAACATTCAAAAAGTACAATTTCAATTAATTTAAATCTTCAGGTTAAATACACTCGACAACAAAAACCGAAAGATGACAATAACAACTTGTGCAAAATAGAAAGATGACAATGACGACTTGTACAAAAGAACAAGACTAAATTCCATGTCCAGGAGCCCATGCAGAAGAACTAGTGCATCCCAGTGCTTGACTGGTGTGTCCCGTTGTGGGACAAAATGAGCCAACTTGTTTGGAACAAAGAGCCAACGTTGGGACACACTAGTCTAGAATAAGTTGCCATAAAACGAGCTGGGTCATTTTCACAAACATGTTGTGTCATTCAAGCAAACGACCTGACTTGTTTTCACCAAGAGCTGGTTCCTTTTCACCGAACAAGTTGGGTCATTTTATAAAATGAGTTGGGTTGTTTCAACCAAATGATCTGGGTCGTCTTAACCAGACTATCAACAACTTAATTAACTTACTACAAGAACAAAGGTACAACTTAATTAAACCTAGATCGTTTTAAAAAATAAATATTAAAATATGTACCAATTTATGGCACCTTGTTAGATTCAACATCAAGCAAGACATTGAGAAGGGCGACGTTTTCTACAACTAAATAAGTTGAGTCGTTTTGTTCAACTTAATAACCTAGGTTGTTTTTTTGAGCTAAATAAGTTGGGTCGTTTCTTGAGTTGTATAAGTTGGGTCATTTTCTAGAGCTTAATAATGGAGATCGGTTGTTTTTTTAAAATTATTACAGGGAAATGCGTTGGGATTTCCATATTTAATGGGGGTGGAAATATCATCCAGTTAAGTGACTGTCCCGTCCCTTGTGAGGATTGTCCCATCCCACTAGTGTACTGCCTCGTCCTACGAGAGGACGGAACAGTCAACTTCAGACTCTTCAACTTCAAATGACACTATTATTAGTGAATTGTTAATTGTCATCCCTCTGTCATATTGAGTAGCCTAGTGGGGTTACTATCGGGTCCCTCTAGGAGACTAACTCGTCCCACGAGAGGACGACATGGTCAAATTGAGACTCTTCACTGTCTTCAGAAGTCTCTACCATAAGTTCTCGTATGAAGTGCCAGAAGTTTCCTGACATGGAGGCACACAGTAGTTTCCTGCATAATTTGAATGAAACAGTTGAGCAACTTAATCGTCCTCAACATAGCAAACTTGTCCCGAACAGACGTCCATGTATCACGTCCCTTTGCATCCCGAGCGGGTCAGTAACGAAAGTTGCCAGTGACAATTCATGTAAAATTGGATAGAACTTATATAACAAGCTGGGTTGTTCGGTTAAAACCAGCTGGGACGTGTCCACTTTAATCAACATCAAATAGAAAATATTGTATTAACAAAGACAACAAAAAATTGCACTAATTTTAAGGTAAATAAATTGTTATCTAAGGAGGATGGGTGCACAATGTAATCCCGCATTCACTTCGTTTCAAAAAATCATCTACGTCGGTCTCGACTACTTTACGTTATGTGAAAGGAAAGCAAGATCCATGTGGGGTATCAACATGTCCACGTCTTGACGAGGGAACTTCATTTGATTCTCCCCACTTTGTTCCCAAATCTGTTTATAGTTCTAAGTGATGAATCTGAAGGCCTTCGACGTTGCTGCAATATTGGGATTACCTCTAGGCAGAGTGCTATTTGACATGACTGAGAAGAAGTCAATTCTATTTATTCCAATATTATTCATTCAAGAAATTAAGTTGCAACCAGGTTAGTTCGACGAAAATGAATGTTGTGTTGATAAGCATCTCAGAGTAGAAGACATAACATTCCATACCAAAGGTACAATTTAAATTAATTTAAATCTTCGGTTACATACACCCGACCATAAAAACAGATAGATGACAACAACAACTTGTGCAAAAAACAAAGAGATGACAACAACTTGTGCCAAAGAACAAGAAAAAATTCCATATTTAGGAGCGCATGTCTTGATTGTCTTCATCAAAAGGGAGTCGATAGATTTGCTTGCAGGACAGAGTTCTGCAATAGGGTTCTGAAGTTGGAACATGTTCAAGTAGGCAAATCTAATTAGTGCAGATTGGTTTGGTATTTGGTAGAACTACCAAACCTATCTAACTTCAAAAGTGTTTTCTAGCAACCTAATCTAACGTCAAAAGGGTTTTCTAGCAAACCAAACTAATGCCAAATCCATTGGAAGTGAGTGATCCAATGATATGTCGCCAGTCGCCTACAAGCGCACTAGATAATACATTTAAGCTCCATAGTCTTCTAGCTTCTCCCAAGCACCGGGCGGATTATGTCTACCAAGGGTGCTCCAATTACGTAATCCTCATCATCGTTGGAGTAATGATCATTGTATTATTTGAGCCACAAGATACCTCTTTTATGGCCTCTAGTCCACATGCTCTTCACCTTATATCTGTTGAGCAAACAATGTGGGTTACGAATCAACCACCTGATACCCAACACTTCAAACAACCGAACATACATTCACCTCACATTCATGCCTCCTATCTTTCTCATTCACAAGAGGCATCAAATGATCACAATGCTTATAAGGGTGTCAGGTGGTCAAACAATTCTATTTTTGGACTTTGTCATCTAGGTAATAAGTCTAGGGTGTTACTTTGTGTTTATGAAATGATCTCAGTGCACGCAAATGTTAGTTTAAGGGTATATATTGATGACCCTAAGCTTTGTCGCGGAATGAAAACATATTTATTTTCATTTCCTTTCACTGACCCTGTTTTGAGAGGCATGAACCACCATCCTTCGTTCATAAACCTCTAAAAAATTCTCTTGTTTCTCATGTTGCGAGCCCATACAAGTGCATTTTTTGGCTCGGGGGATGGTAGGTTCCCATTTGATGTCCCTTGACAAATGAAGATGGGAGCCCATTGATGTACATGTTTTATTTTAAAAAAAGGTGAGAATTTGTTGTTGTGGACCCCAACCCTTGTGTATTTGGGCCTTATTTCTTTCACGTATTTGTCTCCCTTCTTAAGTATCTCACAGGTTTTCGGAATATCGGGTACATGTCCATCCACATAACCATGAAATTTCCTTTGTGCTTCACGTTGGTGATATCTTTCCTTTTTCATGCATAAATCAATATAGTATCATGGTCACATTCGTTGAGGAGAATGAATGAAGTGTGGGGGGTGTTTTACATGTGTATATAGTCGAATCGTTCTACTTTTATTATTTTCTTTTGTTTGTATTATTAGGGTCATGTTAGTGTGCTGCATTTGATATCGATATATCTGATTGCCATGATCCTTGGGTGACTTGTCTTCTTTTACCTGCCTAGTTCTTTAATTTGTCCTTTTCTTTCAAAATCTTCATGTGTTTGCAAAAGAAAAAGTTTTGTGGGTTTTGAGTGTGTTTAGCATGTGCAAAACCGTTAAGAGGCGAAGTAAAAAGAAAGCTCTCAAAATTGACTTGAACATGATGCATTAAGATATCTAGTACACCGGATTTAGGTCATATCTAGTCGTAAGGATGCCCCCTGATTTTCCCTCAGGGGAGAGTAATCATAGGGTTCAGCACTCAAACAAATAAAGAAGTCCACTCTGAACCTAGTGAGTCAAATAATTCGTTTATGTTAGTATAAGGAAGTTTGTCGTAGTCAGGGACCCTTCAACTCTTGTTGTGAAACCTTAAGTGTAGGAGTATTGGTTCATTTGTAGATAAGAAATAATTTAGTAGGTTGTTCTCTCTTCTCGCATGACTCCTATCACTCGGGAAATTAGATCTGAGGGGACTTAGTGCCTGATTCTAGTTGGTGTTTGATTATCCTTGGGTCGGATTTCATGCATCATTGCCTGTGAGGACTTACACTATTACGTACACCTTCTCCGAAATCTCCATATAGGGAGATCCCTACCACCCGTATAACGGGAGTTCGGTCGTTGCATCCCAAGTCAGATGAATCGAAAGTACCAGGTACTAAGTCCCCTCAGACCTAATTTCCCGAGTGATAGGAGTCGTGCGAGAAGGGAGAACACCACATATTTATTATCTACATGCAAACCAAAACCCCTGCACTTAAAGTTTCACAACAAGATTTTAATGGTCGCTGACTACGACAAACTTCCTTATACTAACAGACACGAATTATTCGACTCACTAGGTTTAGGGTGGACTTCTTTATTTCTTTGTGTACTGAAACCCTATTATTACACGCCCCCGAGGGAAGACCAGGGTGCATCCTGAAAATAAATATGACCTAAGGCCGGTATACTAGATATCCTAATGCAAAATGTTCAAGTCAATATTGGGAGCTTCTCTTTTGATTACATCTCAATGGTTTTGCACATGCTAAACACACGCAAAACCCACAAGAAGATTTTGAAAGAAATGTGACAATTTAAAGCACTAGGCAAGCAAAAGAAGACAAGTCACCCAAGGATCACGACAAGCAGATAATTCAATATTAAATGCAACATACTATCATGACCCTAACAATAAAAACAAAAGAAAACGAAAAACAAAATGGAAAAGACTCGACTCCACATATATACAAACGTAAATCACCCCCTACACTTACTTCTTGCATTGTCCTCAATGTATGCAAGCTAGATGATTGATGTATTTATGCATGAAAAAAAGTGACGATCTCACCAACGTGAAGCGCAAAGGGAAGTTCATGGTCATGTTGATAGACACAAACCCGAATTCCCCTCAAAACCTGTGAAATACTAAAGAAGGGAAACAAAAACGTGAAACAAATGGGGGTCTAAATACACGGGAGTTGGAGCCAACAACAACCAATGATAACATGTTGAGTCTTGTTCGTTTTTTCTTTCTTTGTTTTCTTTTTTCCTTTTTTTATAAACAAGATATATACATCAACAAAGATATTACCATAATCATTTTGTCAAGGAACGTCAAATGAGAATATTGAGTCTTGTGGACCAAAGATTTGCCATGATGGGTCCACCTTACTAGTACTCTGAGGTATCATGAGGGGTGAAAGGTCAAAACATAAAGGGTCAAACCCCTCATGATATCGGTTGGGCGTAGGTAACATATATAAGTGGAGTTGTGTTGCCTCACTAGGGTTTAGTTGCTCGTCGAACAAAACCCCCAACCAATAGGCGGGTGCATCAGAATGAGTTCCTCGGGCTCATTCGTGTGATGTGACACACTTGTCGCACTAAGAATGAGGCTTCTCCCCAAGTCATCCAACAACGACCACCCAACCTCCTTTATATTATCAAGCATAAGCTTTGTTGCAGGAGGGTCCTTGTTGGAATCAAGAAGAAGCTCAAAGGGCTCAACGGCCACGGGACATGGGGTAAAGACACCTTCTGGTACGGGCATATGATGAGGTGTGTCCCCTGCATTAATAGTCTCAACTGAATCATCCAACAAACACTCCCTTTGTATATTCATGTTTGATGTCAGCTCACTCTGTTGCATTGCAAAGATAAGTAATGAGTTTTCGCTGGACACACAAACATTCTCAACGGGTTGCATTGGTGTTGGGGGTGTTTGTTGATTTTATGGTACTTTCTCTAATTGGGGAATGAGGTTGAGATTTAAAGGTTGGTCCAAGGGCTCCTGTTGCCTACCAAAGTTGAACACATGAAACTCGACACTCATGTTACCGAATGAGAGCTTCATAAGACCATTTCTACAATTAATTAAGGCATTGGGGGTTTCCAGAAATGGTCTACCCAAAATCAAAGGTATTTGAGAGTGGGTGTTCGCAATAGGGTTAGTAACGACGACGACAAAATCTACTAGAAATATAAAATCTCCAACTTTGATGAGCACGTCCTCAATAATCCCCTTTGGGACACAAATGGATCTATCTGCCAATTGGAGGGTGATCTTAGTTGATTTCCATTCTCCCAAGTTCAACTGTTGATAATCAGAAGATGGGAAGAGGTTGACTGCTGATCCTAAATCAAGCAATGCATTACTCATGCTAGTGTCCCCTATCATACACTGAATAGTAGGACAGCCAAGGTCCTTGTACTTAATGTATGTGGGATTGGAAAAAAGTGAGCTCACACTTGCAGTTAAGAATGCTTTGTTAGGAACATTGGTCTTCCTCTTTGTTGTGTAGAGATCCTTCAACACTTTGGCAAATTGAGGTATTTGTTCGATGACATACAACAAGGAGATGTTAATCTTCACTTGTTTGAAGACCTCTAATATCTTATCCATTGTGTCACGCTAATTTTTGGTTAACCTACTAGGATTTGGAGCTTTTGGCAGGTAGGTTTTGTGTGGTGCCTGAGAAGGAGGCATTGGTGTATTACCCTCACCCTCTTTCGCACCATCATTCCCACCTAGGGGCTGCACAAATGGTGGTGGTGGCAAGGAAATGTCATTGTCAACCTACTTTCCATTTCTTAAGGTTACAATGGCATTGACATGGTGAACATCTCCCTCTACATGGTTAACTTGCCACCCCTAGGTACCAAACTCTCATTTTGCAAGTGTGGTTGTCGGTACATACAGGGATTAGCCTCATGCTCGCCAGGCAGAGTCCCTCGCTCGCTCTCGTGGACAGACTGAGCAAAATGGAGTTGTGTTGCCACACTTGATGGTCTGCTGATTTGAACTGAGAACTTGACTTGTGGATGACATAAAGTTTTTCATTGAGTTCTCAAATCCACGAGTCAAGTGCTTAAGTGAATTGAACTGAGTTTCCATGTTGTTAGAATTTGTGAAACCCAGTTGGTTGGTCATTTAAGCTTGGGTGGCTGATAAGATTGTGAATGCATGGGAGGTTGGTGTGGTTGGTTAGGTGGTCGAGAGAAGTTTGAAGGACCACCCTGGGCATTGTTTTGGTTCCATGCAAAGTTAGGGTGGTTCCTCCATCCAGGGTTATATGATGATGAGTATGGGTCATTCCTAGATCTGCCATATATGACATTAACCTGCTCCATCTCAGGAGGAATGGCTGCAAACTCGCCTCCTACATGGCCTACTTGACCACATAAATAACAATGAACCTGACCAGATGCAGACACATGAGACACACTTTGTTGGTTTTGGAGCTCAATCGAATCCATACGACGCATTAAGGCCGCAATGCATGCCCTGGTGGCCGTAGTGGTATCGACAGGAAACATGGCACCCGATCTACTTGAGTTTGCATTCGGGATCCTTGCTCCTATGCTAGATTATACTCTCCCACTGCATGGTTTTCTCAACGATGTCTTCTTGGAAAGCCCATGCCTCCCTTTCATCCTTTACTAAAACCTCTCCTTGACACATGGACTCAAGGAGCGTTCGGAATGGGATATGAATACCCTCGTAGACAATCTGACAAAGGCACCACAACTTGATGCCATTGTAAGGGCCTGAGGATAGTATCTCCTTGAACCTCTCTAAGTATGCATGGAATGATTCAGTCTCATGTTGATAGAATGAATTGATTTCATTCTTCAATTTTTGAGTCTAATGATATGGGAAGTACTTCTTGAGGAATGCTGATTGAAATTTATCCCAAGTCCTAAAGCCATTCGCCTGGTTGCTGTACAACCACTTCTTGGCATCATCCTTTAGTGCAAAGGGAACAAGCCTAAGGTGGATGGAGTCTGTGCTAAGTTGTTGCAACTGGAACATAGCACAGACCTCCTCATATTCGCGGAGAAAGATATAGGGGTCACCCTTCCCAGTGAAGTGAGGGAGCATGAAATAAACTGAGGCTTAACCTCAAAGGGGTTCCCATTCACCTCTTGCAATACGATACAAGAAGGTAGAGCAGTACGACTCGGGTAGCATCGATCGCGGAAGGGAATGGGAACCTAGGGAACCAATTGATGAGGTTGTGGACCCCGACCTTCTGGATCAGAGGGTGGTGGAGGTCCAAAACGTGAGTCGTCCTCGTGTGGTCCACGACTCATCATGGTCCCAGGACTGTGTAGGACACGGGACAGGGATGCGTTTGAAAAGTCGACAATTGAGGATAGATCGATGTCGTATCTCGTCAAACGGCCCTTAGCATCTCGTGACCACACTAGCATGCACAAAGCTGCACACCCACATGAGTCACATGAAAAAGTTAAAAAAAACTTTCTTGTTTTTTTTAAACAATTAAAACCAAACATGCGTAAAGGAGAAGATGGGAAGACTCAAATGAGATGGAATGACTCAGGAGAGAAGGGAAGAAGTCTTTATGCTATGGTAGGTAGCTAATGGTAGAAGCACACAAGCAAACAAGGCCCAATCAACCTAAGGTCACTATAGGTCCTTACAACTAGATGATGCCTATCTGTGAGGTCATGCAACCTCGACACGCCTCACCTCCCTACGACGAAGACCACCAAGCCCAGCAAGTGAGCCAAGATCCAGAGATAATGTCTCTCCTACTATCGACAGAGTGGGTGACGCCACTCAGGTCATGACGGTCGTGACCCCATCACTCAGGCCATCACTCTCTCCTTAGGGCCCAATGTCTACTTGATTTTAAAATTAGGCTTTTTGAGAGGTGTTTTGTGGGGCTGAAGGAAGGGGTGATGAAATCCCCCACCTTATCTTGAAAACTATAGGTGGTACCCCTTAGAGATGTTTTGATTCCTTGATCTATTGAGAAACTCACTAATCAAACACTCATCTCACTCTTGTTCCAATGCAATTCCTACTAACAAATGCATGGTCATATGAACACATGCATGAATGGCAGTAGAAAATGAGTACCTCACTCCAACGCTCAACAACTGAAAGTAAAACAAAATAAAAGACAAACTACTTGCCTAAGTCAAGTATATGATGCTTGACCAAAACAAGCAAGACATGTCTAAATTGTTGACTTTTTGGCCTTAATCTATGTTTTGATGATTTAATCAACCTAATCTTAATTGTAATAAATGTAGAGTAGCACACACATTGCATAACATATATATTGTATTGTGCTAACCTCTACAGGTGATCAAGACATAAGGAAGAAAGGAAATCAAGTCAAGACATGTATTAAAGCTATATTGAAGATATGTAATCTTGATTTATTTTGAGTCTTAGGAACTATGTGTAATTGAGCATACTTGAGCTAAAATCAACTCAAACACACACTAGGTTCCTTATAGAAGTCACACACAAAATTTCAGATAATTTGGACTTCAATAGATCACCCAAACATAGACCGGAAAACACCAAACCAAAACCAAAACTGTCTGCCCACGTTCAGTCGACCGAAACAGACCGTTCGGTTGACCGAGTAATCAATTATCCAGTTAGTGTTTTACTGCTCAGTTTTGGTCGACCGTCCAGACCTTTTTGGTCGACCGAGTCAACATAAATTTCCGACCATTAGAATTGTCGTATTATACCAATGGTCGTATACATATTTTTCTAAATACCCAAACATACATTTTCCTAGCGGTCAATCGAGGACCTTGTTAGGTCGACCGAACTTAAGATATCTCGACAAACCCAAACTGCCTGTTGGTTTTTGGTCGACCGTGAACCTTGTTTAGGTAGATCGAATTTGATCTTGTTTGTCAACCTCGTAGAGTTTGTTAGTTTTTGGTCGACCGAACCTTTTTCGGTGTTCGACCGATAACTTAAGTGTACCTAAGTTATAGACTGATTCGGTCGACCACACCTTTATCGGTCAACTGAACCGAGTTCAAATTTGCCTAACGGTCGACCGTTCAGCCCATCCGGTTGACCAAACTTACTCAGAAATGGCTCCTGTAGGTTGCTATTTTGTTATTCTCACTCAAACCTTAGCCAACTTAACCCAAATGGCTATAACACCTTAGTAGCTTATAAATTGAGTTGTTTAATACCATTTCACACTCCCACTCCATATTGTCCCCTACATTAGAGAGAAAGCTCCACACACTCAAAAGCTTAAAACCTTCCACACTTAGTAATCAATTCCATATCTTACTCAAGTGTGCTTAAGATTAGAGAGTCTTGTTCCACTCAAACATTGTCAAAGAAGCAAGGGTCTTGGTGAAAGCCCAAGACAAGAGTATAGACTTCGGTGAGAGCCCAAGGTGATCCTCTCGGATTGTGAGAGGAGGAGCCATGAATCGGCGAGGGTTGTTCGCGAGCTTGAAGACTTGTAAAGGCTTAATCTCGGCCTGGAACGAGGTTGATAGTGAAGACACGAGTGGAGCTCGAGGGAGTTCGAGTGGAGCTTGCAAGAGAGGAAGTAGGCGGGAGGCCGAACCTCTACAAAAAATCACCAGGTCATTTTGTGGTTTGCGTTGTATTCTTTACGTGCTTGTTTATTTGTTTATTTCCGCTGTGCATTCTTTGATTGCTTAAACAAGTAGGTAATTAGCTTAAAAATGATTAGAAGTAGAGACCCTTATGATCCTACATAAATCTTATGGCAAAACCCATCAAACCAAAGTTTCTTCAATCAATCAATCAAGCAACCACAAATACAAACACTTAACTAACATGTAACATATTCAACAGGAAATTTCAGTCAATAAACATGAGGAAACTAAGCATGCGATGTGTCTAAATCTTATGGCAAAATCCCTCAAAATCCCCCAACATGTAGATGATTAAAATACCCCCAATAAACATACAAACATGCAAGTTTACACAATCCCAAATTCATCAAACATCCAAACATCACAACATATATGTACTTCATCTCCACCTCCAAAAGGGGATGAAACTACTCGGTAATTATTAACCTAACTATTATGTTAGGAGATGAAAACATATTAACTAAGTCTACTAAGATTAATGAAATGAAATTAAGCTAAGCATACAAGAAGATAAAAGAGACAACATTAAACTAAAAAAATTTCTATTATTAAATGACTCACATTAGAAGCAACATCTTCCTACTTGAGTTTTTGCTTCAAGACTTGACTCTAAGTAGAGGGATTGACTACTAAGCAATGGGTAGATTACAAGCGAAGAGGAAAAGTTCTATTTATAGTCATAGAAAAAGGTAATCAGGAACAATCCCCTGGTATGGGACTAATTGCATACTATAAATGGACATAAAACCACATATTCCACAAAACGACATAGAAATGAATCCTTTAAAGCCATCTGGACCGCTGATTGACGGTCTGGAGCTGCCAATTGGTGGTCTGGATGTCTTCGATCGAGTCTAGATTTGGTGGCTCGTTTCTAACTTCATTTCTTGATGTTTGCTGAACCCGATTTGATTGTTGATGCTTACGCCCGGATCTAATTGCCAAAATACTCCTCATGATCGAGCCTAGATTTGCTCATTGGTCCTTTTGGTTTACATCCGGGTCCTTATCTCTTGCATCTCAGTCCATAAGTCTTGCAATTCAGTCTTTTCCCTTGCTTTTAAGTCCTTTTTGAGTATCTTCTTTTCAAACATGTTCATTCTCGAAACTTAAACGTAACACTCGTTACGTAGGATTGCTTAGGCTAAAAATGAAGGATTTAAGACACAAATATTGTGGGATCGTGTGGGTTATGGGTCCACAATTAAGAATAATCACAATTAAACCCTAATTGACTACTTGGTTGATCGATCAAAGAAATGCAGCGGAAATTAAACTAAATCAAACACAAGTAGAAAGGTAATGCAAACCACAAGTAGACACGTCGGTTTTATAGAGGTTCGGCCGCGGCTACGTCCTCTCTTACAAGCACCTCTCGAATCTCCGCTCGAGCCCCTCTTGCGTCTTCACTATGCCTCCCCGTTCCGGGCCGGGAGCAACGCCTTTTACAAGTCTTCAAGCTCGCGAACAACCCTCGCCGAGCTTGGCACCACCTCTCATAAACCGAGAGAATCACTTCGGGCTTTCACCGAAGTCCTTGCTTCTTTGTCTTGGGCTTTCACCAAGACCCTTGCTTCTTTGTCTTGGGCTTTCACCAAGACCCTTGCTCACATTACAACAATGGTAACTTGAGTGGAACTCACTCTCTAATTGAGCACAACCATTGCTAGATGATTGTATGATGAATGATGTGGAAATTAGGCTTTGGATGGCTAATTTGGAGCTTGGAGGTTGTGGAAAATCTCACTATAGGTTTGACACTTTGGAGTTGTGAAATCTTATGGAAAACTAAGTGTGAACCTCTATTTATAAGCTCCTAAAGATTTCTAGCTGTTTGAACAAGATTTGATTGGGGTTTGTGCAAAGTACACATAACAGAAAATCGGATTGCAAAAAACTGTCCAGCAATGGTCGACCGAAAGGTGTAACGGTCGACCGAACCCTTATGTAAGTTAATGGATCGGTTGACCGAACATAGGTACTGGTCGACCTAGCACTTAAGTTCTATAAGTCAACGGTCGACCGAACAGGTACCGGTCAACCAAACTACAGGGTTCGGTAGAGGGAAAACTCGATCTGTTGAACTAAACTTGTGTCAACCGATAGCAGGTTGATTTTCGCTAATAGAACGGTCGACCGAACAAGGTATTTTATTCGACCGGTTCAAAAGTATTTGGGGGTGTATTAAGAGAAAAAATGTGTATACACCGTTGTATAATACGACAAATATAACGGTCGTATTTTTACCAGAAATAGCAAACGAAACGGTCGACCGAAGATCTACCGGTTGACCGAACAGGTCTCGGTAAATATTGTGTATAACCCGTCGACCGAACTCAGGCAGACCGGCGACCAATGTTTAGGTGTTTAGGTGATCTAAGGGAGTCCAAATGATATGATATATTGTGTGTGACTCCTACAAGGAACCTAGTGTGTGAATGCATGCATATTAGCTTAAGTTATGCTCAATTAACATAAGTTCCTAATACTCAAAGAAAGGTAAAATTACATGTCTTCAATCCTAGCTTGATTACATGTCTTGACTTGATTTTTCTTCTTTCTTGAGTCTTGATCACCTGTAGATGTTATGTAGGATTTCATGTTTAATTATACAAATGTATTTTCAAAAGTTTTATGTATAATAAGGATCAAATACAATTTTCTACGATTTGTTTCAGGCATGTATCGGTTTGTTTTAACAACTAGTTTCAAAAACTCATTAAAACAAACACAAAGGGACTCCGAAATTCAAAAACCAATCGTCGCTTCTCGTTGCGCCGGATGCCTCCGAGTGTTCACCGAAACCCTAACCAAGGTTGGAGAGAAAGGAGCTAGTCAATCAATCTGCAAACAAGCTTAGAATCTAGCTACAAACCCCTTCCTTAGCCTCTGAGATTTCTCCTTCAAATACTTTGAAAACTAAGAGAATTTTCGTGGATTTTTGTGGTGAATTTTGGAGAGAAAATAATTAGAAAACAACTTATGTCAATTGAGGAGAATAAGGACCTATTTATAGGCTCCTATCTTACTCTCAATCATAGCTATTCTTAAGCCACGAATTCTTGACATTTTCTCTCACAAACTAATTCCAAAATGCATTACATGCATCCACAAAACGTTTGACCAAGTTTGGAGCTAATCTAACCATCGATCAAATTAATCTCTTAATTATCAAAGGCAGAAAATCGATCGTGCTTCGGTTTACCGAGTCCCACTCGGTTAACCAAATATGTCACGATTGTTTAACCGAGTACGCGACGGAAGACCGAATCTTAAGGAGAAAAATTTTCCTTAACCGATCGGACTAATTCTCGTCTAAGATCGAGTGCTATTCGGTTAACCGAAAATATCGGAACTTGACATTGTTCGGTCGACCATTTCTGGTTCGGTACACCGTACCAAAGATCCAGGCACTTTGGTCAAGTTCGGTCAATCAACTACGACTATCCGTTCCACGTTCGGTTGACCGATCCATAGATCCTTCGGTCGACCAAACCATAACAGATTACCGAACTTCTACCCGATTTTGCCTTTTTCAAATTTTGGATTTATTTCCAACAAAATTTGAACTTTTGGGGTTTTAGCAAATTCACAACTTATGTAATATATTATCCTATGCAATAATAAATTATTGCACCCCATAATATATGCATCTCATATGAATTTATCATGATTCTAATTATGTTATACGCAACATAATTGATTTTACTCGTTCACCACATGAGTCATATTTTCTATAAGAAACTCGACTCATCATATGAACCAAAAATCAAGCTTCTTGTTTCCCGGTTTTTGCGGTGTGACCTATGGGAGGATCTAGACTAAGTTGGCAGTGATATTAAGAGCTTAATATCACAAGCTATAAGCGGTATCTAGCTACACATTATAGCTCCCAATTAGTTAGATGTCTTAATTCCACTCGAACCAAAACCCGATTCATTTAGTGATGGAGTGCACCACTTGTGTCTGTCCCTTGCCTCATGATATTAAGAAAACACACAAAGTAGTATTGTGTCATCTTTGTATTAGTATTCATTTCTTGATCTTTTTAAGCTAGTTATAAATATGTGACTTAACTCAAATCACATTGTGCATATTATAACTTTGCTTTATCAAGGGGCCCACTAATATCATCACTCAATTAAGAGGGGCAATGATAATCTTTTGACTAACTATCTTCTCCAACAAAAGTTATGCTTAACCAACTAATGCCTTTACACTACACTCATCGATAGCTTAAGACACTAGTCTAATTAAGAACTCCTTAAGCGATCGGATATAAGTCTCATATCAAAGGACCAGGGACACAGTAAAATATTAATGACACAGAAACACATTCCTACAATATTTTACTTGTTAGTACAATTCGGTATACAAAAGTATTATTTCCTCTTTTGTGTACCCGTGTTGTCACTCACTTGTAGAGCTACAATGATCTATGACCAACACGACAATCTTAACTCGGTAATTAATGTCCCATGCTAATTACCATGATTGCGAATATCTTTTGTTTTATGTCAAGCAATATCTTTTAGAGCTCTACGGTCAAGGACCAAGAGCCTCTTCCTTAACACTTCCAAAAGACGAATAACATAAACAAGGAACAAAATGATTTCTCATTCAATTCATAATAATTGACACTTAAAAGTAAAACTTTTAGAACACATTCCCTTCAATCTCCCACTTGTTATCAAAGTTTTCTTTCACATACATTCTCAATGCATAAAACATTAATAACTAGGGCAACCTTCCCAAATCACCTATCAAGCCAATCCACATGGATCCTCGGATCCATGGACTCAAAATATTTTTCGTCTCTTAGCTTGGTATGAAGGTTTGTCGAATGGATCAGTTGTGTCACTGTTGTGTCCACCAATTTATTTATTTTGTCTTTCGTTGGCGGTTGAGTTAGCTGTAGTGATATTACTCCTTACTACACTAGCTCATACCTGTACCTTCGATAATGATGACGCATCATCATTCCAACCTCCTATTGCCAAGAATTCCTATGAGAATTGCATCAAAATAGCCCTCGGCTATTTTCCCTTTTGTATTCCATAAACAAGAACTTTATCTTTAGTCCGGTTAAGGTACTTCGGAATATTCTTGACCGCAATCCTACGATTAGGACTTGCGTTGGATTGGTGACCTTTTGTCACGTTTAGAGCATACGAGATATTGAGTCTTGTGCAAGTCATCGTGTACATGGTCCTTCCTTTTGCCGAAGCATAAGGGATACCTTCATGTACTCCAAGTCTCTGCGTGATCTAGCACGTTGAGACCCCTTGAGTTGCACAACTATACTTATACTTATTGGCACATTGTCCATATCGGAATTGTTCACCCTGAACATTTCCAAGACCTTGTCAATGTATGCACGTTGACTGAAGCCAATGAGTCTACGGAATGTATCTCAATGTATCTTGATTCTCAAGATGTGTTGAGCCTCATCCATTTCTTTTCATTGAGAATGCCGATTTCAATGAAATTTCTCGTTTGCTAATGCTAAGGTATATGATTGCTCATGAGCAATATGTCATCGACATATAAGATCAGAAGTACTACATGGTTCCCACTAATCTCCTTGTATCAACAAGGTTTTCCTTTACTTTGAATGAAGTGAATCTTCTTCATCTCTTCGTCAAAGCGTTTGTTCCAACTCCTCGATGCTTTCTTCAATCCATAAATGGATTCTCGAAACTTGCATTTCTTCTCGCTATTATTTGGATCATCAAAACCTTGAGGTTGTACCATGTACATATCCTCCTCCAAGTTCCTGTTTAAGGAACGCTATTTTGACATCCATATTCCATATCCCACAATTGTGAAATGCGGTAATAGTGAGCATAATCCGAATAGATTTTAATATGACAACTTCTCAAAAATTTCATCAAAGTCAATTTCTTGAATTTCAGTATAACTTTTGCTACAAGCCTTGCTTTGTAGGTTGTCAAGTTACTATCCATGTTTATCTTCCTCCTAAAAGCTTATTTATACCAAATGATATTTTCTCTTGAGGAAGGTTAATCAAGTTTCATACTTGATTATCATACATGGATTCTACTTCGGATTCCATGGCTTTTAACCATAGTTTGGAGTCTTTTCCATTGCTTCTCGGAAGGTCGAGGGATCTTTGGTATCTAGTACCATGATCTCATGAAGTCCCACATGCTTATTGGGTTTCTTCCTTTCCCTCATTGACCTTCTTAGTTCTTTTGGTTCTTCTCGTGTCTCTCGAACTTCTTCCACAATTGCTTGAGGAATAGGTTCATGTTCGACTCTCGAACGCACACTAGGTGAGGATGATTGAGATTCTCTCACAATTTCTTGTAAGGATCTCTCGCTCATGCTCCCACTAACAAAATGAATCTTGGCTGGGACGTCATGATTTTGAATGCAACATTCACATCATGATCTTGTAGAGTATCTTGAGTTTCCTCAAGCTCAACTCTACTCCCACTACTTTTCTCTCTTTTCCAGAAATTCCAGAAAAACCATATCTCTCTCTACAATCTTTCGATTGGAGGTGATACACCAAAAGTAGTATCCTCTTGTCACACGAGGACAACATATAAAGAAGCACTTATCCGCTTTTGGTTGAAGCTTGGTTGACATCAATTTCTTGATGTATACCTCACAACCCCAAATCTTGAGAAAGTCGAGCTTAGGTGTCTTTCAACTCCGTAGCTCACAAGACATCTTCTCCACGGATTTGGATGGAACATTATTTAGTGAGTTTGTCATTATTTGTAGTGCATAATTCCAAAAGTAAATAGGCAATTTAGATTGACTTATTATCGATCGAACCATGTCGAGCAATATCATGTTCCTACTTTAGGAATAAGTCAAATTAGGTATCCTAAGCACTCACCCCTACGTACCTTTCATAGAGACTCAATATTCTTGTTGAGTCGTTTCACTACTTCATCCTCGAATTCCTTGAACTTGTCAAAGAATTCACTTTTGCTTCCCATTAGACAAATATAGCCAAAATGACTATAGTTGTCCGTGAACAAAATGAAGTACCTTAAACGTCTCTTGCGCTTGTACTTATCAGACCACATACATTAGAATGTATCATATCCAATTAGTTATTCATTTTCGTTCCTTTCTTCTTGAAAGGTCTCTTGGTCATTTATTTGACCAATCCGATAGTGCGATAAGAATCAATCATTCACGTGAGTTATCTTAGCTTCCTTTTGGTTATTGTTTGTTTGAGTTTGTTTATTATTTATTTCAAGCAAATAGAAACCATTCTATGCGAATGTATTTGCACAGAAAATTCCATTCTTCGATATAGACAAGCAAGAATTAAAAATATATATTAAGTTATCCATATCCAAAACATGATACAGGATAGATCTTGCTAATCGAAGGTACATAACAAAGATTCTTTAAAGCATAAATTTAAATCACTAGACTATGGAAGTTCTATAGAATCTTGTACAATTTCCAATCTTCAATATCATCTCGTTCTCCACAAGTTCCTTCCTATCATTCAATAGTTGCACATCAAAATTATGTGAGCACAAGATCTGGTAACCATTACCAAATCAAGGACAGAGGTGATTAAATTTATCTCAATAACAAACATACCTATGGCGTTTCTCGGACGCCTACGTTCAATCGTCCCATTTTCAAGGTCTTCCTTGTACTTGGGGCAATTAGGTCGGATATGTCTCTTTTCACCGCAGTGAAAGCACTCCGTGTTGGGAGTTGGAGATTTGAAAGATTTCCCCCTTGAGGCACTCCCATGAGCACCTCCTACTCCCTTGCTTTTGATTGACGTATCTTTGGTAAATTTGCCTTCACCTTTGTTGATCTTTTTGCTCCTCTCATGGACGGCTAGGACGTGATTGTCCCGACCCTTGCCCATGTCAACTTCAACAGTTTTGAGAGCGTTGTGAAGCTCCTCAAGACTCACCCCTTTTTCACGCACATGATAGTGCATCACAAATTCCTTGAAGGACGGGGCTAGAGAGCCAAGAATCAAATCTTCAGCAATGTCCTCGGGCATTGGTGAAGAGAGCTTTGCCAACTTCTCAAGGTATCCTTGCATCGTGAGAAAATGCATAGATACCGATGTTCCCTCCGCCATATGGCACCTTGTGAGTTCGATTGTGGTCTTATAGCGCTCCTTTTGGGCACTATCCATGAACATCTTTGTTAAAGCTTCCATGGTCTTCTAGGGTTTTGAATCCAAGTATTTCGCTTGAAGCGAGTCACCCATGGATGCCAACATTAGACCGTGAACTTGGTTCTCTTGGTCTTCCCACTTGGCTATTGATGCATTGCATACATTGCATCATATGTCTTTCATTTAGATTACTTTTACATCAATAAATGCTACTAAGGTATGTGTTTAGTCTTATTTACAGAATACAGGGACCTGAATGCAATTTACCCACATCCCGAGCATAAACGCGTGCAAAAGACTCATTTCTATCATAAAGACCAAGTTCAAGATTATCGGGTTACGAATGGAAATGTATCCAAGCATAAAAGCATTCAAGTCCTAATTGCAAAAAGAACAAGGACTTAAGCACAAAAGTAGTCGGGGACTTAACTGCAAAAAGTCAAGGACCTAATCGCAATTAAAGCACCAAAATATTATCTTGGAGAAAATCTAAAGAAAAATCAATGTAAATCTCCAAACATATAAAGGAATTAATCCGGAGCTCAAAAGAATGGAAAGAAATCATCCAGACGCGCAAAGGAGGATCAAATCATACCATAAACTACCAGCAAAAATCCGGGTTAAATCAGAGAAGATTGTGCGGCGAAATCGCCGCATATCACATACATTGTGCGGCGGAAATGCCGCCCCCTAGTCGATCCGTGTGCTCCAATTTTGTCCAGTCGTGTCTGGACACGTGTACTTTCCAATATTATACCAAGATCCCTTGTAGCAACTATAAATAGACCCAAGAACGATGTTAGAAGGGTCCTTAGTCTTTGGTGGTAGTTTTTATTCTTAATCTTAGTTTTGTATTCTTCTTTTCATTAATAAAATTCTGTCTTTTATTTCTTACTTTTAGTTTTCTTTTGTAATGTCTCAAGGACCCCTTCTTCCTCCCTCTATGAGTTTCTAACTCCTTCCAAAGGGTGGAGGTGACGGATTAGGGTGAAGAGAAGATGAATGAATGTTATTATTTTAATTTCGTGTTAGTATATTTTGATTACTTGAGTTTATGTTAAATCATTTATCATGTAATGCTTTATAACTAATATGATTTATTATAAGTTTCTAAATTCTCTAATCTAAACCTTAAATCTAAACCTCCACCCGACGGAATTCACATCTTTGTTCTTGTTTTAGTTTTAATTGTTCTTGTTTCTTGCCTTAGATAATTAAAATCCAAAAATCTCAAAATCCAATTATTTCTTCTCTCCTTCTTCCCCTTAATCGAAAATCACACTATTAACAGAATCTCTCCCTCCTTGTGTTCGACCCGTATTTGTCACGTCTTCATTGACACCGTGCACTTGCGGTATAAATTTAATTCTTATCAAGTTTTTGGCGCCGTTGCAGGGGAGGCGACGCAGATTTTGTTTTTTGTTGATTTCGATTCTATTCTGTTTATCTTGTGCGCGATCTAACTATTTGGATTTGTGTTTCAGGAGACAACAGAGCGCGCGGCGAAATCTGAGCGCAGTCTGAGCAACAAGGGCGGCGGAATCGCCGCACATCAAGAGGAACCTGCGGCGGGATCGCCGCACAATTGAAGCATCTGGGCTTCAAATTTTTCTGGGGTTAGAACCATCTCTGGGTGGACGCGTGGAGCTACTGAAATTTCGAGAGCGGGCGCCGAACCCGACTGAGCATTGCGTAGGTAACCTTTGTTGCCTTTTTCCTCGTAATTTCTAGTTTCAGAAAATTTCCTTTTCATAGAACTGCATGTGTTAGGGAAAAATTCCATAATTGGCAATAATTCAACTCTGACCTAAAATTGGCAAAATTAGAAAGGCCTTAGTGCATGCATCATCTAGTGTTTTGTATGCATTATTCTTGCTAAATTCTTGCAAATTAATTCTTGTTGAAGAGTGCTGGAGGCAAGGTACGTATCACGTTTCAACGATTGCATTTAAGCATATAATTTAGTTTGCATACAACCTTGCAATTGCCCCCAATTAAAGACCATTGTTTGACTATCTTTGCTAGATCTAAGTTAAACTATCTTAAGGGCAACTCCGTAGGCAAAGATACGGTGGGGATTTCATCACCCTTCCGTGGCCCACAAACAACAATCCCAAAGTGTCACCCAAGCCTTAAATTAAAATCAATTAGACATTGACCCCTAAGGACTCGGACTCATTTAAGGAGAAGAATTGGTTTGACTTGCTATGACCTGAAGCCGATTGAATTTAATTTGGTGTCTAGAAAGTGTTTTTGTGTTGACGTAAGTCTTCCAAGCAAAGTGGTTGTCTAATTGGCACCAACTCTGTCGGAAGCGCCCCCACTAGCTATACACTGCCTGGCCAAGTTGGTTTGATTAGTGAGGGAGGTGAATCAAACGAATCAATTTGACTCAACCAGTTAGGAGTCGTCTAGATCTAAGCGACACTAGGTCTAGGATTGTTTGAACCGTGCTTTCTTAGGAATTTTCTGACCAACCCTCTTTCTATCTTTAGAGTTAGGTTTCCCTTCTCATCTGAGTCTTCTTTCTCTTCTCACCTAAATTCTCTAGATTAGGATTCCTTTCTCATCTTGCCCCATTCTATTGTTTGTTTCCCTTTTGAAAAAAAAACATAAAAAAACGAAAATTAAAAAAAAAATGTAATTAATTCTTGAAATTAAACTTGGAATTTAAATTTCGAATTTGAATTCAAAAATTGATTCAGCCCGGTGCACTCAGATTTGGATTCGGGACTTGAGTAATCGACTCTCACGAGTTCATCTAGATTCCAGTCTGGAACTTAGCCCCAATCCACCTGTTGCACCACCTCACCTAGATCCAATGGGTGAGAACGTAGTGGACCCACCTGTTGTGCAACCCATAACTCTGAGGGATCGATGCTATCCAGCGATGGCTGCTCAGCCATCGTGCATCGTTATGCCCACCATACCGGGTCGCGACTTCGAACTTAAGGCACAATACATGAGTATGTTGCCTAAGTTCACCTCTAGGGAAGACCCATATCTCTTCCTTAGAGAATTTGAGGAAATCTGCTCTCTTATGCAATACCAGCATATTCCTGAGGAGGCAGTGCGTCTGAAATTCGTGCCTCTAGCACTGAAGGATGACGCTAAGAAATGACTATATAGTCTAGCCGAAAGATCTATTAGGAGTTGGGCTGAGTTTGTTCAAGTATTCCTGAAAAAATATTTCCCCAACCATAAGACTATGAGGATTAGGAATGAAATTAATGCATTCGTTCAGTCTGAGAGCGAGCCGTTCTATTCCTATCTAGAAAGATTCAAAAGTGTTCTGACCCAATGCCCTCATCATGGAATTCCAAGATGGCAATTATGCCAAATTATTTATGAGGGATTGACACCCACATCTAGGGTCATGGTAGAATCCGTAAGCCAAGGGAACTTTATGTCGAAAAATGAAAATGATGCCTGGACTTTTCTTGAGGAATTAGCTGAAAACAGTATGCAATGGGACAATGCTAGAACACCGCTTAACCCGAGTATTGGATCTAGAATAGCAAGCCAACCCAAACCAGGTGTCTTAGCTGTAGATGCCAACATAGCGGCTGAAGCAAAACTAGCTACCCTTATGCGCAGAATGGAAAGTTTAGAGCTACAAACCCAAAACCGAGTGAATCAAGCCTCGACTATCCCGTGCTCTAGATGTGGTCAGACTGGTCATGTAAAGGAGGATTGTGCGGAATGGGACCAAGTTAATGCCATGTATAACCATGCTAGAAATGACCCATACGCATCAACCTATAACTCGGGTTGGCGTAATAATTCCAATTTCTCATCAAACCAACAGGGTCAACCTCCTAGACAACAACCAAACCCGTATAACCAAAATAATACATCATCTGGGTTTAGTAACAATAATGATCATGAGGTTAGGTTGACAAGCTTGGAAAATTTGATGAAAACCTTTATACAAACAACCAACCAGACCTTCCAAAGGCTAGAGACACAAGTCAGCCAACTAGCACAAATAGTAGGTGAAAGAGAAAAGGGTCGGTTTCCAAGTCAACCTGAAGTGAACCCTAGATCTAATAATTCATATCAATCCTATCAAGCACCTTCAGGAAATAACAACCCTAGACCGGTTCAAATGGTTAATGAAGAAGGACCGTTCCAACAAATAAATGATGTAGTATCATTACGGTCCGGAAGACAGATTGATAATAATGTGGTAAATCCTAGAACGTCTAATCAATCTAGCCATCAAACTGCCACATATGACCTAACCATTGAACCTGACGTCCAATCTGAAACGCCCACCCCACCTACTCAATCTGAACCCGTAGCTCAACCTGAACCTGAGCGAGTCTATGTCCCTAAAGCCCCATTTCCCAATAGACTCAAAAAGAACTCAAGTGCACAAATAGAGAAAATCTTGGAAGTATTTAAGCAAGTTAAGGTGAACATTCCACTCTTAGACATGATTCAACAAATACCTGCTTATGCTAAATTCTTAAAAGATTTGTGCACTAAAAAGAGAAAAACAAACGTACCAAAGAAGGCATTCTTAACTGCAAACATAAGTTCTATTTTGTCCAACACATCTCCTATAAAATATAAGGATCCTGGATGTCCCACAATTTCATGTGCAATAGGAGATACTTTTATCAACAAAGCCCTTCTAGACCTTGGTGCTAGTGTTAACGTACTCCCATACTCTGTCTATGAGCAAATGAACCTTGGTCCACTAAAACCCTCTAAGACAACCCTTCAATTTGCTGATTGTTCTATTAAGAAGCCAAGAGGTACACTAGAGGATGTTTTGATCAAGGTTGGTGACTTCATTTAGCCAGTGGATTTTGTCGTACTACATACCGCACCTGTTGTAAATCCTAACCGACAAATCCCTGTAATTCTAGGCAGACCCTTTTTAGCCACTTCGGAAGCATTGATAAACTGTCGTAATTGGCTCATGCAATTATCTTTTGGGAACTTAAAAGCTGAATTTAATATCTTTCATATTGATAGTGAGCCAGAAATAATATGCAATCAAAGTGACGTTGTGATGAAATCACGAATCTATAATATTTCTGAATCATCACAAAATCAAAAAGGAAGTAAGAAAAAAGGGAGGAATTCATCTACACACCCACCGTCACTCGACCAAATAAGAGAACCAATTTATGTGAGGGGCGTGGAACCTGTGACTCAGGAATCTCATTGCAACATGGGGAACAATTCAACTGGATACATGCACCAATATGGTGTCATTCAATCCAGTTCTGACTATGGTTGACTTTGAGCAAATTCCATCCTTCCACCGCAATTCACCAAGGTAATAAGTGCATTTGCTTTATATTTGCATACATTGAGGACAATGCATGATTTAGGTGTGGGGGGGTGTTTATGTATATATTTATCTATAGATCTGTCTTTTATTTCTTAAAAAAAACAATGTTTCATGACATAGCTTAAGATTGAACTGTCAAAACCCGTGTACAAATTGCATTGAGTTTTTGTTCCTTATTATATAGTTCTGCTTGTAGAAATTATGACATAAATCTAAGTTCCAAAGAAATAACTCATTGCCCTTTAAGACATGTATGCACTTAAATTGGATGAATCAAATCTTTGAAGTGGTTGATAAAAAGCAGAGGTTGAGGAAAATATACCGGGAAGTGTGGACTTATAATAGCAATTAAGCCTTGAGGAAAATAAAAATAAAAATAAAGGAATAAAGTGAAGAAAACACATTTTGCAAAATGATTACAAAAGCCCAAGCCTTTGAGTCACTGGTCCGTAGGGGTATCTTGAAACCCGATAACTTGAGTCTACCAGCTCGGGATTATCGACCAAACTCGCTACACGAATGCAAAGAGGGTAAAAGTGTCAAAAAGCAAATGTGTTGAATCACGGAAGAAAAAAAAAATAATACTCAAGGCCCAAAGCTAAAAGAATGATCCATGCCATGGTTGATCCGAATGATACTTCACCACCAGAGGAGGCGTGCAAAATAATTCAAGTGATAAACATGTGTAGAAGGGTTAGTGGTGTGAATGTTGGAGGAACAAAGACCAAGTCATATTTTTAATGAGTTAGATTTATATAATGAGCATGCAAAAAAATTCTTAGTGAAATGTATAAGGTTGAGGTAGGGATATTGAGAACTATTAATGAAACGTTGATTTAGGATTTTGTGGGTATATCCGCTGAAAACCCTCAGGAGACAACACTCCTCCTAGGAAACTTGGAGGTTTAAAGGCTTGTTGCACATGCTAAGTGCAACCGTGATTCCTACGAAAGTGAGTTAGGATTTCTCTGTTTTCATTTTTCTTATATTCTGTTTTGCTAGGGACTAGCAAAATCTAGGTGTGGGGGTATTTGATGCATTGCATACATTGCATCATATGTCTTTCATTTAGATTACTTTTACATCAATAAATGCTACTAAGGTATGTGTTTAGTCTTATTTACAGAATACAGGGACCTGAATGCAATTTACCCACATCCCGAGCATAAACGCGTGCAAAAGACTCATTTCTATCATAAAGACCAAGTTCAAGATTATCGGGTTACGAATGGAAATGTATCCAAGCATAAAAGCATTCAAGTCCTAATTGCAAAAAGAACAAGGACTTAAGCACAAAAGTAGTCGGGGACTTAACTGCAAAAAGTCAAGGACCTAATCGCAATTAAAGCACCAAAATATTATCTTGGAGAAAATCTAAAGAAAAATCAATGTAAATCTCCAAACATATAAAGGAATTAATCCGGAGCTCAAAAGAATGGAAAGAAATCATCCAGACGCGCAAAGGAGGATCAAATCATACCATAAACTACCAGCAAAAATCCGGATTAAATCAGAGAAGATTGTGCGGCGAAATCGCCGCATATCACATACATTGTGCGGCGGAAACGCCGCCCCCTAGTCGATCCGTGTGCTCCAATTTTGTCCAGTCGTGTCTGGACACGTGTACTTTCCAATATTATACCTAGATCCCTTGTAGCAACTATAAATAGACCCAAGAACGATGTTAGAAGGGTCCTTAGTCTTTGGTGGTAATTTTTATTCTTAATCTTAGTTTTGTATTCTTCTTTTCATTAATAAAATTCCGTCTTTTAATTCTTACTTTTAGTTTTCTTTTGTAATGTCTCAAGGACCCCTTCTTCCTCCCTCTATGAGTTTCTAACTCCTTCCAAAGGGTGGAGGTGACGGATTAGGGTGAAGAGAAGATGAATGAATGTTATTATTTTAATTTCGTGTTAGTATATTTTGATTACTTGAGTTTATGTTAAATCATTTATCATGTAATGCTTTATAACTAATATGATTTATTATAAGTTTCTAAATTCTCTAATCTAAACCTTAAATCTAAACCTCCACCCGACGGAATTCACATCTTTGTTCTTGTTTTAGTTTTAATTGTTCTTGTTTCTTGCCTTAGATAATTAAAATCCAAAAATCTCAAAACCCAATTATTTCTTCTCTACTTCTTCCCCTTAATCGAAAATCACACTAATAACAGAATCTCTCCCTCCTTGTGTTCGACCCGTATTTGCCACGTCTTCATTGACACTGTGCACTTGCGGTATAAATTTAATTCTCATCAGCTATCACCTCTTTCTCATTACCGGTTGTCTTCTCATTCAATTTTGGGATTTCACCATCCAAAATATGAGATAGTTTTTCAAACCTCAACACGATATTAAGATTGAGTTGCCATTTCATGAAGTTTGAGCCATCATTTTGCAAAGGATTCTTTTCGATCATAGATCGCACAATTGGTTGGATATTAGTCATTTCTACAAAATAAATTATACAGGATTTTAATGTCAATTTTATGTTTTAAAATACATACATACAAATGCAAATGCTGCAAATAAAATTTTGCCCATAAATGCAACAATCCAAGATCCTATCAATTGTAATATAGACTAGCTAAGGGCTATCGAATACATTACAATATCAAGGTAAGAAAAACCTTTTCTAATCACAACCTTTTTGAATTTTAGCAATATTAGCATCTTCAAACTCTTGTGATTCTTGTCGTTTTAATTATGAGCGAATGCGACCTATCCTCGTAAGAAAAACATTTTCCCAAAACCGAGCGAGGGCTCTAGGTGATGTTCAGAAAACTTATTTTCATTTGATACGAGATACGTTTATCCATTGTATTCACAACTAAACATACTTGGGGTTCACTAGGGTGAGACGCACCTCATACATTTAATCGTGGCACAACAACAGACAACCATTATATCTCCCACTATTCCCAAAGATGGAGGGAGCTATCTCCCGCTAAGGGCGAGCAGAGTATCCCTCAATCAATGACTGCTAGTGGATGAAATAAGAAGGAAATTATTCTTAATTTTTGTTGGACAATTTCATATATTTACATGTGATTTGGAATTTTAGGTTATCATGCATACACATCCTAACATTCACCACATTTATCACATGCATAGCAGAAATTAAAAAAAACAGAAAATAAACATTCACACAATCCACATCGTGTGAGTTTATATGTTCCCTTTGATCCTTGATCCTCGATTCCTGATCCTCGATCCCCGATCAATGCGCTATAGCGCCGACTTCCTCTTGCACCGGAGATGTAGATTTTACAGAAAATAAACATGCTCCTCACATTCGATAAAAACCGACTAGTGCAAGTCCTATGTAAAACCTCTCATATGCATATGCAATTATCTAAAAGATGGAAATAGATAATTTGGCTTTTACATACATAAGCCCCTGTATTATAACAATTATAAACATTCATAGCCGCTGATTTGGAACATATAAACTCACAATTCCTGCAAAAACAACTCGAGCATCCTTGCACGCAATATCGCTATAAACTATCGAACCTAGTTTATCAAGCATCTAGAATCCCAAACAATTCTTTGAAAAACTTTTTGAAATCCACTAAAAACGTTTTTCATGCATCCATAGTTCAAAAATTAATTATGAACCGCTGTCCATCCAATTTCCAATGGAAAGATGAACCGCAGTTTTTCGGTTTTGTTGATTCTCTTACAAAATAATCGTTTATACTTAAAACGAAATTATTGCAAGTTAGACAAATGTCTAAATCTTAATTCTAATAATTACATGGCATGTTTTAAAACACTTAAAACATTCAGAACGAATTATTATGGAGAATTACATCAACAAACATTCATAGACCGAAAAAACCAGTAAATCGAATTGTTTAAATCCTAGATGGTAAAGTAAATTCGTTTATAGCCTTAAATCATGAGAAAATTGAATTCTAAGCTCTGATACCACTGTAGGATTTCATGTTTAATTATAGAAATGTATTTTCGAAATTTTTATGTATAATAAGGATCAAATACAATTTTCTACGATTTGTTTCATGCATGTATCGGTTTGTTTTAATAACTAGTTTCAAAAACTCATTAAAACAAACACAAAGGGACTCCGAAATTCATACCTAGAAGTTCTCAAAAACTTCTTGACGTTTCAGAGACGTTGAGGAAGTCAATCGTCGCTTCACGTTGCGCCGGATGCCTCCGAGTGTTCACCGAAACCCTAAACAAGGTTGGAGAGAAATGAGCTAGCAAATCAATCTCCAAACAAGCTTAGAATCTAGCTACAAACCCCTTCCTTAGCCTCTGAGCTTTCTCCTTCAAAGACTTAGAAAACTAAGAGAATTTTCGTGGATTTTTGTGGTGAATTTTGGAGAGAAAATAATTAGAAAACAACTTATGTCAATTGAGGAGAATAAGGACCTATTTATAGGCTCCTATCTTACTCTCAATCATAGCTATTCTTAAGCCACGAATTCTTGAAATTTTCTCTCACAAACTAATTCCAAAATGCATTACATGCATCCACAAAACGTTTGACCAAGTTTGGAGCTAATCTAACCATCGATCAAATTAATCTCTTAATTATCAAAGGCAGAAAATCGATCGTGCTTCGGTTTACCGAGTCCCACTCGGTTAACCAAATATGTCACGATTGTTTAACCGAGTACGCGACGGATGACCGAATCTTAAGGAGAAAAATTCTCCTTAACCGATCGGACTAATTCTCGTCTAAGACCGAGTGCTATTCGGTTAACCGAAAATATCGGAACTTGACATTGTTCGGTCGACCATTTCTGGTTCGGTACACCGTACCAAAGATCCAGGCACTTTGGTGAAGTTCGGTCAATCAACTACGACTATCCGTTCCACGTTCAGTTGACCGATCCATAAATCTTTCGGTCGATCGAACCATAACGGATTACCGAACTTCTACCTGATTTGCCTTTTTCAAAGTTTGGATTTATTTCCAACAAAATTTGAACTTTTGGGGTTTTAGCAAATTCACAACTTATGCAATATATTACCCTATGCAATAATAAATTATTGCACCCCAAAATATATGCATCTCATATGAATTTATCATGATTCTAATTATGTTATACGCAACATAATTGATTTTACTCGTTCACCACATGAGTCATATTTTCTATAAGAAACCCGACTCATCATATGAACCAAAAATCAAGCTTCTTGTTTCCCGGTTTTTGCGGTGTGACCTATGGGAGGATCTGGACTAAGTTGGCAGTGATATTAAGAGCTTAATATCACAAGCTATAAGCGGTCGTTTTAAGAGAAAAAATGTGTCTACGACCGTTGTTTAATACGACAAATATAACGGTCGTATTTTTACCAGAAATAGCAAACAAAATGGTCGACCGAACAGGTCTGGGTAAACGGTTAACAGAAGTGTGATAGGTTGAACTGATTGGTTTGGTATAACAAATATTGTGTATAACCGGTCGACCGAACTCAGGCATACTGGCGGCCAATGTTTTTGGTGTTTAGGTGATCTAAGGGAGTCCAAATGATATGATATTTTGTGTGTGACTCCTACAAGGAACCTAGTGTGTGAATGCATGCATATTAGCTTAAGTTATGCTCAATTCACATAAGTTCCTAATACTCAAAGAAAGGTAAAATTACATGTCTTCAATCCTTGCTTGATTACATGTCTTGACTTGATTTTTCTTCTTTCTTGAGTCTTGATCACCTGTAGATGTTAGCATAATACAACATGTATACCATTATACTACATGTGCTAATCTACATGTCCTAATTAAGATTAGGTTGAATTACATCTTCAAAATACGGATTAAGGCAAAAAAGCCAACAATCTCCCCCTTTTTGATGATGGCAACCTATATCTAAAACCAACCTAATACTTGAATTTTGTATATGTAAACTATGCACATAAATGCTCCCCCTACGGATGTGCATAGTTTATCTTGAAAATATCATGTAAATTTCATGTTTCCCTAAACATACAATAATGTAATCTATTACTTCTCCCCGTTTGACATCCATCAAAAACATACAATAATCAATGTAATATATGAATTGAAATTTCTCCTTCGTTGACAATTATATATAACTATTTAAGTTCAAATGAGGATGTCATTTGTAATGAAGTTGCTCCCCCTAAATTTTGCACTTCATTACTCTAATAAAAGATATAACAATTAAGCTCGCCCTATCAATAAGGCTAGATGGAAACTATGAGTATGATTAACGTTAAATTCGTTTAAGTTTCAACTTATGCCTTATTCTAACATCCATTTAGAATATGACATTAAAATCAATGGATGTGGTATATGATTTGAAATGAATATGGTTAATGATTTTCAATGAATTGAACTCTAAAGATATGACAATTAAGCATATTAACTAGATTAGAGCTAATGTGACAGAAAATTCAGAAGTTGGAAATTTTATACCAATCTTGAATTCGAATTAGCTCCAATCTTTTCTTGGTGATGCAACCGGATTTGAATTTCGACGTTTTGGCTTGTCCGGTCACCACCAATCTCCTCCTCAAGCACCTACAAGTGTAGATTTAGGTACCCAAACAACTTTGGGTCCTTGAACATTAGCTTTTGGGATCCAAACCATTTTGGTTTTGGGTGCCCACACACTTGAGGAACTAGACTTAACAAGTAAATGCTTGTCATTTAAAGTAGTATGAGATACATGGTTTTTCAAATGCACATTGTATCCTAAACCATGTTTAGCTAATGATTGTCTTTGACTACTCAAAAGCATATCAAGCATTTTTGTTCCTTTAGTGAACATTTCTAGATCTTTTGTTAATTGCATATTTGAAGCTTTAAGATCTACATGTTCATCAACAATATGTGTTTTACTTAGACTAGCAATCACCTCATTCTTTTCATTCATGATTAGCTCAATTTGGCATTTAAGATCATTTATAGTTTTTCTAGCATTTTTGTTCTTTCCACAAACGATCTCATATTGTTTAACTAAATCATGAAATGCATTTTGGAGCTCATCTTTAGTAAATGTTTCATTAGATGCACTTGAGTTTGAGCTATTACTAAGATCTCTAGATGAGCAAGAATTAGAAATAGAAGAGTAAGAGGCTACCTCACTCAATTCATCTTCAATTGCCATGTGACATGAGTAAGCAAATTCTCCTCTACTATGTAAGGTGGAAGATGATGTTGATGGTGATGAGGAATCATCCCATGTAGCTTTGTGAGCTTCTTCCCTCCTTTCTCTTCTTTTGCCCCTTCCCTTCCCTTCTCATTTCTTTTCTCCCTCTTCTTCTCCCCTTCTTTTCTCTCACTTCTAATAACTCTTGTTTCACTTTTGTCTTCTTTATTTTTGAGATATTTGAAGAAGTCTTGGGCAAGGACCGCCATTTCTTCTTCTTCTTCTTCTCTCCTTGGTTCATCAAAGTTTGCATGTAATGCCACCGTGGTGTTTTTCTTTGAAACTTCCTTCTCTTTTCGATGACTCAATTGGAGCTCATAGGCAATGAGATTTCCAATGAGTTCCTCCATCTTCAATTTGGAAAGATCGTGCAATTCTTCAATTGCGACGACCTTGTCTTCCCAATCGTTGCTCAATGACCGAAGGAATTTTCGAGTCATCTCCCCTTCATTTATCCTTCTTCCAAGAATCAAAAGAGAGTTAGTAATATCGGTGAAGTGAGTGTTCATGTCGCTTATGTTCTCACCGATATGCCTAGAAAATATTTCATATTTATGCATGAGGAGACTTATCCTAGCTTCTTTGGTTTTACTATCACCCCCATGATGCAGTTGTAACTTATGCCATATTTGATTTGCACTTTCACAACCCCTAATTCTATTGTATTCTCCCTCATTAAGGCCACAATAAAGAATGTTCATGATTTTAGAATTCATTTTAATTTCTTTCATTTGAGCCCTAGATAGAGAATCTAACTCATCTTCATTTGGGGGTATGTATGGATTTTGAATAAACTTCCCATACTTAAGGTCATTTGATATTAAAAAGATTTTCATTCTATTTTTTCAATAATCATAATTTGACCCATTAAGCAAAGGAGGCCTTGTGGCGCATAAACCCTCTAAGTGATTAGATGTTGTAACCATGCTAAAATTACGGTAATGTAAAGAAATTTAGCTTAACAAGGCTCTGATACCAAATGTGGGATCTTGTGGGTTATGGGTCCACAATTAAGACTAATCACAATTAAACCCTAATTGACTACTTGGTAGATCGATCAAAGAAATGTAGCGGAAATTAAACTAAATCAAACACAAGTAGAAAGGTAATGCAAACCACAAGTAGACACGTCGGTTTTATAGAGGTTTGGCCGCGCCTACGTTCTCTCTTACAAGCACCTCTCGAATCTCCGTTCGAGCCCCTCTTGCGTCTTCACTATGCCGCCCCGTTCTGAACCAGGAGCAACGCCTTTTACAAGTCTTCAAGCTCGCGAACAACCCCCGCCGAGCTTGGAACCACCTCTCACAAACCGAGAGAATCACTTCGGGCTTTCACCGAAGTCCTTGCGTCTTTGTCTTGGGCTTTCACCAAGACCCTTGCTTCTTTGTCTTGGGCTTTCACCAAGACCCTTGCTCACTTTACAACAATGGCAACTTGAATGGAACTCACTCTCTAATTGAGCACAACAATTGCTAGATGATTGTATGATGAATAATGTGGAAATTAGGCTTTGGATGGCTAATTTGGAGCTTGGAGGTTGTGGAGAATCTCGTTATAGGTTTGACAATTTGGAGTTGTGAAATCTTATGGAAAACTCAGTGTGAACCTCTATTTATAAGCTCCTATAGATTTCTAACCGTTTGGACAAGATTTGATTGGGGTTTGTGCAAAGTACACAAAACAGAAAATCGGATTGCAATAAACTGTCTAGCAACAGTCGACCGAACCCTTGTGTAAGTTAATGGATCGGTTGAGCAATCATAGGTACTGGTCGACCTAACACTTAAGTTTTATAAGTCAATGGTCGACCGAACAGGTACCGGTCGACCGAACTACAGGGTTCGGTAGAGGGAAAACTCGATCGGTTGAACCAAACTTGTGTCGACCGATACTAGGTAGATTTTCCCTAATAGAACGGTCGACTGAACAAGGTATTTTCTTTGACCGGTTCAAAAGTATTTGGGGTGTATTAAGAGAAAAAATGTGTCTACGACCGTTGTATAATACGACATATATAACGGTCGTATTTTTACCAGAAATAGCAAACGAAACGGTCGACCGAACAGGTCTGGGTAAACGGTTAACAGAAGTGTGATAGGTTGAACTGATTGGTCTGGTATAACAAATATTGTGTATAACCGGTCGACCGAACTCAGGCAGACTGGCGGCCAATGTTTTTGGTGTTTAGGTGATCTAAGGGAGTCCAAATGATATGATATTTTGTGTGTGACTCCTACAAGGAACCTAGTGTGTGAATGCATGCATATTAGCTTAAGTTATGCTCAATTCACATAAGTTCCTAATACTCAAAGAAAGGTAAAATTACATGTCTTCAATCCTAGCTTGATTACATGTCTTGACTTGATTTTTCTTCTTTCTTGAGTCTTGATCACCTGTAGATGTTAGCATAATACAACATGTATACCATTATACTACATGTGCTAATCTACATGTCCTAATTAAGATTAGGTTGAATTACATCTTCAAAATACGGATTAAGGCAAAAAAGCCAACAATCTCCCCCTTTTTGATGATGGCAACCTATATCTAAAACCAACCTAATACTTGAATTTTGTATATGTAAACTATGCACATAAATGCTCCCCCTACGGATGTGCATAGTTTATCTTGAAAATATCATGTAAATTTCAAGCTTCCCTAAACATACAATAATGTAATCTATTACTTCTCCCCGTTTGACATCCATCAAAAACATACAATAATCAATGTAATATATGAATTGAAATTTCTCCTCTGTTGACAATTATATATAACTATTTAAGTTCAAATGAGGATGTCATTTGTAATGAAGTTGCTCCCCCTAAATTTTGCACTTCATTACTCTAATAAAAGATATAACAATTAAGCTCCCCCTATCAATAAGGCTAGATGGAAACTATGAGTATGATTAACGTTAAATTCGTTTAAGTTTGAACTTATGCCTTATTCTAACATCCATTTAGAATATGACATTAAAATCAATGGATGTGGTATATGATTTGAAATGAATATGGTTAATGATTTTCAATGAATTGAACTCTAAAGATATGACAATTAAGCATATTAACTAGATTAGAGCTAATGTGACAGAAAATTCAGAAGTTGGAAATTTTATACCAATGTTGAATTCGAATTAGCTCCAATCTTTTCTTCGTGATGCAAACCGGATTTGAATTTCGACGTTTTGGCTCGTCCGGTCACCACCAATCTCCTCCTCAAGCACCTACATGTGTAGATTTAGGTACCCAAACAACTTTGGGTCCTTGAACATTAGCTTTTGGGATCCAAACCATTTTGGTTTTGGGTGCCCACACACTTGAGGAACTAGACTTAACAAATAAATGCTTGCCATTTAAAGTAGTATGAGATACATGGTTTTCGAAATGCACATTGTATACTAAACCATGTTTAGCTAATGATTGTCTTTGACTACTCAAAAGCATATCAAGCATTTTTGTTCGTTTAGTGAACATTTCTAGATCTTTTCTTAATTTCATATTTGAAGCTTTAAGATCTACATGTTCATCAACAATAGGTGTTTTACTTAGACTAGCAATCACCTCATTCTTTTCATTCATGATTAGCTCAATTTGGCATTTAAGATCATTTATAGTTTTTCTAGCATTTTTGTTCTTTCCACAAACGATCTCATATTGTTTAACTAAATCATGAAATGCATTTTGGAGCTCATCTTTAGTAAATGTTTCATTAGATGCACTTGAGTTTGAGCTATCACTAAGATCTCTAGATGAGCAAGAATTAGAAATAGAAGAGTTAGAGGCTACCTCACTCAATTCATCTTCAATTGCCATGTGACATGAGTAAGCAAATTCTCCTCTACTATGTAAGGTGGAAGATGATGTTGATGGTGATGAGGAATCATCCCATGTAGCTTTGAGAGCTTCTTCCCTCCTTTCTCTTCTTTTGCTCCTTCCCTTCTCATTTCTTTTCTCCCTCTTCTTCTCCCCTTCTTTTCTCTCACTTCTAATACCTCTTCTTTCACTTTTGTCTTCTTTATTTTTGAGATATTTGAAGAAGTCTTGGGCAAGGACTACCATTTCTTCTTCTTCATCTTTTCTCCTTGGTTCATCAAAGTTTGCATGTAATGCCACCGTGGTCTTTTTCTTTGAATCTTCCTTCTCTTTTCGATGACTCAATTGGAGCTCATAGGCCATGAGATTTCCAATGAGTTCCTCCATCTTCAATTTGGAAAGATCGTGCGATTCTTCAATTGCGACGACCTTGTCTTCCCAATCGTTGCTCAATGACCGAAGGAATTTTTGAGTCATCTCCCCTTCATTTATCCTTCTTCCAAGAATCAAAAGAGAGTTAGTAATATCGGTGAAGCGAGTGTTCATGTCGCTTATGTTCTCACCGATATGCCTAGAAAATATTTCATATTTATGCATGAGGAGACTTATCCTAGTTTCTTTGGTTTTACTATCACCCTCATGATGCATTTGTAACTTATGCCATATTTGATTTGCACTTTCACAACCCCTAATTCTATTGTATTCTCCCTCATTAAGGCCACAATAAAGAATGTTTATGATTTTAGAATTCATTTCAATTTCTTTCATTTGAGCCCTAGATAGAGAATCTAACTCATCTTCATTTGGGGGTATGTATGGATTTTGAATATACTTCCCATACTTAAGGTCATTTGATATTAAAAAGATTTTCATTCTATTTTTCCAATAATCACAATTTTACCCATTAAGCAAAGGAGGCCTTGTGGTGCATAAACCCTCTAAGTGATTAGATGTTGTAGCCATGCTAAGATTACGGTAATGTAAAGAAATTTAGCTTAACAAAGCTCTGATACCAAATGTGGGATCGTGTGGGTTATGGGTCTCACTCATACTTTACAACAATGGAAACTTGAGTGGAACTCACTCTCTAATTGTGCACAACAATTGCTAGATGATTGTATGATGAATGATGTGGAAATTAGGCTTTGGATGGCTAATTTGGAGCTTGGAGGTTGTGGAAAATCTCACTATAGGTTTGACACTTTGGAGTTGTGAAATCTTATGGAAAACTAAGTGTGAACCTCTATTTATAAGCTCCTAAAAATTTCTAGCCGTTTGGACAAGTTTTGATTGGGGTTTGTGCAAAGTACACAAAACAGAAAATCGGATTGCAAAAAACTGTCCAGCAATGGTCGACCGAAAGGTGTAACGGTCGACCGAACCCTTGTGTAAGTTAATGGATCGGTTGACCAAACATAGGTACTGGTCGACCTAACACTTAAGTTCTATAAGTCAACGGTCGACCGAACAGGTACCGGTCGACCGAACTACAGGGTTCGGTAGACGGAAAACTCGATCGGTTGAACTAAACTTGTGTCGACCGATAGCAGGTAGATTTTCCCTAATAGAACAGTCGACCAAACAAGTTATTTTGTTCGACCGGTTCAAAAGTTTTTGGGGGTGTATTAAGAGAAAAAATGTGTATACGACCGTTGTATAATACGACAAATATAACGGTCGTATTTTTACCAGAAATAGCAAACGAAACGGTCGACCGAAGATCTACCGGTCGACCGAACAGGTCAGGGTAAACGGTTAACAGAAGTGTGATCGGTTGAACTAATTGGTCTGGTATAACAAATATTGTGTATAACCGGTCGACCGAAAGGTGAACGGTCGACCGAACTCAGGCAGACTGGCGACCAATGTTTTAGGTGTTTAGGTGATCTAATGGAGTCCAAATGATATGATATTTTGTGTGTGACTCCTACAAGGAACCTTGTGTGTGAATGCATGCATATTAGCTTCAGTTATGCTCAATTCACATAAGTTCCTAATACTCAAAGAAATGTCAAATTACATGTCTTCAATCCTAGCTTGATTACATGTCTTGACTTGATTTTTCTTCTTTCTTGAGTCTTGATCACCTGTAGATGTTAGCACAATACAACATGTATACCATTATACTACATGTGCTAATCTACATGTCCTAATTAAGATTAGGTCGAATTACATCATCAAAATACGTATTAAGGCCAAAAAGCCAACATATATATGCATGATATGATGTCAATCAGATTTCCCCGTCTCTCGTATGTTTTCATTTTTTCTTTCATTTTTCTTTTTCTGTGTTTTGCTCAGCACTAGCAAAAGCTAAGTGTGGGTGTATTTGATTAGTAGCATATAATACATTGCATTCGTGCTATATATCCTTTATTTTACCCCAATATTGTGCTACTCGAGTTTGTTTGTAATATTTCAGGAGTTAGGTAATAAAGAAGAGGAAGGGAACAACAAGGACCTGAATGTAACAAGAATGGACTAAATTGAAGTCTTCTAGACCTATTTGTAATGCACAATGACTGGATCGCAAATCAGGAAGGACCCAAGTGAAAACCCAGAGTGACCTGATTGAGAAGTACAAAATAATGTCACAAATGACTTGAACAAAATCACTATTTCTCCAATTAAAACTAAATCGAGTCGAGAGAGTGAACCAGAGCTTCACCCCACGTGCCAATAGAAGAAATAAAGCAGAAGACAAAATTTCAACCTGATCGGATCAATTTGATCCACCACTGGTGAAGCAAACTGGTCCAAAGGATCTCAATTTTTGGCCACGGGTCAGGTATTCAGGTCAGAGCATTCCAAGACTATCAGAGTTGATTTAGCGTCGTTCGATTACTTCCAAATTAATCCTAACCATGTATTAGTCTATATATACCATTGCAATTCCTCATCTCCAATACTTCTTCTTGCTCCTCCATTAGTTTAGGTATTAATATAGCGTAGTCTTGTTCTTTATCTTGATGTCTTTCCTTTGATGTCTTTTTTTTGCAAAGCAAAAGGGAGGCTTAGCCTCGAAATTTCATTAACGAAACTATGATTTACAACCTACCAAAATTTAGATCTACAAGAACGTGGGACATGCTGACTACATGCCCAGCCACACAATCGCTCATGAGCCCAAGTCTCATTTAACTAGTACTCTCTTACAACTAAATATGTAATATTCTTGCTCGTCTATTTCCAGATATCTTCAAAAGTTCGCATAGTTGCCGGGTCTTCAACGAGATCTTTCAGCTTCGATCCCATCACCCAAACCGTATCCTTAACCAATCTCACAATGTCAGTCGATCGCTTCCGCTCGTTGTCGAATATCCATATGTTCCTTTTTTGCCAAGACTCATAAATAACCGCACTAATAGCTAACCGCACCGCTTTCATCATTACTACCCCCTTAACTTGTTGCATGTGTCTCACCTCCTCGATAATCATGGTCCCCATGCTGGTGCTCAGCCCAATGGTTTGAAGCACACCTGTCAATACCTCCTTCGTGAGAGGGCATGCCCAAAAAAGGTTGCCCGTATCCTCCTCAGCTGCAGTACATAGTGCACATTCCAGCCCAAGGTGTGCCCCCTTGCCTCCATCAATTTCTTTGTCATTAGGCGTCCCCGCAATGCTCGCCATGCTGTAATGGCATACTTTGGGACATGGTTTATGAACCATATAAGCTTGCTCCACCCCCACGGTCTCCCTTTTATGCACTACCCATGTCCACACCTCCTTTAGGGTGAAAGGTTCTCTTCTTGAGTCCACCCGAGTTGGCCTATCCCGACCTCCATAAATGCACATCCTCATGATCTTTGGCCATAAATCAATCATCTGTAGTTAGCGTTGGTTAGGTAGGCTCCAAGCTCCGTTTCTGATAAAATGGGAAACCATCGTACCCTTTGGCATACCAATATCATAGTGTAATCGTTCCCCCCACCCCTCACATAATAATGGCCTACCACACCACGGGTACAGGAAAAATCAGATGTTGTTGCCATCTCCCACTTGAAAGCGGATGTGCTCACGTGTTATGTCATGCACTCTCAGTATTCCTGTTGAACGTTTTATTTTAAACCGCAAATGCACGGCCACGATGAAGCGGTGGCAAGTACGGGTCGTCCTCAGGGAGGTGAGCAGGCTCTTGTTTATCCGAAATCAAGTGGCAAAAAAGATGGAAGAGATGTTATTATGCTATTCTACACTACACTACGCTAAGAAGTACGAAATGTGAAAGAAGCAAACAAACGATGAAATAAGAACTAAGCTAAGAACAAAACAAGAATGCTGGAATTTCAGGAATGGAAAAACCCCTAAGGGGTGGAGTGAGTGCATACAAGCAAAGAGGTGGGTGTTGAACACATTCTTTAAGCACAAATAAAGGTGGTGTTATCATGCATAGGAAGTGTCTAAATGTTGTGGCAAAACCTATCAATCTATTCACCAACTTAGTTGATTAACATTTACATATGCAAGATGTTTATTTCAGAACCTAAACAAGCATGAGAGGTGTCTAATCATTTTGGCAAAACTCATCAAGTTATAAATTCTATCCTAAACAAGCAAGCATACATTCATGTTTTATCAACACATTGGAAATAAAGCATTCAATCCATTCTCATTTGCATGTATGTACATCTACTCCACCCCCCAAAGGGGATGGAACTACTCACTAAACATTACACTAATTATTAAACTGAACAAAGAAAGCATATTAACTAAGCGAATAAAATTAATGAAATGAGATTAAGCAAAGCAAAACAAGAAACATAAAACAAACAACATAATAAAGAAAACTTGTATTAAAATGACTCACATTAAAAGTAGCATCCTCCTACTTTAGTGTGTGCTTCAAGGCCTCACTTCTAGTAGGAAGAATAGCCACTTAAAATATGGAGTCGTTACAATAGGTGGTGAAGAGTTCTATTTATAGGCATGGAAAAAGCTAGTCCGGGACAATCCCACGATGTGGGACTAAACAAATACCAGAAATGGACTAAATACACACTAATACGTAACCCAAAGAAATCTTAGCGGATTTGGGCCAAAAGTGACTGCCAATTAGCGGTCTCGGACCGCCAATTGGCGGTCTAAAAAGTCTGGATCCCTCTGGAATTTGTGCTGGGCTTTGCTTAGTGTATTTGGTGGTCTTAGATGCATCTACTTCGTTTATTGGAGCTCCGACCCGAATCTAATTGCTAAAATACTCCCCATGATGGTGTGAAGTATTCTGTTTTGCTCTTAGGTCCCTCTGTCTTGCGTTCAGGTCTTCTCCCTTGCATCTTGGTCCCCAGATCTCACAATCCATTCCTTTTTCCCAGCTTTTGGGTCCTTTTATGTTTCATCTCTTCAAACCTATTTATTCCTGAAAAGTAAACATAAAACTCATCACATAGCATTGTTTAGGTGAAAGATAATGGATATAAGATACAAATATAAGCATGAAATGATGTCAATCAAATACCCCCACACCTAAGTTTTGCTAGTCCCGAGCAAAACAAAGAAATATAAAAGCATACGAAATCAAGAAATCCTAACTCACTTTCGTAGGAATCACGGTTGCACTTAGCACGTGCAACAAGCCGTTAAACCTCCTTGTCGCCAAGGAGGAGGAGTGTCGTCTCCTGAGGGTTTTCAGCGGATATACCCACAAAATCCGAACAATATGCATTAATCAATCTAGCTACACGACTCGTGGGACTCATATTGTCGATCATGGGACGCGGTAATACTATGGGTCGACTCTATATATGTAATCGGTCCACACACCTAGCCTAATGAGTTATTCGTGAGAGTTAGATAAGGACTTAAGTGAAAGATATGGGCAACCTTGACTTCTGAATGTGATGCAATGTGTAGAGTCCATTTTGGTTCTTATTTGCTTTTTTTTCTTTCATCATTTTTTTCTTTTTCTTTGGAGCATTTTATTGGTTGGTGTTTGATTCTCCCAGGGTCAGGTTTCGTGCATCATTGCCTATGAGGACTTACACTATCACGTACACCTTCCCCCAAATCTCCACATATGGCGATCCCTACCACCCACAAAGTCCCCTCAGACCTACTTTCCCGAGTGATAGGAGTCGTGCGAGAAGAGAGAACACCACTTATTTATTTATCTACATGGGAACCAAAACCCCTACACTTAAGTTTCACAAAAAGAAATTAAGGGCCCTTAACTACGACAAACTTCCTTATACTAACAGACACGAATTATTTGACTCACTAGGTTCAGGGTGGACTTCTTTAAATGTTTGTGTACTGAAGCCCTATGATTACACGCCCCCTGAGGGAAAACCAGGGTTCATCCTAACGACTTGATAAGACCTAAAGCCAGTAAACTAGAAATCCTAATGCATCAAGTTCAAGACAATTTTGGGAGCTTTCTATTTACTTTGCCTCTCAACGGTTTTGCACATGCTAAACACACGCAAAACCCACAAAACATTTTCTTTCACAAACACATGAAGATTTTGAAAGAAATGTGAAAATTTTAAAGCACAAGGCAAGCAAAAGAAGACAAGTCACCCAAGGATCATGGCAAGCATATATATCAATGTTAAATGCGGCACACTAACATGATCCTAGCAGTACAACCAAAAGAAAACAAAAAAAACAAAAAAACTATGTACAAACGTGAAAACACCCCCCCACACCTACTTCATGCATTGTCCTCAATGAATGCGAGCAAGATACTCCATGAATATATGCATGAAAAAAGAGAGATCTCACCAACATGAAGTACAAAGGGAAGTTCAAGGTCATGTTGATGGACACAAACCCGAATTCCCTCAAAACCTGTGAGATGCTGAAGAAGGGAGATAAATACGTGAAGAAATGGGGCCCAAGTACACAAGGGTTGGGGCCCACAACAAGCAATGCTCGCTCAAGGAGTCTTTTTTTACTCTTTTTTTTTTAATTTTTTTTCTTTTTTTTCGGCATTTGTTTTTTTTACATGATATATACAGCAACAACGATATTCTCATAATCATTTGGCAAAGGAACATCAAATTAGAACATCAAGTCATGAGGACCAGAGACTTGCCGAGATGGGCAAACTTCACCGGTACTCTGAGGTGTCATGAGGGGTGACAGGTCAAAGCTGAAAGGCTCGAACCCCTCATGATATTGGTCGGGTGTAGGCAACATGAATGAGTGAAGTTGTGTTGCCTCACTAGGGTTTAGTTGCTCATCGAACAAAACCCTCCAACCAAGAGGTGGGTGCATTGGAATGAGTTCCTTAAGCTCATTCGATGGATGCAGCAGACCTTCATCACTAAGAATGGGGCTTCTCCCCAAGTCATCCAACAAGGACCTCCCACCATCATTTAGATCATCAAGCATAAGCTCGGTCATAGGTGGGTCCTTGTTGGAGTCAATATGAAGCTCAAATGGCTCAATGGCCATGGGACATGAGGTAGAGACATCTTCTGGTATAGGCATATGATGAGGTGTCTCACTCTCACTAGTACTCTCAACTGAATCATGCAACGAACACTCCTTTTGGACATTTATGTTTGATGCCAGCTCACTCTGTTGCATTGCAAAGACAGGCAACGAGTTTTCGCTGGCCCCACAAACATTCTCAATGGGTTGCATTGGGGTTAGGGGTGTTCGTTGATTTTGTGGTGCTTACTCCAATTGGCGGATGAGATTTAGATTTAAAGGTTGATCCATGGGCTCCTGTTACCTACCAGAGTTGAACACATGAAACTCGGCACTCATGTTTCCGAATGAGAGCTTCATGAGACCATTTCTACAATTAATTAAGGCATTGGAGGTTGTAAGAAATGGTCTACCCAAAATCAAAGGTATTTGAGAGTGGGTGTTTGCAACAGGATTGGTATCGAGGACAACAAGATCGACTGGAAATATAAAATCTCCAACTTTGATAAGCACGTCCTCAATAATCCCCTTTGGAATACGAATGGATCTATCTGCCAATTGGAGGGTGATCGTAGTTGGTTTCAATTGTCCCAAGTTCAACTGTTGATAAACAGAGAATGGGAGGAGGTTGACCGCTGCTCCTAAATCAAGCAAAACATTACTCATGCTAGTGTCCCCTATAGTACACTGAATAGTAGGACACCCAGGGTCCTTGTATTTTGTGTAGGCGGGATTGGACAAAAGCGAGCTTACATTTGCAGCCAAGAATGCTTTCTTAGGAACATTTGTCTTCCTCTTGGTGGTGCAGAGATCCTTCAACACTTTGGCATATTGAGGTATTTGTTGGATGACATCCAACAAGGGGATGTTAACCTTAACTTGCTTAAACACCTCTAATAACTTGTCCATTGTGTCACTCTGCTTTTTGGTTAACCTACTTGGATAATGAGCTTTTGGCAGGTAGGTTTTCTGCGTTGCCTGAGAAAGAAGCCTTAGTGTATTTCCCTCACCCTCAGCCTCTTCTTCACCACCATTCCCACTAAGAGGCTGCATAGATGGTGGTGGTTGTGGCAAGGAAATGTGATTGTCAACCTGTTTTCCATTCCTTAAGGTCACAATGGATTTGACATGGTGAACAGGTTCCTCCACATGGTTTACTTGCCTCCCCCGGGGTACCATATTCTCATTTTACATGTGTTGTTGCTGGTAGATGCGGGGGTTAGCCTCAGGTTGGCTAGGAAAAGACCCTCTCTCTCTTTCATGTACAGACTGAGCCAATTGGCCCATCTGAAGCTCTAGAGATTTCATGGTCCGCTGATTTGAAGTGAGGACTTGACTCGTGGTTGACATAAAAAATTTCATTGAGTTTTCAAGTCCACGAGTCAAGGTCTCAAGCGAATTGAATCGGGTTTCCATATTGTTGGAATTTGGGAAACCCGATTGATTGGTGGTTTGCGTTTGGGGATGCTGATAAGATTGCGCATGCATGGGAGGTTGGTGTGATTGGTAAGGTGGTCTAGAGGAGTTTGAAGGACCACCCGGGGCATTAGTTTGGTTTCATGAAAAATTGGGGTGGTTCCTCCATCCAAGATTATAAGATGATGAGTATGGGTCATTCCTAGCTCTGTCATAGGTGGCGTTGACACGCTCCATCTCAGGAGGAATAAACACACACTCGCTTTCTACATGACCTACCCTACCACATGAATGACAGGGAACTGGACCAGATGTGGACATGTGAGGTGCACCTTGTTGGTTTTGGAGCTCAATCGAATCCATATGGCGCATTAAGGCCGCCATGCGTGCCTTAGTGGACGTAGTGGTATCGACAACAAATGGGGCACCCGATCTAGTCGAGTTTGCATTCGCAATCCTTGCTCCTATGCTAGATGATGCAGGTGGTTCCCTCATACTCTCCCATTACATGGTTTTCTCAGCAAGGTCTTCTAGGAAAGCCCATGCCTCCCTTTCATCCTTTCCCAAGAACTCTCCTTGACACATGGACTCAAGGAGCGTCCTTGACTGGATGTGAAGACCTTCGTAAACAATCTGACAAAGGCGCCACAACTCGATGCCATGGTGAGGGTATGAGGATAGTAGCTCCTTGAACCTCTCTAAGTATGCATGGAATGGTTCGGTCTCATGTTGATAGAACGAATTGATTTCGTTCCTCAATTTTTGAGTCCGATGATTTGGAAAGTACTTCTTGAGGAATGCAGATTGAAACTCGTCCCAAGTCCAAAAGACATTCTCCTGGTTGCTGTACAACCACTTCTTGGCGTCATCCTTTAGTGCAAAAGTAACGAGCCTAAGATGGATGGAGTCTGTGCTAAGTTGTTGCAGCTTGAACATAGCACAGACCTCCTCAAATTCCTTGAGAAAGATATAGGGGTCACCCTTCCCAGTGAAGCGAGGGAGCATGGAAATAAACTGAGGCTTAACCTCAAAATGGTTCCCATTAGCCTCTGGTAATACGATGTATGAGGGTAGAGCTGTACGGCTCGGGTATCATCGATCACGGAGAGGTATGAGAACGACAACTAGAAGAACAGGTCGAACAGGTGGGTCCAGCAACTGCTCCTCCTCACGGAAATTTGCAGCCATTGAACCCGGACTGCGTGCGACACAAGAGGAGGAAGGTATCGAGAAATCGATGACCGAAGCCGGATTGACAACGCTCCTCGTCAAACGACCACTCTCGTCTCGTGTCCACGAAAGCATGCACAAAGGTGCACACACACAAACCAATTTTTTTTGAAGAATGTACGTAGAAGACAAGACGAGGGAACACAGGTGAGAAAGAATGACTCAGGAGAGAAGGGAAGAAGTCCTTATGCTATGGTGGATGGGTACAGGTAGAAGCACACAAGCAAACAAAGCTCAAGCAATCCTAAGGTCGTTATAGGTCCTTACAGCTAGACGATGCCTAACTGCGAGGTCACACGGCCTCAACACACCTCACGTCCCTACAACGAGGACCATAAAGCCCAGAAAGTGAGCCAAGATCTGGGGATCTCATCTCTCCTACTATCGACAAAGTGGGCAACGTCGATCAGGTCATGATGGTCGGGACGGGATCACTCTCCTAATGCGTCCGAATTCCTTAAGGCCAATGTCTACTTGATTTTAAAATTAGGCTCTTGATTAGTGTGGTTTTTGGGGCGAAGAAAAGGGTGATGAAATCCCCCACCTTATCTTTTATGGGACAGCCCCTCCTTAGTAGTGTTTTGGAGTCCTAATCTAGCAATCAACTCTCCAAACAAACGCTCAACTCACACTTGTTTCAATGCACTTCCTACTAACTAATGCATGTTCATACGAAATGCATGAATGAGAGTAGAAGGTGTGTACCTCACGCCAGCACTCAGCAACTGAAAAGAAAGCTAAAATGAAAGACAATCTATATGCCTAAGTCACATACATGATGCATGACCTAAACAAAAAGAATGCCTAATCTGTTGCTTTGGGTTTTTGGGTCCAAGTTGCTTAAGGGAGGTTTGATTATTGATATGGGAACAAACTATAAGTCAAAACATGCCAAATCAAGTCCCAGATCACTACATCAATTATGTAAACACACCACAGAAATAAGATAGTAAAATGAGCTCACCAGACCGCCAATTGGTGATCTCACGCCGCTGATAGGCGGTCTACAGTGCTCAGAATGCCTCCAAATATCATCAGGTGTTCCTCCTGGTGACTCCAAGTCTCCTGAAACAAAGAAAAACTACAAAACACAAATTAAATCCACTTGAATCGTCCAAACAAGAGTCTGGACTGACACCTCCCCGGCAACGGCGCCAAAAACTTGTTAAACGTTTTATTTTAAAACGCAAGTGCACGGCCGCGATGAAGCGGTGGCAAGTACGGGTCGTCCTCAGGGAGGTGAGCAGGCTCTTGTTTATCTGAAATCAAGTGGCAAAAAAGATGGAAGAGATGCTATTATGCTAACCTACACTACACTACGCTAAGAAGTACGAAATGTGAAAGAAGCAAACAAACGATGAAATAAGAACTAAGCTAAGAACAAAACAAGAATGCTGGAATTTTAGGAATGGAAAAACCCCTAAGGGGTGGAGTGAGTGCACACAAGCAAAGAGGTGGGTGTTGAACACATTCTTTAAGCACAAATAAAGGTGGTGTTATCATGCATAGGAAGTGTCTAAATGTTGTGGCAAAACCTATCAATCTATTCACCAACTTAGTTGATTAACATTTACATATGCAAGATGTTTATTTCAGAACATAAATAAACATGAGACATGTCTAATCATTTTGGCAAAACTCATCAAGTTATAAATTCTATCCTAAACAAGCAAGCATACATTCATGTTTTATCAACACATTGGAAATAAAGCATTCAATCCATTCTCATTTGCATGTATGTACATCTATTGAACGTTTTATTTAAAACCGCAAGTGCACGGCCGCGATGAAGCGGTGGCAAGTACGGGTCGTCCTCAGGGAGGTGAACAACCTCTTGTTTGCACAAAATCAAGTGGCGAAAATAAATGGAGAAGTGAGTTGTTAACGCTAACCTACGCTACACTACGCTAAGAAGTATGAAATGTGGAAGAAGCAAACAAACGATGAAATAAGAACTAAGCTAAGAACAAAACAAGAATGCTGGAATTTCAGGAATGGAAACCCCCTAAGGGGTGGAGTGAGTGCACACAAGCAAAGAGGTGGGTGTAGAATACATTCTTTAATCACATGAAGGTGGTGTTTATCAAGCATAGGAAGTGATTGACATCATTCCATGCTCATATTTGTATCTTATATCCATTATCTTTCACCTAAATAATGCTATGTTACGAGTTTTATGTTTAGTTTTCAGGAATAAATAGGTTTGAAGAGATAAAGCATAAAAGGACCCAAAAGTTGGGAAAAAGGACTGAATTGTGAGATCTGTGGACCAAGATGCAAGGAAGAAGGACCTGAATGCAATACCGAAGGACCTAAGAGCAAAACAGAATACTCCTCACCATCATGGGGAGTATTTTGGCAATTCTATTCGGGTCGGAGCTCCAACATGCAAAATAGATGCATCAAATACTAACAAAGCCTTCCAGAAAAGCCCACAAGAAATTACAGAGCGATCCGGACACTGTAGACCGCTAATTAGCGGTCCAAGACCGCTAATTGGCGGTCACTTTTGGCCCAAATGCGCTCAAATTTCTCCAGCACATGTATTAGAGTATGTGTAGGCTATTTGTGGTATCTGTTTAGTCCCACATCGGGGGATTGTCCCGGATTAGCTTTTCCATGGCTATAAATAGAACTCTTCACCTCCTATTGTAATCACTCCATATTTTAAGTGGCTATTCTTCCTACTAGAAGTGAGGCCTTGAAGCACACACTAAAGTAGGAGGATGCTACTTTTAATGTGAGTCATTTTATCAATAAAGTTTTGTGTTTCTTTCATTGTTTGTTTTATGCTTCTTTTCTTGTTTATGCATGTTTTAGTTTAATCATCTTTTAATTCTAGCTTAGTTTTAATATGCTTTCTTTCCATAGTTTAATAATTAGTGTAATGTTTAGTGAGTAGTTCCATCCCCTTTGGGGGATGGAGTAGATGTACATACATGCATTAGAGAATGGGATGAATGCTATATTTTCAATGTGTTAATTAAACATGAATGTATGCTTGCTTGTTTAGGATAGAATTTATAACTTGATGAGTTTTGCCAAAATGATTAGACACCTCTCATGCTTGTTTAGGTTCTAAAATAAACACCTTGCATATGTAAATGTTAATCAACTAAGTTGGTGAGTAGATTGATAGGTTTTGCCATAACATTTAGACACTTCCTATGCTTGATAAACACCACCTTCATATGCTTAAAGAATGTATTCTACACCCACCTCTTTGCATGTGTGCACTCACTCCACCCCTTAGGGGTTTTCCATTCCTGAAATTCCAGCATTCTTGTTTTGTTCTTAACTTAGTTCTTATTTCATCGTTTGTTTGCTTCTTTCACATTTCATACTTCTTAGAGTAGTTTAGTGTAGAGTAGCGTAACCAACTTTCTTCTCCATTATTTTCGCCACTTCATTTCGTGCAAACAAGAGGCTGCTCACCTCCCTGAGGACGACTCGTATTTGCCACCGCTTCATCGCGGCCGTGCACTTGCGGTTTAAATAAAACGTTCAATCAAGTTTTTGGTGCCGTTGCCGGGGAGGTGCCAGTCCAGACTCTTGTTTGGACGATTCGAGTGGATTTAATTTTTGTCTTGTAGTTTTCTTTGTTTCAGGAGACTCACATTGAGAAGGGGAAGCATCTGGTGAAGTTTGGAGGCGGTTTGAGAGAAGAAGACCGCCAATCAGCGGTCTACAACCGCCAACTGGCGGTCTGGTTGTTTCATTTCACCTCGAAATTTCTTTGGAGTATTAGTTTATATGATATAGTGGTCTGGGACTTAATTTGGCATGTTTTGACTTATAGTTTGTTCCCAGATCAATAATCAAACCTCCCTTAAGCAACTTGGACCCTAAAACTCAAAGCAAAAGATTAGGCATTCTTTTTGTTTAGGCCATGCATCATGTATGTGACTTAGGCATTTAGATTGTCTTTTATCTTAGCTTTATTTTCTGTTGCTGAGAGCTGGCGTGAGGTACGCACCTTCTACTCTCATTCATGCATTTCGTATGAACATGCATTAGTTAGTAGGAAGTGCATTGCAACAAGTGTGAGTTGAGCGTTGTTTGGAGAGTTGATTGCTAGATTTAGGACTCCAAAACGCTACTAAGGAGGGGCTGTCCCATAAAAGATAAGGTGGGGGATTTCATCACCCTTTCCTTCGCCCCAAAAACCACACTAATCAAGAGCCTAATTTTAAAATCAAGTAGACATTGGCCTTAAGGAATTCGGACGCATTAGGAGAGTGATCTGGTCCCGACCGTCATGACCTGATCGGCGTTGCCCACTTTGTCGATAGTAGGAGAGACGAGATCCCCGGAACTTGGCTCACTTGCTGGGCTTTGTGGTCCTCGTTGTAGGGAGGTGAGGCGTGTTGAGGCCGTGTGACCTCGCAGTTAGGCGTCGTCTAGCTGTAAGGACCTATAGCGACCTTAGGATTGCTTGAGCCTTGTTTGCTTGTGTGCTTCTACCTGTACCCATCCGCCGTAGCATAAGGACTTCTTCCCTTCTCTCCTGAGTCATTCTTTCTCTCCTGTGTTCTCCCGTCTTCTCCTCTACGCACATTCTTTGTTAGAAAAAAAAAAGGTTTTGTTTTGTGTGTGTGCACCTTTGTGCATGCTTTCGTGGACACGAGACGAGAGTGGTCGTTTGACGAGGAGCGTTGTCAATCCGGCTTCGGTCATCGATTTCTCGACACCTTCCTCCTCTCGTGTCACACGCAGTCCGGGTTCAATGGCTGCTAATTTCCGTGAGGAGGAGCAGTTGCTGGACCCACCTGTTCGACCAGTGCTTCCAGTTGTCGTTCCCGTACCTCTACGTGATCGATGCTACCCGAGCTGTACAGCTCTACCCTCATGCATCGTATTACCAGAGGCTAATGGGAACCATTTTGAGGTTAAGCCTTAATTCATTTCCGTGCTCCCTCATTTCACTGGGAAAGGTGACCCCTATATCTTTCTCAGGGAATTTGAGGAGGTCTGTGCTATGTTCAAGCTGCAACAACTTAGCACAGACTCCATCCATCTTAGGCTCGTTCCTTTTGCACTAAAGGATGACACCAAGAAGTGGTTGTATAGCAACCAGGCGAATTCCTTTAGGACTTGGGATGAGTTTCAATCTGCATTCCTCAAGAAGTACTTTCCTAATCATCGGACTCAAAAATTGAGGAACGAAATCAATTCGTTCTATCAACATGAGACCGAACCATTTCATGCATATCTTGAGAGGTTCAAAGAACTACTATCCTCGTGCCCTCACCATGGCATTGAGTTGTGGCGTCTTTGTCAGATTGTGTATGAGGGTCTTCACATCCCGTCCAGAACGCTCCTTGAGTCCATGTGTCAAGGAGAGTTCTTGGGAAAGGATGAAAGGGAGGCATGGGCCTTCCTAGAAGACCTCGCTGAGAAAACCATGCAGTGGGAGAGTGTGAGGGAACCACCTGCATCATCTAGTATGGGAGCGAGGATCGCGAATGCAAACTCGACTAGATCGGGTGCCGCATTTGCTATCGATACCACTACGGCCACCGAGGCACGCATGGCGGCCTTAATATGCCGTATGGATTCGATTGAGCTCCAAAACCGACAAAGCGCACCTCACATGTCCACATCTGCTCCAGTTCCTTGTCATTCATGTGGTAGGATAGGTCATGTAGAGAGCGAGTGTGAGTCCATTCCTCCTGAGATGGAGCGTGTCAACGCCATCTATGACAGAGCTAGGAATGACCCATACTCATCATCTTATAACCCTGGATGGAGGAACCACCCCAATTTTTCATGGAACCAAAATAATGCCCCGGGTGGTCCTTCAAACTCCTCTAGACCACCTTACCAATCACACCAACCTCCCATGCATGCACATTCCTATCAGCCACCCCAAACGCAAACCACCAATCCATCGGGTTTCCCAAATTCCAATAATATGGAAACCCGATTCAATTCGCTTGAGACCTTGACTCGTGGACTTGAAAACTCAATGAAAAATTTTATGTCAACCACGAGTCAAGTTCTCACTTCAAATCAGCAGACCATGAAATCTCTAGAGCTTCAGATGGGCCAATTGGCTCAGTCTGTACATGAGAGAGAGAGAGGGTCTTTTCCTAGCCAGCCTGAGGCTAACCCCCGCATGTACCAACAACAACAAATGCAAAATGAGAATGTGGTACCTCAGGGGAGGCAAGTGAACCATGTGGAGGAACATGTTCACCATGTCAATTCCATTGTGACCTTAAGGAATGGAAAACAGGTTGACAAACACATTTCCTTGCCACACCCACCACCATCTATGCAGCCCCTCAGTGGGAATGGTGGTGAAGAAGAAGCTGAGGGTGAGGGTAATACACCAAAGCTTTCTTCTCAGGCACAGCAGAAAACCTACCTGCCAAAAGCTCCTTATCCAAGTAGGTTAAACAAAAAGCAGAGTGACAACATTGACAAGATATTGGAGGTATTTAAGCAAGTGAAGGTTAACATCCCCTTGTTGGATGTCATCCAACAAATACCTCAATATGCCAAAGTGTTGAAGGATCTCTGCACAACCAAGAGGAAGACCAATGTTCCTCAGAAAGCATTCTTGGCTGCAAATATCAGCTCACTTTTGTCCAATCCTACCTACACAAAATACAAGGACCCTGGGTGTCCTACTATTCAGTGTACAATAGGGGACACTAGACTGAGCAATGTTTTGCTTGATTTAGGATCAGCGGTCAACCTCCTCCCATTCTCTGTTTATCAACAATTGAACTTGGGAGAATTGAAACCAACTAAGATCACCCTCCAATTAGCGGATAGATCCATTCGTATTCCCATGGGGATTATCGAGGACGTGCTTATCAAAGTTGGAGATTTTATATTTCCAGTCGATTTTGTTGTCCTCGATACCAATCCTGTTGCGAACACCCACTCTCAAATACCTTTGATTTTGGGTAGACCATTTCTGGCAACCTCCAATGCCTTGATTAATTGTAGAAATGGTCTCATGAAGCTCTCATTCGGTAACATGAGTGCCGAGTTTCATGTGTTCAACTCTGGTAGGCAACAGGAACCCATGGATGAACCTTTCAATCTCAATCTCATCCGCCAATTGGAGAAAGCACCACAAAATCAACGAACACCTCTAACACCAATGCAACCCGTTGAGAATGTTTGTAGGCTCAGCGAAGACTCATTGCCTGTCTTTGCAATGCAACAGAGTGAGCTGGCCTCAAACATGAATGTTCAAAGGGAGTGTTCGTTGCATGATTCAGTTGAGAGTACTAGTGAGAGTGAGACACCTCACCATATGCCTATACCAGAAGGTGTCTCTACCTCATGTCCCATGGCCATTGAGCCATTTGAGCTTCATATTAACTCCAACAAGGACCCACCTTTGACCGAGCTTATGCTTGATGATCTAAATGATGGTGGGAGGTCCTTGTTGGATGACTTGGGGAGAAGCCCCATTCTTAGTGATGCAGGTCTGCTGCATCCATCGAATGAGCTTGAGGAAATCATTCCGATGCACCCGCCTATTGGTTGGAGGGTTTTCTTCGATGAGCAATTAAACCCTAGCGAGGCAACACAACTTCATTCTTTGTTGCCCACACCCAACCAATATCATGAGGGGTTCGAGCCTTTCAGCTTTGACCTTTCACCCCTCATGACACCTCAGAGTACCAGTGAAGTTTGCCCATCTCGGCAAGTCTCTGATCCTCAAAACTTGATGTTCTCATTTGATGTTCCTTGACCAAATGATTATGAGAATATCTTGGTTGATGTATATATCTTGTAAAAAAAAACCAAAAAAAAGTAAAAAAAAGAAAAAGAAAAAAAGTGTGTAATAAAAGACTCCTTCAGTGAGCATCGATTGTTGTGGGCCCCAACCCTTGTGTACTTGGGCCCAATTTCTTCACGTATTTATCTCCCTTCTTCAGCTTCTCACAGGATTTGAGGGAATTTGGGTTTGTGTCCATCAACATGACCCTGAACGTCCCTTTGTACTTCATGTTGGTGAGATCGTTCCTTTTTCATGCATGTATCCATGTAGTATCATGTTCACATTCATTGAGGACAATGCATGAAGTAGGTGTGGGGGGGTGTTTTACGTGTGTACATAGTCGAGTCTTTTTCTTTTGATTTTGTTTTCTTTTTGTGTGTATGTTAGGGTCATGCTAGTGTGCCGCATTTAACATTGATATATCTGCTTGCCATGATCCTTGGGTGACTTGTCTCTTTTGCTTGCCGAGTGCTTTAAAATTTTCACATTTCTTTCAAAATCTTCATGTGTTTGCGAAACAAAATGTTTTTGTAGGTTTTGCGTGTGTTCAGCATGTGCAAAACCGTTGAGAGGCAAAGTAAAAAGAACGCTCCCAAAATTGTCATGAACTTGATGCATTAGGATTTCTAGTTTACTGGCTTTAGGTCTTATCGAGTCGTTAGAATGCACCCCGGTTTTCCCTCGGGGGGCGTGTAATCATAGGGTTTCAGTACTCAAAAATTTAAAGAAGTCCACCCTGAACCTAGTGAGTCAAATAATTCGTGTCTGTTAGTAAAAGGAAGTTTGTCGTAGTCAATGGCCCTTAATCTCTTTTTGTGAAACTTAAGTGTAGGGGTTTTGGTTCCCATGTAGATAAATAAGTGGTGTTCTCTCTTCTCGCAGGGCTCCTATCACTCGGGAAAGTAGGTCTGAGGGGACTTTGTGCCTGGTGCTTTCGAGTCATCTGACTTGGGATACACCGACCGAACTCCCGTTACACGGGTGGTAGGGATCGCCCTATGTGGAGATTTGGGGGAAGGTGTACGTGATAGTGTAAGTCCTCATAGGCAATGATGCACGAAACCTGACCCTGGGAGAATCAAACACCAACCAATAAAATGCTCCAAAGAAAAAAAATGATGAAAGAAAAAAAAAAGAAAAAAAACAAATAAGAACCAAAATGGACTCTACACATTGTATCACATTCAGTAGTTAAGGTTGCCCATGTCTTTCACTTAAGTCCTTAACTAACTCTCACGAATAACTCATTAGGCTAGGTGTGTGGACTGATTACAAATATAGAGTCGACCCGTAGTATTACCGCATCCCATGATCGACAATATAAGTCCAACGAGTCGTGTAGCTAGATTGATTAATGCATCTTGTTCGGATTTTGTGGGTATATCCGCTGAAAACCCTCAGGAGACAACACTCCTCCTCCTTGGAGACAAGGAGGTTTAACGGCTTGTTGCACGTGCTAAGTGCAACCGTGATTCCAACGAAAGTGAGTTAGGATTTCTTGTTTTTTTTCGCATGCTTTTCTCTTTCTTTGTTTTGCTCGGGACTAGCAAAAGTTAGGTGTGGGGGTATTTGATTGACATCATTTCATGCTCATATTTGTATCTTATATCCATTATCTTTCACCTAAATAATGCTATGTTACGAGTTTTATGTTTAGTTTTCAGGAATAAATAGGTTTGAAGAGATAAAGCATAAAAGGACCCAAAAGTTGGGAAAAAGGACTGAATTGTGAGATCTGTGGACCAAGATGCAAGGAAGAAGGACCTGAATGCAATACCGAAGGACCTAAGAGCAAAACAGAATACTCCTCACCATCGTGGGGAGTATTTTGGCAATTCTATTCGGGTCGGAGCTCCAATATGCAAAATAGATGCATCAAATACTAACAAAGCCTTCCAGAAAAGCCCACAAGAAATTCCAGAGCGATCCGGACACTGTAGACCGCGAATTAGCGGTCCAAGACCGCTAATTAGCGGTCCAAGACCGCTAATTGGCGGTCACTTTTGGCCCAAATGCACTCAAATTTCTCCAGCACATGTATTAGAGGATGTTTAGTCTATTTGTGGTATCTGTTTAGTCCCACATCGGGGGTTGTCCCGGATTAGCTTTTTCCATGGCTATAAATAGAACTCTTCACCTCCTATTGTAATCACTCCATATTTTAAGTGGCTATTCTTCCTACTAGAAGTGAGGCCTTGAAGCACACACTAAAGTAGGAGGATGCTACTTTTAATGTGAGTCATTTTATCAATAAAGTTTTGTGTTTCTTTCATTGTTTGTTTTATGTTTCTTTTCTTGTTTATGCATGTTTTAGTTTAATCATCTTTTAATTCTAGCTTAGTTTTAATATGCTTTCTTTCCATAGTTTAATAATTAGTGTAATGTTTAGTGAGTAGTTCCATCCCCTTTGGGGGGTGGAGTAGATGTACATACATGCATTAGAGAATGGGATGAATGCTATATTTTCAATGTGTTAATTAAACATGAATGTATGCTTGCTTGTTTAGGATAGAATTTATAACTTGATGAGTTTTGCCAAAATGATTAGACACCTCTCATGCTTGTTTAGGTTCTAAAATAAACACCTTGCATATGTAAATGTTAATCAACTAAGTTGGTGAGTAGATTGATAGGTTTTGCCATAACATAATGTTAAAAGAATGTATTCTACACCCACCTCTTTGCATGTGTGCACTCACTCCACCCCTTAGGGGTTTTCCATTCCTGAAATTCCAGCATTCTTGTTTTGTTCTTAACTTAGTTCTTATTTCATCGTTTTTTTGCTTCTTTCACATTTCATACTTCTTAGAGTAGTTTAGTGTAGAGTAGCGTAACCAACTTTCTTCTCCATTATTTTTGCCACTTGATTTCGTGCAAACAAGAGGCTGCTCACCTCCCTGAGGACGACCCGTATTTGCCACCGTTTCATCGCGGCTGTGCACTTGCGGTTTAAATAAAACGTTCAATCAGGAAGTGTCTAAATGTTATGGCAAAACCTATCAATCTATTCACCAACTTGGTTGATTAACATTTACATATGCAAGGTGTTTATTTCAGAACCTAAACAAGCATGAGAGGTGTCTAATCATTTTGGCAAAACTCATCAAGTTATAAATTCTATCATAAACAAGCAAGCATACATTCATGTTTAATCAACACATTGAAATTAAAGCATTCATCCCATTCTCATTTGCATGTATGTACATCTACTCCACCCCCCAAAGGGGATGGAACTACTCACTAAACATTACACTAATTATTAAATTAAGCAAAGAAAACATATTAACTAAGCTAGATTTAATAAAAGACAATTAAACTAAAACATGCATCAACAATAAAAGAAGCACAAAACTAAGGAAATTTTATTGATTGAAGACTCACAATACCAGTAGCATCTCCCCCATTGAGTTTCTTGCTTCAAGGCTTTCACTTCAATTAGGGAGAATGACCACAAGCATGGAGTGATTACAATGGAAGGTGAAGAGTTCTATTTATAGCCATGGAAAAAGGCAAATCGGGACAATCCCCCGATGTGGGACTAAACCAATACCAGAAATAGCATAAACACTCTCTAATACACACTCCAGAAAAAACTAAGCGGATTCGGATCCACCTGGGCCGCCAATTAGCGGTTTCAGACCGCCAATTGGCGGTCTACAGGGTCCGGATTCGTCTGGGCTTTCTTGGAGGCTTTCCTGGATGGTATTCTTGGTATTTGATGCGGTTACTTGACTTGTTGGAGCTCCGACCCGAATCAAATTGGTAAAATACTCCCCATGATGGTGTGGAGTATTCAGTTTTGCTCTTAGGTCCTTCTGTCTTGCAATCAGGTCCTTCTTCCTTGCATCTTGGTCCCCAGATCTCACAATTCAGTCCTTTTTCCCAGCTTTTAGGTCCTTTTATGCTTCATCTCTTCAAACCTATTTATTCCTGAAAACTAAACATAAAACTCGTGACATAGCATAGTTTAGGTGAAAGATAATGGATATAAGATACAAATATGAGCATGAAATGATGTCAATCAACATCTACTCCACCACCCTAAAGGGGATGGAACTATTCACTAAACATTACACTAATTATTAAACTGAACAAAGAAAGCATATTAACTAACCTAATAAAATTAATGAAATGAGATTAAGCAAAGCAAAACAAGAAACATAAAACAAACAACATAATAAAGAAAACTTGTATTAAAATGACTCACATTAAAAGTAGCATCCTCCTACTTTAGTGTGTGTTTCAAGGCCTCACTTCTAGTAGGAAGAATAGTCACTTAAAATATGGAGTCATTACAATAGGAGGTGAAGAGTTCTATTTATAGGCATGGAAAAAGCTAATCCGGGACAATCCCCCGATGTGGGACTAAACAAATACCAGAAATTGACTAAATACACACTAATACGTAACCCAGAGAAATCTTAGTGGATTTGGGCCAAAAGTGACCGCAAATTAGCAGTCTCGGACCGCCAATTGGCGGTCTAAAAAGTCTGGATCCCTCTTGAATTTGTGTTGGGCTTTGCTTAGTGTATTTGGTGGTTTTAGATGCATCTACTTCGTTTATTGGAGCTCCAACCCGAATCAATTGCTAAAATACTCCCCATGATGGTGTGAAGTATTCTGTTTTGCTCTTAGGTCCCTCTCTCGCCAAGGAGGAGGAGTGTTGTCTCCTGAGGGTTTTCAGCGGATATACCAACAAAATCCGAACAAGATGCATTAATCAATCTAGCTAGACAACTCGTTGGACTTATTTTGTCGATCATGGGATGCGGTAATACTACGGGTCGACTCTATATATATAATCAGTCCACACACCTAGCCTAATGAGTTATTCGTGAGAGTTAACTAAGGAATTAAGTGAAAGACATGGGCAACCTTAACTTCTGAATGTGATACAATGTGTAAAGTCCATTTTGGTTCTTATTTGACTATTTTTTTTTTTTCTTTTTTTTTTCTTTGGAGCATTTATTGGTTGGTGTTTGATTCTCCCAGGGTCAGGTTTCGTGCATCATTGCCTATGAGGACTTACACTATCACGTACACCTTCCCCCAAATCTCCACATAGGGAGATCCCTACCACCCGTGTAACGGGAGTTTGGTCGGTGCATCCCAAGTCAGATGACTAGAAAGCACCAGGCACAAAGTCCCCTCAGACCTACTTTCCCGAGTGATAGGAGCCGTGCGAGAAGAGAGAACACCACTTATTTATCTACATGGGAACCAAAACCCCTACACTAAGTTTCACAAAAAGAGATTAACGGCCCTTGACTACGACAAACTTCGTTATACTAACAGACACGAATTATTTGACTCACTAAGTTCAGGGTGGACTTCTTTAAATGTTTGAGTACTGAAACCCTGATTACACGCCCCATGAGGGAAAACCAGGGTGCATCCTAACGACTCGACAAGACCTAAAGCCATTAAACTAGAAATCGTAATGCATCAAGTTCAAGACAATTTTGGGAGCTTTCTTTTTACTTTGCCTCTCAACGGTTTTGCACACGCTAAACACACGCAAAACCCACAAAAACATTTTCTTTCGCAAACACATGAAGATTTTGAAAGAAATGTGAAAATTTTAAAGCACTCGGCAAGCAAAAGAAGACAAGTCACCCAAGGATCATGGCAAGCAGGTATATCAATGTTAAATGCGTCACACTAACATGATCCTAGCAGTACAACCAAAAGAAAGCAAAAAAAAAATCAAAACAAAACACAAACTATGTGCAAACGTGAAAACACCCCCCCACACCTAATCCATGCATTGTCCTCAATGTATGGCAAAATGGTGCCAATGCATGGATAGGGTGTACTGGACTCATGACGACGGCCAGAAGTGCCTGAAGAGGCACCTCTCTCAAGAGCCGACAACTTCCTATAGATCTTCCGGTTTTGCTTGGCTAAGATGACGTTCTGCTGCTTGACCGCCATCTCAAAAATGTCGGTGTTGAAGAGCGTTCCTGAGCTCACAGACGAGCTTGAGGAACTGGCTCTAACATCCTCCTCCATAAAGTCAGGCACCCATGCCTTAGGAAGGCAATGGCAAAATGACGGCGTCATCTTCGCTACCTCGAGGTCGGTGCCTTGGCGCCTCAGCATGCGCTCAAATCGTGGGGTGTCCAACATGCCACACAATTTGGTAACCAGTGTCGGCAAACAATGTATATCTTTCAGACTAGCGTTCACTAAACGTCGAACAATGTTCGACAAATGCAGTGTGGTGAACCGTCCATCAGACTATACACGATTCGCAAACTAGGTGTAAAAAATGTGGAGGTCCGCTCTTGGCCCAACACATTTCTACAGACCCACCTGGCTACAATGTGCACATTGGAGTAAATGTGCGCATTCGGTACTCCCCCATGTGATGATACAGGCTGCCCACGCCCAAGCATAGATCGATAAAAATTGATATCGTGGGTAGGCGCGAGCTCATCAACCAAGGGGATCCCAGTCGCGTCGGAGATCAGCTGGGGTGTCACGGTGTGTTTCACCCCTCTGAGAGTGATACTGAACTCGAGTGGACCGGTCTGGTCACACTCGAGTTTAGTAAAGAATTCATGTACCAAACGCTCTACCTACATGGACTAATCGCCCTCATACAATAAATGGTGCCACCCCTTAGCTACGATTCGATCGTAGAAGGGCTCTCCGAATGCACGAATCAGGGAGGAAAAATTAAGTTCTGGAATTAAATGATGACTGGCCATACCTGAACCTACCTGGGCGAGCTTTAGCGGCGAAGCACACTACGGCGAAGACGAACATGGCGCGAGAGGAGAAGAGACCACCGCACGCCGTTTCCTGCCGCAATACAGACGCCCAACCACGAAGCCAACAGAGAATACCAAATCCAACACCCCGACGAAGAAAATCAGGAAACGAAGACCAAACGACCGCTGATTGGCGGTTCTAAACTACTAATTAGCGGTCGGTTCAGTGGATCTGGGGGAGATATTTGGGTGGAGGCGCTATGTGAAGGAGAAACACGTTTTGGCTCTGCTGTACTAATGCGTAGGGCAGGAGAAAACACGTTTTTAATCAAGGGAAAGGGCAAATATCACATAGGTCTTCCAATTTTTTTAATTTTTTTTTAATTTTTTTAACACAAAACAAAGATATGTACAAACTAATAGAGGGATGGGCCACATAAAGTGACCACATCCGTGGGGAGTTCGTGCAAAGGCACGACTTCCACCTCGACCTCTGCCGTGGTCCCTTCCAAGTATGGTTTGAGGCGTTGTCCATTAACCTTGAACACGTCCCCATTCCTTGGATTTTGAATCTCAACCGCCCCATGAGGGGAGACGGTTAAAACAATGAAGGGACCTGACCAACGGCTCCGAAGTTTCCCCGGAAACAAGTGGAGGCGAGAATTATACAACAAGACCTTTTGTCCCACCTCGAAGGTTTTGATTCGCACCAAGCGATCGTGGAAAATTTTAGTGCGGGACTTACAGATCTTGGCATTCTCATAAGCTTCATTTCTCAACTCCTCCAACTCATTGAGGTCTAACTTGCGATTGGCACCGGAAACATCAAGACTCATGTTGAGATGTTTGATTGCCCACAATGCCCGGTGCTCAAGTTCTACCGGATGATGGAAAGCTTTGCCATAAACTAGCCGGTAGGGGGACATGCCAAGGTCGGTTTTAAATGCAGTGCGGAAAGCCCACAATGCATCATTAAGCTTGACCGACCAATCTTTCCTTGAAGCATTAACCGTTTTCTCAAGAATTTGCTTGAGTTGACGGTTGGAAATTTCCACCTGGCCACAGGTTTGAGGATGATAAGGTGTGGCCAACTTGTGTGTGATGGAGTATTTCCTCAGCACTGCCTCAAGGGATCGGTTCACAAAGTGTGTCCCCCGATCACTTATGATACAACGAGGTGTCCCAAACCTCGCGAAGATGTGTTCTTTAAGAAATTTGATCACAACCTTGCGATCGTTAGTACGAGTGGGGATTGCTTCAACCCACTTTGACACATAATCGACCGCCACCAGGATGTAGGTGTGACCATGGGACACGGGGAAAGGACCCATGAAGTCAATTCCCCAAACATCAAAGATGTTAACCACTAAGATAGGATTGAGTGGCATTATATCGCGTCTACCAATGCGGCCCACACGTTGGCACCTATCGCATGCTTTGCAAAATGCAAAAGCGTCTTGGAACAACGTGGGCCAGTAAAAACCGCATTGGAGTACTTTGGCAGCGGTTTTCTTGGCACTGAAGTGCCCACCACATGCCTCCTTATGGCAAAAGGACAAGACACTCTGAATCTCGTCGTCAGGAATGCACCTCCTTATGATTTGATCAGCACAATACTTAAATAAGTATGGATCATCCCAACAGAAGTGCTTGACTAACGACTTGAATTTCGCTATCTCACTGTGTCTCCAATGAGCCGGCACCTCCCTGGTTGCTAAAAGTTCACAATGTCAGCGAACCAGGGGGGTGAGGCTATTGCCATAAGGTTCTCATCAGGAAAAAACTCGTTCACCGGTGGATCCGGTGAAAGATCAATGGGGATGCGAGATAGGTGATCAGCTACAACATTCTCGCATCCCTTCTTGTCCCGTATTTCAAGGTCGAATTCTTGTAACAACAAGATCCAACGCAGGAGACGGGGTTTCGCATCCTTTTTAGACAAAAGGTAGCGAAGAGCTGAGTGATCAGTGTAGATAATGACATGCGACCATATGAGGTACTGACAAAATTTTTCCAACGCAAATATGATCGCGAGGAACTCTTTCTCAGTAACGGAGTAGTTGAGTTGGGCGTCATTGAGAGTACGACTTGCATAATAGATCACATGAGGCAATTTGTCGACTTTCTGACCCAAAACCGCTCCTATCCCGTAATCAGAAGCATCACACATCAGCTCGAACGGTAGAGTCCACACCGGTGCCTTAAAAATAGGAGCGGAGGTCAATTCACGCTTCAGAAACTCAAAAGCAGTCAGGCACTCGGGTGTGAACTCAAAGGAGGTTCCTTTAGCGAGCAAGCTCGTCAAAGGACGAGCTATCTTGCTGAAATCCTTAATAAATCGCCGGTAAAAACCGGCGTGTCCAAGGAATGAACGGATTTCATTTACCGAGGTGGGTGGCGGAAGCTTAGAAATAAGCTCAATCTTTTCCCTATCCACCTCGATACCATCACAAGATACCACGTGACCCAACACGATGCCTTTTGTGACCATGAAATGACACTTTTCCCAATTAAGGGCTAAGTTCGTTTCCGAACACCTTTTGAGAAGAAGGCTCAGGTGGTCCAAGCACTCATCAAAGGAGGTGCCATGAACCGAGAAATAATCCATGAAGATCTCAAGGAAGTTCTCGACCATATCGGAAAAGATACTTAACATGCAACGTTGGAATGTTGCAGGTGCATCGCATAGCCCAAAAGGCATTCGTCTATAAGCAAACGTCCCAAAAGGACAAGTGAACGTGGTTTTCTCCTGGTCTTCGGGGGCGACTGGGATTTGATTGTACCCCGAATAACCATCAAGGAAACACTAATAGGCATGCCGGCGAGTCTCTCCAACATCTCGTCGATGAAAGGTAGAGGGAAGTGGTCCTTACGCGTGTTGAACGTTTTAATTAACCGCAAGTACACGGCCGCGTTGAAGCGGTGGCAAGTACGGGTCGTCCTCAGGGAGGTGAGCAGCCTCTTGTTTATCAGAAATCAAGTGGCAAAAAGAGAGGGGAAGAAAGTTGGTTACGCTACTCTACCCTAAACTACTCTAAGAAGTATGAAATGTGAAAGAAGCAAACAAACGATGAAATAAGAACTAAGCTAAGAACAAAACAAGAATGCTGGAATTTCAGGAATGGAAAACCCCTAAGGGGTGGAGTGAGTGCACACATGCAAAGAGGTGGGTGTAGAATACATTCTTTAAGCACATGAAGGTGGTGTTTATCAAGCATAGGAAGTGTCTAAATGTTATGGCAAAACCTATCAATCTATTCACCAACTTAGTTGATTAACATTTACATATGCAAGTTGTTTATTTCAGAACCTAAACAAGCATGAGAGGTGTCTAATCATTTTGGCAAAACTCATCAAGTTATAAATTCTATCCTAAACAAGAAAGCATACATTCATATTTTATCAACACATCAAAAATAAAGCATTCATCCCATTCTCTAATGCATGTATGTACATCTACTCCACCCCCAAAGGGGATGAAACTACTCACTAAACATTACACTAATTATTAAACTAAGCAAAGAAATCATATTAAAACTAAGCTAGAAATAAAAGACGATTAAACTAAAACATGCACAAACAATAAAAGAAGCATAAACAAACAATGAAAGAAACACAAAACTTTATTGATAAAATGACTCACATTAAAAGTAGCATCCTCCTACTTTAGTGTGTGCTTCAAGGCCTCACTTCTAGTAGGAAGAATAGCCACTTAAAATATGGAGTGATTACAATAGGAGGTGAAGAGTTCTATTTATTGCCATGGAAAAAGCTAATCCGGGACAATCCCCCGATGTGGGACTAAACAGATACCAGAAATAGCCTAAACATCCTCTAAGACATGTGCTGGAGAAATTTGAGCGCATTTGGGCCAAAAGTGACCGCCAATTAGCGGTCTACAGTGTCCGGATCGCTCTGGAATTTCTTGTGGGCTTTTCGGGAAGGCTTTGTTGGTATTTGATGCATCTATTTTGCATGTTGGAGCTCCGACCCGAATAGAATTGCTAAAATACTCCCCATGATGGTGAGGAGTATTCTGTTTTGCTCTTAGGTCCTTCGGTCTTGCATTCAGGTCCTTCTTCCTTGCATCTTGGTCCACAGATCTCACAATTCAGTCCTTTTTCCCAGCTTTTGGGTCCCTTTATGCTTCATCTCTTCAAACCTATTTATTCTTGAAAACTAAACATAAAACTCGTAACATAGCATTATTTAGGTGAAAGATAATGGATATAAGATACAAATATGAGCATAAAATGGTGTCAATCAACGCGTGACCGCGTTCAACTTCCTATAGTCAATACAAACTCGCCACCCAGTTTGAAGTCGTGTGGGAACAAGCTCATTGTTGTCATTCTGGACAACAGTGATACCCGACTTCTTGGGCACAACCTGGACAGGACTTACCCAAGTACTGTCCGAAATGGGGAAAATGATGCCATGATCTAAACACTTGATGATCTCTTTCTTAACTACTTCTGTCATGGCTGGATTTAAACGCCTCTGTGGGTCGCAACGTGGTCGTGCCTCATCCTCCATAAAGATGTGGTGCTGCACGATGTCGGGACTTACCCCTTTGATGTCGCTCAAGGACCACCCAATGGCTGATTTGTGCTCCTTTAGGACTTGAATTAAATGTTCTTCCTGATCGCCAGCCAACGTCGATGAAACAATAACCAGAAATGACCTATTGGGACCAAGAAAAACGTGTTTCAATTCCTTGGGGAGTTCTTTGAGCTCAGGCGCGGGTGGCTCCTCAAGACGAGGCGTGATATCTAGCTCGAGATGTAAGATAGGAGGAGCTCGCATGTACTGAACAGCATGCACATCATTGCTCAACTCACCCCCGTCCTCTTCATGATCGGAGTCATCCATGAAGTGATCATTTAAATTCTCATGAATCAGGGGGTACTCTTCTTCCAATTCCTCTTCCAAGTCCCGGAGAAGATTGACTTCCATGGGGTCCTCGAAAGATGCCGGCTGCCTAGCCATATTGAACACATGGAATGTCGCGGTCAAGTTCCCGAATGACAATTTCATGAGTCCAGTACGACAATTGATCAAGGCATTTGACGTCGCCAAGAAAGGTCTACCCAAAATCAATGGAATCTGAGAGTGGGTAGTCTTAATTGGTTCGGTCTCAAGGACGACGAAATCAACAGGAAATATGAAATCACCGACCTTTATTAGGACATCTTCAATGACCCCCAACGGGACTTTGATCGAACGATCAGCCAACTGCAAAGTTGTTTTCGTAGGCTTGAGAGTGCCTAGGCTTAATCGTTGATACACAGAAGCAGGTAAGAGGTTAACCGCCGACCCTAGATCTAGCAAAACATTGTTAATGCGAGAATCCCAATGATACATGAAATTGTTGGACTGCCCGGGTCCTTCAATTTCACGTACGTTGGGTTCGAGATGATCGAACTCACATTAGCTGCCAAAAAGGCTTTGCTAGGGACATTGGTTTTCCTCTTAGTTGTACAGAGGTCCTTCAGGAATTTTGCATATGGAGGTATTTGTTGAATCATGTCTAACAAAGGAATGTTGACATTCACTTTCTTAAATATCTCCATCATTTTATCCACAATGTCACTCTGTTTCTTAGACAACCTACTCGGATAAGGAGCTTTTGGTAGGTATGTCTTGGGCGGAGCCGGAGAAGGAGGCTTTGGTGTATTACTCTCACCCTCGGCCTCTTCCTCACCATCATTACCACAAGGGGGCGGCACAGATGGATTTTCTGGCAAGGATACGTGGTTGTTGACCTGCTTCCCATTTCTCAGGGTCACAATGGCATTAACATGGTCTACAGGTTCTTCCACGTAGTTCACTTGCCCCCCCTGTGGTCTTGAACTTGCATTTTGCATGTTCGAGTGCTGGTGAGCACGGGGGTTAGCCATAGGTTGGCTAGGCAGGCTCCCTCTGTCTCTCTCATGTACAGACTGAGCCAACTGACCCATCTGAAGCTCGAGAGATTTGATGGTCTGCTGGTTCGAAGTGAGAACTTGACTCGTGGACGACATAAAGTTTTTTACAGAGTTCTCAAGTCCACGAGTTAAGTTCTCAAGTGAATTAAACCGGGTTTCCAAGTTTTTTAAATTTGGGAAACCTGGTTGGTTGGTATTCTGACTTTGGGGTGGCTGATGAGACTGTGAATGCATGGGAGGGTAGTGTGGTTGGTTAGGTGGTCGAGAAAAGTTTGAAGGACCACCTGAGGCATTGTTATGGTTCCATGAAAAATTAGGGTGGTTCCTCCATCCAGGGTTATATGATGATGAATATGGGTCATTCCTGGATCTATCATAGATGGCGTTTACATGTTCCATCTTAGGAGGAATGGATGCACACTCACCCCCTATATCACCTATCCTACCACATAAGTGACATGGAACTGAACCAGATGCAGACACATGAGATACATCGTGCTGGTTTTGGAACTCAATCGAATCCATACGGCGCATTAATGCCGCCATGCGCGCCTCGGTGGCCGTAGTGGAATCGAAAGCAAATGTGGAACCCGATCTAGTCGAGTTTGCATTCGCGATCCTCGCTCCTATGCTAGATGATGCAGGTGGTTCCCTCACACTCTCCCATTGCATTGTTTTCTCGGCGAGGTCTTTTAGGAAAGCCCATGCCTCCCTTTCATCCTTTCCCAAGAACTCTCCTTGACACATGGACTCAAGGAGCGTTCGGGATGGAATGTGAAGACCCTCGTAGATAATCTGACACAGGCGCCACAACTCAATGCCATGGTGAGGGCATGAAGATAGTAGCTCCTTGAACCTCTCTAAGTATGCATGAAATGATTCGGTCTCATGTTGATAGAACGAATTGATTTCGTTCCTCAATTTTTGAGTCCGATGATTTGGAAAATACTTTTTGAGGAATGCAGATTGAAACTCATCCCAAGTCCTAAAGGAATTCGCCTGGTTGCTGTACAACCACTTCTTGGCGTCATCCTTTAGTGCAAAAGGAACGAACCTAAGATGGATGGAGTCTGTGCTAAGTTGTTGCAGCTTGAACATAGCACAGACCTCCTCAAATTCCCTGAGAAAGGTATAGGGGTCACCTTTCCAGTGAAATGAGGGAGCATGGAGATAAACTGAGGCTTAACCTCAAAATGGTTCCCATTAGCCTCTGGTAATACGATGCATGAGGGTAGGGCTGTACGGCTCGGGTAGCATCGATCACGAAGAGGTATGGGAACGACAACTGGAAGCACTGGTGGAGCAGGTGGGTCCAGCAACTGCTCCTCCTCACAGAAATTAGCAGCCATTGAACCCGAACTGCGTACGACACGAGAGGAGGGAGGTGTCGAGAAATCGATGACCGAAGCTGGATTGACAACGCTCCTCGTCAAACGACCACTCTCGTCTCGTGTCCACGAAAGCATGCACAAAGGTGCACACACACAAAACAAAACCTTTTTTTTAACAAAGAATGTGCGTAGAGGAGAAGACGAGGGAACACAGGAGAGAAAGAATGACTCAGGAGAGAAGGGAAGAAGCCCTTATGCTACGGCGGATGGGTACAGGTAGAAGCACACAAGCAAACAAGGCTCAAGCAATCCAAAGGTCGCTATAGGTCCTTACAGCTAGACGACGCCTAACTGCGAGGTCACACGGCCTCAACACGCCTCACCTCCCTACAACGAGGACCACAAAGCCCAGCAAGTGAGCCAAGATCCAGGTATCTCGTCTCTCCTACTATCGACAAAGTGGGCAACACCGATCAGGTCATGACGGTCGGGACCGGATCACTCTCCTAATGCGTCTGAATTCCTTAAGGCCAATGTCTACTTGATTATAAAATTAGGCTCTTGATTAGTGTGGTTTTTGGGGCGAAGGAAAGGGTGATGAAATCCCCCACCTTATCTTTTATGGGACAGCCCCTCCTTAGTAGCGTTTTGGAGTCCTAAATCTAGCAATCAACTCTCCAAACAACGCTCAACTCACACTTGTTGCAATGCACTTCCTACTAACTAATGCATGTTCATACGAAATGCATGAATGAGAGTAGAAGGTGCGTACCTCACGCCAGCTCTCAGCAACAGAAAATAAAGCTAAGATAAAAGACAATCTAAATGCCTAAGTCACATACATGATGCATGGCCTAAACAAAAAAATGCCTAATCTTTTGCTTTGAGTTTTAGGGTCCAAGTTGCTTAAGGGAGGTTTGATTATTGATCTGGGAACAAACTATAAGTCAAAACATGCCAAATTAAGTCCCAGACCACTATATCATATAAAGAAAAACTCCAAAGAAATTTCGAGGTGAAATGAAGCAACCAGACCGCAAGTTGGCGGTCTTCTTCTCTCAAACCGCCTCCAAACTTCACCAGATGCTTCCCCTTCTCAATGTCAGTCTCCTGAAACAAAGAAAACTACCAGAAAAAAATTAAATCCACTCGAATCGTCCAAACAAGAGTCTGGACTGGCACCTCCCCGGCAACGGCGCCAAAAACTTGTTGAACGTTTTATTTAAAACCGCAAGTACGGGTCGTCCTCAGGGAGGTGAACAGCCTCTTGTTTGCACAAAATCAAGTGGCGAAAATAAATGGAGAAGAAAGTTGTTTACGCTAACCTACGCTACACTATGCTAAGAAGTATGAAATGTGGAAGAAGCAAACAAACGATGAAATAAGAACTAAGCTAAGAACAAAACAAGAATGCTGGAATTTCAGGAATGGAAAGCCCCTAAGGGGTGGAGTGAGTGCACACAAGCAAAGAGGTGGGTGTAGAATACATTTTTTAAGCACATGAAGGTGGTGTTTATCAAGCATAGGAAGTGTCTAAATGTTATGGCAAAACCTATCAATCTATTCACCAACTTGGTTGATTAACATTTACATATGCAAGGTGTTTATTTCAGAACCTAAACAAGCATGAGAGGTGTCTAATCATTTTGGCAAAACTCATCAAGTTATAAATTCTATCCTAAACAAGCAAGCATACATTCATGTTTAATCAACACATTGAAATTAAAGCATTCATCCCATTCTCATTTGCATGTATGTACATCTACTCCACCGCCCAAAGGGGATGGAACTACTCACTAAACATTAAACTAATTATTAAACTAAGCAAAGAAAACATATTAACTAAGCTAGATTTAATAAAAGACAATTAAACTAAAACATGCATCAACAATAAAAGAAGCACAAAACTAAGGAAATTTTATTGATTGAAGACTCACAATACCAGTAGCATCTCCCCCATTGAGTTTCTTGCTTCAAGGCTTTCACTTCAATTAGGGAGAATGGCCACAAGCATGGAGTGATTACAATGGAAGGTGAAGAGTTCTATTTATAGCCATGGAAAAAGGCAAATCGGGACAGTCCCCCGATGTGGGACTAAACCAATACCAGAAATAGCATAAACACTCTCTAATACACACTACAGAAAAAACTAAGCGGATTCGGATCCACCTGGGCCGCCAATTAGCGGTTTCAGACCGCCAATTGGCGGTCTACAGGGTCCGGATTCGTCTGGGCTTTCTTGGAGGCTTTCCTAGATGGTATTCTTGGTATTTGATGCGGTTACTTGACTTGTTGGAGTTCCGACCCGAATCGAATTGGTAAAATACTCCCCATGATGGTGTGGAGTATTTTGTTTTGCTCTTAGGTCCTTCTGTCTTGCAATCAGGTCCTTCTTCCTTGCATCTTGGTGCCCAGATCTCACAATTCAGTCCTTTTTCCCAGCTTTTAGGTCCTTTTATGCTTCATCTCTTCAAACCTATTTATTCCTGAAAACTAAACATAAAACTCGTGACATAGCATTGTTTAGGTGAAAGATAATGGATATAAGATACAAATATGAGCATGAAATGATGTCAATCAACATCTACTCCACCACCCCAAAGGGGATGGAACTACTCACTAAACATTACACTAATTATTAAACTGAACAAAGAAAGCATATTAACTAAGCTAATAAAATTAATGAAATGAGATTAAGCAAAGCAAAACAAGAAACATAAAACAAACAACATAATAAAGAAAACTTGTATTAAAATGACTCACATTAAAAGTAGCATCCTCCTACTTTAGTGTGTGCTTCAAGGCCTCACTTCTAGTAGGAAGAATAGCCACTTAAAATATGGAGTCGTTACAATAGGAGGTGAAGAGTTCTATTTATAGGCATGGAAAAAGCTAATCCGGGACAATCCCCCGATGTGGGACTAAACAAATACCAGAAATAGACTAAATACACACTAATACGTAACCCAGAGAAATGTAAGTGGATTTGGGCCAACAGTGACCGCCAATTAGCGGTCTCGGACCGCCAATTGGCGGTCTAAAAAGTCTGGATCCCTCTTGAATTTGTGCTCGGCTTTGCTTAGTGTATTTGGTGGTTTTAGATGCATCTACTTTGTTTATTGGAGCTCCAACCCGAATCCAATTGCTAAAATACTCCCCATGATGGTGTGAAGTATTCTGTTTTGCTCTTAGGTCCCTCCGTCTTGCGTTCAGGTCCTTCTCGCTTGCATCTTGGTCCCCAAATCTAACAATCCAGTCCTTTTTCCCAACTTTTGGGTCCTTTTATGTTTCATCTCTTCAAACCTATTTATTCCTGAAAACTAAACATAAAACTCGTAACATAGCATTGTTTAGGTGAAAGATAATGGATATAAGATACAAATATAAGCATGATATGATGTCAATCAATTCCCCTCCACGCCCATTGATGCATTGCATACATTGCATCATATGTCTTTCATTTAGATTACTTTTATATCAATAAATGCTATTAAGGTATGTGTTTAGTCGTATTTACAGAATACAGGGACCTGGATGCAAATTACCCACATCCCGAGCATAAACGTGTGCAAAAGATTCATTTCTATCATAAAGACCGAATTCAAGTTTATCGGGTTTCAAATGGAAATGCATCCAAGCATAAAAGCATTCAAGGAGCTAATTACAAAAAGGTCAAGGGCTTAATTGCAAAATACCAAGGACCTGATTGCAAAAGAAAAGGATCAAGTTATTTTGTTGGAAAAGTCAAAAGAAAAGTCAAATATAAATCTCCAACAATGGAAGGAATTAATCCGGAGTTTAAAAGAATGGAAAGAATCCATCCAGACGCGCAAATAAAGATCAAATCATGCCATAAACGCACCACAGAAATCCGGGCGCGAAATCCTTGACTTGGGCGGCAATTCCGCCGCATCTCCCATGCATTGTGCGGCGATTTCGCCGCACCAGTGAGGATCTGTGTGCTCCAATTTTGTCCAGTGTTGGGTTGACGCGTGTACTATCCTTTTATGTATTGGTATCCCCTGTATCGGCTATAAATAGCCCTGTAGGACGAATGTAACACATCTTTGAACCTTTGGTCTTGGATCATTAGTAATAAAATTCTGTTTTATTTTATTTTGTTTTGTTTTAATTTTCTTTTCTTAATGTCTCAAGGACCCCTTCTTCTTCCTCCCTCCATGAGTTTCTAACTCTCTCCAAAGGGTGGAGGTGATGGAATTAGGGTTAGAGAATGATGAATGCATGTTATTATTTTAAGTTCATGATTAGTGTATTTTGATTACTTGAGTTTATGTTAAGTCATTTATCTTGTAATGCTTCATAACTAACATGATTTACAATAAGTTTCAGTAATTCTCTACTCTAAACCTAAGTCTAAACCTCCACCCCACGGATTTCTCTCTTTGTTCTTGTTTTAATTTTAATTGCTTTTGTTTCGTACTTTAGTTAATTAAACCAAAAACCCCAAAAACCCAAATTAATTCTTCTCTCCTTCTTCCTCTTAATCGAAAATAACATTAACAACGAAATCTCTCCCTCCTTGTGTTCGACCCGTACTTGCCACCGCTTCATCGCGGCCGTGCACTTGCGGTATAAATTTAATTCTCATCAAGTTTTTGATTTTATCCTGTCTACATTGTGCGTAATCTAAGTATCTGAATTTGTGTAGCAGGAGACAACAGAGCGCGCGGCGAAATCCGGGAGCGTTCTGAGACATCTGGGCGGCGGAATCGCCGCATCTACAAGAGGAAGTGCGGCGGAAACGCCGCACAGGGTTGGAATCTGGTCTTCAATTTTCTGGGGCATCGTCGACATCTCTGGGTGGTCGCATTGAGCTACTGGAATCTCCGAGAGCGGGCGGCGAACCCGACTGAGCATTGCGGAGGAAACTTTTCTTGCCTTTCTCGTAAAATCTAAATAGTTGAAAAGTTTCCTTTCGTAGAATTGCACGTGTTAGGATTACAATTCCATAATTGGTAATAATTCAACTCTGACCTAAAATTGGCAAAATTAGAAAGACCTTAGTGCATGCATCATATAATGTTTTGCTTGCATTATTCTTGCTAAATTCTTGCAAATTAATACTTGTTGAAGATTGCTGGAGGCAAGGTACGTATCGAGGTTTTATCAGAGCATATAATTTAGCTGCATACAACCTTGCAATTGCCCCCATTAGAAGGACCATTGTTTGACTATCTTTGCTAGATTTAAGTTAAACTATTTTAAGGGCAACTCCGTAGGAAAAGATACGGTGGGGATTTCATCACCCTCCCGTAGCCCACAAACCACAATCCTGAAGTGTCGCCTAAGCCTAAAATTTAAAATCAATTAGACATTGGCCCCTAAGGACTCGGACTCAATTAAGGAGGAGATTGGTTTGACTTGCTATGACCTGAAGCTAATTGAATTCAATTTGGTGTCTAGAAAGTGTTTTTGTGTCGACGAAAGTCTTCCAAGCGACGTGGTTGTCTAATTGGCACCGACTCTGTCGGAAGCGCCCCCACTAGCTATACACTAACTGGCCAACTTGGTTTGATTGGTGAGGGAGGTGAATCAAGCAAATCAATTCGACTCAACCAGTTAGGAGTCGTCTAGATCTAAGTGACACTAGGTCTAGGATTGTTTTGAACCGTGCTTGTTCAGGAAATTTCTAACCAACCCTAATTTTTATCCTTTAGAGTTAAGTTTCCCTTCTCGTCTGAGTCTTCTTTCCCTTTTCATCTTTACCTTTCTATTGTTTGTTTCCATTTTCATAAATCAAAAAAAAAAACGAAAATATATAAAGAAAAAAAAAACTTAATTAATTCTTGAAATTAAATTTGGAATTTAAATTTCGAATTTGAATTCAAAAATTGATTCAACCCGGTGCACTCAGATTTGGATTCGGGACTTGAGTAATCGACTCTCACGAGTTCATCTAGATTCCAGTCTGGAACTTAACCCCAATCCACCTGTTGCACCACCTCACCCGGATCTAATGGGTGAGAACGTAGTGGACCCGCCTGTTGCGCAACCTATAACTTTGAGGGATCGGTGCTACCCAACGATGGCTGCTCAGCCATCGTGCATCGTCATGCCCACCATACCGGGTCGCGACTTCGAACTTAAGGCACAATACATGAGTATGCTGCCTAAGTTCACCTCTAGGGAAGACCCATATCTCTTCCTTAGAGAATTTGAAGAAATCTGCTCTCTTATGCAATACCAGCATATCCCTGAAGAGGCAGTGCGTCTGAAATTCGTGCCTCTAGCACTTAAGGACGACGCTAAGAAATGGCTATATAGTCTAGCCGAAAGATCTATTAGAAGTTGGGCTGAATTTGTTCAAGTTTTCTTAAAAAAATATTTCCCCAACCATAAGACTATGAAGATTAGGAATGAAATTGTTGCATTCGTTCAGTCTGAGAGCGAGCCGTTCTATTCCTATCTTGAGAGATTTAAGAGTGTCCTGACCCAATGCCCTCATCACGGAATTCCGAAGTGGCAATTGTGCCAAATTATCTATGAGGGATTGACACCCACATCTAGGGTTATGCTAGAATCTGTGAGCCAAGGGAATTTTATGTCCAAAAATGAAAATGATGCCTGGACTTTTCTTGAGGATTTAGCTGAAAATAGTATGCAATGGGACAACGCTAGAACACCCATCAACCCGAGTATTGGATCTAGAATAGCGAGTCAACCCCGACCAGGTGTCTTAGCTATAGACTCCAACATAGTGGCCGAGGCAAAACTAGCTACCCTAATGCGTAGAATGGAAAGTCTAGAACTGCAAAACCAAACCCGACAAGCATCCCCTACCCCTTGCTCTAGATGTGGTCAGACTGGTCATTTAATGGAGGACTGTGTGAACCTGGAACATGTTAATGCCACATATAACAATTCTAGAAATGATCCTTACGCACCAACCTATAACCCAGGTTGGCGTAATCATCCCAATTTTTCGTGGACCCAACAAGGACAACCTCCTAGACAACAACAAACCCCGTATAACCAAAATAATACATCATCTGGGGGTAATAACAATGGAAATCATGAGGTTAGGTTGACAAAATTAGAAACTCTAATGACAACTTTTATACAAACAACCAACCAATCATTCCAAAGGCTAGAGACACAGGTCAGCCAATTAGCACAGATTATAGGTGAAAGAGAAAAGAGCCAATTTCCAAGCCAACCTGAGGTGAACCCAAGAACTAATAATCAATATCAATCTTATCAACCACCTTCAGGAAATAACAACCCTAGACCGGTTCAAATGGTTAATGAGGAAGGACCGTTCCAACAAATCAATGCTGTAGTATCATTACGGTCCGGAAGACAAATTGACAATAATGTGGTAAACCCTAGAATGACTAATCAATCTAGCCATCAAGCACCCACATATGACTTGACCATTGAACCCAACGTCCAAATTGAAAATCCCAATCCACCTACCCAACCTGAACCTGTAGCTCAACCTGAACCTGAGCGAGTCTATGTGCCTAAAGCCCCATTTCCCAATAGACTCAAAAAGAACTCTAGTGCACAAATAGAGAAAATCTTGGAAGTATTTAAGCAAGTTAAGGTAAACATTCCACTCTTAGACATGATTCAACAAATACCTGCTTATGCTAAATTCTTAAAAGATTTGTGCACTAAGAAGAGAAAAACGAATGTACCAAAGAAGGCATTTTTAACTGCAAACATATGCTCAATTCTGTCCAACACATCTCCTATAAAATATAAGGACCCGGGGTGTCCCACAATTTCATGTTCAATAGGAGATACGTTTATCAATAAAGCCCTTCTAGACCTTGGTGCAAGCGTTAACTTGCTCCCATTTTCTGTCTACGAGCAACTCAACCTTGGTCCACTGAAACCCTCTAGGACAACCCTCCAATTCGCTGATTGTTCTGTTAAGAAACCGAGAGGTATAGTAGAGGACGTTTTGATTAAGGTTGGTGACTTCATTTATCCAGTGGATTTTGTCGTACTTGATACTGAACCTGTTGTAAATCCTAATCGACAAATCCCTGTAATTCTAGGTAGACCCTTTTAAGCCACTTCGGAAGCATTAATAAACTGTCGAAATGGGCTCATGCAATTATCTTTCGGGAACTTAAAAGCAGAATTTAATATCTTCCATATTGATAATGAGCCAGAACTTATATGCAACCCAAGTGATGTTGTGATGAGAGCACATATTTATCAGAATTCTGAATCAAATAAATCATCACATAAGCAAAAAGGAAGCAAGAAAAAAGGGAGTAATTCATTTACCCAACCACCATCACTCGAGCAAACAAGCGAACCAATTCAAGTGAGAAGAGTGGAATCTTTTCCTCAAGTCGACATGGGGAACAATTCAACTGGATACATGCACCAACATGGTGTCATTCAATCCAGTTCTGATTATGGTTGACTTTGAGCAAACTCAACCCCTCTACCGCAAGCCGACTCAGGTAATAAGTGCATTTATTTTATCTATGCATACATTGAGGACAATGCATGATTTAGGTGTGGGGGGCGTTTATCTATGTATATATCTATTTGCTTGTTTTCTTCTTTAAAAAAAAATATATCAATGTTTCATGACATAGCTTAAGATTGAACTGCTAAAACCCGTGTACAAATTGCATTGAGTTTTTGTTCTTATTATGTAGTTCTGCTTGTAGAAATTGTGACATAAATCTAAGTTCCAAAGAAATAACCCATTGCCCTTTAAGACATGTATGCACTTAAATTGGATGAATCAAATCTTTGAAGTGGTTGATAAAAAGCAGAGGTTGAGGAAAATATACCGGGAAGTGTGGACTTCTAATAGCAATTAAGCCTTGAGGAAAATAAAAGTAAAATAAAAATAAAGTGAAGAAAACACATTTTGCAAAATGATTACAAAAGCCCAAGCCTTCGAGTCACTGGTCCGTAGGGGTATCTTGAAACCCGGTAACTTGAGTCTGCCAGCTCGGGATTATCGACCAAACTCGCTACACGAATGCAAAAAGGGTATAAGTGTCAAAAAGAAAAGCAAATGTGTTGAATCACGGAAATAAATAAATACTTTAAAATACTCAAGGCCCAAAGCTAAAGGAATGATCCATGCCATGGTTGATCCAAATGATACTTCACCACCAGAGGAGGCGCGCAAAATAATTTATATGACAACATGTGTAGAGGGGTTAGTGGTGTGAATGTTGGAGGAATAAAGACCAAGTCAAACTTTTTATAAGTTAGAACTGTATAATGAGCAGGCGAGAACTTTAAGTGAGATGTATAAGGTTGAGGTAGGGATATTGAGAACTATTAATGAAATGTTGATAGGATTTTGTGGGTATATCCGCTGAAAACCCTCAGGAGACAACACTCCTCCTCCTTGGCAACAAAGAGGTTTAACGGCTTGTTGCACATGCTAAGTGCAATCGTGATTCCTACGAAAGTGAGTTAGGATTTCCCTGTTTTCATTTTCTTATATTTTGTTTTGCTAGGGACTAGCAAAATCTAGGTGTGGGGGTATTTGATGCATTGCATACATTGCATCATATGTCTTTCATTTAGATTACTTTTATATCAATAAATGCTATTAAGGTATGTGTTTAGTCGTATTTACAGAATACAGGGACCTGGATGCAAATTACCCACATTCCGAGCATAAACGTGTGCAAAAGATTCATTTCTATCATAAAGACCGAATTCAAGTTTATCGGGTTTCAAATGGAAATGCATCCAAGCATAAAAGCATTCAAGGAGCTAATTACAAAAAGGTCAAGGGCTTAATTGCAAAATACCAAGGACCTGATTGCAAAAGAAAAGGATCGAGTTATTTTGTTGGAAAAGTCAAAAGAAAAGTCAAATATAAATCTCCAACAATGGAAGGAATTAATCCGGAGTTTAAAAGAATGGAAAGAATCCATCCAGACGCGCAAATAAAGATCAAATCATGCCATAAACGCACCACAGAAATCCGGGCGCGAAATCCTTGACTTGGGCGGCGATTCCGCCGCATCTCCCATGCATTGTGCGACGATTTCGCCGCACCAGTGAGGATCTGTGTGCTCCAATTTTGTCCAGTGTTGGGTTGACGCGTGTACTATCCTTTTATGTATTGGTATCCCCTGTATCGGCTATAAATAGCCCTGTAGGACGAATGTAACACATCTTTGAACCTTTGGTCTTGGATCATTAGTAATAAAATTCTGTTTTATTTTATTTTGTTTTGTTTTAATTTTCTTTTCTTAATGTCTCAAGGACCCCTTCTTCTTCCTCCCTCCATGAGTTTCTAACTCTCTCCAAAGGGTGGAGGTGATGGAATTAGGGTTAGAGAATGATGAATGCATGTTATTATTTTAAGTTCATGATTAGTGTATTTTGATTACTTGAGTTTATGTTAAGTCATTTATCTTGTAATGCTTCATAACTAACATGATTTACAATAAGTTTCAGTAATTCTCTACTCTAAACCTAAGTCTAAACCTCCACCCCAAGGATTTCTCTCTTTGTTCTTGTTTTAATTTTAATTGCTTTTGTTTCGTACTTTAGTTAATTAAACCAAAAACCCCAAAAACCCAAATTAATTCTTCTCTCCTTCTTCCTCTTAATCGAAAATAACATTAACAACGAAATCTCTCCCTCCTTGTGTTCGACCCGTACTTGCCACCGCTTCATCGCGGCCGTGCACTTGCGGTATAAATTTAATTCTCATCACCCATGAGCAAAACGAAGGTGGGCGTGCAAACCAAATTGTGCAGTTGTTTAGGTACTTGCATCTCGTAGACTTCACCCAAAGCGAGTCATCATCTGCCACAACTAACCATCAGAGTCGTAACAATCCAGCATCATTCCAATCGACCAATCTTCGCAAACCCAAGCCACCCTCACTTTTTGGCACGCAAATACCCTTCCATGCAACAACTACCCATTTCTTTGGTCCTCCCCAAACGAATTGGATCATGATACTCTCCATTTCCTTTAATACAGATCAGGCGACAAGAAATGTGAATGTCTAATAGATGCTGAAAGATACCAACACACTTTTCACCAACTCCACCCGACCATCCACGGATAAGAAGCTTTGTTTCCAGGAGCTAAGTTTTGCCTTTGTCTTAGCTACCAGCCCCACACAATAATGCTTCCCAAGTCATCATAGAGACAAAGTACATTTATTTCATTACAATGCTTGACAATCACAAAGTAGTCATATACATCAATCATATACAATGCTCAACAATCATCAAAACATTATACCATAATATAAGAAGGATTTACAAAGGATATTGCCATATAAAGAAAAACTTGTATTAAAAATAAACATCACTTCACCCAAGTGCATCCAATGTATTCCATGCCTATATCTGAAAACATCAATATTTATAATCCAATAGTTTCAGAAACATCATGTATTTCTTTTGTTCTTCACCAGTGAACAGAGTTTCGATCTCTCATTAGATACTACTATCACTTTATTTTAATCATACTATCTTACTAAAAAATATGAACCAACATGAGCAATAACATCTTAGTGAAGCAATCGAGCAAAATAATTGGTTGCATTCATTCCAAGATGAACTGTACTTTGTTGGATCGTGTGGGTTATGGGTCTGAAATTATGGCTAATCCTAATTCTCTACTTGATTAAGAAATCAAATGCACAGCAGAATAAACAAACAAAAGTTAAGAGAAAGGAATAATGCAAACCACAAGAAGTCGGGGGATTTTTATAGAGGTTCGGCATCCCACCAGGGTCCTAGTCCTCTCTTGCAAGCTCCGCTCGGATCACTGAGCTCCGCTGAGTTCACTTAAGTTAACGGTCGAACAAGCTCAGGGGATTGGTCGACCGAATAAGTTCATGCACTTCTGGGAGACCAAATTATGTTGGCTCGGTCGACCGGATGTTTGGTAATTTGGGGGTATTTGGGAATAATACGAATACGACCATTGGGTATAATACGACAAAACAAATGGTCAATGTGACACGTGTGAATGGTCGAACAAAACGGCTTAAACGGTCGACCGTTTTGGTCCAGGCAGTTCAAGTATTGTTTATGTGTTTTCCAGTTTTAGTTTGGATGATCTATTGAAGTCCAACTTATGTGAAATTTTGTGTGTGACTTCTATAGGGAACCTAGTGTGTGGTTGAGTAGTTTTTAACTCAAGTATGCTCAATTACACAAGGTTCCTAAATATAAAATACATGTCTTCAAATGAGCTTGATTACATGTCTTGACTTGATTTCCTTTCTTCCTTGAGTCTTGATCACCTGTAGAGGTTAGCACAAAGCAATATATATGCAATGCAATATGTGTGCTTCTCTACATGATCATAATTAAGATTAGGTTGATTAAATCATCAAAACATAGATTAAGGCCAAAAAGCCAACAATCTCCCCCTTTTTGATGATGGCAACCTATATCTTAACTATATCTTAATACATGGAATTTTTATATGTAAACTATGCATATTAATGCTCCCCTATGGATGTGCATAGATTTTGTTCATTTAGTAATCAAATTCCAAGTTACCCCCTTAATTATCTCTCCTCCTTTGACTTCCATAAAAAATGATATTTATCAAAAAAAATTATACTATTTAAGTTCAATGTGGATGTCTTGTAATGAAGTTGCTCCCCCTAAATTTTGCACTTCATTACTTTAAGAAAATGATATTCAATAAGCTCCCCCTATCGATATGAATATGATTTGTCAATTAAGTTCATTTCTATTTCTCCCCTATTAACATCAATCAAATACTACAATTAAGCATGTGATGTTTTCATTTCCCCTTTTTACATCCATTTAGACAATTTGACTCTTAAAAACTATGCATGTTATTCAAACATTTAAGATTTGCAATGAATGGGTAATGATATGTCAATTGAGCATGTATCCTAGACTAGAACCAATTTGATTGAAAATTTAGATGATAAAAGAATTATACCAACTTGAAGCTGGAATTGGTACCAATCTCATTTGGTGATGCAACCAGATTTGAATTTGGCTCTTGAGCTCACCCGGTCACCACCGATTTCTTCTTCAAGTACCTACAAGTGTAGATTTTGGTACCCATTTTTGTTTGGGTCCATTCAATTTAACTTTTGGTGCCCAAACCAAGTTGATTTAGGTACCCAAACACTTGAGGTTCTTTTGATGGCAATATGATGCTTTCCATTGATGTTATCTTGAACAAGATGATTTTTAACATAAAAGATATTGTAGCCTAAACCATGTTTGTCTAAAGATTGTCTTTGATTACTTAAAAGCTTATCAAGATTTTTCTTACCATTTTTGAACTTATGCAAATAATTTATCAAAATTTCATTTGATGCATTTAGTTCACTATTCTTTAGCTCAAGAGATTCATTCATGCATTTAAGATTTTGAATCGAAGCAGTGTGCTTTTCATTCATTTGATGCATGTGAATCTCTAATTCGACACATTTGTCAGTCATGCAATTCAAGTCATTCATTAATTTCTTGCTTTCAAGATAAGATTTGTCAAGTTGCTTAAGCAAGTCATTTTTGTCACTTTCAATCATATGACTATCAATTGCAATAGATGAGTTAGGTTTATTTTTCAATTTTTCATTCTCATCTCTTAAGCATGCATTTTCCAAAGTGATTTTGTCAAGTTTAGGAAGTAAATCATTTTTCTCATCCAAGATGGATTCATTTAAACATTGTAGATCATTTGCTTGCTTATTTGCTAGTTGATTCTTTTCACAAACCACTTTGTATCTAGCAACTAAATCATGAAATGAATTTTGTAGTTCTTTAAAAGAATATGTTCCATTAGTTGAACTACAACTAGAACTATCGCTAGAGCAAGATGATACCTCGATTTCGTCCCCCTCTAATGCCATGTAGCTCTTTTGGGCAACTTCTCCTTTGGATGAGCTTGATGAGGAATAAGATGTGGAGGTGTTCTTGTCCCATCTTTCTTGAGCTTCATCCATTGATGTTGATTCATCTTCACTTGAGTTTAGTGAAGTGTTGCCAAAATGATCTTCAAGTCTTTGCCAAATATCATGTGCACTTTCACAAGAACAAATCACATTAAAAAGTTCACTTGCAAGTGCACAATATAACACATTCATGGCTTTAGCATTTGAATAGGCTTGTTTTTCATCTTCTAAACTCCATTGTTTAAAATCATACTTAGGTGTTTCAAATGGAGTTTGAATCATGGACCACATGTTTAAATTCATGGATAAAAACGTTTTCATTTTATCTTTCCATGAACAATAGTTTGTTCCATCAAAATATGGTGGTCTAGATGAATCATAGGATGTGGATGCAATTTCGGCCATGCTAAAATTACGGTTAAGTAATGAAATTAGCTAATAAGGCTCTGATACCAAATGTTGGATCGTGTGGGTTATGGGTCCACAATTATGGCTAATCCTAATTCTCTACTTGATTAAGCAATCAAATGCACAACGGAATAAATAAACAAAAGTTAGGAGAAAGGAATAATGCAAACCACAAGAAGTCGGGGGATTTTTATAGAGGTTCGGCATCCAACCAGGGTCCTAGTCCTCTCTTGCAAGCTCCGCTTGGATCACTGAGCTCCGCTCACGACTTCACTAACCACTCTCCATTCCGGGCCGGGAGAGACCGCCTTTACAAGTCTTCAAGCTCGCGAACAACCCTCGCCGAGCTTGGCCCCTCCTCTCACAATCCGAGAGGATCACTTCGGGCCCTCACCGAAGTCTATACTAGATGTATTGGGCTTTCACGAAGACCCTTGCTTTATTAAACAAAGAATGAGTGGAACAATACTCTCTAAACTTGAGCACACTCGAGTAGAATTTGGAATTGATTACTAAGTGTGGAAGGTTTTGGGCTTTTGAGTGTGTGGAGCTTCTCTCTAATGTTGGGGACAAATAGTAGTAGGAGAGTTGTGTTAAAATGTGTTTTACAACTCTTTATATAGGCATTACAGAGAATAAAGCCGTTGGGAATGATTGAGTATGAGTTGGTGTAAGATGCACAAAACAGAAACTTGTAGGACCCAATTCTGCGTCAAAACGGTCGACCGAAACGGGTATGTCGTTCGACCATTTGGTCAAAATTCAGCTTTGACTTGAGTTCACTTAAGTTAATGGTCGAACAAGCTCAGGGGATTGGTCGACCGAATAAGTTCATGCACTTCTGGGAGACCAAATTATGTTGGCTCGGTCGACCGGATGTTTGGTAATTTGGGGGTATTTGGGAATAATACGAATACGACCATTGGGTATAATACGACAAAACAAACGGTCAATGTGACACGTGTGAACGGTCGAACAAAACGGCTTAAACGGTTGACCGTTTTGGTCCAGGCAGTTCAAGTATTGTTTAGGTGTTTTCCAGTTTTAGTTTGGATGATCTATTGAAGTCCAACTTATGTGAAATTTTGTGTGTGACTTCTATAGGGAACCTAGTGTGTGGTTGAGTAGTTTTTAACTCAAGTATGCTCAATTACACAAGGTTCCTAAATACAAAATACATGTCTTCAAATGAGCTTGATTACATGTCTTGACTTGATTTCCTTTCTTCCTTGAGTCTTGATCACCTGTAGAGGTTAGCACAAAGCAATATATATACAATGCAATATGTGTGCTTCTGTACATGATCATAATTAAGATTAGGTTGATTAAATCATCAAAACATAGATTAAGGCCAAAAAGCCAACAATCTCCCCCTTTTTGATGATGGCAACCTATATCTTAACTATATCTTAATACATAGAATTTTTATATGTAAACTATGCATATTAATGCTCCCCTATGGATGTGCATAGATTTTGTTCATTTAGTAATCAAATTCCAAGTTACCCCCTTAATTATCTCTCCTCCTTTGACTTCCATAAAAAATGATATTTATCAAAAAAAATTATACTATTTAAGTTCAATGTGGATGTCTTGTAATGAAGTTGCTCCCCCTAAATTTTGCACTTCATTACTTTAAGAAAATGATATTCAATAAGCTCCCCCTATCGATATGAATATGATTTGTCAATTAAGTTCATTTATATTTCTCCCCTATTAACATCAATCAAATACTATAATTAAGCATGTGATGTTTTCATTTCCCCTTTTTACATCCATTTAGACAATTTGACTCTTAAAAACTATGCATGTTATTCAAACATTTAAGATTTGCAATGAATGGGTACTGATATGTCAATTGAGCATGTATCCTAGACTAGAACCAATTCAATTGAGCTTGTATGTCGTTCGACCGTTTGGTCAAAATTCAGCTTTGACTTGAGTTCACTTAAGTTAACGGTCAAACGGGCTCAGGGGATTGGTCGACCGAATAAGTCCAGGCACTTCTGGGAGACCAAATTGTGTTGGTTCGGTCGACCGCTAGGAAAGTTTCGGTCGACCGGATGTTTGGTAATTTTAGGGTATTTTGGAATAATACGAATACCACCGTTGGGTATAATACGACAAAACAAATTGTCATGTGACACGTGTGAACGGTCGAAAAAACATCTTAAACGGTCGACTGTTTTGGTCAAGGCAGTTGAAGTATTGTTTAAGTGTTTTCCGGTGTTAGTTTGGATGATCTATTGAAGTCCAAATTATGTGAAATTTTGTGTGTGACTTCTATAGGGAACCTAGTGTGTGGTTGAGTAGTTTTTAGCTCAAGTATGCTCAATTACACAAGGTTCCTAAAGACTCAAAGAAATACAAAATACATGTCTTCAAATGAGCTTGATTACATGACTTGATTTCCTTTCTTCCTTGAGTCTTGATCATCTGTAGAGGTTAGCACAAAGCAATATATATGCAATCCAATATGTGTGATACTCTACATGATCATAATTATGATTAGGTTGATTAAATCATCAAAACATAGATTAAGGCCAAAAAGCCAACATACTTATGAGTATGAAAAAAAGAAAAAAACATACCTCACCTTGAATGATGAGACCAGTGTGGTGGTGGTGGGCAGCAGTGTTGGGGTGACTGCCAGCGGTGCGGTAGGGGTAGTAGGCTTGGTTGGCTATGATTTCAAAGGGGGCTAGTTGGGGCTCCAAGGGGCCGGGCAGTTCTACGGTGGCACTGGTTAGTAGCATATCTTACATTGCATTCATGTTATATACACTAGCGCAGAATGCACAATAGACGTCACTCAATAGGCGTCGGATATTCAAACATTTCACGTCTATAGGTTTGTATAAACGTCATTTTTGTAGTACAACCGACGTCTATACGTCCTGAAATAAAATTTAAAAAAATTCTTAATTTTTTACGACTTATTTCATATAAGAATTTATTTTGTAGAAGAATTTCTGCAATTTTGAACTTCGTAGAAAGTAATGTGAATTATGACCATATGTGTTGAAGTTTAGTCCCACATTGGAGAATTGTTTTTGTTGGTGGAGTTGATGTACTCCACCACTCCTTGATTTTACCCTAATTTTGTGCTACTCGAGTGTTTGTTTGATGTGTTTAGGTTTTAAGTAATACAGAAGAGAAAGGATGAGAAAATGACTGAAATGCAAAAAGAAAGTACATTTTTTAAGCATCTTGGATCTGTTTGCCGTGCTCAAGGACCCATCTACAATTCAGGAAGGACCCAGGTGAAAACCCGGAGAGACCTAAGTGTAAAGATAAATATGTTGGTTGCAAAAGTCCTTAATCTCCTAAACCTGAGGAGTAACTAAAACCAAACAGACCCGAACCAACAACTCCGGGTGTACCCCACATGTTCAATATGCTAACTAAAGCCACTGTCAAAATTTGGAGGCGATCAGACACAAATGATCTGCCAATGGAGGATTAAAATCCACCACTGGTGGATCTGGTTGATCAGTTGGCCCTCGGATTTCTCCAGCGGCTCGGGTTGTCAGATCAGTACAATATGCAACATCCAGATCTAATTTAAAGCTTTCGGATTGCCCCCAAATTCATCTATACCTCTCTTTCTTCTATAAATAGCAATGCTTCTCCTACCTTTACTTTCTCCTTCATTCCTCTCCTCATTAGGTTGGCTTTATTTCTTGTTTAGTAAAGTAGGTTTTATTTCTTGCTTAGTAGTGTAGTGTAGTGTAGGAGAAGGGAAACACTTTTTGTAATCTTTCTTTCTTAGTCAACGTTTAGTTTCTTGTTCTTTATGTTTTTGTCTTTCATTCAATGTAATTTTTATTATGTTGCTTTTGTTAAATCTAGTTTTCTTTAGTTGTTCATGTGTTGTTTTTCTTTTGTTATTTTCTTTGTTTACATTATGATTAGTTAGTAGTCCATCACCAATGGGGGGTGGGGAATTATGTGAAGTGTGAATATTGTGAGATTGTTGTCTGTTTTAATCTTAATCTTGGAACTTCACATGATTTCCATGGCCATTTTGATGGATTTCTTACTTTTGCCTTTGATGTGTTAATGGCCATAATGGATGCTTAGCACATGCTTTGGCTAGTGTGCCTACTTTATGGGCAATGATGTGGTGAGGATAAGATTGGAGTGAATAAAGAGATGAGAATGATACGTGGAAGCATGAAGCCTTGTTGGCCTTATCTTGATTAATGTCTTGTATGTTTTAACGATGATGTCAAATTTTAATTCATGTGGAGACACAGTTGGGGTTGTTATGGATTTCTATGCTCTTGATGTCATCGTAGAGATAAGATTGACATGTAATCATGTGGTTGTCTTTGTCGTTATCCTGAGTAGAGTTTTGTATGTTTTAATGATCGTGATAAACCTTAATCCATGTAGAGACACACAAAGGATTGTGGCATTATAAGATTTCCATGTAATGCATGTATAGACACACAGATGTATCACACATCTACACTTTTGCATGCATTCTCCACCTCTTACGAGACTAGTCCCGTTAAGATTTCTTTAGTTGATTCGCGTCATATTAGTTAGTTAGTTTAGATACGCTCAATCTTCATTTTCTTCCCCCACTCGAGTATGGTCAACGATGACCTGCACTCGCTCCTCGTGGATATGACCCGTACTTGCCACCTCTTCAAAGCGGTCATGCACTTGCGGTTTTGAACTTAATTCCACGGTCAGTAACATTCATTCCAAGATGATCATTACTAAAGAGTATGAAAAAACAAAATGCAAACCTCACCTTCGATGATCATATTGGCAAGGTGAGGGTGGGTAGTGGTGATTGGGTGATTGTCGGCAGCACAATAGTCGTAGTAGGCTTGGTTGGGTTGTTCGAGTACAGTTTCAAAGGGGCTTGTTGGGGCTCGAATGGTGCTCCAAGTGGCCGAGTAGCTCTAGGGAGGCACTAGTCGGGAAGGACAAGTCTAGGGCGGCACTGGTCGGGTAGGGTAGCAAATGGTGATGGTTGAGTAGGATTGCATAATGGGACGGTCAAGTAGGGTTGCAAAAGGAGCAGGCTCAGTGATTAGTAGCATATCATGCATCATATTCATGTTATATATACTTAATTTTATCCCTATTTTGTGCTACTCGATTGTTTATTGTGTATTTTCAGGTCATAAGTAATAAGGAAGAGAACGGAAGAGAAAATGGCTGAAATATAAGAAGAAATGACTTAGATGAAGCAAATTGGACTTGTTCGTCATACACAATGACCTATCTGCAAGAGGGAAGGACCTAGATGTAAGCAAGAAGGACCAAATCGCAAACTGAGAAACTCCACACCATTATGAGTATTTTGGAAATTAGATTCGGGCCTACACTCTTATAACCGATCCGAGTGCACCCTATGTGAAAAATGGAAGCAATTAAATAGATAGCCGAAATCAGATCATATAAGACAAAAAGTGACTGCCAATTGGTGGGCCCAGACCTCTAATGGGCAGCCCAGTTTGGTCTGAATCCAACCCCATTTCACATGGTTGTGGGTTATGAAGTTTATGTCCATTTTAGGTATGTTTCATTAGTCCCACACTGGGGGATTGTCCTTAGTTGCATGTTTAACTCATTTATAATAACCGCAAGTGCACGACCACGATAAAGTGGTGGCAATTATGGGCCGATCCGCAGGGAGGAGAGTAGCCTCTGGTTTGTCATAAATCAAGTGGAAAATAAAGGGAGAAAATATGTGATTACACTAAAGCTAAACTACATTAAACTAATAAGTACGAAATGCGAAAGAAAGCACGAAAGATTAGAAATCAGAAAGAGAAACCCCTAAGAGGATGGATCTACTCAATACACATTATGCTAGCAATTAAACTAGAGAAGAAAGGAGACATTCTGACTAATTTAGCCTAAGATCAAAGAAAGAAGAATAAGCCAAGCATGCATAAAAAGAGACAACATGAGAACAAAACTGATTGACATCATTTCATGGTTATATTTGTATCTTATATCCATTATCTTTCACCTAAACAATGCTATGTTAGGAGTTTTATGTTTAGTTTTCAGGAATAAATAGGTTTGAAGAGATGAAGCAAAAAAGGACCCAAAAGCTGGGAAAAAGGACTGAATTGTGAGATCTGAGGACTGAGATGCAAGGGAGAATGACCTGAACGTAAGATAGAAGGACCTAAGAGCAAAACAAAATACTCGACACCATCATGGGGAGTATTTTAGCAATTCGATTCGGGTCGGAGATCCAACAAACCAATTAAATGCATCAAAGACCAGCAAATATACCAAGAAAAACCCACAACAAAAATGAACAGAATCTGAACCATATAGACCGTTAATTGGCGGTCCAAGACCGCTAATGGGCGGTCCATTTTGGCCCAAATCCGCTAAAATTTCTCCAGCACATGTGTTAGAGTATTTTTTGGCTATTTTTGGTATCTGTTTAGTCCCACATCGGGGGATTGTCCCGGTTTGCCTTTTTCCATGGCTATAAATAGAACTCTTCACCTTCCATTGTAATCACTCCATATTTTAAGTAGTTATTCTTCCTACTAGAAGTGAGGCCGTGAAGCACACACTAAAGTAGGAGGATGCTACTTTTAATGTGTGTCATTTTAATAGAAGTTTTCTTTATTATGTTGTTTGTTTTATGTTTCTTGTTTTGCTTTGCTTAATCTCATTTCATTAGTTTTATTAGCTTAGTTAATATGCTTTCTTTGTTTAGTTTAATAATTAGTGTAATATTTAGTGAGCAGTTCCATCCCCTTTGGGGGGTGGAGTAGATGTACATACATGCAAATGAGAATGGATTGAATGCTTTATTTCCAATGTGTTGATAAAACATGAATGTATGCTTGCTTGTTTAGGATAGAATTTATAACTTGATGAGTTTTGCCAAAATGATTAGACACCTCTCATGCTTGTTTAGGTTCTGAAATAAACATCTTGCATATGTAAATGTTAATCAACTAAGTTGGTGAATAGATTGATAGGTTTTGCCACAACATTTAGACACTTCCTATGCATGATAACACCACCTTTATTTGTGCTTAAAGAATGTGTTCAACACCCACCTCTTTGCTTGTGTGCACTCACTCCACCACTTAGGGATTTTCCCATTTCTGTATTCCAGCATTCTTCTTTTGTTCTTAGCTTAGTTGTCATTTCATTGTTTGTTTCTTTCGTTCGCATTTCATACTTCTTAGCGTAGTTTAGTGTAGAGTAGCATAATCAATCTTTCTCCCCCAATTTTTGCCACTTGATTTCTGATAAACAAGAGGCTGCTCACCTCCCTGAGAACGACCTGTACTTGCCACCGCTTCATCGCGGCCGTGCACTTGCGGTTTAATTAAAACGTACAACAAGTTTTTGTCGCTGTTGCCGGGGAGGTGCCAGTCCAGACTCTTGTTTGGACGATTCGAGTGGATTTAATTTTTGTCTTGTAGTTTTCTTTGTTTCAGGAGACTCATATTGAGAAGTGGAAGCATCTGGTGAAGTTTGGAGGCGGTCTGAGAGAAGAAGACCGCCAATCAACGGTCTACAACCGCCAACTGGCGGTCTGGTTGTTTCATTTCACCTCTAAATTTCTGTGGAGTATTGCTTTATCTGATATAGTGATCTGGGACTTGATTTGGCATGTTTTGACCTATAGTTTGTCCCCAGATCAATAATCGAACCTCCTTTAAGCAACTTCGACCCTAAAACTCAAAGCAAAAGATTAGGCATTCTTGTTGTTTAGGTCATGCATCATGTATGTGACTTAGGCATTTAGATTGTCTTTTATCTTAGCTTTATTTTCTGTTGCTGAGAGCTGGCGTGAGGTACGCACCTTCTACTCTCATTCATGCATTTCGTATGAACATGCATTAGTTAGTAGGAAGTGTACTGAGACAAGTGTGAGTTGAGCGTTTGTTTGGAGAGTTGATTGCTAGATTAGGACTCCAAAACGCTACTAAGGAGGGGCTGTCCCATAAAAGATAAGGTGGGGGATTTCATCACCCTTTCCTTCGCCCCAAAAACCACACTAATCAAGAGCCTAATTTTAAAATCAAGTAGACATTGGCCTTCAGGAATTCGGACGCATTAGGAGAGTGATCTGGTCCCGACCGTCATGACCTGATCGGCGTTGCCCACTTTGTCGATAGTAGGATAGACGAGATCCCCAGATCTTGGCTCACTTGATGGGCTTTGTGGTCCTCGTCGTAGGGAGGTGAGGCGTGTTGAGGCCGTGTGACCTCGCAGTTAGGCGTCGTCTAGCTGTAAGGACCTATAGCGACCTTAGGATTGCTTGAGCCTTGTTTGCTTGTGTGCTTCTACCTGTACCGATCCGCCATAGCATAAGGACTTCTTCCCTTCTCTCCTGAGTCATTCTTTCTCTCCTGTGTTCCCCCGTCTTCTCTATGCACATTCTTTGAAAAAGAAAAAAAAGGTTTTGGTTTGTGTGCGTGCACCTTTGTGTATGCTTTCGTGGACACGAGACGAGAGGGGTCGTTTCACGAGCGTTGTCAATCCAGCTTCGGTCATCGATTTCTCGACACCTTCCTCCTCTCGTGTCGAACACAATCCGGGTTCAATGGCTGCTAATTTCCATGAGGATGAGCAGTTGCTGGACCAACCTGTTCCACCAGTGCTTCCAATTGTCGCTCCCATACCTCTACGTGATCGATGCTACCCGAGCCGTACTGCTCTACCTTCATGCACCGTATTGCCAGAGGCAAATGGGAATAAATTTGAGGTTAAACCTCAGTTTATTTCCATGCTCCCTCACTTCACTGGGAAAGGTGACCCCTATATCTCTCTCAGGGAATTTGAGGAGGTCTCTGCTATGTTCAAGCTGCAACAACTTAGCACATACTCCATCCATCTTAGGCTAGTCCCCTTTGCGCTGAAGGATGACGCCAAGAAGTGGTTCTACAGCAACCAGGCGAATGCCTTTAGGACTTGGGATGAGTTTCAATCTGCATTTCTCAAGAAGTACTTCCCAAATCATCAGACTCAAAAATTGAGGAACGAAATCAATTCGTTCTATCAACATGAGACTGAACCATTCCATGCATACTTAGAGAGGTTCAAGGAGCTACTATCCTCATGCCCTCACCATGGCATCAAGTTGTGGCACCTTTGTCAGATTGTTTACGAGGGTCTTCACATCCCGTCAAGAACGCTCCTTGAGTCCATGTGTCAAGGAGAGTTCTTGGGAAAGGATGAAAGGGAGGCATGGGCTTTCCTAGAAGACCTTGCTGAGAAAACCATGCAATGGGAAAGTGTGAGGGAACCACCTGCATCTTCTAGTATAGGAGAGAGGATCGCGAATGCAAACTCGACTAGATCGGGTACCGCATTTGCTATCGATACCACAACGGCCACCGAGGCACGCATGACGGCCTTAATGCGCCGTATGGATTCGATTGAGCTCCAAAACCAACAAAGTGCACCTCACATGTCCACATCTGGTCGAATTCCCTATCATTCATGTGGTAGGATAGGTCATGTAGAAAGCGAGTGTGCGTTCATTCCTCCTGAGATGGAACATGTCAACGTCATCTATGACAGAGCTAGGAATGACCCATACTCATCATCTTATAATCCTGGATTGAGGAACTACCCCAATTTTTCATGGAACCAAACTAATGCCCCGGGTGGTCCTTCAAACTCCTCTAGACCACATTACCAATCACAACAACCTCCCATGCATGCGCATTCCTATCAGCCACCCCAAGCGCAAACCACCAATCAATCGGGTTTCCCAAATTCCAATAATATGGAAACCCGATTCAATTCGCTTGAGACCTTGACTCGTAGACTTGAAAACTCAATGAAAAATTTTATGTCAACCATGAGTCAAGTTCTCACTTCAAATCAGCAGACCATCAAATCTCTAGAGCTTCAGATGGGCCAATTGGCTCCGTCTGTACATGAAAGAGAAAGGGGATCTTTTCCTAGCCAGCCTGAGGCTAACCCCCGTATGTACCAACAACAACACATGCAAAATGAGAATGTGGTACCTCGGGGGAGGCAAGTGAACCATGTGGAGGAACCTGTTCACCATGTCAATTCCATTGTGACCTTAAGGAATGGAAAACAGGTTGGCAATCACATTTCCTTGCCACAACAACCACCATCTATGCAGCCCTTCAGTGGGAATGGTGGTGAAAAAGAGGTTGAGGGTGAGGGTAATACACCAAAGCTTTCTTCTCAGGCACCGCAGAAAACCTACCTGCCAAAAGCTCCCTATCCAAGTAGGTTAACCAGAAAGCAGAGTGACAACATGGACAAGATATTAGAGGTGTTTAAGCAAGTTAAGGTTAACATCCCCTTGTTGGATGTCATCCAACAAATACCTTAATATGCCAAAGTATTGAAGGATCTCTTCACAACCAAGAGGAAGACCAATGTTCCTAAGAAAGCATTCTTGGCTGCAAATATAAGCTCACTTTTGTCCAATCCCACCTACACAAAATACAAGGACCCTAGGTGTCCTACTCTTCAGTGTACGATAGGGGACACTAGAATGAGCAATGTTTTTCTTGATTTAGGATCGGCGGTCAACCTCCTCCCATTCTCTGTTTATCAACAGTTGAACTTGGGAGAATTGAAACCAACTAAGATCACCCTCCAATTGGCGGATAGATACATTCGTATTCCCATGGGGATTATCGAGGACGTGCTTATCAAAGTTGGAGATTTTATATTTCCAGTCGATTTCGTTGTCCTCGATACCAATTTTGTTGTGAACACCCACTCTCAAATACCTTTGATTTTGGGTAGACCATTTCTGGCCACATCCAATGCCTTGATTAATTGTAGAAATGGTCTCATGAAGCTCTCATTCGGTAACATGAGTGTCGAGTGTCATGTGTTCAACTCTGGTAGGCAACAGGAACCCATGGATGAACCTTTAAATCTAAATCTCTTCCGCCAATTGGAGAAAGCACCACAAAATCAACGAACACCCCTAACCCCAATGCAACCCGTTGAGAATGTTCGTGGGCCCATCGAAAACTCATTGCCTATCTTCGCAATGCAACAGAGTGAGCTGGTCTCGAACATGAATGTCCAAAGGGAATGTTCGTTGCATGATTCAGTTGAGTGTACTAGTGAGAGTGAGACACCTCATCATATGCCTATACCAGAAGGTGTCACTACCTCATGTCCCATGGCCATTGAGCCATTTGATCTTCATATTGACTCCAACAAGGACCCACCTATGACCGAGCTTATGCTTGATGATCTAAATGATGGTGGGAGGTCCTTGTTGGATGACGTGGGGAGCAGCCCCGTTCTTAGTGATGCAGGTCTGCTGCATCCATCGAATGAGCTTGAGGAACTCATTCCGATGCACCCGCCTATTGGTTGGTGGGTTTTGTTTGATGAGCAACTAAACCCTAGTGAGGCAAAACAACTTCATTCTTTGTTGCCCACATCCAACCAATATCATGAGGGGTTCGAGCCGTTCAGCTTTGACCTTTCACCCCTCACGACGCCTCAGAGTACCAGTGAAGTTTGCCCATCTCGGCAAGTCTCTGGTCCTCATGACTTGATGTTCTCATTTGATGTTCTTTGACCAAATGATTATGAGAATATCGTTGTTGCTGTATATATCATGTAAAAAAAAATTCGAAAAAAAGAACAAAAGAAAAAAAAGTGTGTAATAAAAGACTCCATGAGCGAGCATTGATTATTGTGGGCCCCAACCCTTACGTATTTGGGCCCCAATTCTCCACATTTTTATCTCCCTTCATCAGCATCTCACAGGTTTTGAGGGAATTCGGGTATGTGTCAATCAACATGACCTTGTACTTCCCATTGTACTTCATGTTGGTGAGATCTCTCCTTTTTCATGCATATATCCATGTAGTATCTTGCTCGCATTCATTGAGGACAATGCATGAAGTAGGTGTGGGGGGGTGTTTTACGTGTGTACATAGTCGAGTCTTTTTCTTTTGTTTTTGTTTTCTTTTTGTGTGTATTGTTAGGGTCATGCTAGTCTGCTGCATTTAACATTGATATATCTGCTTGTCATGATCCTTGGGTGACTTGTCTTCTTTTGCTTGCCTAGTGCTTTAAAATTTTCACATTTCTTGCAAACTCTTCATGTGTTTGCGAAAGAAAACGTTTTTGTAGGTTTTGCGTGTGTTTAGCATGTGCAAAACCGTTGAGAGGCAAAGTAAAAAGAAAGTTCCCAAAATTGTCTTGAACTTGATGCATTACGATATCGAGTTTACTGGCTTTAGGTCTTATCAGTCGTTAGGATGCATCCCGGTTTTCCCTCAGGGGGCGTGTAATCATAGGGTTTCAGTACTAATACATTTAAAGAAGTCCACCCTGAACCTAGTGAGTCAAATAATTCGTGTCTGTTAGTATAAGGAAGTTTGTCGTAGTCAAGGGCCCTTAATCTCTTTTTGTGAAACTTAAGTGTAGGGATTTTGGTTCCCATGTAGATAAGTAAATAAGTGGTGTTCTCTCTTCTCGCACGGCTCCTATCACTCGGGAAAGTAGGTCTGAGGGGACTTTGTGCCTGCTACTTTCGAGTCATCTGACTTGGGATGCACCGACCGAACTCCCGTTACACGGGTGGTAAGGATCGCCCTATTTGGAGATTTGGGAGAAGGTGTACGTGATAGTGTAAGTCCTCATAGGCAATGATGCACGAAACCTGACCCTGGGAGAATCAAACACCAACCAATAAAATGCTCCAAAGAAAAAGAAAAAAAAGAAAAGAAAAGAAAAGTGTCAAAAAAAAGTGTCAAATAAGAACCAAAATGGACTTTACACATTGTATCACATTCAGAAGTTAAGGTTGCCCATGTCTTTCACTTAAGTCCTTGACTAACTTTCACGAATAACTCATTAGGCTAGGTGTGTGGACCGATTACATATATAGAGTCGACCCGTAGTATTACCGCGTCCCGTGATCGACAAAATGAGTCCAACGAGTCGTGTAGCTAGATTGATTAATGCATCTTGTTCAGATTTTGTGGGTATATCCGCTGAATACCCTCAGGAGACAACACTCCTCCTTGGCAACAAGGAGGTTTAACGGCTTGTTCCACGTGCTAAGTGCAACCGTGATTCCTACGAAAGTGAGTTAGGATTTCTTGTTTTTCGTATGCTTTTCTCTTTCTTTGTTTTTTCGGGACTAGCAAAAGTTAGGTGTGGGGGTATTTGATTGATATCATTTCATGGTTATATTTGTATCTTATATCCATTATCTTTCACCTAAACAATGCTATGTTACGAGTTTTATGTTTAGTTTTCAGGAATAAATAGGTTTGAAGAGATGAAGCATAAAATGACCCAAAAACTGGGAAAAAGGACTGAATTGTGAGATCTGGGGACTGAGATGCAAGGGAGAAGGATCTGAACGTAAGACAGAAGGACCTAAGAGCATAACAGAATACTCCACACCATCATGGGGAGTATTTTAGCAATTTGATTCGGGTCGGAGCTCCAACAAACCCATTAAATGCATCCAAGACCATCAAATATACCAAGAAAAGCCCACAACAAAAATGAGCAGGATCTGAACCATATAGACCGGCAATTGGCGGTCCAAGACCGCTAATTGGTGGTCCATTTTGGTCCAAATCCACTAACATTTCTCCAGCATATGTATTAGAGGATGTTTAGGCCATTTTTGGTATCTCTTTAGTCCCACATCGGGGGATTGTCCTGGTTTGCCTTTTTGCATGGCTATAAATAGAACTCTTCACCTTCCATTGTAATCACTCCATATTTTAAGTGGCTATTCTTCCTACTAGAAGTGAGGCCTTGAAGCACACACTAAATTGGAGGATGCTACTTTTAATGTGAGTCATTTTAATATAAGTTTTCTTTATTATGTTGTTTGTTTTATTTTTCTTGTTTTGCTTTGCTTAATCTCATTTCATTAGTTTTGTTAACTTAGTTAATATGTGATTGACATCATTTCATGCTTATATTTGTATCTTATATCCATTATCTTACACCTAAGCAATGCTACGTGACGAGTTTTATGTTTAGTTTTCAGAAATAAAGAGGTTTGAAGAGAAGAGCCATGAAAGGACCCAAAAGTAGGAAAAAGGACTTAATTGTGAGACCTAGGGACCAAGATGCAAGACAGAAGGACCTGATCGTAAGACAGAAGGACCTAAGAGCAAACCAGGAAACTCCACACCATCATGGGGAGTATTTTGGCAATTCGAGTCGGGTCGGAGCTCCAACAAGTCAAGTAACCGCATCAAAGACCAACAATACCAGAACGAAAAGCCCACAACAAATTCCAACACGATCCGACAATTTTGGACCGCCAATTGGCGGTCTTGGACCGCTAATTGGCGGTCCATATTGCTCAGGATCCGTCGAAATTTCTCCTGGACTTGTATTAATGTTCGTTTAGGCTATTTTTGGTATTGGTTTAGTCCCACATCGGGGGATTGTCCCCGATTAGCTTTTTCCATGCTTATAAATAGAACTCTTCACCTTCCATTGTAATTAACCATTGTTTGGTGGCATTCTCTCTACTAAGGAGTGAGCCTTGAAGCAATAACTCAAGGTGGAGAAGGATGCTACCTTCAATGTGAGTCATTGTTAATAAAAGTTTATTTGTTTCTTTTAATCTTGTTTTGTTATGTTGTTTGTTTTGTGTGGGTTGCTTTACTTTGTTCAATTTCTTGTTTAGTAATTTTAGTATCTTAGTTAAATGTTTTCTTTACTTAGTCTAATCAGTAGTGTAATGAGTAGTGAGTAGTTCCATCCCCATTTGGGGGGTGGTGAAATATGTGATATAATTATGTAGTGTATTAAGTGTGTGTTATTTTTATCCATTGAGCTTTATATGATTTCCATAACCATCTAATGGGTCTCCACTCTTATCTTTGATATGCTAATGCTCTTGAATGAAGCTTAGCTTATGCTTTGATTAGTGGACCTATTTTATGGGGAATGATAAGGTTAGGATATGGATGAAGTTAATATTGGAAACACAATTTGTAATGTATGTGCTCTTGTTGCCTTTACCTTAGCTAATGTCTTGTATGTTTTAATGATGTAGTGAAATCTTAATTCATGTAGAGGCATAGTAGGGTATAGTCTTTATACTTGAGTTCATGTAGCTTCATTCCAATTATTGTCTTGTATGTTTTAATGATGTAGTCTTATCTTAATTCATGTAGAGGCAAAGTTGGATGTAGTTTTATGATTTCATGCACTACATGTTGTGAGGAGTTTAATGAACACACACACACACTTCTTTATGTTCACATTATTTCTCTACCCCCTTTGGGGTTTAGTTTTTATTGCTTATCTTTCATTTCCATTAGCATTGTAGTGTAGTTTAGTGTAACCAATCCTTTTCTCCTTTCTTTACCCCTTGCCTTCGCACGAACCAAGTGTCGACACACCTCCCAGTGGACGACCCGTATTTGCCACCGCTTCAACGCGGCCGTGCACTTGCGGTAGAAATATAAAACGAGATCAATCAAGTTTTTGGCGCCGTTGCCGGGGAGGTGCCAGTCCAGACCTTGGTTTGGACGATTCGAGGGGTTTTTAATTTTTTGTTTTCAGTTTTTCTTAGTTTCAGGAAACCAGAAGAACAAGGGGAGGCTACAGGAGAAATTTGGGGAACAGAAGATTTAAACAGACCGCCAATCAGCGGTTGAAGACCGCCAATTGGCGGCCTGGTGAGAGTTTCTGGACTTGAAATTTTTACTGTTAGTTAGTGCTGTAATTTTTGTTATCTGGGAGCCCAATTTTGCATGCTTTGACCTCTGGTTTGCTCCCAGATCATTAATCACTCCCCCATTAATCAACTTGGACCATAAAACTCAAAGCAAAAGATTAGACTTCTTGCCATCTAGGTCATGCACCATTGGTAGACCTTGCATGCATTTGTCTTTTCTTTTCTTTACATTTTGTCGTTGATTGCTGGCGTGAGGTACGTGCACCCACATCCCTCATTCATGCATGTTTCTTTCATGCATTAGTTAGTAAGGTGCATCGGGACAAGAGTGAGAGAGCGTTGATTGGAGCGATTGATTGCTAGATCTAGGATCAAATCGCTACTAAGGAGGGGCTGTCCCATAAAAGATAAGGTGGGGGATTTCATCACCCTTTCCTTGGCCCCAAAAACCACTCTTAATAAAGCCTTAACTAAAAGCAAGTAGACATTGGCCCTAAGGAATTCGGACGCACTAGGAGAGTAATCTAGTCGAGACCGTCATGACCTGATCGGCGTTGCCTACCTTGTCGATAGTAGGAGGTACTGGATCTCCGGATCTGGTATCACTTGCTGGGCATTGTGGTCCTCGTTGTAGGGAGGTGAGGCGTGTCGAGGCTAGTGACCTCGAAGTTAGGCGTCGTCTAGCTTAAGGACCCATTGCCTTACATTGTTTGAGCCGTGCTTGTTAGTTAGGCTTCTTCCTGATCCCACTACCCACGCTAGCTCTAGGGATTCTTCCCTCCTCATCTGAGTCATCTCCTCATCTATTCTCTACGTTTAGTCTCCTCCTCTAGTACACCTTCTGTTGTGTGTTTGTTAGAGTCGAGTCGAGCATTTTTATGCGAGGTTGGGCTCGTTCTGGTGAGAGCGCTCGGCTCGAGAGAGTGCATACTTCTGAGATGGAAGATCTTGGTGATCGACCATCTCCGCCTCGTGCTCCTTTGGAGCAAGAGGCCGAGTCGTCTCGTGGTGGCGAAGGGGACCGGGTTCCATACATGGACTACCTCGGTCCGTTTCCACCACCACGTAGACCTCCTTCTCCTCCTCCTCTGACTCGAGAGGAAGGGAGATTCGGTCAGGATCGAGTTCTAGGTGCACCACCACCTTTAGCTCGACATGATAGGCCGATGACCTTGTGGGAGCGGACCCATCCTGTTCGGGCCGCGCAACCTTCTTGCATAGTTGTTCCCCCTGCTCGCGGGAACAACTATGAGCTGAAACCTCAGTATGTGAGCATGCTTCCAACCTTTACTGCCAATAAGGAGGATCCGTATATTTTTATACGCGAATTCGAGGAAGTATGCTCCATGTTCAAGCTTCAACAGCTTGACGAGGATTCTGTCCGGTTGAGGATGATTTCGTTCGCATTGAAGGATAATGCGAAGAAATGGATGTATAGCCTCCCGGCGAGCTCGATTCGGTCTTGGGATGACTTTGTGACCGTCTTTCTGAAGAGATTTTTCCCTCAAAGGAAAACTCAACAGATACGGCACCAGATACATCAAATGTATCAGACCGAGACCGAATCTTTTCATGGTTTCTTTGAGAGGTTCAAGGACCTTCTCCAGCAATGCCCTCATCATGGACTTGAGCTATGGCAGCTGTGCCAGATTGTTTATGAGGGCATCAACTACAACACCCGCACATTGTTGGAGTCGATGTGTCAGGGTGACTTCCAAATGAAACCCATCGAGGAGGCATGGGACACTTTTGAATCCATGGCTGAGCGCACCTTCGAGTGGGACACCATGAGAGAGCCACCAGCCGCCAGGTCTTCTGGTCGAGCTGGATCATATCATGTTGAGTCAACTATCGCGTCTGAGGCGAAAATGGCTGCTCTCATGCGTAGGATAGAGAGTTTGGAGATGGACCGAGCTCCTGTAGCTCAGGTCGCTACTCCCGGGTGTACTAGGTGTGGACTGTCGGGACATGATGACTTGGAGTGCGCTTACGCTCCCAGAGATACTGAGCATGCAAATGCGATGTATCAACAAAGGCCCCGAAACGACCCGTACAGTCAATCCTATAACCCGGGATGGCGTAACCATCCTAACTTCTCTTGGGGGTCTAGTGGAGGACACGGTCAGAGCTCGCACGCTCAACCTCAACCTCCACCTTATCATCCTCCACGCCCATCGGCGACCTACCAACCCCCACATCAAAGGTCTCAGCACCAAAATTACCAACCTGGTCAGGCCTCTTCGTCGGGTTATTCTAACCAGACTCCACAACCCCAGCGGGTTGACCCTAAGGACTCTACCATTGAACAAACCCTTCAAGCATTCATGCAGAGCACTCAATCCATGCTTGCGGCCAACAATAATACGGTCAAAGCATTGGAAATGCAAGTAAGCCAGTTGGCTCATCAGCTCCATGAACGCGAGAAGGGTCAATTCCCGAGTCAACCTGTGGTAAATCCCAGGGGTCAGCCTGCTAATACCAGGCAGAATGTACACAATGTTGAAAGTGACCCTTCCCAACATGCTAATGTTATTCATACCTTGAGATCGGGAAGGGTCGTTGACAACAATGTGAACATGCCGGAAGCCAACCCTGTTGGCAAGTCTTCCGAGGAGAGTCTTGAGCCTGTCAAGGAACCTAATTCTGAGACTCCTCCACGTGATTCCTATGTCCCCAAGGCACCATTCCCTCATCGGTTGACTAAAAAACGTGATGAGCATTGGGATAAGATCGTTGAGGTACTTAGGCAAGTAAAGGTGAACATCCCGTTGTTGGACGTTGTTCAACAAATGCCACCGTATGCCAAGTTCCTCAAAGACCTTTGCACCACCAAGAGAAAAACAAATGTGCCCAAGAAGGCCTTCTTGGCCGCCAATGTGAGCTCCATATTGACACAACCCATGACTGTCAAGTACAAGGACCCTGGTTGTCCAACTGTCTCTTGCACGATTGGGAATGTGACCATCTCTCAAGCTCTATTGGATTTGGGGGCATCTGTGAATCTCTTGCCTTACTCAGTCTATGTCAACCTTGGGATAGGCGATCTTAAACCAACGAGGACAACCCTCCAGTTGGCTGATAGATCCGTCAAAATCCCACGAGGGAGTGTGGAGGATGTCCTTATCAAGGTGGGTGAGTTCGTATTTCCAGTTGATTTCATCATCTTGGATACCGAACCCGTGTCCAACCCACAAGGACAAATTCCTGTAATCCTTGGGAGGCCATTTCTTGCGACATCTAATGCCTTGATCAATTGTCGCAATGGCTTGATGAGGTTGTCTTTTGGAAACCTCACGGCGGATTTCAACATCTTCACTCTTGGTAAGCAACCTGGGCTCTTCGACGACTCAGTCGGAGCTAATTTCATCCAGGACACGGATGAGCCCGATTCATTAGGCATGTTCGACTCACATCGACATATTATTGAGGTGCCTAATGATCAGGTTGCGAGTGAAGAGGATCTTGAGGAATCCGCCAGCATATCTCTGGACGAGGAGGCACATCTGGGTGCTTGCTCCTCTTACCCCGTGGCCCTTGAGCCACTTGAGATTTACTCTGAATCCGACAAGGACCCACCTCTGGTCGAGCTTAAACCGCTCCCCGATAACCTAAAGTACATCTTTTTAGGGGATAATGAGACCTTGCCACTCATTATTGCTTCTGATCTTGAAAAAGATCAAGAGGTTGCCCTCAAAAGAGTACTCTTTGAAAACAAAGAGGCGATCGGGTGGTCCTTGAAGGATATCAAGGGAATTAGCCCTGGTATTGTTCAGCATCGGATCCACATGGAAGAGGATTCTAGGCCCCGCAGGGACCCACAACGGAGATTGAATCCTGTACTGAAAGAAGCCGTCCGAAAGGAGGTTCTTAAGTGCTTGGATCATGGCATTATCTATCCTATCTCTGATAGTTCGTGGGTGAGTCCTGTCCATGTGGTTCCCAAGAAGTCAGGCGTGACGGTTGTGGAGAATGAGCATAATGAGCTTATCCCGACACGCCTGCAAACTGGCTGGCGAGTTTGCGTTGATTATCGCAAGCTCAATGCGGCAACGCGGAAAGATCATTTCCCGTTGCCATTCATTGATCAGATGTTGGAAAGGTTGGCCGGACATGAGTACTATTGTTTTCTTGATGGATACTCCGGTTACAACCAAATTCCCATCGCCCCCGAGGACCAAGAGAAAACCACATTCACTTGTCCCTTTGGCACGTTTGCCTACCGTCGCATGCCCTTTGGGTTATGCAATGCGCCGGCAACGTTTCAGAGGTGTATGATCAGCATCTTCTCCGATATGGTTGAGCGTTTCCTTGAGATCTTCATGGACGACTTTTCCATATTTGGCGCTTCCTTTGATGAGTGCCTTCATCACTTGAGCCTTGTCCTCAAGCGATGCCGTGAGAAGAACCTCGCTCTCAATTGGGAGAAATGTCACTTCATGGTGAAGCGAGGGATTGTACTTGGACATGTGGTCTCAAGTAGGGGAATTGAGGTCGATCCCGCCAAAGTGGGTATCATTGCTAATCTCCCACCGCCACGTAATGTGAAGGATATCCGCGCCTTTTTGGGGCATGCTGGATTCTATCGGCGGTTCATTCGGGATTTTAGCAAAATCGCTCGACCTCTCACCGCCTTGTTGGCTAAGGATGCCATTTTTGAGTTCACACCGGATTGCCACCATGCCTTTTTGACCTTGAAGAAAGAGTTGACTTCAGCTCCCATTATTAAGGCACCGGTGTGGACTGAACCCTTTGAGTTAATGTGTGATGCATCTGACTTCGCTGTGGGAGCAGTGCTTGGGCAACGATTGGACAAATTGCCTCATGTGATCTACTATGCCAGTAGAACACTCAATGATGCCCAATTGAACTACACTGTGACCGAGAAGGAATTCTTAGCGATCATATTTGCTTTGGAGAAATTCCGGTCGTACTTGATTGGCTCCCACGTGATTATCTATTCTGATCACACAGCCATCAAGCACCTCATGGCGAAGAAAGATGCAAAATCCCGACTCTTGAGATGGATCTTGTTGTTACAAGAATTCGATCTCGAGATTCGGGACAAAAAAGGGTGTGAAAACGTTGTAGCTGACCACTTGTCTCGTCTAGAGACGACCAACCCACAGGACCAAATCATTGACGATAAATTTCCTGACGAGCAGTTGTTCATGATCGAAGATAACCCTTGGTTTGCCGACATCGTGAACTACCTCGTGACCGAGCAATTTCCTGTGGGTTGGTCAAAATCTGACCAATCCAAATTTAGATCGTATGTCAGATTCTTTCACTGGGACGACCCCTACCTATTCAAATACTGCTCTGACCAAATTTTCAGGCGGTGCGTCCCAGATACCGAGTTCCAAAGTGTGCTCCATTTCTGCCATTCCAAGGCATGTGGAGGACACTTTGGAGCAAAGAAAACTGCTGCCAAGGTGCTCCAATCTGGATTCTACTGGCCCTCTCTTTTCAAGGATGCTTACGACTTTTGTAAGCAATGTGATAGGTGCCAGCGCCTTGGCAGGATTGGTCGACGTGACATGATGCCTTTGCAAAATGTCCTTGTTGTCGACATCTTCGATGTGTGGGGCATCGATTTCATGGGTCCCTTCCCGAACTCTTTCGGGAATGTTTACATTCTGGTGGCCGTTGACTATGTGTCTAAGTGGGTTGAGGCTATACCCACAAAGACCAATGACAACAAGGTGGTCACCAAATTCTTGAGGGACATTTTTGCGCGATTTGGTACTCCTCGTACCATAATCAGCGATAGGGGTACCCACTTCTGTAATCGCTCCTTTGAAGCGCTTATGAGGAAGTATTCGATCACCCACAAGCTTGCGACCCCATACCATCCGCAAACTAGTGGGCAGGTCGAAATCTCTAACCGTCAATTAAAGCAAATTCTTGAGAAGACGGTTAGTTCCTCGAGGAAGGATTGGTCTACCAAATTGAATGACGCATTGTGGGCTTTCCGCACCGCGTACAAGACCAATTTGGGTATGTCCCCTTATCGGGTAGTGTACGGCAAGGCTTGCCACCTACCCGTCGAGCTTGAGCATCGTGCTTTCTGGGCGATCAAGAACCTGAATATGGATCTTGATCAAGCAGGAGTACAACGTAAGTTCGACATTGTGGAATTAGAAGAGTTACGCAATGATGCGTACGAGAATGCCAAAATTCATAAGTCCCGAGCCAAGATGTTTCACGATCGCATGATTATGCGAAAGGTGTTTACGGCCGGGCAGAAGGTGTTGCTCTACAATTCCCGGCTTCATCTGTTTGCGGGTAAGCTCCGCAGTCGCTGGTCTGGCCCATTTATTGTCCAAACCGTTTATCCTCATGGAGCGGTTGAAATCTTGAACCCAGGGAATGGGGACGTGTTCAAAGTTAATGGACAACGCCTCAAACCCTACTTGGAGGGGGCACCAGCCGAAGTCGAGGAGGTCATGTTCCTTCATGAACCTCCCTCGCACTCAACCATTCATGCTCCTACATGAGTGGTTGAGCTTTCATGTTTGTACATAGTTATAAAAAAAAAAAAAAAAAAAAAAAGAAAAAAAAAGAAAAAAAAAAGAAGACTCCTTCAGTGAGCATCGATTGTTGTGGGCCCCAACCCTTGAGTATTTGGGCCCCATTTCTTTCACGTATTTGTATCCCTTCTTTAGCATCTCACAGGTTTTGAGGGAAGTTGGGTTGTGTCCATCAACATAGCCATGAACTTCCTTGTGTACTTCACGTTGGTGAGATCTCTTCTGTTTCATGCATGCATCCATGTAGTATCTTGCTTGCATTCATTGAGGACAATGCATGAAGTAGGTGTGGGGGGGTGTTTTACGTGTGTACATAGTTGAGTCTTTTTCCTTTGATTTTGTTTTCTTTTGTTTGCATTGTTAGGGTCATGATAGTGTGCTGCATTTTATATCGATATATCTGCTTGCCATGATCCTTGGGTGACTTGTCTTCTTTTGCTTGCCTAGTGCTTCAAAATTTTCACATTTCTTTCAAAATCTTCATGTGTTTTCGAAAGAAAATGTTTTGTGGGTTTTGCGTGTGTTTAGCATGTGCAAAACCGTTGAGAGGCAAAGTAAAAAGAAAGCTCCCAAAATTGTCTTGAACTTGATGCATTAGGATATCTAGTACGTGGCTTGAGGATTTATCGAGTCGTTAGGATGCACCCCAGTTTTCCCTTGGGGGTGAGTAATCAGTGGGTTTCAGTGCTCAAACATTTAAAGAAGTCCACCCTGAACCTAGTGAGTCAAATAATTCGTGTTTGTTAATTTAGGAAGTTTGTTGTAGTCAAGGGCCCTTAATATCTTTTTGTGAAACTTAAGTGTAGGGGTTTTGGTTCCCATGTAGATAAATGAATGAATAAGTGGTGTTCTCTCTTCTCGCACGGCTCCTATCACTCGGGAAAGTAGGTCTGAGGGGACTTTGTGCCTGGTGCTTTCGAGTCATCTGACTTGGGATGCACCGACCGAACTCCCGTTACACGGGTGGTAGGGATCGCCCTATGTGGAGATTTGGGGGAAGGTGTACGTGATAGTGTAAGTCCTCATAGGCAATGATGCACGAAACCTGACCCTGGGAGAAACAAACACCAACCAATAAATGCTCAAAAGAGAAAGAACAGAAAAAGAAAAGAAAAAAAAAGAAAAGAAAAAAAAAGAGTCAAATAAAAACCAAAATGGACTTTACACTTTGTTTCACATGCAGAAGTTAAGGTTGCCCATGTCTTTCACTTAATTCCTTAGTTAACTCTCACGAATAACTCATTAGGCTAGGTGTGTGGACTGATTACATATATAGAGTCGACCCGTAGCATTACCGCGTCCATTGATCGACAAAATATTTCCAACGAGTCGAGGTCTAGATTGAATAATGCATCTTGTTCGGATTTTGTGGGTATATCCGCTGAAAACCCTCAGGAGACAACACTCCTCCTCCTTGGCGACAAGGAGGTTTAACGGCTTGTTGCACGTGCTAAGTGCAACCGTGATTCCTACGAAAGTGAGTTAGGATTTCTTGTTTTTCGTATGCTTTTTCCTTTCTTTGTTTTGCTCGGGACTAGCAAAAACTTAGGTGTGGGGGTATTTGATTGACATCATTTCATGCTTATATTTGTATCTTATATCCATTATCTTACACCTAAGCAATGCTACGTGACGAGTTTTATGTTTAGTTTTCAGAAATAAAGAGGTTTGAAGAGAAGAGCCATGAAAGGACCCAAAAGTAGGAAAAAGGACTTAATTGTGAGACCTAGGGACCAAGATGCAAGACAGAAGGACCTGATCGTAAGACAGAAGGACCTAAGAGCAAACCAGGAAACTCCACACCATCATGGGGAGTATTTTGGCAATTCGAGTCGGGTCGGAGCTCCAACAAGTCAAGTAACCGCATCAAAGACCAACAATACCAGAACGAAAAGCCCACAACAAATTCCAACACGATCCGACAATTTTGGACCGCCAATTGGCGGTCTTGGACCGCTAATTGGCGGTCCATATTGCTCAGGATCCGTCGAAATTTCTCCTGGACTTGTATTAATGTTCGTTTAGGCTATTTTTGGTATTGGTTTAGTCCCACATCGGGGGATTGTCCCCGATTAGCTTTTTCCATGCTTATAAATAGAACTCTTCACCTTCCATTGTAATTAACCATTGTTTGGTGGCATTCTCTCTACTAAGGAGTGAGCCTTGAAGCAATAACTCAAGGTGGAGAAGGATGCTACCTTCAATGTGAGTCATTGTTAATAAAAGTTTATTTGTTTCTTTTAATCTTGTTTTGTTATGTTGTTTGTTTTGTGTGGGTTGCTTTACTTTGTTCAATTTCTTGTTTAGTAATTTTAGTATCTTAGTTAAATGTTTTCTTTACTTAGTCTAATCAGTAGTGTAATGAGTAGTGAGTAGTTCCATCCCCATTTGGGGGGTGGAGAAATATGTGATATAATTATGTAGTGTATTAAGTGTGTGTTATTTTTATCCATTGAGCTTTATATGATTTCCATAACCATCTAATGGGTCTCCACTCTTATCTTTGATATGCTAATGCTCTTGAATGAAGCTTAGCTTATGCTTTGATTAGTGGACCTATTTTATGGGGAATGATAAGGTTAGGATATGGATGAAGTTAATATTGGAAACACAATTTGTAATGTATGTGCTCTTGTTGCCTTTACCTTAGCTAATGTCTTGTATGTTTTAATGATGTAGTGAAATCTTAATTCATGTAGAGGCATAGTAGGGTATAGTCTTTATACTTGAGTTCATGTAGCTTCATTCCAATTATTGTCTTGTATGTTTTAATGATGTAGTCTTATCTTAATTCATGTAGAGGCAAAGTTGGATGTAGTTTTATGATTTCATGCACTACATGTTGTGAGGAGTTTAATGAACACACACACACACTTCTTTATGTTCACATTATTTCTCTACCCCCTTTGGGGTTTAGTTTTTATTGCTTATCTTTCATTTCCATTAGCATTGTAGTGTAGTTTAGTGTAACCAATCCTTTTCTCCTTTCTTTACCCCTTGCCTTCGCACGAACCAAGTGTCGACACACCTCCCAGTGGACGACCCGTATTTGCCACCGCTTCAACGCGGCCGTGCACTTGCGGTAGAAATATAAAACGATCAATCAATATGCTTTCTTTGTTTAGTTTAGTAATTAGTGTAATGTTTAGTGAGTAGTTCCATCCCCTTTGGGGGGTGGAGTAGATGTACATACATGCAAATGAGAATGGATTGAATGCTTTATTTCCAATGTGTTGATAAAACATGAATGTATGCTTGCTTGTTTAGGATAGAATTTATAACTTGATGAGTTTTGCCAAAATGATTAGACACCTCTCATGCTTGTTTAGGTTCTGAAATAAACATCTTGCATATGTAAATGTTAATCAACTAAGTTGGTGAATAGATTGATAGGTTTTGCCACAACATTTAGACACTTCCTATGCATGATAACACCACCTTTATTTGTGCTTAAAGAATGTGTTCAACACCCACCTCTTTGCTTGTGTGCACTCACTCCACCACTTAGGGATTTTCCCATTTCTGTATTCCAGCATTCTTCTTTTGTTCTTAGCTTAGTTGTCATTTCATTGTTTGTTTCTTTCGTTCGCATTTCATACTTCTTAGCGTAGTTTAGTGTAGAGTAGCATAATCAATCTTTCTCCCCCAATTTTTGCCACTTGATTTCTGATAAACAAGAGGCTGCTCACTTTCCTGAGAATGACCCGTACTTGCCACCGCTTCATCGCGGCCGTGCACTTGCGGTTTAATTAAAACGTTCAACAAAAACAATAAAAAATTATTTTATTTAATGACTCATATTAGTAGTAGCATTTTTCTCCACCTTGAGTTTTTACTCCAAGGCTTACACCAAGTAGAGAGAATGCCACCAAGCAATGGGTAAATACAAATGAGGAGGAAGAGTTCTATTAATAGGCATGAAAAGAGGTAACCGGGGACAATCCCCCGGTATGGGACTAACACATACTATAAATAGACATAAAACAACATAATACACAACCCAACTCAAACATAAAATATTTGAACCAATTTGGATTGAGTCTGGACTTCGGTGGTTCCTTTCGGCCCTCATTTCTTGATGTTTGATGAACCCGATTTGGTTGTTGATGTTTGGTCCCAAATGTAATTGCCACAATACTCCTCATAATGGTGTGGAGCTTTTTTGTTTCCTCATTAGTACTTTTTGTTTTACATCTGGGTCCTTCTCTCTTGCACCTCAGTCCATAAGTCTTGCAACTTAGTCCTTTTTTTGCTTTTATGTCCTTTTTTAGTCTCTTCTTCTCAAACCTGTTATTCCTGAAACTTAAACATAAAACTCGTTACGTAGTATTGTTTAGGTTCAAGATAATAGATATAAGACACAAATGAATGCATGAAATGATGTCAATCATTACCTTTTACATGTCTATAAATAGAACTCTTCTTCCTCATTTGTAACATACCTACTGCTTGGTGATCATTCTCTCTACTTATAGTAAGCCTTTAGAGCAAAAATCAAGTGGGATATGCTTGTAATGTGAGTCATTAATAAAATAATTTCTTCTAGTTTTATCTTCATGTTGTCTCTTTTAATGCTTGAATGTTTAGCTTAGTTTCGTTTTCTTAATCGTAGTATAATTCGTTAGAATGCTCTTCTTTCTTACTATAATTGTTAGCTTAATGTGTAGTGAGTAGTTTCATACCCCTTTTGGGGTGGAGATGATGTTTATACATGTAATAAAGATTGGGAATGAATGTTATCTTATGCAATATGTTATGAATGTGAATGTATGCTTGTTTGTTGAAATAAGAATACATAACTTGATGGGTTTTACCACAACTTTTAGACACTTCTCATGCTTGTTTAGGTTCTTAATAACCAACTTGTTTATGCTCATGTTAATAAACTAGGTTAGTGATTGGATTGATAGGTTTTGCCACAACCATTAGACACTTCCTATGCACGAAAACACATTCTATACTTGTGTCATATCGAATGCATTCTTTACCACCTTATTACATATGTACACATAGTCCACTGCTTAGGGGTTTTCCTTTCTGAATTTCTTCTAGCTTTGTTAGTTGTTTAGTTTATTTTTAGATAATCTTCAGTTATTATCTTTCTTATTTTTTTAGTTACTAGTTTAGTGTAATCAAAACTCCTCTCATTTGCCACTTGATTTCTGAAGAACCAGAGTTGACACACCTCCTTGTGCGCTTGACCCGTACTTGCCTCCCCTTCATCTCGGTCGTGCACTTGCGGTTTAAGCTTAATCAAAACATTGAGATGATCTCCCACTTTGAAATCCAGTCGTACTTGAAAGGAATAACTAAGATGCAAATTGGGTTTTCGCAGACAAAATTAGTCATGCGAAGGATATTGTTTGAGTGGATAATGAAAACAATAATTAGAAAAGGTATTTGTAGATTGACACTCTATTCAAATCAATGAAGGCTTATTGAATGCATTCGTCACCACCTTATTACATGTGTACACACACTCCACCTCTTAAGGCTTTTCCTTACTGAATTTCAACTTTGTTGTTTGTTAGTTACTTAGTTTAGTTTTACTTAATTTTGTGCTTTCATCTTTCCTATTTGTTAGTTGCTAGTTTAGTCTAGCCTAGTTTAGTGTAGCTTGGTGTAGTGTAATCAAACCGCTTCTGTCCTAATTCACTACTTGAGTTATGAAGAACCAGGGTTGACACACCTCCTTATGGATTCGAGCCGTACTTGTCACCGCTTCACTGCAGTCGTGCACTTGTGGTTTAAACTTTAATCGAAACAAGTTTTTGGTGTCGTTGCTGGGGAGGTGCTATGTCCAAACTTTGGATTGGATGATTCGAGTGGATTTGATATTTTTTTAGTTTGTTGTATTTCAGGATGTTTAAAGTTCACTAGGAAGAAGCAGAACAAATTTAGGAGCATTTGAAGATACAAAGACTGTCAGGTAGTGATTAGTAGCATATCATACATTGCATTCATGCCATATATCCTTTATTTTACCCCATATTTGTGCTACTCGAGTGTTTATTTAATACATTCAGGGCTTAGGAAGTAAAGAAGCGGAAGGAAGAGAAAATGACCAAAACGCAAGAAGAATGGGTTGATTTGGAAGGATCTGGACATGTTTGTAATGCCCAATGACTGAATTGTAACTCAGGAAGGACCCAAGTGAAAACCCGGAGGGTCTTAACTGTAAAAAAATATTGGTTGCAAAAGTCCAGAATCTCCTGAACCTGAGGAGTAATTCGATAATTAAAACCAAACAGGATCGAACCAACAGCTCTGGGCGTACCCCCACGTGTTTATTATGTAAGTTAAAATTGTTGTTCATGTTTGGAGTATAGTAAGAAAATTGATCCGCCAGTGGCAGATCCTGTTAAGAGTTTGGCTCTTAAATTTTGGCCGTGGGTCGGGTTGTCAGGTCAGAGCATTCCAGAAGCTCCAGATATGATTTACTACCGTCCGATTATGCTCAGATCCATCTAAACCTTCTCAACTCCTATAAATATACTTGTAATGCCTCCTTTCTTCTTCTTCCTCGCTCTCCTCCTTAGGTTAGTTTTCTTTCTTGTTTAGTAGAGTAGGTTTTATTTCTTGTTTAGTAGTTGATTGACATCATTTCATGCATACATTTGTATCTTATATCCATTATCTTTCACCTAAACAATGCTACGTAATGAGCTTTATGTTTGAATTTCAGAAATAAATTGGTTTGAAGAGAAGAGGCATGAAAGGACCTAAAAGTAGGAAAAATGACTGAGTTGAGAGACACAAGGACTAAGATGCAAGATCGAAGGACCTGAATGCAAGATAGAAGGACCAATGAGCAAACAAGAATACTCCACACCATCATGGGGAGTATTTTTGCAATTCTATTCGGGTCGGAGCTCCAACAAGCGAAGTAGATGCATCAAAGACCAACAAATCCATCCAGAAAAGCCCAAAAGAAAACTTAGACAGATCCAAACCCTGTAGACCGCTGATTGGCGGTCCGAGTTGCTCCGGATCCGCTAATATTTATTTTGGTGGTGTATTAGAGTGTGTTTAGTCTATTTTTGGTATTTGTTTAGTCCCATACCGGACGATTGTCCCAGATTACCTTTTTCTATGGCTATAAATAGAACTCTTCACCTTCTATTGTAATCACCCATTGCTTGGTGGAATTGTCTCTACTTGGAGTAACCTTGAAGAAAAACGCAAGTTGGAGAAGAGTGCTACCTTCAATGTGAGTCATTTTAATAAAATAAATGTTCTTAGTTTCTTTTAATCTTGCCTTTTAATTTTTGCATGCTTCTCTAGTTTTACTTTCCTTTCCTTTTAGCTTCTTTAATATTTCTTGCTTGCTTAGGTTAATTTCATTTAAGTAGAATGTTTCACTTTAATATATGTTGTAGTGTAATGATTAGTGAGTAGTTCCATCCCCTTTGGGGGTGGAGGAGATGTTTATACATGTTATGTAGATGGAATGAATGCTAGACATTGTTGTTTGTGAGAGATGTTAGTATGCTTTTTTGAATTAATAAGAACTTTTACTTGATGGTTTCTTCCATAATGTTTAGGTACATTCCATGCTTGTTATGTTTTTAATAACAAACTTGTCATGCTCATATTAATCACCTAGGTTAGTGCTTTAAATGATAGGTCTTGCCATTAGGTACTTCTTATGCATTAACAAACACTAACTACACTTGAGCTTATTGTATGCATTCACCACACTTATTTCATGTGCACAAACACACTCCACCCCTTAGGGGTTTTCGATTCCTGATTTCTATCTTCTTTTACTAGTTGCTTAGTTTAGTTTATTTAATGATTTCATTTCCTCCTTTCTAGTATACTAGTTTAGTTTAGTATAGTTTAGTTTAATCAATCCTTTCCCCTTTCTTTCCCACTCGCCTTTGAACAAACCTGAGTCGACACACCTCCCTGTGGATCGACCCGTATTTTCCACCGCTTCAACAAGGTCGTGCACTTGCGGTTAATTAAAACATATCAATCAGTAGTGTAGAGGAGGAGAAGAGAAGGAAGCTTTGTAAGCTTTCATTTTAATATACTTTATTCTTGTTCTTTATTTTGATGTCATTTCTCTGATGTCGTTTACTTTGTGCTTGTTTTCCTTCATTTAGTTTTCTGAATTCCGCATTACGTTTTTGGGTTGTTTTATGTTTTCTTTAGTTTAGAGATGAAGAGAGAGTAGTCAATCCCCATTGGGGATGGAGAAGGAGTTGTGATTATGTGATGTATTAGTGTGTCTTAATCCTACCTTTGAACCTCACATGAGTTCCTTAACCATCTAATGAGATTTTCACTATTATCTTTGATGTGTTAATGCTCTTGAGTGAAGCTTAGCACATGCTTAGATTATTGGGCCTATTTTATCGGGAATGATGATGTGAGGATAATGATGGAGTGGAAGAAGGAAACATGACATGTGCATGCATGTGCTCATGTTGGCCTCATCCTAATTATTGTTTTGTAAGTTTTAATGATTATGTTAAATCTTATTTCATGTGGAGACAAAGTTGGATGTGGTCATTTTACATGTGTGCACATTAGCCTTATTTCAATTATTGTCTTGTATGCTTTAATGATAATGTTTTATCTTATTTCATGTGGAGGCAAAGTAGGATTTGGTTTATGGATTTCATGTATGACATGTTGTGATGAGAACAATTAAACACACACACTACACATATTTTTACTTCCACTTTCTTTCTCTACCCCCCTAAGGGGTTAGTTTTATTGTGTGTATTCTGATGTCATTCACATTGTATTGTAATTTCGACCTTAATATTCTCTTATTTTCCCACTCGAATATCGTGAATCTGACTCGCACACACTCCCTGTGGACTGACCCCTACTTGCCACCGCTTCAACGCAGTCATGCACTTGCGGTATTTTAACTGATTCAATCAAGTTTTGGACGATTCAAGTGGATTTGATCTTTTTTTAGTTTGTTGTATTTCAGGACGTTTAAAATTCACTTGGCAAGAAGCAGGACAAATTTAGGAGTATTTGAAGACATAAAGACCATCAGGTAGCGGTTTGAGACCGCTCATTTGCGGCCTGGTGAGCTATTTTTCCACCAAATTTTCGTTTTGGTGTTGGTAAATGGTATGTTAGTTGTATGGGAGCTCAACCGTAAGTGCACGGCCGCGTTGAAGCGGTGGCAAATACGGGTCGATCCACAGGGAGGTGTGTCGACTTTTGGTTTGTGCGAAGGCGAGTGGGAAAGAAAGGAGATAAAGGATTGATTACACTAAACTACACTAATCTAAACTAGTAGACTAGAAAGGATGAAATGAAATCACAAAACAAAATAAACTAAGCAACTAATGAAGAAAGATAAAACTCAGGAATGGAAAACCCCTAAGGGGTGGAGTGTGTGTGTGTGCACATGAAATAAATGTGGTGAATGGATACAAGAAGCTCAAGTTTAGTTAGTGTTTGTTAATGCATAAGTACCTAATGGCAAGACCTATCATTTACACCACTAACCTAGGTGATTAATATGAGCAATGCAAGGTTGTTATTAAGAACATAACAAGCATGGAACGTACCTAACTATGGCAGAAACCATCAAGTAAAGTTCTTATTAATTCAAGCAAGCATACTAATATCTCTCACAAACAATAATATCTAGCATTCATACCATCTACATAACATGTACACACATCCACTCCACCCCCAAAGGGGATGGGACTACTCACACCTGTTTAAACTAATATTTATACTAAGGAAACAAGACATTCTTAAACTAATTATAAGAAGACTAAACAACATGTTAACTAAAAGACATAAAACTAAAGAAGCATGCAAAAATTAAAAGACAAGATTAAAAAAAATAAGAACAATTATTTTATTAAAAATGACACATTGAAGGTAGCGTTCTTCTCCACCTTGAGTTTTGCTTCAAGTCTTACTCCTACTAGAGAGAATGTCACCAAGCAATGGGTAGTTTACAATAGAAGGTGAAGAGTTCTATTTATAGCCATAGAAAAAGGTAATCCGGGACAATCCCCTGGTATGGGACTAAACAAATACCTAAAATAGAATAAACACACTTTAATACACATGCCCACCAAAGATTAGTGGATTCGGAGATAAACAGACTGCCAATTGGTGGTCTATCGGGTCTGGATCCGTCTGGAATTTGTTGTGGGCTTTTCTGGATGAATTTGTTGGTCTTTGATGCATATACTTTGTTTATTGGAGCTCTGACCCGAGTCGAATTGCCAAAATACTCCCCATGATGGTGTGGAGTTTTCTGTTTTGCTCTTTGGTCCTTCGGTCTTACGTTCAGGTCCTTCTCCCTTGCATCTTAGTCCCCATGTCTCACAACTCAGTCTTTTTTCCCTGCTCTTGGGTCCTTTTATGCTTCATCTCTTCAAACCTAATTATTTCTGAAATTCAAACATAAAACTCATCACGTAGCTTTTCTTAGGTGTAAGATAATGGATATAAGATACAAATATAAGCATGAAATGATGTCAATCAAATACCCCCACACCTAAATTTTTGCTAGTCCCGAGCAAAACAAAGAAAGAGAAAAGTAAACGAGAAACCAGAAATCCTAACTCACTTTCGTAGGAATCACATTTGCACTTAGCACGTGCAACATTCGTTATCCTACAGTTGCACTTAGCAGTTGCACTTAGCACAGAAGTGTTGTCTCCTGAGGGTTTTCAGCGGATATACCCACAAAATCCTAACACGATGCATTATTCAATCTAGACACTTGACTCGTTGGTCATATTTTGTCGATCATTACACGGGGTAATCCTACGGGCCGACTATATAAAGGTAATCAGTTCACACACCTAGCCTAATGAACTATTCGTGCAAGTTAAATAAGGAATTAAGTGAAAGACATGGACAACCTCAACATGCTCAAGTGATAGAAAGTGTAAATTCCATTAAGGTTCTTATTAGCATTACCATTTTTTTTTCTTTTCTCATTTTTTATATATTTTTTCATTTTCTTTTTATTAGTTGGAGCTTCATTCTCCCAGGGTCAGGTTTCGTGCATCATTGCCCATGAGCACTTACACTATCACGTACACATTTCCCCAAATCTCCACATAGGGCAATCCCTACCACCCGTGTAACGAGAGTTCGGTTGGCGCATCCCAAGTCAGATGACTCGAAAGCACCAGGCACAAAATCCCCTCAGACCTCCATTCCCAAGTGATAGGAGTCGTGCGAGAAGAGAGAACACTTACTCTCTTTTTTTTCTACACATGAACGAAAACCCCAACACTTAATGTCTCACAACAAGATTTCAAGGGTCCTTGACTACAACAAACTTTCTTAAATTAACAGACACGAATTATTGACTCACTAGGTTCAGGGTGGACTTCTTTAAATGTTTGAGGACTGAAACCCTATGATTACTCACCCCAGAGGGAAAACTGGGGTACATCCTAACGACTAGATAAATCCCAAAGCCACTGTACTAGATATCCTAATGCATCAAGTTGAAGACAATTTTGGGAGCTTTCTTGTTACTTTGCCTCTCAACGGTTTTGCACATGTCAAACACACGCAAAACCCACAAAACCTTTTCTTTCGCAAAAACATGAATATTTTGAAAGAAATGTGAAAATTTTGAAGCAATAGGCAAGCAAAAGAAGACAAGTCACTGAAGAATCATGGCAAGCAGATATATCGATATTAAATGCAACACACTAACATGACCCTAACAATGCACACAAAAGAAAATAAAATCAAAGGAAAACGACTCGACTATGTACACACGTAAAACACCCCCACACCTACTTCATCCATTGTCCTGAATGAATGTGAGCAAGATACTACATGGAGTTATGCATGAAAAAGAATAGATCTCACCAACGTGAAGTACAAAGGGAAGTTCATGGTCATGTTGATGGACACAAACCCGAATTTTCTCAAAACCTATGAGATGCTAAAGAAGGGATACAAATACGTGAAAGAAATGGGGCCTAAATACTCAAGGGTTGGAGCCCAAAACAATCAATGCTCGCTTATGGAGTCTTTTTTTTTAATATAGCTATGTACAAAAATAAGTTCCCATCTTCATTTGTCAAAGGACATCAAATGGGAACCACAAAAGTGGGTCAATGCACTTGGAAAGGGAACATGACACCATGCGGGGCCAGAATACTCAAGTGTGGGCCCTCCTCACAAAGAGCACAAGATGAAAGGAGAGGTTCATGAATTGGACGCAAAAGGCGTCTTATTCAAAGGATCAAAATGGAAGAACTTGAACCTCTCAAGAGTTTGGGAGCAATTGCGCAACGGAAGAAGAGTCCCCCCCCCCCCCCGTTGCAGCATTAAAATCAAGATCATCAATCCAAACTCTCGAACCAATTGGTTGGTACGTCGGAACGAGATCAAGAACCTCATGATCCTTGTCCGACTCACCAGGTGAGCAGGAAGTGGTCTCTCACCCAAGATATCCTCTAAGGAACTCCCAATACCCTCATTGGTAATGTAATTATTTGATGTCCCATCATTTCCAAGGTGATCAGCAACAAAAGTGAAAGGCAAAGTCTCATCAGGTCGTATGAGATTAAGGGTACTAGGGAGCTCTTGCTCCACCAAAGGTGAGTCCTTAGGAGGTACAACAATAAGATCATGTGGCTCAAGGGTCATGGGACAAAAAGGTAAGGCACAATCCTCTGCCAACTCATAATAGAACTTGTCCATGCTAGTCTCAGTTGCAATCGAATCCTCCACCAAGTGATCGTGAATTGAAATCCCAAGTCCCTCAGACTGACTACGAGTTTGACTTTGAAAGATTGTGCTTTGAATTTGTGGAAGTGGTGGGGGTTCGATATCAGAAGATAAATCCTCATATTGACAAGAAAAGTTACTTTCCTCACATTCACGTAATTGTTGTGTCATTTGACTCACTTGCAGTGCCATATTTTGTATGGAATTTTGAGTGGTTTCCATGAACGTAAGGAAAGTTTATTTCAAGGAATCAAGTATGCGGTCAACTATGAGGTCCAAGTCAGAATTTGAGAAATTTTGGGGTTGGGTGTTGATGGGCTGAGAATGAGTCCAATGATTTGGAGTGGGGTGTTGGTAGACTTCGGGGTATTCGGGAGGAGGATACTGGGGTGGAAATGATGTATAAGAATTTGAATAAGAATTGTCACCCCACGAATCCTTCCCTCTCGGGTTGTACGCGGATGCGTAATGGTCATAATGAGCATTTTAGGAAAATGTGTGCTCATACTTAGGCTCAGGGCTACATAAGGACATTCCCCGATAACATGACCACTCAACCCACAACAGTCACACGATACGGCTACTGGAGCCACCGGTGCACTCATGTCGTCTACCACATGCATGAAAGAGGCCAAATGTTCTTGTAATGTCTCAGTTTGATGACCAACATATGATCCGACGTAACTAGATGGTGGTCTAGCAGTCGGTGCCTCTCTCATATTAACCCAATATGAAGAATGCTTAGTCACACAATTAAGATTATCCCAACCATACGGAGTGTTTGTCTAAGGAACCCCTGGATGCATGGGTCCGGAGTACCAGGAAGAATTGTCCTAGTCCCAACAATGATATGGATGGTCGCCCATGTAACCATCCATCTCAACAAACAACTCTCGAGTCGACCACTCTCACCGCCACGAGGCTAAGCTCGCAAAAAGTGCTCGACTCGACCCTAAAACGCTAAAAAAGAGTGTAAAGGGGAGGAGACTAGAACGTAGAAGTAGGTGAGAAGAAGATGACTCAGAGGAGAAGGGAAGAATCCTTAAAGATAGCGTGGGTAAAGGGTGAGGATAGAAGCCTAGTCTAGCAAACATGGCTCAAACAAGCTTAGGCTGGCTATGGGTCCTTACAGCTAGACGACGCCTAACTGCGAGGTCACAAGGCCTTAACACGCCTCACCTCCATACGAGGAAGACCACAATGCCCAGCAAGTGAGCCAAGATCTGGAGATCTCGTCTCTCCTACTATCGACAAAGTGGGCGACGCCAATCAGGTTATGACGGTCGTGACCTGATCACTCTCCTAATGCGCCCGAGTCCTAATGGCCAATGTCTACTTGCTTTTAGATTAAGGCTTAACTTGAGTGATTTTTTGGGCCAAGGAAAGGGTGGAAATCCCCCACATTATCTTTTATGGGACAATCCCTCCTTAGTAGCGTCCTGATCTTAAATCTAGCAATCAACACTCCAATCAAAAGCTCAACTCACTCTTGTCCCGATACACCATACTAACTAATGCATGATCGAAACATGCATGAATGAGAGATTTGGGTGCACGTACCTCATGCCAGCAATCAACAACAAAATGTAAAGAAAAGAAAAGACAAATGCGTGCAAGGTCTACAAATGATGAATGACCTAGATGGCAAGAAGTCTAATCTTTTTCTTTGAGTTTTATGGTCCAAGTTGATTAAAGGGGATTGATTTTTAATCTGGGAGCAAACTAGAAGTCACAACATGCAAACTAGTGCTCCCAGATAACTACAATGAACAACACAACAACTAGAACAAAATTGATAGCGATTGAAGCTCACCAGGCCGCCAATTGGCGGTCCTAGACCGCTGATTGCCGGTCACTTTGGAGTCTCTCTCTTTCAAATTCCTCTAGTCACTTCCCCTTGTTCCTCAGAATGCCTGAAAAACACAAAAACTAAAAACAAAAAATTAAAACCACTCGAATCGTCCAAACCAAAGTCTGGACAGAGCACCTCCCCAGCAACAGCGCCAAAAACTTGTTTGATTCGTTTTATATTAACCACAAGTGCACGGCCGCATTGAAGCGGTGGCAAATATCGGTCGATCCACAGGGAGGTGTGTCGACTTTTGGTTTGTGCGAAGACGAGTGGGAAAGAAAGGAGATAAAGGATTGATTACACTAAACTACACTAATCTAAACTAGTAAACTAGAAAGGATGAAATGAAATCACAAAACAATCTAAACTAAGCAACTAATGCATAAAGATAAAACTCAGGAACGGAAAACCCCGAAGGGATGGAGTGTGTGTGCGTGCACATGAAATAAGTGTGGTGAATGCATACAAGAAGCTCAAGTGTAGTTAGTATTTGTTAATGCATAAGAAGTACCTAATAGCAATACCTATCATTTACAACACTAACCTAGGTGATTAATATGAGCAATGCAAGGTTGTTATTAAGAACATAATGAGCATGGAATGTACCTAACTATGGCAGAAACGATCAAGTAAAGTTCTTATTAATTCAAGCAAGCATACTAATATCTCTCATAAACATTAATATCTAGCATTCATACCATCTACATAACATGTACACATCTACTCCACCCCGAAAGGGGATGGGACTACTCATACATATTTAAACTAATATTTATACTAAGGAAACAAGACATGCATAAACTAATTATAAGAAGACTAAACAACATGTTAACTAAAAGACATAAACTAAAGAAGCATGCAAAAATTAAAAGACAAGATTAAAAAAACTAAGAACAATTATTTTATTAAAAATGACTCACATTGAAGGTAGCGTTCTTCTCCACCTTGAGTTTTGCTTCAAGGCTTACTCCTAGTAGAAGGAATGCCACCAAGCAATGGGTAGTTTACAATAGAAGGTCAAGAGTTCTATTTATAGCCATAGAAAAAGGTAATCCGGGACAATCCCATGGTATGGGATTAAACAAATACCTAAAATAGAATAAACACACTCTAATACACATGCCCACCAAAGATTAGCGGATTCGGAGCCAAACAGACTGCCAATTGGCGGTCTATCGAGTCTGGATCCGTCTTGAATTTGTTGTGGGCTTTTCTGGATGTCTTTGTTGGTCTTTGAGGCATATACTTCGTTTATTGGTGCTCCGACTCCAGTCGAATTACCAAAATACTCCCCTTGATGGTGTGGAGTTTTCTGTTTTGTTCTTTGGTCCTTCTCGTCTTACGTTCAGGTCCTTCTCCCTTGCATCTTAGTCCCCATGTCTCACAACTCAGTCCTTTTTCCCTGCTCTTGGGTCCTTTTATGCTTCATCTCTTCAAACCTATTTATTTCTGAAATTCAAACATAAAACTCATCACGTAGCATTGCTTAGGTGTAAGATAATGGATATAAGATACAAATATACGCATGAAATGATGTCAATCACATATTATTAAGAAATAGTTTTTGGTGAGTTATTGGGAGTCGTTACGATAGTACACAATCTTTCAGTACACGGTATGCGAAGAGACTTAACGTTTCATTACATGGTCTATAAAATCATAGGTTGTACTGTATTCAATTCACAGTTCTTAAACCCTAAACCCTATTGCATTCGTAGTTCCAGTTGTTTATTAATTAGTAGCATATCATACATTGAATTCATGTTATATTCTTTATTTTACCTCAATTTTGTGCTACCTGAGTGTTTGTTTGATTTTTTTCCGATTTTAGATAATAAAGAAGAGAAAGGAAGAGAAAACGACTGAAATGCAGAAAAGAAAGGACCTTATTGAACCATTTTGGACATGTTTGTCATGCCCAATGACCCATCTGCAATTCAGAAAGAATCCAGAAGAAGCCCGGAGCGACCTGAACATAAGGAAAATATTTCTGGCACAAAAATCCCTCAATACCATGATGTTAAGGAGTACTTCTTGTTTTTATGTAGTTCGTTTTTTGTTTAATTTGATGATTAGTGAGTAATCCATCCCCATTGGGGGTGGAGAATGATGTGAAGTGTGAATGTTGTGAGATTGGTGTGTTTTAATCTTAATCATGGAGCTTCACATGATTTCCATAGCCATTTTGTTGAGTTTCTCACTCTTGCCTTTGATGTATTAATGATCCTAATGGATGCTTAACACATGCTTTGGCTTGTGGGCCCACTTTATGAGGAATGATGAGGTGAGGATAAGACTGGAGTGGGTAAATAAATAAGGATGGCATGTGAGAGCATGTGCTCTTGTTTGCCTCATCTTGGTTAATGTCTTGTATGTTTTAATGATGATGTCAAATCTTAATTCATGTGGAGACATAGTTGGGGTTTTGGGTCATTATGGATTCCATGTTATGCATGTTATGAGCACTAAATTCTATACACACACAACTTACCCATCTACACGTACTTTTGCATTCATTCTCGACCTCCTACAAGACTAGTTTTTTATTAGTTTTTTTTGTATTCCCGTCGCGATCATCACTTAGTTTAAATACCAACATTCTCCCTTTTTCTTCCCCCACTCGAGTATGGTCGACAATGACCCACATCAGACCTAAGAGATAAACAAAATGATCTTCGGGGCTTGCAGACGACATCTGATTGGATCACTCTCTTCCACTTGACTTGGGAGAGATTAATAAATTTTGTGTGTGTTTGTGTTTTTGTTTACGTTTATGTTCTACCCCCTGACTTCTCACGTCGGTTCGTTCTTCCTCTGTACCCTTTATGTTTTTGTTTGTGTATTATATATATGTTGTTCTCTGTTATATATGGCGATTGTAACTATCCATATAACATTTTTGTGTGTTACATATAGTTCTCTGATATGTTTTGTGAATCCAAAGTATTCTTGTGCAATTCATTAGTATCCAACTATGATTTGTATTAATCTAAATTATATATACTATCATTCATATTTGGAATCAACGACTATTCTTTGGTCGACTAAATAATATCTAGTAAAATAAATTTAATGAAATAAATTTGGTAGGATGAATCATATTAGGTATAAAATCATGAAACATGTGTCATAAAAATTTCATGTAGAACCTAATTTGAAACAAAATTATTGAGATCTCTACTAGTTTGAGTTGATAAAAAGTTAACAAACAAGAATCTATATAATTATATACAATTATATCAATGCAACGACCAGAGTTTTCTAAGTTGCAAATATCAATGCCATCACAGATTTATGACATTTAATTTCGATTTAAAAATTGTGCAATTTATGTACCATAAAATTTCTTATTTTTGTAATTTTTTTATGGTTTTTGGATGTATGGAAATTTAAATTTAAATAGCTCTTAACAAAGAAAATTATTAAAAAAATGACATAGCACATCAGATATTAACCAAAATTCCGACGTGGTATGGCTTATTATTAAGAAACAAAAACCTCGCAAAAAATCCAATAAAAGAGACATATGACGCCCGATATTAACTTAATGTCTGACATGGTATTGCTTATTATTAAGAAACAAGACGTCACAAAACTTTCCAATAAAAACGACATATCACGTCGCCCTTTAACATATTAGTTGATGTGGTATGTCCTATTATTTAAAAATAGTTTTTGGTGGCTATTGGTAGTCGTTCTAACTGGACCTTTCAATACAGGGTATGCAAAGAGACACAATCTTTCATTACAAGGTCTATGAAATCATAGGTTGCCGTCCTTTCCGTTCATATTTCCTAAATCATATTCCAAGTTCAAGTTCCAGTTTAATTCATTTCAAACACAAACAATTGATCTTCCAACACAAGACCCTTTCTTGTTTGGTACTTCGTTTTAGACGACAAAACACCAATACCACCGGTGGAGGAGCCGGACTACACCATAACTAACCTGGGCAGTAGACTATAAAGCTTACCAGTATTCTCTGGTGGGCTTACATGCGACATTTGATTGGAGGACAATCTTCCAATTCAATAAGAAAAGATTAATGATATTTTCCCAGTCTTCTGTTTGTAGTCCTCCTTTTGTGTTTGTTTTTGTGGGTGTATGGAACTTCAATGTTATATTAAATATATATCAAATTTTGAAGGGAACTTCGATACGTCGCTGGAAAACTACTTAAATCGCCCCAACAATTACCATTTTGCCCTTCATAATTCATTTAATACCTATTTTGTCATGTGTCTTAAACAAGGTATTTGTTTGAGTTTTCCTCACATTCTCAGTACCAACACCACAAAAATGTCTAGCGAAGCGCCTGGATCTGGTAAGGTAAGTGGGGGGATTTTTTTGTCTCGGGCGTCTGGCTAAGCCGCCACCCCAAGGGCGGGGCGTCTGGCTGGGACGCCTCCTCCTTGGTGGTCGCGGCTTAGCTAGACACCCCATCCTTGGATGAGGCGACTCTCTAAGCCGTCGTTTTTAAGGAGGGAGCGTCCCAGCCAGACGCCCCCTCCAAGGAAGGGGCGTCCCAGTCAAACGCCCTATTTTATTTTTTTGTGTTATTTTAAATTATTTCAGGTTTCGTTGCAAGATTTCGGTGGTGATGGAGAAGTTTACAGTGTGCTTTTTGATAGTAAACAAGTATTTACAACAATCAAGGATCGTGTAAATGAGGGAACCAAGTTGCAATCGGAGCCGGATTTGTTTTGGTAATATCATCCTACAAATCAAAAGCAGATAATCGGATGGATTGTTATCTGAGATGTGATCACAGGAATGCAATGGGTTCTCGTGATATGGATATTGCACTACAGAAGAACACAAAAAGAAAAGGTTGTGGATGTCATTTTTTGGTAAAAGTAGTCGAGCGACGGGATCGTGATGGATGAGTCGTTGTTTCTAATAGTACCCATGGGCAGCACAACCACAGAATTGCAGTTTATCCAGAGGGTTACCGACAGATCAGCGGTCTTAGTTCTGGGGCCAAGAAAATTGTTCAAGATATGACTAAGGCACAAGCGAAACCACGTAACATCTTGTTTGCAGTAAATGAGAAATTCTCGGAGGATAATCCGAAATAGAGACACATTTATAACTTCAGAGAGTACATGAGGAGGATGTAATCTGAAGATAGGAATCCCGCTTAGCAGTTTCTGCATCAGGCAGTGCAGTATAAGTACTTACATTGCATTATTATGGATGAAGAAACTAATATCCTCACTCACACATTTTTTGCACATCCAACGTCAGTTCAGTTGTTGCGTGCATACCCTTTCGTAATCTGCATGGATTCGACATACAAGACGAACAAGTATAAGATGACTTTGTTTAAGATGGTTGGAGTGACTCGAACAAACATGAACTTCCTCGTCGGCTATGCCATTATGAAGGATGAGACGGAGTCTAGTTACCGATGGGTGTTGGAGAAGTTGCAAGATCTGTTATTGGATACTATCAGCTCGACTGCTATAATAACAGACAAAGAATTAGATCTGATGCAACCAGTGGCAGAGTTTTTTCCTGGGCCTGCTCATTTACTTTGCACATCGCATATCAACAAAGACGTGTACAACTACGTATACCACGTATTCGGCAAGAACAAGCAGTTTGCAGAGAATTTGAGGCGTGGAAAGTGGAGGAGAGTCAAGTTATTTGCTTCACAGACGGAGTATGATAAACAGTCCGTAATCTGAAAGATACTTTTCAGGATTTGTCAGTTCTCATGGAGTATCTGGAAGACACGTGGTTAGTGCATAAAGAAAAGTTTGTGTGGAATTGGACGAACAAAGTCCTTCATTTCAGCAACACTACGAACTGTAGGGTGGAAAGCACTCATTCAGCTCTGAAAGAGTGGATCACTACGTTGACTGCAGCTCTGGATACTCTTTTCAACCGCGTGAACACGGCTATTGAAATGTAGCTGACGAATATTCAGAACTTTCTTAAAGAGTCGAGACATCAAAATTTGACAAACTACATAGATGCTTTGTATCAGCATATAAATGGTCGAGTTTCGCATCACTGCTTGTCATTAGTGAGTTAGGAGTTGAAGAGAATGCCGGGCTTAAGTAATCAAGTTGAATATCGTTGTGGGTGTGCTTTTCTGACATCACAAGATATTCTTTGTGCATGTACCATGCACAATTCTATTGAGTCAGGTGATTGAATTTATTTAGAGCAGATTCATCCATTCTGGAAAACACTTGTCATTGGAGAAGGAGTCCAGATGTCAGAGTTTATGGACCAATCAGCATAAGACTTGAGCATTTCAGGAAGCTCGTTGATGAGATTTTGGGGAGCTACCCTGCAGTAATTTGTAGTGCCTCTCATATTTTATACGCACAGTTACCCCCCGATCAGTCCACTATCAAGAACCAACAGAAAATACAAAGCTACGTGGATGACGGTGACTTGACTCATCAGCTAAACTATATACAACACGTAAGGGAACTGATTTCCCTTTTCCTCCACGGTAACTTGATGACTATTAATTCAATTTTAGAAATAAAATTTCGTTAATGGATTTAAATTACTTAATTTCCAAATTGATCAATCAATGAAACTAATTTTAATAATTAGTCAATTTAACTAATTACTCAATCAATTTAACCAATTATTAACTTGATAATCAATTTATTTAGTAATTATCACATTTTAAAATCAATTTAAATAATAAAATTTAATATTAAAAGAAAATGGAGGGGCATTTGCTGGAGACGCCCCTCCATTAGAAAGGGGTGTCAGACGGAGCCCCCAGGGGGGAGGCGGCTCTGGCGGGCGCCTGCCTGTCAGGTCCGGCGTCGCCCGTGGACGCTTGACCAAAAAAAAAAAAAAACTAAACGAGTCATTTTACCAGATTCGAGTAGTCCAGGGCATCCAGTGGCTCTTTTCCTGGCATCCGAGACATGCTTTTGGATGAGTATGAGACTAATATAAAGAGAGAGTGGTGTTAGGAGAGTGGAATAAAGAGTTATATAAGTAGAAATGATAGAAGGGCAAAATGGTAATTCGCACGAGCGCTTTAAGTTGCTTTCCGGCGATGTTTAGCAATTTCTACTTTTTTTTCATGGTTCCTAATTGAATTCTAAATGAAATTCAGGATACTAGTTTTAACGTTAGTAATGGTATTGCTCGAGTACTTTGACTTCGGAGAGGTTTTGACTTAGTCAATATGTAGAGAATTTGTGGCATACTTTCCTGTGTAACCTGTTCAGACTGTTCCACCACTACTGCATGTTTCTACTATAGCATGTATAACAACTCTTATTCTTGAAACCGTTGGCAATAGATTTAAGACTTGTTCAACTAGCGTTGTACTAGACCCATTTAATGACCTATCAAGTAAGAGTTTAACCTACACTCCAACAAGGTATGGCATATTATTAAGAAATCGAACCTCAAAAAATTACAATAAAAAGGACATGTCACGTCGCATTTTATCCTAAATTCCGACGTGGTATGGTTTATTATTAAGAAACAAAATGTCACACAAAATTACAAATGAAATGACATATCATGTCGAATTTTATCATAAATTCTAACATGGTAGGGGTTATTATTAATTAACAACACATCGCAAAAATCCAAGAAAAATATATCACGTCTGATTTTAACCGAAATTCCTATGTCATATGAGTTATTATTAAAAACAAAGTGTCGCAAAATATCCAATAGAAAGAACATTTCACGACGGACTTTCAAATAAAAGTCGACTTGGTATGTCCTATAATCAAAATATATAGTTTTCGGCATGGTAGTCGTTATGACAGCCAAACAAGACCCAACCTTTTATTATGGGAATGGAAGGGACACAACCTTTTATTATAGGGTCTTTAAAATTAGTGGTTGCACTGTTTTCCATTACTATTTTCTAAACCCTAAACCATATTTCTAGTTCCAATTCAGTTCCTTTTATGGTGCGATTGGTTTGCAAGAAGTGGGTCTAGAAGTATGAGAACTATGTTCCAGATGTTATTATTTTCCTATTTTTGTAGATGATAATTTCTTCATTTTTTGATTAAGAATAATGCTTGAAGTGTTTAAGGTGTTTGTGAAATACTCATTTCTTGTGGACTTGGAAGGTTTTCAGAATTGGAATCATTTTCCCCCATTTTTTCTTCCTATTTCTTCCCTGGTTTTGGAAAGCAACAACTAGTAACATCAATTTTGTGTTTAGTTAGTGCTTGAACTATTTAGGGTATTTGTTACATGACTTATCTTTGTTATTTTGTTATCAATGACTACATATGTTTGCGTTTTCTTCTCTTATGATGGTTAATCCATTTATTGTACTTTCAAAAAATTGGTTGTGATGGTTGGATAATGAAATTAATTCCTAGATATCCACTATTGGAGTTCTATCAACTTCCTACAAACCAATCACACCCTAAGAAGACGTGGTACGACCTATTTTTAAACAAAAAGAAGACGTGGTACGACCTATTTTTAAAAAGATAGTTTTAAGGAACCGTTTAGCTGAGGTTGTCTGACTATTAATAAAGATATTAATGTCGACATATCACGTCGGACTTTCAATTAAAATTAGACATGGTATATCTTATTAAAAATAAAGTTAACGTCACTAAAAAATCCAAATAAATGGACATCTCACATCAGATTTTAAAAAAAAATCTGACGTCCTATGTACTTTTTATAAGATTCTTTATGACGTTATGTTTTATTTTTAATTTCTCATAAAACTCCATCCTATTGAAAAAGAACTTGCACCACATTTATTTTATGTTATGTCATAGCATATGTAATGTACAACATTAAAAGTAACAACAACAAACATACAACAGCAAATATATCAACAATAAATGTTATGTACAACAACAAATTTTACCATTCACCTGAAAACCCAAAAAAAACAGTTAACACAAACTGAATTGTAATTCTAATTTCATAAACAAAACACACTCATAAGATCTTATCGTAAAATAACAAAGTACTAACTTAACATTTATGATTTTTCTTTTCGTTTCTTTATGACATGATCTTCGATCCTTATTCCTTCATAATGATCATCCTGAATAAGTAGGTTATCAAATTTTTCGTCATCATCCACTTGTTAGGATCTATGACCCTCTAATCAATAGATAAATGCGGAATTAAAAATAATAATCGAAGGGTTAAGGAAGAGACAATTGCAAACCACAAATTCGTCGACACCAGAATTTAGAGAGGTTCGGCACCCACACACCCACACCCGGGTCCTAGTCCTCCTCGCAAGCCTCGCTCGATCCCCCGAGCCTCGCATACGGTTCCACTAACCAATCTCCGTTCCGGGCTAGATCAATGGCATTTACAACACCGAGCCTCGCGAAACACCTCGCCTCGCTCGTGTCTGCTCTCACAACCCGAGAGGGAGCTTCCTCAAAGCTTTACAACTTGGTGATTCTTGAATAAGGAATTGGAATCACAATCTCACTAACACTCTATACTTGAGCACACTTTGATATTGATATGAAATTGGATATGCAAGTGGTGAAGTTTAGGCTTGAGTGTTGTGGATTGAGAGCTTGTAGATAGAGAGGATTTGGCTTTGAGTATTTGATAGATAGGAAGTGTTCAAGATGTTCAAAACCAACAAATGAGGTCCTATTTAAAAGCCTTCTAGATCAACTAGCCGTTTGGGAGTTGGTGGGGAAATGGACCAATAGGAATGCAATATGTGACTTAAGCTCGGGCAGAAATCGTAGCATATTCGGTCGACCGTTATCCAAACGGTAGTCCGAAGAATTGGTCTGAATTAAGAACTCGATTGACCGATTATGTATCGGATCACCGTTCACCAACCTCCAGTAGCTTTTATCTATTTAGCCCTAAATAAGTTCGGTTAACCGAAGTCTATTCGGTTCACCGTTCTACGGTGGACAGTAGAATTGGTTGGGCTCTGATCTACTCAAGTTCGATTGACCGTGTACACTTCGGTAGACCGAAGTTAGCGTGGGTTTTCTACTAACATTGAGTGGGAAATTGGTTTAACGATAACGGTCAAGTGCCACGTATAAATAGTCGTTGGGCTGCTAATGCTAATAAGGAATTGGTTGACCGATAGGTATTCGGTCGTCCGAAATCAGACAAGCCAATTGGGCTCTAGGGACTCAATTCGAAAGCGACCGTTGGAGCAAAGTCCTAAACCGGTCTAGGGCTATTTGGTCGACCGAAGGTGGTTCGGTCTTCCGTTGGGGTAATTCCAGAGAACAACTAAGTTTTACTGGTGGGAAGTATTCGGGTATCCGAAAGGTGTTCGGTGGACGGAACTAGATAGGATTTGGTTGACCGAAATATGTTCCGTTTACCGATAAATGACGAGACAGAATCCTAGTGCTCAAGTTTATATAAAATCTTATGGACTCAATAAATACAAAGTTACACGTCTTGGTCCAAAGCTTTGATTATAAGTCTTGAGTCTTGAGTCTTGATGTCTTTGTCCCAATGCTCATTTCCTTGATTGTCTTGATCAACCTATTAAGATGATTTCAAGTATACAAATATATATGCAATGCATGTAATCGTCTTTGCTCACTTTGATTGATTAGGTTGATTGACTAAGCTTGGTTTAATTAATCATCAAAATTAATATTTATTAAGGCCCAAGATACAAATACGTGAAAGAAATGGGGCCCAAATACACAACCGTTGGGGCCCACAACAATCAATGCTCGCTCATGGAGTCTTTTTTTAATATAACTATGTACAAACATAAGTTCCCATCTTCATTTGTCAAAAATACATCAAATGGGAACCTCAAAAGTGGGTCAATGCACTTGGAAAGGGACACATGATACCACACGGGGCCAGAATACTCATGTTTGACCCTCCTCACAAAGAGCACATGATGAAAGGAGAGGTTCATGAATTGGACGCAAATGCGTCTCATTCAAAGGATCAAACTGAAAGAGCTTGAACCTCTCAAGAGTTTGGGACATATTGTGCAACGGAAGAAGAGTTTCTCCTGTCGCGGAACTGAAGTTATGATCATCAATCCAAACTCTCCAACATTAGCAATGCTGGTGGGTCGGAACGAGGTCAGGAACCTCGTTAGGCATGTCCGACTCACCAGGCAAACAAAAAGTGAGTTTCTGACCCAAGGTATCCTCCAAGGAACTCCTAATACCTTCATTAGCAATGTAGTTGTTTGATGTTCCATCATTTCCAAGATGATCAGGAACAATAGTGCGAGGCAAACTCTCATCAGGTTGTTTGAAATTGAGGGTACTAGGGAGCTCTTGCTCCACCAGAGGTGAGTCCTTAATAGGCACAACATGAAGATCATGTGGCTTAAGGGCCACGAGACAAAAATATATGGCACAATCCTGTGCCGACTCATAATGAAGTTGGTCAATGTTATTCTAAATTTGAATCGAATCCTCCACTAAGTGATCGTGAATTGAAACCCCAAGTCTCTCATACTGACTAGGAGTTTGACTTTCACAGATTGTGCTTTGAATTTGTGGATGTGGTGGTGGCGGTTCGATATCAAAAGATGAATCCTCATGTTGACAAGAAAAGTTAGTCTCCTCATGTTCACGTAATTGTTGTGTCATTTGACTCACTTGTAGTGACATATTTTGTATGGGCTGTTGAGTGGTTTCCATGAATGCAAGGACAGTTTGTTTCAAGGAATCAGGTATGCGGTCAACTATGAAGTCCAAGTCAGAGCTTGGGAATTTTTGGGGTTGGGTGTTGATGGGCTGAAAATGAGTCCAATGATTTGAAGTGGGGTGTTCGTAGAATTCTGGGTATTTGGGAGGAGGATACTGGGGTGTAAATGATGTATAAGAATTTGAATAAGGATCGTCTCCCCATGAATCCATCCCTCTTTGGTTGTACGCGGATGCGTAATCCTCATATTGAGCATTTTGGGAAAAGGTATTCTCATACTCAAGGTCTGGGGGAACATAAGGACATTCCCCAATAACATGACCACTCAACCCACAACAGTCAAGTACGGCTACTGGAGCCTCCGGTGCACTCATGTTGTCTACCGCACGCATGAAAGAGGCCAAAGGTTGTTGTAATGTCTCAGTTTGTTGACCAACATACGATCCGACATAAGTAGATTGTGGTCTAGCAGTTGGTGCCTCTCTCATACTACTCCAATATGAAGATTTCCCAGTCACACAATTAAGATTGTCCCAACCATAGGGGGTGTTAGTCTCAGCCACCCTAGGTTGCATGGGTCCGGAATACCAGAAAGAATTGTCCTGGTCCCAACAATGATATGGATGGTCGCCCATGTAACCATCCATCTCAACAAAAAAACTCTCGAGTCGACCACTCTCACCACCACGAGGCTAAGCTCGCAAAAAGTGCTCGACTCGACCCTAAAACGATACCAGAGAGTGTAAAGGGGAGAAGACTAGAACATAGAAGTAGGTGAGAAGAAGATGACTTAGAGGAGAATGGAAGAATCCCTAAAGCTAGTGTGGGTAAAGGGTGAGGATAGAAGCCTAGTCTAGCAAACACGGCTCAAAGAAGCTTAGACTGCCTATGGGCCCTTACAACAAGGGTTGACATGAATGACACGAACACAAATTTACACAAACATGAATTAACCCGAACACGAACTAGCATGTTTGACACTAATTACACGAATTACACGAAACACGAACCCGACCCGAATTACAGTTCGTGTTATTCGTGTCAACCTGAATTACACGAAACACGAAATACTTCAACCCGAACCCGACCCGAATTACAGTTTGTGTCATTCGTGTCGACCCGAATTACAGTTCGTGTCATTCATGTCGACCCGAATCGTGAAATTTAGTGTCGGGTTTGGGTGCGTGTCATGACCCGAATTGCCAGCCCTACTTACAGCTAGACAATGCCTAAGTTCAAGGTCACACGGACGAAGACCACAATGCCTAGCAAGTGAGGCATGATCCGAAGATCTCGTCTCTCCTACTATCGACAAAGTGGGCGACGACGATCAGGCTGTGACGGTCGTGACCGGATCACTCTCCTAATTCGCCCGAGTCCTAATGGCCAATGTCTACTTGCTTTTAGATTAAGCTTACTTGAGTGTGCTTTTTGGGGATAAGGGAGGGGTGATGAAATCCCCCACCTTATCTTTGAAGACTATAGGTGATGCACCTTAAAGATGTTATGAAATCTTAGGCTAGCAAGGAACTCACCAAACAAGCACTGACCTCACTCTTGTCCTGATGCAATTCCTACTAACTAACGCATGGTCATACAAAAATGCTTTGATTGAGTGTAGGAAATGCGTACCTCACGCCCACGCTCAACAACTGAAAATAAATCTAAAATAAAAGACAACTACGTGCCTAAGTCAAGTATATGATGCATGACCTAAACATGTAAGAATGTCTAATCTTTTGCTTTGGATTTTAATGGCTAAGTTGATTAATAGGGGAGTGATTAATGATCTGGGAGCAAACTACAAGTCACAACATACAAGATTGTGCTCCCAGACAACTACACTGAAGCAAAGAACAACCAGAACAAGCTCACCATGCCGCCAATTGGCGGTCCCAGACCGCTGATTGGTGGTCTCTTTTGAAGTTCTTGTGCTCCAATTCCTCCAGTAGCCTCCCCTTGATCCTCAGAATCCCTGAAACAAACAAAAACTAAAAACAAAAAATTAAAACTACTCGAATCGTCCAAACCAAAGTCTGGACAGAACACCTCCCCGGCAACAGTGCCAAAAACTTGATTGATATGTTTTAATTAACCGCAAGTGCACGGCCGCGTTGAAGCGGTGGCAAGTACGGGTTGATCCACAGGGAGGTGTGTTGACTCTGGTTTGTTCGAAGGCGAGTGGGAAAGAAAGGGGGAAGGATTGATTAAACTAAACTATACTAAACTAAACTAGTAAACTAGAAAGGAGGAAATGAAAACACAAAACAAACTAAACTAAGCAACTAATAAAAGAACATAGAAATCAAGAATGGAAAACCCCTAAGGGGTGGAGTGTGTGTGTACACATGAAATAAGTGTGGTGAATGCATATAATAAGCTCAAGTGTAGTTAGTGTTTGTTAATGCATAAGAAGTACCTAATGGCAAGACCAATCATTTAAAGCACTAACCTGAGTGATTAATATGAACATGACAAGTTTGTTATTAAGAACATAACAAGCATGGAATGTACCTAAACATTATGGAAGAAACCATCAAGTAAAAGTTCTTATTAATTCAAACAAGCATACTAACATCTCTCACAAACAACAATGTCTAGCATTCATTCTATCTACATAACATGTATAAACATCTACTCCACCGCCAAACTGGATGGAACTACTCACTGATCATTACTCTACAACATACATTAAAATGAAATATTCTATTGAAATGAAATTAACCTAAGCAAGCAAGAAATATTAAAGAAGCTAAAAGGAAAGGAGAGGAAAGTAAAACTAAAGAAGCATGCAAGAATTAAAAGACAAGATTAAAAGAAACTAAGAACAATTATTTTATTAAAATGACTCACATTGAAGGAAACACTCTTCTCCACCTTGAATTTTTCTTCAAGGCTAACTTCAAGTAGAGAGAATGCCACCAAGCAATGAGTCATTACAATAGAAGGTGAAAAGTTCTATTTATAGCCATAGAAAAAGTAATCCGGGACAATCTCCTGGTATGGGACTAAACAAATACCAAAAATAGACTAAACACACTCTAATACATGACCCAAAGAAATATTAGCGGCTCCGGAGCAACCCGGACCGCCAATTAGCGGTCCCAGACTGCCAATTGGCGGTCTACAGGGTTTGGATCCTTCTGGGTTTTTCTTCTGGGATTTTCTAGATGGATTTGTTGGTCTTTGATGCATCTACTTCGCTTGCTGGAGCTCCGACCCGAATAGAATTGCCAAAATACTCCCCATGATGGTGTGGAGTATTCTTGTTTGCTCATTGGTCCTTCTATCTTGCATTCAGGTCCTTCGAGTCTCTCAACTCAGTCTTTTTTCCTGCTTTTAGGTCATTTCATGCCTCTTCTCTTCAACCCTATTTATTTCTAAAATTCAAACATAAAGTTCATTACGTAGCATTGTTTAGGTGAAAGATAATGGATATAAGATACAAATGTAAGCATGAAATGATGTCAATCATTGACAAAATCACCTAATGGCAATAATGGAATATAAACTAAATGGTTGATCAATATTGGACAGTATAATTGAATAAACTACTGAACCAAAATGTGATGGATAATTTTTTAGTAATTGTCATCTTTCTTCTCTTAAGTTAACGCATAGGCACTTTATAAAACATAGTGATTTATCATTTTAATAACCGCAAGTTCACGGTGTCGGTGAAGACGTGACAAATACGGGTCGAACCTTAAGGCGTTGTGAGTGTTGTCGTGACTAACATACTCGAGTGGGAAAGGAGATGAGAGTGAAGGGATTATGCTAAACAAAATACATAAAATGATGAATGAATAAATAATTAAATTAAACCCCCAAGGAGTGGAGGTGCGTAGGTATTTGTGTGTGACTGGTTCTTGATTACATGATGCACAAATGTGTAAAGTATGTGAAATCAACCAGAAACTAGTCCTGAGTCTAATTAACATCAACTACATATACATGAATACAAGACTAATATAGTTAGACATGAAGTTAAGATGCACATTGAGTTCTAAAAAATGAACTAAGAACCTAGTGTGGCCATTAGGACATCAATTAACCATCCATAAAACTCAAGACATTCATGCATTCTCTACTAATCAAGCATCCGTACATAACTAGCCAATTCCATACAAGGATAAACCATTTCAAGCAACAACATAAACTCTAGATCTAGCATGAGACAAGTACCTAGTGTGGTCATTTTCCCATATAATACAAGTTTAAGCATGCTACAAGTATAGATTTATATTAAGCACATGGAAATGACACAAATAAGAAGAACCCATCATCACACAACAAATAGTCGACATCACCCCACCCCGAATGGGGTGGATCTACTCTCTACTCATGATAACAAGTATGGGAAGCAAGACACCTACATTAAATATGGTAAGAAAAGCAAACTACTAAATCTACCAACAATACTTGGATAGAAACAAAGCTAGAGAAAAGAGGAAGGAAAATATACCTTTAGATTAACAAAAGAGTAATATTATAAGTTTCAAATCTCACCTTTCTCTACTGCCCAAATTGGATAAAACCAAAGCTATTCTAATGGTGGAGGTTGAGCCCAAGAAGAAAGGTAGGATAAACATTGCTATTTATAGAACAAAGAGTGGTGTAGATGAATCTGGAAGCAATCCGATGATTGTAATTGATTTCTCTATAGTCTGGTGCACCCAAATAAACAAGCTCGAGCCATAGGTGAAATTTGGGGGGATTTGGACCAAACTAATTTGTCGTTGGTGGATCTTTTGGCTTTAATTAACCCCTAATTCTCCCAAAAGCTTAAGTTTTCTATTTTGCATGGAGGTGCACTCTAGGTCGCTGGTTCAAACCTTTTTTTCCTTAATTTCCCAAATACTACTCAATATCATGATGTTTATGGATTGGCACCAGAAATGTTTTCCTTATGCTCAGGTCCCTCTAGATTTCATCTGGGTCCTTCCTTAATTGCAAATGGGTCCTTGAGCATGACAACCAAGTCCAAAATGCTTCAACAAAGTCATTTCTTCTTGCATTTTGGTTCCTTTCTCCACTTTATTACCTAAAACCTGAAACACATCAAACAAACACTTGAGTAGCACACAATTTTGGGGTAAAATAAAGGATATATAGCATGAATGCAATGTATGATATGCTAATAATCAAATAGGAAAATGTTCAATCCTCGAGGCCCGAAAAAAGACAACTAGGGTGTTAAAAGGCTCGATCGTAAGTGTAAAAAGGTACCCCCAGAAGTGATGAAATACACTGCAAATGATGGAATACCCCGTGTTAAAAAATGTCTTATCGTAAGTATAGAGAGGACAAACACCATGTTTAAAAGGGCAGCACGTCCTAGAGGCGCATGTCCTCCTATAAAGGTTCAATCAAATACCCCCACACTTATCTTTTACTAGTCCCAAGCAAAACGAAGAAAGAGAAAATACGAAAAGGAAAATCCTAACTCACTTTCGTAGGAATCACGATTGCACTTAGCACATGCAACACGCTATTAAACCCCATTGTCCTCAAGGAGGAGTGGTGTCTCCTGAGGGTTCTCAACGGATATATCCACAAAATCCGAATATTGATGCATTATTCAACCTAACGACACGATTCGATGAACCTACTTTTGTCGATTATTGGACACGGTAATCCAATGGGCTGAATCTATATATGTATCCAGTCCACACACCTAGCTTAGGGAACCATTCATGCAAGTTAATTAAGGACTTAGGTTAAAGACACGAGCAACCTTAATATCCTGAAATGATACGTTGTGTAAAGTCGATGAAGGATCTTATTTTTATTTTATTTTTTTCTGAACAAGGAATTAAAACGGTTCGTGTTTAATTCTCTCAGGGTCCGGTTTCATGCGTCGATGCCTATGAGGACTTACACTATGACGTACAGTTGGAGTTTCATTCTCTCAGGGTCAAGTTTCGTGCATCATTGCCTATGAGGACTTACACTATCACGTACACCTTTCACCAAATCTCCACACAGGGCGATCCCTACGACCCGTGTAATGGGATTTTGGTCGGTGCATCCCAAGTCAGATGACTCGAAAGCACCAGGTACTTAGTCCCATCAGATCTAATTTCCCGAGTCATAGGAGCCATGAAACAAGAGAGAACACTATATTATTATTTATCTACATATGAACCAAAACCCCTACATTTAAGGTTTCTCAACACGAGTTTAAGGGTCATTGACTAAGAGAAACTCCCTTATACTAACAAACAGAAGTTATTTGACTCACTAGGTTCAGGGTGGACTTCTTAATTTTTTTAAGGAATGAGAGACACGACAACCAATGTTTTTTATGTTCTTTTTTTATATAACTATATACAAAAAAGCTCTCATCATCCTTTTTCAATGGACAACGAAAGGGAACCTCATAGTGGATCAATGTACATGGAATGAGAACATGACACCACATAGGGCCAAAATACTCATGTGTGGTCCCCTCTCACAATGAGTACAAGATATCGGGAGATGTTCATTAATTAGACACAAAGACGTCTGATTTGAAGGATCCAATTAAAAGAGCTTGAACCTCTCAAAAGTTTGGCAACAATTACGCAATGGAGGAAGAGTTCCCCCATTGTAGTATTAAAATCAGAATCATCAATCGAAGCTCTTCAACCAATAGGCTGGTGTGTCGAAATGAGGTCTAGAACCTCGTTATGCATGGCCGACACATCAAGTGAACAGAAGGTGAGTCTTTTACCCAAGATATCCCTAAAGACATCCAAATACCCTCATCAGTTCTAATGGAAATATGAGTATTCGGCAGTTGTTGCGCCACCCAAGGTGGCTCCTTTAGGGGCACAACATTAAGATGATGTGACTCAAGGGCCACGGGACAAGAAGATAAGGCATAGTCTTGTGCCAACTCAAAATCAAGTTGGTCCATGTTATTGTTAATTTGGATTGACTCCTCCACCAAGTGGTCGTGAATTGAAACCCCAAATCCCTCAGACTGACTAGGAGTTTGACTTTGAAAATATGTGTTTTGAATTTGTGGATGTTGTGGGGGTTCAATATCAAAAGATGAATCCTCAGGTTGACAAGAAAGGTCACCCTCCTGACATTCACTTAATTGTTGTGTCATCTGACGCACTTGCATTTCCAAAGTTTGCAAGAAATTTTGAGTGGTTTCCATGAACGTTTGGAGAGTTTGTTTAAGGAATCAAGTTTGGGGTCAATTGCGAGGTTCAAGTCAGAATTTGAGAAATTTTTTGTTTGGGTGTTGATGGGCTTAGAATGAGTCCAATGATTGGTAGTTGGGTGTTGGTAGAATTCTGGGCATTCAGGAGGAGGATACTGGGGTGGGCATAAGTATGATACTCAGGATTTCTATGGGTTTCCCATGAATAAGTCCTCTCTGGGTAAGACATGAATGTGTATGGGTCATAATGAGTACTTTGGGGAAAAGCATCATCATATACGGGTTAGGAAGAACATACGAACATTTTTCGAACACCTGACCACTTACCACTCTGGTCATCTGGCGTGGCTTCTGGAAGCACCGATCCAATCATACCCTCTACCGTACGCACGAAAGAGGCCAAAGTTTCTTGTAATGACTTAGTTTGTTAACCAACGTATGATATGACACAACTAGATGACGGTCTAGCAGTCAGTGTCTCTCATATTACCCCAATTTGAAGACTGCTCAGCTACACAATTAAGATTGTCCCAACGATACTGGGTGTTAGTATGAGGCACCTTAGGATACAAGGCTTCAGTATAACAGGGAGAGTGGTCCTGGTCCCAACAATTAAATGAATGATCACCCATGTAACCATCCATCTCAACAATAACACTCTCAAATTGACTACTCTCACCACCACGAGTTCAAGCTCGCATAAAAATGCTCGACTCGATCCTAAAACACTAAAAGAAGGTGTAAAGGGGGGGGGAACTAAATGATAAAAGTAGAGGATAAGAAGACTGGGGTAAAAAGAGAAGAAACCTTAAGAGTTAATGTGGGTAAGGGTGAGGGTAGACGCCTAATCTAGTAAACACGGCTCAAACAAGCTTGGGCTGACTATGAGTCCTTAGATTAGATGATGCATAACCATGACTCTCCACACTCCTGAACGCCTCACCTCCCTTGGCTGAAGGTCACAAAGCTGTCCAAAAAATCCCAATAGCTAAAAAAACGTCGACGTTCAGGCCATGACGTCGAGAATCAGATTATCTCCTAAGTGCGCCCGAAGTCCTAGGGGTCAATGTCTACTTGATTTTAGATTAAGGCTATTGATTAAGTGTGATTTTGGGGCAAAAGAAGGGGTGATGAAATCCCCGACCTTATCTTTCACTGGGACAACCCCCGTAGGGTAGTTTGATCGCTAAACTAGCAATCAAGCCCTTCAATTAAACACTCACCTCATGCTTGTTCCAATGCGACCCTACTAACTAATGCATTCAAGGTAATTGTTGAACGTTTTACTATTACCGCAAATGCACAACGTCGGTGAAGACGTGGCAAATACGGGTCGATCCATGGGGAGATGTGTCGACTCTGGTTCTTTCGAAGGCAAGTGGGAAAACAGGGGAAGAAATAGTTGATTACGTTAAACTAGACTAAACTAAACTAGTAAGCACAAACAAGGAAATGAAAGCACGCAACAATGAAACTAAACTAAGATAACAAGCTGGAATTCAGGAATGGAAACCCCTAAGGGGTGGAATGTGTGCACATATGAAGTGAAATAAGTGATGAATGACGCACGTAAGCATGGATGTGTGTGTGTCATGTGTGTGTCTACTTGCATAAGAAGTGTCTAAAGATGTGGTAAAACCTATCAATCCATTCACACAATGTATTGACAATAACTACTTCATTAGCATAAGACTAGGCTCAGCATGAGGGGTGTCTAAATGTTATGGCAAGACTCATAAAAAACCAGGAACTTATGTGAAGAACAAATCTAAGCATGAAAAGTGTCTAAATGTTATGGCAAAACTCATCAAAACAATGTTTCTTCGATCAATCAAGCAAGCAAACACAAATACAAACACATAACTAACATGTAGCATATTCAACAAGAAATTTCAGTCAATAAACATGAGGAAACTAAGCATGGGAAAGTCTAAATCTTATGGCAAAACCCGTAAAAGATCCCCCAACATGTAGATGATTTAAATACTCCCAATGAACATACAAACATGCAAGTGTACACAATCAAAATGTTCATCAAACATCCAAACTTCACAACATATATGTACATCATCTCCACCCCCAAAGGGGGATGGAACTACTGACACATTATTCAGCTAAAATTTATATTTAAGGAGAGAAAACATTCTAACTAATAAAACTAGATGTGCAAGAATTAAAATAAGTGACAATATTAAAACAAACTAAACAATTATTTTATTTACATGATTCACTTTACAAGTAGCATTCTTTTCCATTTGAGATTTGCTCCAAGGCTTACTCTAATTAGAGAGAATGCCACCAAGCAATGGGTAAATACAAAGGAGAAGGAAGAGTTCTATTTATAGGCATGAAAAAATGTAACTGGGGACAATCCCCTGATGTGAGACTAATGAAACATTCCCAGAATAGACATAGACACATAACCCATATCCGGGCGAAAGCGGGTCGGATTCTGAGAACAATGGCCAGCTAATTGATGGTCTTGGACTGCTAATTGGCGGTCACTTTTTCTCGGATCTCATCCCTTTTGTACATCTTCTGTATTGCTTCAATTAGTCATGTATAGTGCACTTGGATCGGTTATTGGAGTCTAGGCCCGAATCTAATTGCCAAAATACTGCTCATGATGGTGTGGAGTTTTCTGGTTTGCTATTTAGTCCTTTCGGGCTTACGTCCAGGTCCTTCCCTCTTATTTCTTCTTACGTTTCAGTCATTTTTCTGTTCCCTTCCTTATTTATTACCTAATACCTGAAATATAACAACAAACACTCGAGTAGCACAATATTGGGGTAAAATTAAGGATATATAGCATGAATATAATGCATGATATGCTGCTAATCACTAATGCATTTATGAGTGAAAAAGGTCTTGTACCTCACGCCAGCAATAAAGGACTTATGGACTGAGAAGAAAGAGAGAAGGACCCGGATGTAAAACCAAAAGGATGAATGAGCAAATCGAGAAGCTCCACACCTTAATGAGGAGTATTTTGGCAATTAAATCTGGGCCCAACCATCAACAACCAAATCGGGTTCATCAAACACCAAGAAATCAAACCAGAACCGAGCCACCAAAATCCAGACTCGATCTGACACTTATAGACCGCCAATTGGCAGTCCAAGTCTGCCAATCAGCCATCCAGATCGGTCCAAAGGTGACATGTTTTGGTTGGGTGGTGTATTATGTTGTTTTATGTCCGTTTATAGTATGCAATTAGTCCTCATATCGGGGGATTGTCCCCGATGGCCTTTTTCATTGGCTATAAATAGAACTCCTCCTCCTTTTGTATTCACTCATTGCTTGGTGGCATTCCCTCTACTTGGAGGAAAATCCTTGAAACAAAAACTCAAGCTGGAGAATAATGCCACTTGTAATGTGAGTCATGTAAATAAAATAATTTTTCTTAGTTTCTTTTAGTATTGTCTTGTCTTTTAATTATTGCATGCTTCTTTAGTTTTATTTCCTTCCAATTAGATTCTTTAATATATCTTGCTTGCTTAGTTTAATTTTCTTTCAGTAGAATGTTTCATTTTATTAATGTAGGTTGTAGTGTAAGGATTAGTGAGTAGTTTGAACCCCATTTGGGGGTGGAGTAAAATGTGATGTGATTATGTGATGTATTAGGTGTGTGTTATCTTAATCCTTTGAGCCTTACATGATTTCCATAACCATCTAATGAGATTTCACTCTTGTCTTTGATATGCTAATGCTCTTGAATGAAGCTTAACATATGCTTAGACTAGTGGACCTATTTTATGGGGAATGATGAGGTGAGGATATTGATGGAATTAATAAAGGAAACATGGCTTGTAGTTGTATGTGCTCTTGTTTCCATTACCTTAATTAATGTCTTGTATGTTTTAATGATTGTGTAAACCTTATTTCATGTGGAGGCATAGTGGGGTTTGGTCTTTATACGTGAGTTCATTTAGCTTCATTTCAATTATTGTCTTGTTTGTTTTAATGATATTGTGTTATCTTATTTCATGTGGAGGCATAGTGGGGTTTCGTTTTATACGTGAGTTCATTTAGCTTCATTCCAATTATTGTCTTGTGTGTTTTAATGATATTGTGTTATCTTATTTCATGTGGAGGCAAAGTTGGATTTAGTTTTATGATTTTCATGCAGTTCTTGTTGTGATGAGCATAATTGAACACACACACATACACATATTTTTGTATTCATATTCTTTCTCTACCCCTGATTGACATCTTATCATGCATATCTTTGTGTCTTATATCCATTATCTTTCACCCAAACAATGCTATGTAACGAGTTTAATGTTTAAGTTTCAGGAATAAGTAGGTTTGAGAAGGAGAGACTCGAAAAGGACGTCAAAGCAAGAAAAAGGACTAAGTTACAAGCCTTATGGACTAAGATGCAAGAGAGAGGGACCCGAATGCAAAACCAAATGACCAATGAGCAAATAAAGGAACTTCACACCATCATGGGGAATATTTTGGCAATTCTATTCGGGTCGGAGCTCCAGCAACCGAATTAGACGCATCAAACAAACAAAGTCATCTAGAAAAGCCCACAGGAATGCCCAACATGATCCAAAACTCTGTAGACCGCGAATTGGCGGTCTGGGACTGCTGATTGGAAGTCCAGGTTGCTCCGGATCGTATGCGGTTTAGTCGGGTAGTGTATTAGAGTGTATTTAGCCTATTTGTGGTATATATGTTTAGTCCCATACCGGGGGATTGTCCCAGATTACCTTTTCCTTTGGCTATAAATAGAACTCCTCCTCCTCCATTGTATCCCATCTCTCTCTTGGTGGCTATCCTATCTACTAGGACTAAACGCCTTGAAGCAAAAACCCTAGTGGAGAGAGGCTACTTGTAATTGAGTGAGTAATAATAGATGTTTTGTTAAGTTTTCTTCATATTGTCTTGTCTTTTCAACGTCTAAGTGGGTTGAGGTTATCCCCACAAAGACCAATGACAACAAGGTGGTCAGCAAATTCTTAAGGGATATTTTTGTGCGATTTGGTACTCCTCGTACGATAATCAGTGATAGGGGTTCCCACTTCAGTAATCGCTCCTTTGAAGCATTTATGAGGAAATATTCGATCATCTACAAGCTTGCGACCCCATTTCATCCGCAAACTACTGGGTATGTCGAAGTCTCTAACCGTTAATTAAAGCAAATCCTTGAGAAGACGGTTATTTCCTCGAGGAAGGATTGGCCAACTAAGTTGAATGATGATTGACATCATTTCATGCTTATATTTGTATCTTATATCCATTATCTTTCACCAAAACAATGCTATGTAACGAGTTTTATGTTTAGTTTTCAGGAATAAATAGGTTTGAAGAGATGAAGCATAAAAGGACCCAAAAGCTGGGAAAAATGACTGAATTGTGAGATCTGGGGACTGAGATGCAAGGGAGAAGGACCTGAACATAAGACCAAAGGACCAAAGAGCAAAACAGAAAACTCCACACCATCTTGGGGACTATTTTGGCAATTAGATTTGGGTCGGAGCTCCAACAAGCCAAGTAAATGCATCCAAGACCAGCAAATATACCAAGAAAAGCCCACAACAAATCTTAGTGCGATCCGGATCCTGTAGACCGCCAATTGGCGGTCTGGATCTTCCCGGATCCGTTGAGTTTTCTGGAGCATATGTATTAGTGTTTGTTTAGGGTATTTTTGTTATCTGTTTAGCCCCACATCGGGGATTGTCCCGGAGTGCCTTTTTCTATGGCTATAAATAGAACTCTTCACCTTCTAATGTAATCACTACATATTTTGAGTGACTATTCTTCCTACTAGAAGTGAGGCCTTGAAGCACACACTAAAGTAGGAGGATGCTACTTGAAATGTGAGTCACTTTAATAAAGTTTCTTTATTATGTTGTTTGTTTCATATTTCCTGCTTTACTTTGTTAAAAAAAAATTCATTAGTTTTAGTAGCTTAGTTAATATGCTTTCCTTGCTTAGTTTAATAATTAGTGTAATGTGTAGTGTGTAGTTCCATACCCTTCGGGGGGTGGAGTAGATGTTCATACATGCATTAGAGAATGGAATGAATGCTTTATTTCCAATGTATTGATAAAACATGAATGTATGCTGGCTTGTTTAGGATAGAATTTATAACTTGATGAGTTTTGCCAAAATGATTAGACACCTCTCATGCTTGTTTAGGTTCTGAAATAAACAACTTGTATATGTAAATGTTAATCAACTAGGTTGGTGAATAGATTGATAGGTTTTGCCATAACATTTACACACTTCCTATGCATGATAACACCATCTTCATTTGTGCTTAAAGAATGTGTTCAACACCCACCTCTTTGCATGTGTGCACTCACTCCACCCCTTAGGGGTTCTTCTACTTCTGAATTCCAGCACTCTTCTTTTGTTCTTAGTTAAGTTTTAGTTAATTGTTTGTTGCTTTCTTTCGCATTTCGCATTTCGTAGTGTAGTGTAGCGTAGAGTAGCATAAACAACTCTCTTCTCCATATTTTTGCCACTTGATTTCGTGCAAACGAGAAGCTGCTCACATCCCTGTGGACGACCCGTATTTGCCACCGCTTCAACACGGCTGTGAACTTGCGGTTTAATTAAAACGTTCATCAAATGACGCGTTGTGGGCCTTCCGCACCGCGTATAAGACCAATTTGGGTATGTCCCCATATCGGGTAGTGTACGACAAGACTTGGCACCTACCAGTCGAGCTTGAGCATCATGCTTTCTGGGCGATCAAGAACCTGAATATGGATCTTGATCAAGCAGGGGTGCAGCGTAAACTCGACATTGTGGAGTTGGAAGTGCTACGCAATGATGCGTATGAAAATGCCAAAATTCATAAGTCCCGAGCCAAGTTGTTTCGCGATCGCATGATTATGCGAAAGGTGTTTACGGCCGGGCAGAAGGTGTTTTTCTACAATTCCCGGCTTCATCTGTTTGCGGGTAAGCTCCGTAGTTTCTGGTCTAGCCCTTTTATTGTCCAAACCGTGTTTCCTCATGGAGCGGTTGACATCCTGAACCCAGGGAATGTGGACGTGTTCAAAGTTAATGGACAACGCCTCAAACCTTAGTTGGAGGGGTCACAAGCTGAAGTCGAGGAGGTCATGTTCCTTCATGAACCTCTCTCGTACTCAACCATTCATGTTCCTGCATGAATGGTTGAGCTTTCATGTTTGTATAAAGTTAACTTTGGAAAAAACTAAAGAAAAAAAAAAGAAGAAGAAGAAGAAGACTCCTTCAGTGAGCATCGATTATTGTGGGCTCCAACCCTTCAGTATTTGGGTCACGTTTCTTTCACGTATTTGTATCCCTTCTTTAGCATCTCACAGGTTTTGAGGGAATTCATGTTTCTATTCATCAACATAACCATGAACTTCCTTTTGCGTTTCACGTTGGTGAGATCTTTCTTTTTTCATGCATAAATCCATGTAGTATCTTGCGCAGATTCATTGAGGACAATGCATGAAATAGGTGTGGGGGCGGGGTGTTTTACATGTGTATATATTCAAGTCTTTTTCCTTTGATTTTGTTTTCTTTTGTGTGCATTGTTAGGGTCATGTTAGTGTGCTGCATTTAATATTGATATATCTGTCTGCCATGGTCCTTGAGTGACTTGTCTTCTGTTGCTTGCCTAGTGCTTTAAATTTTCACATTTCTTTCAAAATCTTCATGTGTTTGCGAAAGAAAATGTTTTGTGGGTTTTGCGTGTGTTTAGCATGTGCAAAACCATCGAGAGGCAAAGTAAAAAGAAAGCTCCCAAAATTGTCTTGAACTTGATGCATTAGGATATCTAATACAGTGACTTTAGAACTTATCTAGTCGTTAGGATGCACCCCGGTTTTCCCTCGGGGGGAGTAATCATAGGGTTTCAGTACTCAAACAATTAAAGAAGTCCACCATGAACCTAGTAAGTCAATAATTCGTGTCTGTTAATTTAATGAAGTTTGTTGTAGTCAAGGACACTTTAAATCTTTTTGTGAGACATTAAGTGTAGGGGTTTTGGTTCATGTGTAGATAAGAAATAAGTGAGTAGGTGTTCTCTCTTCTCACACAGCTCCTATCACTTGAGAAATTAGGTCTAAGGGGACTTTGTACATGTTGCTTTCGAGTCATCTGACTTGGGATGCACCGACCGAACTCCCGTTACACGGGTGGTAGGGATTGCCCTATGTGGAGATTTGGGAAAAGGTGTACGTGATAGTGTAAGTCCTCATAGGCAATGATGCACGAAACCTGACCCTGGGAGAATGAAACTCCAACTAATAAAAAGAAAAGAAGAAAAAAGAAGTAAGAAAAAAAGAAAAATAAATGGTAATGCAAATAAGAACCTTAATGGACTTTACACTTTGTATCACTTGAGGATGTTTAGGTTGTCCATGTCTTTCACTTAAGTCCTTATGTAACTTGGACGAATGGTTCATTAGGCTAGGTGTGTGAACTGAATACCTATATAGAGTCGGACTGTAGGATTACCGCGTCCAATGATCGATAAAAATGACTCCATCGAGTTGGGTTTCTAGATTGAATAATGCATCTATGTTCGGATTTTGTGGGTATATCCGCTGAAAACCCTCAAGAGACAACACTCCTCCTTGGTAACAAGGAGGTTTAACGGCTTGTTGCACGTCCTAAGTGCAACCGTGATTCCTACGAAAGTGAGTTAGCATTTTCCTGTTTTTCGTATGCTTTTTCCTTTCATTCATTTTTCTCTTTGTTTTGCTCGGGACTAGCAAAAGTTAGGTGTGGGGGTATTTGATTGACATCTTATCATGCATATCTTTGTGTCTTATATCCATTATCTTTCACCCAAACAATGCTATGTAACGAGTTTAATGTTTAAGTTTCAGGAATAAGTAGGTTTGAGAAGGAGAGACTCTAAAAGGACGTCAAAGCAAGAAAAGGACTAAGTTACAAGACTTATGGACTAAGATGTAAGAGAGGAGGACCCAAATGAAAAACCAAAGGACCAATGATCAAATGAAGAAACTCCACACCATCATGGGGAGTATTTTGGCAATTCTTTTCGGGTCGGAGCTCCAGCAACCGAATTAGACGCATCAAACATAAAGAAAGTCATCCAGAAAGCCCACATGAAAGCCCAACGTGATCCAAACCCTGTATACCGCCAATTGGCGGTCCGGGTTGCTCCGGATCCGATGCGGTTTAGTCGGGTCGTGTATTAGAGTGTATTTAGTCCATTTTGGTATTTGTTTAGTCCCATACTGGGGGATTGTCCCGGATTACCTTTCTTTGCCTATAAATAAAACTCATCCTCCTCCCTTGTATCCCATCTCTCTCTTGGTGGCCATCCTATCTACTAGGAGTAAAAGCCTCGAAGCAAAAACTGTGGTGGAGAGAGGCTACTTGTAATTGAGTGAGTAATAATAGATGTTTTGTTAAGTTTTCTTCATATTGTCTTGTCTTTTCAATTCTTGCATACTTAGTTAACTTGTTGTTTTAGTCTTCTTATAATGAGTTTAAGAATGTTTTCTTTCCCTTGTATAAATGTTAGTTTAAATATGTGTGAGTAGTTATATTCCCCTTTGCGGGTGGAGTAGATTTGTATACCTGTTATGTAGATGGTATGAATGCTAAACATTGTTGTATGTGAGAAATGTTAGTATGCTTGTTTGAATTAATAAGAACTTTTACTTGATGGTTTCTGCCATAATGTTTGGGTACATTCCATGCTTGTTTATGTTCTTAATAACAAACTTGTCATGCTCATATTAATCACCTAGGTTAGTGCTTTAAATGATAGGTCTTGCCATTAGGTACTTCTTATGCATTAACAAACACTAACTACACTTGAGCTTATTGTATGCATTCACCACACTTATGTTATGTGTTCACATACACACTCCACCTCTTAGGGGTTTTTCCCATTCCTGAGATATATCTTTCTTCTTAGTAGTTGTTTAGCTTAGTTTAGTTCATTTCGTGCTTTCATTTCCTCCTTTCTAGTTTACTAGTTTAGTTTAGTGTGGTTTAGTTTAATCAATCCTTTCTCTCCCTTCTTTCCCACTCTCCCATGAATAAACTAAAGTCAACACACCTCCCTGTGGATTGATCCATATCTTGCCACCGCTTCAACGCGGTCGTGCACTTGCGGTTAATTAAAACGTTAATGAACCCCCTATGGGGTTTAGTTTTATTGCTTATCTTCCATTTCTTTTTTGAATTTTAGTGTAGTTTGATCATAACTCCTTTCTCACCTTTCTTTCCCACTCGCCTTCGAAGTACCTAAAGTCGACACACCTCCCTGTAGATCGACCCATATTTGCCACCGCTTCAACGCGTCCGTGCACTTGCGGTTAATTAAAACGTATCAGTCAAGGAGATTATGCTAAGCTAACTACATTAAACGATGAATGAATCAACAATTAAACTAAACCCCCACGAAGTGGAGGTGTGTAGGTGTGTCTGTGTGAGTGGTTCTTGATTTCATTAGGTACAAGTGTGTAAAGTATGTGAAATCAACTAGAAACTAGTGTGGACTCTAATTAACATCAACTACATTTACATGAATACATGAGTAATATAGTTAGACATGAAGTTAAGATGCACTTTAGGTTCTCAAGAATGAACTAAGTAGCTAGTGTGGCCTTGAGGACATCAATTAACCATCCATGCATTCTCTACTAATCAAGCATCCATACACTAAGCCAATTCCATGCATTTAAGCATGCTACAAGTATAGATCTACATTAACCACATGGAAATGACACAAATAAGAAGAACCCATCATCACAAAACACATAGTCTACATCATCTCCACCCACAAATGTGGTGGATCTACTCTCTACTCATGGTAACAACTATGGAAAGCAAGAAACCTACATTAAACATGGTAAAAATAGCAAACTACTAAATCTACCAACAAAACAAAGCTAGTTAAGAGAGGAATCCAAATCTACCTTTAGATTAACAAAAGTAACATACAAGCTTAAGTTTTCTATTTTGCACGTAGGGTGCACTCTAGGTTTGCTAGTTCGAGCCTATTTTTCCTTCATTTCCCAAATACTACTTTAGATCATGATAATATTGGATTTTTGCACCAGAAATGTTTTCCTTATACTCAGGTCCCTTTGGGTTTCATCTGGTCCTTCCTGAATTGCAGATGGGTCCTTAAGCATGACAACCAAATCCAAGATGCTTCAACAAGGTCCTTTTTTCTTGCATTTGGGTCGTTTTGGATCATTTCTCCTCTTTATAACCTAAAACCTGAAACACATCAAAGAAACACTTGAGTAGCACAAAATTAGGGTAAAATAAAGGATATATAGCATGAATATGCAATGTATGATGTGCTACTAATCACATAGCTTGTTTAATGTGCTATTACTTAGAAAATGAAGTAAATCCTCTATGGAATAGTTAATGTTGTTTTATTGTTTAAAAGGCAATAGATTTATAAATATATTAATGACTGATGAATTGTGTTTATTTAAATACTCAGGTGGGTGATTCTTGCATACGATGTCCCCCTGGACGCACACAATTTATTTCTATATTTCTTTTGAGGTTTGGTTGCATAAATAAGAACGCAATTGGTGGCAGACCCAATTGATCGTTCTGTACAAGTGGAACTGATTGACCAGTTGAACTTTGGTTTATTATGTCTTTCTGATGTTATTTTTTCAGCATTGTTTATTGATATTGTTTACTAATGTTCTTTTTCCCCTGAATTTTGTTCGCTTCCGCATATTATCGTGGGAAGGGGACAACATACTAGATCAGAGAAATATGGTGGAAGGTGACAACATTATGATTAATTGACACTACTACAAAAGTCTCGAATTCCGTTGGCATTGGACATGCCAAAGAAATTTCCGTTGGCAAAAGTTCACCGGTATTTGCTCATTGGCAATACCATTGGTGATAGAATTTTCGTCGGCATGTCCAAAGTTTGCATGCAAAAAAAAATTCACGCAAACGTTTATTGCTTATGGAAATTCCATTGGCAATGGACAATTTCTCTCGTCAAAACATTCTGTTTTCACATGAAAATACTACTACTGGCAATGGATACATCACCATGACCTTGTATCTGAGTCTCTTTAACTTCGCTCATCGAACAATCGGTAACAATGCCCTACAATAAAAAGTACATTGTCAACTCCATACAATCGAACAAAACTACATCGCCTATTTGACCGTATCAATGACCACTATGGAGCAAGACGCCCTAACACCTTGACCCTCAGTGTAGTACCAGCCTCGAGCACACACAAGTAATAGGGGACCACAACCATCTCCAGACCATAGCAACATGAGCAGGCCCTGGACGAACTCTCAATGAAAAACCTCAACACCAAACCATACCCGTCCCGAGCATGACCACTTTGTCAGCCTCAGGCCTCCATTCAAGTAGCTAATTCCACTTAGGGACAGTTTATCATCTTTGATTGCCAAAATCAGAGTCTATCTCCGATTCCCAGAGAACCACCATCAACAGGAGGCTTCTCCCTCCTAATATGACCCCAACACCTTCTGTGACTTTCACAAAGTCATTGGACTTACCATAACGGTTGCATGATACTAAAACACACGATCCAAATCAAATCAAGAAAGGATTTAAAAAAATCAATTGATACAAATCTATAGTTGGTTGCTTCCGCACCATAGAGGACCCATAATTTAACAACCATCAACACCTTGAGAGGATGGGTGGCTAGGCCATTGAAGCTCATAGTCATATATGGACAACCAGATTAGTGGCATATCACACATCACATTCATGTCATATATCCTTTATTTTACCCCATTTGTGTGCTACTCAGTTTACTTAATGTGTTTTAGGTATAAAGTAATAAAGAAGGGAAAAGATGCAAAATGACTCATTGTAGGGACAAATGACTGATCTGTAACCATTTTGGACCTAATTTGTCTTGTCCAAGGACCTATTTCTAAAACCGAAGTGACATGATTGGTAAATATTTTCAATGCAAAATTCAAAAATTTAGGAATCAAAGGAGTTTTCGTGCAATTAAGAGCAAACAAGTGCACCTATGCGGACCAAGGTATGTTAGGATATATGACTACTCTAGAGGGGGCTAAATAGAGTAATAAAAATTATATGCATGATTCCCTAAAAATTAGACATGTTTATGATCTAATATGTGGGAAATAAAGATAAAATCGCAAGAAGAAACTAAACCACAATAGATAGAAACACAACGATTTTATATTGGGTCGGCAAAACCCCTACGTGACTAGTCTCATTCCCGAGCCCCTTGTTTGAGACTTCTTACCTTGGACCTTTTTCGGTAGATGCAGAAGCCGTTTACGCCCACGCTCGACGAGTGAAGTTGACTTCCACAACCTGGAAGCTCCAAGTAAGGATTTCTACAAAGCACACACTTCCCAACCACCCACTAGTGGGCTTTTCAATTAAATGAAGTATGGAGTGAAGGATTGACTCAAGAGATCGATGTGTGTGTGAGAGGATGAAGACAGATGAATGTGAACTTTAGAGGACAAAGTGTTTTTTTAAAAAAGAAACGATAGAATGAATAGAATTCTCCAATAAATATGTTCAATTCTAACTAGAAAAATTAGGAAAATATCTAAATCAAATCAAAAAGAAAAGGACAAGAAATTCAAAAAGAGGGTCGACCCAAACATTTGCCTTGCATGACCGTACGTCCGCTCGACTAGTCGTTGTATACGATATGAGCAAGGGTGGACGTCTGATCCAAGGGGCATGTGTTGTCTTATCCCCTACTTAAAGTAAAGTTATGTTTGTATGGTTGGACCAGAAGTTCGCTCAAGTTTGTTGTTCAGGAATTTTTAATTTCGTGTTCAGGCACTTGTTTGATCCATGGGGGCAAACGACCAGTGTCAGGTAAATTTTTTTGAGGATTCTTTGGGCTTCTCTTTACATCATCTAACCCATACACATACATTTTTATAGTTAGGAAAAATATTTTGAGGTCCTTTGTAGTAGAGCAAATCTTCACACTTATTGCTTTCAAACCTTCATGTTTTTTTGGAAAATTTCTACCACTTGTAGCTAAAGTTGGGTACCAGATCGGGCCTCTGGCCCGTGCAGGTTCATGTTCAGGTTCTTGTCGATCAGATTTGCAGGGCTATTTTCTCGTACTAGAGATATTCATATACTCGTAACTTATAATGTTTGAATTAAAAACACTCTCAAATTAAGATTTCAACAAAATAATTGGTTCATTGACGCCATTGCCTCAACAACTACTCCGTCTACCCATCCCACCCGATAATGAAGTTTTATTAAATACAATAAATTTATGAACTACATACAATGATATAATTTCTAATGTATTAAGTTTTACAAATGCAAATTGCAATTATAGATAGTTTATTCATCTTCGTCCAACCAATCATTCAAGCAAACACTTGTCTCTAGTGATCTAGAGGATGTGTTGCACCTCTTGTTGGTCAAGACCCATTTACCTGTGCTAAATGCATCCTCAGATGCCACCGTTGACGCTGGAGGAGTTAGTAAATTGCATGCTAATAAAGTAACTATTGGAAATCTAGCATAGTTAGATGCCCACCGGTTTAAATCATCAAAAGATTTGCAATATGCAGCAGTTAAGTACATATCAATATTTAAATATGCATTTAATTCGTTATGTGTTTCATTTTGTTCTAATCTTAATCTTTTCTGATTTAACCAATTCCATTGAAAGTTTTCATCATCTTCATCTTCATCCACAAGTAGATGTTGTTGGGATGATGATGAACTAGGAATGTTTGAACCCATTTGATTAACATTATCTAATAGTTCATATAGACTAAAATATCTATTTAGGTGTGTTCTAATGTCTTTTAAGTAATCTTCAGAACTTTCATAATTCATGTTTTCAAAAATAGTTTCTAAGTAAATTTAGAAACCAGTCATTCTAAATCTAGGATCCATAACAAAAGCTAAACAAAAATTAAATGGTGGAGGTTTCCAATATTTATTAAACTTAGTCTCCATTACATTTATAATTTCTACAAAACTACCGTTGCTCCAATATTTCTTAAATACTTTTGTAATTTGAAGTAATTCAGATATAAATAAGTTAGCAGTGTGTAATGTGTTCACTTAATATGTTAGTGAAGTTGAGAAAATGTTTCCAAAATCTAAAAAATTTACAATTTTCCCAAATTGTAAAAAATTAATTTTAATTAAAGATTAATTTAAAAAATTAATTTTGTTTTTCATTATAAAAAATTGTAATTAAAGATTTATAAGAAAAAAAATTCATAAGTAGAGTTCCATCCATGATGGACATCTAATCTAATTTTTCTTGGTCTTACATCATTACTAGAGCACAATTCTCTAAATTCTTGATATCTATACGTACTATTACTATGTAAATATGTGATTGCATCTCTAACATTTTGTAATTAAGGTTTTATTATTTCAAATCCATCTTGTACAACTAAGTTTAAAACATGACAAACACATCTAATATGAAAAAGAATACAATTTAAGGGTGGATTAGATAATGTTCCAAGTAATTCTACTGCTCCCGAGTTATTACTAGCATCGTCAAAAGAAATTGAACAAATTTTATTTGTTATTGAATATTCATGAAATACATCTTTTATTTGGTTATATATAATCATAGTACTATGTGGGCACAAAATTGGTGTATAAGATATAACGTTTTTAAGTAAAACTCTTGAATTATCTAAAAAATGAGAAGTTACATAGCAAAATTGAAAGCCAGATTCTGTGGTCAAAATATCACTTGTTAATGCTATCCTATAAGGCATTGATGCAACTGTATTAATCAAGTCAATTTTCCCCTTATCATATTTTGTATTTGCAGCAACCCCAATTGTGCGTCGCGAAAATGGTTGAACTTGTTGGTTATTGTAACTAAATACATTTCTAAGGTTTGGAGATTCAACTTGGTTAAACAGTAATTCATCTCTAATTATATAATCAACAATTACATCTCTACCTTTAATTGGATCGTATTTCCAAGTTTTTAATGTCAAGAACTATAGTCTAAAATAGATTGTTGTGAGATAGATGCTCCAACATTCCTAAATTAATAATTTTTCGCATGTCTTGTTAGATGAGTAGTTCCTTGACTACTAGTTGCAGAAAGTTCAGTACCACATATTTTACATATAGATCATTCTTTCCTATTTTTATCTTGTGATAAGTGAAAATCATTCCAAACCTTACTAGTTCTTCTTCTAATACTTTTGCCTCTAGTTGATACACTAATATGGGGATTACTATCCCCCTCAGGTTCAGGTGATGAATTAATTGATGGGTTAGATGCCCATCAATAAACTACATTAAGGGAGTAGATTTCTTAGCTTCAGGCTTTTGCTTAAACTCGACCAACTTCTAATAATGAGAACACTTCGTGAAAGATTAAGAAGAGTTGGTGTGGAGAAATGAATGGAATGAGGGGTTTATATAGATTTTTGAAATGACATTTTTGTAATTAAGGGAGGGCATTTTCGTAACTTTTTTAAAAATTAAAAAACAAGAATTCCAAAGACACGGGCCTGGCCAAAATCCCGGCTTATTAATTTTGCCCCGGCCCGGAGCCCGTTACCCAGCTCTACTTGCAGTATTCAAAATTGGTGTGATTTTTGATAGGGAGTCCTGAAACACTTGAACAATAGATTAGTCCATAATGTATTTGTTGTCATCTAATCAAAATTAAGGAAGTGAGATTTACATTCTCCCTTTTTTATGATGACAACAAATTAGCAAAAAGAATCATATTTATGTATAATGTATGTTATGTAGCTCCTCCTCAATATGATCTATCCACCTTTGGCATCATGAAAAAAAATCAAGGAACTATTAAGTTCAATTTAAAAGCACGTGATAACATATAATCAGTTCCACAAGCATGATAATACGCGATACATAGTCATGATAACACAAGTGTGAACTTATCGATAGAACACAACATACATATTATAACGTCGGGTTGGCCACCACCGGTAATGGATGTGATATACGGGACGTGGTAAGGGAGGGAATATTACTTCGATCAAAGGTACGACATGGTATGTAGGCATACCGCGTCCAAGTTTAACAACAAAACTCTTGTTTGTCGACCTTGTCGTTCAGGAGGTGCCTCCAACTTGGCTCATTAACCAGTGCCCCCCTCCCCGCAATGTGGTGAGCACCCCCCATTATCCTCTCGGGCAGAACGAATTGCACATAGAGGCTAGAGGAGCAATTCGTTCTGCCGGAGAGGATAGTAGTGGGTGCTCACCACACTCGGGGGGGGGGGGGACTCACCAAACAGGTATTGGACCTGTTTGTCATGTTCAACGACCCATCTACAATTCAGGAAGGACTCTGATGCAACCTGGAGGGACATGAACAAAATAAAACATTTCGGGAGCAAAAATCCCTTTATATCATGATCTTGAAGAGTATTTAGGAAATTAAGACTAAATATGCTCGAACCAGCAGACCGGAAGTTCACCACATCTGCAACATAGAGAACTTAAGTTTATGAAGAAAATTGGGGCGGATAGGACACAAAATATCAGCCAGTGGCCAATCATTTTGACCCAAGCACACCTTAATTTTTCCCGTGGCTCAAGCTTGTTTATTTAGGTGCACCAAACAATAGAGAAAATAATTATAGTCATTTAATTGCTTCCAGATTCATTTACACCACTCTTTCTTCTATAAATAGCAATGTTTCTCCCATCTTTCTTCTTCTCAGCCTCCACCACAAGAATAGCTTAGGTTTTACCCAATTTCGGCAGTAGAGAAAGGTGGGATTTGAAGCCTGTAATGTTACTCTTCTGGTAATCTAAAGGTAGATTGGGATTCCACTTGTCATTAGATTTCTTTCTATCTAATTAGTTTTTGATTTTGTTGGCTAGTTTTCTAGTTAGAGTTTTATGCCATGTTTAGTTTTAATCTCTTGCTTTCCATGCTTGTTATTATGATTATTAGTGAGTAGATCAACCCCATTTGGGGTGGAGGTGATGTAGATTATGTGATGTGTTAGTGATGGGTTCTTCTTATCTTGTGCTATTTCATATGGTTAATGTAGATCTGTGCTTGTAACTTGGTAAAACTTGTATTAGATGGGATAATGGTCACACTAGGTACTTGTGTCATGCTAGATCTAGAATTTATCTTGTTGCTTGTAAATGATCATGTTGTTATGGTAAATGGATTGTTATGTATGGATGATTGATTATTAGATAATGCATGAATGTATTGTGTTCTATGGATGGTTAATTGATGTTCTAATGTCCACATGAGGTACTTAGTTCATTCTTGAGAACCCAAAGTGCATCTTAATTTCATGTCTAATTATATTGGTCATGTATTCATGTAAATGTAGTTAATGTTAATTAGACTCCACACTAGTTTCTAGTTGATTTCACCTAATTTACACACTTTTGCCTCACGTAATCAAGAACCACTCATACACACACATACCTACGCACCTCCATTTCATGGGGGTTTAGTTTAATTGTTGATTTATTCATCGTTTAATGTAGTTAGTTTACATGATCCCTTCATTCTCATGTCCTTTCCCACTCGAGTATTGTAGTCACAACAACACTCACAACTCCTTGAGGTTTGACCCATATTTGCCACGTCTTTACCGACGTCGTGCACTTGCGGTTATTGAAACGATCAATCAAGGTGTTAGACCCATTCCTTTAGGATTTCGCTCCCAATAATCACCTCGTATGATTCCACGGTTGCTTATGTTTTGGTTTCTCACCACATTCTTGTCGTCTATGACTGGCGTTATGCCGTGATGGAGAAAAGAATTGTGTCCTCCAATCGGCCTTAGGTACGGTATGGTCAGAACGAAGTGCCAATTCCAAGCTAATCACTTCCTTGTCTCTTTATGAAAGTAATGAAGTATCTATAACCATCTCTCGCACTTGTGCTCATTGGACCGCTTACATCAGAATGTATAATTCCAATAAGTCTTTCCCTGTTGAACCTTTTCCTTTGAAAGGTTTCTTGGTCATCTTCCCAATTAAACAAGGCTCGCATGTCTCTATTGCTTTGCAGTTAAGGAGACCAAGAAGATTAGCTTCATGTCATTTCTTAATGCATTTCTCGTTTATGTGACTGAGACGATGGTGCCATAAGAGAGTCTCATACTCATGAGACACCTTGAGTCTTTTGTTATTGATATTGAGAATTTGTTTACCACCCAATTCAAGAAAATATAACCCATTACAAATAAAAGCATTTGCATAGAATAAACCATCTTTCGAAACATTACAACATGCATTCAAAATAGTAATGTTAAAACCATCTATGTCTAAACACGACACGGATATAATGTTTTTACATATTGATGGCACATAGTAAACATTGTTCCAAACTAAAACTAAACCAGTAGGCAAGTGAGGGGAGATGTTTCCAATTGTAACCGCTGAGTTGTTTGCACCATTTTCAACCTTTAACACCACTTCTCCCTTTACGTGAGTCCTTCTCTCCTTTAACGCTTGCATATTTGCACAAATATGGGCACATGATCCGGTATCAATTACCCAATTGTGGATGGATGTGGTTAAGTTTATTTCAATAACAAAGATACCTTTGGGAGCCTTGGGACACTTACGTTCAACTTTGCCACTATCCAAGTCAGGGTATTTGGGGCAATTCGCCTTGACGTGCCTCAACTCATGACAATGGAAACATTAGGTTTGGGGAGTAGGTGTCCTACTCTAAGAGGTGTTCTCTTGAGCAATTCTCCCTCGCTTTGTGTTGGCATCTTGGCTACCTTTTTGCCTTTGTTATTGTAGATAATTTTACTCCCTTGAGGCACCACCAAGACATTTCTTCCACGCTTTCCTTCATTAAGGTCTACCTCGGCTTGCTTCAGATTTTGATGGATCTCATCCATGCTTGGTGACTTTTAACACATATGAAGGTGCATGATAAAGTCCTTGAAAAAGGAAGGCAATCAAAGAATTATATCCTCAGCAATGTCTCCCAGAATTGGTGTTTTAAGCTTCTCTAATTTCTCAAGGTACCCCATCATTTTTAGCATTTGCAAGTTGACAGACGTGCCTTCTGCCATCTTGCACCCAATGAAGGCTAGGGTGGTCTTACAACACTCCTTGAGAGCGCTATTTAGAAATGCCTTAGACAGTTGTTTGATCATGGTCTTGGGAGTGTACTCAAGATACTTCCATTGAAGTTCACTCGCCAAACTCGTAAGCATGATTCCTTGCACAATAAGTTCATCCTTCTGGAATTTCTCTTTGGTGGCTTTCTCTTCTGAAGTGACATTCTCCCTTAGAGTTGGGAATCACCATCCAACAAATATGAGAGGTCCTCTTGTCTCAATATTAAATTGAGTTTGATGTCCCAATCCAGAATATTGGAACCATCACTCTCAAGAGGGTGTTTTTCGATAATAGAGAGGACTAAAATATTACTTGTCATTCTACAAACATATAAAGGTTTTTATGTCAATGTTTAAATAAAAATAAGTTTATCAAAACTTCATACTACATTTGAAAAAAAAAGTTCCTCAATGCAGTAATTCAAGATCCCATTGTACATAAAACGAACTCATCTGAATCATAAACTCAAGGTAGGTAATCTTTTACCAATCACAACCTTTAAGAAAACTATTACAAGCATTTGCATTTCTCAAACTTTATAACTCTTATTGTTTATTAAGAAATCATTTCCATAACAACGTCATTTATATTAATCTAAGAAAAAAATACATTACAACAAAAATGATTGTTCAATGCACAAAAAAAACCTAGTCTAGAACATTGAAAACAGTCAGATAGACCATCCGAATGGGTTTCAAATTGATGAATGGCTCGTCCTCATCGCACCCACACTCATTATAAGTGTGCTCCTTTGATCACGTATTTCGCTTGTACTTTCTACTGGAAGGTCGATCTGCCTCCACTCCACCCGTGTCTCGGAGGCCACACCCTCTTTCGCTCCATACACCTCTATGGTGGCAGCTCTTGCTTCATTACGAGGGCTACGAGGACAAATGGCTTTCAATCGGTCCACGACCTGCTCCACAACTTGGGAAGCCAGACCCTCCATGTTGTTCTACAGCGTCCTCTGCATTTCAGCCATTCGACCATCTATGGATGTTAGTGACAATTCATGTAAAATTAAAGAATTAGAAATGTTTGGATGCCGAGAATCTGAAATGATTTTTTGAAGAAACAACATTGTTTATTGCACCATTTTAAGCATTTTTTGGGCAGTTTGTGATGAAACATTGATGGGTGTTTGGCTGCCAGAATCGGTGTTGGGTGTAGAGGCATCTTTTCGAACTCCAAAGATGGATATTCCACAGGATATTCTTATGTGACTTGTTAATTTTATTTATTCCAATTCTCTTCATTCATGGAATTTTGTTGATTAGCATCTCATAGTAGAAGACAAATAACATTTAAAAAGTACAATTTCAATTAATTTAAATCTTCAGGTTACATACACTCGACAACAAAAACCGAAAGATGACAATAACAACTTGTGCAAAATAGAAAGATGACAATGACGACTTGTACAAAAGAACAGGACTAAATTCCATGTCCAGGAGCCCATGCAAAAGAACTAGTGCATCCCAGTGCTTGACTGGTGTGTCCCGTTGTGGGACAAAATGAGCCAACTTGTTTGGAACAAAGAGCCAACGTTGGGACACACTAGTCTAGAATAAGTTGCCATAAAACGAGCTGGGTCATTTTCACAAACAAGTTGTGTCATTCAAGCAAACGGCCTGACTTGTTTTCACCAAGAGCTGGTTCCTTTTCACCGAACAAGTTGGGTCATTTTATAAAATGAGCTGGGTTGTTTCAACCAAATGATCTGGGTCGTCTTAACCAAACTAGCTGCAACTTAATTAACTTACTACAAGAACAAAGGTACAACTTAATTAAACCTGGCTCGTTTTAAAAAATATATATATTAAAATATGTACCAATTTATGGCACCTTGTTAGATTCAACATCAAGCAAGACATTGAGACGGGCGATGTTTTCTACAACTAAATAAGCTGAGTCGTTTTGTTCAACTTAATAACCTATGTTATTTTTTTGAGCTAAATAAGTTGTGTTGTTTCTTGAGTTGTATAAGTTGGGTCATTTTCTAGAGCTAAATAATGGAGATCGGTTGTTTTTTTAAAATTATTACAGGGAAATGCGGTGGGATTTCCATATTTAATGGGGGTGGAAATATCATCCAGTTAAGTGACTGTCCCATCCCTTGTGAGGATTGTCCCATCCCACTAGTGGACTGCCTCGTCCCACGAGAGGACGGAACAGTCAACTTCAGACTCTTCACCTTCAAATGACACTATTGTTAGTGAATTGTTAATTGTCATCCCTCTGTCATACTGAGTAGCCTAGTGAGGTTACTATCTGGTCCCTCTAGGAGACTAACTCGTCCCACGAGAGGACGACATGGTCAAATTGAGACTATTCACTGTCTTCAGAAGTCTCTACCATAAGTTCTCGTATGAAGTGGCAGAAGTTTCCTAACATGGAGGCACACAGTAGTTTCCTGCATAATTTGAATGAAACAGTTGAGCAACTTAATCGTCCTGAACATAGCAAACTTGTCCCGAACAGACGTCCATGTATCACGTCCCTTTGCATCCCCAGAAGGTCAGTAACGAAAGTTGCCAGTGACAATTCATGAAAAAATGGATAGAACTTATATAACAAGCTGGGTTGTTCGGTTGAAACCAGCTGGGACGTGTCCACTTTAATCAACATCAAATAGAAAATATTGTATTAACAAAGACAACAACAAATTGCACTAATTTTAAGGTAAATAAATTGTTATCTAAGGAAGATGGGTGCACAATGTAATCCCGCATTCACTTCGTTTCAAAAAATCATCTACGTCAGTCTCGACTACTTTATGTTATGTGAAAGGAAAGCAAGATCCATGTGGGGTATCAACATGTCCACGTCTTGACGAGGGAACTTCATTTGATTCTCCCCACTTTGTTCCCAAATCTGTTTATAGTTCTAAGTGATGAATCTGAAGGCCTTCGACATTGCTGCAATATTGGGACTACCTCTAGGCAGAGTGCTATTTGACATGACTGAGAAGAAGTCAATTCTATTTATTCCAATATTATTCATTCAAGAAATTAAGTTGCAACCAGTATAGTTCGACGAAAATGATTGTTGTGTTGATAAGCATCTCAGAGTAGAAGACATAACATTCCATACCAAAGGTACAATTTAAATTAATTTAAATCTTCGGTTACATACACCCGACCATAAAAACAGATAGATGACAACAACAACTTGTGCAAAAAATAGAGAGATGACAACAACTTGTGCAAAAGAACAAGAAAAAATTCCATATTTAGGAGCACATGTCTTGATTGTCTTCATCAAAAGGGAGTCGGTAGATTTGCTTGTAGGACATAGTTCTGCAAGAGGGTTTTGAAGTTGGAACATGTTCAAGTAGGCAAATCTAATTAGTGCAGATTGGTTTGGTATTTGGTAGAACTACCAAACCTATCTAACTTCAAAAGTGATTTCTAGCAACCTAATCTAACGTGAAACGGGTTTTCTAGCAAACCAAACTAATGCCAAATCCATTGGAAGTGAGTGATCCAATGATATGTCGCCAGTCGCCTACAAGCGCACCAGATAATACATTTAAGCTCCATAGTCTTCTAGCTTCTCCCAAGCACCGGGCGGATTATGTCTACCAAGGGTGCTCCAATTACTTAATCCTCATCATCGTTGGAGTAATGATCATTGTATTATTTGAGCCACAAGATACCACTTTTGTGGCCTCTAGTCCACATGCTCTTCACCTTATATCTGTTGAGCAAACAATGTGGGTTAAGAATCAACCACCTGATACCCAACACTTCAAACAACCGAACATACATTCACCTCACATTCATGCCTCCTATCTTGCTCATTCACAAGAGGCATCAAATGATCACAATGCTTATAAGGGTGTGAGGTGGTCAACCAATTCTATTTTTGGACTTTGTCATCTAGGTAATAAGTCTAGGGTGTCACTTTGTGTTTATGAAATGATCTCAGTGCACCCAAATGTCAGTTTAAGGGTATATATTGATGACCCTAAGCTTTGTCGCGGAATGGAAACATATTTATTTTCATTTCCTTTCACTGACCCTGTTTTGAGAGGCATGAACCACCATCCTTCGTTCATAAACCTCTAAAAAATTCTCTTGTTTCTCATGTTGCGAGCCCATACAAGTGCATTTTTGGCTCGGGGGATGGTAGGTTCCCATTTGATGTCCCTTGACAAATGAAGATGGGAGCCCACTGATGTACATAGTTCTTGTTTTATTTTAAAAAAAGGTGAGAATTTGTTGTTGTGGACCCCAACCCTTGTGTATTTGGGTCTTATTTCTTTCACGTATATGTCTCCCTTCTTAAGTATCATGAAATTGGAGCACATGTCCATCCACATAACCATGAAATTTCCTTTGTGCTTCACGTTGGTGATATCTTTCCTTTTTCATGCATAAATCAATATAGTATCATGCTCACATTCGTTGAGGAGAATGAATGAAGTAAGTGTGGGGGGTGTTTTACGTGTGTATATAGTCGAATCGTTCTACTTTTATTATTTTCTTTTGTTTGTATGATTAGGGTCATGTTAGTATGTTGCATTTGATATTGATATATCTGATTGCCATGATCCTTGGGTGACTTGTCTTCTTTTGCCTACCTTGTTCTTTAATTTTTCCATTTCTTTCAAAATCTTCATGTGTTTGCAAAAGAAAATGTTTTGTGGGTTTTGAGTGTGTTTAGCATGTGCAAAACCGTTAAGAGGCGAAGTAAAAAGAAAGCTCTCAAAATTGACTTGAACATGATGCATTAAGATATCTAGTACACCGGATTTAGGTCATATCTAGTCGTAAGGATGCCCCCTGATTTTCCCTCAGGGGAGAGTAATCATAGGATTCAGCACTCAAACAAATAAAGAAGTCCACTCTGAACCTAGTGAGTCAAATAATTCGTTTATGTTAGTATAAGGAAGTATGTCGTAGTCAGGGACCCTTCAACTCTTGTTGTGAAACCTTAAGTGTAGGGGTTTTGGTTCATTTGTAGATAAGAAATAATTTAGTAGGTTGTTCTCTTCTCGCACTACTCCTATCACTCGGGAAATTAGGTCTGAGGGGACTTAGTGCCTGATTCTAGTTGGTGTTTGATTATCCTTGGGTCGGATTTCATGCATCATTGCCTGTGAGGACTTACACTATTACGTACACCTTCTCCCAAATCTCCATATAGGGAGATCCCTACCACCCGTATAACGGGAGTTCGGTAGGTGCATCCCAAGTCAGATGACTCGAAAGTACCAGGTACTAAGTCCAATCAGACCTAATTTCCCGAGTGATAGGAGTCGTGCGAGAAGGGAGAACACCACATATTTATTATCTACATGCAAACCAAAACCCCTACACTTAAACTTTCACAACAAGATTTTAAGGGTCACTGACTACGACAAACTTCCTTATACTAACAGACACAAATTATTCGACTCACTAGGTTCAGGGTGGACTTCTTTATTTGTTTGTGTACTGAAACCCTATTATTACACGCCCCCCGAGGGAAGACCATGGTGCATCCTTAAAATAGATATGACCTAAGGCCGGTATACTAGATATCCTAATGCAAAATGTTCAAGTCAATTTTGGGAGCTTCTCTTTTGATTACATCTCAATGGTTTTGCACATGCTAAACACACGCAAAACCCACAAGAACATTTTGAAAGAAATGTGACAATTTAAAGCACTAGGCAAGCAAAAGAAGACAAGTCACCCAAGGATCATGACAAGCAGATAATTCAATATTAAATGCATCATATTATCATGACCCTAACAATACAAACAAAAGAAAACAAAATACAAAATGGAAAAGACTCGACTCCACATATATACAAACGTAAAGCACCCCCTACACTTACTTCTTGCATTGTCCTCAATGTATGCAAGCTAGATGATTGATGTATTTATGCATGAAAAAAGTGACGATCTCACCAACGTGAAGCGCAAAGGGAAGTTCATGGTCATGTTGATGGACACAAACCCGAATTCCCCTCAAAACCTGTGAAATACTAAAGAAGGGAAACAAAAACGTGAAACAAATGGGGGCCTAAATACACAGGAGTTGGAGCCAACAACAACCAATGCTAACATGTTGAGTCTTGTTCGATTTTTTCTTTCTTTGTTTTTTTTTCCTTTTTTCCTTTTTTTATAAACAACATATATACATCAACAAAGATATTATCATAATCATTTTGTAAAGGAACGTCAAATGAGAATATTGAGTCTTGTGGACCAAAGATTTGCCATGATGGGTCCACCTTACAAGTACTCTGAGGTATCATGAGGGGTGAAAGGTCAAAACTTAAAGGCTCAAACCCCTCATGATATCGGTTGGGCGTAGGTAACGTATATAAGTGGAGTTGTGTTGCCTCACTAGGGTTTAGTTGCTCGTCGAACAAAACCCCCAACCAATAGGCGGGTGCATCAGAATGAGTTCCTCGGGCTCATTCGTGTGATGTGACACAGTTGTCGCACTAAGAATGAGGCTTCTCCCCAAGTCGTCCAACAAGGACCACCCAACCTCCTTTATATTCTCAAGCATAAGCTCTGTTGCAGGAGGGTCCTTGTTCGAGTCAAGATGAAGCTCAAAGGGCTCAACGGGCACGGGACATGGGGTAAAGACACCTTATGGTACGGGCATATGATGAGGTGTGTCTCCTGCATTAATAGTTTCAACTGAATCATCCAACAAACACTCCCTTTGTATATTCATGTTTGATGTCAGCTCACTATGTTGCATTGCAAAGACAAGTAATGAGTTTTCGTTGGACACACAAACATTCTCAACGGGTTGCATTGGTGTTGGGGGTGTTTGTTGATTTTGTGGTACTTTCTCTAATTGGGGAATGAGGTTGAGATTTAAAGGTTGGTCCAAGGGCTCATGTTGCCTACCAAAGTTGAACACATGAAACTCGACACTCATGTTACCGAATGAGAGCTTCATAAGACCATTTCTACAATTAATTAAGGCATTGGGGGTTTCCAGAAATGGTCTACCCAAAATCAAAGGTATTTGAGAGTGGGTGTTCGCAATAGGGTTAGTATCGACGACGACAAAATCTACTAGAACTATAAAATCTCCAACTTTGATGAGCACTGATTGATCTCGTTTTATATTTCTACCGCAAGTGCACGGCCGCGTTGAAGCGGTGGCAAATACGGGTCGTCCACTGGGAGGTGTGTCGACACTTGGTTCGTGCGAAGGCAAGGGGTAAAGAAAGGAGAAAAGGATTGGTTACACTAAACTACACTACAATGCTAAACTAGAATGCAAAAGGAAATGAAGATAAGCAATAAAACTAAACCCCAAAGGGGGTAGAGAAATAATGTGAACATAAAGAAGTGTGTGTGTGTTCATTAAGCTCCTCACAACATGTAGTGCATGAAATCATAAAACTACATCCAACTTTGCCTCTACATGAATTAAGATAAGACTACATCATTAAAACATACAAGACAATAATTGGAATGAAGCTACATGAACTCAAGTATAAAGACTATACCCTACTATGCCTCTACATGAATTAAGATTTCACTACATCATTAAAACATACAAGACATTAGCTAAGGTAAAGGCAACAAGAGCACATACATTACAAATTGTGTCTCCAATATTAACTTCATCCATATCCTAACCTTATCATTCCCCATAAAATAGGTCCACTAATCAAAGCATAAGCTAAGCTTCATTCAAGAGCATTAGCATATCAAAGATAAGAGTGGAGACCCATTAGATGGTTATGGAAATCATATAAAGCTCAATGGATAAAAATAACACACACTTAATACACTACATAATTATATCACATATTTCTCCACCCCCCAAATGGGGATGGAACTACTCACTACTCATTACACTACTGATTAGACTAAGTAAAGAAAACATTTAACTAAGATACTAAAATTACTAAACAAGAAATTAAACAAAGTAAAACAACCCACACAAAGCAAACAACATAACAAAACAAGATTAAAAGAAACAAATAAACTTTTATTAACAATGACTCACATTGAAGGTAGCATCCTTCTCCACCTTGAGTTATTGCTTCAAGGCTCACTCCTTAGTAGAGAGAATGCCACCAAACAATGGGTGATAGATACAATGGGAGGTGAAGAGTTCTATTTATAAGCATGGAAAAAGCTAATCCGGGACAATCCCCCGATGTGGGACTAAACCAATACCAAAAATAGACTAAGAATACACTAATACAAGCCCAGCACAAATCTTAGCGGATCTGGAGACATATGGACCGCCAATTAGCGGTCCAAGACCGCCAATTGGCGGTCTATAAGTTCTGGATTCATCTGAGATTTGTTGTGGGCTTTGCTGGTGGTCTTTGTTGGTCCTGGATGCATCTACTTGGTTTGTTGGAGCTCCGACCCGAATCGAATTGCCAAAATACTCCCCATGATGGTGTGGAGTTTCCTGGTTTGCTCTTAGGTCCTTTGGTCTTACGATCAGGTCCTTCTCCCTTGCATCTTAGTCCCCAGGTCTCACAATTAAGTCCTTTTTTCCTGCTTTTGGGTCCTTTCATGGCTCTTCTCTTCAAACCTCTTTGTTTCTGAAAACTAAACATAAAACTCGTCACATAGCATTGCTTAGGTGTAAGATAATGGATATAAGGTACAAATATAAGCATGAAATGATGTCAATCAAATACCCCCACACCTAAGTTTATGCTAGTCTCGAGCAAAACAAAGAAAGAGAAAAACAATCGAGAAACAAGAAATCCTAACTCACTTTCGTAGGAATCACGGTTGCACTTAGCACGTGCAACAAGCCGTTAAACCTCTTTGTTGCCAAGGAGGAGGAGTGCTGTCTCCTGAGGGTTTTCAGCGGATATACCCACAAAATCCGAACAAGATGCATTACTCAATCTAGCTACACGACTCGTTGGACTTATTTTGTCGATCATGGAATGCGGTAATACTACGGGTCGACTCTATATATGTAATCAGTCCACACACCTAGCCTAATGAGTTATTCGTGAGAGTTAACTAAGGAATTAAGTGAAAGACATGGGCAACCTTAACTTCTGCATGTGAAACAAAGTGTAAAGTCCATTTTTGTTTCTTATTTGACTCTTCTTTTCTTTTCTTTTTTTTCTTTTCTTTTTCTGTTCTTTCTCTTTTTTTTCTTTTTTTTTCTTTTTTTTCTTTGGAGCATTTATTGGTTGGTGTTTGATTCTCCCAGGGTCAGGTTTCGTGCATCATTGCCTATGAGGACTTACACTATCACGTACACCTTCCCCCAAATCTCCACATAGGGCGATCCCTACCACCCGTGTAACGGGAGTTCGGTCGGTGCATCCCAAGTCAGATGACTCGAAAGCACCAGGCACAAAGTCCCCTCAGACCTACTTTCCCGAGTGATAGGAGCCGTGCGAGAAGAGAGAACACCACTTATTTATTCATTTATCTACATGGGAACCAAAACCCCTACACTTAAGTTTCACAAAAAGATATTAAGGGCCCTTGACTACAACAAACTTCCTAAATTAACAAACACGAATTATTTGACTCACTAGGTTCAGGGTGGACTTCTTTAAATGTTTGAGCACTGAAACCCACTGATTACTCACCCCCAAGGGAAAACTGGGGTGCATCCTAACGACTCGATAAATCCTAAAGCCACGTACTATATATCCTAATGCATCAAGTTCAAGACAATTTTGGGAGCTTTCTTTTTACTTTGCCTCTCAACGGTTTTGCACATGCTAAACACACGCAAAACCCACAAAACATTTTCTTTCGAAAACACATGAAGATTTTGAAAGAAATGTGAAAATTTTGAAGCACTAGGCAAGCAAAAGAAGACAAGTCACCCAAGGATCATGGCAAGCAGATATATCGATATTAAATGCAGCACACTATCATGACCCTAACAATGGCAAACAAAAGAAAACAAAATCAAAGGAAAAAGACTCGACTATGTACACACGTAAAACACCCCCCCACACCTACTTCATGCATTGTCCTCAATGAATGCAAGCAAGATACTACATGGATTGATGCATAAAAAGGAGAGATCTCACCAACATGAAGTACAAAGGGAAGTGCAAGGTCATGTTGATGGACACAAACCCAAATTCCCTCAAAACCTGTGAGAAGCTGAAGAAGGGAGACAAATACGTGAAAGAAATGGGGCCCAAATACTCAAAGGTTGGGGCCCACAACAATCGATGCTCACTTAAGGAGTCTTTTTTTTTTCTTTTTTTTTCTTTGGTTTTTTTTTTTTTTTTTTTACTATGTACAACAATAGGCTTCCATCTTCATATGTCAAGGGACATCAAATGGGAACCCACCATCTCTCGAGCCAGAAATGCACATGCATGGGCTCGCAACATACACAACAGAATTACTCGACCACCTGACACCCTTATAAGCATTGTGGTCGGTTGATGCCTCTTTAGAATTAGCAAAAGAGGAGGCATGAACGAGAGGTGAACCTCTATCTGGTATAAGGGTATCAGGTGGTTGAATCTTAACCCACATGGGGTCCTCAGCAGATACAGAATGAAGAGCATGTGGCCGAGAGGCCATAAAAATAGTATCTTGTGGCTCAAAAGCCACGTGCTCAAAAGGATGTGGCTCAAGGGCCACGTGGTCAAAAAGATGTGGCTCAAGGGCCACAAGATCAGAAGAATGTGGCTCACAAGCCACGTGATCAAAACATAAGGCACCTTCTTGTGCCAGCCCAGGTGAAACATCTTCACCACCTTCAGGATCTTCATCAAACAATTCTCTGAAGTACTTGAAGGTGCCCTCAACTTCAATCTCATCCAAACCCTGGATAAGGTTGACCTCAACAGGGTCATTGAAGGCACCTGGCTTCTTGCCAATGGTGAAGATGTTGAAATCAGCGCATTGACTACCATAAGTCAAGCGCATCAGACCATTGCGACAATTGATCAAGGCATTGGAAGTCGCAAGAAATGGTCGCCCCAGAATGACAGGAATTTGTCCAAGTGGGTTTGGCACAGGTTCAGTATCCAAGACAAAGAAGTCGACTGGATAAATGAACTCTCCCACTTTGATCAGCACATCTTCCACCACACCCCTCGGTTTCTTCATAGACCTATCAGCCAATTGAAGAGTGGTCTTTGTTTGTTTGAGGTCTCCAAGACCGAGGTGGACGTAGACAGAATATGGTAGAAGATTAACAGATGCACCAAGGTCCAATAAGGCTCGGTGTATGGGCACATCACCAATCACACAAGAGATAGTAGGACAGCCAGGGTCCTTGTACTTGACTTGCATGGGTTGTGCCAACAAGGAACTCACGTTAGCCGCAAGAAAAGCTTTCTTGGGAACATGAGTTTTTCTCTTCTTAGTGCATAAGTCCTTGAGAACCTTGGCATAAGGTGGCATTTGCTGAATCACCTCCAAAAGAGGGATATTCACCTTAACCTGCCGAAACATCTCAAGCATCTTGTCATGCTGATCAGAGGTTTTCTTTTTAAGGCGCTCAGGGAATGGCGCCTTTGGGGCATAAGAATGCGAAGGCACCCCAGAATTCAGGTCCAAAGAAACATGAGTGGGGACCTCAGAATCTGGTTCCTTCGACACAAGAGGAGACAAGGGGACCTCAAGGTTCGGCCCCTTTGTCGAAGGAAATGTAGAAAGAACCTCAGGATCTGGCTCCTTCCTGGAAGTATTTGTGGAGGGAGCCTCAGGATCCGGCTCCCTCAAAGATGGTGATGACAAGGAAGGCACCCCAATGTGGTTGTCCACCTCCTTACCAGACCTCAAAGTATGAATCACATTAATATGATGGGTCGGTTCAGAGGTAGCATGAGGTAAAGGTGTCCTTCCTTGCGAATGGGTACCCCGGGGATTTACCTCGGGTTGACTCGGTAATTGACCCTTCTCGCGTTCATGGAGCTGATTAGCCAACTGGCTCACTTGCATTTCCAATGCTTTGACCGTATTGTTGTTGGCCGAAAACATGGCTTGCGTGCTCTGAATGAACGCGTGAAGGGTTTGCTCAAGAGTGGAGTCCTTAGGGTCAACCCGTTGGGGTTGTGGAGTTTGGTTAGAATAACCCGACGAAGAGGTCTGAGGAGGTTGGTAATTGTGGTTCTGAGACCTTTGATGTGGAGGTTGGTAGGTCGCCGATGGGCGTGGAGGTTGATAAGGTGGAGGTTGAGGTTGAGCGTGCGAGCTCTGACCGTTACCCCCACTAGGCCCCCAAGAGAAGTTAGGATGGTTACGCCATCCCGGGTTGTAAGAGTGACTGTACGGGTCGTTTCGGGGCCTTTGTTGATACATCGCATTTGCATGTTCAGTATCCCTTGGAGCGTAAGCGCATTCCAAGTCATCATGTCCCGACAATCCACACCTACTACACTCGGGAGTAGCTACCTGAGCTACAGGAGCTCGGTCCATCTCCAAACACTCAATCCTACGCATGAGAGCAGCCACTTTCGCCTCAGACGTGATAGTTGACTCAACTTGATAAGATCCAGCTCGACCAGAAGACCTGGCGGCTGGTGGCTCTCTCATGGTGTCCCACTCGAAGGTACGCTCAGCCATGGATTCAAAAGTATCCCATGCCTCCTCGATGGGTTTCATTTGGAAGTCACCCTGACACATCGACTCCAACAATGTGCGGGTGTTGTAGTTGATGCCCTCATAAACAATTTGGCACAGCTGCCATAACTCAAATCCATGATGAGGGCACTGCTGGAGAAGGTCCTTGAACCTCTCAAAGAAACCATGAAACGATTCGGTCTCGGTTTGATACATCTGATGTATCTGGTGCCGTATCTGTTGAGTTTTCCTTTGAGGGAAAAATCTCTTCAGAAAGACGGTCACAAAGTCATCCCATGACCGAATCGAGCTCGCCGGGAGGCTATACATCCATTTCTTCGCATTATCCTTCAATGCGAAAGAAATCATCCTCAACCGGACAGAATCCTCGTCAAGCTGTTGAAGCTTGAACATGGAGCATACTTCCTCGAATTCGCGTATAAAGATATACGGATCCTCCTTATTGGCAGTGAAGGTCGGAAGCATGCTCACATACTGAGGTTTTAGCTCATAGCTATTCCCGCGAGCAGGGGGAACAACTATGCAAGAAGGTTGCGCGGCCCGAACAGGATGGGTCCGCTCCCACAAGGTCATCGGCCTATCATGTCGAGCTAAAGGTGGTGGTGCACCTAGAACTCGATCCTGACCGAATCTCCCTTCCTCTCGAGTCAGAGGAGGAGGAGAAGGAGGTCTACGTGGTGGTGGAAACGGACCGAGGTAGTCCATGTATGGAACCCGGTCTCCCTCGCCACCACGAGACGACTCGCCTTCTTGCTCCAAAGGAGCACGAGGCGGAGATGGTCGATCACCAAGATCTTCCATCTCAGAAATAAGCACTCTCTCGAGTCGAGCGCTCTCACCAGAACGAGCCCAACCTCACATAAAAATGCTCGACTCGACTCTACCAAACACACAACAGAAGGTGTACTAGAGGAGGAGACTAAACGTAGAGAATAGATGAGGAGAGGACTCAGATGAGGAGGGAAGAATCCCTAGAGCTAGCGAGGGTAGTGGGGTTAGGAAGAAGCCTAACTAGCAAGCACGGCTCAAACAAAGTAAGGCAATGGGTCCTTAAGCTAGACGACGCCTAACTTCGAGGTCACTAGCCTCGACACGTCTCACCTCCCTACAACGAGGACCACAATGCCCAGCAAGTGATACCAGATCCGGAGATCCAGTACCTCCTACTATCGACAAGGTAGGCAACGCCGATCAGGTCATGACGGTCTCAACTAGATTACTCTCCTAGTGCGCCCGCAATCCTAGGGCCAATGTCTACTTGCTTTTAGTTAAGGCTTTATTAAGAGTGATTTTTGGGGCCAAGGAAAGGGTGATGAAATCCCCCACCTTATCTTTTATGGGACAGCCCCTCCTTAGTAGCGATTTGATCCTAGATCTAGCAATCAATCGCTCCAATCAAACGCTCTCTCACTCTTGTCCCGATGCACCTTACTAACTAATGCATGAAAGAAACATGCATGAATGAGGGATGTGGGTGCACGTACCTCACGCCAGCAATCAACGACAAAATGTAAAGCAAAGAAAAGACAAATGCATGCAAGGTCTACCAATGGTGCATGACCTAGATGGCAAGAAGTCTAATCTTTTGCTTTGAGTTTTATGGTCCAAGTTGATTAAAGGGGGAGTGATTAATGATCTGGGAGCAAATAAGAAGTCACAGCATGCAAAATTGGGCTCCCAGATAACACAAATTACAACACAAATGACCACAAAAAAATTGGAAGACAGAATCCCTTACCAGGCCGCCAATTGGCGGTTCCAAACCGCTGATTGGCGGTCTGTTGTTGGATTTGCTTCCTCAAACTTCTCCAGTGGCCTCCCCGTGATCAGAGTGTTCCCTGAAACTAAGCAAAACTGAAAAAGAAAAATTAAAAACCCCTCGAACCGTCCAAACCAAGGTCTGGACAGAGCACCTCCCCGGCAACGGCGCCAAAAACTTGATTGATCTCATTTTATATTTCTACCGCAAGTGCACGGCCGCGTTGAAGCGGTGGCAAATACGGGTCGTCCACTGGGAGGTGTGTCGACACTTGGTTCGTGCGAAGGCAAGGGGTAAAGAAAGGAGAAAAGGATTGGTTACACTAAACTACACTACAATGCTAAACTAGAATGCAAAAGGAAATGAAGATAAGCAATAAAACTAAACCCCAAAGGGGGTAGAGAAATAATGTGAACATAAAGAAGTGTGTGTGTGTTCATTAAGCTCCTCACAACATGTAGTGCATGAAATCATAAAACTACATCCAACTTTGCCTCTACATGAATTAAGATAAGACTACATCATTAAAACATACAAGACAATAATTGGAATGAAGCTACATGAACTCAAGTATAAAGACTATACCCTACTATGCCTCTACATGAATTAAGATTTCACTACATCATTAAAACATACAAGACATTAGCTAAGGTAAAGGCAACAAGAGCACATACATTACAAATTGTGTCTCCAATATTAACTTCATCCATATCCTAACCTTATCATTCCCCATAAAATAGGTCCACTAATCAAAGCATAAGCTAAGCTTCATTCAAGAGCATTAGCATATCAAAGATAAGAGTGGAGACCCATTAGATGGTTATGGAAATCATATAAAGCTCAATGGATAAAAATAACACACACTTAATACACTACATAATTATATCACATATTTCTCCACCCCCCCAAATGGGGATGGAACTACTCACTACTCATTACACTACTGATTAGACTAAGTAAAGAAAACATTTAACTAAGATACTAAAATTACTAAACAAGAAATTAAACAAAGTAAAACAACCCACACAAAGCAAACAACATAACAAAACAAGATTAAAAGAAACAAATAAACTTTTATTAACAATGACTCACATTGAAGGTAGCATCCTTCTCCACCTTGAGTTATTGCTTCAAGGCTCACTCCTTAGTAGAGAGAATGCCACCAAACAATGGGTGATAGATACAATGGGAGGTGAAGAGTTCTATTTATAAGCATGGAAAAAGCTAATCCGGGACAATCCCCCGATGTGGGACTAAACCAATACCAAAAATAGACTAAGAATACACTAATACAAGCCCAGCACAAATCTTAGCGGATCTGGAGACATATGGACCGCCAATTAGCGGTCCAAGACCGCCAATTGGCGGTCTATAAGTTCTGGATTCATCTGGGATTTGTTGTGGGCTTTGCTGGTGGTCTTTGTTGGTCCTGGATGCATCTACTTGGTTTGTTGGAGCTCCGACCCGAATCGAATTGCCAAAATACTCCCCATGATGGTGTGGAGTTTCCTGGTTTGCTCTTAGGTCCTTTGGTCTTACGATCAGGTCCTTCTCCCTTGCATCTTAGTCCCCAGGTCTCACAATTAAGTCCTTTTTTCCTGCTTTTGGGTCCTTTCATGGCTCTTCTCTTCAAACCTCTTTGTTTCTGAAAACTAAACATAAAACTCGTCACATAGCATTGCTTAGGTGTAAGATAATGGATATAAGGTACAAATATAAGCATGAAATGATGTCAATCAAGCACGTACTCAATAATCCCCTTTGGGACACAAATGGATCTATCTGCCAATTGGAGGGTGATCTTAGTTGATTTCCATTCTCCCAAGTTCAACTTTTGATAATCAGAAGATGGGAAGAGGTTGACTGCTGATCCTAAATCAAGCAATACCTTACTCATGCTAGTGTCCCCTATCATACACTGAATAGTAGGACAGCCAAGGTCCTTGTACTTAATGTATGTGGGATTGGACAAAAGTGAGCTCACACTTGCAGCTAAGAATTCTTTCTTAGGAACATTGGTCTTCCTCTTTGTTGTGTAGAGATCCTTCAACACTTTGGCATATTGAGGTATTTGTTGGATGACATCCAACAAGGGGATGTTAATCTTCACTTGTTTGAAGAACTCTAATATCTTATCCATTGTGTCACTCTAATTTTTGGTTAACCTACTAGGATATGGAGCTTTTGGCAGGTAGGTTTTCTGTGGTGCCTGAGAAGGAGGCATTGGTGTATTACCCTCACCCTCTTCCTCACCATCATTCCCACCGAGGGGCTGCACAAATGGTGGTGGTGGCAAGGAAATGTCATTGTCAACCTACTTTCCATTTCTTAAGGTTATAATGGCATTGACATGGTGAACATGTTCCTCTACATGGTTAACTTGCCGCCCCCTAGGTACCAAACTCTCATTTTGCAAGTGTGGTTGTCGGTACATACAGGGATTAGCCTCATGCTCGCCAGGTAGAGTCCCTTGCTCTCTCTCATGGACAGACTGAGTCAATTGACCAATCTGAAGCTCAAGAGATTTGATTGTCTACTGATTTGAACTGAAAACTTGACTTGTGGATGACATAAAGTTTTTCATTGAGTTCTCAAGTCCACGAGTCAAGTGCTTAAGCGAATTGAACTGAGTTTCCATGTTGTTAGAATTTGGGAAACCTGGTTGGTTGGTCATTTAAGCTTGGGTGGCTGATAAGATTGTGAATGGATGGGAGGTTGGTGTGGTTGGTTAGGTGGTCGAGGAACGTTTGAAGGACCAGCCTGGGCATTGTTTTGGTTCCATGAAAAGTTAGGGTGGTTCCTCCATCCAGGGTTATATGATGATGAGTATGGGTCATTCATGGATCTACCATAGATGACATTAACCTGCCCCGTCTCAGGAGGAATGGCTGCAAACTCGCCTCCTACATGGCTATTCTACCACATAAATACCTGACCAGATGCAGACACATGAGACACACCTTGTTGGTTTTTGAGCTCAATCGAATACATACGACGCATTAAAGCCGCAATGCATGCCTCGGTGGCCGTAGTGGTATCGACAGGAAACATGGCACCCGATCTACTCGAGTTTGCATTCGCGATCCTTGCTCCTATGCTAGATTATACTCTCCCACTGCATGGCTTTCTCAACAATGTCTTCTTGGAAAGCCCATGCCTCCCTTTCATCCTTTCCAAAATGCTCTCCTTGACACATGGACTCAAGGAGCGTTCGGGATGGGATATGAATACCCTCGTAGACAATCTGACAAAGGCACCACAACTTGATGCCATGGTAAGGGCATGAGGATAGTAGCTCCTTGAACCTCTCTAAGTATGCATGGAATGATTCGGTCTCATGTTGATAGAATGAATTGATTTCATTCCTCAATTTTTGAGTCTAATGATCTGGGAAGTACTTCTTGACGAATGCAGATTGAAATTCATCCCAAGTCCTAAAGCCATTCTCCTGGTTGGTGTACAACCACTTCTTGGCATCATCCTTTAGTGCAAAGGGAACAAGCCTAAAGTGGATGGAGTCTGTGCTAAGTTGTTGCAACTGGAACATAGCACAGACCTCCTCATATTCCCTGAGAAAGATATAGGGGTCACCCTTCCCAGTGAAGTGAGGGAGCATGAAATAAACTGAGGCTTAACCTCAAAGGGGTTCCCATTCGCCTCTTGCAATACGTTACAAGAAGGTAGAGCAGTACGACTCGGGTAGCATCGACCATGGAAGGGAATGGGAACCTGGGGAACCAATTGATGAGGTTGTGGACCCCCACCTTCTGGATCAGAGGGTGGTGGAGGTCCAAAACGTGAGTCGTCCTCGTGTGGTCCACGACTCGTCATGGTCCCGGGACTGTGTAGGACACGGGACAGGGATGCGTTTGAAAAGTCGACAATTGAGGATAGATCGATGTCGTATCTCGTCAAACGGCCCTTAGCATCTCGTGACCACACTAGCATGCACAAGGCTGCACACCCACACGAGTCACATGAAAAAGTTAAAAAAAACTTTCTTGTTTTTTATTTTTTTTAAACAATTAAAACCAAACATGCGTAAAGGAGAAGATGGGAAGACTCAAAAGAGATGGAATGACTCAGGAGAGAAGGGAAGAAGTCCTTATGCTACGGTAGGTAGCTAATGGTAGAAGAACACAAGCAAACAAGGCCCAATCAACCTAAGGTCACTATAGGTATTATGGAGTTGTGCGGTGACAGTCGCACACACCCGCACAGCACTGTGCGCGCACGCATACACATGCACACACAGTCATCTATTCTGTGCGCAAGACAACATCGACTGGTTTCGCCCTGCCTTGGGCTCGTCAGGGAAGCGGCTTCAGCTCCCAACCAGCCCTACGCTCCCAACTGCATGTAAGTGCAGTCCCGTAGGCACTCACCTTCGAGTTGAAGCCTCTCCCCCATATAGCATCTATGCTCATATGGCCACCCGATGTTCCCCAAACAGTCTGCACGCATCAACACCTGATTGACATCATTTCATGCTTATATTTGTACCTTATATCCATTATCTTACACCTAAGCAATGCTATGTGACGAGTTTTATGTTTAGTTTTCAGAAATAAAGAGGTTTGAAGAGAAGAGCCATGAAAGGACCCAAAAGCAGGAAAAAAGGACTTAATTGTGAGACCTGGGGACTAAGATGCAAGGGAGAAGGACCTGATCGTAAGACCAAAGGACCTAAGAGCAAACCAGGAAACTCCACACCATCATGGGGAGTATTTTGGCAATTCGATTCGGGTCGGAGCTCCAACAAACCAAGTAGATGCATCCAGGACCAACAAAGACCACCAGCAAAGCCCACAACAAATCCCAGATGAATCCAGAACTTATAGACCGCCAATTGGCGGTCTTGGACCGCTAATTGGCGGTCCATATGTCTCCAGATCCGCTAAGATTTGTGCTGGGCTTGTATTAGTGTATTCTTAGTCTATTTTTGGTATTGGTTTAGTCCCACATCGGGGGATTCTCCCCGATTAGCTTTTTCCATGCTTATAAATAGAACTCTTCACCTTCCATTGTAATTACCCATTGTTTGGTGGCATTCTCTCTACTAAGGAGTGAGCCTTGAAGCAATAACTCAAGGTGGAGAAGGATGCTACCTTCAATGTGAGTCATTGTTAATAAAAGTTTATTTGTTTCTTTTAATCTTGTCTTGTTATGTTGCTTGTTTTGTGTGGTTTGTTTTACTTTGCTTAATTTCTTGTTTAGTAATTTCATTATCTTAGTTAAATGTTTTCTTTGCTTAGTCTAATCAGTAGTGTAATGAGTAGTGAGTAGTTCCATCCCCATTTGGGGGGTGGAGAAATATGTGATATAATCATGTAGTGTATTAAGTGTGTGTTATTTTTATCCCTTGAGCTTTATATGATTTCCATAACCATCTAATGGGTCTCCACTCTTATCTTTGATATGCTAATGCTCTTGAATGAAGCTTAGCTTATGCTTTGATTAGTGGACCTATTTTATGGGGAATGATAAGGTTAGGATATGGATGAAGTTAATGTTGGAAACACAATTTGTAGTGTATGTACTCTTGTTGCCTTTTCCTTAGCTAATGTCTTGTATGTTTTAATGATGTAGTCATCTTAATTCATGTGGAGGCATAGTAGGGTCTAGTCTTTATACATGAGTTCATTTAGTTTCATTCCAATTATTGTCTTGTATGTTTTAATGATGTAGTCTTATCTTAATTCATGTTGAGGCAAAGTTGGATGTAGTTTTATGATTTCATGCACTACATGTTGTGAGGAGCTTAATGAACACACACACACTTCTTTATGTTCACATTATTTCTCTACCCCCTTTGGGGTTTAGTTTTATTGCTTATCTTCATTTCCTTTTTGCATCTTAGTGTAGTTTAGTGTAACCATCCTTTCTCCCTTCTTTTTACCTCTCGCCTTCGAATAAACCAAGTGTCGACACACCTCCCAGTGGACGACCCGTATTTGCCACCGCTTCAACGCGGCCGTGCACTTGCGGTAGGAATATAAAACGAGATCAATCAAGTTTTTGCTTGCCTAGTGCTTCAAATTTTTTCACATTTCTTTCAAAATCTTCATGTGTTTTCGAAAGAAAATGTTTTGTGGGTTTTGCGTGTGTTTAGCATGTGCAAAACCGTTGAAAGGCAAAGTAAAAAGAAAGCTCCCAAAATTGTCTTGAACTTGATGCATTAGGATATCTAATACGTGGCTTTAGGATTTATCGAGTCGTTAGGATGCACCCCAGTTTTCCCTTGGGGGTGAGTAATCAGTGGGTTTCAGTACTCAAACATTTAAAGAAGTCCACCCTGAATCTAGTGAGTCAAATAATTCGTGTTTGTTAATTTAGGAAGTTTGTTGTAGTCAAGGGCCCTTAATATCTTTTTGTGAAACTTAAGTGTAGGGGTTTTGGTTCCCATGTAGATAAATGAATAAATAAGTGGTGTTCTCTCTTCTCGCACGGCTCCTATCACTCGGGAAAGTAGGTCTGAGGGGAATTTGTGCCTGGTGCTTTCGAGTCATCTGACTTGGGATGCACCGACCGAACTCCCGTTACACGGGTGGTAGGGATCGCCCTATGTGGAGATTTGGGGGAAGGTGTACGTGATAGTGTAAGTCCTCATAGGCAATGATGCACGAAACCTGACCCTGGGAGAATCAAACACCAACCGTTCCAAAGAAAAAAAAAAGAGAAAAAAAAGAAAAGAAAAAGAAAAAAAAGAAAAGAAGAGTCAAATAAGAACCAAAATGGACTTTACACTTTGTTTCACATTCAGAAGTTAAGGTTGCCCATGTCTTTCACTTAATTCCTTAGTTAACTCTCACGAATAACTCATTAGGCTAGGTGTGTGGACTGATTACATATATAGAGTCGACCCGTAGTATTACCGCATTCCATGATCGACAAAATAAGTCCAACGAGTCGTGTAGTTAGATTGATTAATGCATCCTGTTCGGATTTTGTGGGTATATCCGCTGAAAACCCTCAGGAGACACCACTCCTCCTCCTTGGCAACAAGGAGGTTTAACGGCTTGTTGCACGTGCTAAGTGCAACCGTGATTCCTACGAAAGAGACTTAGGATTTCTTGTTTCTCGTTTACTTTTCTCTTTCTTTGTTTTGCTCGGGACTAGCAAAAACTTAGGTGTGGGGGTATTTGATTGACATCATTTCATGCTTATATTTGTACCTTATATCCATTATCTTACACCTAAGCAATGCTATGTGACGAGTTTTATGTTTAGTTTTCAGAAATAAAGAGGTTTGAAGAGAAGAGCCATGAAAGGACCCAAAAGCAGGAAAAAAGGACTTAATTGTGAGACCTGGGGACTAAGATGCAAGGGAGAAGGACCTGATCGTAAGACCAAAGGACCTAAGAGCAAACCAGGAAACTCCACACCATCATGGGGAGTATTTTGGCAATTCGATTCGGGTCGGAGCTCCAACAAACCAAGTAGATGCATCCAGGACCAACAAAGACCACCAGCAAAGCCCACAACAAATCCCAGATGAATCCAGAACTTATAGACCGCCAATTGGCGGTCTTGGACCGCTAATTGGCGGTCCATATGTCTCCAGATCCGCTACGATTTGTGCTGGGCTTGTATTAGTGTATTCTTAGTCTATTTTTGGTATTGGTTTAGTCCCACATCGGGGGATTGTCCCCGATTAGCTTTTTCCATGCTTATAAATAGAACTCTTCACCTTCCATTGTAATTACCCATTGTTTGGTGGCATTCTCTCTACTAAGGAGTGAGCCTTGAAGCAATAACTCAAGGTGGAGAAGGATGCTACCTTCAATGTGAGTCATTGTTAATAAAAGTTTATTTGTTTCTTTTAATCTTGTCTTGTTATGTTGCTTGTTTTGTGTGGTTTGTTTTACTTTGCTTAATTTCTTGTTTAGTAATTTCATTATCTTAGTTAAATGTTTTCTTTGCTTAGTCTAATCAGTAGTGTAATGAGTAGTGAGTAGTTCCATCCCCATTTGGGGGGTGGAGAAATATGTGATATAATCATGTAGTGTATTAAGTGTGTGTTATTTTTATCCCTTGAGCTTTATATGATTTCCATAACCATCTAATGGGTCTCCACTCTTATCTTTGATATGCTAATGCTCTTGAATGAAGCTTAGCTTATGCTTTGATTAGTGGACCTATTTTATGGGGAATGATAAGGTTAGGATATGGATGAAGTTAATGTTGGAAACACAATTTGTAGTGTATGTATTCTTGTTGCCTTTTCCTTAGCTAATGTCTTGTATGTTTTAATGATGTAGTCATCTTAATTCATGTGGAGGCATAGTAGGGTCTAGTCTTTATACATGAGTTCATTTAGTTTCATTCCAATTATTGTCTTGTATGTTTTAATGATGTAGTCTTATCTTAATTCATGTTGAGGCAAAGTTGGATGTAGTTTTATGATTTCATGCACTACATGTTGTGAGGAGCTTAATGAACACACACACACTTCTTTATGTTCACATTATTTCTCTACCCCCTTTGGGGTTTAGTTTTTATTGCTTATCTTTCATTTCCATTTGCATTGTAGTGTAGTTTAGTTTAATACATCTTTCTCCCTTCTTTTTACCTCTCGCCTTCGCACAAACCAAGTGTCGACACACCTCCCAGTGGACGACCCGTATTTGCCACCGCTTCAACGCGGCCGTGCACTTGCGGTTAAATATAAAACGATCAATCAACACCCCCTGGCGGAAGACTTTTAGGGTGTGACAAACTCTACTCCCTTTAAAATCATGCACGTCCTCGTGCACAACTTACTTATCACCATCCAGGTATTCTGCGAGTGGGAATATGTGCCCCCTCATCCTCTCTGAGGTTTCCTGGCTACTTACGTTCGCCCACAAACGCATGGCCAACTACTCAGCTTTTGGACTGGAGTTTGGGAGTTTCCCAAACCGTCTGATACACCTTAGATGCACAAGCTCCCCAGCTACTCGCCTATTACAAGTCTTTCACAGGACATCTCAGGATGTATAGGTTTGGCTCTGATACCAATTATTACGGAGTTGTGCGGTGACAGTCGCACACGCCCGCACAGGGTTGTGCGCGCGCATACACATGCACACACAGTCAGCTATTCTGCGCGTAAGACAACATCGATTGGTTTCGCCCTGCCTTGGGCTCGTCAGGGAAGCGGCTTCAGCTCCCAACCAGCCCTACGCTCCCAACTGCATGTAAATGTAGTCCCGTAGGCACTCACCTTCGAGTTGAAGCCTCTCCCCCATATAGCATCTATGCTCATATGGCCACCCGTTGTTCCCCAAACAGTCTGCACGCATCAACACCCCCTGGCGGAAGACTTTAAGGGTGTGACAATAGGTCCTTACAACTAGATGATGCTTATTTGTGACGTCACGCAACGTCAACACGCCTCACCTCCCTACGACGAAGACCACCAAGCCCAGCAAGTGAGCCAAGATCCGGAGATATTGTCTCTCCTACTATCGACAGAGTGGGTGACGCCACTCAGGACATGACGGTCGTGACCCCATCACTCAAGCCATCACTCTCTCCTTAGGGCCCAATGTCTACTTGATTTTAAAATTAGGCTTTTTGAGAGGTGTTTTGTGGGGCTGAAGGAAGGGGTGATGTTTTGTGGGGCTGAAGGAAGGGGTGATGAAATCCCCCACCTTATCTTGAAAACTATGGGTGGTGCCCCTTAGAGATGTTTTGATTCCTTGATCTATTGAGAAACTCACTAATCAAACACTCATCTCACTCTTGTTCCAATGCAATTCCTACTAACTAATGCATGGTCATACGAACGCATGCATGAATGGCAGTAGAAAATGAGTACCTCACTCCAACGCTCAACAACTGAAAGTAAAACAAAATAAAAGAGAAACTACTTGCCTAAGTCAAGTATATGATGCTTGACCAAAACAAGCAAGAAATGTCTAAATTGTTGACTTTTTGGCCTTAATCTATGTTTTGATGATTTAATCAACCTAATCTTAATTGTAATCAATGTAGAGTAGCACACACATTGCATAACATATATATTGTATTGTGCTAACCTCTACAGGTGATCAAGACTGAAGGAAGAAAGGAAATCAAGTCAAGACATGTATTAAAGCTATATTGAAGATATGTAATCTTGATTTATTTTGAGAAGGAACTATGTGTAATTGAGCATACTTAAGCTAAAATCAACTCAAACACACACTAGGTTCCTTATAGAAGTCACACACAAAATTTTAGATAATTTGGACTTCAATAGATCACCCAAACTTAGACCGGAAAACACCAAACCAAAACCAAAACTGTCTGCCGACGTTCGGTCGACCGAAACAGACCGTTCGGTTGACCGAGTAATCAATTATCCAGTTAGTGTTTACTGCTTAGTTTTGGTCGACCGTCCAGACCTTTTTGGTCGACCGAGTCAACACAAATTTCCGACCATTAGAATTGTCGTATTATACCAATGGTCGTATTTGTATTTTTCTAAATACCCAAAAAATACATTTTCCTAGCGGTCAATCGAGGACCTTGTTAGGTCGGCCGAACTTAAGATGTCTCGACAAACCCAAATTGCTTGTTGGTTTTTGGTCGACCGTGAACCTTATTTCGGTAGATCGAATTTGATCTTGTTTGTCAAACTCGTAGAGCTTGTTAGTTTTTGGTCGACCGAACCTTATTCGGTGTTCGACCGATAACTTAAGTGTACCTAAGTTATAGACTGATACGGTCGACCACACCTTTATCGGTCAACCGAACCGAGTTCAAATTTGCCTAACGGTCGACCGTTCAGCCCGATCCGGTCGACCAAACTTACTCAGAATTGGGTCCTGTAGGTTGCTATTTTGTTATTCTCACTGAAACCTTATCCAACTTAACCCTAACGACTATAACACCTTAGTAGCTTATAAATAGAGTTGTTCAATACCATTTCACAGTCCCACTCCATATTGTCCCCTACATTAGAGAGAAAGCTCCACACACTCAAAAGCTCAAAACCTTCCACACTTAGTAATCAATTCCATATCTTACTCAAGTGTGCTTAAGATTAGAGAGTCTTGTTCCACTCAAACATTGTCAAAGAAGCAAGGGTCTTGGTGAAAGCCCAGGACAAGAGTATAGACTTCGGTGAGAGCCCGAGGTGATCCTCTCGGATTGTGAGAGGAGGAGCCATGCATCGGTGAGGGTTGTTCGCGAGCTTGAAGACTTGTAAAGGCTTAATCTCGGCCTGGAACGAGGTTGATAGTGAAGACGCGAGTTGAGCTCGAGGGAGATCGAGTGGACCTTGCAAGAGAGGAAGTAAGCGGGAGGCCAAACCTCTACAAAAAATCACCAGGTCATTTTGTGGTTTGCGTTGTATTCTTTACTTGCTTGTTTATTTGTTTATTTCCGCTGTACATTCTTTGATTGCTTAAACAAGTAGGTAATTAGCTTAAAAGTGATTGGAAGTAGAGACCCTTATGATCCTACATAAATCTTATGGAAAAACCCATCAAACCAAAGTTTCTTCAATCAATCAATCAAGCAACCACAAATACAAACACTTAACTAACATGTAACATATTCAACATGAAATTTCAGTCAATAAACATGAGGAAACTAAGCATGGGATGTGTCTAAATCTTATGGCAAACCCCATCAAAATCCCCCAACATGTAGATGATTAAAATACCCCCAATAAACATACAAACATGCAAGTTTACACAATCCCAAATTCATCAAACATCCAAACATCACAACATATATGTACTTCATCTCCACCTCCAAAAGGGGGATGAAACTACTCGGTAATCATTAACCTAACTATTATGTTCACAGATGAAAACATATTAACTAAGTCTACTAAGATTAATGAAATGAAATTAAGCTAAGCATACAAGAAGATAAAAGAGACAACATTAAACTAACAAAAATTTCTTTTATTAAATGACTCACATTAGAAGCAACATCTTCCTACTTGAGTTTTTGCTTCAAGACTTGACTCTAAGTAGAGGGATTGACTACTAAGCAATGGGTAGATTACAAGCGAAGAGAAAAAGTTCTATTTATAGTCATAGAAAAAGGTAATCAGGAACAATCCCCTGGTATGGGACTAATTGCATACTATAAATGGACATAAAAGCACATAATCCACAAACCGACTTAGAAATGAATCCTTTAAAGCCATCTAGACCGCTGATGACAGTCTGGAGCCGCCAATTGGTGGTCTGGATGTCTTTGATCGAGTCTAGATTTCGTGGCTCGTTTCTAGCTTCATTTCTTGATGTTTGCTGAACCCGATTTGGTTGTTGATGCTTAGGCCAGGATCTAATTGCCAAAATACTCCTCATGATGGTGTAGAGCTTCTTGATTTGCTCATTGGTCCTTTTGGTTTACATCCGGGTCCTTATCTCTTGCATCTCAGTCCATAAGTCTTGCAATTCAGTCTTTTTCCTTGCATTTAAGTCCTTTTTGAGTATCTTCTTCTCAAACATGTTTATTCTAGAAACTTAAACATAAGACTCGTTACGTAGCATTGCTTAGGCTAAAAATGAAGGATTTAAGACACAAATATATGCATGATATGATGTTAATCAGATTTCCCCGTCTCTCGTATGTTTTCATTTTTTGTTTTTCTGTGTTTTGCTCAGCACTAGCAAAAGCTATGTGTGGGTGTATTTGATTAGTAGCCTATAATACATTGCATTCGTGCTATATATCCTTTATTTTACCCTAATATTGTGCTACTCGAGTTTGTTTGTAATATTTCAGGAGTTAGGTAATAAAGAAGAGGAAGGGAACAACAAGGACCTGAATGTAACAAGAATGGAGTAAATTGAAGTCTTCTAGACCTATTTGTAATGCACAATGACTGGATCGCAAATCCGGAAGGACCCAAGTGAAAACCCAGAGTGACCTGATTGAGAAGTACAAAATAATGTCACAAATGACTTGAACAAAATCACTATTTCTCCAATTAAAACTAAATCGAGTCGAGAGAGTGAACCAGAGCTTCACCCCACGTGCCAATAGAAGAAATAAAGAAGAAGACAAAATTTGAACCCGATCGGGTCAATTTGATCCACCACTGGTGAATCAAACTGGTCCAAAGGATCTCAATTTTTGGCCACGGGTCAGGTATTTAGGTCAGAGCATTCCAAGACTATCAGAGTTGATTTAGAGTCATTCGATTCCTTCCAAATTAATCCTAACCATGTATTAGTCTATATATACCATTGTAATCCCTCATCTCAAATACTTCTTCTTGCTCCTCCATTAGTTTAGGTTTTAATATAGCGTAGTCATGTTCTTTATCTTGATGTCTTTCCTTTGATGTCTTTTTTTTAAAGGGAGGCTTAGCCTCGACATTTCATTAATGGAACTATGATTTACAACCTACCAAAATTTAGATCTACAAGAACGTGGGACATGCTGCCTACATGCCCAGACACACAATCGCTCATGAGCCCAAGTCTCATTTAACTAGTCCTCTCTTACAACTAAATATGTAATATTCTTGCTCGTCTATTTCCAGATATCTTCAAAAGTTCGCATAGTTGCGGGGTCTTAAACGAGATATTTCAGCTTCGATCCCATCACCCAAACCGTATCCTTAACCAATCTCACAATGTCAGTCGATCGCTTCCGCTCGTTGTTGAATATCTGTATGTTCCTTTTTTGCCAAGACTCATAAATAACCGCACTAATAGCTAACCGCACCGCTTTCATCATTACTACCCCCCTTAACTTGTTGCATGTGTCTCACCTCCTCCATAATCATGGTCCCCATGCTGGTGCTCAGCCCAATGGTTTGAAGCACACCTGTCAAGACCTCCTTCGTGAAAGGGCATGCCCAAAAAAGGTTGCCCGTATCCTCCTCAACTGCAGTACATAGTGCACATTCCAGCCCAAGGTGTGCCCCCTTGCCTCCATCAATTTCGTTGTCATTAGGCATCCCCACAATGCTCGCCCTGCTGTAACGGCATGCTTTGGGACATGGTTTATGAACCATATAAGCTTGCTCCATCCCCACGGTCTCCCTTTTATGCACTACCCATGTCCACGCCTCCTTTAGGGTGAAAGGTTCTCTTCTTGAGTCCAACCGAGTTGGCATGTCCCGACCTCCATAAATTCAGATCCTCATGATCTTTGGCCATAAATCAATCATTTGTAGTGAGCATTGGTTAGGTAGGCTCTAAGCTCCGTTTCTGATAAAATGGGAAACCATCGTACCCTTTGGCATACCAATATCATAGTGTAATCGTTCCCCCCACTCCTCACATAATAATGGCCTACCACACCACGGGTCCAGGAAAAATCAGATGTTGTTTCCATCTCCCACTTGAAAGCGGATGTGCTCACGTGCTATGTCATGCACTCTCAGTATTCCCCTCCACACCCATGAGCAAAACGAAGGTGGGATTGCAAACCAAATTGTGCAATTGTTTAGGTACTTGCATCTCGAACACTTCACCCAAAGTGAGTCATCATCTGTCACAACTAACCATAGGAGTCGTAACAATCCAGCATCATTCCAATCGACCAATCTTCGCAAACCCAAGCCACCCTCACTTTTTGGCACGCAAATATCCTTCCATGCAACAACTACCCATTTCTTTGGTCCCCCCATACGAATTGGATCATGATACTCTCCATTTCCTTTAATACAGATCAAGGGATAAGAAATGTGAATGTCTAATAAATGCTGAAAGATACCAACACACTTTGCACCAACTCCACCTGACCATCCATGGATAAGAAGATTTGTTTCCAGGAGCTAACTTTTGCCTTTATCTTAGCTACCAGCCCCACACAATGATGCTTCCCAAGTCATCATAGAGACAAAGTACATTTATTTCATTACAATGCTTGACAATCACAAAGTAGTCATATACATCAATCATATACAATGCTCGACAATCATCAAAACATTATACCATAATATAAGAAAGATTTACAAAGGATATTGCCATATAAAGCAAAACTTGTATTAAAAATAAACATCACTTCACCCAAGTGCATCCAATGTATCCCATGCCTATATCTGAAAACATCAATATTTATAATCCAATAGTTTCAGAAACATCATGTATTTCTTTTGTTCTTCACCAGTGAACAGAGTTTCGAATGTCTCATTAGATACTACTATCACTTTATTTTAATCATACTATCTTACAAGAAAAATATGAACCAACATGAGCAATAACTTGTTATTGAAGCAATCGAGCGAAATAATTGGTTGCATTCATTCCAAGATGATCTGTACTTTGTTGGATTATGTGGGTTATGGGTCCACAATTACGGCTAATCCTAATTCTCTACTAGATTAAGCAATCAAATGCGCAGCGGAATAAACAAATAAAAGTTAAGAGAAAGGAATAATGCAAACCACAAGAAGTCGGGGGATTTTTATAGAGGTTCGGCACCCCACCCGGGTCCTAGTCCTCTCTTGGAAGTTCCGCTCGGATCACTGAGCTCCGCTCACGACTTCACTAACCACTCCCCATTCCGGGCCGGGAGAGAACGCCTTTACAAGTATTCAAGCTCGCGAACAACCCTCGCTGAGCTTGGCTCCTCCTCTCACAATCCGAGAGGATCACTTCGGGCTCTCACCAAAGTCTATACTAGATGTCTTGGGCTTTCACCAAGACCCTTGCTTTCTTTCACAAACAATGAGTGGAACAACACTCTCTAAACTTGAGCACACTTGAGTAGAATTTGGAATTGATTACTAAGTGTGGAAGGTTTTGGGCTTTTGAGTGTGTGGAGCTTCTCTCTAATGTTGGGGACAAATAGTAGTAGGAGAGTTGTGTTAAAATGTGTTTTACAACTATTTATATAGGCATTAGAGAGAATAAAGTCGTTTGGAATTATTGGGTATGAGTTCGTGCAAGATGCACAAAACAGAAACTTGTAGGACCCAATTCTGCCTAAAAACGGTCGACCGAAATGGGTATGTCGTTCGACCATTTGGTCAAAATTTAGCTTTGACTTGAGTTCACTTAAGTTAACGGTCGAACGGGCTCAGGGGATTGGTCGACCGAATAAGTCCAGGCACTTCTGGGAGACCAAATTGTGTTGCTTTGGTTGACTGCTAGGAAAGTTTCGGTCGACCGGATGTTTGGTAATTTTGGGGTATTTGGGAATAATACGAATAGGACCATTGGGTATAATACGACAAAACAAACGGTCATGTGACACGTGTGAACGGTCGAAAAAAACGGCTTAAACGGTCGACCGTTTTGGTCCAGGCAGTTTAAGTATTGTTTAGGTGTTTTCCGGTTTTAGTTTGGATGATCTATTGAAGTCCAAATTATGTGAAATTTTCTGTGTGACTTCTATAGGAAACTAGTGTGTGGTTGAGTAGTTTTTAACTCAAGTATACTCAATTACACAAGGTTCCTAAAGACTCAAAGAAATACAAAATACATGTCTTCAAATGAGATTGATTACATGTCTTGACTTGATTTTCTTTCTTCCTTGAGTCTTGATCACCTGTAGAGGTTAGCACAAAGCAATATATATGCAATGCAATATGTGTGCTTCTCTACATGATCATAATTAAGATTAGGTTGATTAAATCATCAAAACATAGATTAAGGCCAAAAGGCCAACAATCTCCCCCTTTTTTATGATGACAACCTATATCTTAACTATATCTTAATACATGGAATTTTTATATGTAAACTACGCATATTAATGCTCCCCTATGTATGTGCATAGATTTTGTTCATTTAGTAATCAAATTCCAAGTTACCCCCTTAATTATCTATCCCCCTTTGACATCCATAAAAAATGATATTTATCAAAAAAAATATACTATTTAAGTTCAATGTGGATGTCTTGTAATGAAGTTGCTCCCCCTAAATTTTACACTTCATTACTTTAAGAAAATGATATTCAATAAGCTCCCTCTATCGATATGAATATGATTTGTCAATTAAGTTCATTTCTATTTCTCCCCTATTAACATCAATCAAATACTACAATTAAGCATGTGATGTTTTCATTTCCCCTTTTTACATCGATTTAGACAATTTGACTCTTAAAAACTATGCATGTTATTCAACATTTAAGATTTGCAATGAATGGGTAATGATATGTCAATTGAGCATGTATCTTAGACTAGAACCAATTTGATTGAAAACTTAGATGATAAAAGAATTATACCAACTTGAAGCTTGAATTGGTTCCAATCTCATTTGGTGATGCAATCGGATTTGAATTTGACTCTTGAGCTCACCCGATCACCACCGATTTCTTCTTCAAGTACCTACAAGTGTAGATTTTGGTACCCATTTTTGTTTGGGTCCATTCAATTTAACTTTTGGTACCCAAACCCAAGTTGATATAGGTACCCAAACACTTGAGGTTCTTTTCATGGCAATATGATGCTTTCCACTTATGTTATCTCGAACAAGATGATTTTTAACATAAAAGACATTGTAGCCTAAACCATGCTTGTCTAAATATTGTCTTTGATTACTAAAAAGCATATCAAGATTTTTCTTGCCATTTTTGAACTTATGCAAATCATTTATCGAAATTTCATTTGATGCATTTAGTTCACTATTCTTTAGCTCAAGAGATTCATTCATGCATTTAAGATTTTGAATCAAAGAAGTGTGCTTTTCATTCATTTCATATAAGTGAATCTCTAATTCGACACATTTGTCGGTCATGCAATTCAAGTCATTCATTAATTTCTTGCTTTCAAGATAAGATTTGTCAAGTTTCTTACGCAAGTCATTTTTATCACTTTCAAGCATATGACTATCAATTGCAATAGATGAGTTGGGTTTATTTTTCAATTTTTCATTCTCATCTCTTAAGCATGCATTTTCCAGAGTGATTTTGTCAAGTTTAGCATGTAAATCATTTTTCTCATCCAAGATGGATTCATTTAAACATTGAAGATCATTTGCTTGCTTATTTGCTAGTTGATTCTTTTCACAAACCACTTTGTATCTAGCAACTAAATCATGAAATGAATTTTGTAGTTCTTTAAAATAATATGTTCCATTAGTTGAACTACAACTAGAACTATCGCTAGAGCAAGATGATACCTCGATTTCGTCCCCCTCTAATGCCATGTAGCTCTTTTGAGCAACTTCTCCTTTGGATGAGCTTGATAAGGAATAAGATGTGGAGGTGTTCTTGTCCCATCTTTCTTGAGCTTCATCCATTGATGTTGATTCATCTTCACTTGAGTTTAGTGAAGTGTTGCCAAAATGATCTTCAAGTCTTTGCCAAATATCATGTGCACTTTCACAAGAACAAATTACATTAAAAAGTTCACTTGCTAGTGCACAATATAACACATTCATGGCTTTAGTATTTGAAGAGGCTTGTTTTTCATCTTCTAAACTCCATTTTTTAAAATCATACTTAGGTGTTTCATATGGAGTTTGAATCGTGGACCACATGTTTAAATTCATGGATAAAAACGTTTTCATTTTATCTTTCCATGAACAATAGTTTGTTCCATCAAAATATGGTGGTCTAGATGAATCATAGGATGTGGATGCAATTTCGGCCATGCTAAAATTACGGTTAAGTAATGAAATTAGCTAACAAGGCTCTGATACCAAATGTTGGATCGTGTGGGTTATGCATCCACAATTATGGCTAATCCTAATTCTCTACTTGATTAAGCAATCAAATGCGAAGCGGAATAAACAAACAAAAGTTAGGAGAAAGGAATAATGCAAACCACAAGAAGTCGGGGGATTTTTATAGAGGTTCGGCACCCCACCCGGGTCCTAGTCCTCTCTTGCAAGCTACGCTCGGATCACCAAGCTCCGCTCATGACTTCACTAACCACTCCCCATTCCGGGCCGGGAGAGAACGCCTTTACAAGTATTCAAGCTCGCCATCAACCCTCACCGAGCTTGGCTCCTCCTCTCACAATCCGAGAGGATCACTTCGGGCTCTCACTGAAGTCTATACTAGGTGTCTTGGGCTTTCACCAAGACACTTGATTTCTTTCACAAACAATGAGTGGAACAACACTCTCTAAACTTGAGCACACTTGAGTAGAATTTGGAATTGATTACTAAGTGTGGAAGGTTTTGGGCTTTTGAGTGTGTGGAGCTTCTCTCTAATGTTGGGGACAAATAGTAGTAGGAGAGTTGTGTTAAAATGTGTTTTACAACACTTTATATAGGCATTAGAGACAATAAAGTCGTTTGGAATGATTGGGTATGAGTTGGTGTAAGATGCACAAAACAGAAACTTGTAGGACCCAATTCTGCCTAAAAACGGTCGACCGAAACGGGTATGTCGTTCGACCATTTGGTCAAAATTCAGCTTTGACTTGAGTTCACTTAAGTTAACGGTCGAACGGGATCAGGGGATTGGTCGACCGAATAAGTCCAGGCACTTCTGGGAGACCAAATTGTGTTGGTTTGGTTGACCGCTAGGAAAGTTTCGGTCGACCGGATGTTTGGTAATTTTGGGGTATTTGGGAATAATACGAATAGGACCATTGGGTATAATACGACAAAACAAACGGTCATGTGACACGTGTGAACGGTCGAACAAAACGGCTTAAACGGTCGACCGTTTTGGTCCAGGCGGTTCAAGTATTGTTTGAGTGTTTTCCGGTTTTAGTTTGGATGATCTATTGAAGTCCAAATTATGTGAAATTTTGTGTGTGACTTCTATAGGAAACCTAGTGTGTGGTTGAGTAGTTTTAGCTCAATTATTCTCAATTACACAAGGTTCCTAAAGACTCAAAGAAATACAAAATACATGTCTTCAAATGAGCTTGATTACATGTCTTGACTTGATTTCCTTTCTTCCTTGAGTCTTGATCACCTATAGAGGTTAGGACAAAGCAATATATATCCAATGCAATATGTGTGCTACTCTACATGATCATAATTAAGATTAGGTTTATTAAATCATTAAAACATAGATTAAGGCCAAAAAGCCAACATACTTATGAGTATGAAAAAACAAAAAAGCATACCTCACCTTGAATGATGAGACCAGTGTTGTGGTGGTGGGCAGCGGTGTTGGGGTGACTCCCAGCGGTGCGGTAGGGGTAGTAGGCTTGGTCGGCTATGATTTCAAAGGGGGCTAGTTGGGGCTCCAAGGGGTCGGGCAGTTCAAGGGTGGCACTGGTTAGTAGCATATCTTACATTGCATTCATGTTATATACACTAGTGCAGAATGCACAATAGACGTCACTCGATAGACGTCGGATATTCAAACATTTGACATCTATAGGTTTGTATAAACGTCGTTTTTTGTAGCACAACCAACGTCTATACCTCCTGAAATAAAATTAAAAAAATCTTAATTTTTTACGACTTATTTCATATAAGAATTTATGTGAATTTATTTTGTAGAAGAATTTCTGCAATTTTGAACTTCGTAGAAAGTAATGTGAATTATGACCATATGTGTTGAAGTTTAGTCCCACATTGGAGAATTGTTTTTGTTGGTGGAGTTGATGTACGCCAGCACTCCTTGATCTTACCCCAATTTTGTGCTACTCGAGTGTTTGTTTGATGTGTTTAGGTTTTAAGTAATACAAAAGAGAAAGGAAGAGAAAATGACTGAAATGCCAAAAGAAAGTACCTTATTTAAGCATCTTGGACCTGTTTTCCGTGCTCAAGGACCCATCTACAATTCAGGAAGGACCCAGGTGAAAACCCGGAGAGACCTAAGTGTAAAGAAAAATATGTTGGTTGCAAAAGTCCATAATCTCCTAAATCTGAGGAGTAAATCAACAACTAAAACCAAACAGACCCGAACCAACAACTCCGGGTGTACCCCACATGTTCAATATGCTAACTAAAGCCACTGTCAAAATTTGGAGGCGATCAGACACAAATGATCTGCCAATGGTGGATTAAAATCCACCACTGGTGGATCTGGTTGATTAGTTGGCCCTCGGATTTCTCCAGTGGCTCGGGTTGTCGGATCAGTACAATATGCAACATCCAGATCTAATTTAAAGCTTTCGGATTGCCCCAAATTCATCTATACCTCTCTTTCTTCTATAAATAGCAATACTTCTCCTACCTTTACTTTCTCCTTCATTCCTCTCCTCATTAGGTTAGCTTTATTTCTTGTTTAGTAGAGTAGGTTTTATTTCTTGCTTAATAGTGTAGTGTAGTGTAGTGTACTGTAGTGTAGGAGAAGGGAAACATTTTTTGTAATCTTTCTTTCTTAGTCAACTTTTAGTTTCTTGTTCTTTATGTTTTTGTCTTTCATTCGATGTAATTTTTATTATGTTGCTTTTGTTAAATCTAGTTTTCTTTAGTTGTTCATGTGTTGTTTTTATTTTGTTATTTTCTTTGTTTACATTATGATTAGTGAGTAATCCATCCCCAATGGGGGGTGGGGAATTATGTGAAGTGTGAATATTGTGAGATTGTTGTCTGTTTTAATCTTAATCTTGGAACTTCACATGATTTCCATGGCCATTTTGATGGATTTCTTACTTTTGCCTTTGATGTGTTAATGGCCATAATGGAAGCTTAGCACATGTTTTGGCTAGTGGGCCTACTTTATGGGCAATGATGAGGTGAGGATAAGATTGGAGTGAATAAAGAGATGAGAATGATATGTGGAAGCATGAGGCCTTGTTGGCCTTATCTTGATTAATGACTTGTATGTTTTAATGATGATGTCAAATTTTAATTCATGTGGAGACATAGTTGGGGTTGTTATGGATTTCTATGCTCTTGATGTCACCATAGAGATAAGATTGACATGTAATCATGTGGTTGTCTTTGTCGTTATCCTGAGTAGTGTTTTGTATATTTTAACGATCGTGATAAACCTTAATCCATGTAGAGACACACAAAGGATTGTGGCATTATAAGATTTCCATGTAATGCATGTATAGACACACACATGTATCACACATCTACACTTTTGCATGCATTCTCCACCTCTTACGAGACTAGTCCTGTTAAGATTTCTTTAGTTGATTCACGTCATATTAGTTAGTTAGTTTAGATACGCTCAATCTTCATTTTCTTCCCCCACTCGATATGGTCGACGATGACCTACACTCACTCCTCGTGGATATGACCCGTACTTGCCACCTCTTCAACGCGGTCATGCACTTGCGGTTTTGAACTTAATTCCACGATCAGTAACATTCATTCTAAGATGATCATTACTAATGAGTATGAAAAAAACAAAATGCAAACCTCACCTTCATTGATCATATCAGCAAGGTGAGGGAGGGTAGTGGTGATTGGGTGATTGTCGGCAGCACGGTAGTCGTAGTAGGCTTGGTTGGGTTGCTCGAGTACAGTTTCAAAGGGGTTGGTTGGGGCTCGAATGGTGCTCAAAGTGGCCGAGTAGCTCTAGGGAGGCACTAGTCGGGAAGGGCAAGTCGAGGGCGGCACTTGTCGGGTAGGGTAGCAAATGGTGATGGTCGAATAGGAGCAGGCCCAGTGATTAGTAGCATATCATGCATCATATTCATGTTATATATACTTAATTTTATCCCAATTTTGTGCTACTCGATTGTTTATTGTTTTTATTTTCAGGTCATAAGTAATAAGGAAGAGAACGGAAGAGAAAATGGCTGAAATATAAGAAGAAATGACTTAGATGAAGCAAATTGGACTTGTTCGTCATACACAATGACCTATCTGCAAGAGGGAAGGACCTAGATGTAAGCAAGAAGGACCAAATCGCAAACTGAGAAACTCCACACCATTATGAGTATTTTGGAAATTAGATTCGGGCCTACACTCTTATAACCGATCCGAGTGCACCCTATGTGAAAAATGGAAGCAATTAAATAGATAGCCGAAATCAGATCATATAAGACAAAAAGTGACTGCCAATTGGTGGGCCCAGACCTCTAATGGGCAGCCCAGTTTGGTCTGAATCCAACCCCATTTCACATGGTTGTGGGTTATGAAGTTTATGTCCATTTTAGGTATGTTTCATTAGTCCCACACTGGGGGATTGTCCTTAGTTGCATGTTTAACTCATTTATAATAACCGCAAGTGCACGACCACGATAAAGTGGTGGCAATTATGGGCCGATCCGCAGGGAGGAGAGTAGCCTCTGGTTTGTCATAAATCAAGTGGAAAATAAAGGGAGAAAATATGTGATTACACTAAAGCTAAACTACATTAAACTAATAAGTACGAAATGCGAAAGAAAGCACGAAAGATTAGAAATCAGAAAGAGAAACCCCTAAGAGGATGGATCTACTCAATACACATTATGCTAGCAATTAAACTAGAGAAGAAAGGAGACATTCTGACTAATTTAGCCTAAGATCAAAGAAAGAAGAATAAGCCAAGCATGCATAAAAAGAGACAACATGAGAACAAAACAATAAAAATTTATTTTATTAAATGACTCATATTAGTAGTAGCATTCTTCTCCACCTTGAGTTTTTACTCCAAGGCTTACTCCAAGTAGAGAGAATGCCACCAAGCAATGGGTAAATACAAATGAGGAGGAAGAGTTCTATTTATAGGCATGAAAAGAGGTAACCGGGGTCAATCCCCGGTATGGGACTAACACATACTATAAATAGACATAAAACAACATAATACACAACCCGACTCAACCATAAAATATTTGAACCAATTTGGATTGAGTCTGGACTTCGGTGGTTCCTTTCGGGCTTCATTTCTTGATGTTTGATGAACCCGATTTGGTTGTTGATGTTTGGGCCCAAATGTAATTGCCAAAATACTCCTCATAATGGTGTGGAGCTTTTTTGTTTCCTCATTAGTCCTTTTTGTTTTACATCTGGGTCCTTCTCTCTTGCACCTTAGTCCATAAGTCTTGCAACTTAGTCCTTTTTGTTGCTTTTATGTCCTTTTTTAGTCTCTTCTTCTCAAACCTATTATTCCTGAAACTTAAACATAAAACTCGTTACGTAGCATTGTTTAGGTTCAAGATAATAGATATAAGACACAAATGAATGCATGAAATGATGTCAATCATTACCTTTTACATGTCTATAAATAGAACTCTTCTTCCTCATTTGTAACCTACCTACTGCTTGGTGGTCATTCTCTCTACTTTAGTAAGTCTTTAGAGCAAAAATCAAGTGGGAGATGCTTGTAATGTGAGTCATTAATAAAATAATTTCTTCTAGTTTTATCTTCATGTTGTCTCTTTTAATGCTTGAATGTTTAGCTTAGTTTCGTTTTCTTAATCGTAGTATAATTAGTGAGAATGTCCTTCTTTCTTACTATAATTGCTAGCTTAATATGTAGTGAGTAGTTTCATCCCCCTTTTGGGGTGGAGATGATGTTTATACATGTAATAAAGATTGGGAATGAATGTTATCTTTTGCAATATGTTATGAATGTGAATGTATGCTTGTTTGTTGAAATAAGAATACATAACTTGATGGGTTTACCACAACTTTTAGACACTTCTCATGCTTGTTTAGGTTCTTAATAACCAACTTGTTTATGCTCATGTTAATAAACTAGGTTAGTGATTGGATTGATAGGTTTTGCCACAACCATTGGACACTTCCTATGCATGAAAACACATTCTATACTTGTGTCATATCGAATGCATTCTTTACCACCTTATTACATATGTACACATAGTCCACTGCTTAGGGGTTTTCCTTACTGAATTTCTTCTAGCTTTGTTAGTTGTTTAGTTTATTTTTAGATAATCTTCAGTTATTATCTTTCTTATTTTTTAGTTACTAGTTTAGTATAATCAAAACTCTTCTCTCCTTATTTGCCACTTGATTTTTGAAGAACCAGAGTTGACACACCTCCTTGTGCGCTTGACCCGTACTTGCCTCCCCTTCATCTCGGTCGTGCACTTGCGGTTTAAGCTTAATCGAAACAATGAGATGATCTCCCACTTTGAAATCCAATCGTACTTGAAAGGAATAACTAAGATGCAATTTGGGTTTTCGCAGACAAAATTAGTCGTGCGAAGGATATTGTTTGAGTGGATAATGAAAACAATAATTAGAAAAGGTATTTGTAGATTGACACTCTATTCAAATCAATGAAGCCTTATTGAATGCATTCGTCACCACCTTATTACATGTGTACACACACTCCACCTCTTAAGGCTTTTCCTTACTGAATTTCATCTTTCTTGTTTGTTAGTTGCTTAGTTTAGTTTTACTTAATCTTGTGCTTTCATCTTTCCTATTTGTTAGTTGCTAGTTTAGTCTAGCCTAGTTTAGTGTAGCTTGGTGTAGTGTAATCAAACCTCTTCTGTCCTAATTCACTACTTGATTTCTGAAGAACCAGAGTTGACACACCTCCTTATGGATTCGAGCCGTACTTGCCACCCCTTCACCGCAGTCGTGCACTTGTGGTTTAAACTTTAATCGAAACGAGTTTTTGGTGTCGTTGGTGGGGAGGTGCTCTGTCCAAACTTTGGTTTGGACGATTCGAGTGGATTTGATCTTTTTTTTAGTTTGTTGTATTTCAGGATGTTTAAAATTCACTAGGAAGAAGCAGGACAAATTTAGGAGCATTTAAAGATACAAAGACCGTCAGGTAGTGATTAGTAGCATATCATACATTGCATTCATGCTATATATCCTATATTTCACCCCATATTTGTGCTACTCGAGTGTTTATTTAATACATTTCAAGGCTTAGGAAATAAAGAAGCGAAACGAAGAGAAAATGACCTAAACGCAAGAAGAATGGGTTGATTTGGAAGGATCTGGACATATTTGTAATACCCAATGATTGAATTGTAACTCAGGAAGGACCCAAGTGAAAACCCGGAGAGACTTAACTGTAAAAAAATATTGGTTGCAAAAGTCCAGAATCTCCGGAACCTGAGGAGTAATTCGATAATTAAAACCAAACAGGATCGAACCAACAGCTTTGGGCGGACCCCCAGGTGTTTATTATGTGAGTTAAAGTTGTTGTTCATGTTTGCAGTATAGTGAGAAAATTGATCCGCCAGTGGCAGATTAAAATCTGCCACTGGCGGATCCAGTTAAGAGTTTGGCTCTCAAATTTTGGCTGTGGGTCGGGTTGTCAAGTCAGAGCATTCCAGAAGCTCCAGATATGAATTACAACCGTCCGATTATGCCCAGATCCATCTAAACCCTCTAAACCCCTACAAATACACTTGTAATGCCTCCTTTCTTCTTCTTCCTCCCTTTCCTCCTTAGGTTAGTTTTCTTTCTTGTTTAGGAGAGTAGGTTTTATTTCTTGTTTAGTAGTTGATTGACATCATTTCATGCTTACATTTGTATCTTATATCCATTATCTTTCACCTATACAATGCTACGTAACGAGCTTTATGTTTGAATTTCAGAAATAAATAGGTTTGAACAGAAGAGGCATGAAAGGACCTAAAAGTAGGAAAAATGACTGAGTTGAGAGACTCAAGGACTAAGATGCAAGATTGAAGGACCTGAATGCAAGATAGAAGGACCAATGAGCAAACAAGAATACTCAAAACCATCGTGGGGAGTATTTTGGCAATTCTATTCGGGTCGGAGCTCCAACAAGCGAAGTAGATGCATCAAAGACCAACAAATCTATCCAGAAAAGTCCAAAAGAAAACTTAGACAAATCCAAACCCTGTAGACCGTTGATTGGCGGTCCGAGTTGCTCCGGATCCGCTAATATTTATTTGGGTGGTGTATTAGAGTGTGTTTAGTCTATTTTTTGTATTTGTTTAGTCCCATACCGGGGGATTGTCCTAGATTACCTTTTTCTGTGGCTATAAATAGAACTCTTCACCTTCTATTGTAATCACCTATTGCTTGGTGGAATTATCTCTACTTGGAGTAAGCCTTGAAGCAAAACTCAAGGTGGAGAAGAGTGCTACCTTCAATGTGAGTCATTTTAATAAAATATTTGTTCTTAGTTTCTTTTAATCTTGCCTTTTAATTTTTGCATGCTTCTCTAGTTTTACTTTCCTTTCCTTTTAGCTTCTTTAATATTTCTTGCTTGCTTAGGTTAATTTCATTTCAGTAGAATGTTTCATTTTAATCTATGTTGTAGTGTAACGATTAGTGAGTAGTTCTATCCCCTTTGGGGGTGGAGTAGATGTTCATACATGTTATGTAGATGGAATGAATGCTAGACATTCTTGTTTGTGAGAGATGTTAGTATGCTTGTTTGAATTAATAAGAACTTTTACTTGATGGTTTCTTCCATAATGTTTAGGTATATTCCATGCTTGTTATGTTCTTAATAACAAACTTGTCATGCTCATATTAATCACCTAGGTTAGTGCTTTAAATGATAGGTCTTGCCATTAGGTACTTCTTATGCATTAACAAACACTAACTACACTTGAGCTTATTGTATGCATTCACCACACTTATTTCATGCGCACAAACACACTCCACCCCTTAGGGGTTTTCCATTCCTGATTTCTATCTTCTTTTACTAGTTGCTTAGTTTAGTTTATTTCGTGTTTTCATTTCCTCTTTTCTAGTTTACTAGTTTAGTTTAGTATAGTTTAGTTTAATCAATCCTTTCCCTTTTCTTTCCCACTCGCCTTTGAACAAACCTGAGTCGACACACCTCCCTGTGGATCGACCCGTATTTGTCACCGCTTCAACACGGTCGTGCACTTGCGGTTAATTAAAACATATCAATCAGTAGTGTAGAGGAGGAGAAGAGAAGGAAGCTTTGTAAGCTTTCATTTTAATATAGTTTATTCTTGTTCTTTATTTTGATGTCATTTCTCTGATGTCGTTTACTTTGTGCTTGTTTTCCTTCATTTAGTTTTCTGAATTCCGTATTGCGATTTTGGGTTGTTTTTATGTTTTCTTTAGTTTAGAAATGAAGAGAGAGTAGTCAATCCCCATTGGGGGTGGAGAAGGAGTTGTGATTATGTGATGTATTAGTGTGTGTCTTAATCCTACCATTGAACCTCACATGAGTTCCTTAACCATCTAATGGGATTTTCACTATTATCTTTGATGTGTTAATGCTCTTGAGTGAAGCTTAGCACATGCTTAGATTATTGGGCCTATTTTATCGGGAATGATGATGTGAGGATAATGATGGAGTGGAAGAAGGAAACATGACATGTGCATGCATGTGCTCATGTTGGCCTCATCCTAATTATTGTTTTGTATGTTTTAATGATTATGTTAAATCTTATTTCATGTGGAGACAAAGTTGGATGTGGTCATTTTACATGTGTGCACATTAGCCTTATTTCAATTATTGTCTTGTATGCTTTAATGATAGTGTTTTATCTTATTTCATGTGGAGGCAAAGTAGGATTTGGTTTATGGATTTCATGTATGACATGTTGGGATGAGAACAATTAAACACACACACTACACATATTTTTACTTCCACTTCTTTCTCTACCCCCGTATGGTGTTAGTTTTATTGTGTGTATTCCGATTTCATTCACATTGTATTGTAATTTCGACCTTAATATTCTCTTCTTTTCCCACTCGAATATCGTGAATCTGACTCGCACACACTCCCTGTGGACCGACCCCTACTTGCCACCACTTCAACGCAGTCATGCACTTGCGGTATTTTAACTGATTCAATCAAGTTTTGGACGATTCAAGTGGATTTGATCTTTTTTTAGTTTGTTGTATTTCAGGACGTTTAAAATTCACTTGGCAAGAAGCAGGACAAATTTAGGAGTATTTGAAGATATAAAGACCATCAGGTAGCGGTTTGAGACCGCTCATTTGCGGCCTGGTGAGCTATTTTTCCCCCAAATTTTCGTTTTGGTGTTGGTAAATGGTATGTTAGTTGTCTGGGAGCTCAATTCTGCATGTCTAGACCTGTAGATTGCTCCCTAATTAGTCAATAAACCAATCAATCCCTCGTTTAATCAACTTGGCCATTAAAATCCAAAGAAAAATATTAGGCATTCTTGCTTATTTAGGTCATGCATCGTGTACTTGACTTAGGCATGTAGCTTGCCTTTCATTTAGCTTCACTTTCAGTTGTTGAGTGCAGGCACAAGGTACGCATCTCCTACTCTCATTCATGCATTAATCAGTATGACCATTCATTAGTTAGTATGTCCTAAGAAAGAGAATGTCCCCCAAAAATCCAATAAAATAACCTCTCACGTTAGCCTTTAACTTATTATTCGATGTGGTATGTCATATTGTTTGATTCGTTTTATATTAACCGCAAGTGCATGGCCGCGTTGAAGCGGTGGCAAATATGGGTCTATCCACAGGGAGGTGTGTCGACTTTTGGTTTGTGCGAAGGCGAGTGGGAAAGAAAGGAGATAAATGATTGATTACACTAAACTACACTAATCTAAACTAGTAGACTAGAAAGGATGAAATGAAATCACAAAAAAAAACTAAACTAAGCAACTAATGAAGAAAGATAAAACTCAGGAATGGAAAACCCCTAAGAGGTGGAGTGTGTATGTGTGCACATGAAATAAGTGTGGTGAATGCATACAAGAAGCTCAAGTTTAGTTAGTATTTGTTAATGCATAAGAAGTACCTAATGGCAAGACCTATCATTTACAACACTAACCTAGGTGATTAATATGAGCAATGCAAGGTTGTTATTAAGAACATAACGAGCATGGAATGTACCTAACTATGGCAGAAACCATCAAGTGACGTTCTTATTAATTCAAGCAAGCATACTAATATCTCTCACAAACAATAATATCTAGCATTCATACCATCTACATAACATGTACACACATCTACTCCACACCCAAAGGGGATGGGACTACTCACACATATTTAAACTAATATTTATACTAAGGAAACAAGACATGCTTAAACTAATTATAAGAAGACTAAACAACATGTTAACTAAAAGACATAAATCTAAAGAAGCATGCAAAAATTAAAAGACAAGATTAAAAAAACTAAGAACAATTATTTTATGAAAAATGACTCACATTGAAGGTAGCATTCTTCTCCACCTTGAGTTTTGCTTCAAGGCTTACTCCTAGTAGAGAGAATGCCACCAAGCAATGGGTAGTTTACAATAGAAGGTGATGAGTTCTATTTGTAGCCCTAGAAAAAAGGTAATCCGGGACAATCCCCTGGTATGGGACTAAACAAATACCTAAAATAGAATAAACACACTCTAATACACATGCCCACCAAAGATTAGCAGATTCGGAGCCAAACAGACTGCCAATTGGTGGTCTATCGGGTCTGGATCCGTCTGGAATTTGTTGTGGGCTTTTCTGGATATCTTTGTTGGTCTTTGATGCATATTCTTTGTTTATTGGAGCTCCAACCCGAGTCGAATTGCCAAAATACTCCCCATGATGGTGTGGAGTTTTCTGTTTTGCTCTTTGGTCCTTCGGTCTTACGTTCAAGTCCTTCTCCCTTGCATCTTAGTCCCCATGTCTCACAACTCAGTCCTTTTCCCTGCTATTGGGTTCTTTTATGCTTCATCTCTTCAAACCTATTTATTTCTTAAATTCAAACATAAAACTCGTCACGTAGCATTGCTTAGGTGTAAGATAATGGATATAAGATACAAATATAACCATGAAATAATGTCAATCAAATACCCCCACACCTAAGTTTTTGCTAGTCCCGAGCAAAACAAAGAAAGAGAAAAGTAAACGAGAAACAAGAAATCCTAAGTCTCTTTCGTAGGAATCACGGTTGCACTTAGCACGTGGAACAAGGCGTTAAACCTCCTTGTTGCCAAGGAGGAGAAGTGTTGTCTCCTAAGGGTTTTCAGCGGATATACCCACAAAATCCGAACACGATGCATTATTTAATCTAGACACTTGACTCGTTGGTCATATTTTGTCGATCATTGGACGGGGTAATCCTACAGGCCGACTCTATAAAGGTAATCAGTCCACACACCTAGCCTAATGAACCATTCGTGCAAGTTAAATAAGGAATTAAGTGAAAGACACGGACAACCTCAACATGCTCAAGTGATACAAAGTGTAAAGTCCATTAAGGTTCTTATTAGCATTACCATTTTTTTTCTTTTTGTTTCTTTTCTCATTTTTTTATATATTTTTTTGTTTTCTTTTTATTAGTTGGAGCTTCATTCTCCCAGGGTCAGGTTTCGTGCATCATTTCCCCAAATCTCCACATAGGGCAATCCCTACTACCCGTGTAATGAGAGTTCGCTCGGCGCATCACAAGTCAGATGACTCGAAAGCACCAGGCACAAAATCCCCTCAGACCTACTTTCGCAAGTGATAGGAGCCGTGCGAGAAGAGAGAACACTTACTTACTTATTTCTTATCTACACATGAACCAAAACCCCTACACTTAATGTCTCACAACAAGATTTCAAGGGTCCTTGACTACAACAAACTCCCTTAAATTAACAGACACGAATTATTGAGCACTGAAACCCTATGATTACTCACCCCAGAGGGAAAACTGGGGACATCCTAACGACTAGATAAATCCTAAAGTCACTGTACTAGATATCCTAATGCATCAAGTTCAAGACAATTTTGGGAGCTTTCTTGTTACTTTGCCTCTCGACGGTTTTGCACATGCCAAACATACGCAAAACCCACAAAACCTTTTCTTTCGCAAACACATGAATATTTTGAAAGAAATGTGAAAATTTTGAAGCAGTAGGCAAGCAAAAGAAGACAAGTCACCCAAGAATCATGGCAAGCAGATATATCGATATTAAATGCAACACACTAACATGACCCTAACAATGCACACAAAAGAAAATAAAATCAAAGGAAAAAGACTCGACTATGTACACACGTAAAACACCCCCACAGCTACTTCATCCATTGTCCTCAATGAATGTGAGCAAGATACTACATGGAGTTATGCATGAAAAAGAATAGATCTCACCAACGTGAAGTACAAAGGGAAGTTCATGGTCATGTTGATGGACACAAACCTGAATTTTCTCAAAACCTATGAGATGCTAAAGAAGGGATACAAATACGTGAAAGAAATGGGGCCCAAATACTCAAGGGTTGGACCCCAAATCAATCAATACTCACTCATGGAGTCTTTTTTTTAATATAGCTATGTACAAAAATAAGTTCCCATCTTTATTTGTCAAAGGACATCAAATGGGAACCTCAAAAGTGGGTCAATGCACTTGGAAAGGGAACATGACACCACGGGGGGTCAGAATACTCAAGTGTGGGCCCTCCTCACAAAGATCACAAGATGAAAGGAGAGGTTCATGAATTGGACGCAAAGGCATCTCATTCAAAGGATCAAACTGAAAGAGCTTGATCCTCTCAAGATTTCGGAGCAATTGCGCAACGGAAGAAGAGTTCCCCCGTTGCAGCATTAAAATCAGGATCATCAATCCAAACTCTCGAACCAATAGGTTGGTGCGTCGGAACGAGATCAAGAACCTCATGATCCTTGTCCGACTCACTAGGTGAACAGGAAGTGGGTCTCTCGCCCAAGATATCCTTTAAGGAACTCCCAATACCCTCATTGGTAATGTAATTATTTGATGTCCCATCATTTCCAAGGTGATCAGGAACAATAGTGAGAGGCAAACTCTCATCAGGTCGTATGAGATTAAGGGTACTAGGGAGCTCTTGCTCCACCAAAGGTGAGTCCTTAGAAGGTACAACAATAAGATCATGTGGCTCAAGGGTCATGGGACAAAAAGGTAAGGCACAATCCTGTGCTGACTCATAATAGAACTAGTCCATGCTATTCTCAGTTGGAATCGAATCCTCCACCAAGTGATCGTGAATTGAAATCCCAAGTCCCTCAGACTGACTAGGAGTTTGACTTTGAAAGATTGTGCTTTGAATTTGTGGAAGTGGTGGGGGTTCGATATCGGAAGATAAATCCTCATGTTGACAAGAAAAGTTACTTTCTTCACGTTCACGTAATTGCTGTGTCATTTGACTCACTTGCAGTGCCATATTTTGTATGGACTTTTGAGTGGTTTCCATGAACGTAAAGAATGTTTGTTTCAAGGAATCAGGTATGCGGTCAACTATGAGGTCCAAGTCAGAATTTGAGAAATTTTGGGGTTGGGTGTTGATGGGCTGAGAATGAGTCCAATGATTTGGAGTGGGGTGTTGGTAGACTTCGGGGTATTCGGGAGGAGGATACTGGGGTGAAAATGATGTATAATAATTTGAATAAGAATTGTCACCCCACGAATCCTTCCCTCTTGGGTTGTATGCGGATGCGTAATGGTCATAATGAGCATTTTGGGAAAATGTTTGCTCATACTTAGGCTCAGGGGCAACATAAGGGCATTCCCCGATAACATGACCACTCAACCCACAACAGTCACACGGTACGGCTACTGGAGCCACCGGTGTACTCATGTCATCTACCGCATGCATGAAAGAGGCCAAAGGTTCTTGTAATGTCTCAGTTTGATGACCAACATATGATTCGACGTAACTAGATGGTGGTCTCCAATATGAAGAATGCTCAGTCACACAATTAAGATTATCGCAACCATACGGAGTGTTTGTCTGAGGCGACGTAACCATCCATCTCAACAAACAACTCTCGAGTCGACCACTCTCACCGCCACAAGGCTAAGCTAGCAAAAAGTGCTCGACTCGACCCTAAAACGCTAAAAGAGAGTGTAAAGGGGAGGAGACTAGAACGTAGAAGTAGGTGAGAAGAAGATGACTCAGAGGACAAGGGAAGAATCCCTAAAGATAGCATGGGTAAAGGGTGATGATAGAAGCCTAGTCTAGCAAACAAGGCTCAAACAAGCTTAGGCTGGCTATGGGTCGTTACAGCTAGACGATGCCTAACTGCGAGGTCACACGGCCTCAACACACCTCAGCTCCCTACGACGAAGACCACAATGCCCAGCAAGTGAGCCAAGATCTGGAGATCTCGTCTCTCCTACTATCGACAAAGTGGGCGACGTCAATCAGGCTATGACGGTCGTGACCGGATCACTCTCCTAATGCGCCCGAGTCCTAAAGGGTGATGAAATCCCCCACCTTATCTTTTATGGGACAGCCCCTCCTTAGTAGCGTCCTGATCTTAAATATAGCAATCAACACTCCAATCAAACGCTCAACTCACTCTTGTCCCGATACACCTTACTAACTAATGCATGATCGAAACATGCATTAATGAGAGATTTGGGTGCACGTACCTCACGCCAGCAATCAACAACAAAATGTAAAGCAAAGAAAAGACAAATGCATGCAAGGTCTACAAATGATGAATGACCTAGATGGCAAGAAGTCTAATCTTTTGCTTTGAGTTTTATGGTCCAAGTTGATTAAAGGGGATTGATTTTTAATCTGGGAGCAAACTACAAGTCACAGCATGCAAACTAGTGCTCCCAGATAACTACAATGAACAACACAACAACCAGAACAAAATTGAGAGCGATTGAAGCTCACCAGGCCGCCAATTGGCGGTCACTTTGGAGTCTCTCGCTTTCAAATTCCTCTGGTCGCTTCCCCTTGTTCCTCAGAATGCCTGAAACACACAAAAACTAAAAACAAAAAATTAAAACCACTCGAATCGTCCAAACCAAATTCTGGACAGAGCACCTCCCCGGCAACGGCGCCAAAAACTTGTTTGATTCGTTTTATATTAACCGCAAGTGCAGGGCCGCATTGAAGCGGTGGCAAATACGGGTCGATCCACAGGGAGGTGTGTCGACTTTTGGTTTGTGCGAAGGTGAGTGGGAAAGAAAGGAGATAAAGGATTGATTACACTAAACTACACTAATCTAAACTAGTAGACTAGAAAGGATGAAATGAAATCACAAAAAAAACTAAACTAAGCAACTAATGAAGAAAGATAAAACTCAGGAATGGAAAACCCCTAAGAGGTGGAGTGTGTGTGTGTGCACATGAAATAAGTGTGGTGAATGCATACAAGAAGCTCAAGTTTAGTTAGTGTTTGTTAATGCATAAGAAGTACCTAATGGCAAGACCTATCATTTACAACACTAACCTAGGTGATTAATATGAGCAATGCAAGGTTGTTATTAAGAATATAACGAGCATGGCATGTACCTAACTATGGCAGAAACCATTAAGTCACGTTCTTATTAATTCAAGCAAGCATACTAATATCTCTCACAAACAATAATATCTAGCATTCATACCATCTACATAACATGTACACACATCTACTCCACCCCCAAAGGGGATGGGATTACTCACACATATTTAAACTAATATTTATACTAAGGAAACAAGACATGCTTAAACTAATTATAAGAAGACTAAACAACATGTTAACTAAAAGACATAAAACTAAAGAAGCATGCAAAAATTAAAAGACAAGATTAAAAAAACTAAGAACAATTATTTTATTAAAAATGACTCACATTGAAGGTAGCATTCTTCTCCACCTTGAGGTTTGCTTCAAGGCTTACTCCTAGTAGAGAGAATGCCACCAAGCAATGGGTAGTTTACAATAGAAGGTGAAGAGTTCTATTTATAGCCATAGAAAAAGGTAATCTAGGACAATCCCCTGGTATGGGACTAAACAAATACCTAAAATAGAATAAACACACTCTAATACACATGCCCACCAAAGATTAACGGATTCGGAGCCAAACAGACCGCCAATTGGCGGTCTATCGGGTCTGGATCCGTCTGGAATTTGTTGTGGGCTTTTCTAGATGTCTTTGTTGGTCTTTGATACATATACTTCGTTTATTGGAGCTCCGACCCGAGTCGAATTACCAAAATACTCCCCATGATGGTGTGGAGTTTTCTGTTTTGTTATTTGGTCCTTCGGTCTTACGTTCAGGTCCTTCTCCCTTGCATCTTAGTCCCCATGTCTCACAACTTAGTCCTTTTTCCCTGCTCTTGGGTCCTTTTATGCTTCATCTCTTCAAACCTATTTATTTCTGAAATTCAAACATAAAACTCGTCACGTAGCATTGCTTAGGTGGAAGATAATGGATACAAGATACAAATATACGCATGAAATGATGTCAATCACATATTATTAAGAAATAGTTTTTGTTGAGTTATTGGGAGTCGTTGTGATAGTACACAATCTTTCAATACACGGTATTTGAAGAGACTTAACCTTTCATTACATGGTCTATAAAATCATAGGTTGTACTGTATTCAATTCACAGTTCTTAAACCCTAAACCGTATTGCATTCGTAGTTCTAGTTGTTTATTAATTAGTAGCATATCATACATTGAATTCATGTTATATCCTTTATTCTATCTCAATTTTGTGCTAGCTGAGTGTTTGTTTAATTTTTTTTCCGATTTTAGATAATAAAGAAGAGAAAGGAAGAGAAAACGACTGAAATGCAGAAAAGAAAGGACCTTATTGAACCATTTTGGACATGTTTGTCATGCCCAATGACCTATCTGCAATTTAGAAAGGATCCAGAAGAAGCCCGGAGTGACCTGAACATAAGGAAAATATTTCTGGCACAAAAATCCCTCAATACCATGATGTTAAGGAGTACTTCTTGTTTTTATGTAGTTTGTTTTTTGTTTAATTTGTTGATTAGTGAGTAATCCATCCCGAATGGGGGTGGATAATGATGTGAAGTGTGAATGTTGTCAGATTGGTGTGTGTTTTAATCTTAATCTTGGAGCTTCACATGATTTCCATAGCCATTTTGTTGGGTTTCTCACTCTTGCCTTTCATGTATTAATGATCCTAATGGATGCTTAACACATGCTTGGGCTAGTGGGCCCACTTTATGCGGAATGATGAAGTGAGGATAAGACTGGAGTGGGTAAATAAATAAGGATGGCATGTGAGAGCATGTGCTCTTGTTCGCCTCATCTTGATTAATGTCTTGTATGTTTTAATGATGATGTTAAATCTTAATTCATGTGGAGGCATATTTGGGGTTTTGGGTCATTATGGATTCCATGTTATGCATGTTATGAGCACTAAATTCTATACACACACAACTTACCCATCTAAACGTACTTTTGCATTCATTCTAGACCTCCTACGAGACTAGTTTTTGATTAGTTTTTTTTTGTATTCCCGTCGCGATCATTACTTAGTTTAAATACCATCATTCTCCCTTTTTCTTCCCCCACTCGAGTTTGGTCGACAATGACCCACATCAGACCTAAGAGATAAACAAAATTATCTTTAGGGCTTGTAGACGACATCTGATTGGATCACTCTCTTCCACTTGACTTGGGAGAGATTAATAAATTTTGTGTGTGTTTGTGTTTTTGATTACGTTTATGTTCTGCCCCCGACTTCTCACGTCGGTTCGTTCTTTTTCTGTACCCTTTATGTTTTTGTTTGTGTATTATATATATGTTGTTCTCTGTTATATATGGCGATTGTAACTATCCATATAACATTTTTGTGTGTTACATATAGTTCTCTGTTATGTTTTGTGAATCCAAAGTATTCTTGTGCAATTCATTACTATCCAACTATGATTTGTAATAATCTAAATTATATATACTATCATTCATATTTGGAATCAACGACTATTCTTTGGTCGACTAAATAATATCTAGTAAAATAAATTTAATGAAATAAATTTGGTAGGATGAATCATATTAGGTATAAAATCATGAAACATGTGTCATAAAAATTTCATGTAGCAACTAATTTGAAACAAAATTATTGAGATCTCTACTAGTTTGAGTTGATAAAAAGTCAACAAACAAGAATCTATATAATTATATACAATGATATCAATGCAACGACCAGAGTTTTCTAAGTTACAAATATCAATGCAATCACAGATTTATGACATTTAATTTGGATTTAAAAATTGTGCAATTTATGCACCATAAAATTTCTTATTTTGTACTTTTTTATGGTTTTTGGATGTATGGAAATTTAAATTTAAATACCTCTTAACAAAGAAAATTATTAAAAAAAGGACAAAGCACATCAGATATTAACCAAAATTCCGACGTGGAATGGCTTATTATTAAGAAACAAAAACCTCGCAAAAAATCCAATAAAAGAGACATATCACGCCGGATATTAACTTAATGTCTCACATGGTATTGCTTATTATTAAGAAACAAGACGTCACGAAACTTTCCAATAAAAAGGACATCTCACGTCGACATTTAACATATTAGTTGATGTGGTATGTCCTATTATTTAAAAATAGTTTTTGGTGGCTATTGGTAGTCGTTCTAACTGGACCTTTCAATACAGGGTATGCAAAGAGACACAATCTTTCATTACAAGGTCTATGAAATCATAGGTTGCCGTCCTTTCCGTTCATATTTCCTAAATCATATTCCAAGTTCAAGTTCCAGTTTAATTCATTTCAAACACAAACAATTGATCTTCCAACACAAGACCCTTTCTTGTTTGGTACTTCGTTTTAGACGACAAAACACCAATACCACCGGTGGAGGAGCCGGACTACACCATAACTAACCTGGGCAGTAGACTATAAAGCTTACCAGTATTCTCTGGTGGGCTTACATGCGACATTTGATTGGAGGACAGTCTTCCAATTCAATAAGAAAAGATTAATGATATTTTCCCAGTCTTCTGTTTGTAGTCCTCCTTTTGTGTTTGTTTTTGTGGGTGTATGGAACTTCAATGTTATATTAAATATATATCGAATTTTGAAGGGAACTTCGATACGTCGCTGGAAAACTACTTAAATCGCCCCAACAATTACCATTTTGCCCTTCATAATTCATTTAATACCTATTTCGTCATGTGTCTTAAACAAGGTATTTGTTTGAGTTTTCCTCACATTCTCAGTACCAATACCACAAAAATGTATGGCGAAGCGCCTGGATCTGGTAAGGTAAGTGGGGGAATTTTTTTTGTCTCGGGCGTCTGGCTAAGCCGCCACCCCAAGGGTGGGGCGTCTGGCTGGGACGCCTCCTCCTCGGTGGCAGCGGCTTAGCTAGACACCCCATCCTTGGACGAGGCGACTCTCTAAGCCGTTGTTCCTAAGGAGGGAGCGTCCCAGCCAGACGCCCCTCCAAGGAAGGGGCGTCCCAGTCAGACGCCCTATTTTATTTTTTGTGTTATTTTAAATTATTTCAGGTTTCGTTGCAAGATTTCGGTGGCGATGGAGAAGATTACAATGTGCTTTTTTATAGTAGACAAGTATTTACAACAATCAAGGATCGTATAAATGAGGGATACAAGTTGCAATCAGAGCCGGATTTTTTTTGGTAATATCATCCTACAAATCAAAAGTAGATAATCAGATGGATTGTTATCTGAGATGTGATCGCAGGAATGCAATGGGTTCTCGTGATATGGATATTGCACTACAGAAGAACACGAAAAGAAAAGGCTGTGATTGTCGTTTTTTGGTAAAAGTAGTCGAGTGACGGGATCGTGATGGATGAGTCGTTGTTTCTAATAGTACCCATGGGCAGCACAACCACAGAATTGCTGTTTATCCAGAGGGTTACCGACAGATCAGCAGTCGTAATTCTGGGGCCAAAAAAAAATGTTCAAGATATGACTGAGGCACAAGCGAAACCACGTAACATCTTGTTTGCAGTAAATGAGAAATTCTCAGAGGATAATCTGAAATAGAGACACATTTATAACTTCAGAGAGTACATGAGGAGGATGTAATCTGAAGATAGGAATCCCGCTCAGCAGTTTCTGCATCAGGCAGTGCAGTATAAGTACTTACATTGGATTATTATGGATGAAGAAACTAATATCCTCACTCACGCTTTTTTATGCACATCCGACGTCAGTTCAGTTGTTGCGCGCATACCCTTTCGTAATCTGCATGGATTCGACATACAAGACGAACAAGTATAAGATGTCTTTGTTTAAGATGGTTGGAGTGACTCGAACAAACATGAACTTCCTCGTCGGCTATGCCATTATGAAGGATGAGACGGAGTCTAGTTACCGATGGGTGTTGGAGAAGTTGCAAGATCTGTTATTGGATATTGTTAGCTCGACTGCTATAATAACGGACCAAGAGTTAGGTCTGATGCAACCAGTGGCAGAGTTTTTTCCTGAGTCTGGTCATTTACTTTGCACATCGCATATCAACAAAGACGTGTACAACTACGCATACCACGTATTCGGCAAGAACAAGCAGTTTGCAGAGAATTTGAGGCGTGGAAAGTGGAGGAGAGTCAAGTTATCTGCTTCACAGACCGAGTATGATAATGCAGTCCGTAATATGAAAGATACTTTTCAGGATTGGTCAGTTCTCATGGAGTATCTGGAAGACACATGGTTAGTGCATAAAGAAAAGTTTGTGTGGAATTGGACGAACAAAATCCTTTATTTCAACAACACTACGAACTGTAGGGTGGAAAGCACTCATTCAGCTCTGAAAGAGTGGATCACTACATCGACTGCAGCTCTGGATACTCTTTTCAACCGCGTGAACGTGGCTATTGAAATGCAGCTGACGAATATTCAGAACTTTCTTGAAGAGTCGAGACATCAAAAATTGACAAACTACATAGATGCTTTGTATCAGCATATAAATGGTCAAGTTTCGCATCACTGCTTGTCATTAGTGAGTGAGGAGTTGAAGAGAATGCCGGGCTTAAGCAATCAAGTTGAATATCGTTGCGGGTGTTCTTTTCTGACATCACATGAGATTCTTTGTGCTTGTACCATGCAAAATTCTATTGAGTCAGGTGATTGAATTTATTTAGAGCAGATTCATCCATTCTGGAAAACACTTGTCATTGGAGAAGGAGTCCAGATGTCAGAGTTTATGGACCAATCAGCACAAGACTTGAGCATTTTCGGAAGCTCGTTGATGAGATTTTGGGGAGCTACCCTGCAGTAATTCGTAGTGCCTCTCATATTTTATACGCACAGTTACCCCCCGATCAGTCCAACTATAGAGAACCCGCAGAAAATACTAAGCTACGTGGATGATGGTGACCTGACTCATCAGCTAAACTATATACAGCACGTAAGGGAACTGATTTCCCTTTTCCTCCACGGTAACCTGATGACTATTAATTCAATTTTAGAAATAAAATTTCGTTAATGGATTTAAATTACTTAATTTCCAAATTGATCAATCAATTAAACTAATTTTAATAATTAATCAATTTAACTAATTACTCAACCAATTTAACCAAATATTAACTTGATAATCAATTTATTTAGCAATTATCACATATTAAAATCAATTTAAATAATAAAATTTAATATTAAAAGAAAATGGAGGGGCATTTGCTGGAGACGCCCCTTCATTGGTGACGGAACCCGCAGGGGGGAGGCGGCTCCAGCAGGCGCCTGCCTGTTAGGTCCGGCACCGCCCGTGGACGCCTGACCCAAAAAAAAACTAAACGAGGCATTTTACCAGATTCAAGTAGTCCGGGGCATCCGGTGGCTCTTTTCCTGTCATCCGAGACATGCTTTTGGATGTGTATGAGACTAATATAAAGAGAGAGTGGTGTTAGGAGAGTGAAATAAAGAGTTATATAAGTAGAAATGATAGAAGGGTAAAATGGTAATTCGCACGGGCGATTTAAGTTGCTTTCCGGCGATGTTTAGCAATTTCTACTTTTTTCGTGGTTCCTAATTGAATTCTAAATGAAATTCAGAAAACTAGTTTTAACGTTAGTAATGGTATTGCTCGGGTACTTTGACTCCGGAGAGGTTTTGACTTAGTCAATATGTAGAGAATTTGTGGCATACTTTCCTGTGTAACTTGTTCAGACTATTCCACCACTACTGCATGTTTCTACTATAGCATGTATAACAACTCTTATTCTTGAAACCGTTGGCAATAGATTTAGGACTTGTTCAACTGGCGTTGTACTATGACCCATTTAATGACCTATCAAATAAGATTTTAACCTACACTCCAACAAGGTATGGCATATTATTAAGAAATTGAACCTCAAAAATTTACAATAAAAAAGCATGTCACGTCGCATTTTATTCTAAATTCCGACGTGGTATGGTTTATTATTAAGAAATAAAATGTCACACAAAAATCCAAAAGAAATGACATATCATGTCGAATTTTATCATAAATTCTAACATGGTAGGGGTTATTATTAAGTAACAAAACATCGCAAAAAATCCAATAAAAATATATATCACGTCTGATTTTAACCGAAATTCCTATGTCATATGACTTATTATTAAAAACAAAGTGTCACAAAAATATCCAATAGAAAGAACATTTCACGACGGACTTTCAAATAAAAGCCGACTTGGTATGTCCTATAATCAAAATATAGTTTTTGGCGTGGTAGTCGTTATGACAGCCAAACAGGACCCAACCTTTTATTATGGGAATGGAAGGGACACAAACTTTCATTATAGGGTCTTTAAAATTAGTGGTTGCACTGTTTTCCATTCCTATTTTCTAAACCCTAAACATCTATTTCTAGTTCCAATTCAGTTCCTTTTATGGTGCGATTGGTTTGCAAGAAGTGGGTCTGGAAGTGTGAGAACTATGTTCCAGATGTGATTATTTTCCTATTTTTATAGATGATAATTTCTTCATTTTTTGATTAAGAATAATGCTTGAAGTGTTTAAGGTGTTTGTGAAATACTCATTTCTTGTGGACTTGGAAGGTTTTCAGAATTGGAATCATTTTCCCCCCATTTTTACTTCCTATTTCTTCCCTGGTTTTGGAAAGCAACAACTAGTAACATCAATTTTGTGTTTAGTTAGTGCTTGAACTATTTAGGGTATTTGTTACATGATTTATCTTTGTTATTTTGTTATCAATGACTAGATATGTTTGCGTTTTCTTCTCGTATGATGGTTAATCCATTTATTGTACTTTCCAAAAATTGGTTGTGATGGTTGGCTAATGAAATTAATTCCTAGATATCCACTATTGGAGTTCTATCCACTTCCTGCAAACCAATCACACCCTAAAAAACCAAAAGAAAGGACATCTCATGTCAGACTTTCAACTAAAAGAAGACGTGGTACGTCCTATTATTAAAAAAAGAGTTTTAAGAAACCGTTTAGCTGAGGTTGTCTGACTATTAATAAAGATATTAATGTCGACATGTCACGTTGGACTTTCAATTAAAATTAGACATGGTATGTCTTATTAAAAATAAAGTTAACGTCACTAAAAAACCAAACAAATGGACATCTCACATCAGATTTTAACAAAAAATCTAACGACCTATGTACTTTTTATAAGATTCTTTATGACGTTATGTTTTATTTTTAATTTCTCATAAAACTCCATCCTATTGAAAAAGAACTTGCACCACATTCATTTTATGTTATGTCATAGCATATGTAATGTACAACATTAAAAGTAACAACAACAAACATACAACAGCAAATGTATCAACAATAAATGTTATGTACAACAACAAATTTTACCATTCACCTGAACACCCAAAAAAAATAGTTAACACAAACTGAATTGTAATTCTAATTTCATAAACACAACAAACTCATAAGATCTTATCGTAAAATAACAAAGTACTAACTTAACATTTATGATTTTTCTTTTCGTTTCTTTATGACATGATCTTCGATCCTTATTCCTTCATAATGATCATCCCGAATAAGTGAGTTATCAACATTTTTGTCATCATCCACTTGTTAGGATCTATGACCCTCTAATCGATAGATAAATGCGGAATTAAAAATAATAATCGAAGGATTAAGGAAGAGACAATTGCAAACCACAAATTCGTCGACACCGGAATTTAGAGAGGTTCGGCACCCAAACCGGGTCCTATTCCTCCTCGCAAGCCTCGCTCGATCCCCCGAGCCTCGCATACGGTTCCACTAACCGATCTCCGTTCTGGGCTGAGATCAATGCCATTTACAACACCGAGCCTCGCGAACAACCTTGCCTCGCTCGTGTCTCCGCTCACAACCCGAGAGGGAGCTTCGTCAAAGCTTTACAACTTGGTGATTCTTGAATAGGAATTGGAATCACAATCTCACTAACACTCTATATTTGAGCACACTTTGATATTGATATGAGATTGGATATGCAAGTGGTGAAGTTTAGGCTTGAGTGTTGTGGATTGAGAGCTTGTAGATAGAGAGGATTTGGCTTTGAGTATTTGATAGATAGGAAGTGTTCAAGATCTTCAAAACCAACAAATGAGGTCCTATTTAAAAGCCTTCAAGCTCAACTAGCCGTTTGGGAGTTGGTGGGGAAATGGACCAACAGGAATGCAATATGTGACTTAAGCTTGGGCAGAAATCGTAGCATATTCGGTCGACCGTTATCCAAATGGTAGTCCGAAGAATTGGTCTGAATTAAGAACTCAGTTGACCGATTATGTATCGGATCACAGTTCACCAACCTCCAGTAGCTTTTATCTATGTAGCCCTAAATAAGTTCGGTTAACCGAAGTATATTCGGTTCACCATTCTATGGTGAACAGTAGAATTGGTTGGGCTCTGATCTACTCAAGTTTGGTTGACCGTGTACACTTCGGTAGACCGAAGTTAGCACGGGTTTTCTGCTGAGATTGAGTGGGAAATTGGTTTAACGATAATGGTCAAGTGCCACGTATAAATAGTCGTTGGGCTGCTAAAGCCAATAAGGAATTGGTTGACCGATATGTATTCGGTCGTCCGAAATCGGACAAGTCAATTGGGCTCTAGGGACTCAATTCGAAAGCGACCGTTGGAGCAAAGTCCTAAACCGGTCTAGGGTTATTTGGTCGACCGAAGGTGGTTCCGTCTTCCATTGGGGCAATTTAAGAGAACAACTAAGTTTTACTAGTGGGAAGTATTCGGGTATCCAAAAGGTGTTCGGTGGACGGAACTAGATAGGATTTGGTTGACCGAAATATGTTTAGTTTACTGATAAATGACGAGATAGAATCCTAGTGCTCAAGTTTACATAAAATCTTATGGACTCAATAAATACAAAGTTACACGTCTTGGTCGAAAGCTTTGATTACAAGTCTTGAGTCTTGATGTCTTTGTCCCAATGCTCATTTCCTTGATTGTCTTGATCAACCTATTAAGATGATTTCAAGTATACAAATATATATGCAATGCATGTAATCGTGTTTGGTCACTTCGATTGATTAGGTTGATTGACTAAGATTAGTTTAATTAATCATCAAAATTAATATATATTAAGGCCAAAAAACCAACAATCTCCCCATTTTTGATGATGGCAAATCTATATCTTAATGCTTGAGTTTCAATTTATGTTCTCCCTTATTCTATATGATTGCTCCCCCTTCATATATGTAAATTATGCATGTTTAAGATGCTCCCCCTAACAATATGCATAGTATGAGTAAATTGAAGCTCAATCCTTATCATTCTCCCCCTTTGACATCAATCAAATGCAAACAATACAAGCATATGATGTAAAGGTATAGGATTACATAATTCTCCCCCTTAATAAGATGATATAACATTATATGTTCCCCCTACCACTAAGGCCTAAAGGCAATGATGTATAATATCAATTAAGCATGTTACAATCCTAGATTAGAACCAATTGTTAAAATAGTCAATATTGAGAGGATTGAAAATAATACCCAACTTTTGATCGTTGATTTTGTTTTGGTTCCAATCTTCTTTCGATAGCGACGACAACTTTATGAATTCAATCCAAATGATTTCCTTGAAGCTTGGAATCGATATTTTATTACTTGAGCCGATCGCTATCGATTCTCCTTCTTCTAAGTACCTACAAGTGAAGATTTTGGTACCCAAACAACCTTGGGTCCTTTGACATTAATCTTTGGTACCCAAACCATTTTGGTCTTAGGTGCCCAAACACTTAAGGAGCTCTTACTCACAAAGAAATGCCTTCCATTCATAGTAGTGTGAATAACATGGTTTTCGTAGTTGTTAACATAATAAGGTACACCATGCTTATCTAAAGATTGTTTTTGACTCCCTATGAGCATATGAAGCATTTTCTTTCCACTTGTGAATTTTTCAAGATCCTTTTTGTAATTGAACATTCTTAGCAATTAGATCTTGAATATCATCACTACATGAAGGTTTTGCATTTAGAGTTGCAATTTCATCAATCAATTGAGTGTTCTCTAATGCAATTTTATCATGACTAGCAAGCAATTCATTCTTCTCATTCATGATAGATTCAATTTGAGATTGTACCTCATTAATTTTCTTTTTTGCTAGTTTATTCTTTGACAAATTTTCTCAAAATTTTCAAGCAATTCATTGAATTCACATTGAAGTTGATTATATGCATTTGAATTATTTGAATCAATTGAATCACGACTAGAGTAAGAAGATACCTCACTATCGTCATCTTCTATTGCCATAAATCACATCGAGGCGAATTTGCCTTCAATTGATGAAGATGATGAAGTGTCCCAAGTAGCTTTGAGAGCTTTCTTCTTCTTCTCTTTTCTCTTGCTCTTCTTCTACTCTTTCTCCTTTCTTTCTCTTCTTCGAGAAACTCCTTAAATTGTTGTGTCGCCAATTGTTCCTCAATGTCACTATCTCCTTTGATCGAATTGGCGATGGCGTGTAGCACCAAGGATTTCTTGGCTCCCTTCTCCTTGCGGTCTTTTGATTGACATCATTTCATGCTTATATTTGTACCTTATATCCATTATCTTACACCTAAGCAATGCTATGTGACGAGTTTTATGTTTAGTTTTCAGAAATAAGTAGGTTTGAAGAGAAGAGCCATGAAAGGACCCAAAAGCAGGAAAAAAGGACCTAATTGTGAGACCTGGGGACCAAGATGCAAAGGAGAAGGACCTGATCGTAAGACAGAGGGACCTAAGAGTAAAACAGAATACTTCACACCATTATGGGGAGTATTTTGACAATTCTATTCGGGTCGGAGCTCCAACAAACGAGGTAGATGCATCAAAGAACACCAAAAGCACAAAGGAAAGCCCAGAATAAATCTCAACATGATCCGGGCATTTTGGACCGCCAATTGGCGGTCTGGAACCGCCAATTGGCGGTCTGGAACCGCCAATTGGCGGTCTGGATTAGCCCAGATCTGCCAAGATTTCTCCTGGACTTGTATTAATGTTCGTTTAGGCTATTTTTGGTGTTGGTTTAGTCCCACATCGGGGGATTGTCCCGGATTAGCTTTTTCCATGCTTATAAATAGAACTCTTCACCTCCCATTGTATCCCATCTCCCTCTTGGTGGCCATCTTCCCTACTAAGAGTGAAGCCTTGAAGCAAAACTCTAGTGGAGGAAGAGCTACTTGTAATTGAGTGAGTTAATAATATAAGTTTTCTTTTAATGATGTTGTTTCTCTCTTAGTTTAAATTCCTTTCCTTTGCATGCTTGTTTGTTTGTTTAGTTTATGCTTCTTTAATATTTCTTGCTTAAGTAGTATAAATTTCATTTCAGTATTATGTTTTCCTTTGCTAAATTAGTTAGTGTAATGAGTAGTGAGTAGTTCCATCCCCATTTGGGGGGTGGAGAAATATGTGATATAATCATGTAGTGTATTAAGTGTGTGTTATTTTTATCCCTTGAGCTTTATATGATTTCCATAACCATCTAATGGGTCTCCACTCTTATCTTTGATATGCTAATGCTCTTGAATGAAGCTTAGCTTATGCTTTGATTAGTGGACCTATTTTATGGGGAATGATAAAGTTAGGATATGGATGAAGTTAATGTTGGAAACATAATTTGTAGTGTATGTACTCTTGTTGCCTTTTCCTTAGCTAATGTCTTGTATGTTTTAATGATGTAGTCATCTTAATTCATGTAGAGGCATAGTAGGGTCTAGTCTTTATACTTGAGTTCATGTAGCTTCATTCCAATCATTGTCTTGTATGTTTTAATGATGTAGTCTTATCTTAATTCATGTAGAGGCAAGATTGGATGTAGTTTTATGATTTCATGCACTACATGTTGTGAGGAGCTTAATTGAACACACACACACACACATCTTTATGTTCACATTATTTCTCTACCCCCTTTGGGGTTTAGTTTTATTGCTTATCTTCATTTCCTTTGCATTTCATTTCAGCTTTGTAGTTTAGATTAGTGTAATACATCTTTCTCCCTTCTTTTTACCTCTCGCCTTCAAATAAACCAAGTGTCGACACACCTCCCAGTGGACGACCCGTATTTGCCACCGCTTCAACGCGGCCGTGCACTTGCGGTAGAAATATAAAACGATCAATCATCTTTCATTTGTATCTCATACGTCACGAGACTATCCATTAGCTCCTCGACCGATAATTTGGTGAGATCTTATGCTTCTTTGATGGCGGTCGTCTTCTCCTCCCAATCGTTGGTGAGTGAACGGAGAATCTTTCGAGTCATTTCTCCCTTGCTAAAATCCTTGTCAAGTGCTTTAAGAGAGTTAATGATCTCGGTGAAGCGAGTGTGCATCTCGCTTATGTTTTCACCGGATTGCATACGAAATAATTCATACTTATGCATGAGTAAATTAATCCTAATTTCTTTAAATCTAGTTAAACCCTCATGATCCATCTCTAATTTATGCCAAATATCATATGCACTTTCAAAACCTCTTACCCTATTGTATTCCCCTTCATTTAACCCAAATTACAAGATATTAATAATGCGGGAATTCATCTCCGCTTCCTTAATTTTGGGTTTTGTTAAGGATACAATTTCATCATCATTAGGAGGTGTGTATGAGTTTCATATGAATGTCCAATAATTCAAGTCATTTGATTGCAAATATATTCTCATTCTCTTCTTCCAACAGTCATAGTTTAACCCATTAAACAAAGGTGGCTTAGATGTAGATAATCCTTCACAATGATTTGAACTAGATGTCATGCTAAATTACGATTAAGTAAATACATTTAGCAACCTAATGCTCTGATACCAATTGTTAGGATCTATGGCCCTCTAATCGATAGATAAATGTGGAATTAAAAATAATAATCGAAGGATTAAGGAAGAGACAATTTTAAACCACAAATTCGTCGACACTGGAATTTAGAGAGGTTCGGCACCCACACCCGGGTCCTAGTCCTCCTCACAAGCCTCGCTCGATCCCCCGAACCTTGCATACGGTTCCACTAACCGACTTCAGTTCTGGGCTGAGATCAACGGCGTTTACAACAGTGAGCCTCGCAAACAACCTCGCCTCACTCGTCTCCTCTCACAACCCAAGAAGGAGCTTCCTCGAAGCTTTACAACTTGGTGATTCTTGACTAAGGAATTGGAATCACAATCTAACTGACACTCTAATACTTGAGCACACTTCGATATTGATATGGAAGTGGATATGCAAGTGGTGAAGTTTAGGCTTGAGTGTTGTGGATTGAGAGCTTGGAGATAGAGAGGATTTGGCTTTGAGTATTGGATAGATATGAAGTGTTAAAGATCTTCAAAACCAACAAATGAGGTCCTATTTATAAGCCTTCAACCTCAACTAGCCATTAGGGACTTGGTGGGGAATTGGACCAATAGGAATGCAAGATCTAACTTAAGCTCGGGCAGAAATCGTAGCATATTCGGTCGACCGTTATCCAAACGGTAGTCTGAAGAATTGGTCTGAATTAAGAACTCGGTTGACCGATTATGTATCGGACCACTGTTCACCAACCTCCAGTACCTTTTATCTATTTAGCCCTAATTAAGTTTGGTTAACCGAAGTCTATTCGGTTCACCGTTCTATGGTGGATAGTAGAATTGGTTGGGCTCCGATCTACTTATGCTCGGTTGACCGAGTACACTTCGGTAGACCGAAGTTAGCGCGGGTTTTCTGCAGACATTGAGTGAGGAATTGGTTTAACGTTAACAGTCAAGTGCCACGTATAAATAGTCGTTGGGCTCCTAAAGCCAATAAGTAATCGGTTGACCAATAGGTATTCGGTCGTCCGAAATGGTACAAGTCAATTGGGCTCTAGGGACTAAATTCGAAAGCGACCGTTGGAGCAAAGTCCTAAACCGGTCCAAGGCTATTCGGTCGACCGAAGGTGATTTGGTCTTCCGTTGGGGCAATTCCAGGGAACACCTAAGTTTTACTTGTGGGAAATATTCGGGTATCCGAAAGGTGTTCGGTGGACCGAAGTAGATAGGATTCGGTTGACCGAAATAGGTTCGTTTTACCGATGAATGACGGGACAGAATCCAAGTACTCATGTTTACATAAAACCTTATGGACTCAATAAATACAAAGTTACATGTCTTGGTCCAAAGCATTGATTACAAGTCTTGATGTCTTTGTCCCAATGCTCATTTCCTTGATTGTCTTGATCACCCTATTAAGATGATTGCAAGTATACAAATATATGCAATGCATGTAATCGTGTTTGCTCACTTTGATTGATTAGGTTGATTGATTAAGATAAGTTTAATTAATCATCAAAATTATTATAGATTAAGGCCAAAAAGTCAACACCACTAACTTGATTTCAAGTACTTGTTGTGAAAATTGTGAAAATTGTGAAAATTCTTTAGATCATTTCACATATTCTTGATAAATAATCTGTTATTTCCTTCTAAAATTATCGATCATTTTTATCACAAGGATTTGCTACATAGAAAATATGTTTGGCTTGAGATGCCAAAATAAAGGGATCTTCCCAGAAACCTGGTTTATTAAGGTTCGCCAAGGTAAATCCCAACTCATCCACTTGAAGCCCAATTTTATTGTCCACCCACACTTTTGTATGAGTCAAGTACACATTACGGAACTCAATAACCTCCTTGGCTATGTAGCCTTCAACAATTCTAGCATCGGGTCTCCATCGATTGCTACAGTAACCCTTCAACACACTCATGTACCGCTTGAAAGGATACATCCACCACAGAAATACCAGTCCAGCTATTTTGATTTCTCTAACTAGATGAACCACCAAATGAACCATATTGTCAAAAATGATGGGAAGTACATCTCCAACTGACATATTGTAACAACAACTTCATTCTGCAACTTAACAAAATAGGTCAGGTCAAGTACTTTGTTGCAAATCATTGAAGAAAAAATAAAGTTTGATAATAGCGAGTTTCACATGTTTCGGCAATTTCGATTTAATAGAAACAGACAAAAGTTGTTTCATCAATGCATGACAATCATGAGACTTCAAACCCAGTAGTTTCAAATCTTGCATCAAAATGAGACAACTAATATTTGAAGAATACCCCTACGACACTTTGACACCGTGTAGACATCGATACAAAGTTAACTTCTTTTTTCTACAAAAGGGTAATGAAGTGCAAAATTAAGGGGGAACAACTTCATTACAAAAACTTTAGGGGTGAGAATAAATTCATTGAAAAATCTTATTTTTTGATATATGTCAAAGGGGGAGAGAATATAAGGGGGGTAAAGAACATAAAATTGAACAAAAACTATGCACACTCATAGGGGGAGCATTTTTATGCATAGTTTCTATCTCTAAATTTCAAGTAATTAAGATATAGGTTGTCATCATCAAAAATAGGAAGATTGTTGGCTTTTAGGCCTTAATCAATGTTTTGATGATTTAATCAACCTAATCTTAATAACAGTCAAATGTAGTGTAGCACACATTATGCATTACATACATATTGTATTGTGCTAACATCTAAAGGTGATCAAGACTCAAAGAATAAAGGAATCAAAGTCAAGACAAGTAATCAAGCTTTTTGAAGACATGTAATTATGTATTTCTTTTGAGTCTTAGGAAGTTGTGTATACTTGAGCATACTAGAGTAAATAACTAATCACATACACACTAGGTTCCTTGTAGAAGTCACACACAAAATCTCAGATCATTTGGAATTCAATAAGTCACCCAAACTTAGACCCGAAAACACTAAAACCTAAACCTGAACTGTCTAAGCAAAATCGATGGACCAAATGAGTTCTCTGTTCGACCAATTGGATTAGTTAATCTGTTAGTCAATAGTGTTAAATCAGTCGACCATTTTGAACATTTTGTTCGACCGTCTACATGTGTCATTTGACCGTTAAACTTGTCGTATTATACCAACGGTCGTATTCACATTTTTATCCATACCATAGAAATACATGTTACCACCGGTCGACCGTGGACCTAGTTTCGGTTGACCAAACTTAAATATCTCTTGAACCCCTAAGTGCTTGGAAGTTTCCGGTCGATTGTTCCCTAGTCTCTGGTCGACCGTTTGTCCCTAGACTTTCCTGGACAATAATTCTGGAATCGTTCAATTAAGTGAACTTAAGTTATAAAATTGTTCGTTCAACCGACTCTTGTTCGGTCGACCGTTTTGTTTCTGGTTGTCTTTGGACTTTTCTGGGCATTGTTTCTAGATGTCATCCGGTCGACCGTTTGACCTATTTCAGTCGACCAAACGTAACCTGAGCTATGACCTGTTCAAATTCTGTTTTGTGTTTCTTACACAAACAACTTCTAATTTTATCCCAACGGCTATAACTCTGTTAGAGCTCATAAATAGATGTTATCAAGACACAATTTAACTAACTCTTACACTTCATATTGTCATACACATCTAAGAGAAACTCCCAATCTTTTAATTCCTCAATCCTACTCTTCAAGACTAAATTCCACACATTTGATCATTGATATATCATACTCAAAGTGTGCTCAAGTTAGAGAGTGTTGTTCCACTCAATCTTGCTGTCAAAAGAAGTAGAGATTTTGGTGAAAGCCCGAAACATCCCTCTCCGATTGTGAAAGAAGAGAACCAAGTTCGCGAGGTTGTTCACGAAGCTTGTTTTGTAAGGCATTGTCTCCCGGCCCAGAACGGGGAGCTGATAGTGAAGTCGTAAGCAGAACTCGTGGATCTTGCAAGAGAGGAAGTGAACATTTTGAAGCCAAATAACCACAACAACATAGCCGGTCATGGTCGCGACCTAAAAACCTATAATAACAAAGCCAAACCTTTTTTTCGTACTTGATTCTTATCCTTCCTCCGTTATGATCCTTTGCACACCTTAGAACCACGATCTTCAACCAAGAGAAAATGCTTGGGATTCTTCTTTCAAAATGAGGGTGAATCCGTCTGTGAATCAGAAAACATGACTTTCCTCCACTTTCCACGCCTGAAAAAATTTGCAGACTGTTTGTCCTTGCCGAAAACGTTGTATGCGTAGTTGTACACGTCTTTGTTGATATGCCAGGTGCATAGTAAAGGAGCAGACTCTGGAAAAACCTCTACAACTGGTCGCATCAAACCCAACCACCGGTCCGTTATTATTGCAGTCAGGCTAACAATATCGAATAACAGATCTCGCAACCTCTCCAATACCCACCGGTAACTAGACTCGGTCTCATCCTTCAAAATCGCATATCCAACGAGGAAATTCATGTTTGTTGGAGTAATGCCAACAATCTCAAACAAAGGGATCTTGTACTTGTTCGTCTTATACGTCGAATCCATGCAGATTACGAATGGGTATGTACGCAACAACGGAACTGAAGTCGGATGTGCCAAAAATGCGTGAGTGAGGACATTAGTTTTTTCATTTGCCACAATCCAATGCAAGTAGTTATGCTGCACTGCCTGACTAAGAAACTGCTGCGCGGGATTCCTGTCTTCTAATTTCATCCCCCTCATGTACTCTCTGAAGTTATAAATGTGTCTTTGATTGAGATTATCCTCCGGGAATTTCTCATTTACCGCCAACAAAATGTTACGTGGTCTTGCTTGTGCCTCTGTCATATCACGAACAATTTGCTTGGCCCCAGCACTAAGTCCGTTGACCTGTCGGTGACCCTCTGAATAAACTGCAAGTGCGTGGTTGTGCTGCCCATAGGTGCTACTAGAAACAACGACCCATCCATCACGATCCCGTCGCTCAACCACTTTTACCAAAAAACGACAACCGCAACCTTTTCTTTTTGTGTTCTTTCGCAGTGCAATACTCGTATCACGAGAACTCATTTCACGTCTGCGATCATATCTCAGGTAACAATCCATCCGGTTGTCTGCTTTTGGTTTGTATGATGATATAACCAAAAAAATCAGGCTCCTATTGCAACTTGTTTTGCCCATTTACGAGCTTCCTCGATTATTGTAAACATTTCTTTACTATCAAAAACTCACTGTAATATACTTCATCACCACCGAAATCTTGCAATGGAACCTGAAAAAAATTAATTTAACAGAAAATTAAAAATAAATAAATTGGGCGTCTGCCCAACACGCCTCCACCAATGTGGAGGCGTCTGGCCAAGACGCCTCCACCTTGGTGGAGGCATTTTGGCTAGACGCCCGAGTCGGAAAAAAAATCCACCTCCGTTACCTCGCCGGATCCAGGTGCTTCGCCAGACATTTTCGTGGTGTTGGTACTAGGAATGTGAGTAAAACTGAGTCAAAAACCTTGTTTAAAGACACGGGACGAAATGAGTATTAATTGATTTGTTAAGGGCGAAAAGGTAATTTTTTACGATTTAAGTAGTTTTCCGGCGACGAATAGTAGCCCACAAAAAATAATAGGTTATGCCTGAATACTTGAATACCCATACCGTACTCGATTATTAGAATGTTACGGGTCGAGTACTGGACTAGATTTTATGGGTCCTAAATATACAGATACTTATCTACCCATGCGAGTATGGGTATTGATAGGCCAAATCCGCCCCATACTCGACCCGATTGCAGTCCTACTAAGCAATCCAAAATCTAGGGGTGAAACTTTGTGTCCGAAATCCGTCAATCCGACCGACTTCGTATTCGAAATCAAAAAAAATATCCGAGAAAAAAAAATCCGCAACCGAATTTGTATTCGGATATGAACATCCGTAAAAAAACGAAGCGAATATGGATATTGGTACATCTGATTCGAATAATATCTGGTTCGTATTTTATATGCACATATAAATAAATAAATAAAAATATACAATATATATGAATTAAATTATGTTATTTATATTATATTTAATATTTTTTCATGTAGTCAAACAATAAAGCTTGAAATTTATTCTTGTTTAGATCAATCAAAAAATGTTTTTAACTCTATTCAGATTTTTTAACGAATTCGGATATCCTAATTCGGAATGGATTTTAAACTTGATTCAGATGCGAATTTATTCGAATTCGACGGATACGAATTCGGATCCTTTTCTCATACATTTGATCGGATTCGAATTCGGATTCGGATTCGAGAAAAAAATGGATACGAATTCGGATACTGACACATCCGTTTCGTATCCGCTCCGTTTTCACACCTACCAAAATCCAGAAAGAGCTTCAGGGGCATGGACCAATAGATATTGTATTTTTTCCCTAAATGTAACTATTCAAATTACCTTATAATAATTTGCACTATGTATTATCATCACGTAGGAATATGATAATGTCATGGTTTTATCGTGGTTGAGATCATTTCCTTTGTGTGCGTCTTCGTTCTGCCCAAACATTCTCTTTCTTTCTCCCTTCCTCTAACTCTATAACCCTTTTTGTCTTGTCTCCCTCATCACATTACAATTTCGTCAAGTACAAAAACGACAAGTCAAGAAACACTAGAGCACAATCCATCATGGATTCTCTCTCTTCCGACAGCCACAACCCTCTTCTACCTCCATCATCTTCCTCGACCGTGAGCACGAGCGACAACCATGATCCTGACAACGTTCTAGAAAACATTCTAGCTGATACCCAACTCCCCTTGCATCGCCGCCTTAAAGACGCTACATGGATTGAGCTCAAACTCCTCTTTTTCCTCGCTGGTCCGGCCGTTGTCGTATACATGGTGAACTATGTTATGTCACTTGCCACGCAAGTGTTTTCTGGCCATCTCGGCAATCTCGAGCTGGCCGCCGCGTCGCTGGGGAATACCGGTATCCAAGTCTTAGCTTATGGAGTCATGGTAATCAAACATAATTTTGGAAGCGCTATACCATTTCAATTGTGATGTTGTTGGATGCACAAGGATTATGGAAAAGTCAAACTCCTTTTTTTTCTAATTGAATTTTGATCCACTCGCATTGATTTTGGTAATAACAGTTCAATTGATACACTTACAGATTTTTTTAAATTTTCAGCAATACCGTTTATTGGTATCGTCGCCAAAAAATATGTTTAACTTGTAGACATTTGTTTCTTATGAATTGTATCGCAAAGACAGAGCCGAAGCTTGAAACGCTGTTGAATGTGAATCTATATATCATGGGTTTAAATCAAGACTAAAATTTGAGGTATTTTATATGCAGAATACAACTCATTAATTCTCTTAAATTTTTTGATGATTAAAATAATCATTAAATTTTAAGTAAATTTGTAAATAGGCTACAATTTGTCAAATTAGAAGATATCTTCAAGTATCTAATTAATAAAAATTAAATTTCGAGTAGTGGAAAAAAACAAAACAAAAATAGGTTTATGTTCTTTGAAGAGTTGAGTCAATTCAAAGAATGGGGATTCATGGCCAAAGTTAAAGTTATTAGAGTAAGAGTTATTTAGGAACGTATCAGTTGTGCTAGAAACTGTGGCGATAGGAATAAGGAATTACTCGGAGTAGAATTTTGCCGAAATACAAATATTTACAATTATAGAATTTGAAGAATATAACTTATTATATTTGTTATTCAAAAGACGAAATCATCCTCAATTTTTAGTAGGTATATATGTTAAATGGCTATAATTTTTCAACAGCTCGGCATGGGAAGCGCCGTAGAGACGCTCTGTGGGCAAGCATATGGCGCCAAACGTTACAACTTGTTAGGCGTCTACCTCCAAAGGTCTACTATCCTCCTTATGGGCACAGCCATTCCACTTACCCTAATCTACATCTATTCCAAACCTTTGCTTATACTTCTAGGTGAGTCCCCGGAAATCGCATCGGCTGCCTCCGTATTCGTGTACGGTCTCATACCACAAATTTTCGCATACGCTGCGAATTTCCCCATACAGAAGTTCCTACAAGCACAAAGCATAGTCGCCCCGAGCGCGTATATTTCCGGGGGGACAGCGTTGTTGCACATGCTTATGAGTTGGTTGGCGGTCTATAAGCTGGGGTTGGGACTATTCGGGGCGGCTCTGGTTCTCAGTATCTCATGGTGGATCGTCGTAGTGGCACAATTTGTGTATATTGTTTGTAGTTCGAGGTGCCATGAGACGTGGGCCGGGTTTACACTTGAGGCTTTCGTAGGTCTACCAGAGTTTTTAAAGTTGTCGACGGCTTCGGCTGTGATGCTTTGCCTTGAGTCTTGGTATTTTCAGATTATTGTACTCCTTGCGGGGCTTCTTGATAATCCAGAGATGGCATTGGATTCACTATCTATATGGTAAGAAATTACATTTATTTTAGATTTTAGACAGACACGGTTATTTCCTAACACTACGAATGGAGGATCCGGTCCATGTATACAATAAAATGTAATTACAATCACTTTCGGTAAATTGAATTACAAACAACAAAAATGCAAAATGTAAAATCTAATTACAATTGTATTAAAAAATATTAAACAGTAAAGTCGTATTGATTATCGTAAACAAGTAACTGTGTTACAAGAATTGTGTACAATGACAATTTAGTTGTGGAAACTGGGAAGTTAATTTGACTTCATCCATTCACTATCTTGGTGGCATGTTTGCCCAAAAAAATCACCAAAAAGCGTGACAACCACTTGAACTTTGTGGTTATGAAACCTTTATAAATTTGTTTTTACTAGTGTAAAACACCACATTAAAGTTGTGTTTGTTGATGTCATATTATAAAAGGACAATATTAGTTTTAAAATTGTAATAAATATTAAACCACATATCAATACTAAGTTTATGGAGACCTTATAGGACTTACATGAGGATGTACCATTGGTATGTGTTCTGTTTAGCACGCGAAAGAATAAATCATATTCCCACAACTATCACTTTCTAACGTTTGGGATAAGCATCTTTTACTGACGCTAGTAAATATACATAAAATCGAAAGTGACACGTCTTCGAATCCCAGAGCATCTTATAGAACACACCTCACGATCTGTTAACATGAATCTATAGTATTACGCATATTAGTATGCTCTACAGTAGTCGAACTTAATTACTTGTCCATGTTATTAGGACAACATAGAGAATAGAATTTTGTTTAGGAGATATAGTATTCGAACAAGTAATTTGGAAGGACGGATCCCAATTGGAAACGAAATCCTGCTTCACGAGGTGACTTTGTCCATACACGTGACTACATTATTGTCTACTTCCCAAAATTGTCGAGATCGGATCCACTAAAGACAAGAAAATAATGAGAAAGTTATTCGACGTATGAACAACTTGCGAAAGGCAAATGCTACCTAAATCATGAAGGAATACGAATGCACAGGTGAAGCACCGCATTGATCGCCTGGTCTTGATAGACTCAACTAACATTTGCACCATGAAATATGTCATGATTCCAGAGAAGAATTATTCTTTTTTGATAAATATTTTCTCACATTTTTTTATCTTGGATTGCAGCATGAATATAACTGGATTTGTTTATATGATATCAGTGGGATTCAATGCTGCTGCAAGGTATGCATTCTCTGGGTCCCCATATTGATAGTCAAATGCTTAAATTTTGCTGAAACTATATGTGGAATAATCTCCAAACATTTAAGAAGATAAGTTTGGGAGGATATATAGTGCACCAATGCTACAACTGAAAACTTTCAGTTTTCGCTTGGGTACACGAGAAACAACGATATTTGAGGTTGCACCTAATTAAGTAATTCGTATTCGTTTACGTACACTTCCCACAACGTAAAACTATCTTAGCTGGTGCACTTCAAGACTCTTGGAACCCTTTCTGTCTTAGTTGTCGTGAATGTTTTTGATAATGTGAGACTAAAAGAAGTAGTTTCATCTTAGTGCAAAATAATTATATTTTTAGAAATATTGCAGTCAACAGCAATCATTCTAAGGAAATTTTTTGTAAGAAATGATTTATCATCGATTACATACCGGCGTGTCAGTCTAAGATTTTTTAACCTGTTGTTCCTTCAAACAACAGTGTGAGAGTAAGTAACGAGCTTGGAGCCGGCAATCCGAAGGCTGCAGAGTTTTCCGTCATAGTAGTGACGACGTTATCATTTGCAATTTCGGTTGTGATAGGACTGCTGGTACTTTTATTCCGGGATGTTCTTAGTTATGCTTTCACAGATGGAGAAGAAGTCGCAGCTGCTGTCTCAGAACTATGTCCTTTGCTTGTTCTCACTCTCATTCTCAATGGCATACAACCAGTTTTATCGGGTACGTGCCAGTAAAAACATAGGATATCTTATGCTTTTAATGGACGATCGGTGTTCCTGGTGACGTGTATTCGTAGTTGTTTTTTTGAGAAAAAAGCCTAGTACTGATGATTACTGGTTTCGAAGAATATAGTAAACATTTTTTTTTCAACAAATTAATCAGGTGTAGCTGTTGGCTGTGGATGGCAAGCTTTTGTAGCTTATGTGAATGTTGGTTGCTACTACATTATTGGAATTCCATCCGGATGTGTTCTTGGATTCTACTTCAACTTGGGAGCTAAGGTTCGTACTAGATTCAAGAATTATTTTTTCCTTATTAGTTGTTGAATCACATAAACGATATAAAGTAGTAAATTGTAAGGAAATAAAGACCAATTTTCGCAGTAAACCTTTCATATTCTCATGTGTAAATTTTTTTCATGCATTTAACATTGTGATAAATGGCATTTACACGTGGATGGAAACTTAGTGTCGAAAGAGAAGTATTGGATAATGGGGATTATCGGTGTGACAAGGGCCACGGTTGCCAAATCACCCTTCTTGATGTGGCATCAAATGTCCTACATGTAAATTATACTATATGTAATATGCAAGGTACAAATTTTGTCTAATTCCGTGGTATCAACTTGTGCTTCTTGCTAGTTACTACAAAATGTCAAGTGGACCTAAGTTTCATTGCCAGTAGCATCTATCTCATTTCCCACCAATTAAACTAAGCATTTATCTCATATCATACTTATATAAATTTATATAATTTTCTAGAGCCAAGCAATGACTCCCTGTTCCATGTCCCAACTTTATTCCCACCAATACCAAACTAAAATAAAATATTAATGTTTGGCCTACTATTGCCAAAAAATCCAAAAGCAACATCCATCCAGCCTTGAGAATGGGCGCCTTACCTGCCCCAAGTTCCAACCATAATTTTGTACATATATTCTTGAGGACGCATTCATGACATTCAAGTTGGTGTTATAAATAGTACTACCATTGTTTAATAGGCTTTCTCGACCAATCAACCATCCTTCATATTTAGGAGTATGGTTTTGCCCTTCTCAGTTACAATTCCAAGACTATCGGCAAAGCTTGGTTCTACACTTCATTCTGGTCTTACTTGATAATACATCAATATATTTTACGGACATCGTCGATTTATTGAGACACATATATGTTAGAAAGTTGTCTTGGAAATAACATCAGGATCGGTCGACCCGAACACATCAAACAATGTCAAATGGAAATTTACTGGACTCCCAGAAATAGTTCACTGAATCTCATTCGGTCCACCGTTATCCATTGGACAATGTCTTCTTGGGAGTTACTAGAATCTAGAGAACGGACATTCAAACCTCATTTGGTCGTCCGGATTTGGTCATCTGTCATGCCAACAATTGACCGCATCCAAGTGAACAATAGCTAGTGGAGGTTTACTGGAATGTGAAGAACGGTTGACCGTTCCCCGAACGGTCGACTGAAACCTGGACATGAGCAATTTTCATTGTCCAATGAGGTGCTTCTTGAGGTGATGCACGAGAAGATTGTGGCAAAGTTATGGGCAAAGTTGGAATAGGTATTCTCTTCCAAATCATCCTCCACAAGCAACGCTTATTCCTATTTTGATGACCGAAGGTAGATCTCTAGAACTATACTTGGATGATTTCAATTCCGTAATTTCCGATATATAATTTCAATGTTAAAGATGATGATTAAGATCAAGAGATATTGTTGTGTTGCTCTTTTAATTCCTTTTAGACACACTTCTGTGATGCCATCATGTATAGTCGTACTAGTATCTCTTTGTTCGATGTGAAGAATGTCTTAAGTATAAAGAATGTCATGGAGAAAGGTTCCCCAGGTTCAAGTAGTAAGAGTGATGCATTGGTGGCAAGAAGGAGATCAAATGAAAAGGGTTTAAGAAAAAAGGGTAGATCAAAGTCTAGAGGCAAGAAGGGAAAGTTTTGCAAGAAACTGGGTCACATGGTTGAAGAGTATTGTTGGCATCTACTGAATAATGACAAGCAGAAAGGCTTAGGTAAACCGGGCAAGTCCGATGCAAATTTTGCCGAAGGGGCCGATGGCTATGTTCTTTTAGCATCAAGTTCGGGTTCGCATACCGATGGTTGGGTGATCAACACCTGCTCAACACACCACATTACTTCTTGTAGAGTTTGGTTTGCTTCTTACAATTCATGTACAGGTGGAGTTGTAGTCATGAGAAACAAGGACTAGTGTGATGTTGTTGGCATGCATTGAGAGCATCCATTTGAAAACCCATGACGGGTCGATCAAAATCTTGGCCGATGTGAAGCATGTGACGGATACTAACAAGAACCTATATTTGTGGGGACTCTAACAACTAATATCTGCAGTTTCAATGGTAAAATTGACTTGATCACCATTAGGAAAGGGACACTGGTTATGATTCACCGCAAGAAGACCGAGGTTGATAGTCTTTCTATATTGCAAGGCGAGAGATTTGTTGGTGATGCATTGGTGGCTGCTTCATCCATGTTTGAAGATGAAGTATCTTAACTATGGCACATGAGTCTTGGTCACATGAGTGAGAAGCGGATGACGCTTTTGAGCAAATGATGCCTGCTTGGAGATTATGTAACCTGTTAATTGAAGTTTTGTAAGCATTATGCCATAGGAAAGCAAAAGCGTATCAGTTTTGGCACAACTGTTAAAAGGACCACGGGTACTTTGGACTATATTCATTCATACTTATAGGGACCTTTAAAGTTCTATCAAAAGGTGGAGCAAGACACATGTTGACATTCACCGATGGCTACTCAAGGAAGACCTAGATATTTGTGTTCAAGCACAATAGCGAAGTATTCAAATACTTCAAGCAAGGGAAGAAAATGTTTGAAAACAAAACAGAAAAGAACATCAAAAGATTGAGAATGAACAATGGTTTGGTATTTTTGTCAGTCGAGTCCAATGACTTTTGCAAAGACAAAAGCATTCTTAAACATCAAAACGTTTGTCGCACAACACAGTAGAATGGAGTTGCAGAAAGGTTGAATCAGACTCTCCTTAAAAGAGCCTGATTTATCCTCCCAATTGGAAGAGTGTCCAAGAATTTTTGGCGGAAGCGGTCTCTACAATGCTACTTTGTGAACCACTCCCGACATTTGGCATTGGACTTCAAGATACCAGAAGAAGTGTGGTCAGGTAGCCTTCCTGACTATTCAAATTTAAATGTTTTTTGGTGGTCATGCTTATGTTTGTGTTGATCAAAGAAAACTAGATGTTAGATCTTTGAAGTGCATCATTCTTAGTTATCAACCGACTGTGAAAGGTTATAAATTGTGGTGTCTAGAATCTCATAAATTCATGATTGAAAAGGATAGGGTCTTTGATGAAGTTGCTATGTTGCCTTCAAGAAAGACTGTGTTATTGTTCCTTACATTTTAGGTGTTGAGAAGAGTGCTCCAATGCAGGTGGAGCAACAAGTTGAACAATCCGTTGAGGTTGAAACTACACCCCCAAGAAGATAATGAGGAAGAATCTCAACATGAGAATGTTGAGATTCATAGCCTTGCAAGAGATAGACCGAGAAGAAAAATTAAGAAGCTTTAAAGATACCTTGAGTCCACACATGCATATGCATTATAAGCAGCTGAAGAGATTCGTAATTCACGAGACCTGAATCGATATAGTGATGTTATTTTGGAGATAGATTCAGTTACATGGCTTGGAGCCATGAATGAGGAGATAGAAACTCTTCATAGAAAGCAAACATGGAAATTTGATGGGCCTCTAAAAGGAAAAAAGATTGTTTGCTACAAATGGGTCTTCCATAAGAAAGAATGTGTCTCAGGAACTTCTGATGCAAGATACAATGCCCTTTTAGTTGCAAAAGGGCAATTGAGAAATCAAAGGTGTCGATTACAAAGATATCTTTTCTCCTATTGTGAAACACACATTTTATATTTGTGTTGCTAGGTTTGGTAGAAATACATGATTTGGAGTTAAGGCAACTAGATGTGAAGATGACATTGCTACATGAAGAACTTGAGGAACAGATATATGAGACAACCATAGGGTTTTGTTGTAGAGGCAAAGGAAGAGCATGTATGTCTTCTTAAAAACACTATATGGGTTATATCAATCTCCTAGGCAATGGTATAAAAGTTTTGATTCCTTTATGGTTGGTCATGGATTCTTGCGTTTCAACTATGATGCTTGTCTCTATTTGAAGCGACTTCTGGATGGTTCCTCTATTTTCTTGCTTCTATATATGTATGACATGCTAATCACAGCCAAGGACATGTTTGAAATTATGGAACTGAAGAAGTTGTTATCTGATGAATTCGAGATGAAAGATCTCAGTGCCTCAAAGAAAATTCTTGGGATGGATATTCGTAGAGATCGAAAGTCCAAGAGGTTATTCCTATCTCAGAAGACGTATGTGGCGAAAGTTTTGAATCACTTTGGCATAGAGAATGCCAAGTCTGAGAAGGTTCCGTTGGCTAGTTATGACTTCAAACTTTCAACCAATCTATGTCCAGAATTCGAGGAGGAGAAAGCACAAATGTGATGAGTTCCTTACACTAGTGCAGTTGGCACATTATGTATAATATGATTTACGCACGTTCGGATATAGCACAAGTCGTTAGTGTTGTTAGTTGTTAGATGGGGAATCCAGGAATGAAGCACTAGCGAGTAGTGAAGTGGATGTTGAGGTAGCTCAAAGGTTCATCCGGATTGTCTTTGGAGTTTGGGAGATCCACAGATGTTCTTATGGGGTACATTGATGCCTACTATACGTGTGTTCATGACAAGAGAAGATCAATGACCGAGTATATATGTTTTCACTATTGGAAGCAGTGCAGTTAGTTGGAAGGCAAATCTTCAACATACCGTGACTTTGTCTACTACGGAGGCAAACTACATGACAACGACCGAGTCATCAAAGAAGCTTTGGGGTAGAAAAGATTATATAGAGAGTCGTGCCTAGGTCAGAAGACAGTGAGTGTCGTTTGTGATAGGCAGAGTGTCATTCACTTGATGAAAGATCAAATGCATCACGAGAGGACAAACCACATTGATGTGAGGTATCATTTCATTCAGGAGGTCATCCTTGAAGTAAACGTGGTGATGTTGAAGATTGGTATCGAAGACAATCTAGTTGACATGCTCACAAAACCATTTACATTGACCAAGGTCAAAGATTGTTCGAGCTTGGTCGGTTTGAACTCCATGTAAATGGAGCAAAGGAAGAGAAGGGAGACACCACGAAGATAAATGAATGTGGGAGTCTCCAAATAGATAGGCTTTCAGGTCAAGGTGAAGATTGTTAGAAAGTTACCTTGGAAAAAACATCAGGAACGGTCCACCAGAACGTATCCAACAGAGTCAAATTGAAATTCATTGGACTCCCAGAATTGATTGACCGAAACCCATTCGGTCCACTATTACCCATGAGACAGTGTCTTCCTGGGAGTTACTGGAATCTAGAGAACGGACATTCGAACCTCATTTGGTCGTCCGGATTTGGTCAACTTCCATGCCAAAAGTTGACCGCATCCAAGTGAACAATAGCTAGTGGAGGTTTACTGGAATGTGAAGAATGGTTGACCATTTCCCGAACGGTCGACTGAAACCTAGACACTAGTAGTTTTTTGTAAGAGTGGTTTGGGCATTCCGTAGCAAATTAGGATTGCCCCAATCCTCTCTTCTAAATACCTAAGTTTCTTAGAACCCTAATGTTGTTGAAATCTTGAGATGAGAGAGCCACCAAAGTTGAGAGGTAGGTTTAGTCACTATAAGCTAGTGTTTAGGATTTGGGGAAAACTTGTTGTTGGAGAATCACCCAACTTTCAATCTGGTCCCAGCAAGCAATTTGCGGTTCCATTCTACTTGTACTTCAACCATTCTAATAGTGAAGCTTCTCCATCTCCGCTACCCATGTTTTTCACAATTGGATTTCCACGTAAATATGATGTTGTGCATGGTTATGTTGTTTGATTTGTCGGGAGATTGCTAGATAGATGCTATGTGTTTGATAAATTGCTTACCTTGAACTCTATTAGTTTATTCACCACTTCTGTATACGAACCACCACACTAAACATCCTAACAATACCTAAGTCTTATACATCTAGGACGAAAGTTTTGACTAAATTGACCACCATTTGTTTCAAAAAATTATATATTTTCTTGATATAAGCTTTGGTCGATCTATTTTACTAGATAATTATTATCACAACATGTGACTGCAGGGTATATGGTCTGGAATGATAGGTGGGACTATGATTCAGACATTCATTCTGATATTGGTCACATTGAAAACAAATTGGAACAAAGAGGTAAATTTTCTCGTATTAAGTATTAATCTTATTGATAATCATCTCATTATTTACCTGTTAATATTTTTCCAAAAGTACCCATAAAATAAGTTCAAGGTAGATGATAACTCAAAGAAAAAATAATGAAAAACTTACGTATAAGACAAACGTCTATACCTAAAGAATAGACGTCGGATATATAGAATGACCGACGTCTATGCGTGAGGTATAGAAGTTGGATTTTACGCGACCGACGTCTATGTATATACGACATATACATAGACGTTGGATCTAGGAATGCTTATATCCGACGTATATACCACCGTATATCTGACGTATATTCCATTTTCTACGATAGTCGTTATATATTATTACGCCAACCTTTGATTAATGCTTGATTCTACAGATTTGTTTTTAGATCCGGCTTATATAATATTATCTCCTTTCTATCTACTACGTTCATTTATCGGCGAAAATCATTCCACGTACACCATCACAAATGGACACTGGAACTGTACGTAGTTGTAAGTTGTGATGCTACTTACCTAGAGAAACAGTATTATGATGCCACAACATTACACCATAATATACAGTAACATTAACGTATAGGCTTACTTCTTATAAGATATTGATTACAGTGGTTGTTTACTTCCCTTTTTCTTTTATTTGAAGTCCAACGGTTAGAATTATAAGTAGTTCCAACCTTCACTAATAATAGTTACACGATGGAATTGTTTGTTGAAAAAATAAATCTAATATTATACCATTTTTCACAAATAGTAAGAATACTAGTTACATCCAATTAACTAGTACCTATTCCCCCAACTGATTAGTAAGCCCATAGCAAGGCTTTGTTAGTACATTTTAAGTTTTTTTGCTTGCATGCACCTCATACGGCGTATATATAAGTGAAAAATTTCACAAGTATTTCAGGAATCGTCTTTAATATATTTTTCAAACTCTAAAAATTACTTATATATACACACTCGCCGTTTGTGTGAATCCTACTTCTTCAACAAAATTGTCCAAGATAAATTTAGAAGGGAACTACTATTCATCGCCGGAAAACTACTTAAATCGCCCCAAAAATTACCTTTTTGCCCTTAACAAATCAATTAATACCCATTTCGTCCCGTATCTTTAAGCAAGGTATTTGACTCAGTTTTACTCACATTCCCAGTAGCAACACCACGAAAATGTCTGGCGAAACACCTGAATCCGGCTAGGTAACGGAGGCGGATTTTTTTTTCCGACATGGGCGTCTGGCTAAGACACGTACACCTAGGTGGAGGCGTCTGGATACGACGCGTACACCATGGTGGAGGCGTCTTAGCGAGGCGCCTCCACGAACGTGGAGGCGTCTGGCTAAGACGCCTCCAAATAGGTGGAGGCGTGATAGCCAGACGCCTCCACGTTGGTGGAGGCGTGTTAGCCAGACGCCCGTATTTTTTAATAATAAAAAATAAAATATAAATAAATTCTTAAAATTATACGGTGTGTTATCTCAAATTATTTGAGGTTCTGTTGCAAGATTTTTGGTGGTAACGGGGTCAAATTACAATGAGTTTTTTTGCAAGTGATTAAATTTTCAAAAAATTTAAGATCCAAAATCCCCGGTGGTAAAACCTCCTGATTTAGAAATACCACATCGACAGGTCCGTTCGGGGGTCTGAATTTTTTTTGAATTTTCATCAATTGCAAAAACTCGTTGTAAGGTGATGTCGGACGGTCGACCGTTTACTTCTCGGTCTACCGAACATGTTCCATGCGGATGACCGAGTTTCCATCGGTCCACCGTGATCGTAAATACAGTAAGTTTTTGATCTTCCTAGAATCATTGTGTCGGTTTACCGATCTCTACCCGGTTATCCGAATATTTATTCTCAGTAGCTTCGACATTTCTCTGGAAATCTCTATTCGGTGTACCGAAAGGGTATCGGTCATCCGAATATAGTAATTATTAACTTATTAATTAATTAATTTAGTAATTATCTAAATTTATAATCAATTATCTTTTTAATAAAAAAATAATAAAAAATTGCGGGCGTCTGTGTAAAACGCCCAGCGTAGAAGAGAGGCGTCTGGCTAAGCCGCCCAGCGTAGGAGAGAGACGTCTTAGCCAGACGCCCGTCCCATGGGCGGGGCGTCTGTGTAAAACGCCGCCCCCTAGGGGGAGGCGTCTTACACAGACGCCCCTCTCCTACGCTGGGCGGCTCCGCCAGACGCCCGCAATTTTTTATTATTTTTTTATTAAAAAAATGTTGGATATTTTACCAGATTCGAGTACATCGGGGCGTCTGTTGGCTCATTACTGACCTCCAAAACATTATTTTTTATGAATATAAGAGGAAGATGAAGAGAGATGTGTGATAGGAGGGTAAAATGTCGCGTTATAGCAGTAGAAATGAGAGAATGGCAAAATGGTAATATGTTGGGGCGATTTAAATAGTTTTAGGGCGACGAATAGCAATTCAGATTTAGAAACACGGATGCATGTCTCCAATTATGTTATGTTGAAGGTGCATGCATGTAAAAACACTACATTTATTCTGTGTTACTTGTAACTTGTAGATGAAAGTGTGCCTTTGGATCCACTGTCCTTAAAATGTGCTAACGCAAATTTGACACTCTTCAGTAACATAAAATTTAATGATAAAATTGAAAATCTATATAGTAGATCATAATTTGAACTATCTTAAATACAATATTAGAATGCACGTGAAAAATCATTGAATTTAGAAGATGTTTTATATAAGACCAAGTAATGTTGAATTTGCAATGAAACTGGTGCAATGGTCTTTTCATTCTTCAAATATTGTATGAAACGACTTCTAGTGTTTATTATTTTCAACGTGAATACTTATGTTACGATGCAAAACAAGTTTGACGGTTCAAATTCTCATTTCAAAGCTTAAATTTTATGTTTTCATTAAAGGTAGTTGGATTGATCGATGTCAATACATTCTTAAGATAGTGGACCTCTCCTCTTATATAATAGTTTAACTAAAGTTTTACCAAGCCAAGGGCTCAACGAATCTTAAGTTGAGGGCTCAAACAGCGAAGTCTCACTGAAAAATAAAACCACAGCCAATCACTATGTCAGGGATTTCCTCACAATTTATCCTTTTACATGCTTCTTAAGTCCTATATAAATTCAAATGCCAATGGCACAAACCGCAGAAGCAAAACGTTATGTAATAGGGCCAACATCACGACAGCGGAGGATGGGGCGATTTAAGTTGAAAATTCTCTACTGCCAGATGCCTTAAATTGCAGCTTCAAAAGTACCTAAACCAACCCGAACTCTTGGAAAATACAAAACCTTGGTAAATCGTAACCATTTTTAATTTTAAGTTTTATGTAATTAGGACATCATTTGATATTCTGATCTGTACTTTCCTTCTGCGAGTATTTTTATTATTTCATAAAATGAATTTAACACATGTCATTTAATTTTTCCCTTTCAAAATTTCCATACAAGAATACTAGTTCTTGTGGTAACTTTTCACGTCTTAAGGTTTTTTTATTATATTTTATTATAGCTGCTTAAAATAATTTTGAGTACATAAGGGATGTACACTTATGTACACTTGTTGATGTACATAAGGATTTAAGGTCCAACTAGCTCTCAAACCAGTTGATGTACACTTGTGGTTTTTTACTTTGTTGAGTACATAAGGGATTACATTATATTCGGTGCATTAAAGTCAGAAAGTTTGATGACTAAATCAAGTTCAATGCATAGAGATTGATTTTTGGGGATTTACTTATACTTTTGACTTAATTTGTCGAATGCTCCTTCTAGGTGCAAGAGGCTTTGAAAAGACTGGAGAAATGGGAAAGCAAAAAAGAATCACATGGAAGTAGTGATTGAGATATATATGTAGTGAAATAAGATTGAGTTGCACCCGAAAATATAATATTTGCTATTTTCAACTAAGGAATTACTTGAAGATCGCCGTTTGATGTTTCTGTGTGTCTAAAACATGCCTCTATCTCGCCTAAACGACAATGGTGTACGCATTTATATACAGGATCAAACCGCAATGACCGCAGGTTGAATTCCAATTATGTAGAGTAGTTTAGAAATTTCTTACAAAAAATATTGTATGATATTACATATAAAAAATGTCAAGCGATGGTGTATGTAGTTCACATCTGCAACAACAATGTTTACAGTCTACAGAAATAAACACATGGCTACGTTCCACTAAGGACAACTAAAGATAGAGATAACAAAAACACCGTAGGTGTTTTTTGCATGAGTGTCACTAAAAGACAACTGATTTTTAATTAGCTTTGCTATCTTCTTTACGTATTTCTTGACTATTAGAAAATACTTTTTATGATGTTAAAAACATTAATATTTAATTATAAATTTTACAAATTTATTCGTACAGTAATAATTTAAATACAAATATCACTTTTTAACTCCCACCTCCACTCTTACCTCACCGTACTCTTTTCCAACCCAACAACCATCGACCCCCCGTTTCCACCAAGCGTAGCCCTCCTCTCCCTCTAGGTTTTGGCCACCCAAAGCGATTTAGACACTAACTCAAGACTTTTGCATACGAAAGGGGTTATAGACCTTATGGTAAACTTCCACTACGTTCTTGAGGTTCAAAATTTTAGCCAATAAAGTTGATCGATTCGCTACATGCAGTATCACCTAAAGAAGACGATCGAACGCGAAGAAGCAATATTTATTTCTCATTGGAGGCATGCCCTGCAGGAGACGTGACAAGCTTGATAATAAATATGCTATCATTCCCCCACTTCTAAGGAGCGCTCAAGTATGTCAAAATCAATCACATGGGATGAAACAAGTCCATGCATGTTATTGAGTTAGATACGTCTTTGCGCCCCGAAACAGTGGAAAATATAAAACTTTAAACAAATAAAAGAATCAACACCGGGGTCGTTACCAAACCACACACATATATATATATATATAATAAGTCGTACAACGTCTGATACAGGAATCAAAAGATGATTAAAACGACAAAGGTATACACTAGATACAAGAGTAATCATCAACCTCAAAAGATACAAGAGATGATCTGGTCCACGTGCTCCCGCCCTCAGTCACCACCTCCAACTGATGCTTACGACCTGAAATGCAACAAAACTATGCCCGAGTTTCCCATTGGGAAACCCCGTATGCCAACTCCTAAAATATTAATATAACATATATGAAACATGGTATGAAACATGCAATAAAAGCACAACTGCCACCGTGCACACAAGACACCGCCAGAAAACATCGGCCACGGGTCTCAAGGGTCCCCTCACCCCAATCCCACAACACACATGCACAAAAGGCACTGCCGGAAAACATCGGCCACGGGTCTTAAGGGTCATCTCACCCCAACCCCACAACACACGTGCACACAAGGTACTGCCGGAAAACATCGGCCAGACCAAACAAATACGTGCACAAAAGGCACCTGCTCCTCAGAGCCACAACCATGATCTCTCTCAGGCCGGAATGTCCATACCGTCACCCCAGAACAGTTGGGGACCCGTTGCCCTCGAGGCAGATCCAAACCACACACGACACAAACATCCATATGCAAAACAATGCCCAAACGGTCGAACCAAAATCCACAAATGGTCGACGAACTCCACTACAATTCTGCATGAATAACCGAAATAACGTCCAACCGGTCGAACAATAAAGGGGCTCCGTTCGACCAAAATCCATCAGTGAAATCCTCTTTTCTCCAAAGAAACAATCGGCCGAACTAAAATACACAAACGGTCGACTGATTTCTACCAGTAAATCCCAACAACAATCCACACCACTCCGGTCGAACGAAAACTAATCAATCGGTCGGACCAACTTTAAGTCACTAAAGTTATCGGTCGGACAAAGTCAACAAGCGGTCGACCGTTTGGATGGTCAACGCCCCCAACAAACTTACGACAGTGCTTTCGGTCGACTGGCAAAGGGGACCCGTTCGACTGAAAACACCCAGAGCCTCATCCTCTGGCAAGGATTGCACTATCGGTCGACCAACCCTAAGGTATCGTTCGACCGGTGCGAGAGATTTTGCCCGAAATGCACTACGCCCGGTCGACTGCACCAACCCACCGGTCGACCGTTCCAAAGCAGAAAAGCTGCAGCAAGACCCTCGACGAGCCTTCCGGCCTACCGTCGGTCCAACCAACACTCGCAAGGCTTAAAAGGGTGTTAAGAAGCTTGGAATACCTTTAAGGCTTAAAGAAGCCTTTGAAAAACCCACGAAGGTCGCTTCCACGAGCACTTCTTCTCCTTCCCCGACAAACCCAACTGAGCCATTGATCACCGCGATCCTTGCGCACTCCACCGAGTTGTCTTCCTCACCGAATTCAATCCACCATGCTCCGGTAGCTGAGAGAGAGAGAGAGAGAGAGTTGAGCGGGAGAGAGAGAATCGCGCGAGTGAGAGAGAAATGAGAGAAAGAGAGAAAATCACCTTTTATACTCTTCTCCTCCACTCATCTCAGCCATTCATCTCAATCCATCCCAACCTCCTCTAATCCACCACCTAAAACACATTAAACCCATTAAGCAAAGGGTTAGGATGTAACAATCAACCCTCCTTAAAGAATTTCGTCCTTGAAATTAGAACCAACTCCTTACCAAACAACTCCGGATACTTCTTCCGGACCTCCTCTTCGATCTCCCAAGTGTCTTCACGCTTGCTATGGTGTTGCCACCTGACCTTTACCATCAGAATGGTTCTCCTTCTGAGCTGGTGCTCCATCCGATCTATAATCTCCACGAGCCTCTCCTCGAGAGATAAATCTGACTGATCTCGGGAACATTGATCTCAATCACGTGCGATAGATCGACAACCTATTTCCTCAACATAGAAATGTGAATAACGTTGTGAATATCCGAAAGCTACGGCGGAAAAGCAATATTGTAGGCAACCTCTCCTACTCGATCAAGAATCTCAAACGGTCTGACGTACCTCGGACTGAGATTCCCCTTCTTCCCGAATCCCATCACTCCACGAGCTGGTGAAATCTTGAGGAATACGTGATCACCCACCTCAAATCTCAACTCTCGTCTACGCCTATCTGCGTAACTCTTCTGTCTGCTCTGAGCCGTCGCTATCCTGTGTCTGATCACACCAACATTTTCAGCATACATCTGAGATATCTCTGGCCCAACTAGCTGCCTCTCGCCTGCGTCACTCTAGCATACTGGTGATCTACAAGGCTGACCATACAGAGCCTTGTACGGTGGCATCCCAATGCTCGAATGGCAGTTGTTGTTGTCGGCGAACTCGATAACGGCAAGTGTTCATCCCAATATCCTTCCCAATCCAGAGTACATGCTCTCAACATATCCTCTAGTGTCTGGATAGTCCTCTCTGACTGCCTGTCTGTCTGCAGATGAAAAGTTGTGGTGAACTTCAACTGAGTTCCCAAGGCTTCTGCAAACTACCCCAATATCTGGAGGTGAACCTCAGATCTCGATCAGAGATAATACTCACTGACACTCCATGTAATCGGACTATTTCCTCGATGTATAGCCTCGCCAAACCCTCCAAAGGTAAGGTGGTCCTGATCGCCAGAAAATGCGCTGACTTGGTCAATCGATCGACTATAATCCAAATCGCGTCCTGAGATCTCCTCGTGTTCGGAAACCCGGTGACGAAATCCATCGTCACGTGATCCCACTTCCATTACGGCAGATCTATACTCTGCAGCTGCCCTGCTGGTCGCTGGTGCTCAATCCTATCCTACTGACAAACCAGGCACCTGGACACGAAGTGCGATATGTCTCGCTTCATCCCCTTCCACCAAAAACTCCGTTGTAAGTCTTTATACATCTTGGTACTCCCTGGGTGAATGGAATATCTGGCTCTATGTGCCACCTCCATGATAGTTTCTCTCAGATCACTTGCTTTCGGTACCCAGATCCGCCCCCCTGAATATCAAGCCCCCATTGACTTTGACACTGAAGTCTGATCCGTCCTTAGCAGCTAACTCCATCAGACTGACCAGCTCATCATCTGTTCTCTGAACCTGAACAACTCTCAAAACTGTCTGTGGCTCCACTCGAAGTCCCGCAATCACTGCTGATTGGAATCATTTCATGCATATCTTTGTGTCTTATATCCATTATCTTTCACCCCAAACAATGCTATGTAACGAGTTTTATGTGTAGTTTTCAGGAATAAGTAGGTTTGAGAAGGAGAGACTATAAATGGAACTAATAGCAAGGAAAATGACTGAGTTGAGAGACTCAAGGACTAAGATGCAAGGGAGAAGGACCTGAACGTAAGACCGAAGGACCAAAGAGCAAAACAGAAAACTCCACACCATCATGCGGAGTATTTTGGCAATTCGATTCGGGTCGGAGCTCCAACAAGCGAAGTAGATGCATCCAAGACCAACAAATACATCAAGAAAAGCCCAGAATGAAAACCAGATGGATCCGGATCCTGTAGACCACTAATTGGCGGTCTGTTTGGCTCCGAATCCACTAAGCTTTGGTGGGCATGTGTATTAGAGTGTGTTTATTCTATTTCTGGTATTTGTTTAGTCCCTTACCGGGGGATTGTTTAGGATTACCTTTTTCTATGGCTATAAATAAAACTCTTCACCTTCTATTGTAAACTACCCATTGCTTGGTGGCATTCTCTCTACTTGGAGTGAGCCTTGAAGCAAAACTCAAGTTGGAGAAGAATGCCACCTTCAATGTGAGTCATTATTAATAAAATAATTGTTCTTAGTTTCTGTTAATCTTGTCTTTTGATTCTTGCATGTTTCTTTAGTTTATGTTCCTTTCAATTAGCTTCTTTAATATTCCTTTCTTGCTTAGTTGAATTTCTTTTCAGTATAATATTTCATTTTGTTAATGTAGTTAGTTTAATTATTAATGATTAGTTCCATCCCCTTTGGGGGTGGAGTAGAGGTATGTACATGTTATGTAGATGGTATGAATGCTAGATATTATTGTTTGTGAGGGATATTAGTATGCTTGCTTGAATTAATAAGAACTTTACTTGATGGTTTCTGCCATAGTTAGGTACATTCCATGCTCGTTATGTTCTTAATAACAACCTTGCCATGCTCATATTAATCACCTAGGTTAGTGCTGTAAATGATAGGTCTTGCCATTAGGTACTTCTTATGCATTAACAAACACTAACTAAACTTGAGCTTCTTGTATGCATTCACCACACTTATTTCATGTGCACACACACTCCACCCCTTAGGGGTTTTCCATTCCTGAGTTTTATCTTCCTTTAGTAGTTTCTTAGTTTAGTTTGTTTTGTGGTTTCATTTCATCCTTTCTAGTTATTAGTTTAGATTAGTGTAGTTTAGTGTAATCACTCTTTCTCTCCTTTCTTTCCCACTCGCCTTTGCACAAACCAAAAGTCGACACACCTCCCTGTGGATCGACCCGTATTTGCCACCGCTTCAACGAGGCCGTGTGATTGATCGTTTTATATTTCTACCGCAAGTGCACGGCCGCGTTGGAGCGGTGGCAAGTACGGGTCGTCCACTGGGAGGTGTGTCGACACTTGGTTTGTTCGAAGGCGAGAGGTAAAGAAAGGGAAGAAATGTTGGTTACACTAAACTACACTACAATGCAAATGGAAATGAAAGATAAGCAATAAAAACTAAACCCCAAAGGGGGTAGAGAACTGATGTGAACATAAAGATGTGTGTGTGTGTGTGTGTTCAATTAAGCTCCTCACAACATGTAGTGCATGAAATCATAAAACTACATCCAATCTTGCCTCTACATGAATTAAGATAAGACTACATCATTAAAACATACAAGACAATGATTGGAATGAAGCTACATGAACTCAAGTATAAAGACTAGACCCTACTATGCCTCCACATGAATTAAGATGACTACATCATTAAAACATACAAGACATTAGCTAAGGAAAAGGCAACAAGAGTACATACACTACAAATTGTGTTTCCAACATTAACTTCATCCATATCCTAACCTTATCATTCCCCATAAAATAGGTCCACTAATCAAAGCATAAGCTAAGCTTCATTCAAGAGCATTAGCATATCAAAGATAAGAGTGGAGACCCATTAGATGGTTATGGAAATCATATAAAGCTCAATGGATAAAAATAACACACACTTAATACACTACATAATTATATCACATATTTCTCCACCCCCCAAATGGGGATGGAACTACTCACTACTCATTACACTACTGATTAGACTAAGTAAAGAAAACATTTAACTAAGATACTAAAATTACTAAACAAGAATTTAAACAAAGTAAAGCAACCCACACAAAACAAACAACATAACAAAACAAGATTAAAAGAAACAAATAAACTTTTATTAACAATGACTCACATTGAAGGTAGCATCCTTCTCCACCTTGAGTTATTGCTTCAAGGCTCACTCCTTAGTAGAGAGAATGCCACCAAACAATGGGTAATTACAATGGAAGGTGAAGAGTTCTATTTATAAGCATGGAAAAAGCTAATCCGGGACAATCCCCCGATGTGGGACTAAACCAATACCAAAAATACACTAAGAATACACTAATACACGTGCTACAGAAAACTAGATGGATTCTGGGCTAAATGGACCGCCAATTAGCGGTTCCAGACCGCCAATTGGCGGTCTATAAGGTTTAGATCCGTCTGATTTTCTTTGTGGGCTTTTCTTGAAGTGTTTCTTGGTCTTAGATGCATCTGGTTGGTTTAGTGGAGCTCCGACCCGAATCGAATTGACAAAATACTCCTCATGATGGTGTGGAGTTTCCTGTTTTGCTCTTAGGTCCTTCTGTCTTACGATCAGGTCCTTCCCCCTTGCATCTTGGTCCCCAGGTCTCACAATTAGGTCCTTTTTTCCTGCTTTTGGGTCCTTTGATGGCTCTTCTCTTCAAACCTCTTTATTTCTGAAAACTAAACATAAAACTCGTCACATAGCATTGCTTAGGTGTAAGATAATGGATATAAGGTACAAATATAAGCATGAAATGATGTCAATCAAATACCCCCACACCTAAGTTTTTGCTAGTCTCGAACAAAACAAAGAAAGAGAAAAACAAACGAGAAACAAGAAATCCTAACTCACTTTCGTAGGAATCACGGTTGCACTTAGCACGTGCAACAAGCCGTTAAACCTCTTTGTTGCCAAGGAGGAGGAGTGTTGTCTCCTGAGGGTTTTCAGCGGATATACCCACAAAATCCGAACAAGATGCATTATTCAATCTAGACTTGACTCGTTGGACAAATTTTGTCGATCAATGGACGCGGTAATGCTACGGGCCGACTCTATATAGGTAATCAGTCCACACCTAGCCTAATGAACCATTCGTGTTAGTTAAATAAGGAATTAAGTGAAAGACATGGACAACCTCAAGATCCTCAAGTGATACAAAGTGTAAGGTCCATTAAGGTTCTTATTTGCATTACCATTTTTTTTTCTTTTTCTTTCTTTTCACACATTTTTTTTTCTTCTTTTTTTTCTTTTTATTAGTTGGAGCTTCATTCTCCCAGGGTCAGGTTTCGTGCATCATTGCCCATGAGGACTTACACTATCACGTACACCTTTCCCCAAATCTCCACATAGGGCAATCCCTACCACCCGTGTAACGGGAGTTCGGTCGGCGCATCCCAAGTCAGATGACTCGAAAGCACCAGGCACAAAGTCCCCTCAGACCTACTTTCCCGAGTGATAGGAGCCGTGCGAGAAGAGAGAACATCTACTCACTTATTTCTTATCTACACATGAACCAAAACCCCTACACTAATGTCTCACAACAAGATTAAGAGGGTCCTTGACTACAACAAACTTCCTAAATTAACAAACACGAATTATTTACTCACTAGGTTCAGGGTGGACTTCTTTGAATTTTTGAGCACTGAAACCCTATGATTACTCACCCCCAAAGGAAAACTGGGGTGCATCCTAACGACTCGATAAATCCTAAAGCCACTGTACTAGATATCCTAATGCATAAAGTTCAAGACAATTTTGGGAGCTTTCTTTTTACTTTGCCTCTCAACGGTTTTGCACATGCTAAACACACGCAAAACCCACAAAACATTTTCTTTCGAAAACACATGAAGATTTTGAAAGAAATGTTAAAATTTTGAAGCATTAGGCAAGCAAAAGAAGACAAGTCACCCAAGGATCATGGCAAACAGATATATCGATATTAAATGCAGCACACTAACATGACCCTAAAAATGCAAACAAAAGAAATCAAAATCAAAAGAAAAGACTCAACTATGTACACACGTAAAACACCCCCCCCCCCCCCCCCCACACCTACTTCATGCATTGTCCTCAATGAATGTGAGCAAAATACTACATGGATTTATGCATGAAAAAGGAGAGATCTCACCAACGTGAAGTACAAAGGGGAGTGTATGGCTATGTTGATGGACACAACCCAAATTCCCTCAAAACCTGTGAGATGCTAAAGAAAGGGTACAAATACGTGAAAGAAATGGAGCCCAAATACACAAGGGTTGGGGCTCACAACAATCGATGCTCACTGAAGGAGTCTTTTATTGTACCTTTTTTTTTTATATATATAACTATGTACAAACATAAGTTCCCATCTTCATTTGTCAAAAGACATCAAATGGGAACCTCAAGAGTGGGTCAATGCACTTGGAAAGGGAACATGACACCACGCGGGGCCAGAATACGCATGCGTGGGCCCCCTTCACAAAGAGCACTAGACGAAATGAGAGGTTCATGAATTGGACGCAAAGGCGTCTCATTCAAAGGATCAAACTGAAAGAGCTTGAACCTCTCGAGAGTTTGGGAAATAAGGGGCAACGGAAGAAAAATATCTCCCGTTGCGGAACTGAAGTTATGATCATCAATCCAAACTCTCCAACCAACAGGCTGGTGGGTCGGAACGAGGTCAAGCACCTCGTTATGCATATCCGACACACCAGGCGAACAAACAGTGGGTCTCATACCCAAGGTATCCTCCAAGGAACTCCTAATACCCTCATGAGCAATATAGTTGTTGGATGTTCCATCATTTCCAAGATGATCAGGAACAATAGTGAGAGGCAAACTCTCATCAGGTTGTTTGAAGTTGAGGGTACTAGGGAGCTCTTGCTCCACCAGAGGTGGGTCCTTAAGAGGATCAAAATGAAGATCATGTGGCTCAAGGGCCACGGGACAAAAAGATAAGGCACAATCCTGTGCCGACTCATAATAGAACTGGTCCAAGTTATTCTCAATTTGAATCGAATCCTCCACTAAGTGATCGTGAATTGAAACCCCAAGTCCCTCAGGCTGACTAGGAGTTTGACTTTGAAAGGTTGTGCTTTGAATTTGTGGATGTGGTGGTGGTTCGATATCAAAAGATGAATCCTCATGTTGACAAGAAAGGTGACCCTCCTCGCGTTCATGGAATTGTTGTGTCATTTGACTCACTTGCAATTCCATATTTTGCAAGGAATTCAAGTTGGACTTCAATAAAGTTTGAGTGGTTTCCATGAATGTTTGGAGGGTTTGTTTTAAGGAATCAAATTTGGGGTCAACAGTGAGGTCCAAGTCAGAGCTTGGGAAATTTTGGGGTTGGGTGTTGATGGGCTGAGAATGAGTCCAATTATTTGAAGTGGGGTGTTGGTAGAATTCTGAGTATTCGGGAGGAGGATACGGGGGTGAAAATGAGGTATAAGAATTTGGATAAGATTTGTCTCCCCATGAATCCATCACTCTCGGGTTGTACGCGGATGCGTAATGGTCATAATGAGCATTTTGGGAAAATGTGTGCTCATACTCAGGCTCAGGGGGAACATAAGGACATTCTCCGATAACATGACCACTCAACCCACAACAGTCGCACGGTACGGCTACTGGAGCCACCGGGGCACTCATGTCGTCTGCCATACGCATGAAAGAGGCCAAAGTTTGTTGTAATGTCTCAGTTTGTTGACCAGCATATGATCCGGCATAACTAGATTGTGGTCTAGCAGTCGGTTTCTCTCTCATGTTACCCCAATATGAAGACTGCTCAGTCACAAAATTGCGATCATCCCAACCATACGGGGTGTTAGTCTGAGCCACCCCAGGTTGCATGGGTCCGGAGTACCAGGGAGAATCGTCCTGGTCCCAACAATGATATGGATGGTCGCCCATGTAACCATCCATCTCAAAAAACTCTCGAGTCGATCACTCTCACCACCACGAGGCTAAGCTCGCAAAAAGTGCTCGACTCGACCCTAAAACGCTAACAGAGAGTGTAAAGGGGAGGAGACTATAACGTAGAAGAAGATGAGAAGAAGATGACTCAGAGGAGAAGGGAAGAATCCCTAGAGCTAGCGAGGATACAGGGTGAAGGTAGAAGCCTAACTAGCAAGCATGGCTCAAACAATGTAAGGCAATGGGTCCTTAGGCTAGACGACGCCTAACTTCGAGGTCACTAGCCTCGACACGCCTCACCTCCCTACAACGAGGACCACAATGCCCAGCAAGTGATACCAGATCCGGAGATCCAGTACCTCCTACTATCGACAAGGTAGGCAACGCCGATCAGGTCATGGCGGTCTCAACTAGATTACTCTCCAAGTGCGTCTGAATTCCTAGGGCCAATGTCTACTTGCTTTTAGTTAAGGCTTTACTTGAGTGTGCTTTTTGGGGCTAAGGGAGGGGTGATGAAATCCCCCACCTTATCTTTGAAGTCTATAGGTGATGCCCCTTAAAGATGTTTTGAAATCTTAGGCTAGCAAGCAACTCACCAAACAAGCACTCACCTCACTCTTGTTTCGATGCAAACCTTACTCACTAATGAATGTCCTAATGCGTGAATGAGTGATAAGGAATGCGTACCTCGCTCCAGCAATCAACAGCAAAATGTAAAGCAAAGAAAAGAAAGATGCATGCAAGGTCTACATATGATGCATGACCTAGATGGCAAGAAGTCTAATATTTTGCTTTGAGTTTTATGGTCCAAGTTGATTAAAGGGGATTGAAATTAAATCTGGGAGCAAACTAAAGATCACAACATGCAAAATTGGGCTCCCAGATAACTAAAGTGAACAACATAACAACTGGAACAAATTTGAGAGCAATTGAGGCTCACCAGGCCGCCAATTGGCGGTCCCAGACCGCTGATTGGCGGTCACTTTGGGGTCTTTTGCTCTCCAATTACTCCAGTCGCTTCCCCTTGGTCCTCAGGTTCCCTGCCACTAAGAAAAACTGAAAACAAAAAATTAAAAACCCCTCGAATCGTCCAAACCAATGTCTGGACAGAGCACCTCCCCGGCAACGGCGCCAAAAACTTGATTGATCGTTTTATATTTCTACCGCAAGTGCACGGCCGCGTTGGAGCGGTGGCAAGTACGGGTCGTCCACTGGGAGGTGTGTCGACACTTGGTTTGTTCGAAGGCGAGAGGTAAAGAAAGGGAAGAAATGTTGGTTACACTAAACTACACTACAATGCAAATGGAAATGAAAGATAAGCAATAAAAACTAAACCCCAAAGGGGGTAGAGAACTGATGTGAACATAAAGATGTGTGTGTGTGTGTGTGTTCAATTAAGCTCCTCACAACATGTAGTGCATGAAATCATAAAACTACATCCAATCTTGCCTCTACATGAATTAAGATAAGACTACATCATTAAAACATACAAGACAATGATTGGAATGAAGCTACATGAACTCAAGTATAAAGACTAGACCCTACTATGCCTCCACATGAATTAAGATGACTACATCATTAAAACATACAAGACATTAGCTAAGGAAAAGGCAACAAGAGTACATACACTACAAATTGTGTTTCCAACATTAACTTCATCCATATCCTAACCTTATCATTCCCCATAAAATAGGTCCACTAATCAAAGCATAAGCTAAGCTTCATTCAAGAGCATTAGCATATCAAAGATAAGAGTGGAGACCCATTAGATGGTTATGGAAATCATATAAAGCTCAATGGATAAAAATAACACACACTTAATACACTACATAATTATATCACATATTTCTCCACCCCCCAAATGGGGATGGAACTACTCACTACTCATTACACTACTGATTAGACTAAGTAAAGAAAACATTTAACTAAGATACTAAAATTACTAAACAAGAATTTAAACAAAGTAAAGCAACCCACACAAAACAAACAACATAACAAAACAAGATTAAAAGAAACAAATAAACTTTTATTAACAATGACTCACATTGAAGGTAGCATCCTTCTCCACCTTGAGTTATTGCTTCAAGGCTCACTCCTTATTAGAGAGAATGGCACCAAACAATGGGTAATTACAATGGAAGGTGAAGAGTTCTATTTATAAGCATGGAAAAAGCTAATCCGGGACAATCCCCCGATGTGGGACTAAACCAATACCAAAAATACACTAAGAATACACTAATACACGTGCTACAGAAAACTAGATGGATTCTGGGCTAAATGGACCGCCAATTAGCGGTTCTAGACCGCCAATTGGCGGTCTATAAGGTTTAGATCCGTCTGATTTTCTTTGTGGGCTTTTCTTGAAGTGTTTCTTGGTCTTAGATGCATCTGGTTGGTTTAGTGGAGCTCCGACCCGAATCGAATTGACAAAATACTCCTCATGATGGTGTGGAGTTTCCTGTTTTGCTCTTAGGTCCTTCTGTCTTACGATCAGGTCCTTCCCCCTTGCATCTTGGTCCCCAGGTCTCACAATTAGGTCCTTTTTTCCTGCTTTTGGGTCCTTTGATGGCTCTTCTCTTCAAACCTCTTTATTTCTGAAAACTAAACATAAAACTCGTCACATAGCATTGCTTAGGTGTAAGATAATGGATATAAGGTACAAATATAAGCATGAAATGATGTCAATCACCGTGCACTTATGGTTTAATTAAAACGAATCAATCAAGTTTTTGACACCATGCCGGGGACAAGCTCAAGCTCATGGAGTCTTTTATTACACACATTTTTTATTTTATTTTATTTTTTATTATTTGTTTTTGTTTTTACAAGGTATATACATCAACAAAGATATTCTCATAATCATTTGGTCAAGGAACATCAAATGAGAATATCGAGTTATGAGGACCAGAGACTTGCCCAGATGGTCAAACTTCACTGGTACTCTGAGGTGTCATGAGGGGTGAAAGGTCAAAGCTGAAAGGCTCGAACCCCTCATAATAATTGTTGGGTATAGGCAACATGAATGAATGTAGTTGTGTTGCCTCACTAGGGTTTAGTTGTTCATCGAACAAAACCCTCCAACAAATAGGTGGGTGCATCAGAATGAGTTCCTCAAGCTCATTCGATGGATGCAGCAAACATAGAATGAGTTTGAGGTGAAGTCCCACAATCACTGCCCTTTCAGAGTCCTCCGTAAAAGGTCTGCACTCCGTCAAGGCCTCAAGCAACCCCTACTCCTGAATGCATAAGCCAGCAGCTGCCAACTCCACCTTCCCCCTCAAAGCATCTGCGACAGAATTCGCCTTCCCCGGATGATACGAAATTGTGAAGACGTAATCCTTTATGAAATCGAGCCATCTGCGCTACCTCATATTCAATTCTTTTTGCGAAAACAGATACTTCAGACTCTGGTGATCCGTGAAGACCTCAAACTGCTCTCCATATAGGTAATGCCACCAGGTCTTCAGCGCGTGAACCACCGCTGCCAACTCCAGATCATGGGTAGGGTAGTTCTTCTCGTGTACCTTCAACTGCCTGGACGTATATGCCACTACCTTCCCATGCTGCATCAAAACACAGCCCAAACCAACTCCTGAAGCATCGTTTTAGATCACATAGCCTCCGCTACCACTTGGTAGCGTCAGAATCGGTGATGTAGTCAGTCGCCGCTTCAGCTCCTGAAAACTGTCCTCACACTTCTGGGAGCAAATGAACTTGACACCTTTCTGTGTCAATGTCGTCAGTGGGGAAGCAAGTCTGGAGAAGTCCTGAACAAACCGACGATAATAACCTGCTAAACCCACAAAACTCCTAATCTCTGACACACTGGTTGAGCTCTCCACTGAGTCACAACCTCAACCTTCGCTGGATCTACAGATATCCCGTCTACTGACACCACATGTCCCAGAAAGGTCACCCGATCTAACCAGAATTCACACTTCTTGTACTTAGCATAGAGTTGCTGATCTCTCAGAATGCTAAACACAATCCTCCGGTGCTGCTCTCTATCTGGTGAGTATACCAGTATATCATCCACGAAGACAATCACAAATCTATCAAGATACGGCTGAAAAGTCTGATTCATCAGATCCATGAACGCTGCAGGTACATTTGTCTGCCCAAACGACATCACCAAGAACTCGTAGTGTCCGTACCTCATCCTGAACGCTGTCTTCTGGACATCTGCATCTCTGATCCTCAACTGATGATAACTGGATCGCTGATCGATCTTCGAAAATACCCTTGCCGACTGCAACTGATCGAAAAGATCCTCAATCCTGGGTAAAGGATATCGATTCCTAATGGTAACCTTATTCAGCATTCTGTAATCAATATACATCCTCAACGAGCCATCCCTCTTCTTCACGAAGAGCACTGGAGCTCCCCAGGGTGAGACACTGGGCCTGATAAAACCTGAATCTAGCATATCCTGCAACTGCTTCTTCAGCTCAGCTAACTCAGCATGTGCCACCTATACGGGGCCTTCGACTGCGGGGTAGTCCCAGCTACCAGATCGATACCAAACTCGATCTTTGTGAGGCGGCAACCCGGTGATCTCATCAGAAAATACTTCAGGAAAATCCTGAACAACCTTGATATCTTGCAACTTCTTCACCTCAAGATCTGGCACCACAAGATCTTGCAACTTCTTCACCTCAAGATCTGAACAACCTTGATATCTTGCAACTTCTTCACCTCAAGATCTGGCACCACAAGATCTTGCAACTTCTTCACCTCAAGATGTGACACCACAAGATCGTGCAACTTCTTCACCTCAAGATCTGGCACCACAAGATCTGAACAACTTCTTCACCTCAAGATCTGGCCCCACAAGATTTGAACAACCTTGATATCTTGCAACTTCTTCACCTCAAGATCTGGCACCACAAGATCTTGCAACTGCTTCACCTCAAGATCTGGCACCACAAGATCTTGCAACTTCTTCACCTCAAGATCTGGCACCACAAGATCTGAACAACCTTGATATCTTGCAACTTCTTCACCTCAAGATCTGGCACCACAAGATATCTTGCAACTTCTTCACCTCAAGATCTGGCCCCACAAGATTTGAACAACCTTGATATCTTGCAACTTCTTCACCTCAAGATCTGAACAACCTTGATATCTTGCAACTTTTTCACCTCAAGATCTGGCACCACAAGATCTTGCAACTTCTTCACCTCAAGATCTGGCACCACAAGATCTTGCAACTTCTTAACCTCAAGATCTGGCACCACAAGATCTGAACAACCTTGATATCTTGCAACTTCTTCACCTCAAGATATGGCACAACAAGATATCTTGCAACTTCTTCACCTCAAGATCTGGCACCACAAGATCTTAACAACCTTGATATCTTGCAACTTCTTCACCTCAAGATTTGGCACCACAATATCTTGCAACTTCTTCACCTCAAGATCTTCACCATAAACACTCTACAACCCTGGTGGATCATCTTCTGAGCCTTCACTGCAGAAACCATAATCCGACCATCTCTACTCTTAGTCCCTCTGATCAGCAAATCAGGAAGACCCTTCCTCGAAATCAAAATCTTCTTTTCTCGGCACAAGACTCGAACATCGTACTGGGACAGCCAATCCATCCCAAGTATGACATCAAAGTCCAACATCGGTAACAAGACCAGGTTTGCCAGGAACTCCTGGTCTCCCAAAACAACCGTGGCGCTGGGGAGGAAGCTCCCCACAATGCCCACCAAACCCAAGGGTTTGCTGACCTCCAAAGTGGCACTCAACATCGCAGGAGTACGACCTAACACGCTCGCAAACTGCTCAGAGATGAACGAGTGTGTGGCCCCGCAATCAAAAAGCACTCTAGCTATGAAGCCATCAACATAAAGTGTACCTTCCACTACAACACTTGCGTCTCTAGCCTCCTCTCCCTATATGGTGAAAACACGACCAACACTCTTCCCCTACTGAGGTGATGCAGCTGGTCGACTCGGTCCCGCTCCACTAGCCGAGGAGGAACCCTGTCGTCCACTAGGTCCACTTGACCTACTCGGGCAGAAATGAATGAAGTGACCCATGTAGCCACAACCGTGATAGGCACCAAGACGTGTCCCACACCCGCGCCCGGGGTGAACTCCACCACACTGCCTGCACTGCCCTGACTGCATCAACCTGAGGACTCTTGCCCGGATTTCCCGAACTCTAAACTCCAGGTCGCACACTGGCCTTTGTCTGCACCTTCCTGGCCTCTACCATCTCCTGGTAGACCTGACCATAATCGTCGCAAACTTCACTGCATCAGCTAAAGTTTGCGGTACGCTCGTAGTCACACGAGACCGGAACTGTGGCCTCAACCCTCTGTCGAACTTCCGAGCTCTCTGCTCCGGTGTCACATAGATCTCTGGGTAGTAACGCTCTAAGGCGTGAAACCTGCTAATGTAAGCCGCCAGCGTCATCTCTCGCTGCTCAAGTGCCAGGAACTCCTCCCTTTTCCTGTGACGCACATGCTATGGAAAATATTGCTGGTTGAACTCCACGAGAAATTCCACCCAGCCCACCTCCTCACTATCCTCTAAAACAACAGCCGACGTGGACCTCCACCAGCTGTCTGCCTCTCCGTCCAACACATAGGTGGCCAGATCCACCTGCCTCTCAGAAGGACATATGATCGCTCTGAAGATCTTCCGGATCTTGAAGACCCAATCCTTAGCTGCCTCTGGCTCACCGCTACCATCGAATGAAGGAGGGTGCTGATGCATAAGTCGATCCAGCACTGCTCATGCCCCTGCCTGCTCAAACTGTGCAGACTGGCGCTCGATGATTGACATCATTTCATGCTTATATTGTATCTTATATCCATTATCTTTCACCTAAAAAATGCTACGTGACGAGTTTTATGTTTGAATTTCAGAAATAAATAGGTTTGAAGAGATGAAGCATAAAAGGACCCAAAAGCAGGGAAAAATGACTGAATTGTGAGACCTGGGGACTAAGATGCAAGTGAGAAGGACCTGAACGTAAGACCAAAGGACCAAAGAGCAAAACAGAAAACTCCACACCATCTTGGGGAGTATTTTGGCAATTAGATTCGGGTTGGAGATCCAATAAACAACGTAGATGCATCAAAGACCACCGGAGACATCCAGAAAAGCCCAGAAGAAAATCCAGCGGGATCCGAACCATATAGACCGCCAATTGGTGGTGTAAGACCGCTAATTGGCGGTTTGTTTTGGCCCGAATCCGCTAAGATTTTGGTGGGTCGCGTATTAGTGTGTATTTAGTCCATTTATGGTATTTGTTTAGTCCCACATCGGGGGATTGTCCCGGATTGCCTTTTTCTTTGGCTATAAATAAAACTCTTCACCTTCTATTGTAATGACTTCACATTTTAAGTGGCTATTCTTCCTACTAGAAGTGAGGCCTTGAAGCACACAGTAAAGTAGGAGGATGCTACTTGAATTGTGAGTCATTTTAATAAAAGTTTCTTTATTATGTTGTTTATTTCATGTTGCTTGTTTTACTTTGTTTAATTTCATTACATTAGTTTTAGTAGCTTAGTTAATATGCTTTCCTTGCTTAGTTTAATAGTTAGTCTAATGTGTAGTGAGTAGTTCCATTCCCTTTGGGGGGGTGGAGTTTGACCTGTCAAAATAAGACACGACACAATAACACGACACGGACACGACACGATAATTTAATGTATGGGTATAGAAACCTGGACACGAATACACGATAAGCATACACGACCCAATACACGAATCCTTATCGGGTCGGGTTCGGGTATGAGAGTCTATACACGAAATACACGATAACATACACGATAAGGGAATCGTGTATATCAGGTATACACGATACACGATAGACACGATTGTACATGATTACAAAGTTGTACACAATGGACACGATATACACGTTAAAATCCGATCCGAAACCAAACCCAATTATTTATTTCCCCGAACCGAACCAGCGAACCCTATAACATCCTGAATCCTAATCCCAATCCCAAAGGCCAAATCCCAAATCCCTAACCCTAACGTCACCACCGGCCCTCCACCCTCCACCCCGCCTTCCTCTCGCCGCTACTCTCTCCCCGTCTCGCATGACCCTTGACCCCGATCATCTTGACCCCGTGCCTCCCCATCACGGCATAACCCCTCCACCTCACGATCACCTCTCCGACCACCTAATCCCACGACCACTTCTTCCGCTCCATGTTCTCCCAACCTCCACCACCTTCTACCCCCAAACCCTCCCCTACTGCTCCTCCCTTCACGCCTTCCTCCACCGCCCATACTACCTCTCATCGGACCTCGACTCCGCACTCATCCTCGTCGTGGTAACCTCCTCCACCTCCTTGTGGTGGTTTTTGTGATTTTGGTTTGTTTTTGTTGGTAGTCTAGTTTTTTTCTTTCTTTTGTGTTTTTTTGGTGGAGTTTGTTTCTAGATTTTTTGGTAGATCTTTGATTGTTGAGGTTTCTAAGTTGGTAAAGATTTGATCTTTTTTGGTTTGTTGGTGTGTTTGTTATGGATTTGTGGTAAGTTGAAGATTCTGATTCAGATTCCTCCTCTCCTCTACTGTTTTTATTTTTATTTTTCTCCATCCAAATCCATGGCTACCCATCAGTTCTATTTCCTTATTAATTCCCGTCTTTATTTTTATTTTTCTTAAAACAAAAATTCTTAAAATTTTAGGTGTTCAGTTTGAGAATTCTTGTGAAATTGGTGTCTTCTCTAAGCACACCAATGCCTACTGTCTCGTTGCAATCAGGGGATCTGAAAATTTCTACAGGTGTTCTTGCCAATTATGCACCTTTTCTCTATTATACTAAGTATTTGGTTCGCAATACAATTGTCGTCTAATATAGTTTTATGGATTCATAATGAATCAAGTGTTGTTCTTTGAGCCAAAAGAACTATGAAAGGCTCAAAGAAAGGATGGAAGTCCATCATGCCTTGTCGGTTGAGGGGGAAAACTGGATTTTCGCCTCCATAGAAATATTTGGAATCCAGCTTAGATAAGGGAAGAAATCTCTCCAGTCAACTTCAATGGCTCCCTCCATTGGACTGGACCGTTAACAAGTATGTTGAATATATCTCTTTGAGAAATTTCAGTTCCCAGTTCTTCAACGTAAATAGATTCTATGTCCTTTCCAACGGCCTGCAAAATAGGTCCGCAATCTAATTTATCTTGCTTACCATCTGTTTCATTTTTCTAGAAGTTAACGAAATCCTTATCGGCTAGGTTCATATGATGGAAACCCAATCGAGAAGGAGTTGGACTTGGAGCCTTGGAGAGTGAACTTGAAGTATTGAAGTGTTTGTTTTGCATGTATTAGATCATTATTTGTTGTGAAACTATTTATTTGAACTTTTGAACTTTAGGAAATTAGTACTATACTATTTTGTTGTATTTGTTAGATTTATTTGGTATTTTCCAGAAATTATAGAATTTCGTGTTTATCGTGTCTATTCGTGTTCTTATCGTGTATTAGGTACGTATCGTGTATATAGATATTATTCGTGTCCATTCGTGTATTATCGTGTATCGTGTTACACGACACGATAAGAATTCGTGTACAAATCGTGTCGTGTCCGTGTATACACGATAATTACCGTGTCGTGTTCGTGTCCGGGTTCGTGTACACGATTTCTTATCGTGTCGGGTTCGTGTATACCCAATACCTGTTAGTATCCGACCATACACGACACGAGAAGACACGTACACGACACGATTGACAGGCCTAGGTGGAGTTGATGTTCATACATGCATTAGAGAATGAAATGAATGCTTTATTTACAATGTGTTGATAAAACATGAATGTATGCTTGCTTGTTTAGAATAGAATTTATAACTTGTTGAGTTTTGCCAAAATGATTAGACACCTCTCATGCTTGTTTAGGTTCTGAAAGAAACAACTTGTATATGTAAATGTTAATCAACTAGGTTGGTGAATGGATTGATAGGTTTTGCCATAACATTTAGACACTTCCTATGCATGATAACAGCACCTTCATTTGTGCTTAAAGAATGTGTTCAACACCCAACTCTTTGCATGTGTGCACTTACTCCACCCCTTAGGGGTTTTCTATTTCTGAATTCCAGCACTTATTTAGTTCTTATTGTAGTTTGGTAGTTCATCGTTTGTTGCTTTCTTTCGCATTTCGTACTTCGTAGTGTAGTGTAGAGTAGGATAATCAATTTCTCTTCCCTATTTTTGCCACTTGATTTCGTGCAACCGAGAGGCTGCTCACCTCCCTGTGGACGACCCGTATTTGCCACCGCTTCAACCCGGTCGTGCACTTGCGGTTTAATATAATACATTCAACAAGTTTTTGGCGCCGTTGCCGGGGAGGTGCCAGTCCAGACTCTTGTTTAGACGGTTCGAGTGGATTTCATTTGTGTTGTGTAGTGTTTCTTTGTTTCAGGAGACTTGGAGTCACCAGGAGGGACGGCTGGAGAAATTTTGAGGAAACCAGGGCACTTTGGACCGCCAATCAGCAGTCTGAGACCGCCAATTGGCTGTCTGGTGAGCTCCATGTACCTTCTATTTTCTTTGTTGTGTTTCCATAATTGATGTAGTGATCTGGGACTTGATTTGGCATGTTTTGACTTATAGTTTGTTCCCAGATCAATAATCGAACTTCCTTTAAGCAACTTGGACCCTAAAACCCAAAGCAAAAGATTAGGCATTCTTTCTTGTTTAGGTCATGCATCATGTATGCGACATAGGCATGTAGATTGTCTTTTATTTTAGCTTTATTTTCAGTTGCTTAGTGCTGGCATGAGGTACACGGCTTCTACTCTCATTCATGCATTTTGTATGAACATGCGTTAGTTAATAGGAAGTGCATTGCAACAAACGTGAGTTGAGTGTTTGTTTGGAGAGTTGATTGCTAGATTTAGGACTCCAAAATGCTACTAAGAAGGGGCTGTCCTATATAAGATAAGGTGGGGGATTTCATCACCCTTTCCTTCACCCCAAAAATCACACTAATCAAGAGCCTAATTTTAAAATCGAGTTGACATTGGCCCTAAGGATTTCAGACGCATTAGGAGAGTGATCCGGTCCCAACCGTTATGGACTGATCGGCGTTGCCCACTTTGTCGATAGTAGGAGAGACGAGATCTCCAGATCTTGGCTCACTTGCTGGGCTTTGTGGTCCACGTCGTAGAGAGGTGAGGCGTGTTGAGGCCATGTGACCTTGCAGTTAGGCGTCGTCTGAGTCATTCTTTCTCTCCTGTGTTCCCCCATCTTCTCCTCTATGCACATTCTTTGTTAAAAAAAGTTTTGGTTTGTGTGTGTGCACCTTTGTGCATGCTTTCGTGGGCACAAGACGAGAGTGGCCGTTTGACGAGGCGCGTTGTCAACCCTGCTTTGGTAGTTGATTTTTCGACGCCTCCCTCCTCTCGTGTTGCACATAGTCCGGGTTCAATGGCTGCTCATTTCCGTGAGGAGGAGTTGATGGACCCACCTGTTCCACCTGTGCTTCTTGTTGTGGCTCCCATACCTCTACGTGATCAATGCTACCCGAGCCGTACCGCTCTACCCTCATGCATCGTATTGCCAGAGGCTAATGGGAACTATTTTGAGGTTAAGCCTCAGTTTATTTCCATGCTCCCTCACTTCACTGGGAAAGGTGACCCCTATATCTTTCTCAAGGAATTTGAGGAGGTCTATGCTATGTTCAAGCTGCAACAACTTAGCACAGACTCCATCCATCTTAGGCTTGTTCCTTTCGCATTAAAGGATGATGCCAAGAAGTGGTTGTACATCATCCAGGCGAATTCCTTTAGGACTTGAGATGAGTTTCAATATGCATTCCTCAAGAAATACTTTCCAAATCATCAGACTCAAAAATTGAGGAACGAAATCAATTCGTTCTATCAACTTGAGACGGAAACATTTCATGCATATCTAGAGAGGTTCAAGGAGCTACTATTCTCATGCCCTCACCATGGCATTGAGTTGTGGCATCTTTGTCAGATTGTTTACGAGGGTCTTCACATCCCATCCAGAACACTCCTTGAGTCCATGTGTCAAGAAGAGTTCTTAGGAAAGGATGAAAGGGAGGCATGGGCTTTCCAAGAAGACCTCGCTGAGAAAACCATACAATGGGAGAGTCTGAGGGAAGTACCTGCATCATCTAGCATAGGAGCAAGGATCGCGAATGCAAACTCAACTAGATCGGGTGCCGCATTTGTTGTCGATACCACTACGGCCACCGAGGCGCGCATGGCGGCCTTAATGCGCCGTATGGATTCGATTGAGCTCCAAAACAAACAAGGTTCACCTCACATGTCCACATATGGTCCAGTTCCCTATCATTCATGTGGTAGGATAGGTCATGTAGAAAGCGAGTGTGCGTCCATTCCTCCTGAGATGGAACGTGTCAACGCCATCTATGATAGAGCTAGGAATGACCCATACTCATCATCTTATAATCCCGGATGGAGGAACCACCCCAATTTTTCATGGAACCAAAATAATGCCCCGGGTGGTCCTTCAAACTCCTCTCGACCACCTAACCAACCACACCAACCTCCCATGCATGCATAATCCTATCAACCACCCCAAGCGCAAACCACCAATCAATCGGGTTTCCCAAATTCCAACAATATGGAAACCCGATTCAATTCGCTTGAGACCGTGACTCATGGACTTGAAAACTCAATGAATTTTTTGATGTCAACCACAAGTCAAGTTCTCACTTCAAATCAGCAGTCCATCAAATCTCTAAAGCTTCAGATGGGCCAATTGGCTCAGTCTGTACATGAAAGAGAGAGAGGGTCTTTGCCTAGCCAGCCTGAGGCTAACCCCCGCATGTACCAGCAACAACACATGAAAAATGAGAATGTGGTACATCAGGGGCGGCAAGTCAACCACGTGGAGGAACCGGTTCCCCATGTCAATAACATTGGAACCTTAAGTGGAAAACAGGTTGACAATCATATTTCCTTGCCACCACCACCATCTATGCAGCCCCTCAATGGGAATGGTGGTGAAGAAGAGGCTGAGGGTGAGGGTAATACACGAACGCCTCCTTCTCAGGCACCGAAGAAAACCTACCTGCCAAAAGCTTCCTATCCAAGTTGGGTAACCAAAAAGCAGAGTGACACGATGGATAAGATATTAGAGGTGTTCAAGCAAGTGAAGGTTAACATCCCCTTGTTGGATGTCATCCAACAAATACCTCAATATGCTAAAGTGTTGAAGGATCTCTGCACAACCAAGAGGAAGACCAATGTTCCTAAGAAAGCATTCTTGGCTGCAAATGTAAGCTCACTTTTGTCCAATCTCGCCTACACAAAATACAAGGACCATGGGTGTCCTACTATTTAGTGTACGATAGGGACACTAGCATGAGTAATGTATTGCTTGATTTAGGATCAGCGGTCAACCTCCTCCCATTTTCTGTTTGTCAACAGTTAAATTTGGGAGAATTGAAACCAACTAAGATCACCCTGCAAATAGCGGATAGATCCATTCGTATTCCAAAGGGGATTATCGAGGACGTGCTTATCAAAGTTGGAGATTTTATATTTCCAGTTGATTTTGTTGCCCTCGGTACCAATCCTGTCGCGAACACCCACTCTCAAATACCTTTGATTTTGGGTAGACCATTTCTAGCAACTTCCAACGCCTTAATTAATTGTAGAAATGGTCTCATGAAGCTCCCATTCGGTAACATGAGTGCCGAGTTTCATGTGTTCAACTCTGGTAGGCAATAGGAGCCCATGGATCAACCTTTAAATCTCAATCTCATCCGCCAATTAGAGAAAGCACCGCAAAATCAACGAACACCAATGCAACCCATTGAGAATGTTTGTGGGTCCAGCGAAAACTCATTGCCTGTCTTTGCAATACAACATAGTTAGTTGTCATTAAACATGAATGTCCAAAAGGAGTGTTCGTTGCATGATTCAGTTGAGATTAGTAGTGAGAGTGAGACACCTCATCATATGCCTATACCAGAAGGTGTCTCTATCTCATGTCCCTTGGCCATTGAGCCTTTGAGCTTCATCTTGACTCCAACAAGGACCCACCTACGACCGAGCTTATCCTTGTTGGATGACATGGGGATAAGCCTCATTCTTAGTGATGCAGGTCTGCTGCATCCATCGAATGAGCTTGAGGAACTCATTCCGATGCACCCACCTATTGGTTGGACGGTTTTGTTTGATGAGCAACTAAACCCTAGTGAGGCAACACAACTGCACTCATTCATGTTGCCTACACCCAACCAATATCATGAGGGGTTCGAGCCTTTCAGCTTTAACCTTTCACCCCTCATGACACCTCAGAGTACCAGTGAAGTTGGCCCATCTCGGCAAGTCTCTGGTCCTCATAACTCGATATTCTCATTTGATGTTCCTTGACCAAATGATTATGAGAATATCTTTGTTGATGTATATACCTTGTAAAAAAATTATTTGTGTGTAATAAAAGACTCCATGAGCGAGCATTGATTGTTGTGGGCCCCAACCCTTGTGTACTTGGGCCCCATTTCTTCACGTATTTGTCTTCCTTCTTCAGTATCTCACATGTTATGAGGGAATTCGGGTTTGTGTCTATCAACATAATTACGAACTTCCTTTTGCGCTTTCTGTTGGTGAGATCTTTCATTTTTCATGCAGAAATCCATGTAGTATCTTGCTCACATTCATTGAGGACAATGCATGAAGTAGGTTTGGGGGGGTGTTTTACGTGTGTACATAGTCGAGTCTTTGCTTTTGATTTTGTTTTCATTTGTGTGCATTGTTAGGGTCGTGTTAGTGTGTTGCATTTAATATCGTTATATCTGCTTGCCATGATACTTGGGTGACTTGTCTTCTTTTGCTTGCCTAGTGCTTTAAAGTTTTCACATTTCTTTCAAAATCTTCATGTGTTTGCAAAAGAAAATGTTTTTGTAGGTTTTGCGTGTGTTTAGCATGTGCAAAACCGTTAGAGGCAAAGTAAAAAGAAAGATCCCAAAATTGTCTTGAACTTGAAGCAATAGGATATCTAGTTTACTGGCTTTAGGTCTTATCGAGTCGTTAGGATGCACCCCGGTTTTTCCTAGGGGGCGTGTAGTCATAGGATTCAGCACTCAAACTTTTAAAGAAGTCCACCCTGAACCTAGTGAGTCAAATAATTCGTGTCTGTTAGTATAAGGAAGTTTGTCATAGTCAAGGGCCCTTAATCTTTTTTGTGAAACTTAAGTGCAGGGGTTTTGGTTCCCATGTAGATAAATAAATAAGTGGTGTTCTCTCTTCTCGCACGACTCCTATCACTCGGGAAAGTAGGTCTGAAGGACTTTGTGCCCGGTGCTTCCGAATCATCTGACTTGGGATGCACCGACCGAACTCCCGTTACACGGGTGGTAGGGATCGCCCTATGTGGAGATTTGGGGGAAGGTGTACATGATAGTGTAAGTCCTCATAGGCAATGATGCACGAAACCTGACCCTGGGAGAATCAAACACCAACCAATAAAATGCTCCAAAGAAAAAGAAAACAAAGGAAAACAAAAAGAGAAAGAAAAAATAGAGTCAAATAAGAACCTTATTGGACTTTACACATTGTATCACATTCAGAAGTTAAGGTTGCCCATGTCTTTCACTTAAGTCCTTAACTAACTTTCACGAATAATTCATTAGGCTAGGTGTGTGGACTGATTACATATATAGAGTCGACCCGTAGTATTACCGCGTCCCATGATCGACGAAATAAGTCCAACGAGTCGTGTAGCTAGATTGATTGATGCATCTTGTTCGGATTTTGTGGGTATATCCGCTGAAAACCCTCAGGAGACAACACTCCTCCTCCTTGGCGACAAGGAGGTTTAACGGTTTGTTGCACGTTCTAAGTGCAACCGTGATTCCTACGAAAGTGAGTTAGGATTTCTTGTAGATAAGTAAATAAGTGGTATTGTCTCTTCTCGCACGGCTCCTATCACTCGGGAAAGTAGGTCTGAGGGGACTTTGTGTCTGGTGCTTTCGAGTCATCTGACTTAGGATGCACCGACCGAACTCCCGTTACACGGGTGGTAGGGATCGCCCTATGTGGAGATTTGAGGGAAGGTGTACGTGATAGTGTAAGTCCTCTTAGGCAATGATGCACAAAACCTGACCCTGAGAGAATCAAACACCAACCAATAAAATGCTCCAAAGAAAAAGAAAACAAAAAGAAAAAGGAAAAAAAGAAGAAAAAAAAGAGTCAAATAAGAACCAAAATGGACTTTACACAATGTATCACATTCAGAAGTTAAGGCTGCCCATGTCTTTCACTTAAGTCCTTGACTAACTTTCATGAATAACTCATTAGGCTAGGTGTGTGGACGGATTACATATATAGAGTCGACCCGTAGTATTACCGCGTCCCATGATCGACAAAATAAGTCCAACGAGTCGTGTAGCTAGATTGATTAATGCATCTTGTTCGGATTTTGTGGGTATATCCGCTGAAAACCCTCAGGAGACAACACTCCTCCTTGGCGACAAGGTAATTTTTACGGCTTGTTGCACGTGCTAAGTGCAACAGTGATTCCTACGAAAGTGAGTTAGGATTTCTTGTTTTTCGTATGATTTTCTCCTTCTTTGTTTTGCTCGGGACTAGCAAAAGTTAGGTGTGGGGGTATTTGATTGACATCATTTCATGCTTATATTTGTATCTTATATCCATTATCATTCACCTAAACAATGTTACGTGAGGAGTTTTATGTTTGAATTTCAGAAATAAATAGGTTTGAAGAGATGAAGCCTAAAAGGACCCAAAAGCTGGGAAAAAGGACTGATTTGTGAGATCTGGGGACTGAGATGCAAGGGCGAAGGACCTGAACGTAAGACCAAAGGACCAAAGAGCAAAACAGAAAACTCCACACCATTTTGGGGAGTATTTTGGCAATTAGATTCGGGTCGGAGCTCCAATAAACAAAGCAGATACATCAAAGACCACCAAAGACATCCAGAAAAGCCGAGAAGAAAATGCAACGGGATCCGAGCCATATAGACCGGCACGACTTATGGAGTAATAGCCTTCTGTTGCATTATGTGCTTTTCTGTTTCGGTTTCGGATGCTTTTGTCTTAGATAGTTTCTAGGCATTCTTCCATATTTCTACGATTGGGCTAGGGGCATACTGAGTTTTCTTAATTGAAAACTCACGCATTTATTAATGAGGTGCTTGCAGGTACTTAGATTCCTACAACGTAGACTAGACAAGTAGTCGAAGATTCTGTACACGAGGGACACGTCGACCAGATTCTTCAGTTGTCTTTTGCTTCCTCATTATTTATGATGTATTTCCCTTTTGAACTCGATGTAATTTATTTGACCTTGTTACCATATATGGATAATCTCTCACTTTTTAGTTATATTTTATGTTAGTCTATCCATGTATGATCTCTCTACGTATTGTCGAGTCATTGTTTGGTCTGTCTTTTGTAACTCCTTCAGTCGTCATGGAGGTCTCTGATCGTGACACTTATACTCTTTCCCAGTGTACGTACCCACGAGATCGGGGGCGTTACAACTTGGTATCAGAGCAGGTCGGTCCCTAAAGTGTACAGAATTCGAAGACTCACCTGTGGGGCATCTTGCCCAAACCCAGTCGGTACTTTCCTATCTTTTAGAATTGCATTCTGATAGTGATAGATCATATTTGCATTGGTTAAATTGCTTTCTTGTGGATTACCTTGTGCGCTTGGAGACAAAACCTACCCAACCCTATCTACCTTTATCAATTCCCTTGCCTCCTCCCCCATTTTGGTGTAGAGATCACCAACAAGTCCAGCCGGTCAAGCAAGCAAGAAGTGTAAGTGCAAGAGGTGACTAGCTAGCAAGCATGTGAGGCAGTTGCAGCGGGATTCCCACAAATTGAAGGCTCTTCTCCACCAGTTTCAGGTATGCTTCTAGCCCCTTAGCATAAGAGGATGTAGAGTGGGTGTTGGATGAAGTCTAGTCCAGCACCATTGGGTTAGCCGACCAGATGTTCGGAGTGCACAAGTGGAGATCCAACCGATAGTGTGGACTGTGTTGCACCATCCGAATTTTAGAGGTTGGCTGGGCTTTTCTCTCACTAGCACGACCCTTGCTTCATGATTTCTGTTGAACGTTTTATTTAAAACCGCAAGTGCACGGCCGCGATGAAGCGGTGGCAAGTACGGGTCGTCCTCAGGGAGGTGAGCAGCCTCTCGTTTGTACGAAATCAAGTGGCGAAAAAATGGAGAAGATGATTGATTATGCGACTCTACACTAAACTACTCTAAGAAGTATGAAAGGTGAAAGAAGCAAACAAACGATGAAATAAGAACTAAGCTAAGAACAAAACAAGAATGCTGGAATTTCAGGAAGGGAAAACCCCTAAGGGGTGGAGTGAGTGCACACAAGCAAAGAGGTGGGTGTAGAATACATTCTTTAAGCACATGAAGGTGGTGTTTATCAAGCATAGGAAGTGTCTAAATGTTATGGCAAAACCTATCAATCTATTCACCAACTTAGTTGATTAACATTTACATATGCAAGGTGTTTATTTCAGAACCTAAACAAGCATGAGAGGTGTCTAATCATTTTGGCAAAACTCATCAAGTTGTAAATTCTATCCTAAACAAGCAAGCATACATTCATTATTTAATCAACACATTGAAATTAGAGCATTCATCCCATTCTCTAATGCATGTATGTACATCTACTCCACCCCCCAAAGGGGATGGAACTACTCACTAAACATTACACTAAATATTAAACTATGGAAAGAAAGCATATTAAAACTAAGCTAGAATCAAAAGACGATTAAACTAAAACATGCACAACAATAAAAGAAGCATAAAACAAACAATGAAAGAAACATAAAACTTTATTGATAAAATGACTCACATTAAAAGTAGCATCCTCCTACTTTAGTGTGTGCTTCAAGGCCTCACTTCTAGTAGGAAGAATAGCCACTTAAAATATGGAGTGATTACAATAGGAGGTGAAGAGTTCTATTTATAGCCATGGAAAAAGCTAATCCGTGACAATCCCCCGATGTGGGACTAAACAGATACCACAAATAGCTTAAACATCCTCTAAGACATGTGCTGGAGAAATTTGAGCGCATTTGGGCCAAAAGTGACCGCCAATTAGCGGTCTACAATGTCCGGATCGCTCTGGAATTTCTTGTGGGCTTTTCTGGAAGGCTTTGTTGGTATTTGATGCATCTATTTTGCATGTTGGAGCTCCGACCCGAATAGAATTGCCAAAATACTCCCCATGATGGTGAGGAGTATTCTGTTTTGCTCTTAGGTCCTTCGGTCGTGCATTCAGGTCCTTCTTCCTTGCATCTTGGTCCACAGATCTCACAATTCAGTCTTTTTTTCCAGCTTTTGGGTCATTTTATGCTTCATCTCTTCAAACCTATTTATTCCTGAAAACTAAACATAAAACTCGTAACATAGCATTATTTAGGTGAAAGATAATGGATATAAGATACAAATATGAGCATGAAATGATGTCAATCAAATACCCCCACACCAAACTTTTGCTAGTCCCGAGCAAAACAAAGAAAGAGAAAAGCATGCGAAAAAAAACAAGAAATCCTAACTCACTTTCGTAGGAATCACGGTTGCACTTAGCACGTGCAACAAGCCGTTAAACCTCTTTGTTGCCAAGGAGGAGGAGTGTTGTCTCCTGAGGGTTTTCAGCGGATATACCCACAAAATCCGAACAAGATGCATTATTCAATCTAGACCTCGACTCGTTGGAAATATTTTGTCGATCAATGGACGCGGTAATCCTACGGGCCGACTCTATATAGGTAATCAGTCCACACCTAGCCTAATAAACCATTCGTGCAAGTTAAATAAGGAATTAAGTAAAAGACATGGACAACCTCAAGATCCTCAAGTGATACAAAGTGTAAGGTCCATTAAGGTTCTTATTTGCATTACCATTTTTTTTTTCTTTTTGTTTCTTTTCACACAATTTTTTTTTCTTTTTATTAGTTGGAGCTTCATTCTCCCAGGGTCAGGTTTCGTGCATCATTGCCCATGAGGACTTACACTATCACGTACACCTTTCCCCAAATCTCCACATAGGGCAATCCCTACCACCCGTGTAACGGGAGTTCGGTCGGCGCATCCCAAGTCAGATGACTCGAAAGCACCAGGCACAAAGTCCCCTCATACCTACTTTCCCGAGTGATAGGAGCCATGCGAGAAGAGAGAACATCTACTCACTTATTTCTTATCTACACATGAACCAAAACCCCTACACTAATGTCTCACAACAAGATTAAGAGGGTCCTTGACTACAACAAACTTCCTAAATTAACAAACACGAATTATTGACTCACTAGGTTCAGGGTGGACTTCTTTGAATGCTTGAGCACTGAAACCCTATGATTACTCACCCCCAAAGGAAAACTGGGGTGCATCCTTACGACTCGATAAATCCTAAAGCCGCGTACTAGATATCCTAATGCATCAAGTTCAAGACAATTTTGGGAGCTTTCTTTTTACTTTGCCTCTCAACGGTTTTGCACATGCTAAACACACGCAAAACCCACAAAACATTTTCTTTCGAAAACACATGAAGATTTTGAAAGAAATGTGAAAATTTTGAAGCACTAGGCAAGCAAAAGAAGACAAGTCACCCAAGGATCATGGCAAGCAGATATATCGATATTAAATGCAGCACACTATCATGACCCTAACAATGCAAACAAAAGAAAACAAAATCAAAGGAAAAAGACTCAACTATGTACACACGTAAAACACCCCCCCACACCTACTTCATGCATTGTCCTCAATGAATGCAAGCAAGATACTACATGGATTTATGCATGAAAAAGGAGAGATCTCACCAACGTGAAGTACAAAGGGAAGTGTATGGCTATGTTGATGGACACAACCCAAATTCCCTCAAAACCTGTGAGATGCTAAAGAAAGGGTACAAATACATGAAAGAAATGGAGCCCAAATACACAAGGGTTGGGGCTCACAACAATCGATGCTCACTGAAGGAGTCTTTTATTGAACTTTTTTTTTATATATATAACTATGTACAAACATAAGTTCCCATCTTCATTTGTCAAAAGACATCAAATGGGAACCTCAAGAGTGGGTCAATGCACTTGGAAAGGGAACATGACACCACGCGGGGCCAGAATACTCATGCGTGGGCCCCCTTCACAAAGAGCACCAGATGAAATGAGAGGCTCGTGAATTGGACGCAAAGGCGTCTCATTCAAAGGATCAAACTGAAAGAGCTTGAACCTCTCGAGAGTTTGGGAAGTAAGGGGCAACGGAAGAAGAATCTCTTCTGTTGCGCAGCTGAAGTTATGATCGTCAATTCAAACTCTCCAACCAACTGGCTGGTGAGCCGGAACGAGGTCAAGAACCTCGTTAGGCATGTCCGACTCACCAGGCGAACAAAAAGTGGGTCTCATACCCAAGGTATCCTCTAAGGAACTCCTAATACCCTCATTAGCAATGTAGTTGTTTGATGTTCCATCATTTCCAAGATGATCAGGAACAATAGTGAGAGGCAAACTCTCATCAGGTGGTTTGAAATTGAGGGTACTAGGGAGCTCTTGCTCCACCAGAGGTGAGTCCTTAAGGGGCACAACATGAAGATCATGTGGCTCAAGGGCCATGGGACAAAAAGATAGGGCACAATCCTGTGCCGACTTATAATGAAATTGGTCCATGTTATTCTCAATTCGGATCGAATCCCCCACAATGTGATCGTGAATTGAAACCCCAAGTCCCTCAGTCTGACTAGGAGTTTGACGCTGAAAGATTGTGCTTCGAGTTTGTGAATGTGGTGGTGGTTCGATATCAAACGATGAATCCACATGTTGACAAGAAATGTCACCCTCCTCACGTTTACTTAATTGTTGTGTAATTTGACCCACATACATTTCCATAGTTTGCAGGGAATCGTGATTGGACTTCAACACATTTTGAGTGGTTTCCATGAACGTTTGGAGGGCTTGTTCCAAAGAATCAAGTTTGGGGTCAACTGTGAGGTTCATGTCAGAATTTGGGAAATGGATGGGTTGGGTGGTGATGGGCTGAGAATGAGTCCAATGATTGGTCGTGGGGTGTTGGTAGAATTCAGGGTATTCAGAAGGAGGGTACTGGGGTGGGAGTGATGTATAAGAATTTGAATAAGAATTGTCTCCCCATGAATCCATCCTTCTCGGGTTGTACGCGGATGCGTAATGGTCATACTGAGCATTTTGGGAAAAGGTATGCTCATACTTAGGCTCTGAGGGAACATAAGGACATTCCCCGCAAACATGACCACTCAACCCACAACAGCGACACGGTACGGCTACTGGAGCCACTGGTGCACTCATGTCTTCTACCACATGCATGAAAGAGGCCAAAGGTTCTTGCAATGTCTCAGTTTGATGACCAACATATGATCCGACGTAACTAGATGGAGATCTAGTAGTCGGTGCCTCTCTCATATCACCCCTATATGAAGATTGCTCAGTCACACAATGAAGATTATCCCAACCATACAGGGTGTTTGTCTGAGCCACCCCAGGTTGCATGGGTCCGGAGTACCAGGGAGAATTGTCCTGGTCCCAACAATGATTTGGATGGTCGCCCATGTAACCATCCATCTCGACAAAGAACTCTCGAGTCGATCACTCTCACCACCACGAGGCCAACCTCGCAAAAAGTGCTCGACTCGACCCTAAAACGCTAACAGAGAGTGTAAAGTGGAGGAGACTAAAACGTAGAAGTAGGTGAGAAGAAGATGACTCAGAGGAGAAGGGACGAATCCCTAAAAACTAGCGTGGGTAAAGGGTGAGGTTAGAAGCCTAGTCTAGCAAACACGGCTCAAACAAGCTTAGGCTAGCTATGGGTCCTTACAGCTAGACGACGCCTAACTGCGAGGTCACACGGCCTCAACACGCCTCACCTCCCTACGACGAAGACCACAATGCCCAGCAAGTGAGCCAAGATCCGGAGATCTCGTCTCTCCTACTATCGACAAAGTGGGCGACACCGATCAGGCTATGACGGTTGTGACCGGTTCACTCTCCTAATGCGCCCAAGTCCTAATGGCCAATGTCTACTTGCTTTTAGATTAAGGCTTTACTTGAGTGTGCTTTTTGGGTCTAAGGAAGGGGTGATGAAATCCCCCACCTTATCTTTGAAGACTATAGGTGGTGCCCCTTAAGATGTTTTGATCCTTAAGCTAGCAAGCAACTCACCAAGCAAACACTCACCTCACTCTTGTTTCGATGCAAACCTTACTCACTAATGAATGTCCTAATGCGTGAATGAGTGTTAAGGAATGCGTACCTCGCTCCAGCAATCAACGACAAAGATTAAAACTAAGAGAAGACAATTAACATGCTCAAGTCCTTACTAGATGATGCATGACCTAAACATAGCAAATGCCTAATCTTTTGCTTTGGGTTTTAGTGTCCAAGTTGATTAAAGGAGGGTTGATTGGTTATTTATTGATCTGGGAGCAAACTTTAGGTTCACACATGCCAAATTGGGCTCCCAGATAACTAAACTGTAAATAGAAACAAACAGAAGAAAACTGGGGGTGAAAATGTCTCACCAGGCCGCCAAACAGCGGTCCCAGACCGCTATTTGGCGGTCTTGAGGGCTTGAAGTGTTCCCAAATTTTTCCTGCTGCTTTATCCTTGAATCCCAAATGTCCTGAGACAACACAAAACTAAAAAAAAAGGATCAAATCCACTCGAATCGTCTAAACAAGAGTCTGGACTGGCACCTCCCCGGCAACGGCGCCAAAAACTTGTTGAACGTTTTATTTAAAACCGCAAGTGCACGGCCGCGATGAAGCGGTGGCAAGTACGGGTCGTCCTCAGGGAGGTGAGCAGCCTCTTGTTTGTACGAAATCAAGTGGCGAAAAAACGGAGAAGATGATTGATTATGCGACTCTACACTAAACTACTCTAAGAAGTATGAAAGGTGAAAGAAGCAAACAAACGATGAAATAAGAACTAAGCTAAGAACAAAACAAGAATGCTGAAATTTCAGGAAGGGAAAACCCCTAAGGGGTGGAGTGAGTGCACACAAGCAAAGAGGTGGGTGTAGAATACATTCTTTAAGCACATGAAGGTGGTGTTTATCAAGCATAGGAAGTGTCTAAATGTTATGGCAAAACCTATCAATCTATTCACCAACTTAGTTGATTAACATTTACATATGCAAGGTGTTTATTTCAGAACCTAAACAAGCATGAGAGGTGTCTAATCATTTTGGCAAAACTCATCAAGTTGTAAATTATATCCTAAACAAGCAAGCATACATTCATGTTTAATCAACACATTGAAATTAGAGCATTCATCCCATTCTCTAATGCATGTATGTACATCTACTCCACCCCCCAAAGGGGATGGAACTACTCACTAAACATTACACTAATTATTAAACTATGGAAAGAAAGCATATTAAAACTAAGCTAGAATCAAAAGACGATTAAACTAAAACATGCACAACAATAAAAGAAGCATAAAACAAACAATGAAAGAAACATAAAACTTTATTGATAAAATGACTCACATTAAAAGTAGCATCCTCCTACTTTAGTGTGTGCTTCAAGGCCTCACTTCTAGTAGGAAGAATAGCCACTTAAAATATGGAGTGATTATAATAGGAGGTGAAGAGTTCTATTTATAGCCATGGAAAAAGCTAATCCGGGACAATCCCCCGATGTGGGACTAAACAGATACCACAAATAGCCTAAACATCCTCTAAGACATGTGCTGGAGAAATTTGAGCGCATTTGGGCCAAAAGTGACCGCCAATTAGCGGTCTACAATGTCCGGATCGCTCTGGAATTTCTTGTGGGCTTTTCTGGAAGGCTTTGTTGGTATTTGATGCATCTATTTTGCATGTTGGAGCTCCGACCCGAATAGAATTGCCAAAATACTCCCCATGATGGTGAGGAGTATTCTGTTTTGCTCTTAGGTCCTTCGGTCTTGCATTCAGGTCCTTCTTCCTTGCATCTTGGTCCACAGATCTCACAATTCATTATTTTTTTCCAGCTTTTGGGTCCTTTTATGCTTCATCTCTTCAAACCTATTTATTCCTGAAAACTAAACATAAAACTCGTAACATAGCATTATTTAGGTGAAAGATAATGGATATAAGATACAAATATGAGCATGAAATGATGTCAATCAATTTCCTTGTTGGTTTGATGAAGAAACCAGAAGGAATGAGGTTGGGCTGTGGGGAGCAAGTTGGGGTAGTGTTTGCATGCATTTTGTGCGTGATTTGGCACCACCTCTTGTTGTTTGAAATTATGATTTCTTCGTTGATCTGTTAATGTATTTAACATGCTGTAACATGCGATTTTTCTAGGGTGTTACTGATTTTAGAACTCATGCTTCTTTATTATTTCATGACTTTGTTGAGGTGATATTTGCATGAATCATTAATGATGTCAAATCCTAGGTCTATGAGTGACTTAGCAATGAGTCCAGATTTCCTTGCATGAGGTGCTTGCTGATTTAGGTATTATATTCATGTATGGATTTATAATTTCGTTCAGACATTACTTACATGAATTGTTACTATTTTAGGTCACCTAATCTTGCATGATTTCATGACATGTTATGTCAGTAGTTCATAAGTCATCACTTATTTTAGACCCTATATCTATGCGTGATCTACCTAATAGGTCTAAATAATACATCATGACTTATTTTGATTTTAGTCCTGTACCGATCAATACAAGTATACGCTCTGATTTGACAATTTCCTAAGATATATTCATGACATCTCATCTGAGAATAAGTTGCATATTTTCATTTGTGATGTTAAGTTAATCAGTAGGGTTGTTATGTGTCGATTGCTAATCTAGTTTGATTTCGTCCCAGCAGTAGCCATATCACATATATAATCTGATTTTCGTATGCCTCCTCTAATGTGTCTTGTTATGCTCTCACATGAAAACGAAATCAGAACTTATCCATGTTTTATGCAACTCATTCTATGACTTATAAGTAGTAAGCAAATCTGAATGCATGCATGTATATCAATTTATAAATCGGTTTGGACTATTGATAATAATAGCATGTTTCATTACCTTATGTTATTGTTATATACTTGTGCATGTTCATATCATCTCTGATCATGTTGGGTGTTGCTAGAACTAACGTGCATGTGGTCTGAAATCTAATGTTCTTGCCATATAATGCTTGTAGTATCTCTTTTGTGATACCTCTTTTTGTTATGGATGTGTTTCTCATACTGAATACATGCTATTGTTTGAATTTCATTTTCTGTTAATTAGGTACATCACATACATGTATAATTATCCTTTGAGATCTTATCTTTATTTTTATCCCATAATTTAATTGTTGTGAAGGTGCTACATGTTGATGTATCTTTAGTTGCTAAATACTGGTGATTCTTTCCTAACTAAGTTGGTTTTAAGATGTTGCATGTCTATGTATTATTTAGCTACTAGATTTATGTGACCATTCATGTTTAGATTATTGTTAGGAAGTTATACTTGCACGCATGACATAGTGTGCTTGAAACAGGAAATTGCACTACATGAAAAGGCTAACCGAACATTTTAATTCAACTATGTGCATGATGCTATGCTCTAAAATGTTGGAATCAGAAGTGATTTGCCATCCATTCATGCATCCACGCCTATCACTCGTATTATCATGATTGCATCGTGGGATCTTGTATTATGCATATTGTCTCATATATCTCCTAAACATACTTAGATTCATGCATGAATGAATTCTAAACCCACGATTGCGTTATAGTAGAGTGAAGTTTTGTGTAATCATCTCATCATGACCATAGCTCCCACAGGTTGCATGTTTGATTCTCGCGATCTACGATTATCATGGCATGTGCTATACCTAATTTATTATAATTGTTGTTGCTTCTGTTATGTGTATGATGACGTGAGTGCATGTCGTGCATGCAAGTAAGTTCGTGTTGTGATTTTATGACTATGATTCCACGATTTATTGGTTGTGTAGATACATCATGCCCATATATATTTAGCCATCGAGATCTTATCATGATTACACGTCTTAATTGCTATCCTCATACATCATATGCATGTAGATATATAAACACATGGAGATCTTGTTATTAGCACATGATCTAATCGCAGCCTATATATATATATATTGTGCATGAGTATTTCTATCAAGATCTTGTCATTAATTCCATGTTTTATTTGTTGTTCTCATACACCTTGTATATATAGATATAAATATATTATATGTTAATGTCTGTTTAGTTACTGTAATTTCTGTGACCTTCCTAATTTGTTTGTTGTCAATAGGCATTATGATCATGCATGATTAGGTTGTTGTTGTTGGGTCATACGTATATAGGTTTAGAGGCCAAGAATTCGATACTGTAGTTATTGTCTCATGGCCATTGTTGGCAATGTTTTTACAGTGCCACTTGTTTTTGTTGTTACTGCAAAGTTTGTGTCCAGAGGATGATGTAAGGAGTTTGTATCCATAGCTCTTATTAAGAGTTAGGGATAGCAAATTTCGAGGACGAAATTTATTTAAGGGGGGTAGGTTGCAAGACCCACTCTCCTGCTATAATATTAATAAGTCCACTCTCCTCGGTTATGCATAATTTAGTTCTTAGAATGTCAATTTGTGTTATGGTATGTTTGTTTAAGTAGATTTGATCGGATTTCTCGTTGGTAAATCGGGTGTGACACATCGGGCTAGTGCGCGGTGGTTTGACTCGATCGAATCAATTTGGGTCCGAGTGAGTGTAGGGTCGGTTTTGTGCTAAACCCGTGCTGAAGTGGTGTGGAATTGGAAGGGTTGCATTAGGGTTTGGATGTGCATTTTCGTGGCTTTTGGGATGCCTTTTCTGGTGCCATTTTGGCATGCCTTGATGTGATTTGAGTTAAGTCACATATTTATAACTAGCTTGAAGAGATCAAGAAATGAATACTAATACAAAGATGACACAATACTACTTTGTGTGTATTCTTAATATCATGTGGCAAGGGACGGACACAAGTGGTGCACTCCATCACTAAATGGATCGGGTTTCGGTTCGAGTGGAATTAAGACATCTAACTAATTGGGAGCTATAATGTGTAGCTAGATACCGCTTATAGCTTGTGATATTAAGTTCTTAATATCACTGCCAACTTAGTTTAGATCCTCCCATAGGTCACACGACAAAACTGGGAAACAAGAAATGGGGATTTTGAGTTCATAAGATGTGTCGGGTTTCATGTAGAAAATATGACACATGGGGTGAACAAGCAAAATCAAAAATATGTTGTGATTAATAACATAATTAGAATCTAAATTAAATTCATATGTGATGTAAATATTATGGGGTGTAATGATTGATCATTACATAGGATAATATGTTACATAAGTTGTGAATTTACTACTAATCCCGAAATGTCAAATTTTGTACGGGTTAGACCGAAATTTGACAAGTCTACAGAACAGTGCTCAAATGGTCGACTGGTTAGCAGTAAACGGTCGACCGATCGGGCATGGTCGACCAGACATGTCTCGACCGATAACAGGGAATTTTCGTCTGTTCGGAATGGTCGACCGAATATATCGGTCGGTCGACCGAACATTGCGATGAAATTTTTATTGTTACGAGCGATCGACCGAATGTTAAACGGTCGACCGAAACTTGGTTCGAGCGGTCGACCGAACCTCCAAATGGTCGACCGGTCCAGACGGTTTTGTGCAGAATTAATTTAAGAATTAATTAGATCATGCATGGAATTGGTCCATAATTAATTTAATTAGAATGTCAAGTTTGATCATGCAACGGAAGGCTACGACTCAATAAGTCATGTCAGTCGGGCGCACCCGAATCATTCCTCAATAGGAACAAGAACACCAGCCTCGCTGGTCAAAGGCGGTCACTCGACAGTGACCCACCGCTCGGCACAAAGTGGTGCGCGCGGATAGGTGTCCCAATTCACGGCAAGTGACCTACATGGTGCCATCGCAAACTTGTGAATACCTACCCAGAGACAGAATGGCAGCGCGCCTGCCTAAGACTTATCTTATGCCTGGCCTCCAAACGTGAAGGTCTTATGCGAATGGCTCGCTACCTAGAGGACCCACTCGTGGCCCGTCGGCCCAAAAACAGAATGTGCCCAGAATTATTAATCAGATTAAATGTGATGCAAGCTACTTAAGCATCTAAAATCTAATGCATCTATAGTGTACGGAATGAGCTCAAGGAAATGTAATGGATACCCTTTTAACAGCCCCCAAACAAATCAAATCAGAACATCCCAATCAGAAATCAAACGAAATTCACAATAGCAAGCAATCGTAACCGGATCAGCAAATCAAGACAATAGCTAATCGAGTAATCTATGGGTCATGATAAGGATGTTAAAAGGTCTGATATCCTAAGGGTCATACATAACCATATCATAACACTTAACTTCAGTAACATATAGACATGAGAGATGCAATAGGATGATGCATTACAACTAGATATATCAAAATCACACTCCACAATAATCGATAGCATGCATCCTTAATTTCAGAGTTTATATGCGGTGATAACTGAAATCTCAGAGCATGACCAGAGTTGATATGGGTATGGATTACATGTATATCAGTACGATAATCATGTTGGAACATGCATAAAATATCAGTAGACGATATAGATCTCTAAACTAGCATACATGCATGTAACGGGTTAATATGTTGCTTTAGAACATGACACGATCAACACATGATATGAAAGAGCCCATTTACATTCATAAGTGCATGCATGACTACAACATCAGGAATACACACACATCAGATCATATAACCACATTATATCTACTACTGAAACACAACAAGTCATATAGAGCAAAACACCTTCAACACATAGAACACGATAACTAACAAAAGACAAGCTAACAAGTTCAATCGACTCACAACCATATGCATGAGCCCTTGATCACTCCAACCCACGTCCTTAGAGTATCCCTCTCAGGCCGTCTATGGTGGGATGGTCAGTAGAGATCCATCCAAGCAGCTCAGCCCAACAACCGAGCAAGCTGATGCACATGGTGCACTGACCGCATGGCTAGCCCATTCAAGCGCATGATGCTCAGACCGAGCTAGCCCATCTAGATCCCCCTCACCGCTAGCCTCCCTAGGGTTGTTACACACCTTTTCCTGACCCTTGCCACCGTCTAGAAGGGCTGGACCAGCCAGCGGATCCAAACAAAGAGTCAAGAGGCTTGAAGACAAATCCTAGTCGGATCTTGTGTGCACCAGACACACCCAACCAGATCCGTGTCCACCCCAAAACTCAGCCCAGAAGAAACCTCATCACTCCTGGTCGGACCTCACCAGAGCTCACCAGAACCCTGGTCCCTCTGGCTGCCCCACAGCCAGCCCCATCTAGCGCATGCTCCATGCGTACGCTAGAAGGGAACTCGGTTGTTGGTGCAACCGATTGCACCAACCACCAACATGGTGTTGGATGGCCCTCAAGCCAATACCCCCCATACAACTCTTCAAGGAGCATACCTGATATCATGAAAAACATTGCCCGAAATTACCGGAGATCAGCCCACCCAGATCTTCGTCTAGTTGCTCCCAGAAGATGCACTCTAGCTTGCACCACTTGACTCGTCGGAGCTCCAACCACTAGCACACCGGAGAGGGAGATGCAGAGGGTCTGAATTTCATGGGTGAGGGAGTGAGAGGGTAGGGATGGCTTGGGTTGAGGGGGTTTTGTTTGCAAACAACCCTCCAACTTCCATAGGCTTCATGGCTATTCAAGTCACATTAAGGCATGCCAAAATGGCACCATTCCAAAGACATCCAAAAGCCACGACAATGCACATCCAAACCCTAATGAAACCCTTGCAATTCCATGCCACTTCAACACGGTTTTAGTCCAAAACAGACCCTACACTCACTCGGGCCCAAATTGAGTCGATCGAGTCAAACAACCGCGCGCTCGTCCGATGTGTCGCACCTGATCGACCAACAAGAAATCTGATAAAATCTACTAAACCAAGCATGCCATAACACAATTTGACATTCCAAGAAGTCAATTATGCATAACTGCGGAGAGTGGACTTATTATTATTATAGCAGGAGAGCGGGTCCGAAGAATTGGTCTAAACGAAGAACTCAGTTGACCGATTATGTATCAGATCACCAACCTCCAGTAGCTTTTATCTAATTAGCCCTAATTAAGTTCAGTTAACTGAAATCCATTCGGTTCACCGTTTCAAGGTGGATAGTAGAATTGGTTGGGCTCTGATCTACTCAAGTTCGGTTGACCGTGTACACTTCGGTAGACATAAGTTAGCACGGGTTTTGCACTGACATTGAGTGGGAAATTGGTTTAACGATAACGGTCAGGTTCTACGTGTAAATAGCCGTTGGGCTCCTAAAGCCAATAAGGAATTGGTTGACCGATGGATATTCGGTCTTCCGAAATGGGACAAGTCAATTGGGCTCTAGAGACTCAATACAAAAGCGACCATTGGAGTAAAGTCCAAAACCGGTCCAGGGCTATTCGGTCGACCGAAAGTGGTTCGGTCTTCCATTGGGGCAATTCCAGAGAACACCTATGTTTTACTGGTGGGAAGTATTCGGGTATCCGAAAGGTGTTTGGTGGACCGAACTAGACACGATTCGGTTGACCAAAATAGGTTCGGTTTACCGATGAATGACGAGACAAAATCCTAGTGCTCAAGTTTACATAAAACCTTATGAACTCAATAAATACAAAGTTACATGTCTTGGTCCAAAGCTTTGATAACAAGTCTTGAGTCTTGATGTCTTTGTCCCAATGCTCATTTCCTTGATTGTCTTGATCAACCTATTAAGAGGATTGCAAGTATACAAATATATATGCAATGCATGTATTCGTGTTTGCTCACTTTGATTGATTAGGTTGATTGATTAAGATTAGTTTCATTAATCATCAAAATTAATATAGATTAAGGCCAAAAAACCAACAATCTCCTCCTTTTTTATGATGGCAAATCTATATCCTAATGCTTGAGTTTCAATTTAAGTTCTCCCCTTTTCTATATGATTGCTCCCCTTCATATATGTAAACTATACATGTATAAGATGCTCCCCCTAACAATATGCATAGTATGAGTAAATTGAAGCTCAATCCTTATTAGTAGTCTCCCGGAGATTGGCATAAAATTGACGACAAACTTCCACAAAGAAATGGACCAGAAGTTTGTCATGAAAGAAATCTCCAAGGTGATCAACAACGAGATAGGTGGAGAGACCAATCGGCTCGAAATCTTTGATGATGATCTTCCACTCCAGAATTAGATTTGCACCACTAATTGTGTAGTAGTGTTCCTCCACCTTAAGATTGTAGAAGATGCCATTGGTCGACGGGTTCGTTCGCCGAATGAGTAGAAGAGGAAGGTATGTCGGGGTTGAGTCTCATCTTCTTCCCGGAGGAACATGTTTCTTTCCTCTCTTAGTTGTCGGTTGCTTTGATGGTTCTGCCATCTTCTTAGATGCACGAATTTTCCTTGGACCCGTAGGGAATGAGGAAGATTTGAAGAAGAGATGAAAGGTTTGTGGTGTGAGAAAGGGAAGGATCCAAGAGTTTGGTTTTGGGGATAGTAGGAGTGAAAGAGAGGACCCAAATATATAGGAGATAGAGGGGTTGAACATGAAAATCGTGTCCAACGGCCAACCATAAGTGCCTCAGAGGATCGTTGGACCAGCTCCAACGGCTAGAAAAACACAGAACTCGGTCGACCGACTAGGGTTCCGTTTACCACATAAGGTGGACAGTAAGTGATGAAAAATCACAGGATCTTGACACCGGATGAACGAAGCGGTCATGGTCGTCCGTTCTCCAATAAGCAGGGAAGTTCAAAAAAGGCACAACGGTCATCCGATTCAAAATCGGATACCCAAATAAAGGCGAGAAGATTCGTTAAAAAAGGCTGCAACAAAGAATTAAAAAAATCACCCATACACTTCGGTCGTCCGAGATATTTTCTGTTAATTGTTGGAATGGGAATAGGGAAGTTTACTAACTTTAACAACGAAAAGATTTGGTCAACCATATATATAACGATGTACCGAGAAGTGCGAGTCTAGACAAGGTCCAGACAACCCTTCGGATAACCGAACCTTGTTCGGTCATCCATCTTGTTCAGATAACCGAACCAAAAACATTCAATTCAAGCAATGACTCTTAAGCAAAGTAATTGAATTATGATATTTCTTTAGCACTACACATGCCTAGTTCTTGTCTTGTTTTATCAAATTGATCAACATTTAAGGGTGTTCTAAATATATCCGCTAATTGATCATTTGTTGAAATGAATTTCAATTCAATATCACCTTTAAGAGCATGATCTCTAAGAAAATGATGGCGAACATCTATATGCTTTGTTCTTGAATGAAGAATTACATTTTTAGATAGGTTTATAACACTTGTATTATCACAAAAGATTGGTATAGTATGAAATTCAATCTTAAATCCTTGAGGGTTTGCCTCATCCAAAGAATTTGCGCACAACAACATCTGGCGGCCACATACTCGGTTTCAGTTGTTGAGAGTGCAACACTGATTGTCATCATTTCATACTTACGTGACGAGTTTTATGTTTGAATTTCCGAAATAAATAGGTTTGAAGAGAAGAAGCATAAAAGGACCTAAAAGTAGGAAAAATGACTGAGTTGAAAGACTCAAGGACTAAGATGCATGATCGAAGGACCTGAATGTAAGATCGAAGGACCAATGAGCAAACAAGAATACTCCACACCATCATGGGGAGTATTTTAGCAATTCTATTCGGGTCGGAGCTCCTGCAAGCAAAGTAGATGCATCAAAGACAAACAAAGATATCCAGAAAAGCCCAGAAGAAAACCCAGCGTGATCCAAACCCTGTAGACTGCCAATGAGCGGTCGGGGAACACTGATTGGCTGTCCGGATTGCTCCGGATCCGCTAAGATTTATGTGGGTCGTGTATTAAAGCGTATTTAGTCTATTTCTTGTATTTGTTTAGTCTCATACCGGGGTATTGTCCTGGATTACCTTTTTCTATGGCTATAAATAGAACTTTTTACTTTCTACTGTAATCACTCCATGCTTAGTGGACCTTCTCTCTACTTGAAGTGAAAGACTTGAAGCAAAAAACTCAAGTGGGGAGATGCTATTGGTATTGTGAGTCTGAAATCAATAAAGTTTTCCTTGTTTTGTTACTTCTTTTATAGTTCTTGCATGTTTAGCTTAATTGTCTTTTATTAAATCTAGGTTAGTTAATATGTTTTCTTATCTTAGTGTAATAGTTAGTTTAACGTTTAGTGAGTAAAACCACTCCCTTCTGGGGGGTGGAGATGATACATATATATATGCAATTAAGAATGGAAGAATGCTTTATTTTGAAATGTGTTGATTAATATGAATGTATGATTGCTTGTTAGAATATAGTACTTCACTTGATGGGGTTTGCCACAAATCTTAACACACCTCCCATGCTTGTTTAGTTTCTGAAATAACCAGCTCGTGTTTATGAATGTTAATCAAATAGGTTAGTGATTGAATTGATGGGTCTTGCCATGTTAAGTAGACACCTCCTATACAGGAAAACACTACCTCCACTTGTGCCCATAGGAATGCATTCTTACCATCTTATTGTATATGTGTAATCACTCCACCCCCTAAGGGGTCTTTCTCTTCCGGATTCCAGCTTAGTGTTAAGTTCCTTTAGTTTTGTCGAAGTAATCATTAGTCTCTTTCCTTTGGGTTGAAAGTTTTAATTAAACCGCAAGTGCACGGCCGCGATGAAGCGGTGGCAAGTACGGGTCGTCCTAAGGGAGGTGAGTAGCCTCTTGCTTGTACGAAATCAAGTGGCAAAAATAGGGGGAGAAAGATGTTTATGCTACTCTACTCTATACTACGCTAAGAAGTAGGAAATGCGAAAGGAAGAACCAAACAATGAAATAATAACTAAGCTAAGAACAAAGGAAGAATGCTGGAATACAGAAATGGGAAAACCCCTAAGGGGTGGAGTGAGTGAACACAAGCAAAGAGGTGAGTGTTGAACACATTCTTTAAGCACAAATAAAGGTGGTGTTATCATGCATAGGAAGTGTCTAAATGTTGTGGCAAAACCTATCAATCTATTCACCAACTTAGTTGATTAACATTTACATATGCAAGATGTTTATTTCAGAACCTAACCAAGCATGAGAGGTGTCTAATCATTTTAGCAAAACTCATCAAGTTATAAGTTCTATCCTAAACAAGAAAGCATACATTCATGTTTTATCAACACATTGGAAATAAAGCATTCAATCCATTCTCATTTGCATGTATGTACATCTACTCCACCCCCAAAGGGGATCAAACTACTCACTAAACATTACACTAATTATTAAACTAAACAAAGAAAGCATATTAACTAAGCTAATAAAACTAATGAAATGAGATTAAGCAAAGCAAAACAAGAAACATAAAACAAACAACATAATAAAGAAAACTTGTATTAAAATGACTCACATTAAAAATAGCATTCTCCTACTTTAGTGTGTGCTTCAAGGCCTCACTTCTAGTAGGAAGAATAGCCACTTAAAATATGGAGTGGTTACAATAGGAGGTGAAGAGTTCTATTTATAGGCATGGAAAAAGCTAATCCGGGACAATCCCCCGATGTGGGACTAAACAAATACCAGAAATGGACGAAATACACACTAATACGTAACCCAGAGAAATCTTAACGGATTTGGGCCAAAAGTGACCGCCAATTAGCGGTCTTGGACCGCCCATTGGCGGTCTAAAAAGTCCGGATCCATCTGGAATTTGTGCGGGGCCTTGCTTAGTGTATTTGGTGGTCTTAGATGCCTCTACTTTGTTTATTGGATCTCCGACCCGAATCCAATTGCTAAAATACTCCCCATGATGGTGTGAAGTATTCTGTTTTGCTCTTAGGTCCATCTGTCTTGCGTTCAGGTCCTTCTCCCTTGCATCTTGGTCCCTAGATCTCACAATCTAGTCCTTTTTCCCAGCTTTTAGGTCCTTTTATGTTTAATCTCTTCAAACCTATTTATTTCTGAAAACTAAACATAAAAATCGTAACATAGCATTGTTTAGGTGAAAGAGAATGGATATAAGATACAAATATAAGCATGAAATGATGTCAATCAAATACCCCCACACCTAACGTTTGCTAGTCCCGAGCAAAACAAAGAAAGAGAAAAGCATACGAAATCAAGAAATCCTAACTCACCTTCGTAGGAATCACGGTTGCACTTAGCTCGTCCAACAAGCTGTTAAACCTCCTTGTCTACAAGGAGGAGGAGTGTTGTCTCCTGAGGGTTTTCAGCGGATATACCCACAAAATCCGAACAAGATGCATTAATCAATCTAGCTACACGACTCGTTGGACTTATTTTGTCGATCATGGGACGCGGTAATACTACGGGTCGACTCTATATATGTAATCGGTCCACACACCTAGCCTAATGAGTTATTCATGAAAGTTAGTCAAGGACTTAAGTGAAAGACATGGGCAACCTTAACTTCTGAATGTGATACAATGTGCAAAGTCCATTTTGGTTCTTATTTGACTTTTTTTTTCTTTGGAGCATTTTATTGGTTGGTGTTTGATTCTCCCAGGGTCAGGTTTCGTGCATCATTGCCTATGAGGACTTACACTATCACGTACACCTTCCCCCAAATCTCCACATAGGGTGATCCCTACCACCCGTGTAACGGGAGTTCGGTCGGTGCATCCCAAGTCAGATGACTCGAAAGCACCAGGCACAAAGTCCCCTCAGACCTACTTTCCCGAGTGATAGGAGTCGTGCGAGAAGAGAGAACACCACTTATTTATTTATCTACATGTGAACTAAAACCCCTACACTTAAGTTTCACAAAAAGAGATTAAGGGCCCTTGACTACGACAAACTTCCTTATACTAACAGATACAAATTATTTGACTCACTAGGTTCAGGGTGGACTTCTTGAAATGTTTGAGTGCTGAAACCCTATGATTACACGCCCCTCCGAGGGAAAACCGGGGTGCATCCTAACGACTCGATAAGACCTAAAGCTAGTAAACTAGAAATCCTAATGCATCAAGTTCAAGACAATTTTGGGAGCTTTCTTTTTACTTTGCCTCTCAACGGTTTTGCACATGCTAAACACACGAAAAACCTACAAAAACATTTTCTTTCACAAACACATGAAGATTTTGAAAGAAGTGTGAAAATTTTAAACCACTAGGCAAGAAAAAGAAGACAAGTCACCCAAGGATCATGGAAAGCTGATATATCGATATTAAATGCGGCACACTAACATGACCCTAACAATGCACATAAAAGAAAACAAAAAATCAAAAGAAAAGACTCGACTATGTACACACATAAAACACCCCCTACACCTGCTTCATGCATTGTCCTCAATGAATGTGAACAAGATACTACATGTAGATATGCATGAAAAAGGAAAGCTCTCACCAACATGAAGTACAAAGGGACGTTCGGGGTCATGTTGATGGACACAAACCCAAATTCCCTCAAAACCTGTGAGAAGCTGAAGAAGGGAGATAAATACGTGAAGAGATTGGACCCAAGTACACAAGGGTTGGGGCCCACAACAATCGATGCTCACTGAAGGAGTCTTTTATTACACACTTTTTTTTTTTTTTTACAAGATATATACATCAACCAAGATATTCTCATAATCATTTGGTCAAGGAACATCAAATGAGAACATCAAGTTTTGAGGACCAGAGACTTGCCGAGATGGGCAAACTTCACTGGTACTCTGAGGTGTCATGAGGGGTGGAAGGTCAAAGCTGAAAGGCTCGAACCCCTCATGATATTGGTTGGATGTGGGCAACAAAGAATGAAGTTGTGTTGCCTCACTAGGGTTTAATTGCTCATCGAAGAAAACCCTCCAACCAATAGGCGGGTGCATCGGAATGTGTTCCTCAGGCTCATTCGATGGATGCAGCAGACCTGCATTCTAAAAATGGGGCTGCTCCCCAAGTCATCCAACAAGGACCTCCCACCATCATTTAGATCATCAAGCATAATCTCGGTCAGAGGTGGGTCCTTGTTGGAGTCAATATGAAGCTCAAATGGCTCAATGGCCATGGGACATGAGGTAGAGACACCTTCTGGTATAGGCATATGATGAGGTGTCTCACTCTCACTAGTACTCTCAACTGAATCATGCAATGAACACTCCCTTTGGACATTCATGTTCGAGGCCAGCTCACTCTATTGCATTGCGAAGACAGGCAATGAGTTTTCGCTTGGCCCACGAACATTCTCAACGGGTTGCATTGGGGTTAGGGGTGTTCGTTGATTTTGTGGTGCTTTCTCCAATTGGCGGATGAGATTTAGATTTAAAGGTTCATCCATGGGTTCTTGTTGCCTACCAGAGTTGAACACATGAAACTCGGCACTCATGTTACCGAATGAGAGCTTCATGAGACCATTTCTACAATTAATCAAGGCATTGGAGGTTGCCAGAAACGGTCTACCCAAAATCAAAGGTATTTGAGAGTGGGTGTTCGCAACAGGATTGGTATCGAGGACAACAAAATCGACTGGAAATATAAAATCTCCAACTTTGATAAGCACGTCCTCGATAATCCCCATGGGAATACGAATGGATCTATCCGCCAATTGGAGGGTGATCTTCGTTGGTTTCAATTCTCCCAAGTTCAACTGTTTATAAACAAAGAATGGGAGGAGGTTGACCGCTGATCCTAAATCAAGTAAAACATTGCTCATTCTAGTGTCCCCTATCGTACACTGAATAGTAGGACACCCAGGGTCCTTGTATTTTGTGTAGGTAGGATTGGACAAAAGTGAGCTGATATTTGCAGTCAAGAATGCTTTCTTAGGAACATTGGTCTTCCTCTTGGTTGTGCAGAGATCCTTCAACACTTTGGCATATTGAGGTATTTGTTGGATGACATCCAACAAGGGGATGTTAACCTTTACTTGCTTAAACACCTCTAATATCTTGTCCATGTTGTCACTCTGCTTTTTGGTTAACCTACATGGATAGGGAGCTTTTGGCAGGTAGGTTTTCGGCGATGCCTGAGAAGAAAGCTTTGGTGTATTACCCTCACCCTCAGCCTCTTCTTCACCACCATTCCCACTGAGGGGCTGCATAGATGGTGGTTGTTGTGGCAAGGAAATGTGATTGTCAACATGTTTTCCATTCCTTAAGGTCACAATGGAATTGACATGGTGAACAGGTTCCTCCACATGGTTCACTTGCCTCCCCTGAGGTACCACATTCTAATTTTGCATGTGTTGTTGTTGGTACATACGGGGGTTAGCCTCAGGCTGGCAAGGAAAAGACCCTCTCTCTCTTTCATGTACAGACTCAACCAATTGGCCCATCTGAAGCTCTAGAGATTTGATGGTCTGCTGATTTGAAGTGAGAACTTGACTCATGGTTGACATAAATTTTTTCATTGAGTTTTCAAGTCCACGAGTCAAGGTCTCAAGCGAATTGAATCGAGTTTCCATATTGTTGGAATTTGGGAAACCCGATTGATTGGTGGTTTGCGCTTGGGGTTGCTGATAAGATTGTGCATGGATGGGAGGTAATGTGGTCTAGAGGAGTTTGAAGGACCACCCGGGCCATTAGTTTGGTTCCATGAAAATTTGGGGTGGTTCCTCCATCCAGGATTATAAGATGATGAGTATGATTCATTCCTGGCTCTATCATAGAAGGCGTTGACACGCTCCATCTCAGGAGGAATGGACTCACACTCGCTTTCTACATGACCTATCCTACCACATGAATGACAGGGAATTCGACTAGATGTGGACATGTGAGGTGCACTTTGTTGGTTTTGGAGCTCAATCGAATCCATACGACGCATTAAGGCCGTCATGCGTGCCTCCGTGCCCGCAGTGGTATCGATAGCAAATGCGGTACCCAATCTAGTCGAGTTTGCATTCGCGATCCTCGCTCCTATACTAGATGATGCAGGTGGTTCCCTTACACTCTCCCATTGCATGGTTTTCTCAGCATGGTCTTCTAGGAAAGCCCATGCCTCCCTTTCATCCTTTCCCAAGAACTCTCCTTGACACATGGACTCAAGGAGCGTTCTTGATGGGATGTGAAGACCCTCGTACACAATCTGACAAAGGCGCCAGAACCCAATGCCATGGTGAGGGCATGAGGATAGTAGCTCCTTGAACCTCTCTAGATATGCATGAAATGTCTCGGTCTCAAGTTGATAGAACGAATTGATTTCGCTCCTCAATTTTTGAGTCCGATGATTTTGGAAGTACTTCTTGACGAATGCAGATTGAAACTCATCCCAAGTCCTAAAGGCATTCGCCTAGTTACTGTACAACCACTTCTTGGCGTCATCCCTCAGCGCAAAGGGGACAAGCCTAAGATGGATGGAGTCTATGCTAAGTTGTTGCAGCTTGAACATAGCACAAACCTCCTCAAATTCCCTGAGAAAGATATTGGGGTTACCTTTCCCAGTGAAATGAGGGAGCATGGAGATAAACTGAGGCTTAACCTCAAAATGGTTCCCATTAGCCTCTGGCAATACGATGCATGAAGGTAGAGCAGTACGGCTCGGGTAGCATCGATCAGGTAGAGGTATGGGAACGACAACAGGACGCTCAGGTGGGTCCAACAACTGCTCATCCTCGCGGAAATTAGCAGCCATTGAACCCGAACTATGTGCGACACGAGAGGAGGAAGGTGTCGGGAAATCGATGACAGAAGCCGGATTGACAACGCTCCTCGTCAAACGACCACTCTCGTCTCGTGTCCACGAAAGCATGCACAAAGGTGCACACACACCAAATTTTTTTTAACAAAGAATGTACATAGAGGAGAAGACGGGGGAACACATGAGAGAAAGAATGACTCAAGAGAGAAGGGCAGAAGTCTTTATGCTATGGCAGATGGGTACAGGTAGAAGCACACAAGCAAACAAGGCTCAAGCAATCCTAAGGTCGCTATAGGTCCTTACAGCTAGACGATGCCTAACTGCGAGGTCACATGGCCTCAACACGCCTCACCTCCCTACGACGAGGACCACAAAGCCCAGCAAGTGAGCCAAGATCCATGGATCTCGTCTCTCCTACTATCGACAAAGTGGGCAACGCCGATCAGGTCATGACGGTCAAGACCAGATCACTCTCCTAATGCGTTCGAATTCCTTAAGGCCAACGTCTACTTGATTTTAAAATTAGGCTCTTGATTAGTGTGGTTTTTGGGGCGAAGGAAAGGGTGATGAAATCCCCCACCTTATCTTTTATGGGACTGCCCCTCCTTAGTAGCGTTTTGGAGTCCTAATCTAGCAATTAACTCTCCAAACAAACGCTCAACTCACACTTGTTGCAATGCACTTCCTACTAACTAATGCATGTTCATATGAAATGCATGAATGAGAGTAGAAGGTGCGTACCTCACGCCAGCTCTCAGCAACAGAAAATAAAGCTAAGATAAAAGACAATCTAAATGCCTAAGTCACATACATGATGCATGACCTAAACAACAAGAATGCCTAATCATTTGCTTTGAGTTTTAGGGTCCAAGTTGCTTAAAGGAGGTTTGATTATTCATCTGGGGACAAACTATAAGTCAAAACATGCCAAATTGAGTCCCAGATCACTATATCAGATAAAGAAATACTTCACAAAAAATTAAAGGTGAAATGAAACAACCAGACCACCAGTTGGCGGTTGTAGACCGCTGATTGGCGGTCTTCTTCTCTCGGACCGCCTCCAAACTTCACCAGATGCTTCCCCTTCTCAATGTGAGTCTCCTGATACAAAGAAAACTACAAGACAAAAATTAAATCCACTCGAATCGTCCAAACAAGAGTCTGGACTGGCACCTCCCCAGCAACGGCGCCAAAAACTTGTTGAACGTTTTAATTAAACGGCAAGTGCACGACCGCGATGAAGCGGTGGCAAGTACGGGTCGTCCTCAGGGAGGTGAGTAGCCTCTTGCTTGTACGAAATCAAGTGGCAAAAATAGGGGGAGAAAGATGTTTGTGCTACTCTACTCTATACTACGCTAAGAAGTAGGAAATCCGAAAGGAAGAACCAAACAATGAAATAATAACTAAGCTAAGAACAAAGGAATAATGCTGGAATACAGAAATGGGAAAACCCCTAAGGGGTGGAGTGAGTGCACACAAGCAAAGAGGTGAGTGTTGAACACATTCTTTAAGGACAAATAAAGGTGGTGTTATCATGCATAGGAAGTGTCTAAATGTTGTGGCAAAACCTATCAATCTATTCACCAACTTAGTTGATTAACATTTACATATGCAAGATGTTTATTTCAGAACCTAAACAAGCATGAGAGGTGTCTAATCATTTTGTCAAAACTCATCAAGTTATAAGTTCTATCCTAAACAAACAAGCATACATTCATGTTTTATCAACACATTGGAAATAAAGCATTCAATCCATTCTCATTTGCATGTATGTACATCTACTCCACCCCCCAAAGGGGATGAAACTACTCACTAAACATTACACTAATTATTAAACTAAACAAAGAAAGCATATTAACTAAGCTAATAAAACTAATGAAATGAGATTAAGCAAAGCAAAACAAGAAACATAAAACAAACAACATAATAAAGAAAACTTGTATTAAAATGACTCACATTAAAAGTAGCATCCTCCTACTTTAATGTGTGCTTCAAGGCCTCACTTCTAGTAGGAAGATTAGCCACTTAAAATATGGAGTGGTTACAATAGGAGGTGAAGAGTTCTATTTATAGGCATGGAAAAAGCTAATCCGGGACAATCCCCCGATGTGGGACTAAACAAATACCAGAAATGGACGAAATACACACTAATACGTAACCCAGAGAAATCTTAGCGGATTTGGGCCAAAAGTGACCGTCAATTAGCGGTCTTGGACCGCCCATTGGCGGTCTAAAAAGTCCGGATCCATCTGGAATTTGTGCTGGGCTTTGCTTAGTGTATTTGGTGGTCTTAGATGCCTCTACTTTGTTTATTGGAGCTCCGACCCGAATCCTATTGCTAAAATACTCCCCATGATGGTGTGAAGTATTCTGTTTTGCTCTTAGGTCCCTCTGTCTTGCGTTCAGGTCCTTCTCCCTTGCATCTTGGTCCCCAGATCTCACAATCCAGTCCTTTTTCCCAGCTTTTGGGTCCTTTTATGTTTCATCTCTTCAAACCTATTTATTCCTGAAAACTAAACATAAAACTCGCAACATAGCATTGTTTAGGTGAAAGATAATGGATATAAGATACAAATATAAGCATGAAATGATGTCAATCACTTTGCATTTTCTTCTTAGTAGCTTAGTGTAGCGTAGATTAGCATAAACAAAATTATTCCCCTTTTTGTTGCCACTTGATTTCTGAAAAACCAGAGAGTTCTCTCCTCCCCGTGGATCGACCCGTATTTGCCATGTCTTCACCGACGTTGTGCACTTGCGGTAGTTTAAACGATTAAACAAACACTATTTTGTTTCTTAGTAAACAAAGAAACCAAAGAGTTACCCAAGAATTTAGATGTCCTACTAGTGCATTTCTGATCAGATTTGCAATAGTCATAATCAGCATCACTATAGGCAATGAGATCAAAAGATCAAGTCTTGGGATAAAATAATCGAAAGTCACAAGTAATTTTCAAATATCAAAAAATTCTTTTCAACGCATGCATATGAGATCTTTAGGATAAGATTGAAAATAAGAACAAAGGCAAACACTAAACATGATATCGGGTCTACTAGCAGTTAAATAAAGAAGTGAACGAATCATACCACGATACCTTTTAATGTCAACTTCTTTGCCTTCGTCATCTTTATCCAATTTCAAGCTTGTGCCCATAGGAGTATTGTGAGGTTTGCTATCATCATATCCAAATCTTTTGAGTAGTTCCATTGTGTATTTGGTTTGTTTGATGAAGTTTCCCTCCGAAGTTTGCTTGATACATAGTCCAAGGAAGAAGTTGAATTCACCTATCAAGCTCATTTCAAATTCACCTTTCATAGACTTTGAGAACTCTTCGCATAGACAATCATTAGTAGCACTGAATAAAATGTCATCAACATAAATTTGTACTACTAACGAATCTTTATCTTTAGTCTTAGTGAATAAAGTGGTGTCAACTTTCCCCATTGTGAATCCATTTTCAAGCTAGAAGTTCTTCAACCTCATACCAAGCTTTAGGAGCTTCCTTGAGCCCAAAAAAGAGCCTTCTTAAGCTTGAATACATGATCCGGGTATGTTTCATTCACAAAACCGGGTGGTTGTTTAACATAAACTTCTTCCATGATAAAACCATTCAAAAATGAACTTTTAACATCCATTTGAAAGAGTTTTAAATCCATGTATGATGCATAGGCTAATAACATTCTAATTGCTTCTAATCGATCTACTGGAGCATAGGTTTCATCAAAGTCGATGTCTTCCTCTTGGTTGTATCCTTGAGCAACCAATCGAGCTTTGTTTCTAACCACTTGCCCAGATTCATCAAGTTTGTTTCGAAAAACCCACTTGGTATCGTTTGATCTTTGGGTCTCGGAACAAGCTCCCAAACATCATTACGAATGAATTTGTTCAACTCTTCATGCATAGCTATTAACCAAAATTCATCATCATATGCTTCTTCTATTTTCTTAGGTTCAAGTAGAGATATAAATGCATAAGAGTCACATACAACAAGAGCATTAGACATAGTAACACCTCCCTTTGATACATCACCAATTACAAGATCGTTAGGATGGTCCTTCTTATATTGTCAATCCTTTGGAAGCTCTTGTTTTTCTTGAGATGTCTCGTTGGGTTGTTCTTGAGATGTTACATTTCGAATATGATCAATAAGTTCATCATCAAAGTTAGAATGATCTTTATGTGGTTCTTCTTTAAAGTGAACATGCACAGATTCTTCTACACAACTCGTTCTCTTGTTATAAACTCGATATGCTTTACTCCTACTTGAATATCCCAAAAATTTGGCTTTAGATGATTTAGCATTAAATTTGTCTAAATTATCCTTGATATTGAGAACAAAACATTTAGAACCAAAAGCTTTGAAATAGGATGTTTTAGGTGGTTTGCCAAACCAAAGTTCAACAGGAGTTTTGTTTACATTTGGTCGAATCAAAACATGATTAAGAATGTAACAAGCCGTGTTAACCGCTTCACACCAAAAATACTTTGGTAAATTATTTTAACAAAGCAATATTCTTGACATTTCTTGAAGAGTTCTATTCTTCCTTTCAACTACCCCATTTTGTTGTGGAGTTCTTGAGAAAGAAAATGTATGTTCAATGCCATGAGAATCAAAAAATTCTTCAAACCTTTCATTTTCAAATTCGCCACCATGATCACTACGAATTTTCAAAATCAAAGACCCTTTTTCTCTTTGAATTCATTTTGCAAAATTTTCAATTTCATTAAAAGCTTCATTCTTGTTGGCAAGAAACAAAACCCAAGTAAATCAGCTCAATCTCAAATGCTAATGATGAATCATACACACATGATGAGCTTCAAAGTGCATCTCATGATTTTGTGTAAAGAACAAGAATGCTAGAAAGCAAATAAATGATCTCCACTACCAAATTGAAATGATCATGAATGAGAAACAACTAGATCTTAGAACTTGTAATGTGCAATTGAGAAAGATCTAGAAAGGTTCACAAATGGAACAAAAATGCTTGACATGCTTCTAGGTAGTCAAAGACAATCACTAGATAAACATGGTATAGGATATAATGCCAAATTGAAAAACCATGTTTCTCATACGACCTTAAATGGCAAGCATTTGTTTGTTAATCAAAGTTCTTCAAGTGTGTGGGCTCCCAAAACCAAAATGGTTTGGGTTCCTAAAGCTAATATTCAAGGACCAAAAGTTGTTTGGGTACCTAGATCTACACTTGTAGGTACTTGAAGAAGGATGAGAGATCGGTAGTGACCAAGCAAGCTTGGAAAGTCGAATTCCAAGCCGGTTGCACTATCGAAAGGAGAATTGTAACCACTTTTGTGGAATGAAAAATTGGGTAGCATTCATAATCCTCCTAAGTATATAAAATTGGTTCCAATAGAATTTTGAATGATAATATTGTCATATCTTTTATTTCATTCATTGCACATGTAATAAAAGGGGAGAATAGATTTGAACTTAATTGCCATATCATATTCATATTGATAGGAGTTTAATGAATATCCTTTAATTTAGGTAACGAAGTGCAAAATAAAGGGGGAGCAACTTCATTACAAGAACTTTGGGGAAAATAATGAATTCATTGAAATTTTTTGATAGATGTCAAAGGGGGAGAAAATTAGGGGTAACTTGAAATTGGATTGAAAATTGAACAAAACTATGCACAATCATAGGGGTAGCATTTTTATGCGTAGTTTACATCTCTAAATTTCAAGTAATTAAGGTATAGGTTGACATCATAAAAATGGAAAATTAGGTCTTAATCCATGTTTTGATGATTAATCAACCCAATCTTAATAATAATCAACGTAGAGTAACACACATATTTCATAGCATATATTTTTCTTTGTGCTAACATGTATAGGTGATCAAGACTCAAGGAACTCAAGTCAAGACATGTAATCAAGCTATTGAAGACATGTAATTTTGTATTACTTATGAGTATAGGAACTTTGTAATCTTGATTATACACGAGTTAAAATACATTCCTATAGACACTAGGTTCCTTATAGAAGTCACACACAAAATCTCAGTTCATTTGGACTTCAATTGGTCACCCAAACTTAGAGCGGAAAATACTTCAACCTAAACCTGACATGTCTGAGCGAAATCAGTTGACCGACGAGTTCTCTGTTCGACTGATTGGATCAGTTAATTTGTTAGGCAACAATGTTAACTCTGTTCGACCATCGACACGTGTCATTTGACCGTTAGACTCATCGTATTATACCAACGGTCGTATTCACATTTTTACCCATACCCCAGAAACACATTTCACCATCGGTCTACCGTGGACCTTGTTTTGGTTGACCGAACTTAAACATCTCTTGAACCTCGTAGAGCCTGGAACTTTATGGTCGACCGTTCCCTAGTCTCTGGTCGACCGTTTCTCCTTGGACTTTTCTGGACATTTATTTTGGACTGCCTAATTGGTCAACTGTTCAACTTTTGGTTCGACCGTTCACTTAAGTTATAGCCCTATTCGTTCGACCGTTTGTTTTTGGAACTGTCTGGATGCCATTTCGAGACAGATTCCGGTTGACCGTCTTACTCGTTTCGATTGACCGAACTTAACCAGAACATTGACTTGTTCTTTTTTGTTTTGTGTTTTACACACATTAATCTACCACTTTAGTAACAATGGCTGTAACACCTTAGGAGCTTGTATATAGAGGATTGAACACCTTGTTTAAACAACTCTCCTACGCATAATTGTCCAATACATTAAAGAGAAGTCTCCCAATCCTCAAAGCCCTCAAACATACTCTCGAAGCCTTAAACTTCCACATATTTGATCATATCCAAATCCTACTCAAAGTGTGCTCAAGCTAGAGAGTGTTATTCCACTCAAGTTCAATTGTTAAAAAAGTAAAGGCTTCAGTGAAAGCCAGAAGCATCCTTCTCGGATTGTGAGAAGAGGATTCCATGCTAGGCGAGGGTTGTTCTCTAGCTTGAAGATTGAAAAGGCGTTGTCTCTCGGCCCGGAACGAGGAGTGGGTAGTGAAGTCCTGAGCAAAGCTTGAAATGTCGAGCAGAGCTTGCAAGAGAGGAAGTAGGCGGGAGGCCGAACCTCTATAAAACCCCCTTGTCCATTGTGGTTTGCATATTTCTCCTTCTTTAATTGCTCGCTTGTTTAAATTCCCCTGTGCATCTTTGTTTGCTAAGCAAGTTGATAATAAGATTAAAATTGATTAGAGTTAGCGACCCACATCGATCCTACACATCACATAAGAACTTGTTGCAAGTTAACATGTTTACTTGTACAAACATTAAACATTGAGACCAGACAAAGAAACGTGTTAGATGATAGGATTGAATCAAGATGAATGATCTATAAAAAATCACCAAATGAGCTGGATCATTCGGTTGAATGACCTGGGTCCTTCGATGAAATGAGCCAGGTCGTTCGACTAAACAATCTGGATACCTCCGATTAAGAACCTTGACACCTCTGGATGTATTCAGGACTCATTTTGGGCAAATTCTGGAATAACTCTGGACACACTCTAGACACATTCTAGACTATTATGGGTACATCCTGGATTGACTCCACTCTGGAGTCTAGAGTGTTTCATGTCCAACATTGGATTGGCTTTTAGACACGCTATGGACACATTATAGACTCATTCTGGACAAAATCCAGACTAACTTTGGACACACTTTGGACACATCTGGAAATACTATGGAAACCTTCAAGACACATTCTGACATTCTAGACTAATTCAAGATTAATTCTGAACGCTCTCCAGACCCATTATGGAGCCATCCTGGAATGACTCCAGACTGACTCTGGAGTGTCTAGTGTCTAGCATTGGACTGGTTTCTGGACACACTATTGACTCATTTCTTATTATTGGTACATTCAATTATAAAACTCATTGAAGTAAAAGGAACATTGACGTAATAACAATGTTGGATATATGATGACATTCAGTTTATCAAAGTTTAAGTTTTACATCAAAGAAGAAATTGACGAAGAAATTCTAACAAGAAACTGTATATTTAAGTTTTACATTACAAAAGTTTGCTTAATACAAATCTTCTTTAAGAAATATATATTCCAGAATAGGTTCTTTAAGGAACTTCTTCAAACCTCCACCTTCGGTTGTTTCTTGGTCTGTCTGGTGTGGTCTTCAAAGCCATGAGGCATGTCCATCACTGGGGAGATCGGTAGGTGAGTAGTTGGAGTCTTCAGGGATGGAACTACCCAATAAAAATAATTCCAAGGTAACAACCACGACACCTGCGACACCTCGGCCAATGTCACGACGATAACACATTTTGCATGGTAACCGCAAATACATAGTAGATTATGAAGACCAATGACCTCCTGGATGTCATTGTTAAGGAGCATTTTCAGGCATGTATATTATAAATAAAGGAGGTAAGATAATGGTGGAGAGCGAAGTGCAAGGAAGTAAGAAAAGAAGGAAAGGGCGTTCTATACATATATGTTGTGTGACGTGTGGAGGGAAGGAAACTTTTCAGAATTAGCCCAAACTTGTTTTAAAGGGTTGTCCAGTGTTGTGTCCAGGGTCAGAAAATGAACTGGGTCATTTAATCAACCTAATGAGTAGTGTCGTTTTTCCCACCAAGCAAGCTTTGACACACTAGTAAAAAGCAAGTTGACTGAGTATGGTATTGAGGTGACTTAGTCCACCCGTGAGGGTACTGTCCCGTTCCACAAGGGAATTGAGTCATTCCGAACCGGTATTGTCCCATCCTGTTAGCGGATTGTTCCATCCTAAGGGGTTCTATGTCGTCTCGCGAGAGGATTGTCTGGTGTCAGGATTGGTCCGTTTTGCCATGGTAGTTTGTAAAACGTAATGCAAAGAGAAACTAAAATTACATTCAAAACAAACCAAAGAAAACATTTCAAATAGTAATAAAAAATTCAACACATACACTAAAAATTAAAATAATTATAGGTCATTAACAACCCATTAAACGTTAAATAATTAAAGGTCCTCAATTTTTACACAGAATGATGAGTGTGTGACTAATGTAGAAGCGAATTGATCTCTGAGTGAGTGTATTACACGGTGGCTCTATTCTGCGGACGGTTGGTCATCATATATAAGGTTTTGGATCTAGTGGAGGACATAAAATGCACAGTCGTTGCTACTTGGTGGTTGGCATTACCATTCTCCTCTTGCAATAGTCAAATGCCAGTCCACTTTCAGTGTTGATCTCCAGTACTTGGCAATTTTTTTAGCTCCCTCTTTGTGGCCATTCGTTCCATCTTCTTTGCTTTTTTATACTAATTTGTCATAGCAAGCTGTTTAGTTGCGTTATTTTCTTCATCTTCCTGTCCATGGTTAAGAGTGTCCAGTGCTCCAATTTCATCACAATAGGTTGGAGAATTAGAATGTCCTTTTCGTCCCATTTCTGTATCTCATCTTTCAATACCTCAGTAGCCGCTTCATTTTCGTTGGCCAACATCAACTAGGTGGCGAAGCTCAGAATTGTAAGGGCCTTAGATTGATATGCTCTGGAGTCCTGCCTTTGGTCCAGAATATATAGGAGGGAGTCCATCATCTATCCAGGAAAAAGAGTGTTATGAACTTGTAAACTCTCGTAACTTTAAAAGAAGTAAACTATGGTAGGAATTTTTTTCACTTACGTGTGATTTTGTCCCAGCCGCTTTGGTGACTAGATCTTTCAGATCCGATCTGCAAACTGAGATGGCTTCCTCGCACCACAAACATTCCTTCTTGTCTAATATAGATGCCATTATCTCAAAAGTAATATTCCTTTCCTTTTCACTCAACTCTTTCATGGATTCCATGACCGTATCCTCGGTGATACTATGCGCTGGCCTGTTTAGCGCGCTTTGTGTTGGAGAATTGTCCTTTGTTATGTCTAAACTTTCATCTGATTCCAATTTTCTTTTATTCTCGACCCTTGAGTCTTCAAGAGGCTGGTCATTTCTTTCTTCGGGCTTCTTTGCCCGACCCGGTCTTCCATGTCCTTCGTCTTCCCTTTCTCTTCCCTCACTCTCCTCCTCTCCCCCTCTCCTCTCATTCTCCTTCCCGTCTGCCTTCGGCCTCCTATCCTTCTTTTCTCTCATTCTCCTCCTATCCACCTCCTCTTTCCTCATTATCCTCCTCCTCTGCCCCCATTATCCTCCTCCTCTGCCCCTATTATCCTCCTATTCTCCTCCTTTGCCCTCATTCTCCTACTATCCTCCTCCACTGCCTTCAACCTCCAGTCCTCCTATGATTTTATCCTCCTTTACTCCCCTTCATCACCCTCTCCCTCATTCTTCCCTTCCACATCACCTTCCTCTTGTCCACTATTGAATTCCATATTTAGAAATGTATCCGGTTACCTGAGATGTAAAGTCTTTATGCCCAAGAAATGTAGACTAATGATAAAATTTCATAACCGACTTTCACAAGACACTCATGCCCCACTCGGGACGCAAGTATACCCTTTCGGATGCATGTGCCCCCCACGAGATGCAAGTGCCCCCTCGGTACTCAAGTGTCCCACTCGGGAGGCTCATATACCTCTTGAGACACAATTGTCTCGCTCGGGATGGAGCGGTCTCAATAGGGACGTTTGCATCCCGCTCGTGAGATGAAAGGATCCTCTGGGGACGGTTGGGAAGCTATTGTCCTGAGAGATGCTTTCTTGTTTTTAGTTTTTAAAACACACTAACTATTGTATTGTTGTAGTCGTCTTCAGAGATGTCCGCCACTGGAGAAATCCTCCCCGGTTGGATGGTCTTGGGCCTCGAAGCACATTCTCCAACAGACTTCAGCCCGACATAACACTCGTCTTCCCGAATGTCCTATGCCACATAAGGCCTATGCAGGTGTGACATCTTGGATTTTCCTTGGAATCGACTATGCCCCGTATTATGCCGAAAGTTGATTGGACGAACCTCTCCATGTTTAGTTAGTTGGATGTGAGCAATTTATTTACCTTAAAATTACAGCAATTTTTTGTAGTTTTTTGTAAATAAAATGTTTTCTATATGTTGTTAATTAAAGTGGACACAACCCATGCAACTACTAGAAACCAAGAACATATTTTGCTTCAATTGCTAAAGCTACACAAGCAACAATTGTAGACCCTGTAATGAAAGGTTGCGTCTCTTCGCATACCCTGTAATGAAAGGATGTGTCTTTAGGACCCCTTGCATCCCGAGCGGGACAAACTCAATAGTTGTAAGTAACATGTGAAATTTTAACTTGTCACCATGCCTATTATTTTCGTCACTTGCCAAAGAAACCTGTTAGATGGTAGAACTGAATCAAGATAATTGAGTTCTAAAAATCACGAAACGAACTAGATCGTTCGGTCAAAACGACTTGGGTCGTTTGACAAAAAATATGGGTCGTTCGACTCAACAATCAGGTTCGTTCAGTTGAAACGACCCGAGTCGTTTGACCAAACAAACTGGGTTGTTCAGTCGACATGACCAGGGTTGTTCGACGAAACAAGCTGGGTCCTTCGATGATTAGTATCATATCATGCATCATATTCATGTTGTATATCCTTTATTTTACCCCAATATTGTGCTACTCGAGTTGTTGTTTGTAGTGTTTCAGGAGTTAGGTAATAAACAAGAGGAATGGAGCAAAACGGTCCTAAATGTAACAAGTATGGATTGATTTGGAAGGTTCTGGACTTGTTTGTAATGCATAAGGCCTGGATCGCAAATCAGGAAGGACCCAAGTGAAAACCCAGAGGGACCTGATTGTGAAGTGCAAAATATGGTGACACATGACTTGAACCAGATCAGTATTTCACAATTAAACTCAAAGTGATTCGAGCCAGTGAACCAAGAATTCACCCCCCGTGCCAAATGTAGAAACAAAGACGGAGACAAAATTGCAACCCGATCGGATCCATTTGATCTGCCACTTGCTGATTTGAATCAGCTACTGGCGGATCAAAATGGTCCAAACAGGTCTCAAATTTTGGTCGTGGTTCGGGCTGTCAAGTCAGAGCATTCCTGGACTATCAGACGTAATTTAGAGTCGTCCGATTATTTCCAGACTGATCCTAACCATGTCTATATAAACCATTGTAATCCTTCCTCTCCCACTTCTTCTTGCTTGTCCATTAGTTTTAACTTTTGTTTTGCAACTGATTAGTGTAGTTGGAGGACAAGAAGCATACATTGTAATCTTTTCATTTCAATCAAGTGTGAGTTTTGTTCTTTAAATATATGTCTTTCCTTTGATGCAATTTCTTTGATGTTTTTGTTTGTTTAATCTTGTTTTTAGTCATTTTCATTATGGGTTCATTTTATTTTTATGTTTTCATTAGTGTATAGATGAGTAGAGAGTAGTCTATCCCCATTGGGGGTGGAGAAGAAGGTGATTTGATCATGTGATGGATTAGTGTGTGTATCTTAATCCTTTGAGCCTTACATGATTTCCATAACCATCTTATGGGATTTCACTTTTATCTTTGATGTGCTAATGCTCTTGAGTGAAGCTTAGTACATGCTTAGATTAGTGGGCCTATTTTATGGTGAATGATGAGGTGAGGATAAGGATGGAGTGAAAGAAGGGAACAAGACTTGTGCAAGCATGTGCTCAAGTTGGCTTTATCTTAATTAATGTCTTGTATGCTTTAATGATTGTGATAAATCTTATTTCATGTAGAGACATAGTTGCATTTGAGTCATGATGCATGTGAACATATTAGCTTCATTTCAATTATTGTCTTGTATGTTTTAATGATAAGGTTTTGTCTTATTTCATGTGGAGGAAAAGTTGGAGTTGAGTTTTATGGATTTCATGTATGACATATTTTGATGAGCACATTTGAACACACACTACACTACACATTTTCATTTCCATGTTTTTTCTCTACCCCCTAAGGGGTCTAGTTTTATTGCTTATTTTCCAATTTCTTTCGCATTGTAGTGTAGTTTCAACCTTAATCTCCTTTTCTTCCCCCACTCGAGTATTGCGAATCCGACTCATGCACGCACCCTATGGATCGACACGTGCCTGCCACCGCTTCAACGCGGCCGTGCACCTGCGGTAATGAAACTGATTCAATCATTCAACCAAATGGGCTGGGTCGCTCAATTCAATGAGCTATTTTAATATTATTTCATTTGCTTGTTAACTACAAATGTAGGCCAGTTAGACGCACACCCGACCCAAATATGGCGCCATTCTGCCAAGCAGGACGAATTCGTCACCATGCGGGACACACTTCTATCCCGAACAACACACTAATTTTCACCCCCACCCCTCGCAATGGAATGAGTCACCTTGCTCAAGACAACTCATTCCACTCGTGGATCTTCCTAGAGGACAGAGCACTCATGGAGACTCTGTCCTCTCGCGGGACGGGACAGACCTCTCGTGAGATGGTGACATTGAGCGACAATACATTACAAAGAAAATCTCATTTTACGCTACAAAATGATGAAACATTACGTAAATATATTGCAAAACACTCAAGTGTACGCTAGTGCAAAACATTCCAATGACACTGTTGTTAGTGAATTATCATCCCTCCGTCCCGCGAGGGGACTGAATCGTTCCTTTGTGGGACTGACCCATCACATGACAGGTTCAAATACTAACATTTCATTCACAGCAAACCAAAGAAAACATTTCAAATAGTAATAAAATATTCAACAAATTCCACTAAATTGTTAAATAATTACAGGTTACAAACAACCCATTAAACGGAATGATGGGTCTGACTAACAAAGAAGCCAATACACCCCTGAGTGAGTGTATTACCTTGAGGTCCCGTTTCTCCACCGGTTGATCTCCAAGCATAAGGCTTTGGATCCAGTGGTGGACATCAATTGCAAAGTCTACAATGATCACTTCTCTAGCGATGATTGATTAGTAGCAAATCATACATTGCATTCATGTTATATATCATTTATTTTAACCCAATTTTGTGCTACTCGAGTGTTTGTTTGACGTGTTTCAGGTAATAAAGAAGAGAAAGAAAGAGAAAATGACCTAAATGCAAGAAGCAATGACCTTATTAAAACAATCTGGACTTGTTTGTCAAGCTTAAGGACCCATTTGCAATTCAGGGAGGACCTAGGTAAAAACTGGAGGGCCCTGAACGAAAGGAACACATTTCTGGCCCAAAAATTCCTCAATACCATGATCTGGAAGAGTATTTGGGAATTAAGATCAAACGGGCTTGAACCAGCGGACTTGGAGTGCACCCCATGTGCAAAATGGAAAATTTAAGTTGCTGGAGAAAATCAAGGCAAGTCAGACTCAAATAATCCGCCACTGGCGGATCAATAGGGTTCATTGTGCCTCAATTTCTCCCATTCCTTTAACGTGTTTATTTGGGTGCACTAGACCATAGAGAAATCGATTACAACCGTGAGAATGCTCCCAGATTCATCTACATCACTCTTTCTTCTATAAATAGCAATGTTTCTCCTACCTTTCTCATACTTCTCCACTTCCACCATTAGAGTAGGTTAGATTTTACCCAATTGGGACGCAAGTAGAGGAAGGTGGATGAAGGTTGTAATCTCACATTTTCTTTAATCGAAGGTTGAATTCAATTCCTCTCTTCTTTAGCTTTCTTCCTATGCAATTATTTTTACATTTTGTTGGTTGATTTGGTAGTTTCCTATTATTGCCTTGTTTAGTGTAGATTTCTTGTTTTCCATGATTGTTGTTATGAGTAGAGAGTAGATCCACCCTATTTAGGATGGAGGTGATGTAGCTATGTGTTGTGTCATGGTGGGTTCTTCTTATTTGTGTCATTTCCATATGCTTAAGTAGTTCTATACTTGTAGCATGCTTAAACTTGTATTAGATGTGATAATGGCCACACTAGGTACTTGTCTCATGCTAGATCTAAAGTTTATCTTGTTGCTTGTAATGATTTATCATTGTATGGAATTGGATTCACTATAAGAATTTTGGGTTTTAGCCATGAAAAAACCCGTCACTAAATCCAAGATGTCGTCATTACACGTTTTTTGCCACGGATAATTACCGTCACTGATTCTGGCGTCACTAAAAGGCTTTAGCGATGGATTGTGTGATGGATGTCAACCATCACTGATACTTTTTTGGCGGAAGAATTGGCAGGATGGCAGACATTTAGTGACGGATGTGGATACTTTTAGCCACGAAAAACTCCCGTGGCTAAAAGTTTTTTTACCAACAAATTATAAATTCTCTACCTTCAATAAACCACTGTCATAATTTGGGTTCCCTTATTTTTTCCCAAATGAAAGTAACTAAAAGTTCCATACGTCAAAGATAACAGCTAATCTCACTTATGAAGTTCAGCATCATATAAAAATCAATTACAACATGGCAAGTAACATGATAATAGTTGGGGAACATCAAATTCTTGTAAACAATTATATAACACAATTTGAATATAATCTTTTCCAATAACATGAACATATCATCAAATAACAATTTACACGATGTACAACTCAAAATATCCTCAAGTATACAAACCTCCCTAATAAGATCACAATATCAACTATTTACAGACAAGTTATATAAACAATCAATATCGAATGAGCACAAAAGTTATTATAGAGGTGAACTGAACATAGCTAATATCGAATGAACAAAGCCATTAGAGGTGAAATGTAACAAAACATACCAACTTGATGCCAACAAAAGGAACTCCTCTTTATCAAGTAAAATATGAATACTTACACTCGTTTGGACTGATTTAGACATGAGAAATGGAAATATAGACATAATGAGGGCTTACGCATTTCATAATGCAGCTTAACCACAGAAATGTAAGCACGATAAAAATAGCTGAGATGAAAAAAGTGAAGGGAATGTGTTCTAAAAGTTTTACTTTTAAATGTCAATTGTTATGAATTGAATGAGAAATCATTTTGTTCCTTGTTTATGTTATTTGTCTTTTAGAAGTGTTAATGAAGAGGTTCTTGGTCCTTAACCGTAGAGCTCTAAAAGATATTGGTTTACATAAAACAAAAGATATTCGCAATCATGGTAATTAACATGGGACATTAATTACCGAGTTAAGATTATCGTGTTGGTCATAAATCATTGTTGCTCTACAAGTGAGTGACAACACGGGTACAGAAAAGAGGAAGATATTACTTTTGTATACTCAATAGACCTAATAAGTAAAATATTATAGAAATGTGTTTCTGTGTCATTAATATTTTACTGTGTCCTTGGTCCTTTGATATGAGACTTATATCCGATCACTTAAGGAGTGCTTAATTAGACTAGTGTCTTAAGCTATCAATAAGTGTAGTGTAAAGGCATTGGTTGGTTAAGTATGACTTTCTCTGAAGAAGATAGTTAGTCAAAAGATTATCATTGCCCCTCTTAATTGAGTGATGATATTAGTGGGCCCCTTGATAAAGCAAAGTTATAATGTGCACAATGTGATTTGAGTTAAGTCACATATTTATAACTATCTTAAAGAGATCAAGAAATGAATACTAATACAAAGATGACACAATACTACATTGTGTGTATTCTTAATATCATGAGGCAAGGGACGGACACAAGTGGTGCACTCCATCACTAAATGAATCAGGTTTTGATTCAAGTGGAATTAACACATCTAACTAATTGGGAGCTATAATGTGTAGCTAGATGCTGCTTATAGCTTGTGATATTAAGTTCTTAATATCACTGCCAACTTAGTTTAGATCCTCCCATAGGTCACACCACAAAACTGGGAAACGAGAAATGGGGATTTTGAGTTCATAAGATGTGTCGGGTTTCATGTAGAAAATATGACACATGGGGTGAACAAGCAAAATCAAACTTATGTTGTGATTAATAACTAAATTAGAATCTAAATGAAATTCGTATGTGATGTAAATATTATGGCTGTAATGATTTATCATTACATAGGATAATATGTTACACAAGTTATGAATTTACTACTAATCCCGAAATGTCAAATTTTGTAGGGGTTAAACCGAAATTTGACAAGTCTACAGTACTGTGCACAAACGGTCGACCGGTTAACAGTAAACGGTCGACCGATCGGTGCACGGTAGACCGGACACGTCTCGACCGATAACAGGGAGTTTTCGTCTGTTCGGAACGGTCGACAGAACATTGCGATGAAATATTTTATTGTTGCGAGCGGTCGACCGAATGTCGAACGGTCGACCTTTGGTTCGAGCGATCGACCGAACCTCCAAACGGTCGACCGGTCCAGACGGTTTTATGCAGAATTAATTTAAGAATTAATTAGATCATGCATGGAATTGGTCCATAATTGATTTAATTCGTGGCTGAGATTATTTGTTAGCAAATAATGGATGGTTAGAAGGAAGTTTGCATGAAATCATGGGCAAGAGGTTTCACATGAATAGGTAATTTGGAGAGAACTTATAAATACAAGTTTATCTCATTACCTCAAAATTAATTCATTGTTTTTCTCATGCAAAAACTCTCTCCATAATTCTCCACGAAATTTCCTTAATTCTTAAGATTAGTTTTAGTTTTCAGAGATCATCTTCTCAAGGGAACGAAAGAGGGGTTAGTAATTGGATTCTAAACCCTATTGGAGATTGAGAGGCTACCTCTTCTCTCTCCAATCTCGTTTAGAGTTTGGTGAATACTCGGAGGCAATCCACTGGGCGATTCGACCGTCAACGCGACTCTGGATCTTCGAGAGGTTTTAGAGAACCTCTTGGTATGATCCTCTTTGCAATTGTTTGTTTATTCTAATGCATGTTAAATAATTAGGATAAACAAATACATGTCTATATTAAAATCGAAGAAAATATGAATACTACGATCTTATATGTTTATAAAATTTTGAAAGTATATACATACTATAGGGCACGAAATCCAACAAAAAGTTAACAATACTATTTCATAAATGGTAACCTCCTTTTTTCTAGTTGTTCATCCAATATCTGGAGCTCCTTTCCCAACTTATCTTGCAAGTAAAAGTGCTTAATCTCCTTTTTCATCTTCTTCAATGTCAGATGAAACATATAAAAATGGAATCAAAATTTGTTCCACGCAGTTATCACTCATAAAAACAAACCATCGACATCTAACTTGCAAATATGTGTCCTTTGGTTGTGTGCCATCGACATGAAGACCAAGGTGACGGACAAAATCACTTGGTCCATGAGTATGAAACTTTTGAAGTTGCAACAATTGTGCTTCTAAGTCCTGAATCTTGGAAATATACCAATTCAGAATATCCAAATCTTAACATAATTAAAAATCAAACCTTCCTTTTCAACATATGCCTATCCATTTTTATATTGTATTGTGCTAACTCCTACAAGTGATCAAGACTCAAGAAACAGGGAAATGAATTCTTGGGAACATTGTGTAATTGAGCATACTTGAGCTAAAATCAACTCAAACACACACTAGGTTCCCTATAGAAGTCACACACAAAATTTCACAACGTTTGGACTTCAATAGATCACACAAACTAGAACCGGAAAACACTTAAACCAATCTTGAACTGCGACGACCAAATCAGTCGACCAGAACGAGTTCATCGTTCGACCGATTGGGTTGTTTATTCTGTTACAGAATCTAGGGTTAAACTATTCGATTGTTTCATACCTTGTGTTCGACCGTCTACTCGTGTCGCATGACCGTTAGATTTGTCGTTATTATACAATGATCAGATTTCCCAAATCCCAAATTTCACTGCCTTCCGGTCGACCGCTTTATACCTTCTGGTCGACCGAATAAACAAGCTTTGGTAACCTTGAACTCTCTGGAAGTTTCCGGTCAAACGTCTCCTAGACCTTGGTCGACCGAAACTCAATTTATCCTTGAACCCAGAACTGCTTGGACGTTTCCGGTCGAACATACCATTTGCCTGGTTCGACCGATCCAATTTTACCAGACCAAAACCCCTAGAACGGTCGAGAAATCCCCATAGTTAGTTCGATCATTCACCTAAGTGAACTTAAGTTGTATCCTGATTTGACCAACCGGTCGACCGGCATACCTGATTCGGTCGACCGATTTTGTTCTGAAATGTGACATGTAGTTCACTGCTTTGTGTTACTTACACAATCACTTACCCATTTAATCCCAACGGCTATAACTCACTTACAGCTTATAAATAGGTGTTACCTTGACATAATCACACAACTCGTACACTTCTATTTGTCATATACACCTAAGATAAAACTCCAAGTCTCTAATTCCCTAAATCCTACTCTCCAAGCTAAACTTCCACATCTTAGATCCATTCCTATCATACTCTAAGTGTGCTCAAGTTAGAGAGTGAGTGATCCACTCAAACTTTGTTTGTAAAGAAGCAAGGACTTCGGTGAAAGCCCGAAGTATCCCTCTCGGGTTGTGAGAGGAAGAAAAACAAGCTAGCGAGGGTTGTTCGCGGAAGCTTGGGGTGTAAAGGATTAATCTCGGCCTGGAACGAGGTTGATAGTGAAGACGTAGGCGGAGCTCGAGGGAGATCGAGCGGAGCTTACAAGAGAGTAAGTTGGCGGCTGTTTAATCTTTTAAACTACCGCAAGTGCACGACGTCGGTGAAGACGTGGCAAATATGGGTCGATCCACACGGAGGTGTTTCGACTTTTGGTTTGTTCGAAGGCGAGTGGGAAAGAAAGGAGAAAGGATTGATTACACTAACCTATACTAAAATAAACTATTAAACTAGAAAGAAGGAAATGAAAACACGAAATGAACTAAACTAAGTAACTAAAATCAGAAGATAGAACTCAGGAATGGAAGACCCCTAAGGGGTGGAGTGTGTGTGTGCACATCAAATAAGTGTGGTGAATGCATACAAGAAGCTCAAGTGTAGTTAGTGTTTGTTAATGCATAAGAAGTACCTAACAACAAGACTTATCATTTCACACTAACCTAGGTGATTAATATGAGCATGACAAGGTTGTTATTAAGAACATAAACAAGCATGGAATGTACCTAACACTATGGCAGAAACCATCAAGTAAAAGTTCTTATTAATTCAAGCAAGCATACTAACATTTGTCACAACAATAATGTCTAGCATTCATACCATCTACATAACATGTACACACACCTAACACACCACATGATCATATCACACATTTCTCCACCCCCCAAATGGGGATGAAACTACTCACTTATTATTACACTACAACCTATATTAAAATGAAACATTCTACTCAAATGAAGCTAAACTAAGCAAGCAAAAAATATTAAAGAAACTAAAAGTACATAAAACAAAAGAAGCATGCAAGCATATGAAAAGGAAATTAAACTAAGAAACAAACAACATACTAAAGAAAAACATCTATTATTACTCACTCAATTACAAGTAGCCTCTCTCCACCAGGGTTTTTGCTTCAAGGCTGGAACTCCTAGTAGAGAGGATGGCCACCAAGAGAGAGATAGATTACAAGAGTGGAGGGAGAGTTCTATTTATAGCCATAGAAAAAGGTAATCCGGGACAATCCCACGGTATGTGACTAAACAAATACCAAAAATAGCCTAAACACACTCTAATAAACGCTCCACAGAAATCTTATCAGACATGGGCCAACCCAGACCGCCAATTGGTGGTCTGCCAGGTTTGGATCCGCCTGGTTTTTCTTCTGGGCTTTTATGGTTGGATTTGTTGGTCTTTGATGCATCTACTTCGCTTGCTAGAGCTCCGACCCGAATAGAATTGCCAAAATACTCCCCATGATGGTGTGGAGTAATCTTGTTTGCTCATTGGTCCTTCTATCTTGCATTTAGGTCTTTCGATCTTGCATCTTAGTCCCCGAGTCTCTCAACTCAGTCCTTCTTCCTTCTTTTAGGTCCTTTCATGCCTCTTCTCTTCAAACCTCTTTGTTTCTGGAATTCATACAAAAAGCTCATTACATAGCATTGTTTAGGTGAAAGATAATGGATATAAGATACAAATGTAAGCATGAAATGATGTCAATCAAATACCCCCACACCTAACTTTTGCTAGTCCTGAGCAAAACAAAGAAAGAGAAGCATAAGAAAAACAAGAAATCCTAACTCACTTTCGTAGGAATCACGGTTGCACTTAGCATGTGCAACAAGCCGTTAAACCTCCTTGTTGCCAAGGAGGAGGAGTGCTGTCTCCTGAGGGTTTTCAGCAGATATACCCACAAAATCCGAACAAGATGCATTATTCAATCTAGACACTCAACTCGTTGGACATATTTTGTCGATCATTGGACGCGGTAATCCTACGGGCCGACTCTATATAGGTAATTGATTGATCGTTTTATTTAAACCGCAAGTGCACGGTCGCGTTGAAGCGGTGGCAAATACGGGTCGTCTACTGGGAGGTGTGTCGACATTTGGTTTGTGCGAAGGCGAGTGGTAAAGAAAGGAGAGAAAGATTGATTATACTAAACTACACTAGAATGTAAAAGGAAATGAAAGATAAGCAATAAAACTAAACCCCAAAGGGGGTAGAGAAATAATGTGAATATAAATATGTGTGTGTGTTCAATTATGATCCTCACAACATGCAGTGCATGAAATCATAAAACGAAATCCAACTTCGTCTCCACATGAAATAAGATAACTCAATATCGTTAAAACATAGAAGACAATAATTGGAATGAAGCTAAATGAACTCATGTATAAAGACTAGACCATACTATACCTCCACATGAATTAAGATAAGACTATATCATTAAAACAAACAAGACATTAACCAAGGTAAAGTCAACAAGAGTACGTACACTACAAATTGTGTTTCCAATATTAATTCCATCAATATCCTTACCTTATCATTCCCCATAAAATAGGTCCACTAATCTAAGCATAAGCTAAGCTTCATTAAAGAGCATTAGCATATCAAAGATAAGAGTGAAATCCCATTAGATGGTTATAAAAATCATATAAGGCCCAATGGATTAAGTTAACACACACCTAATACACTACATGATCATATCACATATTTCTCCACCCCCAAATCGGGATGAAACTACTCACTACTCATTACACTAACTACATTAACAAAATGAAACATTATACTGAAATGAAATTAACCTAAGAAAGCAAGAAATATTAAAGAATCTTAAAAGGAAAGGAAAGACTAAACAAGCATGCACAATTTAAAAGACAAGATTAAAAGAAACTAGAACAATTATTTTATTAACAATGACTCACATTGAAGGTAGCATTCTTCTCCACCTTGAGTTTTGCTTCAAGGCTTACTCCTTAGTAGAGAGAATGCCACCAAGCAATGTGTAATTACAATGGCAGGTGAAGAGTTCTATTTATAGGCATGGAAAAAGCTAATCCGGGATAATCCCCCGATGTGGGACTAAACAAATACCAAAAAAAGACTAAGCATACAGTAATACACGTGCTCCACAAATCTTAGCGGATCCAGAGCTAGCTGGACCGCCAGTTAGCGGTTCCAGACCGCCAATTGGCGGTCTATAAGCTCTAGATCCATTTGGATTTAGTGTTGGGCTTTGCTTGAAGTATTTCTTGGTCTTGGATGCATCTACTTTGTTTATTGGAGCTCCGACCCCAATTGAATTGCCAAAATACTCCCCATGATGCTGTGGAGATTTTTGTTTTACTCTTAGGTCCTTCGGTCTTATGTTCAGGTCATTGTCCCTTGCATCTTAGTCCCCAGGTCTCACAATTAAGTCATTTTCCTGCTTTTGGGTCCTTTCATGGCTCTTCTCTTCAAACCTCTTTATTTCGGAAATTCAAATATAAAACTCGTCACGTAACATTGCTTAGGTGTAAGATAATGGATATAAGATATAAACATAAGCATGAAATGATGTCAATCAAATACCCCCACACCTAAGTTTTTTCTAGTCCCGAGCAAAACAAAGAAAGAGAAAAGCAAACGAGAAACAAGAAATCCTAACTCACTTTCGTAGGAATCACGGTTGCACTTAGCACGTGCAACAAGTCGTTAAACCTCTTTGTTGCCAAGGAGGAGGAGTGTCGTCTCCTGAGGGTTTTCAGCGGATATACCCACAAAATCCGAACAAGATGCATTATTCAATCTAGACACTCGAGTTGTTGGACAAATTTTGTCGATCATTGGACGCGGTAATCCAACGGGTCGACTCTATAAAGGTAATCAGTCCACACACCTAGCCTAATGAGCCATTCGTGCAAGTTAAATAAGGAATTAAGTGAAAGACATGGACAACCTCAACATCCGCAAGTGATACAAAGTGCAAAGTCCATTAAGGTTCTTATTTGCATTACCAATTTTTTTTATTTCTTTTTGTTTCTTTTCTCATTTTTTTTCTTTTTATTAGTTGGAGTTTCATTCTCCCAGGGTAAGGTTTCGTGCATCATTGCCCATGAGGAATTACACTATCACGTACACCTTTCCCCAAATCTCCACATAGGGCAAGACCTACCACTAGTGTAACAGGAGTTCGGTCGGCGCATCCCTAGTCAGATGACTCGAAAACACCAGGCACAAAGTCCCCTTAGACCTACTTTCCTGAGTGATAGGAGCCGTGCGAGAAGAGAGAACATCTACTCACTTATTTGTTATATACAAATGAACCAAAACCCCTACACTTAATGTCTCAGAACAAGATTTAAAGGGTCATTGACTACAACAAACTTCCTTAAATTAACAGACACGAATTATTGACTCACTAGGTTCAGGGTAGACTTCCTTAAATGTTTGAGCACTGAAACCCTATGATTACTCACCCCCAAGGGAAAACTGGGTGCATCCAAACGACTCGATCAATCCTAAAGCCACTGTACTAGATATCCTAATGCATCAAGTTCAAGACATTTTTGGGAGCTTTCTTTTTACTTTGCCTCTCAACGGTTTTGCCCATGCTAAACACACACAAAACCCACAAAACATTTTCTTTCGCAAACACATGAAGATTTTGAAAGAAATGTGGAAATTTTAAAGCACTAGGCAAGCAAAAGAAGACAAATCACCCAAGGATCATGGCAAGCAGATATATCGATATTAAATGTAGCACACTAACATGACCCTAACAATGCACACAAAAGAAACAAAAATCAAAAGAAAAGACTCGACTATGTATACATGGATTGTCCTCAATGAATGCGAGCAAGATACTACATGGAATTATGCAATGAAACCGGGAAGATCTCACCAACGTGATGCGCAAAAGGAAGTTTGTGGTTATGTTGATGGACACAACCCGAATTCCCCTCAAAACCTGTGAGATACTTAAAAAGGGAGACAAAAATACGTGAAAGAAAATGGGCTCAAATACACAAGGGTTGGAGCCCACAACAATCGATGCTCACTGAAAGAGTCTTTTATTGTACTTTTCTTGAATATAACTATGTACAAACATAAGTTCTCATCTTCATTTGTCAAAAGACATCAAATGGGAACCTCAAAAGTGGGTCAATGCACTTGGAAAAGGAACATGACACCACGTGGGGCCAGAATACTCATGCGTGCCCCCTTCACAAACAGCACAAGATAAAATGAGAGGTTCATGAATTGGACGCAAATGCGTCTCATTCAAAGGATCAAACTGAAAGAGCTTGAACCTCTCAAGAGTTTGGGAAATAAGGGGCAATGGAAGAAGAGTTTCTCCCGTTGCGCTGCTGAAGTTATGATCGTCAATCCAGACTCTCCAACCAACAGGCTGGTGCGTCGGAACGAGGTCAAGAATCTCGTTAGGCATGTCCGACACACCAGGCGAACAAAAAGTGGGTCTCATACCAAAGGTATCCTCTAAGGAACTCCTAATACCCTCATGAGCAATGTAGTTGTTTGACGTTCTATAATTTCCAAGATGATAGGAACAATAGTGAGAGGCAATCTCTCATCAGGTTGTTTGAAATTGAGGGGACTAGGGAGCTCTTGCTCCACCAGAGGTGAGTCCTTAGGAGGTACAACAATAAGATCATGTGGCTCAAGGGCCGCGGGACAAGAAGATAAGGCACAATCCTGTGCCGACTCATAAAGAAGCTGGTCCATAGTATTCTCAATTGGAATCGAATCCTCCACCAAGTGATCGTGAATTGAAACCCCAAGTCCCTCAGACTGGCTAGGAGTTTGACTTTGAAAGATCGTGCTTTGAATTTGTGGATGTGGTGGTGGTTCGATTTCAGAAGATAAATCCTCATGTTGACAAGAAAAATTACCCTCCTCATGTTCACGTAATTGCTGTGTCATTTGACTCACTTGCATTTCAATAGTTTGCAAGGAATTCAAATTGGACTTCAATAAATTTTGAGTGGTTTCCATGAACGTTTGGAGAGTTTGTTTCAAGGAATCAGGTATGCGGTCAACTATGAGGTCCAAGTCAGAGCTTGGGAAATTTTGGGGTTGGGTGTTGATGGGCTGAGAATGAGTCCAATGATTTGAAGTGGGGTGTTGGTAGAATTCTGGGTATTCGGGAGGAGGATACTGCGGTGAAAGTGAAGTATAAGAATTTGAATAAGAATTGTCACCCCACGAATCCATCCCCCTCTGGTTGTACGGGGATGCGTAATGGTCATATTGAGCATTTTTGGAAAATGTATGCTCATACTCAGGCTCTGGGGGAACATAAGGACATTCCCCGATAGCATGACCACTCAACCCACAACAGTCGCACGGTACGGCTACTAAAGCCACCGTGCACTCATGTCATCTACCACATGCATGAAAGAGGCCAAAGGTTTTTGTAATGTCTCAGTTTGATGACCAACATATGATCCTACGTAACTAGATGGTGGTCTAGCAGTCGGTGCCTCTCTCATACTACCCCAATATGAAGATTGCTCAGTCACACAATTATGATTGTCCCAACCATACGGGGTGTTAGTCTGAGCCACCACAGGTTGCATGGGTCCAGAATACCAGGAAGAATTGTCCTGGTCCCAAAAATGATATGGATGGTCGCCCATGTAACCATCCATCTCAACAAACAACACTCGAGTAAACCACTCTCACCACCACGAGGCTAAGCTTGCAAAAACTGCTCGACTCGACCGTAAAATGCTAACAGAGAGTGTAAAGGGGAGGAGACTATAACATAGAAGAAGGTGAAAAGAAGACGACTTATAGGAGAAGGGAAGAATCCCTAAATTTAGCGTGGGTAATGGGATCAGGTAGAAGCGTAACTAGCAAGCATGGCTCAAACAATGTAAGGCAATGGGTCCTTAGGCTAGACGGTGCCTAACTTCGAGGTCACTAGCCTCGACACGCCTCACCTCCCAACAATGAAGACCACAATGCCAGCAAGTGATACCAGATCCGGAGATCCAGTACCTCCTACTATCGACAAGGTAGGTAACGCCGATCAGGCCATGACGGTCTCAACTACATTACTCTCCTAGTGCATCCGAAATCCTAGGACCAATGTCTACTTGCTTTTAGTTAAGGCTTGATTAAGATTGACTTTTGGGTCGAAGGAAAGGGTGATGAAATCCCCCAGCTTATCTTTTATGGGACAGCCCCTCCTTAGTAGCATTTTGATCCTAAATGTAGCAATCAACGCTCCAATCAAAGTCTCCTGAAACAAAGAAAAACTACAAAACACAAATTAAATCCACTCAAATCGTCCAAACAAGAGTCTGGACTGGCACCTCCCCGGCAACGACGCCAAAAACTTGTTGAACATTTTAATTTAAACCGCAAGTGCACGGCCGCGTTGAAGTGGTGGCAAATACGGGTCGTCCTCATGGAGGTGAGCAGCCTCTCGTTTGCACGAAATCAAGTGGCAAAAATATGGAAGAGAGTTTGATTATCCTACTCTACGCTACACTACACTACGAAGTACGAAATGTGAAAGAAAACAACAAACGATGAACTACCAAAGTAAACTAAGAACTAAATAAGTGTTGGAATTCAGAAATAGAAAACCCCTAAGGGGTGGAGTGAGTGCACACATGCAAAGAGGTGGGTGTTGAACACATTATTTAAGCACAAATGAAGGTGGTGTTATCATGCATAGGAAGTGTCTAAATGTTATGGCAAAACCTATCAATCCATTCACATATACAAGTTGTTTATTTCAGAACCTAAACAAGCATGAGAGGTGTCTAATCATTTTGGCAAAACTGATCAAGTTATAAATTCTATCCTAAACAAGCAAGCAAACATTCATGTTTTATCAACACATTGTATGTAATAACCACTCTCCTACTATAATATTAATAATTCCACTCTCCTCAGTTATGCATAATTTAGTTCTTAGAATGTCAATTTGTGTTATGGTATGTTTGTTTAAGTATATTTGATCGGATTTCTCATTGGTCGATCGGGTGCGACACATCGAGCTAGTGCGCGGTGGGTTGACTCGATCACCTCATTTTGGGCCCTGGTGAGTGTAGAGACGGCCTTGGGATGAGCTTGGTTAGGAGTGTCGTGGAATGGGAAGATTGCTTGGGAGTTACACGAAATTTTCAAGGGAGACTTTTGGGTGTCCAAGCTGGCACCATTCTTGGCAAGTCTTGAAGTGGCTTGATAGCTAGGAAGTTGGAGGGTCGTGTGCACAACTATAAGGCCCTCCCAGCCGTCCTCTTCCTCCCTTTCCATCCTCTCACACACCACTTCAGACCACTCATTCCTCTTCTCCAGCTGATTGGTGGGCTGATCTCCGTAGAGTTGGGAGCTACGTCAAGTGCAGCCTGGTGCAGCTTGAAGAAGAGATTGTGGGCAGAATCTCCGGAAAAGCTTGGGCAATCTTTCTTGCCGATCAGGTATGCTCCTGGACCCTTAGTGTAATAGGAAGCAGGGAGTGTTGTATGGATATTAGTCCAGCACAAATAGAGTGGTCGGTCTGAGGTTTGGAGTTGCACAAATGGATATCTACCCAGTAGGGTGGACTGTGGTGCACTCTCCAAATTTTCAGAGGTTGGCTGAGCACCTCTCTCTCTACCACGACTTGTGACTCATGATTCCTTGGTGGTTTGTTGGAAAAACCAGAGGTGGTGAGGCTGGGCCGTGGAGATCTAGAGGGGAGGGGTTTTGCGTGCATGTTGTGCTTCTTGCTATTCATCTTGTGATGTTGTTTTGTGAGCTTCGAATATTATACTTGTGTGTGATATTGTGATCATGTCCAGATGTGTTTGCATGAGATATTTTCAGATATTAGAGTCACATATTTATGTGTTATTTCATGAGTAGGGTCAGACAACATATGTAGGACTCGTTACTGAATTCTGCTCTTACGTCCATGCATGATCTAATTAGTAAGTATAAATAATATTGCATGAACCGCTCTGATTTTAGTCCAGAAATCATTAACACCCATACACACTCTGATTTGTTGATCCCTTATGATATATTCATGACATTCCATCAGTGAATAAATCGAATACTTTCATCAAGATTGTAATGTAACAAGTATAGTTGCCCGTCTCAACTTGAACATGCGTTGAGTTAATCGAATCTGATTTTATTCGAACCATGTCTAGCTCAGGTGTACAATCAGATTTGTGTATGATTTATCTGACATATCTCGTTATGCTCTCACACAAGACTAAACCAGGACTCATCTATGATCTATGCTATTCATACTATGACATCTAGTATGGTGCAAATCAACCAACATGCATGTCAATATATCTGTTTCGACTATGAAGGAACGTAGACTCCTGATTTCAGAGGCATGTTTTATATATAGGACTACTGATACATGTATGAATTAATTCCCATCCACCTATTCTCTGACCATGTTCGGGATCACAAGTTCTAATGCATGCGTCTTCTCAAATTTATGGTTTACGCTATCGATTACCTGTAGTGGTTGATCATCAAGTATTCTGTTGTTATACATGCTTTTTGTTATTCGTTTAGTACCAACATATGACTGATATGAGGTGTTGTGTGGTGATTTTAGTTGACCCTTAGGATATCAGGCCTTATGATATCTTTATCATGACCCGTAGATAACTCAATGTGTTGTTTACCTTGAATTGCCATCGGGGTTGTCTGCTTGCTGATTTGTGTTTGGTTATTGTTGGGATGTTCTGATTTTGTTTTGTTTGGGGCTGTTAGGAGGGTATTCAGATACCTTTCCTTGATCTCACTCCATTCACTATAGATGCGTTAGATTTTAGATGCTTAAGTAGCTTGCATCGCATTTAATTTGATTAATAATTCTGGGCACATTCTGTTTTTGGGCCGACGGGCCACGAGTGGGTCCTCTAGCTAGAGAGGCCATTCGCATAAGACCTTCACGTTGGGAGGCCAGGCGTAAGATAAGTCCTGGGCAGGCGCGCTGCCATTCTGTCTCAGGGTAGGTATTCCCAAGTTCGCGATGGCACCATGTAGGTCACTTGCCGCGAATTGGGACACTTATCCGGCGCACCACTTTGTGCCGAGCGGTGGGTCACTATCGAGTGACCGCCTTTGACCAGCGAGGCTGGTGTTCTGGTTCCTATTGAGGAATGATTCGGGTGCGCCCGACCGGCACGGCTTATTTAGTCGTAGCCTTCTGTTGCATTATGTGCTTTTCCGTTTCTGTTTCGGATGCTTTTGTCTTAGATAGATTGCATGCATTCTTCCATATAACTCTGATTGGGCCAGGGGCATACTGGGTTTTCTTTATAGAGAACTCACGCATATGTTGATGCGGTGCTTGCAGGTACTTAGATTCCTACAGGGTAGACTGGACGAGTAGTCGAAGATTCTGTACACGAGGGACACGTCGACCAGATTCTTCAGTTTGTCTTTTGCTTCCGCATTATGTATGATGTATTGACCTTTTGAACTCGATGTAATGTATTTGACCTTGTTACCATATATGGATAATCTCTCACTTTTCAGTCATGTTTTATGTTAGTCTATCCATGTATGATCTCTCTACGTATTGTCGAGTCGTTGTTGGTCTCAAGTAGGGGAATTGCGGTTGATCCTGCCAAAGTGGGTATTATTGCTAATCTCCCACCACCACGTAGTCTGAAGGATATCCGCGCCTTTTTGGGGCATGCTGGATTCTATCGGCGATTCATTTGGGATTTTAGAAAAATTGCTCGACCTCTCACCGCCTTGTTGGCTAAGGATGCCAATTTTGAGTTCACACCGGATTGCCACCATGCTTTTTTGACCTTGAAGAAAGAGTTGACTTTAGCTCCCATAATTAAGGCACCGGTGTGGACTAAACCCTTTGAGTTAATGTGTGATGCATCTGACTTCGCTGTGGGAGCAGTGCTTGGGCAACGATTGGACAAATTACCACATGTGATCTACTATGCCAGTAGAGCACTCAATGATGCCCAATTGAACTACAGTGTGACCGAGAAGGAATTCTTAGCGATCATATTTGCTTTGGAGAAATTCTGGTCGTACTTGATTGGCTACCATGTGATTATCTATTCTGATCACACATCCATCAAGAACCTCATGGCGAAGAAAGATGCAAAATCCCGACTCTTAAGATGGATCTTGTTGTTACAAGAATTTGATCTCGAGATTCGGGACAAAAAGGTGCGAAAATGTTGTAGCAGACCACCTGTCTCCTCTAGAGACGACTAATTGATCGTTTTATATTAAGGGTAGACTGGACGAGTAGTCGAAGATTCTGTACACGAGGGACACGTCGACCAGATTCTTCAGTTTGTCTTTTGCTTCCGCATTATGTATGATGTATTGACCTTTTGAACTCGATGTAATGTATTTGACCTTGTTACCATATATGGATAATCTCTCACTTTTCAGTCATGTTTTATGTTAGTCTATCCATGTATGATCTCTCTACGTATTGTCGAGTCGTTGTTGGTCTGTCTTTTGTAACTCCTTTGGTCGTCGCGGAGGTCTCTGATTGCGACACTTGTAGTCTTTCCCAGTGTGTGTACCCGCGAGATTGGGCGCGTTACATTCTAAATAAAGTATTCATTCCATTCTCTAATGCATGTATGAACATCTACTCAACCCCCCAAAGGGGATGGAACTACTCACTACACATTGCACTAATTATTAAACAAAGAAGGAAAGCATATTAACTAAGCTACTAAAACTAATGAAATGAAATTAAACAAGGTAAAACAAGAAACATGAAATAAACAACATAATAAAGAAACTTTTATTAAAGTGACTCACATTTCAAGTAGCATCCTCCTACTTTAGTGTGTGCTTCAAGGTCTCACTTCTAGTAGGAAGAATAGCCACTCAAAATGTGAAGTGAATACAATAGAAGGTGCAGAGTTCTATTTATAGCCATAGAAAAAGGTAATCCGGGACAATCCCCCGATGTGAGACTAAATAAATACCAGAAATGGACTTAATACACACTAATACGCGACCCACCAAAATCTTAACGGATTTGGGCCAAAACATATCGCCAATTAGTGGTCTTGGACCGCCAATTGGCGGTCTATTTGGTTCGGATCATGCTGGATTTTCTTCAGGGCTTTTCTGGATGGCTTTGTCGGTCTTTGATGCATCTACTTTGTTTATTAGAGCTCCGACCCGAATCTAATTGCCAAAATACTCCCCAAGATAGTGTGGATTTTTCTATTTTGCTCTTTGGTCCTTCGATATTACGTTCAGGTCCTTCTCCCTTGCATCTTAGTCCCCAAGTCTCACAATTTAGTCCTTCTTCCCTGCTTTTGGGTCCTTTTATGCTTCATCTCTTCAAACCTATTTATTCCTGAAAACTAAACATAAAACTCGTTACATAGCATTGTTTAGGTAAAAGATAATGGATATAAGATACAAATATAAGCATGAAATGATGTCAATCATCAGGTTTCTTGCATCGTTGCCCAGGAGGACTTACACTATCACGTACACCTTTCCCCAAATTTCCACATAGGGCAATCTCTACCACCCGTGTAACGGGAGTTCGGTCGGCGCATCCCAAGTCAGATGACTCGAAAGCACCAGGCACGAAGTCCCCTCCGACCTACTTTCCCGAGTGATAGGAGCCGTGCGAGAAGAGAGAACACGTACTCACTTATTTCTTATCTACACATGAACCAAAACCCCTACACTTAATGTCTCACAACAAGATTTAAAGGGTCCTTGACAACAACAAACTTCCTTAAATTAACATACACGAATTATTGACTCACTAGGTTCAGGGTGGACTTCTTCAAATGTTTGAGTACTGAAACCCTATGATTACTCGCCCCTCGAGGGAAAACCGGGGTGCATCCTAGAGACTCGATAAGTCCTAAATCCACTGTACTAGATATCCTAATGCATCAAGTTCAAGACAATTTTGGGAGTTTTCTTTTTACTTTGCCTCTCAACGGTTTTGCACATGCTAAACACACACAAAACCCACAAAACATTTTCTTTCGCAAACACATGAAGATTTTGAAAGAAATGTGAAATTTTTAGATATCATGGCAACCAAAAGAAGACAAGTCACCCAAGGATCATGGCAAGCAGATATATCGATATTAAATGCAGCACCCTAACATGACCCTATCAATGCACACAAAAGAAAACAAAATCAAAGGAAAAAGACTCGACTATGTACACACATAACCCCCCCCCCCCCCACACCTACTTCATATATTGTCCTCAATGAATGTGAGCAAGATACTACATGAATTTATGCATGAAAAAGGAGAGATCTCACCAACATGAAGCGTAACAGGAAGTTCATGGTTATAGTGATGGACACAAACCCGAATTCTCTCAAAATCTGTGAGATGCTAAAGAAGGGATACAAATACGTGAAAGAAAGGGGGCCCAAATACTCAAGGGTTGGAGCCCACAACAATCGATGCTCACTGAAGGAGTCTTCTTTTCTTTCTTTCTTTCTTTTTTCTTTCAAATTTAACTTTATACAAACATGAAAGCTCAATCATTCATGCAGGAGCATGAATAGTTGAGTGCGAGAGAGGTTCATGAAGGAACATGACCTCCTCGACTTCGGCTGGTGCCCCCTCCAAGTAGGGTTTGAGGCGTTGTCCATTAACTTTGAACACGTCCCATTCCCTGGGTTCAAGATGTCAACCGCTCCATGAGGAAACACGGTTTGGACAATAAAAGGGCCTGACCAGCGACTACGGAGCTTACCCGCAAACAGATGAAGCCTGGAATTGTAGAGCAACACCTTCTGCCCGGCCGTAAACACCTTTCGTATAATCATGCGATCGTGAAACAACTTGGCTCGGGACTTATGAGTTTTGGTATTTTCATACGCATCATTGCGTAGCTCTTCCAACTCCACAATGTCGAGTTTACGCTGCACCCCTGCTTGATCAAGATCCATATTCAGGTTCTTGATCACCCTGAAAGCACGATGCTCAAGCTCTACAGGTAGATGGCGAGCCTTGCCGTACACTACCCGGCATGGGGACATACCCAAATTGGTCTTGTACACGGTGCGGAAGGCCCACAACACCTCATTCAACTTAGTTGGCCAATCCTTCCTCGAGTAATTAACCATCTTCTCAAGAATTTGCTTTAATTGATGGTTAGAGACTTCGACCTGCCCACTAGTTTGCGGATGGTATGGGGTCGCAAGCTTGTGCGTGATCAAATATTTCCTCGTAAGCGCTTCAAAAAAGCGATTACCGAAGTGGGTACCCCTATTGCTGATTATGGTACGAGGAGTACCAAATTGCGCAAAAATATCCCTTAAGAATTTGGTGACCACCTTGTTGTCATTGGTCTTTGTGGGTATAGCCTCAACCCACTTAGACACATAGTCAACGACCACCCGAATGTAAACATTCCCGAACGAGTTCGGGAAGGGACCCATGAAGTTGATGCCCCACACATCGAAGATGTCGACAACAAGGACATTTTGCAAAGGCATCATGTCACGTCGACCAATCCTGCCAAGGCGCTGGTACCTATCACATTGCTTACAAAAGTCGTAAGCATCCTTGAAAAGAGAAGGTCAGTAGAATCCAAATTGGAGCACCTTGGGAGCAGTTTTCTTTGATCCAAAGTGTCCTCCACATGCCTTATAGTGGCAGAAATGGAGCACACTTTGGAACTCAGTATCTGGGACGCACCACCTAAATTTGGTCAGAGCAGTATGTGAATTGGTAGGGGTCGTCCTAGTGAAAGAATCTGACATAAGATCTAAAATTGGTTTGGTCAGATTTTGACCAACCCACAGGAAGTTGCTCGGTCACGAGGTAGTTCACGATGTCGGCAAACCAAGGGTTATCTTCGATCGTGAACAACTGCTCGTCAGGAAATTTGTCATCAATAATTTGGTCCTGTGGGTTGGTCGTTGATTGACATCATTTCATGCTTATATTTGTATCTTATATCCATTATCTTATACCTAAGCAATGCTACGTGACGAGTTTTATGTTTGAATTTCAGAAATAAATAGGTTTGAAGAGATGAAACATGAAAGGACCCAAAAGCAGGGAAAAAGGACTTAATTGTGAGACCTGTGGACTAAGATGCAAGAGAGAAGGACCTGAACATAAGACCGAAGGACCAAAGAGCAAAACAGAAAACTCCACACCATCATGGGGAGTACTTTTGCAATTCTATTCGCGTCGGAGCTCCAACAAGTGAAGTAGATGCATCAAAGACGAACAAAGACATCCAGAAAAGCCCAGAATAAAATCCAGCGTGATCCAGACCATATAGACCGCCAATTGTCAGTCCACGACCGCTAATTGGTGGTGCACGACCGCTAATTGGTGGTCTGTTTTGCCCAAATCCGCTAAGATTTTGGTGGGTCGCGTATTAGTGGGTATGTAGTCCATTTCTGGTATTTGTCTAGTGCCACATCGAAGGATTGTCCCGGATTGCCTTTTCCTTTGGCTATAAATAGAACTTTTCACCTTCTATTGTAAACTACCCATTGCTTGGTGGGATTCTCTATACTAAGGAGTAAGTCTTGAAGCAAAACTCAAGGTGGAGAAGAATGCTACCTTCAATGTGAGTCATTGTTAAAAAAATAATTGTTCTAGTTTCTTTTAATCTTGTCTTTTAATTTGTGCATGCTTGTTTAGTCTTTCCTTTCCTTTTAAGCTTCTTTAATGCTCCTTTCTTGCTTAGTTAAATTTCCTTTCAGTATAATGTTTAAAGTTGTTAATGTAGGTAGTCTAATAATTAGTGAGTAGTTCCATCCCCATTTGGCGGTGGAGAAATATGTGATATGATCATGTAGTGTATTTGGTGTGTGTTATCTTAATCCCTTGAGCCTTATATGATTTTCATAACCATCTAATGGGATTTCACTCTTATCTTTGATATGTTAATGCTCTTGAATGAAGCTTAGCTTATGCTTATATTAGTGGACCTATTTTATGGGGAATGATAAGGTGAGGATATGGATGAAATTAATATTGGAAACACAATTTGTAGTGTATGTACTCTTGTTTCCTTTACCTTGGTTAATGCCTTGTATGTTCTCAAGATATTGGGTTATCTTATTTCATGTGGAGGCATAGTAGGGTCTAGTCTTTATACATGAGTTCATTTAGCTTCATTCCAATTATTGTCTTGTATGTTTTAATGATATAGTCTTATCTTATTTCATGTGGAGGCAAAGTTGGATTTAGTTTTATGATTTCATTCACTACATGTTGTGAGGAGCATAATTGAACACACACACACACATCTTTATATTCACATTATTTCTCTACCCCCTATGGGGTTTAGTTTTGTTGCTTATCTTCCATTTCCTTTTTGCATTGTAGTGTAGTTTAGTGTAACCAACCTTTCTCTCCTTTCTTTACGACTCACCTTCGAACAAACCAAAAGTCGACACACCTCCCAGTAGACGACCTGTATTTGCCACCACATCAACGCGGTCTTGTACTTGCGGTTTAATATAAAACGATCAATTAGTCGTCTCTAGAGGAGACAGGTGGTCTGCTACAACATTTTCGCACCTTTTTGTCCCGAATCTCGAGATCAAATTCTTGTAACAACAAGATCCATCTTAAGAGTCGGGATTTTGCATCTTTCTTCGCCATGAGGTTCTTGATGGATGTGTGATCAGAATAGATAATCACATGGGAGCCAATCAAGTACGACCAGAATTTCTCCAAAGCAAATATGATCGCTAAGAATTCCTTCTCGGTCACACTGTGGTTCAATTGGGCATCATTGAGTGCTCTACTGGCATAGTAGATCACATGTGGTAATTTGTCCAATCGTTGCCCAAGCACTGCTCCCACAGCGAAGTCAGATGCATCACACATTAACTCAAAGGGTTCAGTCCACACCGGTGCCTTAATTATGGGAGCTAAAGTCAACTCTTTCTTCAAGGTCAAAAAAGCATGGTGGCAATCCGGTGTGAACTCAAAATTGGCATCCTTAGCCAACAAGGCGGTGAGAGGTCGAGCAATTTTTCTAAAATCCCAAATGAATCGCCGATAGAATCCAGCATGCCCCAAAAAGGCGCGGATATCCTTCAGACTACGTGGTGGTGGGAGATTAGCAATAATACCCACTTTGGCAGGATCAACCGCAATTCCCCTACTTGAGACCACATATCCAAGTACAATCCCTCACTTCACCATGAAGTGTCATTTCTCCCAATTGCGAGCGAGGTTCTTCTCACAGCATCGCTTGAGGACAAGGCTCAAGTGACGAAGGCACTCATCAAAGGAAGCGCCAAATATGGAAAAGTCGTCCATGAAAATTTCAAGGAAACACTCTACCATATTGGAGAAGATGCTGATCATACACCTTTGAAACGTTGTCGGTACATTACATAACCCAAAGGGCATGCGACGGTAGGCAAACGTGCCAAAGGGACAAGTAAATGTTGTTTTCTCTTGATCCTCGGGGGCGATGGGAATTTGGTTGTAACCGAAGTATCCATCAAGAAAACAATAATACTCATGTTAGGCCAACCTTTCCAACATCTCATCAATGAATGGCAACGGGAAATGATCTTTCCGCGTTGCCGCATTGAGCTTGCGATAATCAACGCAAACTCGCCAGCCAGTTTGCAGGCGTGTCAGGATAAGCCCATTATGCTCATTCTCCACAACCGTCACGCCTAACTTCATGGGAACCACATGGACAGGACTCGCCCACGAACTATCAGAGATAGGATAGATTATGCCATGATCCAAGCACTTAAGAACCTCCTTTCAGACGACTTCTTTCAGTACAGGATTCAATCTTCGTTGTGGGTCCCTGTGGGGCCTAGAATCCTCTTCCATGTGGATCCGATGTTGAACAATACCAAGGCTAATTCCCTTGATATCCTTCAAGGACCACCCAATAGCCTCTTTGTTTTCGAAGATCACTTTTTTGAGGGCGACCTCTTGATCTTTTGCAAGATCAGAAGCAATAATGAGTGGCAAGGTCTCATTATCTCCTAAAACGATGTACTTAAGGTTATCGAGGAGCGATTTAAGCTTGACCAGAGGTGGGTCCTTGTCGGATTCAGAGTAACTTTCAAGTGGCTCGAGGGCCATGGGGTAAGAGGAACAAGCACCCATATGTGCCTCCTCATCCAGAGATTCACTGGCGGATTCCTCAAGATCCTCTTCACTCGCAACCTGGTCATTAGGCACCTCAATAATATGTTGATGTGAGTCGAACATGCCTAATGACTCGGGCTCATCCATGTCCTGGAGAAATTGGCTCCGACAGTATCGTCGAAGAGCCCGGGTTGCTTAGCAAGAGTAAAGATGTTGAAATCCGCTGTAAGATTTCCAAAAGACAACCTCATCAAGCCATTGCGATAATTGATCAAAGCATTAGATGTCGCAAGAAATGGCCTCCCAAGGATCACAGGAATTTGTCCTCCTGGGTTGGACACGGGTTCAGTATCCAAGATGATGAAACCAACTGGAAATATGAACTCACCCACTTTAATAAGGACATCCTCCACACTCCCTCGTGGAATCTTGATGGATCTGTCAACCAACTGGAGGGTTGTCCTCGTTGGTTTAAGATCGCCTATTCCAAGGTTGACATAGATGTTAGGATCTATGACCCTCTAATCGCTTAGAAAAATGCGGAATTAAAAATATTAAGCGAAGGATTAAAGAGTAGAGATAATGCAAACAACAAATCGTCGACATCGGAGTTTAGAGAGGTTTGGCACCCACACCCGGGTCCTAGTCCTCCTCGCAAGCCTCGCTCAATCCCCCGAGCCTCGCTTACGGTTCCACTAACCGATCTCCGTTCCGGGCCGAGACCAACGCCGTTTACAACACCAAGCCTCGCGAACAACCTCGCCTCGCTCGTGTCTCCTCTCACAACCCGAGAGGGAGCTTCCTCGAAGCTTTTACAACTCTTTGATTCTTTGATATGGAAGTTGAATCACACTCTAACTAACACTCTAACTAACACTCTATACTTGAGCACACTTGGATATGATATTGAATTGGATATGCAAGTGGTGAAGTTTTTGGATTGAGTGTTGTGGATTGAGAGCTTGAAGATGGAGAGGATTTGGCTTTGAGTATTGGATAGATAGGAAGTATTCAAGAAGACCAAAGCAACCAAATGAGGTCCTATTTATAAGCCTTCAAGCTCATATAGCCATTTGGGAGTTGGTGGTGAATGGACCAATGAGAAAGCAAGATGTGACTTAAGTTCGTCCAGAAATCGAGACAGATTCGGTCGACCGTTATCCACACGGTAGTCCGAAACATTGGTCAGAACTAAGAACTCGGTTGACCGATTAAGTATCGGATCACCGTTCACCAACCTCCAGTAGCTTTTATCTATTTAGCCCTAATTAAGTTCGGTTCACCGAATTCCATTCGGTTCACCGTTCCAAGGTGGACAGTAGAATTGATTGGGCTCTGTTCATGTCTAGTTCGGTTGACCGTCTATTGATTGATCTCGTTTTATATTTCTACCGCAAGTGCACGGCCGCGTTGAAGCGGTGGCAAATACGGGTCGTCCACTGGGAGGTGTGTCGACACTTGGTTTGTGCGAAGGCGAGAGGTAAAGAAAGGGAAGAAAGGTTGGTTACACTAAACTACACTAAGATGCAAAAAGGAAATGAAGATAAGCAATAAAACTAAGCCCCATAGGGGGTAGAGAAATAATGTGAACATAAAGAAGTGTGTGTGTGTTCATTAAGCTCCTCACAACATGTAGTGCATGAAATCATAAAACTACATCGAACTTTGCCTCCACATGAATTAAGATAAGACTACATCATTAAAACATACAAGACAATAATTGGAATGAAGCTACATGAACTCAAGTATAAAGACTATACCCTACTATGCCTCCACATGAATTAAGATTTCACTACATCATTAAAACATACAAGACATTAGCTAAGGTAAAGGCAACAAGAGCACATACACTACAAATTGTGTTTCCAATATTAACTTCATCCATATCCTAACCTTATCATTCCCCATAAAATAGGTCCACTAATCAAAGCATAAGCTAAGCTTCATTCAAGAGCATTAGCATATCAAAGATAAGAGTGAAAACCCATTAGATGGTTATGGAAATCATATAAAGCTCAAGGGATAAAGATAACACACACTTAATACACTACATGATTATATCACATATTTCTCCACCCCCCAAATGGGGATGGAACTACTCACTACTCATTACACTAACTATATTAGCAAAAGAAAGCATAATACTGAAATGAAAGTTAACTAAGAAGGCAAGAAGCATTAAAGAAACATAAAAGGAAAGGAAAGACTAAAGAAACATGCACAAATTAAAAGACAAGATTTAAAGAAACTAGAAGAATTATTTTATTTAACAAATGACTCACATTGAAGGTAGCATTCTTCTCCACCTTGAGTTTTTGCTTCAAGGCTCACTCCTTAGTAGAGAGAATGCCACCAAGCAATGGGTAATTACAATGGAAGGTGAAGAGTTCTATTTATAAGCATGGAAAAAGCTAATCGGGGACAATCCCCCGATGTGGGACTAAACCAATACCAAAAATAGCCTAAACGAACATTAATACAAGTCCAGGAGAAATTTCGACGGATCCTGAGCAATATGGACCGCCAATTAGCGGTCCAAGACCGCCAATTGGCGGTCCAAAATTGTCGGATCGTGTTGGAATTTGTTGTGGGCTTTGCTTTCTGGTATTGTTGGTCTTTGATGCGGTTACTCGACTTGTTGGAGCTCCGACCCGAATAGAATTGGTAAAATACTCCCCATGATGGTGTGGAGTATTCTGTTTTGCTCTTAGGTCCTTCTGTCTTACATTCAGGTCCTTCTCCCTTGCATCTTGGTCCCTAGATCTCACCATTCAGTCCTTTTTCCCAGCTTTTTGGGTCCTTTCATGGCTCTTCTCTTCAAACCTCTTTATTCCTGAAAACTAAACATAAAACTCGTCACGTAGCATTGCTTAGGTGTAAGATAATGGATATAAGATACAAATATGAGCATGAAATGATGTCAATCAAATACCCCACACCTAAGTTTTTGCTAGTCTCGAGCAAAACAAAGAAAGAGAAAAACAAACGAGAAACAAGAAATCCTAACTCACTTTCGTAGGAATGACGGTTGCACTTAGCACGTGCAACAAGCCGTTAAACCTCTTTGTTGCCAAGGAGGAGGAGTGTTGTCTCCTGAGGGTTTTCAGCGGATATACCCACAAAATCCGAACAAGATGCATTATTCAATCTAGACCTCGACTCGTTGGAAATATTTTGTCGATCAATGGACGCGGTAATGCTACGGGCCGACTCTATATAGGTGATCAGTCCACACTTCTATCCTAATGAACCATTCGTGCAAGTTAAATAAGGAATTATGTGAAAGACATGGACAACCTCAACATCCTCAAGAGCTACAAAGTGTAAAGTCCATTAAGGTTCTTATTTGCATCATCATATTTTTTTCTTTTTGTTTCTTTTCACATTTTTTTTTCTTTTACTTTTTATTAGTTGGAGCTTCATTCTCCCAGGGTCAGGTTCCATGCATCATTGCCCATGAGGACTTACACTATCATGTACACCTTTCCCCACATCTCCACATAGGGCAATCCCTACCACCCGTGTAACGGGAGTTCAGTCGGCGCATCCCAAGTCAGATGACTCGAAAGCACCAGGCACAAAGTCCCCTCAGACCTACTTTCCCGAGTGATAGGAGCCGTGCGAGAAGAGAGAACACCTACTCACTTATTTCTTATCTACACATGAACCAAAACCCCTACACTAATGTCTCACAACAGGATTTAGAGGGTCATTGACTACAACAAACTTCCTTAAGTTAACAGACACGAATTATTGACTCACTAGGTTCAGGGTGGACTTCATTAAATGTTTGAGCACTGAAACCCTATGATTACTCACCCCCAAGGGAAAACTGGGGTGCATCCTAACGACTCGATAAATCCTAAAGCCACGTACTAGATATCCTAATGCATCAAGTTCAAGACAATTTTGGGAGCTTTCTTTTTACTTTGCCTCTCAACGGTTTTGCACATGCTAAACACACGCAAAACCCACAAAACATTTTCTTTCGAAAACACATGAAGATTTTGAAAGAAATGTGAAAATTTTGAAGAACTAGGCAAGCAAAAGAAGACAAGTCACCCAAGGATCATGGCAAGCAGATATATCGATATTAAATGCAGCACACTATCATGACCCTAACAATGGAAACAAAAGAAAACAAAATCAAAGGAAAAAGACTCGACTATGTACACACGTAAAACACCCCCCCACACCTACTTCATGCATTGTCCTCAATGAATGCAAGCAAGATACTACATGGATTGATGCATAAAAAGGAGAGATCTCACCAACATGAAGTACAAAGGGAAGTTCAAGGTCATGCTGATGGACACAACCCAAATTACCTCAAAACCTGTGAGATGCTAAAGAATGGATACAAATACGTGAAAGAACTGGGGCCCAAATACACAAGGGTTGGAGCCCACAACAATCAATGCTCACTGAAGGAGTCTTTTATTGTACTTCTTTTTTTTCTTTTTTTTTCTTTTTCGTTTTTTTTAATATAACTATGTACAAACATAAGTTCCCATCTTCATTTGTCAAAAGACATCAAATGGGAACCTCAAAAGTGGGTCAATGCACTTGGAAAGGGAACATGACACCACGCGGGGCCAGAATACTCATGCGTGAGCCCCCTTCACAAAGAGCACCAGATAAAATGAGAGGTTCGTGAATTGGACGCAAAGGCGTCTCATTCAAAGGATCAAACTGAAAGAGCTTGAACCTCTCAAGAGTTTGGGAAATAAGGGGCAACGGAAGAAGAGTTTCTCCTGTTGCGCTGCTGAAGTTATAATCGTCAATCCAAACTCTCCAACCAACAGGCTGGTGCGTCGGAACGAGGTCAAGAACCTCGTTAGGCATATCCGACACACCAGGCAAACAAACAGTGGGTCTCATACCCAAGGTATCCTCCCAGGAACTCCTAATACCCTCATGAGCAATGTAGTTGTTTGATGTTCCATCATTTCCAAGATGATCAGGAACAATAGTGAGAGGCAAACTCTCATCAGGTTGTTTGAAGTTGAGGGTACTAGGGAGCTCTTGCTCCACCAGAGGTGAGTCCTTAGGAGGTACAACAATAAGATCATGTGGCTCAAGGGCCACGGGACAAAAAGGTAAGGCACAATCCTGTGCCGACTCATAATAGAACTGGTCCAAGTTATTCTCAATTTGAATCGAATCCTCCACTAAGTGATCGTGAATTGAAACCCCAAGTCCCTCAGACTGACTAGGAGTTTGACTTTGAAAGGTTGTGCTTTGAATTTGTGGATGTGGTGGTGGTTCGATATCAAAAGAAGAATCTTCATGTTGACAAGAAAGGTTACTCTCCTCACATTCACGTAATTTCTGCGACATTTGACTCACTTGCAGTGTCATATTTTGTATGGACTGTTGAGTGGTTTCCATGAACGTAAGGAAAGTTTGTTTCAAGGAATCAGGTATGCGGTCAACGATGAGGTCCAAGTCAGAGCTTGGGAAATTTTGGGGTTGGATGTGGATGGGCTGAGAATGAGTCCAATGATTTGGGGTGGGGTGTTGGTAGAATTCTGGGTATTCGGGAGGAGGATACTGGGGTGAACATGAAGTATAAGAATTTGAATAAGAATTGTCTCCCCATGAATCCATCACTCTCGGGTTGTACGCGGATGCGTAATGGTCATAATGAGCATTTTGGGAAAATGTATTCTCATACTCAGGCTCTGGGGGAACATAAGGACATTCCCCGAAATCATGACCACTCAACCCACAATAGTGACACGGTACGGCTACTGGAGCCACCGGTGTACCCATGTCATCTACCACATGCATGAAAGAGGCCAAAGTTTGTTGCCCAGAGTATGATCCAACATAACTAGATGGAGATCTAGCCGTCGGTGCCACTCTCATATCACCCCTATATGAAGATTGCTCAGTCACATAATGAAGATCATCCCAACCGTACGGGGTGTTCGTCTGAGCCACCCCAGGTTGCATGGGTCCGAAATACCAGGGAGAATCGTCCTGGTCCCAACAATGATATGAATGGTCGCCCATGTAACCATCCATCTCAAGAAAAACTTTCGAGTCGATCACTCTCACCACCACGAGGCTAAGCTCACAAAAAGTGCTCGACTCGACCCTAAACGCTAACAGAGAGTGTAAAGGGGAGGAGACTATAACATAGAAGAAGGTGAGAAGAAGATGACTCAGAGGAGAAGGGAAGAATCCCTAGAGCTAGCGAGGGTACAGGGTGAAGGTAGAAGCCTAACTAGCAAGCATGGCTCAAACAATGTAAGGCAATGGGTCCTTAGGCTAGACGACGCCTAACTTCGAGGTCACTAGCCTCGACACGCCTCACCTCCCTACAACGAGGACAACAATGCCCAGCAAGTGATACCAGATCCGGAGATCCAGTACCTCCTACTATCGACAAGGTAGGCAACGCCGATCAGGTCATGGCGGTCTCAACTAGATTACTCTTCTAGTGCGTCCGAATTCCTAGGGCCAATGTCTACTTGCTTTTAGTTAAGGCTTTACTTGAGTGTGCTTTTTGGGGCTAAGGGAGGGGTGATGAAATCCCCCACCTTATCTTTGAAGACTATAGGTGATGCCCCTTAAAGATGTTTTGAAATCTTAGGCTAGCAAGCAACTCACCAAACAAGCACTCACCTCACTCTTGTTTCGATGCAAACCTTACTCACTAATGAATGTCCTAATGCGTGAATGAGTGATAAGGAATGCGTACATCGCTCCAGCAATCAACGACAAAATGAAAAGCAAAGAAAAGAAAGATGCATGCAAGGTCTACATATGATGCATGACCTAGATGGCAAGAAGTCTAATCTTTTGCTTTGAGTTTTATGGTCCAAGTTGATTAATGAGGATTGAAATTAAATCTGGGAGCAAACTAAAGATCACAGCATGCACAATTAGGCTCCCAGATAACTAAAGTAAAGCAATAAACCACCAGAAGAAATTTGAGAGCAGGCAGACCTCACCAGGCCGCCAATTGGCGGTTTCCAACCGCTGATTGGCGGTCCATCTGTGGATTCGTTTGCTCAAACTTTCCCAGTAGCTTCCCCTTGATCCAATGCTTCCCTGAAACTAAGAAAAACTGAAAACAAAAAATCAAAAACCCCTCGAATCGTCCAAACCAAGGTCTGGACAGAGCACCTCCCCGGCAACGGCGCCAAAAACTTGATTGATCTCGTTTTATATTTCTACCGCAAGTGCACGGCCGCGTTGAAGCGGTGGCAAATACGGGTCGTCCACTGGGAGGTGTGTCGACACTTGGTTTGTGCGAAGGCGAGAGGTAAAGAAAGGGAAGAAAGGTTGGTTACACTAAACTACACTAAGATGCAAAAAGGAAATGAAGATAAGCAATAAAACTAAGCCCCATAGGGGGTAGAGAAATAATGTGAACATAAAGAAGTGTGTGTGTGTTCATTAAGCTCCTCACAACATGTAGTGCATGAAATCATAAAACTACATCGAACTTTGCCTCCACATGAATTAAGATAAGACTACATCATTAAAACATACAAGACAATAATTGGAATGAAGCTACATGAACTCAAGTATAAAGACTATACCCTACTATGCCTCCACATGAATTAAGATTTCACTACATCATTAAAACATACAAGACATTAGCTAAGGTAAAGGCAACAAGAGCACATACACTACAAATTGTGTTTCCAATATTAACTTCATCCATATCCTAACCTTATCATTCCCCATAAAATAGGTCCACTAATCAAAGCATAAGCTAAGCTTCATTCAAGAGCATTAGCATATCAAAGATAAGAGTGAAAACCCATTAGATGGTTATGGAAATCATATAAAGCTCAAGGGATAAAGATAACACACACTTAATACACTACATGATTATATCACATATTTCTCCACCCCCCAAATGGGGATGGAACTACTCACTACTCATTACACTAACTATATTAGCAAAAGAAAGCATAATACTGAAATGAAAGTTAACTAAGAAGGCAAGAAGCATTAAAGAAACATAAAAGGAAAGGAAAGACTAAAGAAACATGCACAAATTAAAAGACAAGATTTAAAGAAACTAGAAGAATTATTTTATTTAACAAATGACTCACATTGAAGGTAGCATTCTTCTCCACCTTGAGTTTTTGCTTCAAGGCTCACTCCTTAGTAGAGAGAATGCCACCAAGCAATGGGTAATTACAATGGAAGGTGAAGAGTTCTATTTATAAGCATGGAAAAAGCTAATCGGGGACAATCCCCCGATGTGGGACTAAACCAATACCAAAAATAGCCTAAACGAACATTAATACAAGTCCAGGAGAAATTTCGACGGATCCTGAGCAATATGGACCGCCAATTAGCGGTCCAAGACCGCCAATTGGCGGTCCAAAATTGTCGGATCGTGTTGGAATTTGTTGTGGGCTTTGCTTTCTGGTATTGTTGGTCTTTGATGCGGTTACTCGACTTGTTGGAACTCCGACCCGAATAGAATTGGTAAAATACTCCCCATGATGGTGTGGAGTATTCTGTTTTGCTCTTAGGTCCTTCTGTCTTACATTCAGGTCCTTCTCCCTTGCATCTTGGTCCCTAGATCTCACCATTCAGTCCTTTTTCCCAGCTTTTTGGGTCCTTTCATGGCTCTTCTCTTCAAACCTCTTTATTCCTGAAAACTAAACATAAAACTCGTCACGTAGCATTGCTTAGGTGTAAGATAATGGATATAAGATACAAATATGAGCATGAAATGATGTCAATCATCTATACTTCGGTATACCGAAGTTTGCGCGGATTTTGCACTGACAATGCGTGGGAAATTGTTTAACAATAACGGTCAAGATAAATAGCCATTGTGCTCCTAAAGCAATATGATTCGGTCGACCGAGTGAAGTTCGGTGTACCGAATATGGATAAGTCAATTGGGCTTTAGGTCAAGATTTAAATGCGACCGTTGGAGCAAAGTCCAAAACTGGTCCAGGCTAATTCGGACTACCGAAGGTGGTTCGGTATACCGAGGTGGTTTTTCCAGGGAACACCTAAAGGATTCTACACGGTTGACCGCAAGGTGTTCGGTGGACCGAACTCTACATGATTCGGTTTACCGAGAGGGGTTCGGTTAACCGTGGGGATACGGGACAGAATCCTAATGTGCTCAAGTTTACATTAATCCTTAGGACTCAAATTATACTAAATTACATATTTGTTCAAAGCTTGCTTACATGTCTTGAGTCTTTATCTTCTTGTCCCAAAGCTCCTTAGCTTGATTCTTCATCAACCTATTAAGAATATCGCAAGTACACGAATATATATGCAATGCATGTATTCATGTTTGCTTACTTTGATTGTCTAGGTTGATTGATTAAATATAGATTAAGATTAGATTACTTAATCATCAAAACTAAATAAAGATTAAGGCTAAAAAGCCAACAATCTCCCCCTTTTTGATGATGCCAAATCTATATCTTAATATTTGAGTTCAATTTAATTTCTCCCCTTTCTATATGTTTTGTTTCTTAATATATATGTAATCTATGCATTTATAAGTTTTCTCCCCTTAACAACATTTATAGTTTATTTTAAAATTGAAGCTCATCCTAATTCTTCTCCCCCTTTGACATCAATCAAAAAGCAAACATTAAGCATTTGATGCAAAGGTAAGAGACAACTAATTCTCCCCCTTAATTATATGATTTTGCAATTTTAGGCTCCCCCTATCAATTAGGCTAAATAGCAACAATGAATATTAACAATGAAGTGCATTTGTATTTTCCCTCTTAGCCTATTTAACATCCATTTTGCAATTTGACATTTATGATCATGGATGTGGTATATGATATGCAATGAATAGGGTATAAGATATGCAATGAATTATATTACAAGATATGTCTATTAAGCTCTAAAACTTAGATTAGAGTCAATTGAAATTTATACCGTCGTGGTGCTTTGAATTGACTCAACCCGTATTCGGTGATGAAACTGGCTTTAAAATTTTCTTTTAAAGCTCATCCGGTCACCTCCGATTTCCTCCTTCAAGTACCTGCAGTTAAAGATGTTGGTACCCATTTTTGCTTGGGTCCAATCATGTTAGTTTTTGGAACCCAAACAATTTTGGTTTTAGGTGCCCAAATACTTGAGGAAGTTTTATTCACTACAAAATGCTTTCCATTCAAAGTAGTGTGAATAACATGATTCTTAAAGTTATTAGCATAAAAACCTATACCATGTTTATCTAGTGATTGTCTTTGACTACAGATAACCATATCAAGCATTTTCTTTCCCCTTGTGAATTTTTCAAGATCCTTTTGTAATTGAACATTCTTAGCAATTAGATCTTGAATATGAACACTACATGAAGGTTTTGCATTTAGAGTTGCAATTTCATCAATCAATTGAGTGTTCTCTAATGCAATTTTATCATGACTAGAAAGTAATTCATTCTTATCATTCATGATAGATTCAATTTGAGATTGTAGCTCAATGATTTTCTTTCTTGCTAGTTTATTCTTTTGACAAATTTTCTCAAAATTTTCAAGCAATTCATTGAATTCACATTGAAGTTCATTATATGCATTCGAATCATTTGAATCAATTGAATCCCGACTAGAGCAAGAAGATACCTCACTATCATCGTCTTCTATTGCCATGAAGCACATTGAGGCGAATTCGCCTTCAATTGACGAAGATGATGATGTGTCCCCAGTAGCTTTAAGAGCTTTCTTCTTCTTCTCTTTTCTCTTGCTCTTCTTCTTCTCTTTTCTCCTTTCTTTCTCTTCTTTGATGAACGGTCTACCGAAGGTGGTTCGGTATACCGAGGTGGTTTTTCCAGGGAACACCTAAAGGATTCTACACGGTTGACCGCAAGGTGTTCGGTGGACCGAACTCTACTTGATCCGGTTTACCGAGAGGGGTTCGGTTAACCGTGGGGATACGGGACAGAATCCTAATGTGCTCAAGTTTACATTAATCCTTAGGACTCAAATTATACTAAATTACATATTTGTTCAAAGCTTGATTACATGTCTTGAGTCTTTATCTTCTTGTCCCAAAGCTCCATAGCTTGATTCTTCATCAACCTATGAAGAATATCGCAAGTACACGAATATATATGCAATGCATGTATTCATGTTTGCTTACTTTGATTGTCTAGGTTGATTGATTAAATATAAATTAAGATAAGATTACTTAATCATCAAAACTAAATAAAGATTAAGGCTAAAAAGCCAACAATAGACAGAGTAGGGTAGGAGGTTCACAGATGCTCCCAAATCCAATAAAGCTTGAGAGATTGTCACATTACCGATCATGCAAGATACAGTTGGACAACCTTGGTCCTTGTATTTGACTTGCATGGGTTGTGTCAATATCGAACTCACATTGGCGGCCAAAAATGCCTTTTTGGGAACATTTGTTCTTCTCTTAGTGTTGCAAAGGTCCTTGAGGAACTTGGCATACGGTGGCATTTGTTAAACAACGTCCAACAACGGGATGTTAACAACGTCCCAATGCTCATCACATTTTTTAGTCAACCTATGAGGAAATGGTGCCTTGGGGACATAACAATCACAAGGAGCAGTCTCAGAATTAGGTTCCTTGATAGACTCAAGACCCTCCTAGGAAGTCTCGCCAACAGGGTTGGCTTCAGGCATTTTGACATTGTTGTCAACAACCCTTCCCGATCTCAAGGTATGGACAACATTGGCATGTTGGGAAGGGTCACTTTCAACATTGTGTACATTCAGCCTAGCATGAGCAGGTTGACCCCTGGGATTTACCACAGGTTGACTCAGGAACTGACCCTTCTCGCGTTCATGGAACTAATGAGCCAACTTGCTAACTTGCATTTCCAAAGCTTTGACTGTACTTTGCATGCTCTGCATGAACGCTTGAAGGGTCGGATCACTAGAAGGGTCCTTCGGGTCAACCCGCTGGGGTAGTGGAGTCTGGTTGGAATAACCCAATGATGAGGCCTGAGAAGGTTGGTAATTATGGTGTTGAGACCTTTGATGTGGGGGTTGGTAGGTCGCCGATGGGCGTGGAGCTTGATAAGGTGGAGGTTGAGGTTAAGCGTGCGAGCTCTGACTGTGACCCCCATTAGCCCCCCAAGAGAAGTTAGGATGGTTACGCCATCCTGGGTTGTAGGAGTGACTATACGGGTCGTTACGGGACCTCTGTCGATACATTGCATTTGCATGCTAAGTATCCCTTGGAGCATAAGCGCATTCCAAGTCATCATGGCCCGTAAGTCCACACCTACTACACCCAGAAGTAGCGACATTAGCTATAAGAGCTCGGTCCAACTCTAAACTCTCAATCCTACACATGAGAGCAACCAATTTGCCTCAGACACGGTAGTTGACTCAACTTGATATGATCCAGCCCGACCAGAAAACATGACGGCTGGTGGCTCTCTCATGGTGTCCCACTCAAAGGTACGTTCAGCCATTAACTTAAAAGTGTCCCATGCCTCATTGAGGGGTTTCATTTGGAAATCACCCTGACACATGGACTCCAATAATGTGTGGGTGTTGTAGTTGAGGCCCTCATAAACAATCTGGCACAACTGCCATAGCTCAAGTCCATGATGAGGGCACTGCTGGAGAAGGTCCTTGAACCTCTCAAAGAAAGCATGAAAAAAAGGCGGTCTCAGTCTGATACATTTGATGTATCTGGTGCCGTATCTGTTGAGTTTTCCTTTAAGGGAAAAATCTCTTTAGAAATACGGTCACAAAGTCATCCCAAGACCGAATAGAGCTCACCGGGAGGCTGTACATCCATTTCTTCGCGTTATCCTTCAACGCGAAAGAAATCATCCTCAACCGGACTGAATCCTCATCAAGTTGTTGAAGCTTGAACATGAGTATACTTCCTTGAATTCACGTATAAAAATATACGGATCCTCTTTATTGGTAGTGAAGGTAGGAAGCATGCTCACATAATGAGGTTTCAATTCATAGTTGTTCCCGCGAGCTAGGGCAAGAACTATGCAGGAAGGTTACGCGGCCTGAACAGGATGGGTCCGCTCCCACAAAGTCATCGGTCTATCCTGTCGAGCTAAAGGTGGTGGTGCACCAAGAACTCGATCCTGACCGAATTCCTCTTCCTCTCGAGTCAGAGGAGGAGGAGAACGAGGTCTACGTGGTGGTAGGAGCGGACCGAGGTAATCCATGTATGGAACTCGGTCTCCCCCGTCACCACGAGAAGAATCGGCCTCACACTCCAAAGGAGCACGAGGCGGAGATGGCTGATCACCAAGACCATCCATCTCAGAAAAATGCACTCTCTCAAGTCGAGCGCTCTCACCAGAACGAGCCCAACCTCACATAAAATGCTCGCCTCGACTCTAAAATAACACACAACAGAAGGTGTACTAGAGGAGGAGACTACTCATAGTAAATATATGAGGAGAGGACTCAGATGAGGAGGGAAGAATCCTAGAGCTCCCGTGGGTAGTGGGTGAAGGTAGAAGCCTAATCTAGGAAGCACAGCTCAAACAATGTATGGCAATGAGTCCTTAGGCTAGACGACGCCTAACTTCGAGGTCACTAGCCTCGACATGCCTCACCTCCCTACAACGAAGACCACAATGCCCAGCAAGTGATACCATATCCGGAGATCCAATACCTCATACTATCGACAAGGTAGGCAACGCCGATCAGGCCATGACGGTCTCAACTCGATTATTCTCCTAGTGCGTTCGAAATCCTTAGGGCCAATGTCTACTTGCTTTTAGAATTAAGGCTTTTATTAAGAGTGACTTTTGGGGCCAAGGAAAGGGTGCTGAAATCCCCCACCTTATCTTTTATGGGACATCGCCTCCTTAGTAGCGTTTTGATCTTAAATCTAGCAATCAACACTCCAATCAAACACTCAACTACTCTTGTCCTGGTTCAATTCCTACTAACTAATGCATGGTCATACAAAAATGCATGAATGAATGTAGGAAATGAGTACCTCACGCCAACGCTCAACAACTGAAAATAAAGCTAAAATAAAAGACAACTACGTGCCTAAGTCAAGTATATGATGCATGACCAAAGCATGTAAGAATGTCTAATCTTTTGCTTTGGATTTTGTTGAACATTTTGATTAAACCGCAAGTGCACGACTGCATTGAATCAGTGGTAAATACGGGTCATCCTCAGGGAGGTGAGCAGCTTCTTCTTTATCAGAAATCAAGTGGCGAAAAAATGGAGAAGAGAGTTGATTATGCTACGCTACACTACACTACGAAGTATGAAATGCGAAAGAAAGCAACAAACGATTAACTAAAACTAAACTAAGAACGAAAGACGAGTGCTGCAATTCAGAAATGGAAAACCGAAGGGGTGGAGTGAGTTCACACATGTAAAGAGGTGGGTGTTGAACACATTCTTTAAGCACAAATGAAGGTGGTGTTATCATGCATAGGAAGTGTCTAAATGTTATGGCAAAACCTATCAATCTATTCACCAACCTAGTTGATTAACATTTACATATATAAGTTGTTTATTTCAGAACCTCAACAAGCATGAGAGGTGTCTAATCATTTTGGTAAAACTCATCAAGTTATAAATTCAATCCTAAACAAGTAAGCATACATTCATGTTTTATCAACAAATTGTAAATAAAACATTCATTCCATTCTCTAATGCATGTATGAACATATACTCCACCCCCCAAAGGGGATGTAACTACTCACTACACATTACACTAATTATTAAACTAAGCAAGGAATGTATATTAACTAAGCTACTAAAACTAATGAAATGAAATTAAACAAGGTAAAACAAGAAACATGAAATAAACAACATCAGGAAGAAACTTTTATTAAAGTGACTTACATTTCAAGTAGCATCCTCCTACTTTAGTGTGTGCTTCAAGGCCTCACTTCTAGTAGGAAGAATAGCCACTTAAAATATGGAGTGATCACAATAGAAGGTGAAGAGTTCTATTAATAGCCAAAGAAAAAGGCAATCCGGGACAATCCCCCGATGTGGGACTAAACAAATAGCAAAAATAGCCTAAACATCCTCTAATACATGTGCTGCAGAAATTGGAGCGGATTTAGAAGGATCCAGACTGCCAATTGGTGGTCCATAAGATTTGGATCCGGCTAAATTTCATTCTGGGCTTTTCTGGATTAGTTTATCGGTCTTTGATGCATCGACTTTGTTTATTGGAGCTCCGACCTGAATCTAATTGCAAAATACTGCCCAAAATGGTGTGGAGTTTTCTGTTTTGCTCTTTGGTCCTTGGGTCTTACGTTCAGGTCCTTCTCCCTTGCATCTCAGTCCCCAGATCACACAATTCAGTACTTTTTCCCAGCTTTTGGGTCCTTTTATGCTTCATCTCTTCAAACCTATTTATTCCTGAAAACTAAACATAAAACTCATTACATAGCATTGTTTAGGTGAAAGATATTGGATATAAGATACAAATATAAGCATGAAATGATGTCAATCAAATACTCCCACACCTAACTTTTGCTAGTCCCGAGCAAAACAAAGAAAGAGAAAAGCATACAAAAAACAAGAAATCCTAACTCACTTTCGTAGGAATCATGGTTGCACTTAGCACGTGCAATAAGTCGTTAAACCTCCTTGTCGCCAAGGAGGAGTGTTGTCTCCTGTGGGTTTTCAGCGGATATACCCACAAAATCCGAACAAGATGCATTAATCAATCTAGCTACACGACTCGTTCGACTTATTTTGTCGATTATGGGGCGCGGTAATACCACGGGTCGACTCTATATATGTAATCGGTTCACACACCTAGCCTAATGAATTATTCGTGAAAGTTAGTTAAGCAGTTAAGTGAAAGACATGGGCAACCTTAACTTCTAAATGTGATACAACGTGTAAGGTCCATTTTGGTTCTTATTTGACTTTTTTTTCTTTTTTTCTTTTTCTTTGGAGCAGTTTATTGGTTGGTGTTTGATTCTCCCAGGGTCAGGTTTCGTGCATCATTGCCTATGAGGACTTACACTATCACGTACACCTTCTCCCAAATCTTCAGATAGGGCAATCCCTACCACCCGTATAACGGGAGTTCGGTCGTTGCATCCCAAGTCAGATGACTTGAAAGCACCAGGCACAAAGTCCCCTCAGACCTACTTTCCCGAGTGATAGGAGCCGTGCGAGAAGAGAGAACACCACTTATTTATTTATCTACATGGGAACCAAAACCCCTACACTTAAGTTTCACAAAAAGAGATTAAGGGCTCTTGACTACGACAAACTTCTTTATACTAACAAACACGAATTATTTGACTCACTAGGTTTAGGGTGGACTTCTTTAAATGTTTGAGTGCTGAAACCCTATGATTACATGCCCCCCGAGGGAGAACCGGGTGCATCCTAATGACTCAATAAGACATAAAGCCAGTAAACTGGATATCTTAATGCATCAAGTTCAAGACAATTTTGGGAGCTTTCTTTTTACTTTGGCTCTCAACGGTTTTGCACATGCTAAACACACGTAAAACCTACAAAAACATTTTCTTTCGCAAACACATGAAGATTTTGAAAGAAATGTGAAAACGTTAAAGCACTATGCAAGCAAAAGAAGACAAGTCACCCAAGGATCATGTCAAGCAGATATATCGATATTAAATGTAGCACACTAACATGACCCTAGCAGTGCACACAAAAGAAAACAAAAATCAATGGAAAAATACTCAACTATGTACACACGTAATTCACCGCCCACACCTACTTCATATTGAATTAATCTAGGATTATTAAGATATTTGCCCAAAGCACTGACACTTGGCGCGTCCCTATTGGACTACACATTTAAGGGTTTAGGGTGGAGCCATCTATATAAGGAGGGGAGCCTCCAATTGGATAAAAAGAACAAGTGTGCCTAGCCTCCACCTACCCTAGCCGCCACCTTCTCTCTCTCCCATTTCGTCCCTCCACCTCCACCAAGCTCATTCCGTGGACTCTTGGGTTGTGGACTCGTGCTCCTTCTCCAAGAGAGTAGGAGACCGACCGGTGAAAAGAATTCCGTAAGGTGACCTCCGATCTTCCTTCCGCTGCCACAGGTTCTCTCCAAGAAAGGTGCTCCTGAACCTGTAGAATCTTTGTTTGCTAACATTGGTACCAGAGCCATCTCGGTTACCTTTGAATCCTCACCATGCTTGACAAATTTTTGTTTCATGATAATCTGATTTGAGATAAAAATTCGGTGGTTATGGTTTTTGGAGAAAGAAAGATAACAGAAAAATCAGCATTGCTTATTTACATGATGCGCATGTTTTATATGTTGATTGTTCGTGTTTTTTCTTTCAATTTCGTTTTTGATATTCTGGAAATGAAAACTCAGAGGTTTTTTTATCTTTAAATAAAATAATATGATCGTTCATTTTGAGATATAAGTGGTGCATGTTTGCTGAGTTCTTTCTAACATGCGATTAGGGTTTAGACTAGACTCCACTTGTTGTGCATGTTTTGGTTCATTAGAGCATGCATCTAGGGTTAGATTTTGCTCCTCCATTCTCGCGCATGTATGCATGGTTTAAGATGGATTTTTCCTGATTTTATTTCGAGCCAATATGATATGTTGCTCTCCTATCATTGCACATACATAGATGTGACCAGAATTCTGTTTTTTCTGTGTTATTACCTCTATTCTTTGCGCATGTATTAGATAAAATCAGAAGTTATTTTGCATGTTGATTCTTCTAAATCATGCACATGTATACATGAAATGAGATGTCTATTTTTCCTGATTTTTCCGAATTAGGGTTAGATATTATTTATTCTAATCTTTGGGCATGTATACATGAAATCTGTGTTAACCCTATCATGATGATCTTCTGTTTTTGCGCATGTTTTATATGATAATCAGTAGTTTAATTCTTTGATATTTTTTCATGCTTGAATTAGATGATAATGTTTGTATGTCATTTGTATATCATCATGCATGTCGGATTGCATGGATGGATCAAATGTTGTTATCTCTGATTCGTGTACATGCATGACTAGATCTCATGTTTGCTGGAATTTCGTGTATACGCTTGTTTATTTAGCATTTTTAAATATGAGCATGCATCTAGAGTAGATGTTTATTGCCATGTGCATATGCATGATAATTGTGTTGCCTTGTTGCTCCAAAGAATTTCGGATAATTGTGTTCCATGATATTATGGGCTGGAGTTTTGTTGCCTTAAAAGTATTTTTGAATGCTTTCCTTTGATGCACATATATGTGTTGATCTCATTTAAGGAATTTCGGAATTTTTGGAATGATAGCATGCATTTCATTTGAAATATTTCCTTTATGTTTAAATCCACATATATGTGTTGATCTCATTGAGGATTTTTCCGGATTTTTCTTTCCTAATGCGAGTAGGATAATTTTTACGCTCTCATGATTATGTTGATTGGGGAAAGAAAAGAAAATTTCTGTTTTGAGATACTATTATGGAGATTGATATTTCCATATACGTTTTTCTTATGCTCCATATATGCGTTGTTTCCTTATATATTACTTCCTTCTTATTTGGAAGTGGTGTACACTTTATTCATGCGTGTGATTGTGCTAACGTATGGAAAGATTGTGCTTGTATGGTATGAATGGATGCTGATTTATTTTTGTTACCTTAATGAGTGTTGAGCGTAATTTCATTCATTCATTTCCATTTGCAATAGATATCGCAATGGGCTGTAATATTTATGGACTGTGGACTGTTTATTGCCCTAGGGAGACGAGGGGCTCTTTTATTTTATTATTGCGATATTATTGCTATAAGGCTTATGCAGGTTCCCATCTACAGTGCTAAATCCCTATGGGGGATCCTTAGCTCGATATGTAAGTAATGTAGCAATTAATTTCTATGTGATCTTGATTGGAATGTTCTGAAAGGAACGTTTTTTTGGAACTTGCATGCCGAGTGGGAGTTGCAAGGTAGAAGTGTTTTGTGTAAACCACCTTGCAACCGGCGGATAATTATTTATTTGCTGCTGATTTGTCATGATTTATATGTTTTTTTAGGGTTATTAAATCATGATGGAGCGCAATATATGAATTGGTAAAATAGCTTTATTAACTATTGCATGAGAATTTGATCGAACGCTTTATGTTTTCCTTTGGTCTGAATGCTATAGTTATTAAGTTAGTTTATTTTTTTTATGACTATTGCGGCTCGTTGTATTTTATGTTAGAACTCATGTATTGCTATGTGGTTTTTTTGTCCTAGATTTTTATGGTTGCTTCCAAAAGCATTGTCGCTGATCTGACTCGAGGAGATAAACTCAATGAAAGAAATTACGATATGTGGCATCGTAAAATTGAGTATCTCTTAGAGGATCAAGACTTGTTAGAAAATATAACCCAAATTATGTCTCCCCCCGAGGTGGGGAACACTGTGCAGCATCGCAGAAATATGGATGTCTATAATGCATGGAAAAGAAAGACCGTATTGCTCGCATTACAATTCTGAGTTCGATGCGAGATGATCTGTTACTGCGGTTCGAAAAATTGCGAACTGCAAAGGCCTTGTGGGAAGCTGTGAAGTTTCAGTACGGAGTGACCTCCGTCACAAGGGCCCACTGTTGAACGTTTTATTTAAAACTGCAAGTGCACGGCCGCGATGAAGCGGTGGCAATTACGGGTCGTCCTCAGGGAGGTGAGCAGACTCTTGTTTATCAGAAATCAAGAGGCAAAAATTGGGGGAGAAAAGATTGATTATGCTACTCTACACTAAACTACGCTAAGAAGTATGAAATGCGAACGAAAGAAACAAACAATGAAATGAACACTAAGCTAAGAACAAAAGAGGAATGATGGAATACAGAAATGGGAAAACCCCTAAGGGGTGGAGTGAGTGCACACAAGCAAAGAGGTGGGTGTTGAACATATTCTTTAAGCATAAATAAAGGTGGTGTTATCATGCATAGGAAGTGTCTAAATGTTGTGGCAAAACCTATCAATCTATTCACCAACTTAGTTGATTAACATTTACATATGCAAGATGTTTATTTCAGAACCTAAACAAGCATGAGAGGTGTCTAATCATTTTGGCAAAACTCATCAAGTTATAAATTCTATCCTGAACAAGCAAGCATACATTCATGTTTTATCAACACATTGGAAATAAAGCATTCAATCCATTCTCATTTGCATGTATGTACATCTACTCCACCCCCAAAGGGGATGAAACTACTCACTAAACATTACCTAATTATTAAACTAAACAAAGAAAGCAATTATTTCAATAACAAATATACCTTTGGCCTTTTTGGGCCGCCGACGTTCAATCACTCCGTTGTCAAGGTCTTCCTTGTACTTGGGGCAATTTGGTCGGATGTGTCCTTTTTCACCGCAGTGAAAGCACTCCATATTGGGAGTTGGAGATTTCCCCCTCGAGGCACTCTTATGAGCACCTCCTACTCCCTTGCTCTAGATTGAACCACTTTTGGTAGATTTGCCCTTTCCTTTACCAATCTTTTGGCTCCTCCCATGGACGGCAAGGACTTGCTTGTCCCTACCCTTGCCCATGTCAACTTCAGCAGTTTTGAGAGCGTTGTGCAGCTCCTCAAGATTCACCCCTTTTTCACGCACGTGATAGTGCATCACAAAGTCCTTAAAGGACGGGGCTAGAGAGCCAAGAATCATATCTTCAGCAATGTCCTCGGGCATTGGTGAAGAGAGCTTTGCCAACTTCTCAAGGTATCCTTGCATCGTGAGAAAATGCATCGATACCGATGTTCCCTCCGCCATATGGTACCTTATGAGTGCGATTGTAGTCTTATAGCGCTCCTTTCGGGCACTATCCATGAACATCTTAGATAAAGCCTCCATGGTATTCATGGGTTTTGAATCCAAGTATTTCGCTTGAAGCGAGTCACCCATGGATGCTAGCATAAGACCGTGAACTTGGTTCTCTTGGTCTTCCCACTTGGCTTTAGCCTCTTTCTCTTCATTGGTTAATCTCTCATTCCATTTTGGGATTGGACCTTCCAAAATGTGAGTCAGTTTCTCAAACTTTAACACGATGTTGAGTTTGAGTTGCCAACTAATGAAGTTTGAGCCATCATTTGCTAAAGGGTGTTTTTCTATCATGGATCGTACGATAGGTTGGATGTTCGACATTTTTCTACAAAATAAATCATACAGGATTTTAATGCCAATTTTATGTTTATTATACATACATACAAATGTAAATGCTGCAAATAAAAATTTTTGCCCATAAATGCAACAATCCAAGATCCCATTAATTGTAACATAGACTACTAGCTAAGGGCTATTGAATACATTACAATATCAAGGTAAGAAAAACATTTTCTAATCACAACCTTTTTGAATTTTAGCAATATTAGCATCTTCAAACTCTTGTGATTCTTGTCGTTTTAATTATGAGGGAATATGACCTATCCTCGTAAGAAAAACTTTTTCCCAAAACCGAGCGAGGGCTCAAGGTGATGTTAAGAAACTTATTTTCATTTGATACGAGATATGTTTATCCATTGTATTCATTACTAAACATACTTGGGGTTCACTAGGGTAAAATGCACCTCAAACATTTAATCGTGGCACAACAACAGACAACCATTATATCTCCCACTATTCCCAAAGATGGAGGGAGCTATCTCCCGCTAAGGGCGAGCAGAGTATCCCTCAATCAATGGCTGCTAGTGGATGAAATAAGAAGGAAATTACTCTTAATTTTTGTTGGACAACTTCATATATTAACATGTGATTCAGAATTTTAGGTTATCATTCATATTATCATTCATACACATCCTAACATTCAACACATTCATCACATGCATAGCAAGATTATCAAAACAGAAATTAAACCATTTAGACAATCCACATCGTGTGAGTTTATATGTTCCCTTTGACCCTTGATCCTCAATCCTCGATGGATACACTACAGTGGCGACTTCCTCTTGCACTGGAGATGTAGATTTTACAGAAAATAAACATGCTCCTCACATTCGATAAAAACCGACTAGTGCAAGTCCTATGTAAAACCTCTCAAATGCAATGCAATTATCTAAAAGATAGAAAGAGAGAATTTGGCTTTTACATACAAATAAGCCCCTGTATAATATTAATTACAGACATTCATAATTGCTGATTTGCAACATATAAACTTACAATTCCTGCAAGAACAACTCGAGCAACGCATACACGCATGTCCAATCTAAACTATTTAATCTAGATTATCAAGCATCTAAAATCAAACAATTCTACAAAAAATAATTTGAAATCCATTAAAATGATTTTCATGCATCCATAGTTCAAAATTAATTATTTTGAACCGCTGTTCATCCAATTTCCAAAAGGAAAGATGAACATTAGTCCTTTTTGGTTTTGTTGATTCCTTTATAAAATAATCATTTAAAATAAAACGATAATTCTATAAATTAGACAAATGTCTAAATTTCAATTCTAACAATCATGTGTGTTGTTTTAAAACATATAAAACCATCAAAACGAATTTATTAGAATTTTATCAACAAAAACATCAAAAAACTCGAAAAACACATAAAACCGAATTGTTTTGATTCTAGATGGTAGTCTAAATTGATTTTATAGTTTAAATCAAAGATAATATGAATCAAAAGCTCTGATACCACTATTGGATTTCGTGCCCTATACTATGTATATATTTTGAAATTTATAAACATATAGGATCGTAGTATTCATATTTTCTTCGATTTTCATATAGACATGTATTTGTTTATCCTCATTATTTAACATGCGTTAGAATAAACAAACAATTGCAAAGAGCATCATACCTAGAGATTCTCTAAAACCTCTCGAAGATCCGGAGTCGTGTTGACGGTTGAATCGCCCGGTGGATTGCCTCCTAGTATTCACCAAACTCTAAACGAGATTGGAGAGAGAAGAGCTAGCCTCTCAATCTCCAATAGGGTTTAGAATCTAATTACTAACCCCTCTTTAGTTCCCTTGAGAAGATTATCTCTGAAAACTAAAACTAATATTAAGAATTAAGGAAATTTCGTGGAGAATTATGGAGAGAGTTTTTGCATGAGAAAAACAATGAATTAATATTGAGGTAATGAGATAAACTTGTATTTATAAGTTCTCTCCAAATTACCTATTCATGTGCAACCTCTTACCCAAGATTTCATGCAAACTTCCATCTAACCATCCATTATTTGCTAACAAATAATCTCAGCCACGAATTAAATCAATTATGGACCAATTCCATGCATGATCTAATTAATTCTTAAATTAATTCTGCATAAAACCGTCTGGACGGTCGACCGTGTTTGGAGGTTCGGTCGACCGTTTAGATCTGGTTTCGGTCGACCGTTTAGACCTGGTTTCGGTCGACCGTTAACAATTCGGTCGACCGTTCGTAACAAAAATTATTTCATCGCGATGTTTGGTCGACCGACCGATTATACTCAGTCGACCGAAAACGAACAGACGAAATCTTTGTTTAGGATGCGACATTCGGTCGACCGTTTACAGTCTAGCGGTCGACCGTTTTTGCACAGTGTTTGCAGACTTGTCAAATTTTGGTTTAACCCCTACAAAATTTGACATTTCGGGACTAGTAGTAAATTCACAACTTATATAACACATTATCCTATGTAATGATAAATCATCACACCCCATAATATTTACATCACATATGAATTTAATTTAGATTCTAATTATGTTATTAATCACAACATAATTTTTATTTTGCTTGTTCACCATATGTGTCATATTTTCTACATGAAACCCGACACACCTTATGAACTCAAAATCCCCATTTCTTGTTTCCCAGTTTTGTGGTGTGACCTATGGGAGGATCTAAACTAAGTTGGCAGTGATATTAAGAACTTAATATCACAAGCTATAAGCGGTATCTAGCTACACATTATAGCTCCCAATTAGTTAGATGTCTTAATTCCACTTGAATCAAAACCCGATCCATTTGGTGATGGAGTGCACCACTTGTGTCCGTCCCTTGCCTCATGATATTAAGAATACACACAAAGTAGTATTGTGTCATCTTTGTATTAGTATTCATTTCTTGATCTCTTTAAGCTAGTTACAAATATGTGACTTAACTCAAATCACATTGTGCACATTATAACTTTGCTTTATCAAGGGGCCCACTAATATCATCACTCAATCAAGAGGGGCAATGATAATCTTTTGACTAACTATCTTCTCCAACAAAAGTCATACTTAACCAACCAATGTCTTTACATTACACTTATCGATAGCTCAAGACACTAGCCTAATCAAGTATTTCTGAAGTGATCAGATATAAGTCTCATATCAAAGGACCAAGGACACAGTAAAATATTAATGACGCAGAAACACATTTCTATAATATTTTACCTATTAGATCTATTCAGTATACAAAAGTAATATCTTCCTCTTTTGTGCCCGTGTTGTCACTCACTTGTAGAGCAACAATGATCTATGACCAACACGGCAATCTTAACTCGGTAATTAATGTCCCACGTTAATTACCATGATTGCGACTATCTTATGTTTTATGTAAACCAATATCTTTTAGATCTCTACGGTTAAGGACCAAGAGCCTCTTCCCTAACACTTCGAAAAGACGAATAACATAAACAAGGAACAAAATGATTTCTCATTCAATTCATAACAATTGACATTTAAAAGTAAAACTTTTAGAACACATTCCCTTCAATCTCCCACTTGCTATTAAAGTTTTCTTCCACATACATACTTAATGTATAATAAAATAATAACTAGGGTAAACCCCATTTCATATCAATCACCAAGCCAATCTACATGGCTCCTCAATCCCATGGACTCGAAAAGCATTTCAGCATTGGCTTGGGATAAGGGTTTTGTGAATGGATCAACTGTGTTGCTGTTGGTGTCCACCCATAAAAGATTTATTTTGCCTTCGTCGATGAGGTCACACGTCACGAAGTACTTACGATCCATGTACTTCACTTTGTGGTGTGATTTGGGATCCTTGATTTGCGAGATAGATGCACTATTGTCGCAAAATAGCTCTATTGGTCCTTCGCTCGAGGGAACTACTCCAAGCTCTTCAAGGAACTTCTTAATCCACACTCCTTCCTTTCTCGCTTCAGCGACAGCCATTACTTCGGAAGCAGTGGTTGAGTCGGCCGTAGTGCTTTGCTTCCAACTACGCCAACTCACAGCTCCACCATTCAGAAGGAAGACGTATCCTGATTGTGACCTTCTATCGTCTGGATTACTCATGAAACTCGCATCCGAGTAACCCTCGACTATCAATTCCCTTTGTCCTCCATAAACAAGAATCTTATCCTTAGTCCGATTAAGGTACTTCAGGATATTCTTGACCGCACTCCAATGCTCAGGACCTGCGTTGGATTGGTGACGACTTGTCACGCTTAGAGCATACGAGACATCGGGTCTTGTGCAAGTCATCGCGTACATGATCGACCCAATTGCCGAAGCATAAGGGGCATCCTTCATGTACTCTAAGTCCTTACGTGATTGAGCACGTTGAGACTTCTTGAGTTGCACACCCATACTCATTGGCACACTGCCCTTTTTTGAGTTGTTCATCTTGAACCTTTCCAAGACCTTGTCAATGTATGTACGTTGACTCAGGCCAATGAGTCTACGGGATCTATCTCGGTATATCTTCATTCCTAAGATGTATTGAGCCTCACCCATATCTTTCATTGAAAATGCAGATTTTGATGAACTTCTCGTTTGCTCAAGCAAAGGAATATGATTGCCCAGGAGCAATATGTCATCGACATATAAGATTAGGAATACTACATGTCTCCCACTAACCTTCTTGTATATACAAGGTTCTTCCTTACTTTGAATGAAGTGAAGCTTCTTCACTTCCTCGTCAAAGCGTTTGTTCCAACTCCTTTATGCTTGCTTCAATCCATAAATGGATCTTTGAAGCTTGCATACCTTCTCGCTATTCTTTGGATCTTCAAAACCTTGAGGTTGTACCATGTACACATCCTCCTCCAAGTTCCCATTAAGGAACGCCATTTTGACATCCATTTGCCATATTTCATAATCATGAAATACGGAAATAGCAAGCATAATCCGAATAGACTTGAACATGGCAACCGGTGAAAAAGTTTCATCATAGTCAATTCCGTGAACTTGAGCGAAACCCTTCGCTACAAGCCTTGCTTTGTAGGTTGTCATGTTCCCATCCATGTCCATCTTCCTCTTAAAAACCCATTTATTTTGAATGGCCTTTTTCCCTTGAGGAAAGTCAACCAAGTCCCACACTTGATTATCATACATGGATTCAATTTCGGATTCCATGGCCTTAAGCCATAGTTTGGAGTCTTCCCTTTCCATTGCTTCTTGGAAGGTTAAGGGATCATTGGTATCTAGTACCATGATTTCATGAAGTCCCAGATACAAGTCGGGTTTCTTCCTTTCCATTGTTGACCTTCTTAGTTCTTTTGGTTCTTCTCGTGTCTCTCGAACTTATTCAAAATTTCTTGAGGAGTGGGTTCACGTTCAACTCTTGAACGTACACTCGGTGGGGATGATTGAGATTCTCTTACAATTTCTTGTGATGGTCTCTCGCTCACGCTCCCACTAACCAAAGGAATCTCGGTTGGGCCTTCATGATCTTGAATGCCATCATTCATGTCATGATCTTGTAGTGTATCTTGAGTTTCCTCAAGCACAACCCTACTCCCACTACTTTTTACTCTTTCTAGAAATTCCTTTTCCAGAAATGTGGCATCCCTCTCTACAATCACTCGATTGGAGGTGATATGACAAAAGTAGTATCCTCTTGTCTCACGAGGATAACCAATAAAGAAGCACTTATCCGCTTTTGGTTAAAGTTTGGTAGACATCAATTTCTTGACGTAGGCGTCACAACCCCAAATCTTGAGAAAATTGAGCTTAGGTGTTTTACCACTCCATAGCTCATAAGGAGTTTTCTCCACGGATTTGAATGGAACATTATTTAGTGTGTAAGCCGCAGTTTGTAGTGCATGACTCCAAAAGTAAAGAGGTAATTCTGCATGACTCATCATTGACCGAACCATGTCGAGCAATGTCCTATTCCTCCTTTCGGATACCCCATTCCACTGAGGTGTACCAGGAGGGGTAAGTTGAGGTACAATACCAAACTCATTTAGGTATGAGTCAAATTCGGCACTTAAGTACTCACCTCCACGATCCATTCGTAGAGACTTTATTTTCTTGTTGAGTAGGTTTTCTACTTCATTCTTGAATTCTTTGAACTTTTCAAAGGATTCACTTTTGTTTCTCATTAGATAAACATAGCCATAACGACTATAATAATCCGTGAGCGTAATGAAGTACCTGAAACCATCTCGTGCACTAGTACTCATTGGACCACATACATCGGAATGTATCAAATCAAACAAGCCACTCGCCCTTGGGCCTTTCGTCTTGAAAGGCTTTTTCGTCATTTTTCCCATTAAACATGGTTGGCACGTCTCCAATGATTTAAAATCAAGTAGACCAAGAAGGTTAGCTTCTTGCAATTTCTTGATCCGCTTTTCATTTATGTGACCAAGACGATAGTGACACAAGAGAGTATCATTCTCGTGAGTGGTCTTAAGGCTTTTGTTATTGATATTAAAGATTTGTTTATTATTCAATTCAAGAAAATAGAGACCATTCCTTATGAACGCATTTGCATAGAAAACACCATTCTTCTATATAGACAAACAAGAATTTGAAATATTTATATTAAAATTATCCATATCCAAATATGATACAGAAATAATATTCTTGCTAATCGAAGGCACATAATAAACATTCTTTAGACATAAATTTACACCACTACATAATTGAAGCACCACAGAACCTTGTGCAACCGCAGAAACGTTCGCACCATTTCCGACCTTCAATGCTACCTCGTTCCTTACGAGTTCCTTCCTATCCTTGACTAGCTGCACATTAGAAACTATGTGAGCACAAGATCCGGTATCAATTACCCAATCCTGGACAGAGGTGGCTAAATTTATTTCAATAACAAATATACCTTTAGCCTTTTTGGGGCGCCGACGTTCAATCACTCCGTTGTCAATGTCTTCCTTGTACTTGGGGCAATTTGGTCGGATGTGTCCTTTTTCACCGCAGTGAAAGCACTACGTATTGGGAGTTGGAGATTTCTGAGATTTTCCCCTCGAGGCACTCTTATGAGCACCTCCTACTCCCTTGCTCTTGATTGAACCACTTTTGGTAGATTTGCCCTTTCCTTTACCAATCTTTTGGCTCCTCCCATGGACGGCAAGGACTTGCTTGTCCCTACCCTTGCCCATGTCAACTTCAGCAGTTTCGAGAGCGTTGTGCAGCTCCTCAAGATTCTCCCCTTTTTCACGCACGTGATAATGCATCACAAAGTCCTTAAAGGACGGGGCTAGATAGCCAAGAATCATATCTTCAGCAATGTCCTCGGGCATTGGTGAAGAGAGCTTTGCCAACTTCTCAAGATATCCTTGCATCGTGAGAAAATGCATAGATACCGATGTTCCCTCCGCCATATGGCACCTTATGAGTGCGATGGTGGTCTTATAGCGCTCCTTTCGGGCACTATCCATGAACATCTTAGATAAAGCCTCCATGGTCTTCTTGGGTTTTGAATCCAAGTATTTCGCTTGAAGCGAGTCACCCATGGATGCTAGCATAAGACCGTGAACTTGGTTCTCTTGGTCTTCCCACCTGGCTTTAGCCTCTTTCTCTTCATCGGTTAATCTCTCATTCCATTTTGGGATTGATCCTTCCAAAATGTGAGACAGTTTCTCAAAACTTTAACACGATGTTGAGTTTGAGTTACCAACTAATGAAGTTTGAGCCATCATTTGCTAAATGGTGTTTTTCTATCATGGATCGTACGATAGGTTGGATGTTCGATATTTTTCTACAAAATAAATCATACAGGATTTTAATGCCAATTTTTTGTTTATTATACATACATATAAATGTAAATTCTGCAAATAAAATTTTTTGCCCATAAATGCAACAATCCAAGATCCCATTAATTGTAACATAGACTAGCTAAGGGCTATTAAATACATTACAATATCAAGGTAAGAAAAACATTTTCTAATCACAACCTTTTTGAATTTTAGCAATATTAGCATCTTCAAACTCTTCTGATTCTTATCGTTTTAATTATGAGGGAATATGACCTATCCTCGTAAGTAAAACTTTTTCCCAAAACCGAGCGAGGGCTCAAGGTGATGTTAAGAAAACTTATTTTCATTTGATACGAGATACGTTTATCCATTGTATTCATTACTAAACTTACTTGGGGTTCACTATGGTGAAATGCACCGCATACATTTAATCGTGGCACAACAACAGACAACCATTATATCTCCCACTATTCCCAAAGATGGAGGGAGCTATCTCCCGCTAAGGACGAGCAGAGTATCCATCAATCAATGACTGCTAGTGGATGAAATAAGAAGGAAATTACTCTTATTTTTTGTTGGACAATTTCATATATTAACATGTGATTCAGAATTTTAGGTTATCATGCATATTATCATTCATACACATCCTAACATTCAACACATTCATCACATGCATAGCAAGATTATCAAAACAGAAATTAAACCATTCACACAATCCACATCGTGTGAGTTTATATGTTCCCTATGATCCTTGATCCTCAATCCTCGATCGATTCGCAGTAAAATATTAATTACACAGAAACACATTTCTATAATATATTACTTATTAGGTCTATTCAGTATACAAAAGTAATATCTTCCTCTTTTGTGTACCCGTGTTGTCACTCACTTGTAGAGCAAAAATGATTTATGACCAACACGACAATCTAAACTCGGTAATTAATGTCCCATGTTAATTACCATGACTGCGAATATCTTTTGTTTTATGTAAACCAATATCCTTTAGAGCTCTACGGTTAAGGATCAAAAGCCTCTTCCTTATCACTTCTAAAATAGGAATAACATAAACAAGAAACAAAATGATTTCTCATTCAATTCATAACAATTGACATTTAAAAGTAAAACTTTTAGAACACATTCCCTTCAAAGACTACATCATTAAAACATACAAGACATTAACTAAGGTAAAGGCAACAAGAGTACATACACTACAAATTGTGTTTCCAATATTAACTCCATCTATATCCTAACCTTATCATTCCCCATAAAATAGGTCCACTAATCAAAGCATAAGCTAAGCTTCATTCAAGAGCATTAGCATATCAAAAATAAGAGTGAAAACCCATTAGATGGTTATGGAAATCATATAAAGCTCAAGGGATTAAGATAACACACACTTAATACACTACATGATCATATCACATATTTATCCACCCCCAAATGGGGATGGAACTACTCACTACTCATTACACTAACTATATTAACAAAATGAAGCATAATACTGAAATGAAACTACACTAAGCAAGCAAGAAATACTAAATAAACTTAAAAGGAAAGGAAAGACTAAACAAGCATGCACAAATTAAAAGACAAGATTAAAAGAAACTAGAACAATTATTTTATTAACAATGACTCACATTGAAGGTAGCATTCTTCTCCACCTTGAGTTTTTGCTTCAAGGCTCACTCCTTAGTAGAGAGAATACCACCAAGCAATGGGTGATTACAATGGAAGGTGAAGAGTTCTATTCATAGGCATGGAAAAAGCTAATCCGGGACAATCCCCCGATGTGGGACTAAACCAATACCAAAAATGGACTAAGAATACAATAATACACGTGCCCCACAAATCTGAGAGGATCCAGAATAATTTGGACCGCCAATTGGTTGTCTATTGGATCTGGATTCCTCTGGGATTTGTTGTGGGCTTTGCTGGTGGTTTTGTTGGTCTTTGATGCATCTACTTTGTTTATTGGAGCTCCGACCCGAATCGAATTGACAAAATACTCCCCATGATGATGTGAAGTTTCCTATTTTGCTCTTAGGTCCTTCGGTCTTACGATCAAGTCCTTCTCCCTTGCATCTTAGTCCCTAGGTCTCACAATTAAGTCTTTTTTCCTGCTTTTGGGTCCTTTCATGGCTCTTCTCATCAAACCTCTTTATTCCTGAAAACTAAACAAAAAACTCATCACGTAGCATTGCTTAGGTGTAAGATAATGGATATAACATACAAATATGAGCATGAAATGATGTCAATCATTGCTCTCATCAGATCATTGGCTTCGAAGAGTTGGGAGCATATGAAGGTCCATCTGACTCATGCTGATGACATCAAGACATTTGACCAGGCCGCAAAACACCTAGAACTAGAGGAGGACCGCATGCTTGTGGAAGCCCCTCTAACTGAAGTGTGTGCTGCTGAAGCTGACGCTCCTCGAAGGAGTGCAGGTTTTAAGCGCAAAAGAGATAGAGCTCAGGGTTTTAAAGGCAAGAAGGGTGCAAATAAAAACAAAATAGAAAACAAACCTAGAAAGAAACGACCTCGAGGATCCAGAGGTGGAAAAGATAAGTCTTATGTGACTTGTTTTAATTGCCGAAAGACTGGACATTTTGCTCGTGAGTGCACTGAGCAAAAGGTAATTACTGTGTGTAATCCCTTGAATTGTAATGTGACTAGTTCTGTGATGCTCACTGATCACTCTCCTGTGTGGATTGTGGATTCAGGTGCCACGGACCACGTAACAAAGGATCGTTCTGCCGTCGTGGAATATCGACGTGATCCAAGTGGGAGGCGAATAAACATGGCGAACAACACTAGCATTGAAGTTCTTGGAGTTGGCACATGCAAAGTGTCTTTGCGAAGTGGCCGGATCCTATTACTTCACGACGTGTTGTATGCACCAGATATACGGCGAAATATTATTTCTGTTGTTGTTTTGAGAACAATGATATGGGTTTATACCTTGCTAACATTTATTATGGATGTGCCTTTCTTTCAGAAGGTTTTATTGTGTAGGACGCAATTTACGATTTCAATCATAACACTAGTGCCTTTATGAGTCAAAGTTCCATGAATAATGATTCAGTCATGTGGCATGCTAGACTAGGTCACATTGGTGTTGACCGAATGAACAGGTTGGCAAAGGAGGGGGTATTAGGAGAATGCTCTAAATTTGAATTGCCGACCTATGAATCTTGTCTAGCTGGAAAGGCAACTAGAAAACCATTCGGAAAAGCCATTAGGGCTACTTCTCCTTCAGAACTAATGCTTCAATCATAACACCTAAGTTTTTGCTAGTCCCGAGCAAAACAAAGAAAGAGAAAAGCAAACGAGAAACAAGAAATCCTAACTCACTTTCGTAGGAATCACAGTTGTACTTAGCACGTGCAACAAGCCGTTAAACCTCCTTGTTGCCGAGGAGGCCTTGTTGCCAAGGAGGAGTGTTGTCTCCTGAGGGTTTTTAGCTGATATACCCACAAAATCCGAACAAGATGCATTATTCAATCTAGACCTCGACTCGTTTGACAAATTTTGTCGATCATTGGACGCGATAATCCTACGGGCCGACTCTATATAGGTAATCAGTCCACACCTAGCCTAATGAACCATTCGTTCAAGTTAAATAAGGAATTAAGTGAAAGACATGGACAACCTCAACATCCTCAAGTGATACAAAGAGTAAAGTCCATTAAAGTTCTTATTTGCATTACCATTTTTTTTCTTTTGTTTCTTTTCTTATTTATTTTTTTTCTTTTTATTAGTTGGAGCTTCATTGTCCCAGGGTCAGGTTTCGTGCATCATTGCCCACGAGGACTTACACTATCACGTACACTTTTCCCCAAATCTCCACATAGGGCAATCCCTACCACCCGTGTAACGGGAGTTCGGTCGGTGCATCCCAAGTCAGATGACTCGAAAGCACCAGGCACAAAGTCCCCTCAGACCTACTTTCCCGAGTGATAGGAGTCGTGCGAGAAGAGAGAACACCTACTCACTTATTTCTTATCAACACATGAACCAAAACCCCTACACTTATGGTCTCACAACAAGATTTAAAGGGTCTTTGACTACAGCAAACTTCCTTAAGTTAACAGACACGAATTATTGACTCACTAGGTTCAGGGTGGACTTCTTTAATTGTTTGAGTACTGAAACCCAATGATTACTCACCCCCAAGGGAAACTGGGGTGCATCCTAACGACTCGATAAATCCTAAAGCCATTGTACTAGATATCCTAATGCATCAAGTTCAAGACAATTTTGGGAGCTTTCTTTTTACGTTGCCTTTCAACGGTTTTGCACATGCTAAACACACGCAAAACCCACAAAACATTTTTTTTCGCAAATACATGAAGATTTTGAAAGAAATGTGAAAATTTTAAGGCACTAGGCAAGCAAAAGAAGACAAGTCACCCAAGGATCATGGCAGGCAGATATATCGATATTAAATGTAGCACACTAACATGACCCTAACAATGCAAACAAAAGAAAACAAAATCGAAAGAAAAGACTCGACTGTGTACACACATAAAACACCCCCCCACACCTACTTCATGCATTGTCCTCAATGAATGTGAGCAAGATACTACATGGATTTATGCATGAAACAAGAAAGATCTCACCAACGTGAAGTACAAAGGGAAGTTCATGGTTATGTTGATGGACACAAACCCGAATTCCCTCAAAACATGTGAGATGCTAAAGAAGGGATACAAATACGTGAAAGAAATGGGGCCCAAATACGCAAAGGTTGGAGCCCACAACAATCGATGCTCACTGAAGGAGTCTTTTATTGTACTTTCTTTTTCTTTTTTCTTCTTTTATTTTTTTAATTTTTTTATAACTATGTACAAACATAAGTTCCCATCTTCATTTGTCAAAAGACATCAAATGGGAACCTCAAAAGTGGGTCAATGCACTTGGAAAGGGAACAAGACACCACGTGGGGCCAGAATACGTATGCGTGGGCCCCCTTCACAAAGAGCACCAGATGAAATGAGAGGTTCATGAATTGGGCGCAAAGGCGTCTCATTCAAAGGATCAAACTGAAAGAGCTTGAACCTCTCAAGAGTTTGGGAAATGAGAGGCAACGGAAGAAGAGTTTCTCACGTTGCGCTACTGAAGTTATGATCGTCAATCCAAACTCTCCAACCAACAGGCTGGTGCGTCGGAACGAGGTCAAGAACCTCGTTAGGCATGTCCGACACACCAAGCGTACAAAAGGTGGGTCTCATACCCAAGGTATCCTCCAAGGAACTCCTAATACCCTCATGAGCAATGTAGTTGTTTGATGTTCCATCATTTCCAAGATGATCAGGAACAATAGTGGGAGGCAAACTCCCATCAGGTTGTTTGAAATTGAGGGGACTAGAGAGCTCTTGCTCCACCAGAGGTGAGTCCTTAGGAGGTACAACAATAAGGTCATGTGGCTCAAGGGCCATGGGACAAGAAGATAAGACACAATCATGTGCTGACTCGTAATGAAGCTGGTCCATGTTATTCTCAATTGGGATCGAATCGTCCCCCAAGTGATCGTGAATTGAAACCCCACGTCCCTCAGACTGACTAGGAGTTTGACTTTGAAAGATTGTGGTCTGAATTTGTGGATGTGGTGGTGGCGGTTTGATATCAAAAGATGAATCCTCATGTTGACAAGAAAAGTTACTCTCTTCACGCTCACGTAATTGCTGCGACATTTGACTCACTTGCAGTGCCATATTTTGTATGGATTGTTGAATGGTTTCCATGACCGTAAGGAAAGTTTGTTTCGAGGAGTCAGGTATGTGGTCAACTTTGAGGTCCAAGTCAGAGCTTGGGAAATTTTGGGGTTGGGTGTTGATGGGCTGAGAATGAGTCCAATGATTAGAAGTGGGGTGTTGGTAGAATTCTGGGTATTCAGGAGGAGGATACTCGGGTGGAAATGAAGTATAAGAATTCGAATACGAATTGTCTCCCCACGAATCCATCCCTCTCAGGTTGTACGCGGATGCGTAATGGTCATATTGAGCATTTGGCGAAAAGGTATGCTCGTACTCAGGCTCTGGGGGAACATAAGGACATTACCCGAAATCATGACCACTTAACCTACAATAGTGACACGGTACGGCTACTAGAGCCACTGGTGCACCCATGTCATCTACCACATGCATGAAAGAGGCAAAAGGTTCTTGTAATGTATCAGATTGATGACCAACATATGATCCGACGTAACTAGATGGTGGTCTAGCAGTCGGTGCCTCTCTCATGTTACCCCAATATGAAGATTGCTCAGTCACACAATTAAGATTGTCCCAATCATACGGGGTGTTAGTCTGAGCCACCTCAGGATGCATGGGTCGGGAGTACCAGGGAGAATCGTTCTGGTCCCAAAAAAGATATGGATGGTCGCCCATGTAACAATCCATAACAACAGAGAAATCTAGAGTCGACTGCTCTCACCACCACGAGGCTAAACTCGCAAAAAGTGCTCGACTCGACCCTAAAACGCTACCAGAGAGTATAAAGGGGAGAAGACTATAACGTAGAAGAAGGTGAGAAGAAGATGACTCAGAGGAGAAGGGAAGAATCCCTAAGCTAGCGTGGGTAACGGGAGAGGGTAGAAGCCTAATCTAGCAAGCATGTCTCAAACAATGTAAGGCAATGGGTCCTTAGGCTAGACGACGCCTAACTTCGAGGTCACTAGCCTCGACATGCCTCACCTCCCTACAACGAAGACCACAATGCCCAGCAAGTGATACTAGATCCGTAGATCTAGTACCTCCTACTATCGACAAGGTAGGCAACGCCGATCAGGTCATGACGGTCTCGACTAGATTACTCTCCTAGTGTGTCTGAATTCCTTAGGGCCAATGTCTACTTGCTTTTAGAATTAAGGCTTTGATTAAGAGTGATTTTTGGGGCCAAGGAAAGGGTGATGAAATCCCCCACCTTATCTTTTATGGGACAGCCCCTCCTTCGTAGCGTTTTGATCCTAAATCTAGCAATCAATCGCTCAAATCAAACGCTCAACTCACCCTTGTCCTTTTGCAATTCCTACTAACTAATGCATGGCCATACAAGATGCATGAATGAGTGTAGGAAATGCGTACCTCACGCCAGCGCTCAACAACTAAAAATAAAGCTAAAAGATAAGACAACTACATGCGTAAGTCAAGTACATGATGCGTCACCTAAACAAGTAAGAATATCTAGTCTTTTGCTTTGGATTTTAAGGCCAAGTTGATTAATGGGGATTGGTTTAATGATCTGGGAGCAAACTAGAAGTCAGAGTATGCAAAATAATGCTCCCAGATAAATAAAATGAAGCAAACAACTACCAGAAGAAAAATGAAAGCAAGAAAACATCACCAGGCCTCCAATTGGCGGTCCCAGACCGCTGATTGGCGGTCCCTGTTGGAGATTTTGTACTCCAACTCGTCCAGTAGCCTCCCCGTGAGATCTAGGATCCCTGAAACTAGGAAAAACTGAAAACAAAAAATTAAAAACCACTCGAATCGTCCAAACCAAAGTCTGGACAGAGACCCTCCCCGGGAACGGCGCCAAAAACTTGATTGATCGTTTTATATTAAACTGCAAGTGCACGGCCGCGTTGAAGCGGTGGCAAATACGGGTCGTCCACTAGGAGGTGTGTCGACGTTTGGTTTGTGCGAAGGCGAGTGGTAAAGAAAGAAGAGAGAGGTTGATTACACTAAACTACACAACAATGCCAAAGGAAAGGAAGAGAAGCAATAAAACTAAACCCCATAGGGGGTAGGGAAATAATGTGAATATAAATATGTGTGTGTGTGTGTTCAATTAAGCTCCTCACAAGATGTAGTGCATGAAATCATAAAACTACATCCAACTTTGTCTCCACATGAATTAAGATAAGACTACATCATTAAAACATACAAGACAATAATTGGAATGAAGCTAAATGAACTCATGTATAAAAAATAGACTCTACTATGCCTCCACATGAATTAAGATAAGACTACATCATTAAAACATACAAGACATTAGCTAAGGTAATGGCAACAAAAGTACATACACTACAAATTGTGTTTCCAATATTAATTTCATCCATATCCTAACCTTATCATTCCCCATAAAATAGGTCCACTAATCAAAGCATAAGCTAAGCTTCATTCAAGAGCATTAGCATATCAAAGATAAGAGTGAAAACCCATTAGATGGTTATGGAAATCATATAAAGCTCAAGGGATTAAGATAACACACACTTAATACACTACATGATCATATCACATATTTCACCACCCCCAAATGGGGATGGAACTACTCATTACTCATTACACTAACTATATTAACAAAGTGAAGCATAATACTGAAATGAAACTACACTAAGCAAGCAAGAAATACTAAATAAACTTAAAAGGAAAGGAAAGACTGAACAAGCATGCACAAATTAAAAGACAAGATTAAAAGAAACTAGAATAATTATTTTATTAACAATGACTCACATTGAAGGTAGCATTCTTCTCCACCTTGAGTTTTTGCTTCAAGGCTCACTCCTTAGTAGAGACAATACCACCAAGCAATGAGTGATTACAATGGAAGGTGAAGAGTTCTATTTATAGGCATGGAAAAAGCTAATCCGGGACAATCCCCCGATGTGGGACTAAACCAATAGCAAAAAGGACTAAGAATACACTAATACACGTGCCCCACAAATCTGAGAGGGTCCAGAATGATTTGGACCGCCAATTAGCGGTCCAAGACCGCCAATTGGCAGTCTATTAGATCTGGATTCATCTGGGATTTGTTGTGGGCTTTGCTGGTGGTCTTTGTTGGTCTTTGATGCATCTACTTTGTTTATTGGAGCTCCGACCCGAATCAAATTGACCAAATACTCCCATGATAGTGTGGAGTTTCTTGTTTTGCTCTTAGGCCCTTCGGTCTTACGATCAGGTCCTTCTCTCTTGCATCTCAGTCCCTAGGTGTCACAATTAAGTCTTTTTTCCTGCTTTTGGGTCCTTTCATGGCTCTTCTCTTCAAACCTCTTTATTCCTGAAAACTAAACATAAAACTCATCACGTAGCATTGCTTAGGTGTAAGATAATGGATATAAGATACAAATATGAGCATGAAATGATGTCAATCACTGTTCTCATCTGATCATTGCCTTCGAAGAATTGGGAGCATATGAAGGTCGATCTGACTCATGCTGATGACATCAGGACATTTGGTAGGCCACAAAACACCTAGAGCAGGAGGACGACCGCATGGTTGTGAAAGCTCCTCTAACTGAAGTGTTTGCTGCTGAAGCTGGCGCTCCTCGAAGGAGTGCAGGTTCTAAGCGCAAAAGAGATAGAGCTCAGGGCTTTAAAGGCAAGAAGGGTGCAAATAAAAACAAAACAAAAACAAAGCTGGAAAGAAACGACCTCGAGTATCCAGAGGTGGGAAAGATAAGTCTAATGTGACTTGTTTTAACTGCCGAAAGACTGGACATTTTGCTCGTGAGTGCACTGAGCAAAAGGTAATTATTGTGTGTAATCCCTTGAATTGTAACGTGACTAGTTTTGTGATGCTCACTGATCACTCTCCTGTGTGGATTGTGGATTCAGGTGCCACGGACCACGTAACAAAGGATCGTTCTGCTTTCGTGGAATATCGACGTGATCCAAGTGGGAGGCGAATAAACATGGAGAACAACACTAGCATTGAAGTTCTTGGAGTTGGCACACGCAAAGTGGCTTTGGGAAGTGGCCAGATCCTATTACTTCACGACGTGTTGTATGCACCAGCTATACGGCGAAATATTATTTCTGTTGTTGTTTTGATGAGACATGGTTTTAAAGTTGTTTTTGAGAACAATGATATGGGTTTATACCTTGCTAACATTTATTATGGACGTGCCTTTCTTTCAGACGATTTTAATGTGTTGGACGCAATTTATGATTTAAATCATAACACTAGTGCCTTTATGAGTCAAAGTTCCATGAATAATGATTCAGTTATTTGGCATGTTAGACTAGGTCACATTGGTGTTGACCAGATGAACAGGTTGGCAAAGGAGGGGGTATTAGGAGAATGCTCCAAATTTGAATTGCCGATCTGTGAATCTTGTCTAGCTGGAAAGGCAACTAGAAAACCGTTCAGAAACTCCATTAGGGCTACTTCTCCTTTAGAACTAATAAACTCGGATACTTGTGGACCTTTGAATGTGCGTACTAGACATGGACAAAGTTACTTAATCACATTTATTGATGACTACACTAGATATGGTCATATTTATCTTATTTCTCACAAGTCAGAAGCTCTAGAATGCTTTAAGAAATTCATGAGCTTGGTAGAGAATCAATTGGATAATAAGATAAAAACTCTCAGAATGGACAGAGGTGGGGAATATCTCTCCATAATGTTCAAGGAGTTATGTGATGAAAAGAGGATATCTAGACAACTCACTATGCCTTATACTCCTCAGCAAAATGGTGTTGCCGAGAGAAGGAATAGAACGTTGCTAGACATGGTTAGATCCATGATGGCGCATGCGAGCTTGCCAATTTCGTTTTGGGGAGATGCTCTAATGACTACTGCCTACATCCTCAATAGAGTTCCTACAAAATCGGTTCCCTCAACTCCATATGAGTTATGGACAGTACGGAAGCCTGATTTTAGTCTGCTGCATCCTTGGGGATGCGCGGCATACATTCATTCTACTAGTCACCGATATGGAAAACTAAGACCTAGTGTGAAAAAGTGTATCTTTGTAAAATACAGTAATCTCTCCAAAGGTTAAGTTTTTATCGGGTTAGACGAGAATGAAAGAAGGACGGAACTGGAGTCTACGGATGCCACATTCTTGGAAAATATTTTTCCAACTATTGCTAGAGCTATCAAGGAGTCAGTGGACTTCTTTGAACAACAAGATGAGGGCATTGCCACTCCACGGGATCAGGATCTGGAAGTTGAACCTGAGGTTCCACCAGTCAATCCTAGTGGGAGCAGCAACGCTGAGAATCCGATAGCTCTCACGGAGGATGAGCCATCAGATACCCATCTGCGTCGAAGTAAACGCAGGCTCATTCCTCGTAGGCGGTTTCACTTAGAGGAAGAGGCCCTCATGATAGCTCAAGAAGAAATTGATTATGAATCATCTGGGATGACAGTAATCGATGAGAAGGAACCGGAGACCTTGAAAGAAGCTTTGGAACGTCCAAATGCGAAAGAGTGGTTAGAAGCTATAAGGAAGAGTTGGAGTCGATGAAAGTTAATTGAGTCTGGGACTTGGTCGACTTACCGCCGAACCAAAAGGCCATTGGGGCCAAGTGGATCCTCAAGATTAAGGGGAAGGTGGATGGATCTATTGATAGATTAAAGGCTAGACTGGTAGTTAAAGGCTACACCCAAAGAGAAGGCGTGGATTTTGAGGAAACTTTTTCACCCGTGGTTAGGTTTGCCTCCATCCGCCTTCTACTAGCTATTGTAGCTCAGATGGACTTATAGCTTTACCAAATGGATGTAAAGACTGCTTTTCTCAATGGAGAACTTGAGGAGGAGATCTATATGGATCAACCTCAAGGTTTTGAAGTCAAAGGACAAGAGCGCAAAGTGTGCAAGCTCAATAAGTCCTTGTATGGCTTAAAACAAGCGTCTAGACAGTGGAACATTCACTTCCATCAAGCTATATCAGAGAATGCATTCTCTATGCTTGAGGAAGATCACTGTGTGTACGTTAAAAGATCCAATGGTAAATTTGTCATTCTGACCTTTTATGTTGATGACATACTCATGGCTGGCAATAGCAAAGAGTTGCTGAAATCCACTAAAGAGTGGTTGTCCTCCACGTTTGATATGAAGGACATGGGTGAAGCTAGCTACGTCCTTGGTGTCAACATAGTTAGAAATAGGTCCAAGAGACTTCTGGGATTGTCTCAAGAGACTTATATTAACAACATCTTGAAGAAAAACCATATGGACAAATGCAAACCAATCGACACTCCTGTTGAGAAGGGTTTGCACTTAAGCCTTGATAAGCATCCTGATACTCCTGAAGAGAATGCCAAAATGAGCAAGGTTCCATACTCCAATGTTGTGGGAAGCCTTATGTACGCTATGATGTGTACTAGACCAGACATTTGTTATGTTGTGGGCATGGTGAGTCGATACCAGTCCATCCCAAGCATGGAACACTGGAAGGCAGTCAAGAGAATCATGAGATACCTCAGAGGAACGAGTAACTACATGTTGTGTTACCAAGCATCAGATCTCCGCCTGATTGGCTATAGTGATGCCGATTGGGCTGGAGACATTGATGAAAGGAAGTCTACCTCTGGTTATGCTTTCTTGCTGGCTAATGGGGTCATCTCATGGTCCAGCAAGAAGCAAACCTGTATAGCCCTGTCGACTATGGAACCAGAGTATGTTGCATGCTCTGCAGCAGTACAGGAGACAGTTTGGTTGAGGAGGTTCTTACAACATACTGGGCTAGTAGAGACATCGAATGAGCCTGTTGTTGTCTATTGTGATAGCATGGCTGCCCTTTGTTATGTTAAAGACCCCAAATATCATGGAAAGACCAAACATATACAAGTTAGGTATCATTTTGTGAAGGACATCATAGCGAGAAAGGAAGTTGTGTTAAGACATGTGTCTACTAGTCTTATGGTAGCTGACCCTCTTACCAAGGCTATAGCTAAGGACTCGTATGTGTCTCATGTGAAGTCCTTAGGCTTACGCAGACTTTGATGCATTGACATGTCTAACTTCCTTTTATGAGTGATTGTGTTTTCCTTTCGACTATATATGTTTGGTTGATGTAGTTGTTCTAGTATAAAATATTATTCTGTCAATAGGCTGAAGAATGCTCACTCACACGAGCATTCGCCTCTGCCACTTTTGATAGCGAGCAAAGATGAGACTGATCATGAGGAGATCTTGTATGATAGATCTAGAGTAGTTCATGATAGGACAGTCGCCTTGATTAGGAATCAAGATGAGATTCTTTATGTTGGTGAGGATTGACATGAATGTTCCCACGATTCATGTGACCTATAGAAGCCAAGTGCGAGCATCACATGAGGCGCTAGGTGGCACCTGTATGGTGTTAAAACGACAATGATGAAGCTCGGGTCAGGCGCAGAGGGGGTGCGACTGGACTAAGACTTGTATGGTGTTGAGAGACAGAGATACTGTTGTGTACAGTATGATCCACCATAACATGTTTGTCATACAACATGTGTGAGTTCAAGACTTGATTGTCATTAGTTGCCCTCAGTGACCTTCGACGACACCATGAAGCAAATAGTTGATGTGGCTACTTTGGGATGTTATCTATGACCATGAGAGATTCGGTCTAAAGAGGCATCATTGGGAAAGGAGTCAACTCTGAGTGTAATGGTGGTCTGGGGCGAAGGGAAAGGTTTGACTCGACTGCACTAAAAGTATTTGCTGGGCCCAACTGTATTGGATACAGTAGCAAGTACCTTGAGGACAAGAAGGTATTCTCTCCGAGGGATCGAGATACCGTTCATGTTAAGTGAGTTTCTGAGTAAACCTGGGGAACTGTGATGTGCATTTTGACTGTTTATTTGTTATTTTATGAGGATGTTGTCATTTTGGCCTTCTAGTAAGGTTTCTAGTTTGAGACTCCTAAGTTGCAGGTGCATCACCGATCGTACGACCCATTTGTCCGTATGATCGGAAGAGTACATGTGTCGGGACACAAATGGTCGTGTATCGAGGATACATGATCAGAGACTTGCGTATTGTGGGTGTGTACTTGGAGAGAGGAGTAGTTGTATGTATCAAGGATATATACATATGTGTCGGGGACACATAAAGAGGTGACATATTGCCATTGTGTGATTGTATGTATCAGGGATATATGCATATGTGTCGGGGACACAAAAGCAGATGACATGTTGTTATCGTGGTGTTGTGCAAGTGGGAGATATTGGATTAATCTAGGATTAATAAGATATTTGCCCAAAGCACTGACACATGGCACATCCCTATTGGACTACACATTTAAGGGTTTAGGGTGGAGCCATCTATATAAGGAGGGGAGCCTCCCATTGGATAAAAAGAACAAGTGTGCAAACCTTAGCCTCCACCCACCCTAGCCGCCATCTTCTCTCTCTCCCATTTCGTCCCTCCACCTCCACCAAGCTCATTCCGTGGACTCTTGGGTTGTGGACTCGTGCTCCTTCTCAAAGAGAGTAGGAGACTGACCGGTGAAAAGGATTCTGTAAGGTGACCTCCGATCTTCCTTCTGCTGCCACAGGTTCTCTCCAAGAAAGGTACTCCTGAACCTGCAGAATCGTTGTTTGCTAACACTTCATGCATTGTCCTCAATGAATGTGAGAAAGATACTACATGGATTTATGAATGAAAAAGGGAAGATATCACCAACATTAAACACGAAGGGAAGTTCATGGTCATGTCGATGGATACAAACCCGAATTCCCTCAAAACCTGTGAGATACTGAAGAAGGGAGACAAATACGTGAAGAAATGGGGCCCAAGTACACGGGTTGGGGCCCACAACAATTTACGCTCGCTCATGGAGTTTTTTTTAACATGATATGTACATCAACAATGATATTCCCACAATCATTTGGTCAAGGAACATCAAATGAGAATATCGAGTTATGAGGACCAGAGACTTGCCGAGATGGGCAAACTTCCCTGGTACTCTGAGGTGTCATGAAGGGTGAAAGGTCAAAGCTGAAAGGCTCGAACCCCTCATGATATTGGTTGGGTGTAGGCAACATGAATGAGTGGAGTTGTGTTGTCTCACTAGGGTTTAGTTGCTCATCGAATAAAACCCTCCAACCAATAGGTGGGTGCATCGGAATGAGTTCCTCAAGCTCATTCGATTGATGTAGCAGACCTGCATACTAAGAATGGGGCTTCTACCCAAGTCATCCAACAAGATCCCACCATCATTTATATCACCAAGCACAAGCTCGGTCGTAGGTGGGTCCTTGTTGGAGTCAAGAAGAAGCTAAACTGGCTCAATGGCCAAGGGACATGAGATAGAGACACCTTCTGGTATAGGCATATGATGAGGTGTCTCACTCTCACTAGTAATCTCAACTGGATCATGCAACGAACACTCCCTTTGGACATTCATGTTTGATGCCAGCTCACTCTGTTGCATTGCAAAGACGGGCAATGAGTTTTCGTTGGGCACACAAACATTCTAAATGGGTTTCATTAGTGTTAGGGGTGTTCGTTAATTTTGCGGTGCTTTCTCTAATTGGCGGATGACATTGAGATTTAAAGGTTGGTCCATGGGCTCCTATTGCCTACCAGAGTTGAACACATGAAACTCGACACTCATGTTACCGAATGAGAGCTTCATGAGACCATTTCTACAATTAATTAAGGCGTTGGAAGTTGCCAGAAATGGTCTACCCAAAATCAAAGGTATTTGAGAGTGGGTGTTCGCAACAGGATTGGTATCGAGGACAACAAAATCGACTGGAAATATAAAATCTCCAACTTTGATAAGCACGTCCTCGATAATCCCCTTTCGAATACAAATGGTTATATCCGCCAACTGGAGGGTGATCTTAGTTGGTTTCAATTCTCCCAAATTCAATTGTTGATAAACAGAAAATGGGAGGAGGTTGACCGCTAATCCTAAATCAAGCAATACATTACTCATGCTAGTGTCCCCTATCGTACACTGAATAGTAGGACACCCAGGGTCCTTGTATTTTGTGTAGGCGGGATTGGACAAAAGTGAGCTTACATTTGCAGCCAAGAATGCTTTCTTAGGAACATTGGTCTTCCTCTTGGTTCTGCAGAGATCCTTCAACACTTTGGCATATTGAGGTATTTCTTGGATGACATCCAACAAGGGGATGTTAACCTTAACTTGCTTAAACATGTCTAATATCTTGTCCATTGTGTCACTCTGCTTCTTGGTTAACCTACTTGGATAAGAAGCTTTTCGCAGGTAGGTTTTCTACAGTGCCTAAGAAGGAGGCGTTGGTGTACTACCCTCACACTCAGCCTCTTCTTCACCACCATTCCCACTAAGGGGTGCATAGATGGTGGTGGTGGCAAGGAAATGTGATTGTCAACCTGCTTTCCATTCCTTAAGGTCACAATGAAATTGACATGGTGAACAGGTTCCTCCACATGGTTCACTTGCCTCCCCGAGGAACCACATTCTCATTTTGCATGTGTTGTTGCTGGTACATGCGGGGGTTAGCCTCAGGCTAGCTAGGCAAAGACCCTCTCTCTTTTTCATGTACAGACTAAGCCAATTGGCCCATCTGAAGCTCTAGAGATTTGATGGTCTGCTGATTTGAAGTGAGAACTTGACTGGTGGTTGACATAAAAAAATTCATTGAGTTTTCAAGTCCACGATTCAAGGTATCAAGCGAATTGAATCGGGTTTCCATATTATTGGAATTTGGAAACCCCGATTGATTGATGATTGGTGCTTGGGGTGGCTGATAAGATTGTGCATGCATGGGAGGTTGGTAAGATTGGGTAGATGGTCGAGAGGAGTTTGAAGGACCACCCGGGGTATTATTTTGGTTCCATGAAAAATTGGGGTGGTTTGATTGACATCATTTCATGCTTATATTTGTATCTTATATCCATTATCTTTCACCTAAACAATGCTATGTTACGAGTTTTATGTTTAGTTTTCAGGAATAAATAGGTTTGAAGAGATGAAGCAAAAAAGAACCCAAAAGCTGGGAAAAAGGACTGAATTGTGAGATCTGGGGACTAAGATGCAATGGAGAAGGACCTGAATGTAAGACAGAAGGACCTACTAGCAAAACAGAATACTCCACACCATCATGGGGAGTATTTGAGCAATTCGATTTGGGTGGGAGCTCCAACAAACCAAGTGAATGCATCCAAGACCAACAAATATACCGAGAAAAGCCCACAACTAAAATGAGCAGGATCTGAACCATATAGATCGCCAATTGGCGGTCCAAGACCGCTAATTGGCGGTCCATTTTGGCCCAAATCCGCTAAAATTTCTCCAGCACATGTATTAGAGGATGTTTAGGCTATTTTTGGTATCTGTTTAGTCCCACATCGAGGGATTGTCCCGGTTTGCCTTTTTCCATGGCTATAAATAGAACTCTTCACCTTCCATTGTAATCACTCCATATTTTTAGTGGCTATTCATCCTACTAGAAGTGAGGCCTTGAAGCACACACTAAAGTAGGAGGATGCTACTTGAAATGTGAGTCATTTTATCAATAAAGTTTTGTGTTTCTTTCATTGTTTGTTTATGCTTCTTTTATTGTTTGTGCATGTTTTAATTTAATCGTCTTTTATTTCTAGCTTAGTTTTAATATGCTTTCTTTGCTTAGTTTAATAATTAGTGTAATGTTTAGTGAGTAGTTCCATCCCCTTTGGGGGGTGGAGTAGATGTAAATACATGCATTAGAGAATGGGATGAATGCTTTATTTTTGATGTGTTGATCAAACATGAATGTATGATTGCTTGTTTAGGATAGAATTTATAACTTGATGAGTTTTGCCAAAATTAGTAGACACCTCTCATGCTTGTTTAGGTCCTGAAATAAACATCTTGCATATGTAAATGTTAATCAACTAGGTTGGTGAATAGATTGATAGGTTTTGCCATAACATTTAGACACTTCCTATGCTTGATAAACACCTCCTTCATGTGCTTAAAGAATGTATTCTACACCCATCTCTTTGCATGTGTGCACTCACTCCACCCCTTAGGGGTTTTCCCATTTCTCTATTCCAGCATTCTTCCTTTGTCCTTAGCTTAGTTATTATTTCATTGTTTGGTTCTTCCTTTCGCTTTTCCTACTTCTTAGCGTAGTATAGAGTAGAGTAGCATAAACATCTTTCTCCCCCTATTTTTTCCACTTGATTTCTGATAAACAAGAGGCTGCTCACCTCCATGAGGATGACCCGTACTTGCCACCACTTCATCGCGGCCGTGCACTTGCGGTTTTAATTAAAACGATCAACAAGAGGCTGCTCACCTCCCATGCTTGCACAATCCTATCAACCACCCCAAGCGCAAACCACCAATCAATCGGGTTTCCCAAATTCCAACAATATGGAAACCCGATTCAATTCGCTTGAGACCTTGACTCGTGGACTTGAATACTCAACGAATTTTTTGATGTCAACCACAAGTCAAGTTCTCACTTCAAATCAGCATACCATCAAATCTCTAGAGCTTCAGATGGGCCAATTGGCTCAGTCTGTACATGAAAGAGAGAGGGTCTTTTCCTAGCCAGCCTGAGGCTAACCCCCGTGTGTACCAGCAACAACACATGCAAAATGAGAATGTGGTACCTCGGGGGAGGCAAGTGAACCATGTGGAGGAACCTGTTCACCATCTCAATGCCATTGTTATCATAAGAAATGGAAAACAGGTTGACAATCACATTTCCTTGCCACAACAACCACCATCTATGCAGCCCCTCAGTGGGAATGGTGGTGAAGAAGAAGCTGAGGGTGAGGGTAATACACCAACGCTTCTTTCTTCTCAGGCACCGCAGAAAACCTACCTGACAAAAGCTCCCTTTCCAAGTAGGTTTACCAAAAACAGAGTGACAATATGGACAAGATATTAGAGGTGTTTAAGCAAGTAAAGGTTAACATCCCCTTGTTGGATGTCGTCCAACAAATACCTCAATATGCCAAAGTGTTGAAGGATCTCTGCACAACCAAGAGGAAGACCAATGTTCCTAAGAAAGCATTCTTGGCTGCAAATATCAGCTCACTTTTGTCCAATCCTACCTACACAAAATACAAGGACCCTTGGTGTCCTACTATTCTGTGTACGATAGGAGACACTAAAATGAGCAATGTTTTGCTTGATTTAGGATCAGCGGTAAACCTCCTCCAATTCTCTGTTTATAAACAGTTGAACTTGGGAGAATTGAAACCAATGAAGATCACCCTCCAATTGGCGGATAGATCCATTCGTATTCCCATGGGGATTATCGAGGATGTGCTTATCAAAGTTGGAGATTTTATATTTCCAGTCGATTTTGTTGTCCTCGATACCAATCCTGTTGCGAACACCCACTCTCAAATACCTTTGATTTTGGGTAGACCATTTCTGGCAACCTCCAATGCCTTGATTAATTGTAGAAATGGTCTCATGAAGCTCTCATTCGGTAACATGAGTGCCGAGTTTCATGTGTTCAACTCTGGTAGGCAACAGGAACCCATGGATGAACCTTTAAATCTAAATCTCATCCGCCAATTGGAGAAAGCACCACAAAATCAACGAGCATCCCTAACCCCAATGCAACCCGTTGAGAATGTTCGAGGGCCCAGCAAAAACTCATTGCCTGTCTTCGCAATGCAACAGAGTGAGCTGGCCTCGAACATCTATGTCCAAAGGGAGTGTTCGTTGCATGATTCAGTTGAGAGTACTAGTGAGAGTGAGACACCTCATCATATGCCTATACCAGAAGGTGTCTCTACCTCATGTCCCATGGCCATTGAGCCATTTGAGCTTCATATTGACTCCAACAAAGACCCACCTATGACCGAGCTTATGCTTGATGATCTAAATGATGGTGGAAGGTCCTTGTTGGATGACTTGGGGAGAAGCCCCATTCTTAGTGATGCAAGTCTGCTGCATCCATCGAATGAGCCTAAGGAACTCATTCCGATGCACCCGTCCATTGGTTGGAGGGTTTTCTTCGATGAGCAATTAAACCCTAGTGAGGCAACACAACTTAATTCTTTGTTGCCCACACCCAACCAATATCATGAGGGGTTCGAGCCTTTCAGCTTTGACCATTCACCCCTCATGACACCTCAGAGTACCAGTGAAGTTTGCCCATCTCGGTAAGTCTCTGGTCCTCAAAACTTGATGTTATCATTTGATGTTCCTTGACCAAATGATTATGAGAATATCTTGGTTGATGTATATATCTTGTAAAAAGAAAAAAAAGAAAAAAAGAAAAAAAAGTGTGTAATAAAAGACTCCTTCAGTGAACATCGATTGTTGTGGGCTCCAACCCTTGTGTACTTGGGCCCAAACTCTTCACGTATTTATCTCCTTTCTTCAGCTTCTCACAGGTTTTGAGGGAATTTGGGTTTGTGTCTATCAACATGACCCTGAACGTCCCTTTGTACTTCATGTTGGTGAGATCTTTCCTTTTTCATGCATGTATCCATGTAGTATCTTGTTCACATTCATTGAGGACAATGCATGAAGTAGGTGTGGGGGGGGTGTTTTACGTGTGTACATAGTCGAGTCTTTTTCTTTGGATTTTGTTTTCTTTTTGTGTGTATGTTAGGGTCATGCTAGTGTGCCGCATTTAACATTGATATATCTGCTTGCCATGATCCTTGGGTGACTTGTCTTCTTTTGCTTGCCTAGTGATTTAAAATTTTCACATTTCTTTCAAAATCTTCATGTGTTTGTGAAAGAAAATGTTTTTTGTGGGTATTGCATGTGTTTAGCATCTGCAAAACCGTTGAGAGGCAAAGTAAAAGAAAGCTCCCAAAATTGTCTTGAACTTGATGCATTAGGATATCTAGTTTACTGGCTTTAGGTCTTATCGAGTCGTTAGGATGCACCCCGGTTTTCCCTCGGGGGGCGTCTAATCATAGGGTTTCAGTACTCAAACATTTAAAGAAGTCCACCCTGAACCTAGTGAGTCAAATAATTCGTGTCTGTTAGTATAAGAAAGTTTGTCGTAGTCAAGGGCCCTTAATCTCTTTTTGTGAAACTTAAGTGTAGGGGTTTTGGTTCCCATGTAGATAAATAAATAAGTGGTGTTCTCTCTTCTCGCACGGCTCCTATCACTCGGGAAAGTAGGTCTGAGGGGACTTTGTGCCTGGTGCTTTCGAGTCATCTGACTTGGGATGCACCGACCGAACTCCCGTTTCACGGGTGGTAGGGATCGCCCTATGTGGAGATTTGGGGGAAGGTGTACGTGATAGTGTAAGTCCTCATAGGCAATGATGAACGAAACCTGACCCTGGGAGAATCAAACAACAACCAATAAAATGCTCCAATGAAAAAAAAAAGAAAAAAAGAGTCAAATAAGAACCAAAATGAACTTTACACATTGTATCACATTCAGAAGTTAAGGTTGCCCATGTCTTTCACTCAAGTCCTTAACTAACTTTCACGAATAACTCAGTAGGGTAGGTGTGTGGACCGATTACATATAGAGAGTCGACCCGTAGTGTTACCGGGTCCCATGATCGACAAAATGAGTCCAACGAGTCGTGTAGCTAGATTGATTAATGCATCTTGTTCGGATTTTGTGGGCCTATCCGCTGAAAACCCTCTGGAGACAACACTCCTCCTCCTTGGCGACAAGGATGTTTAACGGCTTGTTGCACATGCTAAGTGCAACCGTGATTCCTACGAAAGTGAGTTAGAATTTCTTGTTTTTCGTATGCTTTTTCATTTCTTTGTTTTGCTCGGGACTAGCAAAAGTTAGGTGTGGGGGTATTTGATTGACATCATTTCATGCTTATATTTGTATCTTATATCCATTATCTTTCACCTAAACAATGCTATGTTACGAGTTTTATGTTTAGTTTTCAGGAATAAATAGGTTTGAAGAGATGAAGCATAAAAGAACCCAACAGCTGGGAAAAAGGACTGAATTGTGAGATCTGGGGACTAAGATGCAAGGAAAAAGGACCTGAATGTAAGACAGAAGGACCTACTAGAAAAACAGAATACTCCACACCATCATGGGGAGTATTTTAGAAATTCGATTTGGGTCGAAGCTCCAACAAACCATGTGAATGCATCCAAGACCAACAAATATACCGAGAAAAGCCCACAACAAAAATGAGCAGGATCTGAACCATATAGACCGCCAATTGGCGGTGCAAGACCGCTAATTGGCTGTCCTTTTTGGCCCAAATCCGCTAAACTTTCTCCAGCACATGTATTAGAGGATGTTTAGGCTATTTTTGGTATCTGTTTAGTCCCACATCGGGGGATTGTCCCGGTTGGCCTTTTTCCATGGCTATAAATAGAACTCTTCACCTTCCATTGTAATCACTCCATATTTTTAGTGGCTATTCTTCCTACTAGAAGTGAGGCCTTGAAGCACACACTAAAGTAGGAGGATGCTACTTGAAATGTGAGTCATTTTATCAATAAAGTTTTGTGTTTCTTTCATTGTTTGTTTATGCTTCTTTTATTGTTTGTGCATGTTTTAGTTTAATCGTCTTTTATTTCTAGCTTAGTTTTAATATGCTTTCTTTGCTTAGTTTAATAATTAGTGTAATGTTTAGTGAGTAGTTCCATCCCCTTTGGGGGGGTGGAGTAGATGTAAATACATGCATTAGAGAATGGGATGAATGCTTTATTTTTGATGTGTTGATCAAACATGAATGTATGATTGCTTGTTTAGGATAGAATTTATAACTTGATGAGTTTTGCCAAAATTAGTAGACACCTCTCATGCTTGTTTAGGTTCTGAAATAAACATCTTGCATATGTAAATGTTAATCAACTAGGTTGGTGAATAGATTGATAGGTTTTGCCATAACATTTAGACACTTCCTATGCTTGATAAACACCTCCTTCATGTGCTTAAAGAATGTATTCTACACCCATCTCTTTGCATGTGTGCACTCACTCCACCCCTTAGGGGTTTTCCCGTTTCTCTATTCCAGCATTCTTCCTTTGTCCTTAGCTTAGTTATTATTTCATTGTTTGGTTCTTCCTTTCGCTTTTCCTACTTCTTAGCGTAGTATAGAGTAGAGTAGCATAAACATCTTTCTCCCCCTATTTTTTCCACTTGATTTCTGATAAACAAGAGGCTGCTCACCTCCATGAGGATGACCCGTACTTGCCACCACTTCATCGCGGCCGTGCACTTGCTGTTTTAATTAAAACGATCAACAAGAGGCTGCTCACCTCCCATGCTTGCACAATCCTATCAACCACCCCAAGCGCAAACCACCAATCAATCGGGTTTCCCAAATTCCAACAATATGGAAACCCGATTCAATTCGCTTGAGACCTTGACTCGTGGACTTGAATACTCAACGAATTTTTTGATGTCAACCACAAGTCAAGTTCTCACTTCAAATCAGCAGACCATCAAATCTCTAGAGCTTCAGATGGGCCAATTGGCTCAGTCTGTACATGAAAGAGAGAGGGTCTTTTCCTAGCCAGCCTGAGGCTAACCCCCGTGTGTACCAGCAACAACACATGCAAAATGAGAATGTGGTACCTCGGGGGAGGCAAGTGAACCATGTGGAGGAACCTGTTCACCATCTCAATGCCATTGTTATCATAAGAAATGGAAAACAGGTTGACAATCACATTTCCTTGCCACAACAACCACCATCTATGCAGCCCCTCAGTGGGAATGGTGGTGAAGAAGAAGCTGAGGGTGAGGGTAATACACCAACGCTTCTTTCTTCTCAGGCACCGCAGAAAACCTACCTGACAAAAGCTCCCTTTCCAAGTAGGTTTACCAAAAAACAGAGTGACAATATGGACAAGATATTAGAGGTGTTTAAGCAAGTAAAGGTTAACATCCCCTTGTTGGATGTCGTCCAACAAATACCTCAATATGCCAAAGTGTTGAAGGATCTCTGCACAACCAAGAGGAAGACCAATGTTCCAAAGAAAGCATTCTTGGCTGCAAATATCAGCTCACTTTTGTCCAATCCTACCTACACAAAATACAAGGACCCTTGGTGTCCTACTATTCTGTGTACGATAGGGGACACTAAAATGAGCAATGTTTTGCTTGATTTAGGATCAGCGGTAAACCTCCTCCAATTCTCTGTTTATAAACAGTTGAACTTGGGAGAATTGAAACCAATGAAGATCACCCTCCAATTGGCGGATAGATCCATTCGTATTCCCATGGGGATTATCGAGGATGTGCTTATCAAAGTTGGAGATTTTATATTTCCAGTCGATTTTGTTGTCCTCGATACCAATCCTGTTGCGAACACCCACTCTCAAATACCTTTGATTTTGGGTAGACCATTTCTGGCAACCTCCAATGCCTTGATTAATTGTAGAAATGGTCTCATGAAGCTCTCATTCGGTAACATGAGTGCCGAGTTTCATGTGTTCAACTCTGGTAGGCAACAGGAACCCATGGATGAACCTTTAAATCTAAATCTCATCCGCCAATTGGAGAAAGCACCACAAAATCAACGAGCATCCCTAACCCCAATGCAACCCGTTGAGAATGTTCGAGGGCCCAGCAAAAACTCATTGCCTGTCTTCGCAATGCAACAGAGTGAGCTGGCCTCGAACATCAATGTCCAAAGGGAGTGTTCGTTGCATGATTCAGTTGAGAGTACTAGTGAGAGTGAGACACCTCATCATATGCCTATACCAGAAGGTGTCTCTACCTCATGTCCCATGGCCATTGAGCCATTTGAGCTTCATATTGACTCCAACAAAGACCCACCTATGACCGAGCTTATGCTTGATGATCTAAATGATGGTGGAAGGTCCTTGTTGGATGACTTGGGGAGAAGCCCCATTCTTAGTGATGCAAGTCTGCTGCATCCATCGAATGAGCCTAAGGAACTCATTCCGATGCACCTGTCCATTGGTTGGAGGGTTTTCTTCGATGAGCAATTAAACCCTAGTGAGGCAACACAACTTAATTCTTTGTTGCCCACACCCAACCAATATCATGAGGGGTTCGAGCCTTTCAGCTTTGACCATTCACCCCTCATGACACCTCAGAGTACCAGTGAAGTTTGCCCATCTCGGTAAGTCTCTGGTCCTCAAAACTTGATGTTATCATTTGATGTTCCTTGACCAAATGATTATGAGAATATCTTGGTTGATGTATATATCTTGTAAAAAGAAAAAAAAGAAAAAAAGAAAAAAAAGTGTGTAATAAAAGACTCCTTCAGTGAACATCGATTGTTGTGGGCTCCAACCCTTGTGTACTTGGGCCCAAACTCTTCACGTATTTATCTCCTTTCTTCAGCTTCTCACAGGTTTTGAGGGAATTTGGGTTTGTGTCTATCAACATGACCCTGAACGTCCCTTTGTACTTCATGTTGGTGAGATCTTTCCTTTTTCATGCATGTATCCATGTAGTATCTTGTTCACATTCATTGAGGACAATGCATGAAGTAGGTGTGGGGGGGTGTTTTACGTGTGTACATAGTCGAGTCTTTTTCTTTGGATTTTGTTTTCTTTTTGTGTGTATGTTAGGGTCATGCTAGTGTGCCGCATTTAACATTGATATATCTGCTTGCCATGATCCTTGGGTGACTTGTCTTCTTTTGCTTGCCTAGTGATTTAAAATTTTCACATTTCTTTCAAAATCTTCATGTGTTTGTGAAAGAAAATGTTTTTTGTGGGTATTGCATGTGTTTAGCATCTGCAAAACCGTTGAGAGGCAAAGTAAAAGAAAGCTCCCAAAATTGTCTTGAACTTGATGCATTAGGATATCTAGTTTACTGGCTTTAGGTCTTATCGAGTCGTTAGGATGCACCCCGGTTTTCCCTCGGGGGGCGTCTAATCATAGGGTTTCAGTACTCAAACATTTAAAGAAGTCCACCCTGAACCTAGTGAGTCAAATAATTCGTGTCTGTTAGTATAAGAAAGTTTGTCGTAGTCAAGGGCCCTTAATCTCTTTTTGTGAAACTTAAGTGTAGGGGTTTTGGTTCCCATGTAGATAAATAAATAAGTGGTGTTCTCTCTTCTCGCACGGCTCCTATCACTCGGGAAAGTAGGTCTGAGGGGACTTTGTGCCTGGTGCTTTCGAGTCATCTGACTTGGGATGCACCGACCGAACTCCCGTTACACGGGTGGTAGGGATCGCCCTATGTGGAGATTTGGGGGAAGGTGTACGTGATAGTGTAAGTCCTCATAGGCAAAGATGAACGAAACCTGACCCTGGGAGAATCAAACAACAACCAATAAAATGCTCCAATGAAAAAAGAAAAAGAAAAAAAAGAGTCAAATAAGAACCAAAATGGACTTTACACATTGTATCACATTCAGAAGTTAAGGTTGCCCATGTCTTTCACTCAAGTCCTTAACTAACTTTCACGAATAACTCAGTAGGGTAGGTGTGTGGACCGATTACATATAGAGAGTCGACCCGTAGTGTTACCGGGTCCCATGATCGACAAAATGAGTCCAACAAGTCGTGTAGCTAGATTGATTAATGCATCTTGTTCGGATTTTGTGGGCCTATCCGCTGAAAACCCTCTGGAGACAACACTCCTCCTCCTTGGCGACAAGGATGTTTAACGGCTTGTTGCACATGCTAAGTGCAACCGTGATTCCTACGAAAGTGAGTTAGAATTTCTTGTTTTTCGTATGCTTTTTCATTTCTTTGTTTTGCTCGGGACTAGCAAAAGTTAGGTGTGGGGGTATTTGATTGACATCATTTCATGCTTATATTTGTATCTTATATCCATTATCTTTCACCTAAACAATGCTATGTTACGAGTTTTATGTTTAGTTTTCAGGAATAAATAGGTTTGAAGAGATGAAGCATAAAAGAACCCAACAGCTGGGAAAAAGGACTGAATTGTGAGATCTGGGGACTAAGATGCAAGGAAAAAGGACCTGAATGTAAGACAGAAGGACCTACTAGAAAAACAGAATACTCCACACCATCATGGGGAGTATTTTAGAAATTCGATTTGGGTCGAAGCTCCAACAAACCAAGTGAATGCATCCAAGACCAACAAATATACCGAGAAAAGCCCACAACAAAAATGAGCAGGATCTGAACCATATAGACCGCCAATTGGCGGTGCAAGACCGCTAATTGGCGGTCCTTTTTGGCCCAAATCCGCTAAACTTTCTCCAGCACATGTATTAGAGGATGTTTAGGCTATTTTTGGTATATGTTTAGTCCCACATCGGGGGATTGTCCCGGTTTGCCTTTTTCCATGGCTATAAATAGAACTCTTCACCTTCCATTGTAATCACTCCATATTTTAAGTGGCTATTCTTCCTACTAGAAGTGAGGCCTTGAAGCACACACTAAAGTAGGAGGATGCTACTTGAAATGTGAGTCATTTTATCAATAAAGTTTTGTGTTTCTTTCATTGTTTGTTTATGCTTCTTTTATTGTTTGTGCATGTTTTAGTTTAATCGTCTTTTATTTCTAGCTTAATTTTAATATGCTTTCTTTGCTTAGTTTAATAATTAGTGTAATGTTTAGTGAGTAGTTCCATCCCCTTTGGGGGGTGGAGTAGATGTAAATACATGCATTAGAGAATGGGATGAATGCTTTATTTTTGATGTGTTGATCAAACATGAATGTATGCTTGCTTGTTTAGGATAGAATTTATAACTTGATGAGTTTTGCCAAAATTACTAGACACCTCTCATGCTTGTTTAGGTTCTGAAATAAACATCTTGCATATGTAAATGTTAATCAACTAGGTTGGTGAATAGATTGATAGGTTTTGCCACATTTAGACACTTCCTATGCTTGATAAACACCTCCTTCATGTGCTTAAAGAATGTATTATACACCCACCTCTTTGCATGTGTGCACTCACTCCACCCCTTAGAGGTTTTCCCATTTCTGTATTCCAGCATTCTTCCTTTGTTCTTAGCTTAGTTATTATTTCATTGTTTGGTTCTTCTTTTCGCATTTCCTACTTCTTAGCATAGTATAGAGTAGAGTAGCATAAACATCTTTCTCCCCCTATTTTTGCCACTTGATTTCTGATAAACAAGAGGTTGCTCACCTCCATGAGGATGACCCGTACTTGCCACCGCTTCATGGCGGCCGTGCACTTGTGGTTTTAATTAAAACGATCAATCATTGTTCCTCCATCCAGGATTATAAGATGATGAGTATGGGTCATTCCTAGCTCTGTCATAGATGGCGTTTACATGTTCCATCTCAGGAGGAATGGACGCACACTCGCTTTCTACATGACCTATCCTACCACATGAATGACAGGGAACTCGACCAGATGTGGACATGTGAGGTGCACTTTGTTGGTTTTGGACCACAATCGAATCCATACGGCGTATTAAGGCCGCCATGCCTGCCTCGGTGGCCGTAGTGGTATCGATAGCAAATGCGGCACCCTAGCTAGTCGAGTTTGCATTCGCGATCCTCGCTTGTATACTAGATGATGCAGGTGGTTCCCTTACACTCTCCCGTTGCATTGTTTTCTTAGCAAGGTCTTCTAGGAAAGCCCATGCCTCCCTTTCATCCTTTCCTAAGAACTCTCCTTCACACATGGACTCAAAGAGCGTCCGGGACGGGATGTGAAGACCCTCGTAAACAATATGACAAAGACGCCACAACTCAATGCCATAGTGAGGGCATGAGGATAGTAGCTTCTTGAACCTCTCTAGATATGCATGAAATGTCTCGATCTCAAGTTGATAGAACGATTTGATTTCGTTCCTCAACTTTTGAGTCCGATGATTTGGAAATTATTTCTTGAGGAATGCAGATTGAAACCCATCCCAAGTCCTAAAGGCATTCGCCTGGTTGCTGTACAACCACTTCTTGGCATCATCCTTCAGTGCAAAGGGGACAAGCCTAAGATGGATGGAGTCTGTGTTAAGTTGTTGCAGCTTGAACATAGCACAGACCTCCTCAAATTCCCTGAGAAAGATATAGGGGTCACCTTTCCCAGTGAAGTGAGGGAGCATGAACATAAACTGAGGCTTAACCTCAAAATGGTTCCCATTTGCCTCTGCCAATACGATGCATGAGGGTAGAGCAGTACGGATCAGGTAGCATCGATCACGTAGATGTATGGGAGCGACAACTGGAAGCACTGGTGGAACATGTGGGTCCAGCAACTACTCCTCGTCACGAAAATTAGCAGCCATTGAACCCAGACTGTGTGCAACACGAGAGCAGGAAGGCGTCAAGAAATCGACTACCGAAGCTGGATTGACAACGCTCCTCGTCAAACGACCACTCTCGTCTCGTGTCCACGAAAGCATGCACAAAGGTGCACACACACCAAAACTTTCTTTTTTTTTCTTTTTTTAACAAAGCATGTGCGTAGAGGAGAAGACGAGGGGACACAGGAGAGAATGAATGACTCCGGAGAGAAGAGAAGAAGTCCTTATGCTACGGCGGATGGGTACAGGTAGAAGCACACAAGCAAACAAGGCTCAAGCAATCCTAAGATCGCTACAGGTCCTTACAGCTAGACGACGCCAAACTGCGAGGTTAATCGGCCTCACCACGCCTCACCTCCCTACGACGATACTACAAAGCCCAGCAGGTGAGCCAAGATCCGGAGATCTCGTCTCTCCTACTATCGACAAAGTGGGCAACGCCGATCAAACAACTTTCTTCCCCTTTTTGTGCCACTTGATTTCGGATAAACAAGAGACTGCTCACCTCCCTGAGGATGACCCGTATTTGCCACCGCTTCAACGCGGCCGTGCACTTGCGGTTTATATAAAACGTTCAACAAGAACCTAAACAAACAAATGAGAGGTGTCTAATATTTGTGGCAAAACTCATCAAGTGAAGTGTTCTACTCTAAACAAGCAAGCATACATTCACATTTATCAACACATTCCAAAATAAAGCATTCATTTCCATTATTTAATGCATGTATGAACATCATCCCCACCCTCAAAGGGGGATGAATCTACTCACTACACATTATTTTAGCAATTAAACTAAAGAAGAAAGGAGACATTCTAACTAATTTAGTTTAAGATCAAACAAATAAGACTAAGCTAATCATGCATAAAAAAGAAACAACATGAGAACAAAATAATGAAAAATTATTTTATTAAATGACTCACATTACTAGTAGCATTCTTCTCCACCTTGAGTGTTTGCTCCAAGGTTTACTCTAAGTAGAGAGAATGCCACCAAGCAATGGGTGATTACAATAGAAGCTGAAGAGTTCTATTTATAGCCATAGAAAAAGGTAATCGGGGACAATCCCTCGATGTGGGACTAATAAAATCTTCCCAGAATACACATAAACACATAACCCATGTTCTGGAGAAACCAGGACAGATTCGGCGGTCATTTTTCCCCGGATCTGACCCATTTTCGGATATGTTCTTTATTTCTTCAATTCTTCACATGGGGTGCACTCGGATCGGTTATAGGAGTGTCGGCCCGAAACTAATTGCCAAAATACTCCTTATGATGGTGTGGAGTTTCTTCATTTGCCATTGGTCCTTCGATTTTACATTGAGGTCCTTCTCCCTTGCATCTTAGTCATCGAGTCTCTGAACTCAGTACTTTTTCCTGCTTTTAGGTTCTTTTATGCCTCTTCTCTTCAAACCTATTTATTTCTGAAATTCAAACATAAAACTCATTACGTAGCATTGTTTCGGTGAAAGATAACGGATATAGGACACAAATGTATGCATGAAATGATGTCAATCAGCGGCAGGCCGAACCTCTATAAAAATCTTCCGGTGCCTTTGTGGTTTGCAATATTTACTTTACTTGCATGTCTTGTTTTTAATTTCCTCTGCATCTTTGATTGTTAAGCAAGCAGAGTTTGTTTTAAGTTTAAAAGTGAAAAGAACTAATCCATACATACGATCCCACAATTGGTATCAGGGCTTTGTGAGCTAAATCACACACATTACCATACTTTTTGCATGGCTAGCACATCTAATCATCTAGAAGGACTTTGCACTACTAGACAAACTTTGCTAAATGGGTTAATTATGATTATTTGAAGAATAGAATGAAGATTTTCTTAATATCTAATGACCTCAAATATTGGATGTTTACTCAAAATCCCTACTCACCCCAAATGAAGATGAATTAGCCTCACTTTCTAGGGCCAAAATGAAAGAAATTGGGATCAACTCAAAAATTATGAACATTCTTTATTGTGGCCTTAATGAGGGTTAATACAAAATAATTAGGGGTTGTGAAAGTGCTTTTGAAATTTGGCATAGATTACAAATGCATCATGAGGGTGATAGTAAAACCAAGGAAACTAGAATTAGTCTCCTCATGCATAAATATGAGATATTTTCTATGCAAATCGGTGAAAACATAACTGAAATGAACACTCGCTTCACTGATATTACTAACTCCCTTTTGGTTCTTGGAAGAAAAAACAATGAAGGAGAGATGACAAGGAATGTCCTTCGGTCTCTAAGCAACAATTGGGAAGATAAGGTGGTTGCTATTGAAGAAGCTCATAACCTTTCCAAACTAAAGATGGAGGAGATAATTGGAAATCTCATGGCTTATGAGCTCCAATTAAATCATAGAAAAGAGAAGGAAGCCTCAAAGAAAAACCCTACCCTGGCCTTGATTCAATGGTGGAATCCGATCAACCAAGGAGGAAAGTAGAAAATGGGGACATTGAGGTCCTGGCCAAAGACTTCTTCAAATACCTCAAGAAGGACAATGGAGAAAAGAAGGAAAGAAGAGGTAGAAGGAGTGAGAAAAGAGAAGAAGAAAAGGATTGTTTCAAAAGACACATGCCTTAGTTGGGTGTTAGATTAGGTTGTATTGAGTCCATAATTGGTATTCTCTTAGTCCCATTCTGGGGGATTTTCCCGGATTAACTTTTTTCATGCCTATAAATAGAACTCTTCACCTTCCTTTGTATTTACCCATTGCTTGGTTCTATTCTCTATACTTGAAGTAAGCCTTCGAGCAAAACTCAATGTGGAGAAGAATGCTACTTGTAATGTGAGTCATGTAAATAAAATAATTTTTGATAGTATGTTTTAATGTTGTCTTTGTTTTAAAGCTTGCTTGTTTAGCTTGTTTTGTTTGTCTTAATCTTAGTAGAAGTAATTAGCATGTCTTCATTGCCTATCTTAATTACCTTAATTTCATTTTGTCTTCTTTTAATTAGTAGCGAGTAGTTCCATCCCCCTTTGGGGGTGGAGATATGTTCATACATGCATTAAAGAATGGAAATGAATACTTTATTTTGAAATGTGTTGATAACTGCGAATGTATGCTTGCTTGTTTAGAGTAGAACACTTCACTTGATGGGTTTTGCCACAACTATTAGATACCTCCCATGCTTGTTTAGGTTCTGAAATAACCAACTTGTGTATGTGAATGTTAATCAACTAGGTTAGTGATTCGATTGATAGGTTTTGTCAAAACCATTAGACACTTCCTATACATGAAAACACTACCTACATTTGTGCCTATTGAATGCATTCTTCACCATCTTATTGTATGTGTGCACTCACTCCACCCCTTAGGGGTTTCTCTTCCTGATTTGCAGCTTTGCATTAAGATCTCTTAGTTTAGTTTGAATCACTCATTAGTTGCTTTCTTTCGCATTTCTTATTACTAGTTTAGTGTAGCTTAGATTAGCATACTCAAATCTCTTCCCCCTTTATTCGCCACTTGATTTCTTACCAACCAGAAACTACTCAACTCCTCGTGGACATGACCTGTACTTTTCGTGTCTTCACCGACATCGTGCATTTGCGGTAAATATAAACGATTAAACAAGTTTTTGGCACCGTTGTCGGGGAGGTGCTCCGTCCAGACTCTGGATTGGACGATTCGAGTGGATTTAATTTTTTTTGTAGTTTTCTTTGTTGCAGGATACTCTGAGGCTCAAGGGAAATCACCAGGAGAAATTTGGAGGAGAGAAGAGCTACTTGGACAGCCAATCAGCGGCCTGAGGCCGCCAACGGGTGGTCTGGTGAGGTCCAATTTGTTCCTACTTTCTTTGACTTGTATTCACATCTGATGTAGAGGTCTGGGCTCAATTTGGCATGTTTTGACTTGTACTTTGTCCATAGATCAATAATCAATCCCCATTTAATCAACTTGGCCACTAAAACCCTAAGTAAAAGATTAGGCATTCTAGCTTGCTTAGGTCATGCATCATGTACTCGACTTAGGTACGTAGATTGTCTTTTATTTTAGCTTTACTTTCAGTTGTTGAGCGCTGACTTCGGGTACATATTTCTTACTCTCATTCATTCAATGTGTAGTATCCTGCATTAGTTAGTAAGAATTGCATTGCAACAAGTGTGAGTTGAGAGTTTGTTTGGAGAGTTGCTTTCTAGATTAAGACTCCAAAACGCTACTAAGGAGGGGTTGTCCCATATAAGATTAGGTGGGGGATTTCAACACCCTTTCCTTGGCCCCAAATATCACACTAATTAAGAGACTAACTTTAAAATCAAGTAGACATTGGCCCCTAAGGATCTCGGGCACATTAGGAGAGTGATCCAGTCACGATCGTCATTCCTGATCGGCGTCGCCCACTCTGTCGGTACTAGGAGAGAAGAGATCTCTGGATCTTGGCTCACTTGCTGGGCATTGTGGTCTTCGTCGTAGGGAGGTGAGGCGTGTTGAGGCCGTGTGACCTCGCAGTTAGGCATCGTCTAGCTGTGAGGACGTATAGTAACCTTAGGTTGTTTGAGCCTTGCTTGCTTGTGTTCTTCTACCAATACCTTCCCGCCGTAGCATAACGACTTCTTCCTTTCTCTCCTGAGTTATTCCCTCCCCTCTGTGTCTTCCCATCTTCTCCTCTACACACATTCTGCTTTAGTTCTTCAAAAAAGAGTTTTCTTTATTTCGTCTGACGTGTGTCGGTGCTCATCTTTGTGCATGCCAGTGTGCTCACAAGACGTTACGGGTCCTTTGACGAGATACAACATCGATTTGTCTTCGAGGGTCGACTTTACAAACACATCCGAGTCCTGTGTCCTACACAGTCCCGGGACCATGACGAGTCGTGGACAACACGAGGACGACTCAGGTTTTGGACCTCCACCACCCTCTGCTCCAGAAGGTGGGGTCCACCACCTCATGAATTGGTTCCCCAGGTTCCCATTCCCCTTCACGATCAATATACCCGAGTCGTACTGCTCTACCTTCTTGCATCTTATTGCTAGAGGTGAATGGGAACCACTTTGAGGTTCAGCCTCAGTTTATCTCCATGCTCCCTCATTTCACTGGGAAGGGCGACCCTTATATCTTTCTCAGGGAATTTGAGGAGGTTTGTATTATGTTCAAGTTGCAAAAACTTAGCACAGACTACATCCATCTTAGGCTTGTCCCCTTTGCACTAAAGGATGATGCCAAGAAGTGGTTGTACAGCAACCCGGCGAATGCCTTTAGGAGTTGGGATCAATTTCAATCTGCATTCCTCAAGAAGTACTTTCAAATCATCGGACTCAAAATTGAGGAACGAAATCAATTCGTTTTATCAACAAGAGATCGAATTATTTCATGCATACTTAGAGAGGTTGAAGGAGCTACTATCCTCATGCCCTCACCATGGCATTGAGATGTGGCACCTTTGTCATATTGTCTACGAGGGTCTTCACATCCCATCCTAAACGCTCCTTGATTCCATGTGTCAAGAAAACCATGCAATGGGAGAGTGTGAGGGAACCCTCAACATCATCTAGCATACGAGTGAGGATCGCAAATGCAAACCCGACTAAATCGAGTCCCGCATTTGCTGTCGAGGGACGCATGGTGACCTTAATGCACCGTATGGATTCGATTGAGCTCCAAAACAAACAAGGTGTGTCGCATGTGTCTCCATCTGGTCAGGTTGCTTATTATTTATGTGGTAGGATAGGTCATGTAGGAGGAGAGTGTGCATCCATTCCTCCTGAGATGGAACATGTCAATGCCATCTATGATAGATCCAGGAATGACCCATACTCATCATCATATAATCTTGGATGGAGGAACCACCCTAACTTTTCATGGAACCAAAACAACGTCCAAGGTGGAGCTTCAAAGTTCTCTAGACCACCTAGCAAACCACACCAACTTCCCATGCATTCACAGTCTTTTCAGCCACCGCAAGCCCAGATCACCAATCCACTGAGTTTCACAAATTCTAACAAAATAGAAACCCGATTTAATTCGCTTGAGAACTTGACTCATGGACTTTAGAACTCAATGAAAAGGTTTATTTCATCCACAAGTCAAGTTATCACTTCGAATCGACAGACCATCAAATCTCTTGAGCTTCAGATGGGTCAAATGTCTCAGTCTGTACATGAGAGAGAGCAAGGGACTCTACCTAGCAAGCCTTAGGCTAATCCCCACATGTACCAACAACCACACTTGCAAAATTAGAGTTCGGTACCTCGGGGGTGGGAAGTGAACCATGTGGAGGAACCTGTTCACCATGTTAATGTCATTGTAACCTTAAGGAATGGAAAGGAGGTTGACAATCATATTTCCTTGCTGCCTCCACCATTTGTGCAGCCCCTCAGTTGTAATGATGGTGAGAAAGAGGCTGAGGGTGAGGGTAATACACAAATGCCTCATTCTCAGGCACCGTAGAAAACCTACCTGCCAAAAGCTCCCTATCCTAGTAGGTTATCCAAAAAGCAGAATGACAAAATGGATAAGATATTAGAGGTCTTTAAGCAAGTGAAGATTAACATCCCGTTGTTGGATGTCATCCAACAAATATCTCAACATGCCAAAGTGTTGAAAGATCTCTGGACAACCAAGAGGAAGACCAATGTTCCTAAGACAACATTATTAGCTGCAAGTGTAAGGTCACTTTTGTCCAATCCCACGTACACAAAGTACAAGGACCCTGGGTGTCCTACTATTCAATGTACGATAGGGGACATTGGCATGAGTAACGTATTGTTTGATTTAGGATCAGCGGACAACCTCCTCCCATCTTCTATTTATCAACAGTTGAACTTGGGAGAATTGTAACCAACTAAGGTCACCCTCCAATTAGCATTCAGATCCATTCGTTTCCCAAAAAGGATTATTAAGGACGTACTCATCAAAATTAGAGACTTTATATTTCTAGTAGATTTTGTTGTCCTCGATACAAACCCTATTGTGAATACCCACTCTCAAATTCCTTTGAAATGGTCTCATGAAGCTCTCATTCGGTAACATGAGTGACGAGTTTCTTGTGTTGAACTCTGGTAGGCCACAGGAGCCCTTGTACCAACCTTTAAATCCCAACCTCATCCGTCAATTAGAGAAAGCACCGCAAAATCAACAAACACCCCTAACATCAATGCAACTCGTTGAGAATGTTTGTGTGCCCAGTGAAAACTCATTGCCTGTCTTTACAGTGCAATAGAGTGAACTGACATCAAACATGAATGTACAAAGGGAGTGTTTGTTAGATGATTCAGTTGACACTTTCAGTGAGGGGGACAAAACGCAGCATATGCCCATACCAGAACGTGTCTCTACCACATGTCCCACGGTCGTTGAGCCTTTTTAGCTTCATATTGAGTCCAACAAGGACCCAGCTATGATCAAGTTTTTGGTTGATAATACAAAGGAGGTTGGGTGGTCCTTATTGGATGACTTAGGGAGAAGCCCCATTCTTAGTGAAGCAGGTGTGCCGCATCCCTTGAATGAGCCTAAGGAACTCATTCTGATGCACAGACCAATTGGTTGGAGGGTTTTATTTGATGAGCAACTAAACCCTAGTGAGGCAACACAACTCCACTCATTCATGTTGCCTACACCCAACCAATATCATGGGGGGTTTGAACTTTTCAGCTTTGACCTTTCACCCCTCATGATACCTTAGAGTACTAAAGAAGCGGTCGCATCTTCGCACATCTCTAGTCCACAGGACTCGATGTTCGCATTTGATGTTCCTTGACCAAATGATTATGAGAATATCTTTGTTGATGTATATATCTTGTTTAAAAAAACAAAAAACCAACTAGAAAGAAAAAAAGAAAAAATACAACATAAGACTCCAACAGTGAGCAATGATAGTTGTGGGCCCCAACCCTTGTGTTTTTGGGCCTCATTTCTTTCACATATTTGTATCCCTTCCTTAGTATTTCATAGGTTTTAAGGGGAATTTGGGTTTGTGTCCATCAACATAACCTTGAACTTCCCTTTGTGCTTCACGTTAGTAACATCTTTTCTTTTTCATTCATAAATCCATGTAGTATCATGCTCACATTCATTGAGGACAATGCATGAAGAAAGTGCGGAGGGTTTTTACGTATGTAGATAGTTGAGTCTTGCTCCTTTTGTTTTGTTTTCTTTTGTTTGTACTGTTAGTGTCATGTTAGTATGCTGCATTTAATATTGATAAATCTGCTTGCCATGATCCTTGGGTGATTTGTCTTCTTTTGCTTGCCTAGTGCTTTAAATTTTCACATTTCTTTCAAAATCTTCATGTGTTTGTGAAAGAAAATGTTTTGTGAGTTTTGCGTGTGTTTAGCATGTGCAAAACCATTTAGAGGCAAAGTAAAAAGAGAAGATCCCAGAATTGACTTGAACATGTTGCATTAGGATATCTATTATACCGGCTTTAGGTCTTATCGAGTCGTAAGGATGTACCCCGGTCTTCCCTCACGGGGCGTGTAATCATAGGGTTTCAGAACTAAAAAAAATAAAGAAGTATACCCTGAAGCTAGTGAGTCAAATAAGTGGAGTTCTCTCTTCTCGCACGACTCTTATCACTCGGGAAATTACGTCTAATGGGACTTAGTGCTTGGTGTTTTTCAGTCATTTGACTTGGGATGGACCGACCGAACTCCCGTTACATGGGTGGTAGGGATCGCCCTATGTGGAGATGTGGGCGAAGGTGTACGTGATAGTGTAAGTCCTCATAGGTAATGATGCACGAAACCTGACTCTTGGAGAATTACACAACAACTTAAAATGAAAAAAAGAAAAACAAAAACAGAAAAAATTGTAGTGCAAATAAGAACCTTAATAGAGTTTACACTGTTTAGCTTGAGGATGTTAAGGTTGTCCATGTCTTTTACTTAAGTCCTTAATTAACTTGCACGAATGGTCCATTAGGCTAGGTGTGTGGACTGATTACATATATAGAGTCGGCCTGTAGAATTACCGTGTCCAATGATCAACGAAAATGAGTCCATCGAGTCGTGTTTCTAGGTTGATTAATGCATCAATGTTCGGATTTTGTGGGTATATCCGCTGAAAACCCTCAGAAGACAACACTCCTCCTTCGCGACAATGAGGTTTTACGACTTGTTGCACATGCTAAGTGCAATCATGATTCCTACGAAAGTGAGTTAGGATTTTCTTGTTTTACGTATGCCTTTGTATTTATTTCATTTATCCATTCTTTGTTTTGCTCGGGACTAGCGAAAGTTAGGTGTGGGGGTATTTGATTGACATCATATGATGCATATATTTGTGTCTTATATTCTTTATTTTAACCCTAAGCAATGCTATGTAACGAGTTTATGTTTAAGTTTCAGGAGTAAATAGGTTTGAGAAGAAGAGATTCAAAAAGGAGTCAAAACAAGGATAATGACTAAGCTGCAAGACTTATGGACTGAGATGAAAGAGAGAAGGATCTAGATGTAAAACCAAAAGGATCGATGCTTAAATCAAGAAGCTCCACACCTTAATGGGGAGTATTTTGGCAATTAAATCCGGGACCAACCATCAACAACCAAATCGGGTTCATCAAACACCAATAAATCAAGCTCGAACCAATTCAAACAAATCCCGACCCAATCAGACAAATACAGACTGCTAATTAGCGGTCCCAGACCGCCAATCAGAGTTCAAGACTGCTTCTGAATGCACATGCCTTGGTTGGGCAACAAGAGACTACATCATTAAAACATATAAGACATTAACTAAGGTAAAGGCAACAAGAGTACATACACTACAAATTGTGTTTCCAATATTAACTCCATCTATATCCTAACCTTATCATTCCCCATAAAATAGGTCCACTAATCAAAGCATAAGCTAAGCTTCATTCAAGAGCATTAGCATATCAAAGCTAAGAGTGAAAACCCATTAGATGATTATGGAAATCATATAAAGCTCAAGGGATTAAGATAACACACACTTAATACACTACATGATCATATCACATATTTATCCACCCCCAAATGGGGATGGAACTACTCACTACTCATTACACTAACTATATTAACAAAATGAAGCATAATACTGAAATGAAACTACACTAAGCAAGCAAGAAATACTAAATAAACTTAAAAGGAAAGGAAAGACTAAACAAGCATGCACAAATTAAAAGACAAGATTAAAAGAAACTAGAACAATTATTTTATTAACAATGACTCACATTGAAGGTAGCATTCTTCTCCACCTTGAGTTTTTGCTTCAAGGCTCACTCCTTAGTAGAGAGAATACCACCAAGCAATGGGTGATTACAATGGAAGGTGAAGAGTTCTATTTATAGGCATGGAAAAAGCTAATCCGGGACAATCCCCCGATGTGGGACTAAACCAATACCAAAAATGGACTAATAATACAATAATACACGTGCCCCACAAATCTGAGAGGATCCAGAATGATTTGGACCGCTGATTGATCGTTTTATATTTAACCGCAAGTGCACGGCCGCGTTGAAGCGGTGGCAAATACGGGTTGTCCACTGGGAGGTGTGTCGACACTTGGTTTGTGCGAAGGCGAGAGGTAAAGAAAGGGAAGAAAGGTTGGTTACACTAAACTACACTAAGATGCAAATGGAAATGGAAAAGAAGCAAGAAACTAAGCCCCAAAGGGGGTAGAGAAATAATGTGAACATAAAGAAGTGTGTGTGTGTGTGTTCATTAAGCTCCTCACAACATGTAGTGCATGAAATCATAAAACTACATCCAACTTTGCCTCTACATGAATTAAGATAAGACTACATCATTAAAACATACAAGACAATAATTGGAATGAAGCTACATGAACTCAAGTATAAAGACTATACCCTACTATGCCTCCACATGAATTAAGATAAGACTACATCATTAAAACATACAAGACATTAGCTAAGGTAAAGGCAACAAGAGCTCATACACTACAACTTGTGTTTCCAATATTAACTTCATCCATATCCTAACCTTATCATTCCCCATAAAATAGGTCCACTAATCAAAGCATAAGCTAAGCTTCATTCAAGAGCATTAGCATATCAAAGATAAGAGTGGAGACCCATTAGATGGTTATGGAAATCATATAAAACTCAAGGGATAAAAATATCACACACTTAATACACTACATAATTATATCACATATTTCTCCACCCCCCAAATGGGGATGGAACTACTCACTACTCATTACACTAACTATACTAGCAAAAGAAAGCATAATACTGAAATGAAAGTTAACTAAGAAGGCAAGAAGCATTAAAGAAACATAAAAGGAAAGGAAAGACTAAACAAACATGCACAAATTAAAAGACAAGATTAAAAGAAAGTAGAAGAATTATTTTATTAACAAATGACTCATATTGAAGGTAGCATTCTTCTCCACCTTGAGTTTTTGCTTCAAGGCTCACTCCTTAGTAGAGAGAATGCCACCAAGCAATGGGTAATTACAATGGAAGGTGAAGAGTTCTATTTATAAGCATGGAAAAAGCTAATCGGGGACAATCCCCCGATGTGGGACTAAACCAATACCAAAAATAGCCTAAACGAACATTAATACAAGTCCAGGAGAAATTTCGACGGATCCTGAGCAATATGGACCGCCAATTAGCGGTCCAAGACCGCCAATTGGCGGTCCAAAATCTTCGGATCGTGTTGGAATTTGTTGTGGGCTTTTCTTTCTGGTATTGTTGGTCTTTGATGCGGTTACTTGACTTGTTGGAGCTCCGACCCGACTCGAATTGGTAAAATACTCCCCATGATGGTGTGGAGTATTCTGTTTTGCTCTTAGGTCCTTCGGTCTTACGATCAGGTCCTTCTCCCTTGCATCTTAGTCCCCAGGTCTCACAATTAAGTCCTTTTTCCTGCTTTTGGATCCTTTCATGGCTCTTCTCTTCAAACCTCTTTATTCCTGAAAACTAAACATAAAACTCGTCACGTAGCATTGTTTAGGTGTAAGATAATGGATATAAGATACAAATATGAGCATGAAATGATGTCAATCAAATACCCCCACACCTAAGTTTTTGCTAGTCCCGAGCAAAACAAAGAAAGAGAAAAGCAAACGAGAAACAAGAAATCCTAACTCACTTTCGTAGGAATCACGGTTGCACTTAGCAAGTGCAACAAGCCGTTAAACCTCTTTGTTGCCAAGGAGGAGGAGTGTTGTCTCCTGAGGGTTTTCTGCGGATATACCCACAAAATCCGAACAAGATGCATTATTCAATCTAGACCTCGACTCGTTGGAAATATTTTGTCGATTAATGGACGTGGTAATCCTACGGGCCGACTCTATATAGGTAATCGGTCCACACCTAGCCTAATAAACCATTCGTGCAAGTTAAATAAGGAATTAAGTAAAAGACATGGACAACCTCAAGATCCTCAAGTGATACAAAGTGTAAGGTCCATTGAGGTTCTTATTTGCATTACCATTTTTTTTTCTTTTTTTTTCTTTTCACACACATTTTTTTTCTTTTTATTAGTTGGAGCTTCATTCTCCCAGGGTCAGGTTTCGTGCATCATTGCCCATGAGGACTTACACTATCACGTACACCTTTCCCCAAATCTCCACATAGGGCAATCCCTACCACCCGTGTAACGGGAGTTCGGTCGGCGCATCCCAAGTCAGATGACTCGAAAACATCAGGCACAAAGTCCCCTCAGACCTACTTTCTCGAGTGATAGGAGCCGTGCGAGAAGAGAGAACATCTACTCACTTATTTCTTATCTACACATGAACCAAAACCCCTACACTAATGTCTCACAACAAGATTAAGAGGGTCCTTGACTACAACGAACTTCCTAAATTAACAAACACGAATTATTGACTCACTAGGTTCAGGGTGGACGTCTTTGAATGTTTGAGCACTGAAACCCTATGATTACTCACCCCCAAAGGAAAACTGGGGTGCATCCTAACGACTCGATAAATCCTAAAGCCACGTACTAGATATCCTAATGCATCAAGTTCAAGACAATTTTGGGAGCTTTCTTTTTACTTTGCCTCTCAACGGTTTTGCACATGCTAAACACACGCAAAACCCACAAAACATTTTCTTTCGAAAACACATGAAGATTTTGAAAGAAATGTGAAAATTTTAAAGCACTAGGCAAGCAAAAGAAGACAAGTCAACCAAGGATCATGGCAAGCAAATATATCGATATTAAATGCAGCACACTAACATGACCCTAACAATGCAAACAAAAGAAAACAAAATCAAAAGAAAAGACTCGACTATGTACACACGTAAAACACCCCCCACACCTACTTCATGCATTGTCCTCAATGAATGCAAGCAAGATACTACATGGATTGATGCATAAAAAGGAGAGATCTCACCAACGTACAAAGGGAAGTGCAAGGTCATGTTGATGGACATAACCCGAATTCCCTCAAAACCTGTGAGATGCTAAAGAAAGGATACAAATACGTGAAAGAACTGGGGCCCAAATACACAAGGGTTGGGGCTCACAACAATCAATGCTCACTGAATGAGTCTTTTATTGTACTTCTTTTTTTTCCTTTTTCTTTTTCTTTTTTTTTGTTCTTTTTTTTATATAACTATGTACAAACATAAGTTCCCATCTTCATTTGTCAAAATACATCAAATGGGAACCTCAAGAGTGGGTCAATGCACTTGGAAAGGGAACATGACGGGTCAATGCACTTGGAAAGGGAACATGACACCACGCGGGGCCAGAATACGCATGCATGGGCCCCCTTCACAAAGAGCACCAGATGAAATGAGAGGTTCGTGAATTGGACGCGAAGGCGTCTCATTCAAAGGATCAAACTGAAAGAGCTTGAACCTCTCAAGAGTTTGGGAAATGAGGGGCAACGGAAGAAGAGTTTCTCCCATTGCGCTGCTGAAGTTATGATTGTCAATCCAAACTCTCCAACCAACAGGCTGGTGGGTCGGAACGAGGTCAAGCACCTCGTTATGCATGTCCAACTCACCAGGAGAACAGGAAGTGGGTCTCATACCCAAAGTATCCTCCAAGGAACTCCTAATACCCTCATGAGCAATGTAGTTGTTTGATGTCCCATCATTTCCAAGATGATCAGGAACAATAGTGAGAGGTAAACTCTCATCAGGTTGTTTCAAATTGAGGGTACTAGGGAGCTCTTGCTCCACCAGAGGTGAGTCCTTAAGAGGCACAACATGAAGATCTTGTGGCTCAAGGGCCACGGGACAAAAAGATAAGGCACAATCTTGTGCCGACTCATAATGAAGCTGGTCCAAGTTATTCTCAATTTGAATCGAATCCTCCACTAAGTGATCGTGAATTGAAACCCCAAGTCCCTCAGACTGACTAGGAGTTTGACTTTGAAGGATTGTGCTTTGAATTTGTGGATGTGGTGGTGGTTCGATTTCAGAAGATAAATCCTCAAGTTGACAAGAAAGGTTACTCTCCTCACTTAATTGTTGCGTCAGTTGACTCACTTGAAGTGTCAGATTTTGTATGCGGTTAACGAGGACGTCCAAGTCAGATCTTGGGAAATTTTGGGGTTGGGTGTTGATGTCCTGAGAATAAGTCCAATGATTTGGAGTGGGGTGTTGGTAGAATTCTGGGTATTCGGGAGGAGGATATTGGGGTGGAAATGATGTATAAGAATTTGAATATGAATTGTCTCGCCACGAATACATCCCTCTCGGGTTGTACGCGGATGCGTAATGGTCATAATGAGCATTTTGGGAAAATGTGTGCTCATACTCAGGCTCTGGGGGAACATAAGGACATTCCCCGAAATCATGACCACTCAACCCACAATAGTGACACGGTACGGCTACTGGAGCCACCGGTGCACCCATGTCATCTACCACATGCATGAAAGAGGCCAAAGGTTCTTGTAATGTCTCAGATTGATGACCAACATATGATCCGACGTAACTAGATGGTGGTCTAGCAGTCGGTGCCTCTCTCATGTTACTCCAATATGAAGATTGCTCAGTCACACAATGAGGATTATCCCAACCATACGGGGTGTTCGTCTGAGCCACCCCAGGTTGCATGGGTCCGGAGTACCAGGGAGAATCATCCTGGTCCCAACAATGATATGGATGGTCACCCATGTAACCATCCATCTCAACAAACAACTCTCGAGTCGACCACTCTCACCACCACGAGACTAAGCTCGCAAAAAGTGCTCGACTCGACCCTAAAACGCTACCAGAGAGTGTAAAGGGGAGGAGACTAAAACGTAGAAGTAGGTGAGAAGAAGATGACTTAGAGGAGAAGGGAAGAATCCCTTAAGCTAGCGTGGGTACAGGGTGAAGGTAGAAGCCTAACTAGCAAGCATGGCTCAAACAATGTAAGGCAATGGGTCCTTAGGCTAGACGACGCCTAACTTCGAGGTCACTAGCCTCGACACGCCTCACCTCCCTACAACGAGGACCACAATGCCCAGCAAGTGATACCAGATCCGGAGATCCAGTACCTCCTACTATCGACAAGGTAGGCAACGCCGATCAGGTCATGGCGGTCTCAACTAGATTACTCTCCTAGTGCGTCCAAAATCCTAGGGCCAATGTCTACTTGCTTTTAGTTAAGACTTTACTTGAGTGTGCTTTTTGGGGCTAAGGGAGGGGTGATGAAATCCCCCACCTTATCTTTGAAGACTATAGGTGATGCCCCTTAAAGATGTTTTGAAATCTTAGGCTAGCAAGCAACTCACCAAACAAGCACTCACCTCACTCTTGTTTCGATGCAAACCTTACTCACTAATGAATGTCCTAATGCGTGAATGAGTGATAAGGAATGCGTACCTCGCTCCACCAATCAACGACAAAATGTAAAGCAAAGAAAAGAGAGATGCATGCAAGGTCTACATATGATGCATGACCTAGATGGCAAAGAGTCTAATCTTTTGCTTTGAGTTTTATGGTCCAAGTTGATTAAAAGGGGAGTGATTAATGATCTGGGAGCAAACACGAAGTCACAGCATGCACAATTGGACTCCCAGATAACACCAATTACAGAACTAACTACCACAAAAAATTTGGAAGCAGGAAACCCTTACCAGGCCGCCAATTGGCGGGCTCCAACCGCTGATTGGCGGTCCTTTTGTGGTTTCTCTTCCTCAAACTTCTTCAGTAGCCTCCCCTTGATGTGCTGGTTCCCTGAAACTAAGAAACACTGGAAACAAAAAATTAAAAACCCCTCGAATCGTCCAAACCAAGGTCTGGACAGAGCACCTCCCCGGCAACGGCGCCAAAAACTTGATTGATCGTTTTATATTTAACCGCAAGTGCACGACCGCGTTGAAGCGGTGGCAAATACGGGTCGTCCACTGGGAGGTGTGTCGACACTTGGTTTGTGCGAAGGCGAGAGGTAAAGAAAGGGGAGAAAGGTTGGTTACACTAAACTACACTAAGATGCAAATGGAAATGGAAAAGAAGCAAGAAACTAAGCCCCAAAGGGGGTAGAGAAATAATGTGAACATAAAGAAGTGTGTGTGTGTGTGTGTTCATTAAGCTCCTCACAACATGTAGTGCATGAAATCATAAAACTACATCCAACTTTGCCTCTACATGAATTAAGATAAGACTACATCATTAAAACATACAAGACAATAATTGGAATGAAGCTACATGAACTCAAGTATAAAGACTATACCCTACTATGCCTCCACATGAATTAAGATAAGACTACATCATTAAAACATACAAGACATTAGCTAAGGTAAAGGCAACAAGAGCTCATACACTACAACTTGTGTTTCCAATATTAACTTCATCAATATCCTAACCTTATCATTCCCCATAAAATAGGTCCACTAATCAAAGCATAAGCTAAGCTTCATTCAAGAGCATTAGCATATCAAAGATAAGAGTGGAGACCCATTAGATGGTTATGGAAATCATATAAAGCTCAAGGGATAAAAATATCACACACTTAATACACTACATAATTATATCACATATTTCTCCACCCCCCAAATGGGGATGGAACTACTCACTACTCATTACACTAACTATACTAGCAAAAAAAGCATAATACTGAAATGAAAGTTAACTAAGAAGGCAAGAAGCATTAAAGAAACATAAAATGAAAGGAAAGACTAAACAAACATGCACAAATTAAAAGAAACTAGAAGAATTATTTTATTAACAAATGACTCACATTGAAGGTAGCATTCTTCTCCACCTTGAGTTTTTGCTTCAAGGCTCACTCCTTAGTAGAGAGAATGCCACCAAGCAATGGGTAATTACAATGGAAGGTGAAGAGTTCTATTTATAAGCATGGAAAAAGCTAATCGGGGACAATCCCCCGATGTGGGACTAAACCAATACCAAAAATAGCCTAAACCAACATTAATACAAGTCCAGGAGACATTTCGACGGATCCTGAGCAATATGGACCGCCAATTAGCGGTCCTAGACCGCCAATTGGCGGTCCAAAATCTTCGGATCGTGTTGGAATTTGTTGTGGGCTTTTCTTTCTGGTATTGTTGGTCTTTGATGCGGTTACTTGACTTGTTGGAGCTCCGACCCGACTCGAATTGGTAAAATACTCCCCATGATGGTGTGGAGTATTCTGTTTTGCTCTTAGGTCCTTCGGTCTTACGATCAGGTCCTTCTCCCTTGCATCTTAGTCCCCAAGTCTCACAATTAAGTCCTTTTTCCTGCTTTTGGATCCTTTCATGGCTCTTCTCTTCAAACCTCTTTATTCCTGAAAACTAAACATAAAACTCGTCACGTAGCATTGTTTAGGTGTAAGATAATGGATATAAGATACAAATATGAGCATGAAATGATGTCAATCAACCGCCAATTGGTTGTCTATTGGATCTGGATTCCTCTGGGATTTGTTGTGGGCTTTGCTGGTGGTTTTGTTGGTCCTTGATGCATCTACTTTGTTTATTGAAGCTCCGACCCGAATCGAATTGACAAAATACTCCCCATGATGATGTGAAGTTTCCTGTTTTGCTCTTAGGTCCTTCGGTCTTACGATCAGGTCCTTCTCCCTTGCATCTTAGTCCCTAGGTCTCACAATTAAGTCTTTTTTCCTGCTTTTGGGTCCTTTCATGGCTCTTCTCATCAAACCTCTTTATTCTTGAAAACTAAACAAAAAACTCGTCACGTAGCATTGCTTAGGTGTAAGATAATGGATATAAGATACAAATATGAGCATGAAATGATGTCAATCATTGCTCTCATCAGATCATTGCCTTCGAAGAGTTGGGAGCATATGAAGGTCCATCTGACTCATGCTGATGACATCAAGACATTTGACCAGGCCGCAAAACACCTAGAACTAGTGGCGGACCGCATGCTTGTGGAAGCCCCTCTAACTGAAGTGTTTGCTGCTGAAGCTGACGCTCCTCGAAGGAGTGCAGGTTTTAAGCGCAAAAGAGATAGAGCTCAGGGTTTTAAAGGCAAGAAGGGTGCAAATAAAAACAAAATAGAAAACAAACCTAGAAAGAAACGACCTCGAGGATCCAGAGGTGGGAAAGATAAGTCTTATGTGACTTGTTTTAACTGCCGAAAGACTGGACATTTTGCTCGTGAGTGCACTGAGCAAAAGGTAATTACTGTGTGTAATCCCTTGAATTGTAACGTGACTAGTTCTGTGATGCTCACTGATCACTCTCCTGTGTGGATTGTGGATTCAGGTGCCACGGACCACGTAACAAAGGATCGTTCTGCCTTCGTGGAATATCGACGTGATCCAAGTGGGAGGCGAATAAACATGGCGAACAACACTAGCATTGAAGTTCTTGGAGTTGGCACATGCAAAGTGTCTTTGCGAAGTGGTCGGATCCTATTACTTCACGACGTGTTGTATGCACCAGATATACGGCAAAATATTATTTCTGTTGTTGTTTTGAGAACAATGATATGGGTTTATACCTTGCTAACATTTATTATGGATGTGCCTTTCTTTCAGAAGGTTTTATTGTGTAGGACGCAATTTACGATTTCAATCATAACACTAGTGCCTTTATGAGTCAAAGTTCCATGAATAATGATTCAGTCATGTGGCATGCTAGACTAGGTCACATTGGTGTTGACCGAATGAACAGGTTGGCAAAGGAGGGGGTATTAGGAGAATGCTCTAAATTTGAATTGCCGACCTATGAATCTTGTCTAGCTGGAGAGGCAACTAGAAAACCGTTCGGAAAAACCAATAGTGCTACTTCTCCTTTAGAACTAATGCTTCAATCATAACACCTACGTTTTTGCTAGTCCCGAGCAAAACAAAGAAAGAGAAAAGCAAACGAGAAACAAGAAATCCTAACTCACTTTCGTAGGAATCACAGTTGTACTTAGCACGTGCAACACGCCGTTAAACCTCCTTGTTGCCGAGGAGGCCTTGTTGCCAAGGAGGAGTGTTGTCTCCTGAGGGTTTTTAGCGGATATACCCACAAAATCCGAACAAGATGCATTATTCAATCTAGACCTCGACTCGTTTGACAAATTTTGTCGATCATTGGACGCGATAATCCTACGGGCCGACTCTATATAGGTAATAAGTCCACACCAAGCCTAATGAACCATTCGTTCAAGTTAAATAAGGAATTAAGCGAAAAACATGGACAACCTCAACATCCTCAAGTGATACAAAGTGTAAAGTCCATTAAAGTTCTTATTTGCATTACCATTTTTTTTCTTTTTTTTCTTTTCTTATTTATTTTTTTTCTTTTTATTAGTTGGAGCTTCATTCTCCCAGGGTCAGGTTTCGTGCATCATTGCCCACGAGGACTTACACTATCACGTACACTTTTCCCCAAATCTCCACATAGGGCAATCCCTACCACCCGTGTAACGGGAGTTCGGTCGGCGCATCCCAAGTCAGATGACTCGAAAACACCAGACACAAAGTCCCCTCAGACCTACTTTCCCGAGTGATAGGAGTCGTGCGAGAAGAGAGAACACCTACTCACTTATTTCTTATCAACACATGAACCAAAACCCCTACACTTATGGTCTCACAACAAGATTTAAAGGGTCCTTGACTACAACAAACTTCCTTAAGTTAACAGACACGAATTATTGACTCACTAGGTTCAGGGTGGACTTCTTTAATTGTTTGAGTATTGAAACCCAATGATTACTCACCCCCAAGGGAAACTGGGGTGCATCCTAACGACTCGATAAATCCTAAAGCCAATGTACTAGATATCCTAATGCATCAAGTTCAAGACAATTTTGGGAGCTATCTTTTTACGTTGCCTTTCAACGGTTTTGCACATGCTAAACACACGCAAAACCCACAAAACAGTTTTTTTCGCAAACACATGAAGATTTTGAAAGAAATGTGAAAATTTTAAGGCACTAGGCAACAAAAGAAGACAACTCACCCAAGGATCATGGCAGGCAGATATATCGATATTAAATGCAGCACACTAACATGACCCTAACAATGCAAACAAAAGAAAACAAAATCGAAAGAAAAGACTCGAATATGTACACACATAAAACACCCCCCCCCCACACCTACTTCATGCATTGTCCTCAATGAATGTGAGCAAGATACTACATGGATTTATGCATGAAACAAGAAAGATCTCACCAACGTGAAGTACAAAGGGAAGTTCATGGTTATGTTGATGGACACAAACCCGAATTCCCTCAAAACATGTGAGATGCTAAAGAAGGGATACAAATACGTGAAAGAAATAGGGCCCAAATACGCAAAGGTTGGAGCCCACAATAATCGATGCTCACTGAAGGAGTCTTTTATTGTACTTTCTTTTTCTTTTTTCTTCTTTTTATTTTTTTTATTTTTTTTATAACTATGTACAAACATAAGTTCCCATCTTCATTTGTCAAAAGACATCAAATGGGAACCTCAAAAGTGGGTCAATGCACTTGGAAAGGGACAAGACACCACGCGGGGCCAGAATACGTATGCGTGGGCCCCCTTCACAAAGAGCACCAGATGAAATGAGAGGTTCATGAATTGGGCGCAAAGGCGTCTCATTCAAAGGATCAAACTGAAAGAGCTTGAACCTCTCAAGAGTTTGGGAAATGAGAGGCAACGGAAGAAGAGTTTCTCACGTTGCGCTACTGAAGTTATGATCGTCAATCCAAACTCTCCAACCAACAGGCTGGTGCGTCGGAACGAGGTCAAGAACCTCGTTAGGCATGTCCGACACACCAAGCGTACAAAAGGTGGGTCTCATACCCAAGGTATCCTCCAAGGAACTCCTAATACCCTCATGAGCAATGTAGTTGTTTGATGTTCCATCATTTCCAAGATGATCAGGAACAATAGTGGGAGGCAAACTCCCATCAGGTTGTTTGAAATTGAGGGGACTAGAGAGCTCTTGCTCCACCAGAGGTGAGTCCTTAGGAGGTACAACAATAAGGTCATGTGGCTCAAGGGCCATGGGACAAGAAGATAAGACACGATCATGTGCTGACTCGTAATGAAGCTGGTCCATGTTATTCTCAATTGGGATCGAATCGTCCCCCAAGTGATCGTGAATTGAAACCCCACGTCCCTCAGACTGACTAGGAGTTTGACTTTGAAAGATTGTGGTCTGAATTTGTGGATGTGGTGGTGGCGGTTTGATATCAAAAGATGAATCCTCATGTTGACAAGAAAAGTTACTCTCCTCACGCTCACGTAATTGCTGCGACATTTGACTCACTTGCAGTGCCATATTTTGTATGGACTGTTGAATGGTTTCATGACCGTAAGGAAAGTTTGTTTCGAGGAATCAGGTATGTGGTCAACTTTGAGGTCCAAGTCAGAGCTTGGGAAATTTTGGGGTTGGGTGTTGATGGGCTGAGAATGAGTCCAATGATTAGAAGTGGGGTGTTGGTAGAATTCTGGGTATTCAGGAGGAGGATACTCGGGTGGAAATGAAGTATAAGAATTCGAATACGAATTGTCTCCCCACGAATCCATCCCTCTCAGGTTGTACGCGGATGCGTAATGGTCATATTGAGCATTTGGCGAAAAGGTATGCTCGTACTCAGGCTCTGGGGGAACATAAGGACATTACCCGAAATCATGACCACTTAATCTACAATAGTGACACGGTACGGCTACTAGAGCCACTGGTGCACCCATGTCATCTACCACATGCATGAAAGAGGCAAAAGGTTCTTGTAATGTATCAGATTGATGACCAACATATGATCCGACGTAACTAGATGGTGGTCTAGCAGTCGGTGCCTCTCTCATGTTACCCCAAAATGAAGATTGTTCAGTCACACAATTAAGATTGTCCCAATCATACGGGGTGTTAGTCTGAGCCACCTCAGGATGCATGGGTCGGGAGTACCAGGGAGAATCGTCCTGGTCCCAAAAATGATATGGATGGTCTCCCATGGAACCATCCATCACAACAGAGAAATCTAGAGTCGACCGCTCTCACCACCACGAGGCTAAACTCGCAAAAAGTGCTCGACTCGACCCTAAAATGCTACCAGAGAGTGTAAAGGGGAGAGGACTATAACGTAGAAGAAGGTGAGAAGAAGATGACTCAGAGGAGAAGGGAAGAATCCCTAAGCTAGCGTGGGTAACGGGAGAGGGTAGAAGCCTAATCTAGCAAGCATGTCTCAAATAATGTAAGGCAATGGATCCTTAGGCTAGACGACGCCTAACTTCGAGGTCACTAGCCTCGACATGCCTCACCTCCCTAAAACGAAGACCACAATGCCCAGCAAGTGATACTAGATCCGTAGATCTAGTACCTCCTACTATCGACAAGGTAGGCAACGCCGATCAGGTCATGACGGTCTCGACTAGATTACTCTCCTAGTGTGTCTGAATTCCTTAGGGCCAATGTGTACTTGCTTTTAGAATTAAGGCTTTGATTAAGAGTGATTTTTGGGGCCAAGGAAAGGGTGTTGAAATCCCCCACCTTATCTTTTATGGGACAGCCCCTCCTTCGTAGCGTTTTGATCCTAAATCTAGCAATCAATCGCTCAAATCAAACGCTCAACTCACCCTTCTCCTGATGCAATTCCTACTAACTAATGCATGGGCATACAAGATGCATGAATGAGTGTAGGAAATGCGTACCTCACACCAGCGCTCAACAACTAAAAATAAAGCTAAAAGAGAAGACAACTACATGCGTAAGTCAAGTACATGATGCGTCACCTAAACAAGTAAGAATATCTAGTCTTTTGCTTTGGATTTTAAGGCCAAGTTTATTAATGGGGATTGGTTTAATGATCTGGGAGCAAACTAGAAGTCAGAGTATGCAAAATAATGCTCCCAGATAAATAAAATGAAGCAAACAACTACTAGAAGAAAAATGAAAGCAAGAAAACATCACCAGGCTGCCAATTGGTGGTCCCAGACCTCTGATTGGCGGTCCCTGTTGGAGATTTTGTACTCCAACTCGTCCAGTAGCCTCCCCGTGAGATCTAGGATCCCTGAAACTAAGAAAAACTGAAAACAAAAAATTAAAAACCACTCGAATCGTCCAAACCAAAGTCTGGACAGAGACCCTCCCCGGGAACGGCGCCAAAAACTTGATTGATCGTTTTATATTAAACTGCAAGTGCACGGCCGCATTGAAGCGGTGGCAAATACGGGTCATCCACTAGGAGGTGTGTCGACGTTTGGTTTGTGCGAAGGCGAGTGGTAAAGAAAGAAGAGAGACGTTGATTACACTAAACTACACAACAATGCAAAAAGGAAAGGAAGAGAAGCAATAAAACTAAACCCCATAGGGGGTAGGGAAATAATGTGAATATAAATATGTGTGTGTGTGTTCAAATAAGCTCCTCACAAGATGTAGTGCATGAAATCATAAAACTACATCCAACTTGTCTCCACATGAATTAAGATAAGACTACATCATTAAAACATACAAGACAATAATTGGAATGAAGCTAAATGAACTCATGTATAAAGAATAGACTCTACTATGCCTCCACATGAATTAAGATAAGACTACATCATTAAAACATACAAGACATTAACTAAGGTAAAGGCAACAAAAGTACATACACTACAAATTGTGTTTCCAATATTAATTTCATCCATATCCTAACCTTATCATTCCCCATAAAATAGGTCCACTAATCAAAGCATAAGCTAAGCTTCATTCAAGAGCATTAGCATATCAAAGATAAGAGTGAAAACCCATTAGATGGTTATGGAAATCATATAAAGCTCAAGGGATTAAGATAACACACACTTAATACACTACATGATCATATCACATATTTCACCACCCCCAAATGGGGATGGAACTACTCATTACACTAACTATATTAACAAAGTGAAGCATAATACTGAAATGAAACTACACTAAGCAAGCAAGAAATACTAAATAAACTTAAAAGGAAAGGAAAGACTAAACAAGCATGCACAAATTAAAAGACAAGATTAAAAGAAACTAGAGCAATTATTTTATTAACAATGACTCACATTGAAGGTAGCATTCTTCTCCACCTTGAGTTTTTGCTTCAAGGCTCACTCCTTAGTAGAGACAATACCACCAAGCAATGAGTGATTACAATGGAAGGTGAAGAGTTCTATTTATAGGCATGGAAAAAGCTAATCCGGGACAATCCCCCGATGTGTGACTAAACCAATACCAAAAAGGACTAAGAATACACTAATACACGTGCCCCACAAATCTGAGAGGGTCCAGAATGATTTGGACCGCCAATTAGCGGTCCAAGACCGCCAATTGGCAGTCTATTAGATCTAGATTCATCTGGGATTTGTTGTGGGCTTTGCTGGTGGTCTTTGTTGGTCTTTGATGCATCTACTTTGTTTATTGGAGCTCCGACCCGAATCAAATTGACAAAATACTCCCATGATAGTGTGGAGTTTCTTGTTTTGCTCTTAGGCCCTTCGGTCTTACGATCAGGTCCTTCTCTCTTGCATCTCAGTCCCTAGGTGTCACAATTAAGTCTTTTTTCCTGCTTTTGGGTCCTTTCATGGCTCTTCTCTTCAAACCTCTTTATTCCTGAAAACTAAACATAAAACTCATCACGTAGCATTGCTTAGGTGTAAGATAATGGATATAAGATACAAATATGAGCATGAAATGATGTCAATCACTGTTCTCATCTGATCATTGCCTTCGAAGAATTGGGAGCATATGAAGGTCGATCTGACTCATGCTGATGACATTTGGTAGGCCACAAAACACCTAGAGCAGGAGGAGGACCGCATGGTTGTGGAAGCTCCTCTAACTGAAGTGTTTGCTGCTGATGCTGGCGCTCCTCGAAGGAGTGCAGGTTCTAAGCGCAAAAGAGATAGAGCTCAGGGTTTTAAAGGCAAGAAGGGTGCAAATAAAAACAAAACAGAAACAAAGCTGGAAAGAAACGACCTCGAGGATCCAGAGGTGGGAAAGATAAGTCTAATGTGACTTGTTTTAACTGCCGAAAGACTGGACATTTTGCTCGTGAGTGCACTGAGCAAAATGTAATTATTGTGTGTAATCCCTTGAATTGTAACGTGACTAGTTTTGTGATGCTCACTGATCACTCTCCTGTGTGGATTGTGGATTCAGGTGCCACGGACCACGTAACAAAGGATCGTTCTGCTTTCGTGGAATATCGACGTGATCCAAGTGGGAGGCGAATAAACATGGAGAACAACACTAGCATTGAAGTTCTTGGAGTTGGCGCACGCAAAGTGGCTTTGCGAAGTGGCCCGATCCTATTACTTCACGACGTGTTGTATGCACCAGCTATACGGCGAAATATTATTTCTGTTGTTGTTTTGATGAGACATGGTTTTAAAGTTGTTTTTGAGAACAATGATATGGGTTTATACCTTGCTAACATTTATTATGGACGTGCCTTTTCTTTCAGACGATTTTAATGTGTTGGACGCAATTTATGATTTAAATCATAACACTAGTGCCTTTATGAGTCAAAGTTCCATGAATAATGATTCAGTTATTTGGCATGTTAGACTAGGTCACATTGGTGTTGACCAGATGAACAGGTTGGCCAAGGAGGGGGTATTAAGAGAATGCTCCAAATTTGAATTGTCGATCTGTGAATCTTGTCTAGCTGGAAAGGCAACTAGAAAACCGTTCAGAAACTCCATTAGGGCTACTTCTCCTTTAGAACTAATGCACTCGGATACTTCTGGACCTTTGAATGTGCGTACTAGACATGGACAAAGTTACTTAATCACATTTATTGATGACTACACTAGATATGGTCATATTTATCTTATTTCTCACAAGTCAGAAGCTCTAGAATGCTTTAAGAAATTCATGAGCTTGGTAGAGAATCAATTGGATAATAAGATAAAAACTCTCAGAATGGACAGAGGTGGGGAATATCTCTCCATAATGTTCAAGGAGTTATGTGATGAAAAGAGGATATCTAGACAACTCACTATGCCTTATACTCCTCAGCAAAATGGTGTTGCCGAGAGAAGGAATAGAACGTTGCTAGACATGGTTAGATCCATGATGGCGCATGCGAGCTTGCCAATTTCGTTTTGGGGAGATGCTCTAATGACTGCTGGCTACATCCTCAATAGAGTTCCTACAAAATCGGTTCCCTCAGCTCCATATGAGTTATGGACAGTACGGAAGCCTGATTTTAGTCTGCTGCATCCTTGGGGATGCGCGGCATATATTCATTCTACTAGTCACCGATACGGAAAACTAAGACCTAGAGTGAAAAAGTGTATCTTTGTAAAATACAGTAATCTCTCCAAAGGTTATGTTTTTATCGGGTTAGACGAGAATGAATGAAGGACGGAACTGGAGTCTAGGGATGCCACATTCTTGGAAAATATTTTTCCAACTATTGCTAGAGCTATCAAAGAGTCAGTGGACTTCTTTGAACAACAAGATGAGGGCATTGCCACTCCACGGGATCAGGATCTGGAAGTTGAACCTGAGGTTCCACCAGTCAATCCTAGTGGGAGCAGCAACGCTGAGAATCCGATAGCTCTCACGGAGGATGAGCCATCAGATACCCATCTGCGTCGAAGTAAACGCGGGCTCATTCCTCGTAGGCGGTTTCACTTAGAGGAAGAGGCCCTCATGATAGCTCAAGAAGAAATTGATTATGAATCATCTGGGATGACAGTAATCGATGAGAAGGAACCGGAGACCTTGAAAGAAGCTTTGGAACGTCCAAATGCGAAAGAGTGGTTAGAAGCTATAAGGAAGAGTTGGAGTCGATGAAAGTTAATTGAGTCTGGGACTTGGTCGACTTACCGCCGAACCAAAAGGCCATTGGGGCCAAGTGGATCCTCAAGATTAAGGGGAAGGTGGATGGATCTATTGATAGATTAAAGGCTAGAATGGTAGTTAAAGGCTACACCCAAAGAGAAGGCGTGGATTTTGAGGAAACTTTTTCACCCGTGGTTAGGTTTGACTCCATCCGCCTTCTACTAGCTATTGTAGCTCAGATGGACTTATAGCTTTACCAAATGGATGTAAAGACTGCTTTTCTCAATGGAGAACTTGAGGAGGAGATCTATATGGATCAACCTCAAGGTTTTGAAGTCAAAGGACAAGAGCGCAAAGTGTGCAAGCTCAATAAGTCCTTGTATGGCTTAAAACAAGCGTCTAGACAGTGGAACATTCACTTCCATCAAGCTATATCAGAGAATGCATTCTCTATGCTTGAGGAAGATCACTGTGTGTACGTTAAAAGATCCAATGGTAAATTTGTCATTCTGACCTTTTATGTTGATGACATACTCATGGCTGGCAATAGCAAAGAGTTGCTGAAATCCACTAAAGAGTGGTTGTCCTCCACGTTTGATATGAAGGACATGGGTGAAGCTAGCTACATCCTTGGTGTCAACATAGTTAGAAATAGGTCCAAGAGACTTCTGGGATTGTCTCAAGAGACTTATATTAACAACATCTTGAAGAAAAACCATATGGAAAAATGCAAACCAATCGACACTCCTGTTGAGAAGGGTTTGACTTAAGCCTTGATAAGCATCCTCATACTCCTGAAGAGAATGCCAAAATGAGCAAGGTTCCATACTCCAATGCTGTGGGAAGCCTTATGTACGCTATGATGTGTACTAGACCAGACATTTGTTATGTTGTGGGCATGGTGAGTCGATACCAGTCAATCCCAAGCATGGAACACTGGAAGGCAGTCAAGAGAACCATGAGATACCTCAGAGGAACGAGTAACTACATGCTGTGTTACCAAGCATCAGATCTCCGCCTGATTGGCTATAGTGATGCCGATTGGGCTGGAGACATTGATGAAAGGAAGTCTACCTCTGGTTATGCTTTCTTGCTGGCTAATGGGGTCATCTCATGGTCCAGCAAGAAGCAAACCTGTATAGCCCTGTCGACTATGGAACCAGAGTATGTTGCATGCTCTGCAGCAGTACAGGAGACAGTTTGGTTGAGGAGGTTCTTACAACATACTGGGCTAGTAGAGACATCGAATGAGCCTGTTGTTGTCTATTGTGATAGCATGGCTGCCCTTTGTTATGTTAAAGACCCCAAATATCATGGAAAGACCAAACATATACAAGTTAGGTATCATTTTGTGAAGGACATCATAGCGAGAAAGGAAGTTGTGTTAAGACATGTGTCTACTAGTCTTATGGTAGCTGACCCTCTTACCAAGGCTATAGCTAAGGACTCGTATGTGTCTCATGTGAAGTCCTTAGGCTTACGCAGACTTTGATGCATTGACATGTCTAACTTCCTTTTATGAGTGATTGTGTTTTCCTTTCGACTATATATGTTTGGTTGATGTAGTTGTTCTAGTATAAAATATTATTCTGTCAATAGGCTGAAGAATGCTCACTCACACGAGCATTCGCCTCTGCAACTTTTGATAGCGAGCAAAGATGAGACTGATCATGAGGAGATCTTGTATGATAGATCTAGAGTAGTTCATGACAGGACAGTCGCCTTGATTAGGAATCAAGATGAGATTCTTTATGTTGGTGAGGATTGACATGAATGTTCCCACGATTCATGTGACCTATAGAAGCCAAGTGCGAGCATCACATGAGCCGCTAGGTGGCACCTGTATGGTGTTAAAACGACAATGATGAAGCTCGGGTCAGGCGCAGAGGGGGTGCGACTGGACTAAGACTTGTATGGTGTTGAGAGACAGAGATACTGTTGTGTACAGTATGATCCACCATAACATGTTTGTCATACAACATGTGTGAGTTCAAGACTTGATTGTCATTAGTTGCCCTCAGTGACCTTCGACGACACCATGAAGCAAATAGTTGATGTGGCTACTTTGGGATGTTATCTATGACCATGAGAGATTCGGTCTAAAGAGGCATCTTCGGGAAAGGAGTCAACTCTGAGTGTAATGGTGGTCTGGGGCGAAGGGAAAGGTTTGACTCGACTGCACTAAAAGTATTTGCTGGGCCCAACTGTATTGGATACAGTAGCAAGTACCTTGAGGACAAGAAGGTATTCTCTCCGAGGGATCGAGATACCGTTCATGTTAAGTGAGTTTCTGAGTAAACCTGGGGAACTGTGAAGTGCATTTTTGACTGTTTATTTGTTATTTTATGAGGATGTTGTCATTCTGGCCTTCTAGTAAGGTTTCTAGTTTGAGACTCCTAAGTTGCAGGTGCATCACCGATCGTACGACCCATTTGTCCGTATGATCGGAAGAGTACATGTGTCGGGTCACAGATGGTCGTGTATCGAGGATACATGATCAGAGACTTGCGTATTGTGGATGTGTACTTGGAGAGAGGAGTAGTTGTATGTATCAAGGATATATACATATGTGTCGGGGACACATAAAGAGGTGACATATTGCCATTGTGTGATTGTATGTATCAGGGATATATGCATATGTGCCGGGGACACAAAAGTAGATGACATGTTATCGTGGTGTTGTGCAAGTGGGAGATATTGGATTAATCTAGGATTAATAAGATATTTGCCCAAAGCACTGACACATGGCGCATCCCTATTGGACTACACATTTAAGGGTTTAGGGTGGAGCCATCTATATAAGGAGGGGAGCCTCCCATTGGATAAAAAGAACAAGTGTGCAAACCTTAGCCTCCACCCACCCTAGCCGCCATCTTCTCTCTCTCCCATTTCGTCCCTCCACCTCCACCAAGCTCATTCCGTGGACTCTTGGGTTGTGGACTCGTGCTCCTTCTCAAAGAGAGTAGGAGACTGACCGGTGAAAAGGATTCTGTAAGGTGACCTCCGATCTTCCTTCTGCTGCCACAGGTTCTCTCCAAGAAAGGTACTCCTGAACCTGCAGAATCGTTGTTTGCTAACACTTCATGCATTGTCCTCAATGAATGTGAGAAAGATACTACATGGATTTATGAATGAAAAAGGGAAGATATCACCAACATTAAGCACAAAGGGAAGTTCATGGTCATGTTGATGGATACAAACCCGAATTCCCTCAAAACCTGTGAGATACTGAAGAAGGGAGACAAATACGTGAAGAAATGGGGCCCAAGTACACGGGTTGGGGCCCACAACAATTTATGCTCGCTCATGGAGTCTTATTTTTTAACATGATATGTACATCAATAATGATATTCCCACAATCATTTGGTCAAGGAACATCAAATGAGAATATCGAGTTATGAGGACCAGAGACTTGCCGAGATGGGCAAACTTCCCTGGTACTCTGAGGTGTCATGAAGGGTGAAAGGTCAAAGCTGAAAGGCTCGAACCCCCCATGATATTGGTTGGGTGTAGGCAACATGAATGAGTGGAGTTGTGTTGTCTCACTAGGGTTTAGTTGCTCATCGAATAAAACCCTCCAACCAATAGGTGGTGCATCGGAATGAGTTCCTCAAGCTCATTCGATTGATGTAGCAGACCTGCATACTAAGAATGGGGCTTCTCCCCAAGTCATCCAACAAGATCCCACCATCATTTATATCATCAAGCACAAGCTCGGTCGTAGGTGGGTCCTTGTTGGAGTCAAGAAGAAGCTAAACTGGCTCAATGGCCAAGGGACATGAGATAGAGACACCTTCTGGTATAGGCATATGATGAGGTGTCTCACTCTCACTAGTAATCTCAACTGGATCATGCAACGAACACTCCCTTTGGACATTCAAGTTTGATGCCAGCTCACTCTGTTGCATTGCAAAGACGGGCAATGAGTTTTCGTTGGGCACACAAACATTCTAAATGGGTTTCATTAGTGTTAGGGGTGTTCGTTAATTTTGCGGTGCTTTCTCTAATTGGCGGATGACATTGAGATTTAAAGGTTGGTCCATGGGCTCCTATTGCCTACCAGAGTTGAACACATGAAACTCGACACTCATGTTACCGAATGAGAGCTTCATGAGACCATTTCTACAATTAATTAAGGCGTTGGAAGTTGCCAGAAATGGTCTACCCAAAATCAAAGGTATTTGAGAGTGGGTGTTCGCAACAGGATTGGTATCGAGGACAACAAAATCGACTGGAAATATAAAATCTCCAACTTTGATAAGCACGTCCTCGATAATCCCCTTTGGAATACAAATGGTTATATCCGCCAATTGGAGGGTGATCTTAGTTGGTTTCAATTCTCCCAAATTCAATTGTTGATAAACAGAAAATGGGAGGAGGTTGACCGCTAATCCTAAATCAAGCAATACATTACTCATGCTAGTGTCCCCTATCGTACACTGAATAGTAGGACACCCAGGGTCCTTGTATTTTGTGTAGGCGGGATTGGACAAAAGTGAGCTTACATTTGCAGCCAAGAATGCTTTCTTAGGAACATTGGTCTTCCTCTTGGTTCTGCAGAGATCCTTCAATACTTTGGCATATTGAGGTATTTCTTGGATGACATCCAACAAGGGGATGTTAACCTTAACTTGCTTAAACATGTCTAATATCTTGTCCATTGTGTCACTCTGCTTCTTGGTTAACCTACTTGGATAAGGAGCTTTTTGCAGGTAGGTTTTCTACCGTGCCTAAGAAGGAGGCGTTGGTGTATTACCCTCACACTCAGCCACTTCTTCACCACCATTCCCACTAAGGGGCTGCATAGATGGTGGTGGTGGCAAGGAAATGTGATTGTCAACCTGCTTTCCATTCCTTAAGGTCACAATGAAATTGACATGGTGAACAGGTTCCTCCACATGGTTCACTTGCCTCCCCCGAGGAACCACATTCTCATTTTGCATGTGTTGTTGCTGGTACATGCGGGGGTTAGCCTCAGGCTAGCTAGGCAAAGACGCTCTCTCTTTTTCATGTACAGACTGAGCCAATTGGCCCATCTGAAGCTCTAGAGATTTGATGGTCTGCTGATTTGAAGTGAGAACTTGACTGGTGGTTGACATAAAAAAATTCATTGAGTTTTCAAGTCCACGATTCAAGGTATCAAGCGAATTGAATTGGGTTTCCATATTATTGAAATTTGGAAACCCCGATTGATTGATGATTGGTGCTTGGGGTGGCTGATAAGATTGTGCATGCATGGGAGGTTGGTAAGATTGGGTAGATGGTCGAGAGGAGTTTGAAGGACCACCCGGGGTATTATTTTGGTTCCACGAAAAATTGGGGTGGTTTGATTGACATCATTTCATGCTTATATTTGTATCTTATATCCATTATCTTTCACCTAAACAATGCTATGTTACGAGTTTTATGTTTAGTTTTCAGGAATAAATAGGTTTGAAGAGATGAAGCAAAAAAGAACCCAAAAGCTGGGAAAAATGACTGAATTGTGAGATCTGGGGACTAAGATGCAATGGAGAAGGACCTGAATGTAAGACAGAAGGACCTACTAGCAAAACAGAATACTCCACACCATCATGGGGAGTATTTGAGCAATTCGATTTGGGTGGGAGCTCTAACAAACCAAGTGAATGCATCTAAGACCAACAAATATACCGAGAAAAGCCCACAACTAAAATGAGCAGGATCTGAACCATATAGATCGCCAATTGGCGGTCCAAGACCGCTAATTGGCGGTCCATTTTGGCCCAAATCCGCTAAAATTTCTCCAGCACATGTATTAGAGGATGTTTAGGCTATTTTTGGTATCTGTTTAGTCCCACATCGAGGGATTGTCCCGGTTTGCCTTTTTCCATGGCTATAAATAGAACTCTTCACCTTCCATTGTAATCACTCCTTATTTTTAGTGGCTATTCTTCCTACTAGAAGTGAGGCCTTGAAGCACACACTAAAGTAGGAGGATGCTACTTGAAATGTGAGTCATTTTATCAATAAAGTTTTGTGTTTCTTTCATTGTTTGTTTATGCTTTTTTTATTGTTTGTGCATGTTTTAGTTTAATCGTCTTTTATTTCTAGCTTAGTTTTAATATGCTTTCTTTGCTTAGTTTAATAATAAGTGTAATGTTTAGTGAGTAGTTCCATCCCCTTTGGGGGTGGAGTAGATTTAAATACATGCATTAGAGAATGGGATGAATGCTTTATTTTTGATGTGTTGATCAAACATGAATGTATGCTTGCTTGTTGAGGATAGAATTTATAACTTGATGAGTTTTGCCAAAATTAGTAGACACCTCTCATGCTTGTTTAGGTTCTGAAATAAACATCTTGCATATGTAAATGTTAATCAACTAGGTTGGTGAATAGATTGATAGGTTTTGCCATAACATTTAGACACTTCCTATGCTTGATAAACACCTCCTTCATGTGCTTAAAGAATGTATTCTACACCCACCTCTTTGCATGTGTGCACTCACTCCACCCCTTAGGGGTTTTCCCATTTCTCTATTCCAGCATTTTTCCTTTGTTCTTAGCTTAGTTATTAATTCATTGTTTGGTTCTTCCTTTCGCTTTTCCTACTTCTTAGCGTAGTATAGAGTAGAGTAGCATAAACATCTTTCTCCCCCTATTTTTTCCACTAGATTTCTGATAAACAAGAGGCAGCTCACCTCCATGAGGATGACCGGTACTTGCCACCACTTCATCGCGGTCGTGCACTTGCGGTTTTAATTAAAACGATCAACAAGAGGCTGCTCACCTCCCATGCATGCACAATCCTATCAACCACCCCAAGCGCAAACCACCAATAAATCGGGTTTCACAAATTCCAACAATATGGAAACCCGATTCAATTCGCTTGAGACCTTGACTCGTGGACTTGAATACTCAACGAATTTTTTGATGTCAACCACAAGTCAAGTTCTCACTTCAAATCAGCAGACCATCAAATCTCTAGAGCTTCAGATGGGCCAATTGGCTCAGTCTGTACATGAAAGAGAGAGGGTCTTTTCCTAGCCAGCCTGAGGCTAACCCCCGTGTGTACCAGCAACAACACATGCAAAATGAGAATGTGGTACCTCGGGGGAGGCAAGTGAACCATGTGGAGGAACCTGTTCACCATGTCAATGCCATTGTTACCTTAAGAAATGGAAAACAGGTTGACAATCACATTTCCTTGCCACAACAACCACCATCTATGCAGCCCCTCAGTGGGAATGGTGGTGAAGAAGAAGCTGAGGGTGAGGGTAATACACCAACGCTTCTTTCTTCTCAGGCACCACAGAAAACCTACCTGCCAAAAGCTCCCTATCCAAGTGGGTTAACCAAAAAACAGAGTGACAATATGGACAAGATATTAGAGGTGTTTAAGGAAGTAAAGGTTAACATCCCCTTGTTGGATGTCATCCAACAAATTCCTCAATATGCCAAAGTGTTGAAGGATCTCTGCACAACCAAGAGGAAGACCAATGTTCCTAAGAAAGCATTCTTGGCTGCAAATATCAGCTCACTTTTGTCCAATCCTACCTACACAAAATACAAGGACCCTGGGTGTCCTACTATTCAGTGTACGATAGGGGACACTAAAATGAGCAATGTTTTGCTTGATTTAGGATCAGCGGTAAACCTTCTCTCATTCTCTGTTTATAAACAGTTGAACTTGGGAGAATTGAAACAAATGAAGATCACCCTCCAATTGGCGGATAGATCCATTCGTATTCCCATGGGGATTATTGATTGACATCATTTCATGCTTATATTTGTACCTTATATCCATTATCTTACACCTAAGCAATGCTATGTGACGAGTTTTATGTTTAGTTTTCAGAAATAAAGAGGTTTGAAGAGAAGAGCCATGAAAGGACCCAAAAGCAGGAAAAAAGGACCTAATTGTGAGACCTGGGGACCAAGATGCAAGGGGGAAGGACCTGATCGTAAGACAGAAGGACCTAAGAGCAAAACAGGAAACTCCACACCATCATGAGGAGTATTTTGTCAATTCGATTCGGGTCGGAGCTCCACTAAACCAGCTAGATGCATCCAAGACCAAGAAACACACCAAGGCAAGCCCACCAGAAGACCCAGCCGGATCTGGGCTTTATAGGCCGCCAATTGGCGGTCTGGAACCGCCAATTGGCGGTCTGGTTAAGCCCAGATCAGCCAAGATTCTTCCTGGACTTGTATTATCATGTGTTTAGGCTATTTTTGGTATTGGTTTAGTCCCTGATTGACATCATTTCATGCTCATATTTGTATCTTATATCCATTATCTTTCACCTAAACAATGCTATGTCACGAGTTTTATGTTTAGTTTTCAGGAATAAATAGGTTTGAAGAGATGAAACATAAAATGACCCAAAAGCTGGGAAAAAGGACTGGATTGTGAGATCTGGGGACCAAGATGCAAGGAAAAAGGACCTGAACGCAAGACAGAGGGAACTAATAGTAAAACAGAATACTTCACACCATCATGGGAAGTATTTTAGCAATTGGATTCGGGTCGGAGCTCCAACAAACGAGGTAGATGCATCAAAGACAACAAATACCAACATGGAAAGCCCAGAAGAAAGCCCAGGACGATCTGGAGTTTATAGACCGCTAATTAGCGGTCTTGGACCGCTAATTGGCGGTCCAAGTTGCTCCAAATTCTCTGAGCTTGTTATGGCCTGTGTATTAGAGCATTCTTAGTCCATTTATGGTATCTGTTTAGTCCCACATCGGGGGATTGTCCCGGATTAGCTTTTTCCATGGCTATAAATAGAACTCTTCACCTTCTTATGTAAACTACTCCATATTTTAAGTGGCTATTCTTCCTACTAGAAGTGAGGCCTTGAAGCACACACTAAAGTAGGAGGATGCTACTTTTAATGTGAGTCATTTTATTAATAAAGTTTTGTGTTTCTTTCATTGTTTGTTTATGTTTCTTTTATTGTTTGTGCATGTTTTAGTTTAATCGTCTTTTAATTCTAGCTTAGTTTTAATATGCTTTCTTTCCATAGTTTAATAATTAGTGTAATGTTTAGTGAGTAGTTTCATCCCCTTTGGGGGGTGGAGTAGATGTACATACATGCATTAGAGAATGGGATGAATGCTTTATTTTTGATGTGTTGATTAAACATGAATGTATGCTTGCTTGTTTAGGATAGAATTTATAACTTGATGAGTTTTGCCAAAATGATTAGACACCTCTCATGCTTGTTTAGGTTCTGAAATAAACAACTTGCATATGTAAATGTTAATCAACTAAGTTGGTGAATAGATTGATAGGTTTTGCCACACATTTAGACACTTCCTATGCTTGATAAACACCACCTTCATGTGCTTAAAGAATGTATTCTACACCCACCTCTTTGCTTGTGTGCACTCACTCCACCCCTTAGGGGTTTTCCCATTTCTGTATTCCAGCACTTCTATTTTGTTCTTAGCTTAGTTTTTATTTGATCGTTTATTTCTTTGTTTCGCATTTCGTACTTCTTAGCGTAGTTTAGTGTAGAGTAGCGTAACCAACTCTCTTCTCCATTATTTTCGCCACTTGATTTCGTGCAAACAAGAGGCTGCTCACCTCCCTGAGGACGACCCGTACTTGCCACCGCTTCATCGCGGCCGTGCACTTGCGGTTTTAAATTAAAACGTTCAACAAGTTTTTGGCGCCGTTGCCGGGGAGGTGCCAGTCCAGACTCTTGTTTGGACGATTCGAGTGGATTTAATTTGTGTGTTGTAGTTTTCCTTTGTTTCAGGAGACTGGGAATAACAAGTGGAGGCTACTGGAGAAATTTCCAGACGACCGGAGCACTTCAGACCGCCAATCAGCGGTCTGAGACCGCTAATCAGCGGTCTGGTGAGCTCTGTTCATCTTTTAATTTCTTGCTGTTGTTGCTCTAAATGATCTAGTTATCTGGGACTCAATTTGGCATGTTGTGACTTATAGTTAGTTCCCAGATCAATAATCAAACCTCCTTTAAGCAACTTGGACCCTAAAACTCAAAGCAAAAGATTAGGCATTCATTCTTGTTTAGGTCATGCATCATGTATGTGACTTAGGCATTTAGATTGTCTTTTATCTTAGCTTTATTTTCTGTTGCTGAGAGCTGGCGTGAGGTACGCACCTTCTACTCTCATTCATGCATTTCGTATGAACATGCATTAGTTAGTAGGAAGTGCATTGCAACAAGTGTGAGTTGAGCGTTGTTTGGAGAGTTGATTGCTAGATTTAGGACTCCAAAACGCTACTAAGGAGGGGCTGTCCCGTAAAAGATAAGGTGGGGGATTTCATCACCCTTTCCTTCGCCCCAAAAACCACACTAATCAAGAGCCTAATTTTAAAATCAAGTAGACATTGGCCTTAAGGAATTCGGACGCATTAGGAGAGTGATCCGGCCCCGACCGTCATGACCTGATCGGCGTTGCCCACTTTGTCGATAGTAGGAGAGACGAGATCCCCGGATCTTGGCTCACTTGCTGGGCTTTGTGGTCCTCGTTGTAGGGAGGTGAGGCGTGTTGAGGCCGTGTGACCTCGCAGTTAGGCGTCGTCTAGCTGTAAGGACCTATAGCGACCTTAGATTTGTTTGAGCCTTGTTTGCTTGTGTGCTTCTACCTGTACCCATCCGCCGTAGCTTAAGGACTTCTTCCCTTCTCTCCTGAGTCATTCTTTCTCTCCTGTGTTCCCCCGTCTTCTCCTCTACGCACATTCTTTGTTAGAAAAAAAAATAAGAAAAAAAAAAGTTTTGTTTTGTGGGTGTGCACCTTTGTGCATGCTTTCGTGGACACGAGACGAGAGTGGTCGTTTGACGAGGAGCGTTGTCAATCCGGCTTCGGTCATCGATTTCTCGACACCTTCCTCCTCTCGTGTCGCACGTAGTTCGGGTCCAATGGCTGCTAATTTCCGTGAGGAGGAGCAGTTGCTGGACCCGCCTGTTCCACCTGTGCTTCCAGTTGTCGTTCCCATACCTCTTCGTGATCGATGCTACCCGAGCCGTACAGCTCTACCCTCATGCATCGTATTACCAGAGGCTAATGGGAACCATTTTGAGGTTAAGCCTCAATTCATTTCCATGCTCCCTCATTTCACTGGGAAAGGTGACCCCTATATCTTTCTCAGGGAATTTGAGGAGGTCTGTGCTATGTTCAAGCTGCAACAACTTAGCACAGACTCCATCCATCTTAGGCTCGTTCCTTTTGCACTAAAGGATGATGCCAAGAAGTGGTTGTACAGCAACCAGGCGAATTCCTTTAGGACTTGGGATGAGTTTCAATCTGCATTCCTCAAGAAGTACTTTCCTAATCATCGGACTCAAAAATTGAGGAACGAAATCAATTCGTTCTATCAACATGAGACCGAACCATTTCATGCATATCTTGAGAGGTTCAAAGAGCTACTATCCTCGTGCCCTCACCATGGCATTGAGTTGTGGCGTCTTTGTCAGATTGTGTATGAGGGTCTTCACATCCCGTCAAGAACGCTCCTTGAGTCCATGTGTCAAGGAGAGTTCTTGGGAAAGGATGAAAGGGAGGCATGGGCCTTCCTAGAAGACCTCGCTGAGAAAACCATGCAGTGGGAGAGTGTGAGGGAACCACCTGCATCATCTAGTATAGGAGCGAGGATCGCAAATGCAAACTCGACTAGATCGGGTGCCGCATTTGCTATCGATACCACTACGGCCACCGAGGCACGCATGGCGGCCTTAATGCGTCGTATGGATTCGATTGAGCTCCAAAACCAACAAAGTGCACCTCACATGTCCACATCTGGTCCAGTTCCTTGTCATTCATGTGGTAGGATAGGTCATGTAGAGAGCGAGTGTGGGTCCATTCCGCCTGAGATGGAGCGTGTCAACGCCATCTATGATAGAGCCAGGAATGACCCATACTCATCATCTTATAATCCTGGATGGAGGAACCACCCCAATTTTTCATGGAACCAAACTAATGCCCCGGGTGGTCCTTCAAACTCCTCTAGACCACCTTACCAATCACACCAACCTCCCATGCATGCACATTCCTATCAGCCACCCCAAGCGCAAACCACCAATCCATCGGGTTTCCCAAATTCCAATAATATGGAAACCCGATTCAATTCGCTTGAGACCTTGACTCGTGGACTTGAAAACTCAATGAAAAATTTTATGTCTACCACAAGTCAAGTTCTCACTTCAAATCAGCAGACCATGAAATCTCTAGAGCTTCAGATGGGCCAATTGGCTCAGTCTGTACATGAAAGAGAGAGAGGGTCTTTTCCTAGCCAGCCTGAGGCTAACCCCCGCATGTACCAACAACAACAAATGCAAAATGAGAATGTGGTACCTCGGGGGAGGCAAGTGAACCATGTGGAGGAACCTGTTCACCATGTCAATTCCATTGTGACCTTAAGGAATGGAAAACAGGTTGACAATCACATTTCCTTGCCACACCCACCACCATCTATGCAGCCCCTCTGTGGGAATGGTGGTGAAGAAGAAGCTGAGGGTGAGGGTAATACACCAAAGCTTTCTTCTCAGGCACAGCAGAAAACCTACCTGCCAAAAGCTCCCTATCCAAGTAGGTTAACCAAAAAGCAGAGTGACAACATGGACAAGATAGTAGAGGTGTTTAAGCAAGTGAAGGTTAACATCCCCTTGTTGGATGTCATCCAACAAATACCTCAATATGCCAAAGTGTTGAAGGATCTCTGCACAACTAAGAGGAAGACCAATGTTCCTAAGAAAGCATTCTTGGCTGCAAATATCAGCTCACTTTTGTCCAATCCTACCTACACAAAATACAAGGACCCTGGGTGTCCTACTATTCAGTGTACGATAGGGGACACTAGACTGAGCAATGTTTTGCTTGATTTAGGATCAGCGGTCAACCTCCTCCCATTCTCTGTTTATCAACAGTTGAACTTGGGAGAATTGAAACCAACTAAGATCACCCTCCAACTGGCGGATAGATCCATTCGTATTCCCATGGGGATTATCGAGGACGTGCTTATCAAAGTTGGAGATTTTATATTTCCAGTCGATTTTGTTGTCCTCGATACCAATCCTGTTGCGAACACCCACTCTCAAATACCTTTGATTTTGGGTAGACCATTTCTGGCAACCTCCAATGCCTTGATTAATTGTAGAAATGGTCTCATGAAGCTCTCATTCGGTAACATGAGTGCCGAGTTTCATGTGTTCTACTCTGGTAGGCAACATGAACCCATGGATGAACCTTTAAATCTAAATCTCATCCGCCAATTGGAGAAAGCACCACAAAATCAACGAACACCCCTAACCCCAATGCAACCCGTTGAGAATGTTCGTGGGCCAAGCGAAAACTCATTGCCTGTCTTCGCAATGCAACAGAGTGAGCTGGCCTCGAACATGAATGTCCAAAGGGAGTGTTCGTTGCATGATTCAGTTGAGAGTACTAGTGAGGGTGAGACACCTCACCATATGCCTATACCAGAAGGTGTCTCTACCTCATGTCCCATGGCCATTGAGCCATTTGAGCTTCATTTTGACTCCAACAAGGACCCACCTATGACCGAGCTTATGCTTGATGATCTAAATGATGGTGGGAGGTCCTTGTTGGATGACTTGGGGAGAAGCCCCATTTTTAGTGATGCAGGTCTGCTGCATCCATCGAATGAGCCTGAGGAACTCATTCCGATGCACCCGCCTATTGGTTGGAGGGTTTTCTTCGATGAGCAATTAAACCCTAGTGAGGCAACACAACTTCATTCTTTGTTGCCCACACCCAACCAATATCATGAGGGGTTCGAGCCTTTCAGCTTTGACCTTTCACCCCTCATGACACCTCAGAGTACCAGTGGAGTTTGCCCATCTCGGCAAGTCTCTGGTCCTCAAAACATGATGTTCTCATTTGATGTTCCTTGACCAAATGATTATGAGAATATCTTGGTTGATGTGTATATCTTTAAAAAAAAAACAAAAAAAAAACAAAAAAAAAACAACAACAAAAAAAAACAACAAAAAAAAAGTGTGTAATAAAAGACTCCTTCAGTGAGCATCGATTGTTGTGGGCCCCAACCCTTGTGTACTTGGGCCCAATCTCTTCACGTATTTATCTCCCTTCTTCAGCTTCTCACAGGTTTTGAGGGAATTTGGGTTTGTGTCCATCAACATGACCCTGAACGTCCCTTTGTACTTCATGTTGGTGAGATCTTTCCTTTTTCATGCATGTATCCATGTAGTATCTTGTTCACATTCATTGAGGACAATGCATGAAGTAGGTGTGGGGGGGTGTTTTACGTGTGTACATAGTCGAGTCTTTTCTTTTGATTTTTTGTTTTCTTTTGTGTGCATTGTTAGGGTCATGTTAGTGTGCCGCATTTAACATTGATATATCTGCTTGCCATGATCCTTGGGTGACTTGTCTTCTTTTGCTTGCCTAGTGCTTTAAAATTTTCACATTTCTTTCAAAATCTTCATGTGTTTGTGAAAGAAAATGTTTTTGTGGGTTTTGCGTGTGTTTAGCATGTGCAAAACCGTTGAGAGGCAAAGTAAAAAGAAAGCTCCCAAAATTGTCTTGAACTTGATGCATTAGGATTTCTAGTTTACTGGCTTTAGGTCTTATTGAGTCGTTAGGATGCACCCCGGTTTTCCCTCGGGGGGTGTGTAATCATAGGGTTTCAGCACTCAAACATTTAAAGAAGTCCACCCTGAACCTAGTGAGTCAATAATTCGTGTCTGTTAGTATAAGGAAGTTTGTCGTAGTCAAGGGCCCTTAATCTCTTTTTGTGAAACTTAAGTGTAGGGGTTTTGGTTCCCATGTAGATAAATAAGTGGTGTTCTCTCTTCTCGCACGGCTCCTATCACTCGGGAAAGTAGGTCTGAAGGGACTTTGTGCCTGGTGCTTTCGAGTCTTCAGACTTGGGATGCGCCGACCGAACTCCCGTTACACGGGTGGTAGGGATCGCCCTATGTGGAGATTTGGGGGAAGGTGTACGTGATAGTGTAAGTCCTCATAGGCAATGATGCACGAAACCTGACCCTGGGAGAATCAAACACCAACCAATAAATGCTCCAAAGAAAAAAAAAAAAAAAGGAAAAAAAAGAGAAGAAAAAAAAAAAAGGTCGAATAAGAACCAAAATGGACTTTACACATTGTATCACATTCAGAAGTTAAGGTTGCCCATGTCTTTCACGTAAGTCCTTAACTAACTCTCACGAATAACTCATTAGGCTAGGTGTGTGGACTGATTACATATATAGAGTCGACCCGTAGTATTACCGCGTCCCATGATCGACAAAATAAGTCCAACGAGTCATGTATCTAGATTGATTAATGCATCTTGTTCGGATTTTGTGGGTGTATCCGCTGAAAACCCTCAGGAGACAACACTCCTCCTCCTTGGCGACAAGGAGGTTTAACGGCTTGTTGCACGTGCTAAGTGCAACCGTGATTCCTACGAAAGTGAGTTAGGATTTCTTGTTTTTCGTTTGCTTTTCTCTTTCTTTGTTTTGCTCGGGACTAGCAAAAGTTAGGTGTGGGGGTATTTGATTGACATCATTTCATGCTCATATTTGTATCTTATATCCATTATCTTTCACCTAAACAATGCTATGTCACGAGTTTTATGTTTAGTTTTCAGGAATAAATAGGTTTGAAGAGATGAAACATAAAATGACCCAAAAGCTGGGAAAAAGGACTGGATTGTGAGATCTGGGGACCAAGATGCAAGGAAAAAGGACCTGAACGCAAGACAGAGGGAACTAATAGTAAAACAGAATACTTCACACCATCATGGGAAGTATTTTAGCAATTGGATTCGGGTCGGAGCTCCAACAAACGAGGTAGATGCATCAAAGACAACAAATACCAACATGGAAAGCCCAGAAGAAAGCCCAGGACGATCTGGAGTTTATAGACCGCTAATTAGCGGTCTTGGACCGCTAATTGGCGGTCCAAGTTGCTCCAAATTCTCTGAGCTTGTTATGGCCTGTGTATTAGAGCATTCTTAGTCCATTTATGGTATCTGTTTAGTCCCACATCGGGGGATTGTCCCGGATTAGCTTTTTCCATGGCTATAAATAGAACTCTTCACCTTCTTATGTAAACTACTCCATATTTTAAGTGGCTATTCTTCCTACTAGAAGTGAGGCCTTGAAGCACACACTAAAGTAGGAGGATGCTACTTTTAATGTGAGTCATTTTATTAATAAAGTTTTGTGTTTCTTTCATTGTTTGTTTATGTTTCTTTTATTGTTTGTGCATGTTTTAGTTTAATCGTCTTTTAATTCTAGCTTAGTTTTAATATGCTTTCTTTCCATAGTTTAATAATTAGTGTAATGTTTAGTGAGTAGTTTCATCCCCTTTGGGGGGTGGAGTAGATGTACATACATGCATTAGAGAATGGGATGAATGCTTTATTTTTGATGTGTTGATTAAACATGAATGTATGCTTGCTTGTTTAGGATAGAATTTATAACTTGATGAGTTTTGCCAAAATGATTAGACACCTCTCATGCTTGTTTAGGTTCTGAAATAAACAACTTGCATATGTAAATGTTAATCAACTAAGTTGGTGAATAGATTGATAGGTTTTGCCACACATTTAGACACTTCCTATGCTTGATAAACACCACCTTCATGTGCTTAAAGAATGTATTCTACACCCACCTCTTTGCTTGTGTGCACTCACTCCACCCCTTAGGGGTTTTCCCATTTCTGTATTCCAGCACTTCTATTTTGTTCTTAGCTTAGTTTTTATTTGATCGTTTATTTCTTTGTTTCGCATTTCGTACTTCTTAGCGTAGTTTAGTGTAGAGTAGCGTAACCAACTCTCTTCTCCATTATTTTCGCCACTTGATTTCGTGCAAACAAGAGGCTGCTCACCTCCCTGAGGACGACCCGTACTTGCCACCGCTTCATCGCGGCCGTGCACTTGCGGTTTTAAATTAAAACGTTCAACAGTCCCACATCGGGGGATTGTCCCGGATTAGCTTTTTCCATGCTTATAAATAGAACTCTTCACCTCCCATTGTATCGCATCTCCCTCTTGGTGGCCATCTTCCCTACTAAGAGTGAAGCCTTGAAGCAAAACTCTAGTGGAGGAAGAGCTACTTGTAATTGAGTGAGTTAATAATATAAGTTTTCTTTTAATGATGTTGTTTCTCTCTTAGTTTAATTTCCTTTCCTTTGCATGCTTGTTTGTTTGTTTAGTTTTATGCTTCTTCAATATTTCTTGCTTAAGTAGTATAAAATTTCATTTCAGTATTATGCTTTCCTTTGCTAAATTAGTTAGAGTAATGAGTAGTGAGTAGTTCCATCCCCATTTGGGGGGTGGAGAAATATGTGATATAATAATGTAGTGTATTAAGTGTGTGTTATTTTTATCCCTTGAGCTTTATATGATTTCCATAACCATCTAATGGGTCTCCACTCTTATCTTTGATAGGCTAATGCTCTTGAATGAAGCTTAGCTTATGCTTTGATTAGTGGACCTATTTTATGGGGAATGATAAAGTTAGGATATGGATGAAGTTAATATTGGAAACACAATTTGTAGTGTATGTACTCTTGTTGCCTTTTCCTTAGCTAATGTCTTGTATGTTTTAATGATGTAGTCATCTTAATTCATGTAGAGGCATAGTAGGGTCTAGTCTTTATACTTGAGTTCATGTAGCTTCATTCCAATCATTGTCTTGTATGTTTTAATGATGTAGTCTTATCTTAATTCATGTAGAGGCAAGATTGGATGTAGTTTTATGATTTCATGCACTACATGTTGTGAGGAGCTTAATTGAACACACACACACACATTTTTATGTTCACATCAGTTCTCTACCCCCTTTGGGGTTTAGTTTTATTGCTTATCTTCATTTTCTTTTGCATTTCATTTCAGCTTTGTAGTTTAGATTAGTGTAATACATCTTTCTCCCTTCTTTTTACCCCTTGCCTTCGAATAAACCAAGTGTCGACACACCTCCCAGTGGATGACCCGTATTTGCCACCGCTTCAACGCGGCCGTGCACTTGCGGTAGAAATATAAAACGATCAATCAAGTTTTTGGCGCCGTTGCCGGGGAGGTGCTCTGTCCAGACCTTTGTTTGGACGATTCGAGGGGTTTTTAATTTTTTGTTTTCAGTTTTTCTTAGTTTCAGGGAACCAGCAGAACAAGGGGAGGCTACAGGAGAAATTTGGGGAACAGAAGATCTAAACAGACCGCCAATCAGCGGTTGAAGACAGCCAATTGGCGGCCTGGTGAGAGTTTCTGGACTTGAAATTTTTACTGTTAGTTAGTGCTGTAATTTGTGTTATCTGGGAGCCCTATTTTGCATGCTATGACTTCTGGTTAGCTCCCAGATCATTAATCACTCCCCCATTAATCAACTTGGCCCTAAAATCCAAAGCAAAAGACTAGACGTTCTTATTTGTTTAGGTCACGCATCATGTATTGACTTGAGCATATAGTTGTCTTTTCTTTTAGCTTTAATTTCAGTTGTTGAGTGCTGGCGTAAGGTACGCATTTCCTACACTCATTCACGCATCTCGTATGCCCATGCATTAGTTAGTAGGATTTGCATCAGGACAAGAGTGAGTTGAGCGTTTGATTGGAGCGATTGATTGCTAGATTTAAGCTCAAAACGCTACTAAGGAGGGGCTGTCCCATAAAAGATAAGGTGGGGGATTTCATCACCCTTTCCTTGGCCCCAAAAACCACTCTTAATAAAGCCTTAACTAAAAGCAAGTAGACATTGGCCCTAAGGAATTCGGACGCACTAGGAGAGTAATCTAGTCGAGACCGTCATGACCTGATCGGCGTTGCCTACCTTGTCGATAGTAGGAGGTACTGGATCTCCGGATCTGGTATCACTTGCTGGGCATTGTGGTCCTCGTTGTAGGGAGGTGAGACGTGTCGAGGCTAGTGACCTCGAAGTTAGGCGTCGTCTAGGTTAAGGACCCATTGCCTTACTTTGTTTGAGCCGTGCTTGCTAGTTAGGCTTCTTCCTGATCCCACTACCCTCGCTAGCTCTAGGGATTCTTCTCTCCTCACCTGAGTCATCTCCTCATCTATTCTCTACGTTTAGTCTGCTCCTCTAGTACACCTTCTGTTGTGTGTTTGTTAGAGTCGAGTCGAGCATTTTTATGCGAGGTTGGGCTCGTTCTGGTGAGAGCGCTCGACTCGAGAGAGTGCTTATTTCTGAGATGGAAGATCTTGGTGATCGACCATCTCCGCCTCGTGCTCCTTTGGAGCAAGAGGCCGAGTCGTCTCGTGGTGGCGAAGGGGACCGGGTTCCATACATGGACTACCTCGGTCCGTTTCCACCACCACGTAGACCTCCTTCTCCTCCTCCTCTGACTCGAGAGGAAGGGAGATTCGGTCAGGATCGAGTTCTAGGTGCACCACCACCTTTAGCTCGACATGATAGGCCGATGACCTTGTGGGAGCGGACCCATCCTGTTCGGGCCGCGCAACCTTCTTGCATAGTTGTTCCCCCTGCTCGCGGGAACAACTATGAGCTGAAACCTCAGTATGTGAGCATGCTTCCAACCTTTACTGCCAATAAGGAGGATCCGTATATTTTTATACGCGAATTCGAGGAAGTATGCTCCATGTTCAAGCTTCAACAGCTTGACGAGGATTCTGTCCGGTTGAGGATGATTTCGTTCGCATTGAAGGATAATGCGAAGAAATGGATGTATAGCCTCCCGGCGAGCTCGATTCGGTCTTGGGATGACTTTGTGACCGTCTTTCTGAAGAGATTTTTCCCTCAAAGGAAAACTCAACAGATACGGCACCAGATACATCAAATGTATCAGACCGAGACCGAATCTTTTCATGGTTTCTTTGAGAGGTTCAAGGACCTTCTCCAGCAATGCCCTCATCATGGACTTGAGCTATGGCAGCTGTGCCAGATTGTTTATGAGGGCATCAACTACAACACCCGCACATTGTTGGAGTCGATGTGTCAGGGTGACTTCCAAATGAAACCCATCGAGGAGGCATGGGACACTTTTGAATCCATGGCTGAGCGCACCTTCGAGTGGGACACCATGAGAGAGCCACCAGCCGCCAGGTCTTCTGGTCGAGCTGGATCATATCATGTTGAGTCGACTATCGCGTCTGAGGCGAAAATGGCTGCTCTCATGCGTAGGATAGAGAGTTTGGAGATGGACCGAGCTCCTGTAGCTCAGGTCGCTACTCCCGGGTGTACTAGGTGTGGACTGTCGGGACATGATGACTTGGAGTGCGCTTACGCTCCAAGAGATACTGAGCATGCAAATGCGATGTATCAACAAAGGCCCCGAAACGACCCGTACAGTCAGTCCTATAACCCGGGATGGCGTAACCATCCTAACTTCTCTTGGGGGTCTAGTGGAGGACACGGTCAGAGCTCGCACGCTCAACCTCAACCTCCACCTTATCAACCTCCACGCCCATCGGCGACCTACCAACCCCCACATCAAAGGTCTCAGCACCAAAATTACCAACCTGGTCAGGCCTCTTCGTCGGGTTATTCTAACCAGACTCCACAACCCCAGCGGGTTGACCCTAAGGACTCTACCATTGAACAAACCCTTCAAGCATTCATGCAGAGCACTCAATCCATGCTTGCGGCCAACAATAATACGGTCAAAGCATTGGAAATGCAAGTAAGCCAGTTGGCTCATCAGCTCCATGAACGCGAGAAGGGTCAATTCCCGAGTCAACCTGTGGTAAATCCCAGGGGTCAGCCTGCTAATACCAGGCAGAATGTACACAATGTTGAAAGTGACCCTTCCCAACATGCTAATGTTATTCATACCTTGAGATCGGGAAGGGTCGTTGACAACAATGTGAACATGTCGGAAGCCAACCCTGTTGGCAAGTCTTCCGAGGACAGTCTTGAGCCTGTCAAGGAACCTAATTCTGAGACTCCTCCTCGTGATTCCTATGTCCCCAAGGCACCATTCCCTCATCGGTTGACTAAAAAACGTGATGAGCATTGGGATAAGATCGTTGAGGTACTTAGGCAAGTAAAGGTGAACATCCCGTTGTTGGACGTTGTTCAACAAATGCCACCGTATGCCAAGTTCCTCAAAGACCTTTGCACCACCAAGAGAAAAACAAATGTGCCCAAGAAGGCCTTCTTGGCCGCCAATGTGAGCTCCATATTGACACAACCCATGACTGTCAAGTACAAGGACCCTGGTTGTCCAACTGTCTCTTGCACGATTGGGAATGTGACCATCTCTCAAGCTCTATTGGATTTGGGGGCATCTGTGAATCTCCTGCCTTACTCAGTCTATGTCAACCTTGGGATAGGCGATCTTAAACCAACGAGGACAACCCTCCAGTTGGCTGATAGATCCGTCAAAATCCCATGAGGGAGTGTGGAGGATGTCCTTATCAAGGTGGGTGAGTTCGTATTTCCAGTTGACTTCATCATCTTGGATACCGAACCCGTGTCCAACACACAAGGACAAATTCCTGTAATCCTTGGGAGGCCATTTCTTGCGACATCTAATGCCTTGATCAATTGTCGCAATGGCTTGATGAGGTTGTCTTTTGGAAACCTCACGGCGGATTTCAACATCTTCACTCTTGGTAAGCAACCTGGGCTCTTCGACGACTCAGTCGGAGCCAATTTCATCCAGGACACGGATGAGCCCGATTCATTAGGCATGTTCGACTCACATCGACATATTATTGAGGTGCCTAATGATCAGGTTGCGAGTGAAGAGGATCTTGAGGAATCCGCCAGCATATCTCTGGACGAGGAGGCACATCTGGGTGCTTGCTCCTCTTACCCCGTGGCCCTTGAGCCACTTGAGATTTACTCTGAATCCGACAAGGACCCACCTCTGGTCGAGCTTAAACCGCTCCCCGATAACCTAAAGTACATCTTTTTAGGGGATAATGAGACCTTGCCACTCATTATTGCTTCTGATCTTGAAAAAGATCAAGAGGTTGCCCTCAAAAGAGTACTCTTTGAAAACAAAGAGGCGATCGGGTGGTCCTTGAAGGATATCAAGGGAATTAGCCCTGGTATTGTTCAGCATCGGATCCACATGGAAGAGGATTCTAGGCCCCGCAGGGACCCACAACGGAGATTGAATCCTGTACTGAAAGAAGCCGTCCGAAAGGAGGTTCTTAAGTGCTTGGATCATGGCATAATCTATCCTATCTCTGATAGTTCGTGGGTGAGTCCTGTCCATGTGGTTCCCAAGAAGTCAGGCGTGACGGTTGTGGAGAATGAGCATAATGAGCTTATCCCGACACGCCTGCAAACTGGCTGGCGAGTTTGCGTTGATTATCGCAAGCTCAATGCGGCAACGCGGAAAGATCATTTCCCGTTGCCATTCATTGATCAGATGTTGGAAAGGTTGGCCGGACATGAGTACTATTGTTTTCTTGATGGATACTCCGGTTACAACCAAATTCCCATCGCCCCCGAGGACCAAGAGAAAACCACATTCACTTGTCCCTTTGGCACGTTTGCCTACCGTCGCATGCCCTTTGGGTTATGCAATGCGCCGGCAACGTTTCAGAGGTGTATGATCAGCATCTTCTCCGATATGGTTGAGCGTTTCCTTGAGATCTTCATGGACGACTTTTCCATATTTGGCGCTTCCTTTGATGAGTGCCTTCATCACTTGAGCCTTGTCCTCAAGCGATGCCGTGAGAAGAACCTCGCTCTCAATTGGGAGAAATGTCACTTCATGGTGAAGCGAGGGATTGTACTTGGACATGTGGTCTCAAGTAGGGGAATTGAGGTCGATCCCGCCAAAGTGGGTATCATTGCTAATCTCCCACCGCCACGTAATGTGAAGGATATCCGCGCCTTTTTGGGGCATGCTGGATTCTATCGGCGGTTCATTCGAGATTTTAGCAAAATCGCTCGACCTCTCACCGCCTTGTTGGCTAAGGATGCCATTTTTGAGTTCACACCGGATTGCCACCATGCCTTTTTGACCTTGAAGAAAGATGCAAAATCCCGACTCTTGAGATGGATCTTGTTGTTACAAGAATTCGATCTCGAGATTCGGGACAAAAAAGGGTGTGAAAACGTTGTAGCTGACCACTTGTCTCGTCTAGAGACGACCAACCCACAGGACCAAATCATTGACGACAAATTTCCTGACGAGCAGTTGTTCATGATCGAAGATAACCCTTGGTTTGCCGACATCGTGAACTACCTCGTGACCGAGCAATTTCCTGTGGGTTGGTCAAAATCTGACCAATCCAAATTTAGATCGTATGTCAGATTCTTTCACTGGGACGACCCCTACCTATTCAAATACTGCTCTGACCAAATTTTCAGGCGGTGCGTCCCAGATACCGAGTTCCAAAGTGTGCTCCATTTCTGCCATTCCAAGGCATGTGGAGGACACTTTGGAGCAAAGAAAACTGCTGCCAAGGTTCTCCAATTGGATTCTACTGGCCCTCTCTTTTCAAGGATGCTTACGACTTTTGTAAGCAATGTGATAGGTGCCAGCGCCTTGGCAGGATTGGTCGACGTGACATGATGCCTTTGCAAAATGTCCTTGTTGTCGACATCTTCGATGTGTGGGGCATCGATTTCATGGGTCCCTTCCCGAACTCTTTCGGGAATGTTTACATTCTGGTGGCCGTTGACTATGTGTCTAAGTGGGTTGAGGCTATACCCACAAAGACCAATGACAACAAGGTGGTCACCAAATTCTTGAGGGACATTTTTGCGCGATTTGGTACTCCTCGTACCATAATCAGCGATAGGGGTACCCACTTCTGTAATCGCTCCTTTGAAGCGCTTATGAGGAAATATTCGATCACCCACAAGCTTGCGACCCCATACCATCTGCAAACTAGTGGGCAGGTCGAAATCTCTAACCGTCAATTAAAGCAAATTCTTGAGAAGACGGTTAGTTCCTCGAGGAAGGATTGGTCTACCAAATTGAATGACGCATTGTGGGCTTTCCGCACCGCGTACAAGACCAATTTGGGTATGTCCCCTTATCGGGTAGTGTACGGCAAGGCTTGCCACCTACCCGTCGAGCTTGAGCATCGTGCTTTCTGGGCGATCAAGAACCTGAATATGGATCTTGATCAAGCAGGAGTACAACGTAAGTTCGACATTGTGGAATTAGAAGAGTTACGCAATGATGCGTACGAGAATGCCAAAATTCATAAGTCCCGAGCCAAGATGTTTCACGATCGCATGATTATGCGAAAGGTGTTTACGGCCGGGCAGAAGGTGTTGCTCTACAATTCCCGGCTTCATCTGTTTGCGGGGAAGCTCCGCAGTCGCTGGTCTGGCCCGTTTATTGTCCAAACCGTTTATCCTCATGGAGCGGTTGAAATCTTGAACCCAGGGAATGGGGACATGTTCAAAGTTAATGGACAACGCCTCAAACCCTACTTGGAGGGGGCACCAGCCGAAGTCGAGGAGGTCATGTTCCTTCATGAACCTCCCTCGCACTCAACCATTCATGCTCCTACATGAGTGGTTGAGCTTTCATGTTTGTACATAGTTATAAAAAAAAAAAAAGTACAAAAAGAAGACTCCTTCAGTGAGCATCGATTGTTGTGGGCCCCAAACCCTTGAGTAATTTGGGCCCCATTTCTTTCACGTATTTGTATCCCTTCTTTAGCATCTCACAGGTTTTGAGGGAAGTTGGGTTGTGTCCATCAACATAGCCATGAACTTCCTTGTGTACTTCACGTGGGTGAGATCTCTTCTGTTTCATGCATGCATCCATGTAGTATCTTGCTTGCATTCATTGAGGACAATGCATGAAGTAGGTGTGGGGGGGTGTTTTACGTGTGTACATAGTCGAGTCTTTTCTTTTGATTTTGTTTTCTTTTGTTTGCATTGTTAGGGTCATGATAGTGTGCTGCATTTAATATCGATATATTTGCTTGCCATGATCCTTGGGTGACTTGTCTTCTTTTGCTTGCCTAGTGCTTCAAAATTTTCACATTTCTTTCAAAATCTTCATGTGTTTTCGAAAGAATATGTTTTGTGGGTTTTGCGTGTGTTTAGCATGTGCAAAACTGTTGAGAGGCAAAGTAAAAAGAAAGCTCCCGAAATTGTCTTGAACTTGATGCATTAGGATATCTTGTACGTGGCTTTAGGATTTATCGAGTCATTAGGATGCACCCCAGTTTTCCCTTGGGGGTGAGTAATCAGTGGGTTTCAGTGCTCAAACATTTAAAGAAGTCCACCCTGAACCTAGTGAGTCAAATAATTCGTGTTTGTTAATTTAGGAAGTTTGTTGTAGTCAAGGGCCCTTAATATCTTTTTGTGAAACTTAAGTGTAGGGGTTTTGGTTCCCATGTAGATAAATGAATAAATAAGTGGTGTTCTCTCTTCTCGCACGGCTCCTATCACTCGGGAAAGTAGGTCTGAGGGGACTTTGTGCCTGGTGCTTTCGAGTCATCTGACTTGGGATGCACCGACCGAACTCCCGTTACACGGGTGGGAGGGATCGCCCTATGTGGAGATTTGGGGGAAGGTGTACGTGATAGTGTAAGTCCTCATAGGCAATGATGCACGAAACCTGACCCTGGAAGAAACAAACACCAACCAATAAATGCTCCAAAGAAAAAGAAAAAAAAAAGAGAAAAGAAAAAAAAAGGAAAAGAAAAAAAAAGAGTCAAATAAGAACCAAAATGGACTTTATACTTTGTTTCACATTCAGAAGTTAAGGTTGCCCATGTCTTTCACTTAATTCCTTAGTTAACTCTCACGAATAACTCATTAGGCTAGGTGTGTGGACTGATTACATATATAGAGTCGACCCGTAGTATTACCGCATTCCATGATCGACAAAATAAGTCCAACGAGTCGTGTAGCTAGATTGATTAATGCATCTTGTTCGGATTTTGTGGGTATATCCGCTGAAAACCCTCAGGAGACACCACTCCTCCTCCTTGGCAACAAGGAGGTTTAACGGCTTGTTGCACATGCTAAGTGCAACCGTGATTCCTACGAAAGTGAGTTAGGATTTCTTGTTTTTTTCGTATGCTTTTTCCTTTCTTTGTTTTGCTCGAGACTAGCAAAAACTTAGGTGTGGGGGTATTTGATTGACATCATTTCATGCTTATATTTGTACCTTATATCCATTATCTTACACCTAAGCAATGCTATGTGACGAGTTTTATGTTTAGTTTTCAGAAATAAAGAGGTTTGAAGAGAAGAGCCATGAAAGGACCCAAAAGCAGGAAAAAAGGACCTAATTGTGAGACCTGGGGACCAAGATGCAAGGGGGAAGGACCTGATCGTAAGACAGAAGGACCTAAGAGCAAAACAGGAAACTCCACACCATCATGAGGAGTATTTTGTCAATTCGATTCGGGTCGGAGCTCCACTAAACCAGCTAGATGCATCCAAGACCAAGAAACACACCAAGGCAAGCCCACCAGAAGACCCAGCCGGATCTGGGCTTTATAGGCCGCCAATTGGCGGTCTGGAACCGCCAATTGGCGGTCTGGTTAAGCCCAGATCAGCCAAGATTCTTCCTGGACTTGTATTATCATGTGTTTAGGCTATTTTTGGTATTGGTTTAGTCCCACATCGGGGGATTGTCCCGGATTAGCTTTTTCCATGCTTATAAATAGAACTCTTCACCTCCCATTGTATCGCATCTCCCTCTTGGTGGCCATCTTCCCTACTAAGAGTGAAGCCTTGAAGCAAAACTCTAGTGGAGGAAGAGCTACTTGTAATTGAGTGAGTTAATAATATAAGTTTTCTTTTAATGATGTTGTTTCTCTCTTAGTTTAATTTCCTTTCCTTTGCATGCTTGTTTGTTTGTTTAGTTTTATGCTTCTTCAATATTTCTTGCTTAAGTAGTATAAAATTTCATTTCAGTATTATGCTTTCCTTTGCTAAACTAGTTAGAGTAATGAGTAGTGAGTAGTTCCATCCCCATTTGGGGGGTGGAGAAATATGTGATATAATAATGTAGTGTATTAAGTGTGTGTTATTTTTATCCCTTGAGCTTTATATGATTTCCATAACCATCTAATGGGTCTCCACTCTTATCTTTGATAGGCTAATGCTCTTGAATGAAGCTTAGCTTATGCTTTGATTAGTGGACCTATTTTATGGGGAATGATAAAGTTAGGATATGGATGAAGTTAATATTGGAAACACAATTTGTAGTGTATGTACTCTTGTTGCCTTTTCCTTAGCTAATGTCTTGTATGTTTTAATGATGTAGTCATCTTAATTCATGTAGAGGCATAGTAGGGTCTAGTCTTTATACTTGAGTTCATGTAGCTTCATTCCAATCATTGTCTTGTATGTTTTAATGATGTAGTCTTATCTTAATTCATGTAGAGGCAAGATTGGATGTAGTTTTATGATTTCATGCACTACATGTTGTGAGGAGCTTAATTGAACACACACACACACATTTTTATGTTCACATCAGTTCTCTACCCCCTTTGGGGTTTAGTTTTATTGCTTATCTTCATTTTCTTTTGCATTTCATTTCAGCTTTGTAGTTTAGATTAGTGTAATACATCTTTCTCCCTTCTTTTTACCCCTTGCCTTCGAATAAACCAAGTGTCGACACACCTCCCAGTGGACGACCCGTATTTGCCACCGCTTCAACGCGGCCGTGCACTTGCGGTAGAAATATAAAACGATCAATCAATTATCGAGGCTGTGCTTATCAAAGTTGGAGATTTTATATTTCCAGTCGATTTTGTTGTCCTCGATACCAATCTTGTTGCGAACACCCACTCTCAAATACCTTTGATTTTGGGTAGACCATTTCTGGCAACCTCCAATGCCTTGATTAATTGTAGAAATGGTCTCATGAAGCTCTCATTCGGTAACATGAGTGTCGAGTTTCATGTATTCAACTCTGGTAGGCAACAGGAACCCATGGATGAACCTTTAAATCTAAATCTCATCCGCCAATTGGAGAAAGCACCACAAAATCAACGAACACCCCTAACCCCAATGCAACCCGTTGAGAATGTTCGAGGGCCCAGCAAAAACTCATTGCCTGTCTTCGCAATGCAACAGAGTGAGCTGGCCTCGAACATCAATGTCCAAAGGGAGTGTTCGTTGCATGATTCAGTTGAGAGTACTAGTGAGAGTGAGACACCTCATCATATGCCTATACCAGAAGGTGTCTCTACCTCATGTCCCATGGCCATTGAGCCATTTGAGCTTCATATTGACTCCAACAAAGACCCACCTATGACCGAGCTTATGCTTGATGATCTAAATGATGGTGGAAGGTCCTTGTTGGATGACTTGGGGAGAAGCCCCATTCTTAGTGATGCAAGTCTGCTGCATCCATCGAATGAGCCTAAGGAACTCATTCCGATGCTCCCGCCCATTGGTTTGAGGGTTTGCTTCGATGAGCAATTAAACCCTAGTGAGGCAACACAACTTCATTCTTTGTTGCCCACACCCAACCAATATCATGAGGGGTTCGAGCCTTTCAGCTTTGACCATTCACCCCTCATGACACCTCAGAGTACCAGTGAAGTTTGCCCATCTCGGTAAGTCTGGTCCTCAAAACTTGATGTTCTCATTTGATGTTCTTTGACCAAATGATTATGAGAATATCTTGGTTGATGTATATATCTTGTAAAAACAAAAAAAAGAAAAAAAGAAAAAAAGTGTGTAATAAAAGACTCCTTCAGTGAGCATCGATTGTTGTGGGCTCCAACCCTTGTGTACTTGGGCCCAATCTCTTCACGTATTTATCTCCTTTCTTCAGCTTCTCACAGGTTTTGAGGGAATTTGGGTTTGTGTCTATCAACATGACCCTGAACGTCCCTTTGTACTTCATGTTGGTGAGATCTTTCCTTTTTCGTGCATGTATCCATGTAGTATCTTGTTCACATTCATTGAGGACAATGCATGAAGTAGGTGTGGGGGGGTGTTTTACGTGTGTACATAGTCGAGTCTTTTTCTTTTGATTTTGTTTTCTTTTTGTGTGTATGTTAGGGTCATGCTAGTGTGCCGCATTTAACATTGATATATCTGCTTGCCATGATCCTTGGGTGACTTGTCTTCTTTTGCTTGCCTAGTGATTTAAAATTTTCACATTTCTTTCAAAATCTTCATGTGTTTGTGAAAGAAAATGTTTTTTGTGGGTTTTGCATGTGTTTAGCATCTGCAAAACCGTTGAGAGGCAAAGTAAAAGAAAGCTCCCAAAATTGTCTTGAACTTGATGCATTAGGATATCTAGTTTACTGGCTTTAGGTCTTATCGAGTTGTTAGGATGCACCCTGGTTTTCCCTCGGGCGGCGTCTAATCATAGGGTTTCAATACTCAAACATTTAAAGAAGTCCACCCTGAACCTAGTGAGTCAAATAATTCGTGTCTGTTAGTATAAGGAAGTTTGTCGTAGTCAAGGACCCTTAATCTCTTTTTGTGAAACTTAAGTGTAGGGGTTTTGGTTCCCATGTAGATAAATAAATAAGTGGTGTTCTCTCTTCTCGCACGGCTCCTATCACTCGGGGAAGTAGGTCTGAGGGGACTTTGTGCCTGGTGCTTTCGAGTCATCTGACTTGGGATGCACCGACCGAACTCCCGTTACACGGGTGGTAGGGATCGCCCTATGTGGAGATTTGGGGGAAGGTGTACGTGATAGTGTAAGTCCTCATAGGCAATGATGCACGAAACCTGACCCTGGGAGAATCAAACATGAACCAATAAAATGCTCCAATGAAAAAAAAAGAAAAAAAGAGTCAAATAAGAACCAAAATGGACTTTACACATTGTATCACATTCAGAAGTTAAGGTTGCCCATGTCTTTCATTCAAGTCCTTAACTAACTTTCACGAATAACTCATTAGACTTGGTGTGTGGACCGATTACATATAGAGAGTCGACCCGTGGTGTTACCGCGTCCCATGATCGACAAAATGAGTCCAACGAGTCGTGTAGCTAGATTGCTTAATGCATCTTGTTTGGATTTTGTGGGCGTATCCGCTGAAAACCCTCAGGAGACAACACTCCTCCTCCTTGGAGACAAGGAGGTTTAACGGCGTGTTGCACATGCTAAGTGCAACCGTGATTCCTACGAAAGTGAGTTAGGATTTCTTGTTTTTCGTAAGCTTTTTCATTTCTTTGTTTTGCTCGGGACTAGCAAAAGTTAGGTGTGGGGGTATTTGATTCACATCATTTCATGCTTATATTTGTATCTTATATCCATTATCTTTCACCAAAACAATGCTATGTTACGAGTTTTATGTTTAGTTTTCAGGAATAAATAGGTTTGAAGAGATGAAGCATAAAAGAACCCAAAAGCTGGGAAAAAAGACTGAATTGTGAGATCTGGGGACTAAGATGCAAGGGAGAAGGACCTGAATGTAAGACAGAAGGACCTACTAGCAAAACAGAATACTCCACACCATCATGGGGAGTATTTTAGCAATTCGATTTGGGTCGAAGCTCCAACAAACCAAGTGAATGCATCCAAGACCAACAAATATACCGAGAAAAGCCCACAACAAAAATGAGCAGGATCTGAACCATATAGACCGCCAATTGGCGGTCGAAGACCGCTAATTGGCGGTCCTTTTTAGCCCAGCACATGTATTAGAGGATGTCTAGGCTATTTTTGGTATCTGTTTAGTCCCACATTGGGGGATTGTCCCGGTTTGCCTTTTTCCATGGCTATAAATAGAACTCTTCACCTTCCATTGTAATCACTCCATATTTTAAGTGGCTATTCTTCCTACTAGAAGTGAGGCCTTGAAGCACACACTAAAGTAGGAGGATGCTACTTGAAATGTGAGTCATTTTATCAATAAAGTTTTGTGTTTCTTTCATTGTTTGTTTATGCTTCTTTTATTGTTTGTGCATGTTTTAGTTTAATCGTCTTTTATTTCTAGCTTAGTTTTAATATGCTTTCTTTGCTTAGTTTAATAATTAGTGTAATGTTTAGTGAGTAGTTCCATCCCCTTTGGGGGGTGGAGTAGATATAAATACATGCATTAGAGAATGGGATGAATGCTTTATTTTTGATGTGTTGATCAAACATGAATGTATGCTTGCTTGTTTAGGATAGAATTGATAACTTGATGAGTTTTGCCAAAATTATTAGACACCTCTCATGCTTGTTTAGGTTCTGAAATAAACATCTTGCATATGTAAATGTTAATCAACTAGGTTGGTGAATAGATTGATAGGTTTTGCCATAACATTTAGACACTTCCTATGCTTGATAAACACCTCCTTCATGTGCTTAAAGAATGTATTCTACACCCACCTCTTTGCATGTGTGCACTCACTCCACCCCTTAGGGGTTTTCCCATTTCTGTATTCCAGCATTCTTCCTTTGTTCTTAGCTTAGTTATTATTTCATTGTTTGGTTCTTCTTTTCGCATTTCCTACTTCTTAGCGTAGTATAGAGTAGAGTAGCATAAACATCTTTCTCCCCCTATTTTCCCACTTGATTTCGTACAAACAAGAGGCTACTCACCTCCCTCAGGACGACCCGTACTTGCCACCGCTTCATCGCGGCCGTGCACTTGCGGTTTAATATAAAACGTTCAACAAGTTTTTGGCGTCGTTGCCGGGGAGGTGTCAGTCCAGACTCTTGTTTGGACGATTTGAGTGGATTTATTTTTTTGTTTTGTAGTTTTTGTTTATTTCAGGAGACTTGGAGTCGAAAGGAGAGGCATCTGGAAAAATTTGGAGGAAAGCTTGGCAGTTTGGACCGCCAATCAGCGGCCTAAGACCGCCAATTGGCGGTCGGGTGAGCTGCTTTTGCCTTCTTATTTCTTTGTCATGTTGCCATAATTGATCTAGTAATCTAGGACTCAATTTTGCATGTTCTGACTCTTAGATTGTTCCCAGATTAATAATCAACTTCCCTTAAGCAACTTGGACCCTAAAACTCAAAGCAAAAGATTAGGCATTCTTTTTTGTTTAGCTCATGCATCATGTAAGTGACTTAGGCATTTAGATTGTCTTTTATCTTAGCTTTATTTTCTGTTGCCGAGAGCTGGCGTGAGGTACGCACCTTCTACTCTCATTCATGCATTTCGTATGAACATGCATTAGTTAGTAGGAAGTGCATTGCAACAAGTGTGAGTATAGCGTTTTGTTTGGAGAGTTGATTGTTAGATTAAGACTCCAAAACGCTACTAAGGAGGGGCTGTCCCGTAAATGATAATGAGGGGGAATTCATCACCCTTTTCTTCGCCCCAAAAACCACACTAATCGAGAGCCTAATTTCTAAAATCAAGTAGACATTGTCCTTAAGGAATTCAGACGCATTAGGAGAGTGATCCGGTCCCGACCGTCATAACCTGATCGGCGTTGCCCACTTTGTCGATAGTAGGAGAGACGAGATCCCCGGATCTTGACTCACTTGCTGGGCTTAGTGGTCCTCGTCGTAGGGAGGTGAGGCGTGTTGAAGCCGCGTGACCTCGCAGTTAGGCGTCGTATAGCTGTAAGGACCTATAGCGACCTTAGGATTGCTTGAGCCTTGTTTGCTTGTGTGCGTCTACCTGTACCCATCCGCCGTAGCATAAGGACTTCTTCCCTTCTTTCCGGAGTCATTCTTTCTCTCCTGTGTTCCCCAGTCTTCTCTTCTACGTAAATTCTTTGTGTAAAAAAAAAGAAAAAAAAGAGATTTGGTTTGTGTGTGTGCACCTTTGTGCATGCTTTCGTGGACACAAGACGAGAGGGGTTGTTTGATGAGGAGTGTTGTCAATCCGGCTTTGGTCATCGATTTCTCGACGCCTTCCTCCTCTCGTGTCGCACACCGTTTGGGTTCAATGGCTGCTCATTTCCGTGAGGAGGAGCAATTGCTGGACCCACCTGTTCCACCTGTGCTTCCAGTTGTCACTCCCATACCTCTACGTGATCGATGCTACCCGAGCCATACCGCTCTACCTTCATGCATCGTATTGCCAGAGGCTAATGGGAACCATTTTGAGGTTAAGCCTCAGTTTATCTCCATGCTCCCTCATTTCACTGGGAAAGGTGACCCCTATAACTTTCTCAGGGAATTTGAGGTGGTCTGTGCTATGTTCAAGCTGCAACAACTTAGCACAGACTCCATCCATCTTAGGCTCGTTCCTTTCGCATTAAAGGATGATGCCAAGAAGTTGTTGTACAGCAACCAAGCGAATTCCTTTAGGACTTGGGATGAGTTTCAATCTGCATTCCTCAAGAAGTACTTTCCAAATCATCGGACTCAAAAATTGAGGAACGAAATCAATTCGTTCTATCAACATGAGACCGAACCATTTCATGCATATCTAGACAGGTTCAAAGAGCTACTATCCTCATGCCCTCACCATGGCATTGAGGTGTGGCGTCTTTGTCATATTGTTTATGAAGGTCTTCACATCCCGTCAAGAACGCTCCTTGAGTCCATGTGTCAAGGAGAGTTCTTGGGAAAGGATGAAAGGGAGGCATGGGCCTTCCTAGAAGACCTCGCTGAGAAAACTATGCAATGGGAGAGTGTGAGGGAACCACCTGCAACATCTAGCATAGGAGCAAGGATCGCGAATGCAAACTCGACTAGATCGGGTGCCGCATTTGTTGTCGATACCACTACGGCCACCGAGACGCGCATGGCGGCCTTAATGCGCCGTATGGATTCGATTGAGCTCCAAAACCAACATGGTGCACCTCACATATCCACATCTGGTCCAGTTCCCTGTCATTCATGTGGTAGGATAGGTCATGTAGAAAGCGAGTGTGAGTCCATTCCTCCTGAGATGGAGCGTGTCAACGCCATCTATGATAGAGCCAGGAATGACCCATACTCATCATCTTATTATCCTGGATGAACGAACCACCCCAATGTTTCATGGAACCAAACTAATGCCCTGGGTGGTCCTTCAAACTCCTCTAGACCACATTACCAATCACATCAACCTCCCACGCATGCACATTCCTATCAGCCACCCTAAGCGCAAACCACCAATCAATCGGGTTTCCCAAATTCCAACAATATGGAAACCCGATTTAATCCGCTTGAGACCTTGACGCGTGGACTTGAAAACTCAATGAAAATTTTTATGTCAACCATGAGTCAAGTTCTCACTTCAAATCAGCAGACCATCAAATCTCTAGAGCTTCAGATGGGCCAATTGGCTCAGTTTGTACATGAAAGAGAGAGAGGGTCTTTTCCTAGCCAGCCTGAGGCTAACCCCCGTGTGTACCAGCAACAACACATGCAAAATGAGAATGTGGTACCTCGGGGGAGGCAAGTGAACCATGTGGAGGAACCTGTTCACCATGTCAATGCCATTGTTACCTTAAGAAATGGAAAACAGGTTTACAATCACATTTCCTTGCCACAACAACCACCATCTATGCAGCCCCTCAGTGGGAATGGTGGTGAAGAAGAAGCTGAGGGTGAGGGTAATACACCAACGCTTCTTTCTTCTCAGGCACCACAGAAAACCTACCTGCCAAAAGCTCCCTATCCAAGTGGGTTAACCAAAAAATAGAGTGACAATATGGACAAGATATTAGAGGTGTTTAAGGAAGTAAAGGTTAACATCCCCTTGTTGGATGTCATCCAACAAATTCCTCAATATGCCAAAGTGTTGAAGGATCTCTGCAAAACCAAGAGGAACACCAATGTTCCTAAGAAAGCATTCTTGGCTGCAAATATCAGCTCACTTTTGTCCAATCCTACCTACACAAAATACAAGGACCCTGGGTGTCCTACTATTCAGTGTACGATAGGGGACACTAAAATGAGCAATGTTTTGCTTGATTTAGGATCAGCGGTAAACCTCCTCCCATTCTTTGTTTATAAACAGTTGAACTTGGGAGAATTGAAACCAATGAAGATCACCCTCCAATTGGCGGATAGATCCATTCGTATTCCCATGGGGATTATTGAGGATGTGCTTATCAAAGTTGGAGATTTTATATTTCCAGTCGATTTTGTTGTCCTCAATACCAATCCTGTTGCGAACACCCACTCTCAAATACCTTTGATTTTGGGTAGACCATTTCTGGCAACCTCCAATGCCTTGATTAATTGTAGAAATGGTCTCATGAAGCTCTCATTCGGTAACATGAGTGTCGAGTTTCATCTGTTCAACTCTGGTAGGCAACAGGAACCCATGGATGAACCTTTAAATCTAAATCTCATCCGCCAATTGGAGAAAGCACCACAAAATCAACGAACACCCCTAACCCCAATGCAACCCGTTGAGAATGTTCGAGGGCCCAGCAAAAACTCATTGCCTGTCTTCGCAATGCAACAGAGTGAGCTGGCCTCGAACATCAATGTCCAAAGGGAGTGTTCGTTGCATGATTCAGTTGAGAGTACTAGTGAGAGTGAGACACCTCATCATATGCCTATACCAGAAGGTGTCTCTACCTCATGTCCCATGGCCATTGAGCCATTTGAGCTTCATATTGACTCCAACAAAGACCCACCTATGACCGAGCTTATGCTTGATGATCTAAATGATGGTGGGAGGTCCTTGTTGGATGACTTGGGGAGAAGCCCCATTCTTAGTGATGCAAGTCTGCTGCATCCATCGAATGAGCCTAAGGAACTCATTCCGATGCACCCGCCCATTGGTTGGAGGGTTTTCTTCGATGAGCAATTAAACCCTAGTGAGGCAACACAACTTCATTTTTGTTGCCCACACCAGTGGTTGGAGGGTTTTCTTCGAGAGTACCAGTGAAGTTTGCCCATCTCGGTAAGTCTCTGGTCCTCAAAACTTGATGTTCTCATTTGATGTTCCTTGACCAAATGATTATGAGAATATCTTGGTTGATGTATATATCTTGTAAAAACAAAAAAAGAAAAAAAGAAAAAAAAGTGTGTAATAAAAGACTCCTTCAGTGAGCATCGATTGTTGTGGGCTCCAACCCTTGTGTACTTGGACCCAATCTCTTCACGTATTTATCTCCTTTCTTCAGCTTCTCACAGGTTTTGAGGGAATTTGGGTTTGTGTCTATCAACATGACCCTGAACGTCCCTTTGTACTTCATGTTGGTGAGATCTTTCCTTTTTCATGCATGTATCCATGTAGTATCTTGTTCACATTCATTGAGGACAATGCATGAAGTAGGTGTGGGGGGGGGGGTGTTTTACGTGTGTACATAGTCGAGTCTTTTTCTTTTGATTTTGTTTTCTTTTTGTGTGTATGTTAGGGTCATGCTAGTGTGCCGCATTTAACATTGATATATCTACTTGCCATGATCCTTGGGTGACTTGTCTTCTTTTGCTTGCCTAGTGCTTTAAAATTTTCACATTTCTTTCAAAATCTTCATGTGTTTGTGAAAGAAAATGTTTTTTGTGGGTTTTGCATGTGTTTAGCATCTGAAAAACCGTTGAGAGGCAAAGTAAAAGAAAGCTCCCAAAAATTGTCTTGAACTTGATGCATTAGGATATCTAGTTTACTGGCTTTAGGTCTTATCGAGTCGTTAGGATGCACTCCGGTTTTCCCTCGGGGGGCGTGTAATCATAGGGTTTCAATACTCAAACATTTAAAGAAGTCCACCCTGAACCTAGTGAGTCAAATAATTCGTGTCTGTTAGTATAACAAAGTTTGTCGTAGTCAAGGGCCCTTAATCTCTTTTTGTGAAACTTAAGTGTAGGGGTTTTGGTTCCCATGTAGATTAATAAATAAGTGGTGTTCTCTCTTCTCGCACGGCTCCTATCACTCGGGAAAGTAGGTCTGAGGGGACTTTGTGGCTGGTGCTTTCGAGTCATCTGACTTGGGATGCACCGACCGAACTCCCGTTACACGGGTGGTAGGGATCGCCCTATGTGGAGATTTGGGGGAAGGTGTACGTGATAGTGTAAGTCCTCATAGGCAATGATGCACGAAACCTGACCCTGGGAGAATCAAACACCAACCAATAAAATGCTCCAATGAAAATAAAAGAAAAAAAGAAGAAAAAAAAGAGTCAAATAAGAACCAAAATGGACTTTACACATTGTATCACATTCAGAAGTTAAGGTTGCCCATGTCTTTCACTCAAGTCCTTAACTAACTTTAACGAATAACTCAGTAGGCTAGGTGTGTGGACCGATTACATATAGAGAGTCGACCCGTAGTGTTACCGCGTCCCATGATCGACAAAATGAGTCCAACGAGTCGTGTAGCTAGATTGATTAATGCATCTTGTTCGGATTTTGTGGGCGTATCCGCTGAAAACCCTCAGGAGACAACACTCCTCCTCTTTGGCGACAAGGAGGTTTAACGGCTTGTTGCACATGCTAAGTGCAACCGTGATTCCTACGAAAGTGAGTTAGGATTTCTTGTTTTTCGTATGCTTTTTCATTTCTTGGTTTTGCTCGGGACTAGCAAAAGTTAGGTGTGGGGGTATTTGATTGACATCATTTCATGCTTATATTTGTATCTTATATCCATTATCTTTCACCTAAACAATGCTATGTTACGAGTTTTATGTTTAGTTTTCAGGAATAAATAGGTTTGAAGAGATGAAGCATAAAAGAACCCAAAAGCTGGGAAAAAGGACTGAATTGTGAGATCTGGGGACTAAGATGCAAGGGAGAAGGACCTGAATGTAAGACAGAAGGACCTACTAGGAAAACAGAATACTCCACACCATCATGGGGAGTATTTTAGAAATTTGATTTGGGTTGAAGCTCCAACAAACCAAGTGAATGCATCCAAGACCAACAAATATACCGAGAAAAGCCCACAACAAAAATGAGCAGGATCTGAACCATATAGACCGCCAATTGGCGGTGCAAGACCGCTAATTGGCGGTCCTTTTTGGCCCAAATCCGCTAAACTTTCTCCAGCACATGTATTAGAGGATGTTTAGGCTATTTTTGGTATCTGTTTAGTCCCACATCGGGGGATTGTCCCGGTTTGCCTTTTTCCATGGCTATAAATAGAACTCTTCACCTTCCATTGTAATCACTCCATATTTTAAGTGGCTATTCTTCCTACTAGAAGTGAGGCCTTGAAGCACACACTAAAGTAGGAGGATGCTACTTGAAATGTGATTTATTTTATCAATAAAGTTTTGTGTTTCTTTCATTGTTTGTTTATGCTTCTTTTATTGTTTGTGCATGTTTTAGTTTAATCGTCTTTTATTTCTAGCTTAGTTTTAATATGCTTTCTTTGCTTAGTTTAATAATTAGTGTAATGTTTAGTGAGTAGTTCCATCCCCTTTGGGGGGTGGAGTAGATGTAAATACATGCATTAGAGAATGGGATGAATGCTTTATTTTTGATGTGTTGATCAAACATGAATGTATGCTTGCTTGTTTAGGATAGAATTGATAACTTGATGAGTTTTGCCAAAATTATTAGAAACCTCTCATGCTTGTTTAGGTTCTGAAATAAACATCTTGCATATGTAAATGTTAATCAACTAGGTTGGTGAATAGATTGATAGGTTTTGCCATAACATTTAGACACTTCCTATGCTTGATAAACACCTCCTTCATGTGCTTAAAGAATGTATTCTACACCCACCTCTTTGCATGTGTGCACTCACTCCACCCCTTAGGGGTTTTCCCATTTCTGTATTCCAGCATTCTTCCTTTGTTCTTAGCTTAGTTATTATTTCATTGTTTGGTTCTTCTTTTCGCATTTCCTACTTCTTAGCGTAGTATAGAGTAGAGTAGCATAAACATCTTTCTCCCCCTATTTTTGCCACTTGATTTCTGATAAACAAGAGGCTGCTCACCTCCATGAGGATGACCCGTACTTGCCACCGCTTCATCGCGGCCGTGCACTTGTGGTTTTAATTAAAACGATCAATCATTGTTCCTCCATCCAGGATTATAAGATGATGAGTATGGGTCATTCCTAGCTCTGTCATAGATGGCGTTGACATGTTCCATCTCAGGAGGAATGGACGCACACTCGCTTTCTACATGACCTATCCTACCACATGAATGACAGGGAACTCGACCAGATGTGGACATGTGAGGTGCACTTTGTTGGTTTTGGACCACAATCGAATCCATACGGCGTATTAAGGCCGCCATGCCTGCCTCGGTGGCCGTAGTGGTATCGATAGCAAATGCGCCACCCTAGCTAGTCGAGTTTGTATTCGCGATCCTCGCTTGTATACTAGATGATGCAGGTGGTTCCCTTACAGTCTCCCGTTGCATTGTTTTCTTATCAAGGTCTTCTAGGAAAGCCCATGCCTCCCTTTCATCCTTTCCTAAGAACTCTCCTTGACACATGGACTCAAAGAGCGTCCGGGACGGGATGTGAAGACCCTCGTAAACAATCTGACAAAGACGCCACAACTCAATGCCATAGTGAGGGCATGAGGATAGTAGCTTCTTGAACCTCTCTAGATATGCATGAAATGTCTCGATCTCAAGTTGATAGAACGATTTGATTTCGTTCCTCAACTTTTGAGTCCGATGATTTGGAAATTATTTCTTGAGGAATGCAGATTGAAACCCATCCCAAGTCCTAAAGGCATTCGCCTGGTTGCTGTACAACCACTTCTTGGCATCATCCTTCAGTGCAAAGGGGACAAGCCTAAGATGGATGGAGTCTGTGCTAAGTTGTTGCAGCTTGAACATAGCACAGACCTCCTCAAATTCCCTGAGAAAGATATAGGGGTCACCTTTCCCAGTGAAGTGAGGGAGCATGAACATAAACTGAGGCTTAACCTCAAAATGGTTCCCATTTGCCTCTGGCAATACGATGCATGAGGGTAGAGCAGTACGGATCGGGTAGCATCGATCATGTAGATGTATGGGAGCGACAACTGGAAGCACTGGTGGAACATGTGGGTCCAGCAACTGCTCCTCGTCACGAAAATTAGCAGCCATTGAACCCAGACTGTGTGCAACACGAGAGCAGGAAGGCGTCAAGAAATCGACTACCGAAGCTGGATTGACAACGCTCCTCGTCAAACGACCACTCTCGTCTCGTGTCCACGAAAGCATGCACAAAGGTGCACACACACCAAAACTTTCTTTTTTTTTCTTTTTTTTAACAAAGAATGTGCTTAGAGGAGAAGACGAGGGGACACAGGAGAGAATGAATGACTCCGGAGAGAAGAGAAGAAGTCCTTATGCTACGGCGGATGGGTACAGGTAGAAGCACACAAGAAAACAAGGCTCAAGCAATCCTAAGGTCGCTACAGGTCCTTACAGCTAGACGACGCCAAACTGCGAGGTCACTCGGCCTCACCACGCCTCACATCCCTACGACGATACTACAAAGCCCAGCAGGTGAGCCAAGATCCGGAGATCTCGTCTCTCCTACTATCGACAAAGTGGGCAACGCCGATCAGGTCATGACGGTCGGGACTGGATCACTCTCCTAATGCGCCCGAAATCCATAGGGCCAATGTCTACTTGATTTTAAAAATTAGGCTCTTTATTAGTGTGGTTTGTGGGGCAAAGGAAAGGGTGATGAAATCCCACAACTTATCTTTTATGGGACAGCCCCCTCCTTAGTAGCGTTTTGGAGTCTAAATCTAACAATCAACTCTCCAAACAAACGCTCAACTCACACTTGTTTCAATGCACTTCCTACTAACTAATGCATGTTCATACGAAATGCATGAATGAGAGTAGAAGGTGCGTACCTCACGCCAGCTCTCAACAACTGAAAATAAAGCTAAGATAAAAGACAATCTACATGCCTACGTCACATACATGATGCATGACCTAAACAAAAAGAATGCCTAATCTTTTGCTTTGGGTTTTAGGGTCCAAGTTGCTTAAAGGAAGTATGATTATTTATCTGGGAACAAACTATAAGTCAAAACATGCCAAATCAAGTCCCATATCACTACATGAATTATGGTAACAACATAAAGAAGTTAGAAGGTAAACAGAGCTCACCAGACCGCCAATTGGCGGTCCAAAGTGCCCAGGGTGGCCTCCAACTTCTCCTGTTGCCTCTCCTGGCCACTACAAGTCTCCTGAAACAAATAAAAACTACAAAACACAAATTCAATTCACTCGAATCGTCCAAACAAGAGTCTGGACAGGCACCTCCCCAGCAACGGCACCAAAAACTTGTTGAAAATTTTAATTAAACCACAAGTGCACGGCCGCGTTGAAGCGGTGGCAAATACGGGTCGTCCTCAGGAAGGTGAGCAGCCTCTTGTTTATCAAAAATGAAGTGGCGAAAAAAATGAAGAAGAGAGTTGATTATGCTACGCTACACTACACTACGAAGTATGAAATGCGAAAGAAAGCAACAAACGATTAACTAAAACTAAACTAAGAACGAAAGACGAGTGGTGGAATTCAAAAATGGAAAACCCCTAAGGGGTGGGGTGAGTGCACACATGCATGGAGGTGGGTGTTGAACATATTCTTTAAGCACAAATGAAGGTGGTGTTATCATGCATAGGAAGTGTCTAAATGTTATGGCAAAACCTATCAATCTATTCACCAACCTAGTTGATTAACATTTACATATACAAGTTGTTTATTTCAGAACCTAAACAAGCATGAGAGGTGTCTAATCATTTTGGCAAAACTCATCAAGTTATAAATTCTATCATAAACAAGCAAGCAAACATTCATGTTTCATCAACACATTGTAAATAAAGCATTCATTCCATTCTCTAATGCATGTATGAACATATACTCCACCCCCCACAGGGGATGTAACTACTCACTACACATTACACTAATTATTAAACTAAGCAAGGAAAGCATATCAACTAAGCTACTAAAACTAATGAAATGAAATTAAACAAGGTAAAACAAGAAACATGAAATAAACAACATAATGAAGAAACTTTTATTAAAGTGACTCACATTTCATGTAGCATCATCCAACTTTAGTGTGTGCTTCAAGGTCTCACTTCTAGTAGGAAGAATATCCACTTAAAATATGGAGTGATTACAATAGAAGATGAAGAGTTCTATTTATAGCCAAAGAAAAAGGCAATCCGGGACAATCCCCCGATGTGGGACTAAACAAATACCAAAAATAGCCTAAACATCCTCTAATACATGTGCTGGAGAAATATGAGCGGATTTAGAAGGATCCAGACTGCCAATTGGCGGTCCATAAGATTTGGATCCGGCTAAATTTCATTCTGGGCTTTTCTGGATTCGTTTATCGATCTTTGATGCATCTACTTTGTTTATTGGAGCTCCGACCCGAATCTAATTGCCAAAATACTCCTCAAGATTGTGTGGAGTTTTCTGTTTTGCTCTTTGGTCCTTTGGTGTTACGTTCAGGTCCTTCTCCCTTGCATCTCAGTCCCCAGATCTCACAATTCAGTCCTTTTTCCCAGCTTTTTTGTCCTTTTATGCTTCATCTCTTCAAACCAATTTATTCCTGAAAACTAAACATCAAACTCATTACATAGCATTGTGTAGGTTAAAGATAATGGATATAAGATACAAATATAACCATGAAATGATGTCAATCAGATTTTAATGGCCAAGTAAATTAATGGGGGAGTGATTAATGATCTGGGAGAAAACTACAAGTCAAAGCATGCAAGATTGCACTCCCAGACGACTAAAATGAATCAAAGAACAACCAGAACAAAACTGAGAGAGAATGAACCTCACCAGGCCACCAATTGGCGGTCCCAGACCGCTGATTGGCGGTCACTTTTGAGTTTTGCGCTCTCAAATTCCTCCAGTCGCCTCCCCTTGATCCTCAGGATCCCTGAAACAAATCAAAACTAAAACAGAAAAATTAAAACCACTCGAATTGTCCAAACCAAAGTCTGGACAGAGTACCTCCCCGGCAACGGCGCTAAAAAATTGATTGATATGTTTTAATTAAACCGGCCGCGTTGAAGCGGTGGCAAATACGGGTTGATCCACAGAGAGGTGTGTCGACTTTAGTTTGTGCGAAGACGAGTGGGAAAGAAAGGAGTTATGATCTACACTACACTACAATGCGAAATTAAATGGAAAATAAGCAATAAAACTAAACCCCAAAGGGGGTAGAGAAAAGAGTGTGAATACAAAGATATGTGTATGTGTGTGTGTTCAATTAAGCTCATCACAATATGTAGTGCATGAAAATCATAAAACTACATCCAACTTTGCCTCCACAGGAATTAAGATAACATCATATCATTAAAACATACAAGGCAATAATTGGAATGAAGCTAAATGGATTCATGTATAAAGATTAGACCCTACTATGCCTCCACATGAAATAAGATAACACATTATCATTAGAACATACAAGGCATTAACCAAGGTAAAGGCAAGAAGAGTACATGCAACTACAAATCATGTTTCCTTCATCAATTCCATCAATATCCTCACATTATCATTCCCCATAAAATAGGTCCACTAATCGAATTAGATGGTTATGGAAATCCCATTAGATGGTTATGGAAATCATATAAGATAAGAGTGAAATCCCATTAGATGGTTATGGAAATCATATAAGGCTCAAGGAATTAAGATAACACACACCCAATACACCACATGATCATATCACACATTTCTCCACCCCCCAATGGGGATGGAACTACTCACTTATCATTGCACTACAACCTATATTAAAAATGAAACAGTCTACTGAAATGAAACTAAACTAAGCAAGCAAGAAATATTAAAGAAACCAAAAAGGACATAAAACAAAAGAAGCATGCAAGCATATGAAAAGGAAATTAAACTAAGAAACAAACAACATACTAAAGAAAAACATCTATTATTACTCACTCAATTACAAGTAGCCTCTAACCACCAGGGTTTTTGCTTGAAGGCTTGAACTCCTAGTAGAGAGGATGGCCACCAAGAGAGAGATGGATTACAAGAGAGGAGGAAGAGTTCTATTTATAGCCATAGAAAAAGGTAACCACACTCTAATACACGCTCCACAGAAATCTTATCGGACCCGGGCCAACCCAGACCGCTATTCAGTGGTCCCAGAATGCCAATTGGCGGTCTACAGGGTTTGGATCCACCTGGTTTATGTTCTGCGCTTTTCTGGATGGATTTGTTGGTCTTTTATGCATCTACCTCGCTTGCTGGAACTCCGACCCGAATAGAATTGCCAAAACAGTCCCCAGGAAGGTGTTGAGTATTCTTGTTTGCTCATTGGCCCTTCTATCTTGCATTTAGGTCCTTCGAACTTGCATCTTAGTCCTCGAGTCACTCAACTCAGTCCTTTTTCCTTCTTTTAGGTCCTTTCATGCCTCTTCTCTTCAAGCCTCTTTATTTCTGAAATTCAAACATAAATCTCATTACGTAGCATTGTTTAGGTGAAAGATAGTGGATATAAGATACAAATGTAAACATGAAATGATGTTTTGGCAGTCTATTTTGGCCCAAATCCGCTCCAATTTCTCCAGCACATGTATTAGAGGATGTTTAGGCCATTTTTGGTATTTTTTTAGTCCCACATCGGGGGGATTGTCCCGGATTGCCTTTTTCTATTACTATAAATAGAACTCTTCACCTTCTATTGTAATCACTCCATATTTTGAGTGACTATTCTTCCTACTAGAAGTGAGGCCTTGAAGCACACACTAAAGTAGGAGGATGCTACTTGAAATGTGAGTCATTTGTTTATAAAAGTTTCTTTGTTATGTTAGTAGTTTCATTTTGCTTGTTTTACTTTGCTTCATATTTCTTGCTTTAATTTGTTTAATTTATTTTCATTAGTTTTAGTAGCTTAGTTAATATGCTTCTCATTCCTGAATTCCAGCCTTTCATTGTTAGCTAAGTTGGTATTTCATCGTTTGTTTCTTTCTTTCGCATTTCGTACTTCTTAGTGTAGTGTAGTCTAGATTAGCATAAACAACTTTCTTCCCCTTTTTGTGCCACTTGATTTCGGATAAACAAGAGACTGCTCACCTCCCTGAGGATGACCCGTATTTGCCACCGCTTCAACGCGGCCGTGCACTTGCGGTTTATATAAAACGTTCAACAAGAACCTAAACAAACAAATGAGAGGTGTCTAATATTTGTGGCAAAACTCATCAAGTGAAGTGTTCTACTCTAAACAAGCAAGCATACATTCACATTTATCAACACATTCCAAAATAAAGCATTCATTTCCATTATTTAATGCATGTATGAACATCATCCCCACCCTCAAAGGGGGATGAATCTACTCACTACACATTATTTTAGCAATTAAACTAAAGAAGAAAGGAGACATTCTAACTAATTTAGCTTAAGATCAAACAAATAAGACTAAGCTAATCATGCATAAAAAAGAAACAACATGAGAACAAAATAATGAAAAATTATTTTATTAAATGACCCACATTACTAGTAGCATTCTTCTCCACCTTGAGTGTTTGCTCCAAGGTTTACTCTAAGTAGAGAGAATGCCACCAAGCAATGGGTGATTACAATAGAAGGTGAAGAGTTCTATTTATAGCCATAGAAAAAGGTAATCGGGGACAATCCCTCCATGTGGGACTAATAAAATCTTCCCAGAATACACATAAACACATAACCCATGTTCTGGAGAAACCGGGACAGATTCGGCGGTCATTTTTCCCCGGATCCGACCCATTTTCGGATATGTTCTTTATTTCTTCAATTCTTCACATGGGGTGCACTCGGATCGGTTATAGGAGTGTCGGCCCGAAACTAATTGCCAAAATACTCCTCATGATGGTGTGGAGTTTCTTCATTTGCCATTGGTCCTTCGATTTTACATTGAGGTCCTTCTCCCTTGCATCTTAGTCATCGAGTCTCTGAACTCAGTACTTTTTTCTGCTTTTAGGTTCTTTTATGCCTCTTCTCTTCAAACCTATTTATTTCTGAAATTCAAACATAAAACTCATTACGTAGCATTGTTTAGGTGAAAGATAACGGATATAGGACACAAATGTATGCATGAAATGATGTCAATCAGCGGCAGGCCGAACCTCTATAAAAATCTTCCGGTGCCTTTGTGGTTTGCAATATTTACTTTACTTGCCTGTCTTGTTTTTAATTTCCTCTGCATCTTTGATTGTTAAGCAAGCAGAGTTTGTTTTAAGTTTAAAAGTGAAAAGAACTAATCCATACATACGATCCCACAATTGGTATCAGGGCTTTGTGAGCTAAATCACACACATTACCATACTTTTTGCATGGCTAGCACATCTAATCATCTAGAAGGACTTTGCACTACTAGACAAACTTTGCTAAATGGGTTAATTATGATTATTGGAAGAATAGAATGAAGATTTTCTTAATATCTAATGACCTCAAATATTGGATGTTTACTCAAAATCCCTACTCACCCCAAATGAAGATGAATTAGCCTCACTTTCTAGGCCAAAATGAAAGAAATTGAGATCAACTCAAAAATTATGAACATTCTTTATTGTGGCCTTAATGAGGGTTAATACAAAAGAATTAGGGGTTGTGAAAGTGCTTTTGAAATTTGGCATAGATTACAAATGCATTATGAGGGTGATAGTAAAACCAAGGAAACTAGAATTTGTCTCCTCATGCATAAATATGAGATATTTTCTATGCAAATCGGTGAAAACATAACTGAAATGAACACTCGCTTCACTGATATTACTAACTCCCTTTTGGTTCTTGGAAGAAAAAACAATGAAGGAGAGATGACAAGGAATGTCCTTCGGTCTCTAAGCAACAATTGGGAAGATAAGGTGGTTGCTATTGAAGAAGCTCATAACCTTTCCAAACTAAAGATGGAGGAGATAATTGGAAATCTCATGGCTTATGAGCTCCAATTAAGTCATAGAAAAGAGAAGGAAGCCTCAAAGAAAAACCCTACCCTGGCCTTGATTCAATGGTGGAATCCGATCAACCAAGGAGGAAAGTAGAAAATGGGGACATTGAGGTCCTGGCCAAAGACTTCTTCAAATACCTCAAGAAGGACAATGGAGAAAAGAAGGAAAGAAGAGGTAGAAGGAGTGAGAAAAGAGAAGAAGAAAAGGATTGTTTCAAAAGGCACATGCCTTAGTTGGGTGTTAGATTAGGTTGTATTGAGTCCATAATTGGTATTCTCTTAGTCCCATTCTGGGGGATTTCCCGGATTAACTTTTTTCATGCCTATAAATAGAACTCTTCACCTTCCTTTGTATTTACCCATTGCTTGGTTCTATTCTCTCTACTTGAAGTAAGCCTTCGAGCAAAACTCAATGTGGAGAAGAATGCTACTTGTAATGTGAGTCATGTAAATAAAATAATTTTTGATAGTATGTTTTAATGTTGTCTTTGTTTTAAAGCTTGCTTGTTTAGCTTGTTTTGTTTGTCTTAATCTTAGTAGAAGTAATTAGCATGTCTTCATTGCCTATCTTAATTACCTTAATTTCATTTTGTCTTCTTTTAATTAGTAGCGAGTAGTTCCATCCCCCTTTGGGGGTGGAGATATGTTCATACATGCATTAAAGAATGGAAATGAATACTTTATTTTGAAATGTGTTGATAACTGCGAATGTACGCTTGCTTGTTTAGAGTAGAACACTTCACTTGATGGGTTTTGCCACAACTATTAGATACCTCCCTTGCTTGTTTAGGTTCTGAAATAACCAACTTGTGTATGTGAATGTTAATCAACTAGGTTAGTGATTCGATTGATAGGTTTTGTCAAAACCATTAGACACTTCCTATACATGAAAACACTACCTACATTTGTGCCTATTGAATGCATTCTTCACCATCTTATTGTATGTGTGCACTCACTGGACCCCTTAGGGGTTTCTCTTCCTGATTTGCAGCTTTGCATTAAGTTCTCTTAGTTTAGTTTGAATCACTCATTAGTTGCTTTCTTTCGCATTTCTTATTACTAGTTTAGTGTAGCTTAGATTAGCATACTCAAATATCTTCCCCCTTTATTCGCCACTTGATTTCTTACCAACCAGAAACTACTCAACTCCTCGTGGACATGAACTGTACTTGGCGTGTCTTCACCGACGTCGTGCATTTGCGGTAAATATAAACGATTAAACAAGTTTTTGGCACCGTTGTCGGGGAGGTGCTCCGTCCAGACTCTGGATTGGACGATTCGAGTGGATTTAAATTTTTTTGTAGTTTTCTTTGTTGCAGGATACTCTGAGGCTCAAGGGAAATCACCAGGAGAAATTTGGAGGAGAGAAGAGCTACTTGGACAGCCAATCAGCGGCCTGAGGCCGCCAACGGGTGGTCTGGTGAGCTCCAATTTGTTCCTACTTTCTTTGACTTGTATTCACATCTAATGTAGAGGTCTGGGCTCAATTTGGCATGTTTTGACCTGTACTTTGTCCATAGATCAATAATCAATCCCCTTTTAATCAACTTGGCCACTAAAACCCTAAGTAAAAGATTAGGCATTCTTGCTTGCTTAGGTCATGCATCATGTACTCGACTTAGGTACGTAGATTGTCTTTTATTTTAGCTTTACTTTCAGTTGTTGAGCGCTGACTTCGGGTACATATTTCTTACTCTCATTCATTCAATGTGTAGTATCATGCATTAGTTAGTAAGAATTGCATTGCAACAAGTGTGAGTTGAGAGTTTGTTTGGAGAGTTGCTTTCTAGATTAAGACTCCAAAACGCTACTAAGGAGGGGTTGTCCCATATAAGATTAGGTGGGGGATTTCAACACCCTTTCCTTGGCCCCAAAAATCACACTAATTAAGAGACTAACTTTAAAATCAAGTAGACATTGGCCCCTAAGGATCTCGGGCACATTAGGAGAGTGATCCAGTCACGATCGTCATTCCTGATCGGCGTCGCCCACTCTGTCGGTACTAGGAGAGAAGAGATCTCTGGATCTTGGCTCACTTGCTGGGCATTGTGGTCTTCGTCCTAGGGAGGTGAGGCGTGTTGAGGCCGTGTGACCTCGCAGTTAGGCATCGTCTAGTTGTAAGGACCTATAGTAACCTTAGGTTGTTTGAGCCTTGCTTGCTTGTGTTCTTCTACCAATACCTTCCCGCCGTAGCATAAGGACTTCTTCCTTTCTCTCCTGAGTTATTCCCTCCCCTCTGTGTCTTCCCATCTTCTCCTCTACACACATTCTGCTTTAGTTCTTCAAAAAAGAGTTTTCTTTATTTTTCGTCTGACGTGTGTCGGTGCTCATCTTTGTGCATGCCAGTGTGCTCACAAGACGTTACGGGTCCTTTGACGAGATACAACATCGATTTGTCTTCGAGGGTCGACTTTACAAACACATCCGAGCCCTGTGTCCTACACAGTCCCGGGACCATGACGAGTCATGGACAACACGAGGACGACTCAGGTTTTGGACCTCCACCACCCTCTGCTCCAGAAGGTGGGGTCCACCACCTCATGAATTGGTTCCCCAGGTTCCCATTCCCCTTCACGATCGATATACCCAAGTCGTACTGCTCTACCTTCTTGCATCTTATTGCTAGAGGTGAATGGGAACCACTTTGAGGTTCAGCCTCAGTTTATCTCCATGCTCCCTCATTTCACTGGGAAGGGCGACCCTTATATCTTTCTCAGGGAATTTGAGGAGGTTTGTATTATGTTCAAGTTGCAAAAACTTAGCACAGACTACATCTATCTTAGGCTTGTCCCCTTTGCACTAAAGGATGATGCGAAGAAGTGGTTGTACAGCAACCCGGCGAATGCCTTTAGGAGTTGGGATCAATTTCAATCTGCATTCCTCAAGAAGTACTTTCAAATCATCGAACTCAAAATTGAGGAACAAAATTGAGATCGAATTATTCGCTTGGGAACAAAATTGAGGAACAAAATTGAGATCGAATTATTTCATGCATACTTAGAGAGGTTCAAGGAGCTACTATCCTCATGCCCTCACCATGGCATTGAGATGTGGCACCTTTGTCATATTGTCTACGAGGGTCTTCACATCCCATCCTAAACGCTCCTTGATTCCATGTGTCAAGAAAACCATGCAATGGGAGAGTGTGAGGGAACCCTCAACATCATCTAGCATACGAGCGAGGATCGCAAATGCAAACCCGACTAAATCGAGTCCCGCATTTGCTGTCGAGGGACGCATGGTGGCCTTAATGCACCGTATGGATTCGATTGAGCTCCAAAACAAACAAGGTGTGTCGCATGTGTCTCCATCTGGTCAGGTTGCTTATTATTTATGTGGTAGGATAGGTCATGTAGGAGGAGAGTGTGCATCCATTCCTCCTGAGATGGAACATGTCAATGCCATCTATGATAGATCCAGGAATGACCCATACTCATCATCATATAATCTTGGATGGAGGAACCACCCTAACTTTTCATGGAACCAAAACAACGTCCAAGGTGGTGCTTCAAACTTCTCTAGACCACCTAACAAACCACACCAACTTCCCATGCATTCACAGTCTTTTCAGCCACCGCAAGCCCAGATCACCAATCCACTGAGTTTCACAAATTCTAAAAAAATAGAAACCCGATTTAATTCGCTTGAGAACTTGACTCGTGGACTTTAGAACTCAATGAAAAGGTTTATTTCATCCACAAGTCAAGTTATCACTTCGAATCGACAGACCATCAAATCTCTTGAGCTTCAGATGGGTCAATTGTCTCAGTCTGTACATGAGAGAGAGCAAGGGACTCTACCTAGCAAGCCTGAGGCTAATCCCCACATGTACCAACAACCACACTTGCAAAATTAGAGTTCGGTACCTCGGGGGTGGCAAGTGAACCATGTGGAGGAACCTGTTCACCATGTTAATGTCATTGAAACCTTAAGGAATGGAAAGGAGGTTGACAATCACATTTCCTTGCTGCCTCCACCATTTGTGCAGCCCCTCACTTGTAATGATGGTGAGAAAGAGGCTGAGGGTGAGGGTAATACACAAACGCCTCCTTCTCAGGCACCATAGAAAACCTACCTGCCAAAAGCTCCCTATCCTAGTAGGTTATCCAAAAAGCAGAATGACAAAATGGATAAGATATTAGAGGTCTTTAAGCAAGTGAAGATTAACATCCCGTTGTTGGATGTCATCCAACAAATATCTCAACATGCCAAAGTGTTGAAAGATCTCTGGACAACCAAGAGGAAGACCAATGTTCCTAAGACAACATTATTAGCTGCAAGTGTAAGGTCACTTTTGTCCAATCCCACGTACAAAAAGTACAAGGACCCTGGGTGTCCTACTATTCAATGTACGATAGGGGACATTGGCATGAGTAACGTATTGTTTGATTTAGGATCAGCGGACAACCTCCTCCCATCTTCTATTTATCAACAGTTGAACTTGGGAGAATTGAAACCAACTAAGATCACCCTCCAATTAGCATTCAGATCCATTCGTTTCCCAAAAAGGATTATTAAGGACGTACTCATCAAAATTAGAGATTTTATATTTCTAGTAGATTTTGTTGTCCTCGATACAAACCCTATTGTGAATACCCACTCTCAAATTCCTTTGAAATGGTCTCATGAAGCTCTCATTCGGTAACATGAGTGACGAGTTTCTTGTGTTGAACTCTGGTAGGCCACAGGAGCCCTTGTACCAACCTTTAAATCCCAACCTCATCCGTCAATTAGAGAAAGCACCGCAAAATCAACAAACACCCCTAACATCAATGCAACCCGTTGAGAATGTTTGTGTGCCCAGTGAAAACTCATTGCCTGTCTTTACAATGCAATAGAGTGAGCTGACATCAAACATGAATGTACAAAGGGAGTGTTTGTTAGATGATTCAGTTGACACTTTCAGTGAGGGGGACAAAACGCAGCATATGCCCATACCAGAACGTGTCTCTACCACATGTCCCACGGTCGTTGAGCCTTTTTAGCTTCATATTGAGTCCAACAAGGACCCAGCTATGATCAAGTTTTTGGTTGATAATACAAAGGAGGTTGGGTGGTCCTTATTGGATGACTTAGGGAGAAGCCCCATTCTTAGTGAAGCAGGTGTGCCGCATCCCTTGAATGAGCCTAAGGAACTCATTCTGATGCACAGACCAATTGGTTGGAGGGTTTTATTTGATGAGCAACTAAACCCTAGTGAGGCAACACAACTCCACTCATTCATGTTGCCTACACCCAACCAATATCATGGGGGGTTTGAATTTTTCAGCTTTGACCTTTCACCCTTCATGATACCTTAGAGTACCAAAGAAGCGGTCGCATCTTCGCAAATCTCTAGTCCACAGGACTCGATGTTCGCATTTGATGTTCCTTGACCAAATGATTATGAGAATATCTTTGTTGATGTATATATCTTGTTTAAAAAAACAAAAAACCAACTAGAAAGAAAAAAAGAAAAAATACAACATAAGACTCCAACAGTGAGCAATGATAGTTGTGGGCCCCAACCCTTGTGTTTTTGGGCCTCATTTCTTTCACATATTTGTATCCCTTCCTTAGTATTTCATAGGTTTTAAGGGGAATTTGGGTTTGTGTCCATCAACATAACCTTGAACTTCCCTTTGTGCTTCACGTTGGTGAGATCTTTTCTTTTTCATTCATAAATCCATGTAGTATCATGCTCACATTCATTGAGGACAATGCATGAAGTAAGTGCGGAGGGTTTTTACGTATGTAGATAGTTGAGTCTTGCTCCTTTTGTTTTGTTTTCTTTTGTTTGTACTGTTAGTGTCATGTTAGTATGCTGCATTTAATATTGATAAATCTGCTTGCAATGATCCTTGGGTGATTTGTCTTCTTTTGCTTGCCTAGTGCTTTAAATTTTCACATTTCTTTCAAAATCATCATGTGTTTGTGAAAGAAAATGTTTTGTGAGTTTTGCGTGTGTTTAGCATGTGCAAAACCATTTAGAGGCAAAGTAAAAAGAGAAGATCCCAGAATTGACTTGAACATGTTGCATTAGGATATCTATTATACCGGCTTTAGGTCTTATCGAGTCGTAAGGATGTACCCCGGTCTTCCCTCACGGGGCGTGTAATCATAGGGTTTCAGAACTAAAAAAAATAAAGAAGTCCACCCTGAAGCTAGTGAGTCAAATAAGTGGAGTTCTCTCTTCTCGCACGACTCTTATCACTCGGGAAATTACGTCTAATGGGACTTAGTGCTTGGTGTTTTTCTGTCATTTGACTTGGGATGGACCGACCGAACTCCCGTTACATGGGTGGTAGGGATCGCCCTATGTGGAGATGTGGGCGAAGGTGTACGTGATAGTGTAAGTCCTCATAGGTAATGATGCACGAAACCTGACTCTGGGAGAATTACACAACAACTTAAAATGGAAAAAAGAAAAACAAAAACAGAAAAAATTGTAATGCAAATAAGAACCTTAATAGAGTTTACACTGTTTAGCTTGAGGATGTTAAGGTTGTCCATGTCTTTTACTTAAGTCCTTAATTAACTTGCACGAATGGTCCATTAGGCTAGGTGTGTGGACTGATTACATATATAGAGTTGCCCTGTAGAATTACCGTGTCCAATGATCAACGAAAATGAGTCCATCGAGTCGTGTTTCTAGGTTGATTAATGCATCAATGTTCGGATTTTGTGGGTATATCCGCTGAAAACCCTCAGAAGACAACACTCCTCTTTCGCGACAATGAGGTTTTACGACTTGTTGCACATGCTAAGTGCAATCATGATTCCTACGAAAGTGAGTTAGGATTTTCTTGTTTTACGTATGCCTTTGTATTTATTTCATTTATCCATTCTTTGTTTTGCTCGGGACTAGCGAAAGTTAGGTGTGGGGGTATTTGATTGACATCATATGATGCATATATTTGTGTCTTATATTCTTTATTTTAACCCTAAGCAATGCTATGTAACGAGTTTATGTTTAAGTTTCAGGAGTAAATAGGTTTGAGAAGAAGAGATTCAAAAAGGAGTCAAAACAAGGATAATGACTAAGCTGCAAGACTTATGGACTGAGATGAAAGAGAGAAGGATCTAGATGTAAAACCAAAAGGATCGATGCTTAAATCAAGAAGCTCCACACCTTAATGGGGACTATTTTGGCAATTAAATCTGGGACCAACCATCAACAACCAAATCGGGTTCATCAAACACCAATAAATCAAGCTCGAACCAATTCAAACAAATCCCGACCCGATCAGATAAATACAGACTGCTAATTAGCGGTCCCAGACCGCCAATCAGAGTTCAAGACTGCTTCAGAATGCACATGCCTTGGTTGGGCGTTAGATTAGGTTATATTGCGTCCATATTTGGTATGCTTTTACTCCCATACCAGGGATTATCTCGGATTAACTTTTTCTATGCCTATAAATAGAACTCTTCACCTTCCTTTGTATTTACCTATTGCTTGGTGGTATTCTCCCTACCTGGAGTAAGCCTTAGAGCAAAAATCAAGGTGGAGAATAATGCTACTTGTAATGTGAGTCATGTAAATAAAATAATTCTTCATAGTTTGTTTTAATGTTTTCTTTTTATTAATGCTTGCTTTTTTAGCTTCATTTGTTTGTCTTAATCTTAGTAGAAGTAATTAGTATGTCTCTATTTCCTATCTTAATTATCTTAATTTTGTTTTCTCTTCTTTTAATGAGTAGTGAGTAGTTCCATCCCCCTTTGGGGGTGGAGATGATGATCATACATGCATTAAAGAATGGAAACGAATACTTTATTTTGAATTGTGCTGATAAATGTGAAGGTATGCTTGCTTGTTTAGAGTAGAACACTTCACTTGATGGGTTTTGCCACAACTATTAGATACCTCCCATGCTTGTTTAGGTTCTGAAATAATGAACTTGTGTATGTGAATGTTAATCAACTAGGTTAGTGATTGGATTGATAGGTTTTGCCATAACCATTAGACACTTCCTATACATGAAAACACTACCTACATTTGTGCCTATTGAATGCATTCTTCACCATCTTATTGTATGTGTGCACTCACTCCACCCCTTAGGGGTTTCTCTTCCCGATTTGCAGCTTTGCATTAAGTTTTCTTAGTTTAGTTTGAATCACTCATTACTTTCTTTCTTTCGCATTTCATCTTACTAGTTTAGTGCAGCTTAGATTAGCATACTCAAATCTCTTCTCTCTTTATTCGCCACTTGATTTCGTACCAACCAGAAGCTACTCACGTCCTCATGGACACGACCTATACGTGCCTCGTCTTCACCGACGTCGTGCACTTGCTGTAAATATAAACGATTAAACAATCACTTAATGGAGATTGGAACCAATTCAAAGAATCAAAAGTTGGGTATAATTTTCTATCATTTTCAACTTTGATTTGATTGGTTCAAGTCTATGTAAAAATAAGCTTAATTGACATCATATTTAGTATTCATTGCATATCTTAAATTTGAAACACATCCATTGCTTTAGTGCCTAATTTATAGATGGATGTTGATTGATCTCGTTTTATATTAACCGCAAGTGCACGGCCGCGTTGAAGCGGTGGCAAATACGGGTCGTCCACTGGGAGGTGTGTCGACACTTGGTTCGTGCGAAGGCAAGGGGTAAAGAAAGGAGAAAAGGATTGGTTACACTAAACTACACTACAATGCTAAACTAGAATGCAAAAGGAAATGAAGATAAGCAATAAAACTAAACCCCAAAGGGGGTAGAGAAATAATGTGAACATAAGGAAGTGTGTGTGTGTTCATTAAGCTCCTCACAACATGTAGTGCATGAAATCATAAAACTACATCCAACTTTGCCTCTACATGAAATAAGATAAGACTACATCATTAAAACATACAAGACAATAATTGGAATGAAGCTACATGAACTCAAGTATAACGACTATACCCTACTATGCCTCTACATGAATTAAGATTTCACTACATCATTAAAACATACAAGACATTAGCTAAGGTAAAGGCGACAAGAGCACATACACTACAAATTGTGTTTCCAATATTAACTTCATCCATATCCTAACCTTATCATTCCCCATAAAATAGGTCCACTAATCAAAGCATAAGCTAAGCTTCATTCAAGAGCATTAGCATATCAAAGATAAGAGTGGAGACCCATTAGATGGTTATGGAAATCATATAAAGCTCAATGGATAAAAATAACACACACTTAATACACTACATAATTATACCACATGTTTCTCCACCCCCCAAATGGGGATGGAACTACTCACTACTCATTACACTACTGATTAGACTAAGTAAAGAAAACATTTAACTAAGAGACTAAAATTACTAAACAAGAAATTAAACAAAGTAAAGCAACCCACACAAAACAAACAACATAACAAAACAAGATTAAAAGAAACAAATAAACTTTTATTAACAATGACTCACATTGAAGGTAGCATCCTTCTCCACCGTGAGTTATTGCTTCAAGGCTCACTCCTTAGTAGAGAGAATGCCACCAAACAATGGTTAATTACAATGGAAGGTGAAGAGTTCTATTTATAAGCATGGAAAAAGCTAATCGGGGACAATCCCCCGATGTGGGACTAAACCAATACCAAAAATAGCCTAAACGAACATTAATACAAGTCCAGGAGAAATTTAGACGGATCCTGAGCAATATGGACCGCCAATTAGCGGTCCAAGACCGCCAATTGGCGGTCCAAAATTGTCAGATCGTGTTGGAATTTGTTGTGGGCTTTGCTTTCTGGTATTGTTGGTCTTTGATGCGGTTACTCGACTTGTTGGAGCTCCGACCCGAATAGAATTGGTAAAATACTCCCCATGATGGTGTGGAGTATTCTGTTTTGCTCTTAGGTCCTTCTGTCTTACATTCAGGTCCTTCTCCCTTGCATTTTGGTCCCTAGATCTCACCATTCAGTCCTTTTTCCCAGCTTTTGGGTCCTTTCGTGGCTCTTCTCTTCAAACCTCTTTATTCCTGAAAACTAAACATAAAACTCGTCACGTAGCATTCCTTAGGTGTAAGATAATGGATATAAGATACAAATATGAGCATGAAATGATGTCAATCAAATACCCCCACACCTAAGTTTTTGCTAGTCTCGAGCAAAACAAAGAAAGAGAAAAACAAACGAGAAACAAGAAATCCTAACTCACTTTCGTAGGAATCACGGTTGCACTTAGCACGTGCAACAAGCCGTTAAACCTCTTTGTTGCCAAGGAGGAAGAGTGTTGTCTCCTGAGGGTTTTCAGCGGATATACCCACAAAATCCGAACAAGATGCATTATTCAATCTAGACCTCGGCTCGTTGGAAATATTTTGTCGATCAATGGACGCGGTAATGCTACGGGCCGACTCTATATAGGTGATCAGTCCACACCTCTACCCTAATGAACCATTCGTGCAAGTTAAATAAGGAATTATGTGAAAGACATGGACAACCTCAACATCCTCAAGTGCTACAAAGTGTAAAGTCCATTAAGGTTCTTATTTGCATTATCATATTTTTTTTCTTTTTGTTTCTTTTCACATTTTTTTTTCTTTTACTTTTTATTAATTGGAGCTTCATTCTCCCAGGGTCAGGTTCCATGCATCATTGCCCATGAGGACTTACACTATCATGTACACCTTTCCCCACATCTCCACATAGGGCAATCCCTACCACCCGTGTAACGGGAGTTCAGTCGGCGCATCCCAAGTCAGATGACTCGAAAGCACCAGGCACAAAGTCCCCTCAGACCTACTTTCCTGAGTGATAGGAGCCGTGCGAGAAGAGAGAACACCTACTCACTTATTTCTTATCTACACATGAACCAAAACCCCTACACTAATGTCTCACAACAGGATTTAGAGGGTCCTTGACTACAACAAACTTCCTTAAGTTAACAGACACGAATTATTGACTCACTAGGTTCAGGGTGGACTTCATTAAATGTTTGAGCACTGAACTATGATTACTCACCCCCAAGGGAAAACTGGGGTGCATCCTAACGACTCGATAAATCCTAAAGCCACGTACTACATATCCTAATGCATCAAGTTCAAGACAATTTTGGGAGCTTTCTTTTTACTTTGCCTCTCAACGGTTTTGCACATGCTAAACACACGCAAAACCCATAAAACATTTTCTTTCGAAAACACATGAAGATTTTGAAAGAAATGTGAAAATTTTGAAGCACTAGGCAAGCAAAAGAAGACAAGTCACCCAAGGATCATGGCAAGCAGATATATCGATATTAAATGCAGCACACTATCATGACCCTAACAATGCAAACAAAAGAAAACAAAATCAAAGGAAAAAGACTCGACTATGTACACACGTAAAACACCCCCCCACACCTACTTCATGCATTGTCCTCAATGAATGCAAGCAAGATACTACATGGATTGATGCATAAAAATGAGAGATCTCACCAACATGAAGTACAAAGGGAAGTGCAAGGTCATGTTGATGGACATAACCCGAATTCCCTCAAAACCTGTGAGATGCTAAAGAAGGGATACAAATATGTGAAAGAAATGGAGCCCAAATACACAAGGGTTGGGGCTCACAACAATCAATGCTCACTGAAGGAGTCTTTTATTGTACTTCTTTTTTTCTTTTTCTTTTTTTTTCTTTTTTTTTCTTTTTTATATATAACTATGTACAAACATAAGTTCCCATCTTCATTTGTCAAAAGACATCAAATGGGAACCTCAAGAGTGGGTCAATGCACTTTGAAAGGGAACATGACACCACGCGGGGCCAGAATACGCATGTGTGGGCCCCCTTCACAAAGAGCACCAGATGAAATGAGAGGTTCATGAATTGGACGCAAAGGCGTCTCATTCAAAGGATCAAACTGAAAGAGCTTGAACCTCTCGAGAGTTTGGGAAATAAGGGGCAACGGAAGAAAAATATCTCCCGTTGCGGAACTGAAGTTATGATCATCAATCCAAACTCTCCAACCAACAGGCTGGTGGGTCGGAAAGAGGTCAAGCATCTCGTTATGCATGTCCAACTCACCAGGAGAACAGGAAGTGGGTCTCATACCCAAAGTATCCTCCAAGGAACTCCTAATACCCTCATGAGCAATGTAGTTGTTTGATGTTCCATCATTTCCAAGATGATCAGGAACAATAGTGAGAGGCAAACTCTCATCAGGTTGTTTGAAATTGAGGGTACTAGGGAGCTCTTGCTCCACCAGAGGTGAGTCCTTAAGAGGCACAACATGAAGATCATGTGGCTCAAGGGCCACGGGACAAAAAGATAAGGCACAATCATGTGCCGACTCATAATGAAACTGGTCCAAGTTATTCTCAATTTGAATCGAATCCTCCACTAAGTGATCGTGAATTGAAACCCCAAGTCCCTCAGACTGACTAGGAGTTTGACTTTGAAAGATTTTGCTTTGAATTTGTGGATGTGGTGGTGGTTCGATATCAAAAGATGAATCCTCATGTTGACAAGAAAAGTTACCCTCCTCACGTTCATGGAATTGTTGTGTCATCTGGCTCACTTGCATTTCCATGGTTTGCAAGGAATTCAAGTTGGACTTCAATAAATTTTGTGTGCTTTCCATGAATGTTTGGAGAGTTTGTTTCAAGGAATCAGGTATGCGGTCAACGATGGGGTCGAAGTCAGAGCTTGGGAAATTTTGGGGTTGGGTGTTGATGGGCTGAGAATGAGTCCAATGATTTGGAGTGGGGTGCTGGTAGAATTCTGGGTATTCGGGAGGAGGATACTGGGGTGAATATGAAGTATAAGAATTTGAATAAGAATTGTTTCCCCATGAATCCATCACTCTCGGGATGTACGCGGATGCGTAATGGTCATATTGGGCATTTTTGGAAAATGTATGCTCATACTCAGGCTCTGGGGAACATAAGGACATTCCCCGATATTATGACCACTCAACCCACAACAATCGCACGGTATGGCTACTGGAGCCACTGGTGCACTCATGTCGTCTACCGCATGCATGAAAGAGGCCAAAGTTTGTTGCCCAGAGTATGATCCAACATAACTAGATGGAGATCTAGCCGTCGGTGCCTCTCTCATATCACCCCTATATGAAGATTGCTCTGTCACATAATGAAGATCATCCCAACCGTACAGGGTATTCGTCTGAGCCACCCCAGGTTGCATGGGTCCGGAATACCAGGGAGAATCATCCTGGTCCCAACAATGATATGAATGGTCGCCCATGTAACCATCCATCTCAAGAAAAACTCTCGAGTCGACCACTCTCACCACCACGAGACTAAGCTCGCAAAAAGTGCTTGACTCGACCCTAAAACGCTACCAAAGAGTGTAAAGGGGAGGAGACTATAATGTAGAAGAAGGTGAGAAGAAGATGACTCAGAGGAGAAGGGAAGAAACCCTAAAGCTAGCGTAGGTAACGAGATCAGGAAGAAGCCTAACTAGCAAGCACGGCTCAAACAATGTAAGGCAATGGGTCCTTAAGCTGGACGACGCCTAACTTCGAGGTCACTAGCCTCGACACGCCTCACCTCCCTACAACGAGGACCACAATGCCCAGCAAGTGATACCAGATCCGGAGATCCAGTACCTCCTACTATCGACAAGGTAGGCAACGCCGATCAGGTCATGACGGTCTCGACTAGATTACTCTCCTAGTGCGTCCGAATTCCTTAGGGCCAATGTCTACTTGCTTTTAGTTAAGGCTTTATTAAGAGTGGTTTTTGGGGCCAAGGAAAGGGTGATGAAATCCCCCACCTTATCTTTTATGGGACAGCCCCTCCTTAGTAGCGATTTGATCCTAGATCTAGCAATCAATCGCTCCAATCAAACGCTCTCTCACTCTTGTCCCGATGCACCTTCCTAACTAATGCATGAAAGAAACATGCATGAATGAGGGATGTGGGTGCACGTACCTCACGCCAGCAATCAACGACAAAATGAAAAGCAAAGAAAAGACAAATGCATGCAAGGTCTACCAATGGTGCATGACCTAGATGGCAAGAAGTCTAATCTTTTGCTTTGAGTTTTATGGTCCAAGTTGATTAAAGGGGATTGAAATTAAATCTGGGAGCAAACTAAAGATCACAGCATGCACAATTGGGCTCCCAGATAACTAAAGTAAAGCAATAAACCACTAGAAGAAATTTGAGAGGAGGCAAACCTCACCAGGCCGCCAATTGGCGATTCTTTTGCTCCAACTTTCCCAGTAGCTTCCCCTTGATGTTCTCGTTCCCTGAAACTAAATAAAACTGGAAACAAAAAATCAAAAACCCCTCGAATCGTCCAAACCAAGGTCTGGACAGAGCACCTCCCCGGCAACGGCGCCAAAAACTTGATTGATCTCGTTTTATATTAACCGCAAGTGCACGGCCGCGTTGAAGCGGTGGCAAATACGGGTCGTCCACTGGGAGGTGTGTCGACACTTGGTTCGTGCGAAGGCAAGGGGTAAAGAAAGGAGAAAAGGATTGGTTACACTAAACTACACTACAATGCTAAACTAGAATGCAAAAGGAAATGAAGATAAGCAATAAAACTAAACCCCAAAGGGGGTAGAGAAATAATGTGAACATAAAGAAGTGTGTGTGTGTTCATTAAGCTGCTCACAACATGTAGTGCATGAAATCATAAAACTATATCCAACTTTGCCTCTACATGAAATAAGATAAGACTACATCATTAAAACATACAAGACAATAATTGGAATGAAGCTACATGAACTCAAGTATAACGACTATACCCTACTATGCCTCTACATGAATTAAGATTTCACTACATCATTAAAACATACAAGACATTAGCTAAGGTAAAGGCGACAAGAGCACATACACTACAAATTGTGTTTCCAATATTAACTTCATCCATATCCTAACCTTATCATTCCCCATAAAATAGGTCCACTAATCAAAGCATAAGCTAAGCTTCATTCAAGAGCATTAGCATATCAAAGATAAGAGTGGAGACCCATTAGATGGTTATGGAAATCATATAAAGCTCAATGGATAAAAATAACACACACTTAATACACTACATAATTATACCACATGTTTCTCCACCCCCCAAATGGGGATGGAACTACTCACTACTCATTACACTACTGATTAGACTAAGTAAAGAAAACATTTAACTAAGAGACTAAAATTACTAAACAAGAAATTAAACAAAGTAAAGCAACCCACACAAAACAAACAACATAACAAAACAAGATTAAAAGAAACAAATAAACTTTTATTAACAATGACTCACATTGAAGGTAGCATCCTTCTCCACCGTGAGTTATTGCTTCAAGGCTCACTCCTTAGTAGAGAGAATGCCACCAAACAATGGTTAATTACAATGGAAGGTGAAGAGTTCTATTTATAAGCATGGAAAAAGCTAATCGGGGACAATCCCCCGATGTGGGACTAAACCAATACCAAAAATAGCCTAAACGAACATTAATACAAGTCCAGGAGAAATTTAGACGGATCCTGAGCAATATGGACCGCCAATTAGCGGTCCAAGACCGCCAATTGGCGGTCCAAAATTGTCAGATCGTGTTGGAATTTGTTGTGGGCTTTGCTTTCTGGTATTGTTGGTCTTTGATGCGGTTACTCGACTTGTTGGAGCTCCGACCCGAATAGAATTGGTAAAATACTCCCCATGATGGTGTGGAGTATTCTGTTTTGCTCTTAGGTCCTTCTGTCTTACATTCAGGTCCTTCTCCCTTGCATTTTGGTCCCTAGATCTCACCATTCAGTCCTTTTTCCCAGCTTTTGGGTCCTTTCGTGGCTCTTCTCTTCAAACCTCTTTATTCCTCAAAACTAAACATAAAACTCGTCACGTAGCATTGCTTAGGTGTAAGATAATGGATATAAGATACAAATATGAGCATGAAATGATGTCAATCAGATGTCAAAGGTGAGTTAATACATTGCATGCTCATATGCCATATTTACTTGATGTTAAAAGGGAGTATAATTTGGGCTTAATTGCAAAATCGTATTAATATTGATAGGGGGAGCTTAATTCAATATCATTTACATAGGGTAATGAAGTGAAAAATTTAAGGGGAGCAACTTCATTACAAGCATTTCGGGGGAGAGATAAACATTCCATGATAAATCTTATATTCTTTTTGATAGATGTCAAAGGGGGAGAGATAAAGGGGTTAACTTGAAATTTGATAATAAATCGAACAAAAACTATGCACATCCATAAGGGGGAGCATTTTTATGTATAGTTTACATGTATAAATTTAATGTATTAAGATATAGGTTGCCATCATCAAAAAGGGAGAGATTGTTGATTTTTTGGCCTTAATCTATGTTTTGATGATTTAATCAACTTAATCTTAATTATAATAAATGTAGAATAGCACACACTATGCATAGCATATATATTGTATTGTGCTAACTTCTAAATGTGATCAAGACTCAAGAAAGAGGGAAAATGAAGTCAAGACATGTAATTAAAGCTATATTGAAGACATGTAATCTTGATTTCTTTTGAGTTTTAGGAACATTGTGTAATTGAGCATACCTGAGCTAGAATCAACTTAAACACACACTAGGTTCCCTAAACAAATCACACATAAAATTTCACAACATTTGGACTTAAATAGATCACGCAAACTAGAACCGGAAAACACTTAAACCAATCTTGAACTGCCAGGACCAAATCGGTCGACCAGAAGGAGTTCATCGTTCGACCGATTGGGTTGTTTATTCTATTACAGAATATAGGGTTAAACTATTCAACCATTTCATACCTTGTGTTCGACCGTCTACACGTGTCACATGACCGTTAGATTTGTCGTTATTATACAACGATCAGATTTCCCAAAACCCCAAATTTCACTGACTTCCGGTCGACTGCTTTATACCTTCCGGTCGACCGAATAAACAAAATTTGGTCACCTTGAACTCTCTGGAAGTTTTCGGTCGAATGTATCCTAGACCTTGGTCGACCGAAACTCAATTTCCCCTTGAACCTTGAAGTGCCTGGACGTGTCCGATCGAACCTACCATTTGCCATGTTCGACCGATCCAATTTTACCAAACCAAAACCCTTAGAACGGTCAACCAATCCCCATAGTTAGTTTGACCGTTCACTTAAGTAAACTTAAGTTGTAGCTAGATTTGACCAACTGGTCGACCGGCAAACCCTGTTCGGTCGACCGATTTTGTTGTGAAATGTGACGTGCGGTTCACTACTTTGTGTTTCTTTCACAATCACTTATTTAATCCCAACAACTATAACTCACTTAGAGCTTATAAATAGGTGTTACCTTGACACAATCACACAACTCTTACACTTCTATTTGTCATATACACCTATGAGAAAACTCGAAGTCTCCCATTCCCCAAATAGTACTCTCCAAGCTAGACTTCCACATCTTAGATCAATTCCTATCATACTCCAAGTGTGCTCAAGTTAGAGAGTGAGTGATTAACTCAAACTTTGTTTGTAAAGAAGCAAGGACTTCGGTGAAAGACTGAAGTATCCCTCTCGGGTTGTGAGAGGAAGAAAAGCAAGCTAACGAGGGTTGTTCGCGGAAGCTTGTGGTGTAAAGGGTTAATCTCGGCATGGAACGAGGTTGATAGTGAAGATGTAGGCGGAGCTCGAGGGAGATCGAGTGGATCTTACAAGAGAGGAAGTTGGCGGGAGGTCGAACCCCTATGAAAATCGTTCGGTGCCTTTGTGGTTTGCAATATTTACTTTACGTGCTTGTCTTGTTTTTAATTTCCACTACATCTTTGATTGTTAAGCAAGTAGAAATTGTTTTAAGTTTAAACGTGATAAGAACTAAGCCATACATAAGATACCACAATTGGTATCAGAGCATTGTGAGCTAAATCACATGCTTTACTGTATGTTTAGCATGACTAGCTCATCTAATCTCTAGAGGGACTTTGCACTACTAGACCTCCTTTGCTAAATGAGTCAAATTATGATTACTGGAAGAATAGAATGAAGATTTTCTTCATATAACGACCTCAAATATTGGATGTTTATTCAAAATGCCTACTCACTCCCAAATGAAGATGAATTAGCCTCACTTTCTATGGCCAAAATGAATGAAATTGAGATGAACTCAAAAATTATAAACATTCTTTATTGTGGCCTTAATGAGGGTGAATACAATAGAATTAGGGGTTGTGAAAGTGTTTTTGAAATTTGGCATAGATAACAAATTCATCATGAGGGTGATAGTAAAACCAAATAAACTAGGATTAGTCTCCTCATGCATAAATATGAGATATTTTCTATGCAAATCGGTGAAAACATAAGCGAAATGAACACTGACTTCACCGATATTACTAACTCTCTTTTGGTTTTTGGAAGAAAATCAATGAAGGCGAGATGACAAGGAAAGTCCTCCAGTCGCTAAGCAACAATTGAGAAGATAAGGTGGTTGTTATTAAAGAAGGTCATGACCTTTCCAAACTAAAGATGAAGGAGTTAATTGGAAATCTCATGGCTTATGAGCTCCAATTAAGTCATAGAAAGGGGAATGAAGCCTCAACGAAAAACCCTACCTTGGCCTTGCATTCAATGGTGGAATCCGATGAACCAAGGAGGAGAGTAGAAAATGAGGACATTGAGGTCCTAGCCAAAGACTTCTTCAAATACCTCAAGAAGGATAAGGGAGAAAAGAAGTAAAGAATAGGTAGAAAGAGTGACAAAAGAGAAGAAGAAAAGGAGAAGGAGGAGAGTGAAAATGAGAGAAGAGAAAGGGAGACGAAAATGGAGAGGAGAAGAGATAAGAAAAGAAGATGGAAGCTCACAAAGCTACATGGGATGATTCTTCAGCACCATCATCATCATCATCTTCCTTGCAAACTAGAAGGGAGGTTTCCCACTCATGTTTCATGGCCATTGAAGATGAACTAAGTGAGGTACCTTCTAACTCTTGCTCTACTAGATCACATTCTTGCTTATCTAAGTCATATGCTAGTGATAGTTCATGTTCTAAAGAAGAAACATATTCACATGATGAACTTCAAAATGCATTTCATGACTTAGTTAAACAATATGAGATTATTCGTGAAAAGAAACAAAATGCTAGGAAGATAATCAATGATCTCAAATGCCAAATTGAAATAGTTATGAATGAGAAGAATGAGGTGCTTGCTAGACATGAGGAAAATGCTTTGAAACTTAGTAGTCTAAAACCAAGACCAATTGATGTTGAACAATTAAATCTTAAGGCATCAAATGCTCAACTTAGAAAAGATCTAGAACGATTCACAATGGAACCAAGATGCTTGAGATGCTCTTAGGTAGTCACAGACAATCCCTAGAAAAACATGGCTTAAGATATAATTCTAAATTGAAAAGCCATTTATCTCATACTACTTGAATGGCAAGCATTTGTTTGTTAATCATAGCTCTTCAAGTGTGTGGGCTCCTAAAACCAAAATGGTTTAGGTTCCCAAAGCTAATGTTCAAGGACCCAAAGTGGTTTGGGTACCTAATAAGGATCCTACATATTACTACTTAATCAGTAACATAATGTAGAATTTAGTTTACGAGCTCAAGCCTTGTCCTCTCCTTTAGTGAGTCTCAAGATCTTCAAGCATCAGTCTTTTTACCTATGTTGTTGAAATACACAACCTATGAGTTGTACAAACTCATTAATGCCCACAATAAAAACAATTTATGTCTCATTAGCCACCAAATTAAAGGGTGACTCCACATACATTGCTTCTTATTACACCTAGACACTAGTCCACCCATCTTTTCATATTGGACTAGTAATAGTCAGGGTTCCACATTCGTGTGCAAGACTTTTCAAAAGTCAAAGAGAATTAAGGCTCTTGGTCCATACCTGTGATACTAGACTTCTTCTAGTAGGTGTTCGACTTCCATCGTTACCCTTAACCTTCTCTCTAGTTTCTTTTATGATGTTAGATTTGTTAGAATAGAGGACCCCCAAACTAACCTAGAATGCCAAACAAGTAAAGACAAAAAAACTTTAGAGCAAACCACAAGTAGATTGAAGATTTTTCTAGAAATTCGCCACCCCATCCGAGTCATAATTCTTTCTTCCAAGCCCCATTCTATGTCGTGAGCCCCTCTCACGAATCTACTAATCCGATTACTGTTCTGGGCCGAGATCAAGTCTTGTAAAATCCAAAAACATGAACAACCTCATTGAACTCGATTCTTCATTACACAACCCAAGAGGGGCACTTCCTCCCAAAGCGTACTACTAAAAATACTCCTAAATCCAAGAAGAATGAATTGAGTTGGATGCTTTTTGGACATGTTTGTAATGCCAAGGACTGTACTAAAAATCAGAAGGACCCAAGTCAAAACCCGAAGGAACTTGATCATAAAGATTATATTTTTGTCACAGAAGGCCATAATGTCATGAACCTGAGGAGTAATTCTACAATTGACGCTGAATCGGCTCGTGACAATGGACCACGGGTTAACCCCACATGGTTATAAGGAAACTTAACTCCATGGAGAAATTCCATATGGATTGGTGTTATTGTATCCACAAATGATGGATTTTTATCCATCATTGGCAGATTCCCCGGATACGTTTAGTAGCTCTAATTTATCCGGTGAGTCAGGGAGTTGGGTTACACCACCCCGGAATATGTAGTTCTGATTTGTTGTCGTTCGAAGGTGTCTAGATTAATCCAGACCCTTAATTTTTCTATAAATAACCTTATAGCCCTTCCCTTGTTCCACTTATTATTCCTTCTTATTAGGTTAGGTTTATTTTCTTCCTTCGTATAGTGGAGGAGAGGAGAAGACATCAATCTTGTAATCTTTTTTCATTAATCAAAGGTTTCTTGTCGTTGATATATTCTTACTTGATTAGATTTTGGTTTTCTTTACTTGTTTAGGTGTTGTTTATACTTTGTTGTTTTTTTTGTTAATGAGATGATTAGTGAGTAATCCATCCCCATTGGGGGTTGGACGATGGTGTGAAGTGTGGATGTTGTTAGATCTGTGTGTGTTTTATTAAAGGAATGTGTGTCTTAAAAGATTACTTTTATGTCTTTTATTATGAATTGAATGTATAAACATTTCGTTCCTTGATTAATGTATTTATCTTTTAGAAGTGTTAAGGAAGAATCTCTTGGTCATTAATCATAGAGCTCTAAAAGATAATGATTTACATATATCAAAATTAATTCACAATCATGGTGATTAACATGGAACATTAATTACTGAGAGACGATTGTCATGTTGGTTAAAGGATATTGTAGCTCTACAAGTATTTAACGACATGAGTATATGAAATGTAAAGTGATTTCTTTCAAATATTGAATTGATCTAATAAATTAAACATTATGGAATTGTGTTTGTGTCATTAATGTTTTCATTGTGTCTTTCAATCCTAAGATATTAGACCTGTATCTTTTCACATGAGAAGTTTATAATTTGATTATTATCAAAAACTGTCATTACTGATAAAGATAATAGTTGGCTATACATGACTTGTGTCAAAGGATTATTATTGAACGTTTTAATTAAACCGCAATTGCACGACGTCGGTGAAGACGTGGCAAATATGGGTCGTCAACAGGGAGGTGAGCAGCCTCTCGTTTGCACGAAATCAAGTGGCAAAAATAGGGAAGAGAGTTTGATTATCCTACTCTATGCTACACTACACTACGAAGTACGGAATGCGAAAGAGAGCAACAAACGATGAACTACCAAACTAAACTAAGAACTAAATAAATGCTGGAATTCAGAAATAGAAAACCCCTAAGGGGTAAAGTGAGTGCACACATGTAAAGAGGTGGATGTTGAACACATTCTTTAAGCACAAATGAAGGTGGTGTTATCATGCATAGGAGGTGTCTAAATGTTTTGGCAAAACTTATCAATCCATTCACCAACCTAGTTGATTAACATTTACATATATAAGTTGTTTATTTCAGAACCTAAACAAGCATGACAGGTGTCTAATCATTTTGGCAAAACTCATCAAGTTATAAATTCTATCCTAAACAAGCAAACATACATTCATGTTTTATCAACACATTGTAAATAAAGCATTCATTCCATTCTCTAATGCATGTATGAACATCAACTCCACCCCCCAAAGGGGATGGAACTACTCACTACACATTATACTGATTATTAAACTAACCAAGGAAAGCATATTAACTAAGCTACTAAAACTAATGAAATGAAATTAAAGTAAGTAAAACAAGCAACATGAAACAAATAACATAACAAATAAAAATTTATTAAAAATGACTCACAATTCAAGTAGCGTCCTCCTACTTTAGTGTGTGCTTCAAGGCCTCACTTTAGTAGGAAGAATAGCCACTCAAAATATGAAGTGATTACAATAGAAGGTGAAGAGTTCTATTTATAGCCAACGAAAAAGGCAATCCGGGACAATCCCCCGATGTTGGACTAAACAAATACCAGAAATGGACTAAATGCACACAAATACGCGACCCACCAAAATCTTAGCGGATTTGTGCCAAAACAGACCGCCAATTGGCGGTCTATACAGTCTGGATCCGGCTGGAATTTATTATGGGCTTTTATGATTTCTTTGTCGGTCTTTGATGCATCTACTTTGTTTATTGGAGCTCCGACCCGAAAATAATTGCCAAACTACTCCCCAAGATGGTGTGCAGTTTTCTATTTTGCTCTTTGGTCCTTTGGTCTTACGTTCAGGTCCTTCTCCCTTGCATCTTAGTCCCCATGTCTCACAATTCAGTCTTTTTTCCCAGCATTTGAGTCATTTTATGCTTCATCTCTTCAAACCTATTTATTTCTGAAATTCAAACATAAAACTCATCACGTAGCATTGTTTAGGTGAAAAATAATGGATATAAGATACAAATATAAGCATGAAATGATGTTAGTCAAATACCCCCACACCTAACTTTTGCTAGTCCCGAGCAAAACAAAGAAAGACAAAAGCATATTAAAAATAAGAAATCGTAACTCACTTTCGTAGGATTCACGGTTGCACTTAGCACGTGCAACAAGCCGTTAAACCTCCTTGTCGCCAAGGAGGAGGAGTGTTGTCTCCTGAGGGTTTTCAGCGGAAACACCCACAAAATCCGAACAAAGATGCATTAATCAATCAAGCTACACGACTCGTTGGACTTATTTTGTCGATCATGGGACGCGGTAATACTACGGGTCGACTCTATATATGTAATCGGTCGACACACCTAGACTAATGAATTATTCGTGAAAGTTAGTTAAGGACTTAAGTGAAAGACATGGGCAACCTTAACTTCTAAATGTGATACAATGTGTAAAGTCCATTAAGGTTCTTATTTGACTCTTCTTTTCTTTTCTTTTCTTTTCTTTTTCTTTTTCTTTGGAGCATTTTATTGGTTGGTGTTTAATTCTCCCAGGGTCATGTTTCGTGCATCATTGCTTATGAGGACTTACACTATCACGTACACCTTCCTCCAAATCTCCACATAGGGCGATCCCTACCGCCCGTGTGACGGGAGTTCGGTCAGTTCATCCAAAGTCAGATGACTCGAAAGCACCAGGCACAAAGTCCCCTTAAACCTACTTTCCCGAGTTATAGGAGCCGTGCGAGAAGAGAGAACACCACTTATTTATTTATATACATGGGAACCAAAACCCCTACACTTAAGTTTCACAAAAAGAGATTAAGGGCCATTGAGTACGACAAACTTCATTATACTAACAGACACAAATTATTTGACTCACTAGGATCAGGGTGGACTTCTTTAAATATTTGAGTGCCAAAACCCTATGATTACACGCCCCCCGAGGGAAAACCGAGGTGCATCCTAACCACTCGATAAGACCTAAAGCCAGTAAACTAGACATCTTAATGCATCAAGTTCAAGACAATTTTTGGGAGCTTTTTTTTTGCCTCTCAACGGGTTTGCACATGCTAAACACACACAAAACCCACAAAAACATTTTCTTTCGCAAACACATGAAGATTTTGTAGGAAATGTGAAAACTTTAAAGCACTAGGCACGTAAAAGAAGACAAGTCACCCAAAGATCATGGCAAGCAGATATATCAATATTAAATGCAGCACACTAACATGAAACTATCAGTACACACAAAAGAAAGCAAAATCAAAGGAAAAAGACTCGACTATGTACACACGTAAAACAGCCCCCCACACCTACTTCATGCATTGTCCTCAAAAAATGTGAGCAAGATAGTACATGGATTTATGCATGAAAAATGAAAGATCTCGCCAACATAAAGTGCAAAAGGAAGTTCGTGGTTATGTTGATGGACACAAACCTGAATTCCCTCAAAACTTGTGAGATACTAAAGAAGGGAGACAAATACGTGAAGAAATGGGGCCCAAGTACACAAGGGTTGGGGCCTACAACAATCAATGCTCGCTTATGGAGTCTTTTATTGTACTTTTTTTCTTTTTCTTTTTTTTGAACAAGATATATACATCAACAAAGATATTCTCATAAGCATTTGGTCAAGGAACATCAAATGAGAATATCGAGTTATGAGGACCAGAGAGTTGCCGAGATGGGCAAACTTCACTGGTACTCTGAGGTGTAACGAGGGGTGAAATGTCAAAGTTGAAAGGCTCGAACCCCTCATGATAATGGTTGGGTGTAGGCAACAAAAATGAGTGGAGTTGTGTTGCCTCACTAGGGTACAGTTGCTCATCGAACAAAACCCTCCAACCAATAGGTGGGTGCATCGGAATGAGTTCCTCAAGCTCATTCGATGGATGCAGCAGACCTGCATCACTAAGAATGGGGCTTCTCCCCAAGTCATCCAACAAGGACCTCCCACCATCATTTATATCATCAAGCATAAGCTCGGTCGTAAGTGGGTCCTTGTTGGAGTCATGATGAAGCTCAAATCGCTCAGTGGCCAAGGGACATGAGACAGAGACACCTTCTGATATAGGCAGATGATGTGGTGTGTCACTCTCACTAGTAATCTCAACTGAATCATGCAACAAACACTCCTTTTGGACATTCATGTTTGATGTCAGCTCACTCTGTTGCATTGCAAAGACAGGCAACGAGTTTTCGCTAAGCCCACAAACATTCTCAATGGGTTGCATTGGTGTTAGGGGTGTTCGTTGATTTTGCGGTGCTTTCTCTAATTGGTGGATGAGATTGAGATTTAAAGGTTAGTCCATGGGCTCCTGTTGCCTACCAGAGGTTAATACATGCGACTCGGCACTCATGTTACCGAATGAGAGCTTCAAGAGACCATTTCTACAATTAATTAAGGCGTTGGAAGTTGTAAGAAAATGGACTACCCAAAATCAAAGGTATTTGAGAGTGGGTGTTCGCAACAGGATTGGTATCGATGACAACAAAATCGACTGGAAATATAAAATCTCCAACTTTGATAAGCACGTCCTCGATAATCTCCTTTGGAATACGAATGGATCTATCCGCCAATTGGAGGGTGATCTTAGTTGCTTTCAATTCTCCAAAATTCAACTTTTGATAAACAGAAAATGGGAGGAGGTTGACCGCCGATCCTAAATCAAGCAATACATTACTCATGCTAGTGTCCCCTATCATACACTGAATAGTAGGACACCCAGGGTCCTTGTATTTTGTGTAGACGGGATTGGACAAAAGTGAGCTTACATTTGCAACCAAGAATGCTTTCTTAGGAACATTGGTCCTCCTCTTGGTTGTGCAGAGATCCTTCAATACTTTGGCATATTAAGGTATTTGTTGGATGACATCCAACAAAGGGATGTTAACCTTCACTTGCTTAAACACCTCTAATATCTTATCCATTGTGTCACTCTGCTTTTTGGTTAACCTACTTGGATAGGGAGCTTTTTGGCAGGTAGGTTTTCTGCGGTGCTTGAGAAGGAGGCGTTGGTGTATTACCCTCACTCTCAGCTTCTTCTTCACCACCATTCCTACTAAGGGGCTGCATAGATGGTGGTGGTGGCAAGGAAATGTGATTGTCAACCTGCTTTCCATTCCTTAAGGTTACAATGGCATTGACATGGTGAACAAGTTCCTCCACATGGTTCACTTGCCACCCCCGAGGTACCACATTCTCATTTTGCATGTGTCGTTGTTGGTACATGCGGGGGTTAGCTTCAGGCTGGCTAGGGAGAGACCATCTCTCTCTTTCATGTACAGACTGAGCCAATTGGCCCATTTGAAGCTCAAGATATTTTATGGTCTTGTGATTTGAAGTGAGAATTTCACTTGTGGTTGACATAAAAAAATTCATTGAGTTTTCAAGTCCACGAGTCAAGGTCTCAAGCTAATTGAATCAGGTTTCCCTATTATTGGAATTTGGGAAACCCGATTGATTGGTGATTTGAGCTTGGGGTGGCTGATAAGATTGTCCATGCATGGGAGGTTGGTGTGATTGGTTCGGTGGTCGAGAGGAGTTTGAAGGACCACTCAGGGCATTATTTTGGTTCCATGAAAAATTGGGGTGGTTCCTCCGTCTAGGATTATAAGATGATGAGTATGGGTCATTCCTAGCTCTGTCATAGATGGCGTTGACATGTTCCATCTCAGGAGGAATAGACGCCCACTCACTTTCTACATGACCTATCCTACCACATGAATGATAGGGAACTCGACCAGATGTGGACATGTGAGATGCACCTTGTTAGTTTTGGAGCTCAATCGAATCCATATAGTGCATTAAGGCCGTCATGCGTGCCTCGGTGGCCGTAGTGGTATCGACAGCAAATGCGGCACCCGATCTAGTCGAGTTTGAATTTGCGATCCTCGCTCCTATGCTGGATGATGCAGGTGGTTCCCTTGCACTCTCCCATTGCATGGTTTTCTCAGCAAGGTCTTCTAGGAAAGCTCATGCATCCCTTTCATCATTTCCTAAGAACTCTCCTTGACACATGGACTCAAGGAGCGTTCGGGACGGGATGTGAAGACCCTCGTAAACAATCTGACAAAGATGCCACAACTCAATGGCATGGTGTGGGCATGAGGATAGTAGCTCCTTGAATCTCTAAATATGCATGAAATGTTTCGGTCTCAAGTTGATAGAACGAATTGATTTCGTTACTCAATTTTTAAGTCCGATGATTTGGAAAGTACTTTTTGAGAAATCCAGATTGAAACTCATCCCAAGTCCTAAAGGCATTCGCCTTGTTGCTGTACAACCACTTCTTGGCATCATCCTTCAGTGCAAAGGGGACAAGTCGTAAAGGCATTCACCTTGTTGCAGCTTGAACATAGCACTGACCTCCTCAAATTCCTTGAGAAAGATAATTGTCACGTTTCCCAGTGAAGTGGGGGAGCATGGAAATAAACTGAGGCTTAACCTCAAAATGGTTCCCATTTGCCTCTGGCAATACGATGCATGAGGGTAGAGCAGTACGGCTCGGATAGCATCGCTAATGTAGAGGTATGGGAGCGACAACATGAAGAACATGTGGAACAGGTTGGTCCAGCAACTGCTCCTCCTCGCGGAAATTAGCAGCCATTGAATCCAGACTGTGTGTAACACGAGAGGAGGGAGGCGTCGAGAAATCGACAACCGAAGCAGGGTTGACAACGTGCCTCGTTAAACGACCACTCTCGTCTCGTGCCCACGAAAGCATGCACAAAGGTGCACACACACAAACCAAAACTTTTTTTTAACATAGAATGTGCGTAGAGGAGAAGACGGGGGGACACAGGAGAAAAAGAATGACTAAGGAGAGAAGGGAAGAAGCCCTTATGCTGCGGCGGATGGGTACAGGTAAAAGCACACAAGCAAACAAGGCTCAAACAATCCTAAGGTCGCTATAGGTCCTTACTGCTACACGACACCTAACTGCGACGACCACAAAGCCCAACAAGTGAGCCAAGATCCGGAGATCTCCTCTCTCCTACTATCGACAAAGTGGACAACGCCGATCAGGCCATAACGGTCGTGACCAGATCACTCTCCTAATGCGTTCGAGATCCTTAGGGCCAATTTCTACTTGATTTTAAAAATTAGGCTCTTTATTAGTGTGGTTTGTGGGGCGAAGGAAAGGGTGATGAAATCCCCCACCTTATCTTTTATGGGACAATGCCTCCTTAGTATCATTTTGGAGTCTTAATCTAACAATCAACTCTCCAAACAAACGCTCAACTCACACTTGTTTCAATGCACTTCTTACTAACTAATGCATGTTCATACGAAATGCATGAATGAGAGTAGAAGGTGCGTACCTCACGCCAGCACTCAGCAACTGAAAATAAAGCCAAAATAAAAGACAATCTACATGCCTAAGTCACATACATGATGCATGATCTAAACAAGAAAGAATGCCTAATCTTTTGCTTTGGGTTTTAGGGTCCAAGTTGCTTAAAAGAGGTTTGATTATTGATCTGGGAACAAACTATAAGTCAAAACATGCCAAATCGAGTCCCAGATCACTACATCAATTATGAAAACACGCCAAAGACAGAAGAGAGTAAACAAAGCTCACCAGACCGCTGATTGGCGGTCTACAGTGCCCCGGTTGCCTGAAAACACCTCCAGCTATTCCTCCTGGCGACTCCAAGTTACTAAAAAAAAGAAAAACTAGACAACACAAATTAAATCCACTCGAATCGTCCAAACAAGAGTCTGGACTGACACCTCCCCGACAACGGCGCCAAAAACTTGTTGAATGTTTTAATTAAACTGCAAGTGCACAGCGTCGGTGAAGAGGTGGCAAATACGGGTCGTCCAGAGGGAGGTGAGCAACCTCTCGCTTGCACGAAATCAAGTGGCAAAAATAGGGAAGAGATTTTTATTATCCTACTCTACGCTACACTACACTACGAAGTACAAATGCGAAAGAAAGCAACAAACGATGAACTACCAAACTAAATAAGTGCTGGAATTCAGAAATAAAAAACCCCTAACGGGTGGAGTGAGTGCACACATGTAAAGAGGTGGATGTTGAACACATTCTTCAAGCACAAATGGAGGTGATGTTATCATGCATAGGAGGTGTCTAAATGTTATGGCGAAACCTATCAATCCATTCACCAACCTAGTTGATTAACATTTACATATACAAGTAGTTTATTTCAGAGCCTAAACAAGCATGAGAGGTGTCTAATCATTTTGGTAAAACTCATCAAGTTATAAATTCTATCCTAAACAAGCAAGCATACATTCATGTTTTATCAACACATTGTAAATAAAGCATTCATTCCATTCTCTTATGCATGTATGAGCATCAACTCCACCCCCCAAAGGGGATGGAACTAGTCACTACACATTATACTAATTATTAAACTAACCAAGGAAAGCATATTAACTAAGCTACTAAAACTAATGAAATGAAATTAAAGTAAGTAAAACAAGCAACATGAAACAAATAACATAACAAAGAAACTTTTATTAAAAATGACTCACAATTCAAGTAGCATCCTCCTACTTTAGTGTGTGCTTCAAGGCCTCACTTCAGTAGGAAGAATAGCCACTCAAAATGTGAAGTGATTACAATAGAAGGTGAAGAGTTCTATTTATAGCCAAAGAAAAAGGCAATCCGGGACAATTCCCTGATGTGGGAATAAACAAATACCATAAATGGACTAAATACACACTAATACGCGACCCACCAAACTCTTAACGGATTTGGGCTATATAGTTTGGATCCGGCTGGAATTTATTCTGGGCTTTTCTAGATTTCTTTGTCGGTCTTTGATGCATCTACTCTGTTTATTGGAGCTCCGACCCGAATCTAATTGCCAAACTACTCCCCAAGATGGTGTGGAGTTTTTTTTGCTCTTTGGTCCTTTGGTCTTACGTTCAGGTCCTTCTCCCATGCATCTTAATCCCTAGGTCTCACAATTCAGTCATTTTTCCCTACTTTTGGGTCCTTTTATGCTTCATCTCTTCAAACCTATTTATTTCTGAAATTCAAACATAAAACGCGTCACGTAGCATTGTTTAGGTGAAAGATAATGGATATAAGATACAAATATAAGCATGAAATGATGTCAATCAATTATCATTACCCCTATTGACTTGAGTGATGAAATTGATGCCCCTTGATAAAGCAAAATTATAATGTGCGCAATGTAACATATGTATAGTTACATATTTATAATTAGCTTAACATATCAACAAAAGAATATGGAAAATGGTAGACCATTTTGTGACCAGTCGACTAAATGCTTCGAAACCGTCGACCGGACGGAGATCTGATGGACGCGCGGTTCGTCTGAAATTATCAGCAGCGTATCTTGGTAAGAGAATGGTCGATCGGCGTGGGACACAGTCAACCAAAATTATTAGGAACTTTCTAGGTAAGGGAATGGTTGACCTGTGGGTAACGTAGTCTGACCAAAATTATCAGGAACTTTTCTAGATATCGGAACGGTTGACCGACTAGGTTTTTCAGTCGGCCATTTGCCCATGTTTTTGCATATATTAATAAGAGATATTTGTTGATCATGGGCTGACCTTTATCATTCTTGATCAAAGGAGGTTATGGGAAGATGATGTGGTAACCCCTTCACTCTTCCCTCCCTCACTCTCGCAGCAGCTCCAGCGACCCCGACGACGAGGAGCTCTGGCAACCATGCATACACACGGAGGGGAAACATCCCCTTCTATGGTCTTTTTCTTCTTCCCAAGGTACGCCATCGACCCTTTGTTGTCGGGTTTCCTTTGGTGGAAGGTGTGCATGGGATTTGGAGGAAAGTGTGGTCGGAGGTGCCGGACACGCGGTGGGTTAGGAAGGAGATGCATGCACGAGGGAAAACGCGGAGGAGCCTGCGACCGACAGGGCCGGCGACAGTGGCTGGAGGCTAGGCTAGGGTTTTGTTGGGGGTGGTGTTGGTTTGGGTTATTTGTAATAAAACCTTGGTTGTTGTAATATTTGGTTGTACGATTTAAATGAAATAATTGTGAGTAAACTCTCTGATTTTGTTAGTATTTAGTTTAATAATTTTTTGTTGGGTTAATTGCAAGAAAAACCTCGTAAGTCATGAGTATTTGGTTGAATAAATTAATATGGATTAATTGCAAAATAAATCCTATAATTTAATTGTATTTGGTTAAATAAATAATAATTGGATAAATTGCCTTGAAAACCCTCAATTTAATTGTAAATGTTTAATTAATGAATAATTGCTTTAATTGTTGGAAAAACCACGGACTTTCTATAATTGTGGGAAATAACTTAATTGGGCTTGGGACACAAGGACTGGATTCGTGAGCTCATTGATGTAATACTTTCATTTCTTGGTGTTGTTGTAGTAGGATTTCAGCTTCTTGCATTTCCCTTCCACATTGTATTGTGACTTGATATTATGTTATTTTAATGGAGGTCTCGACTCGAATCTCTCATCATTAATGTCCTTTTTTGGCTTGTTTTAGTTGTAATTGATTGTTGTGTCCCGAGTGCGGATTAAGAGTGTTACATGATGTGTCAAAATATGATTGGTTTAGAGGAGAAATTAACAAAATATCATGGGTAAATGGGTTACACATGATGTGGGTTTGAGGATGCCCAATAAATAGGTCCCCCCTCCTTTTGTTAATTAATGCAAAATTCTCTCATTTCCATTTTTTCTCCATCTCTTCCATCCGAAAATTCTCTAGATTAATTAAAGTACTGGAGATTAAATTCTTTGGAGCATTGAAGGCTAGCTACAATCTAACCTTGAATTAGAGATTCATTAGCTAGTTTCGATTTCTCTAATTTTGTTTAGAGTTTGGTGAACACTTGAGGAAATTCCGAGACGATCAGACGCAATCCGACTTCTGATTTGTTAAATTGTTTGACAATCCTTTTCAGGTATAATCAATCAATACATTTCATTATTATGTACTATACATCATATTGAAATGCTATAGGAAGTCTTGTACATTAAATTGTTGAATTTGTTTATGAAAGTCGATCCGCCTTGTGTAAAAATTTAAATATATATAAGCATGGGGCACAAAATTCAACATTTTAATCTTAATCTTGGAGCTCCAAATGATTTCCATAGCCCGTTGATGTGTTGAGGGTCCTATTGGATGCTTAGCACATGCTTCGGTCAGTGTGACCACTTTATGGGAAATGATGAGGTGAGGATAAGATTGGAGTGGATAAAGATATGAGATTGACAAGTAAGCTTGTGGTTAGATTAAGTATTATTTTATATGTTTTAATGATGGTGATAAAATTTTAATCCATATAGAGACACACTTAAGGTTTCGGTCTTTATAGATTTCAATGGTATGTGATGCATTACATGCATTGCATCATATGTCTCTCATTTAGATAAATTTTATATCAATAAATGCTACTAAGGTATGTGTATAGTCTTATTTACAGAATACAGGGACCTGAATGCAAATTACCCATATCCCGAGCATAAATGCGTGCAAGAGACTCATTTCTGTCATAAAGACCAAGTTCAAGATTATCGGGATTCAAATGGAAATTCATCCAAGCATAAAAGCATTCAAGGACCTAATTGCAAAAAGGCCAAGTACTTAAGCACAAAAGTAGCCAGGGACTGAATTGCAAAAAGGCGAGGACCCGACTGCAATTAAAGCACCAACATATTATCTTGGAGAAATTCTAAAGAAAAATCAATTTGGATCTCCAAATATATGAAGGAATTAATTCGGAGCTCAAAAGAAAGGAAAGAAATCATCCAGACGTGTAAAGGATATTGAAATCATACCATAAACACACAGGAAAAATCCGGATTAAATCAGCGCATATATTGCGGCGAAATCGCCACATCCTACGTGTATTGTGCGATGGAAACGCCGCCCCCTTGTGGATTCGTGGCTCCGGATTTTGTCCAATCGTGTTTCGCCACGTGTACTTTCCTATTTTATACCTAGGTCCCTTGTATCGGCTATAAATAGCCACGAAACGTTGTGTAGAGGATGTTCTTAGTTGATGTTCTTAATTTCAGTCCTTAGTTTTTGTTCTTCTCTTTCGCAATAAAATTCTGTTCTTTTATTTCTTGTTTTTAGTTTTCTTTTGTAGTTTCTCTAGGACCCCTTCTCCTTCCCTCCATCCATGAGTTTCTAACTTTTTCCAAAGGGTGGAGGTGACGGATTTAGGGTGAAGAGAAGAAGAATAAAAGTTATTATTTTAATTTCGTGTTAGTATATTTTGATTACTTGAGTTTATGTTAAATCATTTATCATGTAATGCTTTATAACTAATATGATTTATTATAAGTTTCTGAATTCTCTAATCTAAACCCTATATCTAAACCTCCACCCAACGTAATTCACCATCTTTGTTCTTATTTTAGTTTTATTTGTTCATGTTTCATGCTTTAGAAAATTAAAAACCAAAAATCTCAAAACCAAACTTATTCTTCTCTCCTTCTTTCCCCTAAACGAAAATCACACAAATAACAAATCTCTCCCTCCTTGTGTTCGACCCGTACTTGCCACGTCTTCATTGACGTCGTGCACTTGCGGTATAAATTTAATTCTCATCAAGTTTTTGGCACCGTTGCCGGGGAGGCGACGCAGATTTTGTTTATTGTTGTGTTTTCGATTCTATTCTGTTTATCTTGCGCGCGATCTACGTATTTGGATTTGTGTTTGCGGAGAAAATCGAACTCGCGGTGAAATCTGAACGCAGTCTGAGCAACAAGGGCGGCGGAATCGCCGCATACCAAGAAGAACCTGCGGCGGAATCGCCGCACATTTGAAGCATCTAGGCTTCCATTTTTTCTGGGGTTAGCACCATCTCTGGGTGGACGCGTGGAGCTACTGAAATTTCGAGAGCGGGCGGTGAACATGACTGAGCATTGCGTAGGTAACTTTTGTTGCCTTTTTCCTCGTAATTTCTAGTTTCGGAAAATTTCCTTTTCGTAGAACTGCACGTGTTAGGGCAAAATTCCATAATTGGCAATAATTCAACTCTGACCTAAAAATTGGCAAAATTAGGAGGACTTAGTGCATGCATCATATAATGTTTTGTTTGCATTATTCTTGCTAAATTCTTGCAAATTATTTTTATTGTTGAAAGAGTGCTGGAGGCAAGGTACGTATCGCGTTTTATCGATTGCATTTAGGCATATAATCTAATTTGCATACAACCTTGCAATTGCCCCCACTAAAGACCATTGTTTGACTATCTTTGCTAGATTTAAGTTAAAATATCTTAAGGGCAACTCCGTAGGAAAAGATACGGTGGGGATTTCATCACCCTTCCGTGGCCAACAAATCACAATCCTAAAGTGTCACCCAAGCCTTAAAATTAAAATCAATTAGACATTGGCCCCTAAGGACTCGGACTCAATTAAGGAGAAGATTGGTTTGAGTTGCTATGACCTGAAGCTGATCGAATTCAATTTGGTGTCTAGAAACTGTTTTTGTGTTGACGAAAGTCTTCCAAGCGAAGTGATTGTCTAATTGGCACCGACTCTGTCGGAAGAGCCCCCACTAGCTATACACTGCCTGGCCAATTTGGTTTGATTAGTGAGGGAGGTGAATCAAGCGAATCAATTCGACTCAACCAGTTAGGAGTCGTCTAGATTTAAGCGACATTAGGTCTAGGATTGTTTGAACCGTGCTTGTTCAGGAAATTTCTGACCGACCCTCTTTTCTATCTTTAGGATAAGTTTCCCTTCTCATCTGAGTCTTCTTTCTCTTCACACCTCAATTCTCTAGATTAGGATTCCTTTCTCATCTTTCCCCATTCTATTGTTTGTTTCCATTTTTGAAAAAACAAAAAAACAAAAAAAATTGTAATTAATTCTTGAAATTAAATTTGGAATTTCGAATTTGAACTCAAAAATTGATTCAACCCGGTGCACTCAGATTTAGATTCGGGACTTGAGTAATCGACTCTCACGAGTTCATCTAGATTCCAATCTAGAACTTAGCCTCAAACCATCCGTTGCACCACCTCACCTGGATCCAATGGGTGAGAATGTAGTGGACCCACCTGTTGCACAACCTATAACTCTGAGGAATCGATGCTACCCAGCGATGGCTGCTCAGCCATCGTGCATCGTTATGCCCACCATACAGGGTCGCGACTTCGAACTTAAGGCACAATACATGAGTATGTTGCCTAAGTTCACCACTAGGGAAGACCCATATCTCTTCCTTAGAGAATTTGAGGAAATCTGCTCTCTTATGCAATACCAGCATATCCCTGAGGAGGCAGTGCGTCTGAAATTCGTGCCTCTAGCACTGAAGGACGATGCTAAGAAATGGCTATATAGTCTAGCCGAAAGATCCATTAGAAGTTGGGCTGAGTTTGTTCATGTATTCCTAATAAAATATTTCCCCAACCATAAGACTATGAGGATTAGGAATGAAATTGTTGCATTCGTTCAATCTGAGAGCGAGCCGTTCTATTCCTATCTAGAAAGATTTCAAAGTGTGTTGACCCAATGCCCTCATCATGAAATTCCAAGATGGCAATTGTGCCAAATTATTCATGAGGGATTGACACCCACATCTAGGCTTATGGTAGAATCCGTAAGCCAAGGGAACTTCATGTCAAAAAGTGAAAATGATGCCTAGACTTTTCTTGAGGATTTAGCTGAAAACAGTATGCAATGGGACAATGCTAGAGCTCCGCTTAACCCGAGTAATGGATCTAGAATAGCAAGTCAACCCAAACCAGGTGTCTTAGCTGTAGATGCCAACATAGCGGCTGAAGTAAAACTAGCTACCCTTATGCGCAGAATGGAAAGTCTAGAGCTACAAACCCGACCCCGAGTGAATCAAGCCTCGTCTATCCCTTGCTCTAGATGTGGTCCGACTGGTCATTTAATGGAGGATTGTGCGGACTGGGAACAAGTTAATGCCACGTTTAACCATACTATAAATGACCCATACGCATCAACCTATAACTCGGGTTGGCGTAATAATTCCAATTTCTCATCAAGCCAACAAGGTCAAACTCCTAGACAACAACCAAACCCGTATAACCAAAATAATACATCATCTGCGTTTAGTAACAATGGCGATCATGAGGTTAGGTTGACAAGCTTGGAAAATTTGATGAAAACCTTTATACAAACAACCAACCAGTCCTTCCAAAGGCTAGAGACACAAGTCAGCCAACTCGCGCAAATTGTAGGAGCAAGAGAAAAGGGTCAGTTTCCAAGTCAACCTGAGGTGAATCCTAGATCTAATAATCAATATCAGCCATATCAACCACCTCTAGGAAGTAACAACTCGAGACCAGTTCAGATGGTTAATGAGGAAGGACCGTTCCAACAAATAAATGCAGTAGTATCATTACGGTCTGGAAGACAAGTTGATAACAATGTGGTAAATCCTAGAACGTCTAATCAATCTAGTCATCAAGCAACCACATATGACCTAACCATTGAACCTGACGTCCAATCTGAAATGCCCAAACCACCTACTCAAACTGAACCCATAGCTCAACCTGAGCGAGTCTATGTTCCTAAAGCTACATTCCCCAGTAGACTCAAGAAGAACTCAAGTGCACAAATGGAGAAAATCTTGGAAGTATTTAAGCAAGTTAAGGTGAATATTCCAGTCTTAGATATGATTCAACAAATACCTGCTTATGCTAAATTCTAAAAAGATCTGTGCACTAAAAAGAGAAAAACAAATGTACCAAAGAAGGCATTCTTAACTGCAAATATAAGCTCTATTCTGTCAAATTCGTCTCCCATAAAATATAAGGACCCCGGGTGTCCCACAATTTCATGTGCAATAGGAGATTCTTTTATCAACAAAGCCCTTCTAGACCTTGGTGCTAGTGTTAACCTACTCCCCTTCTCTGTCTACGAGCAACTCAACCTTGGTTCACTAACACCCTCTAAGACAACTCTTCAATTTGATGACTGCTCTATTAAGAAACCAAGAGGTGTAGTCGAGGACGTTTTGATCAAGGTGGGTGACTTCATTTACCCAGTGGATTTTGTCGTACTAGATACTGCACATGTTGTAAATCCTAATAGACAAATCCCTGTAATACTAGGCAGACCCTTTTTAGCCACTTCTGAAGCATTGATAAACTGTCAAAATGGGCTCATGCAATTATCTTTTGGGAACTTAAAAGCTGAATTTAATATCTTTCATGTTGATAGTGAGCCAGAAATAATATGCAATCAAAGTGATGTTGTGATGAGAGCACGTATCTATAAGATTTCTGAATCAAATAAATCATCACAAAATCAAAAAGGAAGTGAGAAAAAGGGGAGTAATTCTTCGACACACCTACCATCACTCGAGCAAATAAGAGAACCAATACATGTGAGGGGTGTGGAATCTATGACTCAGGAATCTCATTGCAACATGGGGAACAATTCAACTGGATCCATGCACCAACATGGTGTCATTCAATCCAGTTCTGAGTATGGTTGACTCTAAGCAAATTCAATCCCTCCACCACAATTGAAGCAGGTAATAAGTGCATTTGCTTTATCTTTGCATACATTGAGGACAATGCATGATTTAGGTGTGGGGGGTGTTTATCTATCTTTATATGTTAAAAAAAATCAATGTTCCATGACATAACTTAAGATTGAACTGCCATAACCCGTGTACAAAATGCATTGAGTTTTTGTTCCTTATTATATAGTTTTGCTTGTAGAAATGATGACATAAATCTAAGTTCCAAAGAAATAACCCATTACCCTTTAAGACATGTATGCACTTAAATTGGATGAATCAAATCTTTGAAGTGATTGATAAAAAGCAGAGGTTGAGGAAAATATACCGGGAAGTGTGGACTTCTAATAGCAATTAAGCCTTGAGGAAAATAAAAGTAAAAATAAAGGAATAAAGTGAGGAAAACACATTTTGCAAAATGATTACAAAAACCCAAGCCTTTGAGTCACTAGTCCTTAGGGGCATCTTGAAACCCAGTAACTTGAGTCTGCCAGCTCGGGATTATCGACCAAACTCACTACATGAATACAAAAAGGGTAAAAGTGTCAGAAAAAGCAAATGTGTTGAATCACGGAAAAAGAAAAAAATTACTTTAAGATACTCAAGGCCCAAAGCTAAAAGAATGATCCATGTCATGGTTGATCCGAATGATACTTCACCACCAGAGGAGGCGTGCAAAATAAGTTAAGTGATATCATGTGTAGAAGGGTTAGTGGTGTGAATGTTGGAGGAACAAAGACCAAGTCAAAAAAAATTATGAGTTAGACTTATATAATGAGCATGCAAGAATTCTCAGTGAGATGTATAAGGTTGAGGTAGGGATATTGAGAGTTATTAATGGAATGTTGAATTAAGACTTTGTGGGTGTGTCAACTGAAAACCCTCATGAGACAGAACTCGTCCTCTAAGGAAACTTGGGGGTTTAAAGGCTTGTTGCACATGCTAAGTGCAACCGTGATTCCTACGAAAGTGAGTTAGAATTTCCCTGTTTTCATTTTTCTTATATTCTGATTTGCTAGGGACTAGCAAAATCTAGGTGTGGGGGTATTTGATGCATTGCATCATATGTCTCTCATTTAGATTAATTTTATATCAATAAATGCTACTAAGGTATGTGTATAGTCTTATTTACAGAATACAGGGACCTGAATACAAATTACCCATATCCCGAGCATAAATGCGTGCAAGAGACTCATTTCTGTCATAAAGACCAAGTTCAAGATTATCGGGATTCAAATGGAAATTCATCCAAGCATAAAAGCATTCAAGGACCTAATTGCAAAAAGCCCAAGTACTTAAGCACAAAAGTAGCCAGGGACTGAATTGCAAAAAGGCAAGGACCCGACTGCAATTAAAGCACCAACATATTATCTTGGAGAAATTCTAAAGAAAAATCAATTTGGATCTCCAAATATATGAAGGAATTAATTCGGAGCTCAAAAGAAAGGAAAGAAATCATCCAGACGTGCAAAGGATATTGAAATCATACCATAACACACACAGGAAAAATCCGGATTAAATCAGCGCATATATTGCGGCGAAATCGCCGCATCCTACGTGTATTGTGCGGCGGAAACGCCGCCCCCTTGTGGATCCGTGGATCCGGATTTTGTCCAATCGTGTTTCGCCACGTGTACTTTCCTATTTTATACCTAGGTCCCTTGTATGGGCTATAAATAGCCCCGAAACGTTGTGTTGAGGATGTTCTTAGTTGATGTTCTTAATTTCAGTCCTTAGTTTTTGTTCTTTTCTTTAGCAATAAAATTCTGTTCTTTTATTTCTTCTTTCTAGTTTTCTTTTGTAGTTTCTCTAGGACCCCTTCTCCTTCCCTCCATCCATGAGTTTCTAACTCTTTCCAAAGGGCGGAGGTGACAGATTTAGGGTGAAGAGAAGAAGAATAAAAGTTATTATTTTAATTTCGTGTTAGTATATTTTGATTACTTGAGTTTATGTTAAATCATTTATCATGTAATGCTTTATAACTAATATGATTTATTATAAGTTTCTGAATTCTCTAATCTAAACCCTATATCTAAACCTCCACCCAACGGAATTCACCATCTTTGTTCTTATTTTAGTTTTATTTGTTCATGTTTCATGCTTTAGAAAATTAAAAACCAAAAATCTCAAAACCAAACTTATTCTTCTCTCCTTCTTTCCCCTAATCGAAAATCACACAAATAACAAATCTCTCCCTCCTTGTGTTCGACCCGTACTTGCCACGTCTTCATTGATACCGTGCACTTGCGGTATAAATTTAATTCTCATCAGTATGCATAACATTGAGGCTTTATTGTACACAGACATGTATCGCACATCTACACTTTTTTATGCATTCTCCACCTCCTACGGGACTACTCATATTAGGCAAACTTATGTCGCATTTGTTAGTTAATTCCAATACACTCAACCTTCATTTTCCCCCCTACTCGAGTATGGTCTTCGACTACCCACACTTACTCGTCGTGGACACGACCCGTACTTGTCACCGCTTCAACATTATCATGCATATGGGGTTTTGAACTTCACGTATTCCAAGAATTGTTAAGAAAACTTAATCCTCATGTCAACATCAACGGATACCTGGGACATTGATGGTTGGAAAAAACCTCATCTATTCCCAAATAACATCAACAATTGCATCAGATAACAATAAATATATATCTGGCGAAAGATAGTCGCACAATTTAGTAATGAGCTTACCGGTGAACTCTTCTTCATGATCCTCAAATGACAACGAAACATCTGTGGGTTTTGATAATATATGAAAACACAACATTAATAAGTATATAAATACACATCAGAAAATAAAAAAAACAATGAATTTTCCAATAAATACACATACAAGTAATTAATGAGGTTACAAAAGAATTCTTGTTCATGATTTTCAGTCGTCATGCTCACATCTGTGGATGTTCGTGATTAATAAATACATATTTAATCAAACTTTGACAACATAGTTTTTCTAAATTGGAACATAACTTTATTTACTTGTACCTGTTGAATCCTCATTGAGATTTTCAACGTTGGCAGACACCTGAGAAGAGATGAACAATATTGTGACAACAAAAGTAGCAAACAGTAGGATTGATTTTGGAGTCATTGGAAAATTGAATGTGAATTTAAAGTTGTGAAGTGGGAAATGGTTGAGAAAATATTGAGCCTATAGCCCGCTCTTTATAGTGATTTTTTTGATTTTATTTATTAATTCTAGTCTAGTCATGACGTGTGTATAAATCACGGACTTGGTTTTAACCATATATATTGTTCAATTAAAATATAATTTCACTGTCAAAATTATTGAATGCAAATTCCATTTGACTTTTCAACGAATGACGTAGCAATAATTGTCTTGACCTTTTCATAATGAGTACTTAGATTTAAATTCTACATCATTAATTAAACATCAGGTAGTACTCTGAGGATAAATATTTAACAGTTGAATGAAAATTATTGCCACAATTTAAATATACTTGTAATGGATCAGCTTGCATATTCTTTAGATTTTCGGAAAATGACAGAGTTCCCAATTGCTATTTTGCAATTTATTTAAATAATTCAAGAAACGTATGGCTCTTTCTCTCTATTGATGAAAGGGAAAGCATGTGTTTAGGAAATTATTACACAAAAAGGTCCTAGTGAAAGTTTTTTGTTTATTACAAAATTGTGCTCCATCAGCTGGCATATTCTTTAGCTTCTGGAAAATGACAGAGTTCCCAATTGGTTATTTTCTTTAGAAGATGTCCTGACTAAATGACATCAACACAACGTGTACCTTCCACCGTGGTGTCCTTCGCCTACTCAGCCTAGATGGTGAAGACCCGCCCAACTCTCCACCCATGCTTTGGTGGTGCAACGGGTCAGCTGACTCTGCCTCTCCTTGCAATAGGTGGTCCTAGTCTCCTACTGGGGTCACCTTGCCTATCAGGGCACTCTCAGATGTAGTGTCCCTGTTGACCGCACCCCAAATAGGCCGTCGAACGGAAAAAGCTTGTGAGTACACAGGCTCCTGGTAGTTCTCCTGATAGTCCTTGTTCAGAATAGTTGCACACTTCACGACATCCGCCTCTGCGACATGCTAGTGAGTACACAGGTCTTGAGCTGCTTACAAAGTTCCCACGTGAACTTCATCACCCTCTACTCCTTGGTGACATATATCTCTGGATAGTAGCGCTCTGGGTATTGAATATGTTGTTGTAGCACTCCAGCGTCAACTCCTTCTGCTCCAATGCCAGGAACTCCTCTCGCTTCGCGTCCCTGACATGCTGCGGAACGTACTTATTTAACTACTCCAGGAACTCCTCCCAGCTCACGTCCTCCATGTCGCTTAACACCACAGTGGGCATGGCTCTCCATCGGTTGGACACTGAATCGCCCAGCACATAGGTGGCCAGATCCACCTTCATCTTTAGAAAGCATCTAATCACCCGCAATATCTTCTGGATCTTGAAAACCCAGTCCTTAGCTACCTCCAGGTCAACTTCACCCTTGAAGGTAGGCGGATGCTGGCGCATGAATCTCTCGTGCATTGTGCCCACTCCCGCTTGCTCATTACGGGTCATATGGCGCTCCAGGAACTCACCGAGCCTCTCAATAGTCCCATAGAGCGTCCACTGCTCTTCCTCCCACACCACACCACTAGTCGCTTCACTCGAGCTTTGCTCGCGTAGTGCGGGTCTCACACGTCTCGGAGGCATCTAACACAACAACTAAGAAAATGAATCAATTAACCTATACATGCATGTTCTACCGAAAGAAATGGCAAATACGTCCACATTATCTCCTACGGGTGGTTTCTTTAGTTGAGTACACCGGAACCGACCTACTCTAATACCAACCTGTAACGTCCCAAAAAAGTGAATTTTTTTAACAAACCCAGAAAACATAAGATCAGAAATAACGAGGACTTATTCATAAATACTCAAATAAGGTTCAAGATAGGGTGCACCATTACAAAAAGATCCAAGTTTGAATACAACACGGTTAGGGAAAGGGCCACCAACAATCGTATCATGCCTATATGTGTGTCTTAGATCCTCTATTTTTAACTGAAGCAATACTACGTAATGAGTTTTATGTATAAATTTCAGGAATAAAACAAGTGAGAAGAAGAGACACAAAAGGACCTAAGAGCAAGAGAAATGACTAAATTGTGAGATTTATTGACTGAAATGCAAGAGGGAAGGACCCGGATGTAAACCAAAAGGACCAATGAGAAAATCAAGAAATTTCACACTATCATGACGAGTATTTTCGCAATTTGATTCGGGCCGACACTCAAACAACTGATCCAAGTGCACCACACGTAATAAATTGAAGCATTGAAGAAGATATAGAAATTTGGACCAAACAAATCAGACAAAAAGTGACCGCTAATTTGCGGCCCAAGACCGTCAAGTGGTGGCCCATTATGGTCCAATTTCGATTCGACTTCTCGTGGTTGTTTACTATGTTGTGTTTATCTATTTGTAGAAGTTTCATTAGTTCCACATCAGGGGATTGTCCCCGGTTATCTTTTTATGTGACTATAAATAGAACTCTTCCTCCTTCCTTGTAATCAACTCCTCTCTCTTGGTGGCCATTCTCTCTACCAGGAGTAAAGCCTTTGAGCAAAACTCTGGCGGAGAGATGTTACTTGTAAAGTGAGTGAGCAATAAAGAATGTTTTGTTAGTACCTTGTTGTTTCTTTTAGTTCTTGCATGCTTAGTTAATTTCATTTGTTTTAATCTTCGTAAAATTTATTAGCATGTTTTCTTTCCTTAATACGAATGTTAGCTTAATAATGTGTGAGTAGTTCCATACCCATTTGGGAGTGGATATGATGTACATATATGTTGTGAAGTTTGGATGTTTGATGAACTTTTTTGATTGTCTAGACTTGCATGTTTGTCTGTTCATTGGGGGTATTTTAATCGTCTACATGTTGGGGGATTTTTGATGAGTTTTGTCATAAGGTTTAGACACTTCCCATTCTTAGCTTCCTCATGTTTATTGACTGAAATTTCCTGTTGAATATACTACATCTTAGTTATGTGTTTGTATTTGTGCTTGGTTGATTGATTAAGGAAACTTTGTTTTGATGAGTTTTGCCATAAGATTTAGACACCTCCCATGCTTAGCGTTGTTCTTCACGTGAGTTCATGATTTTTTATGAGTCTTGCTATATCCTTAGACACTTCTCATGCTGAGCGTAGTCTCGTGATAATCAAGTAGTAATTGCCGATACGTTGTGAATGGATTGATAGGTTTTGCCACATCTTTAGACACGTCTGATTGGCATCATTTCATGCTCATATTTGTATCTAATATCCATTATCTTACATCTAAGCAATGCTATGTGATGAGTTTTATGTTTGAATTTCAGAAATAAAGAGGTTTGAAGAGAAGAGCCATGAAAGGACCCAAAAGCAGGAAAAAGGACTTCATTGTGAGACCTGAGGACCAAGATGCAAGGGAGAAGGACCTGAACGTAAGACAGAAGGACCTAAGAGCAAAACAGGAAACTCCACACCTTCATGGGGAGTATTTTGTCAATTCGATTCGGGTCGGAGCTCCAACAAACCAAGTAGATGCATCCAAGACCAACAAATCCATCAAGCAAAGCCCACAACCAAAAGCAACGCGATCTGAAGTTTATAGACCGCCGATTGGTGGTCTTGGACCGCTAATTGGCGGTCCATATGGCCCCAGATCCGCTATGCTTTCTCCTGGACTTGTATTATCATGTGTTTAGGCTATTTTTGGTATTGGTTTAGTCCCACATCGGGGGATTGTCCCCGATTAGCTTTTTCCATGCTTATAAATAAAACTCTTCACCTTCCATTGTAATCACTCATTGCTTGGTGGGATTCTATTTACTAAGGAGTGAGCCTTGAAGCAAAAACTCAAGGTGGAGAAGAATGCTACCTTCAATGTGAGTCATTTGTTAATAAAATAATTCTTGTAGTTTCTTTTAATCTTGTCTTTTAATTTGTGCATGCTTGTTTAGTCTTTCCTTTCCTTTTAAGCTTCTTTAATATTTCTTGCTTGCCTAGATTAATTTCATTTCAGTATTATGCTTCATTTTGTTAATGTGATATGATCATGTAGTGTATTAAGTGTGTGTTATCTTAATCCCTTGAGCTTTATATGATTTCCATAACCATCTAATGGGTTTTCACTCTTATCTTTGATATGCTAATGCTTTTGAATGAAGCTTAGCTTATGCTTTGATTAGTGGACCTATTTTATGTGGAATGATAAGGTTAGGATAGGGATGGAATTAATATTGGAAACACAATTTGTAGTGTATGTACTCTTGTTGCCTTGGCCTTAGCTAATGTCTTGTATGTTTTAATGTTGTAGTCTTATCTTAATTCATGTTGAGGCATAGTAGGGTCTAGTCTTTTTACATGAGTTCATTTAGCTTCATTCCAATTATTGTCTTGGATGTTTTAATGATGTAGTCTTATCTTAATTCATGTGGAGGCAAAGTTGGATGTAGTTTTATGATTTCATGCACTACATGTTGTGAGGAGATTAATTGAACACACACACACACACATCTTTATGTTCACATTATTTCTCTACCCCCTATGGGGTTTAGTTTTATTGCTTATCTTTCATTTCGTTTTTGCATCTTAGTGTAGTTTAGTGTAACCAACATTTCCCTCATTTCTTTACGACTCACCTTCGCTCAAACCAAACGTCGACACACCTCCCAGTGGACGACCCGTATTTACCACCGCTTCAACGCGGCCGTGCACTTGCGGTTAATATAAAACAATCAATCAAGTTTTTGGCGCCGTTGCCGGGGAGGTGCTCTGTCCAGACGTTGGTTTGGACGATTCGAGGGGTTTTTAATTTTTTGTTTCTAGTTTTGCTTAGTTTCAGTAAACCATTGGATCACGGGTAGGCTACTGGAAGAGTTGGAGCACCAACACTTCAAAAGAGACCGCCAATCAGCGGTCTTGGACCGCCAATTGGCGCCTGGTGAGCGTTTCATGCTCTCAATTTTCTTCTAGTAGTTTGTTCTTACATTTTAGTTATCTGGACGCCCTATTTTGCATGCTGTGACTTCCAGTTTGCTCCCAGATCATTAATCACTCCCCCATTAATTAACTTGGCCCTAAAATCCAAAGCAAAAGACTAGATGTTCTTACTTGTTTAGGTCACGCATCATGTATTGACTTAGGCATATAGTTGTCTTTTCTTTTAGCTTTATTTTCAGTTGTTGAGCGCTGGTGTGAGGTACGCAATTTCCTACACTCATTCATGCATCTTGTATGCCCATGCATTAGTTAGTAGGAATTGCATCAGGACAAGAGTGAGAGAGCGTTTGATTGGAGTGATTGATTTCTAGATCTAGGATTAAATCGCTATTAAGGAGGGGCTGTCCCATAAAAGATAAGGCGGGGGATTTCATCACTCTTTCCTTTGCCCCAAAAATCACTCTTAATCAAAGTCTTGATTCTAAAAGCAAGTAGACATTGGCCCTAAGGATTTTGGACGCACTAGGAGAGTAATCTAGTTGAGACCGTCATGGCCTGATCGGCGTTGCCTACCTTGTCGATAGTAGGAGGTATTGGATATCCGGATCTGGTATCACTTGCTCGGCATTGTGGTCCTCATTGTAGGGAGGTGAGACGTGTCGAGGATAGTGACCTCGAAGTTAGGCGTCGTCGAGCCTAAGGACCCATTGCCTTACATTGTTTGAGCTATGCTTGCTAGTTAGGCTTCCTCCTGATCCCTCTACCCACGCTAGCTCTAGGGATTCTTCCCTTCTCCTCTTAGTCATCTTCTTCTCACCTACTTCTACGTTTTAGTCTCCTCCCCTTTACACTCTCTAGTAGCGTTTTAGGGTCGAGTCAAGCACTTTTTGCGAGCTTAGCCTCGTGGTGGTGAGAGTGGTCGACTCGAGAGTTTTTCTTGAGATGGATGGTTACATGGGCGACCATCCATATCATTGTTGGGACCAGGACGATTCTCCCTGGTACTCCGGACCCATGCAACCTGGGTGGCTCAGACTAACACCCTGTATGGTTGGGATGATCGCAATTGTGTGACTGAGAAATCTTCATATTGGGGTAACATGAGAGAGCCACCGACGGCTAGACCACAATCTAGTTATGTCGGATCATATGCTGGTCAACAAACTGAGACATTACAACAAACTTTGGCCTCTTTCATGCGTATGGCAGCCAACATGAGTGCACCGGTGGCTCTAGTAGCCGTACCGTGCGACAGTTGTGGGTTGAGTGGTCATGTTATCGGGGAATGTCCTTATGTTCCCCCTGAGCATGAGTATGAGCATACTTTTACCCAAAATGCTCAATGTGACCATTATGCATCCGCATACAACCCGAGAGTGATGGATTCGTGGCGAGACAATTCTTATCCAAATTCTTATACTTCATTTTCACCCCCGTATCCTCCTCCCGAATACCCAGAATTCTACCAACACCCCACTTCAAATCATTGGACTCATTCTCAGCCCATCAACACCCAACACCAAAATTTCCCAAGCTCTGATTTGGACCTCACTGTTGACCCCAAATTTGATTCCTTAAAACAAACCCTCCAAACGTTCGTGGAAACCACTCAAACTTTATTGAAGTCCAACTTGAATTCCTTGCAAAATATGGAAATGCAAGTGAGTCAAATGACACAACAATTCCATGAACGTGAGGATTCATCTTTTGATATCGAACCACTACCATATCCACAAATTCAAATCACAACCTTTCAAAGTCAAACTCCTAGTCAGTCTGAGGGACTAGGGGTTTCAATTCACGATCACTTAGTGGAGGATTCGATTCAAATTGAGAATAACTTGGACCAGCTTCATTATGAGTCGGCACAGGATTGTGCCTTATCTTTTTGTCCCGTGGCCCTTGAGCCACATTATCTTCCTATTGTGCCTCCTAAGGACTCACCTCTGGTGGAGCAAGAGCTCCCTAGTCCCCTCAATTTCAAACAACCTGATGAGAGTTTGCCTCTCACTATTGTTCCTGATCATCTTGGAAATGATGGAACATCAAACAACTACATTGCCCATGAGGGTATTAGGAGTTCCATGGAGGATACCTTGGGTATGAGACCCACTTTTTCTTCTCCTGGTGTGTCGGACATGCCTAACAACGCTCTTGACCTCGTTCCGACGCACCAGCCTGTTGGTTGGAGAGTTTGGATTGACGATCATAACATCAGCAGCGCAATGGGAGAAACTCTTCTTCCGTTGCCCCTCATTTCCCAAACTCTTGAGAGGTTCAAGCTCTTTCAGTTTGATACTTTGAATGAGATGCCTTTGCGTCCAATTCATGAACCTCTCCTTTCATCTGGTGCTCTTTGTGAAGGGGGCCCACTCATGCGTATTCTGGCCCCGCGTGGTGTCATGTTCCCTTTCCAAGTGCATTGACCCACTCTTGAGGTTCCCATTTGATGTCTTTTGACAAATTAAGATGGGAACTTATGTTTGTACATAGTTATTAAAAAAAAGAAAAAAAGAAAAAAAGTACAATAAAAGACTCCTTCAGTGAGCATCGATTGTTGTGAGCCCCAACCCTTGTGTATTTGGGCTCCATTTCTTTCACGTATTTGTGTCCCTTCTTTAGCATCTCACAGGTTTTGAGGGAATTCGGGTTTGTGTCCATCAACATAATCATGAACTTCCCTTTGTACTTCTTGTTAGTGAGATCTCTTCTGTTTCAAGCATATCTCCATGTAGTATCTTGCTCGCATTCATTGAGGACAATGCATGAAGTAGGTGTGGGGGGTGTTTTACGTGTGTACATAGTTGAGTCTTTTCTTTTGATTTTGTTTTCTTTTGTTTGCATTTTTAGGGTCATGTTAGTGTGCTGCATTTAATATCGATATATCTGCTTGCCATGATCCTTGGGTGACTTGTCTTCTTTTGCTTGCCTAGTGCTTCAAATTTTCACATTTCTTTCAAAATCTTCACGTGCTTGCAAAAGAAAATGTTTTGTGGGTTTTGCGTGTGTTTAGCATGTGCAAAACCGTTGAGAGGCAAAGTAAAAAGAAAGCTCCCAAAATTGTCTTGAACTTGATGTATTAGGATATCTAGTACAGTGGCTTTAGGATTTATCGAGTCGTTAGGATGCACCCCAGTTTTCCGTTGGGGGTGAGTAATCATAGGGTTTCAGTTCTCAAACATTCAAAGAAGTCTACCCTGAACCTAGTGAGTTAATAATTCGTGTTTGTTAATTTAGGAAGTTTGTTGTAGTCTAGGACCCTTTAAATCTTGTTTTGAGACATCAAGTGTAGGGGTTTTGGTTCATGTGTAGATAAGAAATAAGTGAGTAGGTGTTCTCTCTTCTCGCACGGCTCCTATCACTCTGGAAAGTAGGTCTGAGGGGACTTTGTGCCTGGTGCTTTCGAGTCATCTGACTTGGGATGCGCCGACCGAACTCCCGTTACACGGGTGGTAGGGATAGTGTAAGTCCTCATCGGCAATGATGCACGAAACCTGACCGTGGGAGAATGAAGCTCCAACCAATAAAAGAAAAAAAAGTGAAAAGAAAAAAAAATGCAAGTAAGAACCTTAATGGACCTTACACTTTGTATCACTTGAGAATGTTGAGGTTGTCCATGTCTTTCACTTAATTCCTTATTTAACTTGCATGAATGGTTTATTAGGCTAGGTGTGGACTGATTACCTATATAGAGTCGGCCCGTAGGATTACCGTGTACATTGATCGACAAAATTTATCCAACGAGTCGAGTGTCTAGATTGAATAATGCATCTTGTTCGGATTTTGTGGGTATATCCGCTGAAAACCCTCAGGAGACAACACTCTTCCTTCTTGGCAACAAGGAGGTTTAACGGCTTGTTACACGTGCTAAGTGCAACCGTGATTCCTACGAAAGTGAGTTAGGATTTCTTGTTTCTCGTTTGCTTTTCTCTTTCTTTGTTTTGCTCGGGACTAGCAAAAACTTAGGTGTGGGGGTATTTGATTGGCATCATTTCATGCTCATATTTGTATCTTATATCCATTATCTTACATCTAAGCAATGCTATGTGACGAGTTTTATGTTTGAATTTCAGAAATAAAGAGGTTTGAAGAGAAGAGCCATGAAAGGACCCAAAAGCAGGAAAAAGGACTTCATTGTGAGACCTGAGGACAAGATGCAAGGGAGAAGGACCTGAACGTAAGACAGAAGGACCTAAGAGCAAAACAGGAAACTCCACACCTTCATGGGGAGTATTTTGTCAATTCGATTCGGGTCGGAGCTCCAACAAACCAAGTAGATGCATCCAAGACCAACAAATCCATCAAGCAAAGCCCACAACCAAAAGCAACGCGATCTGAAGTTTATAGACCGCTAATTGGCGGTCCATATGGCCCCAGATCCGCTAAGCTTTCTCCTGGACTTGTATTATCATTTGTTTAGGCTATTTTTGGTATTGGTTTAGTCCCACATCGGGGGATTGTCCCCGATTAGCTTTTTCCATGCTTATAAATAAAACTCTTCACCTTCCATTGTAATCACCCATTGCTTGGTGGCATTCTCTCTACTAAGGAGTGAGCCTTGAAGCAAAAACTCAAGGTGGAGAAGAATGCTACCTTCAATGTGAGTCATTTGTTAATAAAATAATTCTTCTAGTTTCTTTTAATCTTGTCTTTTAATTTGTGCATGCTTGTTTAGTCTTTCCTTTCCTTTTAAGCTTCCTTAATATTTCTTGCTTGCTTAGATTAAATTCATTTCAGTATTATGTTTCATTTTGTTAATGTAGTTAGTGTAATGAGTAGTGAGTAGTTCCATCCCCATTGGGGGGTGGAGAAATATGTGATATGATCATGTAGTGTATTAAGTGTGTGTTATCTTAATCCCTTGAGCTTTATATGATTTCCATAACCAACTAATGGGTTTTCACTCTTATCTTTGATATGCTAATGCTCTTGAATGAAGCTTAGCTTATGCTTTGATTAGTGGACCTATTTTATGGGGAATGATAAGGTTAGGATAAGGATGGAATTAATATTGGAAACACAATTTGTAGTGTATGTACTCTTGTTGCCTTGGCCTTAGCTAATGTCTTGTATGTTTTAATGTTGTAGTCTTATTTTAATTCATGTGGAGGCATAGTAGGGTCTAGTCTTTTTACATGAGTTCATTTAGCTTCATTCCAATTATTGTCTTGTATGTTTTAATGATGTAGTCTTATCTTAATTCATGTGGAGGCAAAGTTGGATGTAGTTTTATGATTTCATGCACTACATGTTGTGAGGAGCTTAATTGAACACACACACACACATATTTATATTCACATTATTTCTCTACCCCCTATGGGGTTTAGTTTTATTGCTTATCTTTCATTTCCTTTTTGCATCTTAGTGTAGTTTAGTGTAACCAACATTTCCCTCCTTTCTTTACCACTCGCCTTCGCTCAAACAAAACGTCGACACACCTCCCAGTGGACGACCCGTATTTGCCACCGCTTCAACACGGCCGTGCACTTGCGGTTAATATAAAACGATCAATCAACGTCCTATGCATGAAGACACACACATGACACACACACATAAATACTTACATACGTCATTCAACACTTATTTCACTTCATATGTGCACACATTCCACCCCTTAGGGGTTTCTTTTGCTGAATTCAAATCTCATTATTAGATATTTAGTTAGTTTTAGTCAATCTTTAGTTGTTTTCTTTTGCATTTGTTAACTAGTAGTTTAGTGTAGTCTAGTTTAGTAAAATCAAATCTCTTCTCCCCTATTTCACCACTTGATTTCTGACAAACCAGAGACTACTCACCTCCATGTGGATCGACCTGTACTTGCCACCGCTTCATCACTGTCGTGCACTTGCATTCTAAACTTAATCGATTAAACACATGTAACCATGACTCTCCACACTCCAAAACCCCTCACCTCCCTTCGTCACAGGTCACAAAGCAGGATGAGAAAGTCGAGACTTGGAGGTCCCAAAAGTCTTAATGCAACTAAGCAAACAATGACGTTTAGGCAAGGACGTCGAAAATGAGATTGTCTCAAAAATACGCCCAAAGTCCTTAGGGCCGAAGTCTACTTGATTTTAAATTAAGATTCAAATTAGTGTGGTTTTTAGGGCGATGGAAGGGGTGATGAAATTTCCCACCTTATGTTGTATGGGATAGCCCCTTCTTAGTAGCATTTTGAGTCTTAAACTAGCAATCAACTCTCTAAACAAACACTCACGTCACACTTGTCCCGATGCTCCTTACTAACTAATGCATACTTTAACGATGCATTTAGAATGGAAAAATGCATGTACCTCACACCAACAATCGACAATAAAAAAGTAAATAAAAAAAGTCGAATGCCTGCAAGGTTTACAAATGAAGCATGACCTAGATGACAATCAATCTAATCGTTTGCTTTAGCTTTTAAGGGAAAAGTTGTCTTGAAAATGGGATTCATGCACATTTAAATGGTTTAGAGATAAGCATGGAGTATATGTTACATGCATAGGGAGACAAAACAGTAAGTAAGCACAATAGGAAGCAAATACTGAAAAATGAGAGGCAGACCACGCACATGATCCACCACTGACAGATGAACATTCGCTACCTCATCCCTACCCAACGCTAATGAAAACCTTAAGTGTGTCTCTACATGGATTAATATTTTATCACCATCATTAATACATATATACAAAATATTCCGTAACATAAGGCTAAAGATAATCACAAGCTTACATGTCAATCTCATCACTTTATCCACGGACGGGTTTTCAATCCCATGGACAGGTTTTAAGGAGTTTTAGGATATTTCCATAGTAGGATGGTTATTAGGGTTATTTTTATGCAAAATGACCGCAATATAATATCGTCAAGATTTTGTTTACATCTTCTAAAGAAAAGAACCAATCATCGAGCAACTTCATAATAACAAAAGGCTTTCACTACGACTTCTTCGTGTTATAATTTCCTAAGATATGTTTTTCCTTTCATCAATAGAAAGTGACAGAGCCAACCCATACTTTTCTTGAATTATTTAAATAAAATTTTAAAATATCAATTGGGAACTTTGTCACTATCTGAAAATCTAAAGAATATGCCAGCTGATAATTACAAGTATATTTAAATTGTGGCAATAAATTTCATTCAACTGTAGAATATTTATCATCAGTACTATCTTTTGTTTAATTAATGATGTAGAATTTAAATCAGGTACTCAATATGAAAAGGGAAACGTTTTATGAACGCAACGCGTCACGGACGCGCTCTACGTGGATATCCTTGTCAGCCCTTACGTGGCCAAAGCATGAATGTTTTTTTGTTTTTTCTTCCTGATGTCCACTCAAATCACATTAAATGCGTTTCAACTCAGCACGTTCTCTCTCTCCACCCAAATACAAATATGATGACACTCTTTCTTTCTTCTTCATTCTTTCTCTCCAGAATAAATCACCATTTCTAGCAAGATATTATGTCGAAGAAGCGTCTGATGCCGACTCCCAGGATTCTTCACAACGTAAGCAGCGTGAATGGGACGGTGCGAAGACTTCCCGATGTTCTTGTCAGTGTTAGCATCGTGAATGTGACGATCCGGTGGTGAAGACTTCGCACCACAACATCTTTGCTGCATTGTTGGAGTGCCCATGACAGAAAAAGAAGGAAGAAGAAAGAAAGAGTGTCATCGACCGCCCCATTCACGCTGCTTACGTTGTGAAGAACCCTGGGAGTCGACATCAGACGCTTCTTCGAAATAATATCTTGCTCGAAATGGTGATTTATTCCGGAGAGAGGTACAACGCTCCGTGGTGAAGACTTACGTCTATTCGGTTTATGTCGTACATCTCTCCGTAATAAATCACCATTTCGAGTAAGATATTACGTCGAAGAAGCGTCTGATGTCGACTCCCAAGGTTCTTCACAACGTAAGCAGCGTGAATGAGACGATCATGTTTAAGTCTTACATCTTCTTTCCGATTTACTGGGAAAATATATATTATCTTTGTAATTTGTGTGTGTTTGTATTGTTTGTTTGTGTGTGATTTACTGGGAGAAGATATATTATTTTTGTAATTTTTGTGTGTTTGTGTTTGTGCTTGTATTGTTTGATTGTCTTTGTGCTCTCATTGTATCTTATTGTGTAATAGTTATCATCAATAATATGTACCATCAATATCTCATTGTGCTCTCATTGTATCTACATAAACAGGACAAACTTTCTACATAAACTGGACAAACATTCTACATAAACAAGACAAACTTTCTACATAAACAGGAAAAACTTTGTACATAAACAATACAAACTTTCTACATAAACTGGACAAACATTTTACATAAACAGGACAAACTTTCTACATAAACAGGACAAAACAGGACAAGCTTTCTACATAAACAGGACAAAACAGGACAAACGTTCTACATAAACAAGACAAAACATGACAAACTTTCTACATAAACTGGACAAACTTTCTACATAAACAGGACAAAACAGGACAAGCTTTCGACATAAACAGGACAAAACAGGACAAACTTTCTACAGAAACAGGACAAACTTTCTTCCTAAACCGGACAGGAACTACACTTATTCCGGACAGCAAATACACTTATTCCGGACAAACTTTCTGTTCCGTTTCTAAACACACTTTCTTCTTATTCTGGACAACTACACTTATTCCGGACTGCAAATACACTTATTCCGGACAACAAATACACTTATTCCGATTCCGGACAGCAAATACACTTATTCCGGACAACAAATACACTTATTCCGGACAAACTTTATGTTTCGTTTCTGGACACACTTTATTCTTAAACCGGACAACAAATACACTTATTCCGGACAACAAATACATTTATTCCGGACTGCAAATACACTTATTCCGGACACACACATAACATAAACAGGACAAACACATAATGTAAACTGCACACACACATAAAGTAAGCTAGACAAATTAAGTTGATCCAACGTAAAACTTAAAAACAAATATTTTATTATGATAAGTGTGGGCTCTGCACGAATAATGAGACTGCACGATGTTCTAGGGTCTGCACACTGTCTTATCTATGTATTGGGAAATGAATCGTTCAACTTAAAGAACCGGCGTTTTTTAAAAAGACAAAAACGCGCGAAGAGAAATTTCGCTGACTGGATGCTGACTCAAAGAAAATATCTGAGCTGTACAGATCCACGTAAGGCGCGTCCGTGACGCATGCGTCCGTCTATCACGGCTCATATGAAAAGGTCTAGACAATTATTGCTACGTCATTGAAAAGGCAAATGGAATTTGCAATCAATATTTTTGACTGTGGAATTATATTTAAATTGAACAATATATATGGTTAGGGTTGTGCATCGGTCCAAATCCGGTCCATCGTCATGGTGTGGACCGAAGACCGGACTTGTCGGATCCAGGTTTTGACCGGACCACACCGATCACGACGGGACCAAAGGCCGGACCTGACAGATCACTATGGTCCAGTTCGTTCTTGATCGGGCTTTTTTGTATTGAAAATTTGACAATGGACCAGACCGAGATCCGGACCGTCACTAGGGACTGGACTGGTGGTATCCGCTTTGGACAGGAACCTGATCCGGACTGGATTGTGCTCTCCACTATATATGGTTAAGACCAAGTCACTTAATTTATACACACGTCATGAACATAATAGAATAAATAAATAAATAATCACTATAAAGGTCGTAGTATAGGCTCATTATTTCCTCAACCATTTCCCACTTCACAACTTTAAATTCACATACAATTTTCCAATGACTCCAAAATTAATCCTAGTGTTTGTTGCTTTTGTTGTAACACTACTGTTCATCTCATATCAGGTGTCCACCAACATTGAAAATGGGAACTACTGTTCATTTCTTATCAGGTGTCTTAGCCAGATGCCTCCCCCATGGGGGGAGGGGTCCTGCGGACGTCCGCTAATCTTTTTTATTTTTTATTTTTAAAAAGAAGTTGGACATTTTACTAGATTCGAGTACACCAGGGCGTCCATTGGCTCATTTACTGACATTCAAAACATTATTTTTTATGATTATGAGAGGAAGATGAAGAGAGATGGGTGATAGGAGGGTGAAATGTCGTGATATATGAGTAGAAATGAGGAAGGGCAAAATGGTAATTTATTGGGGGGCGATTTAAGTAGTTTTCCGACGATGAATAATAATTCATTTGAAAATCTCAATGAGGATAAAAAAGTACACGTAAATAAATTTATGTTGTCATTTTGTAAAACTATACTACCAAATTTTCCAACAGATGTGGCCTTAATAGATTTCCATTAGTGTTGTGGCCTTGATCGTTATGGCCTTGATCGTTCGTGTACCACATCTCTACCCAACGCTAATGAAAACCATCAGGCTTCGCTCTGGGTCCGGTCCGGTTGGGGCCTTGACAAGCCTTTTGGAGGCTCGAAAGTTCTGATTGTAGCATCTTTTCTACCTATCAAAAGTTCCAAACATATCTTTTCTACTAAAATTTTAACCTTCTTAGCTCAACCGACTCAATAAGAGTCTGGATATCTTGAACTTAAATGTACTAAACATGTATAATTGAAGATGGACAATTTGATAGTTTGATGAGATCAACATGTACTCAACTCGCTTTAAAAATCATAAACTCAAATCAATTTGTTTCTCAACAATTGGATATGGTAAATATAGTATCAATTTAGTACGTATTTTATCCACAATTTACAAGCATTATAGATCGACGGATGATTACATGTTCAATTTGATGATCAAGAGTTCTAAGTCCATTTCTGACATTTTTAGATGGAAGCTCACACTCTACACAATTAGTATTGAATTGATCAAGCAATGATCACTTGCCAAATCATTTATTAATCGAAATCAATCCAAATAAACCCAATCTAACTAAATTGATCAACGAATTCAACTAAATTAAAAACAAAGCCACGCCAATCCAATTCAAGTCATTCTAACAAAAATCAACTAACAAATCAAACATAATCCAAATAAATCTATCAAACTAGCACGTCACTCAACCCAAATCTATATGCTAAATCGTAAACATGTTTAAATTTAATAGATTTTTTTTTAAATTTTGGTGGAACCTCCCCTACATTTTCAATAAGAAAATTATTTGAATACCTATATTGACAAGAAAAAACACCCACTTTTCAACATCCATCATAATTTTTCTAATCGGTCAAACTTCAATAATAAATAATCATATAAGTACACATCTAATTAATCATACCAATAACTTATTTTCTCATCAACAATCTAATCAATTTTTTTGTTTAAGTCGTGATTATTGCCAAATCATGTAACATTTCTAATTAATCGAACATTAATTATACAAATTCACTAATTAAACATACTTTAATCATACAAAATGACATAAATATTCTAATTAAACATAATTTAATCATACAAAATTACAAAATTAATCTAATTAATCGCAACTCTAATCTAAGTAATTATACAAAATCAGAACATAAATTGTAAAAATCAAAACATTATTCTAAAATATATGAATTTATTCTAAAAAAATTGGTAGAGGTTGTTGATGATGGTTGTGGGGTTTATGTAATGGGTGGTTGCCTGAGCTAGGGTCGACGTGACTGACGACCAGAGGTGGCTAGGGTCGGGTTGGGGTCTGGGCTTGGGGCGGAGTGGTGTTGGGGCGAAGGGGGCTTGTCGAGGGGTCAGGCCGGAGGGGGTGGGCGTCGAAAAGGGGGTTGTGAAGGAGGAGATATTGTCACGGCGAGTCGAAGGGAGAGGCAGCGAGCGGTGGCGAGTGACAAGATTATGGTTTAGGACGGAAGAGGGGGTTTGGGAGGAGAGAGACTGAAGAGAAAGCTCATATCAGGCTACTGAGGTAACATTTCACTGACGACACATTTCCGTCGATGAATGTCCCAGATATTTGTTGATGTTGACATGGGGATTAAGTTTTTTTAACATTTATTATGGTATGTGAAGTTCAAATCCGCAAGTACACGACCATGTTGAAGCGGTGGCAAGTATGGATTGTGTCCACGAGGAGAGAGTGTGGGTTGTCGAAGACCATACTCGAGTAAGGGAAAAAATGAAGGTTAAGTGTATTGGAATTAACTAACTAATGTGAGGCAAGTTAGCCTAATAGGAGTAGTCCCGTAGGAGGTGGAGAATGCATAAAAAAGTGTAGATGTCCGATTCATGTCTGTGTACAATTAATCCTTAATGGCATACATACCATGGGAATCTATAAACACCAAAACCTTTACTGTCTCTACATGCATCAAGATTTTATCACCATCATTAAAAGATACAAAATACTACTTAAGATAAGGCTAAAGAAAACCACAATCTTACAAGTCAATCTCATATCTTTATGCACTCCAATCTTATCATGACCTCATCATTCCCATAAAGTGGTCCCACTGACCAAAGCATTTGCAAAGTTTCCATAGGACCATCAACACATCAACGGGAAGAGTGGGAAACTCATCGAAATGGCTATGGAAATCATTTGGAGCTCCAAGATTTAGATTATAATGTTGGATTTCATACCATATGCTTGTATATATATTTTTATACACAAGCCAGATCGACTTTCATTTTTTTTTCAACAATTTAATGTATAAGACTTCCTGTAACGTCCTCAAACACAGCGGAAAATTTCAAATTTAAAACATACAATCACCGAGGACATTATGAAAAGGAATACACACACCGGTGCACCAACATATAATATATATATGTGAACGAGTTTACAAAAGAATGTGATTACATCAAAACATCATATACATAAAATATACACAAGTAATCACAACCACCTCAAAATATAGGGAAGCAGGATCAGGTCTCGAGCGCTCCCTCCGCCGTCGCCACCCACCTAACGTCGCTCTCGGCCTGAAAGAAGACAATGAATGCCTGAGTTTCCAGGAGGAAACCCAGTATGCCAAACCCTAACACATATATGGACATAATGAAATATGCAAAGAAACGTAAAACACCACAACTGATACACCCACTAAGTTCCCGGGACCTCTCTCCCGGCCATAGCCCAACCACACGGGTCTCAAGGGTCCTCTCACCCCAACCAATACACGTGCACACAAGGCACCACCGGTCGAAATCATGGCCAAACAACCCCCTCATTGCCTCAGTGTTACCGGAGCCACGGTTTTGCATCAATGTTATCGGAGCCAAGGTTTTGCATCATTTGTCGGAGCCACGGCTTTGCCTCATTCGCCGGAGCCACGGCTTTGCCTCATTCGTCAGAGCCACGACTTCAATATCATAATCTCCCACCACGTGTCACTACTAATCGCTATAGGGCCGACATGTCTGTACCGTCGCCCAAAAGGGCCGGAGACCCATTGCCTTCTAGCCAATCAATAGCAACACACACACACAAAAAAAACAGTGCAAAACGGTCGAACGAAAACTGGCTTCCGGTCGACCGATCCTCACCCAGAGAACTGGCCCAACCGAAAAATCCGCCAAACGGTCGACCGACAAAGGGGTCCCGGTCGACCGAAAAGCACCAGTACAAAACCATTTTCGCAATCAACAGTAAAACGGTCGAACAACCGAACCCTATCCGTCGACAGAAAACAACCAGTAGAACTCACCCAGAGTCCTCACATCACGGTCGACCGAAACCACACTTCCGGTCGACCGGCCATTAAGTTAACTTAAACGTCGGTCGAACGAGTGAAACAGACGGTCAACCGTTTAGATGGTCAACGCCCCAACCGACATACAACAGTACTTTCGGTCGACCGACAAAGGGGTCCCGTTCGACCGAAAATACATAGGACATCTTTCTCTCGCTAAAATTGCAACAACCGGTCGACCGCCCAAAGGGCATCGTTCGACCGGTGCGAGGGATTCGCCCAAAATACACTACAACCGGTCGACCGAACCAAAACACCGGTCGACCGTTTATAGTTCAGAAACGGCTGTGCAGGTTCGACGAGCCTGAAACGGCCTACCGTCGACCGCTCCCACTCCCACACTAACAATAGGTGAGCTTGAAAGCAAGTTTGACGTACCATAAGGCTTGAAGAAGCCTTTGAAGAACGACGGCGAGCTTTTCCACGATAAGCCCAAACTCCGGCGAACACAACGATCTCTACGACGACTCCGGCGAATCCAACACTCCGATCCTCGCCTCCGCCAACACCGAAGAACCACAGAGGGAGAGAGAGAGACGAGTCTAGAGAGAGAGAGAGAGAGAGAGAGAGTGAGTGAGAGAGAGATGCAAATGAGAGAGAGAGAGAGAAAAACCAACCTTTATATACTTTTCTCCGACTCGATCTCAGCCGTCCATCTCAATCCATCACTAATCCTCTCCTAAACACAATTAGCACATAAGAAGGGTTAGGATCTAACACTTCCTATAGCATTTCAATATGACGTATATTACATAATAATGAAATATATTGATTGAATTATACCTGAAAAGGATTGTCAAACCATTTTGCATTAATTAACAAAAGGAAGGGAGGAGGGACCTATTTATAGGGCATCCTCAAACCCACATCATGTGTAACCCACATACCCATGATCTCTTGTTAACTTCTCCTCTAAACCAATCATATTTTGAAACATCATGTAACGATCCTAATCCGCACTCAGGATACAACATTCAATTACAACTAAAACAAGCGAAAAAAAGTACATTAACGATGAGAGATTCGAGTCGAGACCTCCATTAAAAAACATAATATCAAGTCACAGTACAATTCGGAAGGGAAATACATGAAATTGAAATACTACTACATCATTACTAAGAGATGAAAGGATTACATCCATGATCTCACGGATGCAGTCCTCGCTTCCTAAGCTCAAATTAAGTTATTTCCCACAATTATAGAAAGTCCAAGGTTTTTCCAACAGTAACCAAATTATTCATCAGTTAAACAAATACAATTAATCCCAGGATTTTCAAGGCAATTGATCGAATTTTTAATTATTTAACCAAATACAATTAAATTATAGGATTTATTCTGATATTAATCCAGATTAATTTATTCAGCAAAATACTCATAACTTAGGAGGTTTTCTAGCAATCAAACCAATAGAAAATTATTAAACTAAATACTAACAAAATCCAAGGGTTTACTCACAATTATTTCAATTAAATTGTACAACCATTTATTACAGCAACCAAGGATTTTATTACAACTAACCCAAACCAACACCACCCCCAATCAAACCCTAGCCCAGTTCCAGCCACCGTCGTCGGCCCTGCCGGTCGCCGGCAGCTGCAGGGCCCCGTGCGTCCGCCACCATGGCTCCTTCGTGTTTTCCCTCGTGAATGCATCCTTTCTTCTTCTTTCCTCTCCTCCTTAGGTTAGTTTCCTTTCTTGTTTAGTAGAGTAGGTTTTATTTCTTGTTTATTTGAGTAGATTTTAGTTTATTGATTAGTAGTGTAGTAGAGGAGAAGAGGAGCAACGTTGTACTCTTCATTTTCTTAATCAAGTAAGTTTTTATGTTCTTCATGTTGTTATATTTCACTTGATGCAAATTTTGTTCACTTGCTTTTGTTAATTCTAGTTTTCTTTACTTGTTTATGGGTTGTGTTGCTTTTGTTATTTTCTTGGTTATGGAGATGAGTAGTGTGTGTGTTAATCCTATCCTTTGAGCCTCACATGAATTCCCTAAGCATCTAATGAGATTTTCACTATCATCTTTGATGTGGTAATGCTCTTGAGTGATGCTTAACACATTCTTAGATTAGTGGGCATATTTTATGAGGAATGATGAGGTGAGGATAATGATGGAGTGGATAAGGAGGAAACATGACATGTGCATGCACGTGCTCATGTTGGCCTCATCCTAACTAATGTCTTTTATGTTTTAATAATTGTGTCAAATATTATTTCATGTGGAGACATAGTGGTGTTTGGTCATTATGCATGTGCTCATATTAGCCTCATTTCAATTATTGTCTTGCATGTTTTAATGATAATGTTTTATCTTATTTCATGAGGAGACATAGTTGGATTTGGTTTTTATGGGTTTCATGTATTACATGTTGTGATGAGAACCAATGAACACATACGTACACATATTCTCATTTTCGCATTCTTTCTCTACCCCCGAAGGGGTTTTTTTATCATTTGTTTTCTGATTTCATACGCATCGTAGTAATTCCGATCACATTTAACTCTCTTCTTACCCCACTCGAGTATTGTGAATTCGGACTCGCACGCACTCCCTGTGGACTCGACCCGTACATGTCACTGCTTCATCGCGGCTGTGCACTTGCAGTATTATAACTGAATCAATCATATATTAGCATATATAATATCAAAACATTATACTTCATATTCTAACCATGTTGTAATTATAACATATTAATTTTATCATTTTACCATATGTATATTATTTCATATCATATGAAATTCAATAGATCAAAGAAAATATAAAATTATATTTCTTATTTTCCAGTTTTGTGATGTGACTTATAAGAGGATCTAAAATGTGTTGACAATGATAGAAACACTTTACATCATAAACTATAAACGGTATCTAGATACACATTATAGTTACCTAAATAACAAAGATGTCTTGTTCACTCGAACATAACACGATCCATTTAACGATATAGGTAATATCACTTGTGTCTATCCCTTGCCTCATGATATCATGAATATTATACAAAGGAGGAATGTGTCATCTTTGTATTATATATTTTTTTCTTGATATCTTAAGCTAGTTATAAATATGTAACTACACATAAGTTACATTATGCGATTATAATTTTGTTTTATCAAGGGTCCCATTAATATAATCACTCAAGTCAAGAGGGGTCATGATAATCCTTTGACATATCATAATTTTTTGCACAAGTCATGTATAACCAACTATTATCTTTATCACTAATGCTAGTTTTTGATAATAATCAAATTATACACTTCTCATGTGAAAACATATAAATATCATATCTTAGGATTCAAAGACACTATCAAAACATTAATGACGCAAATACAATTCCATAATGTTTCATTTATTAGGTCAATTCAATATTTGAAAGAACTTACTTTACATTTCATATACTCATGTCGTTAAATACTTGTAGAGCTACAATATCCTTTAACTAACATGACAATCTTATCTCAGTAATAAATGTCCCATGTTAATCACCCAGATGGGGAATTACTTTTGATTTATGAAAATCATTATCTTTTAGAGCTCTATGGTAGGACCAAGGGCTTCTTCATTAACACTTTTAAAAGGTGAATACATTAATCAAGGAACAAAATATTTATACAATCAATTCATAATAAAAGACATATAAAAGTAAACTTTGAAAACACACGTTCCTTTCATAAACACACAAATAAATCTAACAAAATAAACAATTCACATTACCCCTCGCCCCCTAATGGGCATGGATTACTCACTAAACATCTCATTAACAAAAAAACAACAAAGTATAAAAAAAACCTAAACAAGTAAAGAAAACTAAATCTAATCAAGTAAGAATGTAAACAACAACAACAAATCTTTGATTAATGAAAAACGATTACACGATTGATGTCTTCTCCTCTCCTCCACTACTCTACTAAGCAAGAAAATAAACCTAACCTAATCAGGAGGCAGAAGAAGAGGAAAAAGGGAAAAGTTACAAGGTTATTTATAGAGAAATGGAGGGCCTGGATTAATCTGGATACCATCCAATGACTGCAAATCAATACTAGATAGTCTGGGGTGCTCTAACCCAACCTCTCAACTCACCGGATGGACATTATAGACTAGACGTAACTGATAAAAATCCGCCATCGGTGGATCCGATAACCCCAATCTGTATGGAATTTCTGCACAGAGTTAAGTTTCATTATAAGCATGTGGGGTTAAACTCCTGGTCCATTGTCGTGAGCCGATTAGGTCTTAGTTGTAGGATTACTCCTCAGGTTCATGACATTATGGCCTTTTGTGACAAATATATTTTCTGTATGATCAGGTTCCTTCAGGTTTTGACTTGGGTCCTTCCTGATTTTCAGTACAGTCATTGGCATTACAAACATGTCCAAAAAGCTTCCAAATCCATCCATTCTTCTAGCATTTAGGTCATTTTTTCTTCCTTTCTCTTCTTTATTACCTAAACCTGAAATGTAAGAAACAAACCCGAGTAGCAACATTTGGGGTAAAATAAAGGAAATATAGTATGAATGTGCCATATGATTTGCTACTAATCAACGATCCATTTTCAACAACCCACCGATGGACATTATCCATCAGTGTCTCTTCGTCTATATGGTCCGACGAATATATCGGTCGCTGTCATGTAATTTATCCGTCGGGGGCTTTTTTCCGCCCAAAAACATATTTCCCGCCAATTTTTTTCCTGTCACACAAATTTTCAGAAGCATACACCGACAGTAGATATTTGTCTTTGTATGTTGATTGTCTGACAAATTTGATAAAAATATATTGCAATAGAAACTATCCGTCAGTGGGAAATACCATATCTGTCGGTGTATATTACCACCGATGAATAATTGTATCTGTAGGTGGAATTGTACTTACACCGACGGATGGTGCACTGATAGATTGTTATCTATCGGTGAAACCCGTATTTTTAGTAGTGCTCCTCGGGAAGAAGTGCCCTTTATGGGTTGTGTAATGAAGAATCAAGTTCGGCGAGGTTATTCATGTGCTCAGATTTTACATGCTTGATATCGGCTCAGAATGATAATCGGATTGGCAGATTTGTGAGAGGGGCTCACATCGTAGAGTGGGGTTCATGTCATAGAATTCATGGCTTGTGTATTTCAACAACATAGGTAAAAAAACTGATGCTTGATGAAGATCTCGAGACTCACTAAAGGAGATGACATGGCTTGAGCTCGTAAACTAAATGATACATTATGTTATTGAGTAACTAGTAATATGTAGGATCCTTATTATAATGGCTCTTTGTAGTAATGAACCTACTTAGTTATATGGATAAATAGAACTTTTATAGTGGTCTTTAATTTAAGTGTTGCATTATCTCATGAATTTAAGGGTAATTTGCTAAAGTGTACCTCGCAGGTTGCCTAATTGGCAATATGCACTCGTTTTTTGCTATTGCCATATGTGCACCTGCAAATCGAACATACTTGCTTATATACACCTCTGTCATTAGTGGGGCCCACTCCGTCACCGTTTCCATCCAATATCGTAAAAAAATTTGCTTATCAAATCTCATAAATAAAAATTTCCTTAATACTAAAAACAAAAAAATAAAAGTTTAAAAAAAACAAAGCATCTCTCTCATCTTCCTCCACCCCTCACCCACTCCCGACCCCCACCTCAACCCTCCCCACCATTCTTCATTCTTTATGGGTAACCAATTTATCATCTATGCCCACATATGCTTCCTCAACAAATTTCAATTTGGTTCACATTGAATTACAATCAACCAAATTCCTCGGCCAAATTTGATTTGGTTCACAATCAATTACTCAACCTAATTCTTCGACCAAATTTGATTTGGATCACAATCAACCAAATTCCTCAACCAATTACAATCAACAGGTCCTAGAGAAAGCATGGAAAATGGAAGGAGCAAAAGTGAAATCCCTCTTCCACGAACTCGCCTCAACAAAGCACCCAAACCTCCTGCCCCTCCTCGGCTATTGCATCGTCGGAACTGAAACTCCTCCTCCACCACTACATGCACGTCGGAAACCTTTACAAGTGGATCCATGAGCTCCCCCTCCGACGACACCACCTCCTTCTCCAGGCTCGTCCATACCAGATCTCACTCGGCATCGCCAGTGTCCTCGCTTTCCTCCAGGACTAGACCCGCTATGTCCATGCCCACCTCGACCCTGCCTCTGTCCGCCTCTCCGATGACCTCGACCCCAAGATCGTCAGCATCATGATCCCGGGATTAACCAGCGGGATGGAGGAGGATGTGTTGGGGTTCGAGAGGGTGTTTGTGGAGGTGTGTTGGGGTTTGTATGAGGCACTTACAATCCCTCCCTCCAAATTAACAGTTAATTAAGGGTTTAATTAAGCATGGGAATGGGCTTTGTGTTTTCAATTTTTCCTTTTTTGTTTTAATATTAAGGACATTAATAATTTTGTGAGGTTTAATTAGCGAATTGTCTAACGGCGTTGAATGGAAACGGTGACGAAATGGGCCCGACTAACGGTAGAGGTGCATATGAGCAAATATGTTGGGTTTATAGGTGCACATCCGGCAATAGCAAAAACCCAGGTGCATATGGCCAATTAGGCAACCTGTGAGGTGAACCTTAGCAAATGATTAGTTGCATATCATACATTGCATTCATGTTTTATATCCTTTATTGTACCCAAATTATGTGGTACTCAAGTGTTTGTTTCATGTATTTCTGGTTTTTGGCAATAAAGAAGAGAAAGGAAGAGGAAATGACCTAAATGCAAGAAGAAATGACTGATTTTGAAGCCTTCTCGACATGTGTGTAATGTTCAAGGACTGGACTGAAAATCAGGAGGGCCAAGTGAAAACCCAGAGGGACCTATGTGTAAAGTAAAATATGTTAGGTACAAAAGACCATAATGTCATCAACTTGAGGAGGAATTCAATAATCAAAACAAAGTGGGTTTGTACCAATGGCTCCGGCTGCACCCCACGTGCTAAAATAGTACATTTAAGCTACTGGTGAAATTATAGGTCGATCAGGTAGGATCGTGAGGGTCTCTAATTCGAATCGCTTTTAAGCTAATTATGCACTTGTTTGATCGATCAAGTTATGCGCAGCGGAATTTAAACAAACAAGCAAGTAAGGAAGGAATAATGCAAACCACAATGGACTCGGGGGTTTTTACAGAGGTTCGGCCACCGCCTACGTCCTCTCTTGCCAGCTCCGCTCGACACTTCGAGCTCCGCTCGCGTCTTCACTATCCACTCCCCGTTCCAGGCCGGGAGAGAACGCCTTTTACAAAACAAGCTCCACGAACACCCTCGTGAGCTTGACTTTCTTCTCTCACAATCCGAGAGGAAAACGTCGGGCTTTCAGTGAAGTCCTTGCTTCTTTACAAACGAAATCTTGAGTGGAACAACTCTCTCTAAACTTGAGCACACTTGAGTGTGATTGGATTTATGACTACAGTGTGGAAGGTTTGAGGCTTGGAGTGTTTGGATCTCGTCTCTAATGTATGAGGCAAATATGTGTGGGAGAGTTGTGTTAAATGTGTTTTACAACTCTATTTATAAGCATTAAAGAGAATATAGCCGTTGGGGTTAATTGGGTATGAGTTGGTGTAAGATACACAAAACAAAAACTAGCAGGACCCAATTCTGAGTTAATTCGGTCGACGGGATCGGGCAGTTCGGTCGACCGTTTGGCAGTTTTGAACTCAGTTCGGTCGACCGGTTAAGGAACGGTCGATGGCCCAACACTAAGACTTAGATACACTTAAGTGATCGGTCGAACACCGAATAGGGTTCGGTCGACCGATTCACACCAGGCAGTTTGGCGTTGAGAAACAAAGTTCTATTCGGTCGACCGACCAAGATCTACGGTCAACCGCATTCCAATAGGAGATTCGGGTTTGTCAAGAGACATAAATTGTGTCGACCGAACAAGGTCCTCGGTCGACCGATACATGAAATGCATTTGGGATATTTTTGGTTAATATGAATATGACCGTTCGGTATATACGACAAAACAAACGGTCAGAAAAATACTTGGAACTCGGTCGACCAAAAAGGTCTGGACTGTTGACCAAACTTAGGCAGTTTAAACACTAAAAGAATAATTGATCACTCGGTCGACCGAACGGTCAGTTTCGGTTGACCGAATGTGGGCAGACAGTTTGGGTTCAGGTTTACTGTTTTCCGCTCTATGTTTGGGTGATCTATTGAAGTCCAAATTGTGTGAAATTTCGTGTGTGACTTCTATAGGGAACCTAGTGTGTGGTTGGGTAGTTTTTAGCTCAAGTATTCTCAATTACACAAAGCTCCTAAAGACTCAAAGAAATACAAAATACATGTCTTCAAATGAGCTTGATTACATGTCTTGACTTGATTTCCTTTCTTCCTTGAGTCTTGATCACCTGTAGAGGTTAGCACAAAACAATATATATGCAATGCAACATGTGTGCTACTCTACATGATCATAATTAAGATTTGGTTGATTAAATCATCAAAACATAGATTAAGGCCAAAAGGCCAATAGATCCGACCCAAATGATCCACCCCTAGCGGATCCGGGTTATCTGTTCGACCCCAAATTGGTTTGGTGGGTCGGATTTAGGGTCAGAGCAATATAAAACATCCAGATCTGATTTATAGTCGTTCGATCATACCCATAGTCATCCAGATCCTCTAAACTTCCATAAATATACTTGTAATCCTTTTCTTCTTTTTCTTCTTCCTTCCTCTCCTCATTAGGTTAACTTTATTTTCTTGTTTAGTAGAGTAGGTTTTATTTCTTGCTTACTAGTATAGTGTAGGAGAGGAGAAACACCTTTCGTTTTTTTTCTTAATCAAGTTTTAGTTTCTTGTCTTTCATTTGATGTTATTTTTATTCCATTCCTTTGGTTAGATCTAGTTTTCTTTTGTTGTTCATGTGTTATTTTTATTTTATTGTTTTCTTTGTTTAAATGATGATTAGTCAATAATCCATCACCATTGGGGGGTGGAGAATGTGTGAAGTGTGAATGTTGTTAGATTTGTGTGTGTTTTAATCTTAATCTTGGAGCTTCACATGATTTCCATAGCCATTTTGTGGGTTTCTCATTCTTTCCGTTGATGTGTTAATGGTCTTAATGGTTGTTTAGTAAATGCTTTGGTTAGTGGGCCCACTTTATGGGGAATGATGAGGATAAGATTGGAGTGGGTAAAGATATATGGATGGCATGTGGGAGCATGTGCTCTTGTTGGCCTCATCTTGATTAATGGTCTGAAAGGAATGGATTCTAAAAGTTTTACTTTTATATGTTAGTTTTTATTAATTGAATGTGCAAGTATTTTGTTCCTTGATTATTTCATCCGTCCTTTGGATGTGTTAAGGAAGAGTCTCTTGGTCCTTAACTATAGAGCTCTAAAAGATAATAGTTTACATAAATCAAAAGTTATTCACAATCATGGTAATTAACATGGAACATTAATTACTGAGATAAGATTGTCGCGTTGGTCATCAATTATTATAGCTTTACAAATATTTGAAGACACAAGTATATAAAAGAGGAAAATATTACTTTTATATATTGAAAGGCCTAACAAGTAAAACATTATGGAATTGTGTTATGTGTCATTAATCTTTTACTATGTTTTGGATCCTAAGATATGAGACTTATATCTTTTCACATAATGAGTGTTTAATTTGATTATTGTCAAAAACTATCAATGAGTATAGTGATAAAGATAATAGTTCGTTGAACGTGACTTATGCTGGAAAAGATAGCTAGTCAAAAGATTATCATTGCCCCTCTTAATTGAGTGATGATATTAGTGGGTCCATTAATAAAGCAAAATTATATTGTTCACAATGTGACTTGAGTTAAGTTACATAGTTATAATTAGCTTAAAGAGATCAAGAAATGAATAAAATACAAAGGTGACACACTTCTACTTTGTATATATTCTTAAAATCATGAGGCAAGGGATAGACACAAGTGGTGCACTTACATCACTAAATGAATCGTGTTTTGTTTGAGTGGAACAAGACATCTATGCTAATTGGGTAACTATAATGTGTAGCTAGATACCGCTTATAGTTTGAGATATTGAGTGTTTAATATCGCTGCCAATTTAGCTTAGATCCTCTTATAGGTCACACCACAAAACTAGGAATCAAGAAGCTTGATTTTGAGTTCATATGATGTGTCAGGTTTCATGTGAAAATAGACACATGTGGTGAATCAATAAAATCAATATGTCACGAAAATTGACATAATTAGAATCATGAATAAATTCATATAAGATGCATATATTATGGGTGGTAATAATCTAACCTTACATAGGATAATATATTACATGAGATATGGATTTGGTAAAAACCCAAAATATCAAATATTGTTGGAGATAAATCCAAAATTTGACAAAGGCAAAAGCAGAGTCAAAACGGTTGACCGTTTTGAGTTTGGTCGACCGGGTCCTTAGGGACGGTCGACCGGACAAGGATCGGAACGCGTGGGTCGACTGAAATTATCAGTACGTGTCATGATAATGGGATCAGTCGACTGAGCGTTTGTACACGGTCGATCGAAAATATCCAGGAGTTTTCTTGGTCATATAACGGTCGACCGATACAACGACACGATCAACCGAAATTTACCAGGAGAAATTTTTGTAAGTAAACGATCGACAGGAGTGAGACGTGGTTCGACCGAAAATTTCCAGGTTAATTTTCTCATGAATATTCAGTCCACTGTCTAGCTCATCGTATGGCCGAATTTATAAAAACTTAACTGTTCGGTTGACCGATTTGAAATTTCGGTCGACCGTTTAGTACGGTTTTGCCAGAATTATGAAGTGAATAATTATATCATGGGCTGGATTAATTCCAGATTTGGTAAAACGGTTTTGAGGATGATTATATGGTGTGATTGATTTTAGGAAGAGAAAATAAGAGATCATGGCTAGAGAATAGTTCATGATGTGGGTGATTTGTGAGAATATAAATAGCACCTCTCACCCTACTTGTTTCATAAGTGTTTTTTTGCAAATTCTCTCTCCCTAATCCCTCCACTAATCACCAGAAAATTCTCTTATTTGGTCAGAACTTTTGGAGAACAAATCTCATGCTTTGGAGGGGTTATTAGCTTGTTCTAAGCTTGATTTAAAGATTCAATTGGCTAGCTCATTTCTCTCTTATCTAGTTTAGAGTTTGGTGACCACTTGGACGCGAAAAGTTGGCGATTCGACGGGCAACGAAACTCCAGATCTTCGAAAAGATTTTAGAGAACCTTTGGGTATGATCCTCTCTTGTTTTGTTATTTTAATATATGTAGGTATGCATGATATTAGAATAAACACAAAATAATGTACATAAAATTGCTGAAAATATGAAATCGATCGTGTATGCTTGTATTAAAATTTCTAAAATATACACATACATAGGGACACGAAATCTTACATTGTCTTGTATGTTTTAATGATGATGTTAAATCCTTATTCATGTGGGGACATAGTTGAGGTTGTGGTCATTATGAATTTCTATAGTCTCCATGTCATTAAAGAGATCTGATTGATATGTAATCTTGTGGTTGTCTTTGTCCTCATCTTGAGTAGTATTTTGTATGTTTTAATGATTGTGATAAATCTTAATCCATGTACAGACACACTTAGGATTATGGTTATCATAGATCTTCATGTTATACATGTCATGAGCACTTAATTGTACACATACGTGAATAACTTATCTACATTTTTTCATGCATACTCCACCTCCTACGGGACTAGTCATATTAGGATTACTTTTGTTGATTGATGTCATATTAGTTAGTTAGTTTAGATACATTCAATCTTTATTTTCTTACCCCACTAGAATAAGGTTGCCGACGACCCACACTCGCTCTCCTTGGACACGACCGTACTTGCCACCGCTTCAGCGTGGCCGTGCACATGCAGTTTTGAACTTTATTTCCACAACCAGTTTTAGCGCCATTGCCGCAAAGTTGGTCGTGGTCATTGTTGTTTCCACCATTAGGGTGGGATTTTCTTACATTTTCTATTTATTTTTGTTACTGGACAAGGGACTAAGTCGACAAGGTAACTTCATAGAGGCAAAGGAGCATCTAGGAGGAGTTTGGGGGCAAAATCTCCAAACCAACCATCCGCTAGTGGCGGATTTAGTGTGCCAGTTTGATTTTCTATTTCATATATGATCTGTTTGATGCCAGATATTAATTTAACATGCCAATTTCTCTCTTTAAGACAACTTCGACATTAAAACTCAAACCAAAAGAGTATGAATGCCATCTTGGTCATGCACCATATGTAGGCCTTGCACGTATATTGTCTTTCCTTTGCTGTACTTTCTTGTTGTCGATTGCTGATTAGAGGTACGACACCTTCTTCACTCATTCAAGCATTAGTTTGCATGCATCAGTTAGTAGGATCACATTAGAAAAAAAGTGAGGTGAGTGTTTCATTTGAGGGCTTCATTGCTAGATTAGGGATCAAAATACTCAGAAGGGGGACGCTCAAACAAGATATGGTAGGGGATTTCACTACCCATCCTTTGCCCCAAAATTCACACTTGATCAAAAGCCTTAATCTAAAATTAAGTAGACATTCATCCTAGGATTTGAGCGCACTTATGAGACAATCCCATTCTCAACGTCTTGGCCTGAACTTCATAATTTGCTTAGCTACATTGAGACTTTTGGGACCTCAGGATCTTGACTTTCCCATTCCACTTTGTGATCTTCGACCAAGGGAGGTGAGGCATTTGAGAGTGTGGGGAGTCACGGTTAGGCATTGTCTACTCTTAGGACCCATAGCCAGCCTAAGCTTGTTTGAGTCATGTTTGCTAAATTATGCTTCTACCCTCACCCTTATTCAATGAAGTAGAAGAACCTAGATTCCAAATGAACAAATTGAAACTCGAAAAGGATCTTTTAGATTCTCTAAGAATGAGGGGCAAAGTGATTGATCGAGAAAATCTCTTGTTCTTATTCTAAGATCGGGATTTGATCCGTATATGTTTGGTAAAAAGAAGAACCTTCTTCTGTTATCAGTCTTCTCCACATCACCATTATGGGTTATAGTCTCCTCCTCTGATTACACCCTCTATTTGTGTGTGGTTGTTGAGTCCAGTCGAGCACTTTTATTTGAGTTGGACTCGTCTTGGTGGGGGTGTACGGCATGAGAGAGTTGATCATTTTGTTGAGACGAATGGTCTAGGTGATTGTCCCTCTCTGCCTCGAGATCCCAGCAGAAAGTCGCCACGTCGTCTCTTGGAGGTGGGGGAGATTGAGTTCCATATATGAAGTTCCTCAGTCCACTCCCACCACCACGTAGACCATCTCTGTTGGCTTTTTGGCCTTAATCTATATTAATTTTGATGATTAATCAAACTAATCTTAATCAATCAACCTAATCAATCAAAGTTAGCAAAACACAATTACATGCATTGCATACATATGTGTATACATGTAATCATCTTCATAGGTTGATCAAGATCATCAAGAAAATGAGCATTGGGGCAAAGACATCAAGACTTGTAATCAAAGTTTTGGACCAAGAGATGTAATTTTGTATTTATTGAATCCATAAGGTTTAATGTAAACTTGAGCACTAGGATCTGTCCTGTCAAGATTTGGTAAACCGAATACTTCCCGGTCAGTAACCTTAGGTTGTTCTCTGGAATTTCCCCGACGGAAGACTGAACCACCTCCGGTCGACCGAATAGCCCTGGACCGGTTTCTGGACGTTGCTCCAATGGTCGCATTTGAATCGAATCTCAGAGCCCAATTGACTTGACCTTTTTCAGACGACCGAATGCTTATCGGTCAACCGAGTTTTTCTTGGCCTTAGACAACCAACGACTATTTACACGTGGCACTTGACAGTTGTACCCAACGACTATTTCAGCCTTAACTGTCAGGGCAAAACTCGCTCTAACTTCGATCTACCAAAGTATCGACGGTCAACCGAACTTGAGTAATTAGAGCCCAAACAATCTTACTGTCCACCTTGGAACGGTAAACCGAATGGTATTCGGTTAACCGAACGTAAATAAGGCTAAATTAAAAATAGTTACTAGAAGTTGGTGAAAAGTGATCCGAAGTATATTCGGTCAACCGTACCTTTGTTTTTTGGACTACCCTTACATAAACGGTCGACTGAACATGGTCTAAATTCTGCCCGAGCTTTAAGCAAATCCTTGCTTCTCATTGGTTCATATTTCCCCCACTCCTAAACGACTAGTAGAGCTTGAAGCCTTATAAATAGAACCCCAGTTGTTGGTTGTAGAACTCTTGAACACTTTTTATCTATCCTATACTCAAAGCCAAATCATCTTCATCTTCAAGCTCTCATTATTCTACACTCATGCCAAAACATCACCAGTTGAATATCCATTCCAATTCAATATACTTTTTTCTCAAGTATAACATGTAAAATTGTGATTCAACTTCCATATCCAAGAATCACCAAAGACTTGAAAAGCTTCAAGGAAGCTCCCTCTCGAGTTGTGAGACGAGACACGAGGGAGGCGAGCATTGTTTGCGAGGCTCGGTGTTGTAAACGACGTTGATCTCGGCCCGGAATGGAGATCGGTTAATGGAACCGTAAGTGAGGCTCGGGGGATCTAGCGAGGCTTGCGAGGACTAGGACCGGGGTGCGGTGTTGAACCTCTCTAAACTCCGGTGTCGATGATTTTGTGGTTTGTAATTGTCTTATCTCTTAATCCTTCAATTAGTGTTTTAATTCTGCATTTATCTAGTGATTAGAGGGTCATAGATCCTAACAATCTCCTCCTCCTCCTCCAACTCGAGAGGAATAGGGTCCTGATCGGGATCGAGTTATGGGAATACCAACACCCTTGCCTCGATAGGAACAACCGATGACTTTGTGGGAGCGGACCAATCATGTTTGGGGTGTGCAGTCTTCTTACATAGTTCTCCCACCTGCTCATGGGAACAACTATGAATTAAAACCTCAATATGTGAGCATGATTCCTACCTTCACATACAATAAAGAGAATCTGTATCTCTTTATACGTGAATTCAAGGAGGTATGTTCCATGTTTAAGCTTCAATAGCTTGACAAGGTTTTCGTCCGGTTAAAACTCACACCATCATAAGGACCAATAAGCAAATCGAGAAACTCCACACCATCATAAAGAGTATTTTGGGAATTAGATTTGGGCCTAGACACCAACAACCAAATCGGGTTCACCAAACATAAAGTAATCAAGCTAGAAACGGTTCACCCAAAACCAGACTTGATCAGGACAATCCAAACTGCCAATTAGTTGTCCAAGACCGCTGATTGGCAGTTGGATCTACTCTCGATCCTATTAGCTTCAGCCGGGTATTGAATTAGTGTGTATTTAGTCTATTTCTGGTATAATTTTAGTCACATACCGAGGGATTGTCCCTGGTTACCTTTTTTAATGACTATAAATAAAACTCTTCATCTTCCCTTGTAATATACTACATGTTGGGTGTCTAATCCCTATACTTAGAGTCAAGCCTTGGAGAAAACACTCAAGTGGAGATATGCTACTTGTAATGTGAGTCTGAAATAAAATAAAAATTTCTTAATTCATGTTGTCTCTTTTATGGTTCTTGCACGCTTAGCTTATTTCGTTTCATTAATCTTAGTAAACTTAGTTCACATGTTTTTTTCTCTTAACATAATAGTTAGGTTAATGATCAGTGGGTAGTTCTATCCCCTTTGGTGGGTGGAGATGATGTACATATATGTTCTGATGTTTGGATGTTTGATGAATTTTTGATTGTGTAGACTTGCATGTTTGTATGTTCATCGGGGGTGTTTTAATCATCTACATGCTTGTACATTGGGGGATTTTTGATGTGTTTTGCCATAAGATTTAGACACTTACCATGCTTAGTTTCAGGAATAAACATGTTTGAGAAGAAGAGACACAAAAAAGACCTGAACGCAACAAAAAGGACTGAATTGTGAGACTTATTGACTGATATGCAAGAGGGAATGACCCGAATGTAAACCAAAAGGACCAATAAGCAAATCGAGAAACTCCACACCATCATAAGGAGTATTTTGGCAATTAGATCGGGGCTTAAACACCAACAGCGAAATCGGGTTCACCAAACGTAAAGAAATCAAGCTAGAAATGGGTTACCCAAAACCAGACTTGATCAGGACAATCCAAACCTCCAATTGGTTGTCCAAGACCGCTGATTAGCCGTTAGATCTACTCTAGATCCGATTAGCTTCAGCCGGGTGTTGTATTAGTGTGTATTTAGTCCATTTATGGTATGCGTTTTAGTCCCATTCCAGGGGTTTGTCCCCAGTTACCTTTTTTGATGACTATAAATAGAACTCTTCCTCTTCCCATGTAATGTACTACATGCTTGGTGGTTAATCCCTCTACTTACAGTCAATCCTTGGAGAAAACACTCAAGTGGAGAGATGCTACATGTAATGCGAGTGAAATAAAATAAAATTTTCTTAATTCATGTTGTCTCTCTTATGGTTCTTGCATGCTTAGCTTAATTTCGTTTCATTAATCTTAGTAAACTTAGTTAACATGTTTTCTTCTCTTAACATAATAGTTATCTTAATGATTAGTGAGTAGTTCATCCCCTTTGGGGTGGAGATGATGTACATATATGTTCTGAACTTTGGATGTTTGATGAATTTTTAATTGTGTAGACTTGCATGTTTGTATGTTCATCAGGGGTGTTTTAATCATCTACGTGCTTGTATGTTGGGGGATTTTTAGGGGTTTTTCCGTAAGATTTAGACACTTACCACGCTTAGTTTCTGGAATAAACAAGTTTGAGAAGAAGAGAAACAAAAATGACCTGAACGCAACAAAATTGACTGAATTGTGAGACTTATGGACTGATATGCCAGAGGGAAGGACCCGGATGTAAACCAAAATGGCCAATAAGCAAATCGAGAAACTACACACCATCATAATAAGTATTTTGGCAATTAGATTCGGGCTTAAACACCAATAACGAAATTGGGTTCACCAAACGTAATGAAATCAAGCTAGAAACCGGTCACCCAAAAGCAGACTTGATCAGGACAATCCAAACCGCCAATTGGTTGTCCTAGACCGCTAATTGGCGGTTGGATCCAATTCGCTTCAGCCTTGTGTTGTATTAGTGTGTATTTAGTCCATTTATGGTATGCGTTTTAGTCCCATACCGGGGGATTGTCCCAGGTAATCTTTTTTCATGATTATAAATAGAACTCTTCCTCTTCTCATGTAATGTACTACATGCGTGGTGGATGATCCCTCAACTTAGAGTCAAGCCTTGGAGCAAACACTCAAATGGAGGATGCTACTTGTAATGTGAGTCTGAAATAAAATAATTTTTTCTTAATTCATGTTATCTCTCTTATGGTTCTTGCATGCTTAGCTTAATTTCGTTTCATTAATCTTAGTAAACTTAGTTAATATATTTTCTTCTCTTAACATAATAGTTAGCTTAATGATTAGTGAGTAGTTGCATCCCCTTTGGAGGGTGGAGATGATGTACATATATGTTCTGAAGTTTGGATGCTTGATGAATTTTTTATTGTGTAGACTTGCATGTCTGTATGTTCATCGGGGGTATTTTAATCATCTTAATGTTGGGGGATTTCTAATGCGTTTTGCCATAAGATTTAGACACTTACCATGCTTAGTTTCCCCATGTTTAGTGACTGAAATTTCCTGTTGAATATGCTACATATTAGTTATGTGTTTGTATTTGTGTTTGCTTCCTTGCTTGATTGTGGAAATTTGTTTTGATGGGGTTTGCCATAAGATTTAGACACCTCCCATGCTTAGCTTTGTTCTTCACATGAGTTCATTATTTTTAATGAGTCTTGTCATATCCTTAGACACTTCTCATGCTTAGCCTAGTGTCATGATAATCAAGTAGTAATTGCTCATACGTTGTGTGAAAGGATTGATAGGTTTTGTCACATCTTTAGACACTTCCTATCCATGAAGACACACACATGACACACACACATAAATTCTTACATGCATCATTCATCACTTATTTCGCTTCATATGTGCACACACTCCACCCCTTAGGAGTTTCTTTTCCTGAATTCAAATCTCTTTATAAGATCTTTAGTTAGTTTTAGTCAATCTTTAGTTGCTTTCTTTTGCATTTGTTAACTACTAGTTTAGTGTAGTCTAGTTTAGTGTATTCACATCTCTTCTACCCTATTTCTCCATTTGATTTATGACAAACTAGAGACTACTCACCTCCCTGTGGATCGACCCGTACTTTCCCGATCTTCACCGATGGCTGTGCACTTGCGGTTAATTAATAAAATGTTTAATCAACAAATGGCACCATATCTCCATACTCCCTCACTTCACCGGGAAGGGTGACCCCTATATCTTTCTCAAGGAATTTGAGGAGGTCCGTGTGATGTTGAAGTTACAACAACTTAGCACAGACTCCATCCACCTTAGGCTTGTTCCCTTTGCACTAAAGGATGATGGCAAGATGTGGTTGTACAAAAACCAGGCGAATGCATTTAGATCATGGGATGAATTCCAATCTACATTCCTCAAGAAGTACTTTCCAAATCATCGGACTCAAATAGTGAGGAACGAAATCAATTCATTTTATCAGCATGAAGCTGAATCATTCCATGCATATTTAGATACGTTCAATGAGCTACTAGCCTCATGCCCTCACCATGGCATCGAGTTGTGGTTTTTTTCAGACTGTCTATGAGGGTCTTCACATCCCGTCTTGAACGCTCCTTGAGTCCATATGTCAAGGAGAGTTCTTAGGAAAGGATGAAAGGAGGCATGGGCTTTCCTAGAAAACCTCACTGAGAAAACTATGCAGTGGGAGAGTATGAGGGAACCATCACCATCATCTAGCATAGGAGCGAGGATCGCAAACGCAAACTCGGATATATCGAGTGCCATATTTAAAGTCGATACCACTACGGCCACCGAGGCGCACATGATGGCCTTAATGCGCCATATGGATTTGATTGAGCTCCAAAACCAGCAAGTTGTGTCGCTTTTGTCTGCATTTCTGGTCTGATTCCTTCATATTTATGTGGTAGGATAGGTCATGTAGGAGGCGAGTGTGCATCCATTCCTCCTGAGATGGAGCAGGTCAATGCCATTTATGTTAGATCCAGGAATGACCCATACTCATCATCATATAACCCTGGATGGAGGAACCACCCTACTCGAACGAAAGAATGTCTAGGGTGGTCTTTCAAACTTCCCTCGACCACCTAACCGACCACACCAACCTTCCATGCCTGCATTCAAAATCTTATCAGCCACCCCAAGCTCAAATCACCAACCAACCAGGTTTCCCAAATTCCAACAACATGGAAACCTGGTTTAATTCGCTTGGGAACTTGAATTGTGGATAGGAGAACTCAATGAAAAGCTTTATGTCATCCACAAGTCAACTTCTCACTTCAAAAGGTAGACCATCAAATCTCTTGAGCTTCAGATGGGTCAATTGGCTCAGTCTGTCCATGAGAGAGAGTGACGGACTCTGCTTAGCTAGCCTGAGGCTAATCCCTACATGTACCGATAACCACACTTGCAAAATGAGAGTTCGGTACCTCGGGGGTGGCAAGTGAACCATGTGGAGGAACCTGTTCACCATGTCAATATCAATGTAACCTTAAGGAATGAAAAGCAGGTTGACAATCATGTTTCCTTGCCGCCAGCACCATCCGTGCAACCCCTCTATGGGAATGATGGTGAGAAAGAGGTTGAGGGTGAGGGTAAGATACCAACGCCTCCTTCTCATGCACTGTAGAAAACTTAACTTCCAAAAGCTCCCTATCTTAGCATATTAACAAAAAACCAAAGTGACACAATGGATAAGATATTAGAGGTCTTCAAACAAGTGAATGTTAACATCCATTTGTTGGATGTCATTCAACAAATACCTCAATATGTCAAAGTGTTGAAGGATCGCTACACAACAAAGATGGAGACCAATGTTCTTAAGAAAGCATTCTTAGTTGCGAGTGTGAGCTCACTTTTGTCCAATCCCACATACACAAAGTACAAAGACCATGGTTGTCCTACTATTTAGTGTATGATAGGGGACACTAGCATGAGTAATGTATTCCTAGATTTATCAACAGTTGAACTCAGGAGAATTGAAACCAACTAAGATCAACCTCCAATTGGAGGATAGATTCATTCGTGTCCCAAAGGGGATTATTGAGGACGTGCTTATCAAAGTTGGAGATTTTATATTTCCAGTGGATTTTGTCATCCTTGATACCATCCCTGTTGCGAACATCAACTATCAAATACCTTTGATTTTGGGTAGACCATTTCTGGCAACCTCCAACACCTTAATTAATTGTAGAAATGGTCGCATGAAGCTCTCATTCGGTAACATGAGTGTCAAGTTTCATGTGTTCAACTATTGTAGGCAACAAGAGCCCTTGAACCAACCTATAAATCTCAACCTCGTCCGCCAATTAGAGAAAGCACCACAAAATCAATAAACACCCTCAACACCAATGCAACCCGTTGAGAATGTTTGTGTGCCCAGCGAAATTCATTGCCTATCTTTGCAATGCAACAAAGTGAGCTGACATCAAACATGAATATACAAAATGAGTGTTTGTTGGATGATTCAATTGAGACTATTAGGGAGGAGGACACACCTCATCATATGCCCGCACCAGAAGGTGTCTTCACCCCATGTCCCATGGTCGTTGAGCCCTTTGAGCTTCATCTTGATTCCAACAAGGACCCACCAGCGACTGAGCTTATGCTTCATAATGTAAAGGAGTTTGGGTGGTCCTTGTTCGATGACTTTAGGAGAAAACCCATTCTCAGTGCCACAGGTGTGTCACATCACACGAATGAGCCTGAGGAACTCATTCTGATGCACTTGCCTATTGGTTGGAGGATTTTGTTCGACAAGCAACTAAACCCTATTGAGGCAACACAACTCCACTCATTTACGTTGCCTACACCCAACCAATATCATGAGGGGTTTGAGCCTTTCAGTTTTGACCTTTCACCCCTCATAACACCTCAGAGTACTAATGAAGTGGGGCAATCTTGGCAAATCTCTGGTCCGCATGACTCGAAGTTCTCATTTGACGTTCTTTGACCAAATGATTATGAGAATATCTTTATTGATGAATATATATTATTTATAAGAAAAAGAACAAAAATGAGAAAAAAACAAAAAAAACAAAAAACACACAAAATACTCCACCAGTGATCAGTGGTTGTTGTGGCCCCAACCCTTGAGTATATGGACCCCATTTGTTTGATGTATTTGTCTACCTTCTTAAGTATCTCATAGATTTTTTGGAATTCGGGTAAATGTCCATCCACATAACCATGAACTTCCCTTTGTGCTTCACGTTGGTGAGATTTTTCTTTTTCATGCAAAAAATCATGTAGTATCATACTCACGGGGACAATGCATAAAATAAGTGTGGGAGGGTGTTTTACGTGTGTACATTGTCGAGTCTTTTCCTTTGATTTTGTTTTCTTTTGTGTGCATTGTTAGGGTCATGTTAGTGTGCTGCATTTAATATCGATATATTTGTCTGTCATGATCCTTGGGTGACTAGCCATCTTTTGCATGACTAGTGCTTTAAATTTTCACATTTCTCTGCAAATCTTCATGTGTTTTCAAAAGAAAATGTTGTGGGTTTTACGTGTGTTTAGCATGTGCAAAACTATTTAGAGGCAATCAAAAGAGAAGCTCCCAAAAATTGACTTGAACATGATGCATTAGGATATCTAGTATACTGTATTTAGGTCTTATCTAGTCATAAAGATGCACCCCGGTCTTATCTACTCATAGGGTTTCAGTACTCAAACAAATAAAGAAGTCCACCCTGAACCTAGTGAGTCGAATAATTCATGTCTGTTAATATATGGAAGTTTGTTGTAGTCAGGGACCTTAAACTCCTGTTGTGAAACCTTAAGTGTAGGTGTTTTGGTTCCCATGTAGATAAGAAATAATTAAGTGGTGTTCTCTCTTCTCACACGACTCCTAACACTCTGGAAATTAGGTATGAGGGGACTTAGTGACTGGTGCTTTCGACTCATCTGACTTGGGATGCACCGACTGAACTCCCATTACACGGGTGGTAGGGATCACCCTTTGTGGAGATTTGGGGGAAGGTGTACGTGTTAGTGTAAGTCCTGATAGGCAATGATGCGTGAAACCTAACCTTGAGAGAATTAAACACCAACTAAAAAAAGAAATGGCGATGCAAATGACAACCTTAATGGACTTTACACTTTGTATCACTCGAGGATCTAAAAGTTGCCATTGTCATTCACTTAAGTCCTTAATTAACTTTCACGAATGGTTCATTAGGCTAGGTGTGTGGACTGAATACATATAAAGATTCGGCCCGTAAAATTACCATGTCCAATGATCGACAAAAATGAGTCCATAGAGTCGTGTTGCTAGGTTGAATAATGCATCTATGTTCGGATCTTGTGGGTACATCCGCTGAAAACCCTCAAGAGACACCACTCCTCCTCCTTGGGGACAAGGGGGTTTAACGACTTTTTACACATGCTAAGTGCAACCGTGATTCCTAGGAAAGTGAGTTAGGATTTATCTTGTTTTCCATTTTGTTTTCCCTTTCGTAGTTTTTATTTTCGTTGTTTTGCTCGGAACTAGCAAAACTTAGGTGTAGGGGTATTTGACTGACATCATATCATGCATATGTTCGTGCTTTATATCCTCTATTTTGAACCTAAGTATTGCTACGTAACGAGTTTTTTGTTCAAGTTTAAGGAAAAAACACAGAAAGGACCTGAACGCATCAAAAATGACTGAATTGTAAGACTTATGTACTGATATGAAAGAGGAAAGAACCCGGATGTAAACCAAAAGGACCAATAAGCAAATAGAGAAACTCCACACCATCAGGAGGAGTATTTTGGCAATTAGATTCAGACCTAAACACCAACAACCAAATTGGGTCACCAAGCAAGACGAAATAGAGCTAGAAACGGGTCACCCAAAACCAGACTTGATCAGGACAATCCAAACCACCACTGGGCTGTCAAAGACCGCTGATCCATATTTAGTCCATTTATGGTATGCGTTTTAGTCCCATACTGGGGGATTGTCCCCGGTTACATTTTTTTCATGACTATAAATAGAATTCTTCCTCTTCCCTTGTAATGTACTACATGTTAGGTGGCTAATCCCTCTATTTAGAGTCAAGCCTTGGAGCAAACACTCAAGTGGAGAGAAGCTACTTGTAATGTGAGTCTGAAATAAAATATTTTTTTCTTAATTCATGTTGTCTCTCTTATGGTTCTTGCATGCTTAGCTTAATTTTGTTTCATTAATCTTAGTAAACTTAGTTAACATGTTTTCTTCTCCTAACAAAATAGTTAGCATAATGATTAGTGAGTAGTTCCATCCCCCTTTGGGGGGTGGAGATGATTTACATATATGTTGTGAAGTTTGGATGTTTGATGAATTTTTATTGTGTAGACTTGCATGTTTGTATGTTCATCGGGGTGTTTGAATGATCTACATGTTGGTGGATTTTTATGGATTTGGCCATAATATTTAGACACTTCCCATGCTTAGTTTCCTTTTGTTTAGTGACTGAAATTTCCTGTTGAATAAGCTACATGTTAGTTATGTGTTTGTATTGATGTTTGCTTGCTTTCTTTAATGAGGAAACTTTGTTTTGATGGGTTTTGCCATACGATTTAGACACCTCCCATGCTTAGCTTTGTTCTTCACATGAGTTCATGATTTTTGATGAGTCTTGCCAAATTCCTAGACACTTCTCATGCTGAGCCTAGTCTCATGATAATCAAGTAGTAATTCCCGATACGTTGTGTGAATGCATTAATAGGTTTTGCCACATCTTTAGACACTTCCTATGCATGAAGACACACACATGACACACACACATAAGTGCTTACACACGTCATTCATCACTTATTTCACTTTATGTGTGCCACCTTAAGGGTTTCTTTTCTGGAATTCAAATCTCTTTTTTAGGTCTTTAGTTAGTTTTAGTCAATCTTTAGTTTATTTCTTTTGCATTCGTTAACTACTAGTTTAGTGTAGTCTAGTTTAGTGTAATCACATCTCTTCTCCCCTATTTTGCCACTTGATTTCTTACATACCAGAGACTACTCACCTCCTTGTGGATCGACCTGTACTTGTCCCATCTTCACCGACGGCTGTGCACTTGCAGTTAATTAATGAAACATGTAACATTCAACAAATGTCACCATATGCCAAATTCCTCAAGGACCTCCACACCCAGAACAAGCAAACTAATGTCCCCAAGAAAGCCTTCTTGGCTGCCAATGTAAGTTTGATACTGACAAAACCTGCACAAGTAAACTACAAGGATCGGGGATGTCCAACTATTTATTGTGTAATTGGTAATGTGCCTATCTAGCAAGCCTTACTTGATTTTAGGGATCTGTGAACCTACTACCTTATTCAATCTATATCAACCTAGGAATTATGCACCTAGAGCCAATAATGACTAGCCTTCAGTTGGCTCATAGGTCGGTCAAAATTCCACAAAGTGTCGTAGACGATGTCCTTATGAAAGTGACTGATTTCGTATTTCCAGTGGATTTTAATATATTGGATACAAAAATATTGTCTAACCCATAAGGACAAATCCCAGTGAACGTTGGGAGGCAATTTTTGGTGACGTCTAATGCTTTAATTAACTGTCACAATGGCTTGATGAGGTTATCTTTTGGTAATCTAACTGTGGTTTTCAACATCTTCGGCAAGCAACCTGGTTCGTTCGACGATTCTGTCGAAGCAAATCTCATTCAAGACACTGATGAGATTGAGTTAATGGGCACTTTGGAGTCTCATCAACATTTCTCTTTAGTTGCCTAATGACCAAGTTGAGAACGAGGATGTTCTTGAGGAATCCGCATCTAAATTCCTTGATGAGAAGGCACATTTGGGTGTCTGCTCTTTGTATCATGTGGCTGTAGAGCCAATTGAAATTAACTCTAAAACCGATAAGGACCCACCTCCAATCGAGCTTAAGTCGCTCTCCGATAACATAAAGTACATATTCATGGGGGATGATGAGACATTACCACTCGTTATTGCTTCCGATCTTCATAAATACCAGGAAACTACCCTTAAGTCGGTTCTTTTGGAGAACAAAGAGGTTATCGGGTGGTCCTTGAAGGACATCAAGGGAATAAGCCCTAGTATTATGAAAGACAGGATCCACATGGAAGAGGATTTTCGGCCTCATCGGGACCCCCAACGAAGTCTAAATCCTGTGCTTAAAGTGGTTGTTTGAAAGGAAGTGCTCAAATTCTTGGATAATGGTATAATTTATCCCATGTCGGATAGTTCGTGGGTAAGTCCAGTATATGTTGTTCCGAAGAGGTCTGGCATGAATGTTGTGGAAAATGAGCATAATGAGCATATACCAACTCATTTGAAAATGGGTTGGTGAGTTTGCGTTGACTAACACAAGCTCAATGCAAGTACACAAAAAAATCATTTTCCACACTGTTGATTGACCAGATGCTTGAGAGGTTGGCCAGACATTACTATATTTTTTTCTTGATGCATACTCTGGTTACAACCAAATCCTCATTGCCCCACAAGATCAAGAGAAGATCACTTTTACTTATTGTTTTGGAACATTTGCTAACCGTCACATGCACTTTAGTTTATGTAAAGCTCTAGCAACGTTTCAAAGTTGTATGATTAGCATCATCTCAGATGTGGTAGAGTGTTTCCTTGAAATCTTCATGGATGATTTCTCCATATTTGGGTCCTCCTTCGAGGAATGCCTCTATCACTTAAGCCTTGTCCTCAAACGTTGTAGAGAAAAGAACCTCGCTCTGAATTTAGGAAAATGTCATTTTATGGTTAAGCAAAGGATTGTACTTGGGCATGTGGTCCCAAATAAGTGTATAGAATTCGACCATGCAAAAGTCAATTGTACCACGACTGAGAAGGAATTCTTCACGATTGTATTCGTTTTGGAGTAATTTTGGTCGTACTTGATGGGCTCTGGAATGATAATTAATCCTGATCACTATGCCGCCAAGCACCTCATGGCAAAGAAGGATGCTAAATCAAGGATAGTGAGATGGATCTTATTGCTGTAGGATTTCAATTTAGAAATATGGGATAAACAGGGGTCCAAAAATGCGGTGGCTGACAAATCGCCTCACCTTGAGATGACCAATGTAATTCCCCGAATCTCGTGGGTACGTGATTGAGATTAAGTTTAACCGCAGGTGCACGACCGTCGGTGAAGATGGGGCAAGTACGTGTCAATTCACCCGGAGGTGTGTCAACTATGGTTCTTTCGAAGTCAAGTGGAAAATGAAGGGTGAAAAAGTTCATTACACTAAACTAAACTACACTAAATGAAACTACACTAAACTAGCAAGCATCAAATAGGGCAAACGAAGCGAGAGAAATAAAAAACGAGATAAAATTCAGGAACAAAAACCTCTAAGGGGTGGAGTGTGAACATATATGAGGTCAGAGAAGTGATGAATGATGCATGTAAGCATGTGTGTGTGTGTGTCATGTGTGTGTCTTCATGCAGAGGAAGTCTCTAAAGATGTGGCAAAACCAACAATCCATTCACACAACATACTAGCAATTACTACTTGATTATCACAAGATGAGGCTCAGCATGAGAAGTGTCTAACTTATGGAAAAACTCATAAAAAATCAGGAACTCATGTGAAGAACAAAGCTAATCATGCCAGGTGTCTGAAATTTATGGCAAAACCCATCAAAACAATCTTTCTTCAATCAAGCAATCAAACGCTAATACAAACACACGACTAAAATGTAGCATATCCAATAGGAAATTTCAGTCAATAAACATGAGGAAACCAAACATGAGAAGTATCTAAATGTTGTGGCAAAACCCATCAAAAATCCCCTATCTTGTATATGAATAAAACAAACCCAATGAACATACAAACATTCAAGTCTACACAATCTAAATTTATCAAACAATCAAAACCTCAAAACATAAATGTACATCATCTCCACCCCCCCCCCCCAAAGGGGGATGGAACTACTCATTCAGAAAAGGAGACAAAACGAAATTATGCTAATTAAACTAGGAAAAGAAAACATGATAATTAATTCTATTAAGATTAAGACAAACAAAATAACTAAGCACGCAAGAATTAAAAGAAAGAACAAGACTAACAAAACATTATTTTATCGCTCACTCAGATTACATGTTGCATCTCTCCACTAGAGTTTTGCTGCAAGGCTTCAGTCCAAGTAGAAAAAATGGCCACCAAGAGAGGAGGAAGAGTTCTATTTATAGTTATGGAAAAAGATAATCAGGGACAATCCCCTGATGTGGGACTAATGGAACATACTCAAAATAACTATAAACAACATAAAAAATAACCGGGACAAAACAAATCGGATCTGGACTGGGTTGGACCACCAATTAGCGGTCTGAAATTGGCCTATCGAGTCCAAACTTTGCAGACATCTTTAGTGTTGTAATTAGAAATGTGGGGTACACCATATCCTTTCATACAAGTCTGGGTCTGGATTTAATTGCCAAAATACTTGTCCTGATGGTGTAGAGTTGCTCGATTTGCTAATTGGTCCTCTTGGCTTGCATCCAGGTTCTTCCCTCTTGCAGATCGGTCCATAGGTCTCACTGATCAGTCTTTTTTCTTGCATTCAGGTCCTCTTTGTGTATCTTCTTCTCAAACTCGTTTATTCCTGAAACTTAAATATCAAACTCGATACATAGCATTGCTTTGGTTCAAAATAAAAGATATAAGAGATGAATATATGTATGATATGTTGTCAATCAAATACCCCTACACATAGTTTTTGCTAGTCCTAAGCAAAATAAAGAAAAAGAAAAATGAAAGAATGGAAAAATTTCCAAAAAAGAAGCAAATCCTAACTCACTTTCGTAGAAATCACCGTTGCACTTAGCACGTGCAACAAGCCGTTAAACCTCCTCGTTGCCAAGGAGGAGTAATGTTGTCTCCTGAGGGTTTTCAGTGGATATACCCACATTTTCCGAACAATGATGCATTATTCAACCTAGCAACTCGACTCGTCGGACCTACTTTTGTCAATCATTGAACACGGTAATACTATGGGCCGACTCTATAGGTATTTAATCCACACCTAGCCTATTGAACCATTTGTGCATGTTAGCTAATGACTTGAGTGACAACATGGCAACCTTAATATCCTCAAGTGATACAAAGTGTAAAGTCCATTAAGTTCTTATTGACATTACCATCTCTTTGTTTTTTATTTTTTTTATTTTTTTACTAGTTGGTGTTTAATTCTCCCATGGTAAGGTTTCACACGTCATTGCCTATCAGAACTTACACTAACACATACACCTTCCCCCAAATCTCCACAAAGGGTGATCCCTATCACCCGTGTAACGGGAGTTCGGTCGGTGCATCCCAAGTCAAATGACTCGAAAGCACCACTCACTAAGTCTCCGCAGACCTAATTTCACGAGTGTTAGGAGCCGTGCGAGAAGAGAGAACACCACTTAATTATTTCCTATCTACATGGGAACCAAAACCCTTACACTAAAGGATTCACAACAGGAGTTTAAGGGTCCCTGACTACAACAAACTTCCTTATATTAACAGACACGAATTATTCAACTCAGGAGGTTCATGGTGGACTTCTTTATTTGTTTGAGTACTGAAACCTTATGATTACACTCCCTTGAGGGAAAACCCAGGTGCATCCTAACGACTAGATAATACCTAAAGCCGGTGTACTAGATATCCTAATGCATCATGTTCAAGTCAATTTCGGGAGCGTCTCTTTTGATTGCCTCAAAACGGTTTTGCACATCCTAAACACACGCAAAACCCACAAAAAAATTCTTACGCAAACATATGAAGATTTGCAAAGAAATGTGAAAATTTAAAGCACTAGGCAAGAAAAAGAAGACAAGTCACCAAGGATCATGCGAAGCAGATATATTGATATTAAATGCAGCACACTAACATTACCCTAACAATCCAAACAAAAGAAAACAAAACAAAAGGCAAAAGATAGACTATGTACACACGTAAAACACCCCCCACACACACAGTTACTTCATGCATTGTCCTCAATGAATGTAAGCATGATACTACATGGATATATGCATTAAAAAGAAAAGATCTCACCAACGTTAAGCGCAAAGGGAAGTTCATGGTTTTGTTAATGGACACAAACCAAAATTCCCCTCAAAACTATGAAATATTAAAGAATGGAAACAAATACGTGAAACAAATGGGGTCCAAATACACAAGGATTGGAGCCCACAACAAGTTGTGCTCACTCTTGGAGTCTTATTGTATTTTTCTTTTTTTTCTCTTCTTTTTCTTCAAATATATCTGTGTACAAAAATGAGCTCCCATCTTCATTTGTCAAGGGACATCAAATAGGAACCCACCATCTCTCAAGCCAGAAATCCAACTACCTGGGCTCGCAACATAAGAAATAGGAGGATTGTTGAGAGGTTCAAAACCAGGGTCAGTGAAAGGAAATAAACAAAGATGTTTTCACTTTTCGACAAAGTTGAGGCTCATCGATATATACCCTCCAACCGACATTTGGGTGCATGAGGATCATTACATCCACACAAGGTGACACCCTGGAATTATTACCTAGATGGCGAAGTCTACAAACAAAATTGCTTGACCACCTGACACCCTTATAGGCATTGTGCTTGTTTGATGCCTCTTGAGAATGAGAATGATAGGAGGCATGAATGAGAGATGAATCTCTGTCTAGTTGTTTGAAATGTAGGGTATCAGGTGGTTCACTTTTAACCTACATTGGATCCTCAACAAATACAGAGTGAAGAGCTGGTGGCCCAGAGGACACAAAAATGGTATCTTGTGGCTCAAGAGCAAAATGATCAAAAGGATGTGGCTCAAAGGCCACATGATCATAAGATAAGGCACCATCCTGTGCCAGCCCAGTTGAAATATCTTCACCATCATCAGGATCTCCATCGAACAACTCCCTGAAATGCTTCAAGGTGCCTTCAACTTCGTTCTCATCCATGCCTTGGATAAGATTGACCTCGACATGGTCATCAGAGTCACCTGGCTGCTTCCCGAATGTGAAGATGAGGAAATCAGCGCATTGACTACTATATGTCAAGCGCATCAGACCATTATGACAATTGATCAAAGCATTGGAGGTCGCTAGAAATTGCCGTCCCAAAACAACAGGAATTTGGCCAAGTGGGTTTGGCACAAGTTCAGTATCCAAAACAAAGAAATCAATTGGATAAATGCACTCACCCACTTTGATCAGAACATCTTCCAGCACGCCCCTCGGTTTCTTTACTGGCCTATTAGCCAGTTGAATAGTGGTTTTTTGTTTGTTTGAGGTCTCCAAGACCGAGGTGGACGTAGACCGAATACTGAAGTAGATTGACACATCAACAATCACACAAGAAATAGTAGGACAACAAGGGTCCTTGTATTTGAGTTGCGTAGGTTGTGCCAACAATGAACTCACGATTGCCGCAAGAAAAACTTTCTTGGGAATATGAGTTTTTTCTCTTCTTGGTGCATAAGTCCTTGAGAACCTTGGCATTTGTTGAATAACCTCCAACAGAGGGATGTTCACCTTAACTTGCCAAAAGATCTCAAGCATATTGTCATGCTAATCTGAAGTTTTCTTTTTAATGTGCTCAGGGAATGGCGCCTTCGGGGCATAAGGGTCTTTCGAAGGAACCTCAGAGTTCTGGTCCATTGAAACATGAGTAGGGACCTCAGAATGTGATTCCTTTGACAGAAGATGAGACAAGGGACCTCAGGGTTTGGCCCCATTGTCGTAATAAAGGTAGATGGAACCTCAGGATCAAGCGCCTTCGTGGAAGTATTCGTGGAGGGAATCTCAAGATCTGGCTCCCTCATGGATGTAGGTTTCACCGCAAGTTTGGTGACACCAAAAGATAGTGATTACAAGGAAGGCACCCCGATTTGGTTGTTCACCTCCTTACCAGATCTCAAAGTATGAATCACATTAACATGATGGGTCGATTCAGAGGTAGCATGAGGCACTGGTGGCCTTCCTTGATAATGGGTACCCCGGGGATTCACCTTGGGTTGACTTGAAAATTGTCCATTCTCACGTACATTGAGCTGATGAGCAAACTAGCTGACTTGCATTTCCAAAGTTTTAAACGTTCTTTTATTGCTCACTCACATTACAAGTGACATCTCTCTACTAGAGCTTTGCTCTAGGGGTTCACTGTAAGTAGAGAGAATGGCCACCAAGAGAGGAGTGTATTACAAGGGACGAGGAATTGTTTATTTATAGTCATGAAAAAAGGTCATCGGTGACAATCCCCTAATATGGGACTAATGGAACCTACACAATATAGCTTTAAACAACATAACAAATAACCGGAACAAAAAAGATCAGATTTGGACTGGGTTGGACCGCAAATAAGCGGTCTAAAATCGTCCAATTGAGTCCAAACTTTACATACACCTTTAGTGTTGTAATTAGGCATGTGGGGTGCACCACATCTGGTCATACAAGTCGGGGCCTGAATCTAAATGCCAAAATACTCCTCATGATGCTATGAAGTTTCTCAATTTGCTAATTGGTCCTCTTGGCTTGCATCCAGGTCTTTCCCTATTGCAGATTGGTCCATAAGTCTCACCGATCAGTCCTTTTTCTTGCGTTCAGGTCCTCTTTGTGTCGCTTCTTCTAAAACGTATTAATTCCTGAAACTTAAACATAATACTCATTACGTAGCATTTCTTAGGTTCAAAATAGATGATATAAGACACGAATATATGCATGATATGATGTCAGTACGCACACTGGGAAACCAAGAGAATTGTCGTGATCAAAGTCTCGAAACAAGATATAAACATACATTACATCAAGAATACAATAAAATAACACACAAACAAGCATGGAGATGAAGAAGGACTTTATTACGGGTCATACGACCTACCCCCATTTAATAAATTTGGTCCTCGAAATTTGCTATCCATAACCCTCGACAAAGAGCTCAAGATACAAACTCCTTGCATCATCCTCACACTCCCAAGAGGCCTCACTCACATTGTCATTTTGCCAACAAACCTTCACCATCGGAATTGTTCGACGCCTCAGTTGCCGCTCTGTGCACTCCAGAATCTCCACAGGTCATTCCTCCAATATCATGTCATTATGAAGCTCTGGCAGCTTTTGCAAAATCACAAGCAACAAATCTCCGATGTACTTCCTCAGCATAGAGATATGGAACAGATTGTGCATCATTCATCACATATCTGACCTCATATATGTTCACACTCCACCCGTTGTGGGTTTTTATTGTACAATTTTATCTCGCTTTCAATTTCACTCGCTTTCGTTAGCCTTGTTTGATGTTTGCTTTTTTAGTGTAGTTTAGTTTAGTGTAATCAAATTCTTCTCCCCTTATTTTCCCCAGACCACCAATCAGCGGTCAAGATCGCTTCAGAATGCTTGTCGGGTGTTATATTTGGTTGTATTTAGTCCATTTTTGGTATGATTTTAGTCCCATACCGGGGGTTGTCTCGAATTAACTTTTTCCATGCCTATATATAGAACTCTTCACCTTCCTTTGTATAGATCTCCTCTCTTGGTGCATGTCCTCTCTACTAGGAGTAAAGCCTTGGAGCAAAACTCTTGTGGAGAGAGGCTACTTGTAGTGTGAGTTAGTAATCAAAGATGTTTTGTTAGTTTTTCATATTGTCTTTTTCAATTATTGCATGCTTAGTTAAATTTGTTTGTTTTAATCATAGAATTAATTAGCATGTTTTTATTCCCTAATATGCATGTTAATCTAATAATGTGTGAGTAGTTCCATCCCCCTTTGGGTGTCATGTTCCCATTCCAAGTGCATTGACCCACTTTTGAGGTTCCCATTTGATGTCATTTGACAAATGAAGATGAGAACATATATTCGTACATAGTTATATTTCAAAAAAATGAAAAAAAACCAAAAAAGAAGAAGAAAAATACTCCAAGAGTGAGCATTGATTGTTGTGGGCCCCAACCTTTGTGTTTTTGGGGCCCATTTCTTTCACGTATTTGTCTCCCTTCTTTAGTATTTCACAGGTTTTGTTGGAAATTCGGGTTTGTGTCCATCGACATAACCATGAACTTTCCTTTGTGCTTCACGTTGGTGAGTTTTTTTTCTTTTTCATGCATAAATCCATGTAGTATCATGCTCACATTCATTGAGGAAAATACATGAAGTAAGTGTGGGGGGTGTTTTACGTATGTACATAGTTGAGTCTTTCTCCTTTTGTTTTGTTTCCTTTTGTTTGTATTGATAGAGTCATGTTAGTGTGTTGCATTTAATATCGATATATCTGCTTGCCATGATCCTTGGGTGACTTGTCTTCTTTTGTTAGCCTAATGCTTTAAAATTTTCATCTCTTTCAAAAATCTTCATGTGTCTGCGAAAGAAAATGTTTTGTGGGTTTTGAGTGTGTATGGTATGTGCCAAACCGCTGAGAGGCAAAAGTAAAAGGATGCTCCCAAAAATCATTACAACATGATGCATTAGGATATCTAGTACACCAACTTTAGGTCTTATATAGTCATAAGCATGGACACTGATCTTCCCTCAGGGGTGAGTAATCATAGGGTTTCAGTACTCAAACAAATAAAGAAGTTGACCCTGAACCTAGTGAGTCAAATAATTCATGTATGTTAGTATAATGAATTTTGTCGTAGTCACGGACCCTTAAAATCTTTTTGTGAAACTTTAAGTGTAGGGTTTTTGGTTCCCATGTAGATAAATAAATAGATAAGTGATGTTCTCTCTTCTCGCACGGCTCCTATCACTCGGGAAATTAGGTCCGAGGGCACTTAGTGTGTGGTGCTTTCAAGTCATCTGACTTGGGATGCACCGACCGAACTCCCGTTACACGGGTGGTAGGGATCACCCTATGGGGAGATTTGGGGGAACGTATACGTCATAGTGTAAGTCCTCACAGGCAACGATGTACGAAACCCAACCTTGGGAGAATCAAACACCAACCAATGTAATGCTCCAAAGAAAAGAAAAAAAGAGTCAAATAAGAACCTTAATGGACTTTACACAATGTATAACTTTAAGAAGTTAAGGTTGCCCATGTCATTTTTTTTGCAAAGCAAAAGGGAGGCTTAGCCTCAAATTTTATAAACTAAGTAAAGTTTACAACCTACAAAATTGAGTACAAAACTAAACCATAACGAATGCGGGTGTATGCCACATGCATACCCAGCCTCTACCCTACATTACACAATATATCATGGCAGCATTGTAGGCTCTCATGACTATACAAATGAGGACCAAACAACAACTAAAACTATGTCCACGTGAGCTGAGATCGGTGTTCTTTCTCGTCACTCTTTGCAAGCTTCTTTACTTTGTCCCAAAAGCAGCGAACCATGTCCTTGATGACAGCCACAATATGCGTTGGTTGCTGCTTTTCTCCGTCCAAGATCCTTCGGTTTCGTTCGAGCCAACACTCATGTATCATGGCGTGGAAGACCCATCGCCGTTCCACAATATCAAGCCGGCTTCCTCCTATATGTGATATACGTATAGCTTCAGCCTCTTAGGAGTGTGCCACACTGTGGTTGAGCTTCAAAAGATTCAAGATTTCTGCCAACACCTTCTTTATGTATTCACACCCCCAAAACAAGTGCTCAATATCGTCCTCGCGTCCCTCGCATAGGTTGCCCATGTCTTTCACTTAAGTTTTTAATTAACTTTCACGAATAGTTCATTAGGCTAGGTGTGTGGACTTTTTACATATATAGAGTATGCCCGTAGAATTACCGTGTCCAATGATCGACGAAAATGAGTCCATCGAGTCGTATTGCTAGGTTGAATAATGCATCTATATTCGGATTTTGTGGGTGTATCCGTTGAAAATCCTCAGGAGACAACACTCCTCCTCCTTGGTGACGAGGAGGTTTAATAGCTTATTGCATGTGCTAAGTGCAACCGTGATTCCTACGAAAGTGAGTTAGGATTTTCTTGTTTTACGTATGCCTTTGTCTTTCTTTCATTTTTCCTTTCTTTTTTTTGCTCGGGACTAGCAAAATTAGGTGTGGGGGAATTTGATTGACTTTATATCATGCATAAATTTATGTCTTATATCCATTATTTTTCACCTAAATAATGCTACGTAACGTGTTTTATGTTTAAAGTTCAGGATAAGCAGGTTTGAGGACAAGAGGCACAAAAATGACTCAAAAGAAAGGAAAATGACTAAGTTGCAAGACTTATGGACTGAGATGAAAGAGGGAAGGACCCGGATGTAAAACCAAAAGGACCAATGAGCAAATCAAGAAGCTCCACACCTTAATGAGTATTTTGGCAATTAAATCCAGGACCAACCATCAATAACCAAATCGAGTTCATGATACACAAAGAACTCAAGCTAGAACCAAGCCAAACAAATCCAGACCCTATTAGACAAATCCAACCCGCTAATTGGCGGTTCCAGACCGCCAATCAGCTGTCAAGATCGCTTCAGAATGCACATGTCTTGGTCGGGTGTGAGATTAGTTTTATTTCGTCCATTTTTGGTATGCTTTTAGTCCCATACCCGGGGATTGTCCCGGATTAACTTTTTCCATGCCTATATATAGAACTCTTCACCTTCCTTTGTATAGATCTACTCTCTTGGTGGCCATCATCTCTACTAGGAGTAAAGCATTGGAGCAAAACTCTGGTTGAGACAGGCTACTTGTTTTTCATATTGTCATTTTTCAATTCTTGCATGCTTCGTTAACTTTATTTGTTTTAGTTATAGAATTAATTAGCATGTTTTATTTACTTGATATTCATGTTAGTCTAATAATGTGTGAGTAGTTCCATCCCCTTGCGGGGGTGGAGATGATGTTTATACATGCAATAAAGAATGGAAATGAATGTTTTATTTTGAAATGTGTTGATAAATGTTAATGTATGCTTGCTTGTTTAGAGTAGAACACTTCACTTGATGGGTTTTGCCACAACTATTAGACACCTCCCATACTTGTTTAGGTTCTGAAATAACCAACTTATGCATGTGAATGCTAATGAACTAGGTAATGATTTGATTGATAGGTTTTGCCATAATCATTAGACACTTCTTATACATGAAAACACAACTTACATTTGTGCCTATTGAATTCATTCTTCCCCATCTTATTACATGTGTGCACTTACTCCACTCCTCAGGGGTCTCTCTTCCTGATTTCCAGCTTCCTTTTATTAGACATTTAGTTAGTTTTATTTCGTCTCGTGATTTCATCTTCTTTAATTGTTTCGCGCTAGCTTCGTGTAGTTTAGTTAGTGTAATCAATTTCTGCTCCCCTCTTTCCGCCACTTGATTTCGTTAAAACCAGAATCTACTCACCTCCCTGCGGATGGACCCGTATTTGCCACATATTCACCGACGTCGTGCACTTGCTGTATTTGAAACGATTAAAAAAACACGGTCTGCATACAATTGCACGATATCTGGCCCCAACAGTTGTCTCTCTCCCACCTCTCTCCAATAAAGAGGTGAACAACACGGTCGACCATACAGAGCCTCGTACGGTGTCATGCAATGCTAGCGTGATAGTTGTTGTTGTAGGACTCCACCAACGGCAAGTGATCATCCCAACTCCCCGCACGATCCAACGCACATGCCCTGAGCATATTATCTAATGTCTGAATCGTCCTCTCGTACTGCCCATATGTCTTAGGATGAAATGTCATGCTAAACTTCAGCTTCGTCCCCAACGCCTTATGCAAGCTCTCCCAAAATGTTGAAGTAAAATGGCGGTCTCAATCTGAAATGATAGACACCAACACTCCATGCAGTCTGACTATCTCCGAGATGTAGACCTTCGTCAGAGCCTCCAACGATGTCGTCACTCGAGTCACCAGGAAGTGAGTTATCTTCGTCAGATGATCCACAATCACCCAGATATCATTGTGTGAATGACTGGTCCTTGGTAACCCTATGACAAAGTCCATAGTCATGTGCTCCCACTTCCACTCCGGAACCTCAATCCTCTACATCGTGCCTACCGGATGCTGGTGCTCAATGTTAACCTGTTGACAGACCTAGCACCTCGAGACAAAATCAGCGAAATCTCGCTTCATCCCTTTCCACTAGAAACTCCGTTGCATGTCCTTATACATCTTAGTAATCCCTGGATGCACGGTGTACTTAGAGCCAAGATCCTCATATGTAATCTCCTGTCTAAGCCAACACACATTCGAAACCTACAACGATCCCGATATCACAGACCTCCATCGACTACGACCTGAAACTCAAAACCCCCTGCCCTGGCTGCCTGAAGTAGGAAACTCGACTCCGAATCCTCACACTGCTTCTGCACAATCCTCTGGATGATAGTCGACTCGACTTACAAGCTAGCCAACTCCACTCGACCAGTCTCCTCCACAAAGGGGTGCCAATCTGCTAGATCCTCCAACAGCCTCCACTCCTAGATCCTCAAGTGAGCAACTGAGCCTTCCTACTTCCTGCTGAGAGCATCGACTACAAATTTTCCCTTCCCTAGATTGTACGAGATGGTGAAGTCATAGTCCTTCATGAACTCCAACCGCCGTTGTTGCCTCATATTAAGCGACTTCTACTAGAACATGTACTTCAGACCCTGATGATTAGTGAAAACATCAAACTGCTACCCGTATAAGTAATGTCTTCAAATCATTAAACAGAAAACCACGGTTGTGGGCTTCAAGTCATGTGTGGGATAATTTTCTCGTGCACCTTCAGCGGCCTCGAAGCATGTTGCATGAGCACACAACCCAAGCCAGTCCCTCACGCATCGCTGAAGATCACAAAACCACCTGATCCACTCAGAAGTGTCAACACCGGTGCTGAAGTCAACCTCTTCTTCAGCTCCTGGAAACCCTCTTCGCATTTCCGCGACCACTCAAACTTCACTCCCTTCCTGGTCAATGTCGTCAATGGTGCCGCGATTTTGGAGAAATCCTAGATGAATCGCCGGTAAGAACGCGTGAGTCCAAGAATACTCTTAATATCTAACACATTGATTGGTGCCTTCCAGTCCTGGACTTCCTCAACCTTCCCATGGACCACCATAATGCCACGCTTTGATACCACATGCCCAAGGAAAGCCACCCGCTCCAACCAGAATTCACACTTAGAAACTTTCACGAACAGCTGCTCCTTCCTCAGAATCTCAAGCACTGTCCTTAGATGCTCCCCATGTTTCTCCATGTCTAGTGAATAAATCAGGATGTCATCCACGAATACTATCACGAATTGGTACATGAATGGCTTCTTCAGATCCATAAATGCTGCAGCCGCATTTGTCAGTCCGAAAGACACCACCAGAAACTCGAAGTGACCATAACGCGTTGGAATGCCATCTTCTGAAATCCTCGCCCTTAATCCTCAGCTGATGGTACCCAGACCTCAGATCGATCTTGGAAAACACCTTCACTGTCTGCAGCTAGTCGAACAAGTCATCAATCCCCGAAAAGGGATGTCGATTCTTGATCATAACCTTGTTCAGCATCCTGTAGTCGATACACATCTGCATCGACCCGTCAATCTTCTTCACCAACAACATTGGAGCTCCCCAAGGCGAAACACTAGGCCTGATGAATCCCTTATCCAATAGCTCCTGCAACCGCTCCTTCAATTCCACCAACTCCGCCAGAGACATGCGGTAGGACTCATCAAAGATGGGTGTCGACCCTGACAATAGGTCAATTGAGAACCTGATCTCCCGAGGCGGAGACAATCCCTGGATAACCCCAGAAACACATCAGTGAACTTCCGAACAACCTCAATCTTCTGTAGAGACTTCGCAACCTTCTCGGTCGACACCACGCTAGCGAGGAACATGCAACAACCCTTCTCCAGTAGTCGATGAGCCTTTACTACAGAGACCACCAAACAATCGTCCCTACGTTTGATACCCTTGACCACCAATGGAGGTTCCTTCGGCCGGGAGATCACTACTCGCCCTTCCCGATAGAGAACACACGCATTGTGGTATGAAAGCCAATCTATTCGGAGGATAACATCGAAATCTGAGATTGGAAAAACAACAAGGTTAGCTGCAAGGTTCTGATCTTCCAACACTATCAACACCCTCGGAATGTACGTACTTATAACAAGAACGTCGTCAGTCAGAGTATGGACTTCCAGACCAAAAGTTAGCTCCTTGGGTTCCTTATCGACTACAATCGTGAACCACTCCGAAATGGAGGAACGTGTCGACCCACAATCAAAAAGTGCCTTCACAACAAGACCAGAAACATGCACTTTACCTTCAACGATGTCGTTCGACTTCTCTGTGTCCTCCGCTCGGATGGCAAACAAACGCCCATCTGCTCTTCCCTGCTCTGAGCTACGATCGTGGCTACCAGAATTCGTGCCCTTACTCGTACCAGCTCCTGCTCTGCTAGTGCCTGCACCTTGTGCTCCAGTATTCTTTTGAGGACACTTGCGAACAATGTTCCACATTTCTCAATAACCCAGATAGGCTACAGACTTCCAGTAGCAATCCTTTGTGGTGTGCGCTCTGCAACAGTGCTCGCATGGTCCACCTCCAGACTTCTGACCCATCTTATCATCTTTGCGTAGCCGCTTCGATGATCCACCACCCTGCTTCCCCTTGTCTTGACGAGCACGAGAAGCATCAAACGAATAATTCCCATCAGGCTACCCCTCTCGATAGTCAACCTCCAGCAAGGTAGTTGTTGAACGTTTTAAATTTAAACCGCAAGTGCACGGCCGCGATGAAGCGGTGGCAAGTACGGGTCGTCCTCAGCGAGGTGAGCAGCCTCTTGTTTATCAGAAATGAAGTGGCAAAATAGGGAAGAGAAAGATTGATTATGCTAACCTACGCTACACTACGCTAAGAAGTATGAAATGTGAAAGAAGCAAACAAACGATGAAATAAGAACTAAGCTAAGAACAAAACAAGAATGCTGGAATTTCTGGAATACGAAACCCCTAAGGGGTGGAGTGAGTGCACACATGCAAAGAGGTGGGTGTAGAATACATTCTTTAAGCACATGAAGGTGGTGTTATCAAGCATAGGAAGTGTCTAAATGTTAAGAGAAAACCTATCAATCTATTCACCAACTTAGTTGATTAACATTTACATATGCAAGTTGTTTATTTCAGAACCTAAACAAGCATGAGAGGTGTCTAATCATTTTTGCAAAACTCATCAAGTTATAAATTCTATCCTAAACAAGCAAGCATACATTCATGTTTTATCAACACATCAAAAAATAAAGCATTCATCCCATTCTCTAAAGCATGTATGTACATCTACTCCACCCCCCAAAGGGGATGGAACTACTCACTAAACATTACACTAATTATTAAACTAAGCAAAAAAAACATATTAAAACTAAGCTAGAAATAAAAGACGATTAAACTAAAACATGCACAAACAATAAAAGAAGCATAAACAAACAATGAAAGAAACACAACTTTATTGATAAAATGACTCACATTTCAAGTAGCATCCTCCTACTTTAGTGTGTGCTTCAAGGCCTCACTTCTAGTAGGAAGAATAGCCACTTAAAATATGGAGTGATTACAAAAGGAGGTGAAGTGTTCTATTTATAAGCATGGAAAAAGCTAATCCGGGACAATCCCCCGATGTGGGACTAAACCAATACCAAAAATACACTAAGCATACACTAATACACGTGCTACAGAAAACTAAATGGATTCTGGGCCATCTGGACCGCCAATTGGCGGTCTATATGGTTTAGATCCGTTTCGTTTTCTTTGTGGGCTTTGCTTGGAGTGTTTGTTGGTCTTGGATGCATCTGGTTGGTTTGTTGGAGCTCCGACCCGAATCCAATTGCTAAAATACTCCCCATGATGGTGTGAAGTATTCTGTTTTGCTCTTAGGTCCCTCTGTCTTGCGTTCAGGTCCTTCTCCCTTGCATCTTGGTCCCCAGATCTCACAATCCAGTCATTTTTCCCAGCTTTTGGGTCCTTTTATGCTTCATCTCTTCAAACCTAATTATTCCTGAAAACTAAACATAAAACTCGTAACATAGCATTGTTTAGGTGAAAGATAATGGATATAAGATACAAATATGAGCATGAAATGATGTCAATCAAATACCCCCACACCTAACTTTTGCTAGTCCCGAGCAAAACAAAGAAAGAGAAAAGCATGCGAAAAACAAGAAATCCTAACTCACTTTCGTAGGAATCACGGTTGCACTTAGCACGTGCAACAAGCCGTTAAACCTCCTTGTCGCCAAGGAGGAGGAGTGTTGTCTCCTGAGGGATTTCAGCGGATATACCCACAAAATCCGAACAAGATGCATTAATCAATCTAGCTACACGACTCGTTGGACTCATTTTGTCGATCATGGGGCGCGGTAATACTACGGGTCCACTCTATATATGTAATCCGTCCACACACCTAGCCTAATGAGTTATTCGTGAAAGTTAGTCAAGGACTTAGGTGAAAGACATGAGCAACCTTAACTTCTGAATATGATACAATGTGTAAAGTCCATTTTGGTTCTTATTTGACTCTTTTTTTTCTTTTTTCTTTTTTTTTCTTTTTCTTTGGAGCATTTTATTGGTTGGTGTTTGATTCTCCCAGGGTCAGGTTTCGTGCATCGTTGCCTATGAGGACTTACACTATCACGTACACCTTCCCCTAAATCTCCACATAGGGCGATCCCTACCACCCGTGTAACAGGAGTTCGGTCAGTGCATCCCAAGTCAGATGACTCGAAAGCACCAGGCACAAAGTGTAGGATCGTGTGGGTTATGGGTCCACTAATCACTATGAATCTAATCACCTAATTACCTACTTGTTTAGACAATCGAGCAAATGCAGCGGAAATTAAACAAACAAGCAAGTAAAGGAAAATAATGCAAACCACAAGAAGTCGGGGGATTTTTATAGAGGTTCGGCACCCCACCCGGGTCCTAGTCCTCTCTTGCAAGCTCCGCTCGGATCACCGAGCTCCGCCTACGACTTCACTATCCGCTCCCCGTTCCGGGCCGGGAGACAACGCCTTACAACCGTCAAACTCGCGAACAACCCTCGCCGAGCTTGGAATCTTCCTCTCACAATCCGAGAGGGACATTTCGGGCTTTCACCGAAGTCCTTGCTTCGTTTTACAACAATTGAGAACTTGAGTGGAACAACACTGTCTAAACTTTGAGCACACTTGAGTAGGATGAAGAAATGATCACTAAGTGTGGAAGGTTTGTAGCTTTGAGTGTTTGGAATTCTCTCTAAAGTTTGGGACAAGTTTGTAGTGGGAGAGTTGTGTTAAAATGTGTTTTACAACTCCTTATATAGGCATTAGAGAGAATAGATCCGTTGGGACAAGATTTGATTGGGTTAATTCGGGCTGCAAATCTGTCCAGAAACGGTCGACCGAAAACCTGAACGGTCGACCGAACGCTTGGGTTTGATAAGGATACGGTCGACCGAAATAAGAATAGATCGACCGAACACTTAAGTCTATTAAGAAAACGGTCGACCGAACAGGGTTACCGGTCGACCGAAAAAGCATTTTGGTAGAGGGAAAAATTGGATCGGTCGAACGAAATCGTATCGACCGATAGCAGGGAATTCTTGACAAGGTTAAACGGTCGACCGAACTTGGTACATGGTTCGACCGTTTGGTTAAGTATATGGAGGTGTATATAGTTTTAATACGAATACGACCGTTGGGCATATACGACAAGAATAACGGTCGGAACAGTAAGTTCAAACGGTCGACCGAAAGCTATGGTGCGGTCGACCGAAACTAGACAGGGAAACACAAACAGGATTACTTGATCATCCGGTCGACCGAACGGCATGTTGCGGTCGACCGAATGTGGGCAGACAGTTAGGGTTCAGGTTTTGTGTTTTTCCGGTCTAAGTTTGGGTGATCTATTGAAGTCCAAATAATGTGAAATTTCGTGTGTGACTTCTATAGGGAACCTAGTGTGTGATTAAGTTGATTTTGGCTCAAGTATGCTCAATTACACTTTGTTCCTAAGACTCAAAAGAAATCAAGATTACATGTCTTCGATTTAGCTTTAATTACATGTTTTGACTTCATTTCCTTCTTTCGTGAGTCTTGATCACCTGTAGACGTTAGCACAATACAATATATATGCAATGCATAGTGTGTGCTACTCTAATTAAGATTCGGTTGATTAAATCATCAAAACAAAAGATTAAGGCCAAAAAGCCAACACAAAGTCCCCTCAGACCTACTGATTGACATCATTTCATGCTCATATTTGTATCTTATATCCATTATCTTACACCTAAGCAATGTTACGTGACGAGTTTTATGTTTAGTTTTCAGGAATAAAGAGGTTTGAAGAGAATAGGCTTGAAAGGACCCAAAAGCTGGGAAAAAGGACTGAATGGTGAGATCTAGGGACCTAGATGCAATGGAGAAGGACCTGAATGTAAGACAGAAGGACCTAAGAGCAAAACAGAATACTCCACACCATCATGGGGAGTATTTTACCAATTCTACTCGGGTCGGAGCTCCAACAAGTCGATTAACCGCATCAAAGACCAACAATACCAGAAAGCAAAGCCCACAACAAATTCCAACACGATCCGACAATTTTGGACCGCCAATTGGCGGTCTTGGACCGCTAATTGGCGGTCCATATTGCTCAGGATCCGTCGACATTTCTCCTGGACTTGTATTAATGTTCGTTTAGGCTATTTTTGGTATTGGTTTAGTCCCACATCGAGGGATTGTCCCCGATTAGCTTTTTCCATGCTTATAAATAGAACTCTTCACCTTCCATTGTAATTACCCATTGTTTGGTGGCATTCTCTCTACTAAGGAGTGAGCCTTGAAGCAATAACTCAAGGTGGAGAAGAGTGCTACCTTCAATGTGAGTCATTGTTAATAAAATTTTATTTGTTTTAATCTTGTCTTGTTATGTTGCTTGTTTTGTGTGGTTTGTTTTACTTTGCTTAATTTCTTGTTTAGTAATTTCAGTATCTTAGTTAAATGTTTTCTTTGCTTAGTCTAATCAGTAGTGTAATGAGTAGTGAGTAGTTCCATCCCCATTTGGGGGGTGGAGAAATATGTGATATAATCATGTAGTGTATTAAGTGTGTTATCTTTATCCCTTGAGCTTTATATGATTTCCATAACCATCTAATGGGTCTCCACTCTTATCTTTGATATGTTAATGCTCTTGAATGAAGCTTAGCTTATGCTTTGATTAGTGGACCTATTTTATGGGGAATGATAAAGTTAGGATATGGATAAAGTTAATGTTGGAAACACAATTTGTAGTGTATGTACTCTTGTTGCCTTTTCCTTAGCTAATGTCTTGTATGTTTTAATGATGTAGTCATCTTATGTGGAGGCATAGTAGGGTCTAGTCTTTATACATGAGTTCATTTAGTTTCATTCCAATTATTGTCTTGTATGTTTTAATGATGTAGTCTTATCTTAATTCATGTTGAGGCAAAGTTGGATGTAGTTTTATGATTTCATGCACTACAAGTTATGAGGAGCTTAATGAACACACACACACTTCTTTATGTTCACATTATTTCTCTACCCCCTTTGGGGTTTAGTTTTTATTGCTTATCTTTCATTTCCATTTGCATTGTAGTGTAGTTTAGTGTAACCAACCTTTCTCTCCTTCTTCTTACCTCTCGCCTTCGAACAAACCAAGTGTCGACACACCTCCCAGTGGACGACCCGTATTTGCCACCGCTTCAACGCGGCCGTGCACTTGCGGTTAAATATAAAACGATCAATCACCTACTTTCCCGAGTGATAGGAGCCGTGCGAGAAGAGAGAACACCACTTATTTATTTATCTACGTGGGAACCAAAACCCCTACACTTAAGTTTCACAAAAAGAGATTAAGGGCCCTTGACTACGACAAACTTCCTTATACTAAAAGACACAAATTATTTGACTCACTAGGTTCAGGGTGGACTTCATTAAATGTTTGAGTACTGAAACCCTATGATTACACGGCCCCCGAGGGAAGACAGGGTGCATTCTAACGACTCGATAAGACCTAAACCCAGTAAACTAGAAATCCTAATGCATCAAGTTCAAGACAATTTTGGGAGCTTTCTTTTTATTTTGCCTCTCAATGGTTTTGCACATGCTAAACACACGCAAAACCTACAAAAAACATTTTCTTTCACAAACACATGAAGATTCTGAAAGAAATGTGAAAATTTTAAAGCACTAGGAAAGCAAAAGAAGACAAGTCACCCAAGGATCATGGCAAGCAGATATATCGATATTAAATGCGGCACACTAACATGACCCTAACAATGCACACAAAAGAAAACAAAAAATCAAAAGAAAAGACTCAACTATGTACACACGTAAAACACCCCCCACACCTACTTCATGCATTGTCCTCAATTAATGTGAACAAGATACTACATGTAGATATGCATGAAAAAGGAAAGATCTCACCAACATGAAGTACAAAGGGACGTTCAGGGTCATGTTGATGGACACAAACCCAAATTCCCTCAAAACCTATGAGAAGCTGAAGAAGGCAGATAAATACATGAAGAGATTGGGCCCAAGTACACAAGGGTCGGGGCCCACAACAATCGATGCTCACTGAATGAGTCTTTTATTACACATTTTTTTTCCTTTTTTCTTTACAAGATATATACATCAACCAAGATATTCTCATAATCGTTTGGTCAAGAAACATCAAATGAGAACATCAAGTTTTGAGGACCAAAGACTTGCCGAGATGGGCAAACTTCACTGGTACTCTGAGGTGTCATGAGGGGTGGAAGGTCAAAGCTGAAGGACTCGAACCCCTCATGATATTGGTCGGGTGTGGGCAACAAAGAATGAAGTTGTGTTGCCTCACTAGGGTTTAATTACTCATCGAAGAAAACCCTCCAACTGATTGACATCATTTCATGCTCATATTTGTATCTTATATCCATTATCTTTCACCTAAACAATGCTATGTTACGAGTTTTATGTTTAGTTTTCAGGAATAATTAGGTTTGAAGAGATGAAGCATAAAAGGACCCAAAAGCTGGGAAAAAGGACTGGATTGTGAGATCTGGGGACCAAGATGCAAAGGAGAAGGACCTGATCGTAAGACAGAGGGACCTAAGAGTAAAACAGAATACTTCACACCATTATGGGGAGTATTTTGAGAATTCTATTCGGGTCGGAGCTCCAACATGCAAACTAGATGCATCAAATACCAACAAAGCCTTCCAGAAAAGCCCACAAGAAATTCCAGAGCGATCCGGACACTGTAGACCGCTAATTAGCGGTCCAAGACCGCTAATTGGCGGTCCAAGACCGCTAATTGGCGGTCCAAGACCGCTAATTGGCGGTCACTTTTGGCCCAAATGCGCTCAAATTTCTCCCGCACATGTATTAGAGGATGTTTAGGCTATTTGTGGTATCTGTTTAGTCCCACATCGGGGGATTGTCCCGGATTAGCTTTTTCCATGGCTATAAATAGAACTCTTCACCTCCTATTGTAAGCACTCCATATTTTAAGTGGCTATTCTTCCTACTAGAAGTGAGGCCTTGAAGCACACACTAAAGTAGGAGGATGCTACTTTTAATGTGAGTCATTTTATCAATAAAGTTTTGTGTTTCTTTCATTGTTTGTTTATGCTTCTTTTATTGTTTGTGCATGTTTTAGTTTAATCGTCTTTTATTTCTAGCTTAGTTTTAATATGCTTTCTTTGCTTAGTTTAATAATTAGTGTAATGTTTAGTGAGTAGTTTCATCCCCTTTGGGGGGTGGAGTAGATGTACATACATGCATTAGAGAATGGGATGAATGCTTTATTTTTTATGTGTTGATTAAACATGAATGTATGCTTCCTTGTTTAGGATAGAATTTATAACTTGATGAGTTTTGCCAAAATGATTAGACACCTCTCATGCTTGTTTAGGTTCTGAAATAAACAACTTGCATATGTAAATGTTAATCAACCAAGTTGGTGAATAGATTGATAGGTTTTGCCATAACATTTAGACACTTCCTATGCTTGATAAACACCACCTTCATGTGCTTGAAGAATGTATTCTACACCCACCTCTTTGCTTGTGTGCACTCACTCCACCCCTTAGGGGTTTTTCCCTTCCTGAAATTCCAGCATTCTTGTTTTGTTCTTAGCTTAGTTTTTATTTGATCGTTTATTTCTTTGTTTCGCATTTCATACTTCTTAGCATAGTTTAGTGTAGAGTAGCGTAACCAACTTTCTCCCCCTATTTTTCGCCACTTGATTTCATGCAAACAAGAGGCTGCTCACCTCCCTGAGGACGACCCGTACTTGCCACCGCTTCATCGCGGCCGTGCACTTGCGGTTTTAATTAAAACGTTCAACAAGTTTTTGGCGCCGTTGCCGGGGAGGTGCCAGTCCAGACTCTTGTTTGGACGATTCGAGTGGATTTAATTTTTGTTGTGTAGTTTGTCTTTGTTTCAGGAGACTTGGAGTAGTCAGGAGGAGCACCTGGAGAAGTTTTGAAGCAAGCTGAGCACTGTAGACCGCCAATCAGCGGCCTGAGACCGCCAATTGGCGGTCTGGTAAGCTCTGTTTGCTCTCTTATTTCTTTGGTCGATTTTCATAATTGATGTAGTGATCTGGGATTTAATTTGGCATGTTTTGACTTATAGTTTGTTCCCAGATACATAATCAACCTCCTTTAAGAAACTTGGACCCTAAAACTCAAAGCAAAAGATTAGGCATTCTTTTTGTTTAGGCCATGCATCATGTATGTGACTTAGGCATTTAGATTGTCTTTTATCTTAGCTTTATTTTCTGTTGCTGAGAGCTGGCGTGAGGTACGCATCTTCTACTCTCATTCATGCATTTCGTATGAACATGCATTAGTTAGTAGGAAGTGCATTGAAACAAGTGTGAGTTGAGCGTTTTGTTTGGAGAGTTGATTGCTAGATTAGGACTCCAAAACGCTACTAAGGAGGGGCTGTCCCGTAAAAGATAAGGTGGGGGATTTCATCACCCTTTCCTTCGCCCCAAAAACCACACTAATCAAGAGCCTAATTTTAAAATCAAGTAGACATTGGCCCTAAGGATCTTGGACGCATTAGGAGAGTGATCCGGTCCCGACCGTCATGACCTGATCGGCGTTGCCCACTTTGTCGATAGTAGGAGAGACGAGATCCCCGGATCTTGGCTCACTTGCTGGGCTTTGTGGTCCTCGTTGTAGGGAGGTGAGGCGTGTTGAGGCCGTGTGACCTCGCAGTTAGGCTTCGTCTAGCTGTAAGGACCTATAGCGACCTTAGGATTGTTTGAGCCTTGTTTGCTTGTGTGCTTCTACCTGTACCCATCCGCCGTAGCTGAAGGACTTCTTCCCTTCTCTCCTGAGTCATTCTTTCTCTCCTGTGTTCCCTCGTCTTCTCTTCTACGTACATTCTTCATTTGAAAAAAGAAAAAAAAAGAGTTGTGGTTTGTGTGTGCACCTTTGTGCATGCTTTCGTGGACACGAGACGAGAGTGGTCGTTTGACGAGGAGCGTTGTCAATCCGGCTTCGGTCATCGATTTCTCGACACCTCCCTCCTCTCGTGTCGCACGTAGTTCGGGTCCAATGGCTGCTAATTTCCGTGAGGAGGAGCAGTTGCTGGACCCGCCTGCTCCACCTGTTCTTCCAGTTGTCGTTCCCATACCTCTTCGTGATCGATGCTACCCGAGCCGTACCGCTCTACCCTCATGCATCGTATTACCAGAGGCTAATGGGAACCATTTTGAGGTTAAGCCTCAATTCATTTCCATGCTCCCTCATTTCACTGGGAAAGGTGACCCCTATATCTTTCTCAAGGAATTTGAGGAGGTCTGTGCTATGTTCAAGCTGCAACAACTTAGCACAGACTCCATCCATCTTAGGCTCGTTCCTTTTGCACTAAAGGATGACGCCAAGAAGTGGTTGTACAGCAACCAGGCGAATGCCTTTAGGACTTGGGATGAGTTTCAATCTGCCTTCCTTAAGAAGTACTTCCCAAATCATCGGACTCAAAAATTGAGGAACGAGACATTTCATGCATATCTAGAGAGGTTCAAGGCGCTACTATCCTCGTGCCCTCACCATGGCATTGAGTTGTGGCGTCTTTGTCAGATTGTGTATGAGGGTCTTCACATCCTGTCCAGAACGCTCCTTGAGTCCATGTGTCAAGGAGAGTTTTTGGGAAAGGATGAAAGGGAGGCATGGGCCTTCCTAGAAGACCTCGCTGAGAAAACCATGCAGTGGGAGAGTGTGAGGGAACCACCTGCATCATCTAGTATAGGAGCGAGGATCGCGAATGCAAACTCGACTAGATCGGGTGCCGCATTTGCTATCGATACCACTACGGCCACCGAGGCGCGCATGGCGGCCTTAATGCGCCGTATGGATTCGATTGAGCTCCAAAACCAACAAAGTGCACCTCACATGTCCACATCTGGTCCAGTTCCTTGTCATTCATGTGGTAGGATAGGTCATGTAGAGAGCGAGTGTGAGTCCATTCCTCCTGAGATGGAGCGTGTCAACGCCATCTATGATAGAGCCAGGAATGACCCATACTCATCATCTTATAATCCTGGATGGAGGAACCACCCCAATTTTTCATGGAACCAAACTAATGCCCCGGGTGGTCCTTCCAACTCCTCTAGACCACATTACCAATCACACCAACCTCCCATGCATGCACATTTCTATCAGCCACCCCAAGCGCACACCACCAATCAATCTGGTTTCCCAAATTCCAATAATATGGAAAAACCGATTCAATTCGCTTGAGACCTTGACTCGTGGACTTGAAAACTCAATGAAAAATTTTATGTCTACCACGAATCAAGTTCTCACTTCAAATCAGCAGACCATCAAATCTCTAGAGCTTCAGATGGGCCAATTGGCTCAGTCTGTACATGAAAGAGAGAGAGGGTCTTTTCCTAGCCAGCCTGAGGCTAACCCCCGCATGTACCAACAACAACAAATGCAAAATGAGAATGTGGTACCTCGGGGAAGGCAAGTGAACCATGTGGAGGAACCTGTTCACCATGTCAATTCCATTGTGACCTTAAGGAATGGAAAACAGGTTGACAATCACATTTCCTTGCCACACCCACCACCATCTATGCAGCCCCTCAGTGGGAATGGTGGTGAAGAAGAAGCTGAGGGTGAGGGTAATACACCAAAGCTTTCTTCTCAGGCACAGCGGAAAACCTACCGGCCAAAAGCTCCTTATCCAAGTAGGTTAAACAAAAAGCAGAGTGACAACATGGACAAGATATTAGAGGTATTTAAGCAAGTGAAGGTTAACATCCCCTTGTTGGATGTCATCCAACAAATACCTCAATATGCGAAAGTGTTGAAGGATCTCTGCACAACCAAGAGGAAGACCAATGTTCCTAAGAAAGCATTCTTGGCTGCAAATATCAGCTCACTTTTGTCCAATCCTACCTACACAAAATACAAGGACCCGGGGTGTCCTACTATTCAGTGTACGATAGGGGACACTAGATTGAGCAATGTTTTGCTTGATTTAGGATCAGCGGTCAACCGCCTCCCATTCTCTGTTTATCAACAGTTGAACTTGGGAGAATTGAAACCAACTAAGATCACCCTCCAATTAGCGGATAGATCCATTCGTATTCCCATGGGGATTATCGAGGACGTGCTTATCAAAGTTGGAGATTTTATATTTCCAGTCGATTTTGTTGTCCTCGATACCAATCCTGTTGCGAACACCCACTCTCAAATACCTTTGATTTTGGGTAGACCATTTCTGGCAACCTCCAATGCCTTGATTAATTGTAGAAATGGTCTCATGAAGCTCTCATTCGGTAACATGAGTGCCGAGTTTCATGTGTTCAACTCTGGTAGGCAACAGGAACCCATGGATGAACCTTTAAATCTAAATCTCATCCACCAATTGGAGAAAGCACCACAGAATCAACGAACACCCCTAACCCCAATGCAACCCATTGAGAATGTTCGTGGGCCCAGCGAAGACTCGTTGCCTGTCTTTGCAATGCAACAGAGTGAGCTGGCCTCGAACATGAATGTCCAAAGGGAGAGTTTGTTGCATGATTCAGTTGAGAGTACTAGTGAGGGTGAGACACCTCATCATATGCCTATACCAGAAGGTGTCTCTACCTCATGTCCCATGGCCATTGAGCCATTTGAGCTTCATATTGACTCCAACAAGGACCCACCTATGACCGAGCTTATGCTTGATGATCTAAATGATGGTGGGAGGTCCTTATTGGATGACTTGGGGAGAAGCCCCATTCTTAGTGATCCAAGTCTGCTGCATCCATCAAATGAGCCTGAGGAACTCATTCTGATGCACCCGCCTATTGGTTGGAGGGTTTTCTTCGATGAGCAATTAAACCCTAGTGAGGCAACACAACTTCATTCTTTGTTGCCCACACCCAACCAATATCATGAGGAGTTCGAGCCTTTCAGCTTTGACCTTTCACCCCTCATGACACCTCAGAGTACCAGTGGAGTTTGCCCATCTCGGCAAGTCTCTGGTCCTCCTGACTTGATGTTCTCATTTGATGTTCCTTGACCAAATGATTATGAGAATATCTTGGTTGATGTATATATCTTTCTTAAAAAAACAACAAAAAAAAAAACAAAACAAAAAAACAAAAAAAAGAAGAAGTGTGTAATAAAAGACTCCTTCAGTGAGCATCGATTGTTGTGGGCCCCAACCCTTGTGTACTTGGGCCCAATCTCTTCACGTATTTATCTCCCTTCTTCAGCTTCTCACAGGTTTTGAGGGAATTTGGGTTTGTGTCCATCAACATGACCCTGAACGTCCCTTTGTACTTCATGTTGGTGAGATCTTTCCTTTTTCATGCATGTATCCATGTAGTATCTTGTTCACATTCATTGAGGACAATGCATGAAGTAGGTGTGGGGGGTGTTTTACGTGTGTACATAGTCGAGTCTTTTTCCTTTGGTTTTATTTTCGTTTGTTTGTACTGCTAGGGTCATGTTAGTGTGCTGCATTTAACATTGATATATCTGCTTGCCATGATCCTTGGGTGACTTGTCTTCTTTTGCTTGCCTAGTGCTTTAAAATTTTCACATTTCTTTCAAAATCTTCATGTGTTTGCGAAAGAAAATGTTTTTTGTAGGTTTTGCGTGTGTTTAGCATGTGCAAAACCGTTGAGAGGCAAAGTAAAAAGAAAGCTCCCAAAATTGTCTTGAACTTGATGCATTAGGATTTCTAGTTTACTGGCTTTAGGTCTTATCGAGTCGTTAGGATGCACCCTGGTTTTCCCTCAGGGGGCGTGTAATCATAGGGTTTCAGTACTCAAACATTTAAAGAAGTCCACCCTGAACCTAGTGAGTCAAATAATTCGTGTCTGTTAGTATAAGGAAGTTTGTCGTAGGCAAGGGCCCTTAATCTCTTTTTGTGAAACTTAAGTGTAGGGGTTTTGGTTCCCATGTAGATAAATAAGTGGTGTTCTCTCTTCTCGCACGGCTCCTATCACTCGGGAAAGTAGGTCTGAGGGGACTTTGTGCCTGGTGCTTTCGAGTCATCTGACTTGGGATGCACCGACCGAACTCCCGTTACACGGGTGGTAGGGATCGCCCTATGAGGAGATTTGGGGGAAGGTGTACGTGATAGTGTAAGCCCTCATAGGCAATGATGCACGAAACCTGACCCTGGGAGAATCAAACACCAACCAATAAAATGCTCCAATGAAAAAAAAAAGAAAAAAAAAGAAAAAAAAGAGTCAAATAAGAACCAAAATGGACTTTACACATTGTATCACATTCAGAAGTTAAGGTTGCCCATGTCTTTCACTTAAGTCCTTGACTAACTCTCACGAATAACTCATTAGGCAAGGTGTGTAGACCGATTACATATATAGAGTCGACCAGTAGTGTTACCGCGTCCCATGATCGACAATATAAGTCCAACGAGTCGTGTAGCCAGATTGATTAATGCATCTTGTTCGGATTTTGTGGGTATATCCGCTAAAAACCCTCAGGAGACAACACTCCTCCTCCTTGGCGACAAGGAGGTTTAACGGCTTGTTGCACGTGCTAAGTGCAACCGTGATTCCTACGAAAGTGAGTTAGGATTTCTTGTTTCTTCGTATGCTTTTCTCTTTCTTTGTTTTGCTCGGGACTAGCAAAAGTTAGGTGTGGGGGTATTTGATTGACATCATTTCATGCTCATATTTGTATCTTATATCCATTATCTTTCACCTAAACAATGCTATGTTACGAGTTTTATGTTTAGTTTTCAGGAATAATTAGGTTTGAAGAGATGAAGCATAAAAGGACCCAAAAGCTGGGAAAAAGGACTGGATTGTGAGATCTGGGGACCAAGATGCAAAGGAGAAGGACCTGATCGTAAGACAGAGGGACCTAAGAGTAAAACAGAATACTTCACACCATTATGGGGAGTATTTTGAGAATTCTATTCGGGTCGGAGCTCCAACATGCAAACTAGATGCATCAAATACCAACAAAGCCTTCCAGAAAAGCCCACAAGAAATTCCAGAGCGATCCGGACACTGTAGACCGCTAATTAGCGGTCCAAGACCGCTAATTGGCGGTCACTTTTGGCCCAAATGCGCTCAAATTTCTCCCGCACATGTATTAGAGGATGTTTAGGCTATTTGTGGTATCTGTTTAGTCCCAAATCGGGGGATTGTCCCGGATTAGCTTTTTCCATGGCTATAAATAGAACTCTTCACCTCCTATTGTAAGCACTCCATATTTTAAGTGGCTATTCTTCCTACTAGAAGTGAGGCCTTGAAGCACACACTAAAGTAGGAGGATGCTACTTTTAATGTGAGTCATTTTATCAATAAAGTTTTGTGTTTCTTTCATTGTTTGTTTATGCTTCTTTTATTGTTTGTGCATGTTTTAGTTTAATCGTCTTTTATTTCTAGCTTAGTTTTAATATGCTTTCTTTGCTTAGTTTAATAATTAGTGTAATGTTTAGTGAGTAGTTTCATCCCCTTTGGGGGGTGGAGTAGATGTACATACATGCATTAGAGAATGGGATGAATGCTTTATTTTTTATGTGTTGATTAAACATGAATGTATGCTTCCTTGTTTAGGATAGAATTTATAACTTGATGAGTTTTGCCAAAATGATTAGACACCTCTCATGCTTGTTTAGGTTCTGAAATAAACAACTTGCATATGTAAATGTTAATCAACCAAGTTGGTGAATAGATTGATAGGTTTTGCCATAACATTTAGACACTTCCTATGCTTGATAAACACCACCTTCATGTGCTTGAAGAATGTATTCTACACCCACCTCTTTGCTTGTGTGCACTCACTCCACCCCTTAGGGGTTTTTCCCTTCCTGAAATTCCAGCATTCTTGTTTTGTTCTTAGCTTAGTTTTTATTTGATCGTTTATTTCTTTGTTTCGCATTTCATACTTCTTAGCATAGTTTAGTGTAGAGTAGCGTAACCAACTTTCTCCCCCTATTTTTCGCCACTTGATTTCGTGCAAACAAGAGGCTGCTCACCTCCCTGAGGACGACCCGTACTTGCCACCGCTTCATCGCGGCCGTGCACTTGCGGTTTTAATTAAAACGTTCAACACCAACCAATAGGCGGGTGCATTGGAATGACTTCCTCAGGCTCATTCGATGGATGCAGCATACCTGCATCGATAAGAACGGGGCTGCTCCCCAAGTCATCTAACAAGGACCTCCCACCATCATTTAGATCATCAAGCATACGCTCGATCATAGGTGGGTCCTTGTTGGAGTCAATATGAAGCTCAAATGGCTCAATGACCATGGGACATGAGGTAGAGACACCTTCTGGTATAGGCATATGATGAGGTGTCTCACTCTCACTAGTACTCTCAACTGAATCATGCAACGAACACTCCCTTTGGACATTCATGTTCGAGGCCAGCTCACTCTGTTGCATTGCGAAGACAGGCAATGAGTTTTCGCTAGGCCCTCGAACATTCTCAACGGGTTGCATTGGGGTTAGGGGTGTTCGTTGATTTTGTGGTGCTTTCTCCAATTGGCGGATGAGATTTAGATTTAAAGGTTCATCCATGGGTTCCTGTTGGCTACCAGAGTTGAACACATGAAACTCGGCACTCATGTTACCGAATGAGAGCTTCATGAGACCATTTCTACAATTAATCAAGGCATTGGAGGTTGCCAGAAATGGTCTACCCAAAATCAAAGGTATTTGAGAGTGGGTGTTCGCAACAGGATTGGTATCGAGGACAACAAAATCGACTGGAAATATAAAATCTCCAACTTTGATAAGCACATCCTCGATAATCCCCATGGGAATACGAATAGATCTATCCGCCAATTGGAGGGTGATCTTCATTGGTTTCAATTCTTCCAAGTTCAACTGTTTATAAACAGAGAATGGGAGGAGGTTGACCGCTGATCCTAAATCAAGCAAAACATTGCTCATTCTAGTGTCCCCTATCGTACACTGAATAGTAGGACACCCAGGGTCCTTGTACTTTGTGTAGGTAGGATTGGACAAAAGTGAGCTGATATTTGCAGCCAAGAATGCTTTCTTAGGAACATTGGTCTTCCTCTTGGTTGTGCAGAGATCCTTCAACACTTTGGCATATTGAGGTATTTGTTGGATGACATCCAACAAGGGGATGTTAACCTTTACTTGCTTAAACACCTATAATATCTTGTCCATGTTGTCACTCTGCTTTTTGGTTAACCTACTTGGATAGGGAGCTTTTGGCAGGTAGGTTTTCTGTGGTGCCTGAGAAGGAAGCCTTGGTGTATTACCCTCACCCTCAGCCTCTTCTTCACCACCATTCCCACTGAGGGGCTGCATAGATGGTGGTGGGTGTGGCAAGGAAATGTGATTGTCAACCTGTTTTCCATTTCTTAAGGTAACAATGGCATTGACATGGTGAACAGGTTCCTCCACATGGTTCACTTGCCTCCCCCGAGGTACCACATTCTCATTTTGCATGTGTTGTTGATGGTACACACGGGGGTTAGCCTCAGGCTGGCTAGGAAAAGACCCTCTCTCTCTTTCATGTACGGACTGAGCCAATTGGCCCATCTGAAGCTCTAGAGATTTGATGGTCTGCTGATTTGAAGTGAGAACTTGACTCATGGTTGACATAAAAATTTTCATTTAGTTTTCAAGTCCACGAGTCAAGGTCTCAAGCGAATTGAATCGGGTTTCCATATTGTTGGAATTTGGGAAACCCGATTGATTGGTGGTTTGCGCTTGGGGTGGCTAATAGGATTGTGCATGCATGGGAGGTTGGTGTGATTGGTAATGTGGTCTAGAGGAGTTTGAAGGACCACCCGGGCATTATTTTGGTTCCATGAAAAATTGGGGGGTTCCTCCATCCAGGATTATAAGATGATGAGTATGGGTCATTCCTAGCTCTGTCATAGATGGCGTTGACACGCTCCATCTCAGGAGGAATGGACTCACACTCGCTCTCTACATGACCAATCCTACCACATGAATGACAGGGAAATGGACAAGATGTGGACATGTGAGGAGCACTTTGTTGGTTTTGGAGCTCAATTGAATCCATACGGCGCATTAAGGCCGCCATGCGCGCCTCGGTGGCCGTAGTGGTATCGACATCAAATGCGGCACCCGATCTAGTCGAGTTTGCATTTGCGATCCTTGCTCCTATACTAGATGATGCAGGTGGTTCCCTCACACTCTCCCATTGCATGGTTTTCTCAGCGAGGTCTTCTAGGAAAGCCCATGCCTCCCTTTCATCCTTTCCCAAGAACTCTCCTTGACACATGGACTCAAGGAGCGTTCTTGACGGGATGTGAAGACCCTCGTAAACAATCTGACAAAGGCGCCACAACTCGATGCCATGGTGAGGGCATGAGGATAGTAGCTCCTTGAACCTCTCTAAGTATGCATGAAATGGTTCGGTCTCATGTTGATAGAACGAATTGATTTCGTTCCTCAATTTTTGAGTCCGATGATTTGGGAAGTACTTCTTAAGGAATGCAGATTGAAACTCATCCCAAGTCCTAAAGGCATTCGCCTGGTTGCTGTACAACCACTTCTTGGCATCATCCTTTAGTGAAAAAGGAATGAGCCTAAGATGGATGGAGTTTGTGCTAAGTTGTTGCAGCTTGAACATAGCACAGACCTCCTCAAATTCCCTGAGAAAGATATATGGGTCACCTTTCCCAGTGAAGCGAGGGAGCATGGAAATGAATTGAGGCTTAACCTCAAAATGGTTCCCATTAGCCTCTGGTAATACGATGCAAGAGGGTAGAGCGGTACGGCTCGGGTAGCATCGATCACGAAGAGGTATGGGAACGACAACTGGAAGAATAAGTGGAGCAGGCGGGTCTCGCAATTGCTTCTCCTCACGGAAATTAGCAGCCATTGGACCCGAACTACGTGCGACACGAGAGGAGGAAGGTGTCGAGAAATCGATGACCGAAGCCGGATTGATAACGCTCCTCGTCAAACGACCACTCTCGTCTCGTGTCCACGAAAGCATGCAGAAAGGTGCGCACACACACCAAACCTTTTTTTTTTCAAACAAAGAATGTACGTAGAAGAGAAGACTGGGGAACACAGGAGAAAAAGAATGACTCAGGGGAGAAGGGAAGAAGTCCTTATGCTACGGCGGATGGGTACAAGTAGAAGCACACAAGCAAACAAGGCTCAAGCAATCCTAAGGTCGCTATAGGTCCTTACAGCTAGACGACGCCTAACTGCGAGGTCACGCGGCCTCAACATGCCTCACCTCCCTACGATGAGGACCACAAAGCCCAGCAAGTGAGCCAAGATCCGGGGATCTCGTCTCTCCTACTATCGACAAAGTGGGCAACGCCGATCAGGTCATGACGGTCGGGACCGGATCACTCTCCTAATGCGCCCGAAATCCTTAGGGCCAATGTTTACTTGATTTTAAAAATTAGGCTCTTTATTAGTGTGGTTTGTGGGGTGAAGGAAAGGGTGATGAAATCCCCCACCTTATCTTTTATGGGACAGCCCCTCCTTAGTAGCGTTTTGGAGTCCTAATCTTGCAATAAACTCTCCAAACAAACGCTCAACTCACACTTGTTTCAATGCACTTCCTACTACCTAATGCATGTTCATACGAAATGCATGAATGAGAGTAGAAGGTGCATACCTCACGCCAGCTCTCAGCAACAGAAAATAAAGCTAAGATAAAAGACAATCTAAATGCCTAAGTCACATACATGATGCATGACCTAAACAACAAGAATGCCTAATCTTTTGCTTTGAGTTTAGGGTCCAAGTTGCTTAAAGGAGGTTTGATTATGGATCTGGGAACAAACTATAAGTCAAAACATGCCAAATTAAATCCCAGATCACTACATCAATTATTCAAACAGACCAAAGAAATAAAAGAGCCAACAGAGATTACCAGACCGCCAATTGGCGGTCTCAGGCCGCTGATTGGCGGTCTTAAGTGCTCAGCTTGACTCCACACTTCTCCAGGCGTTCCTCCTAATGACTCCAAGTCTCCTGAAACAAAGAAAAACTACAAAACACAAATTAAATCCACTCGAATCGTCCAAACAAGAGCCTGGACTGGCACCTCCCTGGCAACGGCGCCAAAAACTTGTTGAACGTTTTAAATTTAAACCGCAAGTGCACGACCGCGTTGAAGTTGTGGCAACTACGGGTCGTGCTCAAGGAGGTGAGCAGCCTCTTGTTTATCAGAAATCAAGTGGCAAAATAGGGAAGAGAAAGATTGATTATGCTAACCTACGCTACACTACGCTAAGAAGTATGAAATGTGAAAGAAGCAAACAAACGATGAAATAAGAACTAAGCTAAGAACAAAACAAGAATGCTGGAATTTCTGGAATACGAAACCCCTAAGGGGTGGAGTGAGTGCACACATGCAAAGTGGTGGGTGTAGAATACATTCTTTAAGCACATGAAGGTGGTGTTATCAAGCATAGGAAGTGTCTAAATGTTAAGGGAAAACCTATCAATCTATTCACCAACTTAGTTGATTAACATTTACATATGCAAGTTGTTTATTTCAGAACCTAAACTAGCATGAGAGGTGTCTAATCATTTTGGCAAAACTCATCAAGTTATAAATTCTATCCTAAACAAGCAAGCATACATTCATGTTTTATCAAGACATCAAAAAATAAAGCATTCATCCCATTCTCTAAAGCATGTATGTACATCTACTCCACCCCCCAAAGGGGATGGAACTACTCACTAAACATTACACTAATTATTAAACTAAGCAAAAAAAACATATTAAAACTAAGCTAGAAATAAAAGACGATTAAACTAAAACATGCACAAACAATAAAAGAAGCATAAACAAACAATGAAAGAAACACAAAACTTTATTGATAAAATGACTCACATTTCAAGTAGCATCCTCCTACTTTAGTGTGTGCTTCAAGGCCTCACTTCTAGTAGGAAGAATAACCACTTAAAATATGGAGTGATTACAAAAGGAGGTGAAGTGTTCTATTTATAAGCATGGAAAAAGCTAATCCGGGACAATCCCCCGATGTGGGACTAAACCAATACCAAAAATACACTAAGCATAAACAAATACACGTGCTACAGAAAACTAAATGGATTCTGGGCCATCTGGACCGCCAATTAGCGGTCTATATGGTTTAGATCCGTTTGGTTTTCTTTGTGGGCTTTGCTTGGAGTGTTTGTTGGTCTTGGATGCATCTGGCTGGTTTGTTGGAGCTCCGACCCGAATCCAATTGCTAAAATACTCCCCATGATGGTGTGAAGTATTCTGTTTTGCTCTTAGGTCTCTCTGTCTTGCGTTCTGGTCCTTCTCCCTTGCATCTTGGTCCCCAGATCTCACAATCCAGACCTTTTTCCCAGCTTTTGGGTCCTTTTATGCTTCATCTCTTCAAACCTAATTATTCCTGAAAACTAAACATAAAACTCGTAACTAAGCATTGTTTAGGTGAAACATAATGGATATAAGATACAAATATGAGCATGAAATGATGTCAATCAGTAGCACACTTCACTACCTCTTCCAGAGTTTAAATTATCCTGATTAGCATCTTCGACAGCAGGCCTCTCCTCTCTGCAGCCCCTGAACAAACTTCACCACTCTCTACTCATCACTTACATAGATGCTCGGGTAGTACTTCTCCAGAGAGTGGAACTTGTCGATGTAAGCCTTCAAGCCCAACTCCCACTACTCAAGTGCCAGGAACTCCTCGCACCTCCAGTCCTGCACATGCTGGGAGGAAAACTTCTGATTGAACTCAACCAGAAACTCCTCCCAAGTGACATCCATATTTTCCAAGAACATTACCCCAAAAGTCGCTCCTCACCATCTCACTGCGTGCTCCTAGAACATGTAAGTCGCTAGATGCACCTTCTTCTCTGGGGATAGTCAATGACCCAAAAGATCCGCTGGATCTCGTAGACCCACTCCTCCGCAGCATCTTTACATAGAGGTCTTTTCGAATAGGGCTCCCTACATAGAGGTCCTACTCACGGCCTGTCGGCCCCACAACAATCGTGCCTATGATTTATTTTATTAATTAAATGCAATTGCAAGCTATCTATACAACTATATCTGATCTATAGCTAAAATAGTCAAGCACGAGCCCAACATGATGAGCATACAATTACACTCACCACGACTCCAAATACATCAGAAATAGCACATGCAATATCAGCAACGAGACAGCAAGGATGCAACCATATAACCATAACTGCATCAACCCACATAAGCACGACAATTAATATGGCCAACTACGGGTCATGAATAATGTTATGATGTCGAATCCCTACTTCACCTACACGCAACCAGAAGAACACACTCAGGCCAGCAGCAATTATAGTAATAAGATTCATAATACATTCACAACAATCAATATCGATATAGAGTTTGACGCTACAAGAGCTACGGATCATGAGACTCTAGTTGATAAGCAAAAACAAGATTAGATTCATGTATGTACATATGTATCTCTGTAAATCAGTAAGATCAATCTGTGCACATGCAATATATAAATTCAAAGTCCATCCATATGATTATTATGCATGCATGAGAGAATGAACTGATAAAACAACTTACATAACATATGCTGACTTGCATGGCAACAGTAATATGATTATATTCACATGCAATATATAAATCAGGAATGAGCATGGTGCAATAATTTCAAAAAATCAGTCCAGGATGTACTAATAGACATTCATATATAATCAAAGAAACAATAAGCAGAAGCATGAATCAACAAACAACAAGCATACAATTATGTGCCAAAAGACATATCACGAAAACTACAAGAAAGAACTCATGCATGCACCAACCCCTGGTCCATCTACACGAATAGGGCTCCCTACATGGACCAAGGAGGAGCACATTGAGCAGGCCGTCCCACGCACCAGCAAGTCACGCGTGTAGCCAACCAAACCCTAGGTCAGCCACATACGCGCCTCCGCTGCACTGACCCGCGCATGCCCCACCCCAACCACGTGTGACTTCCACCTCTGCATGGTTCCCCCTCCATGCTTACTAAGGCCAGCCATCGTAAGAATCCAGCTACACCAGACGGTTGTCCAAGAGCTCCGTGCCAAAGCATGCAAAGGAAAAACCTAGGGATTTTGTGCGCACCAACCGCACTAGACCCCAACGGAGGCCACCTAACCTCCACCCTGAGGTGCCTGACCGAAGTATGGTTAGACCTCACCAGAGCTCGTCAGAGCTCCAGCACCACCTGACCACCCAACAGCCAGCCACCAGCATGCCCTAACCGTAGCACGCGCATAGTAGGTACTTGGCTAGGTGGTGAAACCGGCTGCACCACCAGCCACCTTGGTGTTGGCCAGCCCTCCAGCTAACACCCCACTCTCCAATTTACTCAAGGGCCTAAGGCATACCTGAGTTTAATGTGGAGGATGGTTGCAGACGCCGGAGCTACAACCCATGTTTTCTTCCTAATGCACGCCTCTTCCTTGGATCTCTAGCTCACTGGATATGGATGCTTCACCGGAGATGCTGGTGGCCTGGTTGTCGGAGTGTAGGGAGAAGGATGGGGATGTGGTGGTGACGTGAGTGGAAGAGGGGAGAGAGGGTAGACGACTAGGGTTGTGGGGTTTTTGTCCCACGCAAAAATCAAATAAGTATAAAATCAAAGACAATTTTTCTCCTTTCAACACTTGCCAAAACCATGCAAACTCAAATGTTTGCATTTACTAACTAGGCGCCACATCACCTACTGAATCAGCCCTACCATCCACAAAATTCAGCCCACAAAGCAAGAGGTTTAACTTAAAGCCACACACACCCCAACCCACAAAGATCAAGTCAAATTGTGCATTGGCCCGACGAGTCGCATTCGCTCGCCTGAAAAGGAAACTTTTCCTTGAAAGGGTACTTTCCCAAAGAAAGATATAAACATACAATACATCAAGCATACAATCAAATAACACACAAACAAGTACGAAGATGAAGAAGGACTTTATTAAACAATAGGAGTACGGGTCTTATGACCAACCCACGAGACCAAATTATCAATATCAAAATTCCTGACACGCATATAGTTTATGAGTGAGGATAAACCCCTCGTTTGCTGACATCGTGAACTACCACATGACCGAGCAATTTCCTGTGGATTGGTCAAACTCTGACCAAGCCCAATTTCGATTGTATGTCAGATTCTTTCACTGGGATGATGTTTAATTGATTTATTAATTAACCGTAAGTGCACAACGTCGGTGAAGATGTGGCAAATAAGAGTCGGTACACAGGGAGGTGTGTCGACTCTGGTTCGTTAGAAGGCAAGCGGGAAAATAGGGGAGAAGAAGTTGATTACGCTAAACTAAACAAAACTAAACTAGTAAGCACAAACAAGGAAATGAAAGCACGCAAAAATAAAACTAAACTAACTAAGACAACAAGCTGGAATTCAGGAATGGAAACCCCTTAGGGGTGGAGTGTGTGCACATATGAAGTAAAATAAGTGATGAATGACACATGTAAGCATGTATGTGTGTGTGTCGTGTGTGTGTTTTCATGCATAGGAAGTGTCTAAAGATGTGGCAAATCCTATCAATCCATTCACACAACGTATCAGCAATTATTACTTGATTATTATAAGATTAGGCTCAGCATGAGAAGTGTCCAAAGATATGGCAAGACTCATAAAAAACCATAAACTCATGTGAAGAACAAAGCTAAGCATGGGAGCTGTCTAATTATTATTCCAAAACCCATCAAAACAATGTTTCTTCAATAATTCAAGCAAGCAACCACAAATACAAACACTTAACTAACATGTAGCATATTCAACAGGAAACTTTAGTCAATAAACATGAGGAAACTAAGCATGGGAAATGTCTAAATCTTATGGCAAAACCCATCAAAATCTCCCAACATGTAGATGATTAAAATACCCCAGTGAACATAGAAACATGCAAGTTTACACAATCCAAAATTTATCAAACATCACAACATATATGTACATGGTCTCCGACTGACATCATATGATGCATACATTTGTGTCTTATATCCGTTATCTTTCACCTAAACAATGCAGCATAACGAGTTTTATGTTTGAGTTTCAGGAAAAAATATGATTGAGGAGAAGAGGAATAAAAGGACCTTAGAGCAGGAAGAAGGACTGATTTGAGAGACTTAGGGACTAAGAAACAAGGGAGAATGACCTGAATGTAAGCCCAATGGACCAATGAGCAAATAAGGAAACTCCACACCATCATGGGGTGTATTTTGCCAATTCGATTCGGGTCAGAGCTTCAGCAACTAACTTTGATACATCACACATGAAGAAAGTCATCCAGGAAAGCCCACAAAAATTCCAGACCGGATCAAAACCCTGTAGACCGCCAATTGGCGGTCCAGGTTGCTCCGAATCCTATGTGGTTTAGTCGGGTCTTCTATAATTGTGTGTTTTGTCTATTTTTGGTATTGTATTAGTTCCATACCGGGGGATTGTCCCGGATTACCTTTTCTATGGCTATAAATAGAACTCTTCCTCCTCCTTTGTATCCCATCACTCTCTTGGTGGCCATCCTCTCTACTAGGAGTAAAAGCCTTGAAGCAAAAACCGTGGTGGAGGGAGGCTACTTGTATTGTGAGTTTGTAATTAATAAAGTTTTCTTTTAGTTATGTTGTTTTTTTCTTAGTTTAATTTCCTTTCATATGTCTTGCATGCTTCTTTAGTTTTATGTCCTTTTAGCTTCTTTAATATTTCTTGCTTGCTTAGTTTAATTTCCTTTTAGTAGAATGTTTCATTTTGTTATTGTATGTTGTAGTGTAATCATTAGTGAGTAGTTCCATCCCCATTTTGGGGGTGGAGAAATATGTGCTATGATTATGTGATGTATTAGGTGTGTGTTATCTTAATCCTTTGAACCTTACATGATTTCCATAACCATCTAATGGGATTTCACTCTTGTCTTTGATATGCTAATGCTCTTGAAAGAAGCTTAGCATATGCCTAGATTAGTGGACCTATTTTATGGGGAATGATGAGGTAAGGATATGGATGGAATTGATAAAGGAAACATGACTTGTACTTGCATGTACTCTTGTTGCCTTTACCTTGGTTATTGTCCTGTATGTTTTAATTATATTGTGTTATCTTATTTCATGTGGAGGCATAGTGAGGTTTGGTCTTTATAAATGAGGTCATTTAACTTCATTCCAATTATTGTCTTGTATGTTTTAATGATATTGTGTTATCTTATTTCATGTGGAGGCAAAGTTGAATTTAATTTTATGATTTTCATGCACTACATGTGTGATGAGCATAATTGAACATATACACATATCTTTGTATTCACATAATTTTTCTACCCCCTATGGGGTTTAGTTTTATTGCGTATTTCCAATTCCTTTCGCATTGTAGTGTAGTTTAGATCATAACTTTATTCTCTCATTTCTTTCCCACTCGCCTTCGAACCAACTAAAGTCGACACACCTCCCTGTGGATCGACCCGTATTTGCCACCACTTCAACGCGGTTGTGCACTTGCGGTTAATTAAAACGTTCAATCAGTCTCCACCCCCCAAAGGGAGATGTAAATACTCACTAGTCATTAAGAAAAGAAGACAAAACGAAATTAAACTAAGTATGCAAGAATTAAAAGAGAAGACAACATTAAAACAAACTAAGAATTACTATTTTATTTGCATGACTCACATTACAAGTAGCATTCTTCTTGTGTTTTGCTCCAAAGTTTACTCTAAGTAGAGAAAATTCCACCAAGCATGTAGTAGACTACAAGGGAGGAGGAAGAGTTCTATTTATAGTCATAGAAAAAGGTAATCGGGGACAATCCCCTGATGTGGGACTAATGCAACATTACCAGAATAGACATAAACACATAACCCATATCCAGGCAAAACCGGGTCGGATTCTGAGACAAACCGACCGCTAATTAGTGGTCTTGGACCGCCAATTGTGGGTCATTTTTTACTGGATCCGACCTATTTCAGATATCTTTTTTTGTTCTTCAAATCTTCACATGCGGTGCACTCGGATTTGTTATTGGAGTTTAGACTCGGATATAATTTTCAAAATATTCCTCATGATGGTGTGGAGTTTCTTGATTTACTTATTGGTCCTTTGGGTTTACTTCCAGGTCCTTGGCTCTTGCATATCAGTCCATGAGTCTCACAATTCAGTCATTTTTCTTGCTTTTAGGTCCTTGTATCTCTTCTTCTCAAACTTATTTATTACTGAAACTTAAACATAGAACTCATTATGTAGCATTGCTTCGGTGAAAGATAACGGATATAAGACACAAATGTATGCATGATATGATGTCAATCAGATGACCCCTATCTATTCCAATATTTCTCTGACCAAATATTTTGGCAGTGCGTCCCAAAAAATGAGTTGCAAAGTGTGCTCCAATTTTACCATTCTGAGGCATGTGATGGACACTTTGGATTAAAGAAAACTACCTCGAAGGTGTTACTGGTCATCGCTTTTCAAAGATGCTTAGGATTTTTGTTAGCAGTGTGATAGGAATCAACGCCTTGGCCGAATAAGACAGGAAGACATGATATCTTTGTAAAATATCTTTGTGATCGATATCTTCGATGTATGGGGCATCGATTTCATGGGTCCCTTACTAAATGCTTTTGGGAAGGTTTATATTTTGGTCATTGTTGACTATGTGTCTAAGTTGGCTGAGGTTATTCCAACTAAGACCAATGACAACAAAGTTGTCACCAAAAACTTAAGGGACATTTTCGCGCAATTTGGTACGCCCTGTACCATAATCAGCGACAGGGGTACCCACTTCTATAATCACTCATTTGAGGCACTTATGAGGAAGTATTCAATCACTCACAACCTTGTGACCTCATATCATCCACAAACTAGTGGGCAAGTCAAAATTTTCTAACCGTTAATTAAAGTAAATACTCGAGAAGATGGATAATTCCTTACGGAAGGATTGGTCTATTAAGCTGAAGGACGCGTTGTGGGATTTTCACACTGCATATAAGACCAATTTGGGTATGTCCCCATATTGGCTAGTGTACAACAAGGATTGCCACCTACCCGTCGATCTCTACCATCGTTCCTTCAAGGGAATCAAGAACTTGAATAAGGATCTTGATGAATTTTAAAATTTAACCCCAATCATACGAAATGTGTAGCAAATGGGTCGAACACAAGGAGAGGTTCCAAATTTCAGTCGATTATAGTTTTCAGTGAAGCACGAATAATGATGATGGTAGATTCAATAGTTGTTGATATTATTGGTATTTTGTTTTGTGAAGAGATTAAAAGATACCGTATTTATTTTTGGGTATTTTTAATAAGAATACAATCAAAAATTACAATTAGATGAAACACTTAGAAGGTGAAAACATTTGCACTGCCATGAATTGGGAAAGTGTTGGCTTTTTTGCCTTAATCTACGTTTTGATGATTTCATCAACCTAATCTTAATTATAATCAATGTAGAGTAGCACACATATTGCATAGCATATATATTTCATTGTGCTAACTTCTACAGGTGATCAAGACTCAAGAAACAGGGAAATGAAGTCAAGACATGTAATTAAAGCTATTTTTAAGACATGTAATCTTAATTTCTTTTGAGTCTTAGGAACATTGTGTAATTGAGCATACATGAGCTAAAATCAACTCAAACACACACTAGGTTCCCTGTAGAAGTCACACACAAAATTTCACATCAATTGGACTTCAATAGATCACCCAAACTAGAACCAGAACACTTAAACCAAACTTGAACTCCCAGGACCAAATCAGTCGACCGGAACGAGTTCATCTTTTGACTGATTGGGTGTGTCTATTCTATTATAGAATCTAGTGTTAAACCGGTCGACCATTTCATACCTTTTGTTCGACCGTCTACACGTGTCACATGACCGTTAGACTTGTCGTTTTCTACAACGGTTGGATTTTCCAAAAACCCAAACTTACCAAACTTCTAGTCGACCGAAACTTACCTAGCGGTCGACCGATCAAACAAACTTTGGTCACCCTGAAATCTCTGGAAGTTTCCAGTTGAACGTCTCTTAGATCTTGGTCGACCGAAACACAATTTCTCCTTGAACCCAAACTACCTGGAAATTTCATGCGAAATAGACCTTTTGCTTAGTTTGACCGATCCATCTTTTTCCAGACAAAAACCCCTGAACAGTCGACCCAACCAAAACTTTAGTTCTACCGTTCACTTAAGTGAACTTAAGTTGTAGCCAGATTTGACCAACTGGTCGACCGACATACTCAATTCGGTGAACCGATTTTGTTCTGAAATGTGTCCTAAACTTCACTACTTTGTGTTTCTTACACAATCACTTACCCATTTCATCCCAACGGCTATAACTCACTTACAACTTATAAATAGGTGTTTCCTTGACACAATTACATAACTCTTACACTTCTATTTTTCATATACACCTAAGAGAAAACTCCAAGTGTCCCATTCCCTAATTCCTACTCTCCAAGCTAAACTTCCACATCTTAGATCAATTGATCCTATCATACTCTAAGTGTGTTCAAGTTAGAGAGTGAGTGATCCACTCAAACTTTGTTTGTAAAGAAGAAAGGACTTCGGTGAAAGCCCGAAGTATCCCTCTCGGGTTGTGAGAGGAAGAAAATCAAGCTAGCGAGGGTTGTTCACAGAAGGTTGTGGTGTAAAGGCTTAATCTCACCCCGGAAAGAGATTTATAGTGAAGACGTTGGCGGAGCTCGAGGGAGATCGAGTGGACCTTACAAAAGAGGAAATGGGCGGGAGGTCGAACCTCTATAAAAATCGATTGGTGCCTTTGTGGTTTGCAATATTTACTTTACTTGTTTGTTTTATTTTTAATTTCCACTGCATCTTTGATTGTTAAGCAAGTAGAGTTTGTTTATGTTAAAAGTTATTAGAACTAAGCCATACATACGATCCAACATTTAAAAGTTATTAGAACTAAGCAAGTAGAGTTTGTTTAAGTTAAAAGTTAAAGGTGTTGCACATTTCATTAAGCACATGAGATTAGGTTTTGTAAGCATGACTTGGAGTGATTAGACTATCAAACCATGAAACTACAACTAACCTAGATCTAGTTACACTTCACAAATTCTTGCAAGCAAAAAAGTGACGATATAATTCTAAGCAGAGATTAAGAAACTTATAAGTAACATTAACCTATCAACTAGTTATAAATCATCTATCTCTTTCAAGCGAATTGGCAAAAGTAATAACAAATCAAAATATTAACATGATTGCACCCCCAATTCTTAATTCATCCTAGATCATATTTCCACCTTCCAAGAGATGGATTTAGTTACACATGATGAAAGAAAACATAAAAAGAAGACAAGAGACATGAGAAGAAAAGAGAAAAATTATTTAGCTAATAATAAAATAAAAACCAAGTACATACAACATGAAACTCTCTCCCCATAGAAAGCTTTATATAGAGTTCTGTCTCTCCCAGGTCAGCTATCTTTCATCCCCGTTTGACCCTTGAAACGTTGAATTTGGAACATTGTATGACAACAAAAATCATGATCCCTCCAAATATCTTTATAATACCCCTTGAATCACTGAGTTCAATTTTGGATGAGAAAGTTATGCACAAATTACTGCTGCTCTGTCGATTGTCTGGTTTCCCAACACATTTGTCTTGATATGCATTTTTCACCCTCATAAAATCAGAATGTCGCATGTCTTACGTGAAACTAATATTTTAGTCTTTAAAATTTCTTTCCAACGGATCTAGAATCATCAAATTTGGAATTTGGATGTGCATGTTATAAGCAAAATAAGTCGCATGTGTTGGGACTCCAGACTTTCCTTATCCAAATTTTCATATTTGATGTTGGTTGCATAATCCGAATTTGCATCAATAATTTGAGTATTTTCCCATCAATTTTTAGCACAATAATGAGCATAAATATGTGGAGTGGATTTCTGGTATCATACCCTTCAAATTTTACTATATATATATATATATATATCAGATTTTGCATTTAAGTCCTTCCACTTTTCAAAATTTTCAGCAATTGTATCTATTTTCTTCCAACCTACAAAATGAAAACAAAACACTCGACATGCCATTATTCAAATACAAAAATAAGATAATAGTGAAGGTAAAAATGGTAAATTATGATACTCATCAAATACCACCATACATATCTTTTGGTAGTCCAGAGCAAAACAAAATAAAAAATAAAAAATACAAACCAACCAACAAACAAACAAACATGAAATCCTAACTCATTTTCGTAGGAATCACGGTTGCACTTAGCATGTGAAACAAGCAGTTAAACCCCAATTGGATCTACTCACTACTCATTACACTAACTATCTTAACAAGATGAAGCATAATACTGAAATGAAATTAATCTAAGCAAGCAAGAAACATTAAAGGAACTAAAAGAACATGAGACTAAAGAAACATGCAAGACATGTAAATCGAAATTAGCTAAGCAATGTAAAAACTAAAGCAAACAACAATTAACTACAAAACTTCTATTATTACTCACTCCAAATTACAAGTAGCCCTTCCTCCACCGGAGCTTTGCTTCAAGGCTTCACTCTTAGTAGGGAAGAAGGCCACCAAGAGAGATATGATACATGAGAGGAAGGAATGTTCTATTTATAGCCATAGAAAAAGGTAATCCGGGACAATCCCCCAATGTGGGACTAAACAAATACCAAAAATAGACTAAGCATACACTAACAGACGTGCTCCCGAAATATTAGCAGATCCAGAGCTATCTGGACCACCAATTAGCGGTCCAAGACCTACAATTGGCGGTCTATAAGATCCGGATCCATCTGGTTTTCAAGTTGGCTTTGCTTGATGTATTTGTTGGACTTGGATGCAACTACTTTGTTTATTGGAGCTCCAACCCGAATCGAATTGTCAAAATACTCCCCATGATGGTGTGGAGTTTTCTGTTTTGCTCTTAGGTCCTTCGGTCTTACGTTCAGGTCATTCTCCTTTGCATCTTAGTCCCCAGGTCTCACAATTAAGGCCTTTTTCCATGTTTTTGGGTCCTTTCATGTCTCTTCTCTTCAAACCTCTTTATTTCTGAAATTCAAACATAAAACTCGTAATGTATCATTGCTTTGGTGTAAGATAATGGATATAAGGTACAAATATAAGCATGAAATGATGTCAATCAAATACCCCCACACCTAAGTTTTTGCTAGTGCAGAGCAAAACAAAGAAATAGAAAAGCAAACGAGAGACAAGAAATCCTAACTCACTTTCGTAGGAATCACGGTTGCACTTAGCACGTGCAACAAGCCGTTAAACCTCCTTTTTTCCAAGGAGGAGTGTTGTCTCCCGAGGGTTTTCAGCGGATATACCCACAAAATCGAAACAAGATGCATTATTCAATCTAGACACTCGACTCGTTGGACAAATTTTGTCGATCATTGGACGAGGTAATCCTACGGGCCGACTCTATATAGGTAATCAGTCCACACTCCTAACCTAATGAACCATTCGTGCAAGTTAAATAAGGAATTAAGTGAAAGACAAGGACAACCTCAACATCCTCAAGTGATACAAAGTGTAAAGTCCATTAAGATTCTTATTTGCATTTCTTTCTTTTGGTTTCTTTTCTTTTCTTATTTATTTTTTTTCTTTTTCTTAGTTGGAGCTTCATTCTCCCAGGGTCAGGTTTCGTGCATCATTGCCCATGAGGACTTACACTATCACGTAAACCTTTCCCCAAATCTCCACATAGGGCAATCCCTACCACCCGTGTAATGGGAGTTTGACCGGCGCATCCCAAGTCAGATGACTCGAAAGCACCAGGCACAAAGTCCCCTTAGACCTACTTTCAACAGTGATAGGAGCCGTGCGAGAAGAGAGAACACCTACTCACTTATTTCTTATCTACACATGAACCAAAACCCCTACACTTAATGTCTCACAACAAGATTTAAAGGGTCCTTGACTACAACAAACTTCCTTAAGTTAACAGACATGAATTATTGACTCATTAGGTTCAATATGGACTTCTTTAGATGTTTGAGCACTGAAACCCCATGATTACTCACCCCCAAGGGAAAATTGGGGTGCATCCAAACGACTCGATAAATCCTAAAGCCACTGTACTAGATATCCTAATGCATCATGTTCAAGACAATTTTGGGAGCATTCTTTTTACTTTGCCTCTCAACGGTTTTGCACATGCTAAACACACGTGAAACCAACAAAACATTTTCTTTCGCAAATACATGAAGATTTTGAAAGAAATTTGAAATATTTAAGGCACTAGGCAAGCAAAAGAAGACAAGTCACCCAAGGATCATGGCAAGTAGATATATCGATATTAAATGCAGCACACTAACATGACCCTATCAATACACACAAAAGAAAACAAAAAACAAAGGAAAAGACTCAACTATGTACACACGTAAAACACCCCCCCACACCTACTTCATGCATTATCCTCAATGAATGTGAGCAAAAGACTACATCGATTTATGCATGAAAAAGAATAGATCTCACCAACGTGAAGTACGCAGGGAAGTGCCTGGCTATGTTGATGGACACAACCCAAATTCCCTCAAAACCTGTGAGATGCTAAGGAAGGGATACAAATACGTGAAAGAATTGGAGCCCAAATACTCAAGGGTTGGAGCCTTCTTCCCTCAAAACCTGTGAGATGCTTACTGAAGGAGTCTTCTTCTTATTTTTTTTTTTTCTTTTTTTTAACTATGTACAACAATAGGGTTCAATCTTCATATGTCAAGGGACATGAAAAGGGAACCCACCATCTCTCGAGCCAGAAATGCGCATGCATGGGCTCGCAACATACAAAACAGAATTGCTTGACCACCTGACACCCTTATATACATTGTGGTCGTTCGATACCTCTTGAGAGTTAGGAAAAGAGGAGGCATGAATGAGAGGTGAACCTCTATCAGGTTGAAGGGTATCAGGTGGTTGATCCTTAACCCACATGGGGTCCTCAGCAAATACAGAATGAAGAGCATGTGGCCCAGAGACCATAAAAATAGTATCATGTGCCTCAAAAGGCACGTGATCAAAAGGATGTGGCTCAAGGGCCATGTGATCAAAAGGAAGTGGCTCAAAGGCCACATTATCAGAAGAATGGAGCTCAAGGGCCACAAGATCAAAAGGAGGTGGCATTGAGGCCACGTGATCAGAACATAAGGCACCCTCTTGTGCCAGCCCAGGTAAAACATCTTCACCACCTTCAGGATTTCCATCGAACAATTCTCTGAAGTACTTGAAGGTGCCCTTAACTTCAATTTCATCCAAACCCTGGGTAAGGTTGACCCCAACAGGGTCATTGAAGTCACTTGGCTTCTTGCCGATGGTGAAGATGTTGAAATCAGCGCATTGACTACCATAAGTCAAGCGCATCAGACCATTGCGACAATTGATCAATGCATTGGAAGTTGCAAGGAATGGTCACCCCAGAATGACAGGAATTTGTCCAAGTGGGTTTGGCACAGGTTCAGTATCCAAGACAAAGAAGTCGACTGGATAAATGAACTCTCCCACTTTGATCAGCACATCTTCCACCACACCCTTCGGTTACTTCATAGACCTATCAGCCAATTGAAGAGTGGTCTTTGTTTGTTTGAGGTCTCTAAGACCGAGGGGGACGTAGACAGAATATGGCAGAAGATTAACAGAAGCACCAAGGTCCAATAAGGCTCGATGTATGGACACATCACCAATCACACAAGAGATAGTAGGACAGCCAGGGTCCTTGTACTTGACTTGCATGGGTTGTGGCAACAAAGAACTCACGTTAGCCACAAGAAAAGCTTTCTTTGGAACATGAGTTTTTCTCTTCTTGGTGCACAAGTCCTTGAGAACCTTGGTATAAGGTTGCAATTGCTGAATCACCTCAAATAGAGGGATGCCCACCTTAACTTGCCGAAACATCTTAAGCATCTTGTCTTGCTGATCAGAGGTTTTCTTTTTAAGGCGCTCAGGGAATGGCGCCTTCGGGGCATAAAGGTTCGAAGGAACATCAGAATTCTGGTCCAAAGAAGAATGAGTGGGGACCTCAGAATCTGATTCCGTTGACACAAAAGGACACAAGGGGACCTTAGGGTTCGGCCCCATTGTCGAAGGAAATGTAGAAGGAACCTCAAGATCAGGCTCCTTCCTGGAAGTAGTGGTGGATGGAACCTCAGGATCCGTCTCCCTCAGAGATGAAGGTATCACCGCAGGTCTGGTGACACCAAGAGATGGTGATGACAAGGAAGGCACCCCAATGTGGTTATCCACCTCCTTACCAGACCTCAAAGTATGAATCACATTAATATGATCGGTCGGTTTAGAGGTAGCATGAGGTACAGGTGGCCTTCCTTGAGAATGGGTACCCCGAGGATTCACCTCAGGTTGACTCGGTAATTGTCCCTTCTCGCGTTCATGGAGCTGATTAGACAACTGGCTAACTTGCATTTCCAATGCTTTGACCGAATTGTTGCTGGCCACAAACATCGATTGTGTGCTCTGAATGAACGCTCGAAGGGTTTATTCAAGAGTGGGGTCCTTCGAGTCAACCCGTTGGGGTGGTGGAGTTTGGTTAGAATAACCTAACGATGAGGTCTGAGGAGGTTGGTAATTATGGTTCTGAGACCTATAATGTGGAGGTTGGTAGGTCGCCGATGGGCGTGGAGGTGGATAAGGTGGAGGTTGAGCGTGGGAGCTCCGACCGTTACCCCCAGTAGGCCCCCAAGAGAAGTTAGGATGGTTACGCCATCCCGGGTTGTAGGAGTGACTGTGCGGGTCGTTACGGGACCTCTGTCGATACATTGCATTTGCATGCTCAGTATCCCTTGGAGCGTAAGCGTATTCCAAGTCATCATGGCCCATAAGTCCACACCTACCACATCCGGGAGTAGTGACCTGAGCTACAGGGGCTCGGTCCAACTCTAAACTTGCAATCCTACGCATGAGAGCATCCATTTTCGCCTCAGACGCGATAGATGACTCAACTTGTTATGATCCAACTCGACCAGAAGACCTGGCGGCTGGTGGCTCTCTCATGGTGTCCCACTCAAAGGTGCGTTCAGCCATTAACTCAAAAGTATCCCATGCCTCATCAATGGGTTTCATTTGGAAGTCACCCTGACACATCGACTCCAACAATGTGCGGGTGTTGTAGTTGAGGCCCTCATAAACAATCTGGCACAGCTGCCATAGCTGAAGTCCATCATGAGGGCACTACTGGAGAAGGTCCTTGAACCTCTCAAAGAAACCATGAAAAGACTCGGTCTCAGTCTGATACATTTGATGTATCTGGTGCCGTATCTGTTGAGTTTTCGTTTGAGGGAAAAATCACTTCAGAAATACGGTCACAAAGTCATCCCAAGACCGAATAGAGCTCGCCGGGAGGCTGTACATCCATTTCTTCGTGTTATCCTTCAACGCGAAAGAAATTATCCTCAACCAGACTGAATCCTCGTCAAGCTGTTGAAGGTTGAACATGGAGCATACTTCCTCGAATTCGCGTATAAAAATATATGGATCCTCCTTATTGGCAGTAAAGGTTGGAAGCATGCTCACATATTGTGGTTTCAGCTCATAGTTGTTCCTACGAGCAGGGGGAAGAACTATGCAAGAAGGTTGCGCGGCCCGAACAGGATGGGTCCACTCCCACAAAGTCATCAGTCTATCCTGTCGAGCTACAGGTGGTGGTGCACCAAGAACTCGATCCTTACAAAATCTCCCTTCCTCTCGAGTCAGAGGAGGAGGAGAAGGAGGTCTAAGTGGTGGTGGGAGAGGACCAAGGTAATCCATGTATGGAACCCGGTCTCCCCCATCACCACGAGACGACTCGGCCTCATGCTGCAAAGGAACATGAGGCGGAGATGGTTGATCACCAAGGTCGTCCATCTCAGAAGAATGCACTCTCTCTAGTCGAGCGCTCTCACCAGTACAAGCCCAACCTCGCATAAAAATGCTCGACTCGACTCTAAAAAACACACAACAGAAGGTGTACTCAGAGGAGGAGACTACTCGTAGAGAATAGATGAGGAGAGGAATCAGATGAGGAGGGAAGAATCCTTAGATCTAACGTGGGTAATGGGATCAGGTAGAAGTCTAACTAGCAAGCACAGCTCAAACAACTTAAGGCTATGGGTCTTTAGGCTAGACGACGCCAAACTTCGAGGTCACTAGCCTCGACACGCCTCACCTCCCTACAACGAGGACCACAATGCCCAGCAAGTGATACCAGATCCGGAGATCCAGTACTTCCTACTATCGACAAGGTAGGCAACGCCGATCAGGCCATGGTAGTCTCAATTAGATTACTCTCCTAGTGCGTCTAAAATCCTAGGGCCAATGTCTACTTGCTTTTAGTTAAGGCTTGATTAAGAGTGATTTTTGGGGCCAAGGAAAGGGTGATGAAATCCCCCACCTTATCTTTTATGGGACAGCCCCTCCTTAGTAGCGTTTTGATCCTAGATCTAGCAATCAATCGCTCCAATCAAAACGCTCAACTAACTCTTGTCCTGATGCAATTCCTAGTAACTAATGCATGGGCATACAAGATGCATAAATGAGTGTAGGAATTCGTACCTCACGCCAGCGCTCAACAACTGAAGATAAAGCTAAGAGAAAAGACGACTATATGCCTAAGTCAAGTTCATGTTGCGTGACCTAAACAAATAAGAACGTCTAATCTTTTGCTTTGGATTTTAAGGCCAAGTTGATTAATGGGGATTGGTTAATGATCTGGGAGCAAACTAGAAGTCACAGTATGCAAAATAGGGCTCCCAAATAACAAAAATGAAAGAGCTAACTACCAGAACAAATTTGAAAGCAAGACACCCTCACTAGACCGCTGATTGGCGGTCCTTGTTGATGCTTAGATGGTCCCACTTCGCTAGTAGCCTCCCCGTGAGCTTTAGGATCCCTGAAACTAAGAAAAACTGGAAACAAAAAATTAAAAACCACTCGAATCGTCCAAACCAAGGTCTGGACAGAGCACCTCACCGGCAACGGTGCCAAAAACTTGATTGATTCGTTTTATTTAAACCGCAAGTGCACGGCTGCGTTGAAGCGGTGGCAAATACGGGTTGATCCACAGGGAGGTGTGTCGACTTTTGGTTTGTGCGAAGGCGAGTGGTAAAGAAAGGAGAGAAAGGTTGGTTATACTAAACTACATGATGAGAATTAAATTTATACCGCAAGTGCACGGCGTCAATGAAGACGTGGCAAATACGGGTCGAACACAAGGAGGGAGAGAGCTTGTTATTTTTGTGATTTTCGATTAAGGGAAAGGAAGAGAGAGAAATAAGTTGGTTTTTATATTTTTTTGGGTTTTAATTATCTAAAGCAAGAAACAAGAACAATTAAAACTAAAACAAGAACAAAGAAGTGAATTCCGTTGGGTGGAGGTTTAGATTTAAGGTTTAGATTAGAGAATTCAGAAACTTATAATAAATTATGTTAGTTACGAAGCATTACATGATAAATGATTTAACACAAACTCAAGTAATCAAAATATACTAATCACGAACTTAAAATAATAACATTTATTCTCTTCTTTTCACCCTAAATTCGTCACCTCCACCCTTTGGAAAGAGTTAGAAACTCATGGAGGGAGGAAGAAGGGGTCCTAGAGGCATTACAAAAGAAAAGTAAAAACAAGAAATAAAAGACAGAATTTTATTACTAAAATAAAGACAAATAAAAACAACAACTAAAAACTAGGTCTAAGGCCAAGGACCCTTCTAACATCGTTCTCGGGGCTATTTATAGTTGTTACAAGAGACCTAAGTATAGAATTGGAGAGTACACGTGTCCAGACACGACTGGACAAAATTGGAGCACACGGATCGACTCTGGTGCGGCGGAAATGCCGCAATATACATGTAATGTGCGGCTAAATCGCCGCACAATAAAGTCGGATTTGATTCGGATTTTTGCTGTGTGTTTATGGTATGATTTGATCCTCCTTTGCGCGTCTGGATTGATTCTTTCCATTCTTTTGAGCTCCGGATTAATTCCTTCATATATTTGGAGATCCACATTGATTTTTCTTTAGATTTTCTCCAAGATAATATTTTGGTTCTTTAATTGCAATTAGGTCCTTGTCTTTTTGCAATTAAGTCCCTGACTACTTTTGTGCTTAAGTCCTTGTTCTTTTTGTAATTAGGTCTTGAATGCTTTTATGCTTGGATACATTTCCATTTGAAACCCGATAATCTTGAGCTTGGTCTTTATGACAGAAATGAGTCTTTTGCACGCGTTTATGCTCGGGATGTGGGTAATTTGCATTCAGGTCCCTGTATTCTGTAAATAAGACTAAACACATAACTTAGTAGCATTTATTGATATAAAAGTAATCTAAATGAAAGACATATGATGCAATGTATGCAATGCATCAAATACCCCCACACCTAGATTTTGCTAGTCCCTAGCAAAATAGAAGATACGAAAAATAAAAACAGGGAAATCCTAACTCACTTTCGTAGGAATCACGGTTGCACTTAGCATGTGCAACAAGCCGTTAAACCTCTTTGTTGCCAAGGAGGAGGAGTGTTGTCTCCTGAGGGTTTTCATCGGATATACCCACAAAATCCTAAATCAACATTTCATTAATAGTTCTCAATATCCCTACCTCAACCTTATACATCTCACCGAGAATTCTTGCATGCTCATTATATAAATCTAACTCATTAAAAATATGACTTGGTCTTTGTTCCTCCAACATTCACACCATTAACCGTTCTACGCATGTTATTACTTAAATTATTTTGCACGCCTCCTCTTGTGGTGAAGTATCATTCGGATCAACCATGGCATGGATCATTCTTTTAGCTTTGGGCCTTGAGTATTTTTTTTCTTTTCTTCCGTGATTCAACACATTTGCTTTTTGACACTTTTACCCTTTTTGCATTCGTGTAGCGAGTTTGGTCGATAATCCCGAGCTGCTGGACTCAAGTTACCGGGTTTCAAGATACCCCTACGGACCAGTGACTCAAAGGCTTGGGCTTTTGTAATCATTTTGCAAAATTTGTTTTCTTCACTTTATTCCTTTATTTTTATTTTTATTTTTATTTTCCTCAAGGCTTAATTGCTATTAGAAGTCCACACTTCCCGATATATTTTCCTCAACCTCTGCTTTTTATCAACCACTTCAAAGATTTGATTCATCCAATTTAAGTGCATACATGTCTTAAAGGGCAATGAGTTATTTCTTTGGAACTTAGATTTATGTCATAATTTCTACAAGCAGAACTATATAATAAGGAACAAAAAACTCAATGCAATTTGTACACGGGTTTTGGCAGTTCAAATCTTAAGCTATGTCATGAAACATTGATTTTTTTTTCTTTTTTATTATTATTTTTTTTAGAAATAAAAGACAGATCTATAGATAAATATATACATAAACATCCCCCCACACCTAAATCATGCATTGTCCTCAATGTATGCAAATATAAAGCAAATGCACTTATTACCTTGGTGAACTGCGGTGGAAGGATGGGATTTGCTCAAAGTCAACCATAGTCAGAACTGGATTGAATGACACCATATTGGTGCATGTATCCAGTAGAATTGTTCCCCATGTTGCAATGAGAGTCCTGAGTCACAATTTCCACACCCCTCACATAAATTGGTTCTCTTATTTGCTCGAGTGATGGTGGGTGTGTAGATGAATTCCTCCCCTTTTTCTTACTTCCTATTTGATTTTGTGATGATTCAGAATTCTTATAGATACGCGATTTCATCACAACATCACTTTGATTGCATATTATTTCTGGCTCACTATCAATATGAAAGATATTAAATTCAGCTTTTAAGTTCCCAAATGATAATTGCATGAGCCCATTTCGACAGTCTATCAATGCTTCAGAAGTGGCTAAAAAAGGTCTGCCTAGAATTACAGGGATTTGTTGTTTAGGATTTACAACAGGTGCGGTATCTAGTACGACAAAATCCACTGGGTAAATGAAGTCACCAACCTTGATCAAAACATCCTCTACTATACCTCTTGGTTTCTTAATAGAGCAATCGGCAAATTGAAGGGTTGTCTTAGAGGGTTTTAGTGGACCAAGGTTCATTTGCTCATAGACAGAGTACGGGAGTAGGTTAACACTAGCACCAAGGTCTAGTAGGGCTTTGTTGATAAAAGTATCTCCTATTGCACATAAAATTGTGGGACATCGAGGATCCTTATATTTTATAGGAGACGAGTTTGACAGGATAGAACTTATGTTTGCAGTTAAGAATGCCTTCTTTGGTACGTTCGTTTTTCTCTTTTTAGTGCACAGATTTTTTAAGAATTTAGCATAAGCAGGTATTTGTTGAATCATGTCTAAGAGTGGAATGTTCACCTTAACTTGCTTAAATACTTCCAAGATTTTCTCCATTTGTGCACTTGAGTTCTTTTTGAGTCTATTAGGGAATGGGGCTTTAGGAACATAGACTCGCTCAGGTTCAGGTTAAGCTATGGGTTCAGGTTGAGTAGGTGGGTTGGGCGTTTCAGATTGGATGTCGGGTTCAATGGTTAGGTCATATGTGGTAGCTTGATGGCTAGATTGATTAGACGTTCTAGGATTTACCACATTATTATCAATCTGTCTTCCGGACCGTAATGATACTACAACATTTATTTTTTGGAACAGTCATTCCTCATTAACCATTTGAACCGGTCTAGGGTTGTTATTTCCTGAAGGTGCTTGATAGGATTGATATGAATTATTAGATCTAGGGTTCACCTCAGGTTGACTTGGAAACCGACCCTTTTCTCTTTCACCTACTATTTGTGCGAGTTGGCTGACTTGTGTTTCTAGCCTTTGGAAGGTCTGGTTGGTTGTTTGTATAAAGGTTTTCATCAAATTTTCTAAGCTTGTCAACCTAACCTCATGATCGCCATTGTTACTAAACCCAGATGATGTATTATTTTGGTTACACGGGTTTGGGTGTTGTCTAGGAGGTTGACCTTGTTGGCTTGATGAGAAATTGGAATTATTATGCCAACCCGAGTTATAGGTTGATGCGTACGGGTCATTTCTAGCATGGTTATACATGGCATTAACTTGTTCCCAGTCCGCACAATCCTCCATTACATGACCAGTCTGACCACATCTAGAGCAAGGGATAGACGAGGCTTGATTCACTCGGTTTTGGGTTTGTAGCTCTAAACTATCCATTCTGCGCATAAGGGTAGCTAGTTTTGCTTCAGCCGCTATGTTGGCATCTACAGCTAAGACACCTGGTTTGGGTTGACTTGCTATTCTAGATCCAATACTCGGGTTAAGCGGTGTTCTAGCATTGTCCCATTGCATACTGTTTTCAGCTAAATCCTCAAGAAAAGTCCAGGCATCATTTTCATTTTTCGACATGAAGTTCCCTTGGCTTACGGATTCTACCAAAACCCTAGATGTGGGTGTCAATCCCTCATAAATAATTTGGCATAATTGCCATCTTGGAATTCCATGATGAGGGCATTGGGTCACAACACTCTTAAATCTTTCTAGATAGGAATAGAACGGCTCGCTCTCAGACTGAACGAATGCAACAATTTCATTCCTAATCCTCATAGTCTTATGGTTGGGGAAATATTTTTTCAGGAATACTTGAACAAACTCAGCCCAACTCCTAATAGATCTTTCGGCTAGACTATATAGCCATTTCTTAGTGTCGTCCTTCAGTGCCAGAGGCACGAATTTCAGACGCACTGCCTCCTAGGGATATGCTGGTATTGCATAAGAGAGCAGATTTCCTCAAATTCTCTAAGGAAGAGATATGGGTCTTCCCTAGAGGTGAACTTAGGCAACATACTCATGTATTGTGCCTTAAGTTCGAAGTCGCGACCCGGTATGGTGGGCATAACGATGCACGATGGCTTAGCAGCCATCGCTGGATAGCATTGATCCCTCAGAGTTATAGGTTGTGCAACAGGTGGGTCCACTACATTCTCACCCATTGGATCGGGTGAGGTGGTGCAGCAGATGGATTGGGGCTAAGCTCTAGACTGGAATCTAGATGAACTCGTGAGAGTCGATTACTCAAGTCCCGAATCCAAATCTGAGTGCACCGGGTTGAATCAATTTTTGAATTCAAATTCGAAATTTAAATTCCAAATTTAATTTCAAGAATTAATTACAATTTTTTTTTATGTTTTCGTTTTTTTTAATATATTTTTTATGTTTTTTTTCAAAAGGGAAACAAACAATAGAATGGGGGAAAGATGAGAAAGGAATCCTAATCTAGAGAATTGAGGTGAGAGGAGAAAGAAGACTCAGATGAGAAGGGAAACCTAACTCTAAAGATAGAAAGAGGGTTGGTAAGAAAAATCCTAAGAAAGCACGGTTCAAACAATCCTAGACCTAGTGTCGCTTAGATCTAGACGCCTCCTAACTGGTTGAGTCGAATTGATTCGCTTGATCCACCTCCCTCACTAATCAAACCAACTTGGCCAGGCCGTGTATAGCTAGTGGGGGCGCTTCCGACAGAGTCGGTGCCAATTAGACAACCACTTCGCTTGGAAGACTTACGTCGACACAAAAACACTTTCTAGACACCAAATTAAATTCAATCAGCTTCAGGTCATAGCAAGTCAAACCAATCTTCTCCTTAATTGAGTTCGAGTCCTTAGCGGTCAATGTCTAGTTGATTTTAATTTAAGGCTTGGGTGACACTTTAGGATTGTAATTTGTGGGCCACGGAAGGGTGATGAAATCCCCACCGTATCTTTTCCTACGGAGTTGCCCTTAAGATAGTTTAACTTAGATCTAGCAAAGATAGTCAAACAATGGTCTTTAGAGGGGGGCAATTGCAAGGTTGTATGCAACTAGATTATATGCTTAAATGCAATCGATGAAAACCACGATACAAACCTTGACTCCAGCACTCTTCAACAGAAATTGATTTGCAAGAATTTAGCAAGAATAATGCATACAAAACACTAGATGATGCATGCCCTAAGGCCTTTCTAATTTTGCCAATTTTAGGTCAGAGTTGAATTATTGCCAATTATGGAATTTTTGCCCTAACACGTGCAATTCTAATAAAAGGAAATTTTCTGAAAATAGAAATTACGAGGAAAAAATGCAACAAAGGTTACCTATGCAATGCTCAGTCGGGTTCACCGCCCGCTCTCGAAATTTCAGATGCTCTATGCGTCCACCCAGAGATGGTGCGCTTCCCAGAAAAGTTTGAAGCCCAGAAGCTCCAAGTGTGCGGCGATTCCGCCGCAGGTTGTTCTTGGTATGCGGCGATTCCGCCGCTCGTTAAGCTCAGAATGTGTCCGGATTTTTCCACGCACTCTGTTGTCTCCTGAAACACAAATCTAAATACTTAGATCGCGCACAAGATAAACAGAATAAAATCGAAATCAACAAAAAACAAAATTTGCGTCGCCTCCCCGGCAACGGCGCCAAAAACTTGATGAGAATTAAATTTATACCACAAGTGCACGGCGTCAATGAAGACGTGGCAAATACGGGTCGAACACAAGGAGGGAGAGATCTTGTTATTTTTGTGATTTTCGATTAAGGAAATGGAAGAGAGAGAAATAAGTTGGTTTTGAGATTTTTTTGGGTTTTAATTATCTAAAGCAAGAAACAAGAACAATTAAAACTAAAACAAGAACAAAGAAGTGAATTCCGTTGGGTGGAGGTTTAGATTTAAGGTTTAGATTAGAGAATTCAGAAACTTATAATAAATCATGTTAGTTACGAAGCATTACATGATAAATGATTTAACACAAACTCAAGTAATCAAAATATACTAATCACGAACTTAAAATAATAACATTTATTCTCTTCTCTTCACCCTAAATCCGTCACCTCCACCTTTTGGAAAGAGTTAGAAACTCATGGAGGGAGGAATAAGGGGTCCTAGAGGCATTACAAAAGAAATGTAAAAACAAGAAATAAAAGACAGAATTTTATTACTAAAATAAAGACAAATAAAAACAATAACTAAAAACTAGGTCTAAGGCCAAGGACCCTTCTAACATCGTTCTCGGGGCTATTTATAGTTGTTACAAGAGACCTAAGTATAGAATTGGAGAGTACACGTGTCCAGACACGACTGGACAAAATTGGAGCACACGGATCGACTCTGGTGTGGCGGAAACGCCGCAATATACATGTAATGTGCTACTAAATCGCCGCACAATAAGGTCGGATTTGATTCGGATTTTTGCTGTGTGTTTATCGTATGATTTGATCCTCCTTTGCGCGTCTGGATTGATTCTTTCCATTCTTTTGAGCTCCGGATTAATTCCTTCATATATTTGGAGATCCACATTGATTTTTCTTTAGATTTTCTCCAAGATAATATTTTGTGCTTTAATTGCAATTAGGTCCTTGTCTTTTTGCAATTAAGTCCCCGGCTACTTTTGTGCTTAAGTCCTTGTTCTTTTTGTAATTAGGTCTTGAATGCTTTTATGCTTGGATACATTTCCATTTGAAACCCGATAATCTTGAGCTTGGTCTTTATGATAGAAATGAGTCTTTTGCACGCGTTTATGCTCGGGATGTGGGTAATTTGCATTCAGGTCCATGTATTCTGTAAATAAGACTAAACACATACCTTAGTAGCATTTATTGATATAAAAGTAATCTAAATGAAAGACATATGATGCAATGTATGCAATGCATCACTACACTAAGGTGCAAGTGGAAATGGAAAAGAAGCAAGAAAACTAAACCCCAAAGGGTGTAGAGAAATAATGTGAACATAAAGAAGTGTGTGTGGGTTCATTAAGCTCCTCACAATATGTAGTGCATGAAATCATAAAACTAAATCCAACTTTGCCTCCACATGAATTAAGATTAGATCACATCATTAAAACATACAAGACAATAATTGGAATGAAGCTAAATGAACTCAAGTATAAAGACTAGACCCTACTATGCCTCCACATGAATTAAGATAACACATTATCATTAAAACATACAAGACATTAACCAAGGTAAAGGCAACCAGAGTACATACACTACAACTTGTGTTTCCAATATTAATTCCATCCATATCCTAACTTTGTCATTCCCCATAAGATAGGTCCACTAATCAAAATAGGTTAAGCTTCATTCAAGAGCATTAGCATATCAAACATAAGAGTGAAAACCCATTAGATGGTTATGGAAATCATATAAAGCTCAAGCGATTAAGATAACACACTTAATACACTACATCATTATATCACATATTTCTCCACCCCCCAAATGGGGATGGATCTACTCACTACTCATTACACTAACTATATTAACAAGATGAAGCATAATACTGAAATGAAATTAATCTAAGCAAGCAAGAAACATTAAAGGAACTAAAAGAACATGAGACTAAAGAAACATGCAAGACATGTAAATCGAAATTAACTAAGCAATGTAAAAACTAAAGCAAAATACAATTAACTACAAAACTTCTATTATTACTCACTCCAAATTACAAGCAACCCTTCCTCCACCAGAGTTTTGCTTCAAGGCTTCACTCTTAGTAGGGAAGAAGGCCACCAAGAGAGATATGATACATGAGAGGAAGGAGAGTTCTATTTATAGCCATAGAGAAAGGTAATCCGGGACAATGCCCCGATGTGGGACTAAACAAATACCAAAAATAGACTAAGCATACACTAATACACGTGCTCCCGAAATATTAGCAGATCCCGAGTTATCTGGACCGCCAATTAGCGGTCCAAGACCGTCAATTGGCGGTCTATAAGATCCGGATCCATCTGGTTTTTATGTTGGGCTTTGCTTGATGTATTTGTTGGTCTTGGATGCATCTACTTTGTTTATTGGAGCTCCGACCCAAATCGAATTGTCAAAATACTCCCCATGATGGTGTGGAGTTTTCTGTTTTGCTCTTAGGTCCTTCGGTCTTACGTTCAGGTCATTCTCCCTTGAATCTTAGTCCCCAGGTCTCACACTTAAGTCCTTTTTCCCTGTTTTTGGGTCCTTTCATGTCTCTTCTCTTCAAACCTCTTTATTTCTGAAATTCAAACATAAAACTCGTCACGTAGCATTGCTTAGGTGTAAGATAATGGATATAAGGTACAAATATAAGCATGAAATAATGTCAATCAGTGGGCCATCGGGGGGTGATGAAATCGCTACCGTATCTTTATTTTCTATAGGTTGTGTCCTTTAAATTTGTTTAACTAAGATCTACCAATCAATCACTCCAAACAAACTCGAATCTCACTCTTGTCCTGATGCAGCCCTACTAACTATTACAATCAAAACATATCAAGTGTGCCTCTTTGATTATTTATAGAGCAAAAGAATGAAACTATTGAAACTCAGAATAATTTGAATTACTTGGGTCACTAATAAATAATAAAAAATTGCTGATATTCCATCAAATTTTCGTCGCCAACCGAACTCACAGAGGATCTCGTGTCGTGCACTCAGCTTACACACTTTGAAGAAAGATGCCAGGAAAACAAATACAAATCGACATGCTCCCATGGTAACGGTGCCAAAAACTTTATGAGTTTTAAAATTTAACCACAAGCGAACGGATGGTGTAGCGAATGGGTTGATAAACACAAGGTGACGTTGCAAATTTAAGTCGATTATATTTTTCAATGAAGCACGAGTAATGATGATGATAGATAGATTTAATGGTGGTTGATATTTTTGATCTTTTATTTTATGAAGAGATTAAAAGATACCGTAAATATTTTTTGGGTATTTTTAATAAGAATGCAATCGAAATTACGATTAGATGAAACACTTAGAAGGTGAAAATAATTGCATAGGCATGAATTGGGAAAGGTGTTGCTCATTTAATTAAGAACATGAGATTAGGTTTTGTAAACATGACTTCAAGTGATTAGACTATCAAATCATCAAACAACAACAAACATAGATCTAGTTACAACTTCACAAATTCTTGCAAGTAAAGAAACAACAATATAATTCTAGGCATAGATTAAGAAAATTACAAGTAATATTCACCTATCAACTAATTATAAATCATCTACCTTTTTCAAGAGAATTAGCAAAAGTAATAACAAATAAAAATATTAACATGATAGCAACCTTAATTCTTAATTTATCCTAGCTCATATTTCCACCTTCCAAGATATTGATTTAGTTACACATGATGAAAGAAAACATAAAAAAGAGACAAGAGACATGAGAAGAAAAGAGAAAAATTATTTAGCTAATAATAAAAATAAAAACCAACTACATACAACATGAGACTCTCTCCTCACAGACAAGAAAACGAAAATTAAATAAAGGGGAAGAGCCCTTTCATCGGAGAATATAAAGCATTATATAGAATTCTGTCTCTCCCCGGTCAGCTATCTTTCATCCTCGTTTGACCCTTGAAACGTCTTAATTTGGAACATCTTGTGAGAAAACAAATCGTGATCTATCCAAGTATCTTTCCAATGCAAGTTGAATCACTCGATTTGGAGTTTGGAGGATACAGTTATGCATAAATTACTGCTGCAATGTCGATCGTCTGGTTTCCAAACACATCTGTCTTGACACGCGTTTTTCACCCTCATATAATCAGAATTTGGCAAGTCTTACAAGAAATGATTATTTTATCCTTTAAATTGTCTTTCCATCGAATCTGAATCATCAAATTTGGATTTTGGATGTGCATGTTATGAGCAAAACAAGCGACATGTGTTAGCAGTCCAGACTTTCCTTTTCCAAATTTTCATATCTGATATTGATTGCATAATCCGAATTTGCAACTATAATTTGAGTATTTTCCCATCAATTTCCAGCACAATAATGGGCACATGTACAGTGGATTTCTTGTATCATGCCCTTCAACGTTTACTATATATATCATATTCTGCATTTAAGTCCTTCCACTTTTCAATTTTTTCAGCAATTGTATTTATTTCCTTGTATCCTAAAAAATGAAAACAAAACACTCAACATAGCGTTATTCAAATACAAATATAAGAAAATAGTGAAGGTAAAAATTGGTAAATTATGATCAAGCAGGGGTTCGACATAATCTCGACCTGGACCTGTTTGTCATGCTCAATGACCCATCTGCAACTTAGGAGGGACCTAGATGAAACTCGGCGGGACCTGAGTGAAAGAAATATATTTCTGGCGTAAAATCCCTCAATACCAAGATCTTGAAGAGTTTTTGGGAAATTAAAGCCAAATGGACAGCAACTAGCGGACCTGGAGTGCACCCCACATGTGAAATGAACAACTAAAGTTGTTGAAGAAAATCGGGGCAGATCAAACGCAAATAATCCTCCACTGGCAGATCCATTTTGTCCAAACCCGCCCCAACTTATCCTGTGGCTCGAACCTTTTTAAATGGGTCCAACTATAGAAAAATCGATTACAGTCGTCGAATTACCTCCAGATTGATCTACACATCTCTTTCTTCTATAAATAGCAATGTTTCTCCTACCTTTAGCTCTCTCCACTTTCCTCCATTAGAATAAGTTTAGTTTACCCAATTTGGCAGCAAAAGAATGTTGGTGGATGAAGGTTGTAATCTCACTCTTTGATTATATATAATGTTAGATTTGAATTCCTCTCTTTTTTAACTTCTTTCTATCCAAGTATTTTTACGTTTTGTTGGTGGATTTAGTAGTTTGCTATTCTTGCCATGTTTAGTGTAGATTTCTTATTTTCCATGTTTATTGTTACGAGTAGAGAGTTACGAGTAGAGAGTAGATTCACCCCCATTTGGGGTGGAGGTGATGTAGGCTACGTGTTGTGTGGTGATGGGTTCTTATTTGTGTCATTTTTATGTGTTTAATGTAGATTTATACTTGTAGCATGCTTAAACTTGTATTAGATGGGATAATGATCACATTAGGTACTTTTCTCATACTAGATCTAGAGTTTATATTGTTACTTGTAATGATTTATCTTTGAATGGAATTAGATTCAAATGTATGGAACCATGTTTGTGCAAATTCGCATGAATGATTTAGGTTGTAGGTAGGATTAATTGATGCTCTAATTAACACACTAGGTACTTATTATTGCATGCTTGATAATCTAAAATCAACCTAAACTTTAAGTGAAATATGCATGTTCATGATTGTCATATAGTGTTGTGTGTCATATACTTAGATTTTACACTAGCTTCTACTTATATGTCATACACACTACACTTGTGCCTAATTGCATTGAACACTCACTCACACACACACCTCCCTCCAAGAGGTTTTAGTTACCTTGTTGATTCATTCCTAGTTTAGTTAGTTTATCATAATCCTCTACATCTTCTTTTCTCTCTCATTCGAGTATAGTGAAAACAATGACACACACAACTCCTTGTAGTACGGCCCGGACTTGCCATTTATTCACTAACGTCATGGACTTGCGGTTTTGAACTGATAAAATCTCAATCAGCAAATTACTCAAATTTTCAAGGAAAAACAAGATAGCATGAAGGGATGAAGATCGTCACAAACGATTACGTAAATATCTGTTCAGACATATATCTAAGTTGGTGTTACACCTGCAGTAACATGTGTTTATGTTGTGGGAAAAGAGAGAAAAGCAATCCAGGTTTTGCAAGACATGATGCTGGTTTTGCCTCATATTTTCTAAGCAAAACTTGGCCACTTGTCGTCTTTTGACTAGTTGGCTTCCGAAATGCGTCTCAAAATGCATCACTCTACCATTAACCATGTAGAACAATGATGAATGTGTGGTCATGAGTTTAAGAAGAGTAAAGTTTGGCACGACACTCCTTTAGAATGAGCCGAAGTGTAGTAAGGAACTTGAAGAGTTCGTGCATGCAGTCGTGCTCGCTAGAAGGGTCTCTTCAAGTGGTCGACTCTGCACTATAGAGATGCTAGCACGATGAAGGAGTTAAAGACTAATAACTCAAACACACCAATAATTAAATAAGAGCTTTCAAACATGGGTTGTATTAAGAGTAAATCAGGGTTTGCCTCTTTTAAGTATAGACGAATAGCATTTTGACCTCCAGAACTTTATAATATCTTAGCACACTTTTCTCTTTTTTACTTTGAGGGTTCATTTTTAACATCCCGAAATAGCGGAAATTTAAAAATTATTTATCAACGCATCAGAGACCAATAATCAAAGACGGGACTGTTACTTCTCATAAGCATAAAAGTGGTGCACCAGTTTACATCAGAGTTTCTCAAAAACGATACATGATTACAACAGAACAATCAAAAGAAGATAAACGTAATCATGTCGACCTCAGTGGTCAGAATAGAGGATCCAATCCCAAGATGCGGCGCCCGTTGATCACCACCCAACAGGACCTACTGCGGTCCTGAAAAAGATGCAACAACAATGCCTGAGTTTCCATAAGGAAACCCCATATGCCAAGCTCACCTATATGCATGCAGTAGTACAAATGAACCTATCATACTAGTAGCATGTCATGTCATCGACAGTAAGGAAAACAGTTCCCCTGAAGGGTGACATGGGACATCAGTCCGACAATCATCATCGGGTCTCCCGAGGAGACTTACCGTAGGCACATACGGTCTAACGGAACAAGACGTGACGCCCCCCAAACGCGGCTACACTAATCATGGGGTTCGGCAAGGAGCATCCACCAGGTCCGCACCATAAGAAACATATCTGTAACTTCGTGGTCGAAACCACACCAATGGAGTCATCGCTCGGTCAGTCCATCAATCATCATCTTTGTAGGTGCCCATCTGAGGAACATAGCCGGAACAACATCGGCCCATCAAACATCATCGTCGGAACAACATCGACGGCATACCAGAACGGCATCGGTGGTCCATCAATACGTCCGGCACAGCATCAGACGGGTCCAGACAGAAGTCTGCAAGGTCATCAGGTTCCACGAGCCGCAAACACCAACCACGCCGTTATAAAAGCAGGGCAGCGACCTCCGTAGCCCCTAAGGCCAGTAGTCACCTCACCCAACGACAGTTGCGTGCCCGCACAATCATCATACATTGGGATCCACGATCCCTCAGGCCTGTTATACTACAATGAGTCCAATCAATCCATCACATTAGTCACGATCCATTCATGGAGGTGACGCGTCCCGAACACCCACACTCTTCCACACGGCGGTCCCTGGGCAGGCACGCGTAACACACTCACCGTCACCTCCCGGCTCATGCACAAGGCGAGGACACGGGTTTCCGTGGACAGAGTTGGCATCCTAAGCGGAACCAGGAATTCTGTCCTGTGCAAAACGGTCGACCGAAAGAGACAACTCGGTCGACCGTTTTCCTCAAGGGACTCGGTCGACCGAAACACAACAGACAGTCAAAATAACTACGTTTGGTCGACCGCCCGAAGGGCCCGGTCGACCGTTGGTCGTCTTCAACCTCACGCCAGCCGAGGTTTTTCACCAAAACTCTTCGTCGGAGAGGTCTCCAACCTCCTCCGACCAACCAACACAACCCCTCCCACGAGGGCTAACAACAAAACACACTAAGGAGCGGCATACCTCAAGAGAACGATGAAACCACCGGAGCTCTGCTCTCGCCTCTGTCACCTCCTCGCGCGTCCACCTCCGTACGACCGCGCTCTTCACCACCACCGGAGTCGTCCTCCGCTGCTGCGCCGGAAAATGGAAGAGGAATGAGAGAGTGCAAGAGAGAGCGAGAGAGAGAGAGAGAGAGAGAGAGAGGGAGAGAGAGAGAGAGATTTCCTTGCTTTAAACCCAACCCATCCAATAGTACCCTACACCCTCACCCATCTCCCTCTACGCCGACACTATTCACGCCACCTCTTCCCCAAGTAAAGCACTGCAACACACCTCTTCCCCATGCTAACCACATCACTAATCACCATTACCCTTAAGCAAGGGTTTAGGGTTCTAACATCATTTGTTTTGGAGCAATAGGGGTGAACAATTAGGAGGAAAAACATTTAGCCACGAAATGTATTTGGAATGGAGGAAATGATTAGGGTGGAGGAATCTATTACCCTCAAACGGGATAATCCATTTTCCCTCCACAAGGGATAAAGATTATTGAATTTGAAATTTTCTCTTTCCTTTTTTCAATTTTTACAGTTCTAGTTGGTAGACATATGTTATAGAACAATTAATGTAACATTAATCTTTTTCATGTTAATTATGTTATATTCTCAAATGATAATTATTCTTTTAGCTTATTAATTTAATTACAATTTGTCAATATAAGATCCAATTAACAAGAACATAACTGTTAGTAGTGATAACTTGCTAATAGTTAATGGGAGGGTTAAAAGAATTTTTCCCAATAAAACTTAAAGTGCATTACGAAAACAAAAAAAAGGAAAAACTCAGATTAATGATGGAAAAAATAAAAAAAATTGGTAAAGTATGGGAGTTGTGGAAGTATATGGCAAAATATAAACAAGGTAGTAGGTTCTGGAGTTACCATTTTAAAAATTCTATAACAGTAACTCTAACACCGTTTTTAACATATCCTTATTTTTAGAAATCATGCATTTTTTAAAAATAAATCGAACTCGTTTTCAACAAGATAAAATAAGTTTTCGGATATTTTGATAACATATTCATGTTTCTCTCTTTTTGTCTTCAATTCAAGTACCAGATTGTTAAAGTTACATTTTTTAAATTAAAATTTTTAATTATAACATACATATTTTAACAAAACTATAAGAAATTGGTACTTAAATTAAATATAAAACGACGAATAGGCCGATTTTGTGATCAAAATAACAATTCCAATTTATAACAACATATTCTACTCCAAACCCAAAAATAGTATATTCTTGATGGAAAAAAATTAAAAATTTCAATCCTAAAAATTATAATTTTTTCCTACAATTTTATTTTATTTTAAGATATTTGAGATTAAGACATACATCTCACTTCAAAAATATACACTTAATTATACACAAGAGATAAGTTTTTTTGTTATTTTGCCCAAAATGAGCTTCTTCGTCTTTTTATCTTTAATTGAAGTATCAAATTTCTATAGTTTTGTGAATTGTCTAAATTATAATTAAAAAAGATTAATTCAAAATTTAACACAATCCTAACAATGTCGTACTTTAGTTGATGACAAAAAAGAGAAATTATCAAAATACCCAAAAAATATTATATCATGTTGAAAGAATTTTTTTTATTTAAAATGTTTGATTTCTAAAAAGAATGATAAGTAAAAAACGGTGTTTGAGTTACCGTTTTGTAGTTTTGAAAACGGTAATTCCATTCCGGGTTTATATTTTTTCAATTAGTTTTACAACTATATTTCACTATTTGTTTTTTAATTTTTCCATCATTATTTTGAACATTTAAATTTATACACACAAGATAAGCTCTTTTGCTTATTCTGATCTTAAAATTGGAATTGTTTTGTCTTTTTATCTTTAATTTAAGTACCAATTTCCTATAGTTTTGTTGAAATATTAATAATTAAAAAGTTTGTTTTCAAAATTCAACAAAACTTTTACAATGAGGTACTTACATTGATGACAAGTGAGAGAAACATAATTTTGTTATCAAAATACCCCAAAACAAATATTCTATCATGTTATCATGAATTTTTTTAATTTAAAATCCATGATTTCTAAAAATAATGACATGTAAATAACGGTTTCCGTTTTGTAAATTTTAAACGATAACTCAATACATGGTTTATATTTTGCCGATTATTTCCACAACTCCTATGGTGTAGGCCCTATAATTTACCCTTTTTAATCGTTATTTTCAAATGTTTTCCAATAAAAAAAAGTCCCTCGCATTTTGAGGAATGGTAGTAGTCTTCCAATACACAAAAACAAAAGAAAAAAGAGAGAAGAGAAAGAGGGGAAGAAGAGAAAAGTGAATATATGAGGATACGAGAAAATTTTCGAAAGTTTTTAATTTAAGAGCCATTATTTCTAAAAACAATGATATCAAAAATCGGTTACCATTTTCTAATCTTTAAAACGGTAACTCATTACTGGATTTATATTTTACTGATTATTTCCACAACTCCCGTGGCATAGGACCTATATTTTACAATTTTTTATTTTTTTAATCGTTATTTCAAAATGTTTACCAATAAAAAAATCTCTCTCATGTGTTTTGAGGAAGGGTAGTCGTCTTCCAACACACAAAAAGAAAATAAAATAAAAAAAGAGGAGAGAAGAGAAGAGAAAGGTGGGGAAGAATAGAAAAGGGAAGAGAGTAGGAGACCAGAAAAGTTTCGAATTTTTCAAATTTAACAACCATTATTTATAAAAACAATGATATCTAAAAAACGGTTACCATTTTCAATTTTTAAAAACGGTAACTCGTTATTGGATTTATATTTTACTCGATTATATTTTAAAAACGGTAACACCTATATTTTACCATTTTTTAATCGTTATTTTCAAATGTTTTCCAATAAAAAAATCTCTCTCTTGCATTTTGAGGAAGGGTAGTCGTCTTCCAACACACAAAAAGAAAAGAAAAGAAAAAAGAGGAGAGAAGAGAAAGGAGAGGAAGAAGAGAAAAGGGAAGAGAGGAGGAGACGAGAAAAGTTTTGAAAATTTCTAATTTAAAAGTCTTTATTTCCAAAAACAATGATATTGTTTAATCATTTAAAATACCGCAATGGCACGGCGTCGGTGAAGATGCGTCAAATACGGGTCGATCCACGGGGAGGTTAGTAGCTTCTGGTTTGAACGTAATAAAGTGGCGGAAAAAGTAGCAAAGAGCTTTGATTAGGCTAATCTAAGCTACCTAAAGTAGTAAGAAGAAATGCAAAAGAAAGCAACAACGAGTGATTCAAACTAAACTAGGAGAACTTAATGCAAAGCTACAAATCAGGAAGAGAGATCCCTAAGGGGTGGAGTGAGCGCACACATGCAATAAGATGGGGAAAATACATTCAATAGACATAATGTAAGTAGTGTTTTCATGTATAGGAAGTGTCTAATGATTATGACAAAACCTATCAATCCAATGACTACCCAGTTGATTAACATTCACATAAACAAGTCAGTTATCTCAGAACCTAAACATGTATGGGAGGTGTCTAATATTTCAGGACAAGCATACATTCATTTATCAACACATTTCAAAATAAAGCATTCATTTCCATTCTTTAATGCATGTATAAACATCATCTCCACCCCCAAAGGGGGATGGAACTACTCACTACTCATTAAAAGAAGAAAAAATGGAATTAAGGTAATTAAGATTGCAAATGGAGACATGGTAATTACTTCTACTAACATTAAGACAAACAAAACAAGCTAAACAAGCAAGCATTAAAACAAAGAAAACATTAAAACAAACTATGAAGAATTATTTTATTTACATGACTCACATTACAAGTAGCATTCTTCTCCATGTTTAGGGAAAAACATGTTAACTATTCACTATTCATTAAGCTAACTATTATATTAAGAGGGAAAAACATGTTAACTAAGCCTACTAAATTTAATGAAAGTAAACTAAGCTAAGCATCCAATAAACCCGAAAGAGACAACATAACAAAGAAAATTTTATTTAATTTTAGACTCACAATACAAGTAGCATCTCTCCCCTTAAGTTTTTGCTCCAAGGCTTAACTCTAAGTAAAGGGATTAACCACCAAGCATGTAGTATAATACAAGGGAATATGAAGAGTTCTATTTATAGTCATAGAAAAAGGTGATCTGGGACAATCCCCTGATGTAGGACTAATGCACTACTAAAAATAGACATAAAACACTCTAATACATGACCCACCAAAATTTTATCGGATCTGGAGACAACCCGACCACCAATCAGCGGTCTGGAACACCAATTGGCGGTCTAGAGACTCTAGATCCAGTCTGGATTTGGAGTGTGCTTGTCTGGCTTGATTTCTTCGTGTGTAATGCACCCTAGTTGGTTGTTGGACTTTAGACCCGAATCGAATTGCCAAAATACTCCTCGTGATGGTGTGGAGTTTCTTGATTTGCTCGTTCTTCCATTTGGTTTACATTCGGGTCCGTATCTCTTGCATCTCAGTCCATAAGTCTTACAACACAGTCTTTTTTCTTGCTTTTAGGTCCTTTTGTGTGTCTTCTCCTCAAACATGTTTATTCCTGAGTCTTAAACATAAAACTCATCACATAGCATTATTTAGGTGAAAGATAACAGATATAAGACACAAATGTATGCATGATATGATGTCAATCAAATACCCCCACACCTAAGTTTTGCTAGTCCCGAGCAAAACAAAGAAATAGGAAATGAAAGAAAGGAAAAAGCATACGTGAAACAAGAAAATCCTAACTCACTTTCGTAGAAATCGCGGTTGCACTTAGGATGTGCAACAAGCCGTTAAACCTCCCTGTCGCCAAGGAGGTGGAGTGTTGTGTCCTGAGGGTTTTAAGCGGATATACCCATAAAATCCGAACATAGATGCATTATTCAATCTAGAAACTCAACTTGATGGACTCATTTTTATCGATCATTGGATGCGGTAATCCTACAGGCCGACTCTATATAGGTATTAGTCCACACACCTAGCCTAATGAACCATTCATGCAAGTTAAATAAGGACTTAAGTGAAAGACATGGACAACCTCAACATCCTCAAGTGATACAAAGTGTAAAGTCCATTAAGGTTCTTATTTGTATTACCATTTTTTTTTCTTTTTTTTCTTACTTTTTTCTTTTTCTTTTCTTTTTCTGACTAGTTGGTGTTTAATTCTCCCAGGGTCAGGTTTCGTATCATTGCCTATGAGGACTTATACTATCACGTACACATTTACCCATATATCCACATAGGGCAATCCCTACCACCTGTGTAACGGGGCTTCGGTCAGTGCATCCCAAGTCAGATGACTCGAAAGCACCAGGCACAAAGTCCCCTCAGACCTAATTTCCTGAGTGATAAGAGTCATGCGAGAAGAGAGAACACCTACTCACTTATTTCTCATCTACACATGAACCAAAACCTCTACACTTAATGTCTCACAACAAGATTTAAAGGGTCCTTGACTACAACAAACTTCCTTATATTAACAGACACGAATTATTGACTCACTAGGTTCAGGGTGGACTTCTTTGAATGTTTGAGCACTGAAACCCTATGATTACTCACCCCCAAAGGAAAACTGGGGTGCATCCTAACGACTCGATAAATCCTAAAGCCACGTACTAGATATCCTAATGCATCAAGTTCAAGACAATTTTGGGAGCTTTCTTTTTACTTTGCCTCTCAACGGTTTTGCACATGCTGAACACACGCAAAACCCACAAAACATTTTCTTTCGCAAACACATGAAGATTTTGAAAGAAATATGAAAATTTTAAGCACTAGGCTAGCAAAAGAAGGCAAGCCACCCAAAGATCATGGCAAGCAGATATATCGATATTAAATGCAGCACACTAACATGACCCTAACAGTGCACACAAAAGAAAACAAAATCAAAGGAAAGAGACTTGACTTTTTACATATGTAAAATAACCCCCCACACCTACTTCATGCATTGTCTTCAATGAATGTGAGCATTATACTACATGGATTTATGCATGAAAAAAGAAAGATCTAACCAACGTGAAGCACAAGGAAAGTGTTATGGTCATGTTGATGGACATAACTCTGAATTCCCTCAAAACCTGTGAGATGCTAAAGAAAGGATACAAATATGTGAAAGAGATGTGGCCCAAATACTCAAGGGTTGGAGCCCACAACAATCAATGAAAGAGTCTTTTGTCTACTTTTTTTCTTTTTTTCTTTTTTCCTTTTTGTTTTTTTAACTATGTCAAGGGACATCAAATGGGAACCCGCCATCTCTCGCGCCAGAAATGCACTTGCATGGACTCGCAACATACAAAACAGAATTGGTTGACCACCTGACACCCTTATAAGCATTGTGGTCGTTTGATGCCTCTTGAGAGTTAGCAAGATAGGAGGCATGAATGAGAGGTGAACCTCTGTCCGGTTGTTTGAAATGTAGGATATCAGGTGATTGATTCTTAAACCACATGGGGTCCTCAGCAGATACAGAATTAAGATCATGTGGCCTAGAGGCCATAAAAATGGTATCTTGTGGCTCAAGAGCCACTTGATCGAAAGGATGTGGCCCAAAGGCCATGTGATCACAAGATAAGGCACCTTCTTGTGCCTGCCCAGGTGAAACATCTTCACCACCTTCATGATCTCCATCGAACAATTCTCTGAAATACTTGAAGGTGCCCTCAACTTCAATCTCATCCATGCCCTGGATAAGGTTTACCCCAACAGGGTCATCGAAGGCACCTGGCTTCTTGCCGATGGTGAAGATGTTGAAATTAGAACATTGACTACTGTAAGTCAAGCGCATCAGACCATTGCAACAATTGATCAAGGCATTGGAAGTCGCTAGAAATGGTCACCCTAGAATAACAGGAATTTGTCCAAGTGGGTTTGACACCGGTTCAGTATCCAAAACAAAGAAGTTGACTGGATAAATGAATTCTCCCACTTTGATCAGCACATCTTCCACCACGCCCCTCGGTTTCTTCGTAGACCTATTAGCCAATGGAAGATTGGTTTTTTTTTTGTTTGAGGTCTCCAAGACCGAGGTGGACATAGACTGAATATGGCAGAAGATTAACAGATGCACCAAGGTCCAATAATGCTCGATGTATGGACACATTATCAATCACACAAGAGATAGTAGGACAACTAGGGTCCTTGTATTTGACTTTCATGGGTTGTGCCAACAAAGACCTCACGTTAGCCGCAAGAAAAGCTTTCTTTGGAACATGAGTTTTTCTCTTCTTGGTGCATAAGTTCTTGAGAACCTTGGCATAACGTGGCATTTGTTGAATTACCTCCAACAGAGTGATGTTCACCTTAACTTGCCGAAATATCTCAAGCATCTTGTCATATTGATCCAAAGTTTTCTTTTTAAGGTGCTCAGGGAATGGCACCTTTGGGGCATAAAGGTTTTACGAAGGAACCTCAGAATTCTGCTCCAAAGAAGCATGAGTGGGGACCTTAGAATCTGATTCCTTCAACACAAGACGAGATAAGGGTACCTCAGGGTTCGGCCCCATTGTCGAAGGAAATGTAGAAGGAACCTCAGGATCAAGCTCCTTCCTGGAAGTATTTGTTGAGGGAACCTCAGGATCCAGCTCCCTCAGAGATACTGGTATCACCGCAGGTCTGGTGACACCAAGAGATGGTGATTACAAGGAAGGCACCCCAATGTGGTTGTCCACGTCCTTACCAAAGCTCAAAAAAGTATGAATCAAATTAATATGACGGGTCGGTTCAGAGGAAGCATGAGGCACTGGTGGCCTTCCTTGCGAATGGGTACCCTAGGGATTCACCTTGGGTTTACTTGGCAACTGACCCTTCTCACGTTCATGAAACTGATGAGCCAACTGGCTAACTTGCATTTCCAAAGCTTCGAAAGAACTTTACATGCTCTGCATGAACGTTTGAAGGGTTTGATCAGTAGAGGGGTCCTTTGCGTCAACCCGTTGGGGTAGTGGAGTGTGGTTAGAATAACCCGACGATGAGGCCTGAGGAGGTTGGTAATTATGGTGCTGAGACCTTTGATGTGGGGGTTGGTAGGTTGCCGATGGGCATGGAGGTTGATTAGGTGGAGGTTGGGGTTGAGCGTGCGAACTCTGACCGTGACCACCACTAGGCCCCAAGAGAAGTTAGGATGGTTACGCCATCCCGGGTTGTAGGAGTGATTGTACGGGTCGTTACGGGGCCTCTGTTGATCATCGCATTTGCATTCTCAATATCCCTTGGAGCATAAGCGCATTCAAAGTCATCATGGCCCGTAAGTCCACACCTACTACACCCGGGAGTAACGACCTGAGCTACAGGAGCTCGGTCCAACTCTAAACTCTCAATAGTACGCATGAGAGCAATCATTTTCGCCTCAGAAGCGATACTTGACTAACTTGATATGATCCAGCTCGACCAAAAGACCTGGCGGATGGTGGCTCTCTCATGGCGTCCCACTCAAAGGTACGTTCAACCATTAATTCAAAAGTGTCCCATACCTCATCGATGGGTTTCATTTGGAAATCACCTTGACACATTGACTCCAATAATGTTCGGGTGTTGTAGTTGAGGCCCTCATAAACAATTTGGCATAACTGCCACAACTCAATTCCATGATGAGGGCACTACAAGACAAGGTCCTTGAACCTCTTAAAGAAAGTATAAAACGATTCGGTCTCAGTCTGATACATTTGTTGTATCTGTTGAGTCTTCCGCTGAGGGACGAATCTCTTCAGAAAGATAGTCACGAAGTCATCCCAGGACCGAATCGAACTTGCCAGGAGACTGTACATCCATTTCTTCGTGTTATCCTTCAACGCAAAAAGCATCATCCTCAACCGGACTGAATCCTCATCAAGCTGTTGAAGCTTGAACATGGAGCATACCTCCTCGAATTCACGTGTAAAAATATACGGATCCTCCTTATTGGCAGTAAATGTAGGAAGCATGCTCACATACTGAGGTTTCAACTCATAGTTGTTCCCGCGAGCTGGGGGAAGAACTATGCATGAAGGTTGCGCGACCCGAACACGATGGGTCCGCTCCCACAAAGTCATCGGCATATCCTGTCGAGCTAAAGGTGGTGGTGCACCAAGAACTCGATCCTAACCGAATCCCTCTTCCTCTCGAGTTAGAGGAGGACGAGAAGGAGGTCAACGTGGTGATGGGAGAGGACCGAGGTATTCCATGTATGGAACCCGGTCTCCCTTGTCACCACGAGAAGACTCGCCCTCAGGCTCCAAAGGAGCACGAGGCAGAGATGGCCGATCCCCAAGACCGTTCATCTCAGAAAAATGCTCTCTCTCAAGTCGAGCGCTCTCACCAGAACGACCCCAACCGTGCATAAAAATGCTCGACTCGACTCTAAAATAACACACAACAGAAGGTGTACTCAGAGGAGGAGACTACTCGTAGAATATAGATGAGGAGAGGACTCAGATGAGGAGGAAAGAATCCCTAGAGCTAGTGTGGGTAGTGTGTTGAACGTTTTAATTAAACCACAAGTGCACGGCCGCGTTGAAGTGGTGGCAAATACGGGTCGTCCACAGGGAGGTGAGCAACCTCTAGTTTGCACGAAATCAAGTGGCAAAAATAGGGAAGAGAGTTTGATTATCCTAATCTACGTTGTACTACACTACGAAATAACACATGCATAAGCAAACAACAAACGATTAACTAAAACTTTACTAAGAACGAAATAACAGTGTTGGAATTCAAAAAAGGAAAACCCCTAAGGGGTGGAGTAAGTGCACACATGCAAAGAGGTGGGTGTTGAACACATTCTTTAAGCACAACTGAAGGTGGTGTTATCATGCATAGGAAGTGTCTAAATGTTATGGCAAAACCTATCAATCCATTCAGCAACCTAGTTGATTAACATTTACATATACAAGTTCTTTATTTCAGAACCTAAACAAGCATGAGAGGTGTCTAATCGTTTTGGCAAAACTCATCAAGTTATAAATTCTATCCTAAACAAGCAAGCATACATTCATGTTTTATCAACACATTGTAAATAAAGCATTCATTCCATTCTCTAATGCATGTATGAACATCAACTCCACCCCCCAAAGGGAATGAAACTATTCACTACACATTAGACTAATTATTAAACTAAGCAAGGAAAGCATATTAACTAAGCTACTAAAACTAATGAAATGAAATTAAACAAAGTAAAACAAGCAACATGAAACAAACAACATAATAAAGAAAATTTTATTAAAATGACTCACCATTACAGTAGCATCCTCCTACTTTAGTGTGTACTTCAAGGCCTCACTTCTAGTAGGAAGAATAGCCACTCAAAATGTGAAGTGATTACAATGGAAGGTGAAGAGTTCTATTTATAGCCATAGAAAAAGGTAATCCGGGACAATCCCCCGGTATGGGACTAAACAAATACCAGAAATAGAATAAACACCCTCTAATACATGTGCCCGCGAAGTATGAGCGGATCCAGAGAGATCCAGACCGTCAATTGGCGGTCCATAAAGTCTGGATCCGGCTGGAATTTGTTCTGGGCTTTTCTGGATTTCTTTGTCGGTCTTTGATGCATCTACTTTGTTTATTGGAGATCCGACCCAAATGTAATTGCCAAAATACTCCCCAAGATGGTGTGGAGTTTTCTGTTTTGCTCTTTGGTCCTTTGGTCTTACGTTATGGTCCTTCTCCCTTTCATCTTAGTCCCCAGGTCTCACAATTCAGTCATTTTTCCCTGCTTTTGGGTCCTTTTATGCTTCATCTCTTCAAACCTATTTATTTCTGAAATTCAAACATAAAACTCGTCACGTAGCATTGTGTAGGTGAAAGATAATGGATATAAGATACAAATATAAGCATGAAATGATGTCAATCATAGTGGGTGAAGGGAGAAGCCTAATCTAGCAAGCACGGCTAAAACAATGTATGACTATGGGTCATTAGGCTAGACGACGCCTAACTTCGAGATCCCTAGTCTCGACATGCCTTACCTCCCTATAATGAAGACCAAAATGCCCAGCAAGTGATACCAAATCCGGAGATCCAATACCACCTACTATCAACAAAGTAGGCAACGCCGATCAGGCCATGACGGACTCAACTAGATCACTCTCCTAGTGCGTCCGAAATCCTTAGGGCCATTGTCTACTTGCTTTTAGAATTAAGGCTTTATTAAGAGTGCTTTTTGGGGCCAAGAAAAGGGTGATGAAATCCCCCACCTTATCTTGTATGGGACAACCCCTCCTTTGTAGCGTTTTGATCCTAAATCTAGCAATCAACTCTCCAATCAAATGCTCACCTCACTCTTTTCCCAATGCAATTCCTACTAACTAATGCATGGTCATACAAAATGCATGAATGAGAGTAGGAAATGTATACCTCACGCCAACATTCTTCAACTGAAAGTAAGCTAAAATAAAAGACAACTACGTGCCTAAGTCAAGTATGTGATGCATGACCTAAACAAGTACGAATGCCTAATCTTTTGCTTTGGATTTTAGTGGCCAAGTTGATTAAAGGGGATTGATTGTTGATCTGGGAGCAAACTAAAAGTCACAACATGCAAAATTGCACTCACAAACAACTACACTGAAACAGAAAACAACCAGAACAAAAATTGGAGCTAAAGAGGCTCACCAGGCCGCCAATTGGTTGTCCCAAACCGCTGATTGGCGATCATTGTAGGTTCTTTCTTCCTCCAGTCGCCTCCGCTTGATCCTGAGGATACCTGATAGAAACCATAACTAAAAAAAGAAAATTGAAACCACTCGAATCGTCCAAACGAATGTCTGGACAGAGCACCTCCCCGGCAACAGCGCCAAAAACTTGATTGAACGTTTTAATTAACCACAAGTGCACAACCACGTTAAAGCAGTGGAAAATACGGTTCGATCCACATGGAGGTTGATTGATCGTTTTATATTTAACCGCAAGTGCACGGCCGCGTTGAAGCGGTGGCAAATACGGGTCGTCCACTGGGAGGTGTGTCGACACTTGGTTTGTGCGAAGGCGAGAGGTAAAGAAAGGGAAGAGAAGGGTCGGTTACACTAAACTACACTAAGATGCAAAAAGGAAATGAAGATAAGCAATAAACTAAGCCACAAAGGGGGTAGAGAAATAATGTGAACATAAAGAAGTGTGTGTGTGTGTTCATTAAGCTCCTCACAACATGTAGTGCATGAAATCATAAAACTACATCCAACTTTGCCTCTACATGAATTAAGATAAGACTACATCATTAAAACATACAAGACAATAATTGGAATGAAGCTACATGAACTCAAGTATAAAGACTATACCCTACTATGCCTCTACATGAATTAAGATTTCACTACATCATTAAAACATACAAGACATTAGCTAAGGTAAAGGCAACAAGAGTACATACACTACAAATTGTGTTTCCAATATTAACTTCATCCATATCCTAACCTTATCATTCCCCATAAAATAGGTCCACTAATCAAAGCATAAGCTAAGCTTCATTCAAGAGCATTAGCATATCAAAGATAAGAGTGAAAACCCATTAGATGGTTATGGAAATCATATAAAGCTCAAGGGATAAAGATAACACACACTTAATACACTACATGATTATATCACATATTTCTCCACCCCCCAAATGGGGATGGAACTACTCACTACTCATTACGCTAACTATATTAGCAAAACAAAGCATAATACTGAAATGAAAGTTAACTAAGAAGGCAAGAAGCATTAAAGAAACATAAAAGGGAAGGAAAGACTAAACAAACATGCACAAATTAAAAGACAAGATTGAAAGAAACTAGAAGAATTATTTTATTAACAAATGACTCACATTGAAGGCAGCATTCATCTCCACCTTGAGTTTTTGCTTCAAGGCTCACTCCTTAGTAGAGAGAATGCCACCAAGCAATTGGTAATTACAATGGAAGGTGAAGAGTTCTATTTATAAGCATGGAAAAAGCTAATCAGGGACAATCCCCCGATGTGGGACTAAACCAATACCAAAAATAGACTAAGAATACACTAATACAAGCCCAGCACAAATCTTAGCGGATCTGGAGACATATGGACCGCCAATTAGCGGTCCAAGACCGCCAATTGGCGGTCTATAAGCTTTGGATTCATCTGGGATTTGTTGTGGGCTTTGCTGGTGGTCTTTGTTGGTCCTGGATGCATCTACTTGGTTTGTTGGAGCTCCGACCCGAATCAAATTGCCAAAATACTCCCCATGATGGTGTGGAGTTTCCTGGTTTGCTCTTAGGTCCTTCTGTCTTACGATCAGGTCCCTCTGTCTTGCATCTTGGTCCCCAGGTCTCACAATTAAGTCATTTTTCCTGCTTTTGGGTCCTTTCATGGCTCTTCTCTTCAAACCTCTTTATTTCTGAAAATTAAACATAAAACTCGTCACGTAGCATTGCTTAGGTGTAAGATAATGGATATAAGATACAAATATAAGCATGAAATGGTGTCAATCAAATACCCCCACACCTAAGTTTTTGCTAGTCCCGAGCAAAATAAAGAAAGAGAAAAGCAAACGAGAAACAAGAAATCCGAACTCACTTTCGTAGGAATCACGGTTGCACTTAGCACGTGCAACAAGCCGTTAAACCTCTTTGTTGCCAAGGAGGAGGAGTGTTGTCTCCTGAGGGTTTTCAGCGGATATACCCACAAAATCCGAACAAGATGCATTATTCAATCTAGACCTCGACTCGTTGGAAATATTTTGTCGATCAATGGACGCGGTAATCCTACGGGCCGACTCTATATAGGTAATCAGTCCACACCTAGCCTAATAAACCATTCGTGCAAGTTAAATAAGAAATTAAGTGAAAGACATGGACAACATCAAGATCCTCAAGTGATACAAAGTGTAAGGTCCATTAAGGTTCTTATTTACATTACCATTTTTTTTTCTTTTTTTTCTTTTCACACAATTTTTTTTTCATTTTATTAGTTGGAGCTTCATTCTCCCAGGGTCAGGTTTCGTGCATCATTGCCCATGAGGACTTACACTATCACGTACACCTTTCCCCAAATCTCCACATAGGGCAATCCCTACCACCCGTGTAACGGGAGTTCGGTCGGCGCATCCCAAGTCAGATGACTCGAAAGCACCAGGCACAAAGTCCCTTCAGACCTACTTTCCCGAGTGATAGGAGCCGTGCGAGAAGAGAGAATACCTACTCACTTATTTTTTTATCTACACATGAACCAAAACCCCTACACTTAATGTCTCACAACAGAATTTAAAGGGTCCTTGACTACGACAAACTTCCTAAATTAACAAACACGAATTATTGACTCACTAGGTTCAGGGTGGACTTCTTTGAATGTTTGAGCACTGAAACCCTATGATTACTCACCCCCAAAGGAAAACTGGGGTGCATCCTAACGACTCGATAAATCCTAAAGCCACGTACTAGATATCCTAATGCATCAAGTTCAAGACAATTTTGGGAGCTTTCTTTTTACTTTGCCTCTCAACGGTTTTGCACATGCTAAACACACGCAAAACCCACAAAACATTTTCTTTCGAAAACACATGAAGATTTTGAAAGAAATGTGAAAATTTTGAAGCACTAGGCAAGCAAAAGAAGACAAGTCACCCAAGGATCATGGCAAGCAGAAATATCGATATTAAATGCAGCACACTATCATGACCCTAACAATGCAAACAAAAGAAAACAAAATCAAAGGAAAAAGACTCAACTATGTACACACGTAAAACACCCCCCCACACCTACTTCATGCATTGTCCTCAATGAATGCAAGCAAGATACTACATGGATTTATGCATGAAAAAGGAGAGATCTCACCAACGTGAAGTACAAAGGGAAGTGTATGGCTATGTTGATGGACACAACCCAAATTCCCTCAAAACATGTGAGATGCTAAAGAAAGGGTACAAATACGTGAAAGAAATGGAGCCCAAATACACAAGGGTTGGGGCTCACAACAATCGATGCTCACTGAAGGAGTCTTTTATTGAACTCTTTTTTTTTACTTTTTTTTCTTATTTTTATGTAACTATGTACAAACATAAGTTCCCATCTTCATTTGTCAAAATACATCAAATGGTAACCTCAAGAGTGGGTCAATGCACTTGGAAAGGGAACATGACACCACGCGGGGCCAGAATACTCATGCGTGGGCCCCCTTCACAAAGAGCACCAGATGAAATGAGAGGTTCGTGAATTGGACGCAAAGTCGTCTCATTCAAAGGATCAAAATGAAAGAGCTTGAACCTCTCAAGAGTTTGGGAAATGAGGGGCAACGAAAGAAGAGTTTCTCCTGTTGCGCTGCTGAAGTTATGATCGTCAATCCAAACTCTCCAACCAACAAGCTGGTGCGTCGGAACGAGGTCAAGAACCTCGTTAGGTATATCCGACACACCAGGCGAACAAACAGTGGGTCTCATACCCAAGGTATCCTCCAAGGAACTCCTAATACCCTCATGAGCAATGTAGTTGTTTGATGTTCCATCATTTCCAAGATGATCAGGAACAATAGTGAGAGACAAACTCTCATCAGGTCGTATGAGATTAAGGGTACTAGGGAGCTCTTGCTCCACCAAAGGTGAGTCCTTAGGAGGTACAACAATAAGATCATGTGGCTCAAGGGCCACGGGACAAAAAGGTAAGGCACAATCCTGTGCCGACTCATAATAGAACTGGTCCAAGCTATTCTCAATTTGAATCGAATCCTCCACTAAGTGATCGTGAATTGAAACCCCAAGTCCCTCAGACTGACTAGGAGTTTGACTTTGAAAGATTGTGCTTTGAATTTGTGGATGTGGTGGTGGTTCGATATCAAAAGATGAATCCTCATGTTGACAAGAAAAGTTACCCTCCTCACGTTCATGGAATTGTTGTGTCATCTGGCTCACTTGCATTTCCATGGTTTGCAAGGAATTCAAGTTGGACTTCAGTAAGTTTTGTGTGGTTTCCATGAATGTTTGGAGAGTTTGTTTCAAGGAATCAGGTATGCGGTCAACGATGGGGTCCAAGTCAGAGCTTGGGAAATTTTGGGGTTGGGTGTTGATGGGCTGAGAATGAGTCCAATGATTTGGAGTGGGGTGCTGGTAGAATTCTGGGTATTCGGGAGGATGATACTGGGGTGAATATGAAGTATAAGAATTTGAATAAGAATTGTTTCCCCATGAATCCATCACTCTCGGGATGTACGCGGATGCGTAATGGTCATATTGAGCATTTTGGGAAAATGTATGCTCATACTCAGGCTTTGGGGGAACATAAGGACATTCCCCGATATTATGACCACTCAACCCACAACAATTGCACGGTATGGCTACTGGAGCCACTGGTGCACTCATGTCGTCTACCGCATGCATGAAAGAGGCCAAAGTTTGTTGCCCAGAGTATGATCCAACATAACTAGATGGAGATCTAGCCGTCGGTGCCTCTCTCATATCACCCCTATATGAAGATTGCTCAGTCACATAATGAAGATCATCCCAACCGTACGGGGTGTTCGTCTGAGCCTCCCCAGGTTGCATGGGTCCGGAATACCAGGGAGAATCATCCTGGTCCCAACAATGATATGAATGGTCGCCCATGTAACCATCCATCTCAACAACAACTCTCGAGTCGACCACTCTCACCACCACGAGACTAAGCTCGCAAAAAGTGCTCGACTCGACCCTAAAATGCTACCAGAGAGTATAAAGGGGAGGAGACTATAACGTAGAAGAAGGTGAGAAGAAGATGACTCAGAGGAGAAGGGAAGAATCCCTAGAGCTAGCGAGGGTACAGGGTGAAGGTAGAAGCCTAACTAGCAAGCATGACTCAAACAATGTAAGGCAATGGGTCCTTAGGCTAGACGACGCCTAACTTCGAGGTCACTAGCCTTGACACGCCTCACCTCCCTACAACGAGGACCACAATGCCCAGCAAGTGATACCAGATCCGGAGATCCAGTACCTCCTACTATCGACAAGGTAGGCAACGCCGATCAGGTCATGACGGTCTCAACTAGATTACTCTCCTAGTGGGCCCGCAATCCTAGGGCCAATGTCTACTTGCTTTTAGTTAAGGCTTTATTAAGAGTGGTGTTTGGGGCCAAGGAAAGGGTGATGAAATCCCCCACCTTATTTTTTATGGGACAGCCCCTCCTTAGTAGAGTTTTGAGCTTAAATCTAGCAATCAATCGCTCCAATCAAACGCTCTCTCACTCTTGTCCCGATGCACCTTACTAACTAATGCATGAATGAAACATGCATGAATGAGGGATGTGGGTGCACGTACCTCACGCCAGCAATCAACGAAAAAATGTAAAGCAAAAAAAAACAAATGCATGCAAGGTCTACCAATGGTGCATGACCTAGATGGCAAGAAGTCTAATCTTTTGCTTTGAGTTTTATGGTCCAAGTTGATTAAAGGGGATTGAAATTAAATCTGGGAGCAAATTAGAAGTCACAACATGCAAAATTGTGCTCCCAGATAACTAAAATGAACAATGTAACAACTGGAACAAATTTGAGAACAATCGAGGCTCACCAGGCCGCCAATTGACGGTCCCAGACCGCTGATTGGCGGTCCGTTTTGCTTCTTTGGCTCTCCAACTCCTCCAGTCGCTTCCCCTGGATGCTTAGGCTACCTGAAACTTGCAAAAACTAAAAACAAAAAATTAAAAACCCCTCGAATCGTCCAAACCAACGTCTGGACAGAGCACCTCCCCGCCAACGGTGCCAAAAACTTGATTGTTTTCGTTTTTATTTAACCGCAAGTGCACGGCCGCGTTGAAGCGGTGGCAAATACGGGTCGTCCACTGGGAGGTGTGTCGACACTTGGTTTGTGTGAAGGCGAGAGGTAAAGAAAGGGAAGAGAAGGGTCGGTTACACTAAACTACACTAAGATGCAAAAAGGAAATGAAGATAAGCAATAAACTAAGCCCCAAAGGGGGTAGAGAAATAATGTGAACATAAAGAAGTGTGTGTGTGTGTTCATTAAGCTCCTCACAACATGTAGTGCATGAAATCATAAAACTACATCCAACTTTGCCTCTACATGAATTAAGATAAGACTACATCATTAAAACATACAAGACAATAATTGGAATGAAGCTACATGAACTCAAGTATAAAGACTATACCCTACTATGCCTCTACATGAATTAAGATTTTACTACATCATTAAAACATACAAGACATTAGCTAAGGTAAAGGCAACAAGAGTACATACACTACAAATTGTGTTTCCAATATTAACTTCATCCATATCCTAACCTTATCATTCCCCATAAAATAGGTCCACTAATCAAAGCATAAGCTAAGCTTCATTCAAGAGCATTAGTATATCAAAGATAAGAGTGAAAACCCATTAGATGGTTATGGAAATCATTTAAAGCTCAAGGGATAAAGATAACACACACTTAATACACTACATGATTATATCACATATTTCTCCACCCCCCAAATGGGGATGGAACTACTCACTACTCATTACACTAACTATATTAGCAAAACAAAGCATAATACTGAAATGAAAGTTAACTAAGAAGGCAAGAAGCATTAAAGAAACATAAAAGGGAAGGAAAGACTAAACAGACATGCACAAATTAAAAGACAAGATTGAAAGAAACTAGAAGAATTATTTTATTAACAAATGACTCACATTGAAGGTAGCATTCATCTCCACCTTGAGTTTTTGCTTCAAGGCTCACTCCTTAGTAGAGAGAATGCCACCAAGCAATGGGTAATTACAATGGAAGGTGAAGAGTTCTATTTATAAGCATGGAAAAAGTTAATCGGGGACAATCCCCCGATGTGGGACTAAACCAATACCAAAAATAGACTAAGAATACACTAATACAAGCCCAGCACAAATCTTAGCGGATCTGGAGACATATGGACCGCCAATTAGCGGTCCAAGACCGCCAATTAGCGGTCTATAAGCTTTGCATTCATCTGGGATTTGTTGTGGGCTTTGCTGGTGGTCTTTGTTGGTCCTGGATGCATCTACTTGGTTTGTTGGAGCTCCGACCCGAATCGAATTGCCAAAATACTCCCCATGATGGTGTGGAGTTTCCTGGTTTGCTCTTAGGTCCTTCTGTCTTACGATCAGGTACTTCTGTCTTGCATCTTGGTCCCCAGGTCTCACAATTAAGTCCTTTTTCCTGCTTTTGGGTCCTTTCATGGCTCTTCTCTTCAAACCTCTTTATTTCTAAAAACTAAACATAAAACTCGTCACGTAGCATTGCTTAGGTATAAGATAATGGATATAAGATACAAATATAAGCATGAAATGGTGTCAATCAGAGGTGTGTCGACTTTAGTTTGTTTGAAGGCGAATGAGAAAGAAAGGAGAGAAAGGAGTTATGATCTAAACTACACTACAATGCGAAAGGAATTGGAAATACGCAATAAAACTAAACCCCATAACGGGTAGAGAAAGAATGTGAATACAAAGATATGTGTATGTGTGTGTGTGTTCAATTATACTCTTCACAACATGTAGTGCATGAAAATCATAAAACTAAATCTAACTTTGCCTCGACATGAAATAAGATAAAACAATATCATTAAAACATACAAGACAATAATTGGAATGAAGATAAATAAACTCATGTATAAAGACCAAACCTCACTATGCCTCCACATGAAATAAGATTTAGACAATCATTAAACCATACAAGACATTAACCAAGGTAAAGGCAACAAGAGTACATGCAACTACCTGTCATGTTTCCTTTATCAATTCCATCCATATCCTCACCTCATCATTCCCCATAAAATAGGTCCACTAATCTAAGCATATGCTAAGCTTCACTCAAGAGCATTAGCATATCAAAGACAAGAGTGAAATCACATTAGATGGTTATGGAAATCATGTAAGGTTCAAAGGATTAAGATAACACACACCTAATACATCACATAATCATATCACATATTTCTCCACCCCCAATTGGGGATGGAACTACTCACTAATCATTACACTACAACCTACATTAACCAAATTCAACATTCTAATGATAGAAAATTAAACTAAGCAAGAAAGGAATATTAAAGAAGCTAATTGAAAGGAAAGTACAACTAAAGAAGCATGCAAGAATTAAAAGACAAGATTAAAAGAAAGTAAGAACAATTATTTTTATTTACATGACTTACATTACAAGTGGCATTCTTCTCCACCTTGAGTTTTTGTTTCAAGGCTTTTACTCCAAGTAAAGAGAATGCCACCAAGCAATGGGTGAATACAAAGGAAGGTGAAGAGTTCTATTTATAGGCATGGAAAAAGGTAATCCGGGACAATCCCCTGGTATGGGACTAAATGTATACCAAAAATAGACTAAACACAACCTAACACATGACCCGCCAAAGTCTTAGTGGATCTGGACCAAAACCGACCGCCAATCAGCGGTCTTGGACTGCCAATTGGCGGTCTATATTGTTTGGATCCGTCCTAGTTTTGGTGTGTGGTTGTTTGGCTTCATGTCTTCATGTTTGATGCATCTGGGTAGGTTGTTGGAGCTCAGGACCGAATCGAATTGCCAAATACTCCTCATGATGGTGTGGAGTTTCATGATTTGCTCCTTGGTTCCTTGGTCCATTGGGCTTACATCTGGGTCCTTCCCTCTTGTATCTTAGTCCCAACATCTTGCAACTCAATCATTTTCCTTGCTTCTAGGTCCTTTTATGTCTCTTCTCCTCAATCATGTTTATTCCTAAAACTCAAACATAAAACTCATTACGTAGCATTGTTTAGGTTAAAGATAATGGATATAAGACACAAATATATGCATGATGTGATGTCAATCATTAATCAAGGCACATTATCATTGAAACATACAAGGCATTAACCAAGGTAACAACGACAAGAGTACATGCAACTACAAGTCATGTTTCCAACATTAATTCCATCCTTATCCTTACCTCATCATTCCTCAAAAAATAGGTCCACTAACATATGCTAAGCTTCATCCAAGAGCATTAGCATATCAAAGACAATAGTGAAATCTCATTAGATGGTTATGGAAATCCTATAAGGCTCAAAGGATTAAGATAACACACCTAATACATCACATGATCATATCACATATTTATCCAGCCCCCAAATGAGGATGGAACTACTCACTAATCATTACACTACAACCTACATTAACAAAATGAAACATTCTACTGAAAGGAAATTAAACTAAGCAAGCAAGAAATATTAAAGAAGCTAAAAGGACATAAAACTAAAGAAGCATGCAAGACATATGAAAGGAAATTAAAGTAAGAAAGAAGCAACATAACTAAAGGAAAACTTTATTAATTTCCAACTCACAATACATGTAGTCTCTCTCCACCAGGGTTTTTGTTTCAAGGCTTTTACTCCTAGTAGAGAGGATGGCCACCAAGAGAGTGATGAATACAAGGGAAGAGGAGGAGTTCTATTTATAGTCAAAGAAAAAGGCCATCGGGGACAATCCCCTGGTATAGGACTAATACAATACCAAAAATAGACATAACACACAATTATACATGACTGAGTAAACCGTACCGGATCCAGAGCAACCCGGACAGCCAATTGGCGGTCTACAGGGTTCGGATTAGGGCTGGCAATTTGGGTCATGACACGAAACCTGAACCCGACACTAAATATCACGATTCGGGTTGACACGAATGACCCGAACTGTAATTTGAGTCGACACTAATGACACAAATTGTAATTCGGGTTGGAGTATTTCGTGTTTCGTGTAATTCAGGTTGACACGAATAACACGAACTGCAATTCAGGTCGGGTTCGTGTTTCATGTAATTCGTGTCAAACATGCTAGTTCGTGTTCAGGTTAATTCGTGTTCGTGTAAATTTGTGTCAAACATATCATAATTGGTATCAAACAAGTTGTTTTGTGTTCAGGTTAATTCGTGTTTGTAAAAATTCGTGTCAAACGGGTCAGTTCGAGTTATTCGGGTTAATTCGTGTTCGGGTCAACACGAACACGAAAAATGGATTCGTGTCAATGTGGGTCGTGTTCGGGTTACCAAATTAGTGTTCTGGTTTATGATTAGATTTTCGTGTTCGTGTTCGTGTTCGGGTCGAGTAAAAACAATTCGTGTCAAACACGACAAAAAATAAGAATTTGCCAGCCCTAGTTCGGATTCGATTGGGCTTTTTTGTGGGCTTTCCTGGATGGTTTTCTGCTTGTGTGATGTACCCAAGTCGATTGATGGAGCTCCGACCTGAATCGAATTGCCAAAATACTCCCCATGATGGTGTGGAGTTTCTTCATTTGCTCATTGGTCCTTTGGTATTGCATTCGTGACCCTCTCTCTTGCATCTTAGTCCATAAGTCTAACTTAGTCCTTTTTCTTGCTTTTGAGTCCTTTTATTGTCTCTCCTTCTCAAACCTACTTATTCCTGAAACTTAAACATTAAACTCGTTACATAGCATTGTTTGAGTGAAAGATATTGGATATAAGACACAAAGATATGCATGATAAGATGTCAATCAATGATGAACTCATTGATCATATTCGAAATGTAACATCTCAAGAACAACCCAATGAGATACTTCAATAAAAAGAAGATCTTCTAAAGCATGGGCGTTATAAAAAGGACTATCCTAAGAACCTTGTAATTGGTGAAGTATCGAAAGGAGTTGTTACTAGATCTAATGCTCTTGTTGTTTGTGACTCTTATGCATTTATATCTCAACTTGAAGCTAAGAAAATTGAAGAAGCATGTGAGGATGGATTTTGGTTAATAGCTATGCATGAAGAGTTAAACCAATTCGTTCGTAGTGATGTTTGGGAAGTTTTTCCAAGACCCAAAAATCAAACACTAATTGATACCAAGTGGGTTTTTTGAAACAAACTTGATGAATCCGGGCAAGTGGTTAGAAACAAAGATTGATTGGTCGCTCAAGGTTACAACCATGAGGAAGGCATCGACTTTGTTGAAATCTATGCTCTGGTAGCTCGACTAGAAGCAATTCGAATGTTATTAGCCTATGCATAATACATAGATTTTAAACTCTTTCAAATGGATATTAAAAGTGCATTTCTGAATGTTTTATCATGGAGAAAGTTGAATGAAACCTACCAGGATCATGTATTCAAGTTTAAGAAGGCTCTTTGTGGTCTCAAGCAAGCTCTTAGAGCTTGGTCGGAGAGGTTGAAGAACTTCTTAGTTGAAAATGGATTCACAATGGGGGAAGTTGACACCACTCTATTTACTAAGACTAAAGACAAAAAATTATTAGTAGTACAGATTTATGTTGATGACATTATATTCGGTGATACTAATGATTTTCTATGCCAAGAGTTTTCCAAGTCCACGCAAGGTGAATTTCAAATGAGCTTGATTGGTGAACTCAACTTCTTCCTTGGACTCCAAATCAAGCAAACTATGGAGGGAAACATCATCAACCAAACCAAATATAGAAGAGTACTTAAAAGAATTGGGTATGATGATAGCAAGCCTCACAATACTCCAATCAGAATAAGCTTGAAATTGGATAAAAATGATGAAGGGAAAGAGGTTGACATTAAAAGGTATCGAGGTATGATCGGTTCACTTCTTTGTTTAACCGCTAGTAGACCCGATATCATGTTTAGTGGTTGCCTTTGTTCATGCTTTCAATCTTTCCCTAAAGAATCTCATATGTATGCTTTGAAAATGATTTTTCGTTATTTAAAAGTTACTTGTGATTTTGGATTGTTTTATCCAAAGACTCGATCTTTTGATCTCATTGCCTAGAGCGAGGCCGACTATGCCGGATGCAAATCCGGTCGGAAAAGTACTAGTGGTACATGTCAATTCGTGGGTAAATTTTTTGTTTCTTGGTTTGGTAAGAAGCAATATAGTGTTGCACTCTCAACAACCGCGATCGAGTATGTAGTCGCCGGACGTTGTTGTGCACAAATCCTCAAGGATTTGAGATTTGAGTTTCATACTATACCAATCTTTTGTGATAATACAAATGCTATAAACCATTCTAAAAATCCAATTCTTCAATCAAGAACTAAGCATAGAGATGTCCGCCATCATTTTCTTAGAGATCATGCTCCTAAACGTGATATTGAATTGAAATTCAGCTCAATGAATAATCAAATAGCAGATATATTTTCAAAACTCTTAAATGTTAATCAATTTGATAAAATTAGACAAGAACTAGGCATGTGTAGTGCTAAAGAAATATCTTAATTCAAATGCATTGCTTGAATAAACTTGATTGATTCTTTGTTTTGTATCTTGTTCTGTTCAAACCAAATGGACAGCCGAATCATATTCGGTTGACCAAATGGTGTATGGACATGGACTCAAACTTAGTATGGATCCTCACCGAATGGTACACCGATCATTATCTAGTTGACCGAAAGTTTTCCTTTGCTAAATTTAGCAAACTTCCCTGTTTTTCCTCTGGCGGTGATCCGAGTATATATTGCGAGACGGAATATCTTCGGTGGATTTTTCGAATTCTTGTTGTTGTTGATTTAATGGATCAGGTCAAATTGATTGTTTATACAAATTTGAATCGGATGATCGTTACAATGCTTTTGAATTTTCTTGTCAAATGGATATTAGAGACCGTCACATGTTCGGTCATCCATTTTAAATATCAAGTAACTATTTCATCTCTTACTGTCCAACCTTTTTGATACATCGAAGTCTAATCGGTGACCAACGCGTGCATATTTCTAGCCGTTGCAATTGTTCCAATGGTAATCCGACACACTTATGGAAGACCGTTGGACACGTTTTTCCTGCTTTTACCCCTCACATCTTCTATATATTTGGTTCTTCAACTTCACTTCTATCACCCCAAAGCAAACTCTTGCATCCTTCCCTTTCTCCAATCTCAAAATCTTCATTTCTCCATCAAAACTTCTCCTTCTCCTATGGGTCCAAGGAAAGTGTTTGGATAGATGGCCTACTTAATATGCTAATCAATTTAACTTAATCCCTACTTAATTAAACAAGATGTGCAGCAGAAACAATTTAAAGACAAGTAGGGATAAACAAGCACAATAAAACCACAATGAAGACGATGTGATTTTTATAGAGGTTCGGCCTCCCACCTACTTTCTCTCTTTCAAGCTTCGCTCGACTCCGCGAGCTCCGTCTACATCTTCACTAACCACTCCCCGTTCCGAGCCCGGAGAGAATGCCTTTACACTTCAAGCTTGTGAACACCCTCGGGCTTTACATTTCAATCCGAGAGGGATGCTTCGGGATTTCACCGAAACCTTTACAAGCTTTGACAATGAAAGGAATTGAGTATTCAACACTGTTTAGCTTGAACACACTTTGAGTAAGACGTGGAATTGATCAAAGTGGTGCAAGTTTAAGCTTGAGTGTAGGATTTGGAATTTCTTGATTGGGAGAAGTCTCTCTTTCTAGAGAGATATAGCCGTTGGGGATAAGCTTCTAGAGAGATATATCCATATGTTGAGCAATTGGAAGTGTGAGAGTTGTGTAAATAAGGTGTATGGACATCTATTTATAAGCTTCTAGAGAGATATAGTCGTTGGGGATGAATTATTTAAGTTATGTGATTGACATCATTTCATGCATTCATTTGTGTCTTATATCCATTATCTTGAATCTAAACAATACTACGTAATGATTTTATGTTTGAGTTTCAGGAATAAACTGGTTTTAGGAGAAGAAGCTAAAAGGACCTAAAAGCAGGAAAAGGACAGAGTTGTGAGACTTGGGGACTGAAATGCAAGGGAGAAGGACTTAAATGTAAGCCCAAAGGACCAATAAGAAAATAAAAATAGTTCACACCATCATGAGGAGTATTTTAGCAATTTGATTCGAGCCTAAACTCTAAAAACTGACTTCGGTGCATCACACATGAAGAAATCACTCCAGCAAAGCCCACCCAAATTCCAGACCGGATCCAGACTCTATAGACCGCTTGTGACAGTTTGGGACCGTTGATTGGCGGTCAGGTTGGCTCCGGGTCCGACACGCTTCGGGCAGAACATGTATTAGGGTGTTTTATTTATTTATGGTGTTGTATTAGTCCCACATCGGGGGATTGTCCCTGACTATAAATAGAACTTCTTACCTTCCCTTGTAATCTACTACATACTTAGTGGCTATTCTACCTACTTGAAGTGGAGACTTGGAGCAAATACTAAAGTAGGAAGATGCTACTTGTATTGTGAGTCTGAATTTAATAAAAGTTTCTTTGTTATGTTGCCTGTTTCATGTTGCTTGCATACTTAGTTTAATTTCATTTCATTAATCTTAGTTACTTAGTTAATATGTTTTCCTTTCTTAGGTTAATAATTAGTTTAATGGGTAGTGAATAGTTCCATCCCCTTTGGGGGGTGGAGTTGATGTTTTATACACGCATAGAGAATGCAAATGAATGCTTTGTATGAAATGTGTTGATAAACATAAATGTATTCTTGCTTGTTTAGGATAGAACTTGTAACTTGATAGGTTTTTGCCATAACTCTTAGACATCTCCCATGCTTGTTTATGTTCTTAAATAACCAACTTGAGTATGTTTGTGTTAGTCAACTAGGTTAGTAATGGGATTGATAGGTTTTGCCATAAACATTAGACACTTCCTATACATAAAAATACAACCTACATTTGTGCTTAATGATTGCATTCTTCACCATCTTCTTGCTTGTGTATACTCACTCCACCGCTCAGGGATCCCTCTTTCTGATTTGCATTCCGTTTTAGGCTCTTTTGATTTAGTTTTCATCGTTAGTTGTTGTTTTCCTTCTTAGTTCTTCTTACTAGTTTAGTGTAACTTAGATTAGTATATCTACAACTCTTCTACCCTTTTTTGCCATCTGATTTCGATCATACCAGAGACTGCTCACCTCCCTGCGGACGACCCGTACTTGCCTCGTCTTCACCGACGACTGTGCACTTGCAGTCTAAATTTAAAATGATTAAACATTATGTGAAGTACAGACAAAATAGAAACTAAGGATCATCAATAATGTCCCTCAACAGTTGACTGAATAATGGTAACTGGTCAACTGTTTCCTTAATAGTAAGGAAACGTTTGAACCACATAACACTTCCGTCGAACCTACTTGGCTTTTGACTTAAGTGATCGGTCGACCAAAAATGGGGCGGTCGACTGAAATCAAGGTTTTGGTAAGGTTGAAGGATATATCGGTCGACCACAAAAGGAAGATCCGATCAACCTGAAATAACATGCACTTTTGGTGTCTCGAGATGTCTATATCCAGTTGACCGTTTCTAGGTCCACACTCAACCAGTGAAAATATGTTTTGGAGGTTAGATGAAAAATACGAATATGATCGGTGTATAATACGACCGTTGAAAAATACGAAGGTCAAAACTAGTCGACCAAACCAAGGCTAAATATGCCCAGGTCAATCGGTCGACCGGACAACTATCGATCAGTCGTCTGGGTGCAGACAGTTCTATATAGCTTGGTTATCTTATGGAATTGGGTTGCCTATTCAAGTCAGATTGAGATGGGAATTTGTATGTGACTTCTATAAGTTCCCTAGAGTCTATGTGAATGGATTTTAACTCTTGTATGCTCGAGCTCACAGAAATTCCTAAGACTCAAAATAGAAACAAAATTACATGTCTTCAAAAGCTTGATTACATGTCTTGACTTAAATTTCATTCTTCCTTGAGTCTTGATCACATGTAGATGTTAGCACCATACAATATATCTTCTATGCATATGTGTGCTACTCCACATTTGATTGTGATTAAGATTACGTTGATTAAATTATCAAAACACGGATTAAGACCAAAAAGGCAACAGAAAGGTTGTGCAACCAAGAAGACGATGGAACCAATAAAGCAGTCGGCGTCTAAGAAAGGAAAGAAATTCATTCCTCCGGCGAAGAAGACGAGACTCAACCCCGACATTTCTTCCTCTTCGGAAAATCCGGCAAACAAACCCATCAACAAATATCTTCACCATTTCATCAACGGCATCTTCTACAATCTAAAGGTGGAGGAGCACTACTACACTATTAGTGGTGCAAATCTAATTCCGAAGTTGAAGATCATCAACAAAAGATTACAAGTCGATTGGTCTTTCTCCCTATCTGTCGTCGATCACCTTGGAGATTTCTTTCACAACAAACTTTCGGTCCCTTACTTCGTTGAAGCTTGTTGCCATTTTTTTGTCAATCTCCAGGCGACAACCACCCTTGATGGCACTCAAGAGGCTCTTACAACTCAAATCAATTGTGTCCCATTTACTTTCACCGCATCTATCCTTTTGGAGATCACCGGACTTCTTAGTGCCAGAGATGATATCTACAACCTCTCTTGAGAGGAGGTTTGTGGCTCGATGCAGCAATTTTTGGAGGTTACTCGACCAGAAATTCCTCAAGGTGGCAAGCTTGCAATTCCTCATCTTCCAGTTCTCGGCTGCATTCTTTCTCGTTTCATCTCTACCAACATCTTTGTATGCAAAGGTTATAACGACGAACTCGGCCCCCAAATTATGAAGTGTCTTTTCAATCTCTCCACTGGTACTAGCACAAATCGGCCTTTATTCATTATCAACCACATGTGCTACACCGCTCGGCGGAAGCGTAACTTTCTTCCATTCCAAATTATCATCTCACTGATCATAAATCACTTCAACATTAAACTCGATCGGGATCTTTTCAAATCTTCAAAGACTATTATAGACAAATAGACACTCAAGCGAATACACTCCGACAAGCAAGCAATTGAAGAAGAAGACGACGATGAATCCACTGGAAATGAAGATGATGCTACATCTACTAACGCTCCACATTGGGCTCCTCCTCCGTCCGAAACTGAGGTTCATCCTAATTGGGATCCTAGCTCGACTCATGGTCCTCGGCACTACACTAGCCCTGAATGGTTATCTAGTACAGATGCTCAATGGGACCAACCTGCTTGGGCCTATCGGCACGAGAAGCTCTTGGACTGGAATTGCAAAGAGATCCACGAGGTTTGTGGGCTCGTGAATCAAAATTACCAAGGCGTTCAAGAGCTCACTTCCAATTTCCAAGCCTTTCAGTTGACGACGTTGAACTCACTCAACAAGATCAACAACCAAATTCATGTGGTTGGAGATTCTCGCCAAGCATTTCTCGACTCACAAAATGAAATCATGGATTTTTTTTCGAAGCATGAACAAGCCGAACAACTTGACTACTTTTTATGCGTGTTTTGTGTTTATTTTGTTGTTTGGTTTATTAAATACATTTGTTTTCTTTTGTTTGATTTTGTATCGTCTTTATGCCTTATCTTCCCTTTTAGCAATGAAATTTCATTTTCTTATTGTGTGTCTTTTTATGTCAACCTATGCTTGATTAATCTTTTTGATTGATGCCAAAAGGGGGAGAAAAATTGATATAACATGATTCAATGAATATATGAAATTCATGCACACTGTAAGGGAGAGTTATTATATAACTTATGCATATTGATAGGGCGAGAATTTAGACAACTTGACATTAGTTTCTCAACATCAAAAAATGGAGATTGTTAGATTTTTGGCCAATTACTCTGAATTTTGATGATTAACAAACTAATATTATACACAACTCCAATTAACACACCATATCATCAAATTTCATATATATTGTATATTCCTAACATTGTATGTGTTCAAACTAAAGGACTAATTGATTGATCGTTTTATATTTAACCGCAAGTGCACGGCCGCGTTGAAGCGGTGGCAAATACGGGTCGTCCACTGGGAGGTGTGTCGACACTTGGTTTATTCGAAGGCGAGAGGTAAAAAGAAGGGAGAAAGATGTATTACACTAATCTAAACTACAAAGCTGAAATAAAATGCAAAGGAAATGAAGATAAGCAATAAAACTAAACCCCAAAGGGGGTAGAGAACTGATGTGAACATAAAGATGTGTGTGTGTGTGTGTGTTCAATTAAGCTCCTCACAACATGTAGTGCATGAAATCATAAAACTACATCCAATCTTGCCTCTACATGAATTAAGATAAGACTACATCATTAAAACATACAAGACATTGATTGGAATGAAGCTACATGAACTCAAGTATAAAGACTAGACCCTACTATGCCTCCACATGAATTAAGATGACTACATCATTAAAACATACAAGACATTAGCTAAGGAAAAGGCAACAAGAGCACAAACATTACAAATTGTGTTTCCAATATTAACTTCATCCATATCCTAACCTTATCATTCCCCATAAAATAGGTCCACTAATCAAAGCATAAGCTAAGCTTCATTCAAGAGCATTAGCATATCAAAGATAAGAGTGGGGGCCCATTAGATGGTTATGGAAATCATATAAAGCTCAATGGATAAAAATAACACACACTTAATACACTACATAATTATATCACATATTTCTCCACCCCCCAAATGGGGATGGAACTACTCACTACTCATTACACTACTGATTAGACTAAGTAAAGAAAACATTTAACTAAGATACTAAAATTACTAAACAAGAAATTAAACAAAGTAAAACAACCCACACAAAACAAACAACATAACAAAACAAGATTAAAAGAAACAAATAAACTTTTATTAACAATGACTCACATTGAAGGTAGCATCCTTCTCCACCTTGAGTTATTGCTTCAAGGCTCACTCCTTAGTAGAGAGAATGCCACCAAACAATGGGTAATTACAATGGAAGGTGAAGAGTTCTATTTATAAGCATGGAAAAAGCTAATCGGGGACAATCCCCCGATGTGGGACTAAACCAATACCAAAAATAGCCTAAACGAACATTAATACAAGTCCAGGAGAAATTTCGGCGGATCCTGAGCAATATGGACCGCCAATTAGCGGTCCAAGACCGCCAATTGGCGGTCCAAAATTGTCGGATCGTGTTGGAATTTGTTGTGGGCTTTGCTTTCTGGTATTGTTGGTCTTTGATGCGGTTACTCGACTTGTTGGAGCTCCGACCCGAATAGAATTGGTAAAATACTCCCCATGATGGTGTGGAGTATTCTGTTTTGCTCTTAGGTCCTTCTGTCTTACATTCAGGTCCTTCTCCCTTGCATCTTGGTCCCTAAATCTCACCATTCAGTCCTTTTTCCCAGCTTTTGGGTCCTTTCATGGCTCTTCTCTTCAAACCTCTTTATTCCTGAAAACTAAACATAAAACTCGTCACGTAGCATTGCTTAGGTGTAAGATAATGGATATAAGATACAAATATGAGCATGAAATGATGTCAATCAAATACCCCCACACCTAAGTTTTTGCTAGTCTCGAGCAAAACAAAGAAAGAGAAAAACAAACGAGAAACAAGAAATCCTAACTCACTTTCGTAGGAATCACGGTTGCACTTAGCACGTGCAACAAGCCGTTAAACCTCTTTGTTGCCAAGGAGGAGGAGTGTTGTCTCCTAAGGGTTTTCAGCGGATATACCCACAAAATCCGAACAAGATGCATTATTCAATCTAGACCTCGACTCGTTGGAAATATTTTGTCGATCAATGGACGCGGTAATGCTACGGGCCGACTCTATATAGGTGATCAGTCCACACCTCTACCCTAATGAACCATTCGTGCAAGTTAAATAAGGAATTATGTGAAAGACATGGACAACCTCAACATCCTCAAGTGCTACAAAGTGTAAAGTCCATTAAGGTTCTTATTTGCATTATCATATTTTTTTTTCTTTTTGTTTCTTTTCACATTTTTGTTTCTTTTACTTTTTATTAGTTGGAGCTTCATTCTCCCAGGGTCAGGTTCCGTGCATCATTGCCCATGAGGACTTACACTATCACGTACACCTTTCCCCACATCTCCACATAGGGCAATCCCTACCACCCGTGTAACGGGAGTTCAGTCGGCGCATCCCAAGTCAGATGACTCGAAAGCACCAGGCACAAAGTCCCCTCAGACCTACTTTCCCGAGTGATAGGAGCCGTGCGAGAAGAGAGAACACCTACTCACTTATTTCTTATCTACACATGAACCAAAACCCCTACACTAATGTCTCACAACAAGATTAAGAGGGTCCTTGACTACAACAAACTTCCTAAATTAACAAACACGAATTATTGACTCACTAGGTTCAGGGTGGACTTCTTTGAATGTTTGAGCACTGAAACCCTATGATTACTCACCCCCAAAGGAAAACTGGGGTGCATCCTAACGACTCGATAAATCCTAAAGCCACGTACTAGATATCCTAATGCATCAAGTTCAAGACAATTTTGGGAGCTTTCTTTTTACTTTGCCTCTCAAGGGTTTTGCACATGCTAAACACACGTAAAACCCACAAAACATTTTCTTTCGAAAACACATGAAGATTTTGAAAGAAATGTGAAAATTTTGAAGCACTAGGCAAGCAAAAGAAGACAAGTCACCCAAGGATCATGGCAAGCAGATATATCGATATTAAATGCAGCACACTATCATGACCCTAACAATGCAAACAAAAGAAAACAAAATCAAAGGAAAAAGACTCGACTATGTACACACGTAAAACACCCCCCCACACCTACTTCATGCATTGTCCTCAATGAATGCAAGCAAGATACTACATGGATTGATGCATAAAAAGGAGAGATCTCACCAACATGAAGTACAAAGGGAAGTGCAAGGTCATGTTGATGGACATAACCCGAATTCCCTCAAAACCTGTGAGATGCTAAAGAAGGGATACAAATACGTGAAAGAAATGGAGCCCAAATACACAAGGGTTGGGGCTCACAACAATCAATGCTCACTGAAGGAGTCTTTTATTGTACTTCTTTTTTTTTCTTTTTTTCTTTTTTTTTCTTTCTTTTTTTTTTTTTTTATATAACTATGTACAAACATAAGTTCCCATCTTCATTTGTCAAAAGACATCAAATGGGAACCTCAACAGTGGGTCAATGCACTTGGAAAGGGAACATGACACCACGCGGGGCCAGAATACGCATGCGTGGGCCCCCTTCACAAAGAGCACCAGATGAAATGAGAGGTTCATGAATTGGACGCAAAGGCGTCTCATTCAAAGGATCAAACTGAAAGAGCTTGAACCTCTCGAGAGTTTGGGAACTAAGGGGCAACGGAAGAAAAATATCTCCCGTTGCGGAACTGAAGTTATGATCATCAATCCAAACTCTCCAACCAACGGGCTGGTGGGTCGGAACGAGGTCAAGCACCTCGTTATGCATGTCCAACTCACCAGGAGAACAGGAAGTGGGTCTCATACCCAAAGTATCCTCCAAGGAACTCCTAATACCCTCATGAGCAATGTAGTTGTTTGATGTTCCATCATTTCCAAGATGATTAGGAACAATAGTGAGAGGCAAACTCTCATCAGGTTGTTTGAAGTTGAGGTTACTAGGGAGCTCTTGCTCCACCAGAGGTGAGTCCTCAGGAGGTACAACAATAAGATCATGTGGCTCAAGGGCCACGGGACAAAAAGGTAAGGCACAATCCTGTGCCGACTCATAATAGAACTGGTCCAAGTTATTCTCAATTTGAATCGAATCCTCCACTAAGTGATCGTGAATTGAAACCCCAAGTCCCTCAGACTGACTAGGAGTTTGACTTTGAAAGGTTGTGCTTTGAATTTGTGGATGTGGTGGTGGTTCGATATCAAAAGAAGAATCCTCATGTTGACAAGAAAGGTTACTCTCCTCACATTCACGTAATTTCTGCGACATTTGACTCACTTGCAGTGTCATATTTTGTATGGACTGTTGAGTGGTTTCCATGAACGTAAGGAAAGTTTGTTTCAAGGAATCAGGTATGCGGTCAACGATGAGGTCCAAGTTAGAGCTTGGGAAATTTTGAGGTTGGGTGTTGATGGGCTGAGAATGAGTCCAATGATTTGGAGTGGGGTGCTGGTAGAATTCTGGGTATTCGGGAGGAGGATACTGGGGTGAAAATGAAGTATAAGAATTTGGATATGAATTGTCTCCCCATGAATCCATCACTCTCGGATTGTACGCGGATGCGTAATGGTCATAATGAGCATTTTGGGAAAATGTATGCTCATACTCAGGCTCTGGGGGAACATAAGGACATTCCCCGATAACATGACCACTCAACCCACAACAGTCGCACGGTACGGCTACAGGAGCCACCGGGGCACTCATGTCGTCTGCCATACGCATGAAAGAGGCCAAAGTTTGTTGTAATGTCTCAGTTTGTTGACCAGCATATGATCCGGCATAACTAGATTGTGGTCTAGCAGTCGGTGCCTCTCTCAAGTTACCCCAATATGAAGACTGCTCAGTCACAAAATTGCGATCATCCCAACCATACGGGGTGTTAGTCTGAGCCACCCCAGGTTGCATGGGTCCGGAGTACCAGGGAGAATCGTCCTGGTCCCAACAATGATATGGATGGTCGCCCATGTAACCATCCATCTCAAGAAAAACTCTCGAGTCGATCACTCTCACCACCACGAGGCTAAGCTCGCAAAAAGTGCTCGACTCGACCCTAAAATGCTAACAGAGAGTGTAAAGGGGAGGAGACTATAACGTAGAAGAAGGTGAGAAGAAGATGACTCAGAGGAGAAGGGAAGAATCCCTAGAGCTAGCGAGGGTACAGGGTGAAGGTAGAAGCCTAACTAGCAAGCATGGCTCAAACAATGTAAGGCAATGGGTCCTTAGGCTAGACGACGCCTAACTTCGAGGTCACTAGCCTCGACACGCCTCACCTCCCTACAACGAGGACCACAATGCCCAGCAAGTGATACCAGATCCGGAGATCCAGTACCTCCTACTATCGACAAGGTAGGCAACGCCGATCAGGTCATGGCGGTCTCAACTAGATTACTCTCCTAGTGCGTCCGAATTCCTAGGGCCAATGTCTACTTGCTTTTAGTTAAGGCTTTACTTGAGTGTGCTTTTTGGGGCTAAGGGAGGGGTGATGAAATCCCCCACCTTATCTTTGAAGTCTGTAGGTGATGCCCCTTAAAGATGTTTTGAAATCTTAGGCTAGCAAGCAACTCACCAAACAAGCACTCACCTCACTCTTGTTTCGATGCAAACCTTACTCACTAATGAATGTCCTAATGCGTGAATGAGTGATAAGGAATGCGTACCTCGCTCCAGCAATCAACGACAAAATGTAAAGCAAAGAAAAGAAAGATGCATGCAAGGTCTACATATGATGCATGACCTAGATGGCAAGAAGTCTAATCTTTTGCTTTGAGTTTTATGGTCCAAGTTGATTAAAGGGGATTGAAATTAAATCTGGGAGCAAACTAAAGATCACAACATGCAAAATTGGGCTCCCAGATAACTAAAGTGAACAACATAACAACTGGAACAAATTTGAGAGCAATTGAGGCTCACCAGGCCGCCAATTGGCGGTCCCAGACCGCTGATTGGCGGTCACTTTGGGGTCTTTTGCTCTCCAATTACTCCAGTCGCTTCCCCTTGATCCTCAGGTTCCCTGCCACTAAGAAAAACTGAAAACAAAAAATTAAAAACCCCTCGAATCGTCCAAACCAATGTCTGGACAGAGCACCTCCCCGGCAACGGCGCCAAAAACTTGATTGATCGTTTTATATTTAACCGCAAGTGCACGGCCGCGTTGAAGCGGTGGCAAATACGGGTCGTCCACTGGGAGGTGTGTCGACACTTGGTTTATTCGAAGGCGAGAGGTAAAAAGAAGGGAGAAAGATGTATTACACTAATCTAAACTACAAAGCTGAAATAAAATGCAAAGGAAATGAAGATAAGCAATAAAACTAAACCCCAAAGGGGGTAGAGAACTGATGTGAACATAAAGATGTGTGTGTGTGTGTGTTCAATTAAGCTCCTCACAACATGTAGTGCATGAAATCATAAAACTACATCCAATCTTGCCTCTACATGAATTAAGATAAGACTACATCATTAAAACATACAAGACATTGATTGGAATGAAGCTACATGAACTCAAGTATAAAGACTAGACCCTACTATGCCTCCACATGAATTAAGATGACTACATCATTAAAACATACAAGACATTAGCTAAGGAAAAGGCAACAAGAGCACAAACATTACAAATTGTGTTTCCAATATTAACTTCATCCATATCCTAACCTTATCATTCCCCATAAAATAGGTCCACTAATCAAAGCATAAGCTAAGCTTCATTCAAGAGCATTAGCATATCAAAGATAAGAGTGGGGGCCCATTAGATGGTTATGGAAATCATATAAAGCTCAATGGATAAAAATAACACACACTTAATACACTACATAATTATATCACATATTTCTCCACCCCCCAAATGGGGATGGAACTACTCACTACTCATTACACTACTGATTAGACTAAGTAAAGAAAACATTTAACTAAGATACTAAAATTACTAAACAAGAAATTAAACAAAGTAAAACAACCCACACAAAACAAACAACATAACAAAACAAGATTAAAAGAAACAAATAAACTTTTATTAACAATGACTCACATTGAAGGTAGCATCCTTCTCCACCTTGAGTTATTGCTTCAAGGCTCACTCCTTAGTAGAGAGAATGCCACCAAACAATGGGTAATTACAATGGAAGGTGAAGAGTTCTATTTATAAGCATGGAAAAAGCTAATCGGGGACAATCCCCCGATGTGGGACTAAACCAATACCAAAAATAGCCTAAACGAACATTAATACAAGTCCAGGAGAAATTTCGGCGGATTCTGAGCAATATGGACCGCCAATTAGCGGTCCAAAATTGTCGGATCGTGTTGGAATTTGTTGTGGGCTTTGCTTTCTGGTATTGTTGGTCTTTGATGCGGTTACTCGACTTGTTGGAGCTCCGACCCGAATAGAATTGGTAAAATACTCCCCATGATGGTGTGGAGTATTCTGTTTTGCTCTTAGGTCCTTCTGTCTTACATTCAGGTCCTTCTCCCTTGCATCTTGGTCCCTAAATCTCACCATTCAGTCCTTTTTCCCAGCTTTTGGGTCCTTTCATGGCTCTTCTCTTCAAACCTCTTTATTCCTGAAAACTACACATAAAACTCGTCACGTAGCATTGCTTAGGTGTAAGATAATGGATATAAGATACAAATATGAGCATGAAATGATGTCAATCACTAATAAACTTCAAGATCAAGGCTCAAGACTTGTAATCAGAGCTCAAGGACTTCACATGTAATTTTCTACTTATTTGAGTCATATGATCAAATGTACACTTCATGCACAAAAGGATAAACCCATCTCTGTCGGTGGACCGTTTTCTCTTCGGTCTACCAAACTTGTCCCAAAGGGATGACCGAGGCTTCCTCGGTGCACTGTTTCCTTAGAATCAGTAACTACCTGATCTTCCCTGGAATCCTCGGTTCGGGCTACCGAAGACATACCGGTCAACCATTTCCTTACGTTCAGTAGCATTTGGACCATCTCTAGATATCTCGATTCCGTCTACCGAATTGGGATCGGTCATCCGAACCTAACCTTTATTTTTTAATCCAAACGACCAGATCCTATTGGCCCACATGGAAAGAAATCTGTTAAGAGTTTTTCAACAGATTAATCTTTTGTCATCTAGCAACACATTTTAAAATGTCCCAACACGGTCTACCGAGCCTTTGTCGGTCGACCGAATCCTTGTTGCTAATCAGAGAAGAATGACTCTTTTCCATGTAGCATTTGACCGTTACCCGTTAACCAACTTTTGAGTCACAATTGTCAGTGGAAAATCCACGCTTATATCGGTTTACCAAATACCCGAACTTGATCATCGGAGCTCGACCATTCCTTACTGTCCATATTTGAACGGTGAACTGAACCACACTCGGTCAACTGAATTTAATTGGTCAAAATTAGGAAAAACTTACTGGAAGTTGGTGAACAATTATCCGAACACTAGTCAGTCAACCGAGTTCTACATTCCGACCAATACACCCACATCTTTGTGGACGACCGTTTATGCCTCGGTCGACCGAACCAGTTCTGAATTCTGCCCGAGCTTAAGTCATTACTTGCTTCTTATTGGTCCAAACTTCACCAACTTACCATAACGGCTCTATTTTCTTTGAAGGCTATAAAATAAAAGCTTCACCTAAGAGACACAATCAACACTTTACTTGCCAAAAGTTTTTCATACTCTTGTGCTCTGGAACTCCAAGTCTTCAAAGCTCCGCCAACTATGAAACTTTCAAACAAATTCACTCCATGCTCAATTCCAATCCTTGGGTGCATTCAAGTTATAGTTCAACAACTTCATTCAACTGCATTGTGTTGTAAAGCTTCGAGGAAGCACCCTCTCGGGTTGTCATAGGAGATCTGAGGAAAGAGAGGGTGTATGCAAGGCTCCGATTGTAATAGGGTTTATCTTTGACCCAAAATGAAGATAATAGTGAATATTCTGAAGGATTGAGAGGGTCTCTAATTCTAATCACTTTTAACGATAATTAGCTACTTGTTTAATGATCAAAGATATGCAGTGGAATTTAAAACTAAACAAGCAAGTAAAGAGGACGATAATGCAAACCACAAAGAGTCGGGGGATTTTACTGAGGTTCGACACCCCACCCGGGTCCTAGTCCTCTCTTGCAAGCTCCGCTTGGATCATCGAGCTCCGCTCACGACTTTACTAACCACTCCTCGTTTCGGGCCGGGAGAGAACGCCTTTACAATCTTCAAATTCGCGAACAACCCTCGCCGAGCTTGGCTCTTCCTCTCACAATCTGAGAGGGATCACTCCGGGCTCTCACCGAAGTCTATACTCTTGTCTTGGGCTTTCACCAAGACCCTTGCTTCTTTGACAACACTGGAGTGGAACAACACTCTCTAATCTTGAGCACACTTGAGTGAGAATAGGATTTAAGACTAAAGTGTGGAAGGTTTGAGGCTTGTAGTGTTTGGAGCTTTCTCTCTAATGTATGGACAAATAGTAGTGGGAGAGTTGTGTTAAAATGTGTTTTACAACTCTATTTATAAGCTCCTAAAGAGTTATAGCCGTTGGGGATGAATTGGGTAAAGATTGTGTAAGATACACAAAACAGAAACTGACAGGACCCAATTCTGAGTAAGTTCGGTCGACCGGATTGGGCTGAACGGTCGACCGATTGGCAATTTATAACTCGGTTCGGTCGACCGATCAAGGTACGGTCGACCGCCAAAGGCTAAGACTCAGGTACACCTAAGTGATCGGTCGAACACCGAGATAGATTCGGTCGACCAATTTACACCATCCACATTGGGGTTGACAAACAATATCATATTCGGTCGACCGAAACAAGGAATATGGTCGACCGAAAACCGACAGGCACTTCTAGTTTGTCGAGTCTTCTAAGTTTGGTCGACCGAACAAGGTCCTCGGTTGACCGATACACTGAATGTATTTGGCGTATTTGGAGATAATACGAATATGATCGTTGGGTATAATATGACAAAACAAACGGTCGGAAAAATATGTTAGCTTGGTCGACCGAAAAGGTCTGGACGGTCAACCGAACTTGGGTAGTTAAACACTAAAAGAATATATGATCACTTGGTGGACCGAACGGTCTGTTTCGGTCGACCCAATGTGGGCGGACTGTTCAAATTTTGGTTTAGTGTTTTTAGGTCTAAGTTTGGGTGATCTATTGAAGTCCAAATTATGTGAAATTTCGTGTGTGACTTCTATAGGGAACCTATTTGTTGTTTGAGTAGTTTTTAGATCAAGTATGCTCAATTACACAAAGTTCCTAAGACTCAAAGAAATACAAATTACATGTCTTCAAATTAGCTTGATTACATGTCTTGACTTGATTTCCTTTCTTACTTGAGTCTTGATCACTTGTAGAGGTTAGCACAAAGCAATATATATGCAATGCAACATGTGTGCTACTCTACATGATCACAATTTAGATTAGGTTGATTAAATCATCAAAACATAGATTAAGGCCAAAAAGCCAAAAATCTCCCCATTTTTGATGATGGCAACATATATCTTAATACTTGAAAATTTTGGTTGTAAACTATGCATATAAATGCTCCCCCTATGAATGTGAAATTTAATAAAATTTCAAGTTACCCCTTTAATTATCTCTCCCCCTTTGACATCCATCAAAAATTATAAGATTTAAGCATTGAATTGTGGATGTCTTGTAATGAAGTTGCTCCCCCTAAATTTTGCACTTCATTACACTAAGAAAATGATATTCAATAAGCTCCCCCTATCAATATGAATATGATTTTTCAATTAAGTTTAATTTCAATTCTCCCCTCTTAACATCAAGTAAATATTACAATATAGCATGTGATGTATTCATTTCTCCCTTTTTGACATCCATTTAGAGAATTTGACTCCAAAACATTGGATGTGATTTAAATTTAAATAATTGCAATGAATGAATATATGATTTGTCAATTAAGCATATAAAGACTTAGACTAGAACCAATTGATTCAAGAAATTTGGAGGATAAAAAAATTTACCCACTTTGAAGCTTGAATTGGTTCCAATCTCATTTGGTGATGCAACCGGCTTTGAATTTGACTCTTAAGCTTGCTCGGTCACCACCGATTTCCTCCCTAAGCACCTACAAGTGTAGAGTTTGGTACCCAAACAACTTTGGGTCCTTGAATGTTAGCTTTGGGAACCCAAACCATTTGGTTTTAGGAGCCCACACATTTGGAGAATTGTACTTTACTACTAAGCGCTTTCCATTTAAAGTTGTATGAATTACATAGTTTTTAACATATGAATCATTATATCGTAAACCATGTTTTTTCAAAGATTGCCTTTGTCTTCCTAATAGCATATTAAGCATCTTAGTTCCATTTGTGAACTTTTCTAGATCTTTTCTTAATTGCACATTGCAAGCATGAAGATCTAATTGTTCAACATCTATAGGTGTTGCTTTTAACTTATCAAGAGTTGATGCAATATTTTCAAGTCTAGCAAGCACCTCATTTTTCTCATGCATGATTGATTCAATTTGGCTTTGGAGATCTTTGATTATCTTTCTAGCATTCTTATTTTTATCACAAATGATCTCATATTGATTAATGATTGACATCATATCATGCATATGATTGACATCATATCATGCATATATCATGCATATATATAGAAGCAAGGAAAAGGACTGAGTTGCAAGACGTGGGGACTGAGATGCTAGAGGGAAGGACCCGGATGTAAGCCCAATGGACCAAGGAGCAAATAACAAAAATCCACACCATCATGAGGAGTATTTTGGCAATTCGATTCGGTCCTGAGCTCCGACAACCTAAGATGCATCAAACATGAATACATGAAGTCAGACAACCACACACCAAAACCAGGACGGATCCAAACAATATAGACCGCCAATTGGCGGTCGGTTTTGGTCCAGATCTGCTAAGACTTTGGAGGGTCATGTATTCGGTTGTGCTTAGTCTATGTTTGGTATACATTTAGTCCCATACCAGGGGATTGTCCCGGATTAGCTTTTTCCATGCCTATAAATAGAACTCTTCACCTTCCTTTGTATTCACCCATTGCTTGGTGGCATTCTCTCTACTTGGAGTAAAAGTCTTGAAGCAAAAACTCAAGGTGGAGAAGAATGCCACTTGTAATGTAAGTCATGTAAATAAAATAATTGTTTTTTAGTTTCTTTTAATCTTGTCTTTTAATTCTTGCATGCTTCTTTAGTTTTACTTTCCTTTCAATTAGCTTCTTTAATATTCCTTTCTTGCTTAGTTTAATTTCCTTTCATTAGAATGTTGAATTTTATTAATGTAGGTCGTAGTGTAATGATTAGTGAGTAGTTCCATCCCCAATTTGGGGTGGAGAAATATGTGATATGATTATGTGATGTATTAGGTGTGTGTTATCTTAATCCTTTGAGTTTTATAGGATTTCCATAACCATCTAATGAGATTTCAATCTTGTCTTTGATATGCTAATGCTCTTGGATGAAGCTTAGCATATGTTAGTGGACCTATTTTATGGGGAATGATGAGGTAAGGATAATGATGGAATTAATGTTGGAAACATGACTTGTAGTTGCATGTACTCTTGTCGTTGTTACCTTGGTTAATGTCTTGTATGTTTAATGATAATGTGCTATCTTATTTCATGTGGAGGCATAGTGAGGTTTGATCTTTATACATGAGTTCATTTAGCTTCATTCCAAAATTGTCTTGTATGTTTTAATGATATTGTGTTATCTTATTTCATTTGGAGGGAAAGGTGGATTTAGTTTTATGATTTTCATGCACTACATGTTGTGATGAGCATAAATGAGCGCACATACACATACACATATCTTTATATTCACATTCTTTCTCTACCCCCTATGGGGTTTAGTTTTATTGCGTATTTCCCATTTCTTTTCGCATTGTAGTGTAGTTTAGATCATAACTCATTTCTCTCCTTTCTTTCCCACTCGCCTTCGAACAAACTAAAGTTGACACACCTCCCTGTGGATCGACCCATATTTGCCACTGCTTCAACACGGTTGTGCACTTGCGGTTATAATTAAAACGTTCAATCAAGTTTTTGTGCCGTTACCGGGGAGGTGCTCTGTCCAGACTTTGGTTTGGACGATTCGAGTAGGTTTAATTTTTAGTTTTTGTTTGTTTCAGGGATATCTTGGAATCAAGGGGAGGAATTTGGAGAAATTGGAGGAAGAAGGACACCAAAGTGACCGCCAATTGGCGGCCTAGTGAGCTGACTTTGCTCCAAATTTTGTTCTGGTTCAATTTAGTATTATGGGAGTTCAATTTTGTTTCGTCAATTTAGTAGTATGGGAGTTCAATTTTGCATGTTTCAACCTGTAGTTAGCTCCCAGATTAATCAATTCCCCTTTTAAGACAACTTGGACCATAAAACTCAAAGAAAAAAATTAGACTTCTTGCCATCTAGGTCATGCATCATTTGTAGACCTTGCACGCATTTGTCTTTTCTTTTCTTTACATTCTTGTTGTTGATTGCTGACGTGAGTTACGTGCACCCATTCTCTCATTCATGCATGGTTAAAGCATGCATTAGTTAGTAAGGTGCATCGGGACAAGAGTGAGGTGAGTGCTTATTTGGTGAGTTGCTTGCTAGCCTAAGATTTCAAAACATCTGTAAGGGGCATCACCTATAGTCTTCAAAGATAAGGTGGGGGATTTCATCACCCCTCCCTTAGCCCCAAAAAGCACACTCAAGTAAATCTTTAATATAAAAGCAAGTAGACATTGGCCCTAACGAATTCGGACGCACTAGGAGAGTGATCGAGTTGAGACCGTCATGACGTGATCGACGTCGCCTGCCTTGTCGATAGTAGGAGGTATTGGATCTCCTAATCTGGTATCACTTGCTTGGCATTGTGGTCTTCGTTGTAGGGAGGTGAGGCGTGTCGAGACTAGTGATCTCGAAGTTAGGCGTCGTCTAGCCTAAGGACCCATAGCCATAAATTGTTTGAGTCGTGCTTGCTAGATTAGGCTTCTACCCTCTCCCACTACCCATGCTAGTTTCTAGGGATTCTTCCCTTCTCCTCTGAGTCATCTTATTCTCACCTACTTCTACATTCTAGTCTCCTCCCCTTTACACTCTGTGGTAGCGTTTTAGGGTCGAGTCAAGCACTTTTTGCGAGCTTAGCCTCGTAGTGGTGAGAGTGGTCGACTCGAGAGTTTTTTGTTAAGATGGATGGTTACATTGGCGACCATCCATATCATTGTTGGGACCAGGACAATTCTCCCTGGTATTCCGGACCGATGCAACCTGGGGTGGCTCAGACTAACACCTCGTATAGTTGGGACAATCTTAATTGTGTGGCTGAGCAATCTTCAGATTGGGATAATATGAGAGAGGCACTGACTGCAAGACCACCATCTAGTTATGTCGGATCATATGCTGGTCAACAAACTGAGACACTACAACAAACTTTGGCCTCTTTCATGCGTGCGGTAGACGATATGAGTGCACTGGTAGCTCCAGAAGCCGTACAGTGCGACTGTTGTAGGTTGAGTCGTCATGTTATCGGGGAATGTCCTTATGTTCCCCCAGAGCCTGAGTATGAGCATACCTTTTCCCAAAATGCTCAATATGACCATTACGCATCCGCGTACAACCCAAAAGGGAGGGATTCGTGGGGAGATAATTCTTCTTCAAATTGTTATACATCATTCTCACCCCAGTATCCACCTTCCGAATACCCAGAATTATACCAACACCCTACTCCAAACCATTGGCCTCATTCTCACCCCATAAACATCCAACCCATCCATTTCCCAAATTCTAACATGAACCTCACTGTTGACCCCAAACTTGATTCCTTAAAACAAACCCTCCAAACGTTAATGGAAACCACTCAAACTTTATTGAAGTCTAACTTGAATTCCATGCAAACTATGGAAATGCAAGTGAGTCAAATGACACAACAATTCCGTGAATGTGAGGAGGGTAACCTTTCTTGTCAACATGAGGATTTATCTTCTGATATCGAACCACCACCACATCCACAAATTCAAAGCACAATCTTTCAAAGTCAAACTCCTAGTTAGTCTGAGGGACTTGGGGTTTCAATTCACGATCACTTGGTGGAGGATTCGATTCTAATTGAGAAAAACATGGACCAATTTCATTATGCGTTGGCACAGGATTGTGCCTTATCTTTTTGTCCCGTGGCCCTTGAGCCACATGATCTTCATGTTGTGCCTCTTAAGGACTCACCTCTGGTGGAGCAAGAGCTCCCTAGTACCCTCAATTTCAAACAACCTCATGAGAGTTTGTCTCTCACTATTGTTCCTGATCATCATGGAAATGATGGAACATGAAATAACTACATTGCTAATGAGGGTATTAGGAGTTCCTTGGAGGATACCTTGGGTAAGAGACCTACTTTTTGTTCGCCTGGTGAGTCGGACATGCCTAACGAGGATCTTGACCTTGTTCCGACCCGCCAGCCTATTGGTTGGAGAGTTTGGATTGACGATCAAAACTTCAGCACCGCAATGGGAGAAAGTCTTCTTCCGTTGCCCCATATTTCCCAAACTCTTGAGAGGTTCAAGCTCTTTCAGTTTGATCCTTTGAATGAGACGCCTTTGCGTCCAATTCATGAATCGTTCCTTTCATCTTGTGCTCTTTGTGAGGGGGGGGCAAACATGAATATTCTGGCCCCGTGTGGTGTCATGTTCCCTTTCCAACTGCATTGACCCACTTTTGAGGTTCCTATTTAATGTCATTTGACAAATGAAGATGAGAACTTATTTTTGTACATAGTTATATTCCAAAAAAAGTACAATAAAAGACTCCTTCAGTGAGCATCGATTGTTGTAGGCTCCAACCCTTGAGTATTTGGGCCCCATTTTTTCACGTATTTGTATCCCTTCTTCAGCATCTCACAGGTTTTTAGGGAATTCAGGTTTGTGTCCATCAAGATAACCATGAACTTCTCTTTGTACTTCATGTTGGTGAGATCTCTTATTTTTCATGCATAAATCCATGTAGTATTGTGCTCACATTCATTGAGGACAATGCATGAAGTAGGTGTGGGGGGTGTTTTACGTGTGTACATAGTCGAGTCTTTTTCTTTTGATTTTGTTTTCTTTTGTGTCTATTGATAGGGTCATGTTAGTGTGATACATTTAATATCGATATATCTGCTTGCCATGACCCTTGGGTCACTTGTCTTCTTTTGCTTGCCTAGTGTTTTAAAATTTTCACATTTCTTTCAAAATCTTCATGTGTTAGCAAAAGAAAATGTTTTTTGGCTTTTGTGTGTGTTTAACATGTGCAAAACCGTTGAGAGGAAAAGTAAAAAGAAAGCTCCCAAAATTGTCTTGAATTTGATGCATTAGGATATCTTGTAGACCCATTTTAGGTCTTATCGGGTCGTTAGGATGCACCCCGATTTTCCCTCGGGGGGCGAGTAATCAAAGGGTTTCAATACTCAAACATTTAAAGAAGTACACCCTGAACTTAGTGAGTCAATAATTCATGTCTGTTAATATAAGGAAGTTTGTTGTAGTCAAGGACCCTTTAAATCTTGTTGTGAGACATTAAGTGTAGGGGTTTTGGTTCATGTGTAGGTAACAAATAAGTGAGTAGGTGTTCTCTCTTCTCGCACGGCTCCCATCACTCGGGAAAGTAGGTCTGAGGGGACTTTGTGCCTAGTGCTTTCGAGTCATCTTACTTGGGATGCGCCGACCGAACTCCTGTTACACGGGTGGTAGGGATTGCCCTATGTGGAGATGTGGGGAAAGGTGTACGTGATAGTGTAACTCCTTATGGGCAATGATGCACGAAACCTGACCCTGGGAGAATGAACTCCAACTATTAAAAAGAAAAAAAGGGTAAGAAAAGAAACAAAAAGAAAAAATGGTAATCCAAATAAGAACATTAATGGACTTTACACTTTGTATCACTTGAGGATGTTAAGGTTGTCCATGTCTTTCACTTAAGTCCTTAATTAACTTGCACGAATGGTTCATTAGGCTAGGTGTGTGGACTGAATACCTATATAGAGTCGGCCCGTAGGATTACCGCGTCCAATAAGGGGTGCACATGGGTCGGGTTGGGTCGGGTTTGGGCCTCAACCCGACCAAACCCGAAATTTTCGGATTGGGAAAAAACCCAACCCAACCCGAACCCGAACCGGTTTAGGTTCAACCCAACCCGACCCGAAATTTTCGGGTTGGGTCGGGTTGGATCGGGTTGAACCCGAATTCGGAAATTTTCTCCCAAACTTGGTCGGGTTCGGTCGACCGGTGCTTAAACGGTCGACCGGTGGCTTGAACACCCGAAATTTTCGGGTTGGAAACGGTCGACCAAGTGATGTTCGGTCGACCAGTTTATTTGGGAAAGAAATCGGGTTCGGGTTGGTTGGGTCAACCCGACCCCCTCAACCCGAACCCGACCCGAAAATTCAGGTTTTTGATTTTCCCAACCCGACCCGACCCGAACCTCTCGCAAACCCGACCCAACCCGACCAGACTAGTCGGGTTCGGGTTGGGTTTCGGGTTGAACCCAACCCATGTGCACCCCTACGTCCAATGATCGATGATAATGAGTCCATCGAGTCGCGTTTCTATATTGAATAATGCATCAATATTCGGATTTTGTGGGTATATTGATTGAATCATTTTAATTAAACCGCAAGTGCACGGCCACGTTGAAGAGGTGGCAAATACGGGTCATCCACAGGGAGGTGTGTCGACTTTTGGTTTGTGCGAAGGTGAGTGGGAAAGAAAGGAGAGAAAGATGGACTACACTAAACTACACTAATCTAAACTAGTAAACTAGCAAAGCTGAAATGAAATAACAACACAAACTAAACTGAACAACTAATGGAGGAAGATAAAAACTCAGGAATGAAAACCCCTAAGGGGTGGAGTGTGTGTGTGCACATGAAATAAGTGTGGTGGTGAATGCATACAAGAAACTCAAGTTAGTTAGTGTTTGTTAATGTATAAGAAGTACCTAATGGCAAAACCTATCATTTACAGCACTAACCTAGGTGATTAATATGAGCAATACAAGGTTGTTATTAAGAACATACAAGCATGGAATGTACCTAACTATGGCAGAAACCATCAAGTAAAGTTCTTATTAATTCAAGCAAGCATATTAATATCTCTCACAAACATTAATATCAAGCATTCATACCATCTACATAACATGTACACACATCTACTCCACCCCCAAAGGGGATAGAACTACTCACACATATTTAAACTAACAATTACACTAAGGAAAGAACACATGCTTACTCTAATTATAGAAAGACTAAACAACAAGTTAACTAAGAGACATAAAACAAAACAAACATGCAAGCAAGCACATTAAAGGAAATTAACTAAGCAAGAAACAACATACTAATGAAAACATCTATTATTACCTCACTCAATTACAAGCAGCCACTTTCTCCACCAGAGTTTTGCTTCAAGGCTTCACTCTTAGTAGAGAAGATGGACACCAAAAAGAGAGTCTGATTACATGAGAGGGGGGAGATTTATATTTATAGCCATAGAAAAAGGTAATCTGGGACAATGCCCCAAAATAGCCTAAACAAACACTAATACATATGCTCCAGAAATCTTAGTGGATTCGGAAAGATCTGGACCGCCAGTTGGCATCATTTCATGCATACATTTATGTCTTATATCCATTATCTTTCACCCAAACAATGCTTTCTAACGATTTTAATGTCTAAGTTTCAGGAATAAGTATGTTTGAAGAGAAGAGGCATAAAAGGACCTAAAAGCAGGAAAAAGGGTTGAGTTGATAGACTCGAGGACTAAGAAGCAAGATCGAAGGACCTGAATGTAAGATCGAAGGACCAATGAGCAAACAAGAATACACCACACCATCATGGGGAGTATTTTGGCAAAATTTTATTCGGGTCGGAGCTCCAGCAAGCGAAGTAGATGCATCAAAGACAACCAAAGACATCCAGAAAAGCCCAAAAGAAAGCCCAGCACGATCCAAACCCTGTAAATGCCAATTAGCGGTCTGAGACCACTGATTGGTGGTCCGGGTTGGTCCGGATCAGCTAAGATTTCTGTGGGGCGTGTATTAGAGTGCATTTAGTTTATCTCTGGTATATGTTTAGTCCCATATCAGGGGATTGTCCTGGATTGCCTTTTTCTATGGCTATAAATAGAACTCTCCCTCCTCTCTTTTATCCCATCTCTCTCTTGGTGGCCATCCTCTCTACTTTGAGTTACATCCTTGAAGCAAAAACCCTGGTGGAGAGAGGCTACTTGTAATTGAGTGAGTAATAATAGATGTTTTCCTTTGGTTATGTTGTTTCTTTCTTAGTTTAATTGCCTTTCTCATGTCTTGCATGCTTCTTTAGTTTTGTGTCCTTTTAGTTAAACTTGTTGTTTTAGTCTTCTTATAATTAGTTTAAGCATGTTTTCTTTCCCTAGTATAAATGTTAGTTTAAATATGTGTGAGTAGTTCCATTTCCCTTTGGGGGTGGAGTAGATGTGTATACATGTTATGTAGATGGTATGAATGCTAAACATTGTTGTATGTGAGAAATGTTAGTATGCTTGCTTGAATTAATAAGAACTTTTACTTTATGGTTTTTGCCATAATGTTAGGTACATTCTATGCTTGTTTATGTTCTTAATAACAAACTTGTCATGCTCATATAAATCACCTTGGTTAGTGCTTTAAATGATAGGTCTTGCCATTAGGTACTTCTTATGCATTAACAAACACTAACTACACTTGAGCTTATTGTATGCATTCACCACTCTTATTTCATGTGTACACACACTCCACCCCTTAGGGGTGTTTCCTATTCCTGAATTTCATCTTTCCTATTAGTAGTTGCTTAGCTTAGTTTTAGTTCGTTTTATACTTTCATTTCCTTCTTTGTTGCTACTAGTTTAGTTTAGTTTAATCAATATTTCTCTCCTTTCTTTCCCACTCGCCTTCTAACAAACTAAAGTCGACACACCTCCCTGTGGATCGACACGTATTTTCCACCGCTTCAACGCGGTCGTGCACTTGCGGTTATAATTAAAATGTTCAATCATTGTTCCAAATGTCGAGTTTTTTATAAACAAATGTGACCTCTCAATTGCCAAGTTCTAACACTTAGAAAATTTTGCGCACACCCAGTAGGGTCTAATGTCAGTTTGGATTCCAAAAGAACTCAACACTTTGCTTATGGAGTTCAAGTTTATCGAACACGACACTTGAGTTGCCGAGTTCAAATTTATAGAACTCGGCAACCAATGTGCCGAGTTCGAAAAACCTGAACTCGGGAACCAATCTTGGAAGTGCACGGGTTGTTCTCAGTCTAAGAATCCATAATGAACTCAGCGTCCAAGACACTAAGTTCTTAAGGCAGAACTCGACTTCTATAACGAATAGTTCATTTAAAAAAATGACCTCGGTGTTGCAAATATCGAGTTCATTTTTTTAATTGAACTCGGAACGTCAAGTTCCGTCAGGCTATAAAACCAACCCCCCTCCCCCAACTCGGCTCTGCATTTCCAAAGGTTAGGTTTCGAAACCCTAACCCTATTTTCAGTTTTTTGCGGTTTGTTCTTCCATATTTATGTATTGGATGATGTACATTGTTGATTTAGGTATGATTGGAGTGTTTTTGTTGGTTTAGGAATCCGATTAGGAGCAAACCCATTTCGGGTTTCGTTTGTAATCCCATTTGTTTTCTTGATTTTGTAGTACATTGTTGAATTTAAGTTTCATGAATGTAAGTTTGATTTGGTGATCCCAAACTTCGTTGAATTTAAGTTTGATTGTGATAATTTGTATCCTATTTATTGTTTTTTAACAATATTTTTATTGTTATAAGACTTGATATTAGTGTTGTTTTAGGTAATATATATTATTGTTGGTGTTGATCTTATATTTGATAATCTCGTAATATATATTTGTTGATGTTTATAATCTTGTTGATGTTGTATGTGGTGGTTAGTAAAAATTTAAATTGGTTGGAGTTGAGAAATATGTGATTTAAATATGTTGTGGTTTGAAGAAATGTTGTTATTTAGACATGATTATAATGTTTATTAGGCCATGAGTTTGTGTTTGATTGTAATTCTTGTAATGTGTTATTATAATGTTGTGGATATAATGTTCATCGTAATGTTTGTTGTAATGTTTAGTATTTAAGACTTTAAGTGATGAATTTTTGAATGAGTGTGGCTTGTGAAGTGGTAAGTGTTGTTTGTAGTATTGTTGGTGTTTTTTAAATGCAAGTTCTAATTTTTCAAATATGAAAATATAGGGGAGATTTGTCAAAAATCTTAACATAATCTTAGTATTAACTTTATAATTTGTATTATTGGTTATAAAATATATATGATGTGACTTAAGTGATAGATTAATTCGTTTGTTTGTTTGATTTTGCAATTGGCGTGATGGTTTCACTATGATATATAGTATTATTCATCTACAATGATATTCAAATTGAATGTGAAATTTATTTTTTCATAATCATTCATTTATTCGTAATGTTATTTATTGTTGTATTGTAGTTGATTTTGTTTGAAAGATTATTAGACATGAGGCATTTATTTCGACACTCAACCGAAGGTGATTTCCAAATCCTTGCTATATTGTCATGTTTTTTATTAATTAGTAGTTCAAGAAAAATTATTTCACTTGAATGAGTTTTTAAATTTAATTTATGTAGGTTAGGAATGGATAAGGATGATGATGGATCTTTGTTGGTCATGTATGATAGGAAATTAGAATGTAAGGGAGATGTGGCAGAATATACAGGGACCAAGCGCAAATTAGTGGTTGTCTCGTTGAACATCAAATGTGGATTTATTGGATGTGATTAGATATGAATGTTGGGGGTAGTGGTCATGAATTGTCCAAACCGAGTGATGAAACAGTTTGGTCTACCGTAGCACATTCCAGAGTCGATGGAGAGACATGTGGTGAAATTGGCTTAGGGGAGAGCAAACGTGAATTGGTTGGTGGAAAATTCACTATTCATTTAGCATTGGCCTCATAGAAGGATCATCTACAGTTTGAGCGTCCACTCTTAGGTGCCACTCTTGAAGAGAGCAGACAATTGTATATGGAATAGAACTGGAACGTCACAATATGTTGGATTGTTAAGCACAGTTTGGTTGCAAACCCAAACTTGTATAGAACCCGAGCGAGTGAGAGCTAGAGATGGTAAGATCTCAATTTACAATTCACCACCTTTGATGTTTTGAAGATGTGTTTGATGTTTGCCTAACGTTTAAATTGTTTGTAAGTGTATCAAGTTTATGAGTTCTACAATGAACTCCACAAAATCCACGTGGTCATCAAAGATCATAAGGCAAGCTCCTCAATGACTGCAAAGTTGACAAAAAATGAAGGCTTTCCAAATGCGTTTTGGTACTCAAGAACCCACACTACGGTTGAGTCAAGATCATGTCGAAGAAGGACAGGGAGAAGACTACTATTCCACATACAATAGTGTAGAATGCACAATAGGCGTCACATAATAGATGTCGGATATCCAAACATCTGACATCTATAGGTATAGAAATCAGATGTTTTGATATCCGACGATCGTATATACCACCAAAATCCGTCGTATATACCCCAGTATATCTGACGTATATGGTCTTTTCTGCACTAGTGACACACAAGAAGGTGGGAATGGCGGTCTGACTCAGGATACGGAAGATGCAGGAAATACATATATCTTTTTTTATTGTAACTCCTTCGGTCGTCGTGGATGACTCTGATCGTGACAATTTCATTTGGTTTCTCTAGCGTGCGTACCCACGAGATCGGTGGCATTACACTTAGTACTTCGTGTTTTTGAGCCATCTGACTTGGGAGCACCGACTGAACTCTCGTTACACGGGCGGTAGTGTAAGTCCTCACAGACAATGATGCACGAAACCCGACCTTGGGAGAATTAAACACCAACTAGTGAAAAAAGTGAAAAAAAGAAAAAAGAGGAAAAAATGGTAAGACAAATAAGGACCTTAATGGTAATACACGTTTTTTTGTAGAATAAGAATTCAATCAGAAATTACGATGAGATGAAAGACTTAGAATGCAAAAAATATTTGCATAGGCATGAGTTGGGAAAGGTGTTGCACATTTCATTAAGCACACGAGATTAGATTTTGTAAGCATTAATTAAAGTGATTAGACCATCACATCATCAAACAACAACTAACCTAGATCTAATTACAATTTCACAAATTCTTGCAAGCAAGAAGCATCAATATAATTCTAAACATAGATTAAGAAACTAACAAGTAACATTAACCTATCAAGTAATTTTAAATCATCTTTATCTTTCATGCGAATTAGAAAAAGTAATAAAAATCGAAATATCAACATGATGGCAACCCTAATTCTTGATTCATCATAGCTCATATCTCCACCTACTAAAAGATGGATTTAGTTACACATAATGATAGAAAACACAAAAAATAGTAGAGACATGAGAAGAAAAGATATTTTTTTAGCTAAGAATAAAAATAGAAACTAAGTACATGCAACATGAGACTTTCTCCCCATAAAAAAGAAATGAAAATTAAACTAAAGGGGAAGAGCTCCGTGATTAGAGAATACAAGGCTTAATATATAATTTTGTCTCTACAGGTCAGTTGTCTTTTATGCATCGTTGGACCCCTGAAACGTCTGAATTTTAAATATCTTATTAGAGAGAAAATCATTATCCTTCCAAATATCATTACAATGCCTCTTGAATCGCCTTCTTTGGATATCGGAGGAGAAATGTATGCACAACTTACTGATGATCTATCGATTGTCCATTTTCCAAATACAGTCTAGTCTGTCTTCACACACGTTTTACGCCTTCGTATCATCAGAATTTGGCAAATATTTTTTCCTTTAAATTGTCTTTCTACATCATCTTGAATCACGGGATTACGATTTGAGTAGTAAATGTTATGACATATTTCGTGACATATTCTCTGGACTCAAATCTTTCCAAATTCATGTGGATTGCTTAATCCGAATTTCACACTTGAATTTTGCATCTTTTCTTATCATTTGAAGCACAAGAGCACATGAATGTGTGGAGTGTATATTTTTCAATGACTATCAATTTTCTTTTTATATATTTTCATTTAAGATCCTTCGTACTCTAATATTTGTGACAATTTCACGATTTCCTTAAAACCTACAAAATCAAATAAGCAAACGAGGCATAACAATATTATTCAAATACAAAAATAAGATAAAAATGATAAATTGTGACACTTATCAAATACCCCCACACCTATCTTTTGCTAGTCCCGAACAAAACAAAAACAAGAAAAATAAAAGATACAAACAAACATGAAATCCTAACTCATTTTCCTAGGAATCACGGTTGCACTTAACACGTGCAACAAGTCGTTAAACACTCATGCTGCCATTGAGGAGTTTTTTCTCTGGAGGGTTTTCAGCATATATACGCACAAAATCTGAGCTTGGATACGTAACATATAACTAAGTTCTCTAAATCTATAAAGCAACCTTGGTTGGTCATAGAGTGAACATTCCAAAAGGGTCTGACCTGCCTACTAATTTTACTCCACTCGGTTAGTCTAGTGCACTACTACCCAATAAGTTGATATGAAGTTTTGATGAGTGATACATGGGTGTCCTTATTTTCCCTCGAAACAATTAAGTTTGCTCCCATTCTTCTTGCTCCTCGTCGTTTTTCTGGTGGATTTGATTTGAAATTTAGGTTTTGAATTTGATTTGAGGCGATGTTTGAGACCTTTTGCCTCCAAGGAGAATTTTGGGTTTGAGTTTCATTTCTTTCTCTCTTTTTTTTCTTAGCAATTGCCTTGAATTAGCTTTTTCCCTACCCAAAGGTTTTGACTATGGTATTGGATTCCCTCATTCATTTGTCTATCCCCACAATATGGCTCGTCTACCATCCGTGTAATGGGAATTCAGTCGTTCGTTCCCAAGTCACAAGACTCACAAGAAAACTAGGTTTTAAGGTGCCCCTACGAACTTACTGGTCTGAGTGGAAAATATTGTCTCGGAGTGAGACCCTTACTCAATTCTATTCCTACACAAACTTGACATTGGATTTAACTTAGGTGCAATTGTACCCCCATTAAACTTAACACATCTACAAATAACAGGAGCCTAGAAATATAAAGTATTTCATTGACACATCACCTTACTAGCTCCGGATTACATTATTGGACACTACCATAGAGTTTGAGGTGGAATGTAGTATTAGGTCTTAAACTGTAAACCCAGTGTATACACCTCCTTCTGACTTGGAAGTTCTCACATGCACTAGGTTACTCTAAGGACCATCAAATATGGTGATATAATGCATCCTTGCTCAACTTATGTGACTTACTTTTTACTTACCTCACTCATGCTTGTTGTACACGACTAATTACAATGCAACACCTAAAATTCATTTCAAAAACAAGAACTTACTATCTTTTTATTAATTTTTATTTTTGAAAAAATAAAAATAAAGCATCAAGTAAAAGAAAACAAGTCACACATAGGATTCCTGATTTCATAACATATGGAAGATAAAGTTCTCAAACTATCATGTCCTAACAATACACACAAAGGAAAAGGAATAAACAAAAATACTAGACTACGATAAATATGTACGCATTAACCCCCCCCCCCCACCTAAATCATGCATTGCCCTCAATGTATGGAATCATATCATAAATGAGAGGTAGATAAATGAACAATCTTACCAAATTTCAACTACATATGGAGAACCCCATGTGTTTTGAACATGTAAAATTATCGAGGAAAACAAACAAAACACACTAACAATTTTTATTCATTTTTTGACATATTTATAACATAAATGTGATCACATTTTACGAAGTTAATGCACTGAAATAGAAACATGAGCCCACATGAGATCAAAATTCTGAACTGTGAGCCCACATAACTCCTAACAATAATAACATGAAGATGTTCATGACCATCACAAGGCAACATATGAGGCAGAAAATTAATCTTCATTTGTTTAGACCATTCTATCAGTTGGTTGGGAGATAATGATGGAAATTGTTTATTGTGCATTGCAGCATTATAAACATGATCACCAATCCAAACTCTCCGACCAACTGGTTTATGTGTCAGAATGAGTCAATTAGGATATGATTCTTTAACATGGTAGACTAGTTCATTGTCACTTGGTTGAGGTATAGATTCACTATCAGGTTGTGATGGTCCAACTTTTCGAGTTATAGGTATGAATTGAATTTCAAGCTCAGGTTGGGACGGTCTAACCCTTTATTCAGGTGTTCAAATTGAGATTGCGGGTCAGGTTGAATCGATCCAACATGTTGAGCACTTGTTTTACATGAAAGCTGAAGTTCAAGTTGTTACTTTCCAACTTGCTGACTTGTGAGCTCAAATTGTGATTTTAGCTCAAGTTGATTAAGATAATTATCAATCTCATATTCACTCACTTATTGTACTAGTTCATGATGAGTCTTAAATTTAACCGCAAGCATACGGATCGTGTAGCAAAGGGGTCAAACACAAGGCAAGGTTGCAAATTTCAGTCGATTTTATTTTTCAATGAAGCACGAGTAATAATGAAAGTAGATTTAATGGTGGTTGATATTTTTGGTCTTTTGTTTTATGAAAATATTAAGAGATAATGTAAATATTTATTGGTTTTTCTATAGTAAGAAGCAATCAAAAATTAGGATGAGATTAAACACTTAGAAGGTGAAAACACTTGCATAAGCATAAATTGAGGAAGGTGTTGCACATTTCATTAAACACACGAGATTAGATTTTGTAAGTATGAGTTGACATGATTAGACTATCAAATCATCAAACAACACTTAACCTATATCTAATTACAACTTCGCAAATTCTTGCAACCGAAGAAGCAACAATATAATTCTAAACATAGATTAAGAAACTTACAAATAACATCAACCTATCAAATAATTTTAATCATCTACCTCTTTCAAGCAAATTAGCAAAAGTAATAACAAATCAAAATATCAACATGATGGAAACCCTATTCTTAATTCATCCTAGATCATATCTCCACCTTCGAAGAGATGGATTTGGTTACAAATGATGAGAGAAAACATAAAAGAAAAGAAGAGAGACATGAGAAAAAAAGAGAAAAGTACATACAACGTGAGACTCTCTTCCCATAGAAAATTAAACTAAACGGGAAGAGCTCCCTTGATTAGAAAATACAAGGCATTATATAGAATTTTGTCTCTCCCAAGTCAACTGTCTTTCATGCACCGTTTGACCCCAGAAACATCTAAATTTTGAATATCTCGTTGCAAAGGCAATCGTGATCCTTCAAAATATCTTTCGAAAGCCGCTTGAATCACTTGATTTGGATATTAGAGGAGAAAGGTATGCACAAATTACTGATGATTTGTTGATTGTTCGATTTACAAATACAGTATGTCTTAGCACCCCTTGTATATTAGAATTTGGCAAGTCCTAAGAAAAATAAATATTTTCTCCCTTAAATTTTTTTTCCAACGGATCTAGAATCATAAAATTTGGTATTTGGATATGGATGTTATGAATAAAATAAGTGGTATGTGTTGGAAGTCTAGACTTTCCTTATCCGAACTTTCTTATTTGACGTTGATTGCATTATCCAAATTTGCACTTATAATCTGAGTACTTTCCTATTAATTTGCACCACGTTAGAGAGCATAAACATGTATAGTGGATTTCTTGTATCATGTCCTTCAAGTTTCACTTTATATATCAAATTTTTCATATAAGTCCTTTCACTTTCCAATATTTTCAGCAATTGTATCTATTCTTGTAACATACAAAATCAAATCAAAACACTCGGCAGTTGATGTACTCATTATTCAAATACAAAAATAAGATAATAGTGAAGGTAAAAATGATAAATTGTGATACTCAACCATTGACATATGATTAGTAGCATATCATGCATCATATTCATGCTATATATCCTTTATTTAACCTCATATTTGTGTTACTCGAGTGTTTGGTTGATGTGTTTCAGGGTATAGGCAATAAGGAAGAGAAAAGGACCTAAACGCAAGAAGAATGAATGATTTGGAAGGTTCTGGACCTGTTTGTAATGCCCAATGACTTGATTGTAACTCAGGAAGGACTCAAGTGAAAACCCGGAGAGACTTAAGTGTAAAGAAAATATGTTGCTTGCAAAAGTCCAGAATCTCCTGAACCTGAGGAGTAATTCTACATTTAAAACCAAACGGGCTTGAACCAACAGCTCTGGGCGCACCCCACGTGTTTATTATGTGAAATAAAGCCGTAATTAAAATTTGGAGTCGATCAAAGAAAATTGATCCGCCCGTGGCTGATCCGGTTAAGCTTTTGGCTTGCACATTTTGGCGCGGGTAGGGTTGTCAGGTGAGAGCATTCCAGGACCTCCACATCTGATTTATAGTCGTCTGATTATGCCCAGATTCATCCAAACCCTCTAAACTTCTATAAATACACTTGTAATACCTCATTCCTTCTTCTTCATCCTTCCACCATTATAGTAGGTTTTAGTTTCTTGTTTTAGTAGTGTAATAAGGGGGTTGGAGAGGAGCAAACTTTGTCTTTTATTTTCTTAATCTAGTTTAGTTCTTGTTCATTATGTTGAGGTTTTCCTTTGATACAATTTCTTTTATGTTGTTGTTTTCTTAATCTTGTTTTTCTTCATTTCTTTCATGGGTTTATTTCTTTTCATGTTTTCTTTAATGTGGAGATGAGTAGAGAGTAGTCCATCCCTATTAGTGTGTGCTAATCTTAATCTTTTGAGCTTTACATGATTTTCATAACCTTCTAATGAGATTTCACTCTTATATTTGATGTCCTAATGCTCTTGAATGAAGCTTAGCACATGCTTAGATTAGTGGGCCTATTTTATGGCCAATGATGAGGTGAAGATAAGGATGGAGTGGAAGAAGGGAACAAGACTTGTGCTCATGTTGGCTTTATCCAATGTCTTGTATATTTTAATGATTGTGATAAATCTTATTTCATGTGGAAAAATAGTTGGATTTGAGTCGTTATGCATGTGAACATATTTGCTTCATTTCAATTATTGTCTTGTATGTTTTAGTGATAATGTTTTATCTTATTTCATGTGGAGGCAAATTTGAATTTGAGTTTTATGAATTTCATGTATGACATGTTTTGATGTGCACATTTGAACACACACACAACACACATTTTCATATTTGCATTTTTTCTCTACCCCTTAGGGTTTAGTTTTCATTGATCGTTTTTTTGCGATTTCACACGCATTGTAGTTTAATTTCGATCACATCTCTCTTTTCCTCTCCCCCACTTGAGTATCGTGAATCCGACCCACACGTGTCCCCTGTGGACGGACCCGTACTTGCCACCGCTTCAACGCGGCCATGCACTTGTGGTATTTTAACTGATTCATCAACATACTTGCATTTCCAAGGAATGCAACGAGTTATTGGTGTCTACCAAAAAATTGTTGAAGTTTTGAATAAACATTGAAATGGTTTGTTCTATTGAAGCAAGTCTTGAGTCAACATTAGAATTCATGTTTTGAGAAAATGTGAATGTGGTACTAACATTTTGAGGTTTATTCCATGTTCCACTTATGCATATTGATAAAATTTTGGAATTTAAATGGAGTATTGTGATAAGGTGGATATATCATATATGAGTTTGGTTCATCTTGGGCATCCCATGAACAATCTTGATATGAATCCGATGGTTGATTGTATGCACAAGCATAAGGGCCATGTTGTGGGCAATGATGATAAGAGTTGGTTCATTCGGGTTTTTGAGGATTCAAAATGCAATCTTGGGCTATGTGACCACTAAACCCTCACCAATTACAAGACGAAAATTAAATGTGCCCCAATCCATTTCATTGTGATCCATTTGAAAATTATTATGATATATATTTTCGCTAGACTATGCATATTGAGTTTGATTCCAACAATTGTCATTCATATAATTCTCACTCATTAGGTTCAAGAGAGAAGGTGCACATGTTATATCAAGACAAACTATGGGTTGAATCTAAGTCAACTAGCGAAGCCGGATATTTATGTCTCGAGGCCAAGTTTGCATGCACCAGGATCAACTTCCAAAAGTTTGATATCAAATTCAATTTTTCAAACAAAACTTGCTTTTGGAATATTTCCTAATTGCTTCAAAATTGAATTTGAAAAGATCAATTTTTAAAATATTCTTAAAATGAGGTCGAGATTTTTCCAAATCAAACTCCCTTTTAGAGTTTTCAATTTTTCAATTTTTTATTTTATTTCTAATTATGCTAACAAGGAAATAGAAAGATGAGAATTTCCTAAAGAAGAGGTATATAAGTGAAGGGTTTAGATGAGGAGAGAGATAGACTCGACTTCGGATCAGGTTTAGAATTTCACACAACAAACAAGACTCAAATAGCCTAGACCTAGTGTTCTTCAAACTAGATGACTCCTAACTGGTGAGTCAATTAAGTAAATCTTGGTTCACCTCCATCAACAACCTGATAGATTGGCCATGTCCTGTATAGCATGTGGGAGCACTTCCGATGAAACCGATGCCAATTAAATAACCACTTCGCTTGGAGTACTTTCGTCGCTACGAAAACAATCCCTAGAAACCAATTTTCTCAAATAACGTTCAGGTCATACAAGTCACAATGAACCAACTCCTTAATTGAGTCTGAGTATCATTAGGGACCGATTTCTAATTGATTTTAAATTAGACTTGAGTGACACTTAGGTTGGTGGTTTGTGGGCCACGGGAGGGTGATAAAATCCCCACAATATCTTGATTTTCTATAGGTGGTGCCATTGAGAGTTGTTCAACTTAGATCTAGCAATCAATAGCTCCAAACAAACTTGATTCACACTCTTGTCCTAATACAACCCTACTAACTATATGAAATGTAACCTACTGCATGAATGAGTCTTGGAAGTATGTACCTTTCTCCAGTAATCAACACAAAAATAAAAGTGAAGAAAAGATGGTTGATTGATTCAGTTAAATACCGTAAGTGCACGATCAAGATGAAGCGGTCGCAAATACGGGTCGAGTCCACAAGGAGGTATGTCAACTATGGTTCTTTAGAAATGGAGTGGAAAATAAAGGAGAGAAGAAGTTGATTGCACTAAACTAAGCTACACTAAACTAGCAATTAACAACAAGAAGGATGAATGCACAAGACTAACATGAAACTAAACTAGCAACTAACAAACTAGAAACATGAAATTCAGGAAGTAAAAACACCCAAGGGGTGGTGTGTGTGTACACAAGTGATTAAGTGGTGAAGAATGCATTCAATAAGGAACAAGTGTATGTTGCGTTTTCATGCATAGGAAGCACCTAATGGTTGTGGCCAAACCTATTATACCAATCACTAACCTAGTTGATTAATGTTGAACGTTTTATTTAAGCCGCAAGTGCACGACCACGATGAAGCGGTGGCAAGTACGGGTCGTCCTCAGGCAGGTGAGCATCCTCTTGTTTATCAGAAATCAAGTGGCAAAAATTGGGGGAGAAATATTGACTATGTACTCTATACTAAACTACGCTAAGAAGTATGAAATGCGAACGAAAGAAACAAAAAATGAAATGACAACTAAGCTAAGAACAAAAGAAGAATGCTGGAATACAGAAATGGGAAAACCCCTAAGGGGTGGAGTGAGTGCACACAAGCAAAGAGGTGAGTATTAAACACATTCTTTAAGCACAAATAAAGGTGGTGTTATCATGCATAGGAAGTGTCTAAATGTTGTGGCAAAACCTATCAATCTATTCACCAACTTAGTTGATTAACATTTACATATGCAAGATGTTTATTTCAGAACCTAAACAAGCATGAGAGGTGTCTAATCATTTTGGCAAAACTCATCAAGTTATAAATTCTATCATAAACAAGCAAGCATACATTCATGTTTTATCAACACATTGGAAATAAAGCATTCAATCCATTCTCATTTGCATGTATGTACATCTACTCCACCCCCCAAAGGGGATGGAACTACTCACTAAACATTACACTAATTATTAAACTAAACAAAGGAAGCATATTAACTAAGCTAATAAAACTAATGAAATGAGATTAAGCAAAGCAAAACAAGAAACATAAAACAAACAACATAATAAAGAGAACTTGTATTAAAATGACTCACATTAAAAGTAGCATCCTCCTACTTTAGTGTGTGCTTCAAGGCCTCACTTCTAGTAGGAAGAATAGCCACTTAAAATATGGAGTGATTACAATAGGAGGTGAAGAGTTTTATTTATAGCCATGGAAAAATCTAATCCGGGACAATCTCCCAATGTGGGACTAAACCAATACCAAAAATAGCCTAAACAACCATTAATACAAGTCCAGGAGAAATGTGGGCGGATCCTGAGTAATATGGACCGCCAATTGGCGGTCCATAAACTTCGGATCGCGTTGGAATTTGTTGTGGGATTTTCTTTCTGGTATTGTTGGTCTTTGATGCGGTTACTTGACTTGTTGTAGCTCCGACCCGAATCGAATTGGTAAAATACTCCCCATGATGGTGTGGAGTATTCTGTTTTGCTCTTAGGTCCTTCTGTCTTGCAATCAGGTCCTTCTTCCTTGCATCTTGGTCCCTAGATCTCACAATTCAGTCCTTTTTCCCAGCTTTTGGGTCCTTTTATGCTTCATCTCTTCAAACCTATTTATTCCTGAAGACTAAACATAAAACTCGTAACATAGCATTGTTTAGGTGAAAGATAATGGATATAAGATACAAATATAAGCATGAAATGATGTCAATCAAATACCCCCACACCTAACTTTTGCTAGTCCCGAGCAAAACAAAGAAAGAGAAAAGCATACGAAAAACAAGAAATCCTAACTCACTTTCGTAGGAATCGCGGTTGCACTTAGCACGTGCAACAAGCCGTTAAACCTCCTTGTCGCCAAGGAGGAGGAGTGTTGTCTCCTGAGGGTTTTCAGCGGATATACCCACAAAATCCGAACAAGATGCATTAATCAATCTAGCTACACGACTCGTTGGACTTATTTTTGTCAATCATGGGACGCGGTAATACTACGGGTCGACTCTATATATGTAATCCATCCACACACCTAGCCTAATGAGTTATTCGTGAAAGTTATTCAAGGACTTAAGTGAAAGACATGGGCAACCTTAACTTCTGAATGTGATACAATGTGTAAAGTCCATTTTGGTTCTTATTTGACTCTTTATTTCTTTTTCTTTTTTTTCCTTTTTCTTTTTTTTCTTTTTCTTTGGAGCATTTTATTGGTTGATGTTTGATTCTCCCAGGGTCAGGTTTCGTGCATCATTTCCTATGAGGACTTACACTATCACGTACACCTTCCGCCAAATCTCCACATAGGGCGATCCCTACCACCCGTGTAACGGGAGTTCGGTCGGTGCATCCTAAGTCAGATGACTCGAAAGCACTAGCCACAAAGTCCCCTCAGACCTACTTTCCCGAGTGATAGGAGCCGTGCGAGAAGAGAGAACATCACTTATTTACTTATCTACATGGGAACCAAAATCCCTACACTTAAGTTTCACAAAAACAGATTAAGGGCCCTTGACTACGACAAACTTCCTTATACTAACTGACACGAATTATTTGACTCACTAGGTTCAGGGTGGACTTCTTTAAATGTTTGAGTACTGAAACCCTATGATTACACGCCCCCCGAGGGAAAACCGGGGTGCATCCTAACGACTCGATAAGACCTAAAGCCAGTAAACTAGAAATCCTAATGCATCAAGTTCAAGACAATTTTGGGAGCTTTCTTTTTACTTTGCCTCTCAACGGTTTTGCACATGCTAAACACACGCAAAACCCACAAAAACATTTTCTTTCGCAAACACATGAATATTTTGAAAGAAATGTGAAAATTTTAAAGCACTAGGCAAGCAAAAGAAGACAAGTCACCCAAGGATCGTGTCAAGCAGATATATCGATATTAAATGCAGCACACTAACATGACCCTATCAATACACACAAAAGAAAACAAAATCAAAAGAAAAAGACTCGACTATGTACATACGTAAAACCTATGACTGTCATGAAGCACAACAGGAAGTTCATGGTTATAGTGATGGACACAAACCCAAATTTCCTCAAAACCTATGACTGAAGAAGGGAGACAAATACGTAAAGAAATGGGGTCCAAGTACACAAGGGTTTGGGCCCACAACAATCAATGCTCGCCAATGGAGTCTTTTATTACACAATTTTTTTCTTTTATTTTGCTTTTTTCGACTTTTTTTTACATGATATATACAGCAACAACGATATTCTCATAATCATTTGGTCAAGGAACATCAAATGAGAACATCAAGTCATGAGGACCAGAGACTTGTCGAGATGGGCAAACTTCACCGGTACTCTGAGGTGTCATGAGGGGTGAAATGTCAAAGCTTAAAGGCTCAAACCCCTCATGATATTGGTCGGGCGTAGGAAAAATGAAAGAGTGAAGATGTGTTGCCTCACTAGGGTTTAGTTGCTCATCGAACAAAACCCTCCAACCAATAGGTGGGTGCATCGCAATGAGTTCCTCAAGCTCATTTGATGGATGCAGTAGACCTGCATCACTAAGAATGGGGCTGCTCCCCAAGTCATCCAACAAGGACCTCCCACCATCATTTAGATCATCAAGCATAAGCTCGATCATAGGTGGGTCCTTGTTGGAGTCAATATGAAGCTCAAATGGCTCAATGGCCATGGGACATGAGGTAGAGACACCTTCTGGTATAGGCATATGATGAGGTGTCTCGCTCTCACTAGTACACTCAACTGAATCATGCAATGAACACTCCGTTTGGACATTCATGTTCGAGGCCAGCTCACTCTGTTGCATTGCGAAGATAGGCAATGAGTTTTCGCTGGGCCCACGAACATTCTCAACGGGTTGCATTGGGGTTAGGGGTGTTCGTTGATTTTGTGGTGCTTTCTCCAATTGCCGGATGAGATTTAGATTTAAAGGTTCATCCATAGGTTCATGTTGCCTACCAGAGTTGAACACATGAAACTCGGCACTCATGTTACCGAATGAGAGTTTCATGAGATCATTTCTACAATTAATCAAGGCATTGGAGGTTGCCAGAAATGGTCTACCCAAAATCAAAGGTATTTGAGAGTGGGTGTTCGCAACAGGATTGGTATCGAGGACAACAAAATCGACTGGAAATATAAAATCTCCAACTTTGATAAGCACGTCCTCGATAATCCCCATGGGAATACGAATGGATCCATCCGCCAATTGGAGGGTGATCTTAGATGGTTTCAATTCTCCCAAGTTCAACTGTTGATAAACAGAGAATGGGAGCAGGATGACCGCTGATCCTAAATCAAGCAAAACATTGCTCATTCTAGTGTCCCCTATTGTACACTAAATAGTAGGACACCTAGAGTCCTTGTATTTTGTGTAGGTGGGATTGGACACTTTGGCATATTGAGGTATTTGTTGGATGACATCCAACAAGGGGATGTTAACCTTTGCTTGCTTTAACACCTCTAATATCTTGTCCATGTTGTCACTCTGCTTTTTGGTTAACCTACTTGGATAGGGAGCTTTTGGCAGGTAGGTTTTCTGCGGTGCCTGAGAAGAAAGCTTTGGTGTATTACCCTCACCCTCAGCCTCTTCTTCACCACCATTCCCACTGAGGAGCTGCATAGATGGTGGTTGTTGTGGCAAGGAAATGTGATTGTCAACCTGTTTTCCATTCCTTAAGGTTACAATGGAATTGCCATGGTGAACAGGTTCCTCCACATGGTTCACTTGCCTCCCCCGAGGTACCACATTCTCATTTTGCATGTGTTGTTGTTGGTACATTCGGGGGTTAGCCTCAGGCTGGCTAGGAAAAGACCATCTCTCTCTTTCATGTACAGACTGAGCCAATTGGCCCATCTGAAGCTCTAGAGATTTGATGGTCTACTGATTTGAAGTGAGAACTTGACTCGTGGTTGACATAAAAATTTTCATTGAGTTTTCAAGTCCACGAGTCAAGGTCTCAAGCGAATTGAATCGGGTTTCCATATTATTGGAATTTGGGAAACCCGATTGATTGGTGGTTTGCGCTTGGGGTGGCTGATAGGAATGTGCATGCATGGGAGGTTGGTGTGATTGGTAATGTGGTCTATAGGAGTTTGAAGGACCACCCGGGTCTTTAGTTTGGTTCCATGAAAAATTGGGGTGGTTCCTCCATCCAGGATTATAAGATGATGAGTATGGGTCATTCCTGGCTCTATCATAGATGGCGTTGACATGCTCCATCTCAGGAGGAAAGGACTCACACTCGCTTTCTACATGACCTATCCTACCACATGAATGACAGGGAATTTGACCAGATGTGGACATGTGAGGTGCACTTTGTTGGTTTTGGAGCTCAATCGAATCCATACGGCGCATTAAGGCCGCCATGCGTGCCTCGGTGGCCGTAGTGGTATCGATAGCAAATGCGGTACCCGATCTAGTCGAGTTTGCATTCGCGATCCTCGCTCCTATACTAGATGATGCAGGTGGTTCCCTCACACTCTCCCATTGCATGGTTTTCTCAGCAAGGTCTTCTAGTAAAGCCCATGCCTCCCTTTCATCCTTTCCCAAGAACTCTCCTTGACACATGGACTCAAGGAGCGTTCTTGACGGGATGTAAAGACCCTCGTACACAATCTGACAAAGGCGCCACAACTCAATGCCATGGTGAGGGCATGAGGATAGTAGCTCCTTGAACCTCTCTAGATATGCATGAAATGTCTCGGTCTCAAGTTGATAGAACGAATTGATTTTGTTCCTCAATTTTTGAGTCCGATGATTTGGGAAGTACTTCTTGAGGAATGCAGATTGAAACTCATCCCAAGTCCTAAAGGCATTCGCCTGGTTAGTGTACAACCACTTCTTGGCGTCATCCGTCAGCGCAAAGGGGACAAGCCTAAGATGGATGGAGTCTGTGCTAAGTTGTTGCAGCTTGAACATAGCACAAACCTCCTCAAATTCCCTGAGAAAGATATAGGGGTCACCTTTCCCAGTGAAATGAGGGAGCATGGAGATAAACTGAGGCTTAACCTCAAAATGGTTCCCATTAGCCTCTGGCAATACGATGCATGAAGGTAGAGCAGTACGGCTCGGGTAGCATCGATCACGTAGAGGTATGGGAACGACAACAGGACGCTCAGGTGGGTCCAGCAACTGCTCCTCCTCACGGAAATTGGCAGCCATTGAACCCAAACTATGTGCGACACGAGAGGAGGAAGGTGTCGAGAAATCGATGACCGAAGCCGGATTGACAACGCTCCTCGTCAAACGACCACTCTCGTCTCATGTCCACGAAAGCATGCACAAAGGTGCACACACACCAAACAAAAAATTAATAAAGAATGTACGTAGAGGACAAGACGGGGGGATACAGGAGAGAAGGAATGACTCAGGAGAGAAAGGAAGAAGTCCTTATGCTACGGCGGATGGGTACAGGTAGAAGCACACAAGGACCTGAATGTAAGATCGAGTTGAGAGACTCGAGGACTAAGATGCAAGATCGAATGACCTGAATGTAAGATCGAAGGACCAAGGAGCAAACAAGAATACTCCACACCATCATGGGGAGTAGTTTGGCAATTTTGTTCGGGTCGGAGCTCCAGCAAGGGAAGTAGATGCATCAAAGACCAAAAAAGACATCCAGAAAAGCCCACACGAAACAACGGCCGGATCCAAACAATATAGACCGTTAATTGGCGGTCCAAGACCGCAGATTGCCGGTCTGGTTTGATCCGGATCTGCTAAGATTTCATAGGGTCACATATTAGTGTGTATTTAGTCTATTTCTGGTATTTGTTTAGTCCCATACCGGGGGATTGTCACGGATTACCTTTTTCTATGGCTATAAATAGAACTCTCCCTCCTCTCTTGTACCGCATCTCTCTCTTGCTGGCCATCCTCTCTACTAAGAGTTAAAGCCTTGAAGCAAAAACCCTGCTGGAGAGAGGCTACTTGTAATTGAGTGAGTAATAATAGATGTTTTCCTTTGGTTATGTTGTTTCGTTCTTAGTTTAATTTCCTTTCTTATGTCTTGCTGCTTCTTTACTTTTATGTCATTTTAGTTAAACTTGTTGTTTTAGTCTTCTTATAATTAGTTTAAGCATGATTTTTTCCATAGTATAAATGTTAGTTTAAATATGTGTGAGTAGTTCAATTCCCCTTTGGGGGTGGAGTAGATGTGTATACATGTTATGTAGATGGTATGAATGCTAAACATTGTTGTATGTGAGAAATATTAGTATGCTTGCTTGAATTAATAAGAACTTTTACTTGATGGTTTCTGCCATAATATTATGTACATTCCATGCTTGTTTATGTTCTTAATAACAAACTTGTCATCCTCATATTAATCACCTCGGTTAGTGCTTTAAATGATAGGTCTTGCCATTAGGTACTTCTTATGCATTCACAAAAACTAACTACACTTGAGCTTATTGTATGCATTCACCATACTTATTTCATGTGTACACACACTCCACCCCTTAGGGTTGTTTCTCATTCCTGAATTTCGTTGCTTAGCTTAGTTTTAGTTCGTTTTATACTTTCATTTCCTATTAGTCGTTGCTTAGCTTAGTTTTAGTTCGTTTTATACTTTCATTTCCTTCATTGTTGCTACTAGTTTAGTGTAGTCTAGTTTAATCAATCTTTCTCTCCTTTCTTTCCCACTCGCCCTCGAACAAACTAAAGTGCCACACCTCCCTATGGATCGACCCGTATTTGCCACCACTTCAACGCGGTCGTGCACTTGCGGTTAATTAAAACGTACCAATCAAGTTTTTGGCACCGTTGCCGGGGAGGTGTTCCGTCTAGACTTTAGTTTGGACGATTCGAGTGGTTTTAATTTTTCTTTTTGTTTAGTTTTGATCTGATTCAGGGATCCTCAGGATCAAGGGGAGGCGACTGGAGGAATTGGAAGCAGAAACCCACCACACTAACCACCATTTAGCGGCCTGTTGAGCTCTATTTTCTCCAATATTTGTTCTGGTTATTTGTTTGTTCATTTTAGTTGTCTGGGAGCTCAATCTTGCATGTTGTGACTTGTAGTTTGCTCAAAGATTAACAATCAATCCCCTTTGTTCAACTTGGACTTAAAACTCAAAGAAAACGAGTAAATTGATTGTCATCTAGGTCATGCATCATTTGTAGACCTTGCACGCATTTGTCTTTGCTTTACATTTTTGTTGGTTATTGCTGCCGTGAGGTACATGCACCCAATTCTCTCATTCATGCATGTTTCGATCATGCATTAGTTAGTAAGGTGCATCGGGACAATAGTGAGTGAGCGTTTGATTGGAGAGTTGATTGCTAGATTTATGATCAAAACGCTATTAAGGACAGGTTGTCCCATAAAAGATAAGGTGGGGGATTTCATCACCCTTTCCTTGGCCCAAAAAATCACTCTTAATAAAAGCCTTAATTCTAAAAGCAAGTAGACATTGGCCCTAAGGATTTTGGACGCACTAGGAGAGTAATCTAGTCGAGACCATCATGACCTGATCGGTGTCGCCCGCCTTGTTGATAGTATGAGGTACTGGATCTCCAGATCTGGTATCACGTGCTGGGCATTGTGGTTTTCATTGTAGGGAGGTGAGGCGTGTCAATACTAGTGACCTCGAAGTTAGGAGTCGTCTAGCCTAAGGACCCATAGTCTTATGTTGTTTGAGTCGTGATTGCTAGATTAGGCTTCTACCTTCACCCACTACCCACGCTAGCTCTAAGGATTCTTCCCTCCTCATCTGAGTCGTCTCCTCATCTACTTTCTACAAGTAGTCTCCTTCTCTTAGTACACCTTCTGTTGTGTGTTATTTTAGAGTCGAGTCGAGCATTTTATGCGAGGTTGGGCTCGTTCTGGTGAGAGTGCTCGACTTGAGAGAGTGCATTTTTCTGAGATGGACGGTCTTGGTGATCGACCATCTCTGCCTCGTGCTCCTTTGGAGCGTGAGGCCGAGTCTTCTCGTGGTGACGGGAGAGACCGGGTTCCATACATAGATTACCTTGGTCCGCTCCCACCACCACGTAGACCTCCTCCTCTGACTCGAGAGGAAGAAGGATTCGGTCAGGATCGAGTTCTTGGTGCACCACCACCTTTAGCTCGACAGGATAGACAGATGACTTTGTGGGAGCGGACCCATCCTGTTTGGGCCGCGCAACCTTCTTGCATAGTTCTTCCCCCAGCTCGCGGGAACAACTATGAGCTGAAACCTCAATATGTTAGCATGCTTCCTACCTTCACTGTCAATAAGGAGGATCCGTATATTATTATACGTGAATTTGAGGAAGTATGATCCATGTTCAAGCTTCAACAATGATTGACATCATTTCATGCTCATATTTGTATCTTATATCCATTATCTTACACCTAAGCAATGCTACATGACGAGTTTTATGTTTAGTTTTCAGGAATAAAGAGGTTTGAAGAGAAGAGCCATGAAAGGACCCAAAAGCAGGAAAAATGACCAAATTGTGAGACCTGGGGACTAAGATGCAAGGGAGAAGGACCTAATCGTAAGACCGAAGAACCTAAGAGCAAAACAGGAAACTCCACACCATCATGGGGAGTATTTTGGCAATTCGACTCGGGTCGGAGCTCCAACAAACCAAGTAGATGCATCCAAGACCAAGAAATACTTCGAGCAAAGCCCAACACAAAAAAGCAAACGGATCTGGGCCTTATAGACCGCCAATTGGTGGTCTGGATCATCCCAGATCCACTAAGATTTCGCTTGGACTTGTATTAATGTTTGTTTAGGCTATTTTTGGTATTGGTTTAGTCCCACATCGGGGGATTTTCCCGGATTAGCTTCTTCCATGCTTATAAATAGAACTCTTCTCCTTCCATTGTAACTACCCATTGCTTGGGTGCATTCTCTCTACTAAGGAGTGAGCCTTGAAGCAAAAACTCAAGGTGGAGAAGAATGCTACCTTCAATGTGAGTCATTTGTTAATAAAATAATTTTTCTAGTTTCTTTTAATCTTGTCTTTTAATTTGTGCATGCTTGTTTAGTCTTTCCTTTCCTTTTAAGCTTCTTTAATATTTCTTGCTTTCTTAGGGTAATTTCATTTCAATATTATGCTTCATTTTGTTAATATAGTTAGTGTAATGAGTAGTGAGTAGTTCCATCCCCACTTGGGGGGTGGAGAAATATGTGATATGATCATGTAGTGTATTAAGTGTGTGTTATCTTAATCCCTTGAGCTTTATATGATTTCCATAACCATCTAATGGGTTTTCACTCTTATCTTTGATATGCTAATGCTCTTGAATGAAGCTTAGCTTATGCGTTGATTACTGGACCTATTTTATGGGGAATGATAAGGTTAGGATATGGATGGAATTAATATTGGAAACACAATTTGTCGTGTATGTACTCTTGTTGCCTTTACCTTAGTTAATGTCTTGTATGTTTTAATGATGTAGTCTTATCTTAATTCATGTGGAGGCATAGTAGGGTCTAGTCTTTGTACATGAGTTCATTTAGCTTCATTCCAATTATTGTCTTGTATGTTTAAATGATGTAGTCTTATCTTAATTCATGTGGAGGCAAAGTTGGATGTCGTTTTGTGATTTCATGCACTACATGTTGTGAGGAGCTTAATTGAACACACACACATTTTTATATTCACATTATTTCTCTACCCCCTATGGGGTTTAGTTTTTGTTGCTTATATTTCATTTCCTTTTGCATTCTAGTGTAGTTAGTGTAATCAACCTTTCTCTCCTTTCTTTCCCATTCGCCTTCGAACAAACCAAAAGTCGACACACCTCCCAGTGGACGACCCGTATTTGTCATCGCTTCAACGCGGTCGTGCACTTGCGGTTTAAATAAAATGATCAATCAAGTTTTTGGCGCCATTGCCGGGGAGGTGCTCTGTCCAGACGTTGGTTTGGACGATTCGAGACAATTCGTATTCAAATTCTTATACATCATTTCCACCCCAGTATCCTCCTCCCGAATACCCAGAATTCTACCAACACCCCACTTCAAATCATTGGACTCATTCTCAGCCCATCAACACCCAACCCCAAAATTTCCCAAGCTCTGACTTGGACCTCATAGTTGACCACATACCTGATTCCTCGAAACAAACTTTCTTTACGTTCATGGAAACCATTCAACAGTCCATACAAAATATGGCACTGCAGGTGAGTCAAATGTCGCAGCAATTACGTGAACGTGAGGAGAGTAACTTATTCTTGTCAACATGAGGATTCATCTTTTGATATCGAACCGCCACCACCACATCCACAAATTCAAAGCACAATCTTTCAAAGTCAAACTCCTAGTCAGTCTGAGGGACTTGGGGTTTCAATTCACGATCACTTGGTGGACGATTCGATCCCAATTGAGAATAACATGGACCAGCTTCATTACGAGTCGGCACATGATTGTGCCTTATCTTCTTGTCCTGTGGCCCTTGAGCCACATGACCTTATTGTTGTACCTCCTAAGGACTCACCTCTGGTGGAGCAAGAGCTCCTTAGTCCCCTCAATTTCAAACAACCTGATGAGAGTTTGCCTCTCACTATTGTTCCTGATCATCTTGGAAATGAAGGAACATCAAACAACTACATTGCTCATGAGTGTATTAAGAGTTCCTTGGAGGATACCTTGGGTATGAGACCCACCTTTTGTTCGTCTGGTGTGTCGGACATGCCTAACGGGGTTCTTGCCCTCGTTCCGACGCACCAGCCTGTTGGTTGGAGAGTTTGGATTGACGATCATAACTTCATCAGCGCAACGGGAGAAACTCTTCTTCCGTTGCCCCTCATTTCCCAAACTCTTGAGAGGTTCATGCTTTTTCAGTTTGATCCTTTGAATGAGACGCCTTTGCGTCCAATTCATGAACCTCTCATTTCATCTGTTGCTCTTTGTGAAGGGGGCCCACGTATGCGTATTCTGGCCCCGCGTGGTGTCATGTTCCCTTTCCAAGTGCATTGACCAATTCTTGAGGTTCCCATTTGATGTCTTTTGACAGATGAAGATGGGAACTTATGTCTGTACATAGTTATATATAAAAAAGTACAATAAAAGACTCCTTCAGTGAGCATCGATTGTTGTGAGCCCCAACCCTTGTGTATTTAGGCTCCATTTCTTTCACGTATTTGTATCCTTTTTTAAGTATCTCACAGGTTTTGAGGAAATTCGGGTTTGTGTCCATCAACATGACCTTGAACTTCCCTTTGTACTTCATGTTGGTGAGATCTCTTCTGTTTCATATATACATCCATGTAGTATCTTGCTCACATTCATTGAGGACAATGCATGAAGTAGGTGTGGGGGGGTGTTTTACGTGTGTACATAGTCGAGTCTTTTCTTTCGATTTTTTTTCTTTTGTTTGCATTGTTAGGGTCATGTTAGTGTGCTACATTTAGTATCGATATATTTGCTTGCCATGATCCTTGGGGGACTTGTCTTCTTTTATGGGTTTTGCGTGTGTTTAGCATGTGCAAAACCGTTGAGAGGCAACGTAAAAAGAATGCTCCCAAAATTGTCTTGAACTTGATGCATTAGGATATCTAGTACAGTGGCTTTAGGATTTATCGAGTCGTTATGATGCACCCCAGTTTCCCTTGGGGGTGAGTAATCATTGGGTTTCAGTGCTCAAACATTTAAAGAAGTCCACCCTGAACCTAGTGAGTTAATAATTCGTGTCTGTTAACTTAAGGAAGTTTGTTGTAGTTAAGGACCCTTTAAATCTTGTTGTGAGACATTAAGTGTAGGGGTTTTGGTTCATGTGTAGATAAGAAATAAGTGAGTAGGTGTTCTCTCTTCTCGCACGGCTCCTATCACTCGGGAAAGTAGGTCTGAGGGGACTTTGTGCGTGGTGCTTTCGAGTCATCTGACTTGGGATGCGCCGACCGAACTCCCGTTACACGGGTGGTAGGGATTGCCCTATGTGGAGATTTGGGGAAAGGTGTACGTGATAGTGTAAGTCCTCATGGGCAATGATGCCCGAAACCTGACCCTGGGAGAATGAAGCTCCAACTAATAAAAAGAAAAACAAGAAGAAAAAAAAGAGAAAGGAAACAAAAAGGAAAAAATGGTAATGCAAATAAGAACCTTAATGGACCTTACACTTTGTATCACTTGAGGATGTTGAGGTTGTCCATGTCTTTCACTTAATTCGTTATTTAACTAGCACGAATGGTTCATTAGGCTAGGTGTTAACTGATTACCTATATAGAGTCGGCCAATAGGATTACCGCGTCCAATGATCGACAAAATATTTCCAACGAGTCGAGTGTCTAGATTGAATAATGCATCTTGTTCGGATTTTGTGGGTATATCCGCTGAAAACTCTCAGGAGACAACACTCCTCCTCCTTGGCAACAAAGAGGTTTAACGGCTTGTTGCACGTGCTAAGTGCAACCGTGATTCCTACGAAAGTGAGTTAGGATTTCTTGTTTCTCGTTTGCTTTTCTCTTTCTTTGTTTTGCTCGGGACTAGCAAAAACTTAGGTGTGGGGGTATTTGATTGACATCATTTCATGCTCACATTTGTATCTTATATCCAATATCTTACACCTAAGCAATGCTACGTGATGAGTTTTATGTTTAGTTTTCAAGAATAAAGATGTTTGAAGAGGAGCCATGAAAGGACCCAAAAGCAGGAAAAAGGACGTAATTGTGAGACCTGGGGACTAAGATGCAAGGGAGAAGGACCTGATCGTAAGACCGAAGGACCTAAGAGCAAAACAGGAAACTCCACACCATCATGGGGAGTATTTTGGCAATTCGACTCGGGTCGGAGCTCCAACAAACCAAGTAGATGCATCCAAGACCAAGAAATACTTCAAGCAAAGCCCAACACAAAAAAGCAAACGGATCTGGGCCTTATAGACCGCCAATTGGTGGTCTGGATCATCCCATATCCGCTAAGATTTCGCTTGGACTTGTATTAATGTTTGTTTAGGCTATTTTTGGTATTGGTTTAGTCCCACGTCGGGGGATTTTCCCGGATTAGCTTCTTCCATGCTTATAAATAGAACTCTTCACCTTCCATTGTAACTACCCATTGCTTGGGTGCATTCTCTCTACTAAGGAGTGAGCCTTGAAGCAAAAACTCAAGGTGGAGAAGAATGCTACCTTCAATGTGAGTCATTTGTTAATAAAATAATTTTTCTAGTTTCTTTTAATCTTGTCTTTTAATTTGTGCATGCTTGTTTAGTCTTTCCTTTCCTTTTAAGCTTCTTTAATATTTCTTGCTTTCTTAGGGTAATTTCATTTCAGTATTATGCTTCATTTTGTTAATATAGTTAGTGTAATGAGTAGTGAGTAGTTCCATCCCCACTTGGGGGGTGGAGAAATATGTGATATGATCATGTAGTGTATTAAGTGTGTGTTATCTTAATCCCTTGAGCTTTATATGATTTCCATAACCATCTAATGGGTTTTCACTCTTATCTTTGATATGCTAATGCTCTTGAATGAAGCTTAGCTTATGCGTTGATTACTGGACCTATTTTATGGGGAATGATAAGGTTAGGATATGGATGGAATTAATATTGGAAACACAATTTGTCGTGTATGTACTCTTGTTGCCTTTACCTTAGTTAATGTCTTGTATGTTTTAATGATGTAGTCTTATCTTAATTCATGTGGAGGCATAGTAGGGTCTAGTCTTTATACATGAGTTCATTTAGCTTCATTCCAATTATTGTCTTGTATGTTTAAATGATGTAGTCTTATCTTAATTCATGTGGAGGCAAAATTGGATGTCGTTTTGTGATTTCATGCACTACATGTTGTGAGGAGCTTAATTGAACACACACACATTTTTATTTTCACATTATTTCTCTACCCCCAATGGGGTTTAGTTGTTATTGCTTATCTTTCATTTCCTTTTGCATTCTAGTGTAGTTAGTGTAATCAACATTTCTCTCCTTTCTTTACCACACGCCTTCGAACAAACCAAAAGTCGACACACCTCCCAGTGGACGACCCGTATTTGCCACCGCTTCAACGCGGTCATGCACTTGCGGTTTAAATAAAATGATCAATCAAACAACTTGAGGAGGATTTGGTCCGGTTGAGGATGATTTCTTTCGCGTTGAAGGATAACGCAAAGAAATGGATGTACAGCCTCCCGACGAGCTCTATTCGGTCTTGGGATGACTTTGTGACCGTATTTCTGAAGAGATTTTTCCCTAAAAGGAAAACTCAACAGATACGGCACAAGATACATCAAATGTATCAAACTAAGACCAAATCTTTTCATGCTTTCTTTGAGAGGCTTGAGGACCTTCTCCAGCAGTGCCCTCATCATAGACTTGAGCTATGGCAGTTGTGCCAGATTATTTATGAGGGCCTCAACTACAACACCCGCACATTGTTGGAGTCGATGTGTCAGGGTGATTTCCAAATGAAACCCATCAATGAGGCATGGTACACTTTTGAGTTAATGGTTGAACGTACCTTTGAGTGGGACACCATAAGAGAGCCACCAGCTGCTAGGTCTTCTGGTCGGGCTAGATCATATCAAGTTGACTCAACTATCGCTTCTGAGGCGAAATTGGATGCTCTCATGCGTAGGATTGAGAGTTTAGAGTTGGACCAAGCTCCTGTAGCTCAGGTCGCTACTCCTGGGTGTAGTAGGTGTGGACCTACTGGCCATGATGACTTGGAATGCGCTTACGCTCCAAGGGATATTGAGCATGCAAATGCGATGTATCAACAGATGCCCCGTAACGACCCATACAGTCACTCCTACAACCCGGGATGGCATAACCATCCTAACTTCTCTTGGGGGTCTAGCGGGGTCACGGTCAAAGCTCGCACGCTCAACCTGCACCTTATCAACCTCCACGCCCATCGGCGACCTACCAACCCCCACATCAAAGGTCTGAACACCATAATTACCAACTTGCTCAGGCCTCATCGTCGGGTTATCCTATCCAAACTCCACTACCCAACGGGTTGACCCGAAGGACCCTACTCTAGAACAAACCCTTCAAGTGTTCATGCAGAGCACACAAACCATGTTTGCGGCCAGCAATAATTTGGTCAAAGCTTTGGAATCACAAGTGATCCAGTTGGCTCATCAGCTCCATGAACGCGAGAAGGGTCAGTTATCGAGTCAACCTGTGGTAAATCCCAAGGGTTAACCTGCTCTTGCTAGGCAAAATGTACACAATGTTGAAAGTGACCCTTCCCAACACGCTAATGTTGTCCATACATTAAGATCGGGAAAGGTTGTTGACAACAATGTGGAAATGCCTGAAGCCAACCCTGTTGGTGACTCTTCCGAGGAGGGTCGTGAGTCTGTCAAGGAACCTAATTCTGAGACTCCTCCTCGTGATTATTTTGTCCCCAAGGCACCATTCCCTCATAGGTTGACTGAAAAACGTGACGAGCATTGGGACAAAATCGTTGAGGTACTTAGGCAAGTAAAGGTCAACATCCTGTTGTTGGACGTTGTTCAACAAATGCCACTGTATGCCAAGTTCCTTAAGGACCTTTGTACTGTTAAGAGAAGAACAAATGTTCCCAAAAAGGCATTTTTGGACTCCAATGTGAGCTCGATATTGACACAACCCATGCAAGTCAAATACAAGGACCCAGGTTGTCCAACTGTCTCTTGCATGATCGGTAATGTGACAATCCCTCAAGCTTTATTGGATTTCGGAGGATTTCTGAACCTCCTGCCCTACTCTGTCTATATCAACCTTGGAATAGGGGATCTTAAACCAATGAGGACAACCCTCCAGTTGGTTGACAGATCTGTCAAGATTCCACGATGGTGTGTGGAGGATGTCCTTATTAAAGTGGGTGAGTTCGTATTTCCAGTTGATTTCATCATCTTGGATATTGAACCTGTGTCCAACCCACAAGGACAAATTCAAGTGATCCTTGGGAGGCCTTTTCTTCCGACGTCTAATGCTTTGATCAATTGTTGCAATGGCTTCATGAGGTTGTCTTTTGGAAACCTCACGCCGGATTTCAACATCCTTACTCTTGGTAAGCAACCCAAGGTCTTCGACGATGCTGTCGGAGACAATTTCATTAAGGACACGGATGAGCCCGAGTCATTAGGCATGTTCGACTCACATCGACATATTATTAAGGTGCCTAATGACCTGGTTGCGAGTGAAGAGGATCTTGAGGAATCCGCCTGTGAATCTCTGGATGAGGAGGCACATCTGAGTGCTTGCTCCTCTTACCCCATGGCCCTTTAGGCACTTGAAAGTAAATCAGAATACGACAAGGACCCACATCCGGTCGAGCTTAAACCACTCCCTGATAACCTTAAATACATCTTTTTAGGGGATAATGAGACCTTGCCACTAATTATTGCTTCTGATCTTGCACAAGTTCAAGATGTTACCCTAAAAAAGGTGATCTTTGAAAACAAAGAGGCTATCGGGTGGTCCTTGAAGGATATCAAGGGAATTAACCCTGGTATTGTTCAGCATCGGATCCACATGGAAGAGGATTCTAGGCCCCGTCGGGACCCACAACGAAGATTGAATCATGTACTGAACGAAGTTGTCCGAAAGGAGGTTCTTAATTGCTTGGATCATGGCATATCTATCATATCTCGGATAGTTCGTGGGTGAGTCATGTCCATGTGGTTCCCAAGAAGTCAGGCATGACGGTTGTTCAGAATGAGCATAATGAGCTTATCTCGACACGCCTGCAAACTGGCTGGCGAGTTTGCGTTGATTATCGCAAGCTCAATGCGGCAACGCGGAAAGATCATTTCCTATTGCCATTCATCGATCAGATGTTGGAAAGGTTGGCCGGATAAGAGTATTATTGTTTTCTCGATGGATACTCCGATTACAACCTAATTCTCATCGCCCCCGAGGATCAAGAGAAAACCACCTTTACGTGTCCCTTTGGCACGTTTGCCTACCGTCGCATGCCCTTTGGGTTATGTAATGCGCCGGCAACGTTTCAAAGGTGTATGATCAGCATCTTCTTCGATATGGTAGAGCGTTTCCTTGAGATTTTCATGGATGACTTTTCCATATTTGGCGCTTCCTTTGATGGGTGCCTTCGTCACTTGAGCCTTGTCCTCAAGCGATGTCGTGAGAAGAACCTCGCTCTCAATTTGGAGAAATGTCACTTCATGGTGAGGCAAAGGATTGTACTTGGACATGTGGTCTCAAGTAGGGGAATTGAGGTTGATCCCGCCAAAGTGGGTCTTATTGCTAATCTCCCACCACCACGTAATGTGAAGGATATCCGTGCCTTTTTGGGGCATGCTGGATTCTATCGGTAGTTCATCAGGATTTTAGCAAAATTGCTCGACCTCTCACTACCCCATTGGCTAATGATGCCATTTTTGAGTTCACACCAGATTGCCACCGTGCCTTTTTGACCTTGAAGAAAGATGTTGAACGTTTTAATTAAAACCGCAAGTGCACGGCCGCGATGAAGCGGTGGCAAGTACGGGTCGTCCTCAGGGAGGTGAGTAGCCTCTTGCTTGTACGAAATCAAGTGGCAAAAATAAGGGGAAGAAAGTTGTCTATGCTAATCTAGACTACGCTACACTAAGAAGTATGAAATGCGAACGAAACAAACAAACGATGGAATAACAACTAAACTAAGAACAAAGGAAGAATGCTGGAATATAGAAATGGGAAAACCCCTAAGGGGTGGAGTGAGTGCACACATGCAAAGAGGTGGGTGTAGAATACATTCTTTAAGCACATGAAGGTGGTGTTTATCAAGCATAGGAAGTGTCTAAATGTTATGGCAAAACCTATCAATCTATTCACCAACTTAGTTGATTAACATTTACATATGCAAGGTGTTTATTTCAGAACCTAAACAAGCATGAGAGGTGTCTAATCATTTTGGCAAAACTCATCAAGTTGTAAATTCTATCCTAAACAAGCAAGCATACATTCATGTTTAATCAACACATTGAAATTAAAGCATTCATCCCATTCTCTAATGCATGTATGTACATCTACTCCACCCCCCAAAGGGGATGGAACTACTCACTAAACATTACACTAATTATTAAACTATGGAAAGAAAACATATTAAAACTAAGCTAGAATTAAAAGACGATTAAACTAAAACATGCACAAACAATAAAAGAAGCATAAAACAAACAATGAAAGAAACATAAAACTTTATTGATAAAATGACTCACATTAAAAGTAGCATCCTCCTACTTTAGTGTGTGCTTCAAGGCCTCACTTCTAGTAGGAAGAATAGCCACTTAAAATATGGAGTCCTTACAAAAGGAGGTGAAGAGTTCTATTTATAGCCATGGAAAAAGCTAATCCGGGACAATCTCCCGATGTGGGACTAAACCAATACCAAAAATAGCCTAAACAAACATTAATACACGTCCAGGAGAAAACGTGGTGGATTTGGGCCCAAAGTGACCGCCAATTGGCGGTCTTGGACCGCTAATTGGCGGTCCAAATTTTCCGGATCGAGTTGAATCTTGTTCTGGGATTTTCTTGGTGTATTTGGTGGTCTTGGATGCATCTACTTTGTTTATTGGAGCTCCGACCCGAATCCAATTGCTAAAATACTCCCCATGATGGTGTGGAGTATTCTGTTTTGCTCTTAGGTCCTTCTGTCTTGCGTTTAGGTCCTTCTCCCTTGCATCTTGGTCCCCAGATCTCACAATCCAGTCCTTTTTCCCAGCTTTTGGGTCCTTTTATGTTTCATCTCTTCAAACCTATTTATTCCTGAAAACTAAACATAAAACTCATGACATAGCATTGTTTAGGTGAAAGATAATGGATATAAGATACAAATATGAGCATGAAATGATGTCAATCAAATACCCCCACACCTAACTTTTGCTAGTCCCGAGCAAAACAAAGAAAGAGAAAAGCAAACGAAAAACAAGAAATCCTAACTCACTTTCGTAGGAATCACGGTTGCACTTAGCACGTGCAACAAGCCGTTAAACCTCCTTGTCGCCAAGGAGGAGGAGTGTTGTCTCCTGAGGGTTTTCAGCGGATACACCCACAAAATCCGAACAAGATGCATTAATCAATCTAGATACATGACTCGTTGGACTTATTTTGTCGATCATGGGACGTGGTAATACTACGGGTCGACTCTATATATGTAATCAGTCCACACACCTAGCCTAATGAGTTATTCGTGAGAGTTAGTTAAGGACTTAAGTGAAAGACATGGGCAACCTTAACTTCTGAATGTGATACAATGTGTAAAGTCCATTTTGGTTCTTATTTGCTTCTTCTTTTTTTCTTTTTTTTCTTTTTTTTTCTTTTATTTTTCTTTTTGTTTTGGAGAATTTTATTGGTCGGTGTTTGATTCTCCCAGGGTCAGGTTTCGTGCATCATTGCCTATGAGGACTTACACTATCACGTACACCTTCCCCCAAATCTCCACATAGGGCGATCCCTACCACCCGTGTAACGGGAGTTCGGTCGGCGCATCCCAAGTCAGATGACTCGAAAGCACCAGGCACAAAGTCCCCTCAGACCTACTTTCCCGAGTGATAGGAGTCGTGCGAGAAGAGAGAACACCACTTATTTATCTATATGGGAACCAAAACCCCTACACTTAAGTTTCACAAAAAGAGATTAAGGGCCCTCGACTACGACAAACTTCCTTATACTCACAAACACGAATTATTTGACTCACTAGGTTCAGGGTGGACTTATTTAAATGTTTGAGTACTGAAACCCTATGATTACACGCCCCCCCCCCCCCCCCCCCCCCGAGGGAAAACCGGGGTGCATCCTAACGACTCGATAAGACCTAAAGTCAGTAACTAGAAATCCTAATGCATCAAGTTCAAGACAATTTTGGGAGCTTTCTTTTTACTTTGCCTCTCAACGGTTTTGCACATGCTAAACACACGCAAAACCCACAAAAACATTTTCTTTCGCAAACACATGAAGATTTTGAAAGAAATGTGAAAATTTTAAAGCACTCGGCAAGCAAAAGGAGACAAGTCACCCAAGGATCATGGCAAGCAGATATATCAATGTTAAATGCGGCACACTAACATGACCCTAGCAGTACAAACAAACGAAAATAAAACCAAAGGAAAAAGACTCGACTATGTACACACGTAAAACACCCCTCCACACCTACTTCATGCATTGTCCTCAATGAATGTGAACAAGATACTACATGGATACATGCATGAAAAAGGAAAGATCTCACCAACATGAAGTACAAAGGGACGTTCAGGGTCATGTTGATGGACACAAACCCAAATTCCCTCAAAACCTGTGAGAAGCTGAAGAAGGGAGATAAATACGTGAAGAGATTGGGCCCAAGTACACAAGGGTTGGGGCCCACAACAATCGATGCTCACTGAAGGAGTCTTTTATTACACACTTCTTCTTCTTCTTTTTTTTTTGTTGTTTTTTTTTTTTTGTTGTTGTTTTTTCTTTTTTTTTAAAGTTATATACATCAACCAAGATATTCTCATAATCATTTGGTCAAGGAACATCAAATGAGAACATCAAGTCAGGAGGACCAGAGACTTGCCGAGATGGGCAAACTCCACTGGTACTCTGAGGTGTCATGAGGGGTGAAAGGTCAAAGCTGAAAGGCTCGAACCCCTCATGATATTGGTTGGGTGTGGGCAACAAAGAATGAAGTTGTGTTGCCTCACTAGGGTTTAATTGCTCATCGAAGAAAACCCTCCAACCAATAGGCGGGTGCATCGGAATGAGTTCCTCAGGCTCATTCGATGGATGCAACAGACTTGCATCACTAAGAATGGGGCTTCTCCCCAAGTCATCCAACAAGGACCTCCCACCATCATTTAGATCATCAAGCATAAGCTCGGTCATAGGTGGGTCCTTGTTGGAGTCAAAATGAAGCTCAAATGGCTCAATGGCCATGGGACATGAGGTAGAGACACCTTCTGGTATAGGCATATGGTGAGGTGTCTCACTCTCACTAGTACTCTCAACTGAATCATGCAACGAACACTCCCTTTGGACATTCATGTTTGAGGCCAGCTCACTCTGTTGCATTGCAAAGACAGGCAATGAGTCTTCGCTGAGCCTACAAACATTCTCAACGGGTTGCATTGGTGTTAGAGGTGTTCGTTGATTTTGTGGTGCTTTCTCCAATTGGCGGATGAGATTGAGATTTAAAGGTTCATCCATGGGTTCCTGTTGCCTACCAGAGTTGAACACATGAAACTCGGCACTCATGTTACCGAATGAGAGCTTCATGAGACCATTTCTACAATTAATCAAGGCATTGGAGGTTGCCAGAAATGGTCTACCCAAAATCAAAGGTATTTGAGAGTGGGTGTTCGCAACAGGATTGGTATCGAGGACAACAAAATCGACTGGAAATATAAAATCTCCAACCTTGATAAGCACGTCCTCGATAATCCCCATGGGAATACGAATGGATCTATCTGCCAATTGGAGGGTGATCTTAGTTGGTTTCAATTCTCCCAAGTTCAACTGTTGATAAACAGAGAATGGGAGGAGGTTGACCGCTGATCCTAAATCAAGCAAAACATTGCTCAGTCTAGTGTCCCCAATCGTACACTGAATAGTAGGACACCCAGGGTCCTTGTATTTTGTGTAGGTGGGATTGGACAAAAGTGAGCTGATATTTGCAGCCAAGAATGCTCTCTTAGGAACATTGGTCTTCCTCTTGGTTGTGCAGAGATCCTTCAACACTTTGGCATATTGAGGTATTTGTTGGATGACATCCAACAAGGGGATGTTAACCTTTACTTGCTTAAACACCTCTACTATCTTGTCCATGTTGTCACTCTGCTTTTTGGTTAACCTACTTGGATAGGGAGCTTTTGGCAGGTAGGTTTTCTGCTGTGCCTGAGAAGAAAGCTTTGGTGTATTACCCTCACCCTCAGCTTCTTCTTCACCACCATTCCCACTAAGGGGCTGCATAGATGGTGGTGGGTGTGGCAAGGAAATGTGATTGTCAACCTGTTTTCCATTCCTTAAGGTCACAATGGAATTGACATGGTGAACAGGTTCCTCTACATGGTTCACTTGCCTCCCCCGAGGTACCACATTCTCATTTTGCATTTGTTGTTGTTGGTACATGCGGGGGTTAGCCTCAGGCTGGCTAGGAAAAGACCCTCTCTCTCTCTTTCATGTACAGACTGAGCCAATTGGCCCATCTGAAGCTCTAGAGATTTCATGGTCTGCTGATTTGAAGTGAGAACTTGACTTGTGGTAGACATAAAATTTTTCATTGAGTTTTCAAGTCCACGAGTCAAGGTCTCAAGCGAATTGAATCGAGTTTCCATATTATTGGAATTTGGGAAACCCGATTGATTGGTGGTTTGCGCTTGGGGTGGCTGATAGGATTGCGCATGCATGGGAGGTTGGTGTGATTGGTAAGGTGGTCTAGAGGAGTTTGAAGGACCACCCGGGGCATTATTTTGGTTCCATGAAAAATTGGGGTGGTTCCTCCATCCAGGGTTATAAGATGATGAGTATGGGTCATTCCTAGCTCTGTCATAGATGGCGTTGACACGCTCCATCTCAGGAGGAATGGACTCACACTCGCTCTCTACATGACCTATCCTACCACATGAATGACAAGGAACTGGACCAGATGTGGACATGTGAGGTGCACTTTGTTGGTTTTGGAGCTCAATCGAATCCATACGGCGCATTAAGGCCGCCATGCGTGCCTCGGTGGCCGTAGTGGTATCGATAGCAAATGCGGTACCCGATCTAGTCGAGTTTGCATTCACAATTCTCGCTCCTATACTAGATGATGCAGGTGGTTCCCTCACACTCTCCCGTTGCATGGTTTTCTCAGCGAGGTCTTCTAGGAAGGCCCATGCCTCCCTTTCATCCTTTCCCAAGAACTCTCCTTGACACATGGACTCAAGGAGCATTCTTGACGGGATGTGAAGACCCTCATACACAATCTGACAAAGACGCCACAACTCAATGCCATGGTGAGGGCACGAGGATAGTAGCTCTTTGAACCTCTCAAGATATGCATGAAATGGTTTGGTCTCATGTTGATAGAACGAATTGATTTCGTTCCTCAATTTTTGAGTCCGATGATTAGGAAAGTACTTCTTGAGGAATGCAGATTGAAACTCATCCCAAGTCCTAAAGGAATTCGCCTGGTTGCTGTACAACCACTTCTTGGCGTCATCCTTTAGTGCAAAAGGAACGAGCCTAAGATGGATGGAGTCTGTGCTAAGTTGTTGCAGCTTGAACATAGCACAGACCTCCTCAAATTCCCTGAGAAAGATATAGGGGTCACCTTTCCCAGTGAAATGAGGGAGCATGGAAATGAATTGAGGCTTAACCTCAAAATGGTTCCCATTAGCCTCTGGTAATACGATGCATGAGGGTAGAGCTGTACGGCTCGGGTAGCATCGATCACGTAGAGGTATGGGAACGACAACTGGAAGCACAGGTGGAACAGGTGGGTCCAGCAACTGCTCCTCCTCACGGAAATTAGCAGCCATTGGACCCGAACTACGTGCGACACGAGAGGAGGAAGGTGTCGAGAAATCGATGACCGAAGCCGGATTGACAACGCTCCTCGTCAAACGACCACTCTCGTCTCGTGTCCACGAAAGCATGCACAAAGGTGCACACACAAACCACAACTCTTTTTTTTTTTTTTGAAAGAATGTACGTAGAAGAGAAGACGAGGGAACACAGGAGAGAAAGAATGACTCAGGAGAGAAGGGAAGAAGTCCTTAAGCTACGGCGGATGGGTACAGGTAGAAGGACACAAGCAAACAAGGCTCAAACAATCCTAAGGTCGCTATAGGTCCTTACAGCTAGACGACGCCTAACTGCGAGGTCACACGGCCTCAACACGCCTCACCTCCCTACAACGAGGACCACAAAGCCCAGCAAGTGAGCCAAGATCCGGAGATCTCGTCTCTCCTACTATCGACAAAGTGGGCAACGCCGATCAGGTCATGACGGTCGGGACCGGATCACTCTCCTAATGCGTCCGGGATCCTTAGGGCCAATGTCTACTTGATTTTAGAATTAGGCTCTTTATTAGTGTGGTTTGTGGGGCGAAGGAAAGGGTGATGAAATCCCCCACCTTATCTTTTATGGGACAGCCCCTCCTTAGTAGCGTTTTGGAGTCCTAAATCTAACAATCAACTCTCCAAACAACGCTCAACTCACACTTGTTGCAATGCACTTCCTACTAACTAATGCATGTTCATACAAAATGCATGAATGAGAGTAGAAGGTGCGTACCTCACGCCAGCTCTCAGCAACAGAAAATAAAGCTAAGATAAAAGACAATCTAAATGCCTAAGTCACATACATGATGCATGACTTAAACAAGAATAATGCCTAATCTTTTGCTTTGAGTTTTAGGGTCCAAGTTGCTTAAAGGAGGTTTGATTCTTGATCTGGGAACAAACTATAGGTCAAGACATGCTAAATCGAGTCCCAGATCACTATAACAGATAAAGAAATACTCCACAAAAATTTAGAGGCGAAATGAAGCTACCAGACCGCCAGTTGGCGGTTGAAGACCGCTGATTGGCGGTCTTCTTCTCTCAGATCACCTCCAAACTTGACCAGATGCTTCCCCTTCTCAATGTGAGTCACCTGCGACAAAGAAAACTACAAGAAAAAAAATAATTAAATCCACTCGAATCGTCCAAACAAGAGTCTGGACTGGCACCTCCCCGGCAACGGTGCCAAAAACTTGTTGAACGTTTTAATTAAAACCGCAAGTGCACGGCCGCGATGAAGCGGTGGCAAGTACGGGTCGTCCTCAGGGAGGTGAGTAGCCTCTTGCTTGTACGAAATCAAGTGGCAAAAATAGGGGGAAGAAAGTTGTCTATGCTAATCTAGACTACGCTACACTAAGAAGTATGAAATGCGAACGAAACAAACAAACGATGGAATAACAACTAAACTAAGAACAAAGGAAGAATGCTGGAATATAGAAATGGGAAAACCCCTAAGGGGTGGAGTGAGTGCACACATGCAAAGAGGTGGGTGTAGAATACATTCTTTAAGCACATGAAGGTGGTGTTTATCAAGCATAGGAAGTGTCTAAATGTTATGGCAAAACCTATCAATCTATTCACCAACTTAGTTGATTAACATTTACATATGCAAGGTGTTTATTTCAGAACCTAAACAAGCATGAGAGGTGTCTAATCATTTTGGCAAAACTCATCAAGTTGTAAATTCTATCCTAAACAAGCAAGCATACATTCATGTTTAATCAACACATTGAAATTAAAGCATTCATCCCATTCTCTAATGCATGTATGTACATCTACTCCACCCCCCAAAGGGGATGGAACTACTCACTAAACATTACACTAATTATTAAACTATGGAAAGAAAACATATTAAAACTAAGCTAGAATTAAAAGACGATTAAACTAAAACATGCACAAACAATAAAAGAAGCATAAAACAAACAATGAAAGAAACATAAAACTTTATTGATAAAATGACTCACATTAAAAGTAGCATCCTCCTACTTTAGTGTGTGCTTCAAGGCCTCACTTCTAGTAGGAAGAATAGCCACTTAAAATATGGAGTCCTTACAAAAGGAGGTGAAGAGTTCTATTTATAGCCATGGAAAAAGCTAATCCGGGACAATCTCCCGATGTGGGACTAAACCAATACCAAAAATAGCCTAAACAAACATTAATACACGTCCAGGAGAAAACGTGGTGGATTTGGGCCCAAAGTGACCGCCAATTGGCGGTCTTGGACCGCTAATTGGCGGTCCAAATTTTCCGGATCGAGTTGAATCTTGTTCTGGGATTTTCTTGGTGTATTTGGTGGTCTTGGATGCATCTACTTTGTTTATTGGAGCTCCGACCCGAATCCAATTGCTAAAATACTCCCCATGATGGTGTGGAGTATTCTGTTTTGCTCTTAGGTCCTTCTGTCTTGCGTTTAGGTCCTTCTCCCTTGCATCTTGGTCCCCAGATCTCACAATCCAGTCCTTTTTCCCAGCTTTTGGGTCCTTTTATGTTTCATCTCTTCAAACCTATTTATTCCTGAAAACTAAACATAAAACTCGTGACATAGCATTGTTTAGGTGAAAGATAATGGATATAAGATACAAATATGAGCATGAAATGATGTCAATCAAAAGAGTTGACTTCAGCTCCCATAATTAAGGCACCGGTGTGGACTGAACCCCTCGAGTTAAAGTGCGATGCATCTGACTTCGTTGTGGGCGCAATACTTGGGCAACGATTGGGCAAATTGCCTCATGTGATCTACTATGCCAGTAGAACACTCAATGATGCCCAATTGAACTACACTATGACCGAGAAGGAATTCTTAGCGATCATATTTGATTTGAAGAAATTCCGGTCGTACTTGATTGGCTCCCAGGTGATTATCTATTCTGATAACACAGCCATCAAGCACCTCATGGCGAAGAAAGATGCAAAATCCCGACTCCTGAGATGGATCTTTTTGTTACAAGAATTCGATCTCGAGATTCGGGACAAAAAAGGGTGTGAAAATGTTGTAGCAGACCACATGTCTCGTCTAGAGACGACAAACCCACATGACCAAATTATTAATGAAAAATTTCCTGACGAGCAGTTGTTCACGATCGAAGATAACCCTTGGTTTGCCGACATTGTGAACTACCTTGTGACCGAGCAACTTCCTGTGGGTTGGTCAAATCTGACCAAACCAAATTTAGATCTTATGTTAGATTCTTTCATTGGGACGACCCCTACCTATTCAAATATTGCTCTGACCAAATTTTCAGGCGGTGCGTTCCAGATAACGAGTTCCAAAGTGTGCTTCATTTCTGCCACTCTAAGGCATGTGGAGGACATTTTGGAGCAAAGAAAACTGTCGCCAAGGTGCTCCAATCTGGATTCTGCTAGCCTTCTCTTTTCAAAGATGCTTACGACTTTTGTAAGTAATGTGATAGGTACCAACTCCTTGGCAGGATTATTCGACGTGACATGATGCCTTTGCAAAATGTCCTTGTTTTCGACATCTTCGATGTGTGGGGCATCGACTTTATGGGTCCCTTCCCAAACTCGTTCGGGAATGTTTACATTCTGGTGGCCATTGACTACGTGTCTAACTGGGTTGACGTTATCCCCACAAAGACCAATGACAACAAGGTGGTCACCAAATGCTTAAGGGGCATTTTTGCGCGATTTGGTACTCCTCATACCATAATCAGCGATAGGGGTACCCACTTCTGTAATCGCTCCTTCGAAGCGCTTATGAGGAAATATTTGATTGACATCATTTCATGCTCATATTCGTATCTTATATCCATTATCTTACATCTAAGCAATGCTATGTGACGAGTTTTATGTTTGAATTTCAGAAATAAAGAGGTTTGAAGAGAAGAAGCATAAAAGGACCCAAAAGCAGGGAAAAGGACTTAATTGTGAGACCTAAGGACCAAGATGCAAGTGAGAAGGACCTGAACATAAGACAAAAGGACCTAAGAGCAAAACAGGAAACTCCACACCATCATGGGGAGTATTTTGTCAATTCAATTCGGGTCGGATCTCCACTAAACCATGTAGATGCATCTAAGACCAAGAAACACTCCAAGCAAAGCCCAAAACAAAAACCAAGCAGATCTGAAGTTTCTAGACCGCCAATTGGCGGTCTTGGACCGCTAATTGGCGGTCCATATGGCCCCAGATCCGCCAAGCTTTCTCCTGGACTTGTATTATCATGTGTTTAGGCTATTTTTGGTATTGGTTTAGTCCCACATCGGGGGATTGTCCCCGATTAGCTTTTTCCATGCTTATAAATAGAACTCTTCACCTTCCATTGTAATTACCCATTGTTTGGTGGCATTCTCTCTACTAAGGAGTGAGCCTTGAAGCAATAACTCAAGGTGGAGAAGAATGCTACCTTAAATGTGAGTCATTGTTAATAAAAGTTTATTTGTTTCTTTTAATCTTGTTTTGTTATGTTGCTTGTTTTGTGTGGGTTGCTTTACTTTGTTTAATCTCTTGTTTAGTAATTTTAGTATCTTAGTTAAATGTTTTCTTTACTTAGTCTAATCAGTAGTGTAATGAGTAGTGAGTAGTTCCATCCCCATTTGGGGGGTGGAGAAATATGTGATATAATCATGTAGTGTATTAAGTGTGTGTTATCTTTATCCCTTGAGCTTTATATGATTTCCATAACCATCTAATGGGTTTTCACTCTTATCTTTGATATGCTAATGCTCTTGAATGAAGCTTAGCTTATGCTTTGATTAGTGGACCTATTTTATGGGGAATGATAAGGTTAGGATATGGATGAAGTTAATATTGGAAACACAATTTGTAGTGTATGTGCTCTTGTTGCCTTTACCTTAGCTAATGTCTTGTATGTTTTAATGATGTAGTGAAATCTTAATTCATGTAGAGGCATAGTAGGGTATAGTCTTTATACTTGAGTTCATGTAGCTTCATTCCAATTATTGTCTTGTATGTTTTAATGATGTAGTCTTATCTTAATTCATGTAGAGGCAAAGTTGGATGTAGTTTTATGATTTCTTGCACTACATGTTGTGAGGAGCTTAATGAACACACACACACTTCTTTATGTTCACATTATTTCTCTACCCCCTTTGGGGTTTAGTTTTCTTGCTTTTCTTCCATTTCCATTTGCACCTTAGTGTAGTTTAGTGTAACCAACCTTTCTTCCCTTTCTTTACCTCTCTCCTTCGCACAAACCAAGTGTCGACACACCTCCCAGTGGACGACCCGTATTTGCCACTGTTTCAACGCGGTCGTGCACTTGCGGTTAAATATAAAACGATCAATCAAGTTTTTGGCGCCGTTGCCGGGGAGGTGCTCTGTCCAGACGTTGGTTTGGACGATTCGAGGGGTTTTTAAATTTTTGTTTCCAGTTTGTTGTAGTTTCAGGGAACCTACGGATCAAGGGGAGGCTACTGGAGAAGTTTGAGGACCAGAAGCTACAAAAGGACCGCCAATCAGCGGTGTGGGACCGCCAATTGGCGGCCTGGTGAGCCTCAATTGTTCTCAAATTTGTTCCAGTTGTTATATTCTTCATGTTAGTTATCTGGGAGAACAATTTTGCATGCTGTGACTTCTAATTTACTCCCAAATTTAATTTCAATCCCCTTTAATCAACTTGGACCATAAAACTCAAAGCAAAAGATTAGACTCCTTGCCATCTAGGTCATGCATCATGTGTAGACCTTGCATGCATTTGTCTTTTCTTTTCTTTACATTTTGTTGTTGATTGCTGGCGTGAGGTACGTGCACCCAAATCTCTCATTCATGCATGTTTCGATCATGCATTAGTTAGTAAGGTGCATCGGGACAAGAGTGAGTTGAGCGTTTGATTGGAGTGATTGATTGCTAGATTTAAGCTCAAAACGCTACTAAGGAGGGGATGTCCCATAAAAGATAAGGTGGGGGATTTCATCACCCTTTCCTTGGCCCCAAAAACCACTCTTAATAAAGCCTTAACTAAAAGCAAGTAGACATTGGCCCTAGGATTGCGGGCGCACTAGGAGAGTAATCTAGTTGAGACCGTCATGACCTGATCGGCGTTGCCTACCTTGTCGATAGTAGGAGGTACTGGATCTCCGGATCTGGTATCACTTGCTGGGCATTGTGGTCCTCGTTGTAGGGAGGTGAGACGTGTCGAGGCTAGTGACCTCGAAGTTAGGCGTCGTCTAGCCTAAGGACCCATTGCCTTTCATTGTTTGAGCCGTGCTTGCTTGTTAGGCTTCTTCCTGATCCCTCTACCCACGCTAGCTTTAGGGATTCTTCCCTTCTCCTCTGAGTCATCTTCTTCTCACCTACTTCTACGTTTTAGTCTCCTCCCCTTTACACTCTCTAGTAGCGTTTTAGGGTCGAGTCGAGCACTTTTTGCGAGCTTAGCCTCGTGGTGGTGAGAGTGGTCGACTCGAGAGTTTTTCTTGAGATGGATGGTTACATGGGCGACCATCCATATCATTGCTGGGACCAGGACAATTCTCCCTGGTACTCCGGACCCATGCAACCTGGGGTGGCTCAGACTAACACCCCGTATGGTTGGGATGATCGCAATTGTGTGACTGAGCAATCTTCATATTGGGGTAACATGAGAGAGGCACCGACTGCTAGACCACAATCTAGTTTCGTCGGATCATACACTGGTCATCAAACTGAGACATTGCAAGAAACTTTGGCCTCTTTCATGCGTGCGGCAGACAACATATTTGTACTGGTGGCTCCAGTAGCCGTACCATGCGACTGTTGTGGGTTGAGTGGTCATGTCTCTAGGGAATGTCCTTATGTTCCCCCAGAGCCTGAGTATGAGCATACATTTTCCCAAAATGCTCATTATGACCATTACGCATCCGCGTACAATCCGAGAGTGATGGATTCATGGTGAGACAATTCATATCCAAATTCTTATACTTCATGTTCACCCCAGTATCCTCCTCCCGAATACCCAGAATTCTACCAACACCCCACTCCAAATCATTGGACTCATTCTCAGCCAATCAACACCCAACCCCTAAATTTCCCAAGCTTTGACTTGGACCTCATCGTTTACCGCATACCTTATTCCTTGAAACAAACTTTCCTTACGTTCATGGAAACCACTCAACAGTCCATACAAAATATGGCACTGCAAGTGAGTCAAATGTCGCAGCAATTACGTGAACGTGAGGAGAGTGACATTTCATGTCAACATGAGGATTTATCTTCTGAAATCGAACCACCACCACATCCACAAATTCAAAGCACAATCTTTCAAAGTCAAACTCCTAGTCAGTCTGAGGGACTTGGGGTTTCAATTCACGATCCCTTAGTAGAGGATTCGATTCAAATTGAGAATAACTTGGACCAGCTTCATTATGAGTCGGCACAGGATTGTGCCTTATCTTTTTGTCCCGTGGCCCTTGAGCCACATGATCTTCATGTTGTGCCTCTTAAGGACTCACCTCTGGTGGAGCAAGAGCTCCCTAGTACCCTCAATTTCAAACAACCTGATGAGAGTTTGCCTCTCACTATTGTTCCTGATCATCTTGGAAATGATGGAACATCAAACAACTACATTGCTCATGAGGGTATTAGGAGTTCCTTGGAGGATACTTTGGGTATGAGACCCACTTCCTGTTCTCCTGGTGAGTTGGACATGCATAACGAGGTGCTTGACCTCGTTCCGACCCACCAGCCTGTTGGTTGGAGAGTTTGGATTGATGACCATAACTTCAGTTCCGCAACGGGAGATATTCTTCTTCCGTTGCCCCCCCATTTCCCAAACTCTTGAGAGGTTCAAGCTCTTTCTGTTTGATCCTTTGAATAAGACGCCTTTGCGTCCAATTCATGAACCTCTCATTTCTTCTGGTGCTCTTTGTGAAGGGGGCCCACGCTTGAGTATTCTGGCCCCGCGTGGTGTCATGTTCCCTTTCCAAGTGCATTGACCCACTCTTGAGGTTCCCATTTGATGTCTTTTGACAAATGAAGATGAGAACTTATATTTGTACATAGTTATATAAAAAATATAAAAAAAATAAAAAATAAAAAAATATACATACAATAAAAGACTCCTTCAGTGAGCATCGATTGTTGTGAGACCCAACCCTTGTGCATTTGGGCTCTATTTCTTTCACGTATTTGTATCCTTTCTTTAGCATCTCACAGGTTTTGAGGGAATTCGGGTTTGTGTCCATCAACATGACCTTGAACTTCCCTTTGTACTTCATGTTGGTGAGATCTCTCCTTTTTCATGCATAAATCCATGTAGTATCTTGCTCACATTCATTGAGGACAATGCATGAAGTAGGTGTGGGGGGGTGTTTTACGTGTGTACATAGTCGAGTCTTTTCCCTTGTTTTTGTTTTCTTTTGTTTGCATTTTTAGGGTCATGTTAGTGTGCTTCATTTAATATCGATATATCTGCTTGCCATGATCCTTGGGTGACTTGTCTTCTTTTGCTTGCCTAGTGCTTTAAAATTTCCACATTTCTTTCAAAATCTTCATGTGTTTGCGAAAGAAAATGTTTTGTGGGTTTTGCGTATGTTTAGCATGTGCAAAACCGTTGAGAGACAAAGTAAAAAGAAAGCTCCCAAAATTGTCTTGAACTTGATGCATTAGGATATCTAGTACAGTGACTTTAGGATTTATCGAGTAGTTAGGATGCACCCCAGTTTTCCCTTGTGGGTGAGTAATCATAGGGTTTCAGTGCTCAAACATTTAATGAAGTCCACCCTGAACCTAGTGAGTCAATAATTCGTGTCTGTTAACTTAAGGAAGTTTGTTGTTGTCTAGGACCCTCTAAATCTTGTTGTGAGACATTAGTGTAGGGGTTTTGGTTCATGTGTAAATAAGAAATAAGTGAGTAGGTGTTCTCTCTTCTCGCACGGCTCCTATCACTCGGGAAAGTAGGTCTGAGGGGACTTTGTGCCTGGTGCTTTCGAGTCATCTGACTTGGGATGCGCCGACCGAACTCCCGTTACACGGGTGGTAGGGATTGCCCTATGTGGAGATGTGGGGAAAGGTGTACGTGATAGTGTAAGTCCTCATGGGCAATGATGCACGAAACCTGACCCTGGGAGAATGAAGCTCCAACTAATAAAAAGAAAAAGAAGAAAAAAAATGTGAAAAGAAACAAAAAGAAAAAAAAATGGTAATGCAAATAAGAACCTTAATGGACTTTACACTTTGTAGCACTTGAGGATGTTGAGGTTGTCCATGTCTTTCACTTAATTCTTTATTTAACTTGCACGAATGGTTCATTAGGTTAGAGGTGTGGACTGATCACCTATATAGAGACGACCCGTAGCATTACTGCGTCCATTGATCGACAAAATATTTCCAACGAGTCGAGTGTCTAGATTGAATAATGCATCTTGTTCGGATTTGTGGGTATATCCGCTGAAAACCCTCAGGAGACAACACTCCTCCTCCTTGGCAACAAAGAGGTTTAACAGCTTGTTGCACGTGCTAAGTGCAACCGTGATTCCTACGAAAGTGAGTTAGGATTTCTTGTTTTTCGTATGCTTTTCTCTTTCTTTGTTTTGCTCGGGACTAGCAAAAACTTAGGTGTGGGGGTATTTGATTGACATCATTTCATGTTCATATTCGTATCTTATATCCATTATCTTACATCTAAGCAATGCTATGTGACGAGTTTTATGTTTGAATTTCAGAAATAAAGAGGTTTGAAGAGAAGAAGCATAAAAGGACCCAAAAGCAGGGAAAAAAGACTTAATTGTGAGACCTAAGGACCAAGATGCGAGGGAGAAGGACCTGAACGTAAGACAAAAGGACCTAAGAGCAAAACAGGAAACTCCACACCATCATGGGGAGTATTTTGTCAATTCGATTCGGGTCGGATCTCCACTAAACCAAGTTGATGCATCTAAGACCAAGAAACACTCCAAGCAAAGCCCAAAACAAAAACCAAGCAGATCTGAAGTTTCTAGACCGCCAATTGGCGGTCTTGGACCGCTAATTGGCGGTCCATATGGCCCCAGATCCGCCAAGCTTTCTCCTGGACTTGTATTATCATGTGTTTAGGCTATTTTTGGTATTGGTTTAGTCCCACATCGGGGGATTGTCCCCGATTAGCTTTTTCTATGCTTATAAATAGAACTCTTCACCTTCCATTGTAATTACCCATTGTTTGGTGGCATTCTCTCTACTAAGGAGTGAGCCTTGAAGCAATAACTCAAGGTGGAGAAGAATGCTACCTTAAATGTGAGTCATTGTTAATAAAAGTTTATTTGTTTCTTTTAATCTTGTTTTGTTATGTTGCTTGTTTTGTGTGGGTTGCTTTACTTTGTTTAATCTCTTGTTTAGTAATTTTAGTATCTTAGTTAAATGTTTTCTTTACTTAGTCTAATCAGTAGTGTAATGAGTAGTGAGTAGTTCCATCCCCATTTGGGGGGTGGAGAAATATGTGATATAATCATGTAGTGTATTAAGTGTGTGTTATCTTTATCCCTTGAGCTTTATATGATTTCCATAACCATCTAATGGGTTTTCACTCTTATCTTTGATATGCTAATGCTCTTGAATGAAGCTTAGCTTATGCTTTGATTAGTGGACCTATTTTATGGGGAATGATAAGGTTAGGATATGGATGAAGTTAATATTGGAAACACAATTTGTAGTGTATGTGCTCTTGTTGCCTTTACCTTAGCTAATGTCTTGTATGTTTTAATGATGTAGTGAAATCTTAATTCATGTAGAGGCATAGTAGGGTATAGTCTTTATACTTGAGTTCATGTAGCTTCATTCCAATTATTGTCTTGTATGTTTTAATGATGTAGTCTTATCTTAATTCATGTAGAGGCAAAGTTGGATGTAGTTTTATGATTTCTTGCACTACATGTTGTGAGGAGCTTAATGAACACACACACACTTCTTTATGTTCACATTATTTCTCTACCCCCTTTGGGGTTTAGTTTTCTTGCTTTTCTTCCATTTCTATTTGCACCTTAGTGTAGTTTAGTGTAACCAACCTTTCTTCCCTTTCTTTACCTCTCGCCTTCGCACAAACCAAGTGTCGACACACCTCCCAGTGGACGACCCGTATTTGCCACCGCTTCAACGCGGTCGTGCACTTGCGGTTAAATATAAAACGATCAATCAATATTCGATCACCCACAAGCTTGCGACCACATATCATCCGCAAACTAGTGGGCAGGTCGAAGTCTCTAACCGTCAATTAAAGCAAATCCTTGAGAAGACGGTTAATTCCTCGAGGAAGGATTGGTCAACTAAGTTTAATGACGCGTTGTGGGCCTTCCACACCGCGTATAAGATGAATTTGGGTATGTCCCCATATCGGGTATTGTACGGCAAGGCTTGTCACCTACCCGTCGAGCTTGAGCATCGTGCTTTCTAGGCGATCAAGAACTTGAATATGGATCTTGATCAAGCAAAGGTGCAACGTAAACTCGACATTGTGGAGTTGGAAGAGCTACGCAATGATGCGTATGAAAATGCCAAAATTCATAAGTCCCGAGCCAAGTTGTTTCTCGATCGCATGATTATGCGAAAGGTGTTTACGACCGGGCAGAAGGTGTTGCTCTACAATTCCCAGCTTCATCTGTTTGCGGGGAAGCTCCGCAGTCGCTGGTTTGGCCCTTTTATTGTCTAAACCGTATTTCCTCATGGAGCGGTTGACATCCTATACCCAGGGAATGGGGACGTGTTCAAAGTTAATGGACAACGCCTCAAACCCTACTTGGAAGGGGCACCAGCTGAAGTCGAGGAGGTCATGTTCCTTCATGAACCTCTCTCTCACTCACCCATTCATGTTCCTTCATGAATGGTTGAGTTTTCATGTTTGTATATATCTTTGTGGTTAAAAAAACAAAAAAAGTGAAAAATGAAGAAAAGAAAAAATTGAAGTGTCTTTTGGTTGTTTTCCCTTTTCTTTTTTAAAAATGTGTGATGCCTTGCCCTACTCATTCTCCACCAGAAGCAAAAACGCGTTTTTCCTTTTTGTTCCGCCACGACCTAAATCCCACCCCCATATCACACCAACAGACCGCTAATCTGTGGTTTCCCACCGCCAACCAGGGGTCAGTTATTTCCTGTTCTTCTTTTCTCTTCGACTGGTTGTGCGTTTTGCGTTCTTCTGTTGGTTCCAGTTGGTGGAGTGCTTGTTTGCTGCTGGATGCGACGTGTGGTGGCCTCTGACCCTCTCCTGTCGTGTTCGTCTTCGTCGTCATGTACCCCGCCGTTAAAGCTCTCAAAGGTAGGTGAAGGTATGGCCAGCCACCATTTAATTCTAGAACTTAATTTTGCCTCCTTGATTTGTGAATTCGGAGAACCCTTCTACGATAGAATCGTAGCCAAAGGGTGGTATCATTTGTTGTATCAGGGTGACGAAACCATGTACATAGAGCCTCTCGTACATGAGTTCTTTACTAAACTCGAATGTGACCAGACCGGTCCACTCGAGTTTAGTGTCACTCTCAGGGGGTGAAGCACACCGTGACACCCCAATTTATCTCCGACGCGACTGGGATCCCCTTGGTCGATGATCTCTCGCCCACCCACGATATTAATTTTTACCGATCTATGCTTGGGCACGGGCAACCTATATCATCGCATGAGGGAGTACCTAATGCGCACATTTACTCCAATGTGCACATTGTAGCCAGGTGGGTGTGTAGAAATGTGTTGGGCCAAGAGCAGACCTCCACATTCTTCACACCTAGTTTGCAGATCGTGTATAGTCTTATGGATGGTTCACCTCATTGCATTTATCGAACGTTGTTCGACGTTTTGGTGAACGCTAAGCTGAAAGAAATACATTGTTTGTCTGCCCTGGTTACAAAATTGTGTGGCATGTTGGACATCCCACGATTTGAGCGCATACTGAGCCGCCAAGGCATCGACC